>CM029121.1:15481410-17967332 GCA_016859345.1 Istiophorus platypterus | reverse complement strand
ATAAAAAATCAATGATGAATGAATGCAGGATGTTCTTCCAATATTGTTCTAACAATCATTACATCAAAATTGTCATTGTAGCAAGCAGATTTGATAATATAATATATAAATGGTTAAATAAGATATGCAATTGTGTTCACGTCTATTCTCTTGTATTGTTTTATTTGTTCCAATCCAACATGTAGAGTTGCTTATTTATATGATATTAATATCAAATAAAACTGGCTAGAAAACAATAGAACAGAATACAGCAGAATCATGTATATTGACTGCTTTGATGAAGTAGATTGGAGTGAGTACAGGTAGAGAGACAACTGGGGAGATTTGCTTTTTCAGAGTTGCTCTTAACTGGAAGATCCTGCAAACATAGCTTATACATCAACATGAGACTGCTGTTCAAGGTGAAATGGAGAGAGATGGGTTTTTCTCTTGCATTGATCTCAGCCATCTGTCATTGTGTGCGTTTTCTGTATCTGTTTTATAATATTACAAATTTTGTTATATTGGATGTAGATAAATGATCCATAAATCAGTCAGAGGCACTTGGATCAAGGAACTGACTTTTGATGACAGCTGGTTGTAGAGTGAGATTTAGTGGAAAATCTCGGAGGAAGCTCTAAATGAATCCAAGCAGTGGTGTTGGTGGTGGGGGGGGGTGCCCAGGAACCCTGTCCCTCTTGATAAACAGATGCTTGAACATTAAATCATAGTCAAGTCAACATTACTAAAAGATAAAATACATAAGGTGGGAGTTGGGGCGGTGGAGGGAGCTGAGGCAGTGAACAGTGTTGGTATGGGGTGTGAGCCCTGATACATGTATATGACTGTACTAAACTAGTGCATTGTTTTGGAAAACTTATGAGCCGATGAAAAAAGGTTTGGAAGTCTCAGATTTCTAAGGTAGAAATGTTAATTGAAGATTAACCAACCACGACGAGGTGATGGGAGAAGAATCAATGAGAAAGAGATGAGCAGTACAAGCTGACAAGCTAACAAGTTAACAAGTGCCACCCAATTGTGAATAATTATTTACTGGTAAACCATATTTATCAATATCCTACGCCATACTTACTACATGTCCAAATAAAATTATTCTTCATGGAAGAACAACACATCCATACATGTGTGAAGACTCTATTGGGTACCTAAGCGTTAAAAAAAAAAAAAATCACATTTACCTAAGTCATGGTGTGTGTATCTATAAAACATTTATGTCTATCTTGGAAAAGTTGTGTGTAAATCATGGTAAGAGTGCATACCACAGGCGTGCAAATACCCTAAGCAGCAAGTCCGCGGCTTGACTCCTGGCCAGACGGTCCATTTGTTCTGTGTAATTCCACTACTCTTGATATTAATATGGTGGTGCCAGAAATGACAGACAGCTGTGCTTGTGTTCCCATGACTTTCTACAAATACTTCGTCTTCTGTCTATTTTACTTACCTCACACAAAACACTTAGGGATTTATGTTCAAGTGGAGAATCCTATCAGCTTGACCCTACTGGAATCAACTGTAACTTGATTTTCACCACAGTTTGGACTGGGCTCCTCAGGGGCCAAGAAACCAAACGCCTACTTCCCCACAGGTGGCAGAGGAAACTCCAAGGGAAGCGCGCCAGTGTGTGAAACGAACTGCAGGCCCGGGGCACACAGGACACCGCTTTCCAGCATTCTGTCAGCAAACATCCAATCCCTAAAAAACAAATTGGACAACTTTTGGGCCAGGATCAGGTTCCAGGAAAACTTTAGAGATTGGAGTGTCCCATGACTTTCAGCGACATACCACACCATCAGTGGGAGATAGTAGGCAGTGGTGTGGGTATTATGGTCAATGGGATATAGTACAGTGAGGGAAACATAAACCAGTTCTTGTACTTATTCTCACCAGACCTAGAATACCTGGCTCTAAGGTGTCAGACCTTTTATTTTCCAAAGGGATTCACCTCAACAATAATTTGCAATGTTTATATTCCACCACAGGCCAACACCAGTGCAACAAGCAATTCTGTACAAGGATATCTACTTATTTCGGTCAGCTAATCCAGATGCTGCACTGATCGTCAAGGGGGACTCTAACAAAGCTAACCTACAAAAATATTTACCTGACCTATCCAACATATCATAGATAGATATCAGAGGCTTTGCTGTAGATCACTCAGGATGACACAGACTGGGATATGTTCCAACTCAGATCTTATGAAAACAAATCTATTTAAAGAAACAGTGCTCAGCTTTATACAGTTCTTGATATGGGAGACTGTATCCACCACCACATTCAAAGTATTCCCAAGACCAGCCTGAAAATGATGAAAATCTGAAATTATTGCATGAGAGCCTGTGGAGCAGAGCATGGTTGGAGCTGACTGATGTAATGCTACGATTGGCCAGACTGGGTTCAACGGGTAGGACTCAGCAAAGGGTCAATTCATTTTGAAAGAGCAACACCCACTGGTGTAACTTAAGCATTTAGTCACATGACATTCGGCTGACCAATGGTGTAACTTTATCACTCACTCTTTTACTACTCAGGGACTTTTGCATGTATAGGGCTGGCCCTGCTATTACAATCCACCCATAAGAAACACCAGAACATAAATGCATCATCACAACACTTTAGGGTGTTTACTTTGTATCAAGCAGCAGGGAAGAGGACAGAGTAAAGATGAGGTGAGTATGTTTGCTGAGTGTCCTGTCAGTTGAGTTCAAGTTTAGTTTCATCAGTCTGACATGTTTATTAAACCAATGTGTTTACTTTGATCCTAAAATCTAAGGGTGTCCTAAAATGGACACTGTACTGCTGCACAAAACTGAATACATTTTATTAGCATGAATTTTAATTTTTTAATTTTTGCAAAAAAACAGGCATATTATTGAATTGTTACATTTTAACAAGAGAATTATAAAAATCATCAATCAACTCCAGAAAACATTTCATCCTGTACCATACATCATTACAGACCTATGACTTTCATATGTCTCTTGGGCTTCGTCTGCTGGGTCTACATAAACTCAACTGAAATCGCCACCAAAACATCAGGTCAAGCTATTCTTTCAATACAACAAATTTAATGCAGATAAACTTATCACAAATACTGTATGAATCTTTCAGTAGGGTAAGGAAAGACAAACTGAACAGATTAATTTAGTCCAAATTTATAAATCTATTTATACTTCATTGCACAGAGGAGAAGCTAAGTGTTCCTAAATAACCAAGGCCCTAGCTTTAGGAACTTTGCCCTGCTACTGTGTTCAACAGCAGCCCTCCAGAAGAACCTAGCTCACAATTATCAATGATTTAAACAAAGCACCCAATTATCAGTTATAGTCATGTAATTTAGCTGGGATTGCTCACGTAGCCAGGCTCCCATCCCACCTTGTTCGGCTTTATAAAGCTTGATATGCTGTTCACTAGATTTTGTTTACCCATTGTTTAGCCTGGGTTCTTTGAAGTGAAAGTGGAACATGAAGTTATTTAGCATATTTTAAAAAAAGCTACTCAGGTGGGAGCTCCTCCAAGGGCAAACATGGCTTTGGGTCCCTCCCACAGGTGGACAGAATGACGAGAAAGTTCCATTCATGACAGTGTGCAATGTGTTGATTCAGGGAGGGCAGTCGATTCACCAAATTTCCCTGAGAGAAATTTGATTAGAGGCAGGACTGTTCAAGATATAATCTATATTGACATAATACTATTTAACTTGTCACATTTGTTATCATTTCACAAGTAAACTGAATTGACAGTCACTGAGGTGGTTTGAACAGTGTTCTGTGTTAAAGTACTGTACTGGCAATTCTGTTGAGCATCTAATGTAAAAACACAACAGAAAATCAACAAAAAGCCAAACAAGAATTGGTAAAATACATGAATCTGTCAGAAACATGATTTCATACTTCATAGTTAAACAAAAATTAGTGATGCAGTTACATAGTATTCAGTCATTCAGTCTTAACCTCCCAGGCTTTATAGTGTTTATGTGGAATGCCTAGCAGTGAGCTGTAATACTGTAGCACTTAAACCTGAATGTTTTACTGTGTCTATTTAAGTTAAAAAAAAAAAAAAAGAGAGAATCGTGGGGAAAAAAAAGTTTTTGTTTAACAATTAAAAATGTACAGAGGACAAGATTGGTACAACAAGAGAAATACATATTTTCTGAGGACAAGCCCCATATCCAAAGTAATCATTTATTAAATTGTATGTATTATTCTCTATTTCCTTTTTTTTTTAAAACATCCAATTGAACTCAATTGTAACTCGACCTTACAGACTGACTGATTCATGTTAGGCGCTGATTCTCCAAAATGCAGAGTAAACCATAAAAAACACAATAACAGTTGTCTTCTTCTTCTTTTCCTGTCTTTGTACAGAAGCAGATAGCAATTTAGCCTACAATATCTACAGAGAACCTCAGAAACATGTTTAAGTTAAAGAAAGACCCTCCACACATAAACACACATGCAGACACATTTACACAGGCTCATCCATGAACACCCCCATTTGGTTCAGGATGAGCCTGTGTAGATTTTACTGCAGCTGAGTCAAAGCAAACCTTTCCATTTGCTACATGTCAGAGCCAGGCTTTCAGTTTGCATCAAAGTAGTAGTAAAAGACACTGCTGTATTTTCTGTTGTAACATACAAAAACCAAACAGAATCTGTTTTGTGGGAAGTTTCTGTTACACTAACATGACATTAGTTGTTGCTATCAATGAACAACTGGCATCACCTGTAGCTAACAATTAGAAATTACTGTACATGTTCATGAAAGACCATATGGTTTATGCTTGCAGATGTTCATTACTCCCATTTTTTATCTCATCAAATGGTGAATTTATCTGAGTTTATTTTGTATATAAATAAACAGATTGCAAGAGATTTGGGCTGCATTTATCGTAATGAATCCCTGATCTGGCTGTAGGGCACTCTCTGTAAAATGGTTCCCCTCTGAAATTTTCAGTGGGTAATTCCAGTCTCATCCAGAGGAAATTTCCCCCATCCACAGGGCAAGAGGACTCACTGAGCAGTTCCACAAGCATAAGTTAGACAATGCATTTTTTTATAACTGATGATTCTTCTGTGTACATGGTTAAGAAATTACAGAAAGAACAGCAGAGGATGCTATCACACAGTGTATTGCTATAAGTATAATGTTAAATGTTTTTTGACACCTGCCCTGTTAGTACAATTAAGCAAATGTTATTAATGTTAGGTTTCAGTCTATACAATATAAAGTGCATTGGCATTAAGCACGTTTTTTTTTTCATACTGTAAAATGAAGAAGACATTACTGTTATCAAACACTTTTGTCTGAAATGTAGCTTGTAGCTTAAGTTATTTAGTGATGTGGTTCAGTTTTTGTTGATTCAAAGCAGTTTGCATTAACCTCTTGTACTATGAACTAAGTTGCAGGTGTTTATTGTGCTTTTGTTTCTATCAGTACGACAAAAATTGAATATTTAGATAGAGTATACAGAGTAATATATTTTAGAACATTTTAAACTGCAAATGTTGTAGAGTTATCATATATACAAGGTGAGATACTGTAACTGTCTTATATCATCCATGATATATGAGGCCACAATGAAAGTCCAGATTTATAGGCAGCAGAATGTTGAAAATGTTTCAAAAGGAGAATAATGCTCAAATGTTTTTTTCTTTTAATGTTTGCAGTGTTGCGCAACATAAGATTTATACTGGTGCATGCAGTAGGACACCCCCTGTACCTGACCAGGCGTCTACGTGGTGCAAGTGAAAAGATTGTAGACACATGCAACAAATGACCGAAGATGGTAGGCCACATTGTGATTAAGCTACACGCACAACAAGTTACAGTTAGTGAGTACTAGGACAGTGACACAATTTTTGTATTTTGCCTCAGTAAGCCACTACAATTAATTTTAAAACAATTAAGACAAGATTTAATACAAAGAGTTTAACAAAAATATCACATTAACAGTTTAGGAATTAGAACAATGTTTACACATATCCCCTCTTTTCAGAGGCTCAAAAGTAATTAGACAAAACCAACATAATAATTCATGTAAGGATTATTTTTAATATTCGGATGAAAACCTTTGAAGTCAATGATTGCGTGAAGTCTGGAACCCATGGACAACAGCAAATGCTGAGTTTCCTCCCTTGAGATGCTTTTCCACATCTTTGGTGCAGTGGAATTTAGTTCCTGTTGGTGGGTCTTTATGCCCTCAGTTTTGTCTTCAGTAATTGAAAAACATGCTCAGTTGGGTTGAGGTCAGGTGATTGACTCAGCCTTTGAAGATTATTACATTTTCCTTGAGAGGCTCTTGCAGTTGCTTTTGCAGTATGTATTCGGCCATTATCCTTCTTTACTGTTAAGGACCGTCCTATCAGGTTTGGTACAAATTAATTTGGTTTCATCTTTCCAAAGAAACTGGTTCCAGAACTGGGCAGTTGAATGTTTTCTGGCAAAAGTCTAATCTGGCCTTTTTGTTCTTTAGTGTTACCGGTGTCACCTTGTGATAAACCCTCTGCATTTTCATTCATGAAGTTGCTCTTGATTGCAGACTTTGACAATGATCCACCTTCCTCCTGGAGAGTGTTCTTCAACTGGCTAGATTTTGTGAAGGGTTTTCCTCACCAAGGAAAGGATTCTGTGATCATCCCCTTTAGTCTTCTTCCGTGGTCTTCCAAAGCCTTTAGTGTTGCTGAGCTTACCAGTGCATTGCTTCTTTTTAAGAATGTACTAAATTGTTGCTCTGACCACTCCTAAAGGTTCTGCCATTCGTCTGATGGGTTTGTTTTTTCAGTCTAATGATTGCCTCCTTGATTTGTATCAACACCTCTTTGAAATGCATTTTGAGAGTTCCTATGAGCAGCTACCAAATGCAAATTTAACACTTGGAATCAGCTCCAGATCTTTTATCTGCTTAAGTTGTATTAAAAAAACAAGGGAAGGAGCCACACCTGGCCATGGAACTGATCAGCAGTCAGTTGTCCAATTACTTTTGAACCTCTGCAAATGAGGAAATATGTATTAAAATGGAAGTAGTTCCTAAACAGCTAGTGCAATATTTTTGTTAAATATAGTGTTTGGGGCACATAAACACTATATGTTAACCGGCAGTCACTATAAAGCTGCTATGCTGAGATAACAAAACCATTACTTTATAATCACAGCCATGTCTGACAAAGTCAACAAAATACCATGTTAACTGTGTTGGGGGAAATAAAAGAGAGTTTGTTTGTGGCAAATTGTTCATTTATATAAAGGAGATGATAACACGAATTAAGAAGCACTTTTAAAAGAAAAGTGAATTAATCTTGAAGTCTCACTTGGTTATGATGCTACCTGGTAAGGGAAAAGGGACATGTTAGACTGTCCGTACTCATTCCACAGTGTTGTCAAAGGTTTGGTGAATGTATGAGTAAGTGAATTCTGAATTTACTCAACAGACCCGCAGGCACAACCCACAATTTGAATGGTATGGATCACTGAGAAAAGTACACGATACCTGTTTAAGTATGCATAAATAGTAATCTTGCTCTCTAAAGAAACAGGATATAAATAAAAAATATACAATAAGTGAAGCATATAGCACAGTTTATCATCAGCAGAAACTGTGTGACAGTGCAATTTAAAAAAAAAAAATCGTATTTATAAGATGTATGTCAATGTTTATTAAAGACAAAATAAAAACAGAGCTATAGAGATTGATTGATAGGATGATGTGTGACAAGAGACAGATAAGGATGAAATGTTGTTGTAAGCTGTGTCTTCATGGGTGTGATCTCAATGGAGACAAAAGCTTCATGGGTTGACACCCAAATGTCTCTTTTACTCCTCCTAAACTGCAAACACCCGGGGAAGTATATTACATGACATTGGTAGTGTGGTACCAGTTGGCTCAACATCCCTCTCCCTCTCAAGCATCATGAGAACTGCCAGGATGGCACTTGAATGGGTGATACCATGGCTCACCCTCTCCCTTGGACTATTTGCAGTCACCAGTGGTATGTACACTCAATGGGACACAAAGAGAGCTGAATACATCAAAGGCTGTGCTAGGATGAATTCTTATGCAACCTTTTTAATGTCATGCAGTGTCCATCAGGTCTAAAGGCCCCCATACTCAGAAGAAAAATTTTTAAAGTTAACCTAAAGCATTGGATTTTTTTACAGGCATATATTGGATCATGCCAATATAAACAGTCTACTCTTGTGTGACGGTATGATAATGTGACAAAAATGTATTTCTTCTCTTTTAAGTCATGGCTGAGACAGTGACTAAAATGCCAGTAATCAAAGGTAACGATTTTTTTCACAATGAATGATAACAGTATCTTTGAATCTTTTAACTGCAGTATAGTAAATTTATTTTCTTCAAAAACTAGAAGTGAGACCCTTTCACAACGACCAGTTCTGCAGTACATGGGGAAACTACCATTTTAAGACTTTCGATGGAGATTTCTTCCAGCTTCCTTTCACTTGCAACTACGTCCTTGCGTCCCAGTGTAAAGGCAGCTATGAGAATTTCAATATTCAGCTCCAGCGACAACAGATAAATGGGGTCATCACCATTAAGAAGGTCACTATGAGACTAGAGGGGACTGTTGTGGAATTAGCCAACACTTCAATCAAAGTCGATGATAAACCGTGAGTCTGTTTTGATAATGTGACTTTTCATTACCAGCTGATGAACTGGTCACGGGGATGTTTAATGTCATATCGACTTACTAGGATGATTTTTTGCCCCCTCTAGAGTAACAATACCATTTAGCCAGGCTGGCATTTCTATGGAAGAAACTGTCTCATATGTCAAAATTGAGGCAGATCTGGGTTTGGTCATCATGTGGAATCAAGAAGACTCCCTCTGGGTATGTTCATTCACATTCCCTTTGTTGTCATATGACTGATTGTACTCACACATAAATTATAGTTGATATGGATTTTTGTTGTTTTGATAGCTTAGTTGTCATGTTGATTTTCAGACTTTACATTTTCATTTGTAATGGTTGAACACATAATTATTTCTTTTTCATTTTTACACTTTATTCAAATCTATTTTTCACCTGGTTTAAAGCTCGAGCTGGATGCAAAATTCAAAAATCAGACATGTGGCCTGTGTGGTGACTTCAATGGAGTCCAGAATTATGATGAGTTCATCAAAACAGGTAAATACCAAATGATAAAGCTTGATAAAAACTGAATTGTAAAAAATTATTCATTTGCAAAAAATTCTTCTTCCTCTAGATACAGGGGATTCTATAACAATTGAAGATTATGGGGAGGTCTGGAAATTAAATGGTCCCACTGAAAACTGTGAAGAAATTTCTACAGCTACAAAGACATGTGGAAATCAGGTATGTGAAAATGGATTTGCTCTAAATAATTTCATACACAATATTTAGCTATAATTTAAATGCATCATATACTCTGACCCGCAGAAAGACCTCTGTGAGAAACTGCTGTTGAGACCTGAATTCCACAGCTGTCAGAATCTGATTGATAGTGACTCCTTTATCAAAGCCTGTGTAAAGGACCTGTGCCACTGTCACAGCAACAGCACTTCATGCTTGTGTTCAACCATCTCTGAGTACTCCCGTCAGTGCGCTCACGCAGGTGGGAAACCAGAGCAGTGGAAGACCGCTGAACTATGTGGTAAGGACAGCACAAAGAACACGTGTATGTTCAATCTTGAACGGTGTCACGGTAGTTATTTATCAAATTCACTGTTTCTAAATTGCAAATTTTTGTGCCGCATAGCAAGAAAATGCCCATTCAACATGGAGTACAAAGAATGTGGCAGTCCCTGTACCGACACCTGCAGCAACCCTCAAAGAAGCCAAGTCTGTGAGGATCACTGCATAGATGGATGCTTCTGTCCACCTGGTAATTTCTCTGATTTTAAAACTGGCACAGAAAACATTAAGAGTCCAGCAGATGCAAGACGTGAGCCTCGTGTTTTGGTATTAAGTTGCCAAAAAAAAAAAATTAATTTCTTCATACCAAAGTAAATGTGGCATGGAAGTTAGACTTCCTTTATCTTCAGTGCTGTTAGGTATTTTCCAAGAGAAGCAAAATATATGGGTGGGCTTAGATAGAAGAGGGATTTCATTAAATTCTTACAGATGTGATTTTATTGCTGGTGTGGGTGGGGGCAACTTTTTGAATACAATGTGATAAGAAATAACTTTCTCATTAGATTTTGTAATTGTTAACACCCAGGTAGTGACTTTTTTTGTGGCAAATCTACTGACCTTTTGGGCATACTTCAGCTCCTCTCCCTTGAGGAGAGTTGCCAATAATTCTGAGCAAATGTGCTGTCATGTGACTGTATTCTAGGATGAGGGAGTACAACCAATCATCAGCCAGAGAATGGGGAAATGGGGAATGAGCTTTGAATGTTTGTACCTAAAGATTAATCACTGACCCACATTGTCCCAGAAGCTTTTTGATTTGATTATCTTGACTATTTAAATTTTATATTTTTGCAAAAAATACACAAGTTTACATGCGTAAACATGAGTTTTTGCCAGTGTCTGGATCCTCTCTATTCATGATCCTTGAGCTCCACTGTTTATACAACAACCTTCAGTATATAGAACTTCTTTTAAATCAGAGTTATATTCAGATGCACCCACAATGCCTATATTTGCTTTGCTAGGATGAGCATGAAGGTCAATGAATAAATTAGACTACACCACATTCCCTCTATATGTAAACAATGTTTGGCCTAATGTACTGCAAGATAAACGGTGACAGTTGTCAGGTAGAAGACAATGAAATCTAAATGAGTTGTTTGTATTTAGCAGGTTTCTTTTTTTGGGTTGGGACAGTTTTACATTAATATACTCAAGATTTATTTGTACGTCTTGTTAAACAATGTTTTTATTATTTTGAAATCCTTTAAACATGTGTTAAATTGTAAAAAAATACAGTTAGTTATGTTCTACAAATTTGTGCACACAATTTATTCCTAGAGAGCACAAATTAAGCAATTTAAGACTAATCATGTCATTATGTTTCTCCTAGGGACTGTCTTTGATGACATTAATCAAACTGGATGTGTTGCGGCTGATCAGTGCTCTTGTTTGCACAATGGCAAGGCATACAAACCTGGGGAATCATACTCAAGGGCATGTCATGAATGGTAATTACTTCCCTATCTTCATGATAAAATTATATTTACAATGTGTATTTAAGATAGTGTGTCCAGTTGAACTAACTAAACTCTGCTGGCAGCACTTGTACTCAGGGTCAGTGGAGCTGTAAGGTTATGGCCTGTCCTGGTATCTGCTCTGTACTGGGTGGCTCTCACATTTCCACCTATGATGACAAAACATATCATTTCAATGGAGACTGCACTTATGTTCTCTCCAAGGTAAGGAATTCAAAACTTCAAATAATTAATTCTTTAATTCATACACAAAATTACAGTGTAGGTAAACAAGAGTTTGAGAACAGTTTGTAATCAAATGTATTTTATCTTCTTGACTTTAGGAAACTAATGGGACTTTCAATGTCCTTGGTGACCTGGTCAGATGTGAGAAATCAGACAGATCATGCCTGGCTAAAGTCACTCTAATACTGCCCAAACACATGGTAAAATAACAGAATATCATGGTTCATTCTTAGTAAAATGAAAACCTTTCTTTGTGTCACATCTGTTGGAGATATGTTTCCTGATGTCTTAACAAGAAATTTGGTAATTTTTCTCTACCACTGCAGATAATTGTAGTTGAAGCCAACGGACGGGTCATTTATAATAAGCAGATCTTTGAGCTGCCTCTTTTCATGGGTCAGTGACTTATTCTTTTAGGTTTTCATTTCTCTGTGAAATCATGACACTTCGCTGAAAAGTATTACATTCCCTGTAGTAAATTTGAAAATGATTTTTCCCTCACAGATGATATAACAGTTTTCAGCCCATCAACATTCTTCATTGTAATCCACACCACCTATGGGCTTGATCTCGAGATTCAGCTCACACCTATTATGCAGGTCTACATCAAAGCAAGTGTGTCAAATAAGAGAAAACTCAAAGGTGTGGTTTAATTCTCTAGCATTTTTGATAAAAATGTGAAATATCCACAATTTGCAGAAATGATTCAATGAGTATTAATTCAAAGTATCTTGATCCAGGTCTTTGTGGAGATTTTAATGATGTTGAAGCTGATGACCTCAGAACCACAAATGGATTGATTGAGGGAACAGCTGAGCCATTTGCCAACACATGGAGGACCAAAACAAGCTGCCCTGATGTGACAGCCATACAAGGGGACCCCTGCACTTTGAGTGTAGACAAGGGTAGGTCACAGACAATATGTTCCATATCTTAATGTCATTCTTCAAAACTTTTTCCAGTAAGCATGTTTATTTTTTTCTTTTGTAGAAAAGTATGCCAAACACTGGTGCTCCTTGCTGTCAGACCCAAAAGGGATTTTTGCCAAGTGCCATACAGAAATAAACCCAGAAAACTATGAAGCTGTAAGCAGTTTTTTTTTTTTTAGCATACAGTCTAATGTATCAGCATATATCAGTGTATTTGTATTTTTACTTATCTAAAAACTACTCATTTCAGCTATTCATTTAGCTTGTTGCTGCTTCTTTCCCCAGTCTTGTATTTACGATACTTGCGCCTGTGAAAACAGTGAGGAGTGCATGTGTGCTGCTATATCCTCCTATGTCCATGCATGTGCTGCTGAAGGTGTCTTACTGAATGGATGGAGGGAAACCCTGTGCAGTAAGTTTAACTCAAACTATAATAATAAATGAACATAAATGAAACCAGTGACTGAACTCGATTGAACTGTTTCGCTTCAACAGAGAAATACACAAGTGGCTGCCCTTCTACTTTGGTGTATGACTACCAGATGAAAAGCTGTGGTCGCACCTGCCGCTCTCTTAGTCAGTCGGACTTAACATGTGAGGTTGACTTCACCCCACTTGATGGCTGCGGCTGTGCTGAAGGAACATACCTAAATGAGAACGGAGATTGTGTGTTGGCCTCGCAATGCTCCTGTCATATGGGAGACACAGTGGTCAAGCCCAGGCAGGTCATCAGGGTCAACAAACAAACCTGGTGAGGATTTCGATTTTTCCAGTAAAATTAAAGCAGAAGAGTGATTTTTTATTATGATTTTTGGAAGAATTTTTAAAGTAGGAAATGAGAGGAGAGGGAGATTGAGAACATCATGCAAAAAATGTCCACATCAGGAGGTGAACCAAGGATCACAGAGGGTCACAGTGTCCTGGGTCAACTTCATCAGCATTTAAAGTGTAGTGCATATGCAGCACAGTGTATTATTTTGATTTTGAAATTATCATTTTCCACTGCAGAGTGGGAGGAAGCAATAAGACACAAAGGATTATTAAACAAGTAGCCTATAGATGGCATCCCTTCATGTTGTAGCAGACCCTCTGGGGTCTCTGCTGCTAATTGCAGGCATGGAAACTAGCACCTTCCACAATTTAACAGCTTAGCAAGGATGTTAAAAGGAATATATTAAATTTGTTTTACTCAAAGTGAAGATTAACCAAAAAAATCCACAGTATATTGTGTTCAGTGAAGTACTGCGGTTATGGGCTTTGCCTTTGATTTCACTTGATACAGGAGTTTCCAGAAACAGTTGTGTCTATTGATCTGGAATCACTAAACCCCCCCATGAAAGTAATTCTCCGTTTGTTGCTGTGTCGACAACGACTTAATGACTAAGCATGGAATTGGGCAAAAAATAACCCTGTGAAATGAAACAGAGGTCTATGTTTTTTCACATAGGGCTAAATTCGAAGTTGGGCTGAATGCAACTTAAAGAGAAGTGCAGATCCTAAGACCTTGGGTGGTTGGGAACCACTGTTCAAGATTGTCTTTATTTTAGCAAGAAATTGAGCAACAACTTGCAAGAAAACAAGAGTTAGAACGAATTGAAAAGGAAAAAAATCATTACCAAACAATGCATTTCTCTTCTTTGCCAACCTTGTCTGTCTTTATATGTAATTTCAGCTCCTGCCATGGTGGAAAATTAACCTGTACAGGAAGCCACAAAAATGAATGTAAGTACAAAGCACTTGTCATAGCATTCCTTCTACAGCAAAGCACAGTATGAACAACACCAACCACTAGTGTACTTTTTAACACACTGTCACTGTCATCAGCATGTGCCCATCCAATGGTTTTCTTCAGCTGCACCAGTGCAAAGCGAGGTGAAAAGGGATCAGAGTGCCAAAAAAGCTGCCACACTCTGGACACAGAATGTGTAAGAGTATGACATTGGTTTATTCCTTTCCATGAATATGTTACACATGTACACTAAACCAGTAGAATCACACGTTAAAGACATGACTATTGCGCTGTATAGGTCAATACACAGTGTATCTCAGGCTGCGTGTGTCCTGCGGGTCTACTGTCAGATGGTAAAGGAGGCTGTGTTGAGGAGGAGGACTGTCCCTGCACATATCATGGGCAATCCTATAATTCTGGGCAGACTGTTACTGTGGACTGCAATACTTGGTGAGCCTTCTTATCCAACGGTGATGCAGTGCTGTGTCAGTGCTCCGTTTTTTAATGGGGGATATATGCCTTGATATCATTTGGTCTTTTTTAAATCATAGCACTTGCAAAAGCAGACAATGGCAGTGTACAGATCGTGAATGTGATGGAACCTGTACCATATATGGCGAAGGGCATTACATCACTTTTGATGAAAAAAAATTCTCCTTCAATGGGGACTGTGGTTACGTCTTCACTCAGGTATAGTACGAACCTCTTGTTTAGTATTTGTGATTTGTCAAAAATCAGACTTGTAATAGTGAGATCAATATCTTGCAGGATTACTGTGGCAATGAAACAAATGGCACCTTCAGGGTCCTTACTAAGAGAGTCCCATGTGGAAAAACTGAAAGCAGCTGCGCCACTGCTATCAAGCTCTACTTAGGGGTACGCAAGACTATTATATGCAATTAAGATCATTCTAAACTAGCTAAAAATAACTATGTGGGATTACAAATGAGCATGTTTTGTTCCTTTCAGAACAAAGAAATTGTTCTTTCAGAAGAAAAAGTCAAAGTTATCAAGCAAAACAAAGGGGTGGACATACCATTTCACATCAACACTATGGGTATATATCTTGTCATTGAGGCAAAGAATGGTCTTGTTCTCATCTGGAACAAGAAAACAACACTGATGATCAAACTCAGCACCACATTCAAGGTGGGTGACCAGATATGCAAGTAGTTTCATAAATGTTAAGAAGATTGCCATTTTACAAATTAACAAGATCTCATTTGATCCCAGGGCAAAGTCTGTGGTCTCTGTGGGAATTATGATGGGAATATCAAGAATGACTTCACCACCAGAAACAAAGAAGTTGTGGTTGAAGCCCTTGAGTTTGGAAACAGTTGGAAAGTGTCACCTACCTGCCCTAATGCAAAACCCCACAAAAATCCTTGCAATCTGTACTCCCACAGGCAGGCATGGGCAACAAAACATTGCAGCATCATCAACAGTGAGGTATTTTCTGCCTGCCATTCAAAGGTAAGAAAACTGCCATTCAGGGTCACATGATGTATAATGTCAGAAACAATCATTATTATTGTTGCTTACAGGTCTCAAATGACTTTATGCATAACTAGTTAGCAGAAAACAATTGAGCCTTTACTTGCACTTACAATGGACTTTTTTAAAAAAGGTGGATCCTCGATACTATTATAATGACTGTGTGAGAGACACGTGTGCCTGCAATACAGGAGGAGATTGTGAGTGTTTCTGCTCATCTGTAGCAGCCTATGCAGCAGCCTGTAATAAGGCTGGAGCCTGTGTGAAATGGAGAACGCCCACAATCTGCCGTGAGTGCTTTAGTTGTGTTTCTGTGAAAAGCTATGATCACAACCATGATCTGTCAACATTAGCATTGGGATTTAATTCTAAAGTTTACAAATAATTAAACTGACTTATTGTGTTATAATGATTTTATTGTTAATTTTAATCAAATATGAAATTAACTTTGTTAGTGTCCCTTTGTTCACTTCATTAGCACTATTCTGTGATTATTACAACCCTGATGGAGAGTGTGAATGGCACTATGAGCCTTGCGGAAAACCATGTATGAAGACATGCAGGAATCCCTCAGGAATATGCTACAATACAATACCAGCATTAGAAGGTACAAAGGACATGAAAATGTATTTATTTTTAAGGCTATTATTATTCTGAGAGAAATTGCTGTCCATGCATGCTTCTTTTGAGTAGAGCCCAACAGTTTAGTGAAATTGTGCTTTTTTGTAGACTTCTTGTGGTCACCTATTCTGTTCTAGTTTTACCATTCAAAATAACATGAATAATTTTAAAAACAACTCCTAACATGTTAAGGCTGCTATCCAAGATGCCCACCTGAAAAATCCTATTTTGAAGAAGCTACTATGAAGTGTGTGTCAAAGGAGGAATGTGGCTGCTACGATGATGAAGGGAAGCATTATGAAGATGGGGCATTCATGCCTCCAAAGGAAAACTGTCACAACTGGTAAGACACTTACCATCTTAGTAATGCTGTGGTTGGTGCAAAAGTTAATGATGATGTTTATAAAAACCTTTTATTATTATAATTTGATTATATATTATATTTTCATTATTTATTGTAATATGTCATAATTATACATTATATCTATTTAAACTATTTTACTATAGCAGTAGCTATGTTGGCTATATACATGTAGTAAAAAAATAGAGTGTGAAAACAACTACAAAAAGAATAACATTTGGCAATAAATGATACATATACATACATTGTGTTTATATTTTCAAAATGAACTTTTCTTCTTTCATTTACTTTTCAGTTATTGTTCTTCAACAAAAATGGAGTGCAGCTATGATGTCAAAGGTGATAAGGATTAACACTATTATGGTTACAATATTACTATGTTTGTCTTGGTTGTCAGTGGGAAAGCTACATAATATACAGGTTACAGGTCTTTAGAAATTATGGAAATTTATACAATTCCTTCTCTTTATTTCACAGTTTGCACTTGTTCCTATAATGGACGTATATACAAGTATGGACAGGAAGTCTATAACACACATGATGGAGATGGAACCTGTATCTCTGCTGTTTGTGGAAACCATGGAAATATTACAAGAATCATAGGACCCTGCACTACAACTCCACATATCCAAACACCTACAACAACAGCCTTTATTTTTAGCACAACTGGTAAGAATAAGAGACTTTACAAATACACAGCATAGGTATTTGAAGATTGCTAGTTAGTTGATTATTACCTTTTTAAAGATTACTTGCTGATTTATACTATTTCTTTCTTGACAATAACAGAAAAAATGACCACAGTAACCACAGAAATGATGATCACAACAACAAATCACCTGTTTCCCACTCCAAGTGTTACAACCAAGGCCATGACAACAGAAGAGCCATTACCACCTCTGTCCACAACCACTATTTATAAACCCAGCACAAATAAAAAAACAACAGAAAAACCCATTCCCACAACAACTCCAAAAGCAACAACAACCACAGGAAAACCCACCACAACACCTCTTGAATGCTTTGTTTGTGAGTGGTCAGGCTGGACAAACAAGCATTACCCAGAAAGTACGCTGGAGGATGGAGATTATGAAACCATAGACTCCATTACTGATACAGATGTAAATGTTTGCAGTAAACCTCTGGAAATAGAATGCAGAGCAAAACAATATAAAGACATACCTCTGAATGACCTAGGTCAAAAAGTAACATGCAACCCAACAGATGGTCTGATCTGCCATAACAAAGACCAAGGTATACCTCCTATTTGTTTTGACTATGAAATACGAGTCAAATGTTGCATTAACATTTGTAAGTCCACGACCACAGTTACATCTTCCCCAACAACAACCAAAGGAAGGTCCACTACAGCCATAGCAACACCAACAGAAAAGCACAGCACTAGTTCTGCCACTGCCACAGAAATACCCACAAAAACCACAACCATCAAGAGACCAACCACCACTAAAATGCCAGACACAGAAAAACCCACTACATCAACCACAATCAGAGAGACATCCACCACAACAGCTGTTACCACAGAAACACCTACCACCTCAGCAATGACAGAAAAGGAAACAACAACAATCACAGAAAGGCCCACTACCACCACTGTTACAACAACTAAAAAACCCACCACAGCAACTCCTGAAGTTGCCACTAATACAGTGGTTACAACATCACCATCCACAGAAAAAATTGTTTCAATTAAAACTACAACAACAACAGGAAATCCGACCACAACAGCAACAACAGAAAAACCCATTCCCACAACAACCCCCGAATCGACAACTGCCACAGAAAAGCCCAGCACCAAAGCTGCCACAACCACTGAAAAACCAACAGTGACAGAAAAACCCACCACCACCACCACCACAATCACTGAAATATCAACCACCATACTCACAGAAAAGCCCAGTACCACAGCAACAACAGAAAAACCCATTCCCACAACAACCCCCGAATCGACAACTGCCACAGAAAAGCCCAGCACCAAAGCTGCCACAACCACTGAAAAACCAACAGTGACAGAAAAACCCACCACCACCACCACCACAATCACTGAAATATCAACCACCATACCCACAGAAAAGCCCAGTACCACAGCAACAACAGAAAAACACACTCCCACAACAACCCCCGAATCGACAACTGCCACAGAGAAGCCCAGCACCAAAGCTGCCACAACCACTGAAAAACCAACAGTGACAGAAATACCAACCACCATCACCACCACAGTCAAACAACAATCCACCACCATACCCACAGAAAAGCCCAGCACCAAAGCTGCCACAACCACTGAAAAACCAACGGTGACAGAAAAACCCACCACCATCACAACCACAATCAAACAACAATCCACCACCATACCCACAGAAAAGCCCAGTACCACAGCAACAACAGAAAAACACATTCCCACAACAACTCCAAAGCAACAACAACCCACAGAAAAACCCATCACAACACCTCTTGAATGCTTTGTTTTGTAGTGGGGTCAGCTGGACAAGCAGCATTACCACCAGAGCACGCTGGAGGGAGGGAGGAAACCAACCACTCCATTCATTACTGATACAGAATGTAAATGTTTGCAGTAAAAATAGAAAAATGAAATGCAGACAAAAAAAAAATAAATACTCTGAATGACCTAGGTCAAAAAAAAAAAAAACAAAAACACTGAACTGATGGTCTGATTCTGATAACAAAGACCAACCTCCTATTCCTATTTGACTATTTGTTTGAGGTAAAAATTGCATTTTCAAATGTTGCATTAACATTTGTACCACCACCACAACAACAACAACCAAAGGAAAACAACAAAAGGCCATACACACACCAACAATAAACACAGCACTAGTTCTGCCACTGCCACCACTCTGCCAACAAAAACCACAAACACAAAACCACAACCATCCAGAGACCACACACAACACAGAAAAACCCACTACATCAACCACAATCAAAGCTGTTACCACAGAAACATGACAGAAACACCAGGAAACAACAACAATCACAGAAAGGCCCACTACCACCACTGTTACAACAACTAAAAACAACAGCAACAACAGAAAAGCCCATTCCCACAACAACCCCCGAATCGACAACTGCCACAGAAAAGCCCAGCACCAAAGCTGCCACAACCACTGAAATATCAACCGTGACAGAAAAACCCACCACCACCACCACCACAATCACTGAAATATCAACCACCATACCCACAGAAAAGCCCAGTACCACAGCAACAACAGAAAAACACATTCCCACAACAACCCCCGAATCGACAACTGCCACAGAGAAGCCCAGCACCAAAGCTGCCACAACCACTGAAAAACCAACAGTGACAGAAATACCAACCACCATCACCACCACAGTCAAACAACAATCCACCACCATACCCACAGAAAAGCCCAGTACCACAGCAACAACAGAAAAACACATTCCCACAACAACCCCCAAATCGACAACTGCCACAGAAAAGCCCAGCACCAAAGCTGCCACAACCACTGAAAAACCAACGGTGACAGAAAAACCCACCACCATCACAACCACAATCAAACAACAATCCACCACCATACCCACAGAAAAGCCCAGTACCACAGCAACAACAGAAAAACACATTCCCACAACAACTCCAAAAGCAACAACAACCACAGGAAAACCCACCACAACACCTCTTGAATGCTTTGTTTGTGAGTGGTCAGGCTGGACAAACAAGCATTACCCAGAAAGTACGCTGGAGGATGGAGATTATGAAACCATAGACTCCATTACTGATACAGATGTAAATGTTTGCAGTAAACCTCTGGAAATAGAATGCAGAGCAAAACAATATAAAGACATAACTCTGAATGACCTAGGTCAAAAGGTAACATGCAACCCAACAGATGGTCTGATCTGCCATAACAAAGACCAAGGTATACCTCCTATTTGTTTTGACTATGAAATACGAGTCAAATGTTGCATTAACATTTGTAAGTCCACGACCACAGTTACGTCTTCCCCAACAACAACCAAAGGAAGGTCCACTACAGCCATAGCAACACCAACAGAAAAGCACAGCACTAGTTCTGCCACTGCCACAGAAATACCCACAAAAACCACAACCATCAAGAGACCAACCACCACTAAAATGCCAGACACAGAAAAACCCACTACATCAACCACAATCAGAGAGTCATCCACCACAAAAGCTGTTACCACAGAAACACCTACCACCTCAGCAATGACAGAAAAGGAAACAACAACAATCACAGAAAGGCCCACTACCACCACTGTTACAACAACTAAAAAACCCACCACAGCAACTCCTGAAGTTGCCACTAATACAGTGGTTACAACATCACCATCCACAGGAAAAATTGTTTCAATTAAAACTACAACAACAACAGGAAATCCGACCACAACAGCAACAACAGAAAAGCCCATTCCCACAACAACCCCCGAATCGACAACTGCCACAGAAAAGCCCAGCACCAAAGCTGCCACAACCACTGAAAAACCAACGGTGACAGAAAAACCCACCACCACCACCACCACAATCACTGAAATATCAACCACCATACTCACAGAAAAGCCCAGTACCACAGCAACAACAGAAAAACACATTCCCACAACAACCTCCGAATCGACAACTGCCACAGAGAAGCCCAGCACCAAAGCTGCCACAACCACTGAAATATCAACCGTGACAGAAAAACCCACCACCACCACCAACACAATCACTGAAATATCAACCACCATACACACAGAAAAGCCTAGTACCACAGCAACAACAGAAAAACCCAGTCCCACAACAACCCCCAAATCGACAACAGCCACAGAAAAGCCCAGCACCAAAGCAGCCACAACCACTGAAATATCAACCACCATACCCACAGAAGAGCCCAGTACCACAGCAACAACAGAAAAACCCATCCCCACAACAACCCCCAAATCGACAACTGCCACAGAAAAGCCCAGCACCAAAGCTGCCACAGCCACTGAAAAACCAACGGTGACAGAAAAACCCACCACCACAATCACCGAAATGTCAACCACCAAACCCACAGAAAAGCCCATTCCCACAACAACCCCCGAATTGACAACTGCCACGGAAAAGCCCAGCACCAAAGCTGCCACAACCACTGAAAAACCAACTGTGACAGAAAAACCCACCACCACCACCACCACAATCACTGAAATATCAACCACCATACCCACAGAAAAGCCCAGTACCACAGCAACAACAGAAAAACCCATTCCCACAACAACCCCCGAATCGACAACTGCCACAGAAAAGCCCAGCACCAAAGCTGCCACAACCACTGAAAAACCAACGGTGACAGAAAAACCCACCACCACCACCACCACAATCACTGAAATATCAACCACCATACCCACAGAAAAGCCCAGTACCACAGCAACAACAGAAAAACACATTCCCACAACAACCCCCAAATCGACAACTGCCACAGAGAAGCCCAGCACCAAAGCTGCCA
This sequence comes from Istiophorus platypterus, assembly GCA_016859345.1. Lineage (NCBI taxonomy): Eukaryota > Metazoa > Chordata > Actinopteri > Istiophoriformes > Istiophoridae > Istiophorus > Istiophorus platypterus. Next base: position 17,945,347 of record CM029121.1, on the reverse strand, counting down.
CAACCACTGAAAAACCAACAGTGACAGAAATACCAACCACCATCACCACCACAGTCAAACAACAATCCACCACCATACCCACAGAAAAGCCCAGTACCACAGCAACAACAGAAAAACCCATTCCCACAACAACCCCCAAATCGACAACTGCCACAGAAAAGCCCAGCACCAAAGCTGCCACAACCACTGAAAAACCAACAGTGACAGAAAAACCCACCACCATCACAACCACAATCAAACAACAATCCACCACCATACCCACAGAAAAGCCCAGTACCACAGCAACAACAGAAAAACACATTCCCACAACAACTCCAAAAGCAACAACAACCACAGGAAAACCCATCACAACACCTCTTGAATGCTTTGTTTGTGAGTGGTCAGGCTGGACAAACAAGCATTACCCAGAAAGTACGCTGGAGGATGGAGATTATGAAACCATAGACTCCATTACTGATACAGATGTAAATGTTTGCAGTAAACCTCTGGAAATAGAATGCAGAGCAAAACAATATAAAGACATAACTCTGAATGACCTAGGTCAAAAAGTAACATGCAACCCAACAGATGGTCTGATCTGCCATAACAAAGACCAAGGTATACCTCCTATTTGTTTTGACTATGAAATACGAGTCAAATGTTGCATTAACATTTGTAAGTCCACGACCACAGTTACGTCTTCCCCAACAACAACCAAAGGAAGGTCCACTACAGCCATAGCAACACCAACAGAAAAGCACAGCACTAGTTCTGCCACTGCCACAGAAATACCCACAAAAACCACAACCATCAAGAGACCAACCACCACTAAAATGCCAGACACAGAAAAACCCACTACATCAACCACAATCAGAGAGTCATCCACCACAAAAGCTGTTACCACAGAAACACCTACCACCTCAGCAATGACAGAAAAGGAAACAACAACAATCACAGAAAGGCCCACTACCACCACTGTTACAACAACTAAAAAACCCACCACAGCAACTCCTGAAATTGCCACTAATACAGTGGTTACAACATCACCATCCACAGGAAAAATTGTTTCAATTAAAACTACAACAACCACAGGAAATCCGACCACAACAGCAACAACAGAAAAGCCCATTCCCACAACAACCCCCGAATCGACAACTGCCACAGAAAAGCCCAGCACCAAAGCTGCCACAACCACTGAAAAACCAACGGTGACAGAAAAACCCACCACCACAATCACCGAAATGTCAACCACCATACCCACAGAAAAGCCCAGTACCACAGCAACAACAGAAAAACACATTCCCACAACAACCCCCAAATCGACAACTGCCACAGAGAAGCCCAGCACCAAAGCTGCCACAACCACTGAAATATCAACCGTGACAGAAAAACCCACCACCACCACCAACACAATCACTGAAATATCAACCACCATACACACAGAAAAGCCCAGTACCACAGCAACAACAGAAAAACACATTCCCACAACAACCCCCAAATCGACAACAGCCACAGAAAAGCCCAGCACCAAAGCAGCCACAACCACTGAAATATCAACCACCATACCCACAGAAAAGCCCAGTACCACAGCAACAACAGAAAAACCCATCCCCACAACAACCCCCAAATCGACAACTGCCACAGAAAAGCCCAGCACCAAAGCTGCCACAACCACTGAAAAACCAACGGTGACAGAAAAACCCACCACCACAATCACCGAAATGTCAACCACCATACCCACAGAAAAGCCCATTCCCACAACAACCCCCGAATTGACAACTGCCACGGAAAAGCCCAGCACCAAAGCTGCCACAACAACTGAAAAACCAACTGTGACAGAAAAACCCACCACCACCACCACCACAATCACTGAAATATCAACCACCATACCCACAGAAAAGCCCAGTACCACAGCAACAACAGAAAAACCCATTCCCACAACAACCCCCGAATCGACAACTGCCACAGAAAAGCCCAGCACCAAAGCTGCCACAACCACTGAAATATCAACCACCATACCCACAGAAAAGCCCAGTACCACAGCAACAACAGAAAAACCCATTCCCACAACAACCCCCGAATCGACAACTGCCACAGAAAAGCCCAGCACCAAAGCTGCCACAACCACTGAAAAACCAACCATGACAGAAAAACCCACCACCACCACCACCACAATCACTGAAATATCAACCACCATACTCACAGAAAAGCCCAGTACCACAGCAACAACAGAAAAACACATCCCCACAACAACCCCCAAATCGACAACTGCCACAGAAAAGCCCAGCACCAAAGCTGCCACAACCACTGAAAAACCAACCATGACAGAAAAACCCACCACCACCACCACCACAATCACTGAAATATCAACCACCATACTCACAGAAAAGCCCAGTACCACAGCAACAACAGAAAAACACATCCCCACAACAACCCCCAAATCGACAACTGCCACAGAAAAGCCCAGCACCAAAGCTGCCACAACCACTGAAAAACCAACGGTGACAGAAAAACCCACCACCACCACCACCACAATCACTGAAATATCAACCACCATACACACAGAAAAGCCCAGTACCACAGCAACAACAGAAAAACCCATTCCCACAACAACCCCCGAATCGACAACAGCCACGGAAAAGCCCAGCAGAACAACAACCACCACAGAAATGTCCACCATTAGTACTGAAAACATCACTACAGCCACAAGAAAGCCCAGTACCCCAGCAGTAACGACAGAAAAGCCCATTGTTGAAACTCTGACTGTAACACCTCCAACTCCTCAGTCTTCAGCATCTGGCAGCACAACTCTATGTTCTTGCAAGTACATGGATCAGATATTCTCTCCTGGTAAGCAAAGTGTCATTGTCATAAATTGTTTTTATAATATCATAATCATGTTTTGGTCATAGTTACACCATTCCTTACAATGCAAATGATCGCCTAAAATGTAAGATATTTGTTCTCTCTGGTCAAATCCTGTTTGCATCAGGATCTATTATCAGAGTCCACATTTTAAGTTTTTCTTTATTCATTTCCTTGGAAAATGATCTAGATATTTAAAATGGGGTTAAATTGAAAAAAAAAAAACCTTTTTGTCCAGTTTTTCTTACAACATTAGTCATTTTGATCTGACTCCCTTGTGTTTTTTCCCCATATAGGCAGCTTCATGTACAATAAGACTGATGGAGCAGGCTGGTGTTTCACTGCATACTGCAATTTAACGTGTAGTGTTGAGAAGCTTGCTAGACCATGTCACTCCACTACTCCACCAGCACCTATCACCACCACATCTAGCTCTGGCATTACAACACAAATTGGCTCAACAGCAGTCAGTACAATTACAAGATCCACAATGAAGCCAGTCGAAGACTGTTCATATCTAAAGCCACCTAGAAAGGTATTTGAATTCAGTTATATGCTTTAAAGTAAAGGAGCTCAAACCTATTCTGCATACTGCAACTGGTCTTTTCAGTTGTTGATGGACATATCAACAGTAAAATGTGTCAACACTTGATAAATTCAGCACACATTTACTGGTTCAGTTAAATTCCTCCAATATCCTCACATTATGTCTGCGTTTTGATTCACTCCGTCACACCCTGGAAAAAGTCTACAGTAGTTAGTTGTTGAAACAGAAATCTGTTATATCATCAGCTGCCTTTTGCAAATATTTGGAGTACATTTGAACAAAGGCCAAGTGTTATCTTATTTATTTTAGTTTCATTTACTAAGGTCCCAGTTATCTTATTTTAAAGTGATGCTTTAAAGTGATCTTTCAGACATTCAATCACACAATTAACAGACAACACAAAAACACATTGAAACACACCAAAATAACTCACACACACAAAACCAAATAGAGATATGAATACGCAAGTAATAAAAGTAATAAGTAATATAAGTAATATAACATTGCTAAGTTACTCATCTGTCACTAAAGAACATGACATCTGTATATACTGCATTTCAAATTAGTATTAAATCTGTGTAAAATTCTGTCTTTGTTTCCCTGAATTTCATAAAATGTAGTTTCATTTGTTAAAAAAAATTGCATGTGTGCTCTTCTGAGGGTCAAATATAATATTTCTTTTGCCATTAGTAAATCGCTAAAGTACTACTTTGCCATTTACAGGATGGCGAGTCTTGGAAGCCAAACAACTGCACCACAGAAACATGTGAAGATGGCAAAGTAATCACAGAACATGTACGATGTAAACCGGTGACTATGCCTGTATGCGAAAACGGGTACACACCAGTCACTGTCTATGATGAAGCAGGCTGCTGTTTCCACTACGACTGCAGATGTAAGCTCACATTAGATAATTTAAAAAATGTAAGCAGCATCTTGAAACTGCTGCAAATGTAAGCAAAATGCAATATAAATACAGTTTTCTCTGATATAACATGAGGGGTTATCTCAATCTAATATTTGCAGGTATTTGCACCAGCTGGGGAGATCCTCATTATGTGACATTTGACGGCCAATATTACAGCTTCCAGAAAAACTGCACATATGTCCTGGTCAAAGAGATAATTCCCAAACACAATTTCAGGATTGTCATTGACAATGAAAACTGTGATGCCTCTGGAACTGCCACCTGTACTAAAGCCTTGATCGTGTATTACAAAGAGTATGAAATTATTCTCACACAGGAGAAAACCCCAAAGACAGTCAACATGGTAACCAACCCACATATTTTATTTGAATATATTTAAATAACATGCATGATAATCTGAAGAAAATGTTTAGTTTTATTTTATGTAGGGTGGATATGAAGAAAACTGAGGCTGGTTTAGAAAGACTCTTACAAATGTTGCAATTGTTTAGGTGTACATCAATGGCAAGCAGGTGTTCCCAACCTACTCTAATGAGGACTTCATCATTACAAGTACAGCAATTAAGCTGTTTTTGAGAATCCCAGCAATTGAAGCAGCTGTGATGTTCAAAGGACTTTTATTCAGCGTTGAATTGCCCTTTTCCCATTTCCACAACAACACAGAGGGACAGTGTGGTAAGCTGATAATCGGTTTGCTGTTAGAAAACACATTTTGAAAAGCAAATGAGGCGGTATGTTACATTCATAGATGAAAAACAGTGCTAGTTTAAATATGAAAGTCCCAATGTATCAAATGCAGTAACACTGTAATATCTGTATATACTGTAATATCTGTCATGTTAATGTTTATTTTCACAAGGGACCTGTGACAATAACAGGAAAAATGACTGCAAGTTACCAAATGGCAAAATTCATCCCTCATGCTCTGAGATGGGTAATCACTGGCATGTACCCGATAAGAAGAAGCCATACTGTGAGAAGCCACCTGTTCCACCACCACCACAACCTCCACAACAACCCTGCAAAGCTGATATCTGTGAAATCTTGATCAGCAAGTAAGAATTTAAAGAATAAACTTGAACACAATGTGCAGTTCAACCTGCAGTATCACTTGGAATGACACCATACACTGTTTTCATTTGTACATTAAGGGTGTTTGAGAAGTGCCACAAGGTAGTCATGCCGCAGCCTTTTTATGAGGCCTGTAAATTTGATGTTTGTCAAGAGCCAAATACCACCGTGGGTTGTTCCAGTCTGGAGGCATATGCCATGATGTGTACTGAAGCATCTGTCTGTGTAGAATGGAGGAACGCGACAAATGGACAGTGTGGTAGGAGAATTTTGTATCAGTAAAGAGCAAACAATTTTATTTTTAGATGTCCAGATTATCTATTATTTGATCTTTTGGTGTTTAAATCCTCTTTTCCTAATGGCAGAATTTAAGTGTCCAGAAAATCAAATCTACAAGCCTTGTGGCTCAACTATTGTACCAACTTGCAATGCAAGGTAAGTGTTAAGTTCTATTTATAAAATAATAGAAATTAAATAACGTTTCTAATGCCAAGCTACCAGCAGGGAGAGGTTGTACTTAGGTCAACCTGATTGCAAACATCAGAATGCTAACATAGTCACAATGACAGTGCTAACATGCTGATATCAAGCAGATATCACCATCTTACTTTAGCCTATTAGCATTAACATTTAATAGTTTTTGTTAGAGCAAATACATAGTACAACTAGATGGCAAATGGGGATGTACCGAGTTTTGTAGGTACTTGGTCATAAACATAAGCAAATTCAAATTTTGACATATTGAGGGTGCTAGATAAAAAGATAAGCAATTAGCAAATTTCATTGCAATCTGTCCAATAATTGTTGACATTTCACTGAAAACCCCAAATGTGAATGTCAAGGTGGGGCTAGAGGAGAAGTCAGAGGCTCACCAAAGTTGTTTGGACTCATCTTCTGAGGAGCATGAATGTCTGTAAAAAATTTCATGCCAATCAATCCAATAGCTGTAGATATATTTCAGTCTAGACCATAGTCATGGACTAAATGACATTGCCTTCTCAAGAGCTGTGCTGCTTGCTTGATTTAAAGAAAAAATCAATACTTGCTGCCTGCACTGCATTATACACATCATCTGTCATTTCATTTCTTAAATTATTATGTATTTTTCACTATCCCCTGTCTTCATATTTAGATACAATGAGAAGTATACACAACAGTGCCAGGGAGAAAAAGCCGCCCAGAACACAGATTGTAATCGATTCGCTGAGGGATGCTTCTGCCCAGAGGGGATGACTTTGTTCAGTTCAAAATCTGACATCTGTGTAACCTCCTGTAAGAGCATTTTATACGGGGAAGAAAATCTAATTCTTTTTGAATGAATGAATGTACGGATGAACTTATTATTTTTGTTGTTGAAGGTTGCACTGGACCTGATGGCCAACCTAAACAGGTAAATGCTACATTGCATGAATCATTTTCATGATTAATAGTGTATTTGTTACCGTTACAACGATTCTGTTCCATCACTCAAATAGCCTGGCCAGAGTTGGCAGAGCGGCTGTCAGCAGTGTGCTTGTGATGAGGACACCCAGAGTGTTCAGTGTGAGCCTCTCACATGTCCCACTCAAGAACCAATTACCTGTACCAAGGAAGGTGAGGTGTTGGTAAACCGCACAGTGGACTGCTGTGAGACACTGACATGTGGTGAGTGATTCAAGACACAACCCCTACATCTGCTGAAATATTATTTTAACTGAAAAACGGAGGATAAAAACGGTAACGTTTTTTTAAAAGATCAGTTTAATCATCATGGGGAGTATTGCTCTGAATGATGGTACATGTAAGGTCCAGCATTTTTGTAGCCTGACCCGTACTAGGGACTCAAAGAAGGATATCTGCAGGATATCTGCACTGACTTTCAAGCTACTTTTAAAAGTTGGTTTTCCTGATTATATAGTAATGACTGCCTAGGAAAGTAATTTGAATACACTGTGTGATTAGATTTAATTGTATCTGCTATTTACTATTGAAAGATGGTGTTCAGGTCACTCATTCTGCAATTAAAAGATTTTTTCCCCAATTAGGAGACCTATTTTATCTCTGTGGTCCAAGTAATGTTGGGAATTATACCAAATAATTGTTTGTAATTTTTTGTTTCATTTTATGTTACACTCACCAACCCTGGAAATGTCGCTCCTTTCAACCAATAGAATGTGATAAGAACCACTGCTCAAAACCAACACATAAGTGCAAACCAGGATTTGAGTTAGATGTCCGCATCTCCAATGATAGTTGCTGCCCCTCTTATGACTGTGGTAAGTTTTGCATGAAAGTTTCATTTACATTTACTTAGATTTTGTTAGAGTGTGAAATATTCACAAATTGAACTAAGCAAAATGCATTGATGTGATCATAATTGTTTACATTTTTAAAAATCTAGTACCCAAAGGCGTTTGTGTCTTCAATGATACTGAGTACAAGGTAAGAAATAAAATACTGTACATATTTTAAATGTGCACCATTAAGAGTATATTTTCCTGTGAAAGTGTTACTACAACTCTTTAAATTTAGCATTATATAAATTAAAGATAATCTTAGGAATGAATGTTTAAATTATTGCACCATTCTCCTGTATTTTCACCCTGTAGTCAGACCAGAGTGACATTTGTTTTATTGACCTTTTAATACAAATGGCTCAGACTTTACATTTTATAATTTACAGCCAAATATGGATTTCTTTGCAAACCAATGTGAAATCTGCAGCTGTACTGAAATTCAGGATTCCGACACCATGTTGAATCTCCATGTGTGTCATGTGATGGACTGTCTCCTACATTGTCCGGAGGTACTTTTGCATGGAAATAATCAGAGTATTGCTAGTCTTTAATCGTTTGAAATATAAAGCCAGAAACATTACAAAAATATTTAACAGGACAGCACATGGTAAATCTAGGGGAACTCACTCATATGCTTTACTTCCAAAAATGTACAAGAAGTATACTGCTGATCTTTATAACATGACGCCATTGCTTATAAAGTTACGCTAAAATACAAAACTGAGACATTTCCTCTTTCCAGTATAATGGGGATTAATAGAACTTAGTTTGTAGCACTGATGAAGAAGCTGTCCATTGTCCACTATTTGGTAGAATATTTAGAGAAAAGGGACATAGAAATTATCATCTGAAAATTATTGTCTATCTTGAAATTTGTTTTAAACAAAACTTTGAGTACTGCAGATTTATTTGTAATCACTCAACTTTGGAGAAATAGGAAAATGTGTTTTCTTTCTGTAATTTGGATAAAAGGGGGGTCCTTAGGGGTTAAAGTACTCTGTAGATACTACTAGTTACAGAAGATATTGATTTGTTCATTTTTTTTCAACTAGGGCTATGAGTATAAAAAACAACCTGGACAATGTTGTGGATCATGTAAAAAGGAAAAATGTGTTCTGGAGTTCCCAGGCCCCACTACGATAATTATTAATGTAAGTAGATCGCAATGGAAACATCATCAGAATCTGTGTCTGTAACTGTAAATTGTGTTATTAGTTAACTTTTTTGTGTTTACTAATTGACCCCTTCTACACTTCTACTAGCCTTCTGAGTCCTGGTCACCACCAGATGACAACTGTACCAGGTATGAGTGCCAAAAGGTGAAGGATGAGTTTGTAGTCTCTAAAATCCAAACAACATGTCCTGAATTTGATCCAGAGAACTGCATCCCTGTGAGTATAATCCAGTCCTGAAAGGAGCATAAATTCTAATTTCTAAATTTTTTTTCATAACTTTTAATTGATGCTGAGTGATGTTACAGTTGACTTGACCTCCAAACTGCATCTCAGACAATTCAAATTTGCTTTTGCAATATTGAATAACAAGAATGTAGTTGTTCTGTTTCTTCATTTTTGTTTTGCAGTGATAGCATTTACTATACCTCTTAAATTAGACTTTCAATTCAGGCTTATAAATCTAATTAGCACATAATGAAATCACTTGAGGGTTTAAATGTACTTGAATTGCACTGAAGGCAAACTCCTTCACGCCAAGCCAAATAAAATTTGATATATTTCTAAATTGGCTGAAATTATAAATACTTTGAGCTAATGTATATGATTATAGAGAAATTAGGTAATTAAATACACCAAATGTGCTCAAATGTGCCATAAGATATTGAAGAGTACTTAATTTAATATCACCTTGAGCAAAAGCACCAGTAATACAAACGACTCAATTGACTGTATATCTGTCCATGTTGTACATTTGCGTACTTCACAGTCCATATTGTCTATATTACAGGGAACTGAACAAACTGCAAAGAATGGGTGTTGCAAAACCTGTAAGTATTAATTGATAAAATCAAATTGCGTACTATTCTTCAGTTGCCTTTCTTAAAATTCAGTTTTACATGAAAATCGATCTTTGGGAACTCCCCACCTTTTAAAAAAAATGGTTTCATAATTGAAACCCTTGGCACTTACACAATTTTCAAATGTAGAGATATACTTTTTCTACTCGCCACTTACTTGTAGTGGAAAGTAGAAAAAAATATACTTAGTTGTAGCTTGCGTCAGAAGTGGCAAAAGAGATATTTTCCCTGTGATATATGATCTCAGACTGATACTTAAAGTGTAATTTGGGTAATACATCTAATTATTCTGTTGTTATTCGAAACCCATAATACTGTTTTTACATTAACAGCAGTCTTAACAGTTTATTATGGTTCAAAGGCTAAACCTTTAAATGCCTCTCCATATATCGGATGTTTTCTTTGATTTTGTAACTTAAATGAGAATGTACCTGCAGTTGTTCGCTAAAGAAAATTCTGTAGAAAGATTTAAAAAAAGAAAAATCATGTGTCATTCACAGGTACTCCTCGTTACAACTGTCAGTTGAACAAGAACATCACCTATGTGCAGAAAAAGGATTGCAAGTCAGTTGTGCCAGTGGAAATTACATCCTGTGAAGGATCCTGTGGAGCATCCTCATCAATGTGAGATTCATTAGAACATATCTAAGGGATATACAGTTCAAACTGCCTACTCAATCATGCTAAAATAATAACCTGTTAAACTGAATGACAATAACGATGGCAGGATAAGCGTTTTGTTTATAATGAACAGAAGGTGACCAACACTGATCCTCTCTGAAACTTTAATTACAGGTACTCTGCGGAGAGCAACAGTTTGATGCATAAATGCAAATGCTGTCAAGAAGTGGCCACCAGTAAGAGGGATGTGGAGATGATCTGCTCTGATGGCAGCAGAATAAAACACTCCTACATTTCAGTTGACAAGTGTGGGTGCCAAGTCACCAAATGTACCAAGAACAACCAAGACTAATATAAACTTTTTAAACGGTACACTTATCTGACTAAAGTACTTCTTATAAACTTTAACAATTCTTCTTCAAAAACTATTAGAGAATCACATGAAAACCACCAAAGACACACCTCCGTGCATTAGCTGTAGGCATTCCCCTGAGAAAGGCCATTATAGGATAAAGTAGCACAATTAGTAGCCTTTTTCATCCAAAAAGAGCATTACTTTGAGCTTCTATACCCCTGTATTTTACATCAATAAAGCTAAATGGTGATAACAAAATTTCTACACTTCTGAATACTAAAGCTTTGTACTTTCATAACATTGTCATCATTTTCACATTTATTGTCAGGGAACCAGGTCCACGTAGTGCCTGATGATGACAGCATCTATTGTTTACATGGTCTTTTTTCAGCTTTTGAGGAGTTATTCCTTTTTAAAGACTTTATCTTATGGTGTTTTAGAAGAGCCTCATTTTACTGCAAATGACCTGAGAGATAAAACACAAATGAATGGCTTCAGATATACAATACAGTGCAGATATATTTTAATTTCTTTGCAATGGAAATGGATATTTAAAAACAGATTTGAAATTTAAACGACTGTTGGTCATTACCTTTAACAGGACCATCAGCATTGATTATCTCATAATTCATTGAACATAGAAAGCAGAGAGTCTATAAAGTTTTACCAACATCTGATCGGTCACACTTCTGTCAAAGCTGAATGTATTCTGTGTCATTAAAACTCAAAGGTTTACTGATTTTAATCTCTCCTGTTTTTATTGCTTGAGTATTTCTAATGTAAAGTTCACTTGAAGTGTTTGAATAATATAAGTATCAATCATACAGTATCAGTATCATTAAAATAATGGCAGATGTACAATATTTACCTACAGGCATGATTGTTGGATGTGATTGGCTAAGTAATCTGATATGTACAAGATGGTTTTGATATATATATATATATATATACATATATATATATATATATTCAAAGCCATCCAAAAATCATGCCTGTCGGTAAATAATGTGTGATTTGCTTGAATGTTTGGGTTTAAAGTTTACTGGGAGAGCTATGGTCTACAAAGACTTCCCAAAGAAATGGTGAGTTTAACTGTTGAAAAGTACCAATCAGGAGAGGGGTTAAAAGAATATACATATTTAAGGCACTTGATATACCATGAACCACTGTCAATAAGTGGAGAAAATGTGTCACACAGACACATTGCAAAGATCAGGACATCCCTCCAAACACCAGTGAACATCACCAATAAAGGAGTAACAGGAATTCTTTGGCAGGTTACTGGTAACTTCTTACATGAGATCACCATCTCCTGTATTCTGCATATGCCTGGCCTATGCAGTTGGGTTTCATGATGGAAATCCTGTCTTACAAATGGGAACATCAAAACCTGTCAATATTATGCCAAAAGATTCATTCAGTTCCCATAACCACATAGGAAAATGGTTTGGTCTTGCAAGATAAAGGTTGGATTTTCAGCCTTAGTTGTAAAAGACATATTTAGCACAAAGCCACTACACTCCCTTGAACTACGTACAAGGAACACAATACCGACTGTGAAATATAGTGGAGGTAGCATTGTGCTTTGGGATTGCTTCTCCTCAGCTGAGTCTGGGGCTCTTGTATATGGGATATATGGGATAATGAAAAGCCCCAAATATCAAGATATTTTGTCACAAACCCCCATTGCTGCTGTCAGAGAGTTGAAGATTACGAGGAATTTCACGAGCCAGCATGACAATGGCCCAAAGAACACACCCAAGTCAACCAAGGCATGGCTTCAGAAAAAAAATCAAAGTCATGGCCAATCAGGGTCCAGACCTCAATACCACTGAAACCTTTGAGTTTACATAAAGAGAGTTAAAGTAAAGATGATTCCTTAATAATTTGACTGAACTTGAACATTTTTGAAAAGGCATAAAATTCCAAAGTCTAGATGTACAAAGTTATTAGAGATAATGAAGACTACTTCACATATACTTGCTGGTGTAATAAATGCAAAGGGTGCCTCCACAAAGTATTACTTGAGGACTGTGTACAGACTTATGAAAGAAGGTTTTTAAGCTAGTTTGTTTGTTTGTTTGTTTGTTTGTTTGTTTGTTTGTTTGTCTTTGTTAAAAATCCAGTAATTAAGTCATTTCTTTCTCTGGAATTGTGTTTTTTTTTGTTTTTTCGAAGGTCATATTAAATGTGGGAAAAGTCTTTTTCAAACCCTGCGATTTCCAATGTGACCATTGTATAATGCGTAAATTGAACATTTTACTCATCCTAGACTTGTAGTTGCACCATCGGAACCTCAGAGGATCATTGATTGTTCACTCATCGTTTTGCTTGGACTTGACATGGCTGGATTAACCTGTAATTTATTTTAATCATTATACCCAAGTTTTTTAAAAAAATTCTATATTGAAAAATGCGCTGTCTCAGTAAAGTTTAATTTCATCATTAATAATATTAGCATTAGTAGTTGTAGATTCGATAATGTGCAAATCGACAGGATCTGACTGGAACTCATTCTTTACCGCTTTATCCTACCGGAACCTTTTCAGTGCAACACACAGTTTGGCAGTCATGTCGGCGCCGAATCCAGGGCGCCCAGTGTTAGAGTAGTCGAAAATCAGTGTGAAATAACAAATTCTGGTATTTTTTATACTCAAGTGTTCATTGTTTCGAGATTGTGTGTTGAGGGAAAGCGAGGTATTCACTGCAGTATCGGTTTATTTTGAGGTAAACTAAGTTTACTGTCGACTTCTCCCTCGGGCTTTCTCCCTTCTTGACTGTTAACGGTAGCTAACTGGTTAGCTAAGTTGATCTAAGGTAAAACCGTCAACACAACAGTGGCGTGTGTGTGTTCAGATGGCATGATCTAGCAGGGGATGAAGGCGTTGTAGGAAACGGGACATTCAATCAGCACGTTGTCGTTCTATCAGCTGGATTTGTTCGTGTTTGTGTCTCACACAGAGTGCTTAATATCTTAATGTAATGTTAATTAATGTAACAACTGTGTTTTTTTTTCGTAAGGTTAATTAGATGTTCATGAGGTAAAAACGCGTTTCTCTCAAATTTCCTGTTCGTCCTTCTATATGTGAGATAGTACACAGCATAGGATGTGATTATTAATGGCATTCATCAACAGTTTCTCTTTTCTCAGTTCTATGTTTGAGCCATGGCATCGCTCTCAGAGGAGGTGCTACTCGTGGTGAAAAAGGTTCGCCAGAGGAAGCAGGATGGCACACTTTATCTGATGGCTGAACGTATAGCCTGGGGTCCAGAGGGCAAGGACCGCTTCACAGTCAGCCACCTTTATGCAGATATTCGCTGTGAGTGCTGGAGACCACCAACTTACATCTATGATGATATTATAATGATGCATTGGTGGTGGTGTTTTCAACCTGCATTCTCATTTCTTCTCTGTACAGGTCAGAAGATCAGCCCAGATGGTAAATCCAAAGTTCAGCTCCAGCTTGTCCTTCACACTGGTGAGAGTACCACATTTCACTTCGCCAATGAGAGCAGTGCACTCAAAGACCGAGATGCCGCTAAAGAACTTTTGCAGCAGCTACTGCCCAAGTTCAAGAAGAAAGCCAACAAGGAACTAGAGGAGAAAAATAGGTGAGACTCAGCTGTTTTCATAGCCTTATCTTTAGGACATAAGTCTGGATATATTCCGGGGTCTTGTTGTTTGTTTTTTGTTGTTTTTGTTTTTTGACAAGAAATTGCATGAAAAGACCAAAACCAACGATGACATGATCTTGCTAAAAGACTATGTGTGGGTTACTAAAGCGTAATACTCCTTTAGTGCCACAATCCTTCATTGTAATTTATTTTGAGTCGGTCAAGGAAAAACTCATATATCAAAGTGAGATAAGTATTCAGACCCTTTACTTGGTACTTACTTGAACACCTTTGGCATTGATTACTGCCTCGAGTCCTCTTGGGTATGGAGCAGCAAGCACACCTGAATTTTCTTCCCATCTCTGCAGATTTTTTCCAGCTTTGTCAGGTTGAATAGGGCCCTAGCTAGGCCACCCAAGGACATTCAAAGAGTTGACCATAAGCCACTCCTGCATTGTTTGCTGTGTGTGTAGGGTCATTTTAGTGTTGCAATGTGAACCTTCGGCCGCAACTCAAATCCTGAGTGCTCTGGACCAGTTTGTTTTTTGTTTTGTTTTTTTGTTTTTTAAGTATATATCTGTGGGTTGCTCAATTCAGCTTCCCCTCAACCCTGACCAGTCTCCTTGTCCCTGCCCCTGACAACACTTCCACAGTATGATACTGCCACCACCATGCTTCACTGTTGGGATGGTATTGGGCAGATAATGTGCAGTGTCTGGTTTCCTCCAAGCACGATCCTTAGAACTGAGGCCAAACAGTTGATCTTGGTTCCATCAGACCAGAGAATCTTGTTTTTCACAGTGTGAGAGTCCTTTAGGTGCTTTCTGGAAGTTTCTCCCATCTCCACCACAGGATCTCTGGAGCTCAGCCAGAGTGACAATCATGTTCCTGGTCACCTTTCTTTCCAAGGCCCTTCTCCCCGCTGTTGCTCATTTTGGGGGGCACCCAACTCTAGGAAGAGTATTGGTTGTTCCAAACTTTTTCCATTGAAGAATTGTGGAGGTCACTGTTCTCTTTGGAACTTTAAATGCTGCAGATTTTTTTTTTTTTTTTTTTTTTTTTTTTTTGTAGTCTTCCCTGATCTATGACTTGACACAATCATGTCTCTGAACTCTGCAGGCAGTTCCTTTAACCTCATGCCTTGGATTTGCTCCTATATATATTGTCAGCTGTGAGATCTTATAATGAACGAAACAGAACATCTACCCACTATTGGCCCTTGGCAGGTGTTACTTGTGGACCCTGGCTGAAACAATACAAGCAAATGATCTAGTCAAGAGAGAACAACATGAGTAAGTACCATCAAGAAAAGTTCAAGTCTGATAGGATGCAGGCTCCTACAGTCAGTGACAGAGGCAATGCTTTGGTTGCATAGGATACTTAATTTTTTTTTTTCATTTTCAGTCTATCAAGTACAGAGGTGTTCAGTAAAGAGCTGGGTCTTTAGTCTTTTCTTAAAGACTGAAAGGGATTCTGCAGATGGAACAGAGTTTAGTAACTAGCTCCACCATCGGGGAACGACTAAAGAAAGAGTCTAGCTAATGACCAGGGGTCCTGTTTTGGTGGTTGTATCAGGCGTCTTTCATTGGCAGAGTGTAGTGGGCTGGAGAGAGTGTAAGCCTGTATGAGGGAGTTCAGGTAGGAGGGAGCCGATTTGGTTGCTTTTTGTAGGCGAGTGTCAGCGTTTTGAATTTGATGCTGGCAGCAACTGGAAGCCAGTGGAGCGATCTAAACAGCAGGGTGACTTGTGCTGTTTTGGGCTGATTGAAAACCAGATGTGCCACAGCATTCTGGATCATCTGAGCAGGTTTGAGCATACATATGGGGAAGCCTGCCAGTAGGGAGATGTATTAATCGATGCGTGATTATATGAGAGCCTGTACCAGGAGTTGTGCTGCAAGATCAGACAGTTAGGTTCTGACCTTCCTGATGTTGTACAGGACAAATTGACACAATCGAGCAATCAAGGCCACATGGACCTTGAAGTTTGGTTGGTCATCACTCATGACGCCCAAGTTTCTCGCAGACTTTGATGGTGTGAGTTGGGTTGATTCAAGTTGGATGTTGATTTTTACTGAGTGCACTGTGCACCATTGTGGTGCTTGTGTGCTGATTAAGCTTTAAGGTCATTTCGGATGCTGTAGTTTGCATTATACCAAGAGCTGTTTCTAATATTTAGTCTAGCCTCATTAATATAAATGGGGTGGATAAAATACAGTTTAGCAATACTACAAACTGCAGCCTCCAAAATGACCATTAAGTTGAACCACCATTTCTTTCTTTCTTCACAGTTTCAACAAACACTGAACATAATAACAGTCATGAAGGTGGGATGTATTGCAGGATTATTGTACTACACTGAATTAGTTTTAGGCCTGGGTCCCTAATAATGGGAACTGAGTGTAAATTGATCTAACCTGATTTCATCATATGAGACAAGTAACTGTCAGGAATTTGGTTTTTTTTTTGTAATTTTATGATATAGTTTAAATTTTGTCTTCTCTCAGTTTTAAAGGATTGATTACAGTGAATTAATACAATTCTCTGAACATAATACTTAATTAACAATTATTGTCATCATGTTAACATCACCAAAGAGTTTGAGGCAGTTTATTAATAATTTTTCTTGAGTCAAAGATTTGAGTGAAAGCAACAATAATCTTCTCTAAAATATTCTGTCATATTCTTTTCCTATAGGATGCTTCAAGAAGATCCAGTGCTTTTCCAGTTATATAAAGATCTTGTGGTAAGCCAGGTGATCAGTGCTGAGGAATTCTGGGCCAACAGGTTGGGGGGTGTAAACAACACAGACCCTGCACTAAACAACAACAAACAGGAAGTCGGTATATCTGGAGCCTTTCTGGTGAGTAGATCACACTGTTAAACACTACATTATGATAACAACCTAATCTTAAATGTCATAATTGGCTTAATTATTGACAACCTAAGCATTAACAACACTTAAGCATTGCCAATATACTGTTGAATGTCAACACATGTCTGTTTATTGCATTACAGGCAGACATTAGACCTCAGACAGACGGCTGTAATGGCCTGAAATATAATCTGACAGCTGATATTATTGAATCCATCTTCAGGACGTACCCGGCAGGTAAACAAGCACATCCCTACTTTGAAGTCACTTCAAGAATTGCAACAGTAATGATAGACGTGGAAAAGGTGGCTGCAAGGCCAGATTTTCATTTCAGCTAAAGACTACAACACTGATTTTATTTATTAAGACCCTGTCAGCCAGAGGGGAAGAAATGCTTAATGAAATCAGTCAGTATTTGTCCTTGGCTAGACGGCGTAGTACATTGATGCTGACCTCAGTGGCTGATACAAACTATGAGACTGGTGTTCCTGATTTGTACACAAAATGTTGGACTAAATATATTTTAATCCATTTGCAGTTAAACAGAAGTATGGGGAAAATGTGCCTCACAACCTGACAGAGAAGGAGTTCTGGACCCGCTTTTTCCAGTCACATTATTTTCACAGAGACCGCATCAACACAGGAACACAGGATATCTTCTCAGAGTGTGCCAAGCAGGATGAAAAGGGTAGGAAGATTTCCAGCAGTGTTAGTACATGTATTATTTAATTACTGCAAAATACACTGCTGAGCCACAAGTCTATTTTCACATGTTAAAGTTTTAAAGCTGTCTCATGCAGGGTTAAAGTCGATGGTGGTTCAAGGAGTGAAGAATCCTTTGGTTGACCTCCTGTCGTTAGAGGATAAAACATTAGATGAGGTGAGATTTAGTGAGAGGATTAGTCAGCCTCAGCCACATCATGCAAATCAGTAACCTTACATTTATAGATTTCTTCTCCCACTTCCTCCTTCACCTTCAAATGCTTGGGATTTTTTGTCCCACAGGGTTATGGAGTTAACACACCACTACCCTCAACTTCCAATGCAAACAGGACGGTGAAGGAGAGCAGCAACTATGCTATTATAAAACGTTTCAACCACCACAGTGCAATGGTGCTAGCAGCAGGCTCACGCAAGGGGTGAAGAAAATAAAATTTTCATAACCAAAAATATTCTACTTAGTTTGTTCAAATTTTTACTAACCTCATGATGTATTTACAGGGAAACATCAACTGACCAAGCTAGTGAGACAAGCAGCACAGATGGAAACTCAAGGGATTCTGACTTCTTTCAACCTCCTGTAAAGAAGGTAGAATGACTCTGTAGCTATACAAAAAAAATGAGTTGTTCCTTTTAAACAGATTGAGTAACTTTTTTTTTTTCCTGCAAACATTATTAGGTTAAATTACAAGAGGCCATAGAATATGAGGATCTGCAAAGGGAAAACAGACCAAAAACAGTCGCACTGAACCTCAAGAAGTCTGATAGGTACAGTTTGTCCACACCTTGTTGCCTTTTTTTTCCTCATTTGATCCTTACTTGGTAACTTAGCATGTTATTAACCTCAAATTGCAGGGATTAGTGATACTTTATTTATTTATTTGTTTATTTGTTTGTTTATTTATTTATTTATAATTAATTCTTTTTGGTCTAGAAACCCCTCAAAATATTGCTTTAATAGGCAGGTGGTGAAATTGCTTATTTTGTTTGTCAGGATAATCTCTTGTGGGTGAGTCTCACTCCCTCCACACAGAATGCACACTTTGTACTGTTTCATAATAGATTTGGTATTTCACTTTAAAGTTCAGAGTCACTGATTTATCTGTCTTAAAGTTCCTGCTACACAAAAAGAGAATGTATGATTAGGGCAGAGGGGATGGGATACTCTTCTATTTTGCAGCTGCCACTTCATGTTTGAGGCTGATAAATGTTATAATATAATGTTTCTCCCTCCTTCTCTTTATTTTTAAGATATGCTCATGGTCCTGTACCACTTCAGTCCCAACAGTATACGACGAGCCAGGATATCATCAACTCTGTCAACTATATCCAGCATGAGATGGCCAACTACAAACCCAACCTCACTCAGGTTCGATCATACACATTTCTGAAGCTTTATCATGTGTTCTTTTGGTTGAAGGGCAATGTGAAAATTACTGCCACCAGACTTTCACCAAGTGTTTCTTTCGCGCCCTTGGATCACATATTCACGAGACTGTAATAAAGTCAACTCCCGTCTTCACCCACATGCACAGCCTCACTAGCTCAGATATTTTCAAGTGACATACGAATTAATAATTTCATTTTTTGTGAAAGGTCTAATGTATTTTAATTGTTTCAACTCTGAGCAGTGCCTTCAAAATGTTTCACAACATTAATACTCTCTTCAGGTGTTGTCCAGTACAGCAGCCAGTTCTGCTATTGCAGCCCTTTCTCCAGGTGGTGTCCTCATGCAGGCAGGAGCACAACAAGCCATAAATCGTAAGCATGTTTGTACAATCGTTAAATTACATTAATATTAAATGCTTTGAAAGTTGATGCCTTGTAGCCCATCTGCTCCGTGAGAGGTAACTGAAATACTGTTGAGCAACATGCTGAACCCCTATGTTTCTCCCTGCTGCTGTTTGGGTTTATGGTAGATATAGAGGCAGGGATTATTCATGGAAAAGTAGAAAAGAGCCTTTTATTTATTTATTTATAATTAATTCTTTTTGGTCTAGAAACCCCTCAAAATATTGCTTTAATAGGCAGGTGGTGAAATTGCTTATTTTGTTTGTCAGGATAATCTCTTGTGGGTGAGTCTCACTCCCTCCACACAGAATGCACACTTTGTACTGTTTCATAATAGATTTGGTATTTCACTTTAAAGTTCAGAGTCACTGATTTATCTGTCTTAAAGTTCCTGCTACACAAAAAGAGAATGTATGATTAGGGCAGAGGGGATGGGATACTCTTCTATTTTGCAGCTGCCACTTCATGTTTGAGGCTGATAAATGTTATAATATAATGTTTCTCCTCCTTCTCTTTATTTTTAAGATATGCTCATGGTCCTGTACCACTTCAGTCCCAACAGTATACGACGAGCCAGGATATCATCAACTCTGTCAACTATATCCAGCATGAGATGGCCAACTACAAACCCAACCTCACTCAGGTTCGATCATACACATTTCTGAAGCTTTATCATGTGTTCTTTTTGGTTGAAGGGCAATGTGAAAATTACTGCCACCAGACTTTCACCAAGTGTTTCTTCAGCCCTTGGATCACATATTCACGAGACTGTAATAAAGTCAACTCCGTCTTCACCCACATGCACAGCCTCACTAGCTCAGATATTTTCAAGTGACATACGAATTAATAATTTCATTTTTTGTGAAAGGTCTAATGTATTTTAATTGTTTCAACTCTGAGCAGTGCCTTCAAAATGTTTCACAACATTAATACTCTCTTCAGGTGTTGTCCAGTACAGCAGCCAGTTCTGCTATTGCAGCCCTTTCTCCAGGTGGTGTCCTCATGCAGGCAGGAGCACAACAAGCCATAAATCGTAAGCATGTTTGTACAATCGTTAAATTACATTAATATTAAATGCTTTGAAAGTTGATGCCTTGTAGCCCATCTGCTCCGTGAGAGGTAACTGAAATACTGTTGAGCAACATGCTGAACCCCTATGTTTCTCCCTGCTGCTGTTTGGGTTTATGGTAGATATAGAGGCAGGGATTATTCATGGAAAAGTAGAAAAGAGCCTTTTATTTATTTATTTGTTTGTTTGCTTGTTTGTTTGTTTTACTCTAAACTCTGTGAAATTTCCACTAAACCATTGCTCAGTGGTTGTGTCAACCCGAATCTTGTCTTGAAAATGGCAATATGTTATCTGACAGCTTCTGGTAAATAACTTGTTTTTTCTTTTCTTTCCTTCAGAGATGGTACCAACTGAAGTTCAAGGGGAGTTGAAGCATCTTTACGTAGCTGCTGGAGAGCTGTTGAGACACTTCTGGTCTTGTTTTCCTGTGAACACACCATTTTTGGAGGACAAGGTGACTAATATTCACGTTATTGGAAGAAAGTAAAACTGTTATTGTCACCTTAATTTCCTTATTTCCTGTCTTGACACCCATGCTTTTGACAACAAAAAAACAATTGGCATTTCTAAAAGTTGTCTAATAGTGCACACAGATCAATTATCAGCATTTCTGTGTTGTGTAAGAAATGTAAACCACACTTGTCCCTAACAGTGTATCCAAGAGATTGTTTATTTTATTCATATTTCATACATTATAATCAGTAAAACAGAATAAGCCAAGTAAAGATAATTATGCCCCTTGAACATTTTCATGTTTTATTGTTTTACACTGAATTACAGTATATGTTGAATAAGCTTTCTGGTGATAATCACATCATAATTGTAGATATTTGTTCTTAAATTGGACATTACCATATCTTTTTCTTTTAATCTGGGCCAAAAAAATCCAAATGACGTCCAGTATGAAACTGATCCAGTGTGAAACTAACTGGCTATCCATAAGTTATAGCGCGTGCCAGGCACATCACATAAAGAAGTTGACTTTTTTCTAATTTTTCTCATTATCGTGTTCTTTTCGTATAGGTGATAAAAATGAAGTCAAACCTGGAGAGATTTCAGATGACCAAGCTTTGTCCTTTTAAGGAGAAGATTCAGCGCCAGTACTTAAGCACAAATGTAAGTCTCTTAGTTATTAATAATGACACAGTGGCTCCTATGAGCTGGCACTTACTGTATATTAACTCTGTTTGACATTCGTTCAGCTCACAGGGCACTTGGAGGAGATGCTGCAGACAGCCTACAATAAGTTCCATGTATGGCAAACCCGTCGGATGACGAGGAAAACCTGAGGTCTGATGGTTTGTCGAAAAAGAGGACAAGGAAGACATTAGTGTATGGACAAATGACCTGTGAAGGTGCTCCAGATTGCTGGGAAGAGACCACGGACCACAGCCTGATGGGACATAGTCCACAGGAGCTTATTGATAGGGATATAGATGAACGCTGCTACATCCCAAAATGTTCAACAGAGACTAACTGCATCTCAGTTACAAATAACTGTAATTAGTTTCTTTCTCTTTAGTTTGTGTTTTCTCAGTGGTTGAGAGATTGGTGCCGGTAATGGTTAAACAAGACTTTTCAAGTGGTGCAACATGACCAAATTTCAGACGGAAATCAGAAAGAAAGGCTCTGAGGACAACAGCCTGAGGTGTGAGATGCAATCAAGAGGACTGCTATAATGTGTTTCACCGGTGCACAGAGCAGAGAAAGCGAGCTTGGAC
Organism: Istiophorus platypterus; assembly: GCA_016859345.1. Classification (NCBI taxonomy): domain Eukaryota; kingdom Metazoa; phylum Chordata; class Actinopteri; order Istiophoriformes; family Istiophoridae; genus Istiophorus; species Istiophorus platypterus. The sequence continues at coordinate 17,922,882 of CM029121.1, read as the reverse complement.
ATAACGAGGAGCCCTCCTGAGCAACCGGCTCGATATGAGGAAAAGTGTCCCAGAAAATCTGAAGCAAAAAGGGGGAAGTGAATATAGCAATACTGTAAAGACATTTACATTCTCGGGTGCGTTGGTGTGTGAGAATCGGATCACACTGTCATTGGTATGTAATGTCTGCACCTTCTGTCTGCACTGAAGACAAAAATGTAACTGAATTAAAGTGAGAGCGTAAAGCTTTTGTTTCACGCCACTGTCTGTTGAAACTGCAGTATTTCACTAAGTCCATGCTTCCCCCACTTTGGTCATGTTTTTCGTCGTTGGTCCCAGTTTTTGAAGCTGTTTTTTCTATTTTCTAAAGCATCGCGTCCGTAGCCGTGCGGCTTTCTGTTGTTGTCTTATCAAAAGGAGAAACTGTCCCGCATATTTATCGGAGATAGTTTCGGTTTTCTTGGGGTAAAAACCCGAGCGTCCGGCGCGGACGACGAGGAGACCGACGCGCTGCCTTCAGGAAGTGTCTTCGCATCAGCCGAGTGAAGCCGTGACAGGTCGGCTGGCTGCCGTCGGGGTGGCGAGCTACCGACCGACCGACCGACCGACCGCTGGGTTTCCCCCCCATTAAAACACGCCACGAAGCAGGCGACGTAAAGGCAGCGACTCGGCGTGGGTTTGTAGGTGGTAACGCTGGTGTGACAACTCCCGACCGTCAGGTGAGTTTTCGCAGCGGGCGATGGCAACGTCCCCATCCGAGCTAGCACGCTTGCTAACTTGTCAGTGGGAAGGGGGGAGGAAAACAAAAACCAAAACAAACACAAAAAAATAACAACACCGGGCCGAGATGTCCAACCGGACCGAGTCGTTGGATCCGTCGTGACCTACGTACGTCCTTACATATCTATTTAAGCCCTAACGTGCTCGTATTTATTTGATTTTTGAAGGCTTTGTGCGTCCTGGTGGGTTTTTTTTTTGATAGAAACGTTAGCATCAGTGTCAGCAGACGAGTCTCGTGATGCCGATTGCCAGGAACCGGCCGATCCGATTGCCCCTTTTTCGGTCGGTTGTGGGATTGCGCCAACCCGTCAAAAATAACCAGTTCACCGCGGATAACCAAGCCGGGGCCGTGGGCTGAACCAGGCGGCCGAGCCGCGGTGGTTTACCGGCGAAGTGGAAACGAACGACCGGCGGCTGTTGACGCTCGTTACCGGTGCGCTAACGGGATGATTTAAGCGTTGTACCCGTGTTAAGCTACACATCCGAGGCACCGGAACTTTTTCTTGGGTATTTTTCATTTCGTGACACCGCGTGTTTCTGCTCCACGACAATCGAGGTGACGTGTTGTACGTTTACTCCACCACATTTGTTTAAAACTCCAGTGATTTAATCAAGATGCGATTGTTTTTCATCGAGTCCGCACACACACACATACACACACACACTGAGCTTTTGCAACGATGCATTGTCCTGTTTAAACTAAACCAAGAGTTTGTAAGTTACTTAATCAGCTCAGTTTCGAGAAACCACAAGAGCAAAATGTTATTTCCACAATAACGCATTTAGCGCTGCAACGATTAATTGACTAGTCAGTCGACATAATATTCATCTGCAGCTATTTTGACAATCAGAAAACCATTTTGTCAGGTTTTAAATCAAAACCGGCAAATGTTTGCCGCTTCTAGATTCTCAAATATAAGGATTTGATACGTTTCTTTGTGGCATGTGATGGTTAACTATATATCTCTGGTATTTGCCTGTAAGTCAGACAATGCAAGACATTTGAAGATGTCTCATTGGACTGTAGGAAATGACTACAGGCATTTTCACTATATAGTGTGATGTTAGAGACAAAGTTAATAATTACTAATTGAAATCATTCTTAGCCGCGGAAGTAAATGAACAAGTTAAAATAATCCACGTCGTATCATTGGGGTCATTTTTCTAGCTTGAAGACTTGTACTTTTGATATTCAAAGAAACTAAACGCATCCCTATTGCAGTAGAGTGATAACAAACAGAGGGTCAGAGGTCAGAGCTGACTGCTGCTTCTCACCTTCCTCTGAGGTACTTGTGTCAATTACTCCAGCGTTTCTGTTTCAACATTTTGTTTTAAGATATTTTTCCAGCATTTACGGCAAAAGACTTAGAGTATATGGTTATTTTAAGGATCTGAAGTTTTAGGTGTGTTGTGCTGTATTTTCAAGTGAGTGGTTTTAATTGGCAATAATAACTGAGAGCTCCAGGACCAGAGACATTTGAACAACACAGATACTAAACTAGAGATGATAATTTTAAAAAATATTGACATAAACTTCATCCTAAAACAGAGTTTTGTGTATCCTCGTTTGAGGTTAATTAATTTAGTGACGATGGTTTCTCCCTCATGTTTGGCAGTTAAAGTCTTATGGGGGGGGTTGCAGGGCTGGAGACGGTGTAAGTGGAGTCATGACTGGTCAGTTTACTAAATGACATGTGATGCCACAGAGCTGAGAGCTATGCTATGCGTGGTATGGTCACTCACATTTTTATTTTTCATAATTTCCTGACTCTGGCATTCTCTCACAGTTGCGGAAGACCACCAGTGAAGATGTCTCTGATACCAGTTGTGCCAGAGAATCACAGTCATGTACTGGCAGAGTTTGACTGCCTTGATCCACTTCTGTCCGCACTACGTTTAGACTCTGGCAGGCTCAAGGTAGGTTTCGCCATCCTGGGCTGAATGAGTCATATAATAAAATCACACATAGTTAATTTATAGTAGCTTCTCATTAAATGTCTTTATAGTAGTATGGAGAGAGAAATGATTAGATTACCCCTAATCTACTTAAAACAATCATATTACATGTACTTTGCATATCTTGTACTCGCAGAGGTAAATGAAATGAGATTGAGACTGTCCTTGACTGAGAAGTGGGTGCACTAAAAACACTAATTACAACATGTTATCACTAAAAAAAAATGTTTATTGGTACCTTCTAAATGGGATTCTGTTGTGTTGCAGTGTACATGTTTGGCGGTGTCAAGGAAGTGGCTGGCATTAGGAACATCAGCAGGGGGATTGCATCTGATTCAGAAGGAGGGCTGGAAACAAAGGATCATCCTCACTCACAAGGTAATATGTGACTGAGTACCTATAGTGCAGAGCTGTCTGTTGTCCTTCTGTTAACTAATACAGCTGCACATATACGGAATGTATTGTTTGTATGTGTCAGTTTCTCTTGTTAACTCCCTATCCACTGTTTGTTCTTTTTCAGGAAGGATCTATCACTCAGGTGGCATGTTGCCCTCATGATGAAGATTTCATTGCTGTTGCAACAAGGTTAGAGTCTGTCCATGGAGGGGAAAAAAAAAGTTTCATACTCAAACCGCTCAAACAAAATCACCCATTGTCATTTAATGTTTCCTCCTTCTTCTTCCCTCATGAAGCACACACCCTCGTGTTAGTGGTGTTGCCTGTATTGTTCAGTGTTTGCTTGGTTTGACTCTGGTCCAGTCAGGGTCTGGTGGTGGTGTGGGAGCTGCAGCTGGAGCGGCGGGGACGTCCAGAGAGAGTCAGCGTGTCCTGGGAGCACAGAGGTCAGGCCATCACTGCTCTCTGCTGGGACACCAGCTCACTCAGAGTTTTTGTCGGGGACTCGGGAGGCAAGGTGTCCTTTCTACGTGCGGGATCCTCCAAGCTGGGCAAGGTATTGTCCTCTGATTAACAATGAAAGTTGTCTCTTTCTATAATATTAATATATATGAAATAAATATGACATTTGCGAAAGTTTAGGCACTTTCTAGCTGATCTTCTTGTAGATTGTTGTGGCTCCAGAACTTAACTTTATCAGCAGGCCTTAATTTAAGGCAGGTGATAGAGGATAGTGAACTCTCTGACCCCTCTAAATTCTCAGGGTGTTGTGCAACAGTCAACAATCAAAGAGACCTCCAAGCAGCTGACTAAGGATCTAAAAATAAAGATAGTGAAGTTCTGACTTGCTCTGAGAGAAAGTGTGTGTGTGTGTGTGTGTGTGTGTGTGTGTGTGTGTTTGTTTGTTTGTGTGTGTGGGGGGGCAGAAATTGAAAAATCAATCAACTGGCTACTGGAAACCTTTGGAGGCTGTGCTTTCTGCATAGTGGATGTGACCACTTACTGTTAACTGACTAGTGGCCCAAACCTGTGTACATGTACATTATGAAAAATATAATATTTTTTTCTTTTTGTTGTTGATTTTCATTCCATACTGAAATCCTACATCTGTAAGAAACACAATCTTAAAACTTGTGGTTGAAAAACGGAAAACAGTTTGCATCTAGATCAAGTATAAGCTTTTGCAAGTACTAGGCTAAAGCTGGTGAAATGCTTTAAATAAATTGGTGATATAATTCAAATTTTCATATACAGTAGCTGTGTCACGTCTGTTTCTTGGCAAAAACAATCATGTGTTTCTGAGAGAAAAATTGCAATAGTTTAAAAAAATTCTTTCCATTCACAGGAAATGTACAACACGGCTCGAATTTTTTTTTTTCTTGTACTTTTTTGTGGTCCAGAAAAATGAACCAGGGTCCCCTCTGCTTGATGCACCCCGGTCTTGGCACTTTTTGATTTTTCATCATTCATACAAAAGCCATTTATGATTTTTTTTTTCTTTCTTTTGTCAAGGGGTCAGGATTCGTTATCTTTCCTGTTCAGACTGTCACCACTGTTGACTCCAGAGTGGTTCAGCTTGGTTACCAAGACGGCCGCCTGCTTGTGTCTTCCCTCAACCGCTGCTACCTCTGCGACACAGAGAGGTGAGTATCAATATGCCAGCATCTGTCTTGTGTCTCTAATTATCTGTCTTTAGGGGCACAGACTCTCAGAGGAGCCATGTTAATGCCCCTAAGATATAGTTAATTATTGTCCCGCCTAAAGTGTCCTTTACCAGGATGATAAATATATATTCCTTTGGGACATACTGGTTTTTTGTTGTTTTATTCAAGAGCTATAACTTAATTATCTGGTCAAGCAAGGTATTGGTTATCTGTGTAATTTGACTTAGTGACCCTGCATAGGATAAGCAGGTACGGAAGGCTCATGAAAGTAACATTTCTTTCTCTTTTCTTTTTTTTTTAACAATTTCTTTATAATTACAATGCATCTAGATCAATATAATAATTTGGGTAATTAATACATCTCTTTTCATGTCAGATGTCTCTCAATGGTTGGGTATTTCTGTCTTTACCTGCCTTCAGGGAGAAGTTCTGGCGTGTTGGAAATAAGGAGCGGGATGGGGAGTACGGAGCTTGTTTTTTCCCTCAGAACAAGGGATTATTAGTTGGTCAGCCACCCCTGCTTTACTGCGCCCGGCCGGGGTCTCGAATATGGGAGGCCAGTTTTAATGGCGAGGTTCTGAGCACCCATCAGTTCAAACAGCTGCTGTGCTGTCCTCCTCTACCTCTCATCACTTACAGGTAAGGATTTTTCTTGCTTTTATGTTGTTTTCTGTAAAAAGACAAACTCCTGATTTCTCCTTTCTTCCTTGTTACTTGCAGAAATGAGCCACATTACAACACACTGCAGAAAAACCCGCAGTCAGTTGCCTTCCCTAAACTACTTTATTTGGGGTAAAGTAACATATCCTTTATATTTTTATCATCTCCTTTTTTTCACTTGTCAATCCTTTTTTTCAAATTATATCTATATTATTGAATACAAGGCCCAAATATGTGAATAATATCAGACAACATCAATTAAAAACATAACTTTTGTAACTTGACAAACTGTACATTTCATTTATTTGTTTAGAGACCAAAACTTGCTGACCTGGACAGATTCAGCCATTTATATCTTCACACCTCAGAATGGACAAGTGCTCCTGTGGACTGAAGTCAAAGGTGTCTTTGTTGGTTTTTCTCGAAAAATCAAAAGTGAAATAAATGAACACCAAAATCATTTTGTTCATAAACACACTCTTTAATGGTTTTCCTCAAGATGCAATGCTTTGTGCCACACAGTTAATCCCATGTAAAATAGTTTAATATTGCTCTGGTGTAATTATTATTAACAACAATCACAGTAATTGTTCGAATGATCATTTCAGCAATGACATACTCTATGAAGGTTTTTTTGTTTTGTTTTGTTTTTCACTGTAAATTGATCCAAACCTGTTCTCTGGTTGTGTAGACTTGGTTGATATCGCAGTCTACCGCAGCGAGCTCTTCTGTCTCCATGGCAGCGGACGTCTGTCCCACCTCTCCCTGTTGTCTGCAGAGCGCTGTGTTGAGCGTCTGCTGCGTAGGGAGTCCTGGCCTCTGGCCGCTGCTGTCTGCTGTATGTTTCAGCACACAATCATCACCAGCAGGGTAAGACGGCTGCTACTGCCACACTAACTGGCCCCTTTCTGTGTGTACAGTGTAACCTAGATTCCGGTCTTATTGGAGCTAAGCTTTTTAATTTGAATTCTTGACTTTCTTTGTTACTAAGGATAAAGTACAGATCATGACTGTTCACCTGAGATGTCTCACCTTGACTGGCCCAACATATGACTACTGCTATTGACTAGAAAACAGTACTATACTTTTAATATATAGGTACCAATGCATTGTCTTCATGGTTAACACTATGATCCTCTTAACATAGCACATAGATTACCCGAATTCACAGGCCATAGCAGTTAATATTAAAAGGAAATATAATGTAAACATCTATAAATCTGGGTTTGTGCAGATGGTGAAATATGAAAAGACAAAAGTTAACTTATCACAGGTTAAAATTTGAACTAAAAAAACATTTCTTAAAATCAGAGTAAGGGCCCCTTTGCATGTTGGTGGATTAATACACGGAAGTCTAAACTCTTGATCCAGGCCAGGAAATCCATTCCCATTGACCGCCTTGAACAGCTCAGGTCCCAGCTTGGTTCGACCACACACCTGGAGCTGATTGGCCAGCTGGAGGAAGTCATCGCTAAATTAGAGCCTCTGGACTCCGCCTCCAGCAGCCGCAGAAGCAGCATCTCCTCGCATGTGAGTTTGACTTTCTGTAGATGATGTCTCTGTACAGTATAAGCTGTTTGCCAAATAATGGCAAACACCACAGTGGTTAATGATTAGCACCCAAATTCCCTTTTATTTACGTTGCTATGATACCATTCCGTTAATGAAGGACAGATGTCTCTGTGGCATTCCATTAAATAGGTTGTTAGGTGGGGATTAGCTGGCTTTGGTGGTAGAATTGTATTTGAATTTATACAGTCTGCTAACATCAACTTTCTCTACCATGATTTGTTTCTCTCTCATGTCCCATCATGAAGTCCAGGGAGCTTCATGAATAATTAGACATCAAACAATTACATCATGGTTCGATTACTTCCCCTTCTGCTTTTTACACAGAAGCAGAGCACTGCTGTGAACAGGAATATCCATTCAATACATTTTTATTTACATGAGCGTTTTGTAACTGAAGCACACATCTTCCGCTAATCGGAACACACATGAAAGAATGAACGTACTGATGTCAGATAAATCATTATCCAGGAGAGCTTCAACGTCCTGGACTGTGGAATCTATCGTGTGATCAGCCGCAGAGGAAGCCAGTCAGATGAGGAGACAAGCTCCCTCATCAATCAGTCCCTGTCAGAGGAGGAGAGGCTCAAAGAGTTCAGTTTTGTGCAAGAGGAAGATCAGGTGGAACAAGGTAGGAGCTAGATGTTGCCCTCTAACATTAGTTGACAGAAGAAAACCGATGCTGTCAATAGCAATGACAGCTGTGTTAAAACATACAAAATTGTTATTCAATTTTATATCATATATCATATCATTAATTTGTTTATTTTATTTTTTTTTGTCAATCCTGCTGTTTAGGACAATCTAATTTTAATGTTAGTAGTAGTTACTGGTAGTTTTAAAGTGTTAATATAATAATTACTGCTACTAATGATAATCATATTTAGAATTAGCAGTAGTAGTAATATGATAATTACCAGATGGAATAAACTTAAATAGAAAGATAATTACCTGTACTTTATTTATACATTCATTCATTAAAAAAATCACACAAAATACACTAAATGGCTGGAGTAATGTAAGGCTGTTATTTATGGTTTTTATAAAAACTGATTTGCTGTAATAATTCAATAATAGTCATTAGATAACACCTGTTTTGTACTGTAATCTTCCTAATAACTGCTTCATATTCAACTTTACATTTCGTATAATCTGTACAACTGGCAAAAATAAGGATTAAGAAACACTGGATGATTACCCGAGATGAAAATTCATATATACCAGTAGTAATGTTTTTCTCTGTGTCTGACTCTTTCTCACTCTCTTTGTGTTCTCTCTCTCTACATATATAAATATATCTATGATTGTGTGTGGGTGCGTGTGTGTGCGTGCACGCACGTGCGTGCCTGCATGCATGCATGTGGGGCAGGAACAAGCTTCTTCTCTGCCTGTTCTGAGTGAAAGAAGAGTGAAGTTATTTTCAGTTTCTTGTCAATTAAAATACCTGAAAAGAACAAAAAATGGAGGGAAAAATGCCAAATCTCTATCTATGGATTTATCAATACAAACGGGACTGATAATAATTTTACTCTTTGGCTTAATCTCTGTCGTCATACCAATCATATGTACCTTTTACTAATACCTACTGGTATTTTGCAACTAACACTGATGTGTATTTAGTTTGAACAATAAATGAAATCATATAATCAAACACGTTGCTATGCTACACCGCCGGATTTGCTGTGAGAGCTGATGACTGACATGCTTTAAAAATATAATCTTCCCAATTGTTTCTCGTCTCCTTCATTGTATCATACATTTATCACCATTTTGGTTCTGTATTTTCTTGTATTGTGCAGCCTTTGATTTACGTTCTTTCTATAGTGGTGTCTGGCACTTTTATGCCATCTGCTTGCATTTTGCACTCTCCCTGTCATCACTCCCCTCCAGTACTCCATCCATCTGTTTTTTCCTCTGGCTCTTTGCCCCCATCTTTATTCAGATTCACAGATCAGTGAGCGTCTGGATGCTGAGCGATCTGAGCAAGGCCTGCAGTTCCACCTCCCCCTCTCATTCCGCCCCAAACCCCCTCGCATCGCACTGCAGGCCGTCAAAGACAGGTGATAATCCAGAGAAATAAAGGAAGGACATGCTAACAGCTTTGAACAGAAGAATGTTTCCTGTCATGCAGACATGCAGCTGCAATGTGTAGTTTTGAGTTTTTGAAATACATGTGAATACTGATGAAATTATTTGGTTTGTACTTCTTTCATTGTTTTTCTCATGAGGATTAAAACCTCTAAAATAAACTCCCATGCAAATTCAGCTGTGCTTTCAGACTGCATACTTCCCCTTTCCACTGAAGACCCACATCCGTTTTTTTTTTTATTTTAAATCCTCAGTCATCAGTATGACAACGTTCATGTTTTGTACCTGTGTTTGACTTGATTTGATTCAGTTTTCTTATCCACAGTGTTTCTAGTTTTGTTAAGAAGACAACAGAAAAGATCAACACGCTGCAGATGAACTCTGAACTCTGGCAGCGACCTGAACTCAGAGAGGGCGCACAGTCGGAAATGTCAGCCACCACAGCTCCATACGTAGAAGAAATGGAAAATGAGTAAGTACAGAGAACAGGTGTGTCTGTCTGTTGTTGTTATAGTTACAAAGGAAATAAAGAGAACAGTCCATACTCATTACCTTGATTAGTTGACTTCAGGCCACATATTCCTTTTAGCTAATCCACCTTTGTTGTGAATAGACATTTAAAAGCAGATCTGAGAAAACCAGTGTTATTTCTGTCATCAGAGTTTATGATGAAATACCTAAAGCAGAGGCCGAATTGCAGGAACTCCGATCAGCAACAGAGCGAACTATGTAAGTACTGATCAGCATTGTCTTATCCCCATTGTAGAATTTCACAATCTTCTTTTCCAGTTTTCCTCAGAAACTGACCCCTTACTCTGGTTTTCACATGTTACAAATACTTTCCCAACATCAGCTCCCAGATCCAAGATCCTCTGGCACTACTCGATCCAGTCAGTCTGGGAGAAACTCTCATGGAGTGGCTGCCGGTGCTGGAGCGAATACTTGGACCTGCAGAGCACAGTTCAGCTGCTTTCAGTGATTCGAATGTGGATGGGCCAGGAGAGGAGAGACGGGAGAGGGATTACCTGAACTCCTGCTCAGAGCAGCTGGAGGGGTCTTCCTGCTCATCAGGAGAAGCAGGAGATCGGTGTATGGAGGAGAAGAAAGAGGAGTCCCCTGAGCTCAGAGAACAAGAGGACCAGTTTGACTCCACTGAGAAGGTGTCTGAAGTTTCAAATGGGAGCCCTCCAGAGCCTGTGCGAGTGGTGTCTCCCAAACCTCTACCAGCAGATCTCCTGGCTAATCTCACACAGCTGGCCACTCTATACACAGAGCTGAGCTGCTTTAGAAACCACGGGAATGAACATGCGTTAGGGTGCACTACGTTCCTGCGCCGTTACTTCTTCCTGCTAGATCAAGAGCGCATGAGAAGAATGTGTCTGCTATGTTACCAGGAGCAGCCGGAGGTGCAGAGCTCCTTCAATGAGGCCATGCTGGGTCAGTAACATCTCCTTGAACCACTTGATTTTTGTCATCCCCATTCTAGTTTCATCTTTTTTTTCTGAATATTATTTTCAGCTTTCACAAGTCATTCATCATTAAATAATTTTTTAAAACTCCAATTGAGCAGTTTTTGTTTTGCTGTAACCATGCCCAATATTAATTCTTGTTGATAGCTATACAAAAACCTCATAATCGCCGAGGATTTCTAAAAGTATCTAGTTGAATTAGAAAACTAAACAACTGAGAGAGGTTACATCTGTCATGTAATCATGATACTGATTGTCAGGTTTAGCTCATTTTAGTGTTAGCAATAAAGCCTTGTGAAAACTTGAAACTGTAAACTGTATTAATTAGCATCTAGAGTTAGCTAAATCATCTCTGATATTACCTTTAGGGATTTTGAAAAGCAACTTTTTGTCTTTCTCCATAGATCTTACTCAGGCCAGTAAGATGGTGGAGGTTATTCAGAGAGGTGATTTAATGAGATCTCTGCGCAGTCTGAGAGAGATGCAGCCCTGGAGCGCACCTCTTCTCTTCGCTCACTTACAGAGGTCATACTCATATTTCTCTCATCTACACATAATATTGAAGTTGTGATGGACCTTTTGAACTCAGCTCTGACTCAATCTGTTATTATCCAGGCTGTATGAGAAGCACGGGGAGGCAGCCGTACGCTTGTTTTCCCAGTTCTATCCTACGATTACTCCCGCTGACGTAATGACCATGGCTCACGAAAGCCACTTCCTGGCCTACCTGGATAATCTCGTCCAATCACGAACTGAGGAGCACAGGTACTTATCTTTTTGTCAAAAAAAGAAAGAAAATACGCCTAAATCTTTGTTGCCAAATCTTACATTCATTCTATTCTCTAGGTTGTCATTTTTGCAGTCCCTTCTTGAACCAGAATCACTGAGACAGGATTGGCTTGAACTGGCACTTACCCATGATGCTCCTCAACACTGTGATACCCTAACCCCTAATGGCCAGCCCAGGTCTGGTTCTGTTAATGTGTGAAAATGCAAAATATATTCTCTGTTCCTCTGAATATCATTGCAAATAATGTATGCAGGTGTGTAAAGTATGTGAATAATATTTTATTGATTTAGCATTTAATCATAGCTAGATATCAAATAATTTTTTTTTTTTTAAATATATCTAAATGGATTTGAACTAAGCTGCTATCATGAGTACATTTCACTACTGAGTTCTATCTAGGCTTCAACAGGGTAAGATACTGAAGTGAAGTTAAAATATAAGAATAATTGGAACTGTTAAGCCATGTGACCTCTTTTGCAGGTGGCATTCACATTGTTTCAGTTGGGGCTACGGGCGCCTATTGTCTCTGCTGATTCGTCTTCCCGCAGACCTGTCATCCAAGCAGAAGATGGCAGAGACATGCCGCAGTCACGGGTATCCCTGATAGTCTAAAGAACAAGTCATCTTTTGTTATTGATGGCAGTGTTTGATAGTGAGTTTGCAGTGTCAGATATAACATTTTCTATCATGTGTGCCTATGCAGGTACTGGATGGGCTACCTGTACCTCTGCTGTGAGCTACAGCATCGCACAGAGGCATTGTCCACCATCTGTCAGCTGGATGACATCAGCCTGCTGGATGAACCTAAGGGTAAAACTGTTTCTCAGAATCTTTTCCTTTCACTCTTTCAGCCGGAAGGAGAATTATAATCTGTAAATCGGCTGACAGGACAGTTGGTTACACTGTCAGGAGCTACTGAGACGCACACTGAAGTCTACAGGTCTGCTGCTTTGAAATCCAGCACGTACACACGTGATACACAAGTACTGAAACATGTTTACATTAACTATGTTCCATAATTTCACCCCAACAGAAGATGTGAGATCGCCAGCCAAGACAAACACAAAAGATGTAAATTAATACAAAGTAGAATAGCTAATCTTGCCTGAAATCAAAACAACAGCTGGATTTATTTAATTCCGGTTTAGCTTGACTAAACCTGGGTAGCATGGTCTTTTTAAGTTTAACACTGGTATTTACACTCTAAATGTAACGTAACATTGTGCTAATGCGAGAGCAAATCTAAAAAAAACTTGTGATTGGAGTGAATTATCAGGCAGCCATCCAGATTTAATACTGACAGGTTAAACAAACTCAAACTAAAGTGCAAAAGTTTGGATGAGTACTGGTCCTCTGCTATTTTCCAGGTGTTGAGCCACAGACCTTGGATGAGTGGAAGCTCTTGATCCAGTTGTCTCAGAGGTGCAGCAGCGTGGTAGAGTCCGAGCAGGTAGCAGGTGTGAACGGGAGTAGCTGGCCCAGCGGCTCAGCAGACTGTGGAGGAAAGATCAGCCTGGAGAACCTGACCCTGATCCTGGCTCGGACGACCGGACCCGACCGAGCCCTGGCTGTCCTGGAGGAGTGTGGGGTGCAGCTGGACCTTTCCCCTCACTCCAAACTGGTCTGTGAGCTCCTGAGAGTCACTGAGAGGAGGCAGAGGTGGGTCGGGGGCCTGATCATCAAACTGTCAAACCTTCAAAAGCTATGAGAATGGGAAGCAGTTCCAGCATTTCTGTAATAGATGTTTTTAAATGCAAACATAAATGCATAAATTTCCTTCACGCATTCTTGATTAGTCTGGGGATTTTAATATGTCTTGATGAGTGCAGTATAATAGAAGAAGATGAACGACCTCTCAGGGAATCGGAGGGTGTGAAAGTTGTCTTAGTGGTCTGAAGAATCTGTAGATGAGAATCTGGAATGACAGCTCTGGAATTGTTTGTCAAGGACCAACAAAATTAAAAAGACTCAGTCTAATTACTGAGCCTACCTTGTCTTGCAGACAGTACAGTTCTGATTTCTTTTCAGGGCAATGATCCAGGCGATGCTCGAGCGCTGCGATCGGTTCCTGTGGTCTCAGCACGCCTAACTCTCCAGGTCAGCATGATGTGGACAGCGGCTTCTCTAAACCAAACAAAATAACTACACTGCATGTACTGTAAAGTCTCCCCATTAACAGCTGTTGAATCTGTGGCTTAATTTTTTACTCTGTTACATATGTAAAAGCTTACAAATTAATTTCCTTATTGTCCCAGTGAAAGCAGTATTACAGTATTATTTGTTTAACTTTGACTTCACATTTTCTTTGCAGAGAGATTTCAAGTATTATCCTCTTATTTCCACCTAGTTGCCTATCAGTATTCAGTTGTATGTGCAGGGTATTATCACATTACTGTTTTTTTTTTAATGATTCAGATTAAGCATGTACAGGTAAACAAATATTTACTATCCTGATATGACAAAATGATATTTCAATAATAAGAGTGAAATGTTCTAACCAAGTAATATATTGTTAATAAAATTGTCTGTATGAAACATCATATTTTTGGGTTGTTTTTTTTGGGGGGGGGGCTTTAAGCTGAACCAGTCTACTGAAACAACTCACACAGCTTGAAACTATTAGAAATAAGTGGGGGAAATATATTTTTTGTAATTTGGGTGCAATTACCCATTTTTTAAAATGTGTATTTCGGTCTTGTATTTCCTCGCTGATACATTTTTGAATGAAGAAAAGATTTCAACGTTTCAAATGTTGAAGATGAACAGCACAGACAGTAAAAGATGGGCAATGTGGGTCACCAGAGATAATATTAATGACAACCTAGTGAAATGGGAATGATGACTCAATTGATGGTATCACACACCTGGAGCATCAAAGGGAAGAGAGTGGGCAGAGGGAAGTCCTGGGGCCTTCACATCTGGGTTTTAAAGGCTTATACTGGAGGCAGCTACACTTCATGAGTCACGGCCTCAACAGTGATTTGCTGTAACTTGTACTTTTCTGTCTGATCCTCCCTGATTTTCAACGTCATTCCCAGTTCATTATTTCCCAGAATCCTTGTTTCCTCATCTACCTGTCTGTGAAGAATAAATTGAACTTAGGCATAGATAGACACACTTGTTACAAAAATAAAGATCCGAAAAAACTGAACCCAGAATGTCACTGTGAAAGAAATAATAAAGTATCCTTTTCATTCAGTCTTTTCATTCTCCCAATGTGCGGCGCTGCTTGGACATCCAATATTTCACCCACCTGAATGTGGTTGTCCAATGCTACATTTCCTTGTGCGCTGGGGGGATTGGTAGAAGACTTTAATTTATTTGCAATGATCCACATATGACAGACAGTTTTCATCATGGGTGAGAGGACAGAAGTAAGTTTGATTTGAAAGGTTATCAGGTTGAAGCAGTGAGTCCAGTGTTTGATGTTGCTTTCCTGTCAACAGAAGCACAGATAAGGGGATTCTGCACATACCTGTTGGCCCTGCTGCCAGTGTATAAATGGCAACCGCGAGGCTCTGAGCTGAACACGCGCACACACACACATACACATCTCTTCACTCTCAAGTTGTGTTCAGTGCAGCAGTAAGATGCGATGAGCGTGGTCAGATGAAGTGAATGCTTTCTACACAGATTGAACTGTTTTAATGCTCTAGATGGACACATCACTTGTGGTGAGTTTCTGTCTCTCTACCTTGTTTTTTAAAATCAGTTTTTATACTGCAAAGTGCCACATTTTTTGAGATAACACAGACAAGTCCCTTGGTTTCAGGTGTCCCTCTCTCTGCTTAGACTGGCTCTTGTCCTACTCTCCTTCCCTGAGCATGCTTCACTGAACAGAGTATTTGACAACACCTCAGGTAGGATTTCTGTTCGAGTGTTACTGAAAAGAACAGTTTCTGAGGAGTCTTTCTAACTGTGCATATGATTTTCTTCGTGCCAATATCAGGAACTGTGTATCTGGGGTCTGTATTTATGAAGGAGGCTCTTCAGAGGGCGATGGAGCTGACAGAGGCTGCTTATGCTCGCACGAGTGAAAGGTGAAAAATTCCTTGGGCACTACGGGAAATATTTCAGACCAAGATGAACAAATGCAAATCGTCATTTAATCCTTAAAAATGACGTGCTTAATGTTTCCAGGGGGAAGAAGTCTCTGTCTGAGGGCGCTCTGAGACCCAGTGACTTGCTGTCTCAGTTCAAACAGACTGAAGCCAAAACCAGGACTCAAATCAGGGCTGCAGAACTGCTGGACAACACAGTGGAGCTGATCAGACAGATGGTCTACACTCACACTATGGTGCAGCCCAGCCCTCATGGTACTAAATAGCGTCATTTGATAATACATAGAAATGTTTCTGTGCCTGAGTGTCAAATATTTTTTTCCGAATAATTTCAAGCATGTGATGAAATGTTAACTAGTACTCAATTTACATACAGGCCCTGTTTTTTTTTTTGTTTTGTTTTAAGTTGTTTGTATCACTAGGGTCTTGTTATGTTCACTGTATACTCCTAAAGAACTGCTGAGTGAAGGGGATGTGGAGAATCTGCTGCAAGAGACGGGCTGCACCGCTGAGCTGCAGAGACCCAGCTGTCCGAGCGACTGTTTATCTGAGCGCTACAGATCCATCACAGGAGAGTGCAACAACAGGTCAGAGCTGCATGTAGTATGAATAGACTTTATTATTGTCGGGTTTTGTTTTGTGGTTTGTTTGTTTTTTTTTTGATGAATATGTCCGTCGTGTCATGTTCAGACAGCACCCTAGATGGGGTGCTGCAAACATCCCCTATTCCCGTTGGCTGCCTCCAGAGTATGAGGACATTTGGGGGACACCCAGAGGCTGGGACCCAGAGCACACCTACCATAACGTCAGCCTGCCTCCAGTAAGAGTCCGGCAGCAGCACTCAGTAATCCTCAGACCCGTCCGCTGCTATCCCTCCATCACTCCCTCACCCTCTTTTTGCCGTCCAGGTGCGGTTGGTGTCTCAGGAGGTGCTATTCGCTCACAATGACAACATCTCTCTGGATTCGACTCTGTCTCACCTGCTGGTGGAGTGGGGTCAGTGGATAGACCACGACGTGGTGCTGACGCCTCAGAGCCCCAGTACGGCCGCCTTCAGGACCGGAGCTGACTGCACGCATACCTGCAGCAGGGACACACCCTGCTTCCCCATAGAGGTGCAATACTATCAGCTGGTTCTCTTAGAGTTTAAGTTTCCTGTCTTTTTTATCCATCCTTTAATACCATGACTTTACATATGTTTTTTATGCTGAGCCTTTTTTTTTTTTTTACAGGTATTTTATAAATATCAAATGTGAAACATAAAATGTATACATTAATAAGTGCTCTCTAAATACATAAGCCATAAAAAATCAGAAAACAAATGCCATAAACATTATATGCCAACTTTTTCACGCTTGTTGTAAAAAAGAAAAAAAATAGGCAATTTCTTTCCAAGCATTGTGATCCCCTAAGAACAAAACAGTGTCTATTTGTGACCTACAATGTTAAGATAAAGTTAGTGAAACCATTGGAATTACTGGCATTTTGTATGTATTTGCATCATGAAATATTGTCAGAACTTCATCAAAAATACAACTTTGAAAAATAATCAATTTTAACTACAAACACACAATTTGTGTTGCAAAAAATTGTCAATATCAAATACACCATGCAAACATTCACAGTGTAGGTTGGAACAAAATATAAAACCCCTGGCTGATGACATTAACAAAGTGAGTTAGGAGTCAGCAAACCAGATTGGAGGTTTTTGTTAGTGCTACTCTGGCTTATGAAATAACACTCAAACATTTTGAGTTTTCTGTCCACAAAACACATCTGCTGATGTGAACCAGGCCTTGCAAATAAGAGATTTCAGTCCAGTTAGACAAACTGTTTATAAATGGAGATGATTTAGTTCTGTGGCTACTCTCCCTAGAAGTGGGCATCTTACTAAGGTGACTCCAAAGGCACAATGAAGAATATTCAAAGAGGTAAAAAAAAGAACCCCCTAGTAACATCTAAAGGCTTGAAGGAGTTATTGGAACATCTGTATTCATACATTCATGGCAGGACACCACAGAGGAAGCTGTTGTCATCCAAGACAAACATCATCACAGTTTGCCAAAGACCATCTTGATACCATCAGTGAAGCTCACCATCATCAAGGGGAAAATGAATTCCCAATTCTATCTAGGTGTCTGACAGGACAATGTCAGGATAGCTGTGGCCAGCTGAAGCTCAGTAGAAGCTGGGTGATGCAGCAGGGGAATGACCCTAAACACCGAAATAAAGCTACAGCAGAAAGAAGAGATGCCCCTTGAATGAGCTCAGGGAGTCATTCACAACAGATGTGCTAAGAACACACCTGAGCTCTAGCAGTTCTGCAGGAACATTACTGCACAATGTTCAGGTCTCACCCACAGCTACTGGAAGCACTTGTTTGAGGTTAATGCGGCCAAAGCAGGTTTGGCCAGTTATTAAATCCAAGGGTTCACTTACAGATTCCAAAAGCACTGTGAATGCTCAATGGGTGAGTTCAAGAAAGACATGAACATTTCTAATTGTTTGTGTGTTATTAGGTTAAGCACATTGTGCTTGTCTGTACATGTAACTTAAGATCAGGTCACATTTTATGATCAACTGATGCAGAAAACCAGGTCATTCCAGAGGGTTCACTGACTTTTTCTTGCCTCCGTACCATCATTGGTTGCATATTGTCTATAGGTTATTACTAGATAATGCAAAGAGTGATTTTTATTCTACTCTTTAATGCAAATAATTTCTATAGGCCTAAACAAGTTGAGTTATTCTTTAAAGAAATATGAAAAAATTAATAGAAACCTCTGTAGCATATATTTTTTTTTCTATTTTCCTATTATCTTCTTAATCTTATGACCCCTCGAATTTATCTTGCACCTCGTTGGGGTGTCATGACCCCCAGGTTTGGAGCCAATTTCCTAAAATAATGTGATGTTTTAATTAGGGGGAAAAAACAGGATGTCAAATATTTTTTTGCATTTACCTTAAATATGTTTTAATATATTTCTTAAGTCAGATACTATTATTGTTTATAGTCATAAAGAAACCATATGACCAAAATAAAAGCTGTGTCTTCAAATTTAAATTGAAGAAAGTGATAGTTATGCTCCAGTTTTACACAGATACTTATAGTATTTTGTTTGCACATTATAAATGACATTATTGTTTGACAGTATTCGCATTTTAAGTCAAACATGTGGAAGAACATCATTAATCTTTCACCATAATTTCTTAGTACAGTTTAGCTCTTCTTTGATCTTTAAGGTGAAAGATGAAATTATTTTTAACACGTAGACCTGAGATGATTCTGCTTTCATCCCAGTTTTAACCAGGGTTTTGTTTGTGCTTGATGACCATACATCTTTTTTTTTTTCATAGGATAGAGTAGAACTTTATTCATCTTGAAAGAAAGGTGTGTGCCAAAGATGCTAAATATACAAAGTAAATTAAATATGAACTGTATAAATATCACATGTATGCATACAGTACATGATCTTAAATATATATATACATACATGCTAAAATAAAATACAAAAGTCAAATAAAAGTGAAACTAGGAAAAAAAGAACTATAGTGAAACAAAGGCAGATGCAAAGTATAAATGAAGGTACAGTATATGACAATAATGAAAGGCAACAGTTGCAATTTAGTAAAATAAATGTAATGGATAAATTATACAACAATATATCTTCATTACTTTATTAGTATGAAAATAAATAAATAAATGTTTTTTTCTTTCTCAGATTCCTATATCAGATCCCCGTAATGGCATCCAGAGTTGCATGCCTTTCTTCCGCTCTGCTCCCAGCTGTGGTGCAGGACTTCCTCATCTCCAACGAGAGCAGCTCAATGCCATCACGTCCTTTGTAGATGCTAGTATGGTATATGGCAGCTCCACCAGTCTCGCATCAGCTCTGAGAAACCACTCCTCTCCTCTGGGCTCCATGGCCCTCAACTCCCATCACTCAGACCAGGAGCTGTCCTTCATGCCCTTCCTACCTCGCCAGCAGGCGCACCTGGACCCCTGCGGCCCTCGAAACTCCACCACCTCAGGGGACACAGGCAGATCCACGCTCCAGAAGAACGCCACATCCTGCTTTCAAGCAGGTGAGCAAATCTAGTCATTCGTCCGTTCTCTGCAGGTTTCAGTGGAGAGGCTCTTTATCATTGACGTTTCACAGGTGATTCGAGAGCCAATGAGCATCTGGGGATGATCGCCCTGCACACGCTCTTTCTGAGAGAGCACAACCGGCTGGTCAAAGAACTGCACGTGCTTAATCCTCACTGGAGCCCTGAAATTCTCTATCAGGAGGCCCGCAAGATCATGGGAGCCATTCACCAGGTATCGTTTACATTTCTGGCCTGGCATCCATTCACCTCTACCTACTCTAGCACTCTGGTCAGCTTCCTTGTTTGTTTGGCTTTTTTTTTTTCCCCAGATCCTAACATGGGAGCAGTACCTGCCCCGCGTTCTTGGTGACATCGCCACATCCCTTCTGATGCCTCCCTATGAGGGTTATAATCCCAAAGTGGATCCCAGCATTGCAAACGTCTTTGCAGCTGCTGCGTTTCGTTTTGCCCACGTCACGGTGCAGCCAGTCGTGACCAGGCTTGGGCCAGGATACGCCACAAACTCCCAGCATCCCTCTCTGCCTCTGCATCATTCACTGTTTGCCTCTTGGAGAGTTGTGCAAGAAGGTAAAGAAAAAATCTACAATTAATTGTGCTTAAATTATATGTGGTTTACTCAGCTGTTCTGTTTATGTCGTTCTTTTTCTGCTGGTGTTTCAGGTGGTATAGACCCTGTGCTGCGTGGTCTGTTGTTGTCTCCAGCCAAGCTGCAGACTCCAGGTCAGATGATGGTGGAGGAGCTAACAGAGAGGCTGTTTCAGGCACAGGGAGGGATGCCGCTGGACCTTGGGGCCCTTAACCTCCAGAGGGGCCGAGACCACGGTTTGCCTGGTACCAGTATTAGTTAAACCTGGGTTTTTTTATGTCTGTGTAAAGAAAGGTTGACTGTTGACTCATGAACCAGTTCCAGATGTAGGAATGTGCGTTATTTAGCACTCCAGATATCTGCTATTCTAGCAAAAGCTGTGTGAACAAACATCACTTGTCATTTGCGGAATAGATGTTTCCTGAAAACTCAGGGTTTCCCCCAAGAACTCGCCTCCCCTAGATCCGGATGTATCTTGCATGTTAAACCAACACCAAACCTTTTAAGGATAATGTTTTATTTCACTAGCAGAGGTGGCTATTATTTCAGGCACGGTGGTCCCTACATTTAATGCAGTTCCCTCAGTGTCCCACTTGTTTCACCAGACCTTTAAACTCCTGCTTTCTGTCTCATCTGGTCCCATCAGGATATGGCTCGTGGCGAAGGTTCTGCGGTCTCTCTGTACCCAACACTACATCAGAGTTGGCGGAAATCCTGGATAACTTAACTTTGGCTCACAAATTCCAGCTCCTGTACGGGACACCCCACAACATTGATGTATGGGTGGGAGCCATCTCTGAGCCAGCTCTGCCTGGAGGCCGAGTTGGACCACTCCTGGCCTGTCTGCTGTCCAGACAGTTCAGAGCCCTGAGAGATGGAGACAGGTAAAATTAAATCCCCTGCTGATCATCTACTGGTCTAGCAACATGAATTAAAACCATAGGTGAGGAGAGAAAATAAAGTCTCTCTTTGTCCTCTGAGGTTTTGGTGGGAGAGGGAGGGAGTGTTCACCAGCACACAGAGGAGACACCTCCGTGCCGTCTCCCTGTCCCGCATTATTTGTGACAACAGCCACATCACCCTCGTCCCTGCTGACCCATTCTCACGCACTGAGAGCCCTGAGGACATGCTGGCCTGTTCCCACCCGCTCATCCCCCACATCAACCTCAGCCCCTGGAAAGAACCAGACACAGGTGAGTAAGTGAGGGCAGAGAAATATGTTAAGTGTGATATCACGCTTTTGTGTTCTGTGTTGTTTTTTTGTTTACTGACCTCTCTCCCAGATCCGAGCTGTGGTCCAATTCCCAGGATCCAATCTGGCTACTCCCTGCTCTGTGACTCTAGGATTCTGTATCAGTGTCAATCAGGCTTCAAGCTGTTGGGACCTTCATCGGTCAGCTGTGATCCAAAGAGCCACCAGTGGAAACCCACACCTCCAACATGTGAAGGTACAAAGCCTAAACAAAGGCCGGGTGACACAACTATAGTAGATATTATGATATTTTTAAACACTATTTTACAATGGGGTTTATGTGTCACATTTAACAAAAATTATGTTTTTGAGTTGAGTCAAATGTGAAGCAAAACTCCAAAAATGTTGATTATTCTTAAGATTTGAGACTGAAAGTTCATTTTTGACCTTGGGATCAGCAGTGGCCGAAACAATCTTCACACAAGGTCCATTTGGTAGCCGTTCTGGAGGTTTCAGTGCCATCACAATTTTCCTCGTTTCTCATGCCGTTGTCAATGTTCAAATTTCCACTTTCAGAATTATTTGTCCATGTACGAGATATAAAGTTAATTATAGCCGTTGGAGAGAGTCGACAACATAACAGTCTCACCTCAGTTTCTATTTGAGGTCAAGAATGAAAGTGGAGAAGTCGTCCAGAAATTGCTCATAAAAATGTAAATCCAAACATCTAGAACAAGGCATACTACAACGGCTGAGGAATATAGTTTGATGTGATCAAAAGCTTCCAAACAGCTATTGAATTCAATTCTAGGTGTTTTGTAAACTACCTATAAAATCTTTTCCACTTTTTGGCCAGCTTGTGTAGATTTTTTAAAATCATCATCAGTTTAGATAATCACGTTGTTTATCATAATACCAAAATATTTTCTTGATATAATTTCACTAAGAGCAATAATAATGAATAACTTATTATTATAATTCATAAAATTAAGAATTATATTTATAATAAATAATAATAACAACAACAATAACGCCCAATCATGTTGCATTACAATGCATATCTCACTGATTTGTTTTTGACTGTCACAGATATTAATGAATGTGAAGAACAGATTTCACCTTGCCCGCAAAACCTGGAGTGCCTCAACATTCCAGGTTCCTTTATTTGCTCAGGTTGGTTCAGTTGCTGCCTCCCTCTCTCAAACACATTTTCTGCACATATCATATATCACGTTTTGTGCTAAAAACTTTTCTTGTGAGGCACTTGGTAACTTGAAGTACTACATAAAAATGTTTTATCTTACATAGTTGAAATATTTAAAACATGCAAAACATAACTGAATCTGTCACTTCTGATAAGGAACATTTCTTTGTGTGTGTGTTCACTGATCAAGAGCCCTCCACGCTGTCTGCTGTCTCCATCGTAACTGCAGTGATAGTAGTAATTGGTGGTGTGGCAGTGCTGGTGATGATCATGATCTGTTATCGAAGGTAAGTCACTAAAGGTATTTAATGGAGATTTTGCTATTTACAACAAATATTAGCATCTATTCACTTTGCAGACAGCCTCATCTTTTGAAATACAAATATTAGAAAACTGTTCTGTAGGTTGCCCAGATTCAGAAAAGCACATATTTTATGACAATTACAGCTATATGTAGTCCATGAATAAGAAGTGAAATGAATATTATGGGACTGTTCAATCATTGCTGGAAGATAAACAGAATTGGTGCCTTACAATTTTATGCCTCTGCCAACCAGGAAAGCTGCAGTTTACATCCATGTCTGTCCAGACTCAATGATGTAGTGAAGACTTTTAAGGGAATTAATAAAAAGTATCAAGTCTATCTTATAATTGGCATCTGAATTCTTGAGTTATGGCCAAAATGCTTTGTGAGGTCACAGTGACCTTGAACTTCGACCACCAAAATCTAATTAGTTCATCCTCTGAGTCCAAGACTCCAGCAACAGCTGAGCATAATAAAAAAGATCAGCAGTTTTAAAGAGAAATTGGAATAATTGTTCATCTTTCTTGCAGATATTTCCCCAAGAAAGAAGAGCTGGTCACTGCTGGATGTTGCCAAGGGAAAAGTTAATCAAATATCTGTAGGAGTTTGGTAAAATTTTATTCTAATTTTCTCCTGTGTTAAAAAATCCTTGTATTTGTAACTTAAAACGTCTGAATCATCTTTTTGTATTTAAGTGTCTTTAGTAGTGGAATATTTTGTCTTGTTAATTTATAATCACACCAAGGCTGAAACAAATTAAAGTTTACTTCAGAACTATCCCTGTTGTTGAGCACATTAAATATCTAAAAGGGTTTTTTACCTCATAACATATGTCGCTATGGTTTGTCCTCTTACTACACTCTGACATGCCATGATGTTGCTCATTCCATTCATTAACTACAAGTCAAACTATTTATTAAGGTCTGTTGTAATCAACAAAAATCTTTTCAATCCGGAAACTGAAATCTTAATGGAATCTCTGCTTCAAAAACAGATTTTCATACCATAAGCCCCCTCTGAGCGGAATATAGGCTCAGTATTTCTGCAGTATCCATGTGCCTGAATCCTGCTAAAAAACCTGTTGGCAACTTTGGTCATGTCTAAATGGTTTTGTATTGGGGTAACCAGGCAGTTCCTGGCAATGACCTTAATCTAAAACCAAAAACAATGACGCCCTTGGAGAAACAGGCCTCTGTGTCACCCCATTGCCCTGCATTGAAATGAATTAGTCCTGAGTCATCACTCCCACACTTTAAGCTAAACCTCACAAACACATGAAGTCAAAGTCTAACTAATCCATTTTACTGCCATCAGACTTTATACAAAAAAGACCTATTTATCACAAATGGGACAAAGGTGATAGGCTACAATGCCTCGTTTTTAATAGAGTGTTTATAGTGGAAGACAGTTATTTATCAACATGCTGAGGTTCAGACCCAGAAAGCCTTAGAAAAGGCTAAGAAGCACATATTGCACTTTCTGACACATTATTCTTCATTTTTACCTTCAAAAGACTGTTTTCTGTAAAAATTCTTCATTAATAGTAGCAAATCTTCACTATGAGGTACAACCAATATAAATTGCATAATATGGCTATGTACTGCATTCATGCAAAGTCCTTTATGGCTTATACTGTATGTACTGTACATACTGTTCATTGCCGAAGAGCAAAACTATAGTTGCAACAGCTGCATATTGCAATCATTTGTATTAAAGCTTGTTTGTTTTCTGTTTACATTGTAAAGCTGTCATTATTTTGAAAGTGGAGGTACAATAATCATTTCATCAACAGTATATCTGATTATTAAGTACATGCTAATGGGAAACTTTTTTTTTTGCAAGAGGCTGCAGCTGTTTCTTTTTAAGTTTTTATACAAGGCCTCAGACTAGAACAGGCAGTGCAAGAGTGGATTAACAAAATTAAGGTCATGCTGAGACAAATAGTCTTGGCTGTTGTGTTTGAGCTAAAAACTGAAAGCTACTAAGAGATGCTAGTGAGCATTACTATTATGTAAAAATAAAGAAAACAACCCAAATCATTGTTCTATGGAAACTACATGGATATTATCAATCTCAAATATCTTACAACTTGCATATATAGTTATCTAGGTATGTAATACTTGAGGTAAGAGACCAATTACACTCTCCCCACTTCTTTCATCCTGTGCTCATCTTTCCAACAGTCTAATGCAGACAGAATCTATTGTGTTAACATGAGTAGTCTTGTTTACTCACTGGGGAGATTCAGAGCTCAGATAAAAAAACAGAAACAATTCCCCTTACCAGTTTAGAGAATTAATGGAGGCCTGCAGTATAATGGATGAATATTTTATGTATCTGGGAGTAACACCATCTTTAAATTGTGTTGTGCTTTCCTGCTGTGAAAGTGGCACTAAAACATTTTCTGCTTCCCTTGTTAGCTGACCTCTGCTGCAGCACTAATGCTGTACAACCTCTGCTGCAAAAACTGATCCAAGACCTGTTTGTTACCACAGTTTAACTCAGACTTGTCTGAATAATTATGGTCCCAGGATCATGCTTGTCCTTTTAGTTGTTTCAGTGGATTGTCAGGCCCTCTAGCCCTGGTCAGTGAGGTAGAAACCTAACTTTGCCAAAGTCATTTCTCTGCGGAGTCGCATCACCTCCCAGAACATCTGCTCCGCTGGAGGAGGACAGAGGAACATCAAAAAGAGGTCAGTCGGTTGAATAAAATCCACGTTGCCAAAGCAAGAAAAAATAGGAGGCATATTTAGTCAAATTTTAATACAGTAGATGTTAACTTACCATCATGTCTCACCAGGCCCTGCTGGATGTAGCGGATGTAAGTAAAAAAATTGCAAACTGCTGTGATCTAGAAAGGTGAAATGAGGACAAGGTGAGATGTAGCAACACTAAGCAGCACTAACAGCAGTGTATCTGGTGAAGGTTAAGGAGATGAAGTGATAGTCACCCGTGCACGGCTGGAAGGAGAGATGTAATAATAGCTCTCCTTATCACCCAGTTTAATGCGATGTCGACAGAGCCGTGACATGCCGCTTAATGCACATTTTCTACAAACGGAAAAAGAGCAGCTGTTGAAAAACGTAATCAGAGCTACAAGACGCGGATACACAGTTATTGTTTTGTTTTATCACAGCAAACATTGACCATGACTTACATTTCTTAAGGTATTATCAACAATGAAACCTGGGTATCCTAAGGCAGAACACATTCCAGGTGGAAATACATCAACACAAGAACAGAGGTGCACAGTCAAAGAAAGTTAGTTACTGAAGGGGAAAAGATTCAAGGTTACATTAATGTAAACCCAGACACATGCAGAATCTGGGTTATTTATTTAGAGATTTGTTTATAACTTTTCAGATGTCTGGATAGGCAGACTTCATTTCACTCTACAATAATATGTGTTAGTGAAAATCTGGACAGGTTATTGGTTCTTGGGAGGACTTACGTCTCTATTGCTGCCCTAAAGCCACTGGAAGAAAAAGATTTTTTTACATCAGACAGTGATTAGAAATGTGCCCGTTGATTAAACTTTTCCGTTGATTCTATGATACACAGTAAGACAGTGAATGACCATAAATCATCAGTGGAGAAATAACAAAATTAGAGGGAATTTTCAGTGTTAAAATGACCATTGTTTAGCAGTGACTGGTGAGAGAGGGGAGAGGAGGATAGTTAATATGTAGACGTGACAACTCACTTAGGGCCTCCACATTCTATAGCTGAGGCTTTAACCATTGGTAATGCTGACATGGCCACAGGTTCGATAGTCAGAGAATTGTTTTCCACTGCGCTCTGCACTAGCTGGGACAACTGTGGAGAGCAGGAGTCAGTAGTGTTATTGTAACCCTGAAATATGGCAAATACTATCCAGTAACTTGTTTGTACCAAGAAGCTGTGAGATTATGACCTCAGATCGTGTGAAGGAGAGACAGGGTCCGATGTCTTCTCTGTAGATACGGCTCAGGAAGGCGGAGGAGCGGTCTAGACTCAGATGTTCCTTCCACATCAAAAACTCTGCATACAGAACTGAGTCCATCTGCAAACAGAAAACACTCACGCAATAAACTACTTGTCTAATGTGTCCAGTACATGCAACTACATTACATCAGAAATTTCTAAACGACAAGGTTAAATCTTATATTTAAAAAATTGGGTATCTGCAGCGATGCTAGCGACTCTGTGAAACTCTGTACTTTGAAGTATATGCTAACAGGATTATGATTACAAAGCTAACATGCGGAGCTATTTAGGTAGAACATTACCAAGTTCACCCACCTAGTATATTTGCAAGTGAAAATTTGTATAATTTCTAAAATAAATATAAACGATAATAAACAAAGTTCAAATGAGGCTGTAGGGAATAACATTAATTTAAGAGATTATCATTTCAATCCATCATGTAGATGTTGATATATTTCACAGGATGAGTAAACTTTGAGCTTTTGGATGAAAATGTCAGCAAAACCATTGGGATTCACCCTCTGAGCACCAATGGATATCAAAATGGTAAAGGAACTGCACTCATATAAAGGAATGCAGCGCATTACAATATGCCTGCCATTCACCAACTGATGGTGCCAGAGATGCCATACAAGGCATTGACCCGCCTACTGGGCTTCAGCGTGTTGCTCAAAGACACTTATACTAAGCCAGGGATTGAACTGCCTGCACTTAGCGGACAACCAGCTCCACCAAATGTCACTGCAATCCCCAGAACAATGGTGCTTGTCAAAAAAAATTTATAATGAGAAGAGATGGGTTCACTATTTAGTTAATGAAAGAGGCATAAGGAGGCTACACATCTTCTTTTCTACTTGCATTTGGCAGGAATGACTAATGCTGTCTACATATTAGTGGCTCTTAGTTGTCTACAGCACTTACTTGATTATTCAAAATTAAAATTCTTTCCCTGTTGCATACTTTAAGCTGCATAAAGAGCAAAACCTGCATATTTTATTCAATTACTAGTTTAAACATTTTGAATATTAATACATGTTAATGTTGCTGCTCTCCAGTAAAAACACTCGCAGAAGAAGGACCAACTCTTTCTGACATTGTATGATCAACCATAAGGACTGCACTTCACCAATACTTTTAAAATAAATGCATGGCCAGTTCAAACAATAAAAACTTAACACTTATGATTTGAAAAAATGCTCTCTAGAGCAGGAAAGAAGCAAGACACTCAATTTATGTGTTTCTGTCCATGAGCTTTATTAACTAGAGAATGTTGCTCTCAAATGAAGACTAATACTACACTTATCCTAATATATAGATACGCTCGATTATTGTCACATTCTATAGGAAAAACTTGCTCACTGTCCCAGACATGCAGATAATTACAGAAGAAATATCCAGATGCTAAAGCTGAAACTCAATTAAGACATGCAGTTACCTGTCTGTTGTCAGTGCCTAACCCTTCTCCCTGCTCCTGCCAGTAAGAGTCATAGGTCATGCTGACAGACTGTCCAGGAACCAGGCAGAGAAGGAGAGAGAGGAGAGCAGGAATAGCAGGCTAAGAGAGGAAGAACAAGTCAGGCTGAGGTTAGTAGTGAGAGAAAAGAAAAATCAAAAAGCAAAGAATACCCAGCTCAAGGCAAGAGATATGTAGAACTGGAAACAGCAATATGTCAGAGGAAAAGATAATGCACAGGCCCAAAGATGCAGAAACATATTTTAAAGGAGAAGAGAGACAAATGTACAAAATTTCATCCCAGATTGACGTTCTGCAGGTTACCTCTCGGTCCTCTTTGGCCACAGGGTTAATGGAAACTGATGACGGTTCCGATTTTCCAGGCGAGGATGCAAAGGCACCGCTCGCGCTCTTGTTGCGGATGTGTCCCCCAACATGTTTGTACGCTCCCCTAGTTCCTGAAGGCTGCAGCTGTGGGTGCAGCTGGCGGTTTGGTGAGGAAGGTGTGGATGTTAACACCAGAGTCTTGAGTGCCGTCACCTCTGCTTGCAGAACGTCAATCTGGGAGACAGACACAGAAAAGGTAGAGACAAAAAAAAAAAAGAAAGTGATGAAATCTGATGATGGGAGAGAAATCAATAAAATCAGCAAAACAGTATTTATGTCCTTTTCCTGTTGATGAAATATATCCAAAAAAACTACTTAGAAGAGCAGCCTATTTTCAGACAAATCAGAGGTGGATTCAGGAGAATAGTTTATGTGCTGCTGAGGAATTTTAAGGGGCCAAAAGGACATTCATAAGGCTTCTCTTTTAGTTTTAACCGGAGTACAGAAACAGAAACGACTTCACGCACCTTCCCCTGAGCCTCCTTCAATTGTTTCTCTGCTGCTGCTTGTTTGACGTTCGCCTCACGCACCATCTTGTGAGCTTCCTGTTGTGAAGTAGATTAACACAGGGTTAATACAGTGAAAGCAGAAGATATCTGTCGTGTCCGAGACATCTGATCGGAGTTGATCTTTATTATTCACTCTTGCTAGGGAGTAAATCTGTTAAAATGTTAGAGCTGCGTTGTTTATCTTTTTTTGCCACCTGGGAACAGCAGAACAACCTGTAGACACAACTCTGAGTGTGTTTACATTCCAATTAGTATCCTGGTTTTGAGCCTTATCCTGGTTTTGAGCATATCACAGATATGATTAGATACAAAATGGGACGCTAATGGTAATTCATATCCCTGCATAAACGATTCTATCAGTATTTCTTATAACCTGTGTGCAATTCTGTCTTACTCAAAAAATTTGGTCATAGCCAGGGTACTGATATAAGTCCGATATTCACTATCATTTAGGCTCTGTTACGTTTCCACCACCTCCTAAGGACTCTTTAGCTGCAAAACCCTTCCTTTTTTTTCACCAGTTAGATGCAGAGCAGAACAGGCCACGCACAGTGGCTTTGCCAGACCTTTAGGCTGAAAACAGCTGCCTTGCAAAGTTGATGACAAAGAAATTTGTCAGTAAAGGCGTCTACAAGGCGCCGGAGCACTGGGAGGAACAGAAGAATCTGGGGATTGTTTTCTGTGAGTTCATGGTCACTAGTGACCCCTCTCACATAAACTATAAGTCATTTGATCCCTTATTGATATAAAAACTTTGATGAGTGCAGCTTTGAACTTTTCAAGTTGGGGTTGTCTATGTGACCTCAGGTTTTAGGATGCTGACCATTTGATTGCAACATCCCTAGTTCACGAGGATATTTCTTCCTCTCTAGTGTTAAAGCTGCCATAGTCTGTATATGTATATTAACAATTAATTAAATCACTGTATGTCTATCCAAGGTGTCATTGTAGAGATGAACCATGAATTATAATCCGACTCTGCAGTTCTCCTCAGCGCTACACAGCGTTTCATCGTCTTTCACTGTCCATAACTTGGACGATTTGTTTCACCCTCTTTTGCCCACATCAGTGTCATTTCCAGCAGCAGCAGCCAGGTGTTTTCCGTGAAAAAGTTAAGCTGATAAACCGACTGTACACAGTGGAGCATTTAGTTGCTAAAGTACAAGTATATTTCCCCAAGGAGTTGGTCGTGACCAAATAATAATGTTGCTCTGTGTTTGCGTGATGTGTAAACTGTGTGCCAACAAGTTCACTATATCAATTTAAAGAATGATTTTTTAAATCTATTTATTTATTTATTTTACTTTTTCTTTTGCCACCCTAAAGTAAAGTAGGTTTAAAAATCTACAGCATTAGTGTTGAACTTGCAGTGAATGTTTTTTACTACAACACAAACTGTAAATATTAGGATTTACAATCACAGCATCACTTCCGTCATCATCAGGGGCCTAAAGCATGTGTCAAAATTACCGTGGAAATGACAGGGAGCAATGAATACTGCTGACCTCAAAAAGACTGGCCGTCAGCTCCTCCAGCTCCTGCTCCAGCTGATTCCTGACCTGCGACAGACGCTCACACTCCTTGTCCTTCAGTTTCAGTTCCTGAAATGTTTAGGAGAAAGGTTCACAATCACGTCTAACAAGGAAGGACATTTGCATTGTCAACTTTTTTCATGCTTTGTTTGTCTGCGTGTGCTAGAATGAAGTAGGTTACAACACCCTCTTTGCAGCGTCCAGCTGTTCCCTGAGGATCTCTGAGCCCTTTTCTCTGATTTCTTTTTCTCTGATTTCCAGTGAGGAGCTGCGGAGCCGGGAGAGGTCACCATGGTCTTTTCCCGAGGTGGGCCCGGCCTGGCCTCCTCCCTCCACTCTGGACTCTGGCTCTGGATCCAGATCTACCAACCTTCAAGGGACAACAAACAAAAAAATAATCAACAGGACATTAAGATTTCATGTTCCCTCCTTAAACTCGGTTGTTGTAAGGATGGCTTAGGACAGAGGGCTGCTTTAATGAAAATGAACGTTCATCCCACTATATGCATTATTTTGTTTTTAAGTCCTGCCGTGTTTCCTCAATGTTGAACGTCATTGTGCGTTTGTTTGAGTTGTGACTGCAGAAAGAGATTACAATATCTCTGGTCCGATACATTATATTGCAATGTTTATGCTGTAAGCTACGACCTTCTGTGGGTTTTAGGTACAAGACAGACTTCCCCCATTCCTGTAAAGGATTCACAAATGGATGTGCATGAACAATGGATATGTATGAACAGCTAGGTTTAGCCAGCTGTACATACTGATAACTGACTCTTTATTGTTATATGACAAGGATTAATATGCAAAATCTCTCAATTAGACGAATGCTCAAAACATCAGGCTGAGCGAAACGATGCAGACGTGTTGAATTAATCGGAAGCCCATTCAAATCTTTCCCAGCTGTAAGTATATTACAGTTTTAAGTAAAAACCAAAGTTTACGGGACACTGAGCGGGACTTTTAGCCAGCTAGTTGTCGTTAGCTGCAACTTTCTGATACGGGGAGGTTTCGCCTCTGTGTCCGCCCTTACCCTGCCGGTGTCCAGGACAGCGGATAAACCTCCCACCCTGCCTCTGGGTCTGTCGGCTTCTCCCTTCCAGTGTCCTTCAGCTGTTGTTGTTGTTGTTGTTGTTGTTTCGTTTATGTTGTTGTTGTTGTTAAATGAACAAACGCTGTACCGAGTGAGCCGAGGTTAGCTCGTTTCACTGAAACTAATCTGAGCCGTTTTAAATCTCTGCCAGCGGAGGAATGCGGACGCTGACGTAGACAACTGACAACGGCAATGAACACACACAAAAAAACATCAACTTAAAAAAAGAGATTAAAATAAAGCGAGATAAAAGTCTGACACGTCGCGGTTTCCGCTCTTCGAGACCTTTCTTCGACTGTTCTTCTTCTCATCTCCGCGTTTTCTCGTGTCAGGGAAAAGCGGGCGAGCGTCTCCTCCGTTTCTGCCGCCGCTCAACGCAGGTCACATGACAGCGCATCCACTCCCAGAGACCCCCCCCCCCCCCACACACACACACAACGAACCCCCCCACACACCCACACACAGACTCACACACACACACACAAACAGTGACACACACAGACACACACATACACACACAGACACACACACACACACACACACACACAAACAGTGACACACACAGACACACAGACACACACACAAACACAAACACACACACACACACACAGACACACAAAAACACACACACAGACACACACAACGCAACCCCCCCCCACACACACACACAACGAACCCCCCCCCCACACACACACACAACAGACCCCCCACACACACACACACAGACCCCCCACACACACACAACAGACCCCCCACACACACACACACAACAGACACCCCCACACACACACACACACACACACAGACACACACACACACACACACACACACACACAGACACACACAACTAACACCCCCCACACACACACACACACACAACCACCCCCCACACACACACACAATGAACCCCCCCACACACACACACACTGACACACACACACAACGAACCCCGCCTCCCACACACACGCACACACAGAGCGACCCCCCCCCCCCGCCCAGGGCCTCCCTCC
Source organism: Istiophorus platypterus (assembly GCA_016859345.1). Classification (NCBI taxonomy): domain Eukaryota; kingdom Metazoa; phylum Chordata; class Actinopteri; order Istiophoriformes; family Istiophoridae; genus Istiophorus; species Istiophorus platypterus. The sequence goes on along the minus strand of CM029121.1, from coordinate 17,890,124 downwards.
ACATCCAGCTGTTACACACATGTAAAGCGACATTAACAGGCTCAACCTCTCTTTCTTTTTTGTTCTTCTTCTATCGCATCACCTCATATAGTCTTCGAATATGTGAGACGCAGTCACGTGACTCGCCCACCCGCTGAGAGCGTCGTCCCCCTGCGTGGGGTCGCTGCGTGAGACACCTGCGGCCCCGGCGCTGCGTGAGACACCTGCGGGCCCCGCGCTGCGTGAGACACCTGCGCGAAAAGTTGCCCATTTTTTCGTGACCTTACCAGATTTCTCACGACTGGAGCCGGTTGAACACCTCGACTGTACAGAAAACTCCATAACGCCTTATGTTAATGACGCTTTCTGCTGAGTAGAGGAGGCGGACGTGAGCCAAGTTGCCCTTTTAACCAACAGAACCATGATTCCTTCTTGCTCCAGTCAGGTGGGATCGCGTCAACCGTCTCGTTTTTGTTTTTGTTTTTCTGTTTTTTTTGTAACACGTACCGTCCGACCACGCAGGCCTCCTCCTCGGTGTCCCCGCCGGAGTCTGGGCTGGAGGCTGCATCAGGTGTCCCGTAGAAGACTGACGAGGAGTACACCGCTATTCCGGATCTCCCCGCCTTGAGGACTTCATATCCCCGGCTAGATGCAGCCGAAGACGGCGGAGAGGAGGAAATCTGGACGCTGTGGATTCCCTCAAAAGCATCCATCTCTCTCTCTCGCTCTCTCTCTCTCTCTCAGACAGTGTGGAGACTCATGAGGAACCGCTGGACATCTCCAGTGAAGATCCCGTCCGTCACTTTCACAACTTTCACACTTCTTCCCACTGCGAACGCTGCAGCAGAGGGCGGAGGTCAGGCTCCTTTCTCTGCTGTCAAGCCAAAGCAATTTGTCTCTTTGAGATATCCAGTGTAAACAGGAGTTAAGGGAGGAAAACAGTATCTTGCAATTCTCACGCACCTGTGTAGTTTGATAGAGTCACAACGTCCAGGTAAAGGACAAAAAAAACAAACGAACCCAAACATACTCACCTAAGCGCTGCGGTGGTGATCTAGGTGGTGTTGCAAGTCCATCAAAAAAAACCTGTAAAACAGAGCTCGGGTAATCTCTGGATTCAGAGTCTGTCAAGTTGAACTCTGTCCTCACTGTGCCCTGCCGCTGGGCGTCCGGTTAGGCAGGAAGGGTTAATCGCTAACACCATTAACTACTCAGCTGTGCGCATTTCTTCCAGCAGGGGACGGTACCCCGGTGTCTCACCTGATCAGGAGTTTCATATGATCAAATGCTGAAAGGCGCTTCAAACAGAGAATAATCAACTTTCCCGAAATCCAGAAATGAGCGTCCGTTCGAAAGTGTCTGCAAGAAAAGGAGAGACATGACATGTGCATTGAACTCTGAGGACAACAGTTAGTGAAGTGGCTTAAATCGGGCCCCATAAAGTCATGTTTCCAAAATCTAACCCAGCAATTACCCCTTCGACCAACCTGTTTGTGGCAGTGTGGGTGCTCTGCTGTCCTCAGATTTTTTCAGATTAACAGGGCCAGGCCTCACAATGCAGCTTTGTTGCTGGAACAGATTAACACATCAAGTGACCGGAGATGTGGGAGTCCCTTTCTCTCTTTTTCTTTCCTGCTTTCCTTTCTCCAACATTCTCCCTGGACGCTGCCAACGGCATTTCTAACCACAGCGAGTATGATGGCCGGGCGTTTCAATATTCACTGGTAAGTAGCCACAACTTCACAGTCTTGTGACAGAGTCATAAATTTGACCATAAAATATTGTGTCTGCCTGTTGAATCTCTCTTCAGAAATAGTGGTTTGTTTTAGATCTGTAAAATGGGGAAAATTAATATGTGTGTAGAAAATGGAATATAAAGTTTAACTGATTTTGTTTGGGATTAGGAAACTGTTCTCTGTATCTCAACACAATAGGGATATATAAATCTATATCTGTGGAATATAGAATAGGTAATAACATAGCATATCTCAATCAACCTTCCTGTTTTGTTTTACAATTTACAATTTTAGATATGTGACCACACTGGACTTATGAGATCCAGGTTGATCGCTGATGTTGAGCTAAGACGACACACAGAAAACACCGCCGCCCTGGTTTGCCTTATGTCAGGGCAGAGCCATCAAGCAAGTTGGCCAGTAAGCAGCAGCAGCAGCAGCAGCAGCAGCAGCAGCAGCAGCAGCAGCAGCAATGACAGTAACGTACTCCCGCAGGGTTGCTGATGCAGGTCTGGGAACCTTCTTTCACCTGCTACTGAGATGGAAAGGCAGCATTTATAAACTGCTGTACAGAGAGCTCATCATCTTCACTCTGCTCTACTACTTCTTCAGTATTGTTTATAGGTATATCGCTGAAGAGAAAATACTTGACTTCCTGTCATGTCCTCCATCCTGCAGAAGGAGTGACTATTGCCTAACCCATACTGGATTTTTGATTCTGTTACAGATATTTGATATTGTTTTTTTTCTAAATGTATTAATTTTTTCCGGTATTTTTGTTTTATGTATTCTGTATTCTAAGGAAGACATTCTCCAGTTGAATAATACTCTTTACAGTGCTCTCTGGTGGACAAAGGATGTAACAGAGTTACAGCTGCGCTGAAATGATCTCAAAAAATTATTTGGCACTGCTGTTCTGCAATTTCATGTTACTGATTTGCCGATAAATACACCAACACAATATATCTTTCATAGGACTATATTGCCTGCTATATAGGTCAGGTCTGATTTATCAGTTCCAATAGTGGTATTATCTAACAGTATTTATTCAACTCAGTGAAGAGGTTTTAGAGCTGTGGTATAATGACTGTTTACATCACAGTTTCATTACACTAGTTGCTGTTATCACCATAGAACAGAGTAAATTTTCTTAAAATGGATTGTTATTGGACAAAAATTAAGTTTCAGTTTACATTCTTAGCAACCTGCTGCTGTCATCATGACAAAAGAAATATTTGCTCAGTTTCTCGTCGTAAGAAAACTTTAACGAGATCCCTTTGACAAGACTTTTTTCATATCATAATGACGTCTCTCTTTATTAAAATATACAAAATTATTCAATTTCAACAAGACTTTTTAAAATTCTAAAAACATATGGATATTTCTTGTTCTGACAACATGCTAACTAATGTTACAAAGACCAAAGTTTTCTTGTTTTAAGGAGATATGTTGACTATGTGTAATAACTGGAAAGTTTTATAATACAACAAGATAAAACGATACTATACGAGAAATACTTAATGTAAAAAGTATTTAATTTGGTAATTTATAATAAAATGAAAACATGTTATAATAACAGCGAAAACAAGAATATTTCATGTTATAAGGAGAAACAGAGCAAACACTTCTCTGTCATGGTTACATACATTCTGAAGTGAAAGTTTATTAGGCCCCCGAAAGTTTGGTCCTAGTCTGTCAGAGGTCTCAACTCAGTGCTTATACATTATCATAGAGGTGACTGACAAGATGTTTCCTTCACCAGGTTTGTATTAAATGATGACCAGAAGAGGCTGTTTGAGAAGCTGTCCATTTACTGTGACCGCTATGCAGAGCTGATCCCTGTGTCGTTTGTGCTGGGTGAGTCAGGGCTGACCGGTTTATACCATATACCATCTTCAGTTGGACTCTTTGTCCACCAACTCCTTTTAATTTGAAAGCTACTACAAACGTGTGTGATAGTCGTGCGTAAATCTATAACTCCCTGAAGCCGTCACTGCAGACGACCTCTAACTTCATAATTTTTCATTGCTTAACCAGGTTTCTACGTGACCTTGGTCGTGTCCCGTTGGTGGGGCCAGTTCGAGAACGTCCCCTGGCCGGACCGCCTGGCGGCATTAGTGGGCGGTCATGTCCGTGGAGCCGACGAGGCCTCCAGGCTGACCCGCCGAACTCTGATGCGATACGCCAACCTGTCGGGCGTGCTCATCTATCGCTCTGTCAGCACAGCCGTCTACAAGAGGTTCCCCACCACGGAGCATCTGGTGCAGGCCGGTATGATGTGGTGATGAAACCACTAAAACTGAAACTTTGTCCTGCCTGTCTCATCACATACAACACGACCACATCTCAGCTGCTGGCTCTGTTTGCAATTTTTAAAGTCTTGAAAGAAACTAATGCTTTTGGACCAGCCAGTCACTGGTTCCGACTCAGTGACTCCCTCTGATGTGGTCGAACTGTTTGTACGGCACATGTTACCACTATGAACTGATTTCTGGTTGCAAACCAGGACCGAACTCACAGAGAAAAACGCCTTACATACTTTCTCTGTTTCTATTATTTTGGCTGCTTATATCTCCACGCTGTGCTTGTCCTCCAGGTTTGATCACATCAGAGGAGCTGAGGCACCTGGAGGACTTGCCCTCTCCTCATAACAAGTTCTGGGTTCCTTGCATGTGGTTCGTCAGTCTGGCTCTGAGAGCTCGGACCGAGGGTCGCATCAACAATGACGTGGCGCTCACAGCCATTCTCACTGTAGGTGTTCGTATGCATCTGTCATGCTCATACTGAGAACATCTTGGCATTTTTTCAAATTGTTTTTGCATGTCCTGCTTTCTCCTCTCTTCAGGAGTTGAATAGTCTACGGGCAAAGTGTATGAAGCTGTACGGTTATGACTGGATCAGTCTGCCTCTTGTCTATACCCAGGTTTTGTTGATACTGTGTGCTGTAACTAAAAATAAAGCTTGGCGGTTGGACGAATAGACTTAGTAGTTTTCAATTAGTGATAACTGCACAGTGATTATGTGGCAGAAAAATGGATAACACTGCCAATGACGGTGATGCTAAGCCCAAATCAGGCCAGTGTTTTTTTTTCAATCAAAATATGTAATTGTTTTCTTACAATAATCATCATGTACCTGAAATTATTAACTCAATTTTATCGAAATTAGAAAATTAACCAAAAGAATGATTTAAAAAAAAAGCTCTTCTAGAGACTGAGTAAATTTTTCTCAGAAGTTGCTGCAAAACACTGCCGGACTTGAGCAATGTTTCTTGATTAGGTGGTGACAGTTGCCGTCTACAGCTTTTTCCTGGCTTGTCTGATCGGTCGTCAGTTCTTGGATCCAGCCCAGGGATACCCTGGTCATGATCTGGACTTCTACTTGCCTGTGTTCACCCTGTTGCAGTTTTTCTTCTACGTTGGTTGGCTGAAGGTGAGACACATCAGATTGTTTATGTGATCCAGTCACAAACAAAATTCGATTAAACTTGTCCATCTCTGAGCTGTATTGTTGAGGCCTTTTTCTTTTCACGGTCTCAGGTGGCCGAGCAACTCATAAATCCTTTTGGTGAAGATGATGATGACTTTGAAACCAACTGGCTTGTTGATCGTAATTTACAGGTTCGGATATAAACCAAACGACTTGCTTTTTGGTTTTCATTAACTGTAGACAGTGGCTGTCTTGTTGTAATTGTTGAGGTTTTCATTGCGTCCCAGGTGTCCTTGCTGTCTGTGGATGAGATGTACGACAGCCTGCCGCTGGTTGAGAGGGATATGTACTGGAATGAGTCTGAACCTCAGCCACCCTACACTGCTGCCAGCGCTGAGCACCGAAAACCCTCCTTCATGGGATCAGCCCTGGATATCAGGTTCCGTCAAGTTTTTATTTCCTTGAAGACATTCTTAAAAACTTTCATGTAACCATCTCTGTAATTTAATCCAGTGTTCCTAAGGAGGAGATGGAGTTTCAGTCCAATCTGGAACAGATCAAAGAACACGAAGAAGCCAACTACTCAACCCCGCTGCTTGGAGGGCTGGGTCGTCTTCTCGGTGTGCAGTCCCCTAACTTTCCTCGCTCGTCCCGGGTCTCTCTGCTGCGCCGCCGCCCTGGAGCTCCACTAAGCCGCTTCCCTCTTTACCTGCACCCAGAGGCTCCATCAACTTCAGGTCAGGCTCGCCAGCCTTTGAGCCAGGAGCGAGATCCAGACTATGCCTTCTCCACCCTGCCCCTGTACGAGAGTCCGGGTTTCTACAGCTGCCCACAAACCCCCATCCACTGCGTGCCCCCTGCGGTTCCCCGCCCTCGACCCGCCCGGAGAAACCAAAATGAGTGGGATCGCAGCTGCAGCTCCCTCGCCCCCCCAATGGTGGGCTCACAGCTTCTGCCTCCTGACACCCCCAACCACATCCCCCCACCACCATCCTCTGCTTTCCCTTGGCTGAGTGAAGATGGCGAAATGCAGAGTGCCCCTACTTTCTCCTTCCCTGACCCTCCCCCTGAACTCTGCCCGATATCTAAAATCAGACCAGGACACGGCCTGCTGTCTCGCCGGCCTCCCCCTCCTCGCCTTACTCTGGACAACCCCCCCTCAGCCGACAGTCAGCCCGGACCTCCGAGCGCTCGAGCCACAGGAAACGGAGGAGAAAGGGTGTTCTCCTTCAATCCTCCTCGATCGGCTGCAGCTAATTCCAGTAATCCCGGAAGCAGCTCTAGCAGCATTAATGCAATAAACACCAACAATGCTGGCACAACAGGAAGTCTCTGCAACGGTACAAGTCACAGTAATTTTAGTAACCATGGGAACTTCAGCGCCAACACGAGGGCAAGCAACGGGGGCACCAACGGTGGGCTGAGCACTAATATGAATACGGTTTCAACTTCAGCATCATCGCAACAAGATACCAATCAGCAAAACTCACCCAATGATTCAGGAATCTCACTGGCTGAAGGGGACCTGCTGGGCGTTTTGGTGGATGGCGGAGTGAACAAGGCAGCAGGAGGGAGGGAGCAGGATTGAGGAAAGGCGTGACACTGTTTTTTGTGCCACATGTGGCATTCAAAATAGTTCAGACACACAGGCACTGACCTATTTTACATCTGAAATGCATTATAATCATCTGGAGCTATGCACACAACTGAAAAGTATTTGCTGCAAAACACTGCCGGACTTGAGCAATGTTTCTTGATTAGGTGGTGACAGTTGCCGTCTACAGCTTTTTCCTGGCTTGTCTGATCGGTCGTCAGTTCTTGGATCCAGCCCAGGGATACCCTGGTCATGATCTGGACTTCTACTTGCCTGTGTTCACCCTGTTGCAGTTTTTCTTCTACGTTGGTTGGCTGAAAGTGAGACACATCAGATTGTTTATGTGATCCAGTCACAAACAAAATTCGATTAAACTTGTCCATCTCTGAGCTGTATTGTTGAGGCCTTTTTCTTTTCACGGTCTCAGGTGGCCGAGCAACTCATAAATCCTTTTGGTGAAGATGATGATGACTTTGAAACCAACTGGCTTGTTGATCGTAATTTACAGGTTCGGATATAAACCAAACGACTTGCTTTTTGGTTTTCATTAACTGTAGACAGTGGCTGTCTTGTTGTAATTGTTGAGGTTTTCATTGCGTCCCAGGTGTCCTTGCTGTCTGTGGATGAGATGTACGACAGCCTGCCGCTGGTTGAGAGGGATATGTACTGGAATGAGTCTGAACCTCAGCCACCCTACACTGCTGCCAGCGCTGAGCACCGAAAACCCTCCTTCATGGGATCAGCCCTGGATATCAGGTTCCGTCAAGTTTTATTTCCTTGAAGACATTCTTAAAACTTTCATGTAACCATCTCTGTAATTTAATCCAGTGTTCCTAAGGAGGAGATGGAGTTTCAGTCCAATCTGGAACAGATCAAAGAACACGAAGAAGCCAACTACTCAACCCCGCTGCTTGGAGGCTGGGTCGTCTTCTCGGTGTGCAGTCCCCTAACTTTCCTCGCTCGTCCCGGGTCTCTCTGCTGCGCCGCCGCCCTGGAGCTCCACTAAGCCGCTTCCCTCTTTACCTGCACCCAGAGGCTCCATCAACTTCAGGTCAGGCTCGCCAGCCTTTGAGCCAGGAGCGAGATCCAGACTATGCCTTCTCCACCCTGCCCCTGTACGAGAGTCCGGGTTTCTACAGCTGCCCACAAACCCCCATCCACTGCGTGCCCCCTGCGGTTCCCCGCCCTCGACCCGCCCGGAGAAACCAAAATGAGTGGGATCGCAGTTGCAGCTCCCTCGCCCCCCCAATGGTGGGCTCACAGCTTCTGCCTCCTGACACCCCCAACCACATCCCCCCACCACCATCCTCTGCTTTCCCTTGGCTGAGTGAAGATGGCGAAATGCAGAGTGCCCCTACTTTCTCCTTCCCTGACCCTCCCCCTGAACTCTGCCCGATATCTAAAATCAGACCAGGACACGGCCTGCTGTCTCGCCGGCCTCCCCCTCCTCGCCTTACTCTGGACAACCCCCCCTCAGCCGACAGTCAGCCCGGACCTCCGAGCGCTCGAGCCACAGGAAACGGAGGAGAAAGGGTGTTCTCCTTCAATCCTCCTCGATCGGCTGCAGCTAATTCCAGTAATCCCGGAAGCAGCTCTAGCAGCATTAATGCAATAAACACCAACAATGCTGGCACAACAGGAAGTCTCTGCAACGGTACAAGTCACAGTAATTTTAGTAACCATGGGAACTTCAGCGCCAACACGAGGGCAAGCAACGGGGGCACCAACGGTGGGCTGAGCACTAATATGAATACGGTTTCAACTTCAGCATCATCGCAACAAGATACCAATCAGCAAAACTCACCCAATGATTCAGGAATCTCACTGGCTGAAGGGGACCTGCTGGGCGTTTTGGTGGATGGCGGAGTGAACAAGGCAGCAGGAGGGAGGGAGCAGGATTGAGGAAAGGCGTGACACTGTTTTTTGTGCCACATGTGGCATTCAAAATAGTTCAGACACACAGGCACTGACCTATTTTACATCTGAAATGCATTATAATCATCTGGAGCTATGCACACAACTGAAAAGTATTTGCTGCAAACACCAAGTTAAACTCTTACAAAACAATTAACCTACTTGTAATGCAAAAAGCACCTTATGAGATTTAACTGTCAACATGTGAAGGCAAAATAAGAAATACTTTAGTTTCCTCAGAGACTCAACAAGAAGCCAAAACGTGTATATTCTTCAGCTCTAGTAGCCGTAGCGTCGTTTCCATCAGTGTGCTCTTTAACAAATACTACTTATTATCACATTAGGCTTCTTTTGTCATTTTAACAATAATTTTTTTCAATAAAAAATTAAAACCTGAAATTTATTGGTATACTACTTTATTTTCTTATTGTACAAGGATACAGTATGTAAAATTAAATTCATGACTACAAATATTCACAAAACATATGATATAAAGCCCCAGCAGACAGAAGCAATATTTGAAACTAAGAAACAGTTTAGGAAACAATTTCATATATTTCACCTGCTTTTACACATCAATGTATCCAAATAACAACGGAATTCATTTAAGGGTTTGTTTGAAGGTTTGTCAATCATTAAATTAAATAATAGAAGAAACTGAGAATAAATTACAAAGTAGTTAAATTATAATTACATGGCCCAACGAATTCCAATTCAATTTTGTTTTTAAACTATGGGTTTTTTTTGATTACTAATGTGTCTTCCTAATTTTTCTTATTCATGGGTTTTTTGCTTTGCTCTTCAGTTTCTTCAGCTCTTGAAAGACATGCAACTAGTGTAACAGACTTGAAATTAGAGATCCAATGAGCAGGTAAGTAACAGCATCTTTCACAAACTAGTGTTTGCAGGAATGATATGGTTTACATAAATTAATCCAAGTATCCGGAGGAGTGGTCTGCGGCAGTGGTTCCCAATGCATGTAAAAAAAAAAAGTGAGGCACAGCCATTGTGTGGATATGAGTTGTAAACAGTTAAACCAAAGAACGAATGGTCTTTTTAGGGCTGTTTCGACAGAGGTAAACATATCCAGTATTTAACAAGAAAAAAAAGCCAGAAGTAAAGGAAGTAAAGGAAAATTTGTGGAACTTTTTTTTCTTTTTTATCCCTTTCATCATTAGGTGACACCTCATGTTTTTTACCCATAGGCTGGGAACCACTAGTCTAAAATGGCTGCCGGTGAAAGCATCTAAACCTAAACGTGGGTTAGACCTTTTTATGAGAAACACTGGCTACATGTCTTTACATAAAAGAGAGGTATCATTAAAAGCAAATGTGGACAAAAAGGCAACTGTAACATAGTAACAAAAAGTAGGCTTGAAATTATTTTCCAAATCTCCTTTGAAAGCGCTTATAAGATGATCAGCGGGCAGATGAGCAGCGTCCAAGGGAATTTAACATTCCTCTTCAGCCATGGTATGTTTGTCGAAGAGGTACTCGGCAAGGCCACTCTGAGGGGCTCCCACGCGGCGCAGGTTTGAGATCCAGTCAGCCAGCTGTTTGATAGATTTCACCTGCTCATCCAGAAAATGTGTTTCTATGAAATCACACATCTGTGGAACATAAATGACAAAATGTTGTGATCTTATTATACTGTCAGTGGCAGGTATTGTATGTTCTTATGCAGAATGTACGCAGCATGCGGCTGTGTGCTCCAGCTCGGTCAGGGCTACATGGCAGTTTCAATCTCCATTAGAAACGAAGCAGTTTCTGTTCTTCAGCAGACCTCATCTTACAGTGTTTTTGTGATGACATTATTTCATGTTCTACAAGCATAAATACAGGTTTGCAGGGGGCTCAGATGTGGGATGTTAGCTCTATCATTTGGCTTTTAAGCTGTATTGAATATGACAACCTTTTGTAGCCTTAGATCTGCTCTGCCATCACTCATATTAAATGTCAGTGCAGCTGATCTCTCGAGACAGCTGCTGTCAATAACCCAGGCTTGTTTATACTTTCTGACGATGTCATAATCATAAAATAATATCTGCAGCTCAGCAGCTTAGTATTGAGTACTGGTTAACATAGTTTTTATGAGTTGCGATCAGTTTTTATATTGGTTCTGTCATCTGATAACAGAAAAATATGCTACAACTATATTGAAACACAGTATACAACTGATCACAGAGCAGGAGGAGACTTAACTGAACTTTGAGGGGCCATCTCTCTCTCACTACTAGTACAGGCACGAAAAAATACCTTTGCTGTGTGTCTAGAAACAAATAAAATGCATAATTAAAAATTAATCTATATTTAAATGCCAGTTAACACAGGGATGGGAGCCGTGGGTAAAATGGCAGCAGATTTCTTCCTGCAACCATGAAGGAGCTGGAATGTGACAAAGTCAGATCCTGTGCGCACTGGCTGTCAGTCTGCTGCTTACATGAGGATCACTGTGTTCGGTCGCCATTTTCTGCAGGTCCAGCAGAGATTGGTTTACACTTTTCTCCAGATGCAGGGCACACTCCAAAGCCTCCAGGCTGCTCCCCCACTCATCTCTATCAGGTTTCTAAGACAGACATCAATAATTCACCATAATTCAATACTCATGGTATGCACATTTTCTAAAAATAGCAAACTGATGAATTAATAATATCATAAATTTAACTTTCCCTTCATTTGACAAACTATCTAAAAGACCTTCATGGAAAAAGGATTCATGTTGAATCTTTAAAAAGGTCTTGGTCCCTTTAACTACCATGCTGGGAGAAAAATAATAATGAAACTGTTGATGCACTGTAACATTGTTAGGTAGAAAAAGTATCATTTCATACCCTGATGTCCTGCAGAAAAATCCTGCCTCCCCTCTTGTTCTGCAGACTCATCAGCTTCTCTGCATGCTCATGCTCCTCTTTGGACTGCATGCGGAAGAATTTAGCAAAATTTGGCAGGGATCTGTAATCCCTATCAAAGTAGTATGCCTAAAAAACAACAAGAACAAAATCAAAAACAAGAAAACTTTTTTTTTTTTCTCACAGCAGCACTGAGCTATGAGCCATGAGCAGAAAAGATGATTTCTTACCATAGAGAGATACACATAAGAGGCATACAGCTCCAGGTTTATCTGTCTGTTAATGGCAGCCTCACAGTCCTGGTGGAAGTTTTGTCGGATTTGCAAACTCATTACTGTAAAATTATAAAAATGCATAAGTGAGTGAACAGATTTCCACAATAGTCTTTTCCTGGTCAAATTCACATCAGTGGATAATTGCATCGGCACATTTTGCAAGCATGACAAAAAAAGACCGTCCAGACAAGTACTTAAAAAAATAAAAAGAATAAAAAATAAATAAATAATCTGGACGGCACTTGAGCTCAGCTGATGCAGCATGTGCTGCATCATGAACCAGCAATAATCAAGACAAGGACAAGTTAACTTTAGATCACAGCTGACATTGGCTGGTGAAACCTTACTCCCTCCACCATCCCTGCCAACATCACCGGACCCATTATTCCTCTCAACAAACATCAGCTTCTGAATCAAAGGATTACTCAAAAGAAAGCACAGTTGGTTCAATCGGTGAAATTCACCTAGGGTTTACTAACACGGGTTGTGCTGTTGCCAGATTACACTGACGGAAAGTGTCCAAAGCCAGAGTTTGGAAACGTCCCGATCTTTGCTTAAGTACTATTTTTTTTTTCTTCAAAATCTTTTGGATAATGTTACAGGAAACGCTCAAATCTTCACCCTTATAGAGGGATGTAAGCCTTTTCGCAACAAACAGGGCTTATAATGTTGTAGGCTACAACTTAAGCCCCGTTTTTTAATCTATATTTGTTTACATTTTGTGAAAATGAGTATGCCGAATTAGCTACGAGCATTTCCTGTCATGTACGTACCGTTGGATGTAGTGACAACTTTGGATAAATTACTTTTACACTGAAGGAAACTGTAAAACGCCGTGTTTATTAGGCAGGTTTTGCAGTTGTGTGGAGCTTCTCTTCTCGATGATTTCTAAGCGGGGTTATGGACGTTTATTTTTGATGGACGTCGAGGATAATGTTTTAATCTGGCAACATGTTCAGCAGTGAAAGAGGCAGGAGGGTTACGAAAAACGTATTAAATAGCCATGTGCATCCTATGTTACTATTAAATTATGTCTTTGAAACAGCAGCTGCTGTAAATCAAATCGTAAGTAAATAAGTCCTAAAGCAGTGTTTTTAAAATCCATTATTATTATTATGATTATAAAGCCATCAATTATAGGGGCTCTACTTTGTAACGACTGAACAGAAACTTTCCATAGTTCAGCATTTTACAAAAACTATTGAGAAGAAAGATGATTCTTGACCAGGAAACACTAGAACCACGAGATCCATTGAATGGCTGATCTGGAGCTTTCAGTCACAACAGCAGATCTTCCTCGGTAGATTAATTTCACCAGTTATCATTGAAATGTATAAGTTCAAACTTCCATTTCTCTGAGCATGATCTGCATTTTTTAATATATGTTCGTGAAATACCAGTAACTGGATTTCAGCAAAACAGTCCATTTATTTTGAAGGCAAAACTGAACATTAAGCCATGTTGCTGTGGGCTGGTGGGCGACACAAGATCACTTTAAATGAGACTCTCTAGAGCAGAGTCTAACACACTAGGTTTAAATAATATTATAAATTACCTCATTCTTGGTGCTGTTCATGCTTCTAAATATAACAGAACCATCATTAATGTTATTGGTTCCATCTGTTTTCTTGCAAACACAAGTCTGAATGTCTGCCATGAAAAAGGCCTGCTGAGATAATAAAGTGCAGTCGTTCCTCATCATAGGACGTTTGAAAGGCCCTGCACATCTATGGCATACTCACACATTTGATCTTATTTAGACCGACCTATGACTGTGTGGGTCTGTATAGACCTATGCGTGATTGATATGTTTGCCTAATTTCTTCGCTTTTTTCACTTGGCAGGTGGGAGGATTCTTGAGCAAGTCTTATCAGCCAAAATAACCAAATCTAAAACTGTGCAGCAAGCAAACATTGTCCACTGCAGGCCCAACTTGTTACCAACACACCTCAGTCTATGACAAGCATATATTTCTCTTTAGGTGCCGCATATCATCAAACCATTTAAAAGCTTCAACCTGCACAATCATTTGGTGCAATCGACCATTTTAATGCACTTAATAAACCCCAAACACGGGAATAATACCATTTACAGTCAGAACACAAACGTTTTTGCTGATCACTTTCAAACGTTCAGATACTTGCTAAGTTATGATACAGACTAATTTTCAAGTACAGGTGTGAAAAATCAATTTCATCACATATGTATCACATACATACACACATCCATGATATTTTACATACTAGTAACAATATTCCTAAAATGTTGATGCCTAAAACCTTTACCACAAATTAAAATCAGGGGGAAAAAAAACGGTCAGAAAAAAAAGTTACTTTATTGGAAATAGATTTTAAAGAAAAATTAAACTTTATACAGCAGTGAATATCTGTAAAAGTGTGCAGACATTACTTGGTTCCAATTGGAGGCGAGTGCCACACAGCAGAGCTTGTGCGTTTAAAATAGCGAGGCTTGCTCTTGTAAAAGATGTTTTCCAGTCTTGGTGGTTCGATTGTTCCAAAGAAAGAGTCTAAATCAGGAGGGTTGAAGTACTGCTTCATAATTATCTGCTGCAGGTTGGGACCTGAGGGTGAAGAAAACAATGTGTTGACTTAAGATCAATACCCTTCCAAAAAAAAAAAAAGAAAGAAAGAAAGAAAGAAAGAGGCATTTAACATTCATTATCCAACCTCAGTTTGGAATAACTCACAATATTACAACCAACTGTTCACTAACCCCCATCAGCCTTTATATCCTTAATTTCAGAAAGAGGTTGACTAAAGCAAGTTTCTCTTTCGCAGTCTGTAACCGTTGACTTTGAAATGACAGCTGTTGTAGGCTTTTATTAGCTGTGGGTAACTAAGTTAACGTTAGCTCCATAAGTTGGTTGAAAATCTGTCTCTGGCTTTCATCATATTCCAGACTAATCATGCTAAAAGAGGCTTGAACTACATGTTTCAAGTGAATATGTCAGTATCTTCACCAGCCGATGTCTCATGCGGAGTATGTTGCAATAAAGATGTGTTGTTCTTGTTATACAGAATTACGTTGGTTTTTTGGTCTCTTGGCTTATTTGTCCGTATTTCAAAACAACATGTTTCAGATTCAACATTATAAAAGTAAGGGGTTTCTTTTAATGTTCTTTTGTTTTTTTAAAAGGATTTTTCAGAATGAAGCCTGTATCTGATGGGTGGCAAACATTAAGCTTGAGTGTAACTTGCTCAAATCCAGCTAGGAGCCAGACAGAGGCATTAACATTAACCCAACAAAGTACCCCACAAAGGGACACACTATATAGTGGACATGCTAGTCATGAACAAGACTTTTAACATTAATCAAAAAAAACAATGTAGTTAGTTAGTAATACGCTTTCTCTTGGTCTAGGAAATAATACTCAGGTACTGCTGCAGGCAGTCACCTAGTCAGCTGGATATGCTAACTTTTCAAGTCGATGTGAGGATAGATAAATAAATCCGTTAGCCCATTCCTTACACCTTTGTTCTTGTTTTTGTTTCTGAAAGACTGTAAAAGATAAAACCCTACTCCATCTTACTACAGTCCCATGCACATTGCTTCAACATGAGAAATCCAAATATGGCTAAGCTCTGACTGGAAAGGTTTATTGAACAGTTTCAACCTTGTCTATTATGAAATGCATATTGCTGAACTGTACAAATGACCAACACTACATCAGTTTGGGAAACTGAAGACATTTAATATCATCATAGTAAATGAAAATTGTGCTAAATCCAACGTACCCTCTGCCCAGGATGGAATTGGTTTCCTTGGGGCAGACTCATCATCAGTGGAGTCGTCACTGTTTTGGTCCATCCCGTAATCTTCTGAATTTTTGGACATTATCAGGGGTTTGTTTCCACCCTTTGGAGTGATGGAGTATGACTGTGGTGATTGCTGCAGGAGGAGGATAAAACACATATCATGATGGCTTTTCTCTGATGAGAAATTAGTTCTATCATGTTTTAAGATGGAAACAGATGCAATACCTGTACATAATTTAAAATTTACCTCAATATCCACAGTTACATTTAGGCCACCACCTTTTCCTACCGGTGTTCTCATTACAGAGGGCTAAAAAGATCAAGGAGAAAAAGGGGTAAAAGTGATTTCACCACTGCTTAACAAACCAGCAGAGACAAAGCCCACACACAGACCTTTAAACATTCAGGTAAATAATTCACGTGAATTAATACGGTCACTAAGAACGTTAAAAAAAATAAAGTGAATTAGAGTAAAAAATAAGAATTAAATTTAAAAAACAAAACAAACATGTTTAACCAACACTTAAGGTGAAAGTTGTTTTACCTCAAGTTCTACAGTCACATTCAAGCCAGCAGCAGCCTTCATTACAGAGGGCAGAAAGAGAAAGAAAACAAGGTATGTAAGTATGTTTAGTCATTGCATCTTCAATAAGATTTCCTCCAGTTATTAAATGGTTATTTCATATCACCATCAAAATTTATGGTTACTTCTGTACATATTGTCATATTGCACTATTTGGAACATTTGTAATTAAAAAGAAAGGTTCATTTTACATGTTCTTGTTTCCACAGAACACACACAGTATTTTTTATAAAAAGGAACTATTTAATAACGGTAAATAAATAAAATCGGAAATATCTGCCTGGCTAGATGAAGTGTAATTTGGCTAAACAGCCCCTTAAAATTGAGAATAATTAACATTTATGTCAACTTTTGCTTATGTTTCATTTAGCTAGTTAACCCAAACTAAGTTTTATTGTCCCTCACTGATTTACCTGTGTATTAGCAGCCTGTTTAGCAGCAGCCTCTCTCTGCTTAGCAGCTTCTCTCTCTTTGGCAGCTTTATCTTCCGCAGCCAACCTCTGCTGCTCCTCCTGCTGGAACAAAAATGTATCAACAACAGAGCAGCCGGTGTGACAAACGCTGCTGCTTAAAATCTTATTACGGCAATTATCAATCATAATTGGACTACTTGTCCAGGGAGTTTTATTATGGAGGTAGACATTGACATGGTTACACAGAGGTTGTAACTGACCCATTAATCATCAATAACTAATTTATTAGCTTTTCTGTGGTGTACTTAAGTTAATTTTATTAAAAATAATTTCTTAATTCCATACACAATGTTTTGGACCTGGAAAAGTGGCATAAAACAAATTAAAGGTTTAACAAACAAAATATAAAATTATTTCAGTTCATTTAATTTTTTCCCTAAAATTAGAACTCACTTTTTCCAAGTTCTTTACTACCTATCTTCTATTACTAATAGATATTGTTGCTATTACCAATAGCAATAATAACTCTCTGAAACAGTGATGGTGAAAACCATATGAAAAGAATAGGTAGGTCCTTCTGCAAGTGTTCTAAGTTTGAGTATGGAACAACACACTTTGTAACATGTTTTGATAACTTATCAGTTATGATGGATTCCGAAGGTCACATCATATAAAAGGTAATCGCAGTCATAAATTTTGGGGAAGGTATCATTTTTCCTGATGTACTGTACTGCTTAAAATTTTTATGAGTCATCTGATGTCCATGCACGATAAAGCTAATTTTATTCTGGACTGCTAAAACGTCACTCTTCAGACAGTGTTTAAGACATTTCTTACCAGTTTTCTTTTCTCCTCCAGTTCTCTCCTCTCTTTCTCTCTTGCTGCTCTCTCCAGTTCACGCTGCAGAGTGAGAGCTTTTTCCTTTTCCACTCGCTCCCTGGGGGGGGGGGTACAAAACTTTTTCTTATTACCAAGCTTCAGTTTAATAAACTTTTACCATTTCAAAAGATAATTAAACTACTCAGTTTGTAAAACATCTCTAGTGGCACTGTTGTTAGGACCTTTCAGCAGCAGCTTGTCGTTCTCTCTCCAGCTCCCTCTCCCTCTCCTGCTCTCGCTCCTGCTCCCTCTTCAGCTCCCCTGCTCTGCGAGCTTCAGCCAACTTACGAGCTCGCTGTTCCTCCTCCTCGGCCTTCTTTTTGGCCAGTAACTCTTGTTGCCTCTTCTCTTCCTCCTTAATTTTTTAAGAGACACATTCAATATAAGAAAATGCCTCATTGCAATGTATAATGGCAAAAGAATATAGGTTACTAGTGCAGTAATACAGTAAGTGTATAAAGATTACTCAGCAGCTGGTATTGGTTAGATCAAACAGAGGAATAAATGAATAAAAGAGCACTGTCTCACTGCTTGTTGAATCTTCTTCCTCCGAGCCTCTTCTTCCAACTTCTTTTTCTGCTCCAGCTCCTCTTGACGTTTCATGGCCCCCTTCTTCTTGGCCTTTTCCTCTGCCAGACGCTGCATGAAGAGGCACAACAGTAAAGATGAGACAAAAGAATTCAAAATATTTTGAGGTAAACCTAAAGAATCCAAGTCCCCAAGTTTGTTGTATACCTTGTCATTTTTCTCATCAATCTGAGCCATTTTTTGCTCAATCTTCTTTTTCTTTTCCTCCTCCCTCTGATCTTCTTTTACTTTGGCCTCAAAAACCCTTCTTAGCCTCTCTTCCCTCTTCCTAGAAAACAAAGATTTTAATATAAAAATTAGTAAGAAAAAATTTAAAAGATGATTATTAAACTGTTCAGTCAGAGTGTATTAACTCTGACAGACACTGAGCATTAACCTTTTAAGTTCCTCCTGTTTCCTTTTCTTCTCCTCCTCCATTTTCTTCATCCTCTCTTCCTCTTGTTCCTGCTTCTTTTTAAGTGCTTCCAGTTTGTGACGCTCTTTAGTCTGAGGAAAGAGAAAACAAGGAGAGAATAAACTAAAAAGAATTTAGGAGACATACATTGTCAGAAAAAGAAAAAAAGGGGGGGCAAGAAAAGAAAAAAAACAAAAACAAAAACAAAAAACCAACACACAGGTGACAAACATCAAAATAATCCAAAGTGGCAAGTGGAGTGCATTAATGTGGACACAGATCATCTCCCAGAATAAAGAGAGCAAAAATCCATCCTAAGAGATTTTGTGCTATTTCTATGGTCTTAAAGAGTCCTGTCAAGTTTATTTTCATGTTCATATTATTGAATGGCAGAGACACATGATATCAGGGAGATATCCTGTCCTCTGATCAGTGATTACTCGTCTCTGAACCTCTGTGCAGACAGTTTCGATAGAGCAAACAGAGTTCCAGCAGTGTTCAAATTAAATTTGAGACCTTTTTCATACCAAATAGTATAAAATTAATTCCTACTAATATAATTAATGTATAGATTCTGGGCATCTGAGCTAGAGCCTATGTATGAAGTGACTTTACATTTCTTGTTTAGTCAGAACTGAGATAAAAGGCTAAAAAACACAGGCAAATCTAAAGACACAAAATGACCACAAAGAGAAGCAAAAAGATCAATGTAGTTGTTTTGTGTCCCTCTCAGTTTTCGAGTCCTAGGAAGGAGGGTTGGGGGCTTCTTACTTATTTATGCCCAGGAGCATATTGTCTCATAATGCATCCATGCCTGGATCTAGATATATGCCAGGAAATTGATAGACATATCAACAGAATATAAAATAAATCACTATATGTTAATCAAAGTTTTGTTTCAACATCCAAAAGTTACAGCAAGCAAGAAACAATATCCAGGATCTTTGTAAATAAAAGTTAGGCTTTAAGACCTTCTAATGCCAGTTTTTTATTGAGCGAACTGAATAGATTGCTTTTTAAGAGCTGCAGGTCCACTGAAGTTCAAAGAAAGATGTTGCTGGAACTCTAGAAACTTCAAGCCACATCCTAGGTTAACAGCCTACAGTTTTCAATGGTGACTGAAACTCTAAAGATAAATCTTGCTTCACTTTATACAAGCTTCGTCACCCAGCAAATCTTAGCTATTGTTGTACCTACAGTAGGATATCTTCTGTAACAATTGTTCATCAAACACAAACACAAAAGAAGAGAAACCAACAGAGAGAATCACCCAATGCATCACCACAACAGTGTCCATGGACCAATGCAAGTAGCAGAATGTGACTACCAGAACAAGTAATTCTTAAACCCAATCCTTAATCCACTGACACACACAGAATTTTTCCAAAAACACGTACAAGTCATTCAAGCTCTGGGAGCTTCAAATAAAAACTCTCCAAAATCATAGCAACATGGCCTCTGATTAAGATGGATTTTTACTATAATTTCTACATCTGTTGAAATTCAGTTTCAAAAATCAACAAACAGTGGGGTTATAAAAGCCATCTAGGTGTTTTGAAAGGTTGTTAGATATTAATAGATTACCCAGTATAAGCTTTAGTGACCTGTGGGATCAGAGACACCATCAACTAACAAGTGCAGTTTGGGGAGTTGTTAAAATGTATATCCTGTAGCCCCTTTCACACTCAGACCTTGTAAAATTTCAGGGTTCAAATACTGTGACAAGATTTAGTTTACATGAAGGCCTGTCACCTGTACATAAATAGTGTAGCAGAGGGTGTAGAGTCTAGATCTACATAACATTTCACTGAGTGATTTACCCAGCAGTATTTCTTCCTCTATTCTCAGTAGTGCCTAAAGTTAACCGAAACCTCTGCCAGAGCCTTGATTTCAGCTCCGATGTAGACAAATGCCTGAACATGTACATTTAAATGTGGATGTGGGAAAGGGGCTCATCTAAAAAGGTATGTGCTAAAAGAGGCGACATTTAATCAGGTTGCACAATGCGACATTAGACACCATCACATGCTCATGAACAACATATAATTCTTAAACATTACACTTACCACTATACCAACACTCAACTGAGGGGAGAAAAAAAATTCCAAATAAGAGGATCACATAGTTTGACAGCTCAACAAAATGTGAACCATAATATCTTTTAAAACTCAATAAAAAAAGATTTTGTCAAGAATTCTAAAAACGGTACAACAGATCTGTTTTAGGGAAGCACAAAACTAAAATTATAAAGATATCTGACAGGCAGTAATTCCCATGCTCATACAGATATAATAGTATCTACTATAAATTCACAGCAATACCACATCTGTTTTTGGCAAGTGGGGTTTAGTAAGTATTCTTTGCTGTGTAATCAACAAAAACCTACAACAATACAAACGGAGATGAAGGATACAGTTTTTCCATGAAGGGAGCTTTGGAAAGTAATGACTATGTAATTGTTTTGCTATACGCTAAGAGTTTAACTTACCTTAGGATCAACCCTCAATGGAGTGTTTTGTTTAATAAAGGACTTGATAACAGCTGTACGGCCAAGGGAATTTGGAGTCATCATCAGCAGCTGATTCTTCTGCACCGTGTGGAGGAATGATCTCATGTTGGGCCTGATTGTCTACGTATTGAAAATAAAGGAGAAGTCCCAAATATTACTATTTGATTAAGATTTCCTATCATATTTCATACCAAAGTGCCCATACTTTCCATTTTGTAACATTAAAATTAAGCAAGATTTTTGCATCTTACACTCTGACTTTTCTTGGGAGGAGATAACCTCTTAGTGGGACTTTCCTCTACAGTATCTGGTGCTTTACGTTTAGTACTCCGACGTGACCTGGAGAAAAAGAAAAATAAAAGGCCCAAGACAGAATTTATTCAAAAGTCTCAACATGCTGATATGTCCTTTCACATCACCACAGACATAAAAAGTGCAGTAATATCCCCTCTGTCATTCAGGGCAACTGCTAAATCCTGAGGGTATAAAGCAACAGGACAACAGTCCATCCAACAGTACCCAACACAGACAGACAGACAGAAACACACAGCACTCACCTCTGACCAGACTGGGAAGTCTGCTGCTTCTCAGTGACAACTAGAAAACAAACAGAAACATGTATTTATTACACAAAAATTACAGTTTGGTACAAAATTGTCAAGTACCAATACATATTAATTTTAACATGATTTTTTTTAAAAAATCTGAATCTAATTAAAGGGCCTAGGGTTTGCCAATTAACAAAATAGAGCTGTCACATACCTGTTCTCTTGTTGGGAGTGCTCACTTTCTGGTCAGTGGTAAACAGTGATGGGGGTGCCAGTTTTGGAGAGTTTGCAACCACAGAACGAGTAATGCGTCCAACAGATGGATGTATACTCTGGTTAATGCCGGTCTACAATTGTTTGAAAGAAATAATGTAAACAAAAACCTGAGCTGATCAACAAATGTGGGACAAATTGTAATTTCAGTTTGACACTTTTAATAGACAAATACATATATTCATACCTCTGGAGTTCCCTTAGATTCCTCTGCTGCCGCATTATCCTCTGTATTTGCAGTTACAGCTTCTAAAATGCTATAGGAATATTTTCAATACATTGATATGGTCAAGAAACACTTAAAAGTAAAAGGAATGCTGTATTCATGACTAATCACTAGTACGTTTTTCCTTTTCCAAAAAGACAACAATGTTCTCATTGCTGTCAAGAAATTTTTTTTAAAGGTCATTACTCACGCATCCTTATCCTCCTCCTCAGCAGAGTCCACCCAAGAGTCTTCTACAATCAGGACAAAATAGCCAGATGTAATATATACATTTAACCAGAATCAAAGTGCTGAAGAATGTGGCTCATTTCTCACCACTAACGTTGCTGCTACATGTGGAGTTGCCCGTGCGAGTTGCCATCCTCTTAAGCATGGAACGGCGAGAGGCGCGGCGAACAGACTCCTTTGTCATACTGTGCCGCAGACCAGCCACCGAGTGACGTAGCTTGAGGGAGCACCGCACTGAGCTCCGCCGTGAGGTTTGAGCAGCTCCAGCTATCGCAATCTTAGCAGCTGTACGGCCAGGAGAGGGCTCCAGTTTTTTAGCGACTTCAGCAGACAAGCGCTCTGCTGAGGAGATGCTGACAACAACCTGAGATGAGGGTATCTTAGGTTGAGACTGGGCAGTGCTAAATGCATTGTCCACCTCATTATTATCGTCAACCTCATCTTCCACTACCAGCTCTGGCTTCTTGTTCTGAACCTCTTCAGTTTTACAGCTGCCAGGGGGTGAGTGGCTCACATCCTCTGCCACTTCTGGCTTTATCTGTTTTTTTCGGGTGGTGCGTTTAGGCTGTGTGGTGGTCGTAGCTTCAGAGGTGGAAGCCTCAGGAATGGATTCTTCTTCAGCAATGAAGTTCAGTGATTTGACAGAGGAGCCACGAAGGTTACTGCGCTTTCCCTTTGAAAACCTGTAGAGGAAGAGAACATTTGTTTAGAGTTACAAAGGCCCAACATGTTTAAAATTGCTAATATTTTAAGAAATGTGTAAATTTTGCCCTTACTGAAACCATGATGAACGCAACAAACCTTCGCTTTGCTTGATTTTCTTCCTGACGTCCCAAAGATACACGCTTCCTGCGACTATTCTTTTTCTGTGATGGTGTTTTTGGCATTAATTCTGGTTCAGCATTAAAATCTCTGAAATAAAAAGAAGCTTCATTGGTAAAAGCTTAAAGACAATTCTAGCAAGGAACAACACAGGACAAGACATTTCTGAAGATGGAGTCCTGTGAAGAGTGACCTAACATTATATTCAATCAATATTTAGGATATTACTTCAAGCCTACCTGGAGAACATGCGGTTGGCTTCTTGTTGGATCTCCTCAAGCCAAACAACATGGACATTTTCAATGTCACTGATGAATTCTTGTGCTTTGCCATCAAACATTTGCATGAGGGAACGTACAGATGATACTACGGAGTTCATGGTGATAGCCTGGGACAAAGTTTAAGCAATTAAAATCAGGACAAGCTCAGGCAGACCGGAGAGGGCAAGTATGAGGAAATCAATTTGTAGTATCGCTTTGTGAATATGAAAATGGGATTGATTGTTTTTCCCATTTTATTTATGTTTTAACTTTTTTTTTTAACCCCCCCAATCATTCAGTATTACTATTTGAGCCAACCTGTGTTAAACCCTTGAAACAGTAACCACAAATGATTAAAAAATAATTATAATTTTTTAAAAAACTCTTCCACAGAAGCTACACTGTAAATATAATGTAGTATTCCGTTGTGTTTTTATTCAGTTGTGCTCATGTACAGAAAGGTGTCCATTAGTCCTTTAGTAAAACCCCTACAGATCATTTAAAGGTTAACAGTGTTACTAGGCTGAATATCTAGGTTAACATCACTCACAGAGAGAAGTAACCATAATAAACAATCCAAATGTCATTGCAAGTCACAAGTCAGCCAAATCTGGAGAAAATTATGCCTAAGAACCTTTTGTAATATACTGACTTTACATAATTGGACATTTGTGGGGAAATTAACGATTTGATAAAGTGATCCTCCTTTCATATTCTAAGACGAACTAACAGTGTACACTGACAAATAACGAGAAACTGCAAATTCGATGCAGTCATTCCTGCAAATCAATTGCATCAGTCTAGATGTTTCTGGTCGTTTTTCCAATGTTGGATCGACAGATCCATTTTGCACCGTGCTTGTCTTTGAATGCGTGATCGGTACATGCGTGATGTCTGCTGTTTCCGCTGTGGTAGCTATTTGAAAACAATGAGGTCTACGAGTTTTCTTCAGCACTGACATATCGTTTTACAATAATAAAAAAAGAGCACATTAACAGTAGCCCAATACAAACCTAAGAGTTTTAGAATATAAAGTAAATGAACTAACTTAGCGTTACCCAGGCAACATGTTATCTTAGCTAGCTAACATCAAACACTCACATTAAACCCCAAAAACTCGAATTATGTTAAGTGCTATTCTAAGACGGTGACAGGTACTGGGAGACACAGTGAGTCAGTTTAACCGAGTTGCACGTAAAGTTTTTAACCGCTTTGCAATTAAAAGTCTGTCTCTGCGGCGTTAGCTAGCACGGGCTAATATTTGAACACTTACCTTTGATATCCGAGCTCCCGAAAAAGAAATCCGATGCTCGCTGCTCCGCTAATTTAAAAAAAAAAAAAAAAAACAACCCCTAATTCGATCGCATACTGACGTATATTTAAATGTATTTTTAAAAAATGAAAGAGCCTCCAATTCGCTTTACAGCTCAAGTGTAAACTCTTCAGACCTGATCGCCCCGGACGGTAACAGCGGTTCCCATTCACCCGCTGAAACCGTTTAACTCGTTCAAACCCTCGCCGGCCAATCCGGAGGCTCCGGGACCGGAGGAGCGATCGGATTCGTTCACCGTGACAACCCGGGAGGCGTAACGCGCCGTTTAAATGAACAGCGAGTAAGCGGGGCGGGGTTCGGAAACTGTCGGGGTGTGAGTGCAAATCGTGCGAACCCAGAAGAAGCTCTGGGCGGAGTATCGAGGGAGGGGGGGGGGTCCCGGGTTTGAACCGACCAATCGGTGTTTAGAGAAGAGTTGCTCCGCCCACGTCATTCGAAAACACTGCGGGCCTGTTGCAGCGTCTCTCCAGGAAAACGAAGCTGCAGGATGTGTAGAAGTAAATAAGACAACAGAGGCTGCGGCGGTGCAGCTCAGTGAGGCACGATGGACACGTATTAACTGTATTGTACCGTGGTCCTTTGCACAGATTGAAGATTTATTTCAATGCATTTCATTTGCAGTGATATACAACTGGTTTATAGATTTGTAGCATGGCAATTTATAAAATGAGGAGTTTATTCAAGGCGTATTTTAAGTAATGTAGTAATGTAGTAAATAGATTGCAAAAAAAAAAAAAAAAATGTTTGAAAGCACCTGTGTTTTGTATTTTAAATTTCCAAATCATCATTCATCAGAACTTTTCCTACTAGCCTACCAAATCAGCAATGTTCTTTAAAACAAAGACAGGAAAAGATTCTACATCCCCACCAGCCGGAGGCAACGTCCACTGATTTCACAAGTAAAATCTGTCTTTGCATGCTTCTTTTAATTCAATCTAAGCAAACAATCTACTTAGATTTATCAAATTCCTTTTATGCTTATCTGTGATCCTGCTACGTGACAAAGCTAGAGTAAAAAAAAAAAAAACAACAACATGGAAATGGAATCCATGTTGCCCTTGTTCATTGAATTTCAAACATTCAGTCAATGATTGGTCAAGTGAATAACATACAAAATTACAGTAGCGTGGATATAAAATAAATTTTTTTCAGCATGTTTATAATTACGTGTAAATCAACTTATTTGGAGGCCTGGGGCTCCTGTTTCAGAAAGGCCAGCAGGAGGACATCGAAGCCAGTTTGCAAACATACCCGGGCTCTCGAGGAAAAGTTGCTGGTTGCCCTGAAAATCAAGATGTATACAGGTAAATTTTTAATAATCTGTTACTGCATCATTCTAATGCCCCGCCACCCAAAAAGCACATGGAAGTCTCATTAATTCCTCAGGCCTCTAGGAAGCAATCAGTGCCGTAGGGCTGACATGGCAACAATTTTAATAATTCATTTATTGTTTTGTTCATTTACCCAAAATCAGAAAATATTGATGTCTATTTCACTATTTCACTTGACATTTTATACACTGAGCAATCAATTGATTATAAAAGAAAATAACTTTGCAGCCTTACAGTTCTCCTATTATGGAAAAATACAACCGAGTTTCTCTGTGTGTTAACCCACTTGCCAAAAAAAAATAATCAATTTGATATAACACAATTTTACAAGAAAAGAGCTTATAATAACCTAAAACAAATAAACAAGATTCTGATACCGGGTCCCTCTTCAGGACCAGTGCCACAAGATGGAGGATGGAGGAACCTGTTTTAGTTAAGATTCTAACTCAGTTGTGCAAATTTCTAACAACTTTGTGATTAACTGAATTATGTAGACAGAAAGAGAGTAGAGTGAACATGTGGCTTTTGGGGTCCCTGGGGAGTTGTCCACTTTGCCTGGTTGGTAATCCAGCCTTTTTTTTTTGTACTTTACAAATGAATGACTGTTGTTTTATTGGGCTATAGTTCAGGAGATTAACTGTGTTGTTATATATTATTAATGTAAATTTTTCCATATTTATGAGAAGAATAAATGTTCTAAGAAACAGGAATGCTATGATTGCATATCTCAGCTTGTGTTGTTACCTGGTGTGAGAGGGATTTTGGTTCCTGATGCCTTCAGGACAACCTGAAGTTTGCAGGGCTTAGTGCTGCCATCACTTCTTGCTTGCTCCCTCAGTATGATACAAACTTCATCTTTCCTCAGTAGCCAGTCCATCTGATTGCCCAGGTAGTTCACACCACGGATGCAGAGCTCAGGAATGTCTTTGGGAAGAAGTGGGGAAAACGCCAGGCAATCCTTCTGAACTCTACCAAAAAAAAAAAACAGATGAAAAACTTTGGATCACTGTGTACGTGCTGTGTAACTACTGAAGTATTTTTTACTGTGTGTGGTGGGAGGATTGATGACTGACCTGAAGCCAGTATAACCAAATAGCACAGCCTGCAGGAATCCTCCCATACCCGTGAGAAAGTTGACTGCACCAGACCCGTCTGATGACTCACTCCATACCTGTGAGGACAAGTAATCACACATCTGCTGAATATCCAGTAAAGAGGTTTGTATTGGTATAATGCGGGTATGAGATTCAAAGAGATACCTGGAACGGGCCCTGGATGTTGCTGAAGCACTTCTCAAGTAAACGCTGAGCTCTCTCAGCCTCCCCCAGCTCCAGCCAGCCGATTGCAAACATACCCTTACATTGCAAAGATGTAAAAGCATTGGTGCAAACACTAATTCTTAATTTAAACAGCAAAAACAGGCTTTTACATTCAATACAAAATTACAATTACAAATAAAGAACTGACACACAAAATCAGTGATGGACATAATAAAATGTATTGTTATGGATTAAACCACCCAACAATCTTAATACACATAAAATGAGATTCCTCTCCATCAGCCTCATCACCAAAATCAGTAATAATAATCAGATATTATATAACACTGACAGGAAGCATTCTGCTGTAAAACAAGCATGTTTACTTTTACACTTTAAAGTAAGACTTCTGTATGTAACTATGAAACTGTGGCAGGTGTTTTTACACACAAACTTTTTTTATTGCCTATTAATTAAAATTACTTTGAAAAAGGAAAAATGTGTCATTCCTTCTTTCAAAAGTTATATAGTCTAACTTTAAGTATATTTTGCTGTTAATTCGTCAACCAGAGTTTGGTGCTTATCATGCAAACATACTGTGTCTTACCCATGTCATTGCTGGACCACGAGGGTTTGTGACTGGCTCATACGCTTCTAGATCATTTCTTCTGATCTCTGGGGACATTGGCAATCCAAGAGGATAGCCCAACATCACCGTGTCTGCCTGCTTCACTCGCTGACCTTTGAGAGGTCCAGAAGACAGCCTGAGGTCATGTCATGAGCATTTAAGTTTCCTTATGTGGGTTTGTGCCAAAAAGCTGCAAAACCGTACCTTTAACATAGCCATCATACTCAGGATGGTACTGGGATTCTTGGTCAAAAAGTATCTTCATTTGTTTGGCCACCTCTTTCCATTCCTTTTTAGCAGGATGTTGGAGGAGATCAGCCAACTCTACAGCGAACTCGAGACTGACCAATGAAAAACTTTTTGTATTATTGGTATTCACAATGTTAATATGCACTGCAGGGAAAATTTCAAATACTAGTACCTGAATTTGGCCACTGTGTTTGTGTACACAGAGTCGTTGACATTGGAATGGTACTCATCAGGTGGCATGACGCCTAAACGACACACAAGCAAAATGCTTCATTGGATTTTAATAAGAATAGTCATGCTGCTATATAAGCTATATAATAAGGATTACATGGATACAGAATAGCGGTGCTTCCAAGTTTTGTAACCTATTTAGCTATCTAAAATCTATTAATATAGAGAAAAATCAAGTTAATCAACAAAAATAGAAACAAAATAAAAACTGAAATTAAAAAAAAAAAACTAACCAAGTGAATTGATAAAAAAAAGGTGTTAAGATTTAAAAACTTCACTATTACTAAGAGCCAAGTTGGTGAGATAGCGAGTTTTTCCACTGATAGAGAAGACATGTCTTTCATTGTGCTCTTTGGAATTGTTGTTTTATAATGGTGGTCTTTACCTAGGAGGTGATACATCTGGTCCTCAGGGTTCCAAGTTGCCCTAGAAACCCAGTAATCAGCGACACCATATATCACCTCGCTGCCCCGTCCCTCTCTGAACATGGACAAATCCTGCAACAAAGGGCTCAGTTACCACCACCACACAGGGTGAGACAATATGACGGTGAGCAGGAACAAAGGACTATACCTCACTGAGGTAGAGGTAGTGCTGGAAGGCCAAGGTGACGTCACCATTGATGTGAATCTCTTGCTGTCCATAGATGTCCTCTGGACACACCTCCCTGCCTGACACTGCACTCTCCCACGGGAACTTTAATCCCTGTCAAGATGCCATCTTATCTTCAGAGGACTCAGGCACAGTTTAATTTTGAGTTGTAAAATGTACACACCAACACACACACTCAGACTTATAGTGTCAGCCCTAAAACATTTCATCTTGCACAGCTGTTATTCTGCTACAGCAACTTACTGGCACAGCTCTACGGCAGTTTAATTTTAACTAAAGGGCACGTCCTCCATTTTTCAAGTCAGACATCTAATATCAAATAAAAATTCCTTTGTTGGACCATTTGTTGTTATATGTGATTATTTCTTACTTGAGATCTTAAGCTGTTCTGTGATTAATTAAGTGCTAGCCAAGCTGGCTTTTATACTAAAAGTTTGAGAGTAAGGTGTTGTTAATAAAACATTCAAGATTAATGTTGAATTTATTTTGATGTAACTGGTGATGCTAACTACTTTGCTTATCTTGTGGACTCAATGTTTCTAGCACAATTGTGCTGTACCTGCTTTGGGGACTCTTAAAAGAATATACTTGTGCTTTTGGGAAACATGTTTATTTGCATTCTTGCCAAGATGCAGATGAAAGGATCTATAAAGTCTATTTTTCAGTTAACCAGTCTCTTATGAGATACACTTTTCTTGTTTTTCTGCTAATTCATTGTTGCAACACCTTTGGTCTAAAATCTTTTTTACTGTATCGCATCTTTTTCTGATTTGTCATGACTATCACTGAGCGTTTGTCCTCTCAGTTTTGCAATTGAGTCCAGTAAAAAAAAAAAAACCTAGAAAGGTCATCTCCTCTTTTCAGGTTTCAATAACAGTGTGTTTGGGTCACTGCATAGCTGTGCACCTAGTGAGTGCAGAGGGGGGCAGTGGAGGAGGAGGAGCTGTGGTGGTGAAAAATCCCACTGATCATCATACCTTGTAGCCCTGCTTTTGGGCATTTTCTTTTGCGCCATCCATAGTCCCCACCCTGTACTTCAGGACAGCTTGGGCCAACTTGGGGTAGA
The DNA here is from genome assembly GCA_016859345.1 of Istiophorus platypterus. Classification (NCBI taxonomy): domain Eukaryota; kingdom Metazoa; phylum Chordata; class Actinopteri; order Istiophoriformes; family Istiophoridae; genus Istiophorus; species Istiophorus platypterus. The sequence continues at coordinate 17,860,140 of CM029121.1, read as the reverse complement.
AAAGGGCTATCCCAGGATACATCCAAATGTCCTGTCATGGGAAGGCACATTCATTGTGTGATACATTAATCATACAAGCAAAAAGACAAATATCATATGCAGGTATTAAATGCCACCAGCCTTACCTGGTCCCAGAAAACGTGGCCCCAGTAGTCCTGACCATCCCCACCATTAGACAGCCCACCTGGACTGACTCCACCAAAAGAGCTGGAGGTGTCATGGATGGAGGGAAAAGCACTGAGGAGGTAGAACATGCAGCCAATCAGAGCCTTGCATAGGCGCTCTGACCCTGTCACCTCCACCTTGCTCTTCAGCCACAGCTCTTTCCAGGCCTTCTCGTGAGAAGGACGCAGGTTACCGCCCACCATCAGATTCAGGCCCACATCAAAACTGGCCTGAGCAGAATCCAAACTGTTGGCCACCACCAGGAAGAAGCCCCAGCGACCCTGGCTCTCTTCTGGGGGCAGCGTCAGAGTCGAGGGTATGCAGGACCAGATAAGGTGCACTTCGGGGCAGGAGCCGCCGGGGAACTCAGCAGTGCTGGTCTGTCCCTGGATGTGCCTGAGGGAGAGGGGAAGTAGACCACGTGTAAGATCTCACACACACACAAAAAGTATTTTACATGTTTTTCATGTTTCATGTTTGTTGATCGTACCTCCCTCCTTTGTAATCGGGACCAGACTCAAAAACAATGTCTTTGCTCTGAGGTGTGAACGAACTGACCAGCTTGACAGTTATTGGCTCCTTTGAAGTCCCCTGCCGTGCCAACAAAAACTCCATCACCATCAGGTTGGAGTAGTATCGGTGTGAGTACAAAGACTGCGAGGCAGTGACTCTGGCTGAGCTCAGCATGTGTGTAAAAACACCTGGATGAGAAGACCGAGATAGTTAGCGGTGACAATTCTCTTCTCTTCTCCACGGCATGAAATGAGATCAGCGAAAACAGAAAAGGTCAAATGCTACAGCAGAGATTTACCCGTGTTTGTGTCCAGACTGTAGATGTGTCGGGCAGGTTCCTCCATCTCCATTTTGACAGCTAGAGGACAGGGGACATCTGCTCGGTGACAATCTCCACCCTCCCCGTTGTACACGCCGCCCATGTGCATGACATTATTGTACACCTTCCAGCCCAGGAGCCCATTGGCCAGAGGAGGGAGGAAGCGAAGATCACTGGGTAGAGTGTCGGTGGAGAAGATGTAAGGGTCTGAGGACATGGTGAGAAGGTGATTTCTGCTCGGAAAATCACACCCAAACCAGGAAGTCTTCTTTCAGTGCTGTCGGGGTTTGATAGGAGTGTCCCAGGAGATCTGTAGCCAAATGAACTACTGTTTTACTCAGAGTAGGAAGTGAACACATTAAGATTTTGACCGCAGTTTTCTATTTGCACTACAATACATTGCTGACATTAGGAATCGTCGTTATACTATAAATCAAAGATATCAAAAAATAAATTAGATCATAAATTAGATCATTACATAAAATGTCTACTGTGGACCCACACAGCCACGCAAACACACACACCCTTATTTATAGTTTCCTATTAGCAAATGCATTGATGGATGGTGTACTTTGACACTTTTGTGTCACAAGACTCGCCCAAATGCAAACCGAAAACATGAAGATCACTGAACTGAAAGAAAAAAAAAAGAAATTAGTAACTCAGTGAGTAAAAGATTAAAAAGACAATTACTCGACCGATACTTTTTCCTTATTAATCATGTTGGAAATTATTATTAATTAATTCCAAGGCACCCGATATCAGTGATCAGGCTAAGCCACTTCTAAATGTAAGAAAGAACTGTCTCAAGCCTGCATAAACATCCAATTCCATTTAACACAAAACCACAGTGGGAAGGTTTCACTCTCACATGAACAGGAAGGAGCATCTGTTTCTGCAACAAAGAAGAATGCTGGAAAAACCAAAGCGAAAGAAAAAAAATCTGCAGAGGTTTTCCCAAACCGCTTGCTCTTTATAGTGTAGCCTATGAAAAACAACTAATGTGCTCTAACTCCCTTTAGAGTTCAAGTCTAGTCAAAGCAAAGGACTCAAATGCTTTTGACAAAGAGGACCCAAGTTGGTCTAGAACTTCAAGTGTAGGAGGAGGCCTTGCACCTCTGTGCTGAACAGAAAACGTGGACTTGATCCTAGGTCTGCTAGAAAACATGGCCTGGATTTAATGTAAAGGACAAAGTAGAGCCTGAATAAACCTGGCTGTGTGCTGCATCAATGGGTAGCACACCGTTTCAAATTAAAAATTCTCGTCAGATTTAATGTAACGTGTCCGTAACATTGAGAAAAGAACTTTAATAAAAAGTTATAAATAATTTCAATTTTTATTAAAATTTATCTACTTTTTTTAAGTATTGTTACAGGCTGAAATGGTTGCTGCCTTATGCCTCACATAGTTACAATTAAAAAACCAGGACCACTTGGCTGAGGCAGTAAAAATACTCTCCAGGTCAGAGTAAGAGTGTTTACATTTTCTTCCTATCTTTTCCAAGAAGTGTGGCGTCACTCTCTCCAAACTAAATCATGTCATCTCTCCTCTGCTCACCAGTCGCCATGCAGTTCCCTCTCGACTTTTTTTTGATATTAGGTCCTTTTTCTTGTTTGTTTCAATTTGTAATGTGTGGGGTTTTTTTAAAGTGCCCTAGAAATAAACATTATTAATGTTTCTATTATGATTACAATAAATAGGGTTGCAGGCAGGGCTCCCAATGTCCTTATAGAGGCTATGGGTGGATTTTAAAAATGCAGCCACCATCGACATAATTTTGTCATTTAATATAGTGAAAGCATGCATTCATGGCCCTTCATTGCATTTCTATCTTCCATCCATCCCTGTAATGTCTCTATTGTTGCCAATAAAAGTGTACAATTTTGAAAAAAAATAAAAAGGTTCAAGAAATACTTTTTAAGAAATTGAACAAAAACCAAGGCCTGTTAAGAGAAAGAGTGAGAGTGGGTCCAGTAACCAACGCCCTTATGGAAGGTCTAACCAGTACTCGTGTGTTGGTATACTGATCATTTGATTGCATTAAATATGTATTTAAGGTGCACTCCACCAATCTTTTCCCCATAAAAGTCCTGGATAGTACTAGGCTGTATAATGTCCTCTGTGGTTATGGATGAACTTTCTGTGTCAGGCTGAAAGGCTGTACCAAACAGGCAGGGAAGATTTAATGAAAGACTGTTAAGTTGCATTATGGGGATTGTAAGAGCCAGAGTTTTTATTATGGTGTTTGACCCAGGAGGGATTAAAGGCAGGATATCTCAGCTTCTGAAACTTTGACCTGGACCAGTTTTTTTTCCCCCATCACTTGTGCGCCCCCTAGCTTTATGGCAATACAATACTAAATCCCTAGAGTTCACCTTTAAAGGATATGCACTGCTTAGGCATGATATCTCCTAAAATATTACAACTGACTTTGCAATACATGACCTGAATATTAGGTAAAAATGCAAAAGAAACGCTGTTACCAATCCAGTTTTTTGTGCTATAGTGCATACTGACAAACAAATTTCCAGTCAGTCAAATTACTGTAAAGTGATTGCCACAGGAACAACCTGGAGCCTGCCAGGTTCTGCAGGGTCTGGGGCTCTGGGGCAGTTTTCCACTTTGCCCTGGTGGTAATCCAGCCTTGAGTAGCCCTGATTATTGTAAGAGGTTTGTTTTGGTGTTCATGGAAGTACCTTATTTCTCATATCATGTTTTCGTTCCTTTGTTTTTATGGAAAACCATTTGTCAAATAAGTTTAAAAAAAACAAAACTGTAATGGAGAATACACATTTTGAACCTCAACTTTAGCATTACAATAGTTGCACCTCTAGGTGGCGCTGAGGAGCTGTTTGTGCAGCATCTGGCGTCATGCCGGCGGTCAGAGCCACAAACCCTGGGAAAAGCAGTGCTTTGTCCATATAAGGCTGCAATCCATCCGCTTCCCTCTTCCTCCTCAGCTGCCTTCCTCTGTCTTTCTCAGACCTGAGGGATATTTACAGAGAGAGTGCCTCGGCCAGCCTGCCAAGCCTTATTAGGAGCTCAGCTTGTTGTCACTACTTCTACCCTGCAGGACAGTGGTCCATCTCTCTGCTCTCAGATGAGACAAACAGATGGATCAACAGTGTTAACTTGACTTTAGTGCACATGGACAGGAGTTCCGTACAGGACTCGCACAGCCAGACACCCACTGAACACTTATCCAGCATATGAGACGACACTAATGTCTATCGTGTCAGACCACATGTGATGTACCATCCACCTGGGAGCAGAGGTAGATTAATGTTTCAGTCCAAACATATTGTAAATACATCTGTGTCACCCTCTGTTAGGCTCATGGTGTGTGTGAGCGTTGCAGCTGCTCTCTTTTTTTCCCTCCCCTGTCATGTAGGACATCTGGCTATCAGAGCACAGAGCAACTGACGCTGCAGGCATGGATAATAGGAGCAAGTGTGGATTTAAAAAAACAAAAAAACAAAAAACCCAAAAACCAACCAACCGACCAGGTGACCAGGGATCACACAAGTCAACAATCTGAGATTCAGTGGTGAGGATGGGTGTGACATTAGGGAACAGTGAATTTGATATATTACATGGACCAATACCTTTGTGAATGATCCAATGGAGGTGGATAAAATTTCCTGAACTACTCTGTTCATAAAAACCAGGCAATCTCTAAAAACACACTTTTTTTTTTATTAGGGTGCAGACATCCATTTAATATATTAGAAAAACCAACATGTGAAGAAAGGCTACATGGAATTTTACTTCAAAAGGGTATTATTCAAGACTAATATTTATACATATGTAATATACATAACCGTGCTCCCTTGCGAGAGAGGAACTCACAATGAAACTATGAAAATACCTTAATCAATGGTAATAATTAAAACCATTTATAGCATAACAGGCTTTGACAGAACAGTAATTTTTTTTATACTTGTGCATGACCTTTGACCTTCAGCTATGGGTAACTTCTACCTCCACTTACTAAGTGAGAAGGTGCTGCTCTGAAAAGTAAAGTTGTCTGTTTGGAGGACGGGCAAAGCCTTGCACAGCTTTTATTGCTTTGCAGAGAGTAAAGTGCTGTGGTCGACTGACCTGGTCCTGTGGCCATTTTAAGAGCATGGAGTGTGTCTGTGGTCACAAAAATAAAAATGTATGTGGGGAAGTGCATAGGTGGAGAGGTAGGTGGGTTCAAACACTTGCACGTGGAAACAAAACAACCCAACAGAGCTTCATGGACTTCCCCGCATCGTCAGGACGTTGCTGAATGTAAAGATGGATGAAATTTGTCTCAGAGCTTAGTTTTAGAAGAATACACCAAAACCTTTCCTGCTTGACAACACATTAGATTTGGACTGTGAGTGGGGTAAATTTGTGAGTGTGTGAAGTGAGTGTGTTCACAAAAAATAAATACTAAGTGGGAGCTTTAAGGCCAAAGCTGCCTTGTGTGCTCAGAGGAATGTGAATTGAAGAAGTATGTGATGCACGCATAGGAATGTATGTGCATGTTTGGGTTCCCACTGATGCACAGTCGTATTAGATGTTGTGTTTTTTGTGTTGCACCAGCCATGGGCATTTAGGTTGTCATCAAGTCTCATGTTGCTACTGTTGGAGCCTTTGACCAAAGCCACAGGCCTTCGTGCCTTCAGTCTTCCTTTGACAAAAGGGCATTAAGGCACACAAAACCCACTCCAGCTGTTCGGAGCGGCATCACAATCCAAGTCAAGCTGTGGTGCTCATATACGTAGGACATTCTGCTGCTTCTCTCCCCCATCTCGTTCTTTGGCACTGGGAGGAATGTGTGGAAGGAGGGAGGGAGGGATGGATGGAGGGAGGGAGGGGAAGTGGGGGCTTCCCTGCTCTTCATGTCTCTCTCTCCATGTCTATTTGGAGAGTTTGCTGATGACACGGATCAGTGCTCCATTTTCATCTTTAAGACGCTGGTTATCTGCTCTCAGGTCAACCAGAACCTGGTGAGAAAAATAAAGCTCACATTACAACTCAAAATATAAAACCAGATTTATTTTTTTTTTAATTGTTTTTATTGCTTGTTTTGGATTGTATGAGATTTTTTAAAATATATACACACACACACACACACACACACACACATTTTATTTTTTTTTTTTTTACAGGCTTTTAACAGCAAGGTACCCATTTAACGTATTAAATACAGCTATGTCAGTAGGCTTATTTTTAACTCAATCTTGCTGCCGTACTCATAATTTTGGCAAGAGCTATTTTATACATATATTTGGCTGAAATGTGGACAAAAACCACACAGATGGCCTTTTTTTTAACCCATGTTGCTCCTTCTAGAGAGCCTCAAGAATCTGGATATTACAAACTGAACTAATAATTAGATCTGTGCAATACAGTCAAGTGTCAAAAGCCTGAAAGGAGGATCTACAATATAAAAGTCTGATGGCAGAGAAATAGCAACAAAACAGCACAGTAATAGCACAAAATCATCATCACATTTAAAATGAGGGTATGAAAATGATCATTTAACCAAATGTAATGCATCCTAGAATCAGAAAAAAGTTCACAAGTATAGTTTGACATCTTAGGAAATATGCATCTTTCCCTTGTTGACTTGCCTTGTTATATGAGAAGATTAATACCATTGTTACTTTTTTGGCTTACTGCTTCTAGCTGTTACCAATATTTATGCTAAGCTAAGCTACTGCTGGCTCCTGCTATATACAGTCTTCACTGTCCGGATATTATCAATCTCAAGAAAGAGGAATAAGCACATTTCCCAAAATGTTGAATTATTGCTTCTAAAAAAAAAAACAAAAAAAAAACAACTAATTCATTGTATATTAATCGAAAGGTTGAGAATTTATAAAATGAGTCACTGTTATTTTTACATCCAAAAGTATGAAAGCAGAGATGGGCAGGTAAAACAAAGAACATCTATTCATTTGATACAAACAAATTGACTAAGGAGATGTGACAGAGAATATACTGTGTAAAAAAAAAAAAAAGCTCTCTACAATGTGCTTTCACCACACTGTTAAACTGCACATGCTAAAGCCAAGCTAATCAAGCAGGAGCATGCAAAGTGTCTGTTTCTGGATCTCTCCTCACCTTTAGCTCCTCCTCCAGCTCTGCCATTCGCCGCTCCAACATCCTCCGGTCCTGATGCCATTGAAAACGTGAGGGAGGGTGGGGGCAGAGAGGACGTGATGTAGAGAAGGAGGAGGACCACAAAAGTTGAGTGAAAACAGGTGAGAAAATAGTGTCAACAGACAGCAGGGGTGGCAGTAGTGAGGCAGATGAAGCCACAAAAAACAACAACAAAACCTCTAGCATTACCTTTCTCTCCATCTCAAGCAGGGCTGAACAGTCACTGAAGCGCTCCTGTCTCTGTTGGATGAAAAAAAATTGTCACCATAACACATGGTCACTAGAAGGATGTCTATTTTACTAAATTATATTTCTAATTAAAGCGGGACCATGTGACTTTCGCTCATCGACCACCGTGTCCACAAGTAGAGGATGACGGTAAATGGTAAAACATAAGTTACATTGGCTAAAGTAGTTATGTTAGTAAAACATCAGTTACGCTGCATTATCTGTTGCTTAACTTTAGCTAACCTTAACCACTGGTCATATATTTATTTACAAGAAAAATATGGGTCATTTCTCTTTGTCCAAGTTACACAGTCTCACTTTAAACTCTCTTGACTCAGCAGCTTTAAAGACATAATCAAGTGATCTGACAGAGTTTAATGAAACAACAGGCAGGAAACAAAACACATGGCTTTGCCCAGAATTGGTCAGTTTGCTATATACAGATTATAAGGAATTCTACTTAAGGGGGGGTGGACAATTCAGGCCATTCCATCATCTGGCAACTGTCTAAAATTGGCCTTCTAGTCTTTGTCTGCGCAAGGCATCATGGTAGTTAGCTCAGTCATGGAACACTGATTGTACACTTTTTTTTCTCCACAGTGCATTAGGGGGTCATCTGGGGTATAAATAGGGAAGTACAATTCTCTATGGACAACAAATTAACTAAAAATGGTGAACATCCTATATGGTGAATAATGATTGACATCTATAAATGATTCCCCCGCTGAGGTTCAGTGTTGCGTCTTTTTAGTTTGTGATAAAACCCCTGAAATGTTTTTGATGACCTGCTCAAATGTGGCTTAACAGGAGCTCAAGCAGAGAAAATTTATTAAGTCAGTGAACTGTATTGTAAATGAATGAACGAACAAACTTAATTCTTTTAAAAATTCCATATTTTTCCTTGTCCCCCGCCATCTTCAAGAACAGTATCAGTGTTAAACCTAAGAGTTTGGGTAGACAGCCTGACAAGTGACAGTCACCTGAGCTGAGCATAGCAACAGGGAATCCAAGAAAAACAGATGGCACTCTGTTGATTAGTAGTTTTACAACTTGAAATGCTTTATTTGTCTTTGCATGGGGAAGATCATAGTAACGGTTTGTGTTTAACTTAGTGTGTGTCTGTGTCATCACCTGTGTGGCCTTTTCAAGGTCCAACCTAGTCTGACTGATAATCCTCTGAGTGTCCTGCAGCTGAGACTGGAGCAGGCTGTTTTCTCTTGAGACATCCTCAAATAACTAGAACAACAACAACAACAACAACAACACACAGCAGTAAATAACAGGGACAAATAAAAGAAAATATTTAGTGTGACCTCAATATCAGCCCTGAGTGGCAACCTTCTTAAAATCCTTGGTCTCAGATTCTCCTCCCTGGGTACAGTCGTTTAAGGACACACCCGACCTGAGTGGATGAGGAGAGCAGGGGTCAGAGATAAAGCTATCTGCTAGAGGCTATGCTGACAGAATGAGGAAAGGTGTAAAATCAAATAGGTCAAAGGCTGGATCCATACCTGGAACTCAAGTGTTGGTATGTCTGTAAACAGAGAAGACAAAATAAGTTATGGCTTGTGTCTTAGATTACAGTCCACTCTGACAATGAATGCGCGCGCACGCACACACACACACACACACACACACACACACACACACACCTGTGGATCCAGCCCACTGCCTGAGAACTCTTCCTCTCCACTTGGTTCATTGTCATCACTCTGCAGGTGACAGACAGCGTAACGTGTTGAAAATACTCTACAGTAAAAGTTACATCACTGGATTTATTTCTACTGTTCCTGACTTGGTTTTATTCTACTAGCACAGTTTGCTATCCATCCTGCATTGCTTTTCACGGTAAAAAAAAAAAATGTTTGCCGTGTTTACCTCCCCTGTCCTTTGTGCCTTCCTTCTGGCCCGAGCTTGTCTCCTCTCCCTGCGCTCCCTGGCCCATCGCTCAGCCTCACTCTCCCCTGTGCTGGCCTCAACATCTGGAACAAAGCCAGGCAGCCAACTTTTAACACCAAATCAAATATTTTAACAAAAACATTACACTTTCAAGTCCTACATTTTGTTAGGGAAAGGGAAGCAGTGTTACGTACCTCTCTTCTCTGAAGTTTGAGGCCGAGGACTGCCAGCGGGCTGTGTGAGGCCCAGCAGGTCTGATTTCTGCAGGCTGGCAATACGAGACCTCCAGCTCACCTCCTGTAAACACAGCATCCCCAACTATGTGATGTCACATGACATTATATAAGCCCAACCAACACAGGGCTGTAACCCTGAAATATGGCTCTCACCCCCTCCTCTCCCTTCTTTGGTTTTGCTTCCTTCTCTTTCTCCTTCTCTTCCTCCTCCTTTTCTCTCCCTTTGTTGTCCATCTTCATAGTTTTCATTGTCTTCTCTGCTTCCTGCAGATCTGTCAGTGTCACCCCCTTCATATGAAAAGAGAAACAACACCGTCTCATGTACCAGACTGACAGTCAGTGCAAGGGGGCTCCAGAGCTGGAAGTTCCCTCCTCATGTTTGTCAAATGAGCAGGTGGAGTTGTTTACCTGTGTGGAGCGGCGGGACTGACGTGCGTGTCGAGAGCGAGCCTTCCTCTGTGCCTCTGCTTCTTCATCCCGCACTGGTGTGAGATAGGATCTACACAAGTCAAACAAACTTTAAGCCACAAAGCAGCACCATCGAGCTTGCAGTTTAAAGATATCAACCCCATGACAACACACACAACAGCCGAAATTTACTTGCGCCTCTGCTTGGTCTCCTGTTCGCCTACGGTCGTGCTCTGAGAGTTGGAGGTGGTGACAGCAGACTGATCCTTCTTTTCTGTCTGTTCCTGAGGAAGTCTTTGGGAGATAGATAAGAGCTGGCTATCAGATCTTTCTAATAAGTCAGGAAAGTGTTCCAGACAAAATGACCATCAGTACAGTATATAAAAAATTAAACACCTCTGTGCCAAGACACTATTAAGGCGGCTGAGTCCAGCAGTGCTTGTTCCTGTGTTAGCTGAGGTCACAGTGGGGTCATCCAGTCTCTTTCCATAAGATGAGCTAGAAATGAGACCAAACCCATTAGAAACACAAAGGCATCCTTCACCTCCACAAAGACGCGCGCACACACACACACACACACACACACAAACAGTTAGTATTCACGGCTGGGGGAATGTAATAAGCTGTGACACAGCAGAAACCATCACGCACAAAAAGGAGAACAAGTACAAGACGAGCAGTGGGCAGCATGACTGACCTGTGAAGCAAATAGGGGGTGGAACTAGTGAGATCATTCCCTGTTTGACTATGAAGGCGCCGGATGTAAGAGGAGTTACGGCTTTGCCAACTGAGAGGGAGAGACAGGGTGACAAGGACATATGCAGTGACTCAGAAAAAACAGATTCTGGTTTCACAAGTGCAGACGCTTGTGAGAGCACAGTCCCACCTGTTGGAGTTGTCAGGGCTGCTCTCTGGAAAACTGAAGAGTCTCCGTGTTGGTATGGGCGGGACCCGAGCAAGCCTTGGCTCCTGAAAACAAGGGGTGGGATCAGTTCATCAGCTGTTAATGTGACCTAGCAAACGGGTGCTGTAAAAGAAGCCTTTATTTGGCCTGCGATGACAGATTTAGAAAATAATAGCTGCGTTTTAATGGCTGTGTACAATCAATCTAATATCATGTGAGCGCCTGTGGTGTGTACCTTGGTGTCAGCCTCGGAGCTGAGGCGGGGGCTGGAGGCGGAGCGGGTCATGCCCAGGCCTGATTCTAGAGCTCTGCTTGGGTCCTGGCTGGAGTCAGACAGTCCAGCTGAGCCCAGAGCCACTGAGCTACCCGCCTTCCTCAGAGATGTTCTCCAGGAGCCTGGGGCCTCAGTGGCCGTGGGTTTGCCTGGTTCCTGCTATACAGTTGGTAAAAGACACCATCTCTGTTGGTCAATATTGTAGTGCAATTAAAAAAAGACATTTGGTGTTCTTTATATAATCTCTCTCTCTCTCTCTCTATATATATATATATATATATATGACCTTTTTTACTTGGCTTGCAGCAGTACTCGTGGACATGGAGGTAGGAAGCAGGCTGGTGTTGCGTTTGTTGTTCAAGTTGTTTATTATCTCTCGGTTTTTTGCTTTCTCTGCAACCATGCAAAGGTCAATTAAAAATCATTAGTAAAATCATAAAATCATAAAACTGATCTGATAAAACATGTAAGTTCCTCAATACACATCTCTCTTCAATATTGATTAGCAGCAAGACCACAGACTCCCTTCCAAATAAAAAAGAAAAAGAACTTTTCACCTGACTCTGCATCGCTCTCAGATTCGCTCTCCTCCTCCGAGCTAGAGCTGCTGGAGGCTTTCCCCTGGCTCTGAGACTGACTCTGCGCCGTCTGGCCTTCCTCCTCCTCGTCCTCAGCCGGACTACTCTGCAGGGCTGGAGGTGGGTGCTTCTCCCGCTCATGGAGGCAGATCTTCTCCTTACTGCTCATACGAGAGATAGAAGTCCTGCAGGGGCGGGGCCAAGGTGGAGTGGAACAACAGGTGGCATGCAGGGAGCTGATCAGTGAAGGCAATCATTCCATGTGCAGCCAATTAGAGCAAGCATGCGCCAATCAACACATCAGTGGGTGGAACAGTGGATCACTCTGTGTGATGCCATGTGGAGAACAGCTGTCTCATCACTAAATCACCACTGGGCTTCATGTAACTTTAACCAACAGGTTTTTTTTTTTTTCTAAATCACTTGTATTAAAGCTTTAATAATCTTTTCTTCACATGTGATGATACAAACTTAACACAAACCCACAGGGATAAAATCGAGGCACAGCACCCACACAAATGGCCAACAATTACTGTGTCCAAATTTCACACTATGTACTAATCATAAATAGTATGTGATGTACTATATTCTGATCTTTATTGTATTTTTTCCAGTTGGTATAAAATAAAAATATGTTGCATTAGGGGAGTATTGACACTTGCAAGAACGTACCACTTGCTCAAAACCTGCGAAGAATTAGTGTGTTTATAGTTAGGACACACGTTAACTCAGTGTGGGTGTATTAGACCATTGGATTTTTAAAATCTATTTATTTATTTATCTTAAATTGGATTTGTCAGCTATTTATTTTGCAAGATTATAAGAAGATAGTCTTGTTGTTTTAACCATAAACAGTTTAAGAGTGAAATTTTCAGAAATAAAAAAAAAATTAATAAAAAATATATATATATATATAAAAATCAAAAATATATAAATATAGCCTGATATAAAATTTATTTTTGATTTCATTGCTTTATTCTTTTTTTCATTGTTCTCTTTTGTGATGGCAGAGATTCTCTTGTAAGTTGATTAGTTTTCTATGTTTCTGTTATGAATTGACACCATGCTGCATTTTTAACATCTGTTTGTTTTAAAATTACACTATATGTTTTATGTTGTATGTACAGTTAGTATTTAGTATGAGACTGGGACACAGCGTATTAATGACCGCTACATCTATCCAGATAATTGTCAGTGGATAGAAGTAACGTGATTCACAGGAATGCTGGGACTGTTAACATCATACCTGCATGCAGACAACTAGAATTGGGATTACTGGGATTCAGATGAGGAACAGCTTAGCATGTGCCCGCATACAGAGACACACACACACACACACAAAAACACACACACACAAACCCCAACACAATGGCACTGACCTGCGTGTACGAACTGGTACCATGGAGATTTGTGGGCTGGTCTCAATAACAGGAGTCTGTTTCTCTTTCTCACTGCGTAACTAAGAGGAATATAAACACACATAAACATAGGGAACATTCGCCGCTGTAACGCTTTCAATCATATCAGGTTTATCCAACTGAGTGAGATCGTCTCGCAGCTTATGTGAGGGTGGACTCACAGCATTCTGTTTCTTCTGTAGCTCCTCCAGAGTGTCCACAAGGTTCTCATCTGCCACATCTAGGGGGGTTTGGCCCTACAAGGACATTCAAGGCGTATGATCAGTCACGGAGGCAGCGAAGGCTTCAATCACAGACTTAATGCCAAGGAAAGGTTTTTAGTCTCCCTCTCACCACATTGTTGATGGCACCCATGTCACACATGTTGTCAGCAAGCAGGGTGCACACCTCCTCTTGCCCCCAGTGAGCTGCTGCATGCAGGGGTGTCCAGCTGTCACTGTCCCTGCTGTCCACATCCACCCCGCACTGTAACAGCACCCTGAACAAGGTAAGGAAGAGGGGATTAAAGAAAGACTGGGAGAGAATGAGGCATAAGGCTATAATTAAAAATTGTTTGACTTGGTGTGGCACCAAAATAAGACAAAAAGCTAAAACAAGCTGTCATGTGTGAGGACTGATGCTCACTTCAGGACTTCAATGTAGCCTTTGGCAGCGGCAACATGAAGAGCGGTTGCCTTGGTGTTTGGGTGAGGTGTGAGCGTGCCGCTGCCTGCCAGCACCGCCATGGCGTCCTGGAGCATGATCCTCTCTTCCTCCTTTCGGGCCTTGTCCACATCTATTCCTGTGAAGCAAAAATAGTAACAAAGTGTCAAATTAAAACAATGAAAACACAGACAAACTTCAGAACATTCCAAATCACCAACATGTTAAATTTATGACATATGCTGTCAAGTGCAGTCTGTTCAGTTAGTGTGTGGACAAGAATCAGAAAATGTATTCAGCATATGTATTTATTTTCTATGTCATCTGTGGTTTCAATTGCACTTGGATCTCAGCAAACTCTGCATTTGACAGTGATAAAGATATAAGCCTGGAGCTTTGGTACATCGCAGTACCGTTAAGGTCACTGAGCGTTCGGTACAAATTGTGACTGTCCTAATTTCTTTAGCTATTTTCGTCCCTTCAGAGCCAGATGTATTTTAAACGTCACCACTTGTAAAAACAGGACAAAAATGCAAAAAAATTTTTGGGTCTATACATTCATGGAGATATTATTTTTTTCCCCCATGTAGCCTGAGCCCTTTGTGATTTCCTAATTAATTCTGCTTGTAAAAAATAACTGATGCCAAAGCTGTTGAGAACCAATCATCAAACCACATAGACGGATACAGTAAAGTATCTAAATGCACCTTATCATCTCACATTATTCTAAACATCAACAGCCTCTTATAACATAGCATTTGTAAATTATGCTCCAATACTTGCCTTTTGTTTCATAATAAAATACAGCTAATTTAATTAAAAGGGATGTTAAAGAGATTGAAAAATTTAGATTTTTCTGTCTCATATCTCCCATTAGTTTGGGGGAAAAAAATAAAAATTTTACACTCAGCTCCCTAGTTGTTCTGTAGCAACTAATCATTATTTTCATCTTTTTTATTTTTTGAATTTTCTTTTTGAAAATTACTCATTTACTATGAAATATAAAACAATTTCCTAGAGCCAAAGGTAAAATGTCCGAATATCTTGTGACATCATAAGCCCAAAGACATTCAATTCACAATGATATAAAACAGAAAAAGCAGCTAATCATCACGTTTTTAAAAAGGAAGGAACCAGCGAGTGTCTGGAAAATGACTCAAACAATTAAGCAAAAGTTCCAGCACTTCTAATTCTAATTAATAACTGCCGGTGAGATTTGGACAATTATTTTAACCATCATGCAGCATTGACCGCTGTCAATCTCTCACGTTCACATTAAATTCTGATGATGACATGTCATAAATTGTCACGGAGTAATTGTAGCATATACTTGGGATCCCATGCACAGCCACAACTCAACAGAACTGACAAAATGCAACATGAGACTTCAAGATGGAGTGGACGTGGGTCCCCGGGGATTCCTCACCTTGCTTTTTGATTTCAGCTTTGAGAAGTCTCTCCATGGCGTCTTCTGTGGCCACGTCCAGAGGAAGCTCTCCTTCACTGTTCACCGCCCCGACTTGAGCGCCGTGCTCTATCAGGTATCTTCAAAAACAAAAACACAGTCAAGATACAGGGAAGAGATTAGATTGCAACAGTAAAACCAAACTCTCTCTCTCTCTCTCTCTCTCTCAATATATATATATATAGAAAATATATATACGCACGCACGCACGAGCACAAACATGCGCGCGCGCGTGCACACACATGCACACACACACACACACACACACACACACATATGAACTGACCTCAGCTTTGTCTACAATATGTTTACCTCCTACCTGTCTCAGAGTCAATGCATCCCTAATACTTCTGGGTATTTAATCATAATGCCAGCAATGTGTCAGTCTGGAGACAGTCAACACTCACTTAGCAATCTGGATGAAGCCGCAGGAAGCTGCAGCGTGCAGCGGAGTCCAGCCCTCGTTGTCCCCTCTGTTGACGTCACTCCCACTCTCCACCAGAAACTGCACCATCTCAGCATTTTCATCAATGCAGGCCTGCCAGAGGACACACAGCCACGTGATAGATCGCTGTTTACTGTTTTCTGTTTATTATTGGTATCCCCACTACACACATAAAAAGCAGGAACCTGACTGCAAATGTCAGTCAGACTACAGTTTTACTACAGGAGAGAAGATCTTTAACACCTTTTGGTTTGTTGTAAAAAGGCAAAACTCAAGACACTTTCAAAATCTTTTAAATTCAACTAAAGCACTGGGGGTAAAACAATGACTACTGTGTCTACTGCTTATATAGACTTTCTGTTAAGTGGGCGGCTAAAAACCCTCAAGTACTTTCCAAAACAGTCATTTTGTGGTGTTAGTGAACAGCAAATCTATTTAGCTGCTTTTCCTGAGGCTGGTCTAGCAAAGATCCCAATGTGATCTAGCACAGGTCCCAAGATGAATCCCATGAGGACCATATGGTATTACAAAGTCATTACATTTCATCCGGAGGAACATGAATGTCTTTACTAATGTTATGACAGTCCACCCAGTAATTGTTGATACATTTCATTCAAAACCACAAATTTCAACCTCATGGTGGCGCTAGAGGAAAAGTCAGCACAACACCAAAGTTATTAGGATTCATCCTCCTTAAAAGTCACAATCCATCCAACATTTGTTGAGAAATTTCACTCGGGTTCATAGTGGTTGACCAACTGTCCGACATCTCCATCCTTACAACCACACTGCTGGCATGACTGAAAATACTGAAAATAAGATTCTGCAGTGAGCACAAGCAGGTAGCTCAAAAACAGGTAGCAACCTGCCTGAATGAGAATTCACAACAAAAACATTAGGGATTCTCATTGATATGGACAGTTAAAGCTTAATCTGTACAGGAGAAGGCAAAGAGCTGGCCCATAGCTTACTATTTATCTTAGAAAAAAAAAAAAAAATCAAGCAAACCTTTGTGTATTTCAATTTTCCTGCTTTGCTTCATGCATTTTCTCGTACATCTGATACTACCTAAACAAGGAACATGTTTTTATGTCTGATTTTATCACTATCAGCTGATGAGATGATACCTGCTCAGAACCAGACTAAACTCCCAAACATAACAATCATTCCCAGTCATTCATTATTATCACAGTTACTGGGCAGGATGTCAAAGCTGCAAGTGCCTATACCCGCACAGAAGACTGTCCTCCATGCCTGTCTTAAGCCAGCTAATAGGCTTTGCTTTTGGGTTAGATCAACTAATCGCAAAGCTGCTACGAGTCTCCTCCCTCCTCAATAATATGAGATGATTAGTCGGGGAGTATGGTTGTAAAATCAAAAGCACGGTCATTGTAGGACCCTGAGATGAGCCTTGTGGTACGCTCCTGGAGCTGGAGCATGGCAAGTCAAAAGAGGGCATCTTAGCAGGGGGGGAGCCCTCTGAAACAAGTGGGTGCTCCAAGTGGAATGAATGAACAGAGGGTACTTCTCGCACACCCTTTGCGTTAGGAGGGTGCACATACAGCCTCCCAACAGACTCCTTCACTGGGTCATCAAGTGACTCATTGTGGAAATGGCCTTTGACAACAGCAGCTTGTGCTGTTTGAGGAATGTTTTCCATTTCTTCATTCGAAATCCCTAAAGTCCCCTCCATGGGGAATTGGCAAAGGGAAGGAGAAAGAGAGACAGAGGGAAGAAGAGGAGGAGGAGGAGGGGGCAAGGAGAGAGAAAGAGTAGTGGAGAAGACAGAATGGCTTTGGATGCAGAGGATGGAAAGTTTGGAGAGTGTGGGCCTATATTTAATTCTGGTTGCCAGGCAACCGACGGCCAACAGGGGAGAAAGGAGAGGGACCACACTGGGTGACGGTCCAACATGTGGATCAACCTAAAGAGGGCTCGTTTAGCGAACATCCAGGCAGCAGCATGCTCACCAACTTCATCCAACCTGTTCATGGGAAAGCAACCTTATCAAACACTTGCAATTTCCTTAATTTAGTAGGAAAACACCAATCATCTCTGGGCATGACATCACCACGGAGCAAACAGGCCCCGCTGAGCCGCCATTTAGCTCCGGTGGGCCAGAAAATTAAGGGCACAACATCTTTTATGTTGACATCTGCGCTTAGATATCAAAGTTAAATCCATCCGACTGCGAGTTCGCTGCATGCGAAAGAGGCAGCGATGTGTTTAAGACACGCAGTATCATAAAAGCAGAGGAAATACTGCATCATCGAGGGCTTGTGTGACAGTGATGTTGTCCAGACTGCTCTGCTGTGTTATGACTGAGGCAAAGGGGAGGGAGGGAGCCGCTGCAACTGAGCCTGGGACACGCTCTGGTGAAGGCTGTGCAGCCTATTTGGGACATAAACTGCAATTAGAGACCGTATACTTTTTATTTGTTTGTTTGTTTGTTTGTTAGTTATTAACACTATCAACAGGGCAACTTTGTCCTGGTAGTTTTCTTTTTTTTTCTCAAAACCAACATGCTCCCTTTTTAATTTCAGCCTTGAGGGAAAAAGTACTATAAACCCTGTTGATCATTTGATTAGAAACCTCCCCTGAATTCAGTGACCCGGTACTTTGCTGAGTCTGTCCGTCACAAGCCTGCAAGTCAGTGCCTATTAATGTCTAAAGATGATAAAATGACCCCACAGGCTGTGAGATGACTGTTTCTTTACTGTCTGTTGCTAACCCCCCCCCCCCTCATTCCCCTTGTATGCTACAAAAAGAAGCCTGTGACTTACTAAATACAACCGTGCGGACGACCCAGCCTACGAAACGGGCCAACAACCGAACCGAACCCGTCCACACAGGCCACAAACGCGAATGTTGCCTGGACGACGACGAAACTCGGTTCCGAGGAAACAGAAGCTGCCACGTTAAAAAGCATCGAGAAACGCTGGGATTAAAGTTAACGGCGCGGTTTAACCTCGGACTCCCCGGTGGGTCAACGCTTCTTCGGATAAACGGATAAACCGAAGCCGCTGGTTCGGGCGACAGTTAGCCGCGATTTAGCGGTTAACTCGCAGAGAAATGAATCAACAAACGGCCAGATAAACGCGGCTGTTAAGAGCCGGGCCGCCGTTAAACTTACCTGGTGAAGCGCTGTCAGTCCGTCTATGTTGGCGTGGTTGATATCGGCTCCCTGCCGGAGCAGCGCCGCCACCTCCTCCCGGTCTCCGGCGGAGCAGGCGGCCATAAACACGGCCCCTTGGGCGAACCGGACTTTCGGGCGCCGCGTCGCGGAGCCGCCCGGAGTTCCCCGGGCCTCCGACCCCGTCCGATCCGTCTCGGAGCCCAGCCATCGCTGTAGCTGATCCTGCCGACGCTGTTTGGCAGCTTCGGACCGGGAATGGTCAGTGGCCGCCATCTTCCCTGGTCTGTCCCGGACAGATTCAGCTCAGGGGACGAGGAGAGGCGGAGTGGCGGGCTTGGATTGAGCCTCCCCCGGGCTGCGCCCCCTGGCGGAGACGCGGCGGAGACGGAGCCGTGAACTTGGGAGCGAACTTCTGACTGAGTGGCAGTAACACGCCGCCTTCGGGCGCTCCTCGTAAATTTGCCTTTCAGAGGGAGTATTGTCTTCCCCTTTTTTCTTTTCTTTCCTTTTGTTTCTTTTCTTTTCTTTTTTTTTTTTCTAAAAACAGCCATAAACAATCTACACAGTAACAGTGACTTACAAGGCGTTGTTGAATGGCATTTCTTCTTGGATATAACACATTTAAAACAAATAAAAACATAAGAAAAACAAACATGAATAATATTGCAACAAACTACACAATTAACCCTTTTAACTGATTAATGATTTGACAGATACGTTTTGGGTTTTTTTTATATTCTTTATGGAACAAATCATTATTTTATTTCATTTTTGGTGACATGAGCACATGAACCCATTCAAGACCGATGATTTAACTGTCTTTAAGCAAAATCTTTCAACTTGTTTTTATTCCATTATGTGTTTATATGACGTGTCATTGTGCTTCGTGTCTTTATTTTGTGTTTTGTCTTCCACTGTAGCATAATCAATTTTGGTAACATACAAGTGATTAACTGATTGATTAACTGTTTGATTGACTGATTGATTGATTATCTTGAAGATACAATCATGAAAAGCACCCCCTAGTCTGCATACACATACACACACACACAAACACTAGAGAAAATGGAATGTTATCATTTATGATCTGGTGCAAAATTTCCATTAAATCTAGTTCATTAGAAGCTAAGTGGGCCTGGGTGATAATCAGAATCAAGCAATGTACTATGAGTGTCACAAAATTGCTGATGAGTAAAAGAGTTAAATTATATACATCATGAATAAATGTTTACACAGAGGCCAACATAACATTAGAATACATAAAATAAATAAATCTAAATGCGCTCCACTAAAAACTTCATAGGCAGACAAGACAAAGTATGAACTGGATTGGCACTCGATACAGCACTTTCCTCCATCAAGGCTAAAGTTGAACAACATACACCAGACATCAGAGGGAAAAAATAAATTTATACTTACTGAACCAGATCTGCAACAAAAATTAATACCTTTTTCCCTGGTCCATGTTCCATCCCTCCGCTACATTCGGTGCAAATCGGTTCAATAGTTTTTTTTGCCTAATTCTGCTAACAAACAAACAAATAGACAAATAGTCACTGGTTAAAGCATAACATCTTGGCCGGATGTAATAGTATTTATATTTTCCCAAATAGTAATAGCAATTCAGAAATTCCCATTTTTACCAGATGTCACTGAATGCATTGTCACGTGTCGTGTAGTACTTTAAACTCTCTGTAATTTAGAAATCCAACATAACAATTATTTAGTCTTTGACCCAAACTGGTTTGGTTCTGGGTTTCTCCGTTTTTACCAAGGCCAACCAGGTAAAAGAACAAACAAACAAACAAACAAACAAACAAACAAATAAACAAACAAACAAACAAACAAACAAACAAACAAACTCCAGGGGTGCACCTCTCGCTCCGCAGCAGTTTACTGCCTTGTCCCTGGTAAAACTCAACTCGGTAATGTGGCACCGTATCATTTGTTTTAATCCGTTTAGTTTATAGATATGTCTGTGAGACCAAAGATCTAATAGCCTCGAGAAGCACATATGACACGGCGCACATTTTATCGGGATCAAAAAGTAAATGGAAATCAATTCGCCTCTTAAAAGAAAACTCTTAGCCACATCATTTGTTTATAGAGTTTGCAGCGTTTGCCTTACCGTCTAAATATATTGTAAAGCTTAGAGGCATGTTTCGTTTTGGTTTTTTTTACATGTATTATGAGAGGCTATGAATTGTCATTAAAGTTGGGAATTCAAAATATCAAGAGTTGAAATCTAAATACTTCGGAAGAGATCAGATGGCCACAGATATGAAACCACATGCACTTTCCCAAAATCCATTACAATAATGACTACAGAAGTTGTGGGTTTTATCATCACAGTTTGTAATTGTTTTGATATAGGATTTTAGGAATAGAGCATCAACATAAAACTAAATATTTAATCATGTAACAGCAATATAAACCACAAACAAATTTCCTCCTTTTTTCACAACTTGACTTAGCAGTTTTCAGATTCCATACTTTTTTTAATGTTACCTCTTTAGCTGTTGTCAAACTGTATCTTTAAGTATATAAAAGAACTGGATTATCTGTGTTTTATACTCAAGTCAGTGAATCAACAGTGGCTATTCCCCATTTTACTGAGATCATCTGGATGCCTCCCAAAAACAGCTTCAGATCTCTGGATCACTGTTTGATTACTGTTAAGCGTGTGTACTGTTCCCTGTCCCGTGAGTCATGGTCTTTCTTGGTAATGTGAGGATTATTATTGTTTAACTGATCTCTGAGAATTCACAGCAATGAGAGAACAATCATAGATTGATCTTAATGTTAAAAAATACCAGTTTATTTAATGATCACATAAATATTACTCCCCGCAACATTTTGACAATATGTTAAATTAACTTGGCAATCGTTTCATTGACATTTAAGGCACAAGTTGGGGCTCGATCACAGTTTGAATTTCTTGTAGTACACAGTACAAGAAAGTTATTTAAACAGGTAGGATATTACCTAAGAACTTAATCTGACATCACACAATGACATCTAGTCAGAAAGTGCAATTGAGGTTAAACTGATTCTTTGATTAATCAAAAATCATTGTTAAAGAACTGTATATGCAATAGAAATTTTAAATAACATCAAAACAATTGCTCACGATGATTTTAAAGCAGAAATCCATTAAAATATAGATTTGAATTTAAACCTAAGAGTTGTAACTTACATACAAGTAAATCATGATGATATAAACAAGTGTCTCTGATTGGGAAAACAGAGCAAAGCAGTTTTGTTTTTCTCATATAAATAATTGTAAAGACATAAGACACTGATATATAAACAAACCTAAAAACAAAGACAGTGTATTTTTTCCCATAGTAATGCATTGACATTTGCATATAATAAATGGAGTAACTACCTGTAGCAAACAGATTTTCCCTCTCCCAGTCATTCACTGCCTGTGTAGCAGAGGTGACTTGGGTTTCATAGCTGGATACAGCAGAAACACTCTGTTTAACTACTGGTTTGACTGCATTCCACTAAAAACATGAACACTCTCCTATTTTAACCATGCTACTTCAAGTGCACATTTTTGTTTGTAACATCCGGTAATTCAAGTTTGTACATGAATGTTTGGGTCCATGAGCTAAGTTTAAATGCACTTCTCTAGACCTAGAGACATACTGTGACTAAGGGCTTGGCTGACTTTACCATACCTAAAGAGTTATTTCATTGTCATGCATTGTCAGAAAATACAGATTACACAGTAAATGTAAATACAGTAAACTACTACCATTTCTGTCTACTTTACAAGAGGGCTGATTAGGTTACACATAACTTCCTGGTAGCTTAAAGTATGTAAGCTTCAGGGTGTAAACAGATATTAAATCTGATTTAAACTCTTGAAACATGTTCATGGATCTAGATTAAGTACATTTGAAACCCAGAGCCCCAGCACCTACAGTGGAAACCTGTCAGAAGCTCTTAGGAGCTGCTGATGGAGTCTCCAGAGTCGGCAGTAGGTGAAATATTAAGACAACCTTTGTGCATTGTGAGGCCTTCTGTAGAGAGGATGGAGGCTGAGCGCTTATTTGGCAACATCGGTCCAGTTTTGAAGGAGCCTTGCAGGTCCATGTTAATACACAGCACTCCAGACAGCAGCTGTCTCTTGTATTGGTCAAGACGCATGAAAACCTCCTGGAATGAAGAACTTCTGCCATTCACCCAGGTGGGAAACAGGCTGGTGGAGCTGAGCTGGGATGGGAGGGATTGGTAGTGGTGCAGCTCCAGCTGACAGGAAAACCTACAGTAAGTAGCAGAGGTTCGAATTAGGAACCAGCTGTAATTGTAATACTTATCGTTATTACAGCCCCTGTAATTGATATTTTTATTATTACAACCTGCAAACTACATGCAACGTAGGGTAACTGTAGAGTCACCTACCTGGCAGATACATGCTGGGAAATGCTCTTGGAGGCTTGGCGAAGAACATGCTGCAGAATTTTTATTAACTGCTCTCGAATCCATCCCACATCTTCCTGTACATCTGGCAGCCACTCCAGAAGTCTACACATGGGATATGCAGCTGTTAGTAAGTAGGCAAAGAAGGCTTTTACAGTAATGAGTGCCTTTTAAACATCTTTATTGTAATTACAACAACTGATACCTAATAATCTATATATAATAATCTATAAAACCTTCTAAAAAATCTATTCAAAATACTGCATTTACATATATAAGACCCAAGTAGACACAGTGCTATTTTTGTGTGCATGCTAAATATATTGGGGGGCGGGGAACAAGATGTGATTAAGTCATACAGTACCTGAGAGTCAAGGACATGGCGGACTCCAGTGGGAGAGTGTAGGGGAGCATCATGGCTGAGGCCATTCTGACAGGAAGCAGGTTGCTTAGTGACTGCACCAGGCTCCTCCTCTCCATGCAGGCCTCAACTAGAGCTGCAGAGGGAGGTAAAGAGGAGCTTGACAGTTACCATAGACAGTCACACATTTACCCTCCTTTATGCAAAACTAAACAGGAGACGATGTACATCACAACATATCACATGAATTTTTCAGTTCACTTAACATTGTTTTTTCAGTATACAAATACAGTATTTCCCAGTAATTGTAAGTCTTGAAATGCACAAATACTTTGCTTTTAACCAATCCATATTTAAAAAGAAAATAATACCCGGTAGCAAAAAACAAAAAAAAAAACAAACAAAAGCAAAATTAAAAGGAAAAAAAAAAACAAGAAACAGAACAGAAGCAATGATACGGTTTCAATTAATCCACTAATATGTATGTATTTCCCATACTTAACTGACCCTTCTGACAAGCACCTGATGATGATGTTGAAAATTAAGCTTGGAAAAACTTAGTTGAGCTAGTCTGGGAAGATTAATCTTATTCATCCAAGTACAATGTGAAGTTAAAATTAATGGATAAATAATTAATTATCCAGTATACTTTTTATCTTAATGGACTCAATTCTTCAACTTCAGAAATGATGACGTTGAAAAAATCTTTGACTTATTTTTCACTAATCATTTTAAAGGCTTCAGTTCAGATGAGGCTTCATAGGTTCAAGTTCAACCTATTAAGCCTCATGTCTGTAATTACTGTTGCATTATCTTGGCATTATTAGTTTGTGCAAACCTCAAATTAATCTTCTTTCTCAAATGTATTACTTTGCAAACATATCATGTGTGCAAAAACAGATACGATGTTCACTGCGATTATGTCTGTACCATTTACTTTATACAAGTAAATGAATGGAAACTTTCAAACATTTTCAAAACTCTAAACCGTGACTGCACACTTTGGATGATCATCTGGCCTGTATATTTGATGTAAATTATAGTACAAAGGCTTTATATGAAGCCCCATTTTTCTTTTTTTGAAGAAGTAGTTCTGTAGTGTTTTTACCTTTGTGCAAGATAAGTGGAAGGTGTCCGATGACGTGCTCCTCTACTGAGGAACTGGAATGAACTATCACTGCCCTTTCTTCCATACATTGCTTTTCTTCCTCTTCATCACTCTTATTGTCCTCTTCCTCCTCATCATTAAAATCCTCGTTTTCTCCTCCATTAGCTAGCAGGGGTCTGTCTCTGAGAGGTCCATTGAAATTAAGCAATCCTGAAAGAAAAACAAATTTGAAAGGGCTGTTTAATCTATGGTAAGGTTACTTCTTAGTTAGTCAATAACTCTATTATAGTCAACATATTTTAGTTTATTTTGCAATTCCATGCTGATTATGTGCTTAGTACTGAAGATACTGAAATAAAGGAAAAAAATCTATATGAGAATCCATGGGGAGTAACACAGCCCTGATCACAAGCAAAAGCAATCTATTGATTTAGTGACATGTGGTCACAGGAAGTACAAGTTCTGATAGCATATCAGTACGACAGACTGTGTTTACATACTAATACTTTCTGGGAATTGGCAAAAGGTCAATAAGGCTTATTAGTAGTGACTAGGTTTTATGAAAAAGAGAAGATTAGTAAAAAAAAATAAACCAGATTCTCACCATTCTTCTTTAAAAATTGCAGTGCATCTTTGTATCCTTGTTTGCACATGGCCTTCATAATCTGTACTCAAAACAAAAATACATTTATCTATCGAGAGTCAAAGACTTTCACTGAGTTTACTCCAGTTTAACTGAGACAAATAGTTTATCTATTTATTTTCTTGTGTTTGTGTTTGTATGTACATATGGATCAGGAGGGTTGTAATCAAGTGACATACCACTGGGTCTGGAGGGAAAAGAGCTCTGGAGACCCTGTAGAGGTTGGTGAGAGTGAACTGGATGCTTGTGTTGGTGAATCGCAGCTCGTGTATGTTGGTCGAGGCATCCCGGGGGCATATGTCGCTCTCTCCAGAGAACGGGGACACAGTGATTGTGTTTTTCAGCTCATACTGAGGGAGGTTGTCTGAGATTCCTCCATCCACATATCGCTGAATGATAGAAGATAAATATTAGCATCAGAGTAAACAGAAACAGATCATTAATTGTACAAAATCTTAACAAAATCTTCTGAAGGAATAAGGGGATATTTGGCTGGAGAGTAATCACCACCATGTATGATTATAATGACATCCTAACCTGGATATTGATTAGTTTGTTTTCAATGAAGCCTCTGAACTTTTAAACTCAGAGACGGGAGGCACGCAGTGTGTCAGTAGTTAAGATTAGAGTGACATCAGTTTTTTAAATTTGGTTCCCCTCGGGCTAGGAGAGGACAGAACAACCTTAAAGCCTCGGTCAACATGGTGCCATCTGCCCCTGCCACTCTCAAATTTTGGCCACATGCCCTGCATACGCACAAGTGTGTGTAAACTCTTAAAACCCATCACAAAGGCCACGAAGGGGGGACGGGGGGGGCCAGTGTTGCTTAACAATTCCCCTGAAAAACCTTTGTGCTAGAAACATGTCTGGCAAAAGAATACAAGTTCTGATTTCCCCTTTGGTGTGAGATCTCAGAAAAACACTAGGTCCCGAGGCATGCAATAATCATTGTTTCCAGACACACAAACACACACACACACACACACACACACACACACACACACACACACACACACACACACACACACACACACACCATTCAGAACACATTCTTGAGAAAGGGAGTGCTCTGGTTAAGGCAGTTACAGACAAATACCAGAAGTAACAACAACAAAACACAATGAGGAAAAAACAGTGCAGGATTCAAGCTAAGAAGGAAGGTGGGCTGGTTATAAGACCTCTCCAACAGTAATAGCTTTGTGTGTATGTGTACTTCTTAATATAAAATCATTGCAAATCATTATGGTAATTTATTTCCATTAGCTCTAAAACAGGATATTGGAAAAGGGAAAAAATGCTATATTTACTCACCACTCCTTGAAGTGTAGGTGGAATAAGGCCACAATATACTGGAATGTAAGCACTACAGACACATGCCTAAAAAACAGAAAAGCAGTAAATCATTCCATTTGAGAAGCTGTAACTAGAAAATGTCTTGCATGTTTGTTATTGATAAATGGCCCTGCTGATTTAATCAACTATGTGGTTCAGCTCTAAAATCATTTATCATATCCTCAATACTAATCATCTTTACTAAAAATGTTCTTGTATGTAAATGGCTTCTGAAAGCACCCATGGACATCGCCAAAACCTTTCATGATACCTGATTTCAATAATTTCAACCAACTCTAATGCAAGGAATAGTGAAAAATATAGTACACACTCCACACCTGTACCACCTCGTCCTTGCTGTTGAAGTGAGTTACCAGGACATTTTCTCCATCGGTCACTCGTGTGAGGGAGATTCCTAACCGCCCATTGGCCTGATGGTGGGAATCCGCTGGCAGAGTACGCTGCAGCGCGTGACGAACAATCTTCACAAGATTAAATGAAGGATGCATGGGCCCAAGGAATCGCTTTCTTGCCTCTTTGGCAACATCGATGATACTTGCACCAGCCTCTCCTGTGAGGAAAACAAATATAGGTCTATTGAGAACTCCTTGAGCCTTTAATGATTCTGTTATAGAATGATCTAGTTGACATTATGTTCCCCTTGAAACTCTTCTCCCTTGTAAGGTACTTTTTAAGTACCTTTTTTCATGAGAAAAAGATTATCTCTTTGATGAACACTGCCTAATTGGAGAGGGCTTAGTTGGTATGGCATATTAATTCTGAAATGATTATGTTAGGTAGCAATATTTGTCTTTTGATAATGGTTAATGTAACTACCAGTTGCTGAAAGTAACTAAGTTTTGAGTTTGTCCATTTTATGCCACTTTATTCTTTCGCTCTGCTACACTTCAGAGGGAAATATCACCAACTCATATTACCCCATTACTTTTATCTGACAGTTGCAGCTACTAGTTACTACGCGGTTGAAACATCTGAATACATAATACAAAACTTTTGCTCCGTTTACGAATTTTCTTTTGCAGACTGAACTACTCAGCAGTTTACAATGCCACACACAGACTTTTAGCGGTCTCCGCCAGTCCTCCGCATCCTCTCCACCCACGAAACATCATAAAATGCACATACCGAGACATACTCCAGTGACCAGAGCGGTGGCGGTGAGAGCTCCGGCCGATGCTCCGTATATGTGCCTGGCGTTTTGCACCAGAAAGGGGGCCTGCTCCAGCAGACAGCTGGCCACGCCGATGTGGTAGATGCCGAGGAAGCCGCAGCCCGCAAACGAGATGTTCCACGGCGAGTCTAACGGAAACATGCCGGTGGACCTTCCGCGGCTGTGTCGAGCGGGGCTAAGACCGTTTGCGCTAGAAGCGAGGCCGGCTTCACTCAGATATTAACGACTAAAAAAAAAAAAAAGAGAAAGAAAGAAAGAAAGAAGGAAAGAACTCAACGTCGAAATTTAGAGCCGGCCACCGTTCACCTTTTCTCGATGATGCCTCTTTACATACTGACTTTAAGAGAACGGACTTTGTCTGCTAGCTGTGTTGCGCTCTCTAGCTAACGGTAGAAGTCTCTTTTTTTTCCGATGCAAGTAAAGTCGTTAAATTGACTTTCTTTTCAAATATTTTATTTAAAAAAAAAAAAACCCTTATACTTCAACTAAAGCCCGTTAGTGAATGGTCTAAATCGAGCGGTGTTAAACTAGTTAAATAGCGACGCGCCGAGCCACGGGGTCTTGTTGTTATTTTACACCGTCTCTTCGTGCGTGTCGGGAGGAGGGCGCCGGGGGAGGTGGTGGGGGCCGGCTCGGCCAATCACGACCGGCTACTCTGAAAAAACCGACCAATCGCAATTGAAGGAATTCATTTTCTAGCCAATCACAACAACCCACCGCTGGAACACGGCGTAATGTCGATGAAGGGACGCCCTCGTCTTTCTGACCGCTGTCAAGCGTCTCTCCCCAGGCAGACCTACGCCTTCTGTTTTGTCCTTTCTAAATTTATCAGCCTGTTATTGTGTTCACATTCTTCACGGGAAAACGATGTCCATGTCCTGAAACTATACACCAGGCTGTGCTTTCTTTCGTAACGGGTGTTATCATTAGGAAGAATGCTTTATTGATTTCCTATTATGCAATATTGGCTAGATTCACCTATCCTCTACAGATCGATTGAATTATTTGTGACGGTCATTTGAAAAGTCACGAACGCTTTTAATGTTTTCCAAGAAAGACCCGGACATTATTTTAGGTTTGAGAAACTTTGACAAAATAAATAAATAAATAAATAAATAAATAAAAATGCAGAAGTCCGGCTTGTTTGCAATTTCCTGGTTACAAAATAGAAAGCGGTAGTAGGGTGGTGAAATTACAAATTTCTCCCATCTGAAACTTATTTAACAATAAAATCCAATTGTTTTTCTGGAACACTTCCTAGAATAAACCATGCACAGAATTAGACTGCAAGTGTCACATTTTGTTGGCGTTGATCCAGGTTCAGTTCGGGACATGATCCCTTACAGAGTGTATCCTGTTGTGAAAGCAACATCACCTAGAGTTCATTGTCTTAAAGAAGTATTCCCTCTCTATCAAGTGTGAATTGATTACTGACAGTCAAAGCTAGATTACCAACTGGCCAACTCCCCCCAGGGTCCAGGGGACATAATGTCAACATAACTTCATACACTTTAATAAAGTTCCTCGAACAGACACACAGAAAACGATGCTGCTGTTGTGGGCTCTGTACTATATAAGATTTTGGATGCAAGTGGGTATACACAGTGCACAGGGGAGGGTTAATGAGATGAGTTTAGATTAGATAAAATGAATAAATATTTAAATTGTTTAATTTATGATGAGCCATTTGGATTCACAAAGGATACGTCCTTCTGACTTGACTCTGAAAAAAGGGACTCAGAAGGTGAAAGGTACCTGACCAGGAGATGACTGCTGCACTGGGAGGCTGGGAGGTTCATTATGTTATTGTACCCAAATAGCTCACTGTACCGCTCTTGGCCTTTGGCACAATATCTCAACCGAACAAATTGTATACACCATGATGAAATGGTTTCCACATCAGCGTTGAACTTTTGACCATTTTTTAAAATAAAATATGCAGTGTAGTTTTTAATGAACCACAGCTATAAATGGATCACAGTAATTGGTGGTAGAAGTACAGAGATCTTTTACTTTAGTACAAGTAAAAGCCTGACGCAGGTATACTAGCAGCAGAGAAGTATCAAATAAAAAATATGCAACAATGGGCACTGGCCCCAGTCAGAAGATGATATAATTATTACCAGGAAGAGAAGCTAATTTTATCTACCCTGCATGTTGTTGGCTAGTTCATTCATTATATAAATTGCATCATACTCTATAAGCTTTGTGTGTAAAAAATTAATCTGTAAATGTACAAGTAATTATATCTGTCAGATAAATGCAGTGGAGTAAAAAAAAAAAGGAAAAGAAAAAAAGAATAATTTACATTTGAGATGTAGCAGAGTAGTATATAGTAGACGTAAATAGTAGCATATAATGGAAATCCTCTGTTAACATTTGAATTATATTTCATTAAAAATATTTAAAGCTCGAGCGAGCTGCAAATATTTTTTTATTGAATATAAAGTTTTTAAAAAAGAAAACAAACAAACAAAAAAAACCCCAAAAACATACAAAAAACATCACAATAAATAAATAAATCGTAAACTGCACTAAGCAGCGCCGGCAGACGGCCGAGCGGGGTCTGACAGCGCAGGCGACACGTTGAGCCGCAGCCGTCCCGCCCTCGCTTTAAACTCTGGCGGTGCCACCGTAGAGGCGCTCATTGACACGCACAGCGACGACAGAGCGGGGCGGAGCCTCGCGTATCTACGCTTATCAGACCTCGCCCGTCGCCGAGCCGGCAGACGGGGTGATGAAAAACGAACGAACCACTCCGCCGCGAATGGTTTTCTTTGAACAATATCCGGGCTCGGGGAGGTGCTCGGAGCAGAGACACAGGTTAACCCCGCGACTACAGTAAAACCTTATTTAGTTGATAGCGCTGCATGATAGCTTGTAAGCAACATCAGTATCGGATCATAAATCTATACCGTAGCCATCGGATATTTAGTTCTTCGCTGTCACTCACGTACCTATGGCGAGGCTATGATATAGTCGTGGCTAGCTAAGAGCTATTGTAACTTATAACGCTCTCGCTCAGAAAACATTTCTGGTGTATTGTCGCTTTTCGTGGCGGTAATTCGGCTCGAAAGAATCCAGTAGTTTCGCGAGAAACGCCAAAGACACGCGTCGCGATGAAAAGGAAAAACCTCAGAAAACGTTTCCAGTGAATTGTCGATTTTTATGGCGGTAATGTAGCTCGAAGTTATCCAGCGGTTCCGTGAGCGGCGTCACACCTCGCGACGAAAAGAAAACCTCGCGGAAAACATCCAACTATGGAGAGAAGCGGTGAGGAAGTTGCGGCTCCTGAGGAAGAAGATGGAGACCGGGCAGCTATGGGGAATATGAGGAAAGACAGGTCGGAGGATAAAGAGGTGGAAGGTACAACATACCAAGGTGGAGCACTGGAGTCTAAGGACGTTTTGGCTCTGAGGCCCTGTAAATACCAGGATCCGGCGAAATCCAAGAGAGAGACTGGGCCTGCCATATCAAGTGATGTGATCTCGCAAGGCCAAGCAGAAATCTTGGAGCAGAAGAGGGATGAGAGCTCTACAGCTCCCTCTGTGTCTCCCACCAGCCTCATGGACACGAGTGTTTCTTCCATATCAAGCCTCTCCTTGTCGTCGTACTCATCCGGCCACCATCTTACCAACTTGTCTTCATCGTCTTTCTCGTCCTCTGTCCTGTCTCTTAGTCCACCCTTGCCTCCCTCTGTGGAGCTCTCAGCTGTGTTGACTGATACAAGGCTGACACTAGATGTGTACCAGGGAGGAGCAGCTGCTCTGCCGCTTCTATGGGTGTCCATCCCTGGGCAGCTTAGGGGCCTCCAGTACCTGAGACTGGGTTCTGAAGATAAACCAGGGCTAGACGGTGCACTTGATGTCATACCCCATCTGACAAAGCTGTGCTCACTGGCTATACGGGGTATTTTTTTTTATTAATTTAATATGGTATCAGTTTTGCTTGTTAGCATAGATGGTTAAATGACTTAGTTCACATTGTTCCATTGTTTTTTTTTTGTTTCATTTTATGCTCTTAGCCTTTGGAAACTTTCACATACAAAGTGGATACAGTAAATACTGTGTTAATATGTTATGATCTGAGTCAATCTCTCAGTTTACTCCTGGCTTTGCCTTAATATTTCTACTTCTGACTAACTTTTCTTTTGTAATTAAAGGTCACTGCTTTTATGACTCGCAAGGTGACCCGATGCCTGGCCTCCTCACCACGTTGCCCTCTACTGTTTCCTCACTTTCTCATCTGGTGCACCTGGATCTGTCCTTCAACCAGCTCTCCTGTGTGCCTCTCTGCCTGCTCAGCATCCCTGCGCTGTCTTCCTTGCTCCTCTGTCACAACCACCTCTCAGCTTTGCCTCCTGATATAGGCCAACTGTCCTCCCTCACCTACCTCTCCCTCCTTGGGAACAAGTTGGTCTCTCTTCCCCCCAGTCTGGGTCAGCTGAAAGCACTACAGACACTGGATGTTTCACATAATCTCCTCCAGCATCTACCTGATGAAATTGGTTCTCTGGAGGAGCTTGTTAAACTGGAATTGTGCCACAACAAGCTGAAAGGGCTACCAGAGACCATGGGTAAGGGTGACTGGGTGAGTCAAGGAAAGATCATTACAGTAATATGCCGGAGTTTAGTCGTTTAGTTTAGATGTAAGAGAGAATCATAAATAAGCAATAAAAAATGTGTAAACCTGTCATCTTTGTTGCCCAGGTTCTCTCCTTTCACTCAGGGAGCTTGTCATCTACAGCAATGACCTACGGCAGATTCCACATTGTCTGAACAAACTGACTTTGCTGAAAATAGATGTGCGTGACAATCCTTTGGGAAAACCCCCTACCCCACCCCCTCTCTCTCCAACACCTGGTGAGCAGAGAAAAAGGGCTTCAGTAGATTATGTGATCAGATAATTTTTTACCATATATTTATTAGATAGTGTTTATATGCTGTCAGTTATTATATGCACAGTCTCAGTTACATTACTGTTTTCTTACCATATCAAGCTGAAACAAAAATTCCAGAGTTGCACCTCGGATTTAATCAGCACAGGTACAGTGTCACTCTCAGCATGGAAATATTTTCTCATTCTATTTAGTAATATAGTCAGTTCAGGTGTTTCTGAAAAGGTTAAGCTTAAAGATGTCATGCTCCTTTTGCTCTTTAGCTTCTATGTTTCGTCTGCTGGGTGTCATGTGTTTCTCCCAGGGGGGGCTGAGCTGCTGTTCCCCCCGGGATGCCTGCTGACAAAAACAAGACTGAGGTGGATTGAGAAAAGGCCAGAAAGGAAGTTGGTGTGGTTGGAGGAACATGAAATCCTACTGAGTCGTCCTCTGGAACTTTATCCCCATGGAATTACATTTCTTAAGGTACATTACCTTAATTTGCCTTTTTAGATCTTTAATCACTTTCTCTCATATTACTAATGTGAAGGCTGCTGTTATCAGAAACAGTACTTTGAGCTGAGATGCACTTATCTAACTTTATCTTTTGATCCCAATTCTCATACCTCATCTTGTATCTCTGCCAATATCAAGAACCGTCCTGATACAAGTGCTTTCCTTTTGCATATTTAAATCTGTGTTCCTCACTTGAACTAATTTCGTTGAGATTGTTATAGCTCTGAAAACTGACTTGGTAGCCTTCTGTGACTAATTGAGTGTAGCTAATGGCTAAAACGCTGAATTACATCAGTGCTGACAAAGAAACTATATTTAACATGGATCGGTCATGTCATAGCCCATGATCTGATCTGCTTAATAAAGGCAGTATCTGCTCAGACATTGATTCTTTGTATTGGATTGATGCATCGCTGTTTTATGGGTCATAGGTTATTTTTCTTCCCTCACATGATTCTGTTCTTTCCTGCACTTGCATGATGTAAATATGATTCAAATTTAAAATCCTTACAGCCTGTGGAAGTCTGTTTGCCATATCATCGAACAAAAAGAAGGGAGGTGGTTGTGCGGAGGTTTGACGGACAGTTGTGGAGCACCCTGCCCACTGATCTAAGGAGAGGAAGCGAGAACCATAGCAGTCACCCTGGAGGACGTCCGGCCAGGGTAAACCTCCCACTTCAAAAGAACATTATTACAGTTGGAACCAACATATTTTTTTGTGAGTAGTGCAAATTGTAACATAAGTTTTGAAAAAAATTACCTGTTGTATCCATAGCTGGCGTGCTGCTCAGTGAGCCAGTTCTCCTGGTTTATGGCAGTATCCCGTCCAGTGAAAGACAGCTGCTCTGTTACACCAGCTGGAGCCCTGCTGGTCTCAAGCTCCGACCCTGGAATCAAGCTCCACTTCCCGCCAGACTCCACCGTGCAGACCCGCAACGTAACTTTACAGGTGGGGACAATGAGTACGGTAGTACTACAGCAAGTGCGCATTCACCGCAACAGTCTGTCAGTGGTCTTCAAGGCTTCAAGTTGTCTCTCTGTCTGTAGGTGCTGCATGTGTCTTTGTCAGAGGTACAAGCAATATGCCGTGATCCTCAGGCCACAGTCAGCCCTCTCCTTCGCCTCTCCCAGACTCCTGACATACATTTCCTGCAACCTGTCAAAGTTCAGATCCCGCTGCCACCTGGAGTCACAGGTACAGTATGCCATTTTCCTTTTTGAACATGTTAACAACAGGATGTATCAACATGTATAAAAGGTCTGGTGTCTTTGCAGGCCATACAGTTGATACAACCTGTTTGCAACTGCTCCATGGAGACCCCACTGACAATACCTGGACTGACATCACATCACAAGTGTCTCTCTATGTCACTCATTTGTATGCCATTTTCTACATTAACCATTTCTCCTGGTGAGTTTCTCTAATATATTCTCACAATGCTGGTTTTGGTTTGATTTCTGTATTTTCACTGTGTCAATACAGCTGTGCGTCAACCATTACAGGTACTGGCTGTGGTACACCACTACTCGGCGCTGTATTAGTGGAATAGTCAGGAAGATCTATCAAAGGCTAAAACAGTTTAAGGTTCAGTTCCTTGTCCTCCAGCGGAAGACTGATTCTTCACAAGTTTTGCTGCAGTGTTTACCCTCTAACATGGTTGGTAATTCTTCTCTCTGTGTAGTAACCCCTAAGTTTATTAGAAATACTTATATCAGGGACAGTCTGCTTATCAGCCTCTGTATGTGGTGTCTCAGCACTGTTTGAGTCCAATTGATTACATCATCGGTGTGAATGCCATCATCATGTTTGTGCAAAATGCTAAGCAGTGATTGTGATGCTTCCTGTCCAGGTCGAAGGCAGAGTGCAGTCTTTGTCAGCGCAGTATGATGGACCTCACCCTTCAGACGTGTTTGACCTGCTGGAAGGAGAGCAGTTCTTTGCTGGTTTTGAGAGGGGCTTAGATATCAGCTCAGGTCTGAAGTCCTCTTTGAGGCTCTATCTTAAATAAACATTTTTTCTTCTGTTCCCTTACCTTGCAAGGTCTTATGATGTGCTATTGTGTAAAAATGGTCCTGAAAGAGCTATTTGTATGAAGTCATGTGATTATGTTTTCCTATTTTCTCCAGAGAGACCAGATTGTGTGCAGGGAAGACTGTGTTTTGAGTTTTACTCAAGCCTGAAGAATCTGAAGGAAGTGTACATCTGTCCAGCTCAGGGTCAGAAGGAGCCAGTGAAGGGACAAGTAAGACATACATCATATTCAGCAGACAAGAAAGTGCTGCAGCTGAAAAATAAATTCTGGCATACTTTTTTGTAAATGTTTAATCAAAGTCACTGTGTTTATCCTACATATCCAAATTATGTAATGTTACCCTTGGTCCAAGGACAGCATGACCACGCCTACAGTATACATTAACAAGCAAGTATTAGATTAGACATATCACCTATCTACATACAGTACAGCATATTCTACAATATGTAACCAGAGCAGGAACAACCCTGTCCACTGTAATAAAATACAAATACTGTAATAAATACTACTATTAACACATTTCTAATTATTGGTAACATTCAAAGACGTGTTGATTCAACTCCATGGTAAATTTTGAGGGTATTCTTTGGCAATATGGGGTGTTTTTGTTTTCGTTTGCATCATAGGGCAGTGTTACTATATTTTTGTTCTTCCATACTGTATATGTGAGAGTTAAATACTAGGTAAACCATTCAATAAAATGACGCATTAAACTGCAATATACAGCTTCAAAATGTACTGAATTGATGAAATGATCATTAAAATACAAAAAGCTGAACTACTGTTCTCAAATAGAACCAATGTAAGCTGAACAATTTAGGTAAGTAATTATTCACAATAGCTGTCTGGCTCACTGCCATTTCAAAATACAACTGTTATTTGTCACAAGAATCAGTTTATAAGTATTGTTTGGACAACACACTGAATATATGCTTTATACCTCTGTTATAGGTTTCTTTTTACAGGGGGCAGATTCCCAGCCATTTGCCAGAGGAAGTGGCACAAAAGAGGAAAGGACATGACAACCAGTGGCTTGCAACTTTACCGCTAAGACTTCCTGTTAGTGACAGATTTTTTTTTTCTCCCTTTATTATATTTTTGTATTTCTGGACAGTATGTGAATAATAATGAACCGCTGTAGCATTTTGTCTTAAAATATTGGATTACATCCCTATATCTTTTTTTTATTTTTTTATTTGTATTTGTATATTAGAAATAAGAGAAAAATATGTTCAGTGTTCCTTCCATTCACATTATTATATAGCATCTAAACTAGTTTCCTATTTCTTTCAACGAAGATAACAAAAATAATATTGTAATTGTTACCTGCTAGACAGAAATAACATCAACACCTTAGGAAAACACTGCATACAGTATATAATCTCCTCTCTGTTTATGTCAGGCTCCAAACTCAGACAACAGTTACATCATGGAGGAGTTCCGGTATCCTCCCCTGAACCTGGGTGATCCTGAGAGCGGCTATCTGACAGAAGCTAACCTGCTGTCCATCTCTCTTCAAGTGGGACAGGACTGGCGTGCCATTGGCATCAATCTTGGCTTAAGCTACCAAGAGTTGGACCGCATCCAGCACAAGAACAGGTTGGAATGAAAAACTGCATCCTGTTCACTCAAAATTCCTTAACCGAATTTAACAAAACCGGTGATTTGTAGGTCATGATATTTTCTGATGTGGTAAATATTTTTACATGCTATTATCTACTTGCACGAGTGATTTTGAGATCTAAATTCGGTTTTGTTTTTTTAATCTTAGGGCCAAGACTCAGTCACCCCAACGCCAAAATTTAATACTACAAATTCAGACCGGCATATTTGGTTTCTTTGGAAACATTGATATCTTTACTATAAATTAATTATAAAGTGAGGTTTGCACAATTGTCATCTGTGCAGCATGAGCTTTTAAAAAGATTAAGAGCTTTAGGTACACGTTCATATGAAAGCAGAGGTCAATAGTTATAGGAAAATAAAAATACACCTATTATAGAACTCCAGCTATATCTATAAGAGAGCAAAATGTGTAAAACTGCAACAAAGGTTAAGATTTTTATGTACATTTTCTGTTTAAAGGATCTCCACATGAGTGAATGATGTAATCGGTGTGCACACGTGTGTGTTAGCACAGCCAAAGCCTCTCAGGGAAGAATATAGAGTAAGATTGTATGTGACTGAAGAAAGCCTGCAGTGGGAGCGAACTGGAGAGAACAGAATTTTGATTGTTTTAATCTGCACTGTCAGCCATCACTAAGCCATCTGGGACACTGCAGGAGATTACACCAGATTGATGCTCATCTATCCCCCCTCCTTGTGCTCAGAAAACCTCTCATGATGCATTATGGAGCTGGCAGAAAAATTATGCATTATGTAAAATTCCATGTATAAAGTTAGGTGCATAAGAAGGTGGGCAGTGACACAGTTTTGTAATTTTGCCTTTGTACACCACCACAATGGATTTGAAATGAAGCCACTGAGATGTTAATGAATTGCAGACTTTCAGCTTTAATTCAAGGGGTTTAACAAAAGCATCGCCTTAACCATTGATGAATTAGAGCCATTTTTTTATACATAGTCCCTCATTTTGACAGACTCAAAGGTAATTATCCAATTACCTTTGATTGACATTTACATCTTGAAAGCTTTTTTCCAAATCCATTGTTGTAGTGTGACGAGGCCAAATTACGAAAACTATCACTTGTCAAATACTTACACACCTAACTGTATGTTGTTTAGATGGTTTTATATACAAGATTCTCATGTAGGAACACATACACAATTTATCTTTTAATCTTTCAAGGTCACTGCAGCTGGAAGCCTGTGATGTAAAATTTGTTGTGTATGTCCTTTCATCCCCACCAGGGACAACCTGGGAGACCTGGTGCTGGACATGTTGTTCCACTGGGCCAGGAGACAGAGGAATGAGGGACCTGGGGCGGTGACGAGGCTGGTGGATGCTATGAGAGATAGCGGGAGGAGAGACCTTGCTGATGAGATTGAGGACATAGTCAGTATAGGAAGGAGAAAGTATTCGGAGTCACTGAGGAGAGTGGGCCTGGAAGCAGAGAGCTCCTCCCCCGGTGAAACACAGCAGTAGTGGAGCCCTTGCTGGGTGCAGATGGCTGTCTTACACTTGAGTAAACTGTGTGTTTACAATGCTCGTCTATCATCTCGTCCTGCTGTCTAAACAACTGTCCTGGAGTACGAAAATACCTCTCTTTCACAATCATGATAGCAAGCCACCAAAAAGCGGCACCTCGAACATAACCTGGAAAACAAGAGAAATGGATAACTGAATGAAGATGATGGTCTGTGGCTTTTTTCTTTTTGTTGTCCTTTTTTTTTCCTCCACTTTTTTAAAACTGTCAACTTCACAAGACCATACTATGACGTCCCTCCATACAATGAAAGTTGTATAAAATAATGAGTTACCAAGTCACAATTTTGAGTAAATAACTTCATAAATCATTATTATGATTTATTTAGGATTATCCTGACTCAGTGTCTCATAACTAAGTCGAAACTTTGATCTAGTAAGTCAAAACCCTGATTACTATCCCATAACTTTCACATAGCAAGTGAAATTTCAGACTTAATATTTCATAATTTTCTTATGTCACAATTCCGCCTGACTATCTGGAAACCATTCTTAATGGTTGATTACATTTCTTTACTCGAGTGCCTTTGGTCACTGAGCAGCCACTTTAGCTGCAGCGCAAACTCAGCGACATATCAGGATATTAGATTTTTTTAAAAAAATTTATAATGTTTTTTTTTTTTTTAATGTTAATATGCATTTAATGTGTCCAGTAACAAAAACTGCGACATGAAGAGACATTGCACGTACCTGCTATATTTGTTTTCTCACCTTTTCTCCTGTCCTGACTCACTGTTGTTGTTTTTGTTTTTGTTTTTTTTAGCACACTATTATTGCTGCATGCTCCTCTTCATCCCCAACATATCACCTGTAGCCATTTTTTTCTATTTTTGCATTCAAGGTCATGGACCCTACACATTTTGCTGCATATAAAAAAGATATATCTGTACTTCTACTACAAACCACTAGAGGACCCCTTCCTGTAAATCCCCCCCCTTTTATTTTTCCTTCTCCTCCATCGCCGGGCTCTTAGGCCCAGGCCGCCCACCACCAACGCCACCACCTCCTCCTCCTCCTCCTCCTCCTCCTCCTCCTCCTCCTCCTCCTCCTCCTCCACCTCCCCTCCCTTCCTGCTCGCCTGCTCCCCCCCCCCCCCCCCCACACACACACCTCCCTCCGCTGGACTCAAACGCTAGTAACACCGGTGGTTTCGCTTGCGTCGGGTCTGTCAGCCAAAGATCCGGAGAGTAGCGGCTCTGATTTCACGGCGCGGCCGGGACAGACAACCGAGACGCCCCTTGTGCGGTATGTACACGACTGGATGCGGGAAAAGTCCCGCTGTGGATGTGGCGGTTGTCTGATTCAGGGGTGCGTGTGTGGAGCTGGGGGGGGGGCTGATGTGACATCGGCTTGAAGCCGTTAAATAAAAATAAAAAATAAAAAATTAAATCTCACCTGGCGTGAAGGCGACATATGCGGTTAAATTGTCCTATTTGGACTAAACGGGGAGGGCGAGGTTACGTAAAAGTCGCCGGGGCAGGAGACCGGGGGATGTGCTTGTGCGGGAGGTCGTCGCTTCGTTTCCCGTTATGTGGGGAAGATGTGACGGCCCCGGCGAGGCCCCCTCTTCGCAGACCGTTAGAAAAAAATCTAAGCCCCCGCGGCTGCTGTCGGTATTAACGTAGTAAAAAGAAATAAAATAAGAAGAATGGCGAAGGGGTCGCGGTTAATCTCGATTCGTTAACGCGGCTTGTCACGTTTCGCCCGTAGCACCGACGAGCCGTTACGACGAAACCGCATCGGTTATTCATTGACATGTTGGAGACAGGCGGGTCATCGCAAGTTTGACTGCTCGTTATTTTAGATTTCGATTTGCTTTCCTCTTGGGCTTAAAAAACCCCCCCCGACAAACCCGCGTTAACCCGGGTCGGTCACCGTATGTCCTCCGCACCTGCGAGCGGCGAATGCGGCCGCCTCCTGCCGGATTCCGCTGCCGGTGCCGAGGGGTCGTAATCACCGTCATGTGGCGCTGGATGTCGGCGGTGGAGGTTAAACCCGTTTAGACCGTCCCAGCCCCCGTTTCCATTGGTAGGGGACTAAAGTGAGGCTGCTGACATCCGACGGGCGGACCCGAGCTTAACATTAACACACTCTACCCCCCACGGAGAATCAAAAACTAATGCAAAATGGAGTATTCCGATCGAATAATCCCTTATTATCGCTCAGTCTGCGGGAGGCCGTTTACGTTTTACCCACTTTCTTCCTGCGAGGCCTCGGACTCCCCCGAAACACATAAGGGAACATTTAACTGTCAAGCATTATGTCAAATGGACACTATTACTCCCCCGACACATAAAGACAACATTTAACAAAGCTACATTATGTCAAATAGACACACTTTTGCAATGCTTTTTAAAGACAAACTGTTTTCAAAGCTAACAGTTATATTATTAGTATAGTATATGATGAGATGATGATGAGGCCAGGAAAGCAGCATTCCCTTGACCAGGAAATGAAATAATTGATGAGGAGGCTTGGATGTGACTCACTCTGACTCCTCCTTTTTTTGTTCAGAAGTACCTATTTTATTTGGCTTTGGCTGTATTTACCACCCCCCCCCCCCATTCAGAAATACACATACAACCTGTTTTAAGACTTGCAATGCAAGCTTTAAAGACAACTGTTTTCAAAGCTACTAGTATATTGTTAGTAGTATATAGGTCATGATGAGGCCATACAGGACAATAAAGCATTCCTGCAACCTTGAAATAATTGATGAGGGAGGCCATTCTTGGATGTAAGGTGACTCATCCTTTGCATTCCAGTTGAAATTTTGTACCTATTTGGCTGTAATGGTCGAACCACTGACCCCCCTTTCATTCAGAAATACACAACCCTGTCTTTAAGATTTATTTAATCTGCACACAGAATTAAAGGCATATAGCTGAAATCCTAGAGGCAACAACTGCTCGATGTCACTGGTACATGTGCACTGAATGGAAATGTCTAGCTGTGCTAGTGCGCAGATGCTGTGCTCCTGTGTTATTTACAGAGATGAGGCCATTCAAGGCCATACTGTAATCCAAAAACAGTAACCAAATGCCTTGGTGTTTCAGTTGGCTTTCTTTCTAAAGAAAGATCACTTACATTTGCATTGTTATTTTTCCTATCAAGCCTGCAGGAAAGCCGAGATGGAGGCAAAACAGAGGAGATACAAGAGAAAAAAACCCCAGGTGACTTTAGAAACTGGGCCACCAGGGATGCCTGTGGTGTCAGAGGAGGGACTAAACTCCACACCACCTCTCTGCACCCAAAGGGCAATTTTTCTGAATGAAAGTTAGACCTAGCTTGTTATCTCTGATCTACAGTCAGCATAATTACAACAATAGTTAACAGTGCACAATCAGTGGCTGCAATATGAAGTGAGAGTTGAGCACCTATAGAGGAAATGAATTGCTGTATCCAGATCATTACTCTCATCTACTTGGTTATAAATGGAGATTGTGAGAGAGCTTTCATGTGTAGGTATTAGGTTTATAATCCTGATGCTGTAGGGAAGAGGGAATAGTAATCAGATTTATCTGGGACACCACAAATTTCCTCCCCTGTTTCCGCAGTGCTATAGATGTCCAAGAATAGACCACATCTTATAAACCATCATGATAAAAAATAGCATGATGACATCACCATAGCAGATGTCAGATTTATCATGAGGAACTGTAGATATACTGCTGTCAGTGCAGAGAACTATTTAAAACCCATTCCTTTTAGAAATAATTGATGAAATACACACAAAGATAATATAAAGCTGAAAGTAAGTCATATAACATTAGCTCATAGTAGCCCTACAGTAGACTTAAATAATACCCACAAATTATGGCTCCAGGGGGAAAGTCACAGGGGACAGATTGAGTTTTATATTAGATCTGGCCTCTGTGCTCTTGCAGCACAGAGGAATACTTGACACCTGATAGAGAATGGGAATGGCAGGAACACACCTTTGTCTGAAAATGTCCTCAGTGCAGATCCTATGTTGATGGGTCCTCAGTGTGTTAATCAAACCAGCATGAG
This sequence comes from Istiophorus platypterus, assembly GCA_016859345.1. Taxonomy (NCBI): domain Eukaryota; kingdom Metazoa; phylum Chordata; class Actinopteri; order Istiophoriformes; family Istiophoridae; genus Istiophorus; species Istiophorus platypterus. Next base: position 17,817,702 of record CM029121.1, on the reverse strand, counting down.
ACAGGTGGACCGAGAACAACAGCCTCTTCTCTAAGCTAAGCACAAATGGGCCTGTGTGATTTTCATTCCTTAACTTTCATGATGATTGGCCACACTCACTTGAGTTGAGTGCTGGCTAGGACAGTGCTTGGTCACTAGAGCTACTCACGCCCTCCTATCAGTCACCTGCCTCACTGTCATTTTGTCAGCAAGACATTTACTCTGTTTGGCACTGGAGGACAAAGAGGCAGCCAATGAGCTGTGTGGTGTGGGGATCAGGTAGAATTTACCCTGGCTGATTTGAATGAAAGGAGTATAATTTGCAAAGTAAGGGGTTGATTTTTCTCGAATATTTTTAATATCTACAGGGTTATATTTATCTTTTTGTGATTCAAATTTGCCTTAGAGCAGATTGGTTGAAAATAGTTGTCAGTTTTTTTAAAATGCACTTCAAACATAGATCTTGTTTTGTATTGTTGGAAAGAAAAACTGTCATGAATTATGTGCACTTATGAACTGACTATAAACATGCATTGACAGACAAAAATTGTACACTTAAAACTTCCAATTTTTTAATTTTTTTTTTTTTTTTTTTTACATTTTAAAAAATTTGAAGTTACATGAAATATTATTGTTTGTAGCTATCTTTCTAATATAAGCCTTATTTTTAAATGATCCTGAAAATTGCATTATGTACTCGATGTTATTAAACTGTGTTTAATCAAATTTCAAAAACATTTTAGACCGGGTGTTGTGAACGGTTTATTCATCATGTTTGCTTCATTCACATTATATCAACTTATTTTCTACTCAGGAGAATAGAAAGACGGTAGGAATCGTTTTATGTTTATGATTATTGTCACTGTTTGAGACATTATGGCACTATATGGCACTGCATATAACACGTGGTATCATTCATAAATGGTATGTAAATCCTTATGCTGCCACACTCTCCGCCCCACCTTTATGAGATTACGTGGACTACTACTAGATCATTACACACAATACTATAATGCATAAGACTTAATGCATTGGTCCATAAACTTGTACATTTTAATTTTAATAGTTTCAGTATAATGAAGTTTTTCAGTAACTTAAAATTCTAACTTGATGCACTGCTTCATTGACATGGATCTTACATATTCTATATATCCTTGCTGGTAACATGGTGTTTATTTCTTAATGTTATCGTAATGATGAACAAAGTTCAGATCTGTGGCATTATCTGTTGTCCGGACTCTCTACAAGCTCTTTACACAAGTGCGTCCATGGGCTGGTTTAAATTTTAAGTTCGAGGTTCTGCATGGCAGGCAAGTTGCACAATCACCTTGTCTATTGTTTACTCATCAGTTCTTATCTGCTTTAGAGGTACAAACTCAAAGTCTGACCCCTGTGTGAGTGTGTGTGTGTGTGTGTGTGTGTGAGAGAGAGAGAGAGAGAGAGAGAGGGAGATGTTTAAAGTAAATTGTGTTCGGCTAGTTTGATAAAGAAGATTTTCAGTCACTTTTAATCCATTGTTTTGTCTTGTTCACCATGCCTGGTCAGGACTAACCCTCTTTTAATAGCTGATTGAGGTGAGAAATGACTTTTCACTCAGAATAACTTTAAAGTGATTTATTGATGTGGTCGCATGGGGTCTTACCAGAACTACCAGTTCCCCTGCATTTTCCTGATGGTTTGTTATTTTTATTTGTGCTGTGAGAGTAAAAGGAATCCTTTTAGATCTGGTTTATGACTGATGCCCACTGTGCTGTGGATACTGCGCAGTGTGGCCAGTTTTTTTCCATACAGACTCTGGCTGTCATGAAAGGACACTACAGCCAGGCTATGACTGAGGGTCAAACAAATGTCCCAGTGTAGACACAGTTGCATGGCGTGGATGAACTGCAGTGGATGAATACAGCCGCGGGCATGGTAAGGAAGGAGGAAGATGTCGGTTTGATGGATGATTCCTATAAGACTGCAGTGTTCTTTACAACCCATACTTTTCTTCTCATTTGTATCACTGCTGTGGAGCTAACAACATGTTTTTTGCATATCCAGGAGGAAGTAATTTACAGGAAATAGGCAAGTTAAAGTAGCATGCAGTAGATTGAAGAAGTGGGCTCGGTATCACTGCTGGGTGAGAAAACGGTGAGGTCGATGAACAGTCAGAGGGAGATGAGAGATGGAGGTGAGCTGTGAAGTGTGAAGAGCTGAGAGGAGAACACCCAGCCAACAGAGACCAGAGAGGCAGCTCGCTGACCTGCTCTGAACCCCCCTCTCCTCCTCCCTCCTCTGCCTCTCTAGCAGCCTGCATGGGCCTCAAGTCCCCATCCAAACTAAACACACAAGACCGCAGCTGCCTTCACGCCGCAATACCATTATCAGAAAACCTAAACATCCACACATGCTTTGCAGTCTGTCTGAAACTTATTCTGAGGAGTTAGACATATTTGAGTCAAACAAGTGTATGCATATGCACTTCACACAGAAACCCACAAAGTCAGCAAAGATGTGCAGCGGAAAAGCTGTGTTTGAGAGTCGTGACTCGTGACTGTGGGAACGATGGGGGAGGGCTGGTCAGGAGGAAAGAGGAGGAGGTGGGCTGTGATTGGTGGATGGAGGGGGTGGAGAGTTTGAAAGGGGAAATGGGAAGCATCTTTTTACACTGAGGGCAATCTGTACTGTACCAAAAATAGGGAGAATCTCAGCCACATCATCTGTTTTCTCTAAAGTATTGTTTTAGCATACAGAGGAAAGCATTCCCCTTATAGGAATCCAGTTTCACACTGAAAGAGCCTTTGCATAAAACATGAACGCTCAAGGACACGCATGACGCACACACAAATGTTCCAGTGGTGATAGATTTGTTTAGCAGAAAGTAATCCCACTACAGTGATTGTCAAAGCTTTATTTCTGGGAGCTGTCAGCAGTGTTGCCTTATCATGCTACACGTTGGTTCACTGTGGGAGTGATTCATTTCAAAATTGACAAAAAAATTAATAGCAGCTATTTTAATCATTGATTTTTTTGAGGGGAAATGCCAAATATTCGCTCATTCCAGCCTCTCAATTGTGAAGAATTGCTGCTTTTATTTGTATCGTGATGGTGAACTGAATTTCTTTGGGTTTTGGAGATGTGGTTCGACTAAACACTGTTGACCTGCAGCGCCACTTTTAACTGAGGTTTGGGCCACAGCACATCTGGGAGTAGAATCAGTTTCCGATCAGGATTCTTGGACTCGATCCTGTGTATGCTGGATAAATTCTTTTTTAATCAGGCCTATTAAAGGTCTTTAGGCTATTCTTGCATTCATCTGAGGTGTACTGTGAGTTGCTAGTTTCAGCTGCTCTTAACTTCAGTTGCCCATCTAGCAGAGAGCATTTGTTTTTATTTGGAGCAGGATTTTTTTTGTCTGTGTGTTTTTAGTCATTCATGCAAAGCTAAATACTGTTGACTTGCTACCTTACCTGTAACTCAGAATTTTATGGGAGTTGATCCAAAGCACATCTAGGAGTAGAGTCAAAACTTCTTACTGTCACGCAGCCACCAAGACAGGCTTACAAAATTTTGCAAATTCTCAGTTTTTCCTCATACACACATTGTGGCATTTTTAGATTTATTCACTGGAATTTCTCTCAGTTTCTGTCAGTGCTAAGCCATTTTTTTGGTAATTCGCGGGTTCCACAGTGTTGGAGTGAACTCACATTAACATTAGTTACACAGTTTTCAGACTGCACATTGACATCACACTCTAGTACTTACATCTAACATGTCACTCAAAATAAAACAGTAATAATACTTGTGATGTAGCTGTCCAACTTGCTTTTAGCAGTTTATTTGGGAGGGTTGGACTTCCTGTTTTTTATGACCTCTAGGTCTCAATCCTTTTCAGTTTGAATGCATTTATTATTAATCACTTTAGACACTGAAAATGAACAAGACAAGCAATTTGATTGCACCACCTTGGTCTTCAGTAAACTCTGATAGACATTATTCACTGTTTTCTGACATTCAATAGACCTAAATATTGCAGCTCTAACCCCCTGATATTTGTTTTTTTGGGGTAAACGTAGTATTGGCATTGTTTTTGTTTTTTTTTATTATTATTCTTTTAATTTTAGGTGCCGTCCATCTTGTTACTAACCAAGGTCTATGTCATATTGATTGTGAAAGCATTGCTTCATTCTGACTTTTTGTACTGATCGTCTGTTTTGTGGGTGGAGTGTTTAATGTGTTTAATGTGTCCTTTGCTTTTTCTTTTTTTTTTTTTTTTTTACAGATATCCCCTAACAACAACTGCAAGGAGACAAGTGGACAAAGCATAGTCAGACTACTTACTCGAAAAACAACAAAAGAGACAGACGACCACTGAGTGACTAGCTAAAAGACAGATTGGCACTTTGACCAGCTGGGGTTTGAGATAAATGGCTGACAAGCAGATCAGGTAAGGTTGAGCGTGGAACGACCACAAAGCTTTGCAACAAGTGAGCGGCACTGGTGCCTTGTTTTCATGCAATGACCTTTCACATTTCATCCCCTTCATCCAGTTTGCCTGCCAAATTGATCAATGGGGGGATCGCCGGCCTAATTGGAGTGACCTGTGTGTTTCCCATTGACCTGGCCAAGACGCGTTTGCAGAACCAGCAAAATGGATCTCGCCTGTACACCAGCATGTATGAAATTTCTGTATTTTGCTGGAACAAATTAACAGTCTCTAGCTCACTGAAACCTCACTGCTGGGCTATAATAAGAATAAATCAGCTGCAGCACTCAGTTTATCATCAAATTCTTTTGTACATCCTGTAGGCAGCAGTTTGTCTAACATGCCAGCTCTTGTATTTGTGTTTCAGGTCAGATTGCCTTATTAAGACCATCCGGTCAGAGGGGTATTTTGGGATGTACCGAGGTAAGTTTTTAACTTTGACAGGAGACAGTGACAGTGAAATAATAATGTGAACTCACTTAAGTGTACAGGAGCAAAAGATTCTTACTTTCAACTGCAGACATCGAACAGAGGAATCTGTCCGACTGGAGCAGAATATTATCTGGAAAAAACTTCCACCTTGAACTGCCTCATCTTCCCTGATCCTTTATTTTTTCCTTTTCTTTGCGCCCCTCTCTGTCTCTTTCTCCGTCCTTTTTATCCTCCCAGGAGCAGCAGTCAACCTAACACTAGTCACGCCAGAGAAAGCCATCAAATTGGCTGCCAACGACTTCTTCAGGCATCATCTCTCCAAGGATGGGTGAGGCATGAAAGTGCTGACAGGCTGACTGACACACGCACACACACACACACGCTCACTCCCCTCACTCACACTGTGATTAACCAGCGTGTTTACTAATATGTAACCTGACACATTAACTGTCTGTATTCTCACCAAGGCTCCAGTTAATCCTCCACCATTCTGTCATCTCCTCTGAGGCACTGAGCGATTCACGGTGGTTTGTTACCCGCCTGATATAAAAATACAAATTGCCTCGTACGTGTGAAAGCAGAGGCCCTATCTGAAAACCCATTACCGAGTAAAATTAGCACAGAGTGGGATCACATGTTAAATCATTAGCAACCATCATCGGGTGTTGCTGAAACCGAACACCCATTGTCCCCCATGAGCACTGTCCACACACTCTAGGTAAACCTGATGGTTCCTGGGACGTCAATCTCTATTTCTATGGTGACAAACATGCAGGCTAATGAATGATTGACTTGACTGGCCCAGCTGCTCACCTTGTGAATTATTAATCAACTCTTGTGCCTGACTTCTTCATATGGAAGACAAAGATTAGCATCACCAGCACAATTAGTGATGACTCCTCTTTCCAGGACTGTGAAAATAAAGTTGCCTGGCTTTCTTCTCGTCAGTTTAATGCATGGTTTAGCCTGACCTTGTTTTTTTTTTGTTGTTTTTTTTTCCCAGAAAACTCACTCTGTTCAAAGAGATGCTGGCTGGGTGCGGGGCAGGCACATGCCAGGTGAGTGAGCAAGATGCTGCTTTAACTGCTCCCGTTTGTTTTCCATCTGGAGCGCCCGCCTTAAACACTGCCACTGTCAGCTCATGTACAAACCACTGGGCCTCATTCATCTTTGCCTCTGGCGGTTATTAGTTCCATGCTCATTTTCAAATGAGAGGTGGTAGTTTCAGAAACATGTAGTTTTGCAGTTTGTCTCTGTGGATATCCCCTGTGATTTGGGATCTGAATGTGACCTGTAATGTGCCATTTTCATGAATGATTCCTAATTACTGAAATGATGTCCTTTCAGCGGGCCTTGCACTGGCAGCTAGATGTGAGTGATCAGATAAGACGCTGAGAGAGTGCTTGGCCATGTGCTCTGAGTGAGTCACAACGAAAGGCCTGTTGTCAATGAGGGCAAAGGCTTCAAGCCTGAGAAACGTGATTAGATTAAGTGTAGCAGACCCTGGATTAAGAGTGTGGCTGAGAACACGGCCATCTCACCCTTAATCCAGTTAACTAGTACTACTATGTGGATTACAGAGGAAAACAAGGGTTGACGTTTAGCTAATGAATGCCAGCAGATTTACATTGGACATGTTTTTCTGACACACTCGGTGCTAATCAACCCTAAATTCTCACTTTAAAATTGCTTGCATTCACATATAGGAAAAGGCAGCTGATGTGTTCACAGTGTGCATATGTTAACGCTGTTAACCTGAGACCCTCATTTTGTTTTGTCATAGGTAATTGTCACCACTCCTATGGAGATGTTGAAAATCCAGCTCCAAGATGCTGGACGACTCGGTAAGAGAAATTCAGGCGGTGGTTTAGCAAAGCTTGAAATGAATATAGTAAACTGGAGAAACAGTGGCCTCATGTGGTCATGTCAGAGATTACAGCAGCTTTTTCCCAGTTTCTTCTTACTGTTATGAATTCAAAATGTCTGCCCATATACCTGCTTTCATCATTGTGTAATAGTGTCACTGTTTTCAAGTCGATTTAAATTTTGAATTTGCTACGAATATATGTTGTGTGTCCTATGCTCCACAGCGGCTCAGAGGAAGCTTATGCCAGAGACGGTGGCAGCAGGTACTGTGGAGACCAAGTCCCCGACAGCCATACAGCTCACAAGAGAATTACTGAGGGAAAAGGGCATTGCCGGGCTTTATAAAGGCCTTGGTGCCACATTGCTCAGGTAAAACACATCTGGCAATCCAGGAGCAGTTTTAGCGACCAACTGTAATGAATTTCTTCAGGCTTACTGTGATCACCTGTCATATTTTTTTCTCATTTTCTAGGGATGTTCCTTTCTCCATCATCTATTTCCCCCTTTTTGCCAATCTGAACAACTTGGGCAAAAGAGGTGCAGACGGCCCTGCTCCTTTCTACGTGTCATTTATATCAGGCTGCCTTGCAGGGAGCACAGCAGCTGTTGCTGTCAACCCTGTTGATGGTGAGTGATGAGACTGTGAACACTGTTATAGCAACGCATGCACCGATACTCGATGTTATATATTCACCTGAGCTCTGTGTGTTGCAGTGATAAAGACTCGACTACAGTCCCTGAACAGAGGGAGCACAGAGGACACGTACAGTGGAGTGACTGACTGTATCAGGTGACCTCATTATGTCTTCACTGCTATACAGTGTGTGCCGCTGTGCGTCTAGTGCGCCACCATATCTACTGACACATAACTACTGCTGGCTCTATGTTTCAGTTTATATAATTCGTTTGCTCTCTAGGAAAATCCTGCGTAATGAGGGTCCGTCAGCCTTCCTCAAGGGAGCCTACTGTCGAGCGTTGGTCATTGCACCTTTGTTCGGCATCGCCCAGGTGGTCTACTTCCTGGGTGTGGGTGAATTTATCATCAGCTTCTTGCCTAAAAAAGACAACTAAGAAGCACCTCCTTTCTGCCTTTCCCTCCCATAATGCATTGCACCAACTGCGTGAGGAACCATTTCATTCCAAAAGAAGTTTTACAATGGATCAAAGCATGACCAATCAGTTCAATTTTGTTTTCAAATTCGTGGTCTTGAATGTTGAAACAGTTTAGGGGGGAGCCTTTGTTTGCCAAGCTGCCTGTGGTGGCACACAAAATTCCAGTCGGCAGGATCAGCTAGCTCTCTGGAAATTAAGCCACAAATATCAGTTGATGTTTTAAAGGAATATTATTTTATAACTACAACATTTTATCGCATTTTTGGGATACGATTGTTGAATTTTCAAAGTAGATGTATTGCCCTTGGTTGCTGCAGTTCTGAATGCCCCGCAGTACTTTTTTCGAACAGCATCAGCTTCTTAATGATAGGGAAGACCATAGTGATCTTTCGAAAATTATAACCCCTGGGGAGATAGATTAAATGCACATACTTTACTTATATTTGAGACCATTAGCTCTGATAGAATATTTACTAAAATGCCATTTAAGATTGTCCCCAGACCTTATGTCTTCAAAGAGGGTACTATACTTACAATTAGAGCAAAATATATGCCTCTGTTTCAGACAAAGACCCAGGGAATGTGTTGCATGATGCAATAACAGCACACCCCCTATGATCTTTCCTGAGAAGCCACATCCCTTCCTGTAAGTGGATGTAATGAACTCAGCCATTCATCTCCAAGCAGACTCTGATTGCCTTGGCTTTTAAGTAGATCAGGTTTCATCTGATATTTAGCACCACCACAATGGTTCAACTGTTTTGTCTCTATGAAAGATTTATCCTGATCAAGCATTAGACTGTGTACTAAATTTTGGTATTATGCACTACCAATCTACATGTACACAGTGTTTAATCTACACACAGGAACACAAGAAACAGCCTCTATACTTTTTTTTGAGGGGCTAAACTGTTAAGCATGTTGTGCTTGAGGCCACACACACCAATCAGTGATATCACAGCAGGGGTTTTGCCTTTGAGGGATGATAGAAAACACCTGCTGTGATATCACTGATTGGATTGCAGCCAAAAGTGCAGTGCGCTTCGAAATTTCAGTCCAAAGAGAGCAGTGGAATGGCAGTTTTCCTCTGTGCGATTCATTGTGAATTCAGATGAAAACATTAGTGATTCACTAAATGGGCTGAAAGTGATTTTAATAGAATGCCAGATTATTAGTAAATATTCACTACTTATGCTGATAAATGGTCAGACATCGCCTGCTTAGACCTAATGAGTGCAGTCGACCATGGTGGAGTCAGTAAGATCTCAGCTGGAGTATCTCATGTCCCCTTTTAGATCCAGACCAAATTATTATTGTTTACAGATGAGTTGCAGTCAATTTAGATTCTTTTCTCCAAACTTGAATTCAGTGGCAGGACCCAAAGAGCTAATGAAAAACCCCTCTTTATCAGAAAATTAAACCAATGTATTTTCAATGTTCTATTTACCAAACATCTCTGCTTGTTTGCTTTAAAGGTTTTATTTGCTTTAAGCTGCTGGGGAACGCAGCCCCTGTCCTATCTTTTTTATGCATCACAAAACTGAAGCCCTGCCATTGGTTTATCTTGCCGGAAATCAAGGTGACTTTGATGTGTAATATCCTATCACATTCCTTCCTTACTCCCACTGTTCAAGCAGCTCGTCAAATGTACCGTTGCACTGTAGATACGCGATGCAACTTTTCAGTGTATTATCGTTTGTGGGAGTGAGACCTATTTATCAATATTCCTTTCTATAGGCCGTATAGCACTATATATTTGTATGTGTTGTTTCTCTGTGTCAAAATGTCCACCTTAACTATATTGTACATATGCAGATGATATGAACTTTATGTTTTAGGATTTATTGTTTGTTTTGTACATGATGGCTTATTTGCACACCTACCTCTCCAGCTCCCCCCTCAGTCCATATTGTGGTGATTTTATGTTATGATGATGTGGACATATCAAATGAAGGAACGTGTTTTAATGCAACAAGCATCATTTGAACTTAAATGCAGCATACTGATGAGGGTTTTTACTGTATGCAAAGGGGAACATTAGTGTAGATCTAGGATGGTGTTTTGGAGGTGCCCTTTCTCCTGAGCTATCGGTCGAGTCTGCAGGTCAGCTCATTGTCCCGTTTCCTACTGTTGTATTAACAAGGACCAAATGAAGCATCATATAATGATGATAGAAATGTACTTAGTTTTTAGGTGAATGACCTGTGACACTACTTAAGCAGTTCTGGAAATGAAATACACTCTGGACAAGGCCAATAGGGAGCTGCTGACATCAGACTGGAAACCTAAAATCTGTCTTCTGAATGGTGCTTCTTTCATGACGTAGCTGCAATATGACAGTGGTGGCACTGACTGAGTTTCATACTAGCGAATTTCCAGCGGTTCCAATGTCTTCACTGAAAGCCATAGGTCAGGCAGGGACGGCAGAACTGCTATACATCGACTGGCACCTCCAGCCATGCTGACAGATGACAAGCAGAGCCACTGGAAAATGGCAAAAAAAACCTGCCTACTCGTGTGAGCTTGTCTTTATGAATTACTGTTGTAGTATTTTTCAACATTCCGATTGCCAGTCCATCTCACATATACTGTTATTGTGATCATAATGCCTATTTTTGTGTTGTTGAGATTATTGTTATGATTTTTGCCCCCCTCCCCCCTCGGAAAAAAACCCTCCTAATTTTTTCAAAAAATTTTTTTGATCTTTTTTTGGTTGAATCTTGAAATGTTGTGCAAGTCATTTTGTTTTACTCAGCTGTGAATTTTCTCTGACCTTGTGCATTTGGTTACGTATGTGCGTGTATGTCTGACTGTGTAGTGGTGTAGTTGACGTGTAGTTCTTAGTGTGACACTGCGGTATTTTTCTCTTTGATTGTCAGACCCATGCTCTCTTCTCTCTTTTCCTCTACCTGTCACACTTCTCTGCCATCCACTCTCCCTGGCAGCCACTGCTGGGGTGCAGGTTAATGCAGAGGAAGCTCTAAACACCAAATGTATGACTAAGAGTGTATACAATCAAAGAAAGCACAAAGGATTATTAGGCACAAGAGACCACATGGCCCACAACTAGAGTATGTGCTGCTTTTGCAGATATGGATCAGAGTCTGATTTATTTCAGTGGATATATTGATTGAAATTAACTTCTTGTTCTTATAAAAAAAGTTAATCTATGTAAAACTTGATCCATAGGGCTTAGACAACAGGTCGTTACAAGAGACTCGTGATGGTGTCCATTATGTTACCCATCAGCAGTTAGTGACAAAATGTATATTGCCTACATACTCTAAATGAATCAGATATAAGAATGTAACTTAGATATTATGAGATGTATTATAATTATAGTGAAGAGTTTATTACATTTTAATCTAAAGATTTGTGCTTTACACATTCACTGAAAAATTCACTAACCAGCTCAATGATATGCAATAAGTAAAAGCCACACACATATAAGACACTAGGGAAAAAAAAAATACACATTAAAAAAAAAAAAAACACTGAACACAACCTGTCCATCACAACATCACACAATGTATGAATAATGCAACTGGGTCCTTGGAGGCCTTCTGGGGTCTGAGCTCTCTTCACGGCCTCTGTTCTCTTCCTCTGAGAGGAATTGTGCATTATAGCACTTTAAAAACAAGGATCCCCCCCACTCCACTCTCCATCTTTACGACATAGAGGGTGTCTATGAATATGTGTGGTGAATGACACAGTTGTCCTTGGCATTGTTCCCAATGCAGCGGGAAAAAAAACCCTTAAATACTGTGTTCCCTGTCACAATTTGCTGTTCAATAAACTGACTGTCCTGAAATCACCTAATGTAGTTGTCTGTGCTGAGATTACGCTTTTTTTTTGGGGGGGGGGGTATTTTTAAACTCATCACTGTATCTGCCATCAAGGTCCAGTGGTCGAGTGGCAGAATATGAAAGAACTGACACTGGTCTTTTTGTCTGTAATAGTGCTGTGGGAACCAAAAAGCAGAGCATTGTTTTGAAAAGTATGAGGGTGACATTGTGGCTCCTTAGGGCACGAGAGTAGCTGAGGTCTGTTGGGAAGCGATTATTTGCTGCCTTGTGGAGCCACCAGGTGTCAGTGTCGGTGCGCAGTAGAGCTATGGTTCTCACATGGTGGGAGTGGGAAGAGTGTCAACAGTGCTAAGCTTGGGTGGTGTGGCAGTAAATCATGCTCTCCGATCTCGCTCTCTGTCTAGCTATCTTATTTCGCAGCTAGGTTGCTAGGTTCTGTCTCTTGCAGCTGTGATATAGCTAATACACAGATGTACCTTTTCTCTCTGTGATCTCTGTTTCTTACCTGGATAAATAATGCACTTCTATATGTTAATAAGGGTATAGACATACATCTGCTTGGGTTTTTTACCTAATGTTTGTTGTTTGTAATTCCCACATGATTCCTGCACGTTTCAGCAGAACTGATGCTGTGACAGGGGTTTATTCATTATTAATCCCCTGCTTTTTGCAAAATAGTCAACATAACTGCTTATAGCATTAGTTTCCAGGGTGCTGTTTTGCACATTCTGCAGCATAATTTCATCATAGCACCTTCATATAACCCTACACACACACACATACAGACACTGCCATCTTTCTATATGTCTCTTCTATGAAGGTCTTATTTCAGCCAGAGCCAGGTTTCATTTTGAATTTTGTGCCTCTTTAGGAGACTCCTTTCATCAGACTATCTACTCCAGTGTTTACACACAGAAGAGATTAGCCAAAGGATCAGTTTACTACAATGACAAGACTTTGAAATATAGGAATGAGCAGCAGCTACTGTTTTTATGCTCACTCAAATCCCTTTCATGTGTCATGACTTAAGCTTCCACCGTGAACTATAATTAGTCTTTCATGCTTTTCTGCAAGAGGAGAGGAGAAGGTAGAGGAAAAGCTAGTCTAAGTTGGTCTTGCAGGGAGAGAATGATGTAGGGAAGGGGAAACCAAGAGGTAGAGAGAGTAAAGGACCATCGATAGAAGGAGCAGAGAGCCGGAGGAAGGGAGGGGATGGTGCTGATGTGTATATAGGTCACTAAATCAATGGGAATCAGGTTTTTGAAGGGGAAAGAAGGGGGTATTTATAGATACCAGTGGAGACAGATGCATCAGTGACAGGCGCAATGATGCTGGGTGCACAGGAGGGGGAAAATCTGGGAATAGACTGTGGCCAAATTAGTCTGCAGAGAATTCTAACAAATAGCAAAAAATTCCCAATAGTGAACAAATAGCATGGGGCACGGTGCAAAACAAAATATAATCAAATGGAAATCACTGCAGGGTGCTTTGAGCAAATGACCTTCCCAGCTCTATTGACAAAACACAGACAAACTGTTGGTTGTGGTATTGCAAATGCATTTGCATCTACAGTACAGCTCTACTCCTATTGTAATCTGCAATATCAGAGAGCCACATGATTGAATGGAATATTAGCTCTCTGTTTTGTAGGCTTGTAAGGAGGACCTGCATATTTATTACTCAGAAACACTGAGAGCCACTGAAAGGCTGTGCAGTACAATAAAAACACTACATCTGTTTTAACCATTTCTAACAAACAACAATGGGGTGATGCTGGCTTTGTGCTGGGGTTTATCCCATTTATTTTATAATGTTCCATGTCTCAAGTAACAAGAAGTTCCATCACGAATTTGAAATTTGCTCTGAGAGCAAGAGAGAATATTAATTGAGGAAATAGTTTTAAATCATCTTCTGACTGAATTTTCTAGGACTAAGTCAAGGTCGTGGACAAATTGTTCCTTCCTCACTTGCAGGCCTGCCTACGATTGGTCAGAGACAGCCTGAATACTGAGTAGTAACATAATCTACATCTTATTTCTGCATCTCATTTGGGGAATATTTGCATAGCAGCCACATCACCTTGCATCAAAAACTGGCAGAGGATGCAACCGCTTACTCCTGGAGAGCTCTTAATCTCATGCCTGTGCCTTATGTTTTGGTGGATAAAGACCATAGGCTGTTGGTATAAAGGATGGGGATATGGCTATGCAGCAGTTGGGGCGCAGTTGAAGTGGCAGGGCTAGAGGAAAAAAATGATGGAAAGTAATTAAGTGCAATTACTCAAGTACTGTGTATAAGTGTGATTTTGAGGTCCTTGAACTCTACTTAAGTATCTCCATTTTTGTCACTTCATAAATCTTGTTCACTGTAATATTTCAGAGGGAAATAGTGCACTTTATGCCACGACATTACTTCAAATGTCTTGTTTTATCAGTACGCCCCCCAAAACTCAAATGTATTCATTTAACAATTATTGTAAATCAGAGGAGGAAAAAACACAAATCCTCACACCAGAAAGGATGGAATTCATCTTTTTTTTTGTATGTTTGTTTGATATATGATTTCTCTGCTATCAGAATAGTTAGTAATTAGATTACTGGCAAACAATTAATGGTTTCCACACTATTTCACATACAAAACAAATGATAATCTGATAAAACATGATATGCATTTTATAGATTAAAATACCTAGCAGTATACAAGGCAGCTAAAATCAGCTATACATTGACCAGGTCCAACATTAAAATTCTACACTTCCCATTAATGAATCAGAAATAACAAACCAGTTTATTTCGTGGTCGTTTATTTGGTGTATGTCTTTATTTTAATTGCATTTTAACACCTCTATAATACATAAATACAGGGCCCATTCTGAATGATGCGTACTTATAACATTTGTGTAGATTTTGCTGTTACTTAAGTATAATTGTGAATACATGTTTGTTTCCTCTAACACCCGAGTTCTTTATACTTCATACATCGTGATATATCTACTTCTGTGCACTTATTCCCCCACTTTTCCAAATTTTCCAATGAACTTGTGTAACCCTGGTCGTTCGATTGGGCTCCTCAGTACATGCACAACGTAATATTAATATATATATATATATATATATATATAAATCAATGAACAAGTGGAACCACACGTGGCAGAGAATCAGACGGGCGGTGCAGACTTCACACAGCTGCAAAAGTCACTTTTCCCCATTTTGTCCTCTGAGCCACAGTGAACCAGCGGTTGTTAGAGAGAGTGAGAGAGAGAGAGAGAGAGGGAGGGAGGGAGGGAGGCAGGCGGAGAGAAGGAGAGAAGGAGGGAGGGAGGGAGATAGTGGGAGTCTCAAACTGCTTAGCCTACCTATCCGCTAGGAGGAGAGAGGAGAGGCTGTTGAGGAGCAACAAAACAACAAACAGCCACTACTACGCGGCACAGCGGCGGAGTTGAGCACACACGCCGGAGGAGTACACACCAACAACACCGCCGAAGACCCCGCCGTCGCTCCCGCCCCGGAGGGAAACAACAGCCATGTATCTGAACAGGGAAGAGGACAATAGCAAAGGTAAGATCCTGTCAAGAAATGCCGAGAGCGTCCTGACAGTTGCAAGGTGTTTCATTTCTGACCTGCTGGGTTTTGGGTTTTTTTTTTTTTGTTTTTGTTTTTTTGTTTTCCCCCCTTGAGGTGACATCCTGACACGTAAAAGCTTCAGTCACACACACACCCCCCCCGTTACTATCATCATCATTATTATCATCATTACTACTACTATTATTATTCTTTAAACAGCCTCATCCTTCGGCATGGACCGGTGATGTTGGTGAAAAGTGTGGGCTGTCATTATGTAATACCAGTGCAGTTAATTGCCTCCTAGGAGGTTGGTCATTTTTGCACAATCCTGCATTTATTTCAATGCGCCGTGAACCATCATCTGTGAACCTGTTGTAGACGAGGGACACTTTATCATATGCATCATTTTTTTTTTTGCGTTATGTTGATAATGCTTTTTGGTTTTTTTTTTTTTTTTTTTTTTTGGACATTAACGACACCACACTTAAGGGCAACGCAACACAAGGTCAAAGCCTTTGGCTGCAACGAAACCAGAATGTTACACGGGGTTGTTTGCGGGGCTTTTACACCTTCCCGACATCCTGCAGAAACACTAACGAAATCGGCTGCGGCTCAGCGGTTGACGGGGAGGGACGGGGCATGCAGCGGCGAGGGGGCCGAGGAGGGCACAAAGGAGGCACATTTGAGTGATCTCTCCCACGTGTTTTCGAGGCGTGATTCCTCCTCCTCTCATCGGATGCCCGCAAACACGCTCGACCCCCCGTGTCCCCCGCTGTTGCACGAATAATTCTCCGGGGCTGAGGGTGGTGGTGGTGGTGCTGCTGCTGCTGGTGGTGGTGGTGGGGGGGTAATGCTAATCACAGCCTGAATCTTCAGGTTATACGGGAATAACACCTGCTGCTACCGCGGACCGGGGAGGGGTAATAAAGAGCGAGAGGCAGAGCGGGAGGGGTCGTTTCTCGGGGCCGTTGTGAGATAATGCGACCTCGCCGCACACGGACGACAACACGATGCCGTGAGGTGATGTGCTCCGGCGGCGGGGGCAGCGGCGGCATCGTCCGGGGGTAGGAAGGGACCTCGGCTTGTAAAAGCGGCGACGCAAGCGAGAGCGTCCCATTAACGCGGGGTCCGAAAGACACGCTGCGCCTCCTTTAAACCAATTTAGCTGAATTGGATGAGAAAGCTAAGGGAGGTCACTTTGAACTCTGACCTCCGAAGAAGTGACTCCCGATACAAATATCAATGGGATAAGTCTGTTATTATTATTATTATTATTATTATTATTATTATTATTATTATTATTGTTTGGGGGGCGTACAGATCCCCACGCTTCAGTATGAATGTCGTTATGTTTTCCTCCTGCTGTGGCTACGCTTGGTGCGACCGTGTTGTCACGGTTATCGCTAACGACTTTTAGCAGTTGAAAATTTTTTTAGCTAATGCTAGCGATTTTTTTAATTAGCCGCTAATAAAGTTTCAGTGTAGATGTTAAGTATGGTTTTGTTTTTGTTTTTTTTGTTTTTTTTAGTTGTCACCATTTTAAAAACCCACACTGATAGTCACCTACACACGGTGAAACACTACGAGTTTCTCTGCAAGTAAATTGCGATTGCTAGCTAGTTTCGTCGTTTTGCAGTTGAAGCTAGTTTTTTTTTAAAGCATATTTTGGCTTTTTCTAGTTCTTGTGATGACAGGGTTGGATATTGTTGTGGATATTAGTTGGCAAACCCATTCTCAGCCGAGGAAGGTGACTTTGAATCCAAACGATAACATTATTAACCACACTAGTGCCATGGCTCTAGGAATGGTAAAGTTTGTTGGTGGGTCACTGGTTTGGACCACTTTGGTCTAAACTGAAAAACTTAACAACTGGTTCTGTTGCCTTGAAATTTGGCACCGACTTCCCGATTCCCCGGATAATGAATTTTAATGGCTTTAGCACCATCATTGTCAAAATTTCTATTCAAATACTGTAGTTTATGATGAAAGCCCTGCAAAACTAATAATATTCTGGTCAGCCTCGGCTGTCTCTTAGTGGTAAGTGGCAATCGCCAGCGTGCTAACAAACTAAACTATGATGGTGAAAGTTTAAACGCCAGGATAGCATTGTCATTCTGAGCATGATGTTGTTAACATTAAGCTCAAAGGACCAGTGTGCCTAAGTAAGGCCTGACAGAGCTACTAGCACGGCTAGATTTTTTTTCTTTTTTAAAGGTCAAACAGGGATACAAAAGGACATTTTTGGATCATAACAGACTTCAAAGAGTGTGGGACTTCATGATCCAGGAGGTCAAGCAGTTTAGTACTGGGTGTTAGGTGAGGAAGTTTAATCAGGTGTGAGCATCAGTGTGAAGTGCTGACATAATAAAAGGCAAGATATTGGAAAGTGAGTGTACCTATGACCTGTTGTTAGAATTGGCTATTATCTGGCCCAGGTTAAGAGAAAAGGCTGGGATCAATGGACTGTAAGTGATGTATTAAAGTTATGAGTAGGTTGACGACCAATGTGTTGGGGCGACTCTCTTAAGTGAGGAACTCAATACTTGATTGACACACCTTTAATTGATTTATGTGAGCAGGTGTTCCTTTGTGCCGGGTGTTTCCCTGGCTGCACTGCTGTGGCCTTTAAATTCACACCGTGTCTCAAGGTGGAGTGGCAGGGAGAGGGAGAAAGGTCTCCCAGGGACATATCGATTATGGCCTCAGAGGATTAGAGGGGGTGAGGACAAACAGGTTGATCATATGTGAGCCTGACAATCACACAAACTGCCAGCTACTGTCAAATAAACATCTGAAATAAGACTGGATGGTGGCTCTGATCAATACAGATGTTAAGAAAAAAGGTAAATTGGTGAAAGTAGAGAGGAGTGAATGGTGGGGATAATGTGGCACCCTGTTATTATCTCTGCAGTCTGACAGCTAAATGGTTTGTTATGTATACCCGCTGGAAAACAATTATTCAATGACTATTTAGACTGTTTACTGATGTTGAAAATTAAGCATTGTGAGCTCTTCTAGGGTTTGATTGTAGGCCATTTACAGACAACCTGGATGATCCGACCATTCAGCCCACACACAGCCAATTTTTCCTAATCGTGGGGAAAATAATATTTTGAGTTAGTTAGTAGGGATGTCCGTTTAAAATCCAAAGAGATAACTCTAATCAGTAAACCTATTAGACTTGTGTATAAAACCATCACAAAGCTTAAAACAAAAGAAACAAGATTCCAGGTTTGTGATGGATGTTGCATTGATCTCTTTACTGTGGCTTTATGCAAAGGGAGGAAGTTACTCTTTGATACTGAACATTTTAGGGCATAGGTGCAATAAAGAGCATTTCAGAATGTATGCTTACTGAAACCAGTGAGTATTTAAAGAGATCTTTAGAGATCTAAGGTGCTAGTTGTTTTAGAGTTTAGGTTTAGTATACATCTCCAAAACCAAGAGACAGCAGGATATCCTCATATTTGAGAAGCTAGGAACCAGCAAATGTTTGACATTTTTGCTTGAAAAATGAAATGATTTATCAGTTATCAAAATACTTTCTGATTCATTTTCTGTTAATCAATTGACTAATTGTCTCGTCTCTACATTTTTGTATCTAGAATAGATGGGGGATTTTCTAACAACTGTCCCTACCGTGTCTTAATTAATGGTAATTATGCATTTTTCTTTTCTCCTTTAGTTAATTACTAGAATTATGAGGTAACAGTATATTTTATATGAGTGGATTGGGTTTGTATGTGGCTATACATATAATAGCGTGTTTTTCTCCTTTTTAACCATTACCAGCAAGTGTGAATAATGTGTTGGGCAGGCGGCATCATCACCCTGTGCAGAAGCAGACAACCTTCCCTACTTGTGAAATTTCTACACAGAATGAGGAGATTCCTACTTCAGCAGGAATTTCATCTGAAGCCAGTAACTGAAGGGTTTCAGCTTGTCAGACAGTAGGGGATGAGTAAATGAAGAACTTCCCAGCTCCATCTATCGGTGACTGTTTCGATGAACTGAGTGTAATAGATTTGTTGGTCAGGAACTGATACCTTTATTGACTGATTGCACTGAGGGAGAACGGTTCAGGTACAGGTTAGGTTTTGGGATGCGCATTCAGAGAGAGCACCTGTGGTAGCCTGACTTCATGTATTATGCATATAATCACCCTGATCAGTATAACTGACATCAAGAGGAGGATCAGTAAAACAGCTTTATGGCCTCTCTAGATGGAACAGTGTCACCTCAGGACATTTTCCCCTCTTCTCTTGCATTTATTACATCGTCCAGTTGAGTCTCTTGCGGGATAAAACTCTGCAGTTTATCTTTTTATGTCCTTATGTAGTTAAAAATTCAGAGTAGAGCTTCACTTGTTTGTTTAGCAGCATAAAGTGTTTTCCTTCCAAATCTTCTAAACATTTTGTTATCTCTTCTTTTTGTGGTGCAAGGTCTCGAGAGTTTGTGCATCAGGGGCAAATTTCCCCAAATTTATTTGATGCATGTTCCTGCAGTCTGTCTGGCAGCCCACAATATCTACCACTTGAATATGATATAGTATAGTATAGTAATACTGTCAGGTTCACTATTGATTTACGTTGATGCTGGCCTCGAATTTGGGCCGGAGTCCAAACCTTTGGCCAGGTCTACCAATCTAAATGACTCAAGTTTGGCATCTGGAACCTGCATGAAGAGCCCCCGGGTAGGGCTCAATGTTATTGGCCTCTTTGCAGATAAATCTGCAACCTAAAAAGGTTACACACACAGCAGACACCATCATGTGAAAGATGAGTTTAATAAAATAATTTAAGGACATTTTCCTCTTTTTTAAGACTGACCCGATTCTCTGTCCCTGTCCCTGTTTTAGCCATGTCAAGGGCATGGCTCTAGGGATGGCAGTAAATATCAGTTTACTGCTTTGTTCAAGACTGAAGTATCTCAACAACTATTGATGGATTGAATTTTTCACAGATGTTCATGGATGATGATGGGAAATTCATTTTTAACAAGCATTTAGTTTGCTTTTTGGTTTATGACCATGTACCTGCAAAACTAATTACATTCCCATCAGACTCAGGTGTACTTTGTGTTTAGTGCCAATTAGCAAATGCTATCATGCAAACATGCTAAATTAAGCATTAAACATTAAATATTATACTTGCAAAAACATCGGCATGTTAGCATTGTCATCGTAAGCATGCCAGCATGCTGACGTTAACATTTAGCTCAAAGCAACACTGTGCCTACCTCACAGACCTGCTATTATGACATAAAACAATCCAGCTGGATTTTTTTTAATGGTAAAATGGACTCTTAATCAACCACTTAAAGACACACATTCACCCATTCACACATGCATCCATATAGCACTCTTCTCACATCAGGGGCAGTTTGGGGTTCAGTATCTTGCCCATGAACAATTCAGCATGCAGACTGGAGGAGCTGGGGACCTTCCAGGTCGTGGACGACCTGCTCTACCTCATGAGTCCGTGCCATGGTCCCTCTTCAATTGTGGGCCACTGACTTTGCCATCAAACCTACGTATGTTCTTACATATGTTTTCAAAGTTGTGTAGTCTCTTACATCTGAATGAGAAGACCTTCATTTTACCCAAGGTTTTGACAGTTCTTAGTGTACATGCTTGGTGGTGTCTGACAATTCTTGGTATGCATCAAAGGATTTTAACTGCTAAGGAAATGAAATGGGAAATAGAGGGAATTTGTGGAGACTTTTATAACATGGTGTGAAGTACAAGTGTCAATAGAAGACTGCGAGTTCCTAACCTCTTTGTTATTATTGCCCTGTAGAAATTGATGATGTCCCTTTACTTCATGGCTGTTTTACTAATGTGGTATGGGAAATTATTTGGAGGGATTGCTGTGGCCGACTTGTCCATGCCTCTTAGAGCAAAATGAATTGAAGGAAAGCTGGTTGCCGGGAGAAAAGAAATCACTATGGGCTTTGCAGCTGCATTCAACAAGTCTTTATTTCTGTGATCAAACTTAAAAGACAGATTACTGGAGATATTCATTACGATGCCCTCCAATCTCTCTAATATTGTTTAAAGTGTAAAACTGCCGAGAGCTATTCTGTTGTCCTGTCAGCTTTCTGTATTGATGTCAGATGTAGCAGATAAAAAATGTCACATTTTACAGCGAAGACGGAATTTAATGCATTAGATACAGTCTGTGAGCATCAGATTGGTGAACACAATTGCAGCGGAGACCTTTAGATATGTAATGTACATAAAATGGCACTGGAATAGCGAAATTGTAGAGAGGGCTTAATCAGCCTGTTTGACATTTAATAGATTGCTCCACCACTTGAGCTTAAGTTTATTTAGCCTTGAATGGATAGTCATACGGTTAACAGCTCCAATTTATTATACAGATGGATGTTGTCAGCTAAGCTATTGGGAAAATCTCAAGGATCACTGGAGTCAGAGGAACAGGCTACAGTGCTGCTGTGGAGGCAATTAGATGCTTTTGTAGCAACACCTGCAATGAAACACGGATTTGGACCCGCTGTTCCGCTGAGAGAGCTCATCATCCTCCTCGGTGGAACAGGAAGCCATATTAGCTTATTAGAGAAAAGTCTAATAACACTTTGAAATAAAATAAAAATGAAATTGCAATTGTAATGCATTAAAAAAAGAGAAATTACTTTTTAAAGATTAACCTGCAGACTGGTTTGAAAATCTTTTCTCACATAATGTAAATCGGTGTTATAAACCAGATTTGTAACAAGAACAATATTTACTGTTAGGTTACCTGTATTGGTAAAACTGTCCCCTAATTTTCCTAATTAACAGTATATAGTAATTTAATACATTGATTATAACACACCAATGTAGTTATAAGCTGCTTTAAGGACATTTTAAGTCCTAATTAAAGTACATTATTTTTCAACAACTATAACCTCTCCCATGGAGTCATATTTTATATCATTAAAACTATTCATTATCTGTTTATACACCAGCCTCCACATATGGGTTCCCACAGGAGGAGTTGTACTTGTTAATGAATACATCAGTAAACACTGCATCATAGTATATTTTAAACCATTTATTAAATGTTTATATACTGTCTATTAAATTGGGAGACATAAGGTAAAGTATTACCCACTTATTTGACCACATATTGAATAAATTATGGAAATCCTGTTTTTCTAATACAAGTATATGATAAGAAATCTGATCATTATAACGGAATTGTTGAAAAACCTTTGTAGAACTGGATATATTTAATGGAGGACTCTCTCAGCCCACTGGATTGCAGAAGAGGGGGAGTTCTTTCACTTCTCCCTTCTCTGCCATCTTCTGTCCGTTTCTCCTCTGGTTCTCTGGAAGGAGGAGAAAAAGGGCCATGCGGGTTAACATCACCAGCCAAGGGAAGAATGATAGAAAGCAAGAGGTAGAGAGACAGACGATAGAGTAGAAGCAAGCATGAAAAGATGGAGAAAGCAGGAGAGGCAGAGGGAGAGGGAGAAGCAAAGAACAAGCCCTGGAGTGCTAGCCAGTCAAGGTCACACAGAGGAGAGGAGGCCCTGCATGTATACTCTATGTCTGTGTGTGTGTTAAAAGGGAAAAACAGTGGGGATGGGAGGTCTACATAGAAAAAAATGAAGAGTTGGTGACAGCAGATTGGTTTAGTCTGGGAGGAGGGATTTTCTGAGGGAGAGATAAAGAAAGGAAGCAGAGGAGGGAAACAAGAGGAAGCCAGAGATGAAAAGAGCTTGTAATATGACTTCACAACATTCTGCTAATGCTTAATATTCTCTTCAGTCCTGTGTTTATGAAAGGAGTGGCTTAATAAATGTGTGACTATGAACATGTTTGACTCAGATTCAGAGGCAGTGCTGGTACATTTGTAATTTAAATGGTTATACTGCGCCATGATTTACTGTATGTACAGTGACTGTTTCCATGTATGCTGTTGCATAACCAGCCCGTCTCGTCGTGTTGATCCATGTCCTCTTCACAGTCTCTTTCTCTTATTCTCTCACCATTCAATGACCTCTGCTGTCTCGTTGCAGATCAGACTGACATCAGAAGCCATGATGCATTTTGTTAATAGCATGGGTTTTGAAACCCAGTCATTCCCACCACCTTTTTCAGTGTTCAGAGAGCAAAGAAGCACAAGGAAGACATCATTAATCCCATCCAGAGAACTTGCTCTAGTTTTGATTAGTGGTGGAGAAAGGGAGACTATTACATAATGGATAGCCTGGTGCTTGTCATCTTAGGATCAAGTGTATTGAAAGCGGGATTGTGGTTTGCTGAGAACATCCATTATTCGGTTATCCCAGCAGGACGCAGGGAGTCACTTGGAAATGTGATCACTGCTGTCTCTTCAAACATATTAGCCCTGTTTGCATCTCACACCCAGGGGAGATTACGAGTGTGAGCAGTTGCTATAGTGTTTTGGAGCACCACGGTGCTGATGTGAAAGATCTGAGGCGGCTTGGGTGCTCTGTGACATTATCTCTCTGGAGCAACAGTGTGTGGAGGCGTGATAACGTATGATGACTTTGTTTGCAAGAGGTCAAGAGTTCGCTCTGTTGGTGGCCCCCTGAGGTCACTCACAGCTCTTACTGCTTTAGATAACATCTGTCTTAATGTATTCATGCTCCATTGATGTAATTTTATTTTCATTTTTAGAAAAATGTCCTTTTTGCACTCAATCACCACCACTAATCCTCACATTAAACCTCCAGTGATCGCACAATCGCATTCAGTTAAAGACTCCCAGCAAATTCTTGGCAAATTATCCTGTTGACAGACATCATTACCATTTCAAAGCGTAATTAATCTTTCCACTCCTTGATTTTATACAGATGAAGTGTAATAGCTTCTGTAATAATGGTAATGTTACTCATCTTAAAAAGAACTCATGGAGCTGACCCGCATTATGCCTTAGTGTATAAATGACCCTTAACTTTTTTATTATTATACTGGGCAGCTGAAAGACCAGGGACAGGGAGAAAACTAGCGGAGAGAGACAGGGGTATGACATGCAACAGCAGATCCCAGCTGGAATCAAACCGGGGAAGCTCCTGGCATGCTGTGTCTTATGGCATCTTAACCACTCATCCACAAGGGTGTTGTGACCCTTAACTTTAACTGAGAGGAATCCGCTCTTGGCCATGCAGTCAGATAGTGCTAGCTCAAATTTAAAAATGTCATAAAAAAAGAAATATGTTAAACGGGAAAAAAGTATACAGGACTAAAATCAACTCCCGCTCTCTTCAAAAATGCTTGGTAAATTATTAAATAGTGACATTTTCATCAGTCTAAAGTCACCAAACAGGTGCTTGATAAATTTGCATTAAATGTTTAGAGTGTATAGGAACTTTTTTTTTTAAGGAAGACAGGTAGGAAACTGAAAAACGCTGGTATTTTCCTGTTTTTCTTGAAAAGGGAATGTTTATACAGAAGATGTGCCATGCTGTTTGCTTCAGTACAGCATGTTCCACAACTCAGTGTGTGTGCTCGAGCATTAATTTTTGTGTCTAGCTGCACTGTCTCTTGGTATTTAGCAAAAGAGTGTGTGATTTTGTGTGAGCCACCCTGTTTCTGGCAAGGTAGTCAGACTGACAGATTGGGCTGTATGGGCACCATCTCCTCAGCTTGGCTGCCTGAGTGTTTCTTTCTCGTTCCCTCTTCCTCCCTCTGTCTCGTCTCCCTATTACCATGCTTCACTGGTGACCAGCAGGGTAAGGGATATTTTTCCTGCATTCAACTTATCCAGGTAGCTGTATTGGTAGGTCCTCTCCCTGGATTAAGTCTACTCACTGTTCCGTAACTGTAGCTACAATACCTGATGGATCAGCCATCCGACTCAGTCTCCCCTGTTCTCAAGCCAGGAAGGTAGCTTGTGACAGCAGGAGGTTAAATAGCCAGAGAAGGCAGTAAGCACTCTTTGTGTTCTTGCATTACTCCCTTCCATTAGAACTGTTCTTACTTCTGGCTTCATCGGGATTAGTTAGAAAATGTGCAGATACTGTAGGTGATGAAGACGAGAAAGCTTTAGTTCTGTAGGACTGTACAGATGGAGGCTGGGTTATGACTAGGATTCAACAGAGTGATAGTGTGAGTCCCTGTGCATTGGGTAAGTCCACACAAACTGTTTTTACACTCATGCCTCTACTAGAAATTCAATGACAATAATAGAAAGATCCATTTTCTTCGACTGCTCTCAGTATTTCTTAACTTTGCTTTATTCTTTAATTCAATATTTTTTTTTTTATTTTGATAAATTAAAAAAGATAAAATTCGAGTGTACACATGTACGCAGTTATTACATTTCACACGTACTTGAAATGTATCTAGCCATTTGAGCAAATAAGCCCTTTTGAAGTTGTCACCTTTCAGGCTTGTGGTGCCCAGCTAGAGCTTATTGTGGAGAATGGAGGGAGCACAGGAGGATGGAGGGAACACAGGATAGAGGAGGAGGAGGAGGAGGAGGAGCAGGTAGGACAGGGAGTAATAAGCCTAGGCAAGAGGGACAGATGATGTGGGAACACATCTGACACACACAAAAGAAATACACAGGCCCAAATCTCTAAATCCAAATATGGATTCACATGGCTGATTAGGAAATGGAAAACCTGGGGTTGAACAGATTCAAAGGAATTAGGGGGTCTTGAGATTTGTTAGCCAAATATTTGGTTGAAAAAAAGAAATGCTGACCCCATTCACGGTGTAACTGAGTACCTGTTGTGAACACAACAAAAATCAAATTACTGGTAACAACAGATGGGAGACCCTTTATTCTTCTCTCTCCCTCCCTCTCTATCTTAAAAAAAAAAAAAAAAAAATCTGGATTACGTTTGTCATTGCCCCTCTTGATTCCCCACCAGCCATTGAACTACTTTGCCATTGCAGGCTTATCATCCTATGTCTGCCTTAGCGGCAGCATTAATTGGTGCAGCTAGAAGAGCACAATGAATTGGATGCAAGCAATGATGCATGCATGGGATTGAGCCGAGAGAGCTCAGCTCCATACTCAGTAGAGCTGAGGCACACCAGATTGGGCTGGCTCGTCCAAGCAGTACATTTCTGATTGGGCTGGGCCACAAAGCTGGAATTTGCCTTTTGTGCCACTAGTCCACACATCTGACATGCTATAGAAATCGCTCTCTCTTGTTCTCACTCTCTTCACTCTCGCTAATGAACAGCAGTGCTTTTCTACATCCACAGATCATATTTCATGTGCGCAACAATCATTGATTAATGCCAACTGCCCTGAGACCCTTCTTAGTGATTATGGCTCGCATGCTTGGGAGGGGCCACTGATACCCTTAATGAGTCATAAAAAGCAAAGAATTATACACTCCAATAGTCTTGACATTGGATGATATTTCAATTGGTCATTCGCTCTTGGAGTCTGTTTGCTGACAGAGTTGGCACACACTCAGATCCCCCCAGACATGCATTTGCACAAGTAAACAGAAATCTTGACTTTCCAGTCCTATGGCATGTTCCATGGACTCGGGATA
Source organism: Istiophorus platypterus (assembly GCA_016859345.1). Lineage (NCBI taxonomy): Eukaryota > Metazoa > Chordata > Actinopteri > Istiophoriformes > Istiophoridae > Istiophorus > Istiophorus platypterus. The sequence goes on along the minus strand of CM029121.1, from coordinate 17,790,985 downwards.
TTTAGGTACCGGCAGGATCGGGCTGCACAGCCCGGAAAAACAAACACACAGGTCAAACACAGGGCTCCCAGAATGCACTGTGATTCAGCGTAGCTCACTCTCCACCAAAATAAGCATGTTGATTACATAATCAAAACAAGAAGCTTGAATGCCAGAAACAACTATAAGATAATTGTAATGCTATCATCCAGTGTGCTGACTCTACAGTGTGTCCTGCCAGTAGTGATATTACTTCCTGGGTGGTAATATTTGTGAGCGATTGTGAGAGACTGATTGAGCTAAATACGTGATTCCACTTGATAAGGACAGTGAATTGTTTTCCCACTACTGATGGTCAGCACATTCTTAATGAAGCCATTGCGGTCTACCCTCGTTAACTGAGCTATCGTAGATGTATGCATAGGACGTTGTATTATCTTCCTCTCATACCATCTTTCCCTGGGATATATGTGTTCCTCCCTTGTCTATGAATCCATTGCCCTCTAAAACACACTGCTTAATTACAGAGCAACAGAGGGAGGAGGTGAGGATGAAGTGGGAGAAACTAGCAAAAGCCAGATATAGGGAAGAAGAGGCTTTAAGTCTGTAGCTAGAGGAGTTAAAATGGGTCCACAAGGTACGCTGTGAGAAACTGATGCCAGATAGGGACGATGTTCATAATTAGGATTGATTTAAAAGTGCCTTCGCTAAAAAATTCCTGTTAATATTTGATGATCACTGCTCTCCGAGATCCCCTCCCACTGACTCTGAGGCAAACATACAATGACTGCACATTGGACATGGCTGAGGATTGACAGGCATGTGGCTCCCAGCTTCTTCCCACAGTCTTCCTCCTTCATGAAGTGCCTGACAAACCTCATTAAGGACAGTTCATGCAGGATCTATTGACTTGAGACACACCAAGAAAAGGGTCATGTATAAAACATGAATCACCCAAGGTTATATAACAGAGCCTATACACAAATGTACAGCACTTCGTGCTGTTTAAGATTTACTAATAATGTAAACACAGTGGCATATGTGATGTGTGTTATGTATGGCGTTTACTGTCAATCCCTTGTGCTGTGTCACATGTTGGTATCTTCGGTGGAAAAAATGATGAGCCCTGCTCTAATGACACTGGGAATATTACCATTCTGTGCAGACAGATTTTGCACACACCACTGTTTCAGACCAAAACCCCTGAGCGACATTCAGCCCCTCTCCTTTATTCCTCTGAAATATTAATGTAATGTAATAGGCTATTTTTTATTAAAATATTTAATTCTATGTAATATTTGCAACTCATAAACCGCTGGTCAGTATTACTTGAGATTACCTCTGAAATTTTAAAACTTGCAGGACTGGGACAGAATTAGAATAACAGAGGAGCAGAGGATGGTCGGGAGAGGACGTGAGTGTGTAGTGTTCGGTGAGCTGGGAATTGCTTTGTGAAGTTCAATGAAAATTGTTCTTGTGTCCTTTTGGCTGCTCCATTTTCCTCTTCTTCTACTTTCAAACACAGCACGCTCTCCTCCGTCGCCCTCTGTTTATTACCCACTGTTTGCAGCAGCACTTTGTGTAATGTGCTCCAGACAGATTTGACAGCCTGGACGTGGACCATAAAATACCTCCTGTTAGCATACCATCTACCTAGAGATCACAAGCGCGGGTTTTTGGAGTCTGGGAGGTGTAGATCGAAGAGTGAAGAACAAAAAACTAAGAAATGAAGGGCACAGAGCCCGGGCCTTTCACTTGATTTTTAAATCATAAACTTATTGAAATATATCTCTATTTTTCTGAGGAGACCAGGATTTCTTGCCATAAATTAAGTTTAATATTAAATACATAGCTCCATTAAATGGTGTTTCTGCTCACTTTCGAATGTTATTGTTTTATTTCAATCAGATTATTTGGTAATATGATTATGTGGTAGATCAACATTTCCTCTTAAAGTACATTATCTTTGAGATAGAAAGATCACAATATCAACAGAATAAGCTCTTACCAATTTTATTATGTCTGAGTGGTTATATTGGAGCGTATGAACATATTTATAGTGCTGACCTGAGGTTATTGTTGCGTGCAATGATGGGGAAGGAAAATCCATTGCATGCAGCCATTTTGGTGCGCTGTTTCCATGGTTTGAAGCATTGCTATCAGAGGTTAAGTTATAATATCAGTCTTACTTTATGCGCTCAGTGCTTAACCTGTTGAATGTTGCTTTGCAGTCTGATTTTGGAATGGCGGCATGTATGTCTAATTAAGACTCTTGTTGAACCAACCGTGCAGTTTCATGTACAAATGCCTTTCATGACTAATCCCCTTTACCAAGACTTTGTTTTGCATTTAGAGCCAATATGCATCTTGGGTGATCTGATCACCAGTGAGCAGCTCTTAAAAAGGTGTAATTTAACCCAAACAGCTTTTGGGTTCTCCTGGGAATGAATCTTTCCAGCAGCATTCAGCGCTGGTCAGTGGTGCATGTGACTATATATTCAATGTAGTGTGAAAGCAAGCACATCCCTGACTGCATGCAAGGGCTGTGGGGTCAGCTACAACTTTGTACAACATGCATATAGCACGACAAGTTGTTTGTTTGTGGGAAACAGCATGTACAGTGTTTTGAAGTGGATTCATGAGCAGAGGTACCAAATAACAGTTCTTGTCTCTACAGAGGCTCTGTGGCTGAGCACAATTGTGTTTTTCTGCTGAGCAGTGGTTGAAGTTTCCGACAGACACAGAGCGAGGAAGCAACGTAATCACTTTTAGACACTTTCTAATGCCAACTGTGATTTGCTGAATCCAGACACATTTTGGAAACGCTGGTGAAACACGTGAGAGGACTGTTGTCCAACAGGGTTACAGGCCACCAGCCAAAACAAAAGGTCTGAGTTGTTACAACCTTGACCAGCTGGAAAAAATAATGATAATGTGTTATATTAAACAGTATTTTTTTTTTCAAATCACAGCCCACTTGGCAATCATTACTAGTACTAACAAAGTGCAAAAAGTCTTGCAGTTGTTTTAGGGTAGAAATTAGTGACAAGAGTAATGACTTACCTAGTGGTGCCTAGTCCTTTTTGGCTTTGCAGCGGAAGGCAGACTAATGAAAACCCTTGAGCATCTGTACGCCTGCGTGTCCATGTTCACTCACTGTCTTCCTCCAGCCAGGCTGCATGACCACAGCCAGCCATACGCGTGGTCTCCTCTCCTCTCCCTGTTCCCAGCCTCCAGCCCAAAACTAACGCAGCCTTGAGGTAGGGCATGCTGGCAGACTTCTGTTTTTAATTGTTATTCTTTCTGTGGACTAATCCTATTTTGGGTGCTGCTTTGTGAGCAGAGGTCTGTACACGGGCAGGATGGACACTTCAGACCCCTCCGATGCATATTTTTACTTCATGTGTTACTGACCACTCAACCGTTCAACCATACATCACATAGGAATGCTGTGGAAGTGGCACTTGTTATTTCACCAATCATCAGAGACAAGGGTACGGGGTCCAATTGGGATGCACAAATCTTTCATACTCTGTGTGCTCTGCTGTTTCTCTTCCTCATTCTCCTTAATCTCAGGTTCTATTCTCTGTGACTGTCAGCCCACACAGAAATCCTCCAGAACAACCTGGTGAATCACCCAGCATCCACAGCACAGCTGAGCCATATTCTCACAATCACACAAATGGGCATGGACACATACCCACACACACAAGCTCCCCCTTCAACCTTAGATTTCTTTGTGCATCAGTTAGTGTTTTGAAATAGTATAGTACCAACCACTTTACACATTTCAATTAGCTAAATGTTGTGGCGTAGTATATAACCCTTCCATTAACCTGTGAATAGCAACTGATTTTCCAAATAGAAGTACTGTGTTTAATCATAAAATGTCCACAAAGCACTTCAGTGCCTGATCTGATATTTGTTTTACTTTTCTGACTTAATTGTCTGCTTTGACTTTCTGCACATTTGTTTATGCAACAGGGCCTGTGATATTATACTTTGAACATTTTTTTTAGCTAGAGTTTACAGCATTTTTGGCAGATATGTGAGCTGTACTAGGGCGCAGCAATGCTTTCAGCTGAATGCTAATGTCAGTAAGCTAACATGCCCACAGTGACAATGCCAACATACTGATTTTAGCAGGTATAATATTTGTCAGTATGCACCTATAGTTTAGCATGTTAGCATTCTGAGGTTTTTTAAGTATCATAAAGCACAGCTGAGGCTGATGCAAATACCCTTTTTGCAGGTGTTCGGTCGTTAACCAGAAATTTAAATTTTGTCCTGAACATGGTGCAAGATGATAGTTATTGGATCACAGAAGTCATACAACTCATCCCAAGGGGAACATGAATATGTGTAAATTATTCTACAGAAATCCACTCAGAAGTTGTTTTGATAAATCAGTTTGAAGCAAAGTGAGGGCCTGACTGGCTGACATGCTTAAAGCATGGTATACCACTAGTATGCCCAAAAAGTCCTTTGAGATTTCATCACAAAACTGAATCTAGTCCTAACCAAACTAAACTGAACTGATCAGAACCGAAGAGAGTTTCTTTTTTAGAGAAAAGCCAGAGAAAAGGATCTGGAAAAACCTCTGTTCAATACAACCAAATCTTAATGAGATACTCATCTAACAGGAGCCTATGTTTGGAGTTCCTGGATAGCTTTGCTTTTTCAAGAGCCTCTCAATTGGCTTAAAGGTCAGGTTGCATACAAATTACACAACCACCCTGTTTGTCCTTTTAGCTATTCAACAGACCTCATAGGCACACGGGGCTGAGAGGCTGCCTCAACAGCATCCGTTATTCTTCACATAATACATCTGGCCCGTAACACATGATGAGAGTTAGAGCCCACTTAAAGAGTTAATAAATCAGCCCCAGATCAGGCTAGTTCTGCCTCTTTGTGTTTTATTCCAGCCACGATAAATAATGCTTGTAGCGCCAGTTAGATTGTTTGTGACATCTTAGTTTGCGTGTAACCAGGTCAGGCAATGCCCAATGAATACAGTTCTCTAAAGTCCCAAAGGGGTACTAAGTAAATTTAGAAAGCAATGGAAAACAATACACCACTGCTTTCCACATTTGTTCATGTATTTGCAGTAGAAATACAGTGGTACTAATTTTTACCCTGCTAAAGAGACATCACAGGTCATTTCTCGTAATAAATTAAATCTCTTCTTTTTCTTGCTCTTAATTCCTCTCCAGCCTGAACTCACATTCCTTCAATAATTTCCCCCCTCAGCTATGCCTGTAACAGTTAGCTAAATGCCATGGTCATCATGATGTTTGGGTGATAATGACAAGTAGGTGTGAGAGCACTGTGTTTGTGTTTGTCACTATACTTAATGAAAGCCGCCAATATATGAAACCATATATATACATATATATAATTTTTTTTATTACATTTTTTTTTCATTGATTCTATGATTACATCGTTAGCTGGTTTTAATGTTGAGGCTGATTATTCTCTGCTGTGCTGCCAGCCAAATGGAAAACTTCATCATACTGGTTTATGTGACAAACAGTGACATCCTGTGCGGATGACTGCTGCAACAGCACCTTTGTGTTAGTGTCAATCTCATATCTCTATTACAGTCACTATTTATATGCTTGTGAGTAGGAATTAAGACAAGCTATTACAGTATGGAGCAAGACTAAAATGCCCTCAGGTGCTGTGTAATTGAGTTAATGTGGAAGGAAAATTACAGGCTACTCCCAGCAGAAGTGAAAGGATTGGTAGTTGTGGAAAACTATATTTCCCATGAGTCCTTGAGTGTATCCTGCTGCAAGTGAGCAGTTGCACGGCATTGTCAATAAGTCTCAGTCTGCTTGTTACTACCCAGCTGTAAATTGTTGACAGTTATACAAGCATACACATCAATGGGCAGTCAAGCAACAGACAGCAGTGCTGAAGGCCTGTCCAAAAATGACCCTACAGGTGCTTATGAAGTGCAAATTATGTTTATATAGAGCTGTCTGCACAAAGTACAATTTCATTCTGGGGAAAATGCTGCATATTAAATTTGACCATCAATTATTAAATGTGTTTTTTGGAAGAAACCCACCTTTTGGCCAGAGGAAGAAGATACATTAAAATGTACATGGATGTTATAGGGTGTACTTCAATACTTTAATTTGTCCTTCCTTTGACATTGGCTTATGCCAATGAGGGTGATTTTCTGTGGTGTCTGTCCAGCTGGAGTCTAAAAGCAGAGAGGTATTTAAATCTCATCCTGACACAGAGCCAATACATTCTCGTCCCATGGGCCTCTGCTCAGTCCACGGCACTGAAGAGGACAGCTCACTTCGATCATAGTGGAGCTTTACTGTTAATGCACAGCCGCTGGCAGGAAAGGTCACCTGGGGAGAAAGGTGGTCACTGGAGAGATGGGATTCTCTTTCCCATCTGATGAGAGCAGAAGTCACTGAACAAATATAAAGCACTATGTAGTAGAGTTATGCTGTTGTCCATCTGCTCTCCTATGACAGTGTAAATTACAGTTCGGCAGCAAAGAGAAGATCAGACCCATTCTTTCTTCCAAAGTAACCTTTTGCTGTCCTTCATTTACCTGTTGTACCCTTTCATTCATCAGAACTCCTGACACCAGTTGTGAGAAATTAATGGTCACAGGTGAGGCTGGGTAACCAGTCGTCACACCTACAGAGGGTACAAGTTTCTGTGTGAGGCTCTGACCCCGGGGAAAGGGTGTGTGCCACATGTAGACAAAGACATACATACAGACATACGCATACGCACCGCTGACATCAGGTCATGTGAGTTCTGTCTTTTAGTTGCTTTTTATGGAGTCTAAAGGGAGATGACTTTGGCCTGGTTGTGACAGAGTCAATATTCTAACCCCTAGCTAGAGGCAAAGGTTTTTGCAGTGTCCTGGGTTTTACTGCCTGGTCTGTCCAGACGAGTAATAAAGTGCTTTGTATAGGGAGTCTTTAAATTGAATGAATAAGGTGAAGGTAGAGGCCTCCAGGTGGCCACAAATCTGAATTAATTCATTTATGACAATTATCTGTCTGGCCTTTTCACATGAGCCTTGCTCGTCAGATGTGTGTCTTTTTCGTTTGTGAAAAATCCTGTGAACTTCTTCAACCAAGCTCATTGTATAGTTGCGCGGTGTTTGATGAGATTTAAATCAGAGTAGAGATGCTGGGACTAGGCTGCTTCGCTGTCATTTGACTGTCATTCAGCTGTCATTCAATTAAAGTTGCACTTGTCCTTCCAATACTGTAATTACACCCTCAATAATTGTTTCTCATTTTTGAAGGCGTGGGAATATTTCGGCTAATATTTTTATGTGAAGAGGGGCACTAGAAATCGGACATGGATACAAAAGAGTACTCACACACACACACACACATACATACACACATGCACACACAAACACACAAACACACATACCATGAATGCATACAACTCTGCTCCGTATCCTTAGGCAAATACAATTGACTTTGACTAGGATTAGATTTTATAATGCCACCCACATAATACATCTGGAGCATCTGAGACCTCTTTGTCTTAGTTGATGTCACCAGCAGTGAGCTGATGATGTGGGCAGATGGGAACTGTAGGCCTGTATGCATATGCGCAAGCTTCACAAATTGCTCATCAATAGCATTAGAGTTGAGTCCCTCTTCCCTCACTCCCACTCTGCTTTTTTCCTGCCCTGTTCTCTATGCACTTCCTCGGTTTCTTCACATCCCCAAATCGGATGTGTTCCCACTCATGTCACTGTGCTTAATCTGTGTCAAGTGGATGAAATTGTGCGTATTAGTGTGTGTTTTTTCAGTTTTCAGTACATGTGCGAGTAACCACTTTTATAAAGGCAGTAACTAAAATGCAACTTTGAACACAGATGGTAACGTGGATAGGGCAATAAATTAGAGGTTAAAGCGAAGTGTAGAGGAGAATACGGTCATAGAAAAGGAACACTGAGGGTGTGTAGGAAGTTAAAGGAGCCAGGAAAAACTATGAATAAAGATAACTGTTAGAAAAAGATTTAAAATGGAAGAAATGTGACCTGTGCAACTGCACAGTAAGTAGGCAGGGTAGGTCTGTCAAGCTGTGGACTTCTCCACATATTAAAGAGTTGTGAATGTGCCTGTCAGAAGATGATACTCTGCATTTAAAGAGATTTCAGGCTGGTTCTTTTTTTTTTTTAAGCCTTTCGAAAACTAAAATTGCAAGATCAAAGATGTAAGGACCACATTAGTAGCCAGATGCTATTTCCATGGCTGAGGAACATATCATTAACTAACTATACAAGGTGACATTATTTTGTGGTGTGACAGATAATGTTAGGAAAAGTTCATGACTTGCACATCCATTGCGTACTATTTACCCACTGTGCTGAAGCTTGTTCTGGACACTTTAGTCCCAGTCTTTTAGCACGTTGTCATGTATGCAGCCATTAAGTGCTCATTTAAGATGCCATTTACGGGATTCTCATTTTAAAAAGAAACATTAAAAGTTGGAGACGGCATCTTTGTCCAACCTTTGGAACTAATGTTAGTTTAATTCCTCTAGATACAGCTGATAAAACCTGTCAGAAGTTGTCAAAATTGACGATCGCCGACAAGAAATCAGAGGCCTGCACTCGCCTTTGTCTGAACTCAATGTTTTAAAAGTTACTATGAATTCTGAGGGGTAAATCTGCTGCTACTATCACTATATACTTCACATGTACCGTGTGAGAACTGGCATAGAAAATTGTAATGAAGGTAAACATACTAAAAAAGTGGCAAAGAGGGAGACACTAGAGAAGAACTGTTGTAAAATGATTCAGTGAGGCGCTGTTTTATTGTGCACCCTAGCCTTGCTTATGGCAAATAAAGTCGGCTATATATAGGCAATTTAATGCCTCTAAACCTGGAATAATGTTAGTCATGGCTGATTTAGTTTACAGCTCAGAAGCTCATTACTGAGATGGACACTAGTCTACCTCCAGAGTATCAAGAGCCACCATGTGGACTTAAGTCAATAAAGTCAAGGGCATCAGTGGGACTGGTGAGTAATAGGTTGTTTGCAAGTGTGTGAAGCAGCTAGAAGATTCAAAAGCTCCAGGGCCACTAAACAGGAGAAACTCACTCAGCTCGATCAGGTTTCTGGAATATAGAACAGACATTTGTCCCAGTGTGACACTCAGGAGTTTAAAGTGCAAAGAGTACTTGTAAAAGAGGAGAAAGATGAAACATGGAGAGTGTGTGGGCGTTACTCTGTCACAAGGAAGACAAAGCCAAGGGGTGTAACTGTATGAGACAATTAATCAAGTAACCACATGTTTTTCTTCACTGATGACAGATCTGGCCCAATTCACTTACCTAGATATGTCATTAGCCAGTAAACTACACCAGTAGACGTGCACCACTACGGACGTATCGAAGTAGGGAATAGGGTTTTGGAATCATGGTGTGATAGATGATTCTAATCCATTATTAATGTGGGTTTTGATGCGGGGCAAGAGCATTTACAAATTGGAAAACAAGTTGACCTGATAGAAGGCAGGGGGGATCGTCCCTGGGAAATGCACTGAGTCCTTCTTGTGTCTTACATGAAAGTCATCCATTTCAATCTGACCAGTTAATTCAGTCTTTCTGAGGTAGATCTTTGGGAGTAACTTATGGCAGTGACACTGATAGATTATCTGATAGATAAAGATCATGCATACTGTATAAAGACATCAAGAGAAATAGATCTTATCAAAATGTTTTCTTTATTACTCATTTGATCAGAATTAAAAGTAGATGGCATTCATTAAAATCCCACTGAGATGAAAGAATTAAAGAAAATTAGTTCAAGATTGACTTGTTGACTTTCAGTTCCTGAAAACTGGAACTGGAAATGATATAGACTAGCTCTAAGAAAATAGGAAAATATAGAAGTTGTCCAAATACAAACTGAGCTAATTCTGTTCATGCCTCTTTAAATATCCCGAAAGGGCAAATATTCAGTAATCACATATTCATTCTTTGTATAGCAATATGTCATTGCGACAGTTTAATACAGCCCTGTTTACAACACAAAAGCTCAACTATTCATTGAGCATCTTACAGTGAGCGAGCTGCTGGTTGTTTCTCACAGACCCTCTGAGTGTTTACCATTAGCATACAGCAGATAAGAAAACAGACTATTTCTATTTAGCTTTTATATTTGTCGACACATAAAAATCCTCCGCACCAAAGAATATCAAAGATATATTAAGGAAATGTAGTGTTTTTCCAAGATATTTTACACTAAAGTACTAGTGCGCTAAACAAAATATCAATTTTATCAGTTTTTAAAGGTTGTTTACTATATTCACTAAACAACAGTTGTATTGCATGATCAGAAAATACCAAAATTTACAGAACATGTACACATGACCTCTTGTTGGTCTAACTCCTTCCTGGCTTGTCATTGGGCTGAGATGGATCTTATCCCTGATCTGAGAGCAGACAGAATGTGGGAATGAGGGTCCTTTTAATCTTGCCGTGAAACAGCCTCTCTGACAGCAGAGCAGTGCTACAGCTGAGCCACAAGGAGCATATAGGGACAGAGGACCAGCAGAGCTCCCTCTACCCTACAGGGATGCAAGTGACACTCACTCTCACCACAGGTGCTCTCCACCTGTCAAAATTTCACTGGTTGCTCTACACATCCCTGTGATTTGCAGCACATGGAGCTCGAGCATCCACTGTGAAATGGGATTTCCAAATGGTTAAAGGACCATACCAGAATTTTGCCTGTTTTCCTCTGTTTCCTGCAAGCTGCATGAACTCAGCATCACTCCCATAAATTTCCCAAAGCATACAGTGGCTTTTTTGATTGATGAATGGATGTTCCCTATACCTTCCAGGGATCAATTTGCCTTTGATGCTTGCTGCCAACTTGCATGAGATGGGCAATCCATCACAGTGAACATTGGGTTGTCTATATTTTTTCTCACAACTATTTTTGCACAGTAATATACAGTAAAATAAAGTGGTGGTTACAAGCACTGGCAGCAGAATTGAGGGTTCCCTGCCAAACATTCTTAAGATACAGTACGTTGTCAGAAAATCAAACTTGGGAACACAAAAAGTAAGAAAGAGAGAATGTGTTTTCCAGGATCATGTAAATTTTTCTAGCTTCTTGAATTAAAGTTTGTCTTTTTCTTTTCTAAAGTATAGTAATGGAGTTTCTTAACTTCCCATCATGCCAAAAAGTTATAGTAACGATGAAGACCAGTGCCCACCATTTGTTTAAATTGCTGTAGGAAGGCTCCACAGTGTTGTTTGCATGAGGGAGAGAACTGTCAATCATTTATCCTCCATCCTACTAGTAATGACATTCTATCTCAGGTAAATGCTTTTTGAGCCTTGCCAGACAGGCTGGCTTTGCATCAACCATGAAAGGGCTAAAACATGCCAGAACAACGGGACATCCTTTCAGCGTTCCACAGCAGTGGTATCAGCCACCTCTGAGCTCACTGTATGAAATGTCACCTCATCAGTTTATTTGACAATGACATTGTTTACCTGAATCCACAGCGATTATTGATTTTATCCACATCTCCCCTCTTTAATCTATTCTACGCTGTTCCCACACAAATTATTTTGTGTTACTGAGCAAAGGAGGAATATTTAGTTTGAATGCCTTCATAGGCACGTGCCGTTTGCTACCACTCTGTCTTTTGTCTTGAGAAACAACTGTAAGACATAAGCAATAAATTGCAGTGCAGAAGTTAACCAGAAGGTGGGCAAGAGCAATCTAAAATATGCAGTATCTCAATATGACTGAAACTGACAAACTATTTGCTGTTGCACACAGATTCTGCCTCAGAGGCGACAGACTGTAAAGACGTCTGGGTGACTATCGGAGGATTACCCTGGCTTTAAAGAGGGCAGAACCCTGGCCCTAGTACTAGGAGTGGGCACTTTGAAGTGGCGATTAGGCTCTGAGCTTTGCACCCAGAGCTTCTCAGGCACTGCCCTCGCCATCTCAGTCAAAGCATAAAGATGTGGTGTGGCAGCTTTGCTGACTGGACACTGCTCCAGTTCCGCCTGTCCAATTAGCAATGTCTTCTACCCCTGAGGACTGGTCCCTTTCTGCTTGGCTTAGCTCACTGCATGTGGGCCAGATCACCTAGATGTACACAGTAATGCTTGTTGTATTCAATGATCCTATGCATCCTTAGAGCTCTTCATACTTAAGACTCTGCAGTTTGATATCTGGTTTAAGCTCCTGTGCGACTTGGTCTTTGTTGTCCTCATCCGCAAAAGGGTTTATTACTAACTCATTTACACTATTCATCCTCAATGGATTTTCAGTTTCACTGAATGGTGCCATTCAGATGTCATTCATCACCCTCCATTTGGAAGTATTTTTTCATTCCTTACCCAAGTAGACAATAGCAAGGATTACTAAATGTCACATGAGCTGTTCTTGTGAAATTATCTCCTAATTACAGTTGTAGAATACTAACACTGTTTTATCTCTGACCTTACTAATGCATCACCGGAGTATTTCAGGCCACAAATTTTGTTTAGTTCAAGGGGAAAGAAAAATTGAATTTCCTGAGTGCTGTGATAGCTGTATGTATTCGAGGCTTCTCATACTCTAATGATCCCTCTTTTTCTCTACAGCCATAGTGCTGGAGATTTGCATATCTCCCTAATACCTCAACACCGTGCCTGTCCTTGCTTTTATTCCTCTGCACTGTCTGCTCACAGTGCTCCTCTGTACCTTCTAAAAAGAATGTCATTTTACATGTACCAGGAAGCAGAATCCAGCTGTCCGTTACTCAGTGCATTAACATGGCCTCTTTGGATGCGGCATTTTATTTGGAGGCGTTTCACTCCCTAACCTCTCGTGACTGACACAGATCATAAACCATCCCACCCTCCACCCCACCCTCTGACCTTCAAAGAGAACACAGGACTTCAGGCCCTACATCAGCTGCTGGCTTTCACATATCCACCTGACTCTCCAAGCTATTCGAAAATCATAGCCTCCATCATAGAGGCACTTAGTGCTGTGGCTACCATTGATGCCCTTAGCTGGAGACCAGCTCTGTTTAAGATCCATTGCTGATGGTGTAAGATCTAATGGACTCAACTTTATTGACCTCTCTATGAATATACAGTAGCAGAGTATATAGCCTGCTTCTATTTCTGAACATCTATGAATAGAGATATTCATCATTCAGGAGGTGGATGTGTTTCACTGAATCTCGTGCTCAGGAGGGCACGGACCTATGTCTTTACCATTACTAACCTCTTTGAACGTAGATAAATAATGGAGGGACACCTGAGACAACTTGCAACAACTGTTTCGCTGATTATATCTATACTTATCTATACTTTCACAATCAGAACAAGATCAGTCACATAGGAGTGAATTTTTTCCAGTGTGGGGCAGCTGCTGTTTTCAGAAGATAAACTCACATAAAGGCAGGGAAAAGGAGGACTGCTAGCAATTAAACATAGACATAAACAGTACAGGTTTTTAAAAATACTTTGTTTTTATGAGGAATGAAATAAAGTTTCTTAGGCCTCAAGGATATGTATAATGGATTTTGGCTATAAGGCAGACATAGTGTTCCTCAAACATAGGACATCTTTAAATGTTGTGAAATTACCAGGAATATTAATGTATTTTTGAGTGTACTGCAAGTAACACATAAATAAGGACACCTGAATTGCAATCACTTTGAGTAGATCTGGATTGACAATAATATATGAAGAATTTGAACAAATACAATGAAAAATAGTCATCAGGCTCCTACAGAGGAAGAATAGCCACTGGCAAGTGAAAAGCAGGTGGCAACACTATGTGCAGTATATTAACATTTCAAATTGGTGTTTGTGTTTGTGCGAAAAGTGTTTGTCTGAGTTTTATTGCCGAAATCAGGAAAATCACTATAAAACTTGCAAGTTGGAGAATATTAACAAGACAATTTATCTCGGTTTTACTGAGCACTCATTGCACCCGCAGCTCTTCCTGTGGAGTATAAAGTCTGTGATGCCCATGTCTCTCTATCCACAAACAAAGATTTTGCTTTGTTTCTTTGCTATATCTGTACAGATTTTAGTGCAACTGCACAAAACTAAATGGTTCTTTTTGGTGGCCTCAGGTCTCAGGTGTGGTAGAGTTCCAACCAGCAATTGAGACCAAGGGAGGGCCATGGGATATGAGGCTGATCCCATTCTGATTTTCCACATGAAACAAGTTTACCAGCCACCATTCCTCCTCTGTGAGCTCATTTATTCCCAGCAGACATGGTGAAGTGAAGGATAAAGCAAAGATATGATGGAGGAGTGAGATGAAAAGGCCAATTGTGACAAGCAAAGGAAGAGAAACAGACAGCAGTTGAGGAGGAGACAAATGTAGTTATTGAAAGGAAAGGATGGGCGTCACTCAGTGGAAATGCATTCTGACACCCATTTATCGCTGTTTATTTAGGAATCAGAATTGTTAGAAGGATATGATGAAGTTGAATACGTTAGTATCTTTCCTGCTGTGCAAATATCAAAGCTCAGTGTGGCTTTATACTCCTGTCCTCTACAGCAAAGGTCACACAGTTGTTTAAATGTGGAGAACTAACTACAGCACAAAGTGATCACGAGGGTAGATCCACTATCACGAGGGTAGATCCACTTGCCGCTATCATAACCACTATGCAAAGACACTCAAGCACACAGGTGCCTGTATGAATCTCTCTCTCTCTCCTTCTCTCTCTCTCTCTCTCTCTCTCTCTCTCTCTCTCTCTCTCTCTCTCTCTCTCTCTCTGTGAGACACATACACCAGCAGCAATAGATGATGTTTTTTTATGACTCTCTTCCAGAGAGCCACCTCTCTCACTGGGCATCTGCTGATACCCATTAATCATGAGCTCACTTGTATTGTCAGCCCAGCCTCACTAGTCTCTCCCCCTTCTCCCTCCCTTCACTTTCAACTTGTCAGTTAACAAGCTGTGACACCATGACAGTGATGTGTGTGCAACTGAGTGATGCCTGGCTGCAGCCCTTATTGGAAAGGTATTGAAATGCTCCGGCATGAAGGGGGTAGTGATGAGATTGTATTTCTGTGCTCCTTCTGACAGAATGTAAAAATGGCAGCACTGCCTTGTTATTCAATTAAACATGGAGGGAGACAGCCCAGCTTTGGGTTTCCCCCCTTTGACAGCATGATTTACCGTGGCATACAATCAGCTCTGTAGCAAAGTTTCCATGTTTTTATTTAATACACAATGTTTAAAATATAACCCATTTTTTTGAAAAGCATCACTCATTTTCTCTCTCTTTCTGCCTCCCTGTTTATGTGTGTGTGTGGGTGTGTGTGTGTTTGTGTGTACAGGCTCAGTGTCCCTCAGTGTGTTCCTGGTCTCCCTCGCAGTGACAGTGTGTGCTGTTTGGCTGGTGGCTCTTTGTGGCGTCTGTGGTTGGTGTCAACGCAAGCTGGTGAGTTTACACACACACACACACACACACACACACACACACACACACACGAACACATGAACACCCGAGCCTCACTAACAGATATACTGTCCCCTCCAGTCACATTTGTTGACATCCTAACATGCTCTAATCACCAGAGAGCCTTATTAACATTGTCTGCTGTGGGTTTACCAGAAAAGGACACTATAGTGAACTGGAGAAAGCAAAGTATGTGCAAATATTATGAAAATCAGTGCAAATATTATGTGCATTCTTGTTGAACTGAGTATTTTCTGTTACAGTTATTAATGTAGACATATTACTAGTTGTTGGAGAAAAAATCTTTTACTATACTCCATTACAAGTTAGTCCTTCATTCAAAATCCTTTTCTACAAAAGCATGGAAGTACTGCATAAGCAGCAAAAGTTACTAAAGATATTTAAAGTGAGAGAACTCAAATGGGTCACAAAACGAAGGGGTTGTGAGATAATTAATGGGGTCTGAAAAAAGGGAAAAAAAAGTTCTGCTGTGCAAATTTTTACTCATCTTCTGGACTTTGAACTGAATCTTTGTTGTCTTGTGAAATATTGGACAATTTTACCTGTTTTGGTTGCAGTGATTTGAATTAAACATTATTTTGTGGAACTTCTAACAAATCAGACACATGTGAAATGTGACAAGTAGCCAACCCCTGGCACTGGTTCATCGTTAAGTTAATCATTTATAATGTAATACTGTACTGTATGAACATCTTTGCTCATAATGTATTTTTAATGTAAAATCTTAATCTGAAACTAACTAGTTACTGTTAAATGAATACAGTGAAGTCAAAAAAACAATATTCCTCTTTAAAATGTAGTTGAGTATCATAAAATGGAAACACAGCTAAAGTACAAATACTTCAAAACTGTGAATGAATAAATGTTCTTGTTTACTTTCTACCACTGCATATTACTGTTGAGAGATAGCCACACCTACATAAGTGTCAAATGACCACAACAGAAACAACAACAGTCAATCTCTCAGACGTTGGCAGCTACGACACTAGTAAACTGTGCTGATAGGCCATCAGCACCAGTCCACTCAATGAGGAGAAACAGAGCACAGATCAAGTAGACTGACCTCTGATAGAGGGCATATCATTGTGATTATCCATCCATCCATTAGCTACACTGCTTATCCTGTGAGGGTTGCAGGGGGGTGGAATCATTGTGATTATGTGGTATGAAATGTGATTGATTAAAGGGAGGCAACTAGTCATTAGGCAGACACAGGTGTACGGCTGAGTGCCACTTGACTGATTTTTTTTTTTTTTTTTTTTTTTTTTTTACATTTTCATGCATTTAAAGTTAATTGATTTCTGATTCATCCTGTGCTTGTTCAACCAAGAAACTGTAAGATGGCTGCACCTATTTTAACTTAAATGTTGCTGAAACTCTCAGTTGTTTCAGCTCACAACCACTTTGCTGTGAAACTTATTGGTCCACAGATGGCAGGAATTGGCTCTGCACACGATATGCCACTCTACACAATGTCATTTGCATTGCTATTGAATCACCAGTAAGGTGGCTGTACCTAGATTACTGTTGGATGCCATTAAGATATATACGAACTAGGGGGGAAATGGTCTGTGCTGAAATGAAAGTGCTGCAACACAGTCTTTCCATTGTTTGCTTCATTGGAACACTGTGTTATATTTGATATTCCACTTTTAAGTAAATGGAGCAGTGAATGACTCCTGGTTTCCTGCTGTGGATGAAGGCAGTTCTTCTGCCTGCACCTTGGAAAGTCCCTGAGGTCCTCTCCAGAGCATTGCTGTAAATGGATTTTATTTCTATCCTGTGACAGTGCCGTGCAGCAGCCACAGAGCAGCAGTGGGCTGGGATAGGGTGATGATCTGACAGCCTTGTGACCATGTGAAGGCCGCTATCAACCACATCCTCATACACCAGACGATATGTTTTTATCTCAGCGAAGACGCTGTTTGGGGATGCTTTATTTTTTCTTTCATACAAGAGCATCTTATCCTGAGCCCTTATCTGGGGTGTGTGTGTAAATGTGTTTGTTGTATGTATGTGTGTGTGTGTGTGTGTGTGCGTGTGTGTGTGTGTATGTGTGTGTGTGTGTATGTGTGTGTGGTGGGGGTGTGTGTATGTATGTGTGTGTGTGTGTGTGTGGTGGGGGTGTGGCACTAAGATGTTAATTAAGGGCTTTGTAGTTTTGGACCACTTACTTTGGGAAAAATGTCAGCGGCCCACTGGTGTGAAACCACATTTAACACAGCAGCTTAATGTACAAAATAATAAAGTGTGACTGAGATAAATGGCAGTCATTTCTATGATGATAAATGTGTTATTAATGATGCATGATCTGCTATTGGTGACGCACTGTGCTATGACAAAGCACAAATACTACTGATCTTATTAAAAGTAATTTTCTATCATCTTTAGGGTGTGTTGTTTTCTATATGTGACTAACAGCCATGAAGGCTCGGCAGCCATACAATCTGTTCTTCTAAAAAAAGACATGTTACAGACCTCACTTCCCTTGATCTCTTTATCTCCCTTGTTTTCAATGGTAGCACTATATTCCCTGAACACTTGATTAGTGTGTATATACATTATAATTTGCCTAGTTTGCATAATGTACTTTATACGTTCCCCATCATTACAGATGCATGTTGTATATGGTATACTGTAAATACATGTAGGTGGAATATTTATGAAACAAAAATCCCTCGTTAGGTTAAAAGTTAAAAGTATTGGTCATTTTTATATTAAGCTACCACAGGCCAGTCCACGTCTAAAACCTTCATTTTTGATATATCCGAGTGCTCCCTTTGACAGTGTCAGCTTTCATAAAGACAAATTTTTGCCTGAAGCTTCACATGTCAGTTGGGAGTAGGGCCATGCCAGTTTTGGTTATGATTCATGGGTTAATAGACAAGACATTTTGGGCGAGTGTTGCTTTTGGTGTTTTAGCTTTGGCAACCAGTGCGATGGGCTTTATTTTAAAAGTCCTCATGTGCAGTCATCCTGAAGCCTTCTTCCTCCTCGGCTTTCTGTTATCTAAGCCCCCTGGAAGTACTGCACATTGACTGCTACCCTCTCCTTCTGTTGGCCTGCTGAATCTGTTTTTAGAATATGTGCTAAGCCAATGTCATTTTTATAAGCGACTTCACATTTTTTTACTCAGGTTTTACAGCAATTATTCTTTCGCACTGACTGATATATGGGCTCACTGTCTGTCTGTATAATAATTTTAATAAAAGGAAACCATTTTGTATATACAATCAAAGATGGTAACAACAACAAAGAAAAAATCCAAAAGATGATACAATGATTAACAGTGTTATTAAGCTTCTGTGTTGAGGGGCCGATGATTGTTAGCGAGGGCTTGTGTTGTCAGTGCTGGGTGGGATTTTTGGAAACCTGAGGTGGTGCAGCTAACATCTGTTTGAGCAGCAGTGGCTGTTTGGCATTCAGAAGACCTCCGCCTGCTCCTGTGAGCCCTGTGCTGTTTGATCTGTGACATAGTTGTGTTGGAGTTGAGATTGGACCTGACCAGATTCACAACCTGATTTGGTCCCCCTTGGGTTTCTATCAACAAGCTTCACTGTTTTTGTTGCATTAAATGGGAGTTACTAATTCACGGTTGTTTGGAGGATGATAGTAATTATGCCAATCAGAGGAGAGACAAGACATGTAAATCAATAATTATAGAATTTATAAGGAAATTGTGACCGTCTGGGCTATGTTATAATAACATTACATTATGTGGATTTAAAGTCTTGACCTGTCACATTTAAGTGACAGATAGTGTTGGCGACGGTCCTGGTGATATGTAAACTTTATGCCTCTGTGATTACATGTTTCTCTATGTCAGCTAATACTACAGAAGTACACAAATATAAACAAATTTTTTTTTGACAGATTCTAAAAGTGAATGATCACTTGATGATTTAGCAGCCGACCACCATTTTAAATAGTGCACTCCTCTCTAATTATGGTGTGATGTGGGTAATATTGAGCGAGCATGTAGACTCTTGCTGCCTGCTAATTCACAGCAAACAAACACAGCTGGATGTTGGAAGGGAGTGAACTGCCAACTGAGACGGAGAGAGCGGTAGTTTTACTCTGTCTCCTCTCATGTGGATTCTGCAAGAAAACCCGCAGCATAACCCAGGTCAGTCCAACAACAGGCCCGTTCTCAGTCATCTGCAGCAGTGTAACCGAAAAAGGCCTCCAACCCAAACTACATATGCAGGCTCAGTGGGCCTCCTTCCCCTTTCATTACATCCATTGTCATGCCCTACAAATTACTCAGACACTAAGTTAACACATGAAACTGTAGTGTTTATTAGGGTATTCTGTAAATGTATGTTTATAACACATTTAAGTCTGAAAGTTCAACATATTTCAACTCCTCCAGTGTAACTACTGTGTAAAGCTTTTAACACGAGGTTTTGGAACTTTACAAAAAGTTATTTCCGTCTATCTCAGGTCTTCTCACTGAGAAATGACAAGTCCTCCAAATAAAATAACAAAATCCATGTTTGTTCATGCCCTCTCGGAGGAGAAATAGAAGCGCTTTCAGATCTGACACCTCCTGCTGACAGGACAACACAATTTGTCTGTGCCTTCCAAAATCGTTACAAATCACTGTTGAAAAATAAACCAGTTTTATGATGTGATGATTCTCTGGTTAAGGTGTGGTTAGGATCAAGCCATAAAACAGCTTACAGTAAATAAGAAATAAGGTTAAGGATAGGTAATGTTAGGGATAGGCACTGATTGTGATCTTGTTTAAAAAAAAAAGACTCACAATTTGAAAGAGTAAAGGGTCCACTAACCTGACCCCCTCCTAACTAGACTTGATTGCTGTGTAATAACATCACGTGAAACTTCCTTTCCACACATCATTATTACTGCAGCCACTAGAAAGCTTCATAAACCTATGTATTTTATAAAAAATGTATGTTTTGTATAAAAAACTCAACCCCAATATTAAAACTGAAAACATGGGATTAGAGCCTACTATTAGTCACAAACTGACTGGCTGGTCTTTTCAGTGTAATCAGGCAGTAATGTTACATAATAACTCAATCAAAGTGTTCTGATGCTGCTGGTGATTTAATTGCATCAACAATATTTATAATACAATAGTAAAACTTATACATATGGCTGCGAGGCTCTAATATTCTTTAGAAACAAGAAATAGTGGGTCAAACAATTTATTTTGTCTACAATTTAAATTATTTATAATGCTAAAAATATAAATGTCAAAATTGTAGATTAAAACAAACCTAATTCTAGGTTTTTCTGAGGGTCCTGGGTAATTATTTCCACTATTTCATTCATTATTCATTCATTCTGCTGTTTAGATATTAAAATGTGCTAGTGGAGGTTTTTTTTATTTTTTTCTTTTTCGAAAACGAAGCTTCCTGCATTTTGAATATGTCTCATAGTTGATTCATCATATCAGGTGGAGCTATTTTGAACCTGCAGCTCAGAGCCAGACAGCACTGAATACTGTATGAATGGTAGGAAACCCTTTGTTGTGTAACAAAAAGACGACTGGTTTAAATTAGAAGGGATAAGAATTAAGTATTTTTTAAGGGTATTTGAGTGGGGGGGCATGCTGCTCACATATACATTGTGGTATTGAGCTGATTTTCCTTTTTTGTCTCTTGGATTATGTCCATAGAGCTGGTGAGCTTTGTTATATCAATCACAATGGATTCCTGCAGCTTCTACACCTCCCTTGAAGATTGAAGCAAATTGTTTGTTATGCACTCTTGTGAATGAGCTGGACAAAAGGTGTGGAGGAGATGTTTTTTTCATCTTTGTGTGTACCTCTGTGTTTGTTTGTATGTGTGTGTGCGTGCGTGCGTGCGTGCGTGCGTGCGTGCGTGCGTGCGTGTGTGTAAATGACGATCGTGGGACTTGAAGCCCATTGCACCATCGCAGAATGTGTAAATCACTTCTTGTATTCACATCTAATCCACTTGGGACTTCCTGTCCCTCCCTCCCATGTCTTCATCTCACATGCTGTTCTGCATGTCCTTGTTTTTCTCTCCCTTTTTTTAAAATTTTGATTCCTATTTTCAGCTCTCACCCCTTTTCTGTACTGGACACTCACCCATCCTCTGTGTCTTCCCACCTTCCTGAAAATTTTACGATAGCATTGAATGATACATGAGTTTCCTTTGATAGCTTGTCCTCACCTGACAGAAATTGGTGGAGGTGCTTGTTGTATAATAAATTTTTTGTATTGGGAAGAGTCTTACCTCTTGGGCATGCAGATGTTCTGCAGCTTCGATGGTGAATGAAATTATGTGACACCATTTCACGTAGTCAGCCAGCATGTCAAGGCAATGATAACAGATATCAAATGCCTAAAGCAGACTTTAAAAGGTCATGAATGGTCTTGATAATGTGTGGGCTGAGAAAATACTGACATGTTGTGATGTGTTCAGTTTATATACTTATTACTTCCATGTCGATGATAGTTTATGAAGAGACCGTTTATCTAGAAGTCAGTGTGAAAATTACAAACACACCTTTTGTATGCAGCTGTTTAACTAGTCTTTCCTGTCAGATCTGTGTTTATTCATTTGTGGACCTTATCATTTTTGCCCAGCAGTGCTATTGTCAACTCTGGCTAAGTACCAGGCCAACAATATCCAAAGCTACAATACCCAAGATGTGGATTGTAGTTCGAAATTATATCTGTGTTATCTGGACCTCATGGAGTGTACATCCATCTGTGTGTTAGGTTCTGAAGCTCAGTATATAGGCTGTTGCACAATTTGCATTTCCATATGCTCCTGCTATTTATGAACATTGCATGCATCATAGTTAGATCTGAGTCAGTTCAGTCCCTGTCAGAAATGCATACATATCCTCTGGCTGATTGCCTCTCTGTATTTTTATTTTAGCGCTTGGATCTATGAGCTTGTTTTTACATGGAACGGTTGGAATATGGGTTATTGTACTATATGCTTGCCATATGCTATGCAGTCTAAAAGAACACAGATTAGACAAGGGTCAACAAGCTTTTTGCAGTCAACTTTTTAACTACTCTTACTCATACTGTCTTTTACTGCCTGTCTGTTGTTCATGGTTCTGACTGATCAGGTGTACAATTCTGGGTGGAACTAAAGCTAAGACCACGACCTCGCCCTCACCCATAGCACTGCCTTCAAGTCACCAACTAAACCTGATATATGCTGCCAAAACTTGAGAATTAATTTTTGATAGTTTTGATCTCTCAAAGACAAAGTAACATACTTTTGTGGATGGACATCAAAGGTTTTCTCACAAATAAAAAATAACTCGTGGTGATCTACTACAATACCTTTGAATCTCATTTTTGATGTGTAATTCAAATAGATCTGATCTAGTAGCCCTTAGCTGTTTCTCCAAGCTGGAGAAACAAGTGTCCTTAGAGTCACCTTCTTACATAGCTAGCTAGCTACCTATCCATAGTTATAATAAATGACCCCAAAAATGGTAACAACAGTGGATGAGATTGATACAGCTTTACAAACTGTTGTAAGTTGACTTACAGAAATAACTACTCTTCAGTCAAAGTTAAACTTACTGCTTATAGCAACTATTAGTACTTGTAACCAACAGTTTCTGTATCACCTGAGAGTGAAATGGATGGGACCAACACATGACTTGCTACTGTTAGGTCAGTTAGGGTAGCGCTAAAGGCTCTATTACTCTAGTGATGTCTGGTAAAACTTGTAATGGCCTCTGGAGATACATGCTCATCCCCCAACAAACATGCCCATCACTGGAAAATGCCCCTCAGCTGACTTAAGATTCGATTGTCCAAATCAAGCCATGGTAGCAATTAAGTGTTCTTTCCTCCCACTCATTTTATGTACTGGAAAAATCCTTGCCTATCTGTGCTGTGTA
This sequence comes from Istiophorus platypterus, assembly GCA_016859345.1. Taxonomy (NCBI): domain Eukaryota; kingdom Metazoa; phylum Chordata; class Actinopteri; order Istiophoriformes; family Istiophoridae; genus Istiophorus; species Istiophorus platypterus. Next base: position 17,767,658 of record CM029121.1, on the reverse strand, counting down.
TCAGAGCATCACTTTCAGGAAAGCTTGTTTGGTATTTGGGGGTAGGGCAGCTTTAGACTGATCCTTTCCCTGTCCCACGTAGCAAAGTGTCAATAGAGATTACCTGCATTGTGACACATCAGAGACACCTTTAACTGTAATGAGCTTTTCCAGTAGAATGTGCCCAATGGACCTCACTTTTCAAAGCCTTTAAATTGCCTTTATTTCCATGGTTACAGCAGGTCATGCTCTAGCTATTTGAAGTCAGGCTGGTGCAGGACTTTCTAGAGGCTTCTCTCCAGTACCCAGTGGATTACCTTAAGGAGGCAATTGCCATGTAAATTTCAGGGTGGTGCGGATGATAATCATAGTCAGAAATGGCTCTCCACAGCAGATTTGATTTGACTTTGATGAGTATAATCAGGAGACCATCAGGTAAAGGACTGATGGCACAGTGTTCCTGAGATAGTGGGAGAGGCATTTACACTTGAAATTAGTCTAGCAAAAACACGGCGTCAAAGGGCAAATTTAAGCTAACCTTTTGTTTCTCGTCTCTCTTTCTCATCCCCTTCTATGCACTGGCTCAAGGGGAAGAGGAATAAGCCAGGAGTGGAAGCAGCAGACACCCCAGATTCAGCACGTGGGCGAGGGGAGAAGAAAGCCATTAAGTAAGTACCTGGTAACTGGTTGGGGTTGAATAATCTGGTGGTAACAAACTCTATTTGGTTCAGCTTTGAGTCCCTTGATGTACACTACACAAAGAAGGCAGAAATTTAGGCCAGTTGTTTTATCTTGAAGAGCACATTTTCTACAAGTGCATGTTCGGGCAAACATTAATTAAAAGGTTAGTGATTTAATCAGTATAGATTAAATCTGTATTATCTTACCTGTTAAGCTTTTGGCTGGACGGGTCTGCACTTATCTTATGGGTTGTAAGACAAGTCTCCCTTAAGTGCAGGTCTTTAGGAACACCTCTGCATTGCTTAAAATGTTGCAGGTTTAAGTAAACGGAGAGGGGGTGGAGCCCCTTTTTGTGAAATCATTGAAGTATAAATGTTTGGGAGGATTTTGATCTAACATTTCTTACAGGGCTCAAACTAAGATTATGGTATTCTCTGTTCCTGCTGAAAGAAGAGTATGGGTCAGACCAGAAAATGTCAGTTTTGAAATGCTAAGTACAATACTTCAGTCCACATAATGCCTCTGTTAACCTGCTAATCACTACTTCTCTTCTATAGCTGCTGTTTTCTCAGCTGTTTTTAATGTCTTTGTTTAGTTTTTATTTCTGTATGGATGGTTTGAAGCGCTAAAGATGGGCTCTGTGAATGTATTCTGACTTGGGTTCTTCAGTCTCTTAATTTTAGTATTTTCTTTCTCACTGGCTCTAACAGCATCAGTGTGCTCTGTTGGCCATTTCAGCTTCAAACTCCTTCTCTTTGTGCATTGCCTTTCTCTCCTGCTCTGTCCCTGTGCTACAGCTCTGACCACTGCTGTGTGACTTGTATGACATCAGTGATTCGGCTCACCTTTTCCTCCTCTACTTTGACTGTCTGCAGTTTATCTCTCTGCCTTGTGTCTCATGCGTTCATGCGTTCTCTCGGCTCACACCGAGGAAGGGGGCCAGACTTCTTAATGTTTACTCAAATGTGTTTCATCAGTGGTGCCATGCTAGATGAACAGAATGTAATCATATGCTGAATGTATTCATCAGATTATGACTTCCTTTTTTCTTGCTATCTCTCTTTCTGTCTCTCTGTTTGTTTGCTGCAGCACATTGCTTTATGAAAAGCTTTTGTGAATACCCCCACCCCCAGGCTGCCCCTTTGTTATGTTTTTTAAATATAACCACCGTGGTGATTTGTCAACTTCAGGTAGAATTAGACATTAATCTGGGCCTGTTTTGTTTCAAACTCCCATCCAGTGCAGTTGTAAGACCACCTCTCTCCCTCAAACCAAGCCCGTGCATCATCGCTGAAAGCAGGAGGAGCTATTACGAATGGTTGGTTGGTGCCAAGGCTGTCCATAGTTGTGTTGCTCTGACCTGTCTCTCTCTTTGGCCACAGTGATCTAGACAGAGACTTTTGGAATAACAATGACAGCAGCACAGTGCAGCAGAGGTGGAGCTCCTATCCGCCCAAGGAGTTCGTACTAAACATTTCTCCCTATGCCCCATATGGAGATCCTCGCCTCACACTCAAGTGAGTCTTGGTCCAAGGCTGGTAAGAGACTTCCCCCTGAGCAGGGCTGTAACGAGGCAGGGGCAGTGCCACTCTCCCCTTTTCCTTCTCTGTCTTCCCCCTTTCCTTCCCTTTCCTTTCCTTGATCTGTCTTCCTCTCCTCTCCCCTCCTCAAACCATCATTATTTCTAGCTGTACAGTCACCACCACAAGCCACTTATCAAATTGGACCATTGGACGTGGAACTTATGTTGTTTGACAGCTTATTAAATCCACCTAGTTTAATAATCTCAATTATTTTAGGATCTCTTAGGAAAAATTACTGATGGGTAACTGGGGATATTTAACCAAAGGCCTTTTTCCATAAATGTAATTCTGGACATTTCTATACTTATTATTGTTGTATAATGCGATTTCCATCAACAATAGTAATAACAGCAACTATAGCAACCTACTGAAGGTTAGCACACTGGCGGGTACAAATGGTTACTAATAATTACTCCTAATCAGCTTGGGAAATATCAGTGTAGGAAATATCATACATGTACATTACAGTATCCCCGCGATAGCCATTCGACTATTCATGCAGCAGCAAAGCAGCACAGCCCCCCCCCCCCGGCTAATTTATGCTGGTACTCCTCATGTCACCTTTCAATGAACACAGAGGCGTATTTTCACGTGCCCCCCTACTCGCTACAGCCCTGCCCATCCCACTAACTCCTGACCTCTAACCTCTCACCTCTCTCTCATGGGGTGTAACCATGGAGACGGACAACCCTCGTATCGCCCTCCTCTCTAAAAGGCACGTGTATACTTTAACCCACCTTTGCTGTGATCTATGTATCTCCCTGTCCTTAGCTTGTGTGAACTGAAATTTGCTGGTTGTAGTTGTTGTTGTTGTTATTGTGGAGGCTTGACCGTTGTACCAGGTTGCAGTGTGGTGCCAGTGTTCACATGTGATTTACACTCATCTGTGGGTTATCTCTGATCCCTATCAACCTAATATCTAATGTGTACTGCACTAACATTGTAGCACTTCGTCCACTGTCTATCATATTGGGAGATAAGGTAACATTGTTTGTACTTGATGCAATAAAAGTAATGTTTTTTTACTCACTAGGCACTTGAATCCAATAAAGCACTAGCAAGGTCATACCTATCTCCCTCCAGGCACTGAGAGGGCACTAAGCTTAGACATCCGGCTACCAGGCATCTGTCTGATGAACTGTCTAATAACCGGTCATTTGTAATAGACCTAGCCGTTGAGGGCTATGTGTTAAATTGCCTGGAGAAAGGAGGCAGCAGTGTTCTTATGAACGTGGTGGATATATGGAGTACTGTCTGAAAACTCTACCTGAAGATGATGACCACTGATCTTGGGAAACCTGTTTAGACCCTAGGGCTTGTGTATTTGTCTTTTTTTTTTAAAAACACTCAAGGTTGTCATTTGTTGTCCATACAGCTGTTTTTCATTAGGTCCTGTCTTCACAGGTTTTTCTCCTGGCAAGTGGTAAAAATAGATTAACTTTTCATTGCAGTAATGGTAAAATAAGTTGTTTTATCAGAGGTTTGTGAACCACTAAAAGCACTGGTATTCAATTAAAATAAGAAAACACAATGTAAAGATATTTATAAACAGGAGAGACGGGGAGGACCACCTGACTCTAACCCGTAATATACCACTAAAGCCAACAGACAGCTGGAAAATCATTTCCTGCTTGAGATTATCTCGAGATCAGCAGCTTTCAATCACGCTAGGCCTAATTCATCAAACAGGTTACCTCCCCTGAGCGATCGATCTCCATGTTTAGAGATATATTGGACTTAAATCTCAATAGTATAATTTTTCAGTATCGAACTTGTAGTATATTTAAGGCCAGCAGCAGTCATGGCAAAGTCTTGAAGAAAATGGTCGTAGTGAATCAAGATAACTATTTTTCAAATTTATGCACTGCATTTGCTGAAATATATTTACTATATATTGTAATCTATTTGATCAATCAGATAGCGCTGACATGAAAAAATGTCAAAGATTATGTGTCTGTGTTTCTTTTGTAAATCATTTCTATTCTCACAAAAGTTCAGTCAGAAATAGGATTGATATCTGAATGCTGTATATTCCTATAAATACTCCTGGTAACTCATGGCCTCATTTATTTATGTGCTCCTACTTTTATTAAGAGTATAGCCATTCACCTTGTGCACAGCTCGACAAATGAGGCCCATATCTCCGGTGCTGACCGTCGGCTCCAGCAGTATCATCCATGCTGTTGTTGTGATTGATGACTTATCTAAGTGCACTTTCAGGTCAATTGGTCAGACTTAAATGTGAAAGGGTGACCTTCAAAGGTACATGATGCAGTTGTAGCACACCATGAATCGACACTTACTTACCAGGCAACAGTGTCTTCTGGGTCTCATATTTTGTGTCTCCTGGAGCAGGAGTACCATGCATATTAATGAAAGGTAGTCATGTCACCAGAGGGCACTACTGTGCTTTATTTTTGATCATCTCTGCTTTCAGAGTAGAGTGACATTTTAAATACAAGACCAGTTTTTAGAGGACATCACCTTCTATAAATTATGAACACTGAATAATTTCTGTTCCTTATACCTTTTTGGGACATTGATATGATTAGATTGCTCTGATTATATTTTTTGCTGTGTGGTACAGGTTTCTCACTGCTTCCTATTAATTATTATTCATGCTAAGTGGTGATCAAACCATAAGTTGATCTTTAAGAAATGAAATATTACAGATTAGTGTCTAAAAATATAATACAATCAAGGTTTTATAAGAACAGATGCACTTGTATTTAACTGAATGTCACTTTGGATGACTTCCAAAATGAGATGATCATTTGCTCATGAGGCACACCAGTATAAGTCCTCTTACTGCTCTGAGTTGCTACTGTTGAATTGCCTTGTATAGAAGCACATCTCAAGCCCCAAAAGCCTAGATGAATAAGAGAATGAGTATTAAATGACCAGCATCCACACACTGTTGCTGCTAGTGAATGCTGTCAGCTGTGGTATTGGTCTTCAGGACCCAAAGGAGTGACTTCTTGCCGGTTTTTCACCCTCCACAGGCTCTCTGTAAATTCTTCTCCTCCTCCTCCTCCTCCTCCTCCTCCGCCTCCTCCTCCTCCTCCTCCTCCTCCTCCTCCTCCTACTTCTTCCCTCCCTTGTCCCCCACTCCCCCATCCCTCACTTTCTCCATATCAGACTCCAGAACTTTTCATTCACCTGCCTCACACTTGGCCTGGAAAACTAGACCTGCCCCCTCACACACTCTACTGATCTGTCTCACCTCCTTGGCCTTGTGGTTGCTCAATCTATTTTCCTGTGTGTGCATGTGTGTGTGTGTGGGTGTGTGTGTTTGTGTTTGTGTCTGTCTTTCTCACACTCTTTGGTCTTTTCCCCCTCTGCCTGTTGTTGTTTCTCCCTCTTCTGTACTCTCTGTCTGCTGTGTGGACCTTGGCACCCTGTCTCTCTCTCTCTCTCTTAGTGGGGCAGTGTCAGGGGGTCAGAAGGGGGCAGCAACTGGGCATGGGGATGAAGGGGGGGGTCCTTGTCGCAGTGACAGCGTGAAGAGCATGGTGACAGACGGAGTGAAGGCCGGGAGGTGGCAGACCGTCCAGGGCCACGTGCAGTCTGGAGGATTGAGACCCAGCAAGTAAGTTTTAAACTGGGCACATTTCAGTCACCGTGAAGCAAAATGAACAGTGTATTACTATGCAAATGTTACTCTTACAAATTTGTACCTCAGCAGCAGCTATGATCAGATGAATTAATCAGTTCTGAGAAGAAACAGGCAGAGTTAGGTCAACTTCAGCAGGGAGAAAAGTGCAGCTCAAGTGTCAAGGTGAGTGTGCGGGCACGTATCAAGGTGTGAGCACTGGGGAAATGTGAATACTCGTCATCATGAGACGATAACAATAGTTACTCAAGCTGTTACATGGTGACTTAAACCTTCAAATCAGACACCCAGCTGTATAGTATAGCCATCTGTGCGAATCCACAGGAGAATATGATCTGTTCATGTGAAGAAGTGCACTGTCTATAAGTGTTCTTTCAACAACGCACCATAGAAATAGTCTCATTTTCACACACTGACTGAAATAATGTTGCATATGCTGCCAGGCTGCCTTTTAATTAAGCTTTTGGCTGAAATGTGAACTACATGTTGATCACTGACTGCATCCCACAACCATGACGTACAACATGATTTAGGGTCTATATTTAGCATGTTGTAAATTAGGCAGTTAATTTTCAGTCCTTCCTGATTTTTTCACCTTCCTTTGGCACCTCGTGCCTGTGACTTCCTCCTCCACAACACATCATGCTCCACACGCTCATTGCTACCTCAGTCCTCATTCCCTCCTTCTCTCCTCTTCTCATCTTTCTTTTTGCCCCCTGTCTATAATTGGATTCTATTTTCAGGCCGCTATAAGTGTCTGTGTCTCTTGTGTTTGTGTCTCACACCCCATTTTCTGTCTCTCTCCATTGTCACCCTCTGTTCTTATCATTCCTTCGCTCTCTCTATCTTTGTCACTGTGTTAAACCACTCCTCCCTTATTCCTTTTCTTCTGTTTTGCTAACAGACTGTTTCATTAATGCAAACCTTCCACTACCCTTTCACATCGGATAGTTAAATATGATGGATAGCACAATAAAAGCCTTATGCAATATTGTGGCAGGTAAAGTAATGCAAAGCAAAGTAAACTGCCCCTAACTGATGTGAATAACTCTCTCATGACCTATTTCTGGTAGTCTGGGTTGCACAGCGATCTGAGAGAAAGGAGGATATATTTAGGTAGTAGAAAAGATATAAAAAAGACAATACAGGATACTGTGGAGCCCTCAAAATAATAGATGCATTAGTAAGTGAAATAGGATGTGTCATAGTCCTTCACATTGAGACATTTTTAAGAGAGGCAACGAGCCAATTAAATATCATTAATAAAGGGGAGGAGTGGAAAATGAGAGGCTGACAGAGGGAGGGAGTCTGACTGTAAGACTTGGTTGGCTGTCGGGATGTCTCTAGAGGTGCAGCATGTGTTTAAAAGACGAAAAAGACTTAGAGAGAAAGGAGGAGAGGCTATCAGAGATGGAAAAAGTTGACTGACGAATAGAGGAAATGGGGATCTCTCATCAGACCAAAAGAACCTCATCAGGAAGGCCTGGAAGCAGCAAAACCGCAGCCCATACACCTCGACGCTCTCACATGGTGCATAACCGCTCCACACCTGTGCGGACCGTGCACATCCGACCACTGCCCGCGCGAAACACACCCCCACGCAAACAGCACGCTCAGACCACGCAGACACGCAAGGTGCGCACCCATGTGACGCAGACTCACAGGGCAAGCTCACAGGCTGGACACTGCTGCCCGATGCCGCCCCATGAGCAGTACACAGCACACAGCGATCACTCAGGCTGCACCGTCTACTGCTATTTCTGCTACTGCTGTTACTGCTGCTGCCTTACATTGCTCTCCTTCTCTCTCCTCCTCCTCCTGTCTCCACTTCCCAATGCTCCTCCCTCTGCTTCTCCTTCCTCTCCCCACCCCTCGCGATCATCAACTTCCTGTTTGGGTGAACTTTCTTGTATCTATCCTGATGTCAATCTGACTTCCTCTGCTGTGTCTCCCTACTGCCCTGTGCCACCTTGTCTCATCTCTGATAATTCTTTCCCTGTCTTCTACATCTCATCTCCTGACTTCACTACTTCTGACCAAATCACCTCCTCTTGCCGCGGCTCCTCCCCTACATCTTCTTCTTCCTCTTCTGTGACCTCTGACTCCTTCCCTCCTCATCATCCTATCCTCTGCCGGCCGTGGCCTTCTTCGCGCTCTCTTTCCTCCCTGCTCCTCTGCCCTCCCAGCTTTGGGGAACCAGTCTTATCCTATGCATCTACCTTGGAGCACATCCCCTCTGGGCCGGCCCGGCCTCGGACGCTGCTGCGCCAGCAGAGCCTTCAGCAGCCTCTCATCCACCCATCAGGCCCTGGTCTCAGCCATCCTCCCACCACCTCCCAGAGTTTGGGACAATTACACACTGCACCTGGACAACCTGGGGGAGGGGGGGGTGCTGTGAGAGGAGAGGGAGGTGGCAGTGGTGGTGAGGCTGGGGGTGCAGGTACACGAGGTGGTGCCCGGGGTGCACGTGGCAGCCCAGCAGGAGCAGGGGCCTCTCGCTATAGGGGAGGTGGAGCAGGAGGGCGCTCACGTGCCAGTCCTGGCAGTTGGGATTACATGATGGACCAGATCCGGAATCGTGGCCTGGACGTCAAGTCCTTCCTGTGAGTCTCTACAACTGTTCCTTCCTGTCATCTCAGGCACCATCTTAGGCTTGTGTCTTTACTTACGTCTTAGTGCATATGCTGTGCTATAAATTAATAATTTATTTTGTGGATTTGTTGAAGGTGTCTCTTTGCTTTAATCTGTAATGCTTTACAATGTCTTAGAATCAAATAGTTTATAATGTATCCATGTTTAGGTATGGACTAATCTGTTTTTACCTCTGCCTTTGTGAAATACTTTCCTGTGCCTCTTCTTTTGGGTGTTTTCTTTCAGTTTTTATCTGATATATCCAGGGAAGGATATTACTTCTGTCTGTCAAAATATGTAGTGTGTGCTTGTGTGCATACATGTATAAATGTGTACTATGTAGGTGAGTGTTTTTGTGGTTCACAGTTGTTTGAGACTTTGTGTTTGGAGAATGTGCTGCTGTTGTTAAGGGGATCTTCTATATCAAGTTACAATTGCACTTGAGTCCATCTTATAACTAATCATGCTAATTCACAATGGTGAGGGTGAACACAGAGGAGGAGGCCAGAGGCCTATTTAAAAAATCTATTATAAACTTTAATAAGCGTAGGGTTATCAATGTAAATAAGCTGTTTTCTTTTAGCTCTAAGCCCTGTTGTTGTGTTGGAGATTGAGCAACGTCTCATTTTATCAAGACGTCATATATCACACACTGGTATTAACCATTATACATTATGTTTATTATTAGAGGGGTACATAATGTTACTTGCTATGTTTTATGATCCTTTCATATCTCAGCTGAAACAGAGTGTTTAATGGATTGATACATTGTGAGCAATAATGGGTTTCAAATTTGTTCATATCAGTGCATAGTGCGACAACAGTAATGAGTTGAAATGAATCTCAACACATTTTTTTGAGAAACCTTTCACAAAAAGCTTTTTTTTAATCTTTTTTTCCCCCAATTTTAGAGTGAATGACATCATGTGCATGAAAGGAAGGAAGTGGGGACATATTGTGGGCTATTTCTATCCTACTCTGTAATAAATTGTTTAATGTTTACACTGTATGCTCTGCTAAACAGTAGCATCTGTTTGGATGGCATTCAGCCTGTCTGCTGCAATTGTCTTTACAGGACAGAGCTACTGGTGCTAGTTCACAATATTCACGAGCCTTTGTCATGAAAAGTCATGATATATTTCATATTCACACTATCCCACTCAATCACAAGATGTTATTTTAGAATTTTGAATGTTAAATGTCCTGTTAAGTCGAGACGCCAGCAGGCCAATTCCAAATATTACAATTGTTTGCAACTAAAATGGCACCTCTTTTTATTTCTCCTATGCTAATAGTCAAACTTCTGACGTGTGTTGGCATGTGTACATCACAAAGGCCACGTGTCACTGTGCATCAGTATAAGAACAAGGGTTAAGCAGCTGTGTGTAGATTTGTGTTAACCCTGAAGCATTGATCTTATGTCACCAGCACCATTACTCCTACAACATATTGTTGCTGCAGGCCAGAAGAGGAGGGAGGGATGATGAGGGAGAGAGGGGCGTGGTGGAGGGATGAGGAAGGACACTGCCAAGGTACAACATGTGTTTAATGTCCCTTTGCACTGAATCCATTTTACAGTAGCTCTTCACCATTCGTTTTTCTTTTTTATGTGCATTAAAGCTTCTCCGGGTGTTTGAGTACGACACAGCTGAACTAATGCCATCGGCTAACTGAGCATTGGTGATAGAGCAAATGCAAGCACCAAGGTCATAGCCAACTGTAGCACCTATCATTGTAAATGTGAGATTGAGGTCATTGTTGTTGTATTTCCTTCTCTACAACAGTAAAACCTCATATGATTAATGACAGAGTGGTCCAGTAATAGACATGACCCATTGTTCAAGCCATTTAATTTCAATCTTGGCCAGATTCCCTATCTGTTTGAATCATTGCTCAATGAATGTGTTGATGTCATTGACACAGATATTGGAGCCGTTTGACCAAATGGATCTCTTGGGAAATTGTTCCCCATACTTTTTTAGGCTTAAAATCAATAATTTGTCCGTGTGTCATTAATGTCTGTTCTTTATTTTGCTTCTGCTTGCTTAATGTTTGGCACATTGATTGAGTTGTTTTACCAGTATTCTTCAAATGCCTATTTTTAATGGGTGATGGGAGGAGAGGGGTCAAATAATCAGTACAAGCACCACATCAATATGTTCAATAGAACAATGATTCTCAACGATTGAAATTATGAGCATAAAGTAATAGTTTATGGTTGAAATTATAGCTATAAGTAAAATACAAATGGTCAAACTAGATAATGTTATATTATTCCATATTTTCTTAGTGGAGATATTGTAACACAGTCAGAGGCTTAAGCTGTGGAACTGTGGGTGTCAGGGTGAAGGAAGAAGGGAAGGAGGCAGTGGTGAGGAGGCAGAGAATTAAGAGGAGGAGATAGGGACAAGGAGGAAAGGGGGATTTTGAGAGCAAGGGTAGTGGAATAGAGAGGATGAAATAAGAAGAGTGCAGAGAGAGCAGTGACCCAGAAAACGGTGACATACACCAAGCACCTCAAGATACTGTCACACTCAAATAGAAACAATTAGTCCAGATCTTCTTAATGAGGCTTAATTAAATCTTAATTCTGGAGAAAGACGACAGCCATGTTGGATGGGAAAGGTGAGTCTGGAGGGAAAGCAGAAGGCAGGTTAAATAACTAGATAAATTACTACTCTTTGTGTGTGTGTGTGTGTGTGTGTGTGTGTGTGTGTGTGTGTGTGTGTGTGTGTGTGTGTGTGTGTGTGTGTGTGTGTGTGTGTGTGTGTGTGTGTGTGTGTGTGTGTGTGCGTGCGTGTGCGTGTGCATACAGGTATGTACATACCTTTTACATTTGTGGAAGCTGATGTGAAAGCTGCTGAATATCACATCCATTAACAATCATAAACTAATCACCAACAGTTCCCTTAATTATTTGTTGTCTGTATGATGTGAACACAGCCTGCACCTGTTGTCGGAACCACTTCATTAATATCACAACATTATTATTAATTTGGCCTTTCAGTTGAAGGTATCTTCTTAATATCCTTCCCTGGACAAAGTGCTTACTGCTTGGGTGTTATGTGGTTTTGCAGTTTTTCTCTTTATGATCATTTCCTCTGTTACTGTTTCCTCTGTTTACTCTCATATGGTCTATTTTCCCGTTGCTTCTCTGCTTTCTGTCCTCGTTTTCACCTGAAATGACCTCTCTTTTCTTCTCTCTCCCTGCACCACACCTTCTTTATGTTCGATTTCCCTCTCCTTTGCATCTTTTCTCTCTTCTCGTCTTTTCTCTTTCCGTCTCTGTCTATCTCTTATTGTATTTTTTATGGGGAGCTAGTGAAGGGAAGCTGGTGGTCCTGGCTTTGGCCATCGGGGTGGCTGAGCAAGATGACTTTGCCAATATCCCTGACCTGCAAGAAACAGCGCAGGCAGCACCACCAACCAATCAGGACCCCCCCCCTGAGAAGAGGTACAAGATAATGTATGAGACTGCTTGTTATGTGCATGAGAGAGAATGGGGTGCAAATGAAAGGACGTGAAGGATATGATACCGAGGAGAAATGAGATGATTCCAGAATCTAGTTAGAGGAGAGTAGTTATGTAGTGTTTTTCAGTGAGTCACCAAAAAAGCACCACAGCTCGACACTTTGTTAAAGAAGAAGAAAAAAAAAAAAGAGAGCTGACTATGAAACCAATCTGGAAAAAAATCCTATAATGCTGAGATGAGTACAGATATAAAATAATGTGGATGTTAGCTGTAAAGCAGTAATGAGCTCATAAATCTCAGCTGTGAGATACTCACTGGTACTCCAGTCTTTTTTTTCTGCTTTTACAGGTAAAAAGTTCGGCCAATCAAATAAAACAGTGTTTTTCTCTTGCCAGTGGTCTTTTTTTTCCTGACCATTATAATTATCTCTCCTATCGCAATGACATGCTCCTCCACCATTTTCATCTCAATTTGTTTTTCTTTTCACTACTGCGTTACAGAGACCTCCCATTGGAAATTGTCATATTTCCTTTGTATTTTCATGCTTTTATTATCCCAGTCCTTTCTGCTCCTATGTTCTTTTTTTTCCCTCCTGCTCATTAGCTTCCTTCAATCACCCTCTGCTGCTCTGAGACTCCCGTCTCTGTAGCTCCACCGAGGGCCCAGAAAGCCTCCTCATTATTCCACAACATGTTAGTCACTTACATAAACATGCCGCTAAAAATAAACCTATTCCTTGCCAGCCACCTTACACGTTATCTCCCTATCTCCAAAAATAATTGGTCTTTCATTATGTTTAGGAAATGGACCACTTTCTTTGAGGAACACCTTAAGACTAAAAAATGACTACAGTGGTGTGTCATGTTAGACAAATAGCTCAAACCAGATAGTGCTTGTGTTGTTCATTTTCAGCCATGGATGGTAGTTTTGAATATTTGCACCAGGGCATAACATAAACAGAGCCGCAGTAAAATCCTGTGTTTGGTCTGGCTCTAGGCAGATGCGACACACTCGATTTCCTCTGCAGTCCAATTAGGCCGCTTTAACCTCACTTTGATTCTGTGACAAATTGGAGACAATTTGGAGATTCGTAATATGACACACACCTTAAAATAAAATGGCAGAGGTAGGTGAATAAATTCTGATGTACTTGTCGCGCCAATTATTCCTCCATTCACAAGTGTTTCATCAATTTGACATGAGATTTAAAGCCAGGGCTCTATTAAAATTCAGTTGGTAACTGTTTCCTTATCTAGACTGCACAGCTGCAGTATGAAGCTGCACATGTGGGCCAGAGACATTTATAGGTTCTCTTTTGTCTTCAGCACGATAGTAATTGTTGTGCCTGAACTAGTGAGCACCTTTATTATGAAAAGTTTGCCTTTAGGGCTATGCTACATCAACAACTAGTGAGAGATATTTGCCTCTTAGTTTATCTGCCTCATTTTAGTCTCTTGCCCCCTAGCATCTCATGGCCTTTTCCTAGAGTCAACACAGCACTGCGTGGAGTTTCAAACAAGCTTGAAAGTATTCTTTGAGTAAGAATGTCACATTTGTGAACATCAGAACTATCTCCATTGTTCAGGATTTGTGTGAAACCTGTGGCGCCACAGAGAAGTACAATTTTCTGTGTAATTTGCCGTTCATTACATCTGGCTTTCCCAGCATTTGTGTTCACCTTGAAACCTCCTTAAATGGGTTGTGAAATGCACAAATAGACTAAACAGCGAGAAAGAACCACAGGCTGCCTACCAATGCTTTGCCAGCAGGGCTGACCTCGATTAACTGTGATTGAGTGCATTGTGGTATTTTCTAGATTAACCTGAGGTTCATTTAATTTCTTTCAGTAAAAACAGAATGACTGGCAGCTTACAGTAAACAATAGAGAACAATAGAGAAGTAGGGAGTAAAAAAAGTGATTTGACTCTAATGAAAGCTCTGAAAGTCTCGGTCCTTTCGTGGGCACCTGTCTATCCCTCTCCTGAGCTGTAGACTAATTCCGCTAGAGCCATGTATTGTGTTGTTTGTTTCATGATGGATTACAAATTCAAAACTAAAATGAAAGATTTAGCCACGCTTTAATTGGATGCTAAATTTAGAGGCTTGAATAAACATTTTAAGTCTGCAGTGTATTAGAAATGCAAGGTGTAAGCTTGCTGGGGGTATATCATTCCCTGTGGTGTTAGTGCTGACTTCACAGATGTCTGACCATGATTTAATCAATCACGCTCTTGGCATTTTGCTCATTCTAAACGGGTCCTCTCGAGTCTGCGCTGAGCCAGAGACCAAGCCATTCTTTCATTCGCCTCTCACTCTCCACACCCCTCTGTGCAGCCATATCATCGCACTCGGTGCATTTACATCAAACATGTCCTTCATGTGCCATGCACCACTCATCTGCATACCTGCATCACTCACGTTACACCCCTTGAATTTATTAAACAAAACCAATCAGTCAGAGCAACATGTCCCTGGCAGACTATTTTCAGCCAAACATAAAACCTCTGAAGCTAATGCGAGTAGTTCATGCGGTCTTACAAACATTAACATCATCAGTGCTTCCATGAAAGCAAAATCTGTTCACTCGTGATGAAAAGCACAGAGCTGCTTCCTCTCAAGTGGCATGTGTTGCCCTACATTAGTGAAACACCCAGTGGTGGAAAGTAACTGAGTACATTTACTCAAGTTCTGTACGTTGTAGTTTTTACTCCCCTACATTTATTTGATAGCTTTAGTTAATAGTTACTGTACAAATACAGATTTTACATTATGAAATGTGGATTAATTTATAAAATATAATACATAGCTAAAGATTAAAACAACGGTTTACATTTTAGTTTATGACTCCTTACAAAAACATGTCGGGATGTTAATGAGTTGGGGCCCTTCGTCACGTTTCAGATGTCTATAAGCAGATCCACCAAAAAGACACCCCCCCCCAAACTTCACAAATGGTTTTATTTAAAAAACTCTTTAAGATCCAAAGGGGTTAAATTATCCAATATTTCACTAAAAAGAAGATTAGAGTAATATCCAAAATATGAATACTAATTTTTTTCACAGAAGTTTTTTTGTTTTCCTGTTCTTCTCAATAAATCATCTCAACACCCCTCCGATTTATCTTGTGACCTTTTATAGGGGACCTTTACCCCGGCTCCCCCCTGAATGTACTAGACTAAACTACCTAACAGTTAAAACTAGCTCCACCTCAACCAGCTAAAATGTTAAAATACTTTTTTACACATAGATACGTCCGCACAAACTATCTAATCATTAACATTTAATAATGTGTCATTATCAGAAGTAGTACTGTTTAACTTGTATAAGGAGTATTTTACTTTGTTTTATTGGTATTCTTACTTAGATAAAAGATTAGAGTGCTTCTTTCACCTCTGGAAATGGTATTACAAAAAAAGCATGCAGGTACAAATAACAACAGAGAGGCTTTTCATTTACACTTCAGTAGTGTTTATGATTCATTGTTGCTTGGCCATAGTTGAAGGCAAGCCAGACAAACACACTCTTATCCCCACTGGCCATAAGAAGGTGTTGTAGTGCGTGACATTCATCACGCTCCTTCCATGCCCTTGTGTGTGCGATCGCTGGATAAAAGCGCTCTGCGTGGCTATTTGTTTATGAAGGGATGCACGAGCTGACAGACAGTTAGAACTGTGCCAGAGTTGGCGATAGTCATAGAGACTTTCAAACCAAGGTCACACGCTGGCAGGGGAGAGAGAGAGGGAGGGAATCTTGTGTATTAAGATAACAGAAGAACTGGATTGCAAAATTGTGTGTTGCTTTGACTCTGGGGCCACACATGCCGAGATGTTTATATCCCAGGCATCCATAGGCTGTGGATCTTAGAAAGCTTAATTAGCATGTTAGAATGGCTTGTTGATGCGTCACTGGTCTTCACTCGTACAATTCTGTTGCGATTCAGTGAACCTATACTGTAGGTTCTCCTCCAGTGTTGCTATAAAGAGAAGCCACAATCCCCGAGAGCTTTGAATCTAGATCTCTCTCTGAGCAGCAAGCTGACAGTCCAATGAGGATGCAGATTCAGGACAGAGGAGGCGGGATATGTCTCAGTGCCACATCAACACATTGGTCCTTCAATTATTCATCCATGCATGTTACATTATTTTGTGTAAGCCAGTGGACCTTTTTCTCATTTCAGAATACATTTTGCAGATATTAATAGACATAGATGTGTATTTCTCTGCCTCAAAGACGTGATGCATTCTGAGTTTCTCTGAGGGTCTGTTAATTGCCAAGTGCACTTTATAATATTGCTTCATAATTTATGAGCTTATTACATTGCTTAAGTTGACATGAAAGGCTAAGAAAACTCAACGATGGCGGTTTCGACCTTTTACCTAAATCAATATAAATGTGTGTTTATTTAACATCATGACTGTGTGTTTGCACTTTGACTGCATTAGTCTGAGTAGGAGGATTTTAATCTTTATGTGGTGGAGGATGGTGTGTTTAGGCTGATGTAATGTTAGGTCTTTCTGCGGTCAAAGCGGTACATGGATAGAGTACAGTTTAGAAATCTAAAGTGGCCATTCTTTGGCCTTGTTTTCTTGGATAATAGGAAAAAAAAACAGTTATTTTTAAGGCTTCAAGATGATATAATCCATGTATGTGTTTAGACATTAACATGTACTTTAAACTGATTATGCCTTACTGCTAGTCTGCTAGTCTGACTGACTGCAGTACTTCTCCCGTGACAGGGGCTTTGCAGGCCCGACTAATCAGCAGGGTCTTCAGGGGCTCTGGTTAAGACTGCCCCTGAGGCTTTGGCTCCCTGTGGCCACCATGCTCATCTTGACATCACAGGGGGAATGTTGAGATGCATTCAGTCATATGCTAAGAGAGGGGGAAAGTAGATAACACCAAGACGAAAAAAAAAAGGAGCCACAAAGCGAGGGGGGGTGCCTTCATCCTCCATCCATCCATCCATCCATCCATCTATATGTCAGGGGAGGATGAGAGAAAATTCAGAGTGCAAATCCATCTTCCTTCCATAAGAGTAGTGGCAGGGAGTACTTATTGTACTATGCACATCCATGCGTTATACAGGCCTGAAGGCAGCACTCCATCCAGCAGGTACAAGCTGCTACACATGATCATCTCATACACCCAGATAGATGGATGGCAGTCGGGGAGATGAGCTATTAGGAGCATTAACCTGGGACTCCTCTGTCCTACCTCAGAACTGGTGGCACATCTGCAGCATCTGCCACCTCAGAGGCATTTTTTGAATTGATTCGGGCTTCACAACATTTGGGAGACTCGTGTGTTGATTTTAAATGGACTTTTAAATGTTATGATGATTTTGTATTACTGAAATTCCCTGGAATGGAATTAGTTTTTTAGTTGAGCTTAGAGGCATTAATTGTATTTCGCATCAGGGGGCCATTAAGGGAGGTGGAGCTCTGAACTGTTACAGATGGGTGAGACATTAAGCTCGTCTTTGGACTCAAAAGTAATCGTGTGCGGCATATACAGTATCTCTTAGTATTTTATTGGACATAATTGACAGGACAATTGCCAACCACTCTATTTAAAAGAAGTAGTACAATAAAAGAAATCTAAGATATAACTTCTAATAGAAATAAAATAGACATAAAAGAGAACTTACTAAGGCCAAAATTTGGCACCAACTGAACTGTGTTGTGGTTATCTATTTCCATTTGGAGTTCAGTCAAAGAAGCAGATACACAGAAGGATGTATTTAGCACCTCCCTGGTTGCTTCTTCCTGAAATGGGATTTCAGTAAACGATGCTATTTTAGACTCATTTCCAGCTCCAGAATGCAGGAAGTAATTAGTTAACAGCGAAAGCATTCATATTTATATGCCGTGGCAGAATCTTTGGTCATAATCCGAGAAGTGATGCAGCAGGCGTGACTGGCTGACTCTAGTGTGAACGTACATGTGTTACATGTGGATGATGAAGTTATGTAAGCGGCTTCACTGCTGTGCTTTTGAGTGAGTGATCCTGGAAGTATGCTGTGGCCCCTGATGAATGATAGATCTAGTAGGTGGCTACGAAATTGAGCATAGACATTGAAATACATCACTTCATGGTCTCAGGCGAGCGTGTTTGTTTGAGTGTGACATGTTTGCAGAGGGGTGGGGAGTCTGAATGTCTGAAAAAAAAAAAAGAAAAAAAAAAGCTGGGGCTGGGTTGGGCTCTCTTTCTCGCGTCTCTCTCCAGCCTAGAAGTGGAGTGTCTTTCCCCCCCCTTCCCCTCTCTTCGAGCTGCTGGCCCTCGGTCAGGTAACAAAAAAGGATAGTATCACAGGACGGTGAAACCCAAAAGTGGCCCCGCCTGCCTCCATATGTCTGTTCATGTGAATGTGTGTGTCTGCGAGGCTCTCACCTGTACCTGTCATATATCCTATACCTTAACTTCCTTGTTCTCAGTGTTTTGCCTGTTTGCTGCACCCATCTGAACGCACCCTTTCCTTGTGCCCACTCCCAACAACCTCTTGTCACAGCACCCCAAACCCACATATGTATGGTCTGTGTTTCTAGAGCCGTTGCTATGCCAACAGCCCACTTTCTGTGTCTTAGCTGTGGGAGAATCTAATCTGAACTCGAGTCCACTCTGCCTCCCACTGGATACTGTAGAAAACTGCAGGCTCTGAAGCATACATTCCCATATCCACCCCCAAGGGGTCAGACAGAAAAATAATTGGCACTAAAATGTAGCAGTTGTAGTATTACCATCTGCCACAATTAGTATAACTTTTTTAGAAATTAAATTAATTGAAACCGATTTTCATTTTCAATTCATGTTACACTGCAATGATCTGGAGGAAGTACCTTATTTCTGCAAAGAATCTGCGGCCTCAGCCACTTTGTTTAAATAGCCTGGAGGCAGCGCTGGAGCAGACGACCACCTCAGGTGCTGAAGAGCAGGGCTGGTAGAGAGGCCATTCCCCTGGCTGCACTAGCTCTTACCTGAGAATGCACTAAACCTCTGAATGAAGCATGAAGGAGAATGAATAATAGAAGACGTTCACTCCCCCAGTGTTAGTTGGG
The DNA here is from genome assembly GCA_016859345.1 of Istiophorus platypterus. Taxonomy (NCBI): domain Eukaryota; kingdom Metazoa; phylum Chordata; class Actinopteri; order Istiophoriformes; family Istiophoridae; genus Istiophorus; species Istiophorus platypterus. The sequence continues at coordinate 17,748,644 of CM029121.1, read as the reverse complement.
AGGTGGAGGAGGAGGGAGGTACCTCACTTTATTTCAAACCCTAAATCTCTCTCCTAGCTTTAGAGCTCTTTAGCTCATCCTAAGATCCTGGTTTAGTGTTATATACCCATCCTTTTCCTCTCCTCTCAAACTCACTGCCTGCAGTTTAGCGTCTGTGCAAAACAAAAAAAACAAAAAAAACAAAACAGGCCCCTGAAAATGCATTTACCTCCCTTGGAAACTAACACAACTAACACCAATTGGTGAATACTCCCTTTACTCCTTGAAATGGTTAACATCCCTCCTTCCCCCCGTCTCGCTCCGGTTCCTTTGCTGGTTGAAGTGATTGTTTGCTTGTCTTGTTTGCTTGCTTTTTCTGTCTGTCTATTTGTCAGTATATTTTCCCCTGATTCTGTCCTTGTCTTCCGCAAAAATGTACACATTATTGCATTCAACATCAATTCTCATCCAAATTTGCAGTGTAGAGCACCCAACCAGAAAGTACGACCTATGAAACAAACATACTCTCAGTGAAAAGCTTCACAGAGAATGCTGGCCAGACAGACAGATTTTCCATGGGCTCCTTGTTTCCTGCCTGTCCAAGGCATTGCCTTCACTCTCTGAGTGACAACTACTTGCATATATGATATATGCACATGTAGCCAATGTCAACTTGTGCTTTGGCCCCTGTGTCCCCAGTCCACACTTTTAGAGTGTTGCTAAATGGTTGGAAAATCATGTTAGATCTAAAGTTAACCTACATCATTTGTAGTTATTTATTTAGTAGTTATGTATTTAACATTGCCCTCTTTTGTAACACTCTAAATGTGCACTTCCTATGTTCTTACTATTTGTCCCTTTTTGTGTTTTCCGTGATATTATGTTTTTGTATGGTATATCTACACCTTATTTGTCTTTCATCCTATATCTCATCTGTCGTTTATTTTGAGCTCTCCACTTAAAGAACGATGGTTCTTGCTCTCTTTTTCCTGGTAATCAATTGTATTTATTGTCTTTTCCTTTCTTCTCTGTGCTCTTTTTCTCCCTTTAGCATGTCCGCTCCTTTGTCTCCTGTTAGAGATATTGTGTGTGCATAGCTCTTTATTTTTGTCTCTTATTCTTTGGTACTTATCAGATTGACCAATCTAAGCCTCTCTTGTGTTTCCAGGCTTTCCTTCCTTCATTCCCTATCTTTTCTTGCAGCTCTGTTTTTCTCTCTAATGTGCTGGTGTTTGTAACAATCTCACTCTGTTTTAGTTTTGTTTTTTTAACCTCACTGTTCACGCTGTTAATACTTGCTATCTCTTCTGATACAGATAAATAATTTCAGCTTGCTTTTCTATTTCTTACATTCCTTGTTGAACCTTCTCTTTTATCTACAGTCTTTATGATTTCTGTCCAGTTTGTGTGTCTGCAACTTCAGCATCCTCTCTGCATCTGCTCATTTCTTTTCTCTATCTGTGTTTCTGTTCTTGTTTTTCTTATCTACTTACTCTTTGTTCGTTGCCTAACGGTGTTTCAGTGTTCAGCCTCTCCATGTGCCTTGACAAGTCATCTATGGAGTGCTGTGTCACATTACATTAGCCAGGACTTTTGCATCTGGCTCTTTCTTGTTCTATCTTTTCTCATCATTTCTTTGATTCACAATATTTATTCTCTTTTAATTTCTGTCCGTTTTTGCTGATTTTTCTTTTTCTTTACACTTTGTAATTCTTTTTTTTTCATGATGTATGAACATAGAGATTTTTCTTCCAGAATGTTTATCCCACTTTAACATGTTTTCAAAAATCCTCATGTGAAGGAACTAAACTTAACATCTATTAACATTTGTACCTAAGTACCAGCTGTGCCAAGGGAGATCTCTGCTCTCTCCTTTATATTTTTATTAATATTTTGTGTTTTTGATGCAAAGTTAATAACTGAGAGATATAAACACACAAACGCTTTACGAAACTGTTCAGCATCTGTCCTGTTATATGTCTGGTCCTCTACATGTTGCTATACATGTCTGTCTACTGTATATCCAGTAACGTCATGTTGCCATACATGTCATTATACTTGTTTGTCTCGTAAATGTCTTTAGAAGGACTAAGGGTTAATCATAAACTCTCTGGGGACTGGAGATAATAAATTGGTTTCTATAAATTTAGTGGTTCTGTTTTGTTATCTGTCTGAAAATGTGTTGGTGTACTTGGTGGAGGTAACTTTCCTGTTAGAGATATGGATGTTTGCCACACTGGACATATGTATAGTCATCTCAGATTCCAAGTTTCATCAAACACAGCTCACCGCATCAAATGTCGTCAGTTCTATCGCCCGCTGTTAATCTGTGGAATCTCTGGCAGATTTTATTTGGCTTCGCTCATGATAGCGAGAGAAAGCACAATACACTATGAAGTCACATCTATCCAAAGATAACTTGGACTCAATTGGTCATTTCAGATAGGTGGTTTTCATGCGCCAAACAGGTGGAGGTTGGGCTCCCTGTGTGCTCAGACATTCTCTCTTTCTGGATATGAGTTAGCTTCTCAGAACATGTCCTCGCTGTTTTCCTTCCGGGTGAGACTGTGTTTTGCTTACAGGGGCAACAAGCCAGCTAACAGCCCCAAGGGCCAACCCCCTGATGCTGACGGTCACTCCTCCGTAACCGACCTGGCCAACTCTCTCACTGGAGACATGGTGATGGTAAGACTCTCTGTGCCACCACACATCAACCCCACTGTCACTTATGCTGATAAATCTTGATGTACACTACATGGCCAAAGTTATATGGACATCCCTGTCCTTGTGTGCTGATCTAGAGTCATTATTTTGGCCTCAGAATTCCGGGAAGGATGAAGAAGGCAAAAGATACAAGAACAAGATTAAACAACAAATTTGTACGAACAGTACGAAGTTTGTGGGATTGACTCAAAAAAACGGAAGTGCCCATGTTCATTCTTAGTACAACGACGTAGCTCATTTCTGTGTTTTTAGTTATGTTTGGACAACAGTGGAGCTCGGTGGCACAGAGGAATTATTCACATCAGCCTTTGCCTACACAGACAATATTTGTTGGTGGGCTCAGTTAGTTTTGGGCTTGTTGTGGGATTTGATGACAATATGAAAAATACTGAATATTGCCTGACTTATTCTTGAAGAAAAATCTTAAAGGGACACACAAGCGGTTCAGTATTGCAGTTGTATAAAATTGGGGAACTCCTGGGAAGACAGATTAAAAAGTAAATGGTAAAACTGAAAGAAGAGAGGCCAAGTTATTCAGATAATTAACCCTTAGTGTAGCTCATGTTCCAAAACCAATGGATCCTACATGCATGGCAAATACTCAAGTTCCATACTCCCAGTTTACAAATCAGGCTTTTTAGTTTCAAGCTCTAGTCTCAAAGCCTATGCCCAAAAACTATTTCTTTACTTGGCAGAGGTAACTTTCCTGTCAGAGTTACGTATGTTTGCCACACTGGACATGATTTTCATTTGTATCGATGCCACAGATTTTGGGACGAAATGCACGATGATCACATATTTGTGTAATATTCGGATGAGTAAATATATTTTTTACTGGGTACGTCATGAGGTAAGTCTCAGTCACCAGGTAGGGCTAGTACTGCTGAGTCATCCCCAATGCACAGGTTGATTTACAGCCGCATGTGGTAATAATGGAGCCATAATAGAAAAAGACACACACAGGCAGTTCCTGCAGTGGCAATCAGGCGAGACAAGCTATCCAAGGTGACTCACACTGTTTGATAAATTAGACTTGGAATATTTCACACTTGCTCCGACTGCCAGAACTAAAACCCGTATTGACAAACTCCAAGTGAGTAAGCTATTTCAGGTACTGCTCTCAGTTGAGTGAGTGTTTGCATGCAAACCACTTGTCTCTCGCACAAAGTGGTCTCATGGACTGCTGGTCGTCTTATCTCCCACAAAGTCCTCAAATGCGTCACTCCAATGTATGCTATTGTTGGAGAGAGAAGAGAGAGAGAAAATGGAGACAGAAGGTAGAGCCACAGGGAGAAAAGAAACGACCATAAACACAGCTGCAAGTGCAGAAAGGCAACCTTGAGCTGCATGCCCCTGACCGTTCTCTCCATGCCCTTCACGCAATGCTCTCTCTCTCTGTCCCTCATGCTCTTTCTGATTGCCTCTCACTCTCTCTGTCCCTCTCTGTCTGCTGCTTTCTATCTGATAGTGGCCTTTTAGTGCACAGCAGTGATAAAGCAGTCAGGGTGGCTGAGAACGAGAAAGGGTTGTCTAAAGCTCCCCTATCTTCAATCTGAGCACCTCCTGCGTCTTAAGAACATTAGTAAGGAAATTAAACTCTCTCAGTCTTCTTAATGTCAGACCCGTCTCTGCCTTCGAGCGGCTGCTGGAATGTGCTGTTAAAGAAATGCAGCCCCGAAATCCCCCCCCACACCTTCTCTCCGTCACGGTTTGAATGCACGTGCCTATGTGACAGGAAATGTGTGCCCTTGGACTGAACTTTTTGTGTGAGCGGCTGCTACTGCTGTTGTATATATGAGTGTTTATTCTAATATTTATTTGACTGCATTTGTGGCCCTGCAGCTGTCTCCAGGTTCGGAAGATGATGAAGGGCCAATCAGTGAGAAGCTAGGCCGGATCCAGTTCAGCATAGGTTACAGCTTTCAGAACACAACTCTCACCGTCAAAGTTCTCAGGGGCCAAGACCTCCCGGCCAAGGACTTCTCCGGCACCTCCGACCCCTTCGTCAAGATCTACCTGCTGCCCGACAAGAAGCACAAGCTCGAAACCAAGGTCAAGAGGAAGAACCTCAACCCCCACTGGAACGAAACCTTCCTCTTTGAAGGTCTGTGTTATATCCTTTCAGCTACTTATCAAAGAACTGTTGCAATTATTGTTATCATCACACATTTTCCATTACATGTTTTCATGCTGTCCCAAAGGAGGAGTTTCCATTTTTTTCCCATCAAAGTCCCTGATAACTTGGTTTCAAATCCTAAGCAAATCCCCATAACTGAATAAGCAACACTGAGCATATATGCTAAAAAAAAAAAAAGTTATTATTTAAAAGGTTAACATTGAAAAACTCTTTTTAGCTGCTGAATCTGGGCTGTGTGGGTGTTGTTTCATCAGTTGTCCACTTCAAACTAGAAAATAGATAGATAGATAGATAGATAGATAGATAGATAGATAGATAGATAGATATGGATCTCGTGTGAAATAACCCCAACTGTTCACACTTTGGCAGATCATTTTGTATTCAAATTATCTTTGGCAGATCATCTTTAATTTTTGTTCAACGAGGCTTATCGAGAAAATAGGCTTTCAGGGCCTCTGAACATTCTTATTGAAAATTCTCTATGTGGACTTGAGAGGGAAGGCTCTTCTAATTATGAAGCTACGGCCAGGAGCTGCTTTTGCACAAAGACTGGAAAGAAGGAAACAGCAAGCCTGACTCTGTCCACAGGTAAAAAAAATCTATCTCCAAGAACCTGTAAAGCACGCTAATTTACACCTTATGTCTCGTTTGTGCAATCAATATAAAACTTAAATGAAAGAAAATAGAAGCAGACTAGCTGTTTCCACCTCCTTTCAGTTTTTATGCTCAGCTAACCAGCTCCTGGATGTGGCCTTATATTTAACAGACAAAGATGACTGGTATTGATCTTCACATCTTACTCTGCAGGAAAGCGAATTAGCTCACTCACGAGCGCAAATTTGTACAGTCGCATTGAGCATTCCATAACAATGACGATGTTTCTCAAAAAAAGACACCACAAAAATATTCTTGAGTGCTGTAAAATGCAGATGTCTAGTGACATCCACACAGCGAGCAATGAGGTGTCACACCTGTAGGATCTGATTTGTTCGATTGTGACCATTGTGCTTGGGTGACAGGACATTGGTAAATTAGCCAAAATAATGTTCAAAAGGCTCAAAGCCTTCTCAAAATTAGAATGACAGCCAGTGTTCTTGAAAAATGAATGCGATGTATCTTTGTGACTAGAGTTTAATGCTCCCTCTCAGTCACCCGAGAGTGTTGGCTGGTCCAGCAGTTTTTGAAATGCATTTTGGCCTTTGCCAAACTTATCCGTGTTTGTGTGGTGCAAATTACACTGCCGTCTCTGTACTGTCAAGAATGTCTTTTTCACTCTCTGTAACTTGGCTCATTTCTCAGTATTATCCATTTCTGTCTGTGTTAGGCTTCCCTTATGAGAAGGTGAGAGAGCGCACTCTTTACCTTCAGGTCTTGGACTACGACCGCTTCAGCAGGAATGACCCCATTGGAGAGGTGTCAATCCCCCTTAACAAGGTGGAACTGGGCCAGATAAAGACCTTCTGGAAGGAGCTCAAGCCCTGCAGTGATGGCAGTGTAAGAGGGGGAGGGCAGGCAGTCAGGCCAAATGATGACAAACCCAGTGTTTTTCTTCAGATGTTGTCATTGCAATTTGATTAAAACAAGTCTGATGCCGTGTTGACTACTTTCAGCATGTGAGCTTGAGTGACGTAATTTTAGGATGATAAAAGAACTCAGCTCAGCCAGTTTGGTCACTGGACCCTGTGTTTGGCACAAGGGGCTAAAGCAAAAAGGGCAGTGATGTAAGATTACACAACAAGCTAGTGAGTAATCTTGAGTTTGATATTCCGCGGTGAAATCGGATATTAGACCGGGTGAATCATGCTGCACTCTGTGTGTGTGTGTGTGTGTGTGCGCGCGTGTGTGTGTGTGTGTGTGTGTGTGTGTGTGTGTGTGTGTGTGTATGTGTATGTATGTATGTGTTCGTCAGGGGAGACGCGGAGACCTGCTGGTGTCACTCTGCTATAATCCCACTGCCAATACCATCACTGTGAACATCATCAAAGCACGCAATCTCAAAGCCATGGATATCGGGGGCACCTCAGGTAGAGATTCCTCCTCATTTGATTAGTCTTTTCTCTTTACAGCCCTTGTTTACCAGTCTGAAGCCCTTTTTTTGACATTGGAAGCTATGTGACTTCACACACAGCTTTGGCTCTGTATTCAAACATTTACAAACCTGTCCGTGCAGATGACTGCTGCCGTCTGGCTCCTAACCTGGGTTGCACCGCAGATAGCTACGGCAGCAAGGTGACACTAAATCAAGTGTCTCCCCCTTGCCCTCGCTCTACGCCGTTCTGTCTCCTTCTGTATATCTATGAGGATCTTCAGCCTCCCAGCCAAATCTCTGTTAGCCCAGTCTGGTGCTAGTTTCTAAAGTATCAGGTCTCACAGTGAAATGCCTTTTGTGAAGTATTTTTGTCCAGTGACTGCTTCCTGCCATAGCTGGAGCAGCATCTGTTAGTGTTACAAAATATGATAATGCTCCATTATCCAATTGATAGTACAGTTCTCAGTCCCTACTTCCATAAATACTTTGTATGTTTCTAAGCTCAGGGGATAATTTGACCTTGAGCTCAAAGTAGGGATCTGCTTCCCTTCTGTCTCCCTTGCCCTTAACAATTAAGAGGGTAATTGCAGACCTGACCCTAAAAATTCACCTTCCGTACGCATGTTCATCCTCCCTCTTAATGTAAATGGCTGCATTCCACATCCACCTTGCAGATCCATATGTGAAGGTGTGGCTAATGCACAAGGACAAGCGTGTGGAGAAGAAGAAGACAGTGGTGATGAAGCGCTGTCTGAACCCAATCTTCAACGAGTCCTTCCCATTTGATGTGCCCGCCCATGTGCTGAGGGAGACCACCATCATCATCACCGTCATGGACAAAGACAGGCTCAGCCGCAACGACGTTATTGGCAAGGTAACACTGAACTTTGTCCTGTTGCCCCTGGTTACAGCAAATAAAGCTCCTTTGGCCCCTTGTTACATAATTGTGTTAGCAATGTAGGATGTTGGTGTCTGTCGCATGGTCAGAACTAACAACATTTCCTTAACATTTCCAATATAGCACAAGTCCGAGTTAAATGCTGTGAAATGAATGCAAAGGCTGAAAGAGTAAAATCAAACATGCAGAGAGAGAGAGAGAGAGAGAGAGAGAGTCAATCAATACCGGCCTTACAGACGACTGTGATAAAAAAACTTAATTATCATATCTTAAGCAGATAAAGAATAAAACAGATTAGTTAACTGTGAAACGCTGTAAATCAGCCAATTTGAGGTTGTTGAGAATATTCACATTACTCACAAAAATGATCCATCTCCTGATCACATTGTGAGAAAGAGAAGTTTAAATAAAACATTGTTGGACCACAACTATATTGTGGCTGATGAGAAAAGTTGTTTGAGAATTCTCTTTGGTGAGATCAAGACAGTGTCCCTCACATTCATGACAGTCTCTGATTAAGACTTTAAAGGCTAATTTCATTTGAAAATGCAGCAGCAGCGCCGTTTTCCAGTGCTGACACTGTTGCACCAGGTGTGAAATATCGTCTGAATGTAATCGCTTCTTCCCTCTGAGTCTTTTCATGTCTGAGCACATTAACACGACTGACATCCGTGTCTTTATTTTAACAGATATAGTAGATTATCATCCCTTCTCCTCCTCCCTTCTATGTCAGATCTACCTATCGTGGAAGAGTGGACCGGCAGAGGTGAAGCACTGGAAAGACATGCTTGCTCGGCCACGTACTAACGTCGCCCAGTGGCACGCTCTCAAGGCCTGATTGCACCGCCCAGCTTCCTCCATTGCCCTCCTTCCCTGCTCTCCTACTCCCACTTCCTCCCAACCCTTCCTCCCTCTCCTGTCCTTATGCACAAGACTGACTTGCTGCCAGGCTGTGAAACACGGGTACAATTAGCCATCTGCTCTCTTAAACCTTTAAACTCTTTTCTTTCATAATCTCTACTCCTTTCTGACTCTTCTCTCTTCTTCTGTTCCCTCCTCTCGTACAGCTGTGTCTAAATTTCTATGTCTCACCACTTTGCCAATGGTCCCCCTGTTTCTGACTGTCTGTGTGTCTGTCTGTCCTTATGCACTTTGCCTGTGGAGGTCTGATGTTCGGTTTCTTTGTTGACCCCTTGGTTCTGAACTGCACTGCAGCCCCTGACTTATTTAAGGTGCCAGTCCCGTGGGATCACAGAGAATCTAAAGTAACGATCTAATCTCATATAATCCTATTGTATGACTATTCCAGGTACACAATGCTATACAGTATGTACTGTATGTACATATACATCTTAATATATTAGGCATATAGATTGGCAGAACTCCCCGTATACACATGACTAGTGTACAGTATTCATTTGTCGCCTCGTCCTTGTCATCTGTCTCAAGTGTACTATATCCCCTCCTCATTTCAGTCTTCTCTCCTTTTACTCAATGAGGTTTAATGTTCAGCTGATGTTTTCAGAAGCAATGAATACTCAGCTTATGATGAGACCAGCTGAACTCGAGATGGATTTGTTGATTCTGCTGTCTCTCTCTCTCTCTCTCTCTCTCTCTCCCAACTCTTTTTTCTTCTCTATGCTCTTCTTTTTCTCTTTTTTCCTTATTGTTCCCCCTTTCTCTTCCCTTGGCGCAATATTAGTTAACCCCTCCCCACCCCATTTCTTGACCCCCCCCATCCCCCTCGCCTTGTCGTCTGTGTGCTGTGGGTGCTGTGCTGTAGCTCCAACAAAAATAGAGATTAAAAAAAAAATAGATAAATAAACTGAACTTTCTGATGTTGGGAAAGCGGGAACACAATAAACTTTTGAAATGGATCGCTCCTGATTTTTCCAGACAAAAAGCCCTGACACGGAGAGAGAAAAAAGAAGATTAAAAAAGAAAATTCCCCAAGATACGATGATGTCATTTTTCACAGCATCACCAACTGAGGGAACAAATTTAAAATCTTCCAATGTTAATATGAAAACAGGGGCAAAAAGCGAAGTTTGTGCCTCCGGGTTCACATGCATTGGGTTGTGTGTGCACACTTGTGTCTGTTTATTGATGCTATGAAGTCTTTGTGCTGCCCCGTGCTCTTGTTTTGTGCTGCCGGGGATCGATCTCCAGCAGTTTTGACTTGTATGGTGAGCTGTGTCAATGTGTGCCAGTGTGCGTGTGTGCGTGTGTGCGTGTGTGCGTGTGTGCGTGTGTGCGTGTATGCGTGTGTGTGTATGTGCGTGTGCGTTCACAGGAGCAACACAATTCAGACTCAGCAGAACCCTTCTTTTCATCTTCTCTTTTCTCTTTCTAATCTTGCGCTCTTCTTGCTCTTCTTACTGCCATTGTTACCCCATCCTCCTTTACTGCCCTGCCTTCTAAACGAAGGCACGGGGGAGTTCTATCTGCACTTTTTGAAAATGTAATAACAATAATAATGATGATGATGATAGTTTTGATGATGATTATAGTACTGGTGGAAATTCAGGGAGGAGTGTCTGAAAGGGTGAGCAGCAGTTGGGGGGAGGCGACGTCTGCTCTGTGATTTCAGGGTTTGGAGATGAAGTGGAGGGCACAGAGGATGGATGTAGGGCTCTCATCCTCCTCTTTTTGTTCCTCTTTTTTTCCTCAGTGCACCTGTTCGTGTATATATGGGTTTATGTACGTGTGTGTGTGTTTGTGTTTTTGTATCTCATCTACCAGACTCCTGGTGGCAGTCTGCTAGTGGCTGAAATGTCAGACCATGGATGGAGAGATAAGGCTCGTCTGCTTGTCACATGCGGGGCCAGCCAGCACAACTGTGTTATTACACAATGTGTCGATCAACAGCAGGCATGGTCAGAGGTGGATATCTGGAAACAGTAGGACAGTGTGCATTTTGGCTTCAGCACGGAAAGAAAAACAAGATAACGAGGCCTTCTCTGAGTTTTTGTTGTTGTTGTTCACAGGAACTACGAACGACTGTGTACCACAGACGGTGGGTGTGATATTATATGATGGTCTGTCTGCCACTGTGAGATATTATAGAAGCAGATTAGACATTATCTCTTCCCTGAGTGCTTGAGAGAACCACATAGTGTACTGGAAGCCGCCCTTCTTGTCAGGCACATGCAGCTCAGCTCGACGTTTCTGTAACGTAAATAAGATGGTCAGAAAGCAGAAACGTGAATCCATCAGCCATTAAGAGCTGCTCATACAGACATCTGCTCTTTCTTAGTGTGCTCTCTACTGTAACTTTCTGTGTTTTCACAGTCATAAAGACCTGCAAAGCATAATCCCGTCAGAGAGTCAGGACTTTTTTACACAGTTGTTGCTTAGTTTTTATTACAAAGTGGGCATCCAACTCTCAAAAATCTCTCGCTTTAGACTGAGCAAGTAAAAATAATCATTTGTTTGATTTTGGTTGAGAAATCACTGCGTCTGTCAATGTTGCATTTGTTGTTCCTGCTAACTCTAGTCCCATCAAAATCCAAGCCTGTCGGCCTTGCAGTGAGGTTTATTTTCTCTCATGTAGCAACAATTTGATTGTATCTTGTGTCCTTGTGTTTGTTTTGATAATGATAACCTGACCAACATGAGAGAAATTGAAAGATAGTCTAATTGTAGTCTTATCTGAACCAGGTTAGTCCTCCATAAGCCCGGTCTGGACTGCACGCACTGTGCTGTGAATGTGTTCTGGGCAGTGTGCTTTGTGTGAGTCTCGGTGCTGACTGCTGTGATGCGCTGATCCAGTCCAGCACCCTTCAGAACAATTGGCCAACCGTGGAACAGGGCCCACTGTTTTGACAGCCACTGCCTGCAGTGTCAAAGCACATTACGCTCCCATTAGTTGGTCAGAAAGGAGCAATATCTGCTCCCTTGGACCTGGGGGACTCGCTGTTTGCAGAGTTAATACTTGCTAAGAGTAAAACAAACATGGAGCACTCTCCTTTGCAACTGTGAAGATGATGGGTGGGGATAAAGACTTGTCAGTCAAAATGAGGTAAATAGTCAGTGGGCGATCACTGCTGAAGCTGTGAACACCAAACAGGGTTTGAATGTGCAGGTGTGCAGGTGATGAGTCAACACAATACCTCTTCCATTTCCCTTCACTAAGATTACATCTTGCCTAAGGAGTGACAAATTGCCATGCCACAGGGGTTTACAATGCTTCATCATCAATAACCCTGTAAACTGGTGGATATGGCTTTATTTATAGTAAGAGCGGGCACAGTGTGAAGCCATCGATCCTTTAAAACTTACAACGCTGAATGCTTTTGAATGCAGACTACTTCCTATACCTAAATCCAAAGCACATTTTCTATTTAAAAAAAAACCCAAACGTTTAAGATCCTCAATCATCAAATAATTAGGCTCTTAAATACGCCCTTTGATCGAAGGTATGAGGTTACTGAGCTAATCGTTAAAATTAAAATCTGTTTCTTTATGTTTTTTTGTTTTTGTTTTTTTTACTCCTTGTGTTTTGTTTACATTGGCCTCTCTTCTCCGTTGTTTGAGCTCCCATAGCCCCAAGTGCTGTATGTATAACAATGATGATGAATGCTGAATCAACCTGACCTTATTTAACACCAATATCTAGATAAGGAGTAACCAGTCTTTTTTTTTTGCCACAAAATGGGCTTGCATATTTTACAAAGGTGATAAAATAAACACCTGACCATAAGGCTTCATTCTAAAACCAAAAAAAGGAAACATATAGGTGCTATACGAAGGCAACTGGACTTGCTTGAGGTTCTTGAAGACATGAATCTCAAGCAAGACACGTCATAAGTAAATATTTCATGATTTAAATGTAATGCATAACCAAATAGACAGGTTAATCATTTTGTTTTCCTGATGATAATTTACAATTAGAGTAATATACAATATGTTATCCTACATAGTGATATTACTCATTTTTGGGGAGAGTCCCAATAGCCTAATAGTCTCTGAGAGCGCAAACAGAAGTTATGAGTCATTTTCTGTACCTAAATTCTGAAACAGGTCATCAGCTCAAAAGATTTCAAGCTTTTCTCAGGCATCAAACTGATAAAGCTTAGTTTTATATTAGTAAGTATGTTTCTAGAACTTTAAAGAGATCCCGGGCCGCCAAACCGAACATTAAAAAATAGCAATAAAAAAATATTGTTTAAACTTTTTTAAGATAAGCCTTTGAAATCATACATTAAGAAACACAGAGAATTTCAGCGGCATATAATTCATCACAGAGTCTAGAAAGTTTCACACTCCATGAAATAATCAGGAGTCCCAAACATTATGTTCTCTCACTGCCAGCAGTCAAACAGCAGCGCCATTAAAATGGATGGTAAGCTCAGAGCCAAACAGAATAAAGGAGAAAGCAATTTCCAAATCCCAGTTTTATTATACTGCCACCTGTCTCACACCGCTAAACTTATTGCATTTTGTTGGCACCAACACTGTCAGCAACGACCTTCAACAATCTCCAGCTCATGAATACAGCATGGCAGTTTTGCAGATGCTCCCGGTCAAGAGGAATTTTTTTTCTCAGACTAGCTCCACTCAGTGCTCTTGTTCTCCTTGTGTTCAGCCTCTCCTCTGACTTTCATCAGTGTTCCATTCCCTGGCGAAGCCAACTGGTAGGTGCAGGTGTGGATAATTACCGTTTGATTACCAAAGTCTAATTCAAGATGACAGACACAGCCAACACTGCCCACAACTCTGCCACTGAGTAAAGGCTCTCAAAAGTGACTTTTTAGTCCCCTTTTACCCCGTTTATTTGATATTATTCCATTTACTGTTCAGTCTGGGGAGTACTGGAACATTTTATAATTTCTGTTGTCAGGTTTTCTGCAAATATTTTAAACGTTAGACACTGGTTCGTGTTTTAGCCACATGGCTCTGGGGACACCAATGTCGGTCTGTTGGTTGATCCACCATCCAGAGTGAAATATCAATTACTGGATGGATTGTCATAAACCATTGTACAAACATTCTAGGTCCCCAGGGGAAGAGGAATACTGAGTTTGTTAACTTTCCCTCACATGCATTTCCCTCCTTAGGATGACTTATAGTGAGTTTGTTGATCCCTTAACCTTTCCTAGATACATCCTCAGGTCAAATATTTATGACCACATACCTGCAAATCTAATGACATTCCTGTCAGCCTCAGCTGCACTTGGTGTTTAGAACTAATTAGAAAATGTTTGCTGGTTAATACACTAAACTAAGATAATAAATCTGGTAAATATTATACCTTATAAACATCAGTATGATAACATTGACATTGTAAGCATTTAGCCCAAAGCACCGTTGTGCCTCAGCACAGCCTCACAGAGCTGCTGCCATTGCAGTAGACTCTTAGTCTTGTTATCAGACTGTATTGCTGGATATACTTAAGTACAAGATCCATCTCCTGGACTCCAATCTTCTCTGAGATCTCTATCCTGGGTGTGTTCCCCCAAATTCATCATTGTCACTAGTCGCCTTACCCTCTCTGTTTACTTTTTAAATAACTGAAAGCTTTATTGGCTGAGGGGGTCTCACCTGTTTGCCAAGGGATTAGCGAGATATTCCTCTGAGCCTGTTGATATTGTTTGTCCTTGTCATACTCTCAGGCCCTTTCTTATTCCTCACTAGTTTTCCTTGATAGATATGGCTTTCTTAAGATGAGCGTCAATGACTCACACCATTGGAAAGGTGCCTGCTTTGCTTTACTTTGTGCAATATTAAATTAAGAGTACGCTGCTTTATGTCTTGGAGAACTTTAGGTGTGTGTGTGTGTGTGTGTGTGTGTGTGTGTGTGTGTGTGGATTAAAATTGGACTATACTAATTTCATCCTGGAGGGACTGCAGTTGATGTTATATTCTGCTGAGTCATATTCTGACAGCTGAGGCAGCCCAGAAGTCTTCTGGGTCACCTTTGTCATTTGTCCAGTCAGTATCAGTGTGAGTCACACCCTGGGCAGATAGACCTCGCCTCCCCTAACTCACCCTTTCAATTGTTTTAAGCATCTGGTGAAAACCAATGTGACTTCTCCCAATCAGGGTTCTAGTAAGCATAATTTGAATGGTAACAAAATGAATATGAAAAACAATAAGTAATAATATCTTTTTTCTTTTTGTTCACATTTGTTGGTCAGTGTGTATGTATGTGTGTGCTAGGTGTTCTTGTGTTGGGTTTTTTTCTTTACAAAAACGTGATAAGAAAATCTTTCTGTTTTTGAAAAACTTTATGTAAATATCGTTGGTGAAAATTAACATTTGTTGTACACCGAGTTTTCATTTGTCACTTGAAATGATGAAGAAAACAATGATATTCATGAATAACAGTGGTGATGTTGATGATGCTGAAGCTGATTATACCTGCCCTTCTTGAATAAGGGCTTTTGATGTCTGCTGTATTTTTGTTGGAGGTGTCGTGAGGTTGGGGCAAGAGAAACAAAGGGAAGGAGTGATACCCAACACATCCCGGGCCCACTGTAGCAACACTGCCACATACTTTTTACCCCCCCCCCCACACACACACACACACACACACACACTCACAAACTTCCAGGAAATTGACAATGTAGCGTGTTATTTATAACATAAAAGGTCTTGCACATGTCTTGTATTTGTATTACACAGGGAGTGTTCCCTTGTTCACCTCCCTGCGGAGTCGCTTTGGCATCACGTCTCGCCCTGTCTGCTTATAGGCTTGGGGATTTACTGTAATGCCATTGTGTTAGACGGGATTGGCCCTGTACTGACACTGATGATGCCTTCCTCATTGAATTTTGAGTCATTACTGCTCTGCTGGAGGTCATACATGGGGATGGGGATGTGTGGGGGAGAGAGTGGGATTCGAGGGGAGGGACTTACACCATCCATTTGACCCCTTAAAAGACAATTTGCATGCTTGTGATTCAGACTCTGACTTGGGTTTAGGACTCTTGATTAATCACAACACACTGTCTTGAACTTGACACATGATAGGCTTGTCTGTTACTTAGGAAGATATTTGTAAGAACTCTTTTAATTCCAGCAACAAAAACCCAGGATTAGTGCAAGAGCCACACTACAAACAGCCATATGGCCAACAAATTGAAAATAAGAGGTTTCAATCATCAAATAAAGTCAGGGAGAATAAGATTGATCTTTCCAAATGTCCAAAATATGTCCTGTCTCTCCCAACAGACACATATTTAGCCCACCGATGCGTACAAAAACCAAAAAATGCACAGGGCGAGTATCCAGTTATTTTTTGCTGCAGGTGTCTGTTTGCCCACTTCCCTATTTTCCATATGCCATAGCCTTATGTGTCTGGCTGGGCCTGTGTACAGTGCAGGGATGGAGCTTATCAGTTTCATATTAATTTTAGGACTTTCCCCGGCACAGACATGATTCCGGTACAGAAGATACTCCCAGCAGCCGTCTGCAGGAAGGACAGTGGATACAGTCCAGCCTTCGTTTGTAATACCATCCATTAGAGGGAGTCTCACGAAAACACACACTCACACACAAAAACAACCTGTCATTTATTGATGCACTGAAAACAAATTCTGACTTGTTCCCTAAATCCAGATCCTTCAGAATGAATATTTTTCTTTCTTTGCTGGTTGTAAATAGACTTTGTGAATCAGTTAGAGCAGCCTCTAACTCCTGCCATAATGTGGAAATTTTTGATCAGGTAGGTAATAAGCAATACACTTAAACTGATCTTATGCCATACTTTCAAAATATTATTTACAGTGTCTGATTGTGCATTAAAAGATGTCGAGGGTAACACTCCTGTTTCTTCACCTCCTTTCTCAACTTGCCATGGCCCACCTCTTCAACAAAGAGTGCTCTAACTTAAAACACACAATTGTGATGTGTACAATCTAATTTAATGTATTTATTTACGTATTTTTGCCAACTTTGTATAGTGTATAAATATCTATAAATATATGAAAAACGACAGTACTGTATAGATTTTAGCTGCCTGGTAAGGTTAATAGTATATACTTGGTAGACTAAAAGAAAAAGCGTAGAGCTGTTCAAAAGCCAGTTACTGAGAAAATGCTTTCTGTAAAACCCGATGCCACTGGTTCTTTTTATATTCTAGGTTTCGTTTCTGGTTTATTTTTTTATTATATCCAGTGGGATCCGAAGTGTATGTTCTTATTTTCGTCCATTTCTTTGTTAATCGGTTCGTTTGTTTTCTTCTTGACAAGACACAGCCAGGTTCTGGCAGCCAGGAGAGTGCAGTGGAACGCAGACTGGGACCCTGTGAAGTAGTGTGTGTGTGTGTGTGTGTTAGGTGTGTGTCCGTCCATGGTAGTGCTAGTGCTCTCTGTGCAGTGCCTCCTCCCTCCTTCCCTCCTCCCTCTGATGTAGTTTGTCACGTGATGCAGTGTGTTAAGGTGCAGGATGACTGTGTTAGCTGAAGCTGGCAGATGTCCTCGCTCGCTAGCTCTCTCTCTCTCTCTTGCTCTCTCTCTCTCTCACTTTCTCTCTGTCTCTCTCTCTGTCCTGTGTCTCCCCTTGTACATTCTGCTTCTTCATTACAATGCCTCATTTTAATCCTGCACCGAGTATAGATTTCCACTTCCTCTGTTCGATTCTTCACTTACTCTCCCATTCTGCTGGTAATGCATACACCTCCAGTCTAATTTCCCAGTAATCCATTCCTCCTCATCTATCTCTGATTTGTTGTCCATTAGCAGCTCTCATCCGTCACCTGACCACATTACTGTAGAGCACTTTGTTTTTCTGCAGAGCTCTGTGGACCAGAGAATGATTTAGCACAAAAAAGGGGGGATCCACGCAACTCATCCTTGGTCACACCTTTTCTTGTTTAGGGTTTCGTGCTATTACCGTCCTTTCTATACAGACCTACGAGGAGAAGGGCAGCTGCTAGCTCAGCACACAGAAACACAAAGCAGCCATATTCAGAAGTCAAGCACAGACCTGTGACTCAAACATATGTTGTGGTGGCTTCACTGCTGCCCTGTTTGTTGCAAAAGCAAGAGAATAGCCTTAAAGATTGGACCAACTACACAAAAAAGTAGTGGGATATGTGCATTTGTAGTGGACTATTATTACCTTCCCTTTCCCACACCAGATTTATTACTCAGTATTCCAATGTGTTGTTCGGTTGCTCTGTACATATCTGTGTAGTACTTCTGTTGATGTCCCTGTATTAGAATAGTAATGGGTTCTTACTGGGTGGCCTTCGCAGACATCCTCTCCCTCCTGCCTCGTCTCATTTCCTCAAAAACTTCAAACATTCCATATGAATCTCAAGTGAGTTACATTTTAAAACGATTAGAGTACACGCTGGTTGGGGTAAAACAGCAGAAGGACTGAACCAGAGACATTTTCCACTGGAGCCATGATAATAACCATGACGTCTTGTCTGTGCTCCTGTCCCTCCGCAAACCCTCAACTGACAGCGCATTCAGCATTAAAGACCCTCACACGCACCCCTTTGCTCCTCTAGACCTGCCTTCACACTGACTACACCTGGCCCTGAGAGGTCACTGGGTCAACGACTGGTCTCAGGAGCCACTGACCTCCAAGGGGGGAGAGATTGGATGAGGTAGGTGAGGAGGTGGGAGAGCCCTGGGAGGCAGCAGAGAGGCGTATGTCCCTGTGGGTCACATCCGGGGTCGGGAGGGAAGGAAGAGAGGGTGTCTTGAGGTCAAACCCAGTAGCACTTTGGTTTTGCGTTCCATATTTTTTTTTGGCCTCTCCTGTTTTTTGGCCGAGCGGACTGTGATCTTACTGGTTAATTTTTATCATTTTCCTCCACCCATCAGTGTTACAGAGTGTGTTGGGTGGATGGAGCCATGGAGCTGAGCTCTGATTTTGTTCCATATTAAAGAGTCATTTTTACTACACTTGTGTCTGGGGATTAATTGGTCCTTTCTACTGCAATATCTGCAATACTTTGTTTGGTTACAGCAAGTAAAATGTGTGTTTTTGCTGTTTGTTTTTTTTTAGTAAACTGAATACCATTGACATTTGAGCTGTTGATGAGAATAAAACAAACAATTTAAATATTTCGACCTGGCTACAAGGATTTTTAGTTTAATTCAACACCAAGCTTTGAAAACCATTTCTTTGTGGACCTCATCCTGTGCATAAGTGCATTGTCATGTCGAAGCACTAACAGCCCTTCCTCAGACTGTTTCCATTAAACTGAAAGCATCTGTATGCTGCAGCATCACTGTCTGCTGTAGCATTAAGATTTCAGTAAATTGGAAGTAAGACACCTTGCCCTAAAAAGCATGAAGCCCAGCCAGATCAAAAATGATTTCAGTCCACTGAACTGTAATTGTGGTGATATAAATAAGCTATATAAATAATTAGTAACTCTAATGACACCATTCAAATTTAACATGAGCCATCATTTGCTGATAGAGACAACAATTTACAAAGGTTGTTTTTGCCTTTGAGAGCAATTAAAATTGTACAGTGGAAAGCTTCTGAGCAGCACATTAGTCAGCGTGAAGATAAGTGAATCACACTGCTACATGCTACACTCGGAAGGAATCTTTCATCCCCTTCTCAAGGATGATGACTGATTTTCTCATGTAGCTTAATTAGCTCCTGCATTGTTTGGCTCACTTTCCACATTGTGAACTTCAGTTATGCTGCATTAGTTACGTGTTGCAGGTTCAATTCCATAAAAATATGATAGCATAAACATTTGAAGGCATTTCTTTAAATTCTTCTTGTAAATTTGGTTGTTTTCTGTAGTTTGAAGGTCTTTCTCATAGAGTTAGAGAATAACCTGTCTTCTACATGTTTGGAAATGTCTTATTTTATGCCTCAATCCCCCTTTTGGTTGTTATAGGTGCACCTCTTTAGCATTAAACATACCAAATCTAACTGAAACTCAAAATGGAAAAAATGAACAGTGAAGTTTACTCCAAACTGTCCATGCCAGATTTTCCTATTTAGTATAGAAGACAGAAAGGAAGTTGGAAGGAGATGTAACTGAGAACAGTGAGGCAGTGAAGCAGTTAGAGCCCCTCTGAGACCTGACACAAAAAGAAGGGTCTCAGCGCCCGAGCTGTCTCTTTATTGTCTCTTAATATTAATTCCATGCTGTTCTACGGCAGACATTGAAACAGGTATTTGAATTGACAGAGAAACCTAGATTCTCCTCCAAGTGCAGCAGAGTGTCAGGTACAGAGTTGGGTGGGAAACACAGATGAGCACTGAGCCAGCCGAGCTCCTGCAGACGGGCCGAGGCTTCATCCCTCCCGAACTACAACAGACGGCTGCAGGCAAGCCAGGCGCATTAACTCGACGGGAGACCCTGCCTTGCATCACCTCCATCTATTTTTAGAACCATTGCACCCACCTTTTTTCATCTTTTAAGCTTCCTCTTTAAGTGTCATCTCAAGTGCAAACTGTTGCAGGAGGGGCAGGTTTTTTTTTTCTTTTTTCTATGTTTTCAGTATTTTTGTTTTGATCAAGCATCTGGCCTTTTACTGAGCTTGGCTACAGCACAGTCATATGTGAATTATGCAGATGTATTGCAGAGATGAACAATCAGAGGAGAGTTGAGAGTCTGCAGGTTTTCATTTCAAACAGAGTACAGCAGGTGCTTCCACTGATCACTTCCTCCTCTCTGACTCGCAGGCTGAAGTTGTTCTAATATGAAATCATCTGGTGTAATCTTTTGACTGGAATGAACATCGGTGCCTGGTCTATTCCTGCTCTATGGATCCCTGCAAATTTATAATTAGAAATGCCAATAATGTGCACATTGTGCTTAAGAGAAAAGAAGCAGGAAATGAGACTGTCACTTTCAATGATGCAGGCATTTCGCCGTAGTTATTTTTTTTTTGAGAAGATAATGAACAGTTCCAGGCTTGGCACAACGGCATGTCAAGCAAGGAAGACTGTGGAACGGCAACACAAGCAACAGCCTGGTAAAGATAGGCTCTGGCGACTGCCAGCATTAGACAGATGGAGGGAAGAAAGGGAGCAAGAAATGATGTGACAGAGGTGAAGAGCCAGTAAGTCTAATGAAAAGAGATGAAAAGAGAAGGAGTATGAAGTGAGAATTAAAGAAAAGGTGTGGAAACAATGTGACTATTTTACATTGTCAGATTTAGTGACCCAAAGGTTGAGCAGTTACTTTTTATACTGTCATGCAGAAGTGGAGCCTAATAATGAAAAGGTGAAGAAATTACTCTGTGATACTGTGCTGATACTGTGTGTTTGAAGAGCATGCGGGATCTGTAATATACAGCAAAGGTAGTGCTAGATCCACTGGGTAGAAATTACACTTTCACTCTTCTTATTCAATACAAAATCCCCCCTGTTGGATGGTTCAATTGTAAGAGTATGTGTCCATATCTGAATCTGGAAAAAATAACACTGATGTCCAGCTCAGACTGTTTTTCCCAGATATCCTGAGTACACTAGGTGATGTGTGCCTGCTGAATGAAACTGAGATGCTCATGCACACGTGTAGATTTATAGATGTTGTTTACACATTTTCTCCTATTAACAGCAGTGGCTGATAAGGTGCTGTCTTCCATGGACCTTGGTATCAAGATGCCATGCAAATTCCAAGCCATCCATCATTTTTACATAACCTAACATCTTTTCTGGGCTAGACTATTGTCAGCGCCAATGTGGCACCACACTGCCATCCAGTGGGCAAGTGAGTGTACCAGTCCAGGCTGGAGCTGTGCATCTTAATCTAAGATTTAATGATCACCAGGTGGGGAAATTCACATTATAGCAGCATCAAACTCAGGTCAGTTATGTCAATTTTACATCCTTCAATCATCGTTTTTACCCAAGAGTTTCTACAATGTGCACGTTACATTAGGCACCACTCTCAAAAAGTATTTTAAAGAAACAGATAAAGTGGAAAAAATACTTTAATCTCTACATTTACTTCAACCTCTGCTATTTAGAATTTATAAGAAGTATTTAAAGAGACTGCAATGCAGTAATAAGCAGATATAAGGTATGTTTTAAGAGGTCCAAATTAATCTCATTTGGTTAAAATTTCACTAGTCTTAAGGTCCTTCAAAGTAAATTGTATATATGTTATTTGGGTAGAGATGATCAGTTAGGTCACCTGAGGTTTTTTTTCCCCTTCCTATGCATTAATGTTCATTTTTTTTCTGTGTCTTTGTATGATTTGGACCTGTGCAAATAACCAAACTCAAAACAACTCAAATAACATCCATTTCAAAGGGCAAACATTTGAGAAACATGTGAGCTCATTTGAGGATTTTAAACCCCTGGACTAGAGATTTGTTCATATGCAAATGTTTTCATTTGAGTTGTGTCATAAGTTTTTCTCTGCACTAACAACACAGTGTCGGTTGAATGTTTTATAAACTGCCGACAATAGGATGGGAATCTTAAAGGTTTCCCTGCTGCTACATTGAATAAGATTATACACATAGGATAGGTGTTAATGAAATAAAGCACAGACCCTGAGATACAGTCGAAACATTATCTGGCGTTAACTGTTAGGAGCCAACCTTTCACTCTGAACTCATTCTTCAGCTGTGGTGTTTTGCTCTAATGCTGAATCACCTAGCAACAGAGTCCTGTTTACCTGCAAAACCACCACAAGCCGGAGAGGTGAACAAAGAACAAAGAGTTACAGCTACATTTTGAGAGTAAGTGAAGTTTTAAGGTTCTTTTTCTTGGGGTAACTTATATTTGCTGTAAATAGCTGTAACTGTACTGCAGTCGTGCTTTTACTCATGAATTTCCTTCTCACTTAAACAGCATTTGATCAAGGCAGCACTTATTACATTATTTGCCACAGATGCTGTTATCACTTTTTCAGGGAGCTTTGAGTTTGGTTGGATTCAGTTAAACGTAAAAACAAATGAGTTACACCATGTTTGCCGCAGTGCCCACATGCCCTGAGGATCTTTGCTATCCATCACTGTTGTCGGTGAAGGTTTCCATTACAGCAGTCACAGATGGCTGAGCGGAGAAGGATAGTCACGCAGGCTGTCGGAGCAACAGGCACCGGGCGACTGACCCCCGACAAAGTCTATGATACTTCCTACGGGGCGTCATATGGCAAGAGAGCGCACGGTGAGGGGGAAAACTTTCATTTCACATGAAATTGGGAAATTAGGATTCAGATTAGGATTCCGTGGTCAATATTTGTATGGCTGTTTTAGACCCGCGCAGGGTGAACTTCCCTTCCCACCCTGGACATCCCAGTGAGACAGGCTTCACCGAAATCCAGAGACCAAGTATATATAACAGGCCCAGTCTGGACCACACTGACAACCCACAGTTTGGGTAAGTGTCAGTTCAGGTGAGCAGTGTTTCCCCACAGGCTTCCACTTAAAACTAAAGTTTGGATGACTGGAAATTGATTTCTGTTAGTTATTCCAAATAGTGATCTCCTCTAAAAGTTACCTCACACTCAGGTGTGTTGTTTTTGTCTACAGACGCCTGTTATCTGACAGTTTCATGTCTCAAACCAAACGGCATGACGAGCCTCACATCCGTGCTGAGCGTTGGGGCTCTTTGCCAAACCTCATTAGCAAACCCAGAGACAGTAGCTTCTATCAGCTGAGGAGTCACCCAAAAACAGTGACCGGCGAGGCGAAGGTAGAATTTAATTAAAATATAAATACACTAGGGAGATGTTGAAAGGTCTCACAAATACAATACTGAATAGTAAATTTCTCTGTATGTCTTTATGAATATGTTTCATCAGACAGAATACCAGAGAATGTTTGTGGCTTATCATCTCACACCAACAGGTAAAATAAGGCCTGAAAATGCTGAGCCTAAAAGTCCAAGTTCATGTGAATACGAGGTTACAAACACTGGAAACAAAAATAATGTTAAATATTTTTTTTAAATGATGCAAGATCACCTTTAAAAAAAATAAAAAATTACAGGCTGCTGTGTCACGGTAAAATGAATGAACATTTCTTATAAGTTGTTGTTTGTTGTATAAAAAGTGCATTTACATTGTTGTTCTTGCTCCAGTTTCACAGTACCATGTGAATATAGGTCCTAAAAGAGAGACAGGTTTCACTGAGGGGACCGACCTTCACCTTAATACCTTTCAGGAGAAAAACAGCAGGGTGAGTTTTGTTTATTAAGTTTTAGTCTTATGATATTCTATATATTTAATATTTCTCTATATATATATATTTCTTATTGTCAATAATTTCCATGAAAAGATCAAAACTAACAATTACTTAATCCTACTAATAAGTAAAACCTGATATATCTTATTCCTCTGTTCAGTAGAGCTCCATTGTTGTCCAAACACTATTAAAAACTATTAAAAACTCATAAATGAGCTATACCTTTGCACTATAATGACCCTTGGCTGGGTTGTTTATTTTAAGTCAATGCCACATATGCTGCAGTCCCCAACAGCTGCACTATTTACCTGGGTTGTAGTAATGTTTGCTACAAACTACAGTGCCCAGATGTTTTAGTGTGTTACTGAACCTTATTTTTTTTTTAAAGATCACACATTTGTGATCAGTTTTTAGAGATTTACATCTTCAGAGGAAACAAATGAGCTTTGGCTAAGTGCAGCAAGCAACCTGGGAAGTGGGAAAGTTTTGAGACACAGACAAACACGTTTAATTTTGACTTTTCATGGGATTTAATGACAATAAAGAGAAATACAGAAGTATGCAAACCTTGGCCACTAATTATCATTATTGTAAATTAATAAGATGTACAGCATATCAATCTTTGGGCATCTAAGGAGAGGTGTACTCATGCAAAACACCAGTTATTTCTTATGTCTTGTCTGGCTTTCTACTACTTTCACCTTTTCTTGTCTTTGCAAATTTCAGGTTCAGGTTGAACGTCGCCAAACTCACAGCTCGGTGATGAAAAATGATTTCTTGCCACCACCACTTCTGCAGGTTCATGCACCGTGCTCACTGACTCTGCCCCGCCTTTCGTGTTGAAAAACAGGTTATTATGTTTAAAACTGTGAGGTTTGACAGTGTTTTTCTGTGCCTACATTTGAGGGCACCGAGGGGACACCTGGCCTGCGCAGCCGTTCTTGTCGAGAAACAGGATTCACTCGAGGTTCCATCGCTCCCTTGACGTGCCTGGTGAGTTCTGGCCCCATCCTCACCAGCTGTAGTAGATCTTGATTTAATGACTTTAACATCCTTCCCTCTGCTCCTCTAGACCTCCCTTCTTCCAACACCCATGACTAAAAGTAATATACCTACTGAGAAGACCATTGGAAAAAAGGTTAAACATTTTTATCTTAGTCTTTTCCTTGAATAAATATTCTATGTTTGGAGTGGTTATTTGGACTGTGCTGTTGTGTCTTTTGTATGTTTTTAGGAGCCCACAGGGTCTCTTCTAAATGCTCCAAACACCCAGGCTTTTCCGAATACACCTTTTGATTGTTCACACTTCACTACACATTATAAGAGCAAGTAAGTGTGTATGCTGCTTTCAGCAGTGATGAAAGAAATATTTAGCA
The DNA here is from genome assembly GCA_016859345.1 of Istiophorus platypterus. Taxonomy (NCBI): domain Eukaryota; kingdom Metazoa; phylum Chordata; class Actinopteri; order Istiophoriformes; family Istiophoridae; genus Istiophorus; species Istiophorus platypterus. Next base: position 17,723,425 of record CM029121.1, on the reverse strand, counting down.
ATTATACCAAACTGTACACAGGTGTATGTAATTCAGAAAATGTTCCCTACCGATGTTGTTCTATTATATATTGTATCACTGGATCATTATCGTGGCTGTTTTAGTGTGAAAGTGTGTAATTATTGATGTAGTTGGTTGAGGCAGAGCTCATTTTACCTCTTTTATTCACTCTGGGTAGTTTAATCTCCAACAGTGTATCACATTTTTTGAGATTGTTTTATATGTAAAATCTTTATCTGCAAAGTAATCATTAAGTTCAGGTGTAAAATAAATATACAATATTTCCCTCTGAAATGTAGTGGAGTTGAAGTAAAAGTATTATAGAATGGAAGTGCAAATACCTCAAATTCGTACTTGAGTACTTTATTTGAGTAAATGTTTCAGTTACTTTCCACCACTGACCTACAGCTGAGACCGTGTTGTACTGTAGCAGATATCATTCAAATACCTGTTGAACTTTTCCAATATCCACTTAAAACTTTGCCAATTTCCAGATTCTCTCGTGATGCTGATTTAGAAAAGTTGAGATGTGGCCACACCTGCGCTGGAATCATCGTTGCGAAAATGGACAACGGCTACAATCGTCGGGACATGGATAGGTACACACATGCTGAACATGTTGAGTCCCAATCATAGTAATGTTCCCTTTGACTTACACAATCCCTTATTTTTATTTCACAGGTTCATCTTCAGGGGCTAAAACTTCACATACCTGAGATGTTATTTTCATGGCTACTCATCACAAAAAATAAATTTGGGGTTTCTTGTTGACACACTACTCTGGGAATTTATTTTCTCATAGAAGAGACTGTTTTTTGTTGACAAATAGAGACTGGATTTGTGAGGAGGAACAGTTACAGTATTACATTTTGAAATAATAATAATCAAATCCTGAAAATCGTAATCACTCCCACATCTGCGTTATTTTACAATAGTCCTGTGAAAAAACAAAAAACAAAAAAACAAACGTCTATTTTCCATCTCTTGGTGAAGTTCTTTTTGTGTGAGTTGAAAAGCTGCCAGTCAGGCAACTGTGTGAAGTATGTGGTATGAAAGCCAAAGAGGGAGTGAAGGCGATGGCGCATTGTCATCAACCGCCTCCTCGTCACTGACCTACAGAGAGTGAGAGGAGTGTAAACCAACGAGCAAAACAATTACACTCAGACTGAGTATGGCACCGATTCCCATGGATGCCTGTGCTGTGTCAGACCGTTCTGCCACCCACAGCTCTAGAACAAGCCTGGGCCGAGGAGGACTGAGTTTCCACTAGTGTCAAATTATGTGTCGTACGATGCAGCTCCATACAATGCTCCACAGTGTGGATTTGACTCCCACAGTCGGCAGTGGCTTTACATTATCACCGCCAGCCAATAAACTAGGTTGCTGTGTCAAAACGTAAAACTGTGCAGCGTCTGCAAAGAATTGCTGTTGTCAGCAGATTACAGGTAGTACATCATGTTAAATTAGCTGCCTTTACATCGTCCCGATGTGAACAACGAAATAACATTTTAGCCATTCTAGCGGCTCCAGTAATGACATGTAGAGTCTTTTGGTCTCTCCACCGCTTTAGCCCAGGATAAAATATTTCAGCAGGTGCTGGATGGACTGCAATGAAATTTTTGTGCAGACGTTCACGGTCCCCAGAGGTTGAATCCTAATCGCTTTGTGTAATGGAAAATTCTCCATTGATTTTTATTTTAAAAACCAAATGATCAATCGATGTTGAATATAACTGCCAGTTGCAGTCCTAGATATGACACAAATACCCTTACATATATACATAATAAATATGATTATGTGTCTAAAAAAGGCAATGTTGTGTTTCCATTTTTTAAATATATATATATATATATATATATATATATATATATATATATATATAAGAAACAATTATCAGTTTGAGTCTCTTCTGCAACTGTTGCCCCAGCACAGACACAGGAGTAGAGAGGTTCTCGTGCATCAGCGTGCACGAGAACCAGCATAAATATTTCAGCCCTGGGATAAATATTTCACTCTTTCAATGAGATGTAAGAAAAAGATACGTGAAGGGAAAGAGGATTGGGTTACATACAAGCCCCACATGAATAATGAGTGCAGAGATGAGAGGAGAACACGGGCCAGGCCTGCTTCATGTTAGAGACTGACGTAGAAAAGGTGTAGTCACAGACAAAAAGGAGTATACAAAGGTCATGGTGGACCTAAGTCTCTGACCTGCAGAGGGCTTCAGGTTTTTGAGGTTTTTTTTACGTGGATAAAAGAAATTTTGTCCATCCATTTCATGTTTGGAGCTTCCCTATGGACTTACCTTTTATGGTGAGGCACCCCAGCTATTCATCGCTGTAAAAATCCTGCTTGTCTCCATCTCCTTCTTGGCACTGACACTCCCAGGACTGCTTATACAACACTGACAAGGCTTGGGGGGCTGTGTTTAGCGTATCATAAATACTTTGTAAACCTAAATCTGATAGAACATTTACACTTACAAAAACAGCGACTCGGCGAGCACTTGCAAGCACATAAAACAGACACCGACAACGATGTGTGGAAATATTACAGTGTGTCAGTCGAGTCAACAGAAGCTGGTTCTTTCGCTGGTTCCGAATTCGGAAATATCCAACCACAGATGACTGACATGGATTTCATCGGCTGAGTTAATATTTATTGATGGAGGACTTGCTCTCCTGTTTACACACAGAAAACAACCCTCATGTAAAGCAGCCATACACACTGTATAACACACACACACTCACTCCACCTGAGTCCTGCTCTGCTGTGGTAGTTTGCAGCTGATTGAGATGTCACAGGTGCTGTCAGTTTGTAGTGTAATAATGCCCAGCGTCATCTTCACAGTTAACAACAGATTAGAAATTAGCAGCACAGCTAAGCAAGTCCAATGTCCACCCTGTTTCAACTCCTTTAATAAACTTTATTTGTGAATTTTCTGGCATCCACCTCCGCCTGCCTGCAGATCATCTGGATGTATGGGGGTGGGTGGGGGTGGGGGTGGGGGGGTTCATGCCTCTTCATCTTGTCTCCCCATGTCTTCCACTTCCATGTGTCCTGTCCTCATAATCATAGTCCATCGGAGCCCTTTCGTACTCAAGCTCCTCTTCCTCGTACTTAAACCCCTCTCCTTCATATATCAGTTCCTCCGTCTCATACTCAACACCATCTTCATCATATTCAAGCTCAGCTCGGTCGTACTCAGTGACTAGCAGCTCCACCTCCCCCTCCCCCTCCTCCTCCTCCCTGACCCGGGGCTCTTCCTCTTTAACATCCGTGTCCTCTATGGTCACTGCAATCTCAGCTGTTGCTTGTTTTGCGTTGCTGTTCTTCAGAATGCCATGAATCACCGGTTCCTCTCCTGCCAGGGCTAGTTCCTCGGCCTCTTTCTCTGCGGCCTTTCGTTGCCTCTCCTTCCGGGCCTCACGTGCCTCCAAGAGCTCTGCAGCCCCTTCCCCGACTAGCAGCACCTCTTCGCCCACATTAGGAGGGTCCTTGACAGGGTTGTGGTCGTAGGAGAAGAGGCGCAGGGCCCTGAGACGCTTCAGACTGGGAAACACGGATATCTTGTTGCGGTCTAGGTCTAAGATCTCCAAGCTCTCCATGCGCAGCAGGACTTTGGGAAAGGTGTCAAAGCGGTTCCCATAAAGCCATAATCCCCTCAAAGCCTCCATACGCCAGAGGTCAGGAGGCAGCGCCTTCAGCCGGTTGTCCCCGATCTGCAGGGACCGGAGATGGGGCAGGTCGTAGAGCTCCCGCGGAAATCTCTGGAAGTAGTTGCTCTCCACCCACAGGCAGCGCAGACTCTGTAGGTTTCTCAGCTCAGGTGGGAGACCCATCAGCCGGTTGCTGCCCAAGTACAGACGAGTGAGGTTAGTGAGCTGGCAAATGGCCAGTGGAACGTCCTCCATCTTGTTGAAGTCGAGGGCGAGTATGCGCAGACCCTGCAGCCGGGAGATGCTGACCGGCAGAGTGCGCAGGCTGTTCCCGCAAACATATAGCTTCTCCAGGTGCATCAGTCCACAAACACGGGACGGTAGCCGCTTGAATTTACGGTAGCTCAAGTCCAGTACGGGGTCCCCGCTCTCCAACAACTCCTCCACCCCCAGCGGAAGCTCTGCCTCGACCTCTGCCTCCTCCTTTTTCTTCTTCTCCTTGATTCCTGCCTCCTCGCCATCCTTTCCCCCCTCCTCTTCCTCTTCCTCTCCCTCTCCCTTCCTGGAGGAGTTGCCCATGCTGTGGCCTGCAGCCCCTGACTCCTATGTGAGTCAGGACAGAGTCATTTGATGAGGTAGTGTCCGTGACAAGTTAACCCTCTGCCTGGGGGCTGCTGCTGTTTTGTGGTTGAACCCACCGGCTGCAAACAGCATCATGGTCCGGGACAATCGACACTCTTGAAGCCATGCAAACAGCTTGTCTGGTCTCTCTTCGTCCCTTAATCTAGCACTTCGTCACAGAACACCAGTGGAGAATACATAACAAAGCCTGGAGTAATAGTAATGATAGTAATAGTAATAGTAATAATGTTGCTGGAAGTTGAGCTCAACAAAGTACAGCTGAATTTTGAGCTGAAATTGAATTCTCGCTGCCCTTACCCTCTCCCCTCCTCTTTAAACTCCTGGAGGCTTTTAAGAGAAAGATAACTTGCAGCTTCAGGGGTCACCTGTGCACGTGATCCGGCCTCCCCTCCAGAGCAGGAAGAAGGTGCCAACCCAGAGCACCGAGGTTTTGTTTTTTTGTTTGTTGTTGTTGTTGTTGTTGTTGTTGTTGTTTTTTACTGTCCCTCTTCTTGATAAGCCCAGTGCGTGCGCAGCCCAGTGACCTGGCCGACGGCGAAGGAGAACAGTTGATGGAAGTCGGTCCACTAGTTAACGCAGCCGCTCCGCTCCAGAGGCCGAGGTCTCCGGGAGTTTGAGTCCGCACCGGAGGAAAAGGGACCTCGCATCCCGGCGAAGCGCGGCGCGGACGCGCTGAGGGACTCGGCTCCCGATGTTGGCCACTTCTCCATCAGTGTGAAGGTTTACGTTCAACCCGTCGCTCCCTCCCTCCCCTGTAACCGGAACAAGGGGCATTCACATCACATGGTCAGTGCGTGCGTGCGTGTGTGAGTGTGTGTGTGTGTGTGTGTGTGTGAGAGAGAGAGAGAGAGAGAGAGAGAGAGATGGTCCGTTAAAAAAAAAACAAAAAACTTTCTCATCCAGCTATCGCATGTTTTAAGACCTGTTTTAATTTTTAATTTTTTTTAAGGTAACTGATTCTTTCAGGGTTGAGTATAAATACAAGTTACTTTGTAGATTAAAACTTTACGGACAAAAAATAAGATAGTCAGAACCCCCAAACTGGAAGATATGAAGGCTTGAATGTCAGAGTCCGACATCTGTCACATTTTCTTTGAATGTAAAAGGAAACAATAGTGAATAAAAAGGAAGGAGTCATCACCGGAGTCCTATTTATACTGTCCCTCTTTAGTTCTAATTAATTATGTTCTTACACATGGATCAGCCTCAGGTTATATGTACGTTTCCCTTTGAAGCATGTTATCACTTTGTTTAATTAATATTGCTGTACCCCCCCCCCAATTATTGTGTCATTATTGTGTTGAATATCTTGTTTTCACTCTTCACCGTGGAACCAGGGTCATGAGTCAATTTCTGTAAAACCAGAAAAAAACCCACCTCGACCAGCTACATTAAAATTACACTGAGAAACCAGTAATAATGATCCAATACATAACACTGAAAGGAGCCATTATACTGCACAAGGAGTACTTTTATTTTATTTTTATCACTGTAAGTACATTTTGCTTATGATGGTTACATGATTTTATTTCAGTAACATTTTGAATGCAGGGGTTTGCGGGGAGTTTTTTTTTTTACACCAAATTATTGCTACTTTTACTTTAGTTAAGTCACAGATTTAAATACCGCCACCACCACTGTAAATACATAATCAGAAATTAATACTTGTAGACCAGTCAAAGACTAGTAATCATTGCATAGTCCCCTGGAACTCCAAACATGGTAATTCCAGTACTAGTTTGTATCAAACACACAGACATTAGCTTGTGCAGGTTTTTATAGACCAGTTAAAAAGCTACAACAACAGCCCTGCTGCGACTTCCTGCTTCGACATGAAACAGACACAAAAATAAGATACAAACTGCTGTCAGCACTGACAGTGTTCAACCTGACACAGACGCAAGAGCCGGACAGATTTATTAAGAAAAAATATTGATGCATTAATTTGTAGGATAAGCAGTACTTTAATGTCTTCTGTTGTCTTATAATGGTATGTAATACTCTTTTTTTTTTTTTTGAAAGGGCTATTCAGTACTGATGTTAAATTATGATCTGCAGTCTGCACTATGCTTGGTAATTGCACTGGACTTTTACTCCATCACATTTAACAAGCATATTTATTGTTGTATCCTCTCCAGTGTAGAGGCTGATGACCTGAGACGCCCCTGGATGGCTTAGATAAGATAGATAGACAGATAGACAGATGGATAGACAGATGGATAGAAGGATGGATGGATAGATGGATAGATAGATAGATAGATAGATAGATAGATAGATAGATAGAAGCCAAAGAAAATGCAGCGTAGATTGAAATGAATGTGACATGACTAGGATATAGCCGTACACTGTGGCTCAAAATAGCTCTTGAAAGACCCCAGAGCGAGTTTTAAATAAAAGGGCAACAAGAGTTACAGCACAGACCAACTTTCTAGTAAAAGAATATTCACATCATTTCCACTCACAGCAAAGTGAAAATATTCTACTGCATGATGTTACTTGTGTGTGGTACCACTGTTGGAATGTGACCAATCTGCTCAAGTACTATATCTGAAATTTATCTCGAGAGGCTTTTGTCTTATGTAGTATTTATTTAGATACTTTTTACTTTGATTCCATATGTTAAATTATGTTAGTATACTAAAGATAAGATAAAAACAGAATAAAAAAATAGCTCCTCCTTAACTCACTACAACATTGAAATACTACTTATAAAGTAAAGCATCAACAACACCAATTCGTAAACAACATAGCACTGAAATAAACTGAATACTACTTCCACCACTATACAGTACCAGCAAAAAAAGTTCATATCTATTACCTCCAAACTGTACATAAGTAAAATTTGAGTATTGAATACTTGATGATAGCAGACTGTTTTCCTGATTGACAGCGTATTTTGTTGGTGGTGATACTAAAGAATAGCCTGGAAAAGCTGCTGGGGTCAGATGTGCAGCGCTTCTGTCAGCCTGATGAACTGTGGCAGAAGAGGGGAACAAACGGGGAGACAAGCTGCGCGCTGCTTGAGGATAATCCTGTCTGATATGCTGAGGACCAAAAGAGCTGATTTGCAAATTTCTGCATCGCATTGAAACGACCCTGAAACGACACAATGGACTGTGAGCAGCAGACAGACAGACAGGGACCTCAGGGAAGTGAATGGATGTGACGGCTGAGGTGAATGTGTCGAATGCAGATGAAGCACTGCACGACCCAACCGGCCTGGGAAACACAGAAAAACAGACGCGCAATTAAAAAAAAGAAAATCTGACACAAATACAGAAATATAGGCAGTTTCATTCTCAGCTGCTTCGGCTAATTTCTTGAAGCAATCTTAACATTCCCAAAGCTCTAGGTGCATTTGTCAAAACAGCTTATATGAAAGAGCACAACACCATTACTCACCAAAACATTTAACTCAGGCCTCAAAACAAAGTTATTGTCTCATATAAAATGTCTCTGCCTGTAAAAAAGAAAAGTTCCTTTTGCTTTGTGTAAACGATGGCAGTCAAAATGTTGAGAAGTTTATTTGCAGTATGGCAGTGGACACTGGAAATGTTGCTTATGTCCGGTTTTCAGTCTTCTATTTTCATTGAAACTGAATTCTTCAAAAGATTTGATATTTTCCCTTTCGATACAATGGGAGAAAAATCTACTTGCAAGCCGCAACCATCAATGCAATGTTCTGCTGTGATCTCATCACAAGTAGTGTCCACTGCTTCTGGGACATTTAGTCATTTAGACATTCAGTCTTGAGACCAATGTTCATTCACCTTCCACCTTCATCAAGAAAAGAATTCCTCTGTTGGTTTCAGTAATGGAGAATATGGTGGAAGGAACGACATCAACATCCTGGACAGCCGACCTTTCCCTGATGACCTTTGCTTACTGGGAGCTCACGGTACATTAACCAACACAGTTAAAAAAGTTGGCAAGTTGTGCTTGTTCTCTGTAGAGAGTTTCGGAGAAATGTTGAATAAGCCAATATTGGGAATATGTGTACTCACACCATTCTCAGGTATCGTAGCACAGGTATCGATATTGCTGCCAAACCGGCCTGACGCATCCACCCTGGCTTGGTGGCCTGGAACATTTCGGCCACGTCTCCTGCCTTTGGCCAGACTGAAACCAGCCTCGTCCACAATACACAGGGATGCAAGGGATTTCACTTTATTACAGTATTATCTATAATAAACAAACCATCAAATCCATTTTAATGTAGAGTCATACAGTTTTAGCAAAGAACAAATGTTCTGTGTTCTTCTCTGCAACTTCAGTAGGGCTGTAATGAAGGAAAACCTAGTACACTGTACAATATACTAGCTGTAGTATACACCACTGCTTCACCTGTACATACAGGTGCTGCAGCTCCGTCACTCTGTCATAGTTTCTATCAAATGGCGCCTCTTGGAGTTGTTTCATGGTCATCTGATGACTTATCGGCAGTATCCGTTGTAAAGGTGCTCACAGAGTTGATATTTTGAAAGACACCATTGTCTTCTAAGGTCACACCCTGGATCTGTCTCATTGTATAATGGTAATACCGTGATGTGAATAATTCTAGTGTTGACTGAGTACATGTCTGTTCGCCCCCGTTTGGATAATTGAAGACAATGTAGCGCAGTTAACTTTAGCAGCCAGCCTCTGCCATTGTTAGGCTCTGGTTAACGACATGGTCCACAACTGTGGCCAGTATTTCATGTGGGACTGCTCTGTGTCTCAGTCAGAATGCACGTGCTGTTTGATGTAATGATGTTATAAGCCTGTTGTGCATTTAATGACTTATGCGATGATAGAATTTATACATGTTTCCGAGAGTACAACTGTTCCACTGAGAAGCAACGTGATTAGTTTGGATTAGCAAGATATATTCAGTGGGCGATCCTGCAAATTGTAGACAGTTGTACTTACTCATTTGCATCAATGTGCTAAAACATCGGCAATTTATTCAAAAGAATGAGCAGTTGAAACCTGTTGTGGACAAAGTCCCGCTGGTCCGGAGGTTTGCACATGTTGTTTGGAAAATATCCATTTTCGTTTGAGGAATGTGCCAAAGCAATTGTGAAAAACTGTAATGGTCGTTTGTCATCATGTACCAAGAGCAAACTCATTAATAATAAAACATCACATCTGGGTTATATTACACTGTTACACGGCTGCATCTGTTTCTGGAGGATGACAGAACGATACCTGACTGTAATGATACCTGCTGCTGCATCCACGGGGTTAAATGAGGACAAGGAAGGTGTCTGCTCAGAGGAGCACGTCAGCACCACCTGCTGGTACAGGCGGGAACTGCAAATGGGCGCTTTCGTGATGCAATGGCTCATGACTGGTACTTTTTTTTCTTTTTAAGATAATAACTCATCGTGCTGAACTTGCAAGGCTGCTCGTTTTCGACTGTAAATACCAAAGAAACAATATTTGTATTGGCATCAGCAGAAATCTACGATAACACGTCAACAGATACAGACTGTACCAACATACAAAAAGCACATTTTAGGTTCCTATTAATTACTATCACTTATTATCATTATATTAAAAAAAATGATAAAAGTTACCAAAAGGTCAACTTCAGTATGTTCAGTAAGCTCTATTTGACTTTAACTGCAAACTATATGCAAACATTTAGCAGTTGGTGTCACAAGAACCTACTAAAGTTACATCACAAAACATATAATGTGTAATAACGGGTGCTTTTTTCTAGATAGATAGACAGATAGATAGATAGATAGATAGATAGATAGATAGATAGATAGATAGATAGATAGATAGATAGATAGATGCAATAAAATGAAAAAAAAAAACCCAGAGGAAGTCAGCTCATATTCTCTCTGACCGAATATTAGACAGTCGTAGCATTTTAGTGGCCAGCATCTGGAGGTGTGCGTGCAAACATTTTAGTAATAATGGAGGCTAATTTCAGATCGACGTCCACCAACTGACTCTTTCCATCTAAGCGCTCAGGCGACATTGCAACGAGCAGCTTATTGAGCCCATTGCACATTAGGCCGCCTGTCCAGGATATACTGTGCGCCGATTGGCCCAGAAACTCTCGAATGATCAGCTCGGAATTTTGTACTGAATGAGAGCGTGAATGTGCCGCTGAACACATCAGGAGATCGGGCAGAGGATGAATTTTGGGGGTGTTTACTGTTTAAAAATGGAGCCGAGCGGAACCGGAGCAGTGAGAGTGAGCCGGTCTGTCGCTGGGACTGAAGCCCAGGGAGAGTAGCCAGGGTCTGGATTCTGTAAGTCTGAAATCTTTTTCTTTTTTTTTTGCCATCTTCATGTGTAGTGGGGCCTTGGGGTTGGAGGAGGAGATGGGGGGAGATGGGGGGGTGCGCTGGACAGCCCGCCACCGGTTATCTGCTATTACTGCTGAATGAACCAGTCGATGATCGTTATTATTCGAGTGACTTGGTGGTTTAATATTTGCATTTGTGTCCCGCTTTTACACATGAAACGCTCACGATGGACCGCGAGCATTACGCGCGCCGTTATACAAACGCGTGCCCCCCTTTCACTACGCACGTATCAGCCTGGATGTTTATTAACGCCAGAGTCTTAATTTTTTACAGATGTGCTCTTGGCATTTGGATTCAAGTTTGATGTCGATTCGGGCGAATGGAAGAAATATGTGCCGCTTCGACCAGTCGCCTCCCGCTTGTCGGATTTCCTCATCAATTATTAGTGAAGATGTTGCGCCGCTCTTTGTCTTTAACTTCGTTTGTGTTTCAATTAGGTTTGAAGTAAGGAGAGCAACAGGTAAAAACAAACGAACAAACAAACAAATAAAAAAAACAACCCGTCTTCCTCTGAATGCTGCTCCTTCTGTATCATTTCTGTCTTTCCCAGAGGCGGCAAACACACCGTTTTTTCACGTCCAGGTGTCGCCCAGACCCTGTGGCCGAGCGGCCCCCCTTCGGGAGCGCGGGTGGATCCGGGCCAGGCGCGGAAGCCAGGATGGGAGGCGGGGGCCAGCTGGCGGAGCTGGCGGAGCCCGGGGAGGGGGCGGGCGGGCGGGCCGGGGTGGTCTACACCTGGGAGGAGGTGCAGAGGCACGGCAGCAGGGGCGACCAGTGGCTGGTCATCGATCGGAAGGTTTACAACATCACCAACTGGGCCAAAAGGCACCCGGGAGGGTTCCGCGTGATCAGCCACTACGCGGGCGAGGATGCTACGGTAAATGCGCCCTTTGTTGTCCTTCTCCAAAATAAAGCTGATGTATAAACACATCTTCAGATAGTAAAACTGTTGGATGTCAGTGGTGGAATGTAACTAAGTGCATTTACTCAAGTTCTGTACTTTGGCGCAAATTCGAGGTAATTGTACTTTACCTGAATGTTTCCAGTTAATGCTGCTTGATACGCCTACTCCACTGTATTGATCTGACTGCTGTAGTTAGTAGTTACTGAAATACATTTAAAATAAAAAAACATATGCTAAAATTTTTAATTCTAAAAATGTTTGAATATTAAATAAGCAGTTTCCAACCTATTTGGTTTGTAACCCCTCACAGTATAGCAGTGTCAGGGCCTCTTGTCACATTTCAGATATCTATGAGTCCTTAGCGGTTAAACCAAAGAGATGTGCCACTGCTATAGCTCTCAGATTGTTTAAATAACTACAAGAAAAAAACATAGATTAGAGAAAAGCATTAAAGATGAAAACAAATTTGTGCAGCAGAACTTGTTTTTTTTCAATCATCTGATGAGCCCTCAGATTTATCGTGTGAGTCTTTGGAGGAGGCTTGACTTGCAGTATGGGAACCTTTGGAATAATCTAGCAAACTGTATAAAACAAAACTAGTTCCACTTTGACCACCTGCAGAACAGTGAAATGTTGCTAATGCACTGTTATATCAGTGTTACCAATCTAAAAATATCATCATTAATAGTATAACACTCATCTCTATAGAGAATATTGGTACATTTATTTAAGCAAATGATTTGAGAGCTCCCTTCACCACTGATAAATGCAAAACAACTTTTCATTTACTGCATCACAGACAGGATTTCTCACCTCTGTTTTCCAGGAGGCATTCGCTGCTTTTCATCCCGATCCAACGTTTGTACGAAAGTTTCTGAAGCCCCTGCTGATTGGAGAGCTGGCAGCAACGGAGCCCAGCCAGGACCGAAACAAAAATGTTAGACCCATCTTGACTTCTTCAAATAAAAGCTCACATTATTCTTGTAGCCGCTCTAGTCTCACTGTGACACGTACAGAAACAACTGAGGAAAAGGGAGCAGATCAGACCATTCACACTTCTGTTCTGTTATTCATGAGACTTGCAGGGCTTGGGCACAACTGAGATTCTGGACTCTCATGCTGCTAAATAACTCAAACCACGTTTGTTTTATTTGTTCTTTATTGAATTGGAACCCTGATGCTGTGCCTCCTCAAATGCTATAAGAACATAAATTCCTCTTGAAGCTTTTGAGCTTTACAGGATGTGTCTGTCTCTGCCCTCAGGCAGTAATCATACAGGATTTCCACGACCTACGTGCGCAGGCAGAGCGCGAGGGTCTGTTTCGAGCTCGGCCTTTGTTCTTCTGCCTCCACCTGGGTCACATTGTGCTGCTGGAGTTCCTTGCCTGGCTGGTAGTCTGGCTCTGGGGAACTAACTGGATGCTGACGTCTCTGTGCGCGGTCATGCTGACAACAGCTCAGGTGACTCGAACGTCATCGTCTCTCGGTCGAAGCTTTTCTGGTGACGTCAAGCTCTGGAGCAAACAATTCCTGAAATGCCTCTCTTCTTTTTCTCTAGTCCCAGGCTGGCTGGCTGCAGCACGACTTTGGCCACCTGTCTGTCTTCAAGAAGTCCAGCTGGAATCACGTGTTGCAAAAGTTTATCATCGGCCATTTAAAGGTGATTGGTATTCTTGATCATATTTTTCTTTTTTTTAAATTTTTTATGTTTTTTTACATAGACATTAAAAAATACTCTTCTCAGGGAGCTTCTGCAAATTGGTGGAATCATCGACATTTCCAGCATCATGCTAAACCCAACATCTTCAGAAAAGACCCTGATGTCAACATGTTGAATGTCTTTGTAGTTGGAGCCACTCAGCCGGTGGAGGCAAGTGACACAAGGCTAATGTTACTGATTCCTTGCAACAGTCGTTTTATGTACAGTATGATCCACTGTTTAATCTTCCACGCAGCTCACTCTCACTCTGTCCTCCTCTGTGTTGCAGTATGGCATAAAAAAGATCAAACACTTGCCCTATCATCGCCAACACCAGTACTTCTTTCTTGGTAATGTTTTTTAATAGTTATTTCAGATGAATGAAACCACAAACACTTTACAGGAGTAATTGTTATCTGTTTCTCTTATAGTGGGACCACCGCTGCTCATTCCAGTTTACTTCCAAATTCAGATAATGCACACCATGATCTCCCGCCATGACTGGGTGGTAAGATCCTGTCTTCTGTATGGTACAATGAAACTGACAGACGTTTAAGGGTTAAATGAAAGCTTGCAGTTCTTGATGTGATTATCTATGTTACAACACTTAAAGAAAAACAATTCACCAAAACATTGCATATGTAACATGTGGAAAAAAGGTGCAGAGTCACGATTGTTGATAACAAATGAATTATATCAATCATATGAACCTACTTGTCTTGTGCAGGATCTGGTTTGGTCCATGTCGTACTACCTGCGCTACCTCTGCTGTTACATGCCCCTGTATGGCTTGTTTGGCTCGCTGGCGCTCATCAGCTTCGTCAGGTAAAAGATCTGAAGGAATATTAACTTGAAACTCTTTGGTGCCATTTTTTTTTTCATGAAACATATTTTATAGTGTTTATTATTTTTAAGTGATTAAAGAAGGAGTTGTTGGTAGTTCTTTGCAAAAAAAAGTGAATTCCCAATTTTAAAAAATTCTCCACTGCTTACACATAAAAAATAAACCAAACAAGCAAAATGGCACACACGCCTCCTATTTGAAATATGTCTTGAAACACATGCTCTAAACAAAGCACCAAATAATTTAAAACACAGCTGTCAAAATTTGTATGTAGGAACTTTGTGGTGGATACACATTTGTACAGTAAAGAGCTACATAAAAGAAAGGCCAAGTTATGTTGAGGAGGATATGTGTTTGTATTATAACTGTCTATTTATCTATCTATCTATCTATCTATCTATCTATCTATCTATCTATCTATCTATCTATCTATCTATCTATCTATCTATCTATCTATCTATCTATCTATCTATCTGTCTCTCTTATACATATATATATATAAAATTAACGTAAATAATTACAAATACTTTATGAAGTACAGTGTAACATTATTCAGTGACTGGTGTGACATTGTCGTGAATGTTACAGGTTTCTGGAGAGTCACTGGTTTGTGTGGGTGACCCAAATGAATCATCTGCCAATGGATATCGACCATGAGAAGCACCAGGACTGGTTAACCATGCAGGTACCTGGTTTAGTAGGAAATCCTCTTTCTGATGAAATTCACAGTCACCAACGCTGCTGATGTCTCACCTCATCTGCACACTTCCATCTGATCTTCTTCCTTAGCTACAAGCCACGTGCAATATTGAGCAATCGTTCTTCAATGACTGGTTCAGCGGACACCTCAACTTTCAAATCGAACACCAGTAAGTCAAGCCACAGAGTCTAAGGAGTGGAGTCATGATGTGGGCTGAAAGTTTGTAGGAACAACTTAGATCTCCTAAAGAGCAATGTCAGCTTTGTTTGACTTCATGGAAATTAAATTAGAAGCAGTCATTCTGCAGATATAAAAACCATTAAGGGTCCATCAAAAATCTCTGAAAGCTTCTTCTACGAAATCACCATCAAGTGTTTTGTAGCCAAACTATTACTGTCCAGGAGCTGTATATTTGCAGACAAAGGCCTAAGCATAGTCCGACGAAAATAGTAAAAAAAATCATGATACCAACATTTCTTTAAAAACCAGTGGCCAGCAATGACAAACTTGAACTCTGCAGCCAAATGCTCATCAAATCCACTAAACTTATATTTAAATTTCAGTGTAGATCACAAAGTTTTCAAAGATTTGATGGAATTATGGCAAACTGTGTATAAAAGTATTTGTAAATTTTACTTAGTGTACACATCGAACAGTACGGTTTCCACGAAGACCAGGAACAAGCTGATTTAGAACATACCTAATATGACAGTTTACAAGACGATGATTTTAACAACCTTAAAGCCCCCGAAAACCTGGTTTCAGACTGTAAATGTGTCTAATTATTAAACATTAATGGCCAAGTGTGGAGAAATCAAGGTTAAATGGTTTGGTTGAAAAAAACAATGCCAGTTACAATTATTTGAGGTGTTGAGGGGCAAATGCCCAATTTTCTTTATCAAAAAGAAGCAGAAATATTCTCCTCTTCTTCTAAGTGCTAACTTTGGATGATAATGGTGTTAATGTGGGACAACATCATTCAGAAAAGAATCTGACTGAGAAAATTAGTATTCATGATGTTATGTTAAGGGTCTACAGTTCTTGATTTTGAGTGAATTAGGTTTCTATTTGGAGACATTAAGTTGACATCTCATGCCTGTGGAACTAAGAAAAGACAACCCGTTTATAAAAACCTTAGGACTGCACTGACTTTTAAAATATTATTCATTATTTTTTATATTGTTCATTCCCGGGTGAACATTTTCAATGTCCAGATAGCAGTACACTGATTTGCAGTCCTAGTAAAAAGTAGCCTGTATTTTTCCTCTTTTGTAATACAGAAAAAAATAACAAGAACAAACGTTTTAGCTAAGACGTTACTCAGTGCACACGTGCCTTTACAAAAGAACAGACAGCAAAAGTGAGCTTCAAATTAATTTTCACTTTGAGCACAAGCCATTTAATACCAGTTTTCACTAAACTGAACAGCTTGACAACAAATGTCGACAAAGATTGGACACAATGTCGTCTTAATAACGCATCCTGTTGCTTTTGTCACTGAAGTTTGTTTCCCACGATGCCGCGCCACAACTACCACCTAGTGGCCCCGCTGGTCCGTTCACTGTGTGAGAAATATGGGATTCCTTACCAGATGAAAACTCTGCGGCAAGGCCTCACTGATATCATCAGGTACGTCCCGTAATGACATAAGTGCATTATTTACTGCCAGAGTGAGCACTTAAAGGTTATAAGATACCTTAAGAAACTGCAGAGGGAGTGTGTGTGTGTGTGTGTGTGTGTGTGTGTGTGTGTGTGTGTGTGTGTGTGTGTGTGGTTGTGTGAAAAAGTATGAACCTAAAGTGCCGTTGACAGATTAATAAATACAGAATGTAGCAACAATATGTGTAAATTTCATATTGATCAGTTCTTGAGAGTTGAACAAAATACATTTTCCTACAAGGCTCTTAGATTTACTGCAGAGTATGGAAGAGTGATAGGCCACTTGCTTGATAGTTAAGATATTAATTGAATTATGTTTTCTGTTTTGTTTTTGGTTTTTATTGGTCTCTTTTTTTTCAGGTCACTGAAAAACTCAGGAGACCTCTGGCTTGATGCATATCTCCACAAATGACAAATTTTATTGCATATACTTTACCTAAAGGGTGTAATGTTTTTCTCCCCCTCTGCATCATATACTGATTTTATCTGTTTGGTTTTATAATCCAGTTAAGTGTGGAACAATCTTTTCTTCCTGTTAGTGCCGTAGTCTTGGCTTACTTTTCACATTCTGTGTAGGACTTTTAGTGCTCATAGAATTGCCTTACAGTATCTTGAACCAGCTGATGTACAAGTGATGTTCTTTCTTTATCTATCATGTGAAATATTTGAAACAATAAAAATATAACAATTATGCTGACAAGTGACAGCTCCGTTGTAGTTGGGTTAAAATGTTCTGCACTTGTAACTGTTTCCTATAAAACCTAATATTTTCCTTCTTCAACTGCAACGCTTTTCTCATCTTCTGATACAACAATAAAGAAATTGTGTTGAACATTTCTTCACCTCAGGTTTATTAATCCAGACAAAAACACACAAATTTGTAAAAAAAAAGAAGATGGGATATCAAATATTTACCAAGTTAATTTTAATTATGTTCTTTTTAAACACTGCGTTCCAAAATATTTACAACCCCCTTGAACTTTTTGTCTAAATCTCAGTTTAATTCAATTTAATTATTCATAGCAGAGCGACATACTGTCCTGTATATACTGCTTAGTTTTCCTGTGTCAGAGAACTTCACGCTGCAAAACACCATCCTCCAAAAAAAAAATACATTAATGACAGCATTTTATGATTACTGACAATGACTTCATGCAGGATTATTGGGAGTTTCTCTGAGATGCAACCGTGCCACAATATTTGGATTATAAAGAGCAAAATTATTTATCAGGATGAGTACTGTATTTCAGATATCTGCGAGGAGGACCATTATAGTGACTGGTTTATCATTTTTCTATAGCTGTAAACAGTCGTTTGAAAATAATTGGCTATATATCATAAAATGTGTTCACACATCCTGGCACAGATTTAGATATTTAATAGCTAAGATTTACTTATTTACCAGGTCATATTGACAATGAGCATAAACATCAATAACACTGCTCGTGCAAATATGTACGTTACATACATGTTATGCATATATGTGCGCAAGAACACTCGCACACAGTCCACGCACACCAGACTATACATAATTTCATATGTTGCTCTTTTCACACATCTCTTTAATGACATAATCTAATGAGACAATGAAAACAAAAGCAAAAAAATCAGGAAAACACTTGAATAAGTAAAAATAAATATACAATTAAAATTTATACAAAAATTCATTTTTATCTACTGTAGGTCATAATTAACAGTAGACTGATTTAAGAAGCTGCTGCAGTGAGAAAGCTGTGAGGGAGAAGAAGCTTCTGGATGGGTCTTGCCAGTTGGCAGGTTCAGTCAGTGCTGCCAGAGTCGATCCTCTCCTGCCGCCGCTTCATGATCTCCTGCAACTCTGAGTCTCCATTGGTCTTCTGTGAGAGGAAATACAAGATTTACTTTTTATCCATTTATTACATTTTCCTATTCTCTTTAAAAATACTGTTCAAGAATTCTCTGCAGTTTAGAATACAGTAATAAACGATGAGCTAGCAAAGAAGTAATCTAGGACCTTTTAACAGCACTTCCACTTATCCAAGGACAACAAAAGGTTTCAAATTTCTTTGGATTAAAGGATATCAATCATTAAACAAACAAAAAAAAAGTTTAATAACTTTAAGTCAAGACTCAGATGTAAAAACAAACTTCCAAAGTCTTTTTCAGGGTATGTTAAAACAATAGAATACACACAGTAAATTATTCGATCACACATCAAACTGGATAATTAACCTACATTTTTATAGTAGATTAAGTGAGTTTACGAGTCTACATGAATAATGGTTGGACATGAAAGGAAAAAATGATTTAATGACAAAACCAGCACATGTATAGGAACACTGCTTTTTTGTTGTCTAAACTCTGAACTTCAGTGTCACGTGAAACAACAGTGATAAGAAAACCAGGATATAAACCAAAATATCAATATAAATACAGGACTTCCTGTAAGTATTCTGGGCTTTTAATGACTCAATGATTTTCTGACTGAAAAATACAAACTATTTCTCTGTGTTATTTTTCCCCTTCCTCTTTCCCTGAACCATCCTGCCTTGACTCTGAGCTGAGTTTACCCTCTATTTATTGTGTAAATAGTGTGTTTATACTTAGCACTGATGTCTTTCTATTTACTCAAAGGTTTGAGCAAATTCTCAATGTTATTTATAGTGAACTGAGTAATGCAAAAGGTGAATAGAATGGCAACTCAGTGGAGTACAGACCTCCAACCTGGCAGACGTCAAACAACATACCACAGACCAAGAAAGAACTTCAAATTCATAATAAATTTTCGAGATCTACCCCAAAATAAAATGGTTTCTTCCCTGGCCCATGACCTAACTGTTCAACAAGTTTGGTGCGAATCGGTTCTGTATTCTACTTAATCCTCCGGACAAATCCCCCCAAAACAAACAGACATGGACTGAAGACATAACCTCCTTGGTAATTAATAATACCAGAGCTATTTTTTAATTGATTTCTGCAGCCAAAAAAATGTGATAAACATTTGCAAACATCAGAACATTATTCTTAGACCACATGTTATATATTTAACGCTGTGAGACTAATAACTTGCTATTGTTATATTCTGGTTCACAGATTTTTTGTGGGTTTTTCTTCTTATTCTGCACTGTTTGTAGCTGTAATTTTTTTTTACGGAATTAATATAGCTATTATAGCTAATAGAGCTATGATCCTACTTGGTTAGTTCTGACCCGATTACTGTGTGCACACACCCACTTTTTGGACTATACCCGTGTGAATCATAGAGTGTGACTCCTGCACAGTCTGGAAAATGATAGCATTTCTGTTTCTGCAGATTATCACTTGTCTTAACATTCAACAAAGACAGTTGTCAGTTGAGACATGGGAGCTTTATTCAAAATTATGAAAGGCTTTCAACATTTTTTCCAAATGTATTCATTTGTGAGCTTGATTTGTTGTCTAGCCACGAATGAAACAGGCACATAAGGAGGTTGCGTGCAGGCCGACAGGTGTGTGTGACTGACCTCCAGCTGCGTCTTCTGTACAGTGACCTGACAGTAGACACGAGAACCTTCGTCACCACACACCGCCTTCAGTTCTTCTTTGTTGAGGGAAAACAGTTGGGCCCCAGTCAGGATCCCCAAACATTCAACCGTCCTGCGGAGAAAATGATCACAGTCCATTCACATATTATTATAAATTCACTTATTGTATTTCTTAATTTTACACTGCTTGCAAAAGTGAGTACAGTGGTGTTTCTAAAACTCTGTAGATCCATCTAGACAGTTTTTGTGGCACTTGGACATGTAATGGGAGGAAAAGCACGGATATAATCGATAACATTTCTAAAAACTGTATTCTCTTGGGGTGTGTCTTTTTCCAGCATCCTGATACTGTGCATGCTGGCCCTTTAGCCACCATTAATATTATTAATGACACCCGATCTTTCCCCCGAATGAAAACTTAAAAAAAAAAAAAAGTTTAGAACAAAACTGACACTAATGAAAGAAAAAGTAGCAATAGTTTACACATCTGGAAACAACAAATTAGCTGGGCCTGTTGCTGTTACTCTAAATAACACTAAAAGATTACCAAAAGACTTCTCTCGACGGGTTCAATAAACAAAATATATTTAAACCAAACAAAATAAAACTCTACAGCCACAACTGCTTTATCTGTTATTGTACATGAACAATGGAGAAACACAGCGCGAGCTTTTAATCTCTCTTGTCATTTCAGTCAGAGACTTAGCACCGGGCTGAAAAGCAGTGTTTCGCTGCCCTCTCTGGGCGACAGTTTGCTTTTGCTGCACCTGTTACCGCAGCCGACAATGAGGTCACGGGGTCCTGGAACTACATCTGTCAATGACTGCGGCAAGGTGAGATGTTTAACCACTGGAGCTCAGCAAAGACAAGATTTTCACGGACTGTTCAATTTCTCTTTAAGCCGTGAGGAGGTATTTTGATTTTCTGGATTGATGAGCATCATGGTTGACTTACGGTTTCGAGAAACCTTTAGCGCTGAGCCATGTCGTCACCTGCTCCGGGTTGGAGTCGAAGGCGAGCGGTACCTGGCTACCGGATGATCGCTCCACACGGAACTTCCTGGCGGGTGGCTGGCCTTTGTTAGCCGTGATCATCATCAGTAACTCATTGTTGACTTCATCCATCACTGTGGCACAGAAACAGGACAGAGGAAGACGTCAGAACAAGAGCAAATACTTGTAAAAGATGTGTAAAAAAAAAAAAAAAAAAAAAAAATCTGTAATTCCTAAATCTGCTTTGTTGTAGTCACTCACTTTTGTCTTTGGGTTTACCCTTGTTGAAACTGTCCATATGACTCAGAGTACCAGGAGGCGATGTGCTGTAGCCTTGCTGCACACAGACAGACACAAACACATACAAAGCTCATGAGAAACCGCAGCTGGTATTATTCAAAAAACCGGTTTGTCTTTCTTCTAATACTGGCTGATACATTTTTGCACCTTTGCCAAAAGCTAAATATGTTGTGGGAAAGTATTTCACACCAGGAAGAGTAGCTGCAAGCAGTGCCTGCTGCACAGCACTGGTTAACCTGCAAACAGTGTAAATAAATACAGTGTGTGTCTCTAGGTATTCAGATTTTCAGTTAGAGTGGGAACATATTGCTGCACAATTTGATGCTTCACAACAACAGCAATAGATTGTACATAAAACTGCGCTGATCTGGGATCAGACATCAGATATTTGACTCTACTGTGATGTGTATACTGTAAAGATTTGTTATTTATATATGTTTTTAAACATCTGATCACTTATTTACTTCTAGAGAACCACTCTGTCGTGAACCCTACACACTCTAACAAATGTGTTATCTATCTCAGAATCCTTATCATATTACGTGCTTTTCAACATCTGATTACTTATTTACTTCTAGAGAATCACTCTGTCGTGATCCCTACACACTCTAACAAATGTGTTATCTATCTCAGAACCCTTATCATATCATATCAGATTTTAGATAGTGATTTCCTACATTTCCCAGAATTCATTCCTGACAACACACCAGAGTTCATGCAGCTGAGATAGGTATCAAAACTGTAGCTGAGTGACAGTGATACTGACACATACAGTATGAACAAGGTTCAAAAATCTTGATAAACACATCTATTCAAAACCCAACATGTCCTTTAGCTGTATTGCATTCTGGTGTCTGAACAAATATCTAACATTACTGCAAAAATGAGAGCCTGAAGGGTTTTCTGTCATTAAAAGTTGGTGCAGCTGCTGGAAAATTTCTGTGATGAAATCAAATTCTTTGGTTTGAGTAGTTGATTGTTGGAATGCTAAAAATGCGACACCCAGCTGCCAAATATGCTCAGAAATGCAAAATGGCTTTAACAAAACTATGAAGAAGCTTTATTTTGTGTTAATCAAAGAATGTAACGTTAATACACTGTAAATAAACAATATGCACAGCAGGTTACCTGGCTGTAAAAGACGTCGGGCTCCTCTATCTTCACAACATCCAACATGTTAAAGGGGACATAGCCGGCCTGGCCACTGCGGTTCCGTAGTTTCCACCACTGTTTGTCATCCTCTATCACCTGTGATAAATATTTCAAATCTCACTCCACAGTGTTGAAAACTGCTATTAAACTCAATGACAGTTTGTCTCTTATGTGACACAAACTCTGGCCCTGGATAAAGCAAAAATTGCTTAACCGCCTTTCAGATACCATACATGCTTTAGCAATGGCTATTTGTTCAGTTTTACAATTTGCAATTTGTTTACACCAGACACAATTACATATATCAAAGCTGCCATGTTAAACTTAACTGATGGCTAGAAAGGGTTGGCATCATCTGTGCCATGTGGTACGTGTGCATCTATTTTCATTTCAAATTCCAAACCTCACAAGAGGGGCAACGAAATAAGAAATATTTATTACCTCGAGGATTTCATCCTGCAGCACTGAAAGCTCGTTGGCATTCCGGGCGACAAAGTGGTAGCGAATTTTGGCATATTTCCGGGTTTGAGGCTTCCCGTTGTAAGACCTGTTAAGGCACATTTTATCACAGTTTGACATGTTTTTATTTCATTTGAAAGGGATCAGAGTGTATGTGAAGGACTCAATTACTCACCCATTTGATGAGTTTGAGGAATGCGTTCCATAAAACTGAAAAAAACCCAAAACAAAACAGAGAGATGTTTGCATTTTCAGGGCTTAGGATCAGTAATATTCAGTGCACTTACAGACAGCAGTCAAATATGTAACTCTTACGTCCTCTGTTGATTGTCTTCTGTAATCGGGGCTGGAGAGGGACCCCAGGGGCCCAGTGTGCCCTGTGTTCCCTGTGGGCCCTGTGTGCCCTGTGTGCCCTGTGGGCCCCATGTGCCCTGTGGGCCCCGTGTGCCCCGTGGGCCCCATGTGCCCGGTGGGCCCCGCGTGCCCTGTGGGCCCCGTGGGCCCCGTGGGCCCCTCTGTCTCCCACGGGGCAGTCCTGAAGAGCTCCGCTGGTGGCTCCCCAGCAGCTTTGAACTAGGGGGTAATAGGGAGGAGCACACTGATCCCTGCCACCTGGCCCTTGTATGGGGAGGAAGCAGGGCTCACAGGGCCACACATAAGCACCTACACATCTGTACTGGTGACAGCCCTGCAGCCTTTTGGTAGTACCTGGGTTTGGTCCATCCGTCCCCTAGCAACTCGAAGATGGTCATCTCTTTAGGGAAGGTGTCCCCTGAGGAAAGCGAAGCCGGCATCTTTGGAGGGAGAGGGAGAGGCAGAACGCAAGCTCTGCAGCACCTGTGGACCATTTCACAAACACACTGATGTGAAAACACAAAGAGAGGCTTTGTCTAAACAGAAACATGTAGTATTTTCAAAATTGCACAATCCAAAATGAACACCCACCAAGCGCCAAATGTGGGTAGATTTTCTGTTTGACAAGTAAATCTCAGAAGACTATGTCGAACACTGGCGGGAAAATGTTTGTAACAAAATAGTCATAAAACACTGTCCTGAAAGTCTCTACTGCAATTTTTTTTATTTTTACAAACGTTCTGCTTCTGTCCTCTGTGTTGGAGTTATACACACACAGACACATGCACACACACACACATGCACACGTACTCCGTGAAACCCAGCCATACTTTCACTTGATGGAATGCAGCTAACCTAAGTAACGTTTCTGAGGTAAATCACAGTCTACTACTAGTTGATGAAGAGATAGATAGATAATGTTAACCTAGCTAGTTAACTAGATACTATTAGATATTAGATATGTTTAGATATAGATAAATCAATTAAAGTGATGTAGCGATAAAAGAACATTTAAAAAAAACCACACACCTAATTTTCATTCAAATTTGAATGTAATGGATTTATAAATGAATTTATTTACCCCTGATCAATATATTCAAATAAATTCGCAAATTTTGTGCTGGCGTTTTTAAGTTCGTATTCAATGAAAACTTTATTGTAACAGTGAAATACTCACATATATGTGACACAAAAATGCTATTTATTATTATGGCTGAGGAACTATACACTTGTCTGGTGAATTTTTTCATACACCAGTCACATTGGGCAGTGACTCAAAAAGGTCATTTTGGACCCTGCCTAGAGCTTTGTGTATTTCATTTTTTTTATACTTGTTTTGGTACCAGCACTTTTCCCCCACAGTTTTAAGAAATAAGAAATTATTTTTCTACAAAGAAAAATAAACGTGAAAAGGTAACAAGACTAAGAAACATCTAATGCCAGTTACTTGACATTTTTTGATGCTTGATGCCCGAGGAACATTCTGGTTCTCAAAAAGTACAGAGGTCCAATATCTAGATGTAATATAGACTGAGGAAATTAACTGAATAAATATATTTCTGCTGTTCAATCTAAAGACACATTTCAATAAATAAATTAATTTCTTTCAAGCAGTTTAACATTGTTGACGGAATATTGAGAGTTAACTGCTTCACAAATGTCCTTTAAATATACTAAAATATCAGCTTAAGCTATTTTATTTGAACTGTAAAACAACTACAAAGTTAAGAAAGATTTGGCTGAAGCTCCTCTGTATTAAAGCCCAGCGCTGAGGACAGCTATCGGACAAGGGACCACACTACATTATTGCTCTGGCCGTATTAAGCCAATCCAGTGTGCCCATAAAGTTTTAGCACCATATCAACACAGAGCCTAATCACTGCTCTGTGACTCTAACCAGTAATAATGAAGGCGTGGCTGCATGTCAAGGCACAAACTGCGTACGTGCAGCTCCACCTGTGTAAACACTGAAGGCAACTTCATGTAGTGTCTGCTAGAGACAACGCGGACACCAAACTGTTCTGATTCTGTGCATTAAAAACGGTCAGTGTTTCCAATGTAATTCCAACAGCATGGTGAACTCATTTGGCGTCTTTTCAGGATGAAGACAGTCTTCAACCATATAGACCTATTTTACATCATACATTAGCTCTTACCAGCTCCAGAGGGCCAAAGAGGAAATGAACAAGCTCAGACGCACTCGGATTATGAATGTGTTTCTTCAGTTTGGCCTGCAGGGGGAGCAGAGACAGGCATGCAGTGAGAAGATACCTAAGAGAGGGGCAGCTAATGGAAGCGATGAACAAGGGAGGTTTGGAGCTGTGATATCTCACCAAGAGGTTGAGGGCCAGCTTCAGTTTCTGCAGGCTATCAATGAACTCTGCTTCAGAGGGGGGCTTGGCTCGCAGGGTCAGCATCCCCTCTGTAAACAACCAGAGCAACAATGACCACACACAGACTCCCGAGTTACCTGCCTGCCATAAAGAAACACTACAGATCGGATGCAGGTTTCACTGGTGACACTGGTGAAACAATGGTTGACAACCAATTATGGTTAGTTAATAAACAGCTTTTTCCAGATGAAAAGTTCACCTTGGCCACGAAGTAAAAGCCAGAGAAAGGACGTGCTACATCAGGATTTTTTTAAACCTGTGACTCAGAAGCTCCAAAAGTTCTCATGACCCCAAAAATCAGAGGGTCATGAGGGTTCCACTTTACGTACTCTAAAGGGACAATATGTCTCATACCTACTGGTTTATTTTTAAATAATTCATCTTTTTTTAAAGACATATCAATCATTATATCGGTATAACAAATCCTTTGCCTAACAAGGGACTGCACATGGGATTCTGAACCCAAAGTTGAGAAACCGATTCTCTGGATTGAGAATAAATCATTTTCAGCACATCTGTACATGTAGTCACGTAGTCAGCGACAATACATATTTTTAAAGACTGAAATTGTTTTCATTCATCTCATTTTCATCCCGTGCCGGCCTCAGTGCAAAATTAAACTCAATTTTACTGTCTTCGGGCACTGCCAACATTTTGAATTCGTCAGGCAAAAATGTGTCAATAATGTAATTCAGACAGATAAACACTGATATTAATATATGTTATATATCACTGAATGCGTGGCTATTACAGCAAAGTAATTCACCAGATCAGCGCTGTATACGAGTGAATAAGAAGTAATATTACATCAGTAATGACAATCAAGTAATGAGTATAGTATTAACAGAGCCCCAAACCAGCCTCTACTACCACACATACAGCACTGGATGTCCTGGGCCACATGACACAAAGAGACACAACCGAGGCAACGTGATCAATATGAACATATTGTCACTGCTTTCGTGCCACCACATCAGAAGAAAGGGGGACAGACCTGCTGGTCCTTTCTTCTTATTCTTCTTACTCTTGTTGCGCTGGTTGAGCTGGGAAAAGGCCTCTGTTGCCTTTTGCAGGCGCGCCACAAAGATTTCTATGTCGTCCAGGGCACAGTTGAGGATTTGCTGAGGGAGACAAATCCCATGTGGAATATAGCAATTTAAGGCGGTGAAAGGAGCTGTTTAATGTAATGACAGTCATCATCATGGATAAAAACACTCACCACATCCTTCTCAATGCGCTGAGCCAGCTTTTCATGTGATTCTGTGTCATTTTGTCCGTTGGCTCGTCTGTCTACCTCTAAACAAAAAAAAGCTTGCAATTTAAATGAATGCAACCACTGAGAGAACATAATTTTTGCTACGCTGAGCATGTAAAAAGTACATTCCTGCAAGTGCATGTACAGTAAGTGCACGCTCACCCCGTGTGTTTGAGGCGGCCACTCGTCCCTTCGGTGCAGGTGAGGGGCCCTTAGGGGCTGAAGGGGGGAGGATGGTTTCTCTGTGATGCTTCATTTTCTCCTGGTTCACCCTGGAGGATTGGTAGGAGGTATCAAGACCTTCAGCCACCTAACACGAGTTAGCTAACTACTAATTACAGGTCATTGTTATTGTGCATCTGGCTGCAACAATATTTGTGTGTGTGTGTGTGTGTGTGTATCTTCGGCAGAAATTTTCTCACTTCAAAGTCTGGAGCCTCATTTTCTTTCCATGCTTGTTGTCTCCAATGGCACTGTCTATATCTGCATGAACCATCTCAGCCTGGAGAGAGCAAGGAGAAACAGAAGGAGTCAAACCAAAAATGTGGACTGTATGTATGGTATCACAGCAATCAATATGCAGTTTCCCTGCAAAAGTTAGAGAACCTTTTCTGTCTTTAACATGGCAACTTCCTGCATCCAACTGCAATTTTACCATCTTGAATTTAATATTATCTGAAGCCTGCCTACATCTGAAATGTCTCCAGAAGTAGGGGATACACATGATGGATGGGATGCTTCTTTGTGTAGTATAAGCTTTAAACTGTTAAATGTTTTTTTTGCATGACTTTTTTGAGGACTGGAATGAGGAGGGTAGGGAAAAGAAGAGTAGATAAATTGGAATTATGCTTCCACTTTACAACATGCAAACATACAACAATGTTGATGATGATTAACAGTGTCTTCCTTTGAACTGATCAGTGCTGATCCTGAATTATGAAGAGATAATGTCTTCTAGAAAGTAATCAGTGGTAGATCTTCCCTTGCGCAAAAATCTTTATACAAAGCCGCAAGAGCCCTCCAACAACAGCTCGTCAGATTTATGAACGACATAAAACACAAAGCCAAACCAATCACGCATGGACAATAAAGGTTGCAAGCTGAGCCAGGCTTGTATCATTCAAACTGAGACCCACCTCCACCTCGTCACAGTGGAAGAAGTGGATGTCGGGTTTGTGCTGCTCCTTGTCCTGACACACCAGCAGCAGCACAGAGAGGTACCGAGTCTGATTCAGCACCGTCTGACACATGAGGATGGTGGAGAGAGGAAAGTGCTCCAACTCTTCCTGCAGGAGAACGGCCGAAGATTGGTTAGAGGGAAAGTTGTCGAGGCAGGGAAGGAGCAAAATAGTTAGACAGAGAGTTCTCAGTAAGAACGAGATTCAGAGTGGTATCAATGTTCTTATCTAACCCTCGGCAAGCAAGCAAATAGGCTTATTTCCCAAAATGTCAAACAATTTCTTTAAAGATTTTCAATGCGTTAAATTACATTAGAATCATGTATCATCATGGACATAATTCATGTAAAACAATAAATGTGTAGAAAATATTCATAACATTTCTTATTTCACACGTTTGGGTTCATTTCATATATGTAAAACTACTATTCATACAAATGTGTTCCTTATTTTATTTAATTGTACCACAATTAAATCTACACTTACTGGCACTTGAGCATTTCAGTATTGCGCTTTAATAAAGTGAAATAATAAACTGTATTTCTGTGCAGTTTTACTGCACCTAAGGCTGAAATATTGTGACTTAAAATATTCCAAAAACACTGGATCCTCCGCTTCCAATTATATAATTTCCTGACACCTCTCTGCCTGGTAACTGATTTAATAAACTTGAAACGCCCACTCTGAGGTTTCTGGTAAAAGATTTCTGGTGATGTTTATTGCAAGATTTGTGGACATGTATGGATCTGGCACCTGTGTTTCACAGTCCAGCAGCCTGACTGCCTTGTCAGTGACCTGGAGGAGCATCTCCTGCGTCCATATTTTGTCCTTTGAATCTAGAAGGACCAGTTTCTTAATGGCATCGTCCACTGTGTAAATGGACTCTGTCTTGTCCATAATGAATGTGGAGAGATGCTGAGGAGAAAACAGTGTGTTGATAAATAAGGGATAAGGGATTGAAAACAAGGGGATACATTTAGCCTGGTGCTTTCCAAAGCTGACATAATATCTGCATACCATCACCTCTAAACTAAGTATTTATTACAATTATTATTAGATAATAATTATTACATAGAGCAAAATGTAAAAACAAGTCTTAGCTGCCAAGCCGCAGCTCCTGGCCAAGAAATAGTCCAGCAAAAAAGCAAATACATGTATTTCCAAAATGGTTAAACTATTCCTTTAACTGGACCTGTTAACTGGACTGTATGGTCATTTAGGCCTGTTTTCTTATAACTTTTATCTGTAAAATATTTCAACCAATATAATATTGTTCACTTTTCTTTTATCTGATAATATTAGACATCTTAAATTATTGCCCTCTTTTATCTGATATCAACATGGCAGTATTGCTACATATGTGTGGTTGGCTGTTATCTGTTTACTGCTTTATCTGCTTACCACCCTTATGTGATAACAGGGGGGCATTTACAGAAATCCTATCCACAAGGACATGGGACATAGGTCGGAACCATTCCTGACTTGAAGCAGATTTCTGATTCAGTCTTCCCAACATCGGAGCCCCACTGCTGCTGACAGAGGCATGACCACTTTATTATGACAGAGTTCCCATTAATGAGATGTGATCAAGACATTGAACAGTCTATCAACTTTTAATTTTGAATAAAAAACAAAAGTAGTGTCAAAGCACTAACTCTACAATGATCTACTTATTAGATTTCCAGGGTGAGTGCTCATTTTCATACGTGTTTTAAAATACAAAATCTAGTCTATATTTGTTTTTTAGTATCTCCAATGCCTTTATTTATCTCCATAGTCACCTGTCAAGTAAAAACATATGTTAGTATTTTGCTGCTAATTCATGTATAAATTAGCAACAAAATACTAAAAAAATAATAAATTGTAATAATAATGATAATAATAATAATAATAATAATAATAATAATAATAATAATAAACATTTAGATAACAGAAAATGATGATACACAGTACAATTCATAGGAAAACTACAAATAACTGGGATTAACTATGGTGTCAACTAAATGAGAAGAAAAGGTTAAGTGTGTTAAAGTACCTCCCACACTGACCCATTTTACCACTAGCCTCAGCTTTAACACCATCGAATAAACATGCAGTTTTCTATACAATTTACTTTATTTCTAAAATATTCAAAACACTGAATTTGTCAAAATGATAAAACACAACCTTAATTCTTCAGAGAGACAGAGACAGAGAAGACCTTACCTCAACATGATACTGCGACGTCTCATGCATGATATAATTTGAGTTGGAGTATTTTTTCCTCTGTTCTGTTGATAAAAAAAACAAAAGATATCAAAAGTGAAAAACTGAGAAACCACCAAGTCCTGCCTGTGATTTCATTATATCCTTTCATGTAATAACACTGACCATAAGTCCACATGATGAACGTTTCACACAAGGAAAAGATGAAATGAAATGCTGAACGCTAGCGCATGAGCTGAAAAGAACAGAAGGGCAATAAGGAAGTGCCAAGGACATGAAATGGGTGCTTGTTTTATGGAACTACTCTTAACCTCAATAACAGCTGTGTGATTTCAGTCCAATTACAGTTGTTTATAATGGTTTGGGCACTCGTGGAATCACATATTTTGTTGATTTTTGAAGGGAAAAACGTAAACACAACTGGTGCAGCAAACAGACAAGTGAACCTCTCTTTAAATGTTACTGCTCTGTTCCTTTCTATTTTATTGGGAAAAAATGCAGTAGCTCAGGCATTTGCAAAGTTTGGGAATCCTACTATGTCAGTATTTAGTAACCCCCCCCGGAAAGATTCTCCAGCCAGAGATTCAGGATTCACGGATAGAGGGAAGAATGGTTTCCACTAATTATCAGGAAATTCTGGATGCAAATGTCCTGCAGTCAGTCAAAGAACTCAACGAGAAAAGAGGCTGGGCTCCACAACAGGACAATGACAATGTTACTTCAAGAAGTAGCAGCTGAAGCTTTTGAAACAGCGCTCACAGTTCACTGACCAGGAAATCACTGAATATTTTGTGTGTAGACCTTAAACATGTCCTGTGCAAGACAGCCTAAAAAAACATCTCAGAACTTGAAGTTATTTGCAGGAAGAGCGGGTTAAAATGTATAATCAAGACCAGAAATGCTCCAAACTTTTATCATACAGCTGCATATACTGTAAAGTATGTTTACTAAGATAATTTGAATTAGACACCAGATAGTTTATTTTAGAGTATAAAACTACAAGGGTTTCCATCTGAAATAAATGAGAAAGAGGTCCACTTGTATTCTATTTAATCTCCAAAAGTTTCCTGGTAGAGGGCACAATAAATAAAAACAACAGAAGTTAATTATTAGATCTGATATCGAACTTGTTCTGCCCTGTCCCACAGTATATGATGTTGGCCAGGCTGGCATTAGAGTTTGCACCATCCATGGCGCCAATCCAATCCAGGCCCAGATTTACGGCGGGAGTCAAAAATCCGTCAGCACAACAGTCATGCTGTCATTAGTGGCACTGTCTTATGATTTGTCACACATAACATTCTAGTAGATAAAAAGTCCATAAAGACAGCTTGACACACAGTCACAACCACGTAAAGCAGTGAGGTGGGTGAGATTAGTGGAAACAGGTGGGGGCATGTTGAGAGTTATGTTTTGTCACCACTTCCAATTGGTCTTGCTGGGGACAATTTTAGCAAAGATTACAACAAAACAGCTCTGTGAGGATGTGCTTCTGCACAGCGGTAGTTTGACATTAATGCTAACATCTGCATGCTCATATGCTCACATTAGCAATGTTATTCTGATGTTAAGCACGTTCGATGTTTACCACATTCGCAATCTTACCTAACAAAACACAATGTACAGACGAAGTATTGCAGGAATGTCATTAGTTTTTGCAGGTATTATAAACAGAGATTAGTTGATGGGATAAGAGAAGTCTTTGATCTGCATGTGGCATTTAGATAAAAGGTCAGTCACAAAAGTCATGAGGATTGGTTCTCTGTGGACCATGAACATCTGTACAATATTTCATGGTAATCCATGCAGTCTGGACTGAAGTGGTGGGCCAGCTGACTGACACAGACCAACTGCCATCCCTAGAGCCATATAACTAGCGTGTCTAAAGAGATGTGATGTTTCCATGCTAAGCCACAAAACAGACACCAGTCTTAAAAGTTTTGAGGACGACTGAAAAAGGAATCAAACATCTAAAGGCATTTTTTTCAAAACCTATACAAGATTTCAAAAACCTGATTTAAGCCAATGAATTTCAAAATGCGGTGATCCATCTAAGGTTTGGATTTTCCCCATCCAGACACTCACAGTGCCATTGTTTACCAGCCTGCAAGTGTTGTTGGCTGGGGCCAGTGTGCTCAATGACCTATTTACCAAGTGAATAGTCTGCAGGTAACAATTACGGTTAAATGAGAGCATGTTCTTATCAACTCCACTGCCAGATCTCATGTCAGGTCTCTTGTGTTCCCCACCCAATAGAATCAACATTTTGATGACACATAGGATAAAGCTCTGGTTTTTCTCAGCATACAGACATTGAGACCTATTTTGCTTTATTTGCTTTAAGGTGCATGTGACACAAAAGCCCTGATGTTTGTATTACACTCAGCAAATTGCAAGTCAGAGCTTTACAGTACATTCCAGTATTTCCAGCATTTAATATCCTCTTGTTAATGATTCATTGTGATGTAAACATGCTTAAAAATGCCCTGACTGATCCATATTTTGCAGCACTGAAAAAAGGATCTAAAAGGTGATTGTATTATATCCATTCAACCACCGTCACTGTCCAAATGACGCAAGTGTTAGTCTTTCCTGTTCCTGCCATTTCCTCTCTGCTGATCCCTTCCTGCTTGGTTCCCCACAGCTGAAACACGGGCGTCAGGTGTCATTCTGAAAGTCGAGCTCATCCCATGTCTTATTAATGACTGACATTTATGCCAATCAATTCACAGCGCTGTGACAGTTTGCAATAAGAGCCACTTAGCAGGCCGATGGGCAGATCCTCAGGGCTCCGCAGAGTCAATGACCAGTCATAAACATGGCTGTCTGTCAGATTTTCAAACCTAATCAAATACATAGGCAGATCAATCAGTCATTCTGACCTCCCTAACAACTGCTCTGTAAACACTATGAACCCTAACCCAACCCAAACCAAGGTGTAACATTCTTTGATGCACTGTCATTAAACAGAATAAGATAAAAATTTTAAGATAAAAGAGACTGTGGTACCAATGTTTTTTTTTATTTGTTTGCTTTTTCTTCTTCTTCCTCTTTGACCGCAAGGCTCCCTCTGGATACGGAAATGTCCTACAAAGATTTAGCCATAGGTCACCAGAAAGTATCACATCAACAAACCTCACGGCCCAATTCACCACGGAGTTGTCCTCTAAAACTAGTGTAGAGGAAATTAATACATGCTTACATAGTGCATCTGTTTATCGAGAGCAGCAAAAAGCCAAAGACCTACTGTAAACTTCTAAAATATAGCCACTAATAAGAACACTCTATTAAAGTCCAAATCAAACCAAAAGAGCAAGAGAGAAACTGCAAGAATGGTGCTGACTGAAAGGGATTAACGTCCAGGTACTAAGATCTATTATGGAGATTTAACTGAATTTTATACATACGAAAAAAAGTTTAAGATAAACATGCAGCAGGGAGAGAAGGAAGTTTCTATAACATTTCCAGTCAATCCAAACGCACTTTACCTGACAGAGACATGCTCATCAACCATAAACCATCTGAGAAAATCAAGAAAACTGCCTGATGGGTCTGAAGTCCTGGGATGGTGAGTCTGATGTTGCATCTCTCTGCTCTACCTTAAAGCTGCTGATAACAGATCAGGTGGGAGGACTGTCTTTCATTTGCATCCCTTGTTTGCTGCTATGCGCTATGTGAATGACGGGGAGTTTTGCATATGGGAGATTGAGCTGCCGTTGTTCCTCTACATGTTTATTCAGCAAGGACCAAGCCGCAGACCTATATCTATCCAAATGTCTGCCCCTTATATGGATAGTATACAATATTGTCCAGTCCCCTGCCTCTCTGGTTCAGGAGGATAGGCGTGCTGCTGTCATCCTGCAGTGAGAGGGCAGGGGTGACCATCTGCCACACAAGCTGAAACGAGCCAATGAAACAGCGCAGTCTCATCTCACATACAGTAGGATGTTTCACAAAGATCACAGGGGTGGGTGTTTCCTGTGGATATTTGGATGGATGGCAGTACAAAAATGCTTCGCAGACAACAAGGTGCACAGTCAGACAGTTTGGGAACATCTTGCATCACTATAATACCATCACCTGTCATTTGAGGAGATTCTAAATTTGGAACACTGCAGCTATGTTTTATAGCAGGGTGTCTTGTCATACCTCGGGGCAGGTTTCTATCTAGGCCTATGATATGCTCTACAATGTTCCTCTATGTTTGTTTGTATGTTTGTTTTGCTGTGCGGAAGGAGGTGCTAGTACGGACCAGTGAGCTAACGTCTGAAGCGGCGAGGGGAGGACCAGAAGCGAGTGAGTAGTAGAGTCCGCCTCTTTCCACTTTTCAAAGAATCTTTTATTCACCTGTGGGACATGGACATCCCCACCCTGTTCCAACCACGCACTAAAAACAGGCACACCCTGCACTCCCCACTAATGTAACATAGAACATTTCAGTCATATAAAAACACGCCCTAACACAAGTATGCAGCAGCTAAAATAAAATGTCAAAGCATATTGTGACTGTATTACTGAGTTTAACCCAAGTCAAGATGGATGAGTGATTCTGACAACACATCCTTCAATTCAAAATATGCACAAAAGACAGCAGGTCAATCAAAATAATTATACGTCTGCACACATTTGAGCCTGATACCTACATTTTCTGCCTGGCACGTAGCTGGAAAACTCATGTTCCCTTCAGGAGCCCAGCTTTCCTTTAGCGTCCCTCAGTGTCTAACAGAGGTTTCCCTTCAGCAGGACCTTGGCCTCCTCTTATCACTGTGTGTCGGTGTTATGGGAGAGAACAGTGCTAGTCCAGCAAGGCTGCGGGGCTGCAGCAACATACTGCAGAGTGAGAGTGCCGGATTTCCTGACAAAGTTATTTGCATAGCAAACTGAATTTTGTTGTGATTTGAAGTCGGCTACAATGCTGGTCCTCACAGCTTGACAGTTTAGTCAAGTTTGGAGAGGTATCAAAGGATAAGGAAGTGATTATATACTGTATTCCATTCAAAATTTATTCACGCTGAAGATGTAACCTTTTTAAAGTGGCTCACAAATGTCATCTCATTTTTACAAACGGAAAGTACTCAGCAAAATCTGGGCACTGTATCGTTCAGCAAACATTACTCAAACTGGAGTAAATAGGGGCAGGACAGGATGTGTTGGATCCACCTCAAAATAAACAAGTTTCCTTGTTCATCATAATAAACAAGCGTGTTACCCAGTGCAACACTGTGGCTAAATCATGAGTTTTTACTAGTTTTTGGAAAACAACTGAATATGTTACACACTTAAAAAAAATAGTATGAAATTTTTCATAAAACTGCCTTGAAAGGTATTAGTGTAAAATCTCGTTAATTACAAGATGTAAGCCGTAAAAGTCTGAAGTGACTCATGCAGCAGAAATAAGGGCACGTTGAGACAAAGTCTTGACATTGTGCTGCTGATAAAATTTTCCTACACAATAACGGTCTCCTCTACAAACTTCTGTTTAGTCACTTACCGTAGAGGGCCTTGGCGCTGATCTTGCTGTCTGATCTGGCCACTCCACTGCAAGGACAAGAAGAGGAGACAGGTTTACGCTGCGCACCCTTCATCTTCTCCCGGGCGCCTCTCGATATGAGTGTCACAAACCCTCTGAATCTCTCGCACTGTCACACAGAGACTACGGAGAACAGACTGGCCAGCACTGGATGAGATTAGCCTGAGATTCTGAGCATATGGACTAGCCGTGGAGAGAGCGGGGGAGAGTGGAAAAGGGAGAGAGAGGGAGGGAGAGGGGGGTCGGGGGCCGGAGCCAGGAACCCAGGCAAAGCAAACAATTCTCAACAGAGCAGCTCTGTGCCCGAGGTCCCTGACCTGCACCACCTTCCACATACTGGGTTAGTGATTCTCCTGCGCCTGTGTGACAGGAACTCAGCATTATGTGATTGGCCAACTCGCAAGAAAGGTAAATATGGAAAGGGAAGCAGGAATGTGTGCAATACTTACTTGGTTCGCCTCGACGGAGGTCCCGGGACACTCATGATTTAAGTCATCCAACTGAAAAAAGGGAGGATGACAGTCAGAGAAAGGAAGAGAGTAGGTGATAGTGAGACATAGAGAGAAGGAAGTCGCTGGTGGAGGAGATGGACCATTTTTTTACCCGAAAAAAACATGCATTATTTAGCCTAAAACCCTTTTAAATGCCTGTTGCATCAGGTATCTTTTATTTCTCTCTCTCATTCCACTCTGGCAGTCAGACCATGGTGTATAAACTTAAAAAGCTATAGACACCTTAATAAGGCTGTAGATATAGTATGCAAAGTGGTGGTGTAGTCTACTTAGCAGCCTGTTCTTCCACTGTGAAGAGCCAGGTGATGGGCCTGTGCTGATGGTAGTCAGGGGACTGATCCAGGACAATGGAAGACAGCAGGCTGATATGCACTGTGTAATTAGATCCACTCTGCTGATGACTATATCTGAGTAGCTGCAATTATTTAATTTACTTGGGTTTTACATCCAGCCTTGCTAACTCCTCGATAATTAGCGGGGCCTCAAAGGAGACTAGCATAAAGGATAAATCTGAGAGATTAATGGGAGCAGGAAATGGGAAAGCAAAACTCTCTCACACCTCTCCCTCTGAGACCCCTGACTTGTCTGTCAAGGCATGCACTGATGAGGTTATGTAATGTATATATCTGGCCAATGGCACACACTGAGGCTTAACGCAAACAGTAACAGTATATACTCTGACTGTGGACCCTAATGAGATGTTACACAACAGAGTGGGCTCTGCTTGGTTTCCTTTTAAATCCTTTAATTGATTTTTCTACTGCATTAAGTATAACCACTGATGAATGTTCCTCAGTTAATGGCCCAAGTGAATTGTATTTTAACACTGGATATAATAATCGCCTTCTACTTTAGTCCAAGGAGCTATGTAATGCTTTGAGCAGCCGTTTCAGTTTTTATTCTCAATAATTGGTGAGAGGTTAGGATCCTGTGCCTCCAGCAAGTATTTTTGTTTTTTCCTTAAAAACAGTCCTGTAAGATACTGACCTTGTGTCACTCTGTGCCACTGGGTATGCTCCCTCCAATACCTATGAATGTTTCAGGATCTTTTCTAACCAAACTATAAGACAACCATTTCCTCAAGACAATGCTTACCTCCTTTCTGAAGTTTAAAACTGGTTTTGCATAACGAGCAGCAGCACGCTACATATGCACAAGGTAAATACTGTGTATGACAGTTATAGGTTACAGGTATGGTGACCTAAGCTTGTCTTACAGCAGATCATAAACATAATCCCTCACAGCAGATAATCTCCTCAGAACTTCTGAAACAAAGGGAGTCCAAATCACAACAGCTTTCATAATCTGGGCCAAAGTTAATGTACGATAAAGTATGATATTATTCAGATAGAGCCACATGTAGGTCCATGCCCCCGATAGAAGACTATGGCAACAAAGTCTTAGTGAGAAATGCAAATGAGCAAAGAAAACTAGATGTATTTATGTTAGTAAGTCATGTCCACTCCAAAGATAGACTTCCTCTTTCTGTCCCTATCTCTCTCGTTATCTCCCCTCCACTCTATTGTTGCTGGCTCTGGCCTGCCGCCAGGTTTCAGGAGGGAGGTGAAGCCGGAGCGAGACAGGCTGGGTGTCATGTGTTGTCAACATCATGGCAAGAGGCTCTCTGTGTGCCTCTCCCCCACTCAGCCTAAGGTGCTTATTGTTCAATAACAACAAACCCTTATTTAGAGGTAATTACGAGGTAATGGAATAATAATTACTCACAATAAGAAGCAGAATGTGCAGAACACATAGCTTAAGTTAACCTATAAAAGCTATTCTCATTTTCATAATGACTGAAAGTTTTTCAACACACAATATAAATGATGAATTGATATGAGAAAAAACATATAACAAATGAAATATACATGAAATGCCACGACATGAAAATTTAGTATACTTAGTATACTTTGTATAAGGCAGTACCACAAGATATTTTGGACACACACATAAAGAATCACAATGGCTATAATACAATAAATATCTAAACTAATTTTATTAGTCTACAACTCACGTGCCCCGTCACACACCTGAAGCTTCAGGAAAACATTTGGGAGAACAGTGGGATATGCTGAGCAAATACAGCACTAAAAACAAGACCATTATAGTATAATAAACTCAGTGTTTACACCACGAGGTCACATCAGTCGAATAACGTTATCAACATTTTTTGATAATGCCATAATAATAATGATAATAATAACGATAATACAATACAAAACAAAACAATATTGACAGCTTAAGTAATGTGTCAAAAATGAAAATATGTTCTTACTGAGAACTGAGCACTTTGTACTTTGCACCTTGCTCCTGAGCAAGCATTTAGTTAGAGATAACAGTTTCCAGATTTTTTGTATCTGGAGCCTGTCAACCATCTGAATGAATCACATTATATTGTTATGACAGCTGGAGATGGTGTTACAGGTTTATTCTGGGTATATAGTTGCAGTGTGGGGAGTGCGATCTCTGAATCAGGGAATAGAGAAACATCTCAAGGCGAAATCAGATCAGATTACACAGACATGAGTCCTGTTTGTTCACATAACATTCTTTTTACTCTCCCAACACACCGAGAACAACAGTCTTGTGCCAGAACAAAACCCTATTAAAGGACTGGGGCGGAATTACCTGTGTTTCTCAAGTTAGCAGTCAGTGGTTCTCCTTTGATTGTTTATGTGTAGCATGTCATGGGGTTATTCCATTAACCTAGGGAATTCAAATAAAAGCAAATTCTTCTTAGCATGGAGCTAAATACTACATTTAAGGTTGTGGGTGGCATCAGATATAAACGTAATGTAGCAACATTACCCTTACTCTATGATTATCCAACACCAAAAATTGTTATGTGAATTACTCCACAATTACATGAGGATTTAATCAATAAAATATCAATAATCAATTCAAATCTGTGGACCTGATCACAAAAAATGATAATGTGCAACCAAAGAATTTATTAGGAGCAATTTCCTACATAATACAACTCAATACTGTAACACAATTCTAATGATGATAATCAGGAGAAGTGAAATGGTAATAAATCATCACTATTAATATATAAGTGCAACCAATCGATCTCAACTTTTAAACCAAAATGAACGAGAGGTCATTAAACAGCTCGGAAAAACTGGAAAATTGAACAGCAACCTGACAACCCCATCTGCCGAGGAAGCTCATACAACACGATCGAAAGCTCCAGAAAAGCAACTGAGTGGCGGATGTGTCACGTTCATGTAAGTCTGATTCCACTGTGAACTTTTCTTCTAGCGAAGTGCTGAGCAACGGGCCCAAGGGAAGAAAGAAAGAAAGAAAGAAAGAAAGAAAGAAAGAAAGAAAGAAAGAAAGAAAGAAAAAAGAAAAAGCGCCTTTTACCCCTCACAGGAACTCACAGTGATGTTTTCCGGACGCGATGCTCAAGGTTACAAACGTGGGTAAGCGAGCACCTGATGCATCAGCCCGCCATCACCGCCTGCGCCCGGCTCCTCGGGAAGTTACCGGCGCCTGAGCAAAGCCCCCGCCGCGGAGAACGGGCGCTGGTTTCCAGAGACCGGTAGCCGAGGTGCAGGGGGGTTGGTTCGTCGCCGTTTCTCTGCAGCTTTCGCCAGGGGAGGCAACGCACTCGCAGGCGGGCGGTCGAGCAGATTCGGCAGGTAACTCAAGCTGCGGGGGGGGGGGAGGAGCCGACGGACGGCGCGTCGCTCCGTGCCGTCTCCGTGGCGAGGGTTTGGACGCACGCCCGGGACACGACGCGCAAATCCGCGGGGCACCGGAGAGAGGGAGGACCCGCCGATGCGCATCACACGGCCCGCAAACGCAAAATAAGATCGGTGCGTAATTCTGGGTACGCACCGATCCGTGTTACAGCCCCGGCGCGGATACCAAGCAATCGAACACATATAAAGCCATTTTACGGATGCACACAGCGCAATCTGAATAAACATTAATATTTTTCTTGCAGGTTTTTTCTAACTTCACCTCATTTACCTGCCCCTTATTGTCGGTTGATACATTCACCAACTGTAGACTCTATACGAACTACCTTTTCTATTCAGAGAAACCTTTTACCCCACTTTTTGGACTGTAGTGTCCAAGTCGACTGGCTGGTCGATATCATCTCATCCGACCAAATTCTCATTAGTTGGACAGTCGCCAGCTACATCAGACTTCCAGGATCAATCCATTGTTTTCGGCGAACTCTGCGAGACTGCCGGGTCAAACCTATTTGATATTTACTGAATGATTATTTGAAACCGAGTTTTCTTGTCTCTTCGACAGAGAATGAAAAAGTCGAATGTAAACTTTGAAAACATAATTTTCCATATCACAGCTCGACAACCAACCTGGCACATCACCACAATCTGTAGGCTAAATATAAAACAGGTTGAAATCATTTGTTATGCTTTAAATACTTTCTTTTTATGTTTCCTTAAAATTCATTTAGGCTAATAGGGCTGAAAGTAACGTGCAGACCCCCCCGCGATTTGAGTCAGCCAAGATTTTCTTCGCTTTCCTACAGCCCTAGAAGTTACGCAAGAATTCACTAAAGCCCAATAGCCCCAGTTTTTGTTTTTCTTTTTTTTCCACCCTGCACTTAAAAGCAGCTGGAGACCTTGAAGCGAGTCTCGAAAACTCCACAAGTAAATGTAACCCGATCCGTGAGAAACAGGCGATTCGTGCACACATAATTAACAGTCTGTAAATGAAAACAAAACAATGTCACGCGTAGTTGTGTGACACGTCCCTCCACGATAAAGCAAGAGCAACACAAACTGAAAAAATAACAACAAAAAACAAAAAAATACAAGATCAACAAAAAAGACACTGACAATGAATTATTCTCTGCACTTAAAAAGAATGAGGTACCTACTGTAAATCTTGAGATTCTTTAGGAATTGTATCCAGAACCTTTTGGCTATGCCCCCTTCAAATAAAGCTATATAAGCCTGCTGTATACTTGAATGCCACGGCCTTAGTGTGGACATGAATTGTGGCCAGTTCTAACCAAAGGGATTTTCCCTTTTCCCCCCTTTTTTTTTTTTACTAAACTTTGACCTGAATGATTTACATTGTCTGAAGAGATTGAGGTGTTTAGTTTTTCAAAAGGAAAAAAAGCAAAACTGGAGGACAGTCCTCCAGTTTTGGAGGACTGCTGATTTGCTGCTGGTGGGACTTGTGCGAGAAACTAATGACTAGTCTAAACTAGTTTGATTCAACAGGGTGGGTGAAAGAGGAGCGACGGTGCGGAACGCTGCCCAGGTTTCAGTGTCACTGCCTGCTGAGAATCATCACCCTTCAAGAAGATAATGCAAAAGTAAGATGCAGTATGATGCATAATGGGTGCGTCATACTGTATGAACAACCACCTGGATAATCATATTTTGATTAGGGGGAAATATGAATGTTTATACACGCACACACACACGCACACACACACACACACACACACACACACACACACACACACACACACACACACACACACACACACACACACATACAATGTGGTCAACCTGCATTGAGTTTAATGCACAGGTGTTTGTGTGCTCGGCTCATCCTTCAAGCACAGACCCTCTGAAATGTGATTTGTTTTGAAATCGGTTACTTGGAAACCCTATCACTGGGTTTAATCATTAACTTAAGCTGTCAGTGCTGAGGAATCAACTATTTTGAGAATGTGGAGAAGGATAATGTGAATAGTTACCAGCACTGAAAAAGTGCTCTGAGATCTTCACCTGAGTGAATGAGTTGCTCAGTGTCAGCGCTGATCTGGCGTCAAATATTTACAGTCACAGTTCAAGGAGCTGAAATAAAACATTGATTCTTGGTTTTTATAGATGCCCTTTGAGTCAGTGTTAGGTTGTTAGAATTTGTGGTATTGTATTTCAGTGCAGGACTACTGGGAGGTGATATGTACATATGCTCAAGTTTGCCCAGACAAAACAGGAGTTATTGAGATATAAATTCCTTTAAAAAAAAAAATGCCTTAAACATCTTATATTTCAAAGACAAAGTGAAAAAATTCTAGTAAACCACTGTTGTTGCTATTCAAAACATTATCAAAGCAATTCTGCCCTCTACTGGAGAAAAAAAGAAACAACATGAGACAATAAATGTGGTATGTTTAATATAAATAATCGATTTTAACATAAATATAGATTTTATCAACAAAAAATAAAAAGAAGATATACAGAGGAATGTCAGGAAATATTAAACTAATGAAAATCTACATGTTAATGGCCTGACTATTTACTTACTTCCTTTAAATATAAGAAAATGTCCTGAGAGATCCTTTACAGCACAGGTGAATTGTCACTTTTCAAAAGTCTTACTTTTTTTTTTTGTAAATCCTCATTTAGATTGATTTAAGAATGTATTTCAGCCACCTGAATACAAAATATCCACCTTTTTAGATAAGAGACTTGATTATCCTTGACTCTGTCTTGGGAGGAGAATTGACATGATGTGACGCAGTCTAGGAGGTATACAATATCACATAAATGAATTCCACCCATATCAATAATTCACAAAGGTCCTAGAGGGAACCAGGGCTTACTTCATGAACAAAAGGGTGAAGAAGAGAAAGCTAATTGCAGTCAGGGCATCCAGAATGAATGTATGAGATGCTAATTATCCAAAATATCTCGTCGGTAAAGATAATTAGCCTGTGGGCCAGTCTCTTTACGTGAT
Source organism: Istiophorus platypterus (assembly GCA_016859345.1). Classification (NCBI taxonomy): domain Eukaryota; kingdom Metazoa; phylum Chordata; class Actinopteri; order Istiophoriformes; family Istiophoridae; genus Istiophorus; species Istiophorus platypterus. The sequence continues at coordinate 17,680,496 of CM029121.1, read as the reverse complement.
AATAATGTTATGTTTGACACTAGATATTTTGTATGTTTAATAAGTTACCATCCTGTCAATCATTTATGCTGACATGCGGCCATGTCAAAAAAAGATTGTTCAGTTGACATAATTAATAAAGGCTTCATCCAGTATCATGACTGGTGAGGTTTAACATAAAATAGCTATAGTAAAAACGAATGAAACCGGAACTAACCTGACGAGTCTGACCAAAGAGTTCAAAGCCAGGACCATGCAGATGATCATAGCCACGCTACACTGGGAAGTCGACACAATATGTGTCTTCATCACAATGCTATTGGTCAGAGAGTAGCCCTGACCCTCTGATAGGCTGCCCCTCATACCTGTAGACATGGGCCAGACACACCGGGTCAAAGATGATGGAGGAGGACTGTCTTTATGTTGTTTATTTTTCTTTAGTTATTGTTAAATCTGTTGTGTTCACATATTTAAACCGTTCTAATTGTAGCACTAGGAATGATCATGGAAGATCTTCTGTCATATAATTTATATCATTTCAAAGCATATAAAGGGGTTTTTTTAGATTAATATACTGTATGTGCTCTTCCACCCTATTTTTGTCACCACTGTGTTAGAGCTTCCTGGTGATGATTTGAAGAGGGTGGCTTGTGCTCTGTTGTTAGAAAATAAAACTCAAAAGACAGTTAGAAACCATGGTATTGATACAATTGTTTGGATTACACGAAAAGGTTTCTCTTCTATTAAGACACGATCATGACAAATTTGAAAGCTCCGGATTAGTCTAGATCAATTATGTCACTTCATCTAAGAAATAAATTAGAAAGGCTCTTTAGCTACTACATAGAGTTCTTAACTGCTACATTTTGTTTATTTCTTGTATAAATTAGAAGTTAGAGGAAGCACTGGATATATACAGCTATGCATACACATTAGGTGCAGTGTTTGGACAGTGATATATTTTTCATAATTTTGCCTCTGTACACCACCAGAATAGATTTGAAACAAAACCATCAAGCTGTGCTTGAATTGTAGACTTTCAGCTGTAATTCAAGGCGCTTAACAAAAATCTCATGTTAACCTTTTAGGAATTACAGCCATTTTTATACATAGTCCCTCATTTTCAGAGGCTCAAAGTCAGGGTGAAAAAACAACACAAACCTATCAGACAGTTGGCAGAAACTTCAGGAGTGGCCAGAGCAACAATTTAGTACATTCTTAAAAGGAAGGAATACATCGGCGAGCTTTGAGACACCAAAAGTCCTGGAAGACCACAGGACTTAAGTGGATGATCACAAAATTCTCTCCTTCATAAAAAAGCCCTTCACAACCTCTAGCCAGGTGAAGAACACTACAGGACGAAGGTGGATCATTGTCAAAGTCTGCAATCTAGAGACGCCTTCATGAATGTAAATACAGAGGTTTTACCACAAGACACAAACCACTGGTATCACTCAAGTACAGAAAGGCCAGATTAGATTATGCCACGGAACATCTAAAAGTGCTCTAAACCAAGGTTCTCTGGACTGATGATATCGAGATTGTACCAGAATGATGGTTCGAGAAGAGTATGGAGAAGGAAAGGAATGGAAAGTAAAGTGACGGTAGCTGGGAATTTCCACTTGGACTCAAGGATGAACTGATTAGTAGAATGAGAGGCAGAGCCTTCAGTTATCAGGCTCCTCTACTGTGGAACCATCTTCCAGTTTGGGATCTGGGAGGCAGACACCCTCTCCACATTTAAGGATAGTCTTAAAACCTTCCTTTTTGATATAGCTTATGGCTCAAGCTGTGCCTGAGCCATCCCCTTGCTATGCCTCTATAGGCCTAGACTGCCGGGGGACTTCCCATGATGCACGAGCCCCCCTTTCCTCTGCCTCCTCCTCTCTCCCTGTGCGCATTAATATCTCAAAAATGCTCGTTACTAACCATTATTCTTCTCTCTCCTGTAGTTCTGTGCTTTCTCGTCTCTCTCCTTTCTCTGTCTGTTGCTTTCTGTAGGTTTTTCTGCCTCTGATGCTGTAGAGTCCAGACCCATGGTTCTAGACCATCTACTGCCCCATGAGCCTGATCGACACCCACTGCTTTAATTATTATGATTTCTACTATTACTATTTCAATTAGTCCTATTAGTAATATTATTGGCCCCATTAGTATAACAATTAGCTTTGTTATTAGTCACATTATTGCCATACATTTTTACATGGTACCTGTATTCTGTCATCACCCCCTTGTCTCTCATTCTCTCCCTCTCTCTCCCTCTCTCCCTCTCTCTTTCACTCTCAACTCCCACGTACCATGAACCAGGATCTGTTCAATGTTTCTACCTGTTAAAAGGGAGTGTTTTGTTGCTGCTGTGGCCAAGTGCTTGCTCAAGGGGGAATGTTGGGTGTCTGTAAATAAAAACTATAAAAAGTCTGGTCTAGACCTGCTCTAAATGAAAAGTGCCCTGATAACCTCTGTTTTGATATGGTGCTTTATAAATAAAATTGAATTGAATTGAAATAGCATTTAGTGGTCAAAGATAAAGGTCAAGAATTCATAGGCAAATTATGATAAAATACATCTAATATCTTTTATCAGATTCCTTTAACCTCTTCGCTACATATATATTACGAGTATGGACAAACACTGATACGAACTGCGACTTGAGTACTTTATCTTTAAGATGCTATATCAGGGATCTATGCTAAAGAGGCTGCATATAATGAAGATGATCAAGATGAAGATGATAAACTAGAGGACAATGAGGAAGATCTACTACGGCTGTGCTTTCGATTCTTTTTTCACACCGAAATGAAAAAGAAACAACAAAAAAACAGAAGAGATAAAGATAGACCAGAGTTCCAAGAAAATATTAGAATTAATAATGAATGAAATTCTCATCGTTGTGTCATGCATATGACTATTTCCAGCCCTTATAGGATTAAAAGACACCATCATTTCATATAAACCAGATCTTTATATTGTTTTCACAATGCAACAATATAACATATACTCTGATTTGCAAATTGGGAATCCTTACATTAATCTTTTATACTTGTACATATACAGTAGCTGTGTCTTTTAGTCTACATTCAAACAGCAGGTAAAATCTTTTTTTTTACCTCTCTCTGTGGGACAGGATTCTCTTTTTTTTACAGAGTGGTTTTGGCCTTTGATCAGACACAAACCAGATTTGGGCTGATGTGACCTTAGACTGAACATTCATATCAGAATTCATGTATTTTAGCCACTACAGTGCTGCTAAAATCAGTCAGATATTGAGAACTACAGACAGGCAGTCTAAAAATTGAGAAGTAGACCTTCATGGTCTATTATAATAATCAAAAATGACCATCAAAAAATATCTACTGGACACTACAGAAGAAGTAAATACTAATTCACCAGTCCACCTTGCCTTCTTTTCCAGCAACAACCAGTTCAGTTTTTGATCATCCATCACCAGAATATTTTAGGGCTAATTCACGAAAAATTGTATAAGAGAACGAATTGATTAATTTAACTATGGTTAAATAAATTGAATCATTATTAAATAAATCAAATATGCAATTAAATTATGTAAATTGAGTCAAGCTAAATCTGTTAGGTTAATAAATGAAACTGAGATAATTGACGTTGGAACTGAAAATAATCATTGAATTGGGTTAAAAAAAACCCTCAAATACATCAAATCAAATTTATTCAATTAAATTAAATTAATTGAAATTAAGTTAATCACATTAAAACAAATATTTAAATTAAATTCAATTAAATTTACTTGCACGAATAAAAAAGTTAAATTAATTATGTGGCATTAGATTTAATTTGATTAATTAAATTTGTATATTAAATTCACTCAATTAAATTACATTGAGTCAAAATGAATTAAGTTTTTTTTCGAATAAATAACATGAAATTTGCTTAATTAAAATAAATTATGGCCATGTGTTATGGACATAAATGCCAATCCAAACTGAAACACAGTCCTTGTTGTTTGGAGACTGCTCTGATTTCATCTTGTCAGCCTCTTGTCAGGGGAAGTTTAAAAGAAACTTCTGCACAGGAAGTCTTCACCATGTCCCCATCTTGAAATTTCCCTGGACAGGTGACTATGAATGACTGACTTTCCAAAAGTTGACCTGATTTCTAAAAACTGTTAAAGATGACACATTTCTTTAGGAAAACTTACTTGTTATATCCATCTTTTACATTTTCAGAATAACCAAAAATAAAAAGAAAAATGTTTGGGCACCATGCATGGTTAGTACTTATTAACACCTCCTCTGGCAAGTATTACAGTTTGTCAACAACTCTTGTTGCAGCTGAGAGTCTTTGAGGGATTTTTGCTCATTCTTCCTGCAAAATTTTTGTTGTTCTGTTAGGCCATCTTGCATGCAATGCTCTTTTGAGGTCCATATTTAAGTCGGGGGCCTGTGGGGGCCATGGCAAAACCTTCAGCTTGTGGATTTTGAGGTGTGTTTTGGATCATTATCCTTGTGTAGAAGCCATAATCTTTTTCTCCTCTGTTTTTTTACAGATGAGTGATGTTTGAGACCAGAATCTGGTATCTAATTTTTTTTTCGCATTCTTTCCTCTACCAGTGAAAAGCTCCCTGTGCCACTGGCTGCAACATGAGCACAGAGCACGAGCAATCCGTTCCTTTGCACCCTTTTTTCTCCAAACATATCTTTCCTCACAGTGTCCTTAAAGTTCTATTTTAACTTCATCAGTCCACAGGACTTGTTTCCATACTACAGCAGGCTTGTTTACATGTTCTTATGCAAACTTTGACACTGATTTTGAGCTGAAGATGCAGGAAAGATTTTCTTTGGGGGACTCTTTGATGAATGTCATATTTGTGAAAGTGCGGCTGCACAGTAGAACAATGCGCCACCACTCCAGACTCTGTTAAATCTTCCTGAATGTCAAATGCAGTCAAACAAGGGTTTGAGTTGCCTTTCTAGCAATCTTATGAGCACCTAGTTCTCTTTGAAAATTTTCTTTGTCTTCCAGATCTCAACTTGCCTTCCATCATTCCTGTTAACTGCCATTTCTCAATTACATTACAAACTGAGGAAACAGTTACTTGAAACACTTTGCTACTTTCTTGTCACCTTCTCCTTCATCAGTTATTTCAATTTTTTCAGAGTGCTAGGCAGCTTCTTAGAGGAGCCAATGGCTGCTGATTGTTGGGACAATATCTGAGGAATAAGAGTATTTATAAAGCTATGAAATTTGCATCACTTTTCCTTTTCCTAACAATGACTGTGAACAAGCCAAAGGCCTAACATGCTAGTAGAGGCCAATTACCAACTTACCAACTTTTACCAAGTTCTGAGAGCTCAAATCTCTTACGGTGCCCAAAGCTTTGTATAGTTCTATTTTCCTTTTTTTTTTACTCTAAACTTAATAATAATACACCAGACATTTGTAATATGTTGAAAAGAACGTTTAATCTTTAACTTAAAGCCTTTACGAGATAGGTTCATCTTCTACTCACCTAACTATTCACAATAACAGAAATTTGACCTGGGGTGTCAAAACTTTTTAATGCCACTGTATATGTAGTAAGGACTTTGAATTAATATTTTACAATTAGCGCGCGAATTCTTGAGTTATGGTCAAAAGTGTGTTTTGTGAGGTCATGTCGATCTTGATCTTTGACCTTTTACCAACAAAATAAGTTCTAACCAGTTCTTCCTTGAGTCCTAGTGAATGTTTTTGACAATTCTGAAGAAATTTCCTCAAGGCAACCTGAGATATCAGGTTCACATGAATGGGACAGATGGACAGACGGATATACAGATAGACAAAGAACCTGAGAAAATGATGCTTCCTTCCATGGCTGTCCCAGATACGGGGTCATAAAAACATGTCTATAGTAACCATAGCAATGCCTTCCCCTAACTGATGGTAAACTTGTGACTTCAAACCTCGAGAGTAGGCAGAGATACCTGGTGAGGGTACGATTGAAGTCAGGCTAGGTATTTTAAGATGATATGATTTGTTAGGGTTAAGGTTGCGTCTGGGTTCAGGTAGTGGTAAATACTTATTGACAGTTGAACTCCACCCCCCCCCCAAGAATGTACTTCAGACTGTTGGGATCTAATGTCAACCTTGTTCAGCCATCAGCATTTTGATTTTTTTCCCCCTGCTTGTTCACTTTAAGACAAAATGCTGAAAGTTTCTGTTCTGCTGGTTGAAATATGATAAACCAGTTAACTGCTTGAGTAACGGGAGAATTGTATTGATAAAAATCCTGTTAGTCCTTCTTATAGACTTCAGACAATCTATCTACGATGCTTTTGCTGAATTTCTTTTTGTTGTTTGCTCAGTATGTATTTTTTGATTGCCTGGCAGGAATCAGTTTTGTGGTTCAAATCAACCTTTTTGTTTTCCCAAATAGAATCAAGGTTTCATTAATATTAAATTGTTTCTGCCAATTCATTATGATAATTTGGATTAATTTTAATAGCATTTTGGGATTTCCACCAAAGAAAAGTTAGACTAAGTCTCTACTGAGTAATAGCCTCTGATTTGGATGACAAGAGTAACTCAGCCCAACATCCACAGATAACAAATGACCATGAATCCAAAATATACAAAACAAAAACACTTAAAAAAAAACAACTTAAAAATTGTGCAACTTTTTTGGTCCAATCTGGCAACACTGAGTAAAGTAAATTTTAATATTCTCCACCATAGTTAAATCTCTATTAAAACATGGCTTAAATTGAATACAATCAAACAAAAAAGCTTAACAAATCATTTTTCGTAGTAAGGATCAAATGTGTAATGTGAGAGAGAGAACTTATGAATACACAGAAAATTAACAGCAGACTCTGCAGCCCACCTCAGTTCCACAAAGTCTTTGTATTATTTTTTTTTTTGCCTGAAAACCCCACTCCAATTAACCTTGTTTCAAGCAGCAGCAGCAGCAGCAGCCGTAAGCAGCTGCTTTCAGTAAAAACAAAACAAAACAAAAAACCGTCTGAAGAACAAACTACACACTACCTGTCCAGCTCCAAACAGCAAAGCTGGCTACCCATATTGTTGCTACATATCTGCTGGATTGTAAATAGACTAACGTGTTTGTTAAAATTTTGGTTATAACAACTTGTGGACAGTATGATTGTTCATCTGCCCTTCAATAAAACAACTTAAATCATGGATGACAACTGGAGCACAGATCTCACAGTAAGTGGCCATGTCCTGAGGTTGGTGCAATAATACAGTCTTATAAACCGTATGCTGGAATAAAGTCCATGATATTTAGAATATCAGGATACAATTTATCATGTTTTAGTGCATCATATTTTCATGCGACGACTTCACTATTTATTACTTTTGTTGCTTAGGAGGACATTGCTTAACTTCTTTTTATTCCCTTGACTCCACTAACCTTAATTGACACCTTATTGAAACCTTAATACTAGAATTTAATAATTAATTTCATAGATATCTGCTTTTTGACCCCAAATAGGAAGTAAATCCCCGCAGTGTGACTTTGTAAACACGGTTTATATTGACACAATTTGCAAGATTACTACAACTACGCTACACACTCATGCACACACACACTCCCGCACATGCGGTTACAGAGCTATATGAGATAAGACATACAGAATACCAAAATGAACTGCTTTAACATAGCCAGCTGTTTCATTGTCCCCTGCAGCCTCTATCTGTTTCTCTGTCTTGCTTGTCCTCTGAAACAATCTGCATAGTGTGGCTGAAAGAACGGAGGCGTTGTTTGGGTTGAATGGAGGAAAAGCCGAGGGGTGAAGGGGTGGTGAGGGAGATGCTCCAGCTGTGGGGGAACAAGACAACACAACAGCATCTCACATGTGGGTGAGGGGGGTGGGGAGGTGGGCGTCCAGGGCTGTGGGGGCTGCACACAGTGGCATTGTTATAAGGGGGGGTGGGATGCAGCTGATAAGGTTGAAAGAAATGGATCATTCCCTCAAATCCGCCCCTTGGGAAGCCTTGACACAAAACACTCCTGTTGCTGTATGGCTGTTTAGGCTGGAGAAACTCTAAAGGACCCCACAAAGGTTTTTTAAATCACAAATTTTACTGTAGTTCCTGGTTTCCCCAATATTTTGAGTAGATCAGGGAAAGAGTAAATATTTATTGTAAGGATCATATATCATGTACTTTTAAAACTGAACGCTGCCAACTGTTGAACTCTTAACAATCCATCCACTACTCCAGATCTACTGTTTGCTGTTTTAATTACAGTAAAGTGTTTTCATAAAACTATAATCAGGTCGAGTCTACTCTGTTATTACCAAAAAATCACAAATCCAACATTTTCTTCATAGATTAATACAATTACTTCAACACCCCATATCCTCAGACACTTTGTCAGGGAGAACAAACAAACAAACAAACAAAAAACAACAACAAAAAAAAACCCAATTCAGTTTACTGCACAAAAAGTTTTGAGAGAAGAGAGGAGAAACTTCTGGAAGAGCAACAGAGGTAGGATCCCTCTTCCCCGGATAGAAGGACAAAATGTATTTGAGCCAAAATCTCATATTTCAAAAAAGCAGCTTTGTAATAGAGCATGTTAATACATTTTTCCAGATTCCTGGTTTCCTGAAATTAATTTCAGATACCAAGGAGAATGAATAGAACTACCTATTATCTCAATACCGCTTACCTGTCACTCTAGATTAATCGTTTTTGTCTACTAAAGTTTAAAACGTAGTGAAAAAACGCCCTTCACAACTTCCATGAGCCAAAAGGGAGGTTTTCAAATTACCTGATCTATCTGACCAACGGTGCAAAACCCAAGCATGTTCTGTTGTGAATGAACACGAATAGCAGTACATTATTGCTTTAGAAATAACTGAAATGATAAATTGTTTACCAAAAAAGAAAAAAGAAAATAAGAAATTTGCTGGTTATTGACCAAATCAATGAATTAATTATTCGTTACAAGTCTTTTACAAGAGCTAAGGTTATTACTGGATGAAGGTTATTAAAAATAACAGTATTTTTAAGGTCAAACCGACAGTCGAGTACCACGGACACGACTCGAAGAAACCTTAACCTTTGCCGTTGTTCTTCTCCCCCCCCTCCTGTGCGTGCGTGTGCGTACGTGCGTGAGTGCCTGCGTGCGTTTTTCCCGCAGCCCGTCGCACATCCCTCACCTGCTCCGGCTCCTCTCTCTCCTCCGACTCTCCGCTGCACACATTATGTCTGAGGGGCAGAGGAGGAGGAGGAGAATCCGCTCCACGGTCCCGGGAGCCGAGTTCAGGCAACTTTAACGCACAACTTTTTGTTTTTCTTAAACGTCGCATCCCCCCCCCCTCTTCGGTTTTACGAATTTCCACGATGATGATAATTTTTGAGAGAGGAAGCCAAAGTTTATTATGAAGCATGTGGGAGCCGAAGTGAAGGTGCGCCTAAAGGGAAATGGTTCAGCGTTGTTCATATGTGGATTTTTCTTGGCACCTTAATTGATAAAAAAAAAAAAAAGAGAGACGAAACACCTGAGACTTTAGTTTTAAAGTCAGAGCCTGTACCGCAGAGTCGTTTGTGGCTTTTTGGCTCTAAGGGACTTCGAGCCAGTGCCAACAGCAGGAGAAAGAAGGTCTTCCCAAGAGGTGGATTTATGTGAACCAAACTAAGAAAAGCCACGACGATTGTAATCTGGATTTCGCGATGTATATGTGAAAGTTTCCCCAATCCGAATTGATTTCGTTCGGAAGAGGGGAGACTTTCATGGATTTTTTAAGTGGGACCCGCTAGGATGGACGTGGTAGATGAAACAGAAGCGTTACAGAGATTTTTTGAAGGTAAAAAAAAAATCAATGATTATACATGTGCGCGTTCGTATGTTTACATGTTTGTGTGTGTGTGTGTGTGTGTGTGTGTGTGTGTTGACACAGTTAAGCATTATCTCGTTATAGATTTTAGAATTTTGCATCGCTTTCATTACTTTCACAGCCTTTAACTTGTGAATAATTTGTTTAAATAAGGGAAGAAAATTTGCTAAGTGTCACCTGCTGTCAGCTCGAGTTTTACCTGATGTATTGCATGTATACAGTTAATAGCCTCAGAGTAAAATAACAAAATAAAAAAAACCTTGGTTTAAACGGTTGCATGTACACGTGACAGGTGTTTAACATCACTGTGATCAGATTATACGTGCAGTGATCTTATAGGAAGTGTGGCTTTTAGGTAGAAGTTACCCAGACATTAATATGCACCGTGTTTTCCACCTATAGTTTCCTCCTGCCTGTTCATCTTAAAAAACTAAAGATTCAAGAAGGCAGGAGGGTTAACGGGTGCGGGGAGCAAAAGTGCTGGTGATGAGTAACAGATCATGTTAAACGGGGAATCCTGAGGAAAAAAAAAAACGAGGTGGAGGAGGGTGGGGTTGAGGGTTGGAAGGGTGTAGGAATTTAAGTCGAGATAAATGGTGTGTTTTGCAAGGGTCCTGTGGCACAGTGTTTGTGTGTGTGTGTGTGTGTGTGTGTGTGTGTGTGTGTGTGTGTGTTAGAAACAGACATGAGCAATGTGATTTCAGTCAATGATGTGGTGTTGCTCATCAAACAACCAGAAATAGAATCGAATGCAGCTTGGAAGAGCAATGATTTACCCCCCTCCCAAAAAAACAAACAAACCCAAAACACATCAACGAAGACACAGTATTTTGTTTAATGGCTTCCTTAAATCATTGAGTTTGAGGTGGTAAACTTTGACCAACTACTTTTAGTACATCTGAATTTTGTGTTTTCACTTGCAGACTCGCCTGGACTGAATTAGGTTCACTTAATCAGTCTGAATCTGACAATGTGCATGACCTTTGTGAACCTTATTCTGTCTGTCATATTGCTGCAGTAAATTTCATGTATGACAGACAAGGCTATCGCATTTTGTCACATTTGTTGAAGGAGCTCTCACTGTGCTCTGTGATTTACAGCTTGTCACATAATTCACATCTTAACAGCTGGAGAGTTTATTTTTGTTTTGTTTTGATTTGCTCTGTGGTCTCTTTTTTTAAAAGAAACTTAGGGTCAAGTATTTCAGGAGAAGTCAAGCACACATAAAAACACATACTGTGGCTTATGTATAATGAGTTATCTGTAAAGACTTTACACTTTATTATAGTATACACAGAGTGCTGACTTAAATATACACAGCCATCCATGACTGTCAGAGCTTCCTTGCCATTCTGAAAGGAATTTAGTGTGTTTACATTCTTGCTTTGGGAGTTGGAGAGATGTTCTTACTTTGGCTTTATTTCAGCCACTCTTGCTTGGAGTAACATGTCAACTTGTCCATGAGAATTGTAAAGTAGGTGCCGCCTTAGATGTTTTCTTTCCAATTCGACTTTTTATTGTCTCATATATTTCCCATATCAACCTTAAATTTATATTGGTGACAAAAAGTAATATCAGTAAGTCTTTGATTTTAAATATTAGATAATTAGTCAGTAAGTGTCCATGTTTATCTTGCCCTGTACCTGAAAGACACACACACACACAAACAAGCACACACACACACACACACACACACACACACACACACACACGCACACACACAGATAACACTATAATGGATTTTGGCAGAGGTAAACTGTGTTTTAATAGGATTAGTGAAATATGTATACATTCAAACTAATGCACAGTGTACATTCCTGGCATAGCCCTGGTGGCTGTTAGAACACAATGAGGTGAGACTGGTGTTTCTCCTCGGGTATTTGGCCTTCCCCAGGCTCCTGCTCTCTCTGACTCCATTAGAGTGACAGTGAGCAGACAGGGTGAGGAGGTGAGATAGTGCAGACTCAGGCTGGAGAGTGACTGGCCTGTTGAGAGAAACCCCAGCTAAACCACCAACCCCCACAAAAAAACTTGACCTTCTCCTATCTGACTCACTTAAAAACAAACAGTTGTCTCATACTATCAGAGCCATGCGAACACATACAAAGGATAATCACATTTATTGCTGTTAAGTTTTGTTATTCCAAGTAATGCTCCATCCTTAAACATCCTTGAATTAACTTTCACTATAACTGCCTGTTCCACGTTCAGCATGTCCTCTGAAAAAATGCATTGGAACTGAATCGCTCATTTATTACATTTAGGTCACTTCTTTAAAAACTGTCTGTTAGACAAATAGCATTTGCCGCTGAAATAAATGTGGATCCAGGAGACATAAGCCTGTGTATATACAAAGCAAGATGAAGAGTCATGCTAGTTGCTCTGTGAGGTTGTACTTAGTCACAGTGAAACTTTGAGCTCAAAGCTAACATCAGACACAGGGCTCAAACTAATAGTTATTTTCATAATCGATTAATCTGCTTAGCCTCTCAATCAATTGCTATGTGCATGAAATATCATAAAAGAGAGAAAATGGCCATCACATTGTCCTAAATCAGGCTGACACTGTAAAATTTCTTGTTTTGCAAAGAAAAGGCAAAGAAAATGCGAAGAAAATGCGAAGATACCTAGTTTGCAGTCACACAAGACAAAGAAAACCAGCACATCCTCAAAATTGAGAGACTGGAACCTATACAATACAATTCTAATGCAAAAAAATGAGTGAAACAATTTATAAAAACAATTGCAGATTCATTTTCTTTCAAACTACAAAATTATTATTAATGATTAATTGTTTCAGTGGTCAAACCTACCTAACTAAGTAACTAAGTAACTAAGTAACTAACGATGCTAAAATGCTAATGTTTAGCAGGTAGATTGTTAACTGTGTTCACCATCTTGGTCTAACATGTTAGCATTAACATTAGCCAAAATTTAGCACAAAACAAAATACAGCTGTAGCTATGAAACCTCATGGTGGTGCCAGACAAAACATCAGGGGAACACCGAAGTCATTAGAATTTATCATCCGGGAACCATTATTATTATGTGAACAAAATTTTGTTGAGTAGATGTTACGATATTTCACTGGATAAAGGAAAAACTTTGACCTCATAGTGGCGCTAGAGGAAAAAGGATCTTAAGAATCAATAGAATTTATTCTCTGCAAATGGCGAAATTTCATGGCGATCAATGAAACGACTACTGAGTTATTTAGCCTGGATTAAACTTGTGGCTCAACCAACTGACTGACTAAGAGCTAATTTCACTTGTACTTATGTGGGTGTAGAGTACTTACATTAAACTTTATCTTCAAGACATAATACTTGGATTATTTTCAAGTCCTAACCACTCAAATCTGTGGGTGGATTGAGTGTGTTCTTACTCCATATTTGCCCTTAAAAAGATGCATGAACCCATGATACTATATCAGAATTCCTATTAAGTCCTACTGTCCTCCCAAAGCAGTTGTGAATCACTGATGATTCCTGTGATTTAGGGGGTTGACAAATCGAAACGTTTAGCGAATTGCAGTTAAAGGATTGTATTGTTTTTGAGCAGCCAGGCTTACAGTGCTTACGAGTGGGTTTTAGGTTTTCACTGTTGTGCCTCACTTCCATCAGTGCTGCCCTCCGTCTGAGTGATCATCAGCCAGTGAATGTTGTTGATGGTAGAACCGGACCCTGTCGGACTGATCACTTTTCGAGTTCCCCGTAACTTAAAGAGAGGCTGGTTTAAAAAACAAAAAACAAAAAACAAACAAGAAAAAAACAAACTTGATGTGCAGATTATGGGTGTTATGGGATGTTTTTCCCTCATTCTGAATGTCAACCTATATTATATCTGTCGTTGCTACAAATATCTTTATATTTCCCAATCACAGCAATAATGACTGCAGGTGTTTAATCAGAACTGCTCTCTCTGAAAATGAATGGTTAAAAATACATTTTCTATTCATCTGGTTTACATAAGTGTACTCTGACAATTATCAGTCTTATAAGCCAATTTTCACTCTTTATCCTCTACATGTTGCTCTGCATCTTATTTTTCTACTCTTCCCCCGTGTCCTCCTTTGCTTCTCCTTCCTCTACCATTTCTCCCTCAGTGTCTTCTTCCTCTTGCTCGTATCTCTCCTGCCAGGCTCAGTGCCTCGGTCTGGCGCAGGCCCTCAGACTCAACCTCGTATTTGCAGCGTTTCGTGTTTTTTTTTTTTGCCAGGCTCGCTCCACGTCCCGGTCCCAGCCTTGTCACTCCTGTAATCTTCTGAGCCAGGTCCACCGGTGCGACCAGTGCTTGTGTACGACAAGGGCTGTGTGTGGTAGCCTGGTACAGCCCTTTCTCATGACTGGGGAATAATCCTCATTATAGCGCTCTCTCAGCCTTTCTCACACACACTGGTACACATACACAATATGCTTTTGCGCATAGACATGCACGCACAGACACACACACACACACACACACACACACACACACACACACACACACATACACATACACACACACACTTGTTACCCTGCTCTGTGACTCTCATGTCTGCAGAAGAAAGTCTTTCAGCCCTGAGTAGGGAAACATGTGAAAAATAGAGAGGAATTGTATTTTTCATCTTCTGTTTCAGGTGCTTTCATCTCAAGGACATCAACATGCTTTGGCTACGCGCAGGTACTCTGCCGAACTGTCTGCTCTGCTTCTCTTTAGATGTGATTTATTAGTCCATAGTGTCATAGCACTTCTCTTCACTCTCCTACCAGTAACCCTGTCTCGTAGACAAATGGAGAAGGTCTATAACTCTCAGGCTGCGTCAGAACTCTAACACTTTCCTCTGTAGATCTGAAACATTTCCTTCAATAATTTACCTTTTGTGTCTACTTTTATATCTGTGTTAAAGTGTTCAATGTAGACACAATTCTTGTGTTTCTAGAATGTTGAGCAATTTCTAGACCAGCTGTGAGATTGTTTGCTTTTGTACATTGGTTATATTGACATTAGTAAGATCAGTCAGCTTATTTTTGGTTGATTTTTGTGGAAAAAAAGGAGAAAAGATAAATACCTCGTTAAACCTCATTAAAATCAGATTAAAAATACATGAAGTTAAAGGACAAAAACTGATCGCACTGTTAATTTACTGTAGACAGCTACCTGCTATATAATATGTCGACTGATTCTATAAAGACTAGTTATATTTTTTGTTGCAATGCAGTTTTTTTTTTTAAATTGTGCAGTATGTAATTTAATGTTAAATATCTTAGAAAATGTATCCACTGTCTATACAGCATGAGAGAATATGTGTTGTGGGTGTGTAGCCAAGTTCATTCTGATCTAACTGTTTGATAATCAGATGGACTTTGTTCCTCCTCAGTAAGAGAGTGTTTAATTATTAACACACACATGTGAGTGCTACACAAATCTCATCTGGAGGCAAAAATCGGGTAAAAATTGAGATTAAGAAATTCAAAAAAATATTGTTCAAATTGGGCTTTTACATTCATTCCGTGTAGTTTTCTTGCCAGTCACTGGCCTTAATAATATGTTATGAAAACTCTAAAAGAAAGTAAATACTTTTATTATATATAAAAAAAAACATGGAAAGAGAAGGAAAAGCTGTACATTTGACTGAATGATATAAGTCAACCCATGTTTAATGGGCACTCACACACTCAGCCCTCTGTTTGTGTTCATTTTAGATTATTACTGCACTGACAACTCAGGCATTGAAATGGTGGCATAAAACACTCACACACACACACACACACACACACACACGCACACACACACACGCACACACACAAACAAACAAGTGTACACACCAACATGTATGCAAATGCTTACACACGTAACGTACACACACGCTCAAACACACGCATGAGCGCACACACACACGCGCATGCACACAACCACACACGCACACACGAGCACACGCGCGCACAAACACACACACACACACACAAACAAACACACACACACACACACACATACACACTCTCTCAGCCTCTAATCTCTCAAAAGGCCAGTCTGTATCGAAGTTGGACTGACAATCATTTCACTGTTTCTTGTTGAGCACAGCTGGACAGAGAAAAACATAGAGGACATGGAAATTTACACATCCAGTTCACAGCAAGTTAAACTTAAATGATTTAGTGATTTAGTGTTTACATTAATTAAATTTATGTTTTTATTCTTCTTTATACACAAAAAAATAATATAATGACAGCTTTAACTATTATTTTGCTTTAATCTTTACATTATTATGTGTCGTGGCAATGCTCTTTTTTGTAGATTGTCACAAAGGTGGTGAAAAGTTCCAGAATAGTGGCAAAAAAATTTTCTTCTCAATAAAAGTGCTAATCAGCTGCAAATGTACAGGACATATACAGCAAATGGAAGTTTTGTTCACTGTGTTTTGTCTTACCAGCAAAATTCCCTGTTTCCACAATGCAGTTTGACATTTTCTATACCTTACAAATGAACTGTTTTTCTGTTAACTTGCTGTCAGCTTTAAATGTTACCTCAGCCTCCACATAGTGATCAGCCAGTTCTGTTAGTGAGTACACTGGGGTGCAGGCAGGTGGACAGATGAGTGGAGGCTACATCACGGCTGGATAAATATTTAAAGGTGTAACATCTGAAGCATCTGAAACATTTATTTTCTCAGGATCTAATATTGTAAAGGTTAAGTGCAACTAATAAAATAATTCAGATAATGGTTATGAATGTCCGCTATTTCTAGTATTATTCTTAAGTCAAGTCAAGTCAATGTATTTGTATAGCCAATAATCACAAATCATAACTCTTCCTTAAAGGGCTCAACCTATTTGGAGCTGTTTACCAGACTTTGTCTCTAAGTACAAGCGTTTTACTTTACCCAGTTTTTAATTTCCGCCATCTGTTAAAGTTTAAACATTTTTATCACAGTCCCCTACCCAGACCCCATAAAGTGGGTCTGGGTAGGGGACTTGATTTACAATCTGGGTCTTGAACTTCTGCTACTCTTGAGATGAACTCGACCGTGCTGATTCTGGGACTTCTCTTGGACATAAAGATGATCTTCACTACAACCCTGTGTCATATATTCTCTAAAGTTTTCCTTATAGGTTCTTCTCTATATCATTCCATCCTTTGACATCAAAATTGTGTTCTGTCTTTCTTGCCTTTGCTCTGCTCAGCCTCCATCTATCTACCCTCCCCTCTCCCTCCATCCCTCTACCCTTCGTTATCAGGCCTGCCAGCTTAAATTTACTGCCTTTTTGGGTGGGGTGCACATCTGGATCTTATTTAAAGGGAACCATCCTGCTTTTCTCTGCTCACATTGGCACGTAGACATTAACCATCTGTTTCTTCCCAGCAAAGAAAATCAGACAGTGTAAACATGCTAGTTTTCTCAAAGAATATGGTAATGTGAGGATTTACAATGTTAAACATTACAGTTTGGGTTGTTCCTAATCTGATCAGTTAGAGACAAGGGGTTTGTTTTGTGGGGTTATTGATTGATGGTTGTAAGATGTTGATGTTTTGTTGCTGTACATTAACAACTCTGGGCTTGAGTAGGACAAAGCACATTATCCACAAGGTGATATAGTCCATTAAATCATTTGTGGTCAATGGTAGCATTGTGTGAAGAGGTTTTGGAGAGGAACTGTGGCAATAATACTAATGACATGTCTTTTGGGTTTCTGATGAAAAGAGAGGAAAAAGAGATTTTTTTTTTCTAATGGTAACACAAAAATTCCTTGCATTCCCAACTGAGTAGCTGCTTAATCTATCAGAGAAAAAGTGTGTGTATGTGTGTGTTTGTGTGTGTTTGAGAGAGAGAGACAGAGAGAGAGAGAGAGAGAGAGAGAGAGAGAGAGAGAGAAAAAGGAGAAAGACTGGGGTTTGCCAGCCCACCCACTTAAAACTGGGTCCTCACCCTCTGCTTCTAGCCATCCGTCCTGTTCCCCCTCTCTTCTCCCGCACTCACTCTGTCTCCAGCATCTGCGGTTTGGGACAAGTAGTGACGGCTTAAAGGAAGATTCATCACTTTCCCTCATGTAACATTTCAGATAGATGTTCTATGTGCAGTAGAAAAGACTGGTTTATATAAAGTGATTTACTCTTTTCTAAATATATGCATAAGCAAGTGCTTGTTTTACATGTTGGTGTTTTAAAGATTAAGTGGGGTCATGAGTTTGGGATTTGTGAGGCTTTGGCTATCAAAGGGTAAAAATGACCCTGGGGTGAAGTTTGGGGAGGAGTCAAAGCAGGCTTTTAGATTTAGCCCAACTTTAATATAGACGTAAACTAAAGTGAACAAAGAAACGCTGACAACACAATGTAGTATCCATGAGCTACTTTAGGTTACTTTACATCAAATGTGGTGAAAAGGCAAATGAGGTACAATGGTAACCATCAACTGGAGTGATTCCAGTCTATATGTGTTATCAGCTAGAGGGACTGAATCATCAGTATGTCATCCAGTATGTAGACTACTAACATAAATAGGCAGTTGGTCTCTCCTGAAATCTTAATCTTTAAATTCTCTGGAAGGCTGTCTGAGCTCTTTTTTTTTTTTTTTAACATGATCTCAGTTGTGTTCAGCAAAAGGTGAAATCATTTTCTGAGTCACAATTTAATCAACTTCCTCTGAATATGTAGATAAAGCTATGGATTATAGACAAATTGAGTTCATGTTTTGTTATTAAATTAGTCTTGGGAATTGTAATGACACAAGCTTGTGCTGAAACTACTACTGCTGTTGTAGAGTGGCTGAAAGATTCCCATTGCTAATTCCCAGATGCTCTCCATCTCCCTCTCCGTGTTCCCAACCCTCCCGTCTCCACAGGTCATGATATTACCAGCTCTCTGGAGCCAGCCAACATTGACACCAGTATCCTGGAAGAGTACATCAGCAAGGAGGACGATAGCACTGACATGTCAGTGGGGACTACACACCAACCCAGCAACGTCAAAACAACATGCACCAACTGAATCAGATCATGTCGTTACAAAGGAATTTGTTTTTTCTGATAAGGCTAATCCCTTTTTTTCCCTTCCTCTTCTCTCCCCCAGCTGTTTCTCTGAGGTGCACAGCACCCCAGGACCAAATTACTCATCTCCCCAAGCGGGAGTGTCATCCTCTGGGGGGTTGGTGTGTGGTGTGAGCCCCCCTATTCCACTACGCCAAGGAGCCCCTCCGCCTGGGCCCCCTAACTGCCAGAACGCCTACCCCCCAGGTCCGTCCCTGGGCCTCCGACATAGCTACCCCTGCCTGGGACAACAGCAGCAGCCGCAGCAGCAGCAGGCTCACGTCAAGCCTGAGCACAGGGGCCACTACGCTCCAGGGTGAGCACAATACCACAGAGGTAGATGGATGTGGGTACCAGAAGGAGACAACGCAGCATGAGTTGATACTTAGGAATGTTGAAGAAATGTTCAAGATGCTGCTGGCAGCTCAGACATTAAATGTGAAATCAGGCAGCAGTTGCAGCAGATGACACAGTATTTTTATAAGCGTGCAACTAAACTAGACACACACCTTACTACAGAGTCTGTTATGCAATCAATACCTGATTAAGCTTCATTTGTACAAATAAAGCATTAGCTGGTCAAGAGTGGGAGGGAGACTGATAACAGTAAGGGAGTCAGATTACATCCTGCAAAAAAAAAAAGAAAAGTATGAATATAACATCTACTGCTTTCTGCTTTTTTTTTCTTAGGACACTACCTGAGTCCCCCCCAGACTCTAGCTCAGAGCCATACTCTCCACAGCAGGTGAATGGTAAGTAACTCTCCCCGTAAAAACGTGAGAGAAAGAGTGAGTGAAAGAGCAAACGAGAGACAAAATGGTACCTTAATCTATAGAGGGCAGGCTGAGACTGAGTCAGGGGAAGTTATGGAAGTATTCAAGGTGTGTGTGTGTGTGGGTCACAGCAACTTCTCTACTTAAGTCGATAACTGTTACTCATCCCTCCATTGTGTTTGAACACAGCATAAAGGTGAGAGGAAAATCAAGTTCATGGGCAAACAAATCAATATATGAAGATACCAAAGACAGCATGTGTCTGTCATTTATTAAACTACGGTTTAAATAAATTGTCTAGAAGCTATTTTTTTTAATCATTTATATTCGATTTTCGTGGGTGAATCTCATTTTAAGTGCAAAGAATAAAGTGGTGTATGTTGGGCTTGTTTCAACATACAAGTTCACCAACAACAGTACTCAAAGTCATTATGTACTTCTTGTTGCTCACACACCTGTGTTGGTCTTACCCATTAGTAAAAAGGTGCGGAACAGTGCTATCTGATTGGCTTCCCTCCAGTTTGAAACAATGGAAAAAACCTTTAGCCAAGGTTGGAGGAAAGAAGAGTGAACCGGCAAAATGAGATGTGAAACAGACAAACAGTGTGTGATATCACAAAATGTATTAAAAAGAAAAAAACACTGTGTGTAATCATGTAAACATTGTGCTCTATCTCTGTTGTGTCTTAAAGATCCTCACATGATCAGGACCATGACACCAGAGAACATGTGTCACATGACTCCAACGCCACCCCTCCCACCACACGGGCACTATCCCAGCATGCATCGGGACATGTACCTAAAGCCAGAGCCCATGATATCACAGTATCCTATCGGTCTAGCCACGAGCGGGAGTGGAGACCTGCAGCAGACACAGATGCTCCATCAGCTGCTGCAGCATCCTCAGGGGCAAGAGTGAGTCATGAGGATGTACAGTGGTGCTGTTCAGTTTGGACGGAACAGAGGAAATGATGGGAAGGAGCAGTAATGTGTACAACTTTTGACCTTGTTTCTGTTTCCTCACACAGCGGCATCCCTGTTCACCAGGCCAAGAAGAGGAAGCACTCCGACTCTCCCAACAGCACCCTCAATTCCCAAATCCTCACAGGTATCATCAAACAAGAACCAGGTAGGCAGGCATCTTTCTTCTCTTCCTCATCTCCTCTACCTCAAGCTCACCTGCTCTTACCTCACCTTTACCTCTCACACAGATAAATACATGTGCAGAGCAGTTGTGGACATTCTCAACAATATTTGGCCTCATATTAATTGCTGCTATCTCAAACTGTTTGTCATAGGTTTAATGCAGGATGCAGACAACACCTACTTGGACCCAAACTATCAGTGCATTAAGTGGCAACCACACCAGCAGAACAAGTGGACACCACTATATGACGCAAACTGCAAAGAGCTGTGGGTGGAATATATTTTGGCATATCTGTAAATCTTCAGGTCTTTATTTTGGAACAAGAAAAAGCTGAAGGCACTCCTCAGATAGTCAAAAATGAAAGAAGTTATAATTGGTTAAATGGATAATTCAGCAAAGTATACCGTGGGAGTGGCGGAGGAATAGCAGGGTTGCAAAGGTCTATGAATTCCTCAGAGGTGAGCTGTGCGTGGGAGTGAACGAGTGCGGGGTTTCGGCTTAGAAAGACAACGTGAGGAGGGGGTGAGGGGATAAAATAGTGTGCACCTACTTGTGCTTTTGCAGTGCCAAAATAATAAGAAGTATAGATAGGGAGGGAGGTTAAAATGAACTCACAAGACCTTCCAGATATCTTATCAAAACCATCACAACTTCGAGCACACCACATCTAATATAGAAGGAACAGAGGGTTTTCATTTGTTTGAAATTGGATTTAAGTCTTTCGGAAAATCTTAGTTCACTGTGTTATAAAGCAATGCCACCAAAACTGAGGTCCAGAGGCCCCCAGGTGTCCCAGGGGTCCAAGGGGTCCAGAACAATGATGCAAAGTTTATTTAACTATAATGTCACTGACTTAAAAGTTTGCATTTCCAAAGAATGATAGAAGTATCATAGGTTTTACCCTATTCATATTACCTACCACATAACAGTAGCCTGTAAAATATCTGTTTCTATATCAGATAGTGCACACTCTATCCATATGTGTATCTCTATGGGGGCTTGGTCCTAAAAACTTGCAGTAGCCCCTGTAACAGAGTAAAGCGTCTCCCCCTGGTGAAAAAATGGGAAAACTCCACATTTCTGACTTACAGCAAATGCGAGTTCACATATGATATTTTACCATTCACGTTAATTATGTTTCATAATCTCTTCCCTTGTCTTTAGTCCAATGCCAACCTACCGTGTTGATGCCGACAAGGGCTTCAACTTCTCCTTGGCTGATGATGCTTTTGTTTGCCAGAAGAAGAACCATTTCCAGGTCACAGTATATGTAGGCATGCTGGGTGACCCCAAGTACATCAAGACAAGTGAAGGCCTGCAGCCCATCGACTGCTTCTATCTCAAACTCAACGGAGTGAAGGCGAGTGAAGGCAAAATGGTGAAAATTACATCAGCATGACAGATAATTGTAAGCTCTATAGTGTGTTTACTGTATATTTTAATTCTCTCTTTATTTCTAGGTGGAAGCCATGAACCAGTCGATCAGTGTGGAGCAGTCACAGTCTGACCGCAGCAAGAGACCCTTCAAGCCAGTGCTGTGAGTCTAAAAACTTTAATAAAACATTATAAAAAACAATATTCAAGTGCCCATAAGAAAATTGCTCCATGTTTTATAGCTGTAATCATTATTCCTTTATAGCAGCCATTAATAATATCTGGTATCTCTGTGATTTTCTTTCTCCCAGTGTCACCTTGCCCCCAGAGCAGGTCACAAAGGTCACAGTGGGGAGGCTCCATTTTAGTGAGACCACAGCAAATAACATGAGGAAGAAGGGCAAACCAAACCCTGACCAAAGGTGACTCACATGCCATCACATCATCATCATCAGCGTGTGATTCACTATAGTCCAGTGGGAGCTCTAGCGGTCACATTTTCTCCTGATGTTTCTGTCTTTGCAGGTATTTCATGCTGGTGGTGGCACTGCATGCTCAGTCCCACAGTCAGAGCTACACTGTGGCTGCTCACGTGTCTGAGAGGATCATCGTCAGGGTAACGTCTGGCCATGTCTGTCTGCCTCCTACAACAATCATATCCCTTGTGAATGTGACACCTTTCTTTTGGTTTATCGCGCACACCTTTCTGCACTTAGAAAACCACTCTGTCGATCTCAAATCATCTCCATTTTCTGTCTTCATCCCTTTTGCGCGCATGGCTGTGATCCCCAGCAAACTTAAACTCCTATGAAACAAAGTGTATTGTCGCTGCCCTAAAAAAAAACTTGTATCTTAAAAACAGATAATTCATTGGGTTTTTTAATTACTTATTTATCCTACAAATTGGGGACTTTTCTTACCACATGAAGGGAGATTTGCCATTGTCGTTCAAATTATCTAAAATATGGAGATACATGGTTTTCACTGGACAGCGATGGTATCTTACTTACTGCAGATATCTAAAGCATTTAAATGACAATGTAGAGTTAATTGCATGAGCTTTATAAATATTAGAAGAAAGATTTTAAAGCTACACACATTTTCTTGTTTTTAGCTAAATGTGCTCAGGATACCACAATTTATTAAACCATTTTGCTTATTTGATGAATTTAAACAGTGATTAAGCTATAGGCTCATGAAAAGTCTTTTTTCTGTCATATGCCTATTTGCTTTTTTCCCTTATATTTGTACAGTCAATACGGGGCTGGAACCAGCAGTAGTTTAGCTGAGCTCAGCATAAAGACTTAATACAGAGGAAAAACAGCTAAAGCAAAAAAAACTAAATCAACAATATATGCCTACCAGAACCTTTAAAACTCACAACAAAAAGATCAATCTTCTATTGTAACTTTCTCTATGAAAGCAAATAAGCATATTTTCCCAAAATGTCAAACAATTTCTTTAAAAATATTGCAATGAATTTAAAAAAAAAATCTTTTTTAGTACATTCTTAGAAATATCTGAACCACAGTTTCTCTGTGCACCTTCTCCTTTGTCTCTCCGTTACAGGCATCCAACCCAGGCCAGTTTGAAAGCGACAACGAGGTGCTGTGGCAGCGTGGCCAACTACCAGACTCGGTCTACCACCACGGGAGGGTCGGCATCAACACCGACCGGCCAGACGAGGCCCTTGTTGTCCATGGCAACCTGAAGGTCATGGGCTCCTTGGTGCACCCGTCTGACATCAGGGCCAAAGAAAATGTCCAGGAGGTCAGGATGACACTCAGTGTGTATGTATATGGGTGTGTGTTTGTGTGTGTGCATGTGCGTGTTAACAACCTGTCGGCATGTCATCATATGCCTCATGTGCTTGTCATCATAGTTCATGTCACACAATGGCCTGTGCCCAGCACAGTTCCCTAATTGTGCAGTTTAACTCTGAGTTTTGTCTTTAACTTATACTTTTTTCAAGCAATTTCATCTGCAACGTGAACACTGTGTTTTCATTCCATCTGCATGGGTGTCATTGTCATTCTGCCTGTGTGTAGGTCGACACCACAGACAATTTGAAACGGATTTCTCAGATGAGACTGGTCCATTATCAGTACAAGCCTGAGTTTGCCGCCACCGTGGGCATAGAGAACACTGCAGAGACTGGTAACAACCTCATGAATAACCTGTGTTCAAATATGGATGTTTAGATCCATCATCTCATATCTTTGTATATCATGTTATCATCTTAATTTCTTAATATTTGATATGTCTTTTGCTCTTGTGCTTCATTATGCAAGCATGCCCTGTATCTGTCTATGCTGTCGAGCTTCCGCTGCTCTTTTTCACTGTTATACCCTGCTGCAGGAGTGATCGCTCAGGAGGTTCAGCAAATCCTGCCCGAAGCAGTGAAGGAGGGAGGCGATGTGGTGTGTGCAAATGGAGAAACTATTCCCAATCTCTTAGTTGTCAACAAGGTAACGAACACACGCACATAAATACAGCACAGACAGAAATTACTTCCAAACGCACTAACAGCTGTCCCTCTGATTTCAAAGGAACGCATTTTCATGGAGAACGTGGGGGCAGTGAAGGAGCTGTGTAAGCTGACAGACAACCTGGAGACTCGTATAGATGAACTGGAGCGCTGGAGTCGCAAACTGGCCAAGCTGCGTCGTCTTGACAGCATGAAGAGCACTGTGAGTGGAGGCACTGTCAGGTGAGCGTGATGACTAATTGCTACAGATTTAGGCTTCAAAGTGGGTGATACATGTTGACAGAGAACAAAGTGTAAGTGTAGAAAAGAAGCGCTGTATAACTTTCCTTATTCTTGTCCATGTAGCCAATCAGGGAGCTATTTTAGCAGGACAGGAAGTGGCCCACTCAAGAAGAAGACAGTCAAACCTGGGAGCAAGGTCTGTGGTGATGCTTGGTGTATTTAAAAAAGTAAAATAGATTGTCAGGACGTACAGCTTTCAATGTATCTAACTTCATTTTTTTAATCTAAATTGCAGAATTCACCTCCAGATCAAGGTTGCATCAGTCAGAGATTCATGCAGGGGACCATTCTGGCACTGGTCATCGTCATGGCCTTCAGGTTAAACAGAAAAAGAATGTGTCTGAATAGGGAGTTTTGAAAGAAATCAGGTTTATCAGTGCACAGTAAGGATACGATAATGTATCTTATCTTTATTTGTCTCCCCACAGTGTCATCTCCATGTCTGTCCTTTATGTGCTGACTCTTCACCATAGAGGAGACATCACAGAGAAAGCGGGGTGTGTGCTTTTGACGAAATGAGACACTTGTGCACTATGAAGAAAGAAAATCATTTTTACGCCTCTTTTCTTTAAAGCCTGCTAGAATGATGATGTCTGTCTCTGCTTTCTATAGCTATGTTCCTTCCTGTGTTCTCTACATCTCTCTGATGCCCATCTTCACTGCCACTGTAACTTTCTGTCCACCTGTCTGCCCATGGTATGCTTGTCTTTCTTGCCCCTCATTTCATTTTCTGATTCACTCTTTCAGCCTTATCTTTGATTGCTTAGTTTGGTGTTTCTTTTGTCCTGTCTCAAAGTCGGTCAATTTCACGAGTTATGTATCAAAACACCCCAAAA
Organism: Istiophorus platypterus; assembly: GCA_016859345.1. Classification (NCBI taxonomy): domain Eukaryota; kingdom Metazoa; phylum Chordata; class Actinopteri; order Istiophoriformes; family Istiophoridae; genus Istiophorus; species Istiophorus platypterus. Next base: position 17,654,797 of record CM029121.1, on the reverse strand, counting down.
TTCATTAGCTGTCAAGTGTGTCATTATTTTAATTAAAGTATGCTCTTGACCTGCTGTGCTGTTTCACCTGATTTGTGTAGGTCCAGGGCTGCACTGGGATCTTCACGCAAGAGTCAATATGTTCCACTGTCCACCACCCCTGCACCTGGTGAGTGGAGCTGTCAGCTAAGTGACCTATAGGATCGGACCTACCTGTTTGTTGGTTTTGAAAATCATATTTAAGTAATCATAATAAAAAAGCTCACTCAGAATATATAAGTGAACATACATATATTCCACTTCCTTTTTTCTCATCCTCTCTCAAAATCATGCAGCTTGCTGTTCAACCACAGCCATAAACAACCAATCATCTACAGTTTTGACACTGAGTAACAACCAATCCACAACAGGTAAATCAGCACATATGAGATGTATTTTCCTGGATTATTTATTTTCTCTTCAGCGCAGGTTAATAATCTTCCTTCTCTAGATTTAGGCAGCCTGGTCCCCACACCAGGCACCATTAATAAGAAGGCCAAGTCCAGAATGATGGAGAAGGATGGCCACAGTAGAAACCGACTGAGTCACACCTCAGCACCTTTGTACTTTGCAAAGTCCAGAAGGCCTACAGACCTGGATGGAGTGGGAGCTACCAACCGTCTGCCCGGGGGTCAGCCAGTGCCACGTAGACAACGCAGCCTACATACAAAGGGTAAATCGACAAACACAGCCCAGACGAGGCACTTTCCTCACACACTTAATTTACGGTATGCAAATACACTAAAGCCATTTGTTTGACAAAAGCAAACAAAGCTTGCCTACATACTGTACAAAGGAATGCTATGAGTATCGTTGCTCATAACTCAACTTTCCTTACTTTGCAGGAGGAAGGTCAGCTCCATCTCTGACTAGTCTGCATATTGTGGAGATGAACCAAGAGATCACAGCACAAAGATGTGCAACACCCAAGAGCTGCAGGTAAATACAGTATATATATATATTTAAAGACAAAATAATTTCAGACAAAAACCAAGGTAAAATGTCTTCATAGCCACAAGCACCAAAAACAACTTCAGTGTCTCTGAACACCATTATTCCAAAGATATTCCCTCATTTGGTGTTTTGATGGGGATCGAACCGGGGATCTGGTTGGTTGACAACCTGCTCTATCTCCTGATCCACAGCCACCCCTGAATATATAGCTTTTTCTACAATTACAGTTCGAATTCAGGTCTCTTTTTGCTGATACTCCTTTTCTCTATATTGACTCTAGCTACACAGTATCACTCAATGGGAAAAGAAATTCCTCCATCTCACAAATAACTTTGTACATGACGTAAGTATACAAACATCCCACTATCTACATAACTACACACATGCAACACTTTGTCATTCTGGTGTAAATTCCTCAATATTTTCAATGAGGATTCCCTGAAAGAACAATGTCTTTTGGCACTTATTATAGGTGATGTAGCAACAGTATTAAATTGGTACACTTCCAATTGATTAAAGCATCTTTTGGTTATGCACAGCAGATCAGCCAAACATGCAAAAATGTGCAGTTTCTTCCAAGGCAAGCATACTTTTCAACATACTTTATATAAAGTATCAAATTTTCAATGATAAAATAGATATTTTTATTGGGTGTAAGCAGTTATTTCAAGGAAATTCCACCAGATATTATTAACTGTTCTTAAACTCAAAATGACTATTCACAAACAACCACTACAACAATTAGTATCTCTATTTTCCCTGTATAAAGCTCTGCATACATATTTCCTGTTAACGTTCAAGAAATTATTACAAAACTTTCAACAATTAACAGACATGTAAAACTGAGCATTTCCAATACATTGCAGGTCCACAACCAGCGTGTGGGTAAAACAATGTGGAGCCACCAAGGGACATTTATGCCCTAACCAAACAGAGGCAGAGCTCTATGGTGTTCAGAGTACATCAACAAAGGTAAATTATAATATTCTTAATCATGATCCCTCATATAATGAAAATGGATTTCCCTATTTCGTTAGTTGGTGCCTCTACAAATATGGGAAATTAGCATTATTATTCATCAGAACCTATTTCCCCAAAGCTGACTTGCTTTGAAGTACTCATTTTATACTTTCTACTTTTCTCTAAGGGGACTCGTCACCTGTGGTCAGTGCCTGTGCTGTCTTTCCAGGACGTCACCTATCACTTTCGTGTCTCCCTGTCTGTGAGTAAACTTTTGCCTCCAAAATACAGAGAATTTGGAGACTATGTGGTTTCTCTGTGCTCTTCGGTTCATATATTGTACTACTTGGTTTTAGAAAAGAAATTGGGAGGAACTGATTAATGACTGTTATCTCTGCATGCGTTTCATTGACAGAGTGAAGTGAGCTGTTCCACTGAAGGAGACACCTCATCGTACTCTGACTACCATTTTCTCATACAAAGCAGCTGTGCGTGAGAAGGAAGACAATGTGTTCCAAGTGCCTTTAGATACACCGTGTTTCTCCTTTGTGTTTTCATTTATACGCCATTGTGATGGGAAAGGATTTTGTCTCATTCTTGTACATTTTTTGAAAGAGATTTAATACAGAACAAACTATATACCACCGTCCCCACTGTAATCCCCTCCATATGTATATTCATTAAGATATCTCTTCCTGCTCTGATCACTGGAGTTTGAAACACTGTGTAAGTTTCTTTTTTTATTTCTGTCACTGAAAATGTTTTAGATCGTTGTAATTGACGACTGTGCTGTGTCGCTGTTAACTGCTATTATGAAAGTAACATCCATGAGTTTATATCTCACTTTATTACTCATCACTGTCTTCCATACTTATATAAGCCATAATTACTTTTTAGCAGAATTCACATTTCTAAATCAAGTCCAGGCTAAGACACAGTAGATGACACTGTGTGCATTTTTTTGTTTAGTTTTGTAATACTATGAGTCTGTATGTACACTGAAACCAGTGTCAACTGAAAACAAAAACACCTTTCAATAGGTTTATACACTGGACAGAAGATCATTGGCTTCTGCTGAAGGCCTCAGTGAATGGTTGCAACTCACATCGAAAAATATACCTCAGTAGTGTACACTGGCAAATCCTGCTTCTCCACAGTGGAGCTTTGTGTTTGAGACTGCTGCAGTTGACCAGACTGTCTACTGTCCCCTCATGCAGAATCTGACTAAATGCTGTACAGAGAGAAAAACACTGTGCAGTATTTCTTTCTCAATTGTGATATTGAATGAAACATAAGATTTTTACATAAAATTGTTTATGCAAATGTATTCAATTGAAAAGAAACCCTTGAGACCATTGCTTAAATGATGGTGTCCATTTCAGCACATTCACTGGATCCCATGTGACTGGATAAGTAAACAAATCACTGGAAATGAACATGTAGAAACACTGTCACCTCCTAGCATCTGATAATGGAAATGCAACAAGTCCAACACTGACAACATTTCATGAAATACTGGAATAGCTTACACTGAATTTTTGCTAACTGGACAAAATGCTGGTGAGGCAACAAATGGCATATATCATGTCAGGTGCACGCTCAATCATTTATGTAAAATGATACATCTCAGCTCAGAGGGAACTCAATGTGATTGCATTTATTTACGCACACTGCAGAGATAAAATTCGATATGATACACTGAACTCTTTCATGTATTTCTCTGGATGCGTCGAATACTTTTGTCTGTGCCTTAAAAAGTAAGAATAAGCAGTGGTTATTCTTTTGATATAAATGAACTGTGTAATGTTTTTCTTTCAGTTATCATTTCTTGTTTTAAGAGCATTTCTCACTACATTCACCACCATGCTTTTTTTTTTTTTTTGCTTTTGTCAAAATGAGTTTTTAAATCTATATTAAATGTGTCTATATTCTGAACAAAACAAAAACACAATGGTATATCTCGAAGGTAAAATCAATATTATAGGAATATAGGAAAAACAGCCATCAGACAAAAGTTTATGGAATTTATCATAATATGAAGACACTGTATAATGTTTTTTAGTTTAATTATTGTGACTTAAGTGGGTCTAGTGAACTATTTTAGCTTATTTATAATGCACCAGCTAGCATAACAAAACCACTGTAGCACTTTTTGCACTGTATATATGAACTGCTTTTGCCCTATCCAGTGCACCAGACTGGTTTCAAATACCCTGGTAGAACTGCATTACGTGTAACTGTATAGCTTCATTTTGTTACTACCACTGCTCCCTTATATTTGATGTATAATATCAAAATTGTTTTTATAGTTGATATTTTTTGGTTGTTGTATTATCAATAATGTATTAACGTTTAGCTACTGGAGCTCAGTAATGATTGATAAGTATGAACACACACAAAAATACATTTCTAATTTTAGCACTGTTTGTTGAGAGAAAATGCCATAACACTTAAACTCTTTGCATACTTTAATGTCACTACTTTTTTCTTTTATAGCCCATTGTATCAGTACATTTTCAAAGCCTTTTGTCAAAAATATGCTGTAATACTATGAATGCATGCAGTAAATAAATTTGTGATTGGATTTTGTGTTGTGTTTAATTTTCAGCTGCTCTGACCTGAAAAAACAGTTGGTCCCTTTATCCATTAGATGGCAGCCAAGGATTTATTAACATAAGTTAAGAATCGTGGAAAATTTTAAGCCCTGAATTGAGTTTGTCGGGTAACGAATCTTTCGACCAAGCAAACAACAAGCTTTCAGAAGCAAATCATACTGGCAAGGTAATGGGAGAATTTACAGTACATATCAACATACTGTAAAATCGATGGGTTTGAATATTGGCAGTGCAGGACATCAAGATTTGCAGTGGTAGAATGTAACTCAGTACATTTAATCAAGCACTTAAGTACAAATTTGAGGTACCTGTACTTGACTTGAGTAGTGTTTTTTCATGATACTTTATACTTCTACATCCCAGCATTTCAGGTGGAAATATCAGGTATTAAAATATCATTCAACTACAAATTTTTGAAAGCTTTAATTACATTGGATTCAAATTAAGCTTTTACATTCAAAACATATAGAGCCTTTATAAAACACGCTTTGTTAAAGATTAAATTGCCTTAAAGAAGTAGAACCGAAATCATTACATGAGTAATGGATTCAGGTTTTTTTTTTGATTATTTACTTATATATTCATTTTTGATTTGGTAATAGAAAATTACATGGAAACTACTTGATAATTGTTTAAATCGTTTTTTTCATTGAAAAAGGCTGAACATTTCATGGTTCCTGCCTCTCAAATGTGAGGACTTGCTGCATTCTCCATATCGTTATCCAATAATCGCAATTACAAAATAAATGGTTAACAAAACAAGACATCTGAAGGTTGCTCTTGGGGCTCTTGGTAATTATGCAGTTCTCACTGTCTTCAAGATCAATCAAGAAAATAATCAGCACATTAATCCATAATATGAAATTATTAAATAAAATTATTAAAAATGAGCCCCAACTCAACCAGCTGCAACAGTAAAATGCTGCATACATATGTATATATCACGCATTGATTACTTCTAGTTTTAATACTTTAAGTCCATTTTCCTCATACTTATATATTTTACTTAAGGAGCATTTTAATGCATGACTTTTGACTTGTAGTTTATTTACTGTGCGATATTTTTACGTAAGTGAAGGATCTGAATACTTCCTCCACCAAAGGAGCTTTGCACGCAGTCTGAGCAGAAGAGAAGCCTGAAAGACTCTACTGAGGGTAAAAAAAAAAGTTACGTTATCGACGCAAATTACGTCATCACGAAACCAGGAAGCGTTAGTCAGTACGTGGCCATATCGTCTTGAACCATTGAGGCAGGAGCCCCGCTTTATCAAAAATGGTAAAAAATATTCAATTTAATCTCGTTTGTACAGGTTCAGCTGAAACAAACAACGACCTACGTGTTATATGTGCGTGTTATTCTCAATTCCATGCCTAAAACATTGCTCCTTCTCTGTGAAATAACGCTTTGTGTAGCTGTAGGTATGCGGAGTCGTAGCTGATCGTCACTTCTCGCGTCGAATTAATCGATTCACCCGCTCTGTTGAACCAAATCAGACAATAAACTGATTTTTCTGCAGCACTAACCAGACTCTGCAGGCCGGGGACGGTATGGTGGGAGGTTTTCGTGGGGGTGATGTAGCTTGTCTGACCTGCCTGTGTCCGCTCTCTGTCTCCTTGTGCTGTGGCTGCAGGAACTCGAGGCCATGACCAGATACACCAGCCCGGTAAACCCGGCTGTGTTCCCCCACCTCACCGTGGTTCTGTTGGCCATCGGCATGTTCTTCACCGCCTGGTTCTTCGTGTATCCTGGCACCGGTGTCTAAAATCAAAGATATTCAGTTTACGGTGTTATTGGGCAGAGGAAAACGGCAAATCCTCACCCTGGAACTGCTAAAATTAGAGATTGTTTGGCAGTTTTTGCTTGAAAAAATACTGAAAGCATTAATCAATTATCCAAATAGGTGCTGAATTCATTGAAATTACTCAATCAAATGTAGCTCTACTTTACATTGTTCGTTGGCCAAACTTGTGTCTGCAGTCATTTGACAGATTCCCTATTAATGCCAGTCACACAAGTTCTCAAATCATACCATAGGATTTTAGATGTTCAGTGTTTCCTATATCACAATCAAATGGTGTGTTTTTTAACCATACAGCTGATGGTGAAGTGAATAACTTTTTAGACCACTGGACATGGGTAGGTTTGCCTCTACAGTATCATAAAGTAACACTGTAGTCACCAAGTTAAATGCAAAGAATGAGAACATGGCAACGGTTCTCCAAAGAAGTATGATGGGAAAAGAAACACGAGCAGTGTTAGACCCCTGGTGAGCCAAAGTTAGCTGGAAAGAGAAAGCAAAGGTAAGCAAAAAAATTGAAACCCAAGGTGTCAGTAGTGAACTTTCTAACATGATGGTTGCAAACTGACTTCCTGCTTTAACCTGACCTATGGAACTTGTCAGAGAAGGGTGTCCACACAGGTTTTCTCTGCAATAAGACATTATTACAGATAATTTAGGTGCATTCACTTTTGGTTCTATATCAAAAAAATGGAGGGGGGGTGGGCGCTTATTTGGCCAAACTGTTGGGAAAAACATTATCCAAAATCATTTCATGAAGACAGTGTTGTCTTATATTCAGCTGCAAAGTATTTAGAAAAACACAATTATGTATGAGAGATATGAGATGATATGAGATTTTTGAATGAATAATCAGTTGATGACCAAAATACAAAAACTTTTCATCCAGATTTTCAGTTTGGCCTTTTCAGTAGTTATTCACATAAATGTCATTAAAGTATACTATAATACACTAATACCACGGACAATTGCATAGAAACAAGCTATGCTTAAAATGAAGCTGGAGGCATTAGAGTAGAGCACACAACTTGGCTGTTGGTTGGACGTTTTTTGTGAACTTGCCTTAACTTTTGATCAGCTATGAGGTGACTTCAACAAAATACACCAGGGACGTCTACAAAGAGCTGTTGATATCCCTCGTGGCTTCACTTTTCATGGGCTTCGGTGTGCTGTTCTTGCTACTCTGGGTCGGCATCTACGTATGAAGGTACATTTAAAATATTAAGGGAGTCTATTGTATTTTGTTTTTTCTTTTAAATCCCTGAAGCAGTTTTTGTAGTTAACTGCATTCCCTTTCCCTTCTTTTTTCCTGCAGTTTCGGGGGAATGACATATAACAATACGACACATTCCAGTGGAACCAAGGACAGCACACACAACAGAAACTGGATTTTGGATTTAATTGGACTGCACTGACAATATTTTGGGATCACATGGACTCTGGTTTTGTTTTCACAAGTAAAGGGGATTTGTACAACTTTTGGTGTCTTTCTTTGTTTAGCCTGATAAATAATCCACAGTTCCCATTATCTCATTGATGCTAACAGTTATATAAAATGCAGATTAACAGTTTAGTGTGACCAGACCAAAAGAGCACTGCAACCTGAACTGTTGGATCCTTGAGAACAGGAGGTTATTTTGACATACTGAAGACTTTGACACACTGAAGACTGTACTGAAGACTGGTGCGTTTCACTAGTGGTGCCTAAAACCTCAATCCCTGATTAATCGTGTTAAAAATAGAGCAGACTGTTTCACCTTGTCGCCAGGATAACACGACTACTCCAGTGATGAAGGATTACACTGGGATTAGAGAAGGATTATTTAATAAAAACAGCAGGAACATGATTCAAAGACAGCAGGATTCACATGAAGATTGGCTTATTAAAATATTGATCATGTAAACATCACATACTAACCTTACATAAGGCAAAATAAACCAACCAGTTTCGTCCTTTGCCGGGGAATAACAGATCTTTTCCAACTAAATGACTACTACATGTAGTTATACAAATTATTTTATACTAAAATAGATAAATATGCCATAGGAGACAATACTTGAACAGAGCTATCCTAAACCTTTGACATTCTTTCCAACTGTTGCATTCTGTCCACAACTCAAATTGATTTACAAAGGCCACGTAGATTAACAGACTCAATCCTGATTAATACAATACCACACATGCCATGGTTGTCTTACCTCCCACTGTAAACCATTTATCTGACTTCCAGTTTGGCTATGAAGAGCCAGTAAACACAAAATGAGGTTGACACTTAGCTTCATCCTCCTTACCTGTTAGTAAGTTACATCAGTGTTCAACATCAGCCCATTGCTTTGTTTTAGGTACTTAATAGTGTTAGGCTTTCCAAGTTTCAAATCTGAAAAAATAACAGAAATAGTCCAAAACTTGGGATGGAGCTTCCTTGGTAGATCTTTTTAATTCTCTCTCATAACTGTCCCATCGTCACTGACGAGCTCTGGTGAAAGCGTCACGGAGCCACAGAGAGTCCTCATACAGCCTCGGGTCTCCCATATGCTCGGCTGTGCGTTTGTATAAGTAGTAATAAAACACTGCCGCTGGTAACAGAAAGAAGAACAGTATATCAGTGACGAGAGAGACTACAGAAAATGGATTTGCTGTGATGGAAACTGTACTACTGAATTAATCCACCAATTACCTGTTCTCTGGAAAACGAAAAGAGCTTGAAGACCATCTGTCCAAACAAAACGGTTTGATTCAAGCCATCTAAGGTTCTTTAAAAAAAACAAAAAAAAACCTCATCAGGTACAGTTCCTATGGATCAATGTGCACAGCCACTCTGATATAAGAGTGGAAATTTTAAACACATCACATCATTTTCATCAACATTTCACTTAGAAAGATGTTAAAATGTTACAGTTTTAGCTTAGTTTTAGTGCTGGGTGGACATGCAGCTGTTAGTGATGATGTGATGGAGCGTACCAACACCCAGCAGTGGAAGCAGATGCTGAGTGTCAGGTAAAGGGCGGAGAATATCAGCAGAGCCCTGAATCTCTCCAGCAGCAGAGACACTAGGCCAACCTGGAACACGTAGGTGTTGAACATCATCAGCAGGATGATGATCACGTTGAATAAGATGGCAATGTCCTGGATTCTGTAGACACATGTTGTACTGATTTATTTTTTAAAACTGATTTCTAATGGAGCAAGCAGTGCATAGCTTCATTTACTGATCCATCCAGCAAAATGTCAAAAAATTGTAAAAAAAAAAATACTATGTCAGAGAGAAAGATACTATGCAAGTGTTTTTCCTACAAAAATGACAGTAATGAATATTTGACCCTGTATGAGTACTGACTCCTTACAAAAATGAAGGGGCTCTGGTTATGACAAGGCTTCATTCACTCACCAGGCCAATGCAGCTGAAGCGAAAACTCTTTGCTTAAATGGACTTGTTTTCTCAAACAAAGAAACATTTGCCTGTGCTCATTCTCAACTGTTGCTAAAATATGTGGCCGGTAAAACGTATACCCCTCAATAAAATCCTGTCACAAAGAGGTGCTGCCTCTGTATTTTTCACAAATATACATCCTCAAGGACGACACAATGCAAAGATCCACATGGTTGTTCTTGTGACCTTTAAAAACACAGTGCCAAAAGTTTCTATAAGTAAAATTGCAAATAAGCATCTGAAAAATGCAAATCTCTTAATTAGGCAGATTAGTTCACTAAATATCAATTAATGCTATTTCCAATATTAAACATATTTAGTTTTTGACAAAAACTAAATGCGTTTATGGTTAAAAGCCACAACTAGCATTTCATTATTGCTTATTCTGTTGTAACTGATCAGTTGGTCATTTCCTTTATAAGTTATTAATAATGAGAAGAAAATAGTTGCCAGTGAAAGTGGTATATGAAATAATAATGAATGATAATGTGATAACGTGCACATCTGCATGTCTGAAGATGTAACCAGACAGTGCTTGGTAGTTTTACTTAATGATGCCATGAATAACTTATTTAAAAGAAAATCAATAAGCTGGAATCAATTTACTTCCAGTTGATGGACCGATGATAAATCAACTGCTCCTTTCAGAATTTAAATTCAGTGACTTACATGAAAAGCACTAGCTGGATGACAGGTGCTCCCCTCAGAAGTTCACTGAAGGAGTTTACAAAGAGGTCATACGCCAACAGTGTCAGCTGGATCAGCAGCACCAGTGAGTAGTTACCAGTCTGTAGCATTTCCGGGGCCTGTTCCTGCAAACACCCAAGCTTCGCTTTTGATTTTCCTCCTTTCTCCTGGCTGTGTTTTCTTTTTTCTTTACAGATCCAAAACACGGGTACTTGAAGGTGACAAGTTCATGTGGTTGGCTGTCACCTCTACATGCTAAGGAGCAAAAACACTACAAAGATCTAGAACCAGAAAACTTGTCCATACGCACAGTCAGAATGGTGGCTTTTCCCTTAAATGCCCTGTTGCTTCATTTATTATTTCCTCCAGATAGTTGCTCTGTTAGGACACATGCTGTTTGTTGTCCCCGGGATAGATGTATCTCCGATGAATGGAGGCAATCAAAGACGCAATGTGAAGATGAAACGTGTTCGATCTTTTCACACGCTGCATGTTGACTTCTCCGCTGTGGAAAGTCTCCTTTCCTGCTGCATTATCACCTGCGAGGAGGAAACAGAAAAGCCGTGATGAAATACCAGAGACCTTGTCCGTATCTTTTGATTGAAAACAAATACTGCTTATACCCCAGGTCGCGTATCCCGCGCAGCAGCGCTACGGTTCATCTTTACCGTGAAGCTAGCTTTCTCCAGGGTGCGTTTGAGGGCGTAATCTAAGCGGTCGTCCGTCTCAGACAGCTAAAATAGCGTTAAACGTAACCATGTAAGGTCATCGTGCCGAGGCTGTTACACAGGCGGGCGAGGAGAGGTCAAGGCAGGGATTACAGATTAATGTGAACTACGCAGACACCACCTACTCTAGTGTTGTTGTTTATTTATTTTTTTGCGGTGCTACGCTTCCCTTTTCTTTCTTTTTACGCGTCTAATCTTCCTGAGGCGGTAGTTCATCGTTATTTAGTCCCGGCTGCAGATGATCTTGGAGACGGTTAATAGAGTTGGCGCTGATTTATTTCCTAAAAAGCACAACTGGCGGTGGCACAGCTCAGATTTTAACTTCGAGGAGCTCCCTCCGGACACGCTTTCTACGTTAGCGTGTTTGACTGCATTCCGTTATATAATCAGGCCTCACGAATCCCATCTAACAGACATTCACTCACCAAAAACGCGTAAAGAATGAATATAAGTCGCCTTGCGTCACGAAGAGCCACTAAATTGCTAAAATATTCTTATGTTTAACGGCAAACAACGTTACCTACTTTGCGCATCCACCGCTGCCTTTCGGCGGTAACGTGTGTTTCCGTAAATTCCATGGTAACGCAATCTCTTACCGTAATAACCGAATGAGAGGTTCTCATGGTGTTCCGTAAAAATAATGTTTCCCAAACTACAGATATTACGGTGTGTGCCGAGATGGTTGGTTGTTATTTTCTAAGTGTTATTGAAAGTAGCTCCTGTGAAATAATTATATATTTATTATAATGATTAATTATAATCATACAATAAACATTTGGGGGGTAAAGAAGGCAGAGCGGGCAACTGCCCAGAGGCTCTGGACCCCTGGTTCACTCCATATCATTTACATGATTTGATTTATCACACTTTTGTCAGAGATTTGCTCCCCTGAAGTACAACATCAACAGCGATGGATTTTTCACCCTTTTTTAAAGGCTCTGTTTCAAAATCCAGATCTAAAAAAAAAGTTTTAGTTTGTTTTGTTCTCATTTGTGTTGATTGAATGTGTTTTTTATCAAATCATTTTAATTTCCCTTGTGTGTCAAGTGATTAACAATGTTATTCCATAGCAGGAGAACCTTAAGGCTGCATTCGAAAATTATTTTATCAACTGGTCTGACAATTATTTTCTTTTATCACTGATTGATTGATCAGTATATATAATGTCAGAGAGTAGTGAGACATGCCGATCAGTACAGTCTGAGGCCCAGGTAAATAGATTTAGACTGTGTGTGTGTGCGTGTGTTTTTGTGTGTGTGTCACCAGCTATCAAAATGACAAAACAAAGAGGATTAGTTTACTATCATAGGCAGTAAGGACACATCTGAGTGACGCCTGGGTCCTGAGGTTAACTTTATCATGTATTCTGTTCAGATATATATATATTTTGCTGGTCCAGTCCTGGCCCTTACCTTTTTACCATACTCGTCTCTATTTGTGGTTTACTATAGATTCAAGGTTGACAGCTAACGCCTTGTGTTGGGATTAACAAGGGCTGTCCATGCGATTGAGAACTGCTTTCCCTGGAGCACCCTGCATAAATAAAGGTTGAATGAATGAATGAATGAATGAGAGAATGGATGGATTGGAGGATGGATGGATGAATGAATGAACAGAAAAGGGATCAAATTTGTGTTCCGTGATGCCACTTTATTTATTTTCTTTAATTTCATTCACTGATCGATTAATCAACTGCTCGTGTCAACCAGCTCTAGCTTAAATGCTGTTTTCTGGGTGTGAGGAGTAACAAAGAAAATTTAATATATGGTGAGGGGGGTCAACAGGGGCGCAACACGGGATCGAGTCGAAAAACGAGCGGCCCCAGTTTAGCGGGCTACACCAGACACTACGGTAAAGGTCCGTAACCGCACGGCCCTCGCCACCACCTGGCGGCCGAAGTCGGTACTGCTCCGAACAACTTCGGGAGTCGACCGAAGGTGGCGGACACCTGCGTCCAGCTCACGGCGGGTGAGTAGTCAAAGGTTTCCACGACTTCGCTGAAATGAGATAAAATACCGCAGTCTTAGTCGTTTAGAACCATTAACAAAGACACCGTTCGTGTTTACCTCCTCTCCGCCGCGGTAGATTAAGGACTAACAGCAGTTTTTGGGTTCCTTTTCTCCTTCACTAAAATAAATAAAGCGTACATCGCTGCAGTCTGTTGGGCTTTTTGGTTTTTTTGTTTTCCCCCCCCTCGGATAAGCTGCATTGCAACTTCAGTCGCTGCGATGGGGGCCCGAGTTGCGTTCAGGTCGCAAACCTCTATCGGTATTTCGGGATTCCGCCCGCCTTGTGTGACCCGCTGTCGGTCCGGGGGTCAGACGCGGAGACGGACGCCCGGGGCGGACACACGCTGTCCGCTCTCACGTCGGCGTTTCGTCGCCCACGGCGGTCGACCGACAGCTTTCTTTGGCCCACGACGCGTCGCAAACGCTGTAGTAACCGAGATAACCTCGCACCGCACAGCGAGCGTGATATAAAAGCCGCGTTACGGGCCGTGCTGGGGTTTGTTTATGGCTGCGTGGCCGCCGTTTAACACGAAATCCTTAACATATGATGTTTACATGAGACTTTTATCTGGGAAAACCCCCCCGATGTTATGAGGGAGTATTGAAGGCTCCATAGATCACCTGCGAGGTGTTTTATCAGCCACTGCCAGTTTTATTAGCCAGTGTTTTGCTTTTTAGTTTTACGCCCTCACAGCTTTGCTTGACAGATTCATTTATGATTTTTAGCCCGATGAGCTCCAGAGATATCTTTTTTTTTTATTTTTGAAAAATTTCTAATTCTATTTAAATGAAACTATTAACGATGATGTGTTGTTTGTTTATAAATGAAATGCCGTCTAACCTGAAGGCTGATCATGTGTGAGGCTTGTATTTGTCATAATTCCAGTTTTATGGAATCAATGGAGAACCCATAGATATTAAAGAGTAAAATTTGTCTCTAATTGTGGTAATTCTGACAATGCAAACGACTGCAGATGTTTATTTACATCTCTTCTCCCGGAGCTATCCACCCTCCCCTTCAAGTACACAGTAACACTTCTCACATGACACCATCCTGTTTTTTAACCCCCTACACATCCTGGTGCACAGCCATGGACACTACAGGCAGCATAGCATTCATTTAAGTTATCCTCCTCTAAATAAATGGCGAGGACACCTGGCTATGTCGGAGGACAGGCCCTTGTGGCATACCTGGCCTCGGGACATTTACATTTTGGATAGAAACGTGTCAAATAATTTCTATCATACTGGATTCTTCAAATGTAAATTCTCATCGCGTGTAGACATTTGCTGCCACCTGATCACATTTTGAACAGTAACAGTTTAGTTTGTTCTTCACCTCATGTTTGTCAAGGGAGGACCTGTTGGGACAGCTTCTCACAGTAGGTCAGAAAAGTAATATCAATTGTCTCTTGTACTTCAGACAGGCAGTTTCCAGTGATAAATCCTTTTAATGCTGCAAAAATACTGACACACTTAATTTAATCCTATATCTATCGATTGCATTCTTTATAGATTAATTTGATGGTTATTTTTTCAATTGACCAAACTATTGTTTAATCTATGAAATGTAAAATATTAATGAAAAAAATGGCCATCACAAACTGCTTAGGTCCACACTGACATCTTTAAATATCTCTGTATCTATTTGGTTCTCTATCTATTTAGTTCCAATCATACATGACAAAGAGAAGCAAGAAACCTTATTTGAGAAGCTACAATCAGGAAATAATTGGCTTTTTTTCACAATTTCTTCAAAAGGACTGAAATGATTAATGTATTATAAATATACATTAGTAGCTGATATTTTTCTGTCAATTTACTAATCAATAGTACACCACCTCCCCACCCATCTCCATGTTCCTCTGTACAGTAATGTTGAAGTGGCTGAATGATGGCGAAGTGCTGGTGGGTCAAGGCAGTGGTGAGGCTGTCCCAGTGAGCCCCAGACTGCGGGGCCTGCCAGCTGTGAGCCCTAGGCCGAGCCCGGGACGTAGCCCACTTACTTCCCCCAGAGGGGCAGTGCCAGGAAGCCAGCAGGCGGAGACCATGGGCAAGGCCAAGGAGCTGTTTGTGCTGTGTGACAAAGAGGGGAAAGGGTTCATCACAAAGCGGGATATGCAAGTGAGCATCTAGTATGGTGGAGCAGCAACTTTTAGGCTGTTTGCAGAGACTTAAACTTTCCATCTTCTTCTACTCAGAGGCTTAAAGGGGAGTTGCCGCTGTCCCCTGAACAGCTGGAGACAGTGTTTGAAAGTCTGGACCGAAAGAGCAATGGATTCCTAACTCCCGTTGAGTTCAACACAGGACTTGGTGAGTGTAGTGTTTTGAGGGAACACAGTTCAATATGACATCTACGAAGAAAACTACCATTCAGTCAGCAACATTTCGCATAGTTTAAACTGATTCCTGGGTGCCTTTCTTCATTTGTGGTGCAGGTGAGTTGGTGGGACTGGAAGACACAACTGAGCTGAGTCAGGATGAAGCAGAGGAGGAGACGGACCAGGAGGATTGGTCCCAGGATGCCCCTGCAGTCAGATTTGTAAACATACTGATGGAGCTGGGTGCTGACAAACTTTTTAAAGGGTAAGTCCACTGTTTTGGTGAATAAGGTTTCCAATTATCTTGCTAGCTTCTATACTATGATAAGAAGTGGACCACCGACCTATGTATCTGTAAAAATTTGCACAAGGATGGCCATATCTTTCTAAAAGCAGAAACTGGTTTATATACTACTTAAAATCACAATTTACCAACTTCTCAAACATGATGGATTAATTTTTCACATATGTGATTGTTTGATATGTTAGACAAGTGTTGAATAACTGAATAAATAGAGAAGAGATAATAAATAAATAAAAACTATATGATGTATTTTAGAGCTACAATTAGTTGATTATTCTGTTAGTCGATGGACAGAAAATACAGTTAAAAGGAAACAAACCTATTAGACAGATAACAGAAACTTTAAGAGCAGCCAAATTAACAATTTAGTACATTCTTAAAAAGAAGCAATGCACTGGTGAGCTCGGCAACACTAAAAAGGCCTGAAAGACCATAGAGACAACTAAAGTGGATGATGATAGAATTCTTCCTTTGGTATAGAACAGCCCTTCACAAAATCTAGCCAGGTCAAGAACACTCTCCAGGAGGAAGGTGGATCATTGTCAAAGTCTGCAATCAAGAGATGCCTTCAAGAACGTAAATACAGAGGTTTTATCACAAGATGAAAACCACTGGAAATTATCAAGAACAGAAAGGCCAGATTAGACTTTGAAATGATTCTGGTACAAGGACTAACTTGTACAGCCCCTGTATATATATTTTTTCAAAGTAAACATTTTAAAGATTTTTCTTGAGAAAATAAAGTAAACCTTGGAGCTGGATAATGTCTTTAAAGGGATCTTACTTTGTGCAGGTGATATTCCTGATGTAAATATTGTCTTTACAGTTTGTCATTTGAATCTAGAGCCTTTTGTGTTACTTAAGTGAGGGTTGTTGTGCTGTTCAGGTCAGATATTCTATCTTTTGACTGTTGTGTGTTGTTGTGTTGTGTGTCAGTCAACAGGAGCTCTGTTCTCTGTGGTGTGAACTCCAGAAAGACAGACCAGAGTTGCTGAGTGTCCTGGAGGGTGTCCTGGTCCACGCAGTGTCAAATTTACAGGACTCCGTCAGAGAGAGAGACAGTTTGGAACAAGCCTTACGCAGGTCCCAACTTCTTGCCACTGTCCTCTGGGCAATGAACAGAATTAAACACATTACCTCTGCCAAATTTAACTGAGTGGTCGGATTTTTAGCTTTTTGTTTTTTTAATTTATAATTATTTCTTAAAATTATTTCATTGAACTTTGATTTTTTTCTGTTTTAGACGGGAGAACGAACATGACTGGGTTGTTCGTTCCATATATGAAGAAATGGAAAATCAACTCAGAGAGGAGAGACAGAAATATCTGGTTAAGGTACAGTTGTGTGTTATTTAGTCCAACATTTCTGTCATTTAACAAAGTGAACATCATAATAACATTTAACAAATTTAATTATGAAATGAAGGACAGTATTAGACAGAAGCAAAGAGGGCAACAACTTGAGGAGGAGCTGAAGTTTCAGGAGCAAGAGCTGGAGAATATGCTGACCAAACAGAAAGAGGTAGGTGTCCAAAGGTCACTAATGTTATGTCTGAAGAATGCAATGGTTTAACGAATGAATCAACAGGGCTTGTCTTTGTCCTAAGCTTGAGAACAGAATCCAGCAGCTAAGCTGTGAACAGGCAAACATCAAGGAGCAGAACCAGCAGCTGCGGAGCCTCAACATCCAGTTGCTGGAGCAGGTGGATAGCAGCAGAGAGCAGCTGCAGGCTGCTCTGGGTCAGCTCAGCCTGCTGCAGCTCAACACTGCCCATGAGCAGGCTGTCAGACAGAGGTGAGTGGTTAAGAACACAGAAAGCTGCCTGAACGTCCCCAACACAAGAGATTCAATAAACAACACATGGGAGTCATATGAGCTCTATATTTAGTTCCAGTCAAAGTCACTCCAGGCAGTGAAAGTTTTTTTTAAAATCAAGACAAGAAAAAAGTCTTCCATCCATCAGCTATACCGCTTATCCACTTGAGGGTCATGGGTGAGCTGGAGCCAGTCTGAACTGACTGAAGGCGAGAAGGTCCACTCTGGACCGGTCGCCAGGACCATCGTATAAAGACAACCATTCATACTCACTTTTACACCCAGGAGAAATTTAAGCACATTACAGCATGAGGCACGGACCCTCTTGTTGTAAGGCAACAGTGCTAAACACTGCACTGTTGTGCCGCCTAGAAAAAGTTACCACAGCCAATGTGAGATTAAATAAAAACATGCAACTTTTCTTTGCTTCACTGTAGAAACGTGATGAAGGTGTCAAGGAACATGCAAAAAGAGAAGGATAGCCTCTTAAGACAACTGGAGCTGCTGAGGTAAGTCTAAACAACTGTGGCTGTTTGCTGTTTCAATCAAGTTGTTTTGTAGTGATGATGAAAGAAATTTCCTGACAAGAAATATTGGGCACCTGAAAAGTATATAATTCCAGTGTGTGTAGACTATGTCTTTATTTCATTCAGACATTCACACCTTCAAACAGCGATCAGTCCGTGTGAGCGTCATCCAAAATGATTTTCTCTCTTTGTTTCAGGGATATGAACAAAAGGCTACGAGATGAGAAAGATGCCCAAAAGTCTCAGAAGAGGGTTAGTCACAGACGCTCTCTCCTACCTGCTCTGCCATTAACTTATTACCTAAGTGAAGACCTCTGTGCCCCATGGACACAGCAGATTTGTCTACTTTAAGCTAAGTCCTGGAATGGCTTCATGCTTTTTTTCCATCCCCTGGACAATGATTGTATAATTTTGGGCAGCTGTTATCATCTGGTTATTAACTGAACGTGTGTCAATGTCACTGACAGGAGTTTTGCATGTCAGCAATGTTTTTTTTCTGTTGTAGATGTGGTAAGTGAGGTGAAGAAAATAGTGTCATGTATGTTCATCAGGGACACTATACATAGCACAATCTATGCAGGTGAACTAAAGTGGGCCAGTATTTATTGAACTAATAAAGCCCTTTTAGTAATGACAATTCTTCATCTAGCAATTCTTGGCAGGTCCCCTTATATCCCATCAACATAAAGAGAAAATAACAAGGTTTCTTGCTTCTCTTTGTCATATATGATTGGAACACAGCAAATTAATTCAAGAAACTGTTCTAACTTCAACACAATGATTGGTCGGTGGCTATTTCCTATATTTTTTCTTGTCATTTGATCATAAATTATACAAGTGTATTGCTGATAAATGATGATGATGTAAACTTCTTTTTAGCAGAATAAATGCGGCTATTTGACTGAATCTTTGCTTTTTAAATGTACCAATTAATCTGCCTATGCTAAACATTTGGGTTTACTACAGAGAAGACAGTGTTTATTAATGTTCCTTGGATACCTACCTTAGAATATTTGTTTATTTAAGACAATAAATATTTATTCAAGACAGTAGAAATCTTAATGCTTCTCATTTGTTCTGCCTCACTCTCCACAAAAAAACCTTTCTAGAATCCAAATGTCACAAAGACTTTGCAGAAGAAAGGGTCAATCATAGGTAATTACTTTCTGCAAGACAAGCCTATGGAAAGGTTTGTACGACTAACTGCATCTGATATGACACACATCATCTTTGCAGTAAGTAATATTGCCCTTGGAAGCCACTAATTTTGTGTATTCATTGATCCTGAAGACAGCTGAGCTCATCTGATGATTTGGAGAAGGACAAAGACAAAGAGGTGACAGATACATCAAAGGGACACCAAACGTCATATAGAGTCAGGTGTGAAAATGTTGAACAGACTCAAACTCAGGTAGGGAAAACATTAAATGTCAAAATATAAACAATTCATCCCAAAACTAACAATTTAAGAACAAAGCAGCAGCAGCAATAATGATGAAGATAATTCTCTTACTCTTTCATAGTTTGCACAGCAATGACAGAGCACAGATTTTCATATATCTTTTGCAAAAATGTGCTTCCTCTTACTGGCATGGAAAAAAATTAGTATATATCTGTCACATTGTTTAAGTTTTGCCTTTTACCCAAATTTTAGAGCAAAATTTTCAGTCCTCAGCAAGTGTTCAAGGTGGTATTCTTGGGAAACTCGGGTGTGGGTAAGAGCTCCTTCATCCAGCACTACTGCACAGGATGCTTCAACAGTAAAATGAGTACTACTGTTGGTAAGATTTTCAGTTTGCATAACGCTGTCTCAATGATTAACTTGTTTGTGTCTAAGTAAAATGTGAAACCAGCAGCCTCTGCTGTTTTTAGGTATTGATTTCCAGATGAAGACTTTGACTCTGGGCTCCACTGACATCACCTTGCAGCTTTGGGACACTGCAGGACAGGAGAGGTCAGATATATCGGAGCTTATTCTCATATTTACCAGCTGTGTGTTTTTTTTTTGAGCTGTAGAATCATATTTCTTATCACCTGATGACTCAATTTTTCCTTTTGCAAGTTAGTGTCACTTCTCTCTTCTATGGATTCCTTTTTGAGGTTTCGCAGCATTACAGAGCAGTACTACCGAAAGGCTGACGGTATCCTCGCCATGTACGACGTAACTCACTCCCCCTCCTTCACAGCGGTGAGAGGATGGATGGACACTGTGAAGGTGAACAGGTGGAGATGTCATGGATGGTTGGATGCAAAAACATGTAAAACAGTTTACCCACATTTGAATAACACATGCAGAATATATAGAATACAGAACAAGAGGAATCTCAGCAGACACAAATATCATTTCAGTGATCCGAACGGAGGAACTATTGAAGTAGTACTCTTATTATTTAGGTTACTTTTGTCAGATTCTGATGTGGATGAATTAACATCACAGTTTGGACAGTTTTTAACACTAATACATAAAAAAAAAATGTGTGCTGTAACCTGTTCTGTGTCCCAGGAGAAGATGTGTGACGGTGCAGTGTTAATGCTGCTAGGGAACAAGCTGGACCTGGCAGACGGACATGGCAGAAAAGTAACAACAGGGGAGGGGCAGAGGCTGGCAGAGGTGAGGAGCATTTGAATATTCAAACAACTTTCTACAGTGATTTTCTCACAATATTTCTGTCAAGGGAGAAAAATCAAAACTTGAGATAAATTAAATAAATGTTGTTTTCTGGTTTTAACAGCAGCACCAAGCTTTGTTTTACGAGTGCAGCGCCAAGACCGGATATAACATGGAGGAACTGATGAAGCACCTGGCTAGGTATGACATTTTATTTCTTTACATTTTGCCACCCTCGGATCCCCGTTTATAATGTAAACCCAACTAAACTAATGTAGTGTAACACAACAGCCTAACAATAAATCCTACCTTCATGGAGTTAACAGTTAATTTAGTTTTATCAGTTTTTGTTGAAACTGTTATGGAGAAGTAGTGATTCGACTTTATTAATTATTATTTTTGAGGCTTCAGTTTGCAGCTTTTTCTAGTTTATGAAAAACAGCCATCGTAATTTCCCTGAGTCCCTAACGTGATGTTTTTCAATCATATTTGTGTAGCTGGAATCAACATATTTTTACTTGATGAATTACTCATATTTAGTCTACCATTATTGATTATAAATGGATTGTTCCTAATAGTTTCTCTAATATTTTTTTCCATAAACCTGAGGCAGCAGGACCTGTGCTGTAATCTGCAAACTAATTTCTATTCTCAAACATTGTGGTTTCTGCTGAACAATGATTGTATAATTTCCCTCATTTTAGGACGTTGGTTTCCCAGCACAATCGACAATATGTAGATGCACTTTTACTGACTGAGGACACATCTAAAAGAGGCTGCTGTACATAAATGGAAGAGGAAAGACAAATGAAAAGCCTGTTTCCTAAAAAAAAAATTCAGATGTCCACACCATGGTTCAGTGGCTTTACATTTTCCTCCTATTCTGAGGTCAAACAGTTGTAAAAATATGTTTATTGAACAGTGTCTGTAAGGTTTGCATATGTTATGTTTCTTTATAATCCATCTAATAAAAGATATTTTTGATGACTGCTCCTTTATTACTCTTTTTAAACATTTTTGAACAGTCCCTCAAATGCTTAACATTTGTTTGTGGAACCAAAAAAACCCATATGCATGAGAGACCAGCTGGGGGCAGACATGTACTCTATAAAGCTTGTGGAGGGCCGCTCTGACTGCTGTGCTGAAGGAGAACGGACGCTCACACGCTTTGGGAAGGAGGCTCGGGTTAGAGTGTCAACTGAGAACATACACTGCTGCAGTTAACCTTCAAAGACAGCAGCACACCGTCACCGGGGATATTGGGAGCTTGGAAGAAGTTAACCTGATAATCTTCATCCTTCTGGGCCCACCATTTAAAACCAGGTAGGAGTATTTTGGTCCCAGCAGAAAGGCAGAGCAGTTTTTCCATGACACAATGAGTTAAAAATAACTCTGAATATGACCATTAGGAGATTTAGTTTTGCCGGATGATCACATTCACACATGGAGTATTTCGTCTCATGCCTAAGAAACTATCGTCTCACGAGTTTGTTTTTAATACACTTGTTATTGTGTATCTATTGTGCCTTTACTTTTCAAAATTAGTTTTCTTTTTAATGAGAGAGGCCTGATCATATGTAGAATTTAAAGTCACAATCCCTTATGATCCTCCAAGTCACTGCTTTTTTTTTTTTTATATCCGGGAAGGAGAAAGTTCAGCTTGGGTTGGGATAAAAACAGACTTTGACTATTTCATTAAGTAAATAGCTAAAAGTCAAGAATATGTCACTGGAGTGTGAGAAGATCAGGTTAAGTAACTGAAGTGGGGGGCATATATATCTGCCTGCTGGATGACATTTGACACAAGTTCACTATGTTTTCCCCACAACATATTTGATTTCATCAGTGAGTTCTTTCCATAGCTCTGTCTCCAGAACTTTCTGCAAATTTAAAATCACCACATTTTACTTTTGGTGTACTGTATAATGTCATTCAAAGCTAATAAAGCTAATATAAAAATAAAAAAAAAAAAAGACAAAATGTCAGAAAAGCTCTTATGTTTGACCAACCAGTAAATCACCCTCTCACACCAAAGGTGGAACTAGGACAGCAGAAATAGGGAAATTCCTATACGTGTCTATACCACAACTGAGTCTCAATCAGATGTAGCACTCATAGGCTTTAGCTGGCCGCCGTGCAAGTATAGCAACAGAGCACTGTGTGAAAGTTACCTTGAGTATAGCCTGAGAGCAGCGTTGGAGGGTATGACTTGCCTTCTAAGCATCTTGTGTTCATTCTCTAAGGGGAGGCGTAACTGTTCAATCTGGTCTCCTCCAGAAGTTTTTCAGTTAGTGATGTTTTCTGTGTTTGTACATCATACAGTTGTACAGTGTACTCACGTGTCAGTATTTCTATTTCAGAATGGAAGCTGAGAAAACACAAACCTGTGGGACAATTTGTCTGAAATATCTACTTTTTCTCTTCAATATTCTTTTCTGGGTAAGTTAACAAGGAAATATTAAAATTTACACATAATTTGAGATGAAAAAAACACCTCTTTCAAATGGCCCTATTAGATACTTTGAAAATTATTAATACCAATAGATGTAAAATTAACTTTTACATGGATTGTTAATTTCATGCTTTGATTCGGATACCACAGATTTTAATGAAGACTTTCATTTTACGACACTGAAACACTACTCACTACTGTTCTCTCTTACAAAAAACCCATTCTTTAGATATGTTCTATAAAATATGTATATTATGCAATACCATGCTTTTACAGTTCTATTACACTACATTTGTTTACTAGTCACAGTAGTTAAGATGGAGCCTAGAAAAAAAAAATCCTCCATACTGTCTGTACTACAGAGACAATCCAAAAATGTATTTACATCTTTACTTTCTTACTTTATTTTATTTACTTTGTAAACTTTCATTTTCTTTAGCCATCAAGGATAGACTGTATCAGTTCTTGTATAATCTACTAATTTCTCATGGTACATTTCCACCAAGTGTCCAATTAAAAATGAAACTGATTTATGTGCATTGATATAAAGAAAAAAATTCCAAAGTGAAAGAATGAGGCCTTGCCTTTTTTGCAATACAATTTAGGAGCAAATTTATTACTGCTAAAAATGATGGGGCGCAATCTTGACAGGAGCATCTGTTTTGAATAGAGCCGATAACGATTCGTTCTTTCAGCTGGCAGGAGGAGTTGTACTGGCGGTGGGAGTTTGGACTCTGGTGGAAAAGAGCGACTACATCAGTTTACTGAACTCCAGCCTTTACTCAGCCTCAGCTTACATCCTTATAGCTGCTGGGGTCATCGTTGTAGTGACTGGGATCATTGGATGCTGTGCCACTCTAAAGGAGAAGAAGAAGCTTTTGATTGCGGTAAAGCGAATCAGTCACACAAACCATGTACCCTATAGCAGAGAAGTGTTTTATTAGAGCTTTGGTTGTTTATTTCACTCCACCAAAGCTTAACCCAGTTTAATTATGTGGAATCAGAAACCAAGGAAAGACTTTAAGTTCCTGTTTATACACACACAACTTGGCCTGGGTCTGCGTGTATTGAAAGTTAATCCTCGTTGACCTTCTGTCTTGTCTGCCTGCACACAGTGCAACCCGTTATGTCAGACAGGCATGGCCGTCAGAAATAACAGACAAAGTCACGCAGAGTGTGTCTTTAAGAGTTTAGATTTAGAGAGTGGCTCATGCCAGAGGAATGATGGGCATCACAAGCGGCTGCTTGGACTAAACAGTGTGAGAGACAGACAGACGCGGTGAGAGGATATAATACCAAAAGCAAAACTGCACCAGCTGTATGACATTGTGTCTATTTCCATATTTGCCATGACCCTTGTGAAGAGTAACTTTCTTTCCCACAGCTAAATAAGTTATTCTCTAGAGGAGAATTTGTTTTGTTTTTGAGATATCCACAGATAGTTTCAGTGCTGATGTCAAATTAAAAGTTGCATCAAAGGTCATATTTTAGTACAGAAATGTACTGAAACACCATCTGAAAAATGTTTCAGTTCATACTTTGCAACTGAATTCTATTTACAGCTGTGTTCTTTTTCATTTCCCTTCTCTTTTCTCCAGTATTTGATCTTATTACTTTGTATTTTCCTGCTGGAAATCATTGCTGGTTTGCTGGCCTACATAAACTACCAAGAGGTGATGTATTTGTACTTTGAGATTGTACTTTTTTATATTTATGTTTCTTTGTCATGGTACTTTTTTGATTATTTTGTTTATTTGCTTTCGTTTATGATAAATCAAGCAGCAATCAAAACTGACATTTTTTCTTTTAGATTGTCTTTCATGTGTTTTTTTGTCATTCACACCTTTTCTTTTTTTCCATCATGTCAGATTTTTTTAAGCATGAAATGCTTCAGTTCTCCTTTGTGAAACCTTTTCTGCATGCCCCTCTGTGCATGTTCTTCATTTGTCCTGTTTTTTCTGTCCTTCTCACACCTCTCTTTCTTCCCCCCTTTCCTGGCTCCAGTGTTTCCCTTTCTGCTACCAGGTAATCTGCTGCCACCTCTTTGCATTTTATATCAAACTGTGTCTCTAACAGCTTGATATATTTTCATTCTCTCCACTTTGTCAATCAAGAGACAAAACCATTTATATTTGACAACCAATTTAAAGAAGGCTCATGAAACAGGGAGTGGGGTCAGAGGATCTGTGCTCATATATTTTGAGTTATATGTATGCATTGCACAGGTACAGTGGAATGTTATAAGGGAGGAAAAAAACTTGACGAGGGGCTATTTTCATAGATTGTGACAGATTTGTTTTCCTTGAGCCATCACTGATGTTCCTCTCCTGTCTCACAGATGGATGAGGAGCTGAGACAGAACCTGAAGGTGACCATGCAGCAGAAATACCAGCAGCCGGGGGAGGAAAGCATCACACAGGCTGTGGACAAGCTTCAGCAGGAGGTGTGGAAGTGATATGACATTTTTGAATTACAGCACCACCACATTTATGACTGACAAAAACTCAGTGACTAAAGTTTAAAGTGTCAGTTCTGATAGAGAACTTGAAATTACAACCCCTGGCCTGCATGTGAATATAGTTTTGTTGTAATCACCACACTCATATTTTTTCCTCTGTTCCTCCTTTTACTGGTAACCTCTCAGTTTAAATGTTGTGGCAGTTACAACTTCTCAGACTGGAGAGACAGTGCCTGGATCCAGGCCGCAGATAATAAGCGGCTCGTGCCTGATAGCTGCTGTAAAACTCCCAGTGACCTTTGTGGCCACAGGGACCATCCCTCCAACATCTACAAGGTGGAGGTGGGTAGAGTTCTTCATTAGTGTGAGGCTAAACACTGACTTATAGCAAGATTTTAATTTCTTTCCTTTTCTCATGCTCTCAGGGAGGCTGCATCATGAAATTAGAGGATTTCATCCTGAGTCAGTTGTATATTCTCTGCGGAGTGGGCATTGGGATTGCATTCCTCCAGGTAAAGCCAAAAGTACTTAGTAAAACACTGTTTAACATGAACATCACTTTTAATGTTGTGCAAAATACCAGCAGCTTTACTGTAAACAATGGTTGTTTTGCGTGCACATTTTGTAACCAACATATTCCTTGTGTCTTTTTTCTTTCAGCTTGTGGGGATGATGTTTACTTGCTGCCTTTACAAAAATTTGAAGGAAGACCCATACTGATTTCTTAATAATCACAAAATGGTTTTTTTAGAAATGTCACCAATTATTTACACTGTTCTGGATGCTGGTTAAGTTCACACTTCAAATTGCAATGTGATAACGTGAATTTTAAGAATACAAACACTAGAGATACTGCAATGCTGCTGGACAGCACTGTTGTTTTTCTGCAAATTTCTAATGCATGCTTTCAGCATTTTCCAGCTTATTTCAATGCAAATGATGTGTGGATGAACTTGTAACTAAAGTTTTATTTTAATTTCATTTTAAAGTACTTCATGTTGCAAATAGTGTTGGTTCTATTGTTTATCTATTTTGTGTGTATGTTCTTATGGATGTCAAACTGTGTTATAACTTTAAAATGAACGTTAAAAAAAAATGTATGTTTGTGAGAATGCAAATAAAAGTACTTCTGCTCATTTTTCCCTCTGAATTTTAACAGATCTTTTTTTCCCCTGCCATTGACA
The DNA here is from genome assembly GCA_016859345.1 of Istiophorus platypterus. Classification (NCBI taxonomy): domain Eukaryota; kingdom Metazoa; phylum Chordata; class Actinopteri; order Istiophoriformes; family Istiophoridae; genus Istiophorus; species Istiophorus platypterus. The sequence continues at coordinate 17,627,927 of CM029121.1, read as the reverse complement.
CTGATCTTTTATTCTGAAAGCCTTTGAGCGGATGTTGTTGTCAGCTGACAGCACTTCCTCCCCGTGTGTTGTTTCCACTTGCAGGATCTCGCCAACACTTCAATTCTTATTCTTTTCAAAGAGGTCGATGTATTTCATGCGGAGGGAAAACAAAGCTCAGTGAAATGTCTGCCAAGCCAACCTGTCTGATAGTGGCGAGCGCTTCTCCTCAAGGTGGGTTGATTCATCCGTGATACCTGATGCATCATATGACTTTAACGAGTTAAACACAATGACAGATTGTACGGACGCGATGTTGCGTCTGTCAGAGCCCAGTTGTTCTTAATGGGATCATATGTTGACCTTTAGCTGCCTCGGTGGTCAGTGGCTTTGGTGTGTGTGAGCCTTCTCGTACGTTTACACTGATGTGCTCGTTCACTTAGGGGTGTCAGCAAAGTCTTTCCATCAGTCCTTCGGTCTGTGTACCTCAGCCTTCAATCTCCAGACAGCCACACCTGGGGTAAGACTATTATTTATATATATGTATAGGTAAGACTATGATATATATATATATATATATGTGTGTGTGTGTGTGTGTGTGTGTGAGAGAGAGAGAGAGATGCTCTCCAGACATGAGGACCACTGTCTCATGGGGCAACTTTTATTAAGGGGGGTTATTAGCTGTTATCGGTGGCTTCGATTCATCCTTTAATAATAAGTTATATATAGGGTATAAACCATTAACGAAAATAGCTTTTTGAGTTGCCATTTGGTGGAAAATCCTCCTCCAGCATGACACTTGTTATTAATTGAGGAAGACCTCTCAAGTACGTCGTTTGACCACTCACCTTCTGGAAAACAGTAGCATGACATCTGGACCAAAATCCATTTATACACAGCTTAATGACATTCATAACTACAAATTTGATGGATCGTTTTTAGAAACCTTTCTTCATTTACATTCATAGGTGACTGACTAACTTTTGCTGATGGCTTACTACAGGAAGAGAGACCCACAACCCTTTTATTAATGACGAACATCTATAAGTGGAGACTGGGTGGCTTGGACAGGTCAGCAGCAAAGTGCCATGCTAGAGGAAGATCCTCCACATTTGGCAGCCCAAAAGTTGCTTTTATTAATGGCTTTAAACTGATCTGTACAGCATTAGTAAATGATTTATGTTATCAGTTCAGCTAAAGTGTTGACATTTGTGAGCTCATGGACTTACACTGGCTACTTGAAAACGGGTAAGATCTGAGCTCACTCAGGATACTAGGTGATCTCAGCACATCACTCTTTGACCTGTGCTGAGGTGATGGGTGAGGTGTTTGTCTGAATGACAGGGGAAGCCGATAGACTTTGTTGGAGTCGATGAAAGCACTGCCAGATGGGTGCAGGACTTCAACGTGAAACCTTACGCAACTCCGGCCAAACTTGAATCCATAGATGGTGAGAATATTCATTTTCTAAGCCACCCTGGCAGTTTTCATTCCTGCTCCTGCTGCTTTTTGGTTGGACTTTGCTCAGACACGTCATGACAACCTTTTCCAGGTGCCCGATACCAGGCGCTGCTCATCCCAGACTGTCCTGGAGCGCTGAATGACCTGGCACACAGTGGCTCTCTGCACCGCATTCTCTCACACTTCATTTCTCAACAAAGTGAGTTTGAGGCGCATTTTAAAAGCAGTCCGTGTCTAATCTGCATGTTCGCCGTGGAGATTTGGATGCAGGTTGTGTCTTTTCTCTGTGTGCAGAGCCTGTTTGCGCAGTGGGACAAGGGGTGTCAGCTCTGTGTTGTGCCACTGAGGGACAGAGGTGGATCTTCAGTGGCTACAGTTTAACAGGGGTTAGTCTTCCTCAAGTAAACATGAGGACAATATACCTAAATATATTTATGCATTCAATTTAATTAGTATTAATGGCCGTTTTTTTTTTTTTTAATTAATTAGCCATCTGTGTTTGAACTGGTGCGGAGGCCTGACTTTGCCAACTTGCCCTTGATTGTGGAAGACTTTGTGAAAGACAGCGGAGGGTCATACACAGGTGAGCTCACTTGCAGAGTACAGATATTAAGTAAGTAGAGTAAAATAGTTCATCATAATTTTTAAAACTCAACCCCATTGTTGTTTATCTCTTTGTTTTCCAGCAAGTCAAGAAGATGCTGTGCATGTCGTCATAGACAGACACCTGATAACTGGCCAGAATATGCAGTCCACCTCGCTTGCTGTAAATAATCTAATCCTGCTCTGTAATGCCAAGTAAAAAAATAGAAAATTTTGAATCAAGGGCACTCAAATTCAACAGCTTAGCTATTTCAACTTTATATTCATCTAATTAAACAAACATTCATCTCAGAGAAATATTGGAAGATGCTGGGTCAGAACACATGTTTGGCAACACTGGAAATACAACATCATTACTTGTCAATGCTGTTATTATAAATCTAAAAGCTGCACAATCAAATGTCTTGATTTGAAGATTTCAAAAATGAAATTCAAAAACAAAAAACAAAACTGGGGTGTCAGGAGCAGATGCATTCTTGATGACAGATGTTCAAAGCCAGAAAAGGATATATCCTTAAAACAAGCAAAGCTGCATCAAAGAGCAGTTATGTTTGCGGGCAATGGTGAGTAAACCAGATTCAGATTGAACAGATGTCTGTGGCATGTGAACACTGAAGGCCTCTGTACAAGAACATACCTCTTCATTCAAAATTTATACACACTGATTATCATGCACCTTCCGTTGCTGAATGGAGACGTGTTACTGCACTCTGAATTGTACGAGTTGATTTTTTTTTTTTTCACAATATCATTGATGAACAGGAATGTAACTTACAGGAGTACCTATTGGCTGCTGCTTGTACCTTCTTAAAATCAACAAATCCCAGTTTCATTCATGTAGACAAAATTTCTCAACACTTTCTTGACCATCAGAAAGGTTGAGTTTTGACTAAACCCCGTCAATAGCTCATTTCTGAATTCACTTCAGTTGTACAGAGAGAAATAAAAAGGATACCTGCATATGGCACCTGAGCTCTTGGTGCACCACATTTCAGAGGGAAAAAAAAAAAATATTGTGTTGATGATCAAAGGTCCCCAGTCTTCACTAACAAGTCTTACTCTCATAAGAGATCATAGAAATAATCCAGTCCTTGTCCCAGTTCCCATAAGGAAATTCCAGTCCCCAGTTCAGTGGCTAAAGAGATTCTCAGGTCGATTGACTGTAAAATAATTCAAATAATGTTCATTTTCACATGTTAATGAAAACATAGTTTAAGTTGTGATGTAAGTAGCACCTGTTCTAAAAATTATGTATGTTGCAACTGCGTTTACCTACAAACTAACTTAAAATGTGAAGAGTTTTACCTTCAGTGATGGATAGTACACCACATGCTTAGCTGCGTTGTTCCTGAAATGAACGGGTCGGGACAGTTCTCGTTAAAAGATGCTGCTGGAAGCCATTATTTGCTCATTCCAAGTCTTATGCCATTATTACCTCTTATAACTGAAATAATGCTCTGCAGAATATTCATCCCAGAGAAGTTTGGGCCTGTTTTCTCGCAAAATCTCAATGTACCTATGGAAAATGAAAGACAAGTGTTAGGCCCCCATAAAGGCACTTCTTCCAGCTTCTTACAATTACACACATTTTTTTTGACCAAGTTAGAAAAGGTTAGGTTATTTTCCATAATGGGTTTCTGAATATGTGTTTTTGTCCCTGCTTTTCCCACTGATTTGATGAGGGCAGGGTTTAGTTGGAAAAAGGTGATGTCAAGTACTTCATAGCAGCAGTCAGAGTTCAGGAACATTTGAATCGATATCTGATCAAAGACGTGGTGTTGTTTCCAATGAAATCTGATCGGATCACACCTACACAGGTGATGATTTCCAAAATTAACTTTGATTGCTCCTTATATGGTCATGAATATTCTATGTTACAGAGAAATACTTATGATTTGAAAGTTTTCAGGGGTTTTAAGGGGAACTCCACAATATGGCACATATGGAAAAAGTTGTATAAAGTCTTTTGTGGCTCCAGAAGGAGCTATGTGAGGTCTCATAAACAGAAGACTACACGTTTGAAAAAGATGTGGAGTTGGAAAGAAATGAGTTTTACGAGACTTCTGTAGCCCGCTCCTCATCTCTGACCAAGGCTAGCAGCTGGAGACTAGATTAGCTTCTACTGGCATAAAATGCCTAAATGTCCAATTGAACTGTCGTAGGTCCGGTTGCATTGTGGGTAATACAAGTGCAAGGTTTTGGACAAGAAAGAACAATTCGTAGAATAAAAAGACAATATCTCTAATCCTGCACCGGTAATTTTGATGCTTTAAAAAAAAAAAAAAACAAAGAAACAAACCCCGACATTCTTAACGAGTCTGACAATGCAATAGGGTTGCAAGTCAGGGGAACAAGTATTTTTGAATACTGAAACATATGAAACCTCTAAAATATAAGACCGTTCCTGCAGTAGTCATCGTATTATCTTACCTTCCTCCCAGGATTGGTTCTGCTCCCTGGCTTCCAAAATCAAGGCCATACAAATTGAGCCCCAACAGGATCTTTTGCCTCCACTGAGTAGTGGGTGCAAGCTGGAGAACACAGTCTCTAGCCCAGGTTAGTGGAGAGCTCGGGCCTGGTCTATTAAAGAAAGAAAGAAAAGAAAATACCAGGTTACTCAGAATGCTACATTACTGCCATGAATCTTCTCGTAGCTGTCACCGACTCTAATCATGTCACTACAGAAAAAAAACTCAATTTTTGCCTCAATGAAAACACATCACTTGTGCCTGTGAACTCACCTGGCGCCGCTGGAGTAGTCATACGTCATGAGGCTGAATCCATCAACCACTGGGGCCAACTGTTCAAAGTCCTCCCTGCCGAACATACCTGGCTGCCCCGTACTGCTCATGATGGAAAAGAAAAGGAGAAACAAAGACAAGTTAGCACCAATTACTGTTCATTTCTTATCAGCATTTATAATCGTTGAAAGAAAACTAATTTTCTCACCTTGTCACAGCAGGTGGAATGACAAGAATGCAGTCTAATCTTTTAGCCTTCAAAGTCTCACATATGTGTTTTACCAAATGCACCAGCTCCCTAGACAGAGAAGATTGCACGTTCGATTAATTTCATTTCCTGCTTGAATCATCTCAAAGAAAGACAAAATATCAGAGTTAGATATCAATTAAGCAATAGAGCAACTCACTTTCTTTTGTTACCGCCCAGCTGGCTCCACAGCTCCAAGGTGAAGCCATCGAAACCTTCAGTCTGCAAGGCCACAGCTTCATTAGACCAACTTCACAAATTCATTACACTGTTGCTAGCAAGTTAAAACTAAAATACAAAAATTAAATGTATATATTACCTTTGCAACATCCACCAGCTCACTTCCCAGCTCTTCTATCTCATCTTCACTCCCCAACACACTTATGTAGTCCTGGTAAGACCAGCCATCAAACAACAGCCGGGGCACTGAGAGTAGAGACATTGGAGCATTTGAATGATCAAATAACAGAGTCTCATCTAAAACTGATTGCACTGACCCACATCAACAGACCCGAGCTGACTTGTGCACGGCAGGGGGGACATCCACTCACCCATCCTGACTTTTTTGTTAGACTTGCGTACGGCCTTGACCCATCCTGGAGAGACCAAGAGACCCCATTACTGACACTTCAATATGTCATTAAAAAAAAAAAAACTAGAGGAGTGTCTTCTGTTTTACTGGCAGTGACGGAGGTCGTCTACCTGGGTCATGGTCGTGGAGCCCCGTAACGTCGTAGGTTTCGGGTCCTCGACGGCGGAGCTGAAGCCACACTGGAGACACTGAGGTCAGTTTAGAGCCAAACATTTTGGCAATGTCATAGCCATGGGAGTTCCACTGCAGGATGGGAAAATAAGACACGCAGTCGAGTTACTATGTCAAAACATTCAATTCAACCAGGAACAACAGAAACATCTAATAACTCATTCGACGTGCATAATGGCATGTGAGTATTCTATTAAGACAGACGGATTTCAGGCTTACAGGTGTGACATATCCCAGCACTGGTCCTTTAAATGATCTCTTGATATGAGCACAGTGTCTCTTTTCCTCCTTCACAATGTCTTTCCAGTGCGGGTCTGACACAACAAGGCCTCTGTCCAACACAGATAACTCAGCTGGAGATGTCTAAACAGTGGAGTCCGAGCGAAAAAGAGCACATTTCAGTGGCAGAAAACAGGTGACAGGCGAGTATAAGGGCCTCTCCCTGAAACTGGACATTTCAGGCGAATACAGAGACATGCCAGGCAAACGCAGGGGGGGGGGGACTTGACAGCACACACACAGCTCCCACCCATTTTAAAGGCAAAGACCTGAAGTTGCTCACCTCAGCCTCGGCTCTATGCGACTTCTTTGCATCAGTTTTGGAAAGTGTGGCACCGACCACCCAGCAGCAGGAGATGGCGTGCAGCAGCACCAACGTCGTTCTCATCTCCAAAAAAAAAAAAAAGGCGACGAGAACGAGCGGTGAAACAGTCAAAAACAACAACAACAACAACAACAACAACAGCAGCAGCAACGACCCAAACAAACAAAAAAATGGGTTGGCTCAGGTCTGCAGGTTTGCAGCGCAAGCGCTTCCTTCCTGACTGAGATGTGGCTGATTAACAACCAGCATATTCGTCTGGGGTCTGGGATCAGAGCGAGCGACGAGCCGGACCGGCCCCGTTCATGCTGCCACGACTCGGGACCCGAATTTCTGATGAACGGCTCGGTTCCGACTGCGCAGCGATTGGTGCCAGTTTGATTGACAACTGGAGTCAACGTGTTTCTGAAGATCGAAAGGAGCTGGGTAACTTCCGTGCCGTGCGCTTTTCAAAATAAAAGTTGTCCAAATGAACCTACGAGCGCGGGTTGCCAGATTGGTTGGTGATTATCACCAACCTGTTTATTCCGGGGGCCGATAATAGAAAAGGCTGTTGAAACAAACATATGGTTCGTTGTTGCGCTTTGGCTGAAAATCACCACGATCGACTTGCAGCAGCAGGGAGACTGATTTGGAGCCGAATCTAATCAAATCTAATCTAAATTCAACGGCACTATACACAAATGTTTTGATTCAGGCTCTCATCACAACACAAGTTAACATTTGTGTCGGATAATCGTGTCCATAAACACAGACGCTCCAGTACTTGAATGGGAAACATCACTTTTTCAAGTTTTCTGCAGCATCAAAGTTATTTATTGATAGTTGTCACTAAATCCAATGGGGGGGGGGGGGTAAACAGGAAATGCTAGTGGTGAAATCGGCATTCCTCATTTTTAAAATTGTAACCAGATGTGGATTTTTTTTTTCTATATCTATGAAATCTCTCTGAATCCAAGGCAATGTTATACTTATTGTTACTTGTAAATACTCATGTTTAAGCTCAAATTGGCTGGACAACAAAAAAACTCTCCTAAATTAACATAAAAAAAAAGATTATTTCTTATTCTTTTCTTTTTTCTTTTAGAAGTTTCGGTTGGTTCCCAGACTCCCCTTAAGCTTCCTTTTATTTGGGTCAAACCTGGCAACGCGGCCTGCGGAGCCAGTGCCTGAGCTCCTCCGGGCCGGCAGGTGGCGGTGTGGCCAACGCGCCCCCGGGCCACCGCGGTCAAAGAAGACGACATGCGTCAAAACAAACGCACCGGCGACACGAGACAAACAAACGCAGCGGCCGCGGAAGACGCGACCGGGAGGCGTCCGAACGGCCGCGCACCATAGCTTAGCCCAACCCGCTCGGGCTCGGGCCCCCCCCATGCCCTCCCGGCGTCTCCTCAGGTATCTAAAGTCAACGGGACGGCGTCGTTCTCGCTAGCTTAACCGGAGCTAACGTGAACGGTTCGAGTCGCAAGCTAACACATGGCAGCGTTTCTGCAAAGGAGGAAACTCCCTCGGTGGAGATTGAACGTGTGTTTAATCTGCTAAGCCCCGATCTGCTCGTTTCATCCCACGGTCGAATATAACGACGATACACGAGAGGCCATACCTTGAGCTGTGCATGACGAGATGCAGCATATTGGACGTCTTTGCGTGGCCCGTGAGATTCCGTGGTTTGGGGACGGATTTAGGGTTTTTACGCGATCGAAAGTTACCAATACCACATTGTTTCTCCACTAAAACTAAAATTTCTGCATTTAAAATGTTACTTTAGTACGAGTAGTGCAACAGAACTCAAGCAGATGATATATCACCCCATCGTAATGCTATATCAGTGGATTATTACTACTCATACTTCACTGTGTATGAAGGATTTTTTGATGTAGCTGCAAGGTCGAAGTGCAGCAAATTTGAATGACGCAGTTTACCTGTGCTACAGGTAAAAGAAGTGGAGTAAAAAAAATACAGTATTTGCATCTGACATGTATTGGATTCGAAAGTAAAGAGTGTATAATGAAAAGACTCAAGTAAAAAGAAATCAGAAGTGCACTTGGGTGTAGTATGTGGATAAGTGTACTTCATTCTACTCCACCACGGGTGAGATTCACCCTTCTCAGTTGGAGAACTAACCTATCCATAAATACCAGCATCATGTTTTATCATCCCAATGTGACCTAGTGTGTTTAATACTGAAATTTAACAGTTGTAATCAGTTAATAAGTTCAACCACCTCTGGTCTGTCTTTAGCCTCGGTGAGGTAATAATAACTTGTATTGGGAACTGTTTCTTTCACACTGATTTTCATTTTGGTCTTTTTAGTGAGTAATGGAGGTTGAAAAATTTGTGGCAAAGACACTCGAGCTTCTACAGGAGGAGAGGGAAGCTGAAATAGATGAGACCAGGTTTGTAAAATAACATCCAGACTGTGATACTTAACTTTGCAAAGGGGCACTCCTGCAGTTTTTTTCTCTCACTTCCATGAAATTTTGGGACATGAAGGAGGCAAATTCAATAGGAAAGGTCAAAAACAGAATAATAGAGGTGGAGTTATTGTGAGTTTCAGTCAGTGGTATGGGTCAAGCTCCCAAAAACACAGGGACCTACACCTCCCATAATTCCACTTTGTAGAGTATCCCTTCCATTGGAATTCCCATGTCTTTCAAACCGAAGTCTCAGTTTGTAATGTTGGCCCTCAGTTATAAATTAGATGTCTCCAAGCCCAAGCCAAGATTCCCCTGATCTTCAGCATGATCAAGGGCTGGATATAGTCCAAGACAGATGCTGAAAGTGGACATGCACATACCACACTAGGCGTCTGATTTCATGGAAGTGTTCATCAATGTTTTTCAGTGCACTCATAAATTTTGGGCTGCATGCAGATGGTCTGCAAGAACCTCAAAAGACATGAGCAAATGACATGATGCGGCCATTCAGATACAGTTTGTAGAAATTGGGCATCAGACTTCAAAAAAAGGTCCTCCAGAGCCTCAAAGAAAATATATGCCTGTTTTTACAGGCTTTGTAGTTGTCCCAAGGTCAGGTATATTAAGATTCATGTGGATTTTGGTGGATTTCTCTTCTTTCTTAACTATAGAAATTGTGGCATGTTTTACTGGAAAGTGAGGTGTTTGTCCTTAACATAAAAACAATGTTTTCCCACAAAATATTAAAAAACAAGGTTGTATTAATAAAACTGTAACTATAAAATTACAGTCTTATTTTGTGCCATCAGGCTATGGCAGGAGAACCACTCTCTCAAGGATCTTCAAAACAAAGGCGTTTGTCTGCTGAAACTGCAGATAGGAAGTCAGTCCACAGGCTTGTATGGCCGCACAGTCGTCATCCTAGAGCCCAGAAAGCATCTTGGTTTCTCATCTCTACCAAGTAACAGCTTTGGACCTGGTGAGATGAAAACATTTTAAAAAATTTGATATTGAATTTTTGTTTGTTTGTTGGTTTGTTTTTGTCACTTTAGTTTCATATTTTGCCTAATGTGGTGTTTAATTGTTTGCTTACAGGTGATATAGTTGGCTTGTATGACACTGGTGGCTGCAACACGACCTCTCAGATTGGCACAGGGATAGTGACGCGGGTCAGCCAGGCTTCTATAAGTGTAGCCTTTGACGATTCAAAGGATGGGCTCAGTTTTGATACAGATGCTCTTTACAGCCTTTTAAAGTTGGCAAATGACGTCACCTACAAACGAATGAAAAAGTGAGTATCATCTGTAAAGTTCTCATTGTCAAGTAGTTACTGAGCACCTACAGATAAAGGTTAGCTGAGAAACCTTACATTGCCTGATGTGTACTGTGTGTTTTTTCTGCTTGCAGTGCCTTAAATACATTGAATAGATACAGCAATGGACCAGCAGCCAATCTAATCAATGTTCTTTTTGGAGACACAAGACCTTCTTCTCAATCACAGCCAAGTAGGTGTGAGTTTACAAAGTAAATATTGTCAGAAGTTAAGCCCTGTAATTTCTCTTTGAATTGTGTTTGGTATTAGCTTGGTGGTGGTATGGAGCACACTGTTTTCACAACCTTGCAAATCATTGAGACTAATTCTGGCTTATGTCTTTCACACTTCATCAGATGAAGTTGAATTCTTCAACTTGAACCTGGATGATTCTCAAAGAGAAGCTGTGTCCTTTGCTTTGTCCCAGAGAGAACTGGCTGTGATTCATGGCCCTCCAGGCACTGGGAAAACCACAACAGTGGTGGAGATCATCCTGCAAGCAGTTAAACAAGGCCAAAAGGTGCAGAAAGTTAAATTTATGTGAATGTGAATATTTTGTCTGTGCTGATGAGTATAGTTTTATGATGTGTCCTTGTCACTGGTTGCTGCGTTTGTCATTGCAGCATCTCAGTCCACACCAATCATTTTTGATTAATTTTCATCGTTCTTGTGTTTGTGCAGGTTTTGTGCTGTGCCCCATCTAACGTGGCTGTGGATAATTTAGTGGAGCGATTAGCCCAGTGCAAGGCTAAAGTCCTGAGGCTGGGTCACCCTGCCAGACTTCTTGAGTCCATTCAGAAACACTCACTGGATGCAATCCTCGCTCAGAGTGACAACGCAAACATCATCACTGACATCCGGAAAGACATTGATAAAGCTTTTGTAAGTGTTTTTAGTTAGTGTTACTACTAGTGTTTGGCCATCTTGAAAGACTCGTAATATTTATGTATTTATTGTCAAGATGGGAATGAAGAAGAAGAGTGAAAAAGGAGAACGGATGAACTTCAAAAGAGAAATAGGCGAGCTGAGAAAAGAGCTAAAAACCAGGGAAGCAACAGCCATTGCCCAGATCCTAAAGAGTGCCGATGTCGTGTTATCAACCAACACAGGTCAGTGATGGCCTTGAGTGAAGAAATTGTATGTCAGTTGTAGCAGTGATGATGAAAGGCAATCAAGGAGCACTTATCTGTGTCGGCAGGTTCTTGTGATGATGGCCCTCTGAAGTTTCTGCCAGCAGAGCATTTTGATTGGGTGGTGATAGACGAGTGTGCTCAAGCCCTGGAGAGCAGCTGCTGGATCGCCCTGCTCAGGGCACGCAAGTGCATTCTGGCTGGAGACTACAAGCAGTTACCACCTACTATCAAATCACAAATGTAAAAAGCAGGTTTTCCTCGTAACAAAAAAATGATTTGATTTTTGATATTGTGTGCAGCTAAACCAGTTTCCTTAAAAATAGTTGTAAATCTGAAGCAATATCTTTCTATGACTGTTGATATTTATGACTATATAAGCAACAATCAGGGTTAAAGTAAAAGAAAGTTATTTGTTAAGAGTTTAAACTCAGAAACTCTAATCTCTATTTTCTAAACTAGTCTGCTTCATTAGATCTGTGTCAGTGTTTTATAATCAGATTTATGAGAGTACAGGCAACATTAGCAAATAACTCCACAACTGTGATCATATTTTTCCATTTCAATTCAAATGTTCCTAAACTCCGTGAACAGAAATCTGTCACACTTTTCCAACTGACTTCAGCCTATTTAAAACCAGTGAGAAGAGCACAGGCAAAAACACAAATACAGATATCTGTCATCTGAAATAACCGCAACTGTTATAGGCCTAAAACTGATTAATATTTTATTTACTGCTTATCCTGCAGATTACTTTCTCGGTTCATTGATGAATTCATTTGTCTATAAAATGTCAGAAAAGGGTACAAATGTCCTTTCCCAGATCCCAAGGAAGTGTATTTGAATTGCTTTTCTCTGATCAACTGTTCAAAACCTAAAGAGTCTCTTCTTGCTCTCAATTATGATGATGAAAGCAAAAAATCCTTACATTTTTTAAATCAGGTTGACTTTTTGACATTTTTACTTGCAAAGTAAAATGTGTATTACTGTTGTTGGTCAAAGTAAAAATTGCTAATTGAGGGAAATTGTTTTCTGGGCTTTTGTAAAAGAGCTTATTACTTGATTTGATTGTATGGTGCACATTGTACTCTTATGTTTCCCATAGCGCTGCTTCCAAAGGCTTGTCTCTTAGTCTTATGGAGAGAGTTATCCAGATGTATGGGGACTCGGTGGTCCGTATGCTGACAGTTCAGTACCGGATGAACAGTGCCATCATGGACTGGGCCTCCAAGGTGATGTACCAGGGAAGACTGACTGCTCACAGCTCCGTGGAGAGACATCTATTAAAGTGAGAATCAGCTTAGTTATTGAAAATATCAGGCCTTTTTTATTCAAGGAGAACTCATTAAAATAACTGCTGTCCTTGATCCCAACAGAGATCTTCCAGGAGTCACCTGTGTGGAGGAGACCAACATGCCACTTCTTCTGATTGACACTGCAGGCTGTGGTCTGAGTGAAATGGAGGTCGCAGATGAGCAGTCCAAAGGCAATCAAGGTCAGCCATTTTTAAAGCAGAAAAGCAGAATGTTTATACTGTCTGAGTTCTATGGGATCTAATTGTGTGTGTACTCATTCCTCAGGTGAGGTGGACATTGTTGAACTGCATTTAAAGGCCTTGACTGAAGCTGGGGTTAAAACTAAAGACATAGCTGTTATTGCCCCATACAATTTACAAGTAAGTCAGTGATGAGGAACTACATTTTAAAATATAATCTGAACTCAATTGCCACTACTGTTCTGTGTCATAGCATTAATGCAAAACTTTATTTTTTTTTAACATTTCTTAAATGAAAAAGCCACACTTTGACAGTAGTTAAAATCAAATTTTAAAAATTGGTAATATCATATTAAGCAGCATTACGCAACTATTTTATATTTAATTAACAGCTTCCGAATCCATTGCTGTGGGTTCTGTTCAATCAAATGAGCCAAATGCTGAATTGACATGCTGGCTCTTACAGAGATAATGACTTTGTTGCCTTTTGTTTTCTTTGAATGAGCTGTTAGCTTCTTGAGTTACACTGTTTTCCGTACCCTTAACTGCTAAGACTCAGAATCCAACAGAATTTACTGCACCAGCATCCTGTAATTACCAATTTTTGGCCACAGAGGCTGCTGTTTTTTCTGTGCAGCAAAGGTTACATAGTCTTTAAACTATAAATCTAACATTATCACAAAAGGTCTAACGATTGTGTCTCAAAATAAGTCACTGTTTTATGTTTTTATCTCTGTAAAGGTTGATCTGCTGCGTCAGAAACTGTCTACAAGGCATCCAGCGCTGGAGATAAAGTCAGTGGATGGATTTCAGGGCAGAGAGAAAGAGGCTGTGGTGTTGTCATTAGTTCGATCCAACAGAAAAGGTCTTTGTTTTGTTTGTTTTTGTTTTTTTTTTTTCTGTAAAGTCATATGTGTTTCCACCACCACATGAACCTTTAGCAGAATCAGTTTATGTACATACAGACATAATTATTCATTCTTTTATTTTAGGTGAAGTTGGCTTTCTGGCAGAAGACAGAAGAATAAATGTTGCCGTTACACGAGCGAGACGTCACATTGCTGTAGTGTGCGACACACAAACTGTCAAGAACCATGCTTTCTTGAAGTCCCTGATTGATCATATGACTGAGTTTGGTGAGGTCAGAACAGCTTTTGAGTACATCCGAGATATTGTGCCACAGAACTACACTCGTGACCAAAAGGACAACAAGGCTAATAGATCTGCTGGCAGCGCTGTTTCTACCAAACAAAGGGTCAAAGATCAGACTCCCAACAAGGCGAAGCAAGGACAGAGGAAATTCACCAACAGCAACAGTCAGGAAAACAGTGCTACCTCAGAGAAGCACACAAAATCCTGTACATCAGCACTGACAGAGGAAGAACAGAGAAAGAACAGATACACTGAGATCAGAGAGCAGGTGGACAACTTTATGAAAGATTCAAATCAGAGCGAACTACAATTCCCATCATCCTTTAACTCTCATGACCGCCTGCTAGTCCACCAGATTGCTGAGGAGCTGGGCCTTACGCACGAGAGTAGAGGGGAGGGGAAAGACAGGTGCATTACTGTTTCCAGACCCCCGGAGTCAGCACCAGCTGAGGAGCAAACACAAGCACAAGAAGGTGATGAAGAAGAAGAAGCAGCAGCCTCGCAAGTGAAAACAATCCCAGATCCCCAAAGTGAGCCACAGGGTCAACCTCCATTAGATTTGAAAAGTTTACATTTGGAGCGGATGAAGAGAGAGCAACAGAAAAGAGATGAAAAGGCTCAACAGAGAAAGCAGCAGAATAACATCCCACCAACACAGACCCAATCATCCAAGAAGACCAAAGGTCCGTATTAGAAACATCTAATTTTTAACAGTTTTAGTTACATGTTTGCCATGTGGAACCTTTGTCTAGTGTTTCTGTACCTCTGTCATTTTTCTCCCAGGAAAGAGCCGAATGAAGGCAGGTGCCTGCGGCATTGCTGCTGCTGCAGCTCCCGATGATGACTTTGACACACTTATCAGCGCTGTTGTGAAGGCAGACAGTGTGTGCAGTTTTGTCAAGTGTAAAGCATCTGTGTTAACCCTTGGACAGCTTTGTCTTTTTTGCAACAGACAGTACTGTCTCAGTCACCATATACCAGAGGTAAGAAAGGAACAAACCACAACCAAATAGTATTTGGTTTGGTTCATCTTTTTAGAAGGCTATGTCGGCGGGATTTATTAGGTGTAGTATTGCATGTGCTGCTGAAAATGTATGAACAGTGCCAGGAGAGTGTTTTAAATGTCAATTTACTGTTATTTAACCAGAAGCAACAGCTTTATAGAAGAAAATGGCAGTGGTGGAAGTTTTCTGTTTTGTCTACAAATGTAATCATCATGTAATCATGTAAACCCTTTTCAGGTTCACGGCTGTGGAGATAAAGCCAAGTCTCATGCTCGGATGAGAATAAGCAAAGAAGGTGTTCTTTATGCCGGCAGTGGAAAGAAAGACAAATCCATGGATCCCAATAAGAAAGCTTATCTGCAAAGAAAACTGGACTCCAAACTGAAAGATATGGCATCACAGAGGAAACCAAAATACAAAGAAAAGGACAGTTAATGTCACCAAATCATTGCTATAATTTAACAGAATTTAAGACTTTTGTTTTGAACAAGATGAAGGGATTCAAATATTTCACAGTGTTTATAGTCTTGTTTAATCATTTATATATGCATTTTGCTCTTCTCACCTTCATTGGATACGATTAATATCGTACAAATTTCCACTGTATTTCATGTGTGAATTTATGAATATATCCACATTTAAACTGTACTATGTTCTTTTTGTTGGCCTTAAAAACTATAACACACACTCCTGTTATGAAACAGTGTCCTCTTTACCTCTAGGGATTATCTGCTGTATGATTGTCTATTCTACATCAACTTTTATGGTCTGAGGACAGATTACCAGAGGACTGGAGATTCTCCCCTCCTCATACAATCCTGGGGAGAAGTAGGGGAAAATCCTCTCTATAAATCTGTCCTTGAATGTGTGTATTGTTGTCAAATTAGAAGCGTTGATGAACGCTACCTTTCCTTTGTCACAGTCAAGTTCCACAGTAATCCTCTCAGGCCTCTGCTTCAGCACAAGCTTGGTGCGAGGCGAGGTTTGAGCCCAGAACGATTCTCCGTTGCACAGGCCAATCACCCAGAACCCCTCGGCAGGGTTTAGGAAGATGGCACTCTTCCTTTTTATGGACTCGCTGCTAACTCCGATGTACCAGTCTTTGCCTTGGCCCACCTCTACAGTCCAGCTGTACTTTCCAGATGTGAAGCCAGTTGCTCCCAGCACGCACACACGGCTAGTGCAGCGTTCAGGGTTGTCAGGTAGGTTCTGCTTACTGCTGTACTTCAGATGGGTCAGCTCTTCTGTGATCTCTATGTTAGACTGGGCTGTGTTTGGATCCAGAGTGATGGGAACTGAAAGCATAAACAAAGTTTGTTAGATTGAAATATTCACACCTTATGGCAAATTTTAACTTGCAGGTAACTGTTCACCGACCATATTTGACAATGTTGGCCATCTTCTTCCAAACTCCAAATTTAAGTAACCCCAGATGCTTTGCAGAGTTTATCAGGATGTCTCTGATGGACTCTGGCTCTCGAATGTTGCACTTGACCCTGAAACAGGTTGAAATGATTCAGTGATTAATGATGGAGACATGGAGTTAGAGCAAATTTGTGCAGATAGTAGATGCAGATAGTTATTCATACCTTTTCTTTGTCTGCTTGTAGTCCTTTCAAATGGAGAAAGAAAGTGAAGAGAGACATCTCATTAATTAAGTTTTGGCTTGAAGAAATTGGTAACATAGTTAAATGCACATCATATGTAGGTGCACGACTACTGGAAATAATGGTAAATGAGAAGTGTGTCTGTAATTTAGTCTATCCTCGTTACACAACGATACACAATTTAGTATATATATAGCACAGTGCAGTTCAACAGCACCATAAACTGCAGCATCCAAAATTAACATACAGTTGATATACAACCTTCATTAAGCGATGAATTATCCCAGGACTGTTATACTGACAGCTGAGTGCATATACTATTAGGATGGTAGGCTCAATGATGATAGATGTGGTAAAATACCCAACCCACCAATGGTGTTAAACATCTCACAACTATGAACAGGAAGTACACAATAGAAACTGGCAACATTTTATAAATCCCAAGGAAAGGGAGCACAGTGACAATAATACATGACATATATAGGTATATCAAAAGATCTAAAAAAAAAAATAGGAAGTATGTGACAATAGCATTCAGTCCACCACTTTAGTCCAGACTAATGCATCAAGTAGAACTAATTTTGTATGCATTCCCAGAGGATGAATCCTACTGACTGGTGATCTACTGGTAACTGGCAAATGTTAGCATGCTAAGATGGTGGAACATTATACCTTCTAAATATCCGCATGTTAGCATTGTTAGTGTGAAATGATAGCATGCTGACATTAGCATTTTGCCCAAAGCATTACAGTCTCAGAGGGTCACTAGTAAGGCCCTCGACTCCTATTGCACAGGTACAAGACTATCATTAAGAAGCTACACCCAAAATATATCTTAACTGGCAATATATAACCTTGACTACAAATGTTTAAATATTCTTGATTTCACTTCAAACTCTGTCTGACACCAAGAGACTTGAACCAAGGATATGGAATGAAGCATTTCCTGTAAACCCAGTTTTGTGTATTTTTTTTTTTGTTTGGGTTAACAGAAAAATAAAATCTAGGCCTGTATGAGTGGACTATTTTTGATACTTGATATATTTGATGAATTGTTGTCTTTTTTCATGTTTGTGTATGGAAAAATATAGCAGATACAAATGTCAAATACCTGCTTTTATATCCTAAGCTAATTTGCAATGCCCGTCCGTCAATAGGCCTTAAAATACATAAAATACAAAAAACATGAAAAAAAAAACAAACCAAAAGTCAATTTACAAACAGTGATGTAAGGAAAGTACCATAAAATAACAAAACACAGTACACCTACTCTTTGGAATTTATGTTTTCACAGTTTTAATTATGTTTTTTTAATTGTTCATATTTTTGAGATGAGATTTTTGACATTTAACCCGACCCGTTGTCATAGACGTTTGTATATAGTGGTTGGTATGGTGACCATTTTTAGCATTTTTGGCCTCAGGAACTGCCGACCTGGACTGAAACATTTGTCTACTTAGATAAGTTTGTGGTTTGGAGTCGGTGTTAAGGCGTATTGTTTTGTTTTGTTTTGTTTTGTTTTGTTTTTCGTCAAGTATTAGGGAAATTGCCATAATATTGTGTGAGTAATGACTGTAAATGTACCTGTAAAAATTCTAAATCCTTGGCTCTGAGGGCTGTCTCAATATCACTGATAGTGGAGGAGAGGGTTTTGATATTGTCGTTGATGTCTTCCAGCTTTTCACACATCACCTTGGTCTTAATTTCCTCTTCCCTTTTGAGCTCCATTAGTCTAGCATTTTCCTCCTCCCAGAGGAACAGATGCAGTTTCTGAAACTCCTCCTTGATTGCTTTCTCAGTATTATACACTTGGGTCTGTAATATTGAGGAAACTGGTTGTTTATAGCAGTATACAAGAGAAATGTTCGTGTGCTGTTCTGAGTGAAAGTACAAGATGGATAAAACAAAGCAGATGTTACATTTACAGAGATGGATGCTGGAAATGTGTCAGTTTTTCACCTGTATATAGGTTTTTGTTTCCTCCCAGCACTGCTTTGTTTTGTTCAGTAGTTTGAGCTTTTTCCCTAAGGACTCCAGCTTGGCTGAAATTTCTGTCTGAAATGTTCACAGAAATAAAGAGTTAAAATCTAGAGATGAGACAATTAGTTGACAGAAAAGTATTTGGCAACTATCGTGATAATCAAGGTTCAGATTTTCAGTGCTTCATATCATTTTAACTAAATGATTTTAAATTATTTGAAGATGTCTTCTTTGGGTTTTGGAAGTTTTGGCACCAAAAGCTAATACTGCAGTACCTGCTAATCTTTCCTCTGAGAGATAACTACTTAATTTTAGTGTTTCTTGTGTTGCAGTATTTGCAAAAAAATGTCGTCATTTCCTGATTTCTATTTTTACTTTACCCTTTTCTGTTGAGCTGCCTCCTCAACTGGGCAGCACTGGTGAACTTTATGTTGTCTTGAAGTCTGGCAGACGAGACAGATGGGCTCTTCATCGTTCTGACAAAAAATCTTCAGCTTCTCCTGATGAAGAAAACAAACCTCTCGATCCCTGCTGTTCCGTTGCACTGGATATTCATCTGCAACTATCTTTAGTTCCAAATTGATAGGAGGCCTCTCAGAGACAGACACAGCACGACACACAGGACATTCCCGACATCCTTTCCATTCCCAGAATTTCTGTAAACACACTTTGCAGATATTGTGGCCACATTTCAAAAGAACAGGGAGGCAATAAATCTCAGAGCACTGAGGACAAAGTAAGTCCTCTTCAGATATTGACCTCGTTGCTGCCATCAGGTTGAAGTGTTCCTGTAAAGTGCGATTACAGTAAGAACGTCCTTCTTGCTCATCAGGTGTAGTGACTGTAGACGGTACAACCCTCAGCGCCTGGTTGAAAATTAAGTAAATGTTGTCAAACTTGTATGACTGGTTAAAAAGGCATCCATTATTCCACATACTGTAAAGCAGTCCTGTCCTTGCCAAATCATGGTAACAGACTTGCATTCACTTTTGGTTTGAAAATTAACAACATAAATAACCTCAAAACATTTATGTATATAGCACATTAAAAATAACCACCATACAAATATTAAATAGCAGCACTAAAATCACAAATAGTAACACCTAAATTCACTTTCAGTGTTCTTTATTTTCCATAATGAAATGTCTCCATATTTGACACAGTATCATGGAGTGACTCAATGCATAAATATATTAACAATGCATTTTAGTCAGACTCTAAATTAATCAATTAAATCATGGATATATCAACATGATGTCTAAAAAAACATAACAATTCTACATGTATTTAAATGTTGTGTTATACTGCATTAATCCTCTGAGGAGGAGTCAAAAACAGAGGTAGTTTAAACCGTTAAAGACAAGCGGCTATGCTGTCAGTAAAATCTTTCCTACGCCCCAGACAACAAGAATAAAACAGTGTAGATAATCTGTTTTACAAGAGATTTACATCGACTGTACGTTGGGTAAACAGACAGTTAATCAACATTATTTTGGATGAAGGGACCTCAAACAAGAACCAGGTGCTGTTCAGAAGCGAGGTCAAGCAGTAATGTGTTCTGACAGTGAGAGACATAAGTGCTTGTGCAAAGGTAAATGTGTTGGTCTCTCTCTTCTCATCCTGTCAACCTACTCACATGATGTATGGAAGAGAGGCTAAAGAAATACTTAGAAAGCTAAAATTTCATATGTATTCCTCAAGTTTGTCTGATGAAATAAGTTCATCATCTTTGATTTCACTCTTAATGTTTTAAAAATCTTTAACAGTATTTTTTGAAATAATTCTAAACCTGCTGTACTGGGTATTTATTTCGTTCTCACCATACAACTGAACTTATCATTATTTCTATAGAGTACTTAAAAGAAAATTAGCATAATGAGCTCACAGTTTCTGAAGAAATCCTACTGTATATAAAAACCATTTTGTAAGCCAAGACGATTTTGATCGATGTGGCCTTTTTTTTCCAAATTACAAAACGGTTGAAATAAAAACTGAACAAATACAGTATGTAAGGAATATGAATGATAAAAGCCACTGAATATTAAATACTATAGCAAACAATTATGAAATAAGTAAATACACAGTTACGTGGATACATAATTTGATGTAATCCAACCTTGTTGCTCAACATTATAAATAAACATGCAACAATTGACATGATAGCTCAGACTTTTGGCTTCCGCCCTCATAATCACCTTGTCATTACAATGACTTTGCTGAGATTTTACCAAATTAATTCATAATTATGTGTGACTACAAATATGAAAAAACTACATTAAAACAGACTGTATGTATCTCCTCTAAAGAATTATTTGACAAGTGTGTGATTGGTCAAAGAAGATCCTTTCCAAATAGGTTTCCTTCTTAACAATATTTATCCTTAAATTGCAACATTATGTTGGTGTCAGAGTTAAGAGTAAAACATTTCCAGAAAAGGAATTTCTATGAACACAATGTGTGTTGAGCCTGCTCCTTAATCTTTGTGGAGAAGGAAAAAAACAGCTGCATGTACCTGTTTTGTAAAGACATACTAGTTTTTGAATGGTTAAGAGATTTTAGTTAGCTTCAGGTTTTACAAAACACCTCAAATAACTCAAACGTTTAAACAAATTATTATGAGAATAGTATGTACATGAATACAATAATAAATAAACCAAGTATTAAATCAGTTCAATCCAGAAAATGCTCTGTTTTCTGATTTACAAAAAAAAAAAATAATAAATCAGAAAACCGTTGAGTAAAGAACAAGCAGATGTGGTGTAAAAAGTAATGTCAATTAGAACAACAAACCCTGTGACTAAGAATACTGAGATTTCACTGAATTCCTCCCAAGATCATTTCATCTCAACAACCACAATTCTAATGCGCAAAATAACAAATACACCAAGTTATAAATGCTCTTCATAACAGTCCATACTTCTCTCTTTTTAAATTCTGCAACAAATGGCTAGTCATCAGAGATAGTATAGGTTCTGTCTTCTTCAGCTTGTATTGAAATGTAACTCGGCCAGTTATCTCTCTTCAGTCAGCTTCAGCCACTCACAGACTGATGTTTGCAAATAGGATGGATGCCTTGATCACATCTTCAGAGCCACATTCTGGGAGACTCTGGGTTCAGGTCAGCATCCTCTGCACAGAGCAGTGAATTAATTCACCTCAAACATCTTCAGCACATCCTGAGGCTGCCTGCTTCTCTCAGATCAGTCAGGAGCCTGTGAGGCATCACGCTGTGTCTGCACATCCAACTCACAAAAGACGGTCTCACAATCACACAAATCCAGGCTTCATGGAGGACTTGAAACACCGAGGACAGCCCTTTGTCCCGTTCGTCTGCAGACACCTGAAGAGATAAAAATATTGAGTTTCAACAGCTTTACCTGTTATCCTGTAACTTTGTGTTTAAATAAAGTAATATTAAAGTACATCTTTGACTGGATTTGTCTTTGACAGATGTGAAAACCTACACTGTATTTACTGGTGTTAATAAAGTCTACATCACCCTGAATGCTTCTTTTGAGGGAAAATTCTGTATTAAAACCACTGAAATGAAAATCAAATTCAACAATTTTTGTTGTCTCTGACCTGTACATGACATGTAGATGTACATAACATATAATAATATATAAGGCAAGAATATGCTGTATTAGAACACCTACTTGAGATGGAAAATGTGGGAACAGGGCAAGGCCTGCAGCTTTTGGTCTCTGTCCCCGATGGACTCTCCACACATGCCACAGTAGAGCTCCAGCTCCTCAACGCACTGCAGGAACTTCACCACCTGCTCTCGGAGCTCCTCCTGCTGCCCCCGGCTTCGATAAATACCCTCGCTCAGGCAGTGAACCTTCAGTGTACACAGCTTAAAATACACACAGGAAAGAGACTGTCAACATGATACATACCCTCATATCAGAAATAAACCTGAGCCATTAGTCCCGTAGGTTGTAATTAAAGAGCATCAAATACCTTGTTTCCCATTCCATCAGCTAATTCCTGTGCTCGCTGCAAAGAATCAAGAGCCTGGAATAGTGAGGAAGACTGTGAGAATTACTACAGAAATATTAATTCAGAGTAGCAATAAAACAGCTATGTGTCTAGACTAATAAATTGTAAAGCTGTACAGAAAGATTTATATATAGCATCGGTCTGATATTGAGACTGAAATGTCAATTTTTCTTCTCTCTTCTTTCTTTCAGCCATTATGAATGAATTGCTGAACAAGTCCAATATTTGTGCAGCAATTCTGAAATTTGAAGCCAGGGTTTTTATGAATATATAATTTACATATAATTATTGGCACCTTGTCAAATTCTTTCTGCAGAAGCCAACACTTGGCGACACCCAGGTAGACGTGTGCTTGTCCGAGACGGTTTCCAATCTCAGTCATGATGCCCAGTGCAGACTCATAGCGAGGGAATGCTTTCTGGGGGGGGGAGAAGATAAATACTAGATTTAGTTCACCATGTAATGTAGGAGTCTGAGAGAACAGATATTTGCATGTAAATATCAGAGACAAAACATTTGACATTCAAAAAATTTTAAAAGCAAAGACATAATTATCCTTAATGACTGGTTTTGAAAGACGCTGACAAATTTGCACAAATGATGGCACCTTACATCAGTGTCATGCCTGCAGCGGTGTATGTCTGCAAAATTTAGTAAGCACAGAGCCTGCAGAGGACGGTCACCATGCTGCAGAGCAATCTTCATAGATTCCTGTTGACACAGGAGACAGAAGTAATGAAAATCAAAAAATTAAAGAGGAGCCCTTCCCTGTCACTGCTGACACCAACATTCTGCTAGGATATGAGTAGAAATTAAGAGAATGTTAAGGGAATACTTAAATTCTTAAAAAAACTTAATTCAAATTTTGCAGCTTTAGTATCACAATATTTTCAACTGAGCCAGGGTGAGATGTTGTTTTCTCACTTTTAAGACTCGTACTCTGGTATTCTAATATGACAAGATGCGTAAATTGTTTGACTAAATGTGTTTCGCAGATATCATAAATCTGAAATACATCCTGCTGTTTTGTTACTATACTTTCACACTCTAAGTCAATGTCATCAAGTTATTTTCACCCACGGTGCATAATTAGAACAGCGTGAAGACTACAGCCATCCTCTTCATTAACACTTTAAACCAATGCCTCTGTGAGCATATTTTTGTCGAGGTCTAAGGCCTGGTACAACAGAGCAACTGGCACTTGCACCTGTCGGCAGCACAGCATCTACTGTATCTATAGCTCCGACATCAGAACAGCCAAAGGCATCAGGGGACAGTGGGTTGGTGGGGAAACCAAAACTGTGACATACTCCATAAGTTACATAAGTTTGTCTCTGAGGACAGCAATCATGTGTTGGACGCTTATAAAACAATACCTCACAGCACTCCATTGCATCTGGCAGGCGCTCCAGCTTCCTGTAGGCTACAGACATGTGGTACTGGCTCATGGCCCGATACTTGAGGCTCCAACCCTTGCCATAGTCATTGACGAGCTCAGCAGCTTTGCAGGGGAAGAAAAGGGCTTTCTCGTAGTCCTGTCGGCAGAGTAAGACATCTGATGTTCAATTATTGCCCACAGGAGGAACCATATCCTATTTAGATACTTCTTTTTGTTTTCCAATCCTTTTCCAATGACCAATCAACGTTTTACGGTGTCAAAGTAAAGATTCTGCCCAGAAACTGTGAGTGTTTGATGGCCTGTATGCCCCAGCATCGGGAACAAGCATATTTTATTTTTTGCTTCGTAAAATAATGTGACATATGAGTGCATTCTTCAAACACCACTTCATCACAACCCCATTGAAACCAATCCTCCCTGGGAAGCCAGGGGATTACTCTTACAAATCTCTGATGTCAAGGGTACTACATAAGCCCCTCCTGCCAACCAGCCTGCTTGCTCCGCCCTTGTTTCACAATGCCCAGCACTACATGAGCTAACCATTGATGATGTTTGCTTGGATGCTCTGCAGTCTTATCATACTCTGCGAATACACTGGCAACATCAGTAATGATTGCGCAATCAAGTCGCACATGCTGTCCGATGAAATTTTTGCCCAGGTAACACAGCTGAGAAGTCTTCAACCATCTGATTATTTTAGATTTTTTTTTTAGCAGGCTTTTTATTCAGTCTCCTTATCTATAATGTCTCATACAGGAACAAAGACTGGGATTGTGTTTACAACGCAGCACACATCAAGTTCGACAAAATCAGCTTACAGCCAGATTTAGAGCAATAAAATCTCATTTGAGAGAAGCGGTATATTGAGTACCTTAAGTTGGACGTAGATGTTTCCCAGACTGCAGCACACTCTGCACTCCAGCATCTTGTCGTCATTGTTGTGTGCATAGCGCAGGGCCTTCTCGTAGCTCTCCAAAGCTTTCTGGAAGACACTGAGGCCTAGGAAGGCATTGCCCATGCTAAGACATACCTGTCCATTGAGCTGGAGACTGACAGTGGTGCCCTGCATGTTCAAGCAGGTCTTACAGTAGGAGACGGTTTTCTGGAAATCGCACAGCTTCTCGTTGCTGCGTGCCAAGTTCAGGTAGCCTTCTGTCAGGTAGTCTGGGTCCTCCATCTCTCTGGCCGTGTCGATTTGATCGAGGGCGTACTGCAGGGAGAGTGAGTGAGTGTGAAGTAATGGAAAACTAAAGGCAAATGCAAACAATAACATGGACAGCCTTAAATTTAGATAAAAACTGTATAAAAGAGAAATTATCTAAGAAATTCAAAGACATAAGGTCCCTACTTTATAAAGTACTATGGGTGAGAGAGACAGTGGGTGCTGCTTGAGTCAAGTTGATTATGTCAACAAGACACCCCTGACTGATACTCAGGTTGCAGGGAACTTATTTACTCTGCATCGTGTGGAAGCCACAAATTAACCCATGCTCCTCAAGATTGCTGTTAATGGAACGGAAAAAAAGTAACCTTTGTCCTCTGCTCAATTAATAATCACTTGAACATTGCGGAAATGTAAAAATGCTGCAACAGCATAAGCCATAGCACTCGAGAGCAGACATGACAGCATATAAGATTAATAAGTTATTTGGTGGGATTCACTCATCAGTATTGCAACCTCACTCACTTGTACACATTCAAATACACACCCTACTGCTGGTTGCACAACACGGAAATTTTCGCAGTCTCAGAAATTTGACAAATACTTTGACATGAATTATCTAAACCAAGTGATGACAAAGCATTTTAAGAGTAGGAATATTAATGAACTTCTTCCACAAACAAAATATAACATTGCTTAGATTCACATTTTCCCAAAACGAAACCTCTTAAGAATACTTATCAATATACAACGATTATATGTTATTTGTTTAATTAAATAGTATCAAGTTCCTGCATGTAGCATACTGTTGTTGCAGGGGCTTACCTTGAGCATATCTTTATATTTTCCCATCTCTGAGTGAGCTGTGATCAGGCACCCCAACACCCGAAACTTCCCTCCAGGATCTGATGTCTTTTCCAAAACTTTTGTCCACACATGTAGGGCTTTGTCTGTCTGATTGGACTGATACAACCTCAGTCCCTTCTCTATCTGCTGCTTGGTTTGGTCCTGGCCCATCTCTGTTGCAAGGCGCCTCATAAAAATATTCATTCGTTTAGGCCATGCAATTTCAGTGAGGCAGCAAGAAAGTAGATCCCTGCCATGCACAGAACAACTCAGAAGAAGATCCCTTGAAGATGATCCTCTGAGTGGTTGGTGCCAGAAGGCCTACCAGATCCCGCTCTCTCAGCTCCGACTGCGCTGAGATGGAAAGGAAACTGGATCCACCAAAGTAAAACGGCGACACATAAGGACCATTATCACCAATTGCTTTGTGGAGAGCTGGAGGGCAAGAAAAATATCTTCCACATTTAACCTTGCAATGATCCCCACTCACCATCAAGTGTTCAAAAATTCTCCCTTAGATTTCCATTTGAAAAACGCCTAAGAAACACGTTTCCCGGTGGAGTGCTAGCAGTGATATCCAAGAATATCTACTCCCTCCACACCCCAGCGAAAGGAATTCTCAGCACCCCGGTGTTCAACCCCCTCCACCTTCCTCCCACTGCTGGCGCTACAGCAGATGGCCTTGTCACTCTAGACCATGTGTCCCTTTAGGAATTCTGTCCTGCCCTCAGCAAGCTGTCCCAAGGTCACTACAGCTCCTAGCGATCTGCCTTCACACTTAACCTCATTCACTACCCAAATGCTGGACAATAAGTTTTTACATCACAGCCCTCTGGAGGATTATTAACACTCATCCACAAATGGATCTGACCAGACTCTCACATGTGTGGCTGTGAACTGTGATATGGGGGCTATAAACAGCTTTATTTCTCAACTTTGAGGGACAGCATGTGAGATGGTGCTCACAGCGGCCATCAGTTGCTTTTGGGAGTTCTTATTGAGGTGCATATGTGCCCACAGAACCCCCCACCCCTCATCTCGGCGTCAGCAACTGACGCTTAGAATAGTACACAAAGTCTGACATGTTACTGGGCTTGGGTTTCAGCTGCACAGCCTCCTGAAACACATCAATGGGATCAAAGTTTTGGCCTCTCTGTAGTAGCTTTCTCTCCTTCAACCCCACACCCCAACCCCCCAAGGACACAAACAGACACCTTTACCACATCACCATTCATAAGATGCATTACCAATCCAAGGATAAATACAGTTGGAGGTTATGTCTTTGTTAAGGCAAAGCTTTCAATAGCTAAACAGAAATAAAGTGAACCATTTCTAAATGCATCACTGTCTAATTGCTACAACAAAAAATCCTAAATCCCTCATAATAAACATAGTATTGATGGCAATAGATAGTTAATGCACAAAGGCTAAAGGTCCATAAATATCAAAACAAACAATAACTTGTAGCTATAGGGATATATTTGAAGTTTATGTTAACAGCTTAACTTGAACATTTACATTGTACATCAAAAATACAATCTTAAGACAAGAAACTGTGAAAATTTGAAAAGTTAGAAAACATCCTCTTATCATGTTTATGCACAGTGACTTCATTTATGACATCTGAGGATATTCAGCTGACATCATCATGATACACTTATTCACATACAATATACTGAAGGATGTTTAATGTTCAGTTAAGTTTTTATGCTGAAGTTGTTCATGCATGTCAAATAAACAAGCAGTGCACGGAAAATAATGTCCATTAGGTCATCACTGGTCACAGCATCACCACAAATTGTTTGGCTTATGAGCTAAATGATCCACAAAGAGACACAAAGTACCACAAGCAAGTGACGCACGACACTAAGCTGTTTTTACTGGTCGGGTGGTGGAGTCTGAATGGAATGAGTGACACAGAAACCAGCAGAGTAAATACATTTAGAGCAGGTCTCCTCACAGGATGTCTGGACAGTGAAGTCATGGTAAGTTATCCAACAGTCTTCCCTGATTCTCCGTGGCAAGTGTGTGGACCACAGTGTGAACATCCAGAGGACACTTTAGGCCAGAACAAACTGCCAGTTTGTGAGGAGGATTTTTATACCTCTTATAACGGAGACTACAGATGTAGCCGGGTTAAACTTTAATGTGTTTGCGTCACCTTTCTTGCATTTGTCCCTGAAGACATATATGCAGCCATTACAGCTGGCCACCTTCCACAGTGAAGGAACGCAGCTCCACACCTCAGGGAAGCGCAGGCGTGTGAAGCTCTCCAGCAGAGGGTTGTAGCAAACCAGGGAGTCTCCTTCTGCTACAATAAAAATCACGTCCATGTGGACAGCGGCATGCATGCAGCCAGCGAATGGCAGCATGTAAGGTTTGATTTGACACTTCTGGGAGGAGGTATCAAAGCACTGAATGAGACGGGACGGCTTAGTAAAAAAGTCCATGTCATTCTCCTCCCCTCCAAGCAGGTAGATGGTACCTCCAAGGTTAACGCCAGCAGCCCCTGACACCGCAGTGTCCAGCTGGCTGGTTTCTGTCCACATATTGTCCTTCACTGTGTAGTAGATGACAGCATTAGAGAGCGTGTCCTGCAATGTTTTACCTCCTAGTGAGTAGATAGCATCCTCAGTAGAGACAGAGACCATGGTGTGGTGGAGGCGGTCTCTGGGTAGTGGGGCACAGCGCTCCCAGTCCATGGTGTGCATGTTGCACTTCCACATGCGACGAGGGATAGACCCCCCAACCACATACAGATCCCCGCCATGTTTACAGGCTGCAGTGATCTGATGGCATAAACTGTTCTGGCCACTCACGCTGATGGCATCGTCCTCATCGCAGTGAAGTGACACAGCCAGGGAGTGAGTCCTCGTCTCCTCTTTACCGATCAGGTAAATGTGGACATTCTCACCAATTTCCTGTGGATGTAGAAGATATAGGGAATGTCATATATCACAGATACATATAATTTCCTCAGACAAAAAAAATGAAAAAACCCTCTTCAAAAATATTTTTCAGTTCTATATGAAAAAATGAGAACCTTCAGGTTTTCTTGGAGTATACAGGAAAACTCCTCTCTCTCCACCTTGTTGTGGTTTATCCATGACTCGATAGCCACTGTTGGATTCTGGGAGCTTGGAACGCCATCTGACCATAAATACAAGACCTTCTGAATCAAATTCATAGAGCTGCTATTTTTGGGTTGACTGATTACAATATGATTTGTAAACACATGAAACTTGACTTGAGACAGGTTTAGTTTTGATCAAAAGTTTGTTGCCACCATATGATAACAAAGTCAAGATTTTTCTACTCTTCAACATAAGTTTGAAAAAGAAAGACAGACACAATGGGCACAAAATTTTGAGGGTTTAGAGGATTACCTATTGGAAGCAACTTTCAAGAATCTCTTATATCTTATTTTGTATCATACAAAATGAATAGAAAAATAAAATGTTATGTGTAAAGTAAGAGGAAATAAATTCAAACATATAAATATAAAGGTTGTGCTTCGGACAAGGGGATAATAATAATGTTAAGTGTATCTGGCTCATAGTAAATGGGCTTGATATTCAAAATACTAGTTAGCCTGGCACATGATGCCTGAAAAGCAAAGAGTAATACCTTTAATGATGTCCAAGAGCAGACAGAGAGGCAGATTGAGAAATTCTTCAGTCTGATGCAGCTGGGCCAAATGAATCTTAGCACAGTGCTTGGCAGCAGTATACAACTCCTGGTCACTATGTCTGTCTGCAAGCCACATCACCTGAACAAAAAACAGGTATTCATAAAACTGATTCTACAAATTCACTGCTAAGTAGCATAGACTGAAAAGAAAAACAGTGACTTACCTGCAGGCAGCTCTTGACCTCCACTGTCCGCGAGAGGAAGCGGGAGCATTCCTCAAACAGAGCAGTCAGCTGATACATATCTGCCATCTCATATGTATCCTGCAGCTCCTCCACCCTCAGTTTAATTGTGCCATGGTAGATGTAGTCAATCAGCAGCTGAAAGACAGTGGCACTGACATCTTTCAGCTCAATAGTGCGGTTGTGGGACTCTTTGAGGTTAGAGGTGAACATGGAGCGGAAGAAACTGCTCTGCGCCGAGAGCACAAGTCGGTGCAGGTGAAACTCTTTACTGTCCACGGTGATGGTGACATCAGCGAAGAGGCCATCCTCCAGGCACAGGTCCATGATGCTCTTCACCACCCGACTAGAGTGGGAGCGGTCTGTGAAGGTGTATCCCAAGAAGTAGTTCTCCTCTCCCATAGAGCCCCCGACACTGAGGCCCCCCTCCTCGCTGGACTCCATCTTTACTGGTTGCCTGACAGAGCCACCAAACGGCATGTCAACCATATATACTCAGATGCCAGTTTCTTAGGTACACCTAGCAAAAACTAATGCAGTCTAATGCAAAGGTCCTGCTCATTAAGGTTATAATAATCTAACTTTTCTAGAGAGGTGTTAATTAAAGCCCAATCCATGCTGGGGGCTGATATGGATGTCGATATTGTTTTTTTTTAAATCTCATAACTATATAGTGGCCTATAATATTTTAAAATAAATAATTAATGAGGCAACCAAAAATCTTTATAAAGACTTGCCATACGACCGCGTTGTATACAGAATAAGACATTTTACAGTCTTCTGAAATAGCAGCCGAGTGTGTAACGTAATGAAATTCACAAATAAAGAGACAGCTCCTAAATAGCTTGATTTTACTTCCATTAAATGAACTGGTCACACTTTTTTTTTTTAGGTAAGTCAATGTCAACGGCTCACACACACACGAATGTATGGTAGTGATTGAGATGCTTTTAGAATCAGAATCGAGATCCCTGCACATTTTTGATGTCCTGTTTAAATCGACCTTTTAAACTACAGATCCTGATTCGCAAGTCCACACGACCGTTCACATTTACCGATTGTGTATCTGCTACGTTGTGTTATAATTAGCTAGCTAGCGTTAGCACCCAAAGCAGCCGACTTGCCAGTGCCCCTTCTCGGGTGAAAAATTCAGCCGTGATAATGCGGAGGTAAAGATTTTACTAAGACTAAACACGAGACATAAGAGTCGTTAGGCTTTAAAAGAATAATAACAGATGCTGTTACCTTTATCTTCACTACTTTATCATTCAGGACCAACTGAACTCTTCACCGGAAGTAAATAAACTCGACTCACAGAAACCAACTGTTGCTACTGCCTCCCCCTGGTGGAGGTGTGTTACTACAGGTGTCATTTACCTCAGCCCCCCCCCCAACGAAGCAGTTTATTTATTTATTTATTTATTTATTTATTTATTTTAGCAATATGAAAGAAGCATTACAACCTGCATGTCTGCACAAATAAACAATGACAAATCATACATACACGGTAAGGAAAAAAACCTAGAACAATAAAAACAATAAAAACCTAGAACAATAACGATAACAACTTTTCGTATACATCCCATAGTTCAGATCCTTCCACCATTGTTGCCCCTCACCCAGGGCCTGTCAAGCCAAAAAGCTTCAATCTCTCAATTAGATTCAAACTTAATAGCTTCAAACTGAAATATACTGGGTCTGATGGGATTTCTTTAGGTTTATTAACAGAGTACAACAAACCAAGCTGGTCCCGGTGCCGTCTGACTAAAAGTTTGAAATAAAGTTATATCAATACCTCTTTACCTCTCCTGCCCTTTGCTGGGGTATGCAATCTGTCTCCTCATCTGATCTAATGTTTTCCTTTTTGTTAGAACATTTGGCATGATTTGGAAATAACCATGTATCCCTTTCATCAGTTTCTATGCGCATGTGTCAAGAACAGTTGTGTAATTTCCATGGCAAATGAGTTAAAAATGATCAAAGGTCACGAAATCGATAATTTGATCAGCATCTATCAATCATCAGATTCACTATATCTACTAAAACAAAAATAAATAGTTGTAAATGAGCAACCATGCTTTTCTCTTCTGCTGTGCACTTGTGAACAGTATGTCCATAGGTCAGGCTGACCTGGGTTTGATTAGGTACTTTCTACACTTCAGATAGGACTCTTTTAATTCACGGTCCATTATTATGTGTTGAGTAATATTTAGACAGAGATATATTTCTGTTGAGTAGCATTAAAATAGTTAATTGCCCCAAATAAGAAAAATATTGCCTCAAAGAGAGTGTATCCAATATCACTATTTTGTCCTGAATTTTCCAGGTCATTTTCCATGAGTGCCCTCCACATGTCCAGAGAAATGTAAAGCTTAATATATTAAATGTTCATCCACTAGATGTTGTGTCTGTAAAAGCTGGAGTATGTATGAAGGAGGAAAAAATGTATTCAAAGGTAAATAAGTAGATCATATTGATTTAACATTTATTTATTGTTGTAATAAATAACAAAAAACTAACAAAACTAAATCTACTTGTACATTTTTCTCAGTGTATGAAGGACAAAATAGACTCAACTCCCTTTCTTTATTGGACTTATTTGGGTAATTTAAAATAATTTCATGAATATTTGTTTGTTTGTTTTGTATTGTTTGACATAGATATACAGGGAAAATCTGTCATCCAGTGATGCTTTAAAGGATTGAAATTTGCAAAATAAATGGTTAAAAAGGTTCCTTGCCTCTGTGAACTGCTGCAAGAACTAATATTCAAAAATATTGCTGTCTGCTCTACAGCACAGCCAACTGGCTTTTGGTTCCTTTTTCCAAGATGGAAATATGCATGGTATTCAGTCGGAGTTGCCTCTTCCTGGATTCACAAAAGTGGGCGAGGGAGAGCAGAGGTGTGAGGGATGCGTCGGAGTATCTGTCCGTAAAATTCAAGAGCAGAATGACCATTAAAATACAACTTAAAATCTGCCTCCAGGTCCTTCTGTGGCTTTTGTCTGAACAAGTGCTGCAGGGTAAGTAGAAACAGTAGATCTTCTATCAAAGCTGTGGACTGAATTTTGTTACATAATGATACTGCGTGTGTTAAACCTAGCAAAACAGATTTTCATTATTATTGTACTGAAGCACCGATAGTTTATCCTCAAGATAAACTAATTGCACTTATGCAAGTTAAAAGTATTTTCTACACTAGATGTGGCTGCAGGCCGAAGTCCAACTTCTCAGATGACTGATGCAAACCTGATGTTTGAGGTACTTTCTAAAAAAAAAGTCTACACACAGTTAAATTTAATATTTTGCCATGTTTTACTTAAGCAAATGATGGATATTTCTTTTTCTTCACTGTACGCAGTTTTTGCTGGGTGGGGTAGGGATCGACCGGGACAACAACATTGTCCTGCTTGATAAGGAGATGGCATCGATGAGAGCGGGGCGGACATTCCTGTCTCAGATCAATGACAACATTCCCAGAAGTCGGAACTCCATGGTACAGATGGTGACCACACTGGAGGGGCAGAAGAAGAAGCAGCTGACTCAGACACAGTTGGAAAGTCTTGTCCTGAGCATGGTGTATTCTGCCTACCAGGCCTGGCATCAGGAGAGAAAAGAGGAACAAGAGGCCTGGGGAGGAGTGCTCCTCCAGCTGGCCAATGTTACGGTCCATCACCTACGTGGAAGTTATCTCTTCAGTTATGCTTAATACACCAACTGCAAGTGTGTATGAAATAAAAGAGTATGCATCTTCCTGGAATTTGTATTCATAACTTATTCAGTATGTGGTCAAAAATTTGTACATGAAGGACTCAATTATAAAGAAAAAGGTGAACATTTTTTATTGTCATACAGTAGAAAAACATCTTTGTGAATTAAGGCTGCCCCCTCATAGTTGACCAAGTTAGTCGAAGAAAAGAGCCTTAGTTGACCAAATTTGATCGGTCAGTTGGTCACAGGAGGGAAAAAAAAAAGTGATAATGTTACTTATAACATTCTTTCTCAGCACTAGAACTTAAACCAGTCTCTGATGCCCTCAGAAAAAAAAAAATCTAAATT
Organism: Istiophorus platypterus; assembly: GCA_016859345.1. NCBI lineage: Eukaryota > Metazoa > Chordata > Actinopteri > Istiophoriformes > Istiophoridae > Istiophorus > Istiophorus platypterus. The sequence continues at coordinate 17,594,096 of CM029121.1, read as the reverse complement.
ATAAACTAAGTATCATAAATGTGCAGCGATTAGTCAACTAACGGCTTAAACTAACAGCAAATTCGTGACTAGGAAAATTTTTGTTTGGGGGCAGCCCTAATGTGAACATACAAAAGTTCCAGTTTAAAAATGGTTTATAAAAGAATATCTGAAACACTCTTAAACATTCAAACGATCCCTGCAGTTAGAGACACAACAAACAGTAAACATATAAATATAAACATGGACTTGTTCTAAGACCCTGACCTTTTTTTACAGTTCACTTCTTCCTCATCTGTGCTTGTCTTTGTTTTGTACAACCAGTCTTGGTCTTGGTTTTAGTCGCAGATTCTTCCAAAGAAGCAAGTTTCTTCTTCAGCTTGGAATCCAAAGCAGGTCGCCTTTGCTCCCTTCTGTCGCGCTGCCGACTCCTCCTCTGCCCCCTAAGACTGTCCACCGAGGTGGAGGCATCCTCCTCTATTTTGTGGCGATTGCTGATCAGTGACTCGTTCCTGTCCCAGACTAGCACCGTTACACCTGTCAATGAACATGATACAGTTTTAGGGGGACAATTTAACGTTTTCTCACATAACTGATTCAAAGCAAGCCGTCAGGCAACACATCGATGGATAATGTGCCTCTGAAAAACTCACCCATGCCAGATCCAATCACATCACCCATCGGATTGAATTTGTTGATCTGAAAATACAGAACTCCAGGGTGTTAATAACATTAGTTTAAGTGTCTTTAAAATTTTTAAGTGTACAAAAAAAACCCCCAAAACTCACAGATTTGATTCCTGAAGCAGTGGGATCATAAAGCTGACAAACGAGCTCTGCTGTGTTGGAATCAAAGACATCTATGGTCCTCTGATCACCGTGATTAATACGGTCATCTGGGTAGCGGCCAGCCACAATCAGGTCGTACAAAGGGTGCCATGTGGCCTACAAAACAATAACAATAGTATTATATTGTCACAAATGGTACCCTATCACACCGATCAATCACATACAAATGATGAGATATTAAATCCCCCTGGCATCTCTTCAAATGTCACCTGTTCCAGTATTATCTTAAATTACATGAATATTAACATCATTTCTTCACTGTCCTATAAACATCTGGAGACTAATGGCATAGTCTTCTTGCCATTCTTATAGCTAACTATACTGGGATTGAGACAGGTAGAATATGCTTAGATGGCTGTAAAGATAAAAAAGGGTTTTGCATCAGAGTAAAGCATGTTTTTCTTTAAGCTACAATCCTCTCTGCACTTGACCACAGAGATACCCTGTACGCCAATGTTGCTCATTTCATAAAAAAAAACAAAGACAATAAAATTATTGCAGTCTACCATTGTTCCTTGTCTGCAAATACAATGTCAACATCAAAACTATCCCCAGCACAACCCCATGATTTTAACTTTTATTAATACACATACATAATGATGTCTGTGTCTTTTTAACTTGCCGTTTGCACATGTGCTTCGCTCACCGGTGCAACAAAAAAAGTTATTTGTTAGTTATATTTTCTCTCAATTAGGTTGACTGAAGTCATTCATTCCTGCAGAGGTTACAAGAGGACACGCATGCATGCACATAGGCAAGCACTCTAACATGCACCTAGAGAAGAAACAAACCTTGATGGGTGTGAGATGCTGAAACTGTCTGTGTGGATGTTGGATGATATGTTGAGGCTTTGACCAATCAGGGGACGAGTAGACGCGGATCTGGTCATACTGATCTGTGGTCAGCAACTTGGAGCAGTCCAGCGGGTTAAAATAGGCTGTGAGGAGATGGAAAGAACAGCTCTTTCAAGATGATCTCTATATGACCAGTGGTCATGTGATAAAAATCCTGGCTGCTAATGTGTCTTGAGTTTTTTTCAATCCAATCTCCTCATTAACTCATTCAAAAGACAGACCTAAATTCAAACTTGGACTAAATAGAAGAACAAAGAAATCACATCTTCTACCAAAAATGACATTGTCATAGTAGCCTTCATGAGTCAAGATGTTACAATCAATATATTATCATCTTTAATTTGGTTTATATTGCACAAATCTCATAACTGTAGAATTTTGAAAAACAGCATATGTAGCACAGACTGAAAGACTAAACTTAGGTCTACACCTGTAATAAAAAGTAATTTCTAAAAAGAGTGTTACCTGAGTTGACAGCTCTCTCATGAGGCATTTCATGCAGGAAGCTCTTCTTGTCTTTTAAGTTTCTGAGGTCCCAGAGTTTCACCGTGTGGTCCACCGATGCGGTCGCCAACAACCAGTCACACCGGACATTGAACTCTGCATGGGTCACTTTGGCTTTGTGAAGCTTACTACTGAAAATCTACAATGTCAAAATGGAACAAAGCTCTTAACAAATATAATGCGATTTATTCTTCTTGTTATAAAAATACATTCTGCTTCTTATGAAAATATGAATAATTTTTCTCAACAGGAGACTGCTGTTGTCTCACTTAAATACAGACACAATACTTATCTCTTTGCACATAAATGATCTACTTCACTGAGGGGTAAACACACACCTGCTGTCCATCCAAGCCCAGGAGGGAGAGCTGTCCCACATTGTCTCCTGTCACAAGCATCTGTCGGCTCACAGACACATCGACACAGCAGTACCAATAACTGTGCAAGACAACAAGGAACAAAGTGAATTTACTAGATACAACAACAGAAAAATAAAAGATAAACTGATGATACAAAGAAAATGTAATATTCACAATGATAAAAATACAAATTTTTCCCTCCCTACCTAATAATAGAGTAACAGAAAAGCCTAAGAAATGTCTTGACATTTTGGAGAATTTAATTTAACTAGCAAAAAGATCACAATATCTCTCTTTGCTCAGCATCAGTCCTCTTTGCAGTTTTCTCACCAAACATTGTGGTGATCGTGGCCACAGTCTTGAGTTCTGGACAGTGTGGTGGGAGTGTGGCCCTCAAAGCTCTGCACTGTCAGTGTGCCTTCACCAGAGGCCACATAGACTCTGGAAAGGTCCATGGGGCAAAACTTCATCCCTCCGATAAAGTCTCCCGCACCTTTCTGTTGCACATAAACAGAAATGCAGGCCGATCATTGGGCAGTTATTAGCATCACACTACATACACCACACATGCTTAGCGTTAAACCAATAGGGGCCACCTGACAAGAAGACTGATGCTAGACTGATCAGGCGTAAAACCTAAAACCATTTTTTATTTTCATTTTATTCAGTCTTACTTCAGTGTGTCTGTGTTGGCAAACACTGTTAGAGTTCTCCCATTGAAATCCCGAAGTGCTGTTGTACCCCGCATAGATGAGGTGAACAGCTGAGTTGGATTTAACTGGTTAAACTTCATGTCTGTAACTGAGTCTCCAGCCCCCATCTAAGCAGAAAACCAATCAAAGTTTGAAGTCAAATGAATCTAAATTGCACAGTTTTATAATGACTACAGACTCAAAATGTACTGTTTCAAAAGTCCTTGTCTTGCGGTGTTACATAATTAAAAGGCACCATTAAAATAAAAGGAGATAATTTGTTGAACACTGTTGATCATTCCAGGTATCTGGTAAAACAAATGCCAGCACCATGCAGGAACTCACCCCCTGAATGAAAGTTTTATTTGTGGGGACCTCAAAGTCCCACAGATAAATGTCTCCACCCTTGGACCCCACAGCCAGAGTGGTGTGGTGGGTCGGATGCCAATCCAGGCAGGTGATTCGGCGGTCAAAGGGGCTGGAAGCGCTGTGGAAATGGTAGGTTGACAGAGATCGAACAAACGGCTCCTGCAGACACTGAAAGACAATCAAATGTACAACTGCTCAGCGTTATACAGTGGAAATGTATTTTCCATACCAGTAGATCCAATATACAACGGACCTCATACAGAGGTTAACAAAAGGCAGTCTGCTCTGTACTGTGGCAACTAAGTGCAGGGGCTGAGCTGTATACATTTTAAATACATACTGCATATAAGTTTTCCAACTTCAATCCTTTACTATGTGTCTTTAAAGGAGAGAATAATCAATTAACTTTTAGTCTACAAATATCCTCTTTACTTCTCCACATACAATTAGAGGTCACTTTTTTTACATCAAACTGTAAAATCCAGTGCAATCCTATACAACAGCTCAGCCATAAATTCTGCCTTTACGAAGATGATAATGCTCAATTTTAATTTATATTGTCAGCACGGTATTCATTCAACCATTTATGCATATTTTTGAAGCTTTAGTTTGAAGCGATGTTGAAGTGGACTGCATCACACCGACAGGTGCTTGTAATGTTTTTCCCACCTCAATTACAAATATGAGGGGAAGAATATTAGAAACGCATCAATATGTCAAGTCCGGTACAACACCACCACTAAATACGACCCCAATTATGAACATATAGTTAAATCAACACCTCTGACAGAATTAACACAAGACGATTACTTCCTAAATTCAGAATTTCTGGCAGATGTTTTGTAATGATTGTATTGAATGGTATAGGTGAACCTGATAAAGTAGTCTGTGAGTATATATTTCTACAAAATAGACTGTTCGATGATGCAGAGTCACTTGACTTTTGTTTCTACAAATGTGCCTTGCATTCTGTCCTGTGTTCGCACATATCTAAGCGGAGCCATGGCTTTCTTTCGGGTTACACTAGGTTTGTGTCAGTACTTGATTACTCCGTCCTATTCCTGAATCCCAGCAGTCTCACCTGTCTCATCTGTGAGTGAAGACTCTGTCCCAGGGTGCTCTTGTAGATGTAGTGCAGGATGCTCCCGTGGGCCCCTCTCCTCTGGAGTCCTGCAGACTTGGGAGGAGGCCCTGCAAGACGAACCAGCCGGTCACTCGACTGACATGACAAAGAGGCAAATCAACGTGCAAGTGCTGACGCTGTCCTGCCAGGGGCCGCACACCTGATTTGGACATTTCTCCATCTTTCTTGTTTCGCAGTTTCTTCGAGAGAGATGGGGCGGGCTTCTCCGCGGGTCTCTTCTTCCCTCTACCTGATTCTGATGCCGCTGACTTCGTGGTTCTGCTTTTCATTTCCCCGACTAAACAAAAAATTAATAAAAATAAAAACAAGACGAGTTTACACGGAGCTTTTGCATCCGTAACCGGGTTCATGTGTTTGCATCAGCAAAGTCCAGACTCTTACCTGTGTTGCTCAGGGTTTAGCGCTGCAACGAGGGAGCAGGAACTCCAGTGTTTGTGTAACGCAGCAGTACACGTGAGAGGAAAAGTCCCTGTTTTGTAACTCGCGTTTGTTACGTCTGGTGGCTCGTAGGTGTCAGAGGTTATCCACCAGCCAGCCTCAGTTGGACGCCATGTTTGGTGTTTAGCCAGGACTACACAATGACGTCAGGTCGGCCTTCAGCTGCGGGTGTTTTACCTATGACGTACACAGTCGATGACACGATAAAATCAATAAAAGGCAATAAATTGTTATCAGATGAAAAAAAAAACGGGTTGCATTAAAAACAATGCTATCGGTTAAATAATCGAAGAGAAACTAAAAGTTTTGCAATCTACTCAGACGGTTTCATGAGAGTTAATTATTCAAGGCTCAAAGAGGTAAAAGTATTTACAGAAAAAAAGCAAAAATTTGAGATATGTCTCCTCAGCTTTATCTTGGGATCAAATTGACTAAATTATCTGTATAGAGAAGTACAAAATAACTGTACCTAGATCAGCCACAACGGTGAAATGCTGCTTACACACTGTTGCATCAGTATTAACAAATTTCATAAAGCAATCTGCTGGTAATATTCAAGGATCTGTGTACTTCTTTAAACTCTAAGGTAAAGTACTCCGTCTGTCTGTCTGTCTAGCAATATAGTTTCTGCGCATTTATTTATAATCTCTTTATAACATTACAACCTCCATTTAAGTATTTAGGACTCTAAATATTTTTTTTTCTCTTGGATGAACTAGTTAAAACCTAAATCTGACCAAAAAAAAAAACAAACAACTTTACTATTCAAAAATAACTTTTATTTTCTAGTGTAACGACAAACATCTGAACAAACCCTATTTTGCACTAAGAAATATCAATTTCCACTGTTTGTCATTATTTAAAAAATAAAGGGAGGATAAAGTTACCGATGATGTTTTCATCCGTCGCGATTGTTGACATATCCGACATTTTGGTCGCTTCCATATAAGGTTCGGCTGTGACGAAAGGACCACGTGTCGTCGCGACATCTCATTGGCTGCCGGCGACTCGGTTTGAAAAGGTCCCGTAGTTTCAGGAGGAGGGAAAGTTCAAACCCGAAGCGACAGAAACGGTAAAAAACCCACCAGCAAACGGCGGACTGCAATGATCAGACACGCGTAAGTACGGCGAAATGTTTGCCATCTGTCTCAATAAAGTCTGTATAGTGTCTAGAAGTTCGTTGCTGTTTTGAATGTTCTTTTTTAAAAACAGTTTACGTGCTTGTAGAGCGAATCTACCACGTTAGCTAGCTTTAGCCGTAACGTTAGCCGGGTAATAACAAACAGTCTAATCAGCGGCTTTCGAAAAATGCTAATGTTGACCGGGTACTGCGCAGGTATTAGTGTTAAGAAGCTTTAGGTCAGGTTTGCTTTAAAAAGACCTTAGTGATCATTGAATAATAAAAAAAATGAATCTAATGTTTCCTCTTGCCTTCTGTGGTAGTAGTGTTGTTTCTGTGAAACTGACGTTATTAAGGTAGTTATAGTCGGATTACAACATCATTTATTTAATTGTCATAAATCGTAGGCTGTTTGTAATATAGATTCAGCATTTTTTCCTCACCACGTCCTAATTATATTCTTGATCTGCACCAAATTGTATAACTCTGAGATCTCAACACTGTGAATATATCTGATTTTTTTTACATTAAGATCCATTTCCTTAGAAATCGATGGAAAATTTTTAAAAAAGCCTCATCTGGCAATGCTGAGGAAAGTGATGAAATATATTTCTGGATCCACCCCAGACCCCCACCCAGATCCAACCCAAAATTTAGTGGGTTCTTCCCATGGTTTGGTGCAAATCTGTTCAGTAGTTTTTGGCTAATCCTGCTAACAAACAGATTAGCAAACAAGTCAACAAACAGACGAAGGTAAAAAGAAATAAAATAAATAAACTCCCTGACGGAGGTGATAATTCATATTGTCCCTGCTTTTCCTCATATTTTTATAATTTGATCAGTGAAATCATGAAATGGGTAATAAATTTCATTCTGTCGTATCCAAAAGTGTTAGATATAACTTGGTGAACCTGAACTGTATTAATTAAACACTGATGAATTTGTTTTGGGGTTTTTTTTTCAGGAAGGGTAAAACCCCGCGCAGGCCTCCGCCAAAAAAGCATGCCAGCAACCAGAAAGACCCAGTTGGGGTGAGTGTCAATGAGTTGTTAAAGAATTAGCTAAGCTAGCTATTGTTACAATGACCAGAGAGTAGTAAACCAATCAGTACATTACTTTGGAGCACATTGGACTGATATACTTTTACTTAGGTATACTGCCGTGTACGTCCTCTGGGTGCAGAGGATGAAGAGTGCTGCATTGAGGTGATCAGCAGTACTACCATCCAGTTGCATGCCCCTGAAGGCTTCAAAACAAACCGCAATGGAGAATATAAAGAGGTAATTTATGTAGTTTCTTTTAATGCAGATTTAGACTTGCAATGTTCTAATTCTTTCTTATTGCTTGGAAAAAAAAAAAAAAACAACAACAATGAGATGTTCCAACAAGTATTGTTCTTGTAGCCGAAGCCTGAAATAGCTTATTCCTCTGTGCCAAAGAGTTATATTGTTGACCAGAAACTATTAGATACATGTCAGTGAGCCATACTGTTGTTCTGGAAGACCTGTTCCTTAATTATAAAGATCACTTTTACCTTGATTCAAATAAAACACCATCCACACACACCAAACCACTTCTCTAAATACTCACAAGAAAACTCACTTGTGTGTTAATCTGTGGTTAAAAAAGACCAAAACATCCCAGAGAGTCCATCCATCCATTTTCTGCCACTTTACCAAGTACAGGTCATGGTAGCAGCAGGCCAAGCAAGGTAGCACATATTACCTACTCCATATCTATGCCGTCCTGCTTTTCTGGAGAGATCTCAGTGTTTTCCCAGACCAGATGGGATCTGAAATCCACCCAGCATGGAGCTAAAACATCCAGAAGGAACTAGGAGTAAAGCCGCCCCTCCCTTCGCATAGAGGAGACCCAGTTGAATTGTTTTGGGGATCCTATAATGATGGCCACCTTCCTGTTGAACAATTACAGACATTTCCAAGTGGATGGAGTTCCTGTTTTGTAGAAGTAAAACTATATATTTATGACCTGTTTTTTAAGGTTTTTAAACCACTGGTATTAAGGCTGAGTACAACAGAAAAGCTGGTGGTAGTCAAAGTATTGAGAGATAAAATGGCACAATTTGGTCTTATGCGATTGATTGACAATAAGAAAAATATCTAAAGCCAGCCTCATTCTTTTAACGTAATCAAATATACTCCCCCTAAATATTCAAAACCCTCTCTTTTGCTTCTCAGACACTATATACCTTCAAAAAAGTCTTTGGAGTTTCAGTATCTCAGATGGAGCTGTTTGAGCATATGGCCAAAACTCTTGTTGATGACCTCATCCATGGAAAAAATGGTAAGAACAAAGACAATTTAAAAAAAAAAATTTTTTTAAATTTAGCGTTAAATGTTATTGTATTTCAGAGCGTTAGAATACACAAACACACATTTTCTGTCTGTGGTTAGGGGGTGACTGTGTTGAACCATTTTCTATAAATTGATCCGACATTTACACCCACCCCACGCTGTGATAAGCGAGCTGTAGGGTGGTGAGAGAGGAGTCAGTGAGTGATCTTCTATCCCAGCTGTTGTTACACAACTATGTGGCACATGTCTGTGTGAACAACTGAGTGCAACACTGAGAGTCTTTCTAGAGAGCATCTTCGTCACAGTTTTGAAACCATATCGCGTCGCCCCCTTTTCTATTACAGTTGGTTTTCACTCTGCCTTCTAGTGTGGACATTTGGAACAAGTAAATACATGTTTGGTTTGTGATGTGTTTGGGCAGCCCGTCCGAAGAACTAGTTCCGAGAGACCATAAACCAACCCTTGAATAGCCATCTCTCAGTTTTCAGTACCTCTGTTTTTACTCCTACTGCTGCTTCTGAATTTCCCTAAACTGTATTGTAAACATGCGCAGTCAACACAAACTGTTAAGCGTTGAGAATATTATTGGCTGCTAATTCTCACTACTGATTTTTGCAGGCCTGCTCTTTACTTACGGGGTGACAGGAAGTGGAAAGACGTTTACTATGACGGGCTCTCCAGGTCAGGGTGGACTTTTACCTCGTTCCCTCGACATGATCTTCAACAGTATAGGCCCCTACCAGGCCAAAAGATATGTAAGGGAGTAGCACCCAAGAACAGCGTTGATCATCTTCTCTACCCATATAAATTAATAATACTCTGTGAAATCTGTATTTATCAAATTTAATCCCCCTGTTTGTTTAGGTTTTTAAGACAGATGACAAAAACGGTATGGAGGTTCAGAATGAAGTTGACGCTTTGTTGGAGCGCCAAAGGCGGGAAAACAACTTACCTGCTCCTAAAACAACCTCCTCAAGGTAAGTCTGATCCATGGAAATTGACAGTGATCTGCTTTGATGTAATGTAAAATAATGTTATGTAATGTAATTTTATATGTGATTTGTAATTCACAAATTTAATTTTAGACAAAAGCTTGATCCTGAAATTGCTGACATGATTAAGCTGGAGGAGGCTTATAAAGCGGATGGTGTGGATGAGGACAGCAGCTACGGCGTGTTCGTCTCCTACATAGAAATCTACAACAACTATATCTATGATCTCCTGGAGGAAACTCCGGAAGATACAATTAAACCAAAGTGAGTTCAAAAAATGTAAATTGAAAGGAATATAATCCATATATATATATATGAATCTGCATCTCAGGATCATGTACTAACTGTAAAGATCAGTCATTCAAAATATTAAATGTATTGGCTTTTAGAAGTAATTCTTTAACATCAGAGTAGCTGGAAGACAAAATTATTATCTTTTCTTTTTACTAGGTGGAATGGTGGAGGCACACCTGTGCGCCAGAACACTGAGTTCATGTATGTGACCAGTGAATACTCGTACATCAGACATCAGAGTAGTGACCTGATTTAGATGAACTTTTTCCAATTACACACAAATGCACAGATTGTAAATCCAATGTCAACACTGGCAACATCTCCAAAGTTACACAAATGTTCTGGTTAAATGTTTATTCGTTGGAGTGAAAAAAAAAATAAATCCAAAACCAGCAACAGCAACCACTAAGAAGTTACCGAAGCAGAGATCAGGGTATTGCTTTTTATTTATAAGTGCTGATCATGAAACCAGATTTTTAGTACAGATACAACAATACTTTTTATCTATTTCATCCATTTTATTTATGAATCTACAATTCAAAACACACAAATCAAAGGAAAATTGGAAGTCCAAATGAATGAATGAATAATGAATCATTAGTTGCATACAATCACTGATTCCAATTACGGGAGAAAATTTAAAACATTAAACCAAATTGTGTGATCAAAGAATGAAAAGTATAAATCCGAGCACGCATTCAAAAAATTGTGGTACTTTAAAATCTCTGCTACAGACACATTCAGTCAGTACCAAGAAAATATAGATATTCGATACCCAGCCCTACCCAAAAGCAAGACTGACAGAGCCGCCCCTTGTCAGTTACACTAGGGGATGTCTCCAGTGTTGATGATTGTTTCCTCAGTCCTATTACACCCCCCCCCAAGGTGCTTGAAATCTTGGCTTGGCAAAGCTCCTGAATGTCTTTCTGTTGCTTTGAATGTCCCTTTGTGATTTTACCTGTCTGATTACTTTCTATGGCTCTAATCAAGCAACATTAGTGTCCTCCTTCTCAGATGTCTAACACCCCACATCTGTTGCATGAAAAAGCATTTCAATGTCTACAGTGACTAACAGGTTTATTTTCTCAATGTAGACCACCTCAGTCTAAAATCCTGAGAGAGGATCAGAACCACAACATGTATGTGGCTGGTTGTATGGAGGTTGAAGTCAAGTCTGCTGAGGAGGCATTTCAGGTGTTTTGGAGAGGTAAGTTACTGTAAGATCTGCAGTAAGAGATGAATGATTAAAATTTAAGGGGAGAAAAGAGGGACTGAAAAACACTGCACTGATGATTGTAGATGTGACTGACCTGGTATTGCTTGCCTCTGGGTCAGTTCTGACCAGGAAATGACCTCAGTTAATCTTCTCTCTGAGCAGCTAATGGAAGAGTTCTGAAATCTGAAATCTGAAATCTGAAATCTGAAATATTTTTTCTAGCACACCCTAGGCAATAAGGTTATTTTATAAAATGTGATTTTTTTGTTTCTTTTCTTTTTTTTTTTTTTTTTTCAAAAATCTAGCTGGAAAATCCCCAGTACCATTGATCTAGACCTCTTATGTTATTTAAAATGTAAACCTTTAATAAATAGCTTTAATTGTTTAATCTCTCTGTCAATTTATCCATCTATTTTCTGTTGCTTATTCAGGTCCAAGTCTGTGTTTAATGATAGATTATTGATATTGATATTATCATGAATTATTGATATATACAGCCTGGAAGAAGAGATACAAATATGACATATAATTCATATATGATATAAATGTCAATAAATCTCTAGTCTTTATCATCCCTGTTGGTTCTTATTAATATCTTTTAAATATTTGCCAGTATGACTGCAATACAGGAATCAAAATTCATTCTATGGGGTCTCAAAATGTCTTATATTTAATTTGGTAAACTCTTTGCAGAAAATCCTCTGTAAACATGGATGCAAAAATTGCCTCTACTGTGTTGTTCCAGGTCAGAAGAAGAGGAAAATTGCAAACACCCGGCTGAACAGAGAGTCCAGCCGGTCCCACAGTGTGTTCATTATCAAACTGGCTCAGGCACCTCTTGATGCAGATGGTGACAACATTCTCCAGGTCCGTCTAAATTGAAACCAAATTCTGGTCCCAGAGTCGAGTGCAGCTCTTTAATTCATATTTGGATGAATTATAAGCTCCAGTTTTGATTTTTAAGTGTTTTTGGCTCTTGTTTGTCAGGATAAGAGCCAGGTGACTGTCAGTCAGCTGTGCCTGGTGGACTTGGCAGGAAGTGAGCGCACTGGTAGGACGGGTGCAGAAGGCACTCGAATACGGGAAGCAGGTTTGTACCCAAATATCATGATTTGTTTTTATCCTTAGCTAATGTTCGGGTGAGATTTAACAGCAACCTCCCTTGCAGGTAACATTAATCAGTCTCTGCTGAATCTGCGGACGTGCATTGAGATACTTCGAGAAAACCAGATGTGTGGCACAAACAGGGTATGAAAGACTAAACATGGTCTAAATCTTAGCATGGTCATTATATTCACTGATAGACCATGTAGATAATGTAGGTTTCCTCTTCCAGATGGTCCCCTACAGAGACTCTAAAGTAACTCATCTGTTCAAGAACTACTTTGATGGAGAGGGAAAAGTCCGAATGGTTGTTTGTGTCAATCCCAAGGCTGACGACTATGAGGAAACCTTGGTGGGTTTATGCCACACTTTTTCTGTGGCTTTTAAAAAAAAAAAAAAAAATTTTAAATGAACTTGAAAGTTGTTTTTTGCCTCACACATAAAGCGTGCTCTGCTTGTACAGCTGGTGATGCGGTTTGCAGAGATGACCCAGGAGGTGGAGGTAGCTCGGCCAGTGGACAGGCCAATCTGTGGCTACACTCCAGGCCGCCGTAATAGAAACCAGGCCTTTAAAGAGGAACTGTCTCGCAAGCTGGAGGAGCGTGGTGTTCCAGTAGACAAGGGTAACAATAATATACCGTATAAGCCAAAAATGCCAAACAAGATCATGGTTAATTGTGACATTTTTCTGGAATACCATGTTGACCCAAATATAAGATGAGCCTGATTTACAGGAGTATTAACCATGTTACACTCCGAACACTGAATAGGACAACATGAGCAGATATAATTAACATCTACATGCATTGTCACAAATACAAGTAAAATAAACTCATGGAAACTATCATTAAAAAAAAACAAAAAAACAAAACATTAATTTGAGTTCTTACATTACATCAAAACACCATTAACCACTGACATTGTTGTATCCTCTAAGAAAGAGTTGGCATTAAGTAGCATATTCACATCTTGGATTTGTTTTAATTATTTTTTTCAGCTTAATGATGTGGTAAAGCTCATTCATGAGCATGCGCTCCCACTCTAATCAAAGCTCTTAAATGCCAGTTCAGCTTTAACAATGCATAATGACAAAAGTCCCTATTCATTCAGCCGAAGGTTTGCAGACATAATCTCTAAAACAGTGCACAGCATTGTTTATTGTCTTCACAAAAAAATTATTGTAAACATTTCATCCATGAAACATTTTGTATACTAATTAAAACACAAAATGGCCTATAGTAGTTGTGTTAATTCTGTTTTTGCAGACATGCCCTCTGTCATAAACCACCTGGTGCACAGCCTCCCCCCTCTACCTTCCTCTGAGCTGACTGACCCTCACGATGACATCACCCTGCCCAGGCTGATTGAAGCTCTGCAGAACAGACACAGGATCAGGCAGATGATGATTGAGGAATACAACAAAGCAGGTGCCTCCTCATTTTAGTTCACGTCTGCCCTTGTGGCTTTGAAAGTTCGGGTTACTTTAAAAATTAGATTTCTTATCATGGCTCACATTTTGTCTCCCGCATATTATTTTAGCCAACACGATGAAGTCTATGCTTCAAGAACTGGACAGCAACCTCATTTCCAAAGACAACTTTATTCATGAACAAAATGGCAAACTGTTAGAGAAAGACAAATTCATCCAGATCAACAAGGCAGAGATTGAACGCTTGGAGAAGAAAACCAAGATGCAAGAACACAAGGTGGGAAACAAACCTTCAAACCACCTCAAGAACGCTAGTTTGTAGATATCATGTTTAGTTTCTCAAATATCCCAAACTGTTCTTTTCCAGATTGACATTCTGCAGAAAACAACTAAAATCTATGAGGGCGACAAGCGTTCATTGCAGCAGGAGCTGGAAACCAGAGACCAGAGGCTGCAGAGGGAGCTGTCTGAGAAAAGACGCATGGAGCAGCGCATGCATGGTGTGGTCTCAGACACCCAGTTTAAGTGGGAGAAAGAATGTGTGAGTTACTCTTATAACACAGATGTTGTTAAATTAGGCAGCTTTTTGTTTGCTGTAGCCTTATGAAGTAGTGCAATCTGTTTACTTCTTTTGGTTATTGTATAGAAGTTTGTCATGCCTCAACTCTCCCTGTGATCATTTATACAGTCGGTTGTGTTTCACATGAACTTTATGCCTCTTGCTATGCAGGTGAGGCGTGTTAATGCGATGCAGCTGGAGATGCAGAACAAGCTCTGGGTGAAAGACGAGAAGTTGAAGCAGCTCAAGGCCATCGTGTCGGAGAACAAAACAGGACGTCCTGATCCTCCACCACGGCAGATGCATATGCAGACACAGCCTCAGCCTCAGCCTCAGCCTCAGACTAAGCGCCCTTCTAGAGAGGAACGACTTCCTGCAAAGAGATCGGCCTCGCCCTCACCTGTCCCTGTATGTTCTTGATGACGCACATGTTGAACATCAGCTTAGCTCCAGATACTAAACATCGATTGATGACATGACAACTATAGTTTAAAACCTTTCTGTGCCTTCTAAGTTAACAGCTACTGTGGTCGTCTGTATAAACTAATACACTTCTGATTGGACTAACATTACTAATCCTAATGTAATGGCAGTTGACACATTATCATAAAGACCAGCAGGTTATGATGTAATCCACCGCTTTAGTCTTATAGCAATGACCCTCTTCCTGTGGATTCTATGTCTCTATTACTAACCCTATCTTACTGTGTATTTGTGCAGTCTTGCCACTCTGTTCCCCAATGGCCTGGTGATTCTCCCACTGTCAGCCCAGAGTCAGAGGCAGGGTCACAACCATTCAGTGCCACTAGAGATGAGGAGGTAGAGACAAACCCTAGGCCCGCCTCTCCTGCCCCCAGTACCAGTAGCTCTTTGTCTGTGACTAGCTGCATCTCCGCATGGGAGCAGCGTGTGGCTCAGGACAGCCAGCAGGGTTACCATTCACCTTGTACACCCTCGAGAACACAGTCCCCAGCAGCCCCCTCAGCCAGTCGGGCCAGGAGGAGAGCTCTGTGTTGGGCTAGAGAAGAGGAAGAAGTTTTCTGCCCACCCCCTGCGTTTGATCTAGACCAAGTTGAGAGAAGCTACAGGGTCAGTGAGTTAGCTCTAGGCAGCAAGCATAAAGTTGTGGACTGAAAAACTGGTTTCTCTGGTCAGTGCTCTAAGTGATGTTCAGATTTTTTTCTTTCCAGTAACCAAATGGACTATTTGTTCCTACAAATGAAAGTGTCCCCAGCCATTTACCAGTTTCATGACGGATCTCTTTGACAAACTTCATCCTAATCATTTGACTGAGTTTTGTGTTTTATTTTGTTTTGTCCCCCCCGCTGCTGCTTCCCCGCCCTGCTGCTCTGAGTAGACCGCGACACCGGTACGCCCGTTGCACCGTCGTTCCCGGTCTGCTGGCGGGGAGAAGTGGGTGGACCACAAGCCTGCCTCCAGCCTGGACTTGGGTACAGTTTTGCAGCCTGTCATCCCCAATGCCATCCAGGTTTCTGCACCCAGTGAGAAGGCCCTTTCGAAGTGTGACAGATATGTGTTAACACACCAGGAGGTTGCCTCTGATGGCGAGATACAGACCAAATTAATTAAGGTAAGGATGCTGCAACAGGACATTAGACACAAGATAATAACAGAATTTTCACCTTGGGCGAACTACTAATTAAAGTTGGCAACTATCTCATACTTGTTGTTTGTTTGTTTGTTTGTTTGTTTGTTATTTTTTTGATTAATTTTAGGGTGAGGTGATTAAAACCAGGGGAGGTGGACAAGCTGTCCAGTTCACTGACATTGAGACTCTGAAACAGGAGCTCACCGCAGTCCCAAGGTAGCTGTTCACTGCAGGTTAATATATGTTGATTCAGCAGATGTAATACAATGATTAACATCTTTTGGTCACCTTTTATTTTCTCCCCAAAGCCGCAAGAGGAAATCTTCGGAAGGTGCTTCAGCCAACGGAGATAAAACAGATGGAGCTTGGACTGATGTGGAGACAAGGGTAAGATGATGATATTGGTCTCCATAAACTAACATGGCATGTGCGTCTTGGTTTAGAAAGGTGGCCGGCCTAAATCACATCCAAATGTAGGTCTCTTGTTATTGCAGTCAGAAAATTGTAAGATTGGATAGAATTTGTCAAATTTTGTTTGTTTCTAATTTTAAGAAAACACTTTTTAATATAGTTAAGGGCTACAAACAACAGTTACTTCAATTATTGATTTATCATCTGTTTTTCTCCAATTATTAATTAATGGTTTGGACTATAAGCTGCGTTGTCATCAAACTGCTTGTTTTGTTTGACCAACAAATATTCAAATTATAATGTTAATAAATCACATAAGACAAAGTAAAGCAGTAAACCCTCAGTCAGGAAGGTAGAACTATGGAGTCTTTTGCAAAAAAGAAAAATATCTCAATGTTTAGTCATTTATTGAATTAGTTACTGATAACTTTTCTGTTGGGTCTTTAATTGTCTCAGTTGTAAATCTAATGCAGTCTGATAGAACAAAAGACTCCGAATTGAATTAATTTAACTGTTAGTTTCAATAAGAACTGAATATCAGCGTTGTTAGACAGGATTTGTTGCAGGGGAACTAGAAACTCGGTCTATTTAAACCATGTGCTTTAGCCTCTCTGCATGGTGTTGTTTATGGATTGTTTGATATGTCTGGATTATCCTGTCCACGTCCACCCGAGGCCACTTTATGTAGCGCTCTCACCATTACACAAACACTGCAGGCACAGACAAATGTCAAACAGCCAAGCATTTATCATCATCGTGTTGTTGCTTATGTATCATCCAGTTGGCCTTCTGATTCTGATTCATGTAGATTTACAAACACTTCAGAGGACATTTAAGTCCCAATTTGTCTTTTCTTTGCAGTGCTCTGTGGCGGTGGAGATGAGGGCTGGATCAAACATGGGTCCTGGTTTTGAGCATCACGGGATCACCAAGTAAGCTATCGTCTTTACAGATTGCACCTGAGAATAGCATTTAGTTTTCACACAGTTGGGCGATTTATTCTATTCTCTCTTACAGGCGCAGAAAACCCTAAAAGCAGTTGACCGCTGCTCCAATGGTCACACCTCTCCTCACTGTCCTCACCTGGCTGTTGTGCAATAGTCTAACTTTTTTATATCTAGCTCTAGTGATAATATTTAAACCTTTTCAGTGCTTTTATATATGCAGAAGTTTATATACATGGGTCGCCAAAGCCATTTTGTAAAATATTTTATATGTTGTATCTGAAACAGTAGGAAGCAAATGTGACTTGATTTAGTCAAGTACGGCAGCAAAATATTTAGTTACTGTGGCTGAAAAAATCTTTGCACGTGTGTGAAACATACTCACATTTGTTACTTGGCACATGAGGAGTCATAATGGTTTTTTTCTTCTATATACTGTTTCTCGAGAATTATATTGAGCTTCAAGTAGGGTTTGAAATTTCCAGTTTGATATATCCAGTATATATATATATATATATTTCTATATATATAATGAGCTCTCCTGCCTTCAGTGTACACACTGGAATAAAATTCCTTCAAAGCATCAATTTGTTGTGTTTATATACAGAATACAGTGCAATATTGACAATTCAGTGCATAAAACTATACTGTAGTGCCACTATATTTTTGAACACTAGATGGCATCCCAGATCAGCAGTTCATTGAATATCTTGAACATGGGTTCAGATGCACTACAGGAGTAACTGAGAAGCACTGGATGTCTGCCCCAGCTATGATAAGGCCTCCTTCATACCACACTATTTAATGAATATTAGCAATATGACAAGAAATGTTATATTAATGAGTGTGTCTGAAGAGAAGCCTGGAATTTAAGTATTTGTTGCAAGGACCAGTCTTGTTTTGCTCTAACAAACAGCAAATCCTTTAGTTTTAAACAGGGCTGTTGCTGGGCTGATATAGGGAGAGACCCCCCCCACACACACACACACATACACTTTTATTTTAAAATGACACTCAAAAACAGATTTAATGTTGAATTGGAGCTCTCCTATGCCAAGAGTGTAGCAATATTCTCTGTCATATAAACATAGTCTGCTTTCAATTACTTTGCTGAAATTGCTTTCCTGCACTCCTGCTTGATTAGATATTCATTATGTTAAACAAGACACCTTGTATATCAACCCATATTAAATTAGGCTGGTTGGCTGCCTTGAGGTCTAGTCAGCTGGTTCCCAGACATTAAAGAGCCTGAGTATTGCCCGGCTTCCACTATTCTGTGGTTGATTCTTGACTTAGTTTCGTCATAACTTTTTATTTTTTTTAAATATATACTCTTGACTGTTGACTGCAAGTAAGGGAATAAGGGCCCATTTTGTTATGTGTGGAAAAAGTTTTATTACAGTAAAAGTAGCATTATTACACCTAAATATACTCCTTCACAGGTACAAGTTCATCATAATTTTTAACTTTTGAAGAAGTTAAAGTGATAAGATAAGAGTACATATTTGGTGACAAACTAGCCCGTGTAATATTAGATTATTGGGTTGTATTTAATGATGAATTATTGTGCAAGAAGCATTTTCATGTTGTAGCTGGTGGAGGTGGTGCTAACGTTAACTACTTTGTATACTGATTGGGATAACACATAATGATCTCTAAAATCTAGATCTTTTATGTAACTAGACATGGAGCATGATTTTATGCAGAATTAAAATTTAAAAAAATTGAAAATTAAAGGAAAAAATTGCAATCTAATCATTATCTTCGATCCCAGGATAATCAGGCCTGAATTAAATATCAAGAATGTAATGGAAACTGGATATTAAAATTACAAGATTATAGAATTTAAATTGAAAATAAAAGTTGATTTTTGAAATTCTGAAATGTAAACTTGAATTTTCATTTTGTATAAGTATAAATAGCATAAAACTGAAGTACTCAAAGTACCTCAAAGTTTTACTTAAATATAAATATATAAAGTATATATAGATTAAATAACCTTTTAATCAGTTGATACCTAATAACATACTAATAATCTATACAAATAATATATAGTATATTTATGGATTGCATAACAATATATGATGCATTTCAAACTATCTTAAGCAGACAGGAGTGTGAGAGAGTCCTATTCTTCTTACTACAGCATTGATGTCCAGTTTCACTATCTCTTATCAGCAGAATATCACCTGTTTAATGACCAGCTGAAGCTAGTGGTACAGTCATCCGGGCTTTGAGTAGACAGTTGAAATCTCATCTACTACCAGTCTGGCTGGCTTTCAATTGGAAAGCGCTGGAGAGTGACTAACATGGAGCCTCTTGGAGAGGGTCAAGAGTCCAGAGCAACCAGTGGCCATTAAATTCACTCCTATGAGATATTGAGTGCTTTGCTTTTTGACCAGGCTCTGTTTGATGTGCTGCACCATGCTATTATCCCCAGCTCCTCACTGAAAGTCCTCCACAGCCAAGTGGCGTGAGCATTATAAAGGTGTTTTTATGAAACTCCCGTTGAGCGCCTGGTCAACATTACCAGTTTCAAAGAGACACTTGAGGGAAATAAATGGAAACTGCACACAAAGGCAAACAATAAACATAAACCAAGTCTTAAAGACAACACCTTTCATCCAGCTGTACGGTAAGAATACATCAGGCTATATTTCAGGGCTCCAGGCTCATGATTATGCAGTGCTTATGCTTATCAGTGTTATTAAACTTGCTGGAGGAAATTCTGATGTTCTACTTGAATACACACACAATTAGACCATCTCACATTTTAAAAGAGCAAGCCTAATTGCAATGTTTTATTGACTCTTTGCTTGAGTGACTCTGATAAAGAGGTCTTAAGCTGCCTTTGGCACAGGCAGGATGAAATAATTTTCACTTCAATTTATGATGCTGATTAGGGCCATTCATAATTCAGTGATTCTAAATAACATTGTCCACTGTTTTACATATACAAATGTTTCCTCAAGTTTTATCTGATCACAATTATATTTTCTACCGTCTAAATTTTTTTGTTCTCAGTGATATGCCTATTTATTAAATTCAAACCTGTAATGACTGATTTCGTGGTCACTCAGGGGCACAAAACAAGCTTTGATCACAACATTGACATATCACCTCTCATGTTGGTGCAGTGAATTTGTGAAAAAAACAGCCTATGAAAACTTCCCACAGACACCGAGCACATTAGAATTAATCTGAAGTTGTGTTTGTCCACCTGATCTATGTTAGTTCAATGTTTTTAGCTCTGTTTTTGGTCTCTACCCACTTCTGAAAGATATTTGTTTAGAGATGCATATGCGAATGATAATTCTCCACGTTTGTCACTATGAGTGACACTTTTCACATTACACATAGTCATTTGATCCATTATTAATATAAAAACATTGATTATAGCTGCTCTCATGTCGCCATTTTGTTTTGGTAAATTTGACCGGAGCAGCGGGTTCATGACCCCTCTCCTCTTACATGATTAACATGCTGTACTGAATCAGGCTGTGAAAAGTGGGCATGAGTTTAAATAGGTGTGATGAAAGTGTAACCCTACCCAGCGGCACTCTACACTTGGCTGTGTGGGGCATCTGAGGTATGAAGGCGGTTTCAGTTGCCTCCGAAGCTGTATCACAACAACTGAATGGCGGCTGATTTGAAGGGCATGTCGAAGCAAGCGCCTCAATCGTAGCCACAGATGTCCTCTAAACCACAACCCATTACAAGGATTTCTGCCTTCATTTAGTGCAGAGGATAACAACCCCTGACAATGAAAGTCAATTAGTGGGAAACACAAGTAAATACTGCATGAGAGCAGAGCTTTCCGATGTAAAGCTCTGAGCAGGGATTGTACACTACGTCTTCATATGTCAAGGCCGTGGCTGTCTGCCAGCTAAATGTGTTGGGCCAGAAAGATATGCAAATTCAGATGAGTGTTGACAGCCAGTCAATTGTCATTCAGCCCGTCTCCCAGCCTCTCGGGACTCATCTGGCTTTTTGCAGGGCTCCTCTTCACTGCTTGCTCACCTCACGCTCCTCTGCCTTAATGCATACTAACGCATACAGCGGAGGCATGCGGCACCGTGTTCAGTGTTAATATGAGGTAAAAGCTCCCACGCTCTCTTTTCTGCTGGTGCGGCTCTGACAAGCGGATGGGTCAAAGAGTCACAAACTTGTAGAGGATCCTGGAGGTAAAGTTAGTTTTTTCTTTTCAGCTACTCAGAAGCGCAGTGGATGAGAATTTCTCTGACCTTCGGTTAGTGGTGGTTAGTGGTTCAGAACACCTCATCTCATCTGCTTCCTCCTCCTCCTTCTCTGCTTTTAGTCCTCTATGTCACTCAGCTACTCCACTCAGAGTAGATCTGATTTCTTTTTCTGAAGATGACTAGATCAGACTTGAAGCTAACCTCTTTCCATTTTATTTCCTTGATTCAAAGTTATTTTTTCGAGCTCAAGTTGTAATAAAGAATCCATTTGTCCTTGTGCTTGCTGTTGTGGTTACACATCCACAGAAAGAGTGAGTTGACGTCTGACAAACGCAATTCAAGTCATGACTGACTCCTAATTGAAAATATCGGACGCCACTGTTTTGTAGACTCATTATAGCTAAATTGGGCTGAATAGTGTTTTTTTCCTCCCTGTCTTTGTTCTTGGCAGCCCACTAAGTGCTTGCAGCTGTCAGTTGAGTGTATTCTCCTTGCCCAGTATATGTGGCTTGGCTGCACTTTTAGCTGGCTTTGTCCTTACTCTGATGACAGTATGCTATGACTGATTTCCGTTGACTCACTTTCATTGTAGCCGCAATGCATCCCTCACAGAAAAATCCAACTGGGTTTTTTTGCAAGTGGTTGATCTCATCTGGTTAACGCTGTGGCGTAACTAGGCTTTGCGTGCAGTTGGCTGATTATTTAAGCAGTTTGCTCATGAAAAGAAAGAAGAAGAGATGACAGAAATAATTGTACTGATAATGGTACAATGCATCATGATGTACAATGACTAAACGGTATTTGGATGTGGAGGATATTGGCTTAACTTTCTCACATATGAATCCTCTAGCTTCACTTCCGCAAGTACAAAGAATAAATGAGCGCTGAAAACACCCTCTATTAACCCGCTCAACTGATATCTGCGAGGACGTGTTTGCTGCAGAAAGCAGGAGAATGGTATTTCAAACCTTTGTCCTGCCAGATCTTTCATGCAAATTACTCACACTAGAACCAGCTTATCTGTGAACAATCATAGGGTGGCATTTGGAAGATGGTGAAATAGCACCACATGATTTTCATATCTGCATAGAGCTCAGTCAGGTCTTTACACAAACTCCCACGCAAAAACAAACACAAAAGCCTCTTTGAACGCACACATCAGCTGTTTATCTTAAAATAGTCTGCCACCGCACAGCTCAGATCCCGTACCCTGCACTTTGTAAATGGTTGGCAATTACACACGGTCTATTAAGGAGTTGTTATTTAATTCATTAGATATGGCTAAATTGCAAAGTTCATTCATTCTAATAAAGCAGTAACTTTTATCACACAAGGCCAGGTATGAGTATAGAGGGTGAGATTATAGCCTCCATGTGCGCAAATAAGATTAGAGTGCTGGCTGTAATGGCTGTTGACAAGGTGAACGGGACAGTTGTTCCAAGAAGGAAAAAAAAAAAAAACACTGGATGACGGTGGGTTCATATGATTCACAGAGCACGCTGTTTTCATGGTGAGTTTATCCACATGATTAATGGCCGTTCAGATTTGCATTTGAACATTACCTAAGGAATACATCTGCATCGGCCTTACTGGATACTAATGATCCAGTGCACCCCTAATAAACTGAAGTGAGAATTCAAATGAGGCTCAACCTGCCTGTGAGGCTAGCTTCAGCAAACACCAGGACAGCTGGCAGAGAAATCATTGTGACTAATGGTTTCAGTGTGAGACAGGAGCAGGGCTGTGGGTGGTTGTTTTACCATGCTAAGAAGAACAGACTTTGTTTGTCTTTCTATAGTGTAGAGCCACACTGTGTGATGCTTGAAGTGTTGGCTTTGTTTTTTGTTTGTTTGCTTTGCTTTTCTTGCCGCTGTACTGTGACACCAGGAACTATCAAAAATATGTTTTTGTTTCACTTGTTTTCCTCCTGAGAATGAGGGCGGAGGATGCATTAATGCCTTTGGAAGAGGGTGGACGAATCCAAGACTGTTTATGCTGTCACCCGGAGGTGTCGGTCTCCTCTCTGTCAACTCGTGTTTTGACTTTATTTGGATTCTGCTCAGGCTCCTTTGCTGTGGTAAACATAATACGCTGTGACCTGTCCTCAGGGCAAATGATCTGATTTGCTCTCCCCTTGTCTTTTACTCCTAATCGCATCTACCTTAGAGCCAGAAAATGGTTGTGCAGCTGTCATAACTGAAGTACAGCGCGGCGTGATGGGAGTGCATGTTTTTGCTATTATCTATTCTATCTGAGCCAGAACAGAATACTAAAACCTCCACTGCATCCCTCTTTCTCACAGACCGCTGCATGATCAATACCCACATCAAAGGCTCTGTGGAGATAGCAGGATTCTTTGAAGCATGTTTGTGGAGTTGGATTTGCTGAGCTAACATGGTCCACACAGAACCCCCTTGAATAAGCTTGTTTGGCTAGCATCCTCTCTGTTTGTAGAAGAACTGAGTGGATTCTAATGGAGAACAGACAAGGCCTCTCCCTTGTCTTTTTCCTCCCTTTGAGCAGCTAAATACATCCATAGTGCCAGTGCTTTTTGCTCATCTGACATATGCTTCATTGCATGCCAGCTCAAATATTTATCTAATATCAAATTGGCTGTAACATTTTGGAAGCAGCGAGATGCCAGAAAATATTTCTCATCGAGGACATAAAATAACTTGCATCATGTTTCACAGTGCCAAGTGCAAATATGCCGGGTAATTACTGATTGAAATGAGATGGAGTTCAGGCAGGAGCAGTGCTGTTGTGTGGGTACCTCGTGTTGTGACTTGAACAGGCAGACAAGAATTTCCAACAGTGATTATTGTGCACTCAAAACACGACCTGTGTCCCTGGAAAGCTATTAACTATTTACAAAAGTGCTTTCTGTCTTGTAAATGGGAAAACAGTGCATTTGGGACTTTGTGTGGGACAAAGTGGGTATAGATGGAGTGGGGATGAAGGTTCAACCATGATAAACAGAAAAACAAATTACTCCTGTCAGCCAATCAGCGAGAGTTAGCAACTCAACAACCAGGGGGCAGCAACTGTGGATTCATCTCTCCAAGACAAGGATGACTGGCCCTTACATATAAATTACAAAATAAGCCGCATTTGTGATGCTTTTGACTTTTTAAATTCACGCATTGTCAAATCTCTTCCTAGGTAATTGCACTATTTGGTATACGCAGTACGAAGGTTTGACTCCCCAGTCAGCTGTGGCTCATTTGAAAGTGAAATGTGGGAAAACGCTGACATCTTTCTCTTCCTTTCCAACACCAGGGGCACCACTGCATTTGCATCCCTGTCTCTCTCTCAATCTCTTTTTCTTTCTCATTTACATTATGGATGGTTCATTTAGCTTACATGACCGAATGAATACATAACCCAGGGCAATTCAAAATACCATGAAGGCCTGTAGGGATAAAGTGAAACCACACAGGCAGAAAAGACTGCTGCACCGCCATCTGCCACAGCCTTTTATTCAGCTCTTCCCCTCACATGCGGTGGACAAACATTGGCCTGAATTAGATGGCTGGACCCATCAAGGTGTATCAGTTAAATATGGTGAGAGATGATTTACAGGAACATGATAAAAACGTGTTGCAGAACTGTGCAAGCAGCTGTAGAACGAGAGATACTTCGTATTCAGAGTTTGGATGATCTCAACCAGTGATGTAAGTGCACAAATGTAATCATGGATTTGGCACTTAACTGCTCTAATGTAAGCCTCAAAGCTAAGTTCGGCTAACTAGCTTACCTATAGCAGTAATTAAGCATTACTTCCAAGACCAAAGTACACACGATTAACAAACGGCATTAGTTTGCGTCTTTTTCAGGTTAACAGCTGCTCCTGGATGCTTTTAGAGATTAAGCTAACATTAGCAGCTCAGTTCTGCTCTTAATTGGATTTGGTGAAGTTTTCACTCAGTCAACTATACCAGGAATAACGTCACATTCCCCAGACTCATTGGTTGGTCCTGGTCCTCAAAGCCTTTTTCTCTTGTAATGTTAAAAGCGGTATCATACTGTCTGAAAAATATTAGCAAGTATGTTCGCGTCGTCTTATAATACTGGGACTAACTAGTTTTGAAATGCAATACAAAGATTGACAAAAACAAAAGTTCCTCGTATTTCGTGTGGACCATCAACTGGTGAGAACGCTGTCCGTGACCTACTAGTTTAGCCTCAGTCTTATAGCACAATATCACCTGTGAAGCCGTAATCAGTCGGAATCATTAAAAACTCAGCTGAAGACAGTGGTTGCAACCGACTCAGAGATGATTCCAACCGACCAATAAATAACTAAGATTTTCAATAGTACTTTTGCCATTCTAGTTCGACAGTTGACAGTTTAGAGAGACAGAAAACAAGACAGAAAACCTCATTAACTCGGTCACTCCTTTCTGTGGAATAGACACTCAGGTGTCTGCTCCTTAGTGGGCAGTACATCAAGATTTCGGACTCTTACCTGTCCTTGTCGTATTGTATCATCACTAACGGCGTGTTGAGTTGCAAAAAAATCATTTTTTATGTAAAAAAATGCCATACATTGCTGGCTTGTATGCAGAAAGTAGTTTACAAGCCACTGATGCCAATTTTGTCATTCTACTGAGGATTTTTTTAAGGGCTCTATGCAGTGAATGAATTTACACAGTCAGAGTTCGGACACTCAAATAAAATGAAGCAGAGGTTATCTATAGTGCATTGGATAGTAAATGCTGAATGATTTCAGACACAGCCAAAGTCTGTGAAATGTGAGAGTCAGAGAGATAAAGAAAGATAAAGTAAGTGAGTAGGCCTGCATGTGTTGAGTAGTCGAGTAGTTTTGCTTATCTGCATGTTCTCTATGTGTATGTGTCTTATGGTTGGCTAGAGCTGTTAACATTACAGCAGCAAGGTGTAACTAACGATAAGAATTTAATACCTGCATTCAGATTACAAACATGCTATGGCACACAATGCAAGCTTTTATTCCTGCTGCCAGCAAGTATGACGGCACTCTGTTTCATCACAGGCACGAATGACACAATGGCCCTAGTGACAAGCCGGTTTCACGAACCCGAGGTCTCAATGAACTTAATGACGGAAAAACCACAAGCACATAAACACAGACTGGCCCACTTGGAGCGAGACCGCTGCGTTCCAAATTCACAAGGAGACATTTGACGAGTAGCTGTTATTGCGCATCAGTGATAAAAGATGCAGAGTGAGAAAACATTTGTGTAGGGACCAGATTGCGAGCTCCACCGCCGAACCTTCAGCTCTCTCAGTGACAATCATCAGCAGCAGTTCTCCTGCTCTGCTTTACATTAGCACCACAGCTCAAGCCTGGACAGGTCCATGGCTGTTATCTCAATGATGTTCTAATTCTAGTCAAACAGTTCTGTGTTTGACTCAATAGAGGCAGTGTTAGTCAGGAGAGTCAATATTAGCAGAGCACACAGAGCAGGGCTGGTGTTAGGAGAGAGACGGAGAGGTGTGTGTGTGTGTGTGTGTGTGTGTGTTGGTAGGCGGGAGTGTGTGTGTGACAGGATACATGGTTAAGTGTGCTCTGTTAGTGAACCTTGACGTGGTAATAACAATAAAGGTAATAGGAAAAAAGAAAAAACAAACTCCAGCTTACTTTTTCCTTAGTGGCTTCCGTGATTTACGTGAGTGACATTTCTTTTATCGCCTGTCTTTTATGCGGATGTTACTTTCAAACATCACAGCTCCTTAGGTCAGGCCTCTCATTCAGCCATTTGGCCAAGGGCGCTCTGTGCAGTCAAGACCAGACTTGCTGACAGTCCCACACGAACAGCTCGGCACTTCAGCCAAAGGTTTCATTCTTGAAGTAGAATTTGTTTCAGTTTATTCAAGGTCAAGCAACTGCAAACATCATCAACCTCATTATGATATTGTCACAATCAGATCGCACAGCTACTACATTAATGCTTCCATTCAATAAATGTGTTGTGGATGAATAAACTCAAAGCGAAAGTCAGTACCAAAGGCTATTAACTGTGATTTCCCTAAATTAAACATGCAGTGGCAGAAAGCATATTTCTGGCCGAATAAAACTTTAATTACAGAGGGTAGCTGAATAATGTTTGAGTTTTTGCCTCATTTGCAGTTATGAAGTAAGAGGAAATTATAAACTCATCAGCCAACAGAACCCTCTGTTTGTTCTGTACAGTTTAATCTACAGGATATTTTGTAAAACAAGCAAAAAATATTGAGTTTCTGCATTTTCCATTTTATATATATATATATATATGTGTATATATATATATATCTATAATAACAAGAGTAAATTGGAAAAACAATTTTCTTGTACTGATCAGCATGCTGTTGTATTGACTATTCATAGCTTTCATACTCTAAATGTAAGAATGTTATTAGGGCCTTGATAACAATTTTTTTCATTGTACTAAAATTTGGTGGTTTCCAACCCATGCGGCTGAGCCCCCACAAAACTTTGTTTATTTACAGAGTTCTGAGAGTTCAGAGTTCTGTCTTTCTATACTGTGTGACATTGAGGATATTGCTGAATCTAAGAGGGGAAACAGAATGGAGAAAAACACTTCCAGAACCAGCAGCTTCCCACTTGTCGATTCAGTTATTAACATGACTCTGCAGTTCCCCTCCACCCTACAGAGCTTTATGGCTTCTTTCAATTCACTGTTTTGGTTTTCTGGCCCTAAACTTTACTGTTCACTCCTACTGCTTTCTTCCGCCCTGAATCCAGTCACAGTAGGCAGCTGTTTTCAGCAAAATAAAAATGTAAAAACCTACTGTGCACCACCTGCAGACTCCCTACCTGGTGAACATCTTGGAGCATTTAGCCGCTTAAAAGCCAGATACTTCCCTTAGGAGCCTAAAGACCAAATACAGAGCTAAAAATAGAGTGAATATTGCACTTAGAATTATGAGGTGGACACTAACACGACTCCAAGTAAATACATAGAGTAAAAAACGGGCTGTTTGAGAATAAATTTGCCATATCAATTTTTATAAAGTATATTTACAGGTAGTTGTGCTGTCCCCAGTGGCCGTAAAAATCAGACAAGGCAATTTTTTTCAGGTGCTTTAAACACGGTGGTTTTTTTTTTTTTTTATCATAAATTATTTCCATCACGTCAAAAAGTACAAAAATAAAGCTCTGAACGTAAAGAAAAACCTCTCTTTTTTTTAAGATAGAGGCTCTGTGAAACATGCTGTATATTGTAGATCACTAGTCTGATCATTAGAACTGAACCACTGACTCTTTTCATCTGAGATGTGAGCCGCAATTCTGAGGTCTAGAATCAGATGACACAGAGAGCTACGTGGCGTCTATACCCGTCGAGCAAATCTGTAACGTAGTGACATAAAAACATCACAACAGTGTGATGGCTGTCACACATTCAGCTAAGCTCCTGCGGCAGCTGTGATGATAGCAAACAGTCAGTCATGTCTGACTGAGCCTGTGGCCTTGTTAGTGGTAATAACTAGAGTAAACAAACAGCAGCAGTGTATTTTAAGGTCATCAAAAACATCAACCAAAACCTCCCAGTCAGCACAGAGAAGCGGCCCTGATGTGGCAGTACACTCCTCCTATTTAAATCTGCTGACAGGAGAAAAAGCAACATTAGCTAATGCACTACTTAAAGACCATAATCGCTCTTTCCCCTACTGTTAATGAATGCTAATTAGGAGTCTGGAGCAGTTTCTGGCGTGTGCTGGCTGCTCCTCTAATGTGCCGTATTGTTCCTCTCCTCGCTCCAGCTCAGCACTAATGCTGCTGTACCAGCTATTAAAGTCAGATAAGCTATCCATCTTTAGCATTGCCAGCCAAAAATCCACTAATAGCTTAGCCACAAAATTGTTAATTTCCATGCTTCCCTTTCCTGGTTTGAGAGGTCTCTTTCTGTACGTAAAAATGGGAAGATATTCCTCTTTGTCTCCCCAGTGTCACTCTGTCAGCCGGCTGTGCTGCACATGATCCATTTTTTTTTTTCCTACCCACATTTAACATCCCAACACAACTCTGTCAGGGAAACAGGCTGCTACATTCGTGGGCGCCTCTTTGCCGAGGCTGTTTCAGCATGACGCTTCATCATGGATACTGTCATGAAAGCCTACAGGCAGTACACAGTGCTCCATCCATGATAAATGGGCCCGTTACTCTTAAAACTAACACAGTACTGCATTTTGGGAAACCATCTTAATATGTGGGCTGTAATAATGTGATCCAATCCATGAAACGACTTGGCTGCAATAAGGTTGAGCACAACCACACTTTTAACGAGGATTAGGAGACATATTAGCTGCCACATGATCCTCATTCCAGATTCCTGTTAATTTTACAACTGATTTTAAGATCTGGCAGTTACCCGTTGGCCAATTTAGATTACACAGGCAGCAGAGGACTTGAAGCGGAAGTTGGTAGTATGACAAAAAAAATAAGTCTTATGCATACATACTTCTGCAGTGCACATTTTCAATGTTTGTAGTTAATAAATTGATTTAAATAACTTTAGTTTAAAACTTGGCTGGACAGCCAAGGGCTAAGGAATGGATATAAACTGTAATAGTATATTCACTGGATTGGTCCAATAGCTTGATGCGTTTTACCCAAATTTCTTTTAAATTTATCCCCACAAGCCTAAACATAGGCTGAGGTCCAGATCAAGCCTTAAAACTACAGTTAAAGAACAATGTAGAAATGCTCTGATAACTCCTGTGGACAGTTTTTTTTTTAATCACTTTTTTGAAATCTCTCCATTAAACCATGTTGTTTGTTTTTGCTGTATTCTTTATTGCCTTAATTCCCTATTTCTTTCCAGTTTTGGCTCTGCTTTTATTTCACTTTTTCTAATTCCTCAACAAAATTGAATGCCTTCATTTTGTCTTCAGCCTTTTATGTTTTGTGTGTAATTTTATTTAATTTTCTTTCCTTCTTGAAAAGCACATGGAAACTCTGACAAAACTATCTCACCTCAGGTCTGTTCATGAGCTGTTCTGGAGCTTCTAATCGTATCACATCATCCTTGTCAACAAACAGATTAAATGTTCATTTTATCTAAGCAGTTTACGATTTCTTGGCAACGTTGGCTTAGACGTTGAGCTGCAAAGTGTTCCTAGCTTTAGCATGATGTAATGACATGAGCTGTTGTTAAACTATTTACATGATACATAAACATGGCTATCAATTAGTGGAGGACATTTCATAAACTTGATGTGACCCTAATGATGCTCAGTCATTCACATCATTTGGAGAATGTGAAGAATCCATTGTTTCACTGAGTAAATCAATGACTCACACTTTGCTCTGGTGAACAATAGTCTGTCCATGTTTGTGAGACACACTTTCTGAAATCACTGTGACAAATTTTAGCGTTTCTACGAAATTAAAGGTCTGTGAGGTCAAACACGTCCACTTCAGCAAATCATGTCCTCCGTCAAATAAACCTTACCAGGCCTGGGAGCGATCGGTGAGGTGCTCATCTAAAGTGATCCAAAAAATGAATTTAAATATGAGTGCATGGTTGGATTGAAGCAGTTGTTACCCAGACCAGTCATTTTGACAAAGTGCCCCTTAACTGCTGCTTTTCCTCTAGAGGCCTGAGCTAAAACAAATTCCCAGCCACCCAGATGTTCAGTTCTGACACCTACAGACGCCTATGTCTATGTCTATGTCACGCCCAGACAGTGGCATTCTATTTTATGAATCTGAAACTAAACCACAGACATGCACAGAAGAACAGTGCCTCAATGAATTTAACAGCTCCCTCGTGAAATGTCTTTTTTTTTTTTTTTTGGCCACTGAGCATTCAAGAATAAGCTGATGCGTGAGTGAGTGTAAATTTCACAACCTCAAATTTTTCATCGGCGTACAGATGAAACAGTCGCCTCAGAATGAGGAAACCAGCAAGTGATGAGTTTATAGAGCGTGCATGAGTTATGGTCTTGTGGTTCTACAGACGTGCTTTTCTCTGTGGCAGTGCGACATGGGAAAAGTGAGCTTTTAATGCTTTGTGACTTCATGGCTGTTCATCATGCTTTTTCATTTTGACATCTACAGAAGTGAGGTTTACCAGTTCCCCTGATAGTCTGGTGTTACACTGACAAAAGTTGATGGAGTTCACAGAACCTAGCATTGCTTAAATTTGCTCTGGAGTGGATTGTGTGAACCAATTAATAAGGAATTATATATCCTTTCTACATTATGCATTTAAGTGATGTATTGTATATTTGATTGAACACAGAAGCTAATTTCACCCCAATTACAAAAAAAAATCTTTTTTTTAAGCCCAATCTTGAAATAATTTAGTCTTTGTGTTAAAAGTAGAGACCTACTATTATTACTATCACTATTATTAGTAGTGTTGCAGCTAGCATTTATTTTCATTATTGATTAATCCGCTGATTATTTTCTAATGGTCAATTCATTGTTTGGTCTATAAATTGTCATGTATAGTGATTTTTGTCTTCAAATGTCCTGTTTTGTCTCAGTTTTCTTGTTTTGTCTTCAGTTTACTGCCACACAAGATTCTGATAACATAGAATATTTGAAATTTTTACTTTAATTGATCATTTTATGTAAATTCATGTTGCTCATTAGTTTTCTCTTTATTAACTAATCAATTAATCGACTATTTTTTTAAACTGTTATTATTAGTCATCCACTAAAAACTTAGCAGGAGAGAACAAAATTTTAGTTAATGTTGCACATTGTGCATTTGTAGGAGCTGCTTTACTCCTTGGATGGACTAAAATGCATCAAATTTTATTCACTCTCATCAAATCTAATCAAATAGAGATTTTATGACTCATCGAATCTTTGTTTAAAGAGACAAATCAAATCTTTTTTTGGATTACATCTTTATTTTGTGTGAAATTTCAGAAAGAAAAATCTGCTGCATTGAAGGTTCTCAAGACAACAGTGCCCTTGAGAATTCCTCAAAGGAAGAATTTTGGAACAACCAGGACATTTCCTAGAGCTGCCCAGCCAAATTGAGCGATCAGATGAGAAGGGCTTTGGTAATAGAGGAGACCAAGAACCCGATGAACCCGATCACTCTGGCTGAGCTCCAGAGATCCTGTGTGGAGATGTGATAAAAAACATCCAGAAGGACAACCAATTTTAAGCATCATGTCTGGTTTCCTTCAGACATGATGCTTAAGATTGAGCCCAAACAGTTCAATCTTGGTTTCATCAGACCAGAGAATCTTTGTTTTTTCACAGTCTTAGAGTCCTTATGGGTTGTTTTTTTTTTTTTTTTGCAAACTTTCAGGCTTCGTTCTGGTCATTCTACCATAAAGCCCAGATCAATGGAGTGCTGCAGTGATAGTTGTCCTTCTGGAAGTTTATCCCATCTCCACACTGCTTTAGACTCTGTGACCTTCTGTCACATAACTCTCACCTTCCATCTCTTCACACGTGTGATCATGTTGCAGGTCTGATTGTGATCACACCCAAAACAAGACGGGAGACGCAATCCAGTAAACTTCACACACTTACTTGTTACATGTAAACCATAAATCAAATTGATTGACAAAAAATCACAGCTATCCAGTAGCTGAGCTCATATAGGAAAGAACAATGAATACATTTCTCTTAAATGCAGTTGAACGTGCTGCAGCATTTTCATAAAGAAAACCTCTCAAATCCAAATTTGAGCTCTTCTACCAGCTGCTTCTTGTCCTGTCACTCTCCAGCCTGGGGGAGATATTTCCGTGGAGGAGCATTAAGCTGAGGCAACAGCACTTAAATTATAAACCTGAGACCGTGGGGTCAAATACCACAGAGTACCAAAGAAGATCTGTTCACACCTCCTCTTAGAGAAATAGAAACTACAGCATCCTGTAATTGGCAGCGGTTTCCCAATGATGTGCCTGCAGGGTGGGATAGTAAAAGTGTGTGTATTGACAGGTGGATGAGCGGTTAGCTTCATGTCATACAGCTCTTACCTCAATCCCCGATCAGTGGAGCTGTTGACTCACACATACATCCCCTTCTCCACCCTCTGCTGCACCGACACAGCCGCTAACAAACAACTTAACATGCAGTGGAATGTGGCTCAACACTGAAGCAGTGGGTGAACAGGTCTTAATGAACCACAAACAGCCGCAGGACTCTGGGGCGCCAGCACCTCATATAACAGTGGCTATTATTGTTATTATCATCATCATCATTATTATTATCATTCCTTCTTTTGCTCTCTCATTTCTCAGATAGTCTGGCTGTTGCCAAAACATCAGCTTGTTATCTGAGAAGTGATCAGCATGTGCCAGCGGAAGGTTTACGCGGCTGAATTCTCACAAGAGGCTTCACATTTGGGTGAAGTGCTACAGGTGTGAGCATTCCTTTCCACACTGGCAAGGGATGGAAAGATTGTTCTGTGAATGAGGGTAGGAAACTGCCACACCCTCAAGCTCAAGATTTCTGAGATACGGATTACCTGTGAACCAAAGGTCAAAGGAAAACAAAATCCCTTACAATCTCCACTCCATCTATTTTATCCTTCTACAGCAACTTGCAAATAGCAGAAGCTGTTCTTTGATATGATCCCTGACAAGGATAATCCAAGACCTTGTTACACCTCTTTTAGACTTAATTGCTACCTGTCACAGGACAGGAATCTTCTCTCTTTTACAAGGCCCATAATAGCCGAGAGCATCGATCTTCTTTGTGGTGTAACTCATCAATCTAAATAGGTGGATAAGTAATCTGGCAGATGAAAGATAAGAGGGAAGCCGTTAGAGGTAATGCAGCCAGTTTGAGAAGCAGCTTGTGGTGAGATTCTTTGTGTTTTCCTGGGCGGCGCCACACCACGCCGTTTTGCCTTGAGTACAAAAGGAGGTGGCAATGCAACAAGCCTAACCTGACAAGAGGTGTCCTGTAGTGTTCTCTGCTGCCTCGCCTGCCAGGCAGATGGGAAACAGTGTCATGTCCTGGGTGTCGGCCACTCCCCTGCCCTGAATCACTCCTCTCTTCACCCACAGAGCAACGGTGAGGGCGGGGAGCTAATCGCAGCATTTCAAAGGTGAGTGATTTATACGGCAGCTGTTCCCCAGTGTGCCGGTCTGAATGCCTGTGCCCCATGTTTAACAGCTGACAAACACATGCTTTTTCTGTCGCAGTTGCATTTATGGCCTCACACACAATTCTATTAGTGCAACCTTGACCATACAAGGGTGTAAAGAAGTTTTTATGATGCTGTTATCCAAGTCAATCAAGAAAGATGACTACTTCAGCGATGCACATACTGACATGACCATACAGGCATCAGCATGATATCAATGACTTGAAGAGCAAACCGTTCCAACAGCTGAACTCCTCTCAAGGACAAAACTTTTACTTGTTTTATTTTCGATTACATTCAGAAATCACAAAACATTCTCCGTATATGATGTCTGAGCTCCTTAAAATGAGAGAGGGCTCAGAAGTAGATTCCACCAGTTGTCTGATATTTGAGACCTCTCCATTAACTCACAGCAGCACACTGGGAGAGTGTAACCTTATTTCACGCTGGCTCTCAAATAGTGCTGGGAATTTGTGAGGCAGTTAGTGGCCGTCATTAATAACGACCTAGGCTGGGTTGACAGCTGCTGATTGGAATGAAGAGCTGTGCTACAGCAGACAGCTACAAATTTCCCTGACAGCCAGGTCTCCATTACTGGGCGTCAGCTGCCAAAACAGCAGTAATCAGAGAAGGAGAGAGGAGAGAAAACATGCTTTCTCACCACAGACACCTTCCTTTTCCTGGTAGTTTTAGAAAACAGGAAGACGCAAACACACATACACACACATCTTACTATGTTGCACCAGATAAAATGCTGAAATAACTGCTGAACTTCTGAGAGGTTCATTTGTTTCTGTGGGGCATTGTTAAAGAACCAGTCTGGAGTAACTTTGACTTCTTGCCTCTGCTGACCCTAACCCTACGTAGTCAGGAGCATTAAATGCCATTGATGGAGGGTTCTGTACACATTCAAACAAGACACGGCTCTCCTTGGAATGATGTTTATGTTATACAGTTTTTCACCAGCAAATATGTTTTGAGAGAATATAATGAGAACGTAATGAGGAAATGTATTAATGGCACCTTATGGAGTTTCTGACCACTAGTAGTATGGCCCTGCCATTTGGCTTGACCATATGTCAGAAGTGGTGTAGTAGTATGTAAAGTATGTATGTAAAGCTTCTCTTTTCCCTTCTGGGACTTTATACCAAGAGTCAACTTCTTTCATTTGCTTCTGAGACCTGGGTTTTCCGTCTTTCTAACTAGCATCGGGTCTTTGGCGACGAAACGCGAAATTGCATTTGCAGTTTGTTGTGCTTTGATTTGATCTGTTATCATATCGGACAATGACTGAGAAGGCAGACAGGGAAGACTGCTGCTGGGGTTTTAACTAATGCTACCACTAGAGGCTTGCGTGTGAGCTTGGATGCTAGCGCTGGTAATTTGGGAGTGCAGAGTTTAACCATCGTGGTGCTCAGTGGGACGGCACCAACAGTAGAAAAGGTTTGTTGTGTTCCTCGTTTTGGCAACACAGATCACCCGCACATTTTGCAAGGGAAGTTGCCCCACTGTCAATCAAGCGTTAGGAATCCTAACCATTTCCCTACCACCGATGTTGTGTGACCTCTCTGGGTCAAAATTTCATCATCCTATGTGTACAAGCAATACAGCATGATTAATGTCTTTTATGGATATCTTGGTTAAAGTTATGAAAAGCTTGTGTTCTGTGGTTAAATAGAGAAAAGTTCAACGCTGTCTTGAAGGACAATATATGCAGTGGATAATTTCACAATATTGAACCAAACCCCAATCTTTTAAAAGCTGAAAAATAACCACATGTGGTGCCAAAGACACAATGTTAACCCTAGTCTCCAGTGTCCACTGTCCATCTCCTCTTGACTTCTATGTGGTGCAAAAATGTAGTTCCTTTTCTAGAAAAAAACCCTGCCAGCACATATAAACCAGGCAGCAATTATTTCCCTCTAAACAACCCCCCCCCCCAAAAAAAAAGTACATTGTCTTTATATTCCTGCACTGAACAGCCAAAGACGGCAGGCCAGAGACGTTTTTGCCAAAGGCGATTCAGCCTCAACATGTTGCCGCAAAGTAATACAGTCATTTTATCAAATAAACATGCATAATTTTCCCAAGGACAAAATTATAGATGCTGCACAATATATGCCTCACAGAGTGCTTACCACATGAATGGCAGTCAGGCTGAGATCTACTAAAGCATGAACCGTGTACGCTTATGTGAATACAATTTGGTAAAAACAGGGACCATCGAGAGTAATGGCGGGAAGCTGGATTCCCACCAGTATGGTCCTCAAACTGTCTGATCGTGTAGCTATACTTGTGTACGTGAGGAGGGCAAGCGCAGAATTTTTTCAGTGGGAGGAGTAAAAGTGAAACTCTGTGGCCTTGAACAGTTTGATCCCTGTAATGACAGAGGGCTTTGGTATGGGTCAACCTGTCAGCGCTGCGCTTCCACTGATCCCTGCTGCTCCCCACTGCAAGGCATGTGAACACGGTCATCCACACTCTGTCACACACACATTTGGAAAAATGTCACTGGGTGCGTCCTAACATCCACCAGGGAAGCTGTATATACTGATCCTGATTTTTTGGACTAACTGAGATATTGGCTGAAAAGCAAACACACTTCACTGATCACTGAAACACACAGCCCTGCCCAAATGTTCTTTTATGTATGGGGCCATTAGCTCATCGTGGGTTCTGGAAAAATGCTTAACTAGGATGCTTAACTTTAGCCCAAACTCTGTCAGCCCAAAAAACAGATGCAGTCAGCGCATTTAAAATCAATAATTTCTCAAACTTCCTCTGGATGCTGTTCTACACATAAACTTCTGCATGCACTCTGTAGCTAGAGCACAGGACAGATTAGGTATCTGAGTCGCATAGATTACAGTGACATGAGTAATCAGTGATGCCTCATTTCTTCTAGGAACTCGGTTTTCTCATTTTATACCGAGCGAACAAACAAACAAGCTCACAATGCACATCAATCCCCCGCATGCAGATACAGTACGCGTGAACATGCATATGGACCACAGAGCTTTTACAGGAGGTGGCAGACAACCGAGAATGGGAGGCTTAATTTTATAGCTGCCTCTTCCTTGTCAGCTTTACTCTTGGCAGCAATAAAACACTCCATAATAAAAGGCAGTATCCAAGAGAGGCAGCAAGACTGCAGCTATAGATAATCCACTCAGTTCACAAGGCCCGAGCAGCGTTTGCATTTCTTGCCCCAGAATTCATTTTTGTAGGTTTACTTCAGTTTTTCTCTGCTTTTTAGCATAATCGAAAGCACAGCGCCTCGGCTTAGCTGCTGGATCAACACGAACAAAGCAATATCGTGACCTTAGTGACAAGTGGGAGAGCAAGCTGGTTAATTAGCACCTACTACATTATCTAAACAAGACCTTTGGAGAGAAGACGTAATTAAACCTCCAGATCAAAACCAATAAGGGAGAAAAGCTGTCGAATAGCAAATTAATATTTGCATTTTTTGTTCCATGTAGACACCAGTAATTGCTGTTATTCTGTAACACAATGAATAAAAACTTGCCTGTACTTCTATATGCTATTAAGCTATGTAGCAAAGCTTGGCCACAGAAAAGAGGTTAAACATTATATATCACTCACAGGACATAACTCTACACATTGTCTGCGTATTTCACTGATACTCTCACTGCCTCTAAATCATTTGCCGCAGTTTATGTCTGTACTTGTAAATCTGTGATCAAGGTTACTTGCAAGCATAGCTGAAATAGGCATGTGCCACTATAGCCACTACAATTCACACAATATTTATGACACAGGATGTCCCATCTGGAGATGCTTCCTGTCTGCTGGCCCCCTGAGGATGGACTGCCTGCAGTTTGTAGCCCTTCTCTGGGGCATCTGCTCTTCTCCTCTGGGTGTAATGTAATACAGTCCCCTGCAGCAGAAAACAGTTTGTCACCAGAGATGTTGATATGGTGTGTTGCTGCAGCTATCGATTATTTTCATGTTGACAATTTAATGTTGAGCTAAAAGGATTGGTTAATCACTTAATCTATCAACAGAAAAATAATGGGCAAACATTTTGTTAACTGATTAACCCTA
This sequence comes from Istiophorus platypterus, assembly GCA_016859345.1. Classification (NCBI taxonomy): domain Eukaryota; kingdom Metazoa; phylum Chordata; class Actinopteri; order Istiophoriformes; family Istiophoridae; genus Istiophorus; species Istiophorus platypterus. The sequence goes on along the minus strand of CM029121.1, from coordinate 17,555,600 downwards.
GTCCAAGCTTTCTAACTGCAAGGTTTGGTTGTTCTTGATCTCTGTTCAAAAGGAAAAAACTCTGTCAACGGCTCTAAAGCTTACTAATAACATTTCTAATTTGTTTATTAGTATGCAAATGACTGGTCCTGTTCAAGAAAAAGGCCAGCACAACGAAGTGAATAAGCTTACAGATATAGATCATAGTTTTTTTTCAAACTGCCTTTTCTGTCTGAGCAACAATCTAAAACTCAAATATATTCAATTTACAATGATGTAAAAGATAAAAAAAAAAAAAAAAGCATCAAATATTCACATTGAGAAGCTAGAACATGTGAATGGCTGGCGCTGGATGGGCTACCAAAATGTCTGGTAATCAGCTAATAGATAAAGCCTTGAAATAAGAAAATGTAATCATCAAATGATAATGTACTTGCACTAATTATGTAGAGCTGCAACTAACATTTTTTTTTCATTAATGGTTAATCAGAGGATTTCTCACTCTCATTTAGTCTGTAAAATGTCAGATAATAGGGAAAGTGTACACAACATGTTTCCAAAACCCCAGGTGATGTCTTCAAATTGGTTATTTTTTTCCAACCAACATTCAAAAAGCCAAAGATAATCAGTTTACTATGATAGCAAATAAACAAAGCCAGCAAGTATTCAAACTGAGAGGTGGGAACCAGGGGGTATTTGCCATTTTGCTGTAAAAAAAAAAAAAGAATTGATTATTATCATTTTTGCTGATTTATTTTCTATTAAACTATTAATCTAACTTCTGTAATGCTTTTCAGTACACTGAATGCCCAACCAGTACACAGGGTTCAAAGCAGCAGAATTAGCCGGTGTCATGCTGGGTCACTACAGTAAAACATCAAGACACGGTGGATTATTTGTGCTATTGTAGGGATGTGAGTAGATACGCTCTCTCTATCTGTACATTTTTCACCTTATAATAAGCGTCTTTTTATATCCCAATTCATGGATTCGGTGGCCTCGGTATCAGATAGTAAAGGTAGATGTGGCCTGAGGGAGTAGACTCTAACAAGGCAGCTGCCCTGATTTAACACAGCGTGAAACTGCTGTTAGTCATAGATCGCCATGACAGCAGCTCTCATTATCACTACCTGGATATGCATGGCATGGTTGTCAGAGCGACGCGGGCACAGGGGACAGCTACACATGATCACCACAAATCAGCCGAGAAATGGGATGTCTGATCACTCTCACCAAATCTGATAAAGGAGTGGAGAAATTCAGATCTGGCTGTTCGACTTTATGGATGTTACAAATGGAAATGCAGATGCCTTATTCAGGGGGAAATTGAGAGGCAGAAATGTTCAGTTGAGTTTATTTAGCTTTTTGGTGAGATAATACCCATATTTCAACATGCAAGCACTAAAAAAATAGGGAGCATTTGATGAACAGCATCCTTAGTTTTGCCACCACCCAGCCACTCACAATCAGACCAGCCTCTCATCCCCTGTGTCCTTCTGTCAAGTGCTGCTGGGGTGCCAGTTCCTCTTGCCCCCACGGCTCTGTGTGCTGAGGGCTACAGGACTGCAGGTGCAAAGCCTGTCTGCCCACTACAGGTGGGGCCCCTCCCTCCGGCTCATTAAACCTTCAGTTGCCCCCCCCCTCCTTCAGCCTCATACGGCTTCTCACACCACACTGATCACACCAATCAAGCTTTGATTTACAGTATTTACACCATCCTCCTGTCCCCATTGTGGCAACGGGGAATCTGAGGAATGCCCCTCCCCTCCCTGCCCTTGATGCAGCTTGAATGCTGCTAAATGTGAGCCAATCAGTGGTGGTGGGTGGAGTGCCAAGCCACAGAACACTTCTTCCCGTTGGCAGCCTTCCCTGTGGTGGCTCTGATCACAGCACAGTGTTAACAACACGTGACCTGGCCCCGCAGCCCACAGTAATTGAGGTTACATCCCAGGCAATACCTTGATGAATAATTAAAAGGCCAGAAACAGAACTCAGAGTGACTTAGCCAGCGCCCTGGGGTCTAATAACGTGCTTGGACTGTATTAGGTAATCTATCCACTGGTGCCAGTTAGTGTCAGACGCACACACACACACACACACACACACACACACAGTCATGCATAAGCACACAATTGGGCCAAGATAAAGGCAACACAATAGTATCAGTCATTGTCAAGGCAGAGTGCTGGTTATGGCTCTGCAGGAACGACATGAGGAATGATTTCTCTGTGACTTGTTGACACTTATCTTGCCAGCAGTGTAGAGTAAAACTGAAAATGCAGCAAAAATACTGTTTGGTATTATATAATTCATAAAGATGTATAAGGATGTTTTAAATCAGATTATACACAAGTGTAACCTAACCCAGACATTTGGAATGTGCATGTGTATACTGTATAATATATATGTGTGTTGGTGTTATGTGTACGTGCGCGAGTAACAGAAGCTAGTTTGTGACCTTGACTACTCTGAAACCTGAGTGTGGAAACACTAGCCCCATTTATAAGTTGCCATTAAGCCTGCAAAGGTGATAAAGATGTACCTCCATACCAGTACCAGTCGTTAAAGCCACTAGCGTCATTCACTGGGTATCAAAGGTCATTCACACTATGCTAAAATATGACTTGTTTTATGGATGACAAACCTGAGTATAACATTAGAAACTGCACATCAAACTGAATCATTTCTGTGGTGACATCTCTACAAACACAACACTCCTTTAAGAGCAAATAAAATAGATGTAACCATAAATAATGTGTTGTGTATAAATAAAAAGGAAGGGTACAAAGAAGATTTAATTGCAATATAAGGGAACAACTGAAGTTACAAAGCTCCCAAAGTAACTGTGAACGAAAAGACAATTCTGTTTGTCAGCACGCAGTAAGAACAAATTAATTTCAGGATGAATGGTATCAGGCTGCAAAAAAAAGTTTGCTTAATACAAATTTAAATGATTTGTGTAGAGACTACTGTGTATATACACTGAACCAAAGTGCTGTTTACATGTTCTGTGGTGCAGTAAGTTAGAGAGAACAGCATGAGCCTTTCCTCTGACAGGCCCCTGTGTGTCACAGCCTCAGCAGTGAGCAGAGGGGAGCTGCCAGTGCAGAATAATTAAGACCTCTGTGGAAGTGACAGGGTCAGTAGGAAGTATGCAGCATAGCAAAGCTCCTCTTCTCAGCTGCTTCCTCTGTGAGCTGTCACGGCCGCTGCGTATTTATAGCAGCATGGTGCAGCACTCTTCTCTCCTCTCCCCTCTACCTCCCAGACAGATGTCACCTTCAAGCTACCATCTCTGGGGCTAAACACAATGCTTTCAGCGGCCTAACAAGCCACACGCGGGCAATCAACAAAACAACGAGAGTCTGAGGACAACATCAACAACACCTCATTCATGCTGACTTTACCAGGCAGGCAGGCAGTAGTCTGCAGCTCCCATTGGGCCAGGCTTTTTTTTTTACATAACAGCAGAAGCCAGAGCCAGTCAGTTACTGTTAGTCTTCAGCATGAGGGCCTGAGGCCAATGACACAATAACACACTCAGTCAGGAAAGGAAAGTCACAATGTCTGCCACTCCAGAACAATGTTTCAGCTCTCACACAACCCCAAAAACTTATTTTTAATAATTTAATTCAATGCTCATGCTTTTGGGTACAAGTAAGAGACTTTTAATTTGATTCCATCAATAAATAATATCTTTCAGTGCTTTCTAATCTTTGTGCATTGTAAACAAGGCAAACATTTCCTCACGGCAGACAATAGAAAGATTTCCAAACTCATTTAAATTTCAGCACAAAAATATATTTAGAGAATAAACAGGGGGAACAGTGGAATATCTTATGTGTGTTTGTGAATGTGTGTGACAGTGTCTGTGCGTGCGCGCGCGTGTGTGTGTGAGTGCGTGTCTGTGTGTGTCTGTGTGTGTGTGTAATGTAGCTGACTGTATGTCTGTGCCTCAGATAAGAGACGACTGGGTGCCTCTGTAATGTAAGCCTGGCTGACTGAATGTGTTGACATAGCTTTAATTCAGCTTGATACCAGACACCAGTAGTCTGTCTGAGCCTCTGAGCACAGGGGGTGTTAACCTCTCAGAGATTCTCAAAATACACAAACACCAAGCATGACTAGCCAAGAGGGATTAAAATAACTTTTATGAGTGCCATGCTCATATACTGTTGTTTCCACACTTGCCTTCGGTCAGCAATATAACTTATTCAAACATAGCAAAGGATTGGTTTAATGACAAGTAAACCTTTTAGTTCAATGACTTTTTTCGGACATGTTTTTGTAGATATGATTAGAATCCCATTTAACCCAGCACAGTCTCTCTGATTTGTGTCCCAAAGAGGCAATGAAGTTCAGTTACAGTGTACGAACACGTAAACATCTTGTATGGGTAACAGATGCAATTTATGACCGTGGCTATGATTTTATCCTTTAACCTTAAACATATCGCTAATGTGTCAGACTACCTTCCTAGTAGTGTATTCTCAAGGCTAAGGTGACACAGCCTGAGCCATCTATGAAGTGTATGTTACTCAATATGAGCATGTCTTGCAGGTCATAAGCCTGTCACTGCCAAAGTGGGTTTCTTTCACTGCCACAATGGCGATAATCAGCTGATGCTGGCTGTCAGTTGATGTGGCTATGGGACAGACAGGGGACAGACTCAGAGGACACACGATCACCCTGCTGACAAGTATCCCTAACCCCAGCTGCTCCGGAGGCTCCTCTGTCATGTGGGAGGAGTGTGTGTGTGTGTGTGTGTGTGTGTGTGTGTGTGTGTGTGTGGGGGGGGGGGGGGGTCTTATGACAGTACAAATTTCATCACCCCCACATTGCTATGCACTCCACCCCTCTCAACAGGCATTTCCCCATTCCCTTCCCTGCCACAGGGCTTCACTAAAGGCCCAGGAGAGTGGGTAACCATTTGGATGACAGTAACCACCGACCCCACGATAAGCCAACAATCAGGTGCTACATTGTTTAAGAGCCTTAGCTCAGATTAGACCACTATAGTGAAATGTCGCAGTAGGCTTCCATATGTGTGTCCTTCCTTTTGTACCTACATACAGTATACTGTAAATATAGTGGTGGAAAAGTATTTACCCAAGTACTGTACGAAAAAAATATAACCTTTCTTTAACCAAGTGCGCCGCACTGAGATGAGGAGTATCAAGATTATCCTGGCCAAGATAGGCACTGCAGTTTCTTGTTGGCCAATATATGTGGCACTACCAACAAATCAGTGATAGGCTATAAATTTAAATCTACACGAACGTATAAATCTATATAATGAACTTATAGAATGTATAGCACTGTTATTAAAAGTATATGGGGCAGTTGAAGTTCCACATTGATCAACTATAAAATCAGGCATGAATAATAATAATAATATTCATAATAATAACTGCACCTTTTCAAGTCTATTCTGCTGATGTTGCTGTACTTTTACTTAATTTAAATTTTGTATATATATTTCCAAAGGGAAGAAACAACCCTCCCTCAAGTCTCCCAACCTCTGCACTCAGGTGGCAGTTTTTATTTGGATTCAGCAAAATGAGGTTTTGGATAATGTTCCCAGCTGTAGATAACTCTGCTGCATCTAAGATTTAAATATAGAATTGGGTCCTGCTGCTTGGAAAGCTATGCATTACCCTGACAAGTCCAGCCCCATTAATTAGTGTAAACTTAACTGTGGCCCCTTATAGATGTGGTGCACTCGCTGTGCACTGGCCTACATGCTGACACGCTCAAATGATCCTGCGTCAACACACATGCGGCAGGGTTCATCTGGAGACCCACAGTGCATGACGAGCTGAGGCTGTGAAAGCATGCTATCCCCGGGGGTGTTGGGGGTGGGGGGGTGGGGTTGACCCCTTTGGTTTTGATTGGCAAGTGAATGGCTCAACCAGAGAGTCTTCTTCCCAAGGAATGTGCTTGTGTCTGTCAGTGCAAAGAGCAGCTGGCAGGAGTAAAGACAGAAGATCAAGTCAGCTTTAAGTGTTAGAGTAAGATCCTCACAGCTCGCCCTGCCGTTTAACAGCAATCCAGACTGTCTCACTTTAGACACTCATTAGCAAACCAAGAACTTGTTATTGCAGTGAAGAGGGAATGCCTGCGCGTGAACGACACATACTTTATCCAGCATGTCCTAATGCTGTGATTACACTGATAGACCTGCTGCTTAAGGGAGCCTCTCACTGACACACAATGAGGCATGAAACACATTTCATAAACACAACTAATTGCAATTTTCACTTCTTAACTCTGAACATCGGCTATCGTTCACATAGTTAAGGACTGAAATGTTATTCTGATGGATCCTTTTGCGGTTTCGATGTCAGTGTTCTGCTGAGCCTGGGAAAGACACACACATACATTCGCACGTTCCCTCAGTCCCTGCCAACTGCGAGTGTCGAGGTGTTGAGTGTTGATGTATGCATATCCTCTTGCATACAGCATTTAAATTACCACTGAGAAGACCTGAAGCGGTGCTCTCAGGCCCCCACTGCCTCACTTCCCCAGCAATGAATGAATTAGCACTCGTGTCACCTCTGATTTAAAAAAAATCCTTTCAGGAAGATTTAGCATCATTTCTTCATAATTAACTCAAAAAGAGAACTCCCTGTATTAACACCTGTGTATCAGCACCCAGAGCTTAATTCCCATTTTACCAAGGGAGGGAGGTAGCTTAAGTGCATTCTGTGGTCTGTGACTGTTGTCTGTTTATTAACTTACAGCACAGACACAGCTGACTTTGTCAAAATATCACAAAAGTAATGATGACTGAAGAGAATTTGTCTCAGTGCTGAATAAGTAAATTCACTGCTCGAAAAGGTCCTGAAACTCTGATTGCAGCCTTTTGGTCAGATGACTGTTGGCTGCGGCGCGAGACTTACCCTGAATAAACCGCTTTGTCTTCAAATCCCCAAACATTCCTTTAACCCTAATCTATCACCTCAGTTATCCTGCGAGATTAATCGGGGGCCTTAAATAACCAAGGAAGGCTTGATTAATCGAAAGGGGCGAGGTGCAGCGATCTGGGCCTACGGTGAATCTGCAAAGCCAGCACACGCCTCATATCTCTGTGGCCACTGCCATCTGTCTCCCAGTGGGACTTGTTCCTCCACAGCGCCCCTCGTGATTATTCAGCTACATTACTAAAACATTTCTGACATGTATAACAGAGATGTCCTTCTGCTACAGAAAGTGGTGCATTCTAGGGACTCAGCAGACTGTTTGGAGGATCAATTTGAAAGCTTGAACAACAATATAATGCTTCACTGACAGCTGCTAACTCTCTTAAGATCATCAAAATGTTTAAGCAGTGTGGCAACATAGACATTTATATCTTACCACATAATGATTACCTAACTGAAAGGAAAAGTTCATGAGCCGGCACGTGTTAACTGTCCTGCCTACTGAGAGCTGAGGCAGTGGCAGAGGGGTCTACTAATGGTTCCTCTTGGGCAGCAGCCCTGGTGGCAGACAGACAGGTCAGACAGGTGGCACACATTTGGCTGTGGTAAATCTCTGCTCTGCTGGCAGAAGGCACGCTTCTCTCCAGGCTGCAGTATATGTGAACTAATACTATATGCCTTTCACTCTGAAGGTGAGATGAGAAATCGCTCCCTGGAGGAGCTGGGGGGGGTTGTTCAAAAGAGGAGTCATGTCTGTGGTGTGTGTCTGTCTGAGTCTATGTGTAGATGTGTATTCATTTGGTGTATGCAAATGCATGTGCACATTTCAGTGTGTTTCAGTGATTGTGCTACCCCCCCCTCCCCCCCGCCTTCTGCTTTAGTACAGTCAGTCCAGGAGTAATAGAGCCAGACCCAGGCTAATCCTGTCAGAAGTCAGTGTTTACAGGCCCCTAATGATAAGTTAGAATGCTGGGACTGTTGCGTTTTACTTAATCGGGCCAAATAACGTAGAGTACCACAGTGCGTGTATAATAAGCATCTATGGTGTTTTCTGTAGGTGCATGTGTGCTATGGATCAGTGGTTCCCAATGTTTCTGCTTGTGAACCACTATCATAAAGCCATGCTGTGTTTAGAAACCCTTGTCATAGCCTGCATGTCTATGATTTGTAAGCAGTTCAATGACTAACTTTCCCATCTCATATTATATGAAAAAAAAAAATATTGTTCCGGGAGAAAAAAGCAAGAGTAGAGAAAATTCAGAAATATAAATAAAACAACCTAACCTGTGCATGGTCAATAAATTTGGAAAGGGGGTTAATGTACACATTTCCCCACCTAATGAGAGTGAAAAACACTAGCATGATGTTTTCTCTCTATACTGTATGAGATTGAGGACTTTGGATCGGTTCATCCTGGAATACACATTTTACACTCGTATTAACCAAGAAATCAAACATTTATAAAGCTTACCTTGGGAAATGCTTACACTGATTTACCACCTCTGGAAAATTTATGGAAGATCAATATTCCAATATCGGATCAGGCAGACTAGAACATAGTCAGTAGGTGTTGAATCACAGTGTTTTCTGCCTCTCACGGTGGTCAACTACACAAACTCAATTTTTATAGTATCATTGTTTTAAAATGGCTTGTCTTGTTCTGTTCTGTGTGTATTTTATTTCTGAGTATTATGTATTTTAAAGGACCATCTAGGGACGGATATTGCCAAACAGCTTAGGCTACATACGCTGTGATATGTAACATTGGTTCATGCTTGTCCTACAAACAAATATTAAGTAAATACATTATTCTACAAAACTAATTTGTACACATTTGCAAATGCTTGGACATCCTCCCGAATCATGAAGGAGTCATGGCTCTGTATGGACACTATGCTTTTTTATCTATGATACCAGGACCTATAACATTAAGTTGATTGTCACATTTTTGATCTTTTCTGAAGATGTTTTATCAGAAGCATCTGTTATCAATCTCCAGCATCATGACCCTTGTCCTTTTAAGTATCTGCTCTGTCATTTTTTTACACATTTGAATGTCATGTGAGCCATAAAATAGGAGATATGGACCTCTAATCACTGTACCCGAGCTGTTTTTCGCTGGCCTTAATGTTGTGTTATAATCCAGGAAACAACCCTTCAATTCAATGAATATCACAAACAAAAGAAAAAACTAAGAATATCTAATCAAGGCGACAATGAACTTCTTGTAATAATTATGACTTGTTTCAAATTGGACTTCCTCTCTGTATTATTTTAGTGCTCCATTTTCCACCCATCTGATAATTACACCACGTACTGGCCTAATGATATCATGAACATTGCAGTTTAATGCAGTTATTAATGCAAGAAGTGCTTTTTCAGCCCTTTTTATTACTTACACACTGATGGAATCTGACAGAGATTCTTCTGGGCGGGACTGTAGCACATTATTACCGCTGCCTTTCACATCTTAGGACAGTAAACACAAGCTAATCACATCGCACTGAGACTTCCTCTCTGCCTCAGCAGTCGCCATTTTGTCTTTTCTGCATGGCTAGCTATGTAAGGTGGGCTGACACAGAGATATTTTTTTTGGTCTTCCTCACAGGCTAGGAGAAGGTCAGTTTCATTTTCCGTCTAATCTTTGTTCCCTCACAACGCCAATTATGAGATGAGCTTGAGCAGATACGTAACTTGGGGCTCATACCTTGGAGAACCACTCAATTACTGTCAGTAAAGCAGATACAGTATGAACTGTTGATTTATGACAAGTCATACAGAGTGATTAAGATACTATTTGCACTCACATATTGCTTCACTTGACAAGGTTTAGATATAGTGTATAGCATCTGATCATCAACTTTAATTATAGTGCAAATATGGCAGGAGTGTGCTATAACGTCCCATTTGTGTTAGCAATGAAATGTCTATATAAGGAAATCATTACACTCTTTCTTGCATAGATATAATACAACTTATACTTACTTACTAATATTCTAAATGCTATTATCTTACCATTAAACTCGGGAGGAGTGCAGCAGCTTAACCGGTTTTACTGGTCAGTGTCTTATTTTCGGGGAGAGGAAGGGGAGGAAGAGAGGAACATTCTGTTAATTGGACATCGAGTGAGGCTGACAATAAGCTATGCGTGGTGAGATTTGCCTCGGAGAGCTGGGGCAAGGATTTGGAAGAAGAGGAGTTATAATTGGCCGTAAGATGAGGAGCTCAAGCCAGCTGTACACGTTCAAACTGTGACAGTGGACTCTTATTCCCCTCTTCTCCGTGAAAATGAGCTCAAGATTCAGAGCCTCAGGAGACATAATACATGTCACAGCCTACAATAATGTTCAATTTGAAATCATGTAGCACCCCTCTCTCTTGCTGTCTCCCTCATCTTTCCCTTTCTATTTCACTTCCTCTCTCTCTCTTTCTCTCTCTCTCTTTCTCTCACTCTCTCTCCCTGAAATAACCCATTCATCCTAAAAATGGTTTTCATCATTTTTTGCCTCCACCCCCAGCCCACCCCTGTATGCCATTAGTCCCATCCCTCCATGCTCTAACGACCAAATGCATTTCCTAGATTTTCTCTATAGCAACCCTTATTATCCTGGAGCTAATGTTTTAAATTCAATTGCAACAATCCATATCCAGGCCAATTTACTGTCTCCTTTTTAAAGGCGGCCCTCCCAACACAAGCTTTAGAGAGCACGTCTGTGGAGCGAAGATAAAAGCAGCTGGCTCACCATAAATACAAGCATCCCATCCCAAAACAACACTATGTTTGTTGGTAATATATTCACACAGAATGTTTCGGCAATACACAACCACCTCTTCCACATTTATAATACACTAAAGCAAATGGGTTCAAAACATGCATGCACATCCGGACATCCTGCATACACATGCATAACTGTGCTCCCAGCTTACACACACACACTCACATGACCTGCATTGCTCTCTTTCCGGCTGTAGGCAAACTGCAGCAGTGGCTATTAATGTTTCACAACATAGTGTATCTGTGTCTCTGTCTCGTTTTTTTTTTTTTTTTTTTTTTTTTCAAGGGCACACTGCCAGAGGGAAAGCGTGGGAGGGTTTTGGTGAAGGGCTTGGTGTTCAAACACAGACAATATTTCCCCCATCTCTCGTGCCTCAATGCCTCACTGCTCGTCAGACTCAATCACATGTGCGGTCTGCTTTCATGAATTAATAACGGGCACTTTGGAGGCCTGGCAGGAACATGGTGACCACACGCTGATGGAAGTTTAATGAGCAGCACGGGGACCTCGCTGCCATGGCACTGGCGGGTCTCTCAGCGCACTAGGCCATGTCCCCAGCCCTCCCCACAGAGCCAAACTGTTTGGGCTCTCATTACCTAGATAAATATATCTGCCCTCTGGATCAGCCCACAGGCCCTGCTCCAGCCCCCCCCCCCCCCCCTCAAGAGATGCTATCACGGCCCTGATTACACTTCCCTCCCCTTGGGACAATAGCTGGGTTGGAATCACAAGAACACAAACATCAGTCTCAATTCACTTCTCAGCTAAATATCAGTCCTTAGCTGAGTAGCGGCTCAGCCACAGCATGACATAGGCTTAGGATTGTCCAGGCAGAGATCATGGAGACCTGTGACTGCAGTGATGTTCAGTGGTGTTTCCAATAGGCAATTATCTCAATTGAATCACATTTGGATTGAGGCAGTAGCACAGGGTAATTATGGAGGTCAGTAGCTAAGAGTGTACCCCCTCCCTCCCCCTCCTTCCCAATGTCTATCTCCCTCTCTCTGTCTTCCTCTCCTTCTTCTTCGCTACCCAGGCTCTCCAGGGACTGTCCACTGATGACTCTCTGAGATGCAACACGCTCATTGATTTAAAACTCGCCACAGGCATTGATTTGAAATGGCTGAGGTACCAGGGCGCAGAGCACCCTACCCGTCCTAATGACTAGATCAAATGCATCACACCTCCTCAACTGGCCAATCCAATACTGACTACATTCCAGACCAAATACAATCACAAAACTAATTCCCTTTTAGACTCTCAAATTTATTCTTTGCTCCCTCTTTGCTTTAATCCATAGGAAGTGATTTGATCAATGATAATTTACCATGAATGAAATGTAGGTTAGACAGCTACAAGAAAACAGCTCACAACCAGTGGTGGAGGGGCACCCCTGTGGCTTAGTGTTTAAGATGCCATCCATGAACCTCAATGTCTATCTGTAAAAAAAGAACAGAAATGCCCCCAAAATACTTTGAAAAGAGATAATCCAGCAGTTTAATATAGCTAAGTACCTTTTCTCAAGCACTATACTTACTCACAATTCTGAGGTACTTGTAACATAGGAATTTCCAATTTCTGCTACTTTGTACTTCCGCTCCGTGTCAGGGGGAAATATTTTTGTGTTTTATTGTTACTCAGCTACATTTTTTTGAAACCTATTGTCACTGAGTTACATACACATATGCATATCATATAAATTTTGATGCATGTAATAAGTGGCTAAAATTAGCCTCCTCTCAAGCAGCTACAACTTATAAGTGCCGCTTATAAAAATGAATTATAAATGATAATTTAAAGAGTCACAGTGACCATTCCTTAGAATGAGTACTTCTCTACTATAAGTACATTTTGCTGATAATCCTTTTACTTGAGTAATATTTTCAATGCAGGAAATCTAACTCTGAGAGTATTTTAAACTGTGGTATTGGTAATTTTACTTTTATGTAAAGCAACTGCATATGTCCTCCGCCACTGCTCAAAACAAGACATGCACAGTGCACATTAATATATCATAGTGGTCTGTTGGTGTAATTTGTATTCAAAGAGTAACTGATGGCTTTGGAGGCAGATGTAATATGCACTTGTAATGAAATGGAAGGGCCTCCTTGAATTCCCTGGCGTGGAGGGGTCTCTTCGTTTTCTTGCCTCTTGCACCTCTTGCTCTCATGTTTATATAACAGTATAGTCTCAATCATTCTCTCCATCTGGTTGAAGGTTACCAGGGGCAAGAGGGGTAACAAATGGGCTCTGCGCACCATCTGAGAGCTAGCAGGCTGAAGGCTGGATAATGGCCTGTCATAATGGACAATATAGGCAGAACCCTCCTGAGACCAGGAAACCAAAGAACAAGTAGGCTGAATTATTCATGGTTACCATGGCGGCCCGCACAGCTGCATTACATTAGGCTCTTCATTAGCTGTGCCGTATTCTACAAAAAGCTTGAAACTAAAATATGACCAATATTTCCCATTGAGGGAAGACATTATCATAAGCTCTCAAGGGGGTTTATTCCTGCTTAAATGTGCCTGAGTGCTGACCTTCCTCACCACAGTAATAATGTGGTGGGGATTAAAATGTGATTCCATCCACGACAAGAGCTTCTCATGCTTATTCTAATGATGGTTGCACTGTGACAGCTTGGACTCGTCTGACACTGCAGTCATTTCCCACTAATAAGACACTTAACACAGGGCCTCTCGCTCATCTCCTCTTGTCTCTCTGAATATTGCAATGAGACAGACACAAGTAGCTGTAGGAAAATTGCACTTGAGGTTATATTTGCTTTTCACCCATATGTACAAATCTTCCTGTCATTCATTTTACATTTAGAAGATAACAAGTAGAGTGGTATAACATTTTCTGCATTACAAAAGGCTGTATGATTTCTATGTGCACACATTGAAGGAATGAAATTAGGTTTTTGCTATATTTTCAGGAAGGATGAGTTCAGAGCAAAATAACTCTCCAAATTTGCAACTGAGATTAGGCAGTGTATTATCAGTCCTGGGCAGGAATTTATGCTAGGATTTAGAGTGCTCATCCAAAAAAGTTTGAGCATCTCAAGCAAACACCTGAACTCTCCATAGTTTTTGTCACAGTAAAATCAGAAGCGTCACTGCTCAACCTATATGATTTCTGCCCTGTTGTCAAAATGCCAACCCTTACCTTTTGACAACATTGTTAGTGACAGGCGTCAATTAGTGACTACCAGTGAACCTCATTTAGAAAATAAATGTTTTGAATTCCCTGCAAATATACCACCAATGCCTCAGGATGCAAGTGCTCCCCCAAACTGTAACAAAGAAAGAACGGTAACATGGCCGAATAATAAACTCACAGACTTCAAATTATACTTATATGTTCACAAGTTGGCCTTATGTAACATGTGGAAATAGAGTGCAAAAACCCAAATAAAGGTGCAAAACTCAAAAATATTCTTTCTTTTGATTCTGACCTTCCATTGAATAAGATATTCAAAGTCCCCATGTGTAGAATGTGTGTGTGTGTGTTGGTAGTATCTTTTAAATCTTTTCTGATGCAACATGTTTCTGTTTATAGAAATGTAGCCAAGCTCACTGAAAAATGCCCTATGTCTCTGGTCTTACACTGGAAACAGCATGTTGATGTTTTTTCAGTTACAATATTTACCATGTTCAGCATCTTAATTTGGCCTGTTAGCATGTTAACGTTTAGCACAAAACATAGTATAGCTGAGAGTGATGGAACTTCATCTTGACAGGCACATGGAGTCACCCAGTAGTTTTAGAGACATCACTCCAAACCCCACAAATGTCAACCTAATCGTGAACTAGGGGAAATTTCAGGGGATCACAAAATTCAGTAAAGTTTATCCTCCTGGTCCATGAAAGTCTGTACTAAATTCTGTGCCAATCTATCTAGTAGACATTGATGTACAGTTAAGTACATAAATACCATTTTGTATTTTTAGCTCTGTACATAATCACAATGGATTTGAAATGATGCAGTTAAGATGTGACTGCAGTGCTTTAATTCAAGTTTTTAACAAAAATATCGCAATAACGCTTTAGGAATTACTGCCATTTTTATACATTCCCAAGTTTCCATAGGCTCAAAAGTAATTGGATTATTGACTGGCAAACAGTTTTCATGAATCATTTCAGGATAAATTAACCAGATGAGAGGTCTTTAGTTGATTCCACAATTAATTTGAAATGAAGCCATCAACAGGAAGTCTACACTTCAATCATATGTTGGTGGTTTCATTTAAAATCTATTGTGGTGGTGTGCAGAAGCAAAATCTACAAAAGTTGTGTCACTGTGCAAATACTTATATACTTATACACTGTATTTCACAGAATATATGAAAAGTTTGACCTGCTGGGGACACTTGAAGAAAATACAAGGAATCAGGAAAATCTTGAGGATCGCTCCTCTGGGGACACATTCGTTGCAATCCATCCAGTTGTTGCTGACATATTCCAGTCTAAGCCTAAGCTTTGGACTTACCGACCAAAGACTTCCAGGAAAACATTCTCAACCCTAAAACAATTCTGCTGGCACAACTTAAAACAACTTACAACTGAATTTCTAAAAAAAAGTCATGCTTTAATCTATTTTTATGTATAAAAACAAACCCTTGGTAAAACAAGGCAGAAGAAAAGACTCCAGACATTGTATTGAAAACACATGTCATACATTCTTCTACTTACATAAAGTACACAGTGCTGTATTGACTGTTGTGCAAACTTCCCACAAATTATCTTGTTTAGGTAATATCATGTGAACAACTTGCACACCCCAGCTGTTGAAACTGGGAGGAGATAAATGCAGTAGCACGTCAGCAGTGCTTCGATCATTTTTTCCATAGAGGGCAGTCTATCAGAACGGGGTGGCTCACGTTGGCCACTGCACCTCCAGACCTGCATCTCAGGACCAGTGAACAGCTGGGCAGACGGTTTAAGGGCCATAGGACCTGGATAGTCCACATGACCATTCGGGTGGCTCCTGATTACCAGAAGTGTTAAAGCATTTTTTGCTTTGAAACAATACAGCCACAAAAAACTGCTTTAATTAAGGCACCTGAGAGAAGGACTGGGGCAATTAGTCATCTCATGTATGACTTAATTCCATAAATAGGACCCGGACACATGTTGACACACATACATACACACAAGAGATGCAATGTGGAAAACACAGGCACACACATGCTATGTGGAGGCAGTTATGTATGCCTAACTTTTTATACATAATCAAATGCACACACAAAGAAGCAAAACCAATCCACCCAACCAATCACATTCATTACACCGCACACACACACACACACACACACACACGCACACATTGTTTAGGATCCATTTTCACTGCTGAAACATGAGCGGTTATTAAAAAGTCAATAGATTGTCATTATAAGTGAAGATTGTTCCCTCAGAGTGAGGATATTGATCCATTCATGTGCTTACTGGTCATCGACCTGGCCAGTAATTTGCTCCCAAACAGATTTGAGATATGAGGTTTCTATTCCATGATGATTGGCATGTCTGCCAAAGATGGAGGCATCAACACTGAAATGGTTTCAGCAATTCAATATGATTTAAATGTGGCATATATATATATATATATATATATATATATATATATATATATATATATATATATATATATATATATATATGTATCACCAGTAGCTGGTCTAGAGCTTTGAGTCACACCACAATATTTCAGCAGGTTTAGTTTGCCCATTTGTGATGGAATTTTACATGTCATGTTAAAATCAACATTTACAAGAGCCAGCAAGTAAACTTGCTCTGTTTTGAAGACTGTAAGCAAAACCAAAAATTCAAACTATTTCCTTAACTCTTGAAACTCTTTGAAAGATACAGAGAGAGGATGACAGCTTGCTGCAACACTAAAAAAATCTTAACAATGGGCTCATTTGATGGAAGTGTCCCAGGAAGCCATACATAATGAGGATGAGCGGGGCCATGAAAATGGCCCAGCAATCTGGAGTACAGCCAGTAATGCTGTTAATTACACCTGTGCTCTTCTGTCTCTGACATGTCAAAGAGGCTGTGGCGAGGTCAGGTCAGCATTTAGCACAAATACACATATAACTCAACATGGTTACACGGTTACATGCGGGGTGTTAATAATTATACCCCTGCTTTTCCCGGTACAAAATATAACCAAAATGTCACAGAGAAGTTGTGTTGCTGAATTCGACAAAGTTTCATTTTATACTTTCATGTGTTTCTTCAAATATTTTATGTTTGCAAAAAAAAGGAAAACTGTGTGACTGTGAAACAAAACTTGTGCTGTCTTTCAAAACTCAGGAAAAAAGCTCCCAAACTGTTTGATCAAATGAGGACCTATGCAAAATCAAAACAAAGCAATTATCTGTGGACTTCCACCTCCCATGCTTTCACTCAACCTCTCTGACATACCTGTTTGTCTTACAATATTTAATTGGATAATATTTAGAGGTAATTCAAATGCAGACCTAGTCATAAGAGAGACCTTGGAGATTTATGTTTGCTTAATCCTTTGAATTTGTGAATGCTATGTGATTCAGCAATGCACTGAAGCAAAACCCAATCATTTGAAAGGGAAAAAAAGCCCTCTTTAATATTTATAATCCCTTTTGAACTGTAAACTCCATCTGTAGTTTAAAGTGATGACTCATTCAAAGCATAATCTTAATCCTTTTTTACGCAGCTTAGTTCTGAAACCAAAGGGAACTGGGGGAAATTGAAAGCTGCCATCAATGCAATAAACCAGAATCAAATACAAGCAGAAGGGCACAATCCAATTCTCATAGGGCAATGATGCTGTTCATCTGTGTCCCTCACTGCAAAGCAACGCATTGTTACACAAGCTGAGAAAAGAAATCCGAATCACTACATTAGAAAACTAGCTTCTGTTGAATTGTAAATAATGTAAGAATCCAGCAGACACAAAACACAAAACCTTCCAGCAGTAGGTCCTCATACTTTTGCTTTCCCATAATTTGAATTTAACTAAAACTTCCCTGGCTTCACTCAGGTAACTCTTCCATTCTGCTAATAATTGCTTTTAATTTAGACCACTAACATGCAGTACAATACTGTCATCTAATCATTGTGAGAGTAGGCAAGTGTCATGTCAACACCATAACCAGGTTCTCTTACTCCCATCAAGGCCCTTTTTAAGATTAACTGTGATTACATAGCTGCTTAAGAAAAAAATTATGTTGTGAGGCAAAATAATAATAATTATTGTTATTAGCATTATGATTAGTAGTAGTATTTAAAAAGTTAAAGACAATAAATGCAAACACAGTCTCTCCATTCAGCCCACTATCCATAATGGATGATTCTTCCACTCTTGATTTACATCCAATGCAAACATTCAGTGCAGATGCAGAAAGTAGTGTGAAGGGTGTAGCACACATCTTCTGCATCTGTGTAGGAGACAGGACTTTGATTCTTGTTACAGTTACTGTGACCACAGTCTTTCTCTGACCTTAACCAAGTCTTTTGCAGCGTGACTGTAACCATATTCGTTTCTCCCAATAAAATATGATGACCCGTCCCTAAACTTAACAACATTGTACTTACCATGGACAGATATCTAAGGATCCGACATTTTTGTAACAACGTTGGCACTGGATTTAGATGTTTCGCTCCATTTCACATCCACACAACCTTCCTGACATTGGCTTGACTATAAAACAGTTTCTATTAACTCAGGCTAGGGAAGTCTCGTTTCTATGAATTATTAAATGGCTTATGCAAAATATTACTTTAATCTAATTGCTCACAGTAATTTGTGTGCATGTAAATGTACTAATTAATATGAGTGTTCCTTGTACAATCATTGGCCATAATAAAACAACAGTCAAAACTCTTCCAACCAAGTTGTCAGGTTTGACAACCTGGGTTATGAGTGAAAGTCCATAAGCAACCAACAGGACAGCCAGAGTCAACACAAGGCTTGTCTGGTCACTACTTCTCATATAAGACTTTTCCGCAAAATTATTTGCTGCATAAATACAAATGAAAAGAAGAAGCTGTGAAAATAAATTGGCTCTCTGAAGGTAAAGTATCGCCACTTTGCCCCCCTACATACTCATGTCCAGACTGTGTCTTGATCTCGCTGAGTAGGTAGACTGCAATTCATCCAAAGCATTGAGACTATGTCTCAAATGCGTCTTGAATGACCACTTGAGTGACACCTCCCCTGCAGATCATCCAAATAGCCAGTCACCCCTTTTCTTCTCCACGGGTCAGAGTTAACATTTAACATCAGAGGTCATGAGTGACAGCTTGACAAACAAGGCATTTATTGCAGGGCTGCACTGGATTAAATTATTTATGGTATGTACATATGCTGTGTGTGGATGATACTGTTTATCTTGATCTCTCTCTGACACCTGACCATTTCCACATTCGATTTAAAGAAATGGGAACCTGAATCGTCCCTTTTACATTTTGGATGCAAAGCAGAGGTATTTAGAAAATCCCTGGTTGTGATGAGAACAAACTAAACATCATGTTGTCTTTATCTGTTATCTGTTTTCAGAAGTGAGACTTACAGATGGATTAATTAGCAGTGACAGCTCAACCTTTTAGACGTTGGATAGTATCAGAGTTTATAACATGATGTCAGAGCTCTGATGATGCATTCTTCTACAGACCTGCTTCAGCAGCTCTTCATATTTACTGGCCAGTTTATAGGCAGCAACCACCTCATCACGCCTCTGCCTCTATTATCATGCTACACTGAAGTTACAAAACAAATTGATGCCTAATTTTGTCACTATGAACATTTTTCTATTCCTGGAGCAGAGCAGTTCCCTTATGGTTACAGAATACGAGAAGAGAAAAGAAAACCCGCTCACAGAAAATGTTAATGGATCTTATATTTTATTTATTTTGACTGGTATCTTGTACTAAATTGGATAAGAAAAAAATGACTTTTTTTTTTTCTACCTGTAAGCAAAGTTAAACTAGGTTGTGAAAACATGGCCGCATATACCCAGCCAAATCCATGCAATTCAAAAGGAACCCTTTACAGACACCTAGTTTGTCTATAAGTAACTTTGATACAGATCTGTCATCTGTAATTGCAAATGTAACCATATCGCTCACTGTGTGCAAAAGAATGAGCAAAACCCAGATGGAAAGGTCATATCAGGGGCCCCAGTAAGAGCCCTGTGTATTTGATACATGACACTGGGATTGTGCTGTAAATTGAGATTAAAAGTAGGTTCATGTAATACGTCTTAATATAAACTAACCTGTGTGTAGAGATATTGCCGGGGAGGTCTCGTGCTTCAATTGGCATCTTGGCTCCTTTACATATAGAGTGTAAGTTAGGAAAGCATTTAACAAAATGAGGGTCATGTGAATAAGGTAAAGGTTGTTTTAAGAAGCAAAATACAGAACAAGCTAAATTCTTTCAGTTCTGTAAAGAATACAGTTGGTTGAAATTATTAGCACCCCTGAATTTTGAGTACAGGATTAGGAATATCTTCTGAAATAAATGTTTAGAAACTTCTTGCCTCTGTCTGCTGGTAGTTTCCGCCTCTCTTCCATTGTTATGCATTCAAGCTCTTTTAAGTTTGCAGCAGTCCTTTTTGCAATGGCAGATTTCAGCTCACTCCAAAGGTTTATAATGGGATATAGGTCAAGACTTACTGTTGGCTAGTTCCTAGTAGTCTATCTTTTACCTTTCAACCCCTCTTAGTCTTGCATTTCATGCCTTTCTTTCAATAGTGGTGCCCTCTTTGGCCTCTGCCAATGGAGCCCTACTTCATATAACGTGCAGCGTATGGTAATGGCTGAAACCACCACTCCAGATTGATTCAGGTCAGCCCATAGGTCTTCAGATGTGTGGTTCGTTTCCACAATCCTCATCAACCTTCGCAGACTTCTCTCACTGAGTTACCTCTCAGCACCACATCCTGGGAGCATCTGAACCGTTTTAATGACAGTGAAAATTCTTGATAACGTTAAGAACTGTTGAGACAGGGATTTCAGGATTTCTTCCTTTGGAATTGTTCTTTCTTTTGATAATACAATTTTTTACACTCTCAGACAGCCCTCTTATCTTTGCCATTGTGAAAAGGAAACTGGAAATGATCAGGTCATTTCTATGCAGCAAAATCATCATTCCTTGGTTAATTTGGGTCATGTGAACACTGGAAACTGGAAAAAAAAAAATTATTTTGTTTGAGGAACTTGTGCCATAATGTGACAAACCTATGCATTATGTCTGTATTTTTCTTTTCACAATATGAAAGCATTTTTTGTTGTTGTTTTCCAGTAAAACCTGGATATTTATTTCTAAAGATATTCTAAAATCTGTACTTAAAATTCAGAACTGCCTATCATTTCAACCAGGACTGTATTTCCTGTCAAAACCAAATTAATGACCAATCATGCACTGACAGTGACTTTGTGAACATGCCTTCCTGAATTTTTGCAGCTTGCCATTTCAGTCATTAATACATCAAATTAGAGTCTCACAGGAAATTTCAATTTATCTGCACTGAAGAAATATCTTTGTTTCTTGAATAATACAAAAGGACACACTGCATATTGCCTGGATTTTTACATTCAAGCTAGTTAAACACAACTAAAACATTATTCTTACCCACTAAAACAACTTGCCCTAACAATAACTAAAAAATTGTAACCTATTCTTAAACAATTCAGATGAAATTGAATTAAACAGTGGTGGCAAGTTTTGGTATGTCATAAATAATATTTGGGGAAATAGGTTTGTCACTTTTCACTGGATATCATATCAAAAATGGTGATAGAAAAAAAAAATTATGAACTGTAATAACTATAATTTTTCACCTACTCAAAGTCTCAAGCACTGAATCTGATGATGGCATGTATTTCCACTCCTGTTCTTACTGAATGATTTTATTTCCACAAATGAATTCCTGCATAAATGCTCTGATATCCGACACAAAGTGTCTCCAATTTAAAATCTAATTAAGTTTGATCTAAGTGAGTCGTGGAGCAGGTGGGAATGCCTCTCCTTCCACACTGTCTGCTTATCTGTGACACAGGAACGCAATCCAGTACCAACCCACGGTCGCATTTCTGTAGCACCTTGCTAACAATTTACACGTCTTAATAACTGAATGATTCTGGCAATTGGAAATTAAATTTCTTATTTTCTAATCAAGAAAAGCACAGGAGCTTTTTCTATATTGGTCAAATACAGATCATTTGACAAATCACCCCTCCTAGCAGGCTTAATGTCCCGTGCATATTCATGGCTTTTTCGAATTTCCAATCAAAGTGGCTGGCAGGTCTCTGGTGTGAGCTGTGCCTCTCACTCCTCTATGAATCATTCATGCTGTTTAGCTCACAGTTGTTAGGGTGCATCTGGCTCGGGGAGGTATTGGGTAGGCCAAATGGAGAGGCCACATGGCGGCTCCAGATGTTTTGCTTTTGTATATGCACAGCTCATCAAAAACAACAAGCAGTGCCACCCTAGAGCCTCTGCCATCTGGGGGAGACCAGACAACAGCTTCTCGTGTTCCCTGGTGAATTATTTGAGGGCGCTTTTGAAAAGTTATTTTCAGGCTACCCTCTGAGGCCATAATCAACAACTCTGAAGACAGAAACAACCAAATCTACTGCTGTTAAATCTTGGGCAGCAGGCTGTTAATTCGAAGACAGTTGTGCAGCTGGAGGGGCTAGATTTAAGAGAAAGCAAGCAACCACACAGCTTAAGTGTCCTGGCTTGGGGACACTTCATAATATGAACAAGACAGTGAATCCATGCAGTTCTGGCAGATGTTTTGTAGCTGCCACGTGTCTGATCTACCTGTGTGAGGGATCAGTACAAAAAATTGTTTAACTATATTGTTCCAACACTAACTTGTCTTTTTGTTTTTATTGAATTTCATAGCAACACAAATCAATCAAAGTAATGAGAGAAATGTTTTAGAGCTTTAGAGCTTTAGAAGTTCACTTTTTTGCACAAAATTTTTGAATATCTGTCAGGTCACATTATTCTGTCTGCTATGTGCTCTGTTCTCTGCAGGCTCTTTGTGTCCAGCCCCCTGTGCACATCACACCCATCCCCAGATCCCTGCCACTCTTGGTAAAATCATTATTTAGTCCTTTTGTAAGCAAGAAGGGTCCCAGATCACAAATTAATCTTTCATATGTTTCCAAGATCTAGCCTTCTGTAATCCCATCTGTATGAGACACAACAAAGCACAGCGAGAGAGAGCCTATGAATTATTCATTCATTTCTCATGAAAGGCTTTCGTTATGTCTGTCATGTTTCACTCTTGCAAGGAAAATCCATTGATCCTTGCCTTTTCTCTGACAACAAGAACAAACAAGCGACATCACATGGCTGTACATTTTCTCACACTCCGACAAATAGATCTGAGAAAAATGCATCGGCAGTATGGCAATGTATAATATGGATATGTGCATAATGTGTACACACATTACAAATGCTCACTCACACATAGCATATGCACACGACATTAAACACATCACCATGCTCTTAACTAATAGCTGCAAGTGCAACCTCAGGGAAAATGTTTGAACTAGAACACAGCGAGGCACAGTGGATTAAGTCACATGTGCCTTGCCAGTAATCACTTATCGCTGGTAGTATTATAATCTAATGGGCATGTCTTCTTTCTGACAAGTTGCCTTCATAATTCAGTGCAACAGAATAGAGAAAACAGCATTGTTAACAAGAAAAGGCTTTAAATCACAAGCATGGAGTACATTTCCTGTGAAATATTAATGTGGAAAGTGTGTTTGTGTACAAGGAACAAAGGGCAGAGTGTTGTACATCAATGGGCTGACAGTGCTGCAGGCTCCAAAGATCGGGCTCTGCTTACTCCAGCTATGGTACACTGTGTATGTATAGGGGGTTGGTGCAGGAGGGAAAGAGGGAGGGTCATTTATAATGTATGGACCTGCTGGAGCGTGAGGTGTTGGGTCTGCTTAGTTTAGTGTGCATAGCTCTGTCTGGCTGGTCTTCACCTCACTCTGAGCACTTGCCTTATTTACTTTAAAAGCTTTCCTCCGGACCCTTGTTTGGAAACTTGGGAGGCTGGACGGATAAGACAGATCAAATTCACTAATACCTCCATTTTTACAATGATTAGCCTACTGCCTTACAGGATCGCGAATACACACGACTCTCTCTTTGAAAGTCACGCAGCCTTGTAAGTCCACATTAGTGTCTTGTTACCTGCGATGTAATGAGGTTAGTCGGGTGGTTGTCTGCAGGGTGCACCACTATGCTCTGGGCTCTCAGAGGAATCTGACTGGATCCTTTCAAGAAAAACACAATGGTTTCTTTCTCCATTCACAGAAATGAAAAACTAAACATAGGGCTCATAAAAAAATAAAAAAAACGACAAAAAAAACTTGTACATTAACGGTACAATTACCATTAATGCTAGTACACCTGTAGATTTTTCTACTCTTGTCACTCATGCTTATTTTATAGCACGCTGCGGCTCCGATATGACAAGTTGCTTGTCCTGATTGCGTGTACTTGACTATGTAGATTACACAGCAGCTTGCAGGATAAGAGTGCTGTTGTTGGCCCATGCTGCCTCCTCCCTGCCTGTCAGCGCCAAGCGGAGATGAGCTTGTGGCCCGTTCTGTCTGCTGTTAATCCTGCCTGTTCTGCTTTGACAAAGCTGCTGTTTGAACAATGGAGCTGTCTTCTTGTCTGCTAATTTAGGAACAAACATTTGCCTGCGTAGCAAACAAGCTCTCCCAGGAAGTGCTATTAATAGGATAATTAAGCAGACGGTAATGAGCAGGATTACTGCTAATTATGACAAGATTTGTTTTGGCATTTGCCTGAGAGGCAGCGGAGTGTTAAAGTCTGCATAGGAGTTCATCAGTGCACGGAACAAGCAGGCACCTGAGTACACAGACTGGGACTCATTGGGGGTATGGATGTGCTGCGTGTGTGTATGTGTGTGTGTGTGTGTGTGTGTGTGTGTGTGTGTGTGTGTATTTGTTTGTGGGTGGATAGGTGGGGGGTGCTGGAATAAACAGAGGGGAGATAATAGCAAAAGCAAAGCACTGCCAGAGGTACTGAGAGACCATGCTATCACTTTGAAACAAGGTTGATCCTACCTCTCTCTGTATGACTTTCTGGCTGTGAGGGGCTGCGAGTTGACCCTTAAAACAGTATCCGTATCCTGAAGCAAGTGAAAAATGCTCATCACGATTTCAGTTATTCCAAAGTAAAACTTATAAATCTCTCATCTCGTCGGACCAACAGTCCAAAACCCAAAGATATTCAAATTTACAATTGTTAGCGACTGTTTGAAATTTTTCCCTCATCAGAGACTTAAACGATTAACCAATTACCATAGTTTCTGTTAACTGACAAATCGATTAATCATCTAATTTTTTCAGTCTGATTTCCCGTATTATTTAGACTGATAAAAAATATGCTCGAAATGAAGGAAATGAACACTTTTTCTGCCACTACTGTAATTATCCACACACGGCCACACCCTCTAAACGAGGATTGGCGAAAAAAGTAACATGTTATGATAATGAAATTTCATAATATTTGATGAACAGCAGATTAAAACAGACAACATATTTGATGAACCCATTAGGCACAGTTGTGGAACATCTGCTTCAGTTTTCCCTGTTTGTCAGAACAACATCTGACTATAAAGGACGCCTCTAATTAAAAATTGCTGCCATATACTGAAAGTAATCCGTACTTGGCACACCTTAGGTGTGTTTATGTTTTTATCCAGATCCCATTATCACTGTCCTCTCAAAGCCACAATAGAGGCTTGAATTAAGGCAGATTACTTTGCTACTCTCTGCACAGCCACACTATCTTAACCCCATGGGAATATTTCTAGTTTTAGGTCTATGTGTACTATTTTGTTTTTATTTGTCAGCTATAAAAAGACAATTTTTCATTAAGTTGTGTTGGACAGTAATGTTTTTCAGGTTTTAGGTGGACAGGTGACATGGATTTAACAGGTGACTGGCAGTATAAACATACTTTCTCAGACTTTCTTTCTTCATCATAAAATGTCTCAAGAGCAGGTGAAAGGAAAGAACTGTAAATAAAGAAGCAAATGGCTCTTCAAAATATTGTGCAGTCTTTTTTTCCAGAAAGTTTTGTTAAAGAGCCATTTTTTTCTGTCATTAGATCCTTAAAGAAGTAATGTTTTGTTTGAAGTCAAACTTGACCTTATTCCTTGAGTGAAAAATGTGTGATCATTCCTGTGTACTTCCTTTCCTTTGCAGCTGGCAAAGAGGACAAAAAGGCAAATCTTTTGACTTCTGTTAGATTAAAAGTCTGATAATTTTTCAACATATTAGTGTATTATTAGTTACAATATTACTGTCATTCTCTCACATGATGAGGGATTAAATTAGACTGTTCCTTCCTGGAAAAACAGTAGTCAGAAGAATTAAACTGTTGGCTGACTTGAAACCTTAATTTACAAGATTCAATAAAAAGCTGACAACAAACAAGCCTAGTTGAGGTGAAGGGGAATCTTAATGCGATTGTAGCTAAAGCTCAGACAGTGAGCCGCCTCCATTAAAGCATGCCGCACGGCCCAGCAGCTCCAGATAAGACAGCTGAGTCTGGGATTTAGAGCTTTGGCTTATCGTCATCTTCACACCACTGTCTCACCGAGAGCAGAGAACATGGCCCCCAAATCCGCTCCAACAGTCAACCAAGTTTTCCTTTGGGCTGTACTTGCAGTCCAAGTTAGGCACAGGTACATTAATGGGTTATAACTCTCAATTAGGACCTTGATCTCTTCACCTCATCAAAAAGAAAAAAAAAAAATTAAAATAAAAATAAAAATATAGAGCAGCTTTGGCACGCCAGTAAGACTTTTCATTCTGAAGCAGAAGCTGCGATAAGATTATAGAGAGGGAGAGCTGTGTGGAGTACTGTTTCAGAAATAAAATTGCTTTTATTCCACCCAACATGTGTTCAGTGAGATTAAGGCATAATCTTACAACGTTTAATAAGAGCCCGTTTGTGGCCTTCCGGCTGAGGCAGAAAAAGTGGAGCATGCCTGCTCTACTTTAAATCCTGTTTATTGAATTATAAAGAACCTTAAAGGATCAGGAATGTGACTCACACATTTAAATATTTCATGGTATTTTCATGTCAAAGCACATCATCAAGTAAAGTATGTGCTGCAGTGTTTAGAAAACTTTTTATATCTAGCAATTTAATTTTCTAAATATAGCTGAACTGCATAAACATAAGAGAGGCTATGTATGAAGTACTTTGGAGTATAGAATAAGACATATTTTATGTAAATTAATGCAAAGGGCACAATATCAATTACCAAAAGATACTGGGTAGAACACAAGTAATGATCCCTTTAATAAAACTTCAATATTAAAGAGACAAAATGATAAAATGCAGAAGATTTGCCCTCACAACCTACATTCAAATCCTACTCTCTTCTCAAACATAAGGCCATATTGGAAATCCCCAACCTCAATTTATGTAATCCAAAGCCCTTGCATGAACTTCAGCTTGAGCTCTGGCTTTCAAGAGGTATTTGGAAGTTAAAGTCTCAGATCAGATTTGGACAGATTAGAATTAAGAGTTAGAAGTCTGGGAGGGGTGGATATGAGGATTTGCACTGCTCCACGAGACGGCCTTGTCAGTGATAAGTTATACTGAGCCACGGGTAAGAGGATTGCCCAGACTAATCCGAATCAAAAGACATACCATGTGAATTACATCCCGAAACAGGTTCGCTTACAGAGATTAGGAGCCTGCATGTAAATCCTGTCATACTCTACTTGGCGCTGGAAGATGAGCCAGAAAGAACAAACACAAACATGTGCTTTGTACCCTGCTGCAACTGCTGGCACCAGGTCGGCACCCGAAATGGTCGGCTTCCTTGATTACAGCTTTTCGTTTTTTGTATTCTTCAGAAGATTAGATGTCCATTGACGAGACTATCTAGGCCAGGCACACTAATTATTCACACCGCAACTAAGAAAGTACTTAGACTGAGGGTTGAGAATAACCCTCTCCTAGTGAACTGACACCCGCAGACACCCACATAGCAGCCTGCTCACCCCTCCCTTTCTCTCCCTCGCCATTCCTCCCTCCCACCATCACTAAGCTAAGCTCTAGTTCAATGAAGCATTTATTTCTCTTCCTGTTTGACATGGGTGATTCTATCAAGGCATCTGGCAGCAAGTGCTGTAATACAAGGCTTTCTGTTGAGACGTCAAAGAATGTTACTCTCTGCCGTAGTGAAAGAAAAAAATAGCTTACATTTTTCCCCCCCTCTCTCCAGAAGTACTGAACAAACAAGACTTGTATCCCTGGCCCAGAAATGCTTCAAAGAGCACATGTCTGCTGGGACTGGCTGTGAAATGTAGAGCAGTGCTGGCTGCTTAGCTTTGCATTTCAGCCAGAGCAAGCTCATAAGAGCACTGCAGAAATTTGGGCTGATCTGTAAGCCAGGGAGAGTGGAGTACGAGGCACAACCTCTCTCTCTGCAACATCTTCAGATGGTGGAAACACGTTATCGCAATAAAAAACAACTGCAGTTTCATAACTTATCCACTATTCACATATTTCATACTCTACGTACCGCACGCTCATTGCTGTGGGTAATAAGACACAGTGATCATAGAGGCCTCTGAGTTACTCAGAGTCATAGGTACATTCTGCTGATAAAAAAACAAAGCTGATGAATAATATCTCAGCTTAAAGATGGAATGAATCTGTTGGTCTCTCACATGTACAAGGGAGATATACTATGGTAATTACCCTACACTTCAAGCCTTGTGAAAAATGCAGCAAAGCAAAGCTATTTTGTTGTAGATTGAATAGATGTAAATGCTTTAGGGCACAGTGTAAATGGAAAGCACTGAGACGAAAGCGGTAGGAGCCGGCATAAGAAAAACCATCAAGCGGTGGTGCAAAACTCTCTGCCGTGCTGTGAAGCATGCCGAATAGAGGTCTCTCGCTGCAGTATAACGGCTCATAAAGCCGCAAATGGTATTTCCACTTCATTCAGTCTCGGGGCCAGGTTCCAAGGAGCTCCTCAACGATGGAATTGAACCCATTAGCAATCGATTAAAGAACCAGCAGGCAGTCACCACTCTGCCTGCGGGGAGGATGGGATCTGGTGGGGGTGGGGGCATGTTGGCCAGTAGAGATCCTTTGGGACTGAGGTTCAAATCTTTGTTTATGTAGAAATAGTGGCAAGCACTTTAACCTCAGATCCCATCCCCGCGGAGCAGATTAAGACAGTCAGATTGTCAGCGGGTAATGCTTAGAGATGCAGAGCATGGCAGTTTTTGATTGACACATCATGTCACTGATGCACAAGGTACAACACTTCTCTGAGATAAGAAAGCACCCAAAGGACACCTGGACTTCTCAAGAGATGGTGGCTTACCAATTTGATGAGCATATTCATAAGTCCTATCGAATGTTTGAGACGTGGATGTTTACCCAGACCATGAGATATGAATGATGAACAATTTGACCTTTGGAAACAGATTAGAATTTCAATCAAGTGACCACAAACCAATCCATAAAACTATATGAAAATGGAGAGTGGAGTCATGTAATTACCTCAGGCTTAAAACATCTTAAAATCATCCCTCTCTGCTCAGACTAGACCTTTGGCACTTAGTGAGTATACATGTAATATGATATGAATTTATACGCGTTCATATATCAGAATTTATTCTTTATTCATCCCTGTACTATATATGCTCCATACGTAGCAGCCTGTCAGCTTTTATTCTCGGGGCCGACCTTTGTCTGGATGGGCCTCATAACTGACATTTTCAATTACACTGCAAACAACTTATCAATATGCATGGATTTCCCAGCCAATATCAGAGCAAACAGAGTCGTTTGGAGAGCTGAGTCTGTCAGGGGAGAGAAATGGGGCAGACATGTCAAGGTCAGGATTTTGTTAATGAGGGACGGGCCGCTGAATAATTGAATGGGCTGAGCAGTATCGACTGTTGAAGCAGAAGCGTTTAAAGCGTTGGCGATCGTTAAGGAAAATCCTCCCAGCACTTTATGTTCCATGGCAGTAATTTATGCACGGGCATCCAAGCGGGTGCCCTATGGTTCACAGCACTGAATGCACAAAGCAATGAGTGGATTAGCCAAGCACACTTTAGAAACAGCAGCCAAGCGTGCAAGTCATTCCTGTGGATGAAGTGATGGCTCTGGCAGTGCAATTATTCAGCTGTGCATTTTAAATATACAGACAAATAGCACTGAGAGAAGTGCAGCATATCTGCTCTGTATACCTGGCAGAAACATGGAAAATTGCTTAATGTGAACAGAATGTCAAGGCTGAAAGTTATCAATCTGCAAATTATGTATCACAGACGGCATACTCAAATACAGAATAGCTGCAGAATTAACGGGGTGAACTAGACAAGGGGAACATACCATGATCTGATGGACAACCGGCCGGATGGCATCAGGTACTGTTGGATTCCCTGGAGGATGCAACTGTAATATTAGGCCACAGAAAACAAATTCTAATAATTGTGGGATCAAAAGCAGCAGATGTAATTGCATGTAAACAAGCTAAGTAATATTACTTCCACCCCCCCTCTATTTTAAAGTACAATCTGAGCCATTTTTAATCTGCGCCAAGAACTGCTCAAGCTGTTATTGTTGCAGCAACATACTCGAGCAGTTCTCAGGCCTTTAAGCCTCCACCCCTCTCTCCTCTCTGCAGGTTGGGAGCTATGGGGGGCTTCTAATCCCTCTATGTAATTACTGCTCCCTGCAATGGCCAGACCATCTCTGTGTAAATCAGATTAGCTGACCTAAATCGCTCTCGTTTCTCTCTAGCCCATCAAACAATTCCTTATCTACACCCAGAGAGCTAAACAACACACAGACACCACTCCTCCAACCTCCCACCCCCAAAGACATGGCCTGTTTATTTGATCAGCACAGGAAAGCAAACAGTTTCTCCATGATACACAAACAGGCTGGGCTGGGCTGGCCCTGCTGGGTGGTCAGAGAGGATCTGGGGTTGGGCTGAGTCGCTGGCTGGGCTGAAGACATGCAGATAACCACCTCTAGCACGTCCGCAACTTCCACACCGAGCCATTAAAGGCAGAGGAAGTGAGGCAGACGCGTAACACGGACAACGATGTTGCTCAGTGCGCGCTAAATAAAGGTCACCGAACACGATAGAGATGTATTACTCCTCTCTGTGCTACCGCCTCGCCTCCTTCCCATCCAATTTATTCCTCAGGTCATACATTTGCAACTTTGGGAGAGGAGGTGGGGGGTGTATAGAGAGGAAATGCTGCTCTTCAGTGGGAATAGAGACAGGCTAAAGGAAAGAGAGGGAACAAATGAGGTCTGTGATCCTACCCCCCCTCCCTCTGACACCCCCCTCCCCCCCAAGCCCCAATCAGGCTGAACCACTGCTCTCAGCGCGACAGCCAGGCCTTTGTTGCTGTCTGAATGGAGGTTAAATATCCCTCGAAATCAGAGCTCTTTGGCTTTCTGGACGCATAGTCGGAGACCCAGCGCCTTTCACATGCTAATGGCTGCGTTTTTTATTTCCTTTGTAACCATGGTTAGACAGCAGTATCATGCTAAAGTGTGATGAATAAAGCGGGTGAATTTGTTTTTTTCTCAGCTTTTTTTCCCTCTCTCCTCTCTTTTCTCCTATCCCTCCCCCCTTTCCCTCTCTCCCTCTTTTATCACCATCTCTTCGAGCCAGCCCACATTCCATCCCCCTCCTGCAGGGGTTTAAAAAAGCACAGATGGTCTCTCCTGACCTGCTATTCATCATTGTGTCAAAAGCTTTGTCAGAGTAATGCTCCCCAACAACAAGCTGAAGGATTTTATTTGTTTCTATTGATGAGGCCCGTTAATTTCACAGACGTCTCATTAGGCTTAAACCACCAATTAATTTCTTTTGTTCTCATTAAATGGCTAATTCTAAACATGAACCGCACTGACAATGAGTGCTGCTCAGAGCCAAAGCCAGACAGCGCTGCTCCCTCCACGGAGCTACTGGAGCGTGACGCAGGCAGGTAGAGGGATAAAATTGAAGAGCGGGAGGGGGCATGAGATTGGGGGTGGCGGGTGGGTTGGCGGGGGGGATGGCGGGTGGGTTGGAGGGGGGCTGGGGTGGTGGGAGGGGGCAGGAGAATGAGAGAGAGTGGTAGCATGAGCAGAAAAAAGTGAGGGAGCAAAGAAGAACCCTGAAAAAAGCCTCTGTTAATTTGTAGACACCCTTAACTCCAGGCATGGATGGCAACTCATTAACTGCTTGCAGATTTTTTTTTTTTATTTATTTATTTTTTTGTAAGGGGATCAAGTGGCCCTCAGGAGTAAAAGTTGCAATCATCTGTTGGTGGCAGCAGCCAGCACTCAGCTCTGAATAAAAACCAAAATAAAAATGAAAGCAGAATAAATCAAAATACAAATGGGAACAAAGCAAAAAATGAAAAGCGCAGACTGAGAACCAAGGTTGTAATTTTTCTATTGGAAGTGTGCTCACAAAAGCTATCTTGCGCCTGCACTCCATTAAAGCAGTACAAACTGTCATTATGGCCAAGGATATATGGAAGCCTCATAATATCCAGAGATTGGTAGTTTGTTAGACAGCACTGTACAATTTGCTGCAGCCTTGAAGGATCCTTGAGCCTCTCTTGACAATTTACCAAGGGAATTGCCAGAGCGTTGCCTTTTGTCTGCTGGAGACACAGGGGCAATTATCCAGCCTCCTGTAATGTTTCCCTGACTTTAATCTCCTGGCTGAGAGCATAAAGCAGAATGGGTAAGGTTTCAGAGTGCCTCTGGGTTCTATTAACACACAACTCCTGTTTCTGTTCAGGCCAGGCAGCCAAGAGAGGACTGCAATCTGACAGACAGACCTCCCCTGGGCTTTTAGGGAGAAAACATGATTATGTCATAATATATTTTCGAAAAGAGATCCATTTGAAAGATTGCCCCTCTGTCTTTTCAATCTAACATGGCTCTGCTTTTGTCAGGCACAGTGGGAGCACTAGGAATGACAGATGCTTCAATGAACCAAACAGGAATGGAAATAAAGTGTTTTACCAAAGGAAAAAAAGGGGAAAAAAACACCAAAGACCAGAAGCAGGAGAAAGAAAATCTAGTTCCACTAACAATTTCATCAAACAAAACTCATTAGTCTGGTGTCAAAATTTTCCCTGGTTTGTTTAAATGTTTTGAGGTTTTTTTGTAAATACGTAAATACCCTGGAGAGCTGTCTTGTATGTAAAAGCAGGTCTGTGGCTTTACTCATAATTAATGTCAAAAAAGGTTAATAAAATAATTATTCATTTTGGTTATGTTTAAGCATGTCCAACACTCCCCAGTTCCAGCTTCTCATATATGGGAAGTTGATGCATTTTTTTTGTTATACATGATAGTAAACACAACATCTTGGGTTTTATGCCATTGGTTGAATAGAACAAGAGATCTGAACACATCTCATTGGGCTCAACAGACATCTTTCAGTATTTTGTGACCTATACAGGCCAATGGAGTCATCGATTAATCAAGAAAATAATTATGGGGATTAAGCTATGAAAAAAATTATCCTCAGTCGCACCCCTAAAACAAATTATTGACGTCTGGATTTTATGTAATAAATCACTTGAAAGACAGCATCTAGGCACTTTATGACTTATATGTATAAGAGCTTTCCAAAAAGGCCAAGAGACAATGGTGGGAAATGAAAGATTATGTCTTCTGGAGTGTAGGCTACTCTCTGCACCTCTCCACTTTTGACTATAGTGTACTGCAGCAACAGTCAAATGAGAGCATCCACTGCGAGGAAAGAAAAAGGTCCGGTGTTCTGTAATAGAGTATGAGACAGGTACATTGCAATGGTAATAGGTCAAATTGTGACCTTTCCCTGACACTAGTCGACCTACTGTGCTGTCAGAACAGAACAGAAATTCCTGTCAAAATGTAATTAGGATATGTGTCCAGAAGAAGCCTATTACTGGTCAATAAATATTCAGCTCAAATCATCCAAAAGTAGTTTACCAGTACATGACAACTTTCACTAGTTTGTACATCAAAACTTTTAATTAGGGCGGATTTTGTAATGTTTATCTGAGAGCAAAAAAATAAGGACCCAGGGTCCCAAATTTTAGTTTGTCTTTTAATTTGAAAAAAAAGTTTATAATTGATCACTGTTTACAATATTAAGGGTAAAAATTAGAAAAAGAAATGATGACGCAACATAAGCACAAAACTGTTTCACTATTTAATTATTCATCTATTTATTTAAATCTTTAAAAATAATTTTGTGAGGGTCTTTTGGAGGATGTAGTTTCTAGTGCTGTTGAGCTGTATCACCTTATACTGACTGTTGCTTCAATTAGTTTTTCCCCTTGATTTATATCAGTGAGGGTAAGGTACATTACAGTTTGCAGTAAAATGCAATTAAGATTGTGTCCTCTGAGTTATTTCGCTCCTTGATAAAGACAGACCAAAACTGTTAAACACTTTAACATGTGGTGAGAAACTTCAAAAACCTGCCAACATCTGCTTTGTGATGATGGTGATGTTAGAGCGGTTCAACAATGTCTTTCACTTCAAAATAATCTGCCATGAGGGTTCAACTTCAGAGTCCTGTGTCTCAGTCGAATCAAGCTAAGTGATTTAGCAAAGTGAGTTAGCTTGATTTGATTGTTGATTCGATCTGAGTCTGGATATTTTCAGTTCTTCAAAGCTGGATTTAAATGCATCTGGGGCTGTTGTCACATGAGCTGATAATCAAAACTCACTGACTGTGGACTTCAAAGGTGCTGTTGGATGTTAAGTTCATAGTTTTTCTCTCAGTGGTGCGTGTGTAGGCAGCTGGGTTTCGCTTGACGTCAGGCACGGCGTACCCCAGAAGAAATGACTTCACGGCGTGCAAAAAACACAGAAACCTTCCATTGATATTCTTCAAATTTTCCCTGCAGCAAAATCCACTTCTCCACTGCACATCTGTATGATGAGTGTGCTGAAAGCGGTCATTCATTTTTGTCAAAACAAAACCAAATGAACTACTTCCGCCTTTTGGTTTAAAGCATGCAAGAGGGAGATAGCTAATGGTAAGCACAGCATGGGTAATCCATAGCTGGAGCGTTTGTTGTGGCTTATTTACATATCAGATAAATCCCATTACTGTTTTGTATGCTGAAGTCTCAACTACCTGCTGGAGTTTACTGGCCAACATGTTGAATGCAAACTCTACTGTTAGGATGCTCATTTCTAAGATTGCACAACGAACCTATAGTAAGAGTTGTTGCAGAAAGAGTTGACAGGTGCACGACTGCGCTGGGAAAGAAAAACACGTTATACAAACATATTCTGTCCTGTTATATCAGATAAGATTGTGTCTTGCTCACTGGTAATCTTGAGTTGTTAATATTTACATTAATGATAACTGTATGGCTGCATTTGCAGTAGGCTATTATTTACTGTATATATAGGCTTTACATTATGTCAGTCTCAAAAACATCAAGAGATTTATATAATATCTGTATCAACGTTAAAGACTAAGGTCACATTAAAGCTGACCTGACTTAAGAGGTACTTCTGCACGTTTTTACTTTGTATAGCCACTTTGCAAATCTCCAAGTTGCGAAAATTTAGATTAGACCTTTAAAGTGCAGTTTAGCTTAAAGGATAAGGCTGGTTTTGCTGTCGACATGAAAAGACAAAAACTAAAAGCTTGTTATACAGTATTTTATTCCCCTGAGCCATAGATTACTATTTTTGTTCAGATGTTGTACAAACACATCAATGATGGGCATGGGCACTTTAGTTTATTTCACATCAAACATACACTATCCTGTTGTGGTAAATACTCACTAGAACACCAAATCTACATATGAAATAACCCCCAACAAATATTTACTCCTCTTTGAATTACGTTTGCTAAAAACAAAGGGTGATTCAAAGAGAAACTCTGAATTTAATTTTGAAACTATGTTTTAGGAAAATGTTTGACCCTTTTTTAAAATTAATGTTTTTAAAGATTTACACCTTCAGTAGGAATCGCTTGGCTGGAAGTCAGAAAGTTATGAGAGATGGACTAACACATTGCTGGTTTTTTCATGGAATATACTTACAATTTGAAAAAATATAGAATAAAACCAGACTCACTCTTTAAGTAGAAATTCCGTAAATATGTCTGACATTACATGTCCATGTTAAATATGACTGTAAAACGTATTGTGGTATTTAAAAAAAACATGGTTATCGCATCCTAATCCGACAATAAAAGACAGAAAGTGTCATGAAGTATTATTTTGTTATTTTAGTTTATTTATGACATGATGTAGAATTGATTCGCTCTATAATTATTGATATAAACTGAGATAAACCCATATTAACAGGAAACATGTGTCTACAAACCCTTGATATTAACTGGACAGTTCCCCATTTTAGCTTTGTAGTGATGAAGCTTGCTAATCAGCTTTATAAAAACTGAAGGATATCTTAGAGGTAAACAGAGGCAGAAGAAGGGGCCAAAGGGAAATCCAGCTCCCATCAGTTTACCTCAATACCACAATCTCCTCTGTAATTAGGCATGTTGCTTATACACCTCCAGCTGTGCCTTAATCAAAGAATGTGTGCTGAAACATAATGAGTGTGTTAGCATAATGCACACATAAAGAAGTACTTGTAGTTGTCTTATTCTAAGCATCAAAGAGCGTGTTGTTTCCTTCTCAGGGCATCGGTATCATACAAAATTGGTATTGAATTACTGGATTTTAGTGGACACATGGAACGGATGCAAAGGAATGTCCCTATAGTACTCCGGTCTTCCCGTGAAAAACATCCATTACAAAACAAAACAAAAAAACCCCATACTGATAATGTGTTGTTCTCTGCTCCTCATCAGGAAGACTTTGGTTTTTTCTAGCTTCCTGGACCTCCAGCTGTGGTGACCCAAACCTGCCCAGTGCAGACAGTCCCTTGACCTCAATATCTAAAATAGCATCCAGTCCATTACTATGGCTGTGTCCTCTGACTAAGCTCTGAGACTCCACATGGTGAAGTGCAACATCAAGTTCCACACAGCAGTGGCAGTGAAAGCAGCAGCAGTGGCGTCGGTGGCAGCAGCAATCCAGCCTAATCCAAATGAATCCGGGTCTCCCAGGTTTGTTCATCCTGGTTGGAGGGTGATGACTGCCCTGCTCTGCTGGGGTGCTTATCTGCTGTCAGTGGTTGGTGGCTGTATAGGCCTTGTGTTATCAGGGCTCAGCCTGCTCAGGGATTGGAGGGCCCATGGAAAGTAAACATAGAACCTGTCCTTTGCTTATCTATCCCAGGAGTGTGTGTGTGTGTGTGTGTGTGTGCGTGTGTGTGTGTGTGTGTGTGCATGTGTGTCTTTGAGAGAGAGAGAGAGAGAGAGAGAGAGAGAGAGAAGCTTGTTTCCATGGCAACCTCCTCCTTTACCACCCCCCCCCCCCACATCCGCACCCCTCCCCTCTAGAGGAGAACCCTGGTGGTCTTTGTGTAATGCGATTCCACTAGAATGCACTGTGGATTAGAGCTGCACTGCCTTCGGGCCCTAGGCAGGGCAACAGTGAAGACATTATTACCCAGATCAAATGCTGTAATCACTAGGCACTGGGGGCTTTCACATCCATTGCAGATAAAACCTAGGACTGGCAATACTCAGGTGATTAGGGGATTATTATTCTGCATTTCAGCACGGTGCCAGTCCCTCGCTGTTAGAAAAAAAAAAAAGAAAAAACCCTGATTCTCTCTGTGATGGATGGGGGAGGGTGGAAAACAGAATGCCAGCTGAAAGAGGCAGCCAGGATTCTGGTGGACTGTGATCAATGCCTGGCAGCTGAAACAAACAAAAAAACAACAACAACAACAACAACAAAAACATTCACACAGTGGTTTGTATGTGCAAGCCCACATATTGGCATTACAGACTCCCTTTGATTCTCTGTAGGGTCTTGGCTCTAACAATTCAAGCAGAAGTAGAGACCATACTCTTATGTTTAGAACTGCTGTAAAACACTTAGGCCACTCTAGTTTCTTAGCCCACTGTAGTCATCCTCTAAACAGAACAGGGCAGCGTGGGCTTTCACATGAGAACCCACCAAAAGCCCTCTATTGAGAGGTAGATCAGTGGAAGGCAAGACAATGACCCCTCTGCGTCCAGCAATAGGCACTCAGAGGTAAAACCTTTCATCCGCAGATATTCTACTGTTTGATTAAGTGAGAAAGAAGATTCTACTTGAGCAAGGAGCTTAAGCTACAAATGCACACAGGAAGTACACACTTCAGCGATGTGGGAAAAGAAAGACTATGGCCTTTAACAAATAAGCCCGTGAGAGCGGAACATGGTGGCTGGCTCCATACCGAAAGCATCCGGCCCTGCTTTTATAATCTAACAACAACTTTTTTGAAGAGGCAGCCATATGAAGGGCTCACAGCTTCACACACACAGAGCCCAAGAGGAGCCTCGCTCTGGAGTGAAAGGACCGGGCCTTTCAACTCATCCTGCCCAAAAGTACTCGACTACCAAAAGACCACTCAAGAGAACTCAAGAGCAGTGTTTGCGTCATATTTCTGAAGTGGTACTGCATAAAATCTTATTGTGTTGCGCTGACTTGGCCGTGCAGTTTCAGTGCTAAGACCAAACGTGGAAAAACCCTAAATAAGGCGATAGATTACAGTAACCACAGTCAGTTACGGTACGACACGACTTTGAAAGCAGAACCAAGTTGATCCCTCAAATATTTATGCAAGCCCAGTCATTTTCTGAGATAGAGCCACCGCCACTCTAACAGCACCCAGAATGTCTTTTTCTCATGTCTGCGGTTCTCCGGAGGCACTTGTCAACCCCCATCAGGATGCATTTACAGCCATTTACTTATGGACTTCCATTTACTGTCGAGGAGAGCCTGCGAGTAAGTCTATATGTACTGTAAATACAGAATAGGGCCAGGGAGAGCCCACGCCAACAGCGCACAAGACACAAGGACAGGAGAACACCTTTCTGGTTTTTCAGACAGGAAAAGCAGAGCCAGGAAATATGCAGCATGTCAGCAGGCACCATGTATTCGCCTTGGTTACTGGTGAACTCTACAACAGTTGCCGCTTTAGCCAGGTCACGCTCCCCGTCCCACTGCCACCACAACAAATACTAATCCGGGTCTACAAGTCTAGAACCGCTTTACGTAAAGGAATAGTTTGATTATGGCAAAAGTGCTTATTTGCTTTCTCGCCAAGAGGATCAAGACCGCTGTCATATCTTTATAGTAACCATGAGGCTTGAGATGGCAACCAGCAGGCTTAGCTTAGCATAAAGACTGAAAACAGGAGGAAAGAGACAGGGGGAAGCAGTTAGCCTAGCCCCGTCCACAAGTAACCAAATCCACCTCTAACGTACGTCAGTTAACACACCATGGCTTCAAAGCAGGTTATTTGTCTATTGACTACTGGCTATTCCTTGGTCGGGCACGGCTACTTTCTGGAGCAGCGTCATCGCGGCGAGGTTTGCTAGCCAATTAGTGGAGAAGGCAGGAAACTTCTGCGCCCAGCCAAAAAAATAGCAGTAACAACTGCTCATACTTAGGGTTTTTGAACAGATTAAATAAAACAAGACATAACATCCTAATTAGTGAGCTGCCGGTGGGTGGATTCTGTTGCACTCAAACAGAGCCCGGCTAGCTGTCTCCAGTCCTTATGCTCAGCTAAGATAACCAGATTTTGGCGATAGCTTAATCTTTTGGGACAGACGAGCGAATGGTATTGATCTTCTCATTAAACTCTCGACAAAAATTCAAAAGCACATTTCCCAAAATGTCAACCTCTTACTTTAAAATGTGGGATGTTCAAAGGCACCAGCGCTATAGAAATTCAGTCAAGATGATTTTATATAAAAACAGTTTATTGATTTATCAACAACTGTCAACTGTACAATCCTCAGGGATGATGACATGTGTATGGGGCACAGTCTAGCGTGTGTTTATGCAGAGACCAGTCCTGTCTATGAGAAGATTCTAGTGGAATATTATGAAATACTGAAGAGAGCAAACAGAGAATACCCCCAAAATGTGGTGATGGCTTTGCCTGCAACCTTTATGAGAAACCATGTAATTCTTGCACATCAGTCAGAGAGTCAAACAAGAGAGGGAATAATTAACTCTTACAGACTGATGACTAAACTCTGCTGAGCGGAAAAATGAAGATTCATACAACAGTCTAGTCAACAGACTGAACTTATGTCACAGTTGCTTCTTGATAAAAACCCATCAGGCCTCCAGTTGATAATTATCCAATTTAATGTTACTGAAAGCAGCCAGTGTTCAGGGATAGGTCTTCATTTCAAAGTTTTGAATTTCAGCTTAAAAGGGCCAAAGGGTAGAAGTAACTGGAAACCATGATTTTCTCCTTCTTCCAGTCTGAAAAAAGGGCATTTCCAGAATCCTCCACTGCTAAAATCCATTGGACAAACGTCTGTGTTCTGTGTTTCAGCAAATAGCGAAGAAAAAAAAGCCGTTGTCAGGGCGAAAAAAAAAAAAATCCAAATTAGATTTCCGAAAAGGTCATTCTGGACAACGAACATGAAAAAAAAAAAGCAGAGGAGGGAAAAACTGAAATAGAATATCCTCTTACAAAGTCCTAATCTAATTTCCATCCCCAGAGGGGACAGAAAATCACAGAGAGAACAAGAAAGAACCATCACAAGCGTAACTGGACACCAAAATATAAATCTATAAAAGGCCTTTTATTACTCCATTATGTACACTTTTCACAGGACCTCCAAGGAGAAGCTCCGGAGTGAAGCGCTGCTTCTTGTTGTGTCATGGAACTTTATCTCCACATTAAAAAGGACGAATAAAAAAGAAATATCCAACAAACAGAAAAACAGCAAGACATTATTTTCTTCTTAGTGCCTTGGGGAACTGCACTCGCTGTACAAGTGTTAGCCGTATGAGTGTGAAAGGGCAGAGCCAAAGGACACGGCATCCAGGGCCACAACAGCACCAACGTCCATTTCAGTCTGGCACTGCCAAACGTCCTGCCCATCCAACCCGGGGATGCAGGCAACATCCATGCTGTCTGTGTGAGGGAAGGTAGATGGAGGAAGAGTCCGTTGTTCCTGATCCTGAACATGCTCCGATCCATAGCAGTCTGCTCTAGTAGATCACTTCATATACAGTGGCCTTCTTATCACCAGAGCCTGTCACAATATACTTGTCGTCTGTCGAGATGTCACAGCTGAGGACAGATGAGGATTCCTTGGACTGTTTAGGAAAAAAGAGAATATATATATATAAAAAACATTTTAGGCTCGGAGGAAGTAAACATGCTCAACCACATTTGAAGTTAAGTGGAGAAGATTAGCTGACTACAGGACAAGATTAGATTGCAGTGACATCAAGTTCTGGCCTGATGCCCCTCAAAAAGACTTCTTTGTCAAGTCAATAATTCAGGTTCAGTTTTCACTGATAGGTGAGTCCTGTCAGGCAGCGGTCGCTGTGCCCTTCCTCTCAGACACAAGGGAGCATACTTTTGGACTGGCTGCAGACAGACTATATTGATCTGCATACCTGGAATATGCTGGCACCGTAAGGTGTCCTCCAAGCATTCAACAGATTGTCCTTCCCAGTGCTTACGAACCATTTACCTGCAAAGAAAATAACAGCGCAATCAGGCCTCTTTGTACTAAGAAGTGGTGGGAAAAATATCTACAAATGAGGAGTTGCCAGGTCTGTAACCTTGAGGAAACAATTTGCATTCAGACTGTAAAAAAATAAAGGGAATTGCATTTTAGCACTAAATAATAGTTCAGGCTAAGACCCCTCTGCGGTTAAGTACCATCAGCATTATCCCCCCCCCTTTTTACGTATGTGTGTTCATACCACAGTAGGCGAACTTGAGAGAGAGGACACAGCTCTCGTGCAGGTGAAGCTGATACTTGTCAGGCTTTGAGTGGTGGAGCACCTCCACATTGCTGCTCTCCATGCCCACGGCGAGCCACTCTCCGGTCGGACAGTAGCCCAAGGAGAAGATCTGGAAATGGGACAGAGGAGTAATTAGGGACAGATCCGGCGCTAAAAGGAAAACACTCTCCACTTGGGGTCTTTGGGTCTGGGTGTTATCCATCTCTCCTGTGTTGCCAATATTTTTCTGCATTGTACCTGTGAAGTGAAGTCATGCTGCTGCAGCTGTCGACCCTCCCTCAGATCCCAGGAGCGAACGGTGTTGTCAAGACCGCCTGTCCACAGCTTAGTGCCATCATGGGATATATCAATACAGCTAGCACCATCCGTATGACCCTGGAACTGCCTACAATCAAAGTCAGACACCATACAAACATTTATTGACATCCCCTTTTAAAATTACTCGCACACAACAGCAATCCTGTTTGGGAGCCAAAGCCTGCACAGAGTGAGTAAGTGTTTTTTTTCCAACCTAACAAGAGTCTGGTTGTGCAGGTCCCAGACGGCAATGTTTCCGTCACTGCAGCAGGAGAAGCAGACTTTGGCGTCGGGGCTGATGGCCAAGGCATAGCACGCCGGGGCTGAGGAGGTGAGCTCAGCCTTGATGCGGGGTGTCTGAGAGGCCAGATCCCAGATGGTCAATGTGCTGGCCTCGCCTCCAACAATCAATGTGCGGCCATCAGGCAGTAGCTTACAGGAGCGGATGTAGTTATCCCTGTTCTGTTGCACAGAGGACAAAGCAAATCAATACATATTCAGGGCATTGGAGCTAGAGATAGATTTAGGAAGAATTTGGTGGAAAAGAGGATGAAAATCCTTTTGTCATATTAAACTAGCCTGAGAGTATTCTCAAACCTGGTCTGACAAATTTTTAGGTTGTTGCTTTAACACATGTATTCGGTTAATTTAACCTCTCAAGTGTAATCTTTTGGGAATGTTGTGGGATGTTTATGATTTTCTGTCTCAGTTGGTGCCAAAACCTTCTTCAGTTTTACACAAACACTGAGATAAAGCATCAACTGCATTTGTGTACCAGTACATTTGCTGTCAAACTGTCAGTGGAATGTGTGCCTGTTGTGGTCCTTGTGTATGACAAAAGCTAATCCCATTGTTAATGGAATGACTTTGTATATCAACAGATCATACTCTTTGAACAGCTGCAAAGAAAGAACACAGTGTAAAGGAGTTCAGAGTCAAATGTGAATAAGCAGCCTCCTCACCAGACAGTCCAGTTGGGACACGGGACTTTTGCTGCCGGGTTGGCTAATGTCCCAGATTTTGACACAGCCTTTGCCACCCGTGTAGACATGGCGTGTGGGGTTGCTAATTGTGACAGCGCACACCACCTCGCCATGGCTCAGTGTGTTGATCTGACGGGCGTGGCGAGGAATACCAGGGCCAATCAGGGCATCGGGTGGGAAGGGAACAGGCTGCATCTGACCATCTGCGCTGACGTGGAAGGAGTAAGCACTGTAGGAAACGATGGAGCTGTGTTAGTGTTCCATATTTACACTTCAAAAAGTATATATATATTTACAGCTTTGGTGACACACTTACGGTTTACCACCAGAAATGGATGTGAGGCTGGCTGGAAGGCCTGGGGCTCTCATGTGGGTGTGTGGATCAAACCCCTGAAAGATGACATGAAAGATTTGGACAATGGATCCGTTATCGATCAGTCATCACGGCAAAATCCACATGACACTACCTATGTGCAGTGTTTCTAGGTGATCCCAAATACAGCTTAATAAAAGGGCAGGAGAGTTGGTTACCATAGGGGAGCGTCCGTAGGCTGCAGCTGCCGCAGCGCTCATCTGAGGGGAGATGTGCAGACCAGCATACACACCAGGACTTGTCAGACCCCCATTCATTTCATGATGGCCCATCATAGCAAAGGGGGCGGGGTAAGAGCCAGCGATGGACAGAGGTGTACGCAAAGCTGGGGCTGCTGCAGACAAAGACAGGGACAGGAGAAGGATATCGGTATGTTAACGTAACATTACACTGGAGAAGGATGGAAATAGATTATCTCAGTTGCTATAGAGGAAAGAGAATGGTACCAACCGAGAGCCTCCATGCCTGGTGGTTTGCCCAGGATGGGTCTGAGCCCGGGAGTGGAGCTGGTGCCAGGGGTAGGGGCATCATTGCGGGGGGTTGGGGTGTTGGACTTGAGGCCAGGAGTGGAGGATTTGTCATTCTGCCGAGGAAACGAGAGAGCAAGCGAATTCAGAATCCCAGAAACCAGGCACTGTGCAGACTGACAATTTGAGAGCAAACTGAACTTAATCCAATCTAATTCTGACAACCCTCATAGTCCTGCAGAGCCATAAACTGCTATTTATTCTAAAACCTATTATGGCCACAATGGAGATGGGGCTGTTTTTATCCCTTTACTACTTTGGCTTTAATCTTTTAGTCAGGCAG
The DNA here is from genome assembly GCA_016859345.1 of Istiophorus platypterus. NCBI lineage: Eukaryota > Metazoa > Chordata > Actinopteri > Istiophoriformes > Istiophoridae > Istiophorus > Istiophorus platypterus. The sequence goes on along the minus strand of CM029121.1, from coordinate 17,511,527 downwards.
GGGGAAAAAAATCCTGGAATAGTTAAATACATTGAGCTATTAACAGAGAAGACCTGACTGATCCTGATGCAGGACAATATTATCCCTGACATTTAGTCATGCACTTAAAGCACAGAGAGCCATTCCTAATCCACTGCACATATCCCTTTGCTCTCTCTGCAATTCTCTTTTTAAACCCCTTTCTGTCCTAGTTTGCTAGTAACTCTCTTTGTGTCTTACATGACTGAGCTCCTTGGCCTTGGAAGATGGGGTGCTTCCAGAAGATGCCACTGATGCAGGGCTGTTGGGTGTGTCCTTCTTTGGAGGGCGGGGCTTATCAATGCCATTTTCAGGTGGTGAGTGGGCTGGGCTTGCCCGCGGAGTGGCAGGGTCCTGAGGGCCCATAGCAACAGAGTTTCACATATATGTAACAGTTTTATCCCACGTGTAAGTCTGCCATTTAAAATTTCATGCTGCACTGCTCACCTCATTAGACACATCTACCACCAGGTCATCACTTTTCTCTCCATCACTGTCCTGTAAAGATAATTTTCAAATTAGTCACCTCAACAAAACTTTTTTTTATAATAAAGCCTTTGAAATATGTCTCTGACTACAGGAGGGCTTAGGGAATACTTTAGCATATATCCCAAAATGTCAATTCCTTTAATGACTTACATATCTGCTCATGCTGTCCTTCTCTTCCACTTTGCGTTTCTTAGAGTCCAAACTGTAGTCAGAGGAGCTGCGGTGCTTTTCACTGGCTGTGCGTAAGCTTTCTGATGGGGATATAGAGTTATTCTGCAAAGAGAAAACCAAACACTTTATTACCATTTCATCTTCCGTCGTAAAACAGAGCAGTGAGTCATTCATCCATTACAAATTCACAGAGACCACACTGTGCCAATCCAAACACTAAAAATGCCTCATTCACAAAACTATGGATGCCGCAGACTCTTAAAATGCAGCTGTAGGCCAGCTCCAAACAGTACCCTGACACCAGCCAAGCCCAATCTCACAGACAAGCCTGTCCCTGGCCACACAACAGAATGGGCCGTTATCTGGACTAAAAGGAGGAGGGCTTGTTTTCTGAGCCGGGCTCCCTCCTCCTCATAACTGGACAACAAACAGCCTCACAGGGACATGAGCAGTGTGTTGTGGCTGAACAGAGGGCCTTTTCTCTGGAGTCAGTCAGGCTAAACGTGAGAGAGTGAGGAGGAGATACAGAGAGAAGAGTGTGGGGGGGGGCTGTATGTTGTGGGCATTGGGCATTGATTGCTGCAGCGCGCTTAGGCACCATGTCAGCTCAGGCTTTGAGCTCTGATAAAGAAAGAGAATCTATATCCTGCCAGTGGGCACAGCAGCGTGGGACTGACTGGTGCTTCTTCATGGAGCCTGCCTGCCCACACAAGCTGGGACAGCTCACCCCAGACGCTAGCAGAATGGGAGGAACTAGGCAGGTGTCCAGCGGCTTTCAGAGGAGTTTGCCATTTGCCTGTACACTGCCAAGTTCTCCTGATTCTCTCTGTCCCTGCCTCTGAGGACCAAAGCAACAACATGAACTAAGTCAGCAGCAGCCCAGAGAAAGGGACAATGGCCGATGGACTAGCAGTCCGGGCAAAGGGCCACTGTCTGCATAATGGCTGACTTTTAAAGAGATGCTTAGCGTGACTCATTAACCAAAGTCACCACTATGCTATCAGATGACCTGGGACAAGAGCACAGAAACAAAACAGGCCTACTAATCGCCCCAGGAGTTCCATTTCTTCAGACATGACTGCACCCATTCAGCTGGCCCAGCCTACAGAAACACAATCTCACAGTCCCATCACAAGCCATCAGGGATCACAGCCATTCAAATAAAATGCTTTAGCAGTTCCAGCCAGACGGGGTGTGGAGGAAGAAAACAAAACAATCCTCCATTTTTTTTTCATAAATATTCATCACATGCCAAAGAGGAGAAAGACTGAGCTGGTAAACAAGGGCGACAGTAGAAGGGATCAAATAAATCCTTTAAGAAGGGGAAGTCCAAGTGGATTGATCACACAGGACTTATGTTTCAAACTTCATTTCTCATTAATAATTTAACTGAAACCAGATTACAAAAGGACACAAGATCCACAGTAGCATGCAGTTAGCAAGAATTTTTACTTGACATTTTCAGTGGAGATGAAATTTAATGGATTATAAAATGAATTACAAAACCAAAAAGTCCTAGGGAAAAAAAAAAAAATTGCAGGTTTGGACACTCACCGTGTTCTCTGCATCACAGACATAACAATGGTGTCCGAGGTGATGATGAAACCAAGTGGAGCAAAGAGAAAAACAAGTCAGTTAGCATATCATAACAGATGCTTCTGGCTGAACGTGTGAGAATCAACTGCAGGGCACAAGGCCCCTCTTATCACCGTGTGTTAGAGCTGTTGAATAGCTTATACAGTCATGGGCTGGGAATGTACCAGCTCATTACCCAGACAGAATGTGAACAGACAGGATGTGCTCCTCACCTAAGGGCCCTAGGATTCTGCTCTAAAGAGTGAAAAGCCCTCTGCACTAAATTGGGTTTTTTTTCCCCCACTGTTTAACATCCATGTGATAACGTTAGAATCAATACGACTTTCAATTCTTCTAAACAAACTGGTAAAGCAGCTCATGCCTTACTGAACAGCCATATGCCTGAGTTTCACTCCTCACCTCTGTGTTCCAGATCATGATGGTTTTTCTCATCCTTCACTGGAAGGTGGGCTTGGCTGCCCAGGGCACCGAGTGCCAGAAGACCCGATCCAGAGCCCGTCACAGGGGGGATGCCAGGCGGCTGCAGGCCTGACGGGTGAGGTGGCAGCTGCACTGGGGGCCCGTGAGCAGCATGGGAGAGGTGCTGTGCCTGGAGCTGCTGCTGCTGTAAATAGACAGGGAAACAGACAGACACCGAGTGGGTCGGAGGGAAAAGGCAAGGAGAAACTACAGACTAAACATAAGGCTGATCAGTTAAACCCTGGTCGATATTAGCACATTCACACATCTATTACTGTCAGGATCAGACAGCAATCCCCCTCAGTGCTATTTCCATACCCGGGCCAGGGTGGCATAAACCCTAGATCTGTGCTGAGGAGAGTAGAAGTTCTGACTCACGATCAACTGCTCAACATGTCTAATGCAGGAGACACAGGGCTGAAGACACTCAGTCACACAGCGTTAGTAGCGCATGAACCAATATAATAGGAATATTTTTCAACCTACATTTATGACAAAGAGCAAAGAAAAGTCTGATTCAACCACAGCTTAACACAGAGAAAACATTTCACCTCGGGTAAACTAGCGCATTTTATAATGCAGCACCACAGCACTCCTATGCCATCAGTGAGTTGAGCAATCCTCTTAAGGAACATGAAGCTGTGTAGGAATCTGTCAGCCTGTGGGCTAAACAACTACCTGCTTCTCAAGCGCTTCAAAAACACAACCAGCATCTATTTACTCCTCTCATATTCACGGTCCTAGATTAACAGAACATGAATCATTTGCACACCCAAACTTTGTGAGACTGGGGGAACACTAAGTGCTAGAAGCTGGCACTTTGTCCCTCTCACTCCTCACTCTGAGCACTTCAGTGTGTGTGTGTCTGGAAGGCTGCTTCGGGAGCCGGGACCAGGGGTCCCGTGCTGGCACTCAGTCAACCCTCCAATATTCACCATCAATATTTGAAAGGGAGAGGGAAACGGATGGGAGTTAAAAGGCACTCAGCATGGAAGTAAGCAGTTTAAAGCAAGGTTAAATAATACTTAGCTGAGACACCAATAAAAACATCAGCAATTTATTACCAGTCTACAAGCCAGCTGAATAATTCAGCTGCTGTTACAGCATGCACCCCCTGTCTTTTACAAGATGGACTTCAATCAGTGACCAGTAATAGTCATTTCAGGAATATTACACACTTTGTAGTGACTGGGTAGGATAGAAGAATGTCGTGGATGTGCCTAACACATAGTTGAAATACATTAGCTGAGTGCGAATTTGCTTTGAAATTCACTTAAAAAACCTCTCCAATCAAATATGTCCTCTAAAATCATATCTTGAGGGTGTTTTTAATTGCTTCCTGCTTTCTGGATTACCTACCCTGGGGGTAGAGAGGACTAGATTGGAAAATAGAGAGGTTTTTAACTTGCAACCTTGTCCTTTTGCTCCATAGGACAGATGTCAATCCAATTACAAAAAAATACCCAAGGCAGACAGAAAGAGAGAGAGAATGGAGAGCAAGTGAGTGTGTTATAATATTGTGTCCATGAGGGAAATTAAGGAGCCAGTTCATTGGCAGGGGAGAGCCATCCTTGCTCATTGTGTTTAATGAGGCACTGATGGGTAATACGCATGGTTGATCAGCAAGAGCCCTCATTAGAGGGCCATAAATGAAGACAATAATAAATAAAGAAAGGAGTCTGGCCTATTTCCTCTAATTTAATATTCCAAGATAAAGACCTACTCTTTGCCCCTTTTCTCTCAGACTGAGTGTAGCTACAGGAAATAAAAAAAAACAACCAAAAAAAAAACAACCCCACACACAGGCAAAATTGTGCAAATGTATTATAGTAGTCTCTAGTGTACTAACTAAACTAACTATGGTGAAATGCATAGCACTTGGGTAGGAGAAGTGCCATGCAACATGCGTAAGCCCTTCAAGACCAGATGTATGCACAAACCAAGCCAATTAACAACAGCAGGCCACTGACCATGAGAGCAGGGTATGCAGCTTGCTGCTGCTGAAAAGGAGGACAGAAAGTGGTTAGGGCTAGTGCTGCTCTGAACGCCCTCTCTCCAGTATCATATACTGAAATTGATGGGGCTACAGAAAAAATTTTTTTTTTCTCATTGTTCAGCACCATTTTAAAACAAAGCAAGGGGGGGGGGTTATCCAAGTGGCCACCAGCGGGGAGAAAGATGGGCTTATCTGAATATTTCCATGTGATTTCCTGTCAAACAGGAAGCACCACCAGTCAGGCTCATCTCAATTTAAGCAGCTGTACCTAGTTGCATCCTATTAATGGCCCCCGGCCCCATCAATAAGGCATGCTGCTGGCTCCTGGATGGTGTCTGTCTGCCTGGCACGCTCTTTCACCCCACCTTGCTTTACAATATGCATGAGGATTTTGGCTTGCCTACAGAGCTTCTCCTCAATGAATAACTAATGGAGGCGTATTCGTAAAACATACAGAAGCTACATTTCCACCTCCTGTGACATGAGCAACCAGCGTGACTTGGACTGTTTTATGAAACAGCCCGGCCTCCATCCATTTGCCAAATAGGACCATATTCTCAAATCGTGAATGGGCTCGTCCGACAGTTCCAAAAATGGAGATTTTGAATGCTATTAATTCTAAATTATAGATGAAGAACAACAGAAGACCACAGTGAAAGGATTACAGCTACAATTTTGAAAGCACAGCTATATTCCCATATCATATTGTTCCAAATGTGAAAACACACATACACAGGAAGGAGCCACAAATCAAATTTGCTTTTCTTAGGGAACAACTGCCGCTTGCAGCTGTTCTGCTTTGGTGAAAGTGTAATAAAGCATCTGCTTCAGTGCAGCAGATAAAAAAACAAACAGCTCTCCTTCACCTCAATATACCTACTCAGACATATTCTAGGGAGCAATTATCTTGGAACAAAAGGTCACCAGGGGGGCATAAATTGAATTCCAATATGTGGCTCCAGTCATCAAGTCAGCCTTTTGGTGTGGCCTCTTACGCATACTAAAGATTCTGAAAGATTCAACTGTAGTAATAAAATCACTGATGGCTTGTGCTTTGAATTGAGAGTAAGGCCAATCACTTTTCTTTTTAGAAGGAAAGGGTGAGTACAGCTGATCAATTTGGAGCAGATGGCGTTTTGAAGCAGTGATGAACACCATACATTACTGCTCACTGCTGTGGTGTGCAAAGAGAACCGAGCAGCAGGGCTGCGACAGCCGTCTGTACTGTCTCAGCGAACTTGCAGCGCTGGCTGTGTTCTGCTCGCTCTCAACCCTCCAATTCCCAAAGCCATCCAGGTCAGCAGTGAGGGATGAGGCTCCTCGTTAAAACCTTAGCCAATTAAAGCAATACGGGCGGCAAAGGGGATCTCAAGAGCTCTCAGGCTTGCATTTATAAACACAAAACAAGGCAGTGAAGATGCCACCGAGACCGAACCTTGAGCTTCAGAGCAGTTCTTGAGAGCTACACTAGTTGTGTATATAGTTTATATAATTTATCGGTTAAGAATATAGTACTAAACTGGAAAAAAAAATAATGTAATACATTTTATTCAAAAAGAGGCAAATCTGCACTATAACTTTAGTGGATGGTGTCCATTAAATCAACATTTCAGACTATTTGTTGCATAAAAAAAGACATGGACGTGAAAAAGTACTACTTACATCTAGTGATCATTTTATGTGCAGGTTTGCCCCTAGCCAAGGTCAAATAAAGGAATAAAAGGGGGTATACACACGGTGAGAGGCAGATTGGGAAGTCCACGTACCCCGATGATAGCATTGAGCTCAGTCATAGTCACCTGCTTAGCCCGCTCCACTGCCTGAGCAACCTGCTGTTGGTGCTGTGGGAAGACATTTGAAAAAGATGATTGGGACAAGTTAAAAGATGTCACACACCCACACCCTCTTATCCCACCTCATTTATCTGTGAATTTCACACTTAATCCTTAATAGCCCTGTTCAAATTTTAAAGGCGAGGACAAACGCCACACACAATTACTCGAAATTGCTTAAACCGAAAAATATTTGAGGTAGTATCTTTAGAATACAAGCAACAACAGGTAACTTTGGTCAGATTCAAAACTCACCTCTTGTGACAGGAAAGGCATAATTTGCGCTAAAATTGCATTGAGCCGTTTGGCAATCTCCGTCTGCAAAACAAAAGAGGAGCAAAATGAGACGGCAAAGTATGAAACAGACAGTCACTTCACAGAAACCCCGCCTTTAATGTTTACACCGATTAAGTCAATTGCTGCAGCAATCAGAACTGCTTGACTCAACATCCTCTAAACAGCGTGATATTGACATTTGAAATATTTAAAACATTAGGAGAGCCCAGGGGGATGGAGCACAGCTGTGCTGAGAGTGCACTCCATGCTAAACGGATATAAGCAGGCAGAGTGCTGCTGTGTTGAGAGGATCCTCTCTCACTCTGCCCTCCTTCCCCTCATCTGCAACTGCGCTGTCCTGCAGTTAACCTCTGAGTTAAACCACAGAACCAAACCCCAGGAAGTGAGGCCCACTAACCAGACTGCAGTGTTTACTTAAATGTGACAGTGTTGGCAATTTACATTAAGGGTTATAACTGCAGATTGAGCAGAGATTACAAACCATAATGACCTCAGGGGTAACACACGTCAAATCTATGATCAATACCATTAATAGACGACTTCCAGCCTGTAAATGTTAAGAGTGCAGTGTTAGAGCTCTGTGTGTCCAAGGCTGAAGGCCAGGCCATTTCTCACTGCAATCAGCTGCCCAACCCACCACCCTCCCAACCTCCCATCCATCCACAGAGCTCTGCCTCCATTCTTCTGCTTGTCTACCAACTGCCATGGCAACGGCTGCAGCCCTATCTTGCTGGGATCATTATGCAAATGGCACCTCTGTTTGACCGTAACAGGCTTTAAAATCATATTACGTGCTTGGAGGCAGGTCATTAAATTGAATTTTCAGCCTGTCGATCATATGAACGCAGCAAATGAATGGTGGATAAAAAGAGCAATGGGAGGAGGTTTCCAGAGGGGGGTCTCGTCCACTCCCCTCCCCTGTAAAAACACCGTACAGCCAGCCTGCTCTGCCTCCTCTCTTCAAGGGATGCGAGATGAGACTCTCAGCTTCAAGCTCAGCTCAGAGCAGAAAAATAACAGTGCCAAAGCTACATAGTCTATGGAATTTATGAGCTGCAGTTCAACCCAGGGCCACTGCAGAACACAAACACATCACAAGGATTTTCTCCGTTTTTTCATTTGGAGCAGCACACACACAATGTACTTTGCAGACTGCCAGCTTATTTATTACACATGGCAGAAATGCCAGGCAGTTTTGGCAGCCAGACACATCACCTCTGAGCAGAGCCAAGGAGATTGGAGAGTAATGTCCAACAGAACGAGACCTGCTGACCCAAGCTGCAACATGGATAGCCACTTAGTCAGGCAAGCCAGCAGGGCAAGCCAGCAAGCTAAAGATGAAATATCAGATGAAACAACATAAAGCCTGGGATCAGAGGCAAAAATGGAAAGTAAATATGAATGTGGTAGCATGTGCTACAGAAAATACAACAGTCCATAAAATAACACTGATTGTAACTTGATTACTGTTCACGGACAAGAAAACACTAAAATCCAGTCTCCTGTGACACACAATAAATGTGGACTACAACCAATGAAGCAATGAAAGGATTAGATAAAGGTTTTATGGGCATTAGTATTAATGCAATGTAGTAAGTGCTCTAGCAAGAGCTCAAGAAGGCCCTCAGAAATAGACGAAAAGGTACAGAGCCTGTATAATCCATGTTTGTTGAGATAAGCCATGTCAATAGCAGTCGAACATTTGACAGGATTTGTGAAAAGGCCTTGAGCCTACAGTCCATTCCTCTGTAGCTTAGTGTCATGGTGACAGCTGGCTGAAGAGGTCAGGAGGTGGCTGATCCACTGTGCCCTAAACAACTGGCAGCCTCTACGGTCCCAAAACACAACATGTAAATACATGGAGAAGGCAGCAACTCAGCTCACCACTGCTGTCAGAATAGATGCAGTGTGGTGCTGGGAAATTTTTTTTTTGTTCCGCTGGCAGATAAAAATGGTGTTGTTGCCACTTAAAGTAGATGACAGCTTGGCCCTTGAGAGGCCAGCTTTGCGCTACTGCTACACAATTACAGGTACTCGGACCTGTGTAGCACCACTTTAAGAGCACTGTCAATGGTGTGCAAAAAGGTATTCGCCTGTTGCTATCAGCCTTGGCAAAATGGAGTTGCGACACTGATGAGTATTAAATACAAAGGGAAAACAACAGGCTCCAGTCACATGATCCATCTATAAACAATACTTGACTAGTCAGATTTAAAGCACCTCTGATTTGTCCAAGATGACAGCACTGCCCATTTCCCGATTTTTCTAGTTGGATGAAAATTAGACTAGTGCTTCACTAGTGGCTCCTCTAAGCCAGAAAGTGACGCATGTTTTCACTAAACTGAGATGTTGCAAAAAGCCTCGGAGCCGTTGTTAATGTGAAGCAATTCCAGAGTAAATTTCTGTTTGGCATTTGCAGTTATCAGTATTGATCTGAGTCAGGCCAAGAGTTTGCCTAAATGGATGCATGAGTCATTACTATGATTAACCTTGACAGCTGCAACAGTCAATCAGGTGATTTTCTTGGCCAAAAGATGACTTTGACCTTAAAGCAATAAACTTATTCTAACAAAATGAGCACAAAACCATAACCTTCTTTTTCATGCCATATCTTGAAATACAATAAATTTATGTTTATATAAGTGGACCTGACACTAAACAGTACACACCCTATAATTATTAAACTCCAGCCCCGTCCCACATGACAGACTGGGGATATTAAGAGCGTTGATGGCTTGGAGAGCCACAGTTTCTCAAACCACTTTTCAATGCTTGCCCCTTTTTGTATGAGCACTATTGACAGTCCGCTGGCTGACCAAGTTTGCTTTGACCCTGGGTATGGCAGATAGTTTGCTACTTAGCAAATGCCTCCCACAGCCACTGGTTTCATGTCTGTATTACGACTACAGGTAACAGCCAAATCTGATTGAGCTTCACCCAGGCCAATAAACCCTGAGCAGCTCTTGGAAACAAGCACCAGATGACGGTAATTACTGGCTGACATCACACAGCAGAAATTAGCCGTTTGCATCTACACACTGTCACGCCTGATAGAGACGGATCAGATAACAGTGCCACATCAGTCCATCTGACCTGTGACGGTGTGTGGAGTCTGAAATCTGAATTATGTCCCCACACAGTAATGAAAACGCACAGTTAGAGGAATGGATTTCCTCACTATGGAATAAATCTGCTGGCAGGAAAATAATATGCCTATGTGCATCCAATAATCCATTCCACCCCTGCCTGTTAACCACTCCCCATCTTCTCCTTCCCTGCCTGAGTGGTAAGCTGGGGGAGCCGCGGGGATGGGTCCACACTGTTTGCTCACAAACACTCCGTTCAGCAGGTTAGGGCCCCACTGATGAATTATTCAAGCACTTCCATCAGCTCTGTTGAGGTTCCTGATAAAAGTCATGTGCTAAAATGGATCAGTCGATTAACCTGTTTACACAGAGCTGGGCTGTTGCCCCTCCCCCAGCTCTATTCTCCAACTTGTCTCCAGCTCCCATCCCCCTCCTCTTCCCTCTGGTGGGCGATAAGTGCCTGACAGAAGCTATCAGAGCGTCCCAAGCCCTGACAGACATGTGGCATTGTGACACACGGCCCAGACACTGATGGATCACCCTACCGCACCAATCCACCATGCCTCCACTGCTTGTCATTAACCAAGCTGGGCTGTTGCAAGAGAGGGGACAGCCTCGCTGGTTTAAGAGCAGCGTGCATTAGATTCTCAGAATTACTCATTCATACAATCTTTATCTCTTCAAGCATCAGTCTGATTGATCTGTGGAGCAGCAAGAGATAGGATCTTTTGTTTAAGATAAGGACACAAAGAGTGACTAAAGGACTTTTGCCCCCCTCTTGTAATTACTGTTCATCTTAAAAAGAAATACTGACCTATCAGCAATCCTCTCCTTCTAATCAGTAAGTCAAATGCCGAGCAAGCCAAAGTCTAACTTTAAACTTATCAAAAGACTGGGACAAATCCCGTCTTTACACCACCCATCAAAAAGGGGTCACAGCAATTATACGAGGGATGACACAAGATTACATATGCACCGCCTTGTTTGTTTTGGAGCAGATCCATCGCTTTACAGCCTATTACCGAAACTCAGTTTGGTTCACAGCCTATAAGCTGTTCCTCCTGGGTCTGACATCCCCTGACACTGCAGAAAACCACTGAGCTGAATAATGTGAAGAACATGATGGTACCTACCTGTTTGTGCATTTCTATATTCAGCCCGTAGGACATCTCGTAATACTGAAATGAAAGCAAAGATTTGGTTATAATTAATGAAATCGCCAAAGCCACATTTACATTTAAGTTGTGCTCATTTTTCCTACAAAAATCTATAGAAGTAGCTTTTGTTTTCATTTTTGTAATTCATTTCATTTTTCAAAACATGCTCTCAAAATAAAACACATACTTTATATTGCCACAAATAAATATTTTAATTGATCACTATACAAATTAAGTCATCACATGGTTTTGAACATTGTGACTGAAACCCAGATGGGGACAAGTGTGATAAATTACAATCAGACCATAAAGGATTTCTTTGAATAGCTGACAGCAATTATTCAATAAATAGATATTTTGACATTTATAGAGTGGGCAAAGAGAAAGAAAAAAAAGGCTTAGATTTATTGATCACCATCTTGAGCGCCAAGATTTTAAGGATCTCTGTTTATCTAGTGTACTGCGATTGCTCAACACTCTTGATATTTCAGGCCAGGTCAGTCTGTCTGGCTGAAATGTAATCCGTGGAGCCCACAAGTGGCCGGCAGGGCAGAAATGGCTTTCCAGTCAGCGTCTATTTGATGAGGCCAATGCATTATTCAGTCCATTAGCTTCTTCGAAAATTACTCTCAGACAAGAGAGCCATTCTGTCTGAGATCAGAGCCCCACAGCCGTGGCGTAACCTGACACCTGGTGCTGGCTGTGGGATACTTCCCTACATGTTTACCTAACCTCCTCCCTGTCAGGCTGACAAGTTGTTTTCCTGTGAAAAGAATGTTTTACTTAAGCCTGCATGTATTGGTTTAAGTCACCCCTGATGTGTTTACCTGGGACAACAGAGTTTACTGCCACAGAAGAATCTTCTGATTGCATCACATCTGAACTGAATTCCTTCATCACAGGCACACCTTTGTTTTTTCTAAAAAGTTGCTACGTTGAAAACTAATTATTAAAAGGGTATACACAGAAACTAAGATCGGCTATACTGCAAAATAAACTGCAGCATGTTCCACGTCCTCCATTTTGTTTGCCGTTGTGGTGTATTTTTCCCACACACTGCTCTGGTGCCTCCACCATCAGCTCACACCTAATTTATGGCCATGCATACGTCTGAGCGTGGAGTCTCCTAGGAGAATAATCAGATCAGCACACACAGAGGGCAACGCTGCAGTCGACCCTTGGAGATCAGGGGCGTGCTATAATGGAGCCTCAGCCCACTGCCGCCTGCCTGTCAGGAAGAGCTCCTCTGTAACAACCAGCTACATCAAACCCCCTGGGGGTTTTCACAGGCGTGTACCTGACACTCAACCCGCCCTAACCACCTCCACCACCACCACCACCACCACCACCATGCAGGTGATCACAATAGCCTGTCTCACTCCACCCCAACCAGATCTTCAACAAGCCTTGCAATTTGGAACCATAATTGCTCCCTATTGTAACATAATCTTACCATGACATAGTGGCGCTGCATCTCTGTCTTCTCATTGGCCAGTTTGTCATATTCCACCTTAAGACTAAAATAGAAGACAAGGTGTCAATTTTCAGGCATCTATATCACTTAAACAACACACTCACACTTAATCACTTGACAACAGTGTTTGGAAGATTAAAAGGAAAAAAAAAACTGTCACTTTTCAATCCTGAAGAGGTCAACAACCACATCTTAGCCTTAACCTTTATTATTCAACAGAGAGTACATGCTAAGTCTGCTGTACACTGGTGATATTCTTTGTAATCATTACCTGTGATATTGGGCTTGCAGGAACTGAAATTCATCTTTAATCCTGTCACAAGACTCTGCTACAGTGAATTTGAAGCCAGGCTGCCCGGGCTGATGTGGAGGCTGAAAGAAAGTTGTTTTAAAAAACATTTTCAAATCACATCAGTCCAGTAACAGTAGAAGGATTTATTCATCACGTTCTGCATTGTGATCCATGCCGCTGAAAGCAGCTGAGTAGTTCTCACATTAGACTACTCTCAAGATCATATCTAAATCTGCATTAAGCAAAACAACACCACAGTAAGCAGGTCTGTCTGCTTTCACACCTACAGAAGCCAATAGCGTCACATTAAAAGGCTTTCACGCTGGATATGAAACCCAGTTTCAAAAGTGAATTAAAACCACCACCTGTCCTCATATTCAGTAGTCGTATGTCAGTGCATGGCTGAGTAAATATCTCCAGGCATGCAAACCATCTGCATCCATTTACCACTAAGTGCATATTCTGATGCAGCATAAATGCATTGTAATGCAACCATAAAGAAATTTAAAGAGCTACGTTAAGGCTGGAAAAAACGCTTCGCGGGGCAGAATCAGTGGCAAATGAGCACAGTCAGGAGCCATGTCAACATCAGTGCTGTCAGATAAATATGTAAGATGTAGTAAGCGTAGAGGAAGCGCTTCTTACCGGATGTCGGCCTTGTGGATACATCTTGAAACGTATCCTTTGTTTATCTCTCCAGTGTAAAGGTCCTTTGGCGAAATGATTCAAATTTGCTCACGGCCACACCAGCCTCGGCAGACGGGGGTGGTGGGGGGTGGGGACGGTGGGGTCCTGGAAATCCTGTGTTGAAAAAATGACGCGGTTAAATCTTTAGAGGAAAAAAAAAAACAAAAACAAAAACAAAACGACAACAACAACACGATACAGTTCACACTGTTTGCCACTAAGCAGCAGGAAAACCAAACTAGTCCCAGTTATTTCAGGCAGTTGCATCAATTAACAAAATAAAAGCAGCTTCAGTCCTGCGCTCCCCGTCTTCTTGATGACCTTATTCGGTCAGTGGTCAGCGATAGACTGGATATGCAACGACAACAACAACAACAACAACAACAACAACAACAACAACAAAAATCCGTTTATAATTTAACCTGATTTCAAACACATAACGCGGAATAAAAAATAAAGAGGCGACTTTGTCTTTCGGCGCATTAATTCAAAATGTTTGCCCTCGATCCGCTCGTTTCTGCGTCTCCGGTCTCGACTGATGTTCGTCAAAAATTGACCAGAACCCAGATCTAGGACGCCTACAGGCCAGATCCGTAGCCGGAGACCAGCAGCTGGCTCCCGACACCTACTGTCGAGACTCCGCGGAAAGCGAGTGAAACGGCGCGCCGTTGAGCGTACGCCCAGAAAATAAACAAATACAGGAAAAAAAAATAAAGAAAGAAACGTGAAAGAAATCGACAGCTGAGGCAGATACGTACCCGTGCGTGCGTCCGTGCTAACAGTCCGTCCGACTTTTGTTCCTGAAGGAAAAAGAAAAAAAAACCGGAGCCGGGCTGTAATTCATGCGTTTAATCCTCCCTAATACAAGCGTGGTGGACGCGGATCTCGACCAGCATCCTCTCCGTCTCCCTCTGCCTCTCTCTCCGGAGCGCACCCAGCCGGACCGGGGGGTGGTGGGTGCTGGGGTTGGTGGGGTTGGTGGGGGAGCAGCTGGGAGAAAAATTTTGGTGCGGTCGGGCTCGATTAAACTACTTTAATTCTCAGCCGCGAAGCTCCGAAGAATGTGCGCCTTATGTGGCCGGTTTAATCCACCAACGACAACCTCCCCTCAGGAAAAAAAAATAAAATAAAATAAAAAATAAAATAAATAAATAAAAAAAGAGGAGAAAATATACGAATGTGCCTCCGAAAAAAATCTCGTCTTCCGACTCGAGCGGGTTGCAGATTCTTTAAAAGCGTAACATGGTGCTCTCCACGATCTCGCGTTTTCCCCCCCAGTTGTCCGGTTTACCCCGGTTGCCACACACAGGCAAAGCGGGGCTGAGCTGCCGTGAAAGCGCCTATCTGTCCAATCGGATTTACTCGGAAGGGATACGGTCACATCTGCCTATCGGAGAGCGACGGCCCCCACGTGGGGGGGGTTGCAACGATACATGACATCATCCCGGCGGATCCACAAGTCATCGTCCGTCCGTCCCACCGTGCGCCGCGGCGGCGGCGGCGGCGGCACCGACGCGCCGACGGTCGTGTCCACATTTTTGACGGAGGCGGCAGCGCGGGTTCCGCGTCCGCGCTTCGTTTGGGTGTTTCGCTCGGGTTTTCTTTCCTTTTTTTTTTTTGCCGCCCGAATAAAGTTGATGAATTTTTCGGGGTGAGACCACCACCAGCGGGACGGGGAGGGAGGGAGGGAGGGAGGAAGAGGAGGAGGAGGAGGAGGAGGAGGGAGGTGGTGGTGGTGGTGGTGGTGTGCAACAAGCATTCTTGAATTTTTATCCCCATACAAGGAAACGTGTATGTGTGTGTGTGGTGTGTGTGTGTGTGTGTGTGTGGGGGGGGTTGTTTGTATAACACGGTTATAAAATTCGAAGCGGCGTTAATGCGAAATATCTAAAGTAACCACCGAAACTAGAGAGGTACGACTCTGCGCCCCCTTTACGCGGCACACGTAGGCCACGAAGGGCGCAATAGCGACCGATCGATCGACGCTCCCCAGCGAGCCCGACGCGACGCAAGATTTTATTATTTTATTTCCATCTATTTATTTATTTATTTATTTTATTATAGTTTCTCGTGATTCTTGCACAACACGTCCCCGCGCCTAACTATCAGCGTCCGGGCGATACTCTCACCGCGGGGCTGGGCGGAGCGGAGCGGGGGGGGGGGGAGAAGATGCCTTTGTCTGATACGGACACCGGGACGTCGGCCATGTCTGAGCGCAGCCTCCTCCGCCTTGTTTTGAAAGCTCGGGCTCCCGGCCCCACGTGGGGATCCCGGGCTTGCGGCTTTAAGGCCCCGTCGCCCAATGGCGGCGCGGCGCACTTACCCGCCCGCCTCCCATTGGTCCCCGGCCGTCGGGCCCGTCGTTCACGGCGGAGGCGTTGTCAATCAATACCACGCGGGGTCAAGCGCTGACAAATGCCTGCGCTCCTCGGTCCTCCGCCGGTGAATGGAGCTGGGAATGGCCGCTTAATTAGCTCCGAATGGCTTTTCTCTCCAGTTCAAACAATCTGTTACCACCACGTGGTAACGAGAGTCTACATTAAACAAAGGAAGAAAAGGAAGCATGCAAACAGTCGTAACATTGCAACCTGTAGTCCCCCCCCCCTCCTTCCTCCTCCTCCTCCTCCTCCTCCTTTTGCATACGGGCCCTGCGCGTCGGGACGCACGGTGGGATCTTGTTTACCTTCATCACAAAGGCCAATCGACCTGTTCTGACTTTAAACGCCGAGCTGATGTTAACATTGTGCTGCATGGATGGATGTTAGTGCCACCACAATCAAAAAAGAATGTATATATATATATATATATAACCACATAGAAGACAGTAGCTATTTAAATCAGTTGTATGTTCTTTGCCGGCTGTGATGGCAAGCCTGTGAAATGAAGAAAAACAACACCAGCTGCATAAAAATGACAGACCGCTGATATTATCTCCAGTCTTTTAGCATGTAACACACTTGCATAGCTGCTAAATTAGAAAGAGACGTGTGGAGTCTTTACACATGTATAATATGTAATCTGGAGTGTTTTGCACCTGTTTAATGTGCAATCTTATACATTAGTGAACTTAATTATAGTCATGCCGGTAAAGGAAATTTAAATCAATGCCATAAGTCTGGTCTGCATAAGGTCTGTACAGTATAAACAAACAGCCTGATTATATACAGTCTGCACAGAAGAGGATAATTTGTCACAGCTTTGTTTGTAATAAAAGAACACATTCAAGTACAGGACATTTTAAATCAATAAAATGGTTAAGTGCTGCAAACAGGCCTCAGTATCAATGTCTGTAATGACTAAACACCAGACTACTTACAGATGATTGAGCCCAATATCAGGCTTTTGTCAAAGCTAAGTTCAGATTCAAAGATGTGGTGTTTTAGGATCTAAATCTTTTCAGTGTGTGTTGGCTAAAATTTATAACAGCCGACCAGATGACACAAGAACTATCTGAAACTATTATAGTGTTGTAAAGTAGGTGCAACAAGTTGTCATTTAAAGACACGGATAGAGGATATATGGTTGAATGAATTTAATATTTTATCTTTGGCAGTAGTATAACAGAGGCACAGCAGTCTTTGTTGTTATCATGGTCTGGGGCAGATCAGGACCACTATGAAATAAGTTATTTTAACTTTTAGTGTTTTCTCCTGTGTCTTGCTTCAGTTTTATGAAAAACATTTTGTTTGCTTTGTATGCCGCCTGTGCTTTGTTTTATCTTTATTATGCGTATGCTTCATGTTATATTGAAAAAGAAAACATTTTTCTCTCATTTACCTCTTGAATATTTGTGTTTTGGGATTTTGTTACTATGTGTGGCTTGCCTTATGATAAAATAAAACCCAACCAAAAAGTGACTAAAGCAACCAGCCATATTTAACAATGCATAATGCGGTAACTTTTTGGGAATACTAGGGTCATTTTGTCTTGTTAAGGTCTGAGATTGCCCAGTGGTTGTCTCACTTGTCATTCTTGTCAGCCACCTTGAGGATGTGGGATAACTGTGTTATTTCCCAAAGTATGGAGGCAGTCTGTGAGAAACTCAAGCACACACAAGAGCTGGCAGGCTAATCTCAGCCAGGCACCCCCTCATGCTTTTCAATGGAGAGTGCTTGGATTAAAGGCAACAAAAGGCCAGGCCATACCCCAGGGAGAGCGGGCTCCTCCGCCCACTGAGACCCCCACACTGTTTATTTACACGGAAACCCCAGCCTCAGTGAAACTCCCACCCTCAGGCATTACACACTGGCCTATTTGCAGAGGTGGCTCTAATTCTTGACAGAGCAGGGATTGTCCTCACTCCTGCCACTTTGAACTGAGTAGCAACTCACTTTTCGACATAGCTCAGATATAGCTAGTGAGCAAATATTTTGCTAGTGCTACAGAACAATTACTGTGGGGTCATATTGTCCAAAGGTAGCTATAACTGTCATGCTCTGTGTGTATTTCTAGGGAAAATTTGATATTATTCCACTAAGAAATACTGTTTTAAGTAACGGTTTTGCAGTTGGAGAAGGAGGCAAAGAGCAACTATATGGAGGAACTTATTATCATGAAGTGGTGTTGGATGTATTCGGAGATCACCCAGTAGTGGCTCATTAATGTGACTTCCAGTTAATAAATGACTTGGGAATTTTTCTCTCTCCTTACTTTCCTGTTCATGAAGCAGAAAATGAGGGCCCTGTTACTGCGAAGGCTGGGGTTTGTGTTGTAATGACTTACAGGTCACTGTGCTGCAATGCTGTTTATACGGAGATGCATCCAGACTTACACACTGTACATTCACAAACAAACACACTCACACATTCTTTGTATTGCAGGCGCTTCATCCACAGGCAGGAGGCAGAAATTCACAAGCACACATATACACACACACATGCACGCACATGCACGCACATGCACGCACATGCACGCACACACATTCCACGCAACAAAGGCCCTACAGTGTGTGGTGGAAAGATGGATTGCCTGCACTATTATCAGGATGACTCATCAGACAGTAATCAATGAAAACAGGATGAAAGTCCTTATCAAAGGAGAAAAATGCAGACATGAAGAGTGTCTCAAAACAAAAAGACAAGGTTTTTGGCCAGAATCCGGAGCTGTTCCTAGCTGAGACATAGAGCCAATTGCTACTCTAAAATTATTATTCTCTGCTGTCAACAGTCCCTCACTGAAAGAAACAAGTATAAACATTAATAACAATACACAAGACTTTGCCTGTAGATGTTGCTTAATGTGTTCATGATTTTGTTTAAAGATTAAGAATTGGTAAAACATGTACAATATAAAATACATTAAAGCATCTGCACAGACAACTGTCTTTTTTATATACTTATATTTATTGAAGATTTAAATCCAGAATCAACAACATTTGCTAGTAGATCAATTCAGTACAACATAGAACAAAAACTCACTCAGACTTATGTAATCGTTCTAATTGAAATTAAGTCACATGTTTGGTGTATTGTTACATTTAAATCACCCACTTTCTTTAACCATTAAATTAAAAGTTAATTACAGAAGCTTGAAAAATTATTTATTTAAAACTATTATGTGCTCTCAGTTCATCCGCCAAGCTCTTTATCTGATAATATCGGCCAAGATTCTAATCCTCTGCGGCTCTATATGAGGTGTCAGTTCTGTCACATTCAGATTTATTCAAAGAAAAAAATAATTTGGTTTGAAGAGAAGCACCTCAGGCAGTGCTTTGACATGCTAACAAAAGTACTAAACATATCAAAGCAACTGTAAAAAGTGAAAACAAAAATAAAAGTGATGTCCTGATCTTTCAGTTAGACTTTAGTCATACAAACACAGTTTTTTAATTCAGGACATTGCTCTAATATTTACTAATCTTCATATTTTCTACCTGAGACCATGCAGATACACAGGGCACCTAAAAATACAGAGAACCTCAGAGAAATTCTGCTCTGCATTCAATCTGTAACACGTCTCACTGTTCAATCAGCAGGATTCACACAGCTGATAAATAAACTCTCTCTTACTGCCTCGTCCTCGCACACAAAGTTGTTGTCTCACCATGTTATTGTTGTTCTGTGTCCAGGGCACACAGCAGAGCTTGAGGTCTGCCAGATATATTCTTTTCCACTTTAATTCAGCAGCCTGCTTTCAGAGAGGTTATGGTGGCATACAGTAGCCCCTCCTGAACCTCTTCACACTGCATAATCAAGAATCAGAATTGCCATAGTGAGAAGCTGTTCAACACACTCCCTGCTTAGGAAATGCGTTGCTGCATCATTTTTTATTTTGGCAACACACTGCAGATTGCAGCTTGTTATATGCTAGAGGCTCACAGCTAGTCTGCGTGCTGAATGATTTCCCGCTGACAATCTCCTTCTGGAGCTGCACCATAATTCAGGGCAGAAATACTATGAAAAGAGTCAACATTAAACTGATCAGAGGATCAAGTGGTACCAGTTGATTGAGAAGGCCTTGAGCTGCTCAACAAAGATTTTGTTATTCTAATCCAGTTTGCTAAATGGCTAATGTGATTAAAAAGATTCTTTGGGCCTAAATTCAGTTATGGTTCGTGATTACATTCACATGGTATGGGAATGACTTCACATGACTGTCTTGAAAGAAAATATGTTGTCAAGGTAACAACCCATGCAAGAAAAGTGCAATTTCTACTAAGGGTCACAGTCTATGAATTGTCGAGTGTCTCATGAGGGCGAACATTACATTCACTTACATCAAACGGAGATGTACCAGTGTACGGCAGGGCAAAAGCTCAACAGGTTGAAATGTGACGTAGAAACTAGTGCCTGGCTGAGTTCATCACAGAGCGCAATGAAAGGTAAGCAGAGCCCTTTAACTAGCTCCATAATGACAATACGAGCTGAGGAGTGACTCAGATAGCTCCTCGTGAGACCACAGACTTCTCTCTTCACATACTGCTTTTCACCAATTCTGCCTCACTGAGGAGCATTTCATATTCCCTGGCACACAGTAATGTAGCTCTGCTCCTCCATGCCAAATTGACTCCACAAGTGCTCCTATACCTGCTGACTGACACATGCTCACTGAAAATGATTCTTTCACCAGCGGCCAGCATTGCTGCTCGCTCCGGAGGGGTACTTGATTCCATTATTAAGTTGAAAAAGACGAGACAGAGTGAGGGGATGGCGGGGGAGAAAAAAGCTTGACTGGGTAGAGAAGAATAATAGAGAGCTGAGGAAGTTATCAGGGCAGGGGCGAGTGAGCCTGCTGTCTGACAGCAGATCAGAGAGCTCCTCCAGCTGGAACCCCTGCTCGTGAGCCCGGCAGAGCAGAGCCCATCAAGTTGGCTGGGATGATGAGCTCTGCTGTACACGATGTGTCGGGAACAGAGGCATGTATATGTTATAGCATATACTCCGTGCTACATCTCCATGTCATTTTGTTATTTTAGTACATGCATTTTGTTCCACCTCATAATGCTCTACTACTATGTGTGTTTGAAAGTCTTAGTTACGAATTACTTTGCAAGTTCTGGTTTTACATAAAAACATATGGAAGAGCCTTATAAAGTATATGACATTTTTGAATATTAGACCACTTTTTCCCAACTTTTTTCTTGGGCTTGTGACCCCTTGAAAATGGTCAGTGCGTAGTTGGAGTTTCTTGTCAGGTTTCAGATGTCTATGAGACATTAGCACTTCCGCCAATAAGTGACTTCTACTCTAAACTCCTCAGATGGTCTCATGTAAATAACTTTTTAAGTTATGACGCAAAGGAAGCATTTTCATTAAAAACAAAACAAAACAAAAAGCTCCACTGGGACCAGACACAATGGTAAAATGCTAGTTGTGCACTGACGTTTCAGCCATTTTTTTTGCAGTTTGAGGACTTTTAATAACTGTTGCTGATAATACTTCTCTACTTACACTCAAATATTGTCTTGAATGGAGGGTTTTTACTTGCATGGGATATTCTTCCACATCGTATTTGTACTTTTACTTAAGTAAAGGATCTAAGTAGTTCATACACTAATGCAATTATGAAAAAAGCAGCAATACTACACTGACAATGTTACTCAAAGAGTTAAAAACTATATAAGTATTATCAGCAAAATATACTTCTACTTAAATATCAAAAGTAAACATACAGAGTACCTAAAAATTTGCCCTAGTGTTACACACTGTTATATTATCAGTACTGAAGCATTAAGCCTTGAGCTGTTATTTACTGTTGCAGCTGTTTGAGCTGAAGATAATTTTAACTACTTAAATGCTATTGGGCGGTTTAATGTATAACAATGTGCCATATCATATAAAATGATCGTATGGTTTTTATGTAAAATCTGAATCGAGTGGAGGGATATGTGCAATATTTCCCTCTGAAATGTAACGAAATAGATGTGTAAAGTAGCAGAAAACTGAAATACTCAAATGCAAGAATCTCAAATTTGTACTAAAGTAAAGTACATGTACTCGGTTACATTCCATAACTGTTTACCATTCATTAACTTTTATATCAGTGAATCATTTGAGAATCAATTTCCTATTACCATATCATCAGAGGGAATGATTTTTCAGGTATGTATGAGCCCCAGAATATTGTGATCAGTGCATTTTTGTTCCCTAAACAAGGAAACAAAAGGGTTAAAGAATTATGGAGACAGAAGCCCAGAGAAAGACAGCGAGACCAAATCAACAAATTAATGCCTGTCCTGTGAGAGCCTAAGCCTCTTATTCTTATTTCAAATGAGGATAGAAATTGACTTCCTTATTAAATCTAATTATTAGCCGGTGCCCTCCAAAAGTCTTCTGAAATTGCCTGGAGCGGTCAGGCTATTAGCATAAACACCACCACTGGCAATCTTAAAACAAATGGTATATTTAGTCAGTGTTAATGGGATTAAAGTGTGCTGGATTCAGGAGCAGTTCTACTAACAGTGAGCATCACATCTTCTTTATGGATGCCCTGACTTCTCCATTTCCACTCTCTTTGTTTGCATTTCATTCCACTCTGTTGCCTCCCGCTCCTCTCAGTTATTCAACAGATTGTGTTCAATCTTGATCCAAAAATCCCAGACAATCATAAATAATAAAGGATTACACCAATCTCTGAAAAGCTGGTGGCTCGCCAGCGGCAATGCGCACACAGAGAAATAATTGTTGGCCATCTGTGCATCAGATTGGTAAGAGAAAGGGTAAACAAAGAGCATAGTGTACCTGCTGAAGCTTTCTCCTCTTCCCCGCCTCTGTTTTTAGCCAGGGAACACAAAGGCTTTGATGACACTCACCCCTGCAGAATCCATTGGCTCGCTCCAAAAGACTTTTTGATTAGGGAGGTTTCAGAACCACAGACTGACAAGCTGTGCCTGTCAGGAATCTAACAAGGCTTGGGGTTATCTCTCTATCAGCAGCCAAACAGTACTGAAACACTGCACAGTGCCAGCCAAACAGAGGAATGATGGAGAATAATTGACCAGGCAAATGATCACATTTACATGTCATATACAGAGCTCTCCAGAGAAGCGAGTGAAGTCATGAAGTCTTACCCTCTGCAGTCTCATAAATCACTCCTCTGTGGACTGAAATTGGATTTCCTGGCCCAGTTTTACCTCTACACTGCCAGAACCACTGATGGGGATGCACATACACAGCATCACAGATCCTTATTAGGGAAAATGGATCTTGTTACAGAATATTGTGCAGGGGTCAGTCAATACACTTTGATGTGAGCTGTAAAGCTAATAGTGGTATGCTTTAGATTCATGGGTCAGAGAATTAATCAATATGAGGTGGTTTTTCACATACATGATGGATTTCTACCATCTATTTGACAGCCTGATTAACGCCAATTTACTAATTACATGATTGGGACTCATTTGATAAGAACCATCAGATTTTCTGTTGGGATAATTATCCCCAAATGTTGGATTTTTCAACCAAAACACACACCAAATCACAGTTCTTTCTACATTTTAGAGGGAAAGTAAAACAAAAGTCTGCGTTTAGCATGCTTTTGCTGCTTCACAGTCTGCACAGGAAGTGAGAAATGACCTTACGGCTTGCCATCCATCCACACTAGAAGACCCTCATTATGGTTTGAGATTTATATATGTATACGCAGAGACAGATAGATAAAGATAAATAGTGTTGGATGCTGGAGCGGGGCGGAGACAAAAGATAGGGCAGAGTCATAATGAGCTGTGTTTATGTGCAGCGTTGCTTGGCCTGTTGACAGCGGTTAATGAAGTTACAGTTAGTGGGGGAGATCTGCTGGCACTAATTAAACTCACTGTCATTAGCAGTGTTCAAAAGAGGAGGCGCTGCAGCAGGAATGGGAGGAGCAGACAAAGGCAGATCCATCAGAGCAGCAGCGCACACACAGACAGTGAGCTCTATGTGACAAGGGGGATTAGATATAACTTTATTATATCCAAGGAACTCCTGACTTTGCATTTAAGTTTTATGCATTGATACAAATCCTCTTAAAAGCTGACTTAGTCAAAAACAGTGGCTACTTTCTCTTAAGGCAAAAGATGAACAATTTTTCCACTCCAACAGGAAAACAAAAACTGTGATATGAGGACATGTGGTATAGGGTTAAACATAGCATACGGCATTCCGCTAAGTGTATAAAGAAATGAAGTCAACACGGTTTATATTATACAGCAGATGCAGGAAATATTTAACACCTAACTGAGCCTAAAGTGTAGACTGGCTCCTGTAGAAGCCACATCTCTGACATCTGGAAATGTTGCAGTCACCGCTGAACTGTTAGAAAGTGGGAGAGAGCTCGATTGACTGTCGTAGAGTCTGAGTGGAGCTTACTGTGTGCCATCTAAACCACAGCTCCATCGTAGCCTGTAATCCAACTCACCACCAAAGCCACCGCTGTTGGCTGCCTGCGCAGACCAAGCCTCACTGTTTGTTTATGCAGCACATAGACCCAGCCATTAAAAGTGGGAAGCCTGTCAAAAATAAAAAGAGACTTTTCATGTTTGAGGGCTGCAATTGTGGCTCTTGTGTGATGTTTTTCCTCCACACTGACCCCTTGCTTTGAGGTCAGGCAGCCGCTTAACTCTGGGCTGTGGAGCCAGCTGATTGGTTAGGCCAAATGCAGTATTTTTGAATGTGGTGGCGTGCTGGGTACCTCCGGCAGAGGTACTGTGGTTGCGTGCAGTGACTATAGCTGTGTAACCAAGACAGCCTACACATCATTATAATGGCTCCTCGGGCAAAGAGGCCAAAGATCCTTCATAAATGTGCACATCATTTCCCTCATTATGTCCGCGTTACCTTTGCTCGTGTTCCCTTACCCTCACTACAAAGCTAACAATGCAACAATCTGAGCAAAGGCTGTGGATTGTACTACTGCCAAAATAAAGGTACAGCAAAATTCTTGTACTTAAATAATCCGTGTAAATACCTCTTGACAACATGCATTCTCACCCCATCTACAGAAGCTGCTTACAAATAATACAAGCTGTTTAAAATAGCTATTTCCACCTCGTAGCCCTTCAAATACTAAAGCAGCACAGGGAGAATGTGGAAATTTGCTATGTAGTTAACTTGCGACAGCCACCAATTAGGTTTACGATTTGGGCGCCTTTGGGCCACTGTCGCCAGGCCTCAGTCTCCCTCTGATGTCATTACACAAATCTGCTGCAGTCTGACAGAGCAACAGGGCTGTAGGACACAGGGGGAGAAGGAGAAGGAAAGTTGGCTCGGCTCCTCTCCTCTGATAGCGGGAGATAAGCCGGCCTTGGGGCCTCTTATCTCATCTGTGGATCCTGTGTAAATGTAAGTTTTAGTCTGGCAGATTACATCAGCAGAGCCTGCCGGGGACAGAGGCTGGCCGCCGGGGAACCATGATGACTCCCCTCATGCGACAAATGCATCCTCTCCACCCTTCATGGACTAACAAAGCAGGACCAGGGTGTACTGTGGGAGACGGCTCCTCTCAGCCAGTTAAAGTGAGTCCCCAGAGGAACTGGAATTAAAACTGTCAACTTCCATTTAGTGCAAAACATTCTCCCTATAGCATTTGTTTTAACTGTCAACTGCACACTGCATGCACTGACAGTGATATTAGTGGACAGCGTGTCTCACTTTGGATAAACAGCTGTATTACAGCTGTGTGGAGGTGTGTGTCCTGAAAGGAGAGGAATGGATCGGCTGACGTGGGACAGGCCCTCTGTGGTTCAGAGGCCAAAAAGGTGCCATGTGACTGCGCAAGGTTCATTTTAGGATACATAAACACATCCTCCATGTTTGTCTAAACGTCTCTCTATCCATCCACTGTATGTACAGCACATTCCAACCAGACAGACAGACAGACAGGCCACATCTGGTGAGCAACCAATGGAAAGCCATCCCCCCTTCCTTCTTCTCTCCCTGCTCCCTGCATCTGTCATCCCACCCAGAGAGGGGAAGTGGTGAGGTTGGAGTGGTTGGCCAGACAGGGCCAGCTGTGTGACCACAGACCTCTGAGTGTGTGTATGTGGGAGGGAGGGAGGGATCCACAGGCCTTATTACAGACCCAACTACACACTGGGCCTCACAAACAGCTACTTTACAGCCAGCAGCAGCCGCTGAGTACTGAGCAGTAACACTGCAGGATTGGTACTGTGACAGCATGAATGCAAATGCTTCTGATTTGCTATCAATCACAATCATATCGAGTGTCTAACGTCTATAATGCATTCCTAACTGCATGGCTGGTTCATTGTTACATAGAAAAAAAAAATAAACTTTGCTGTTCCAATGACAAAATCAAGCAGATTAAGTCACTGAAATGACAAATTTACTAAAATCATACAGATGTTAACTAACCCTGGCATTTTTGGGTGGAATGTGTTTTACCGCAGCCTGGTACCAACTCATATCAGCTGAAAGTGGCTGTTGCTGACTGCACGGTCAGCCAAATCGCAGGACACAGGGGCTCAGAGTGATGATGTCACAGTTTTGCCTTGGTCCCCGAGGCAGTGATTTATGAGCTAATCTGGGTCTGTCTCCCCAGATTCCAGGTCTTTGTCTCCCTGGGGAGCTGCAAATGGGACAGTGGGATGGAGCCACCATGCAGCAGAAGTCCTCTCAGCTCACAGGACCTGACATCCATCTTCATGATCACACACCAAAGGGAAAAAAGAAAGAAAGAAAGAAATAGAACAATGTTGACTTCATTTTGCAGCACACACAGCTGTACACACACACTTGCAGGCATGCACAGGCACGCACACAGAACAATACACACACACTTGCGCACAAGCAAATACAGAATAAATTAACTATTGCATATATAACCTTGGCTATTTGCAATTTGTCATGCAGCCCAAGAAAGATAATTGAGGCAACCTCCCAGTATGCAAATAGAATGATAATCAGCCTGCGCCACTCCACCAAACACATATGCACAGAAAAAAAAACAGTTACATTGTTAGCAATTTCTAATAGAGGACACCTATTGACCCATTTTCTCTTGGAAAGCAATTTGTCCCTCCAAAATAAAACTAATAGGTGGCAAGATGAATGGATTAGAGTGGGCTAGACTGGGTGCACCGTGCCACGAGGCACTAAATCACCATATTATTAGTTTTATGAGCCAAGCCCATGAGAGAATAATTGCTAATGTTCCCAGAGTAACCAAGGGAAATAAAGGTAATGGAGCAATTTATAAATTCTGATTGGTATACATAGGGAACTTCCAGCCCATCTCCTTTGTTATTTTACTGCTCTCGATAAAATACGCCTCAAGCCACACAAACACCAGGGCCAGCTATCAAAATCAATACAATCACAGAACTGTGAGTGCTGTTTCTGCTCCTTTGTTATTTTTAGTGCAATGCAGTCTGACTTGCAGTTATAAATCAAAATAATGTAGAGAGGAAAAAAAAAGCACCAACATCAACTTCAACTTCAATTTCTTAACTTCATTTAGCCTGTCTGGGAGACATACGGATGATGATTCAACCCCAACACATTCTGCATAGGTGTGTGTTACCAATCAGGACCACAGGCTCTCTAAAATCATACACTGCAGTTTGGCTACGTCTTTCAGAGCTGTTAAGATCATTGTACAGACAGAGAGAAGAAAGACAGACTGCTGACGTGGGCAGGTGTTCTGTTTAATCCACCAGTTCAGATGAATAACCGTCCTTCACTCATCCTGTTTTTGTAGCCACACAACTTTCCATCATACAGACCCAAATCCCTAATTTCCACCTCTTCACAGCTCTCTGATGTTTAAATTGTAAGTTGCACTAAGCCCAAACGTAGTCTGAAATGTTCTGCAGATGTAGGCCCTTCTCATGTGGTTCATGAAAGCAGAGATTTATCTGGTTAGACAGGCCTCGTTGCTTTGCGGCCACAGTCTGACTGCCTCATACTCATGTCGAGGTGGGTGGTCTCAGCGTCCTCTCATGTCCATTTCGGGGGAGGATAAACAGCACGTATCCTGCAACAATCAACTCCTGTTGATATGTTTTAAACAAACCAGCCAATTATAATTTCATTAAAATTGAAACAAGCCAGTTTGCTGTTTAAACTAGACATGTAGCTCTTGCCTCTATTGCAATTTGATCCACTGCCGTATTGAATTACACACTGAAGTCAGGGTGAGAAAAGGTAAAAAAGATTAGGTTGAGAAAACAACTCGGCTCTATCGAGGCAGGGTGAGAGTGTGGTGTCATCTCTTCGCCCTGAGCTGCTTGTCTGTTGTTGCATCTGTGGTAGATTTGCTTTACAGGAGTGTTTGCAGCCAAGCAGAGATCATGTCTTACCATAGACACACTACTTGACCTTTCAACAGCCACAATGACAGCTCACAAACTTCTCTGTAACTGAAAATCTCATCGTATACTTACCCACCCACTTCTTGTTTTTTTTTGTGGTGAAACTGTGCTGCTTACTTGAATTTTCACTTCCTTTTCTTACAGGTATGAAGTAACCCTGTTGAACCGTAACAGTACTATCTGTTCAGACTTGTTGACTTAAGGTAAGTGTCCTTTTTGGCAATTTAACGTTCATTTCTAAGAGGGTGACTCAGTGGAGACAATTCACTACTGTCCTTAGGCCAACACGTAGAAGTTTTTTAAATCCAGACGCCCACATATCTGCACTTTGTCATCCCATCTGTACTCCTGTAGTCCCACAGAGAGGATGTTTGGGGTTCAAAGTGTTGGTTCATCATCACCCTACTTTTCTTGTTATGAAATAGCACGAAACCCGACACAGTGTAAAACAGATCTTAACAAACATGAGAGTTGAAACTATGTAAGATGGAGGTTAATCTCAAAGTGTGAAGATTCAACTCTTTCCTTTTCTTTATGCTGATGCTAAAACATTTTATTTTGTCTTTATAGTATCATTCAAACCAAAGCAGGTTTTAAAGTAATTCACCATCAACCTCAAATGTCGATTTAATTCCACACACAGCTTTCAAGAACCACTGACAGCAGGATGCAAGCTCAGACATGGAAATTGATTTTCCAAGGGATTGATTCCACCCCGGATCTTGCGCTGATCCAAAGAGAAAGAAGCAGTAATGACACATTCTGTGATCCCACAATTTCTATACGATGTGGTTTAGGTTTTATCCAAATGCGACAAGGCCTGTAATAAATCTTGTCTTCTTTCCATCAGCTTGCCAGCAGCTGGGAGCCGTCAAGGGAAGCCACCCCAAAGAAAATGTTATTCCAGCTTGTTAGTGTTTGAAGTCACAGCAAGCTGGGCTGCAGAAGCTGCTGCCTGTGGTTTATGGCTTGTAGGGTTGCTCAAGATACAGAGTCTCACTTTCCAAGTCAGGATGTCTCACAGCCATTGAAGCCACAACTGTAGCTGTGAGATAACGCAGGCACGTTGAGAAGAAAGGACTTCAGAGCAGACATGTGGTCTTGACTCAGTGAGTGACATCTACAAGGTGTGTGTGTACGAATATGTGTGTGTCTGTGTGTGCGTGCATGTGTGTGTGTGTGTGTGTGTGTGTGTGTGTGTGTGCCTCAGTTCATGTTGTTTTTCCACATCCACCCACTGATGCAGTACTGCAACCCTTTGCTCAAACACTATTGCTTTCCCTTCCTTCTACTTGCTTTTATCCAAAAACATGCTGATTTTTATGAGTTTATACACTTGCCAGGTTCTTGTATGACAAAACATCTTTTATTCTCTTTTTCCTTCAGCCAATAAATTTTCCTGAAATACTGGGGTAATAATTTTTTGTACTCACACAAACAATATATAATAAATGTGAAAAAGGATATGCAACAGTGCTTCTGTGCAACAGATGAGAAAATACTCATATTCCACTACGAGGCCACTAAGCCACACAGCTCCTTTGATTTCTAAAATTCAATAATGTCTTGAAAATCTCAGCTCAGATCAGCGTTTCACTGATTAAAGTGGTTGTATTTCAACCACAACAGGTCAAAGGTTGTCAGACAACCACCCAGTGTATCCAGTGCCAGTGCTTTTTTTTTCCTATAATCCTTCATTGTTTCACTGTGGGACTAATCCCTTAGATTCCCTCACAGTCACAGCGAGGACCTTCAAAGACTATGTGTAATAAAACAAACAAGCAGTGCATAACAGTTTACTATCCAAAGCAGTTTTACTGCATAATATGACTGAATATCCAAAGAATATTAGTGGTGGAAAAAGTATTCAAATAAAAAAAAGAAAAGCCAAAAACATCCGGCATTCAAAATCTTACTGAAGAACAAAAGCATTATTAGCAAAATATAAGTAAAAATACCAATTATGCAGAGGCCTGCAGCATATTATTATATCTAATATTATTGATGCATTACTGTGTAAGCACCATTTTAGAGGCTCTATTGGGTTGAGGTGGAACTCATTTTTATTAAATCTCTATCAGTGCATCATATTCTATAAGATGATTATATGATTTCTATGGAGATTATTCAAAGTAACTCATATAGCTGATAAATACATGCTGTAGAGTAAAAAGCACAATATACAAACGTGTAAAGTTACACAAAATGGTACGAAAGTACAGATATCGAAAAATGTTCTTACTCACTTTAGTTCTTTTCTTAATATTGTTATCAGTACTTCTCTCTCATATTATTCTGTTTTTTTTTTATCGGTTCTAATTAGGTCTACAGGTATATCCAGTATAGTCTGATGCTTATTTTCAATTTGTCTATAAACGTCATGAAAAAGCACGCAGAGTGGCTTCCTCAGATATCTTGTTTTATCCGGCCAACAGTCTAAAACCCCAAAACATTTAGCTTACACTCACAAAAGACAAAACATTTGTCAGGCTGTAACAGGAGATTATTTATGATTTTTGCTTGAAAAGGGACTGATTGGATAAATCAATAATCAAAATACTAATGACTGATCATTTCAGCTCCAGCCTTAAAGCATAAGGGTAACAAGCACTTATCTGTGTACCCTTGGTTCATTGGGATGAATCCTGCAAAGGGAAGAGCAGTACAGGATGGAGGCAACTGGAAGAGAGAACGTGAGAATGATAGGGGAGGATGTGGAAATCTCTCCCATGTACTACTATGAATAAACCATTAGAGCTTAAGTGAAGGACATGCAGATACTAATTGGATATGCTAGGTTGATTCTATTACACTATGAAGATAAGGTTAGGTAGAAAGGTCAAGAGGGCAATGTGATGCTCCATCTGATTCAGTGATAGTTTTCTCCCAAATCTCTTTCCCCTGCCCTACCATAGACACACAGGCGCACACACACACACACACACACACACACACACACACACACGCGTATATGCACGTGCACGCACACGTGTGCACACGCGCACAAACACACACACACATGACCTGCTGGGGGTCAGCTGTCATGGCTGCTGCTCCTGCTTGTCCCTTGGGCACGCGCAGGCGGACAGGCTATTGATCAGCTGGACTATTATCAGAGCTGGAGCTGTTTATCATGCTGTCTGCTCTTAGGAGGGAGCCTCCGTTGGTAATGGACCATGGTACGGCACTCCCCTGCACCTGTCCTTGTCACCCCCACACCTTAAGCACCATCGATCCCCACATCACCTGTCCTTGTCCCACTGGTGCCAGACTCTCTGGGGGAGGGCGGCTCTTCCTGTCTCTGCTCTGTCCTTTTTAGAAATCACCCTCTGCCCTCTGACATTTTTCTACTAATCATACACTGGCAAGGGACTTAAACCGACAAGAAAAATTTCATAATTCTCTGTTCATATTTTAAACGGCTACTCCAGAAATTTACTTCCTCATTCAATGTCTTGAGGCTTTAGAGAGACCATTTTTTAAAGAAGAATAGTCAAAATCACAAGCAGCATGGGCCAAGAAGCCCTTTGGTTTAGTCCCTGGTGTGGATCAAGATTCACAAGCCCAAGATGGCAGACTTTGAATCGCTGCCTCCAGATCCATAGAGGACATTATGCAATGTTCTCAAAGAGGGAGCAGGACTATCCTTTACCAGTATGCTGATCTTCCAGTGTAAAATCAGTGGAATGCCCCTTCAGATTTAACTAAAATCTCTAGTATAAGCAGACTCGTGTTCAATGAATTTGAATCTATTTTCAACATTGGCCCTGATGACAAATAGAGAGATACAGCCCATATTTGCTGATAAAGCTTGAGTACATTTTCTGATGGTGGGTCACCTACTATATGTGCTCACTTGATGAGTTAAAACCGTGCCGAGGCACACACTTGGAGGAAGTGGTCAATATCAGTTCTGTGAACAGCAGAGCTGTTATACAGGCCTATTAAAAAAGAAGCAGTAAATGTCAGACACCAGAGGCCGGAGCCATAAACAAGCCGGTGGACAGTGGTTATTCAGAGGTCACGCAGAGTGCTCAGTTGTCTGTGGCGGCTGGCCGGGGGAAACAAAGTGATGAGGATTTAATGATATCCAGCTTTGTGTCTATTGATAGCAGAGTCAATGGGCTGCACTGTGGGTGTCTCTCTGATACACAGCAGATTAGCAGCTCTGTGCCAGATGAAAACGTCAGAGATCAATAGGACACAGGGGAGAATCAATAATCGTCCCACTACTCTGTAGCTTTCATTTGGTGGATTGCTCTGGTCCTTTATGGCCTGCCGTGCTGTCACCGTGCCATTAACTGCATTCATATAACATGCATCACATATCTGTCACGGGCGTCATATGTTAATGCCTGCTGCTAATGAATATGAATGCTCTGTTCATAAGCAAGTCTCTCTCTCATTACATTGCTTTACACCTCACTGAGCCTGGAGAGCTCGTTTTGGATGAAATGTAAATCACTGCTTTATTGGGGTAAAATGCATGACTATCATACTAAGACGCAGTGCAGGTGAGAACCGAATACACTACCTTAGCAAGCAGATCGAATGCTTTGAAGCCAATAGTCTTGTACAAGTGTGAGAAATTAGTGGGCTAATTGCAGCATCATCACCGCGCCTGGGATGAGGAGAAAACTGAGCATATTCAGTCATGTCCTAAATACTATAATCAGCATTACCTGGCTTGTCACGCTTCATTATAGTCCAGAGATCTTAGATTAATTAGCATTATTGTGCACAGTGAATGAGAGAATTGGACAGTAATTACATTAACCTTTGGGATCACACCTTGTCTTTTTACAAGACGTGTCTGAGCAATAAAAGATTGCTACTGCATAGATGATTACTCTTATCCTTGACAGTGTCTGCCTTCCAAATTGATCCAATTAGTCATTCAGGGCTAATTTAATTACTTTGGGCTGCTATAGCCTCTCTATCTTTCTGTCCTTGCCACCAGGATAATCATAACTCTGAGCACTGGAACAGATTACCTTTAGCACATGCATGAAGAAAGCAAATGCAATCTGATATGGGAAAACAAGAATTAACAGACCCATTTACAGCAACTGACTACAAGCAAAAATACCTTTCCTCATCCTGGTTTCTAATGTATTAATGTGCTCTAGAGGTAGCTCATACTTACAGTGCTGACAAACTGAAGCAGGAGAAGATAGCAAGCATAGCTTTGTCACAGTTATCAGTCTCGGATGTCTCTCACTTGGGAAACTTCCCCAGAATATAAATCATGTAAAAAATGAATAAAAAAATAAATAAAAGTATGTTTCATTTTAGACACTAATGAAGGTGAAAGCTATTTCGTATAAAAGAACGTATCCTTATGATTAATATGCATGGGGCAGGCTTGTGGTTGATATTAGGGGAGGCCATCTTAATGCATGCGGAGTAATCCCATCTACTTCATTTTTGCATGGCAGTGGGATGCCAAGCACATGCCAATCTTGTCTGCTCCAGAGACAGTATGGGTTTGAGAAATGAGAGGTAGGAAGCCACCACTTTGCCAGGAACATCCATAACTGGCAAATTGAACAAGATGAGAATGAACTCTGGGCTTGGCTTGTCTTTGTTGTAATTAAGATGAAATTCACCAATCATTTAAACTCACAAATGGAAGTTTGACAGGAGGCCAAGAGCCCAATGAAATGCCATTGGCTTAAGGTTTAGGTATTTATCTGTCTCGGCAGAATTGAGGAGCCAGTATTTAAGTCTTGCTCCTATATCAGCGTTCAGGATTGGGATTCCAGTAAACCTTTGAGTACAGGTCAAACAGTAATCTATGACAGAAAACAGAAAAGATGTACGATATAACTGAATTTGAAATTAGATGAAGTAAACGATATACAGTTGTACAAATGTGAGATGTGAACATGTCTTCCTGCACGGGGGATGTGAAAGAGAAACTAATTTACAGACTATATCTTGTATCATCTGTTGAACAGTTTGCATACCGTAAGATCCACAGGAAACTAATCTGTTGAACATCTCAGAAAATGTTTCTTTCTATTTTTGTTTCTGTTCTATCGCTTAATCTCTCTGTGGATTTGATTCATAAGCATGACATGTTAGATTCAGGCCAAGTTTGGGAGCTAATGAGCTGAAACAGATCCAGAGACTTGGTGTTCACAATAGCCAGTGGGAGCCGCATTAAAGACTGTGTGTTCGTGGCTCTGCTCATCCTACAGGGACTCTCTTCAATGCCTGTGTGTGAATCTCACTTGGTCATGAGGGGAGCATATAAAGAGAGCTTTAATCAGGAAATTGTTTGGGGAGAGTTCTTTTAATCTGTGATTATAACACCAGATCAATGAGGATTCCTGCTCTGAGCCATGTCAGTGATAAAAAGAAGGATTTACATCAAATATTCATAGCCCAGCTTTCCCAGAGGATTCACCACCACTACAGACAAGCACTGACTTTTTTTCCATACAGAGCAGATGGAAAACAAAACCACCAAGTATATCCTCTGTAAAGAGTGAGCCAGTACGAATTGGGTCTTATGTAAGGAAAGTTGCAAACTGCAGTAATTATCTACAAAGTGCTGCTTTATGTTTTGAGAAGAAACAGAACTTTAAACAGAAAAAAACGGGGCTTTCTTGCCATCCGCCCCTTGCATCCAGTGTTTGGCTGGTGAGTCAACAACATGTTAAACATGGTTAAACAACAGTATTATACAGTCAATGAAAGCAGTCCCCTGAGACCAACTCAGCCCTGTCATCTGAGAGTATTTGGTCTTTGCTTCACCATTGCCTCCAAAGAACTGAGGAGTAACTTAAGAGTGGACACAGTCTTTTAAGTGCAACAGCACAATGAATAATAAATGATCACTGTATTACCGAAGTAAAAAAAAATTTAAAAAGTTTTAGAGATGAGAGCAGTAGAAATCTCTTGCTAGTCTTTCATGTGCTATCAGCAAATTGGCAAGGCATTTTAGGCTAAAATGAAAGTGTTTTTCATGCTTTAGCTTTTTAAAATAAAAAATTATGCAATGATGAGAGGAATACCTAATTCATTTATTGGTTATATTCACTTATTTCGAATGAATGGATTAAACTACACCTGTTTTGTGAATTGCCTTTACTTTTCTCCTAATTCTCGTACAATCAATCGGACAATGTACAGCGTTACATTAGGGACACAGAGCCTTGACATAACATGCCCATCTATAAGAACACAGAGCTCAGAAAATGAGTACAAACACTGAACAATGTGAGTCAGTTTAATTTCTGGAATGTTTGACAGTATTTGCTTGAAAGCAAAAGCAACAAGTATATAATTATCTATCTAATTAAGCTGCGAAAACACAAGCACAGTGCTGGAGCACCTCTGAAACAGTGAGTGCACCATTCATTAGCATGTGCTATAAGCTTATTAATCATCTAACAGCCAATTAGCACACTGTAACCATTTGCAGTGGGTGTGTAAATAAATTCCTGGGTTAATTTCTTCCTCTGATAATAAAAGGAACATTATGAAAATGAGCTCTGTGACTATGTAAATGATCTATGTCGTTAATTGCATAGCAGCGATAGATGTTTGCCATGAACCAGGCTGGTGATGCAACAAATATTTCCCGGGCTGTTAGAGAAATTAAACGGGTAGCTGCGGATTCCCTGGAGGAATCCACAAGCTACAATAATGACATTTACCCAGCCCTCTGGCACACCGATAATGACAATGTCGCTGCTTGGCAGCAGGCCAGTGGGAGGTGAGGGTGATGGTGTGGGGCTGGCAATCATCCCTGAGAAAGACAACATGGACACACACATACACACAAGTATGCACACACACCGGTCACACTGGCAGTAAAACATTGGGCTTTAAGGACTAAATCAGCTCTTGTATCACCCACTGGTAATTAATAATAATTGCTTTCTAATAAGGGGCATGCCATTAGCAAATTACCTCTCTACTGAAATGCAACCGCAGCAGAACATGCTGTTATTGGAAATGAAATCTAATGGGATTCGTTCAACCAAAATAAAACACACACACACACACACACACACACATACACACACACTGAATTCATTGAAAACAAGTGACCATTCAATACTAATGGAATTAGATGCATAATGCAATATGGCTGTCAAAATAATGTCATCACTCCCCCAGATTTTTAGCTGATGCTGAATCATTGTGCAGCTTTGACAGCAGGCAGGGAACCTGGGGCGGGTGGGGGGTGGGGTGGTGGTGGGGGGCTGTCACAGTTGGCATTTTACTGACAACTCAGAAAAAGCGAGAGATGTTTGGATGTAAGAGGAACAAAAAGTGAGGTGGGCTCTGTTTCCTTTTGCTTGAACTCCAACGCTCCCCACTGCCTACCTCCCGTGTTCTGGTCTTGTGATAAATGCTTCAAGCTGGTCTTAATCATGCAGGAGGAAATGGAGGCCAGCGTAGACAGACAGGATGAATGGAGCATTTACTTCGAGTGGCTTCCTTAACACAGCCCTCCATGCAATACGACGGCTGTGCTGCTGACAATGTCTAGGCACTGACTGTGCAGCACAGATACTTAATCAAATACATTCAACGTGGCTGACAAGAAAAAGTTAGGATATTCCGATGCCAGAAAATTTGTGTGAATTACTACATCCACAGATCATGACTATAAAACTTTCTGATTAGCATTGTTTACACAATCGTGTTTGTTGTTATGTTGTACTTTCATCATTATAAAAAGATGAGTGTGCTTGGTATTATGAAAGGATTATTTTAACTCAGCTATTTTGTCATATTGTGTAAGTGGTTGTCCTGAGTTAATGTTTATCTTTTGGCTGCTCAGCTTTGAATTCTCCGTGCAGCCGATTCCTCCCTCCTTCTGCTGCCCAGTCAATTAACACGCGGGTAATACCAAGCCTATTAGAGCCAGCCAAAAACCTTCCCAGCCCTGTCATCTGCTGTTGGAACAATTGCTTAATATAACACCAGACTCAAAGGAGCACTTACCGGGGCCCAATCTTCTGGAATCAATAACAACAGGCAGGCTATATTGTTTCAAACAAGGAAACAGTGGGGGATGAGAGGGAGCGAGCAGAGACATGGGAGGTGAGTCAATACAAGTGCCTTGCTTTAAGAGATGCTGGCTCAGCCATAAAAAAACACATTGTGCCCTAAAGTGCTGCTGTTCTCTGACATGGATATAAGCACCACTTCCTGGGCAGAGGGTCTGTGTGCTGTTGAGGTCTGAGAGAGGACATGGCCTATCACCAACCCCCCCATGACTATGAGAAAAGTCATCGGCTTTAACCTCTGAGCAGCAACACAACAGCTAAAGGGCAGCAGCCCGAAGGGAGACATTGTGCGACTATCTCCGGCTTTTGTCGCCAGCACAGTGGGACACCGTCGGGGAGCGGCAGCAGCCCTGGCATTCAGGGTCAGGGAAAATTTCATTTTCTTGATGATAATTCTTCAGGAGCTGTCCATCAAAGTTGATGAAAATTCAAATTGTGCTACGGGCAGATGATTAGAGAGGCATTTGCCATCTGCATAACACAAATGTCACCGCCTCGATAGCATAACAATGACAGGGAAGAACCAACCAGCTGAGCTAATGGAGAGTATTTTTCTAGTAAGTGAAGCTGTTGCCTCTCTGGGGCCTGTCAATGTCAGAGCCACATGGATCGCATCATTTCCTGTGCCAGCAGGGTGAGCCGGCTGGGGACACCACAAGGTATTGATCCGTCTGTAATCACACGAGCAGTTTGGGCTTGAGAAAAACTTCATCCTGAAGTGCTTGGCTTTAAGGATAGGAACAGTGCAGGAGAGGGCTGAAGGAAGGCAAGAAAGATGCGGTGTCAGTGATCTTTACTACAGGCCTGAAACAGAGGAGCAGACAGATATCGACAACATGCTGTCTATCATCAGCACTGAAGGCCTGACTCTTCCCCTGTATGACCCCGTGGAAACATTTATGCGAGACCTCATCACTGCAGGAATCCTTTAGCACACAGTCCAGTTACCGATCCTTACACTATTCTGCTGCCAGATCGGTTTGTTTCAGTCAGTCAAGTGGAGGAATAGTACCTCATCCAAAAAAAAAACCGTGTATTTTCAACACGATAATCAGTTTGCTGATGAATAAAAAAAACATCTGAGGGACCACATTCCTGAAATTCTGGGTCTCTTGTTTCAAAAAAGGGAGACCCGCTTTTTCATCGTGTGCACGTACATTTCTATTTTAAAAAATTCATCAGTTTAGATGAATGGCTTTCACGAATTGTGAATTTTCTGTGAGAAGTGAGGTAAAAAAATGATAGGCTTTCTGATGATGGAGATTTGAATAACTGTCTATTTTGGGAGCAGAGGAGGTGGTTTTGACTAACAGGGAACAGGTGAATGATCACACCTGCATTGCTGGATGAAGACACCGAACCTCGACGGAAAGAAAAAGGATCAAGTGAGTGGGAGAGCGACAAAACAGGTGAAGAGGGGGTGTGAACTATCACATCATCCCAGGAGGGGTGTTATCATTTCTGCCTCTCATCTCACTTTTCTTTGATGTGTTCACATGAAGGTATCATCAAGTCAGACTCTGAATCTCCAAAGGAAGTTTTAAATCTCTTCATATTAAAAGAGATATGTCAAAGAGCTTTTGTTTTACATAGAAATACTAGCAATAGGTTGTCCATGAATAAATAAATACTGTAAATGTACAATTATACAACAATAAAATATGAATTTTTCTTTCAAAAAATGACACGAAATAAAGATTACACAAAAATTACACAAAATAAAGAATGATCTAATGTGTTTTATTCAAGACAGGATGAATTTGAGTGGATATTTAATGAGCTGTTGTTACGTACTGGTGAGAAGACAGATTTACAGAGGACTATCTGCCGGCTGACAGACATAAGGAAAGAACCGTCTGCTGGTCTATGGCTCCTTTCAAACAGCACACCATGACTTTTTCCAGCTTACAGCACGCTACCTGCATACGTCCCCCCCAGTTGCCATGGTAATAGAGACTGGCGTAAGTAGCGATGGGCCAACCACAGACATCAGAGCAGCTCTTAAGCAGAAACATCAGACGACTGCTAGCGGAGGTGATTTATTAAGCCCGTGTTCAAAGTCCATCTGAACCATAACAAGCCTATAAGCATGCAACGGATCGAATAAATTAAACTGGTTGAGAAAGCTGTCTCCTTCCTCATTATAGTGTTCATATTACATTCCACCATGCATGAAAGGCTGAATGAAAGGACAAACAATAATCTGAATAAGAATATACTGGAGTGTGTTGAAAATCAACCTCACAATCTTATTTGGAGAATATCATGTTTACGCACAGAGTGAGCCTTAATTTGCTCCTAAATAATTGACTTTTCCAGTGTTAAGATCTCAGGAGACCCCCTCAGCTTATTTAGTGAATGTCCTTTGCAGCATGCACAGCATATTAGCCTTTCAGAAATGTCTTGTCAGACCTGCCACCAGGCTGTATGTAGAGAGTCTTCTCCTCTATGCCTTTCCCTGAATAATAACCTTCAACTAACCTTTAAACCACAGTGAATAATTTCAATCCTATTTTCATATCAATGGCTGAGTCAAGCCAGGCAATTATCTTTTATCTGTATACTTTGCTGTCAGTGGAGAGAATAATAAAGTTTTCCCTTGTGAGGAGCTGGAGAAGGAAAAAAGAGAGGGAGCCAAAAAAGCGGAGCAAGATGCTGGAGATGCTATCTAAAGACATTAATGCAGCGATGAATTATTCAGTAATGACTACAAGATCTGTCAAAAAAAAGCCCTGCTAACATCTGCACTGTGTTCTGAGAGGGCTGAGCAGAGCAGGGCATTGACGCCAGAACGCCTCTGAAGATAAACATGACAAATTGGCAGATCATCTGTTCAATTAGGATAGCAGAGCAGGTGTGCCGAAGAGGCGCCTGTGCCACAGGATGACACAGATACCAAGCCAAACCAGAGGCATGATTGGAAATACCTTGTTTGTGTGACAGTGATTTAGAGCGATGCACCAGAAGGATACCCCAAGAAAAAAAAAAATAGGATATTCCCCTTGGTACTCATTAAAATTCAACCACAGACGGCACCCTGCCCCTCTCCCCCTCTGTTTCATCGCTCCATCCTGCTGCTTTTGGCTCCTCAACTGCCTGACTGGACCTTCCAGGATCATTTTTTATTAAACCATAACACATATTGCACTGGTGATTGAATTGAAGGGAGCACTGGAGCAGCAAAACATGAGATATGGAAAAATATCACACATTTTGGCGAGAAAGCAAGCAGGCAGGCAGGTTGGGGGGTGGGGGTGTGGTGGGGGAAGTAGAAAGGAGAATAAGTGGTGAACAGGGAATGGGCTGTGTTTGAGAGAGATGATGTTAGGGGGGAGGAGAATCATGGGGGCAAAGGGGGGAGGGTGCAGAGAGAGAGAAGGAGAGAAAAGAGGGTGAGTGCAAGCAAGAAACATGTTTTGAAATATTAATCCGTGGTTCTGGCCGTGGGCTGGTGCACAGAGATGAAAAAAAGCAGGGGAACCTTTGAAGCGAGGGAATATTCCCTGCATTCGTGAAGCAGGCGCTGCACAGACGGCCGTGTTGGTGGAGAACAACTGGGGCAGGTGCAACGTGTTTCTCTCTCACATCTGAGAGCCCTCGTCTCCACTCTACCCCATACAGCATATTGGTGCAGCGTGTATTTAGAGTGCTCCCCTTTCCCAGCCCTGACACAAATGAGATGAGTGTGTTACAGTCCCTTAATCCCCAGTGCCTTGTAAAGCCTTTGAAAGGAATACTTACTGCGGCATAAACTATCGTTCACAGTCTTAAAGAAAGCACTATGTGCTCTGAGGGAAAGAGAACTTCCTGCTTGAGCATCCACTGGCTGTAGCATCATCAGATTTGGTTGAAGAGGAAAAGTGTATAACAGGCTATCACAGGATCTTATTGAACCTTAATGACCTGCTGAAACCCCGTTGAGGGACTAATGGATTCAGCACTCTGTCGTGACTAACCTACGTGCCCGTTACAACCACGGCCCGCTTGCTCACAGCTCTGTGTAGCTGAGCGGCCGGGCCAGCCAGCCGCATCACGTCCCAGCGGTTCCCCAGTGGTATCGCACATGATCTCGCTGCACACACAGCGCCAACACTCCCTAGTCTCTACACAGTGCCGTACAAAAG
This sequence comes from Istiophorus platypterus, assembly GCA_016859345.1. Lineage (NCBI taxonomy): Eukaryota > Metazoa > Chordata > Actinopteri > Istiophoriformes > Istiophoridae > Istiophorus > Istiophorus platypterus. The sequence goes on along the minus strand of CM029121.1, from coordinate 17,470,068 downwards.
CCGCAATCACATTACACATGAAGAAGCACAAGGGCGTCTGCAGAAAAAGTGGCAAAAAGTGAAGGCTCATTAAACATGAAAGAAAAAAAAACATTTTGGTGGGGAACTTAATATGCAGTCCTCGAATTTACCAGGGCAAACACATCCGCTATGAAGACAATACATTAAAACATTTTGAAAAATCAGATTGGGAAAAGTCATCATCATTAAAGCATACTCAGGCTAAGTATCTTAGATGAATTATGCTTCCTGCATCAAAAGACAGCAGGAATAACATTGAGAGTGTGTCCTTTTCTCTTCTGTTCTCTGGCAGCACCCTGCTGGGAAACTTGAAATTACCCTCTGTCTAGCTATTCTCCACTAATAATAATGATAAAGTTTTTTCTCCCTAATTATGCAAAGAACTCTCAATTAGCATAACTCGTCCTCTGTGTCAGTACAAACAGTAGAACACCCCGCGGGCCCATGATGGTTTCATTCTCAGCCTGTTGTTTTGTTTCGTTCGTTTTTTTTTTCATTTCTGTTTTTTTTCTGAGACCTCTAGTGGGGTAATAAAGATATATGTTAATAAAAATAGCTTTGGCGGTGGTAGTGGTGGTGGTGTTGATAGTGCAGGTGTGAAGGAGCTCCTGTAGGAAGTGATGCTGTGTTTAGTATGCTGCCCTCTGCAGGCACCCCAGAGGGGCTGCAGGGCTGTAAAAGCCAGGCCTGGAGCCTCAGAGGAGAAGCAGTGACACACTCCCTCTCACACAGCCTGCAGCAAAGATTAAAGATGTATGTTTAGGGCAGATCAAATAGAATGCAGAATCCACAGGCCTGCAGAGAGAAAACAACACATTAAAAACGATTTTAAATAAAACCATACATACTGTATGCTCCAGGCTTTGTCTGAGCCCGGAGTCGTGGTGGCTGATAACGTCCATCAAGCCCGCTATCATCAAAAGAAACAGGCATCCCAAAAACCAAAGCTGGTGGTTGTGATTTGCGTGCATTTTAAGGACAATGCCGTCCTGAGGGGAAACCGTCAAAGAGGCTGCGAACAAATGACGGCGGTGTAGGACTCTCTTCATGTAAATGTGTGTCATGAGAGTGCTTTGCATGGCCACTATGAGATGGCAATCAGTCGTTACAAGCACCGAAAAGCGACGCCTGGGACTCAAGGTGTCGTACATAGTTTTTTAAAAAAATTCACAGGAATGTGAGAGCAAAATAAGACATTAAAAGCTGAGGGAACACAGGCGGGGAAGTGTGTACTATGTACTACTGAGTGCTGATGAAAGTGCCTGTAAGTCCTTAAGGGTTTGGCAGTAAACACTACAAACAGACAATCCCCAGAGAGCCCCATCACCTCCCTCCTTCTCTTCCTCCTCCTTCTTGTCTCAGAGGAAGTGTTCTTTGAGAGGGAACACTATTGAGACCACACCAGGGCTGAGACACAGCATTTCTTTGAAAAAAGTCAAATCAGATGCCAGAAACCCTCGAATAGATCCGCCCGGTTCTGCTGACTTGTGCTCTATCAAGTATCCTCGACACTGGAAAAAGTCACAGCTGAAGGTGTGAATTCGACACCCGTACACCACATGACATGGCGATAGCCAATCAGCGAACAACGTTTTGACACATCAGCAGGGCCTGTGTCGACTCAAGTGTCCACATTCCTGCTCAACGGGCACTGGGCCCGGACACACACACACACACACACACACACACACACACACACACACACACACACACACACACACACTCACACCCACACACACACAAAAACTGACACAGGCATGTACAATGAGCAGGGTGGAGCACTGTTTCCTGTGAGGAGTGGAGATGAAAGGTCACATTATGGTGTCAGATTAGACATGGCTCTGAGTCTGGCCCTCTCAGACCTTGGTCAGACACATTAGAGGGACATGTTTTCCCATCGCCTCATTTGAGGTGCGCTTGTGAGCCTCATGAAATTCTCTCCCCTCCTTACATCCCACTTCCACTGCCTCAGGCGTTCACAGAGCAGGAGAGGCGAGAGTGAGAAAGAGAGAAAGTGTGTGTGTGTGTGTGTGTGTGTGTGTGTGTGTGTGTGTGTGTGTGTGTGTGTGTGTCTGTCTGTGTGTGTGTGTTTGTGTGTGTGCATGTGTGCTTGTGTTTGTGTGTGTGCATGTGCGTGTGAAAGAGAGAGAGAGGATTTCACGAATGCCTTCATCATTTAAACGGCTGTGCTGTCGCTGGAGCGCAGCATGAATAATTCATTGAGACTGCTCCTTCTTCAAACAGACAAATAGAACAGGATTACGCCTCCACAAAGCAAACGGTAAACACCACAATCAAAACAACAGAATTAATTAGGTAATTAGGGAGACAAAATAAATGTGAAATAATGATAAACTCTTCTGAGACCACAGCTGCAACTCTGTTACTGTGTTCAAATATGCAGATACAAGAGTTCAGAATACATTATAGGCTCAGAGGATTGTTTTGAATGAATGGCATTGGCAACCATATTTTAAATGATGAGATTCAACACATAATCCACATTCAAGCACAGTGCTGAGGAGGAATTTCAAAAGTGTATTTGCAAGACAGCCTTGCACAAATCTATATGAAGCCAATCAATCAATAGTGATGTATATTCAAAGCCTTTTTCAGTAGATCATCAGCAGAGAATGTCTTGCTTACTTAATGTTTGTATTGCTTAGAAACCTTGGGCAAAATGGACTCATACGCTTATTATTGCTTGTATTGGAAATTTTGAGAGAGATTATAAATCTTGTCTGTCAAGAATATATTTGTATAAACACACTGACGATTCTGAGTTAAAAAAAAAAACAAAAAGAAAAAAACAGATGGAGGCTTACATAATTGAAGAATGAACAGCAATCCAGCTCAAGGATTTGTAGTTCATTTGCAGTCTAGAGTTAAGAGGGCATTTATCTCCTTCTCATTCCAGCTTGAGTATTTCAATGTTCTATAGCCAATTAAAAGTGTAAGCAAAGAGAATCCGTCTCATCTCTGAGAAATCCAGCCATGAAGAACAAGTGACGAAAGCATGTGGTGAAGCAGACCTACAGAGAATTTTGTTTGCCTTGTGATCTCAAAAGGTCAGAGCTAAACCCTCTGCTAGCAGCAATTAAGGTCTTTGACTCACAGTGCAGGAAGTACAGTGATCATCAGCCGACTTCCTCGGCTTACATCGCATGACAGAGCCTGGCGTGGGGGCTTAGGTGAATATGAACTACCCATTTCAAGCAGTATTTAAATCACATTTCCAATTTGCAGCTCTTGAACAGCAGTTTAGAGCGGGATGAGGAGGTTGAGGCATAATGACAGCTTCTCCGGGGTTTATTGAAAGTGATGAATGCTCAGAAGAGGGGATTGCTCAGTGTGAATTCATGAATTTGAAAGAGATTATTTAAGCAGAGATCAGTTTGAAAGTCCTACAGCTCAACACTGATGCAATGTTTCAAGGGCAAAAAAAATACTGAGCATGACCAAGTGAAAAAAAAAAAAGAAAAAAGAGACATCCATTCAACAGCCTGAAAAGCCCTTTTACTGCTGGAACAAATTAACTCTCTAAATCTGATAATGCATCCATCCAAACCAGTTTCATCAGTAATATCAGGGTGAAGAGGACACTACATGACACACTAGAGTGGAGAGATACTGTGCAGATACTGTGCAGCCTAATCTACCCACTGTATATGCAGCAGCATATAATGATGGATGAGTAAGAGGATGAAGAACAGGCCTTCATGTGGACCAAAGCAGCAGGGGTCAAAAAACTACAGAACAAGCAGTATGTGTTGCGCCTTAGAGTGAGTACCCATTTACTGCCGAATTGCCTCTAAACTGCTGGGACTAACTATATTAGCCATCACTGGATACAAACCCCTGAAGACAGCATTAAAGGCTCCACAAGACAGACTGGAATACAGTGTTGCTATCAAAGGACCACAGAAACAGATCCCCTGTGTCAGAGGAAAAAAAAGAAAATACATCACTAATAAATGAACATGAGATACAAATAAAAAGGAAAATCTGGGACAAAAAGAATGAGGCGCTCGTTTTTGTGTGTGTCAAATGGAATAGAGAATGAGGAGCTGCTGCCGCTGTCCTGCAGGGGCAGGGCGGCTGTTTTTCTACAGCAGCACATCCCCGTCTCTGCCAGCACTCATTTACTGATCTCATTAATATCCCTGCTCTGAGGAGGAGAGAGACAGCAGCCGTGGAACAGCCTCCCCCATCTCCACCTCCTCCTCCTCCTCCTCCTCCCTCCATCCTCCATGTGCCTGTTCCACTGGGTCCCGCTCCCTCTCCTCTCATCTCCGCCTCTCTGTAGTTCAGTAATTGGGCTCAGCTCATTGTTATTCAAAACCCTGTAGAACCAATTAGCTGCAGACCTCCTGACCCTGGGTTGCTATGTAATGGTGCAAGCTAAAGACTCTAAGTGAGGAAGCCAAGAGCAAAGGTTTTAAATTCCTTTAGTTCCTGATTAATAATCCTGTCAGGGCGATCAGAGACATTAAAGAGAGACTCTGATTCGGCTCCTGCTTTTATGGCTTCTCCCTCATTTCTAGGCTGTCCATTAAAGCTTAATGATGCCGGGGGTCGCTTTCTCTCTGTCTTGTCAGATAAATGTACAGTTAACAGGATAATGAGGAATCCTGATCCTCCAGCAATCTGGGACAAAGCAGCCCTGTGACCCCGCTGGGAAGAAGTAGGGCAGCAGGGGAGCGTGAGCGGACAGCAGAGGACAGCAGTGGTGGCGTGCATGGTGGACCGAGATGTCCGGCTGCCCTGGAGGATAGAGATGAAAGAGATGGGGTAGATAAAACCTGGGGTGGAAAGCAGAGATGAGAGGGATGCAGATAACACCTCATGCAACATTGATGAGGCGACTGAAGGTAAAAGAGGAGTGGTGGTGGAGGCTGCCTAGAGAGCCTGGTGCTACAAGTGATTTGTTTAGTTAGCATACCGGAGTGCAGATTTTAGAGTGCAGCATTAGATTTCCAATGAGGAAATGATGACTAGCAAGCTACCCAGGAAGACTGTTCATTGAAACCTGTTTATGTGATCTGGTATTATAGGAGCATATGTCAATAAATTGATTAATTTTGCATGACAGATCACCACGCCACATGCTGCAGCAATATTTAAATATTAAACAGCTCTCCAAGGCTTAAAGCAAGATTTTGTGAAATACCCTTTTTTTGCTCTCCTGCAGGGAGTTAGATGAGAAGGTCAATGTCACTTCAATATCTGAGTCAAATATCAAGCTAGGCGACTACACTTCCAGTAGAACTGAGAGCATCATTTGTTTCACCGGATGCCCCAAATCAGATCATGTTTACGTTCAGCGGCTGTAGGAATTATGACTGTTGTCGGTTGGGAGGGAAGGAGGACATAGTGTCACATTGTTATAGAGCCACCAGTTCCACAGAAGGATGACTTCCTGAGAACTACAGCCCGTCGCTGGTTATCTTGGTGTACCATAAAAACAGAAAATGGGGAAAGACGTAGCCAGGAGCCAGCCTCTCATCAAGAAAGTGATTAAGTGTATTTTCCCCAAATGTCAAACTACTCCTTGAAAGTACTGGGCTGCACAATTCATAAAGGCAATTCATGTCAGAGCGATTTGTAACTCCAGATGTAGCATCTATTACAAGCTTGTTTACAGTCTTTCTAGCTGTTATTTTCAGTTTTATAGAGAGATTAATTATATCAAATTCTCAAGAGGGCATCACCAACATTCCCAAATCGGTCCATATTTGGACACTGACTTGGCTTGTTTATGAATCATCTCAGTGGGGAAATGACAAATTTTGAGCCAAGAGGACTCAAAACTCACACCTGTTTTCTGAGACCTGTTTGGAAAAGTTTTGGTGTTTGCATTCCTAGGACTGAAGTGCTTATTTAGTTCAGCTCTCCAGGTTTGGCCCAAGAGTTGTGGGAGGATTCCCATGCGTTGCTGTAAACACTAGCCGCTTCAAGCCCTCTGACACTGATGCATCACCTCCCAGGCAGCTATAAATCCCTTTACAACAAACTCCATAAAGCTCTTTGGTGCCTAAATATTTATGGTTGCCTGAGTTTCCCTTGAGGGTTGTTTTCTGTCAAAGCACCAACAACACTAAGTCATGTGGAGCGACTCCAGACATCTTATCAGGGAGTCAGGGTAAAGGGCCTGGTGATCTGGCCATCCACACCAGAAGAGGATCACACAGGGAGGAAGGGCCACTAATGAGTGCCTCTCCCTCCATCACTCCTCCTTGCCGACCTCCTCTGTTAGTGGAATCCATTGACCGAGCACACAAACATGTCGGTGTGTGACCTCCGTTGACCAGACAGACAAACAAACAAACTTCTCCGTGTCAAAACTACCAAGCCCGCTCCTGCCAAAGGACCACAATGCACTCAATGTGGGACACACATGCTGGAAATATCAATGGACAGGAGACAATATTGGACATGACAGGCTGTAACCTTACTGGGCTGTTGCATGACTCACAGATCTGGAGGTCAAATGGTGTTATCATAGCAGCACATGCTCCTGGTGTGTGTGTGTGTGTGTGTGTGTGTGCGTGTGTGCGTGTGTGTGTGTATGAGATGGTTGGAGAGTAAATACAGGTGTGTTGATGGGGAATCTCATAGGCGGAAGCCTTCCTGAAACATCTCATTTTACCCATCGTCGTGGTGCCGTCAGCTGCGAAACACAGGGGCTCCTTGAAAGAAGTGTCTCTAAAAAAAGCAGCAGTGGGCCTGATGAGTCCTCGAGCATCCTCCCAGTGCTGTGATTACTGACGTTTACCCTCTTTAATATGTGTAATTCCCATTTTCTCTGATTCATGAGTAAGAGCCCTCAGGGGGACCACACTAAGTGGCAGTCTGCCAAAGCCCTCCTGTAGGAAAGGCTCTAAGTCACTTCTCCCTCAGCAGTTAGATGCAGCGTGACAGTTACAGGTTGTCTCACTCCACCTTTATTATTGTTATTTGTATCTTGGAGTCCTGATGATAGCTTGATTGTCCAATGCCTCATGTTATGTGCTTCACGTGCAGGTGTGACACAATTTTAGTTCATGACTAAATACCTATAAAAAGGCACAGAAAAATAGAGACGCAATGTTCCACAAACACTGGCTAATGTATCACAAATTGCACATTAGAGCAAATATAATGGCCTTTGCTCTGTATAGCCGACATAAACGACTACAAGGATGCTAAGATGGGTATTTTCTTAATCCATTTTCCGATACAGTCACAGAGAGACTAGGTCGTAAACACATGTACTATCTAATGCAATACGCGACAACAGCCCTGCACAAATAGGACATTTGTTATGTTGTGTTTGTTGAAATCGTATCAGAGAAGTGTTGATTTGACTGAACATGCAGTCATCATACAACACATTACAAATGGAGAAAACCCTGCACTCCAGCTCCCATCAGGGCTGAACTACCCAGGTTTCAACTCTGGTGATGTCTGGGGTTCCAGTTTATGCTTTTTCTATAATGGATTGTATTATATTACCAGTTTTTCATATTATTTTCCCCATACCCCTCCTCCTTACTGACTTGATGTTGGTCAGCTATAACCTGACCCGAAACAGTAGCACAGACAAAAAAGCCTGTTGTCAAAATAATATTCCCAGCTCCGGTTAGACAACAGAAAGGAAACAACAGAAATTCAGAGGCAAACCAATGTAATAATGCATTTCTCCCACCTCCTCGAAGGAGGTACACTTCATCCTCACCAGCAGAGAGGATGTGTGAGGTAGTGGTTTCATTTAATGTCTAGTTAGTGTAGTCTTTCATCTCAGGGGTTACAGAGTGTGCTACAGGCCAAATACAGAAGGCCCACTGTTGGAGAACAGCTACATGATGCCAGACCCACCAAGAATGTTGCCCTGACCACCATATGTAATATAGCACCAGAGTTCCCTTATTAAGGAGTGAAATAATTTCCACCAAAGTGGCTGGTGGTGCTGACAGCTCAGATTAATGCTCTCTGTAAAACAGCCAGAATAACAACTGCTCCTGCACGCATCGTGAAAACCAGTACGTTTGGCCGAGGGAAGCCTGCCAGCTCTACAAATTCATGCATATTTGGGTCTGTGAACATCTGCCAGCGCAAATAATTTATGCTGTTCTCTCAGCTAAGGGGCAGTGAATCCCCTCTGAAAAGTTTTCTCAAACTTCTACAGTAAGCCCCCCCACCCCTCCCCACCCCCACCCCAACCCCCCCTCCGCTCCCTGGTGTGAAGTGGTGCAGACACACGCTCCAACCACAGACCAGGCTGAATGAGGAGGATCCCGAGGCGTGTGGGAAAGTCCCAGGCACCACTTCAGTCGACCGAGAGCCAACTGTTTCCCGTCCCTCTTCAGGCCTCGGGGTTAGAGCACGCTGTCAAGGCCATATCCATAACATCCTCCATGCTGCAGCTTGAATGAAGCCTTGCCTTGGGTGGGAGCTCCACAGCAGCTCCAGACACAGAGCAGATATCTGCATGCAAGCCTCACTGTTGGGGCCCTGTAGACATGTTTCTCAGCTGGAGCGTTGAATATCTTATGAGCATCATGGAGGTGGATCAAAACATTTGAGCTCACTGACACTACCACACTTCCAACAGCTCTGTTGTTGTGTTCCAACATGATGGTATCAGGTGATTAAACATCCGATGGGAGTCGTATTGATATTCAAAACGCTACCTCCAACAGATGGCATATTAATCATTAATTGATTCTCTGCCATTTCTGTTTGATCTACAGCACAAAATTCTGGGCTAATTTCGCTCCACTATGAGCTGTTAGGGGATGATAGCTAGACTATTTATGAGTGTAGAGGGAACCTATCATTTTCCTCTAAAATTATAATAATGCACTGCTCTCTGTTCCTGCAGTCAACAACCCCTGTTGGACAGGAAGCCAGCTCATGCTCCATTATATCAGCGTGTATATGAAATAACAACCGTCAAAAATATTTGTGTCATTACACACCTGACAACTAATTGTAATGTATAAAAAGGTGCCTGGAAGTATGAAGAAAGTAGTAATTTGATAAATGAACACCTTGCCCTTTGACTCACACAGTCGACATGTAGGAGGAAAGCCTAGAAAAATCCCTTAACTCTGCTAAACATGTGGGGGTTTTTTTGTCTGTTATTATGTGTATATGTGTGTCTCAGGCGAGGTAAAAAGCTTTCACAACCCCCCCCCCCCCCCCCCCCATTACTCCTCATATCTTCACCCACTCCTCCCAGTCTGAACCCACTCTCCTCCCGTCCTCCTGCAGACGGGCAGGAGGTCAGCATCAGGGCCAATCCCCGGCAGCCCCGGAGGGCAGCTGCTGTCAACAAGCAACACGGATAAGTTGGAACACTGAGGGCAACGCTGTGGCACCACGAGGTCAGGAGGAATCACTCAACCCCGGACTGACCAACAGCTACGTTGGAGGAGGGGCAACTGTCGTTGTCCAGGGCCCCTAATGAGATATCATCACATTCCTACTAATCTAAAGTATGCTGCTGCCTGTTCTGCCGAGGAACTCATTTAGAAAAAGATTTGAATTGACATTATATTCTGTTCTTCCATTCTCTTTAACTGCTGATCTTCACGCTGAATTCACAGCGTAACAGTAAATTGTATTTGTTACCTCACTGACAATGCAGCATACAATCTGTTTCCAGTTTATTAGGTCCATGTCTAATACAACAGTCCTGAATGTTACATCACTCACTGTTGTTAAAACTCTTTCAGGGAGTGGGTTGATTCAACTTTGAGGTGATTTTAGAGGCTTTTGTGTATTATGCTGAATTTAGAGTTGTTTCTAATATTCAATCCACCCTGGGATATAAATCAGGTGAACATTAAACTGAACATTATAACCTTCATGAAAGTATGATTCATTTCAGGCTATAGCAGATTGCCTTAGATTTAGCTACATGTACCTAATAAACTGGCATCTGAATGTGGCTTCTCCTACTGTCTGCTCTCAGCTCAACAGCTTATTTCTCAGCCAAGTCTGCCCTCTGCAGGTCCTTCTACAGAAATAGATTTATGTGTATTTTTGTTACTTGTTGATGCTGTTGAGTTTTTGTTTTGTTTTTTTTAAAGACTTTGCACATTATATTTACCTGCATACAATTAAATTATACTGTAATATAAACAATATAAACAATGAAATATTTATATATAGAGAGACTTAAAGAAATTTGATGTGTTTTATGCTTCATTTAGTTGTGTTTTGTTGAAAAATTATGAATTCAAAAATTAAAAAAAAAACAAATTAAAAGAGTATCTTTTTAAAAACTGCAAGACTTCCTGTGAATGGGATCCATTCTTCATGAGACAACTCTTGAGATTTGTCAAAGGTTAAAAGCCCTGCATTTATTTTTATGAAGGGGATGATTTCAGATGTTGCTTATTGGAAAATCTAAATTAAAACAGAAAAAAAAATCTAGAGCACAGAGGCGCAGTCCTACCCAGACCCTCGGGCACGGATCAAAGCTGTGCGGAGACATGAGGGAACATCAGATGAAAGTGGTACACATTAAGCTGTATACTAAGGTGACATGAAAAGGTATTTTAGTTCATTATTCAGCCTAATGAGGGAGAGAGATGGAGGGTTATCTTATTAGATATTCAGAGCTGGCAGTTTGTAGCCTTTAAAACCCTGCTCAACATAAAAAGAAAACTCAGTTATCTGGCAATATGATGTCTAATATTAGTGTGGTCCCTGTACATTAAATTTTTCAGTAACAGACCCACTTGCACCCTGGCACTAGGTAGCTGAGGTAGTGTCTTGACACTTTCATACTTACTGATGTGTATTGTGTATAATCCTTATATTGTGTATAAGGAGTCATCAGGTACATTTGAAGGGTTAATAGGCACATTTATGTTATTTTCACCTATTTCCACCTGGTATTTTCATCTATGATTTTTCTTGTGAACTACTGATTATTTTACTTATTCAGGACTAATTATTCAAATAAAATAAGGAAAAAAAAGGTGGTTGAAGACTTACAGTAACTGGAACAGCACCAGTCAAGAGCAGCTGCAATGTTGGCTCTAGGAAACCCACTTGTGGACAAAGACAGCGTCTGGTTTTACTTATTCATTCTTTTGTCAAATAAGAAGTTGTAAAAAGTAATAAAAGGAGCAAAAATAATGCCAGTAAGTGAACCATCGACCATCCTCAAATACTCTGATCAAAATAAAATGACCACACTCTGGGTAAAAGAGAAGGCGTCATTAAAGAGATATTAACTAAATGTGCAAAACTGAGTAAAGGCCCCAACTGGCTTTGAAGTCTCCACAATTTCTTCAATCTGAATCCCAGTAAAAGGGATCATAAAAAGACTGTGGGCTTCCATGTATTAAATGTTGTCCAAACATTCTTATTAACGGATTTGTAAAATATTAAGGGGTTTTCTGAGACTCATGTTTTACTTATTCATTCCTTTGTCAGACAGTAAAATCCCAATAATACAAGTAAAAATAATGCCTGAAAGAAAAGAAATGACCCCATAAACTTTAGCTAGGATTAGCCTCAGTTACATACATAAAAGCAGTAATATTGCAGTGAAAAAAAGCAAAAGTCCTGCATCCTGAATTTTATGTAAAAGAACACAAGTACTGTCAGGAATGTGTAGTTAAAGTAATAAAAGTAAAGGTACAAGTTATAAAAAAAAGGCCTGTTTGAGAGTGCTGCAGTATTAACCATATTATATTACAGATGAGCTGGCATGCAAGCAGCTGCTTTTTACCACTTTATATCTGGTTGGGAAGCTTAACTGAATGTTATGTTTATCCTTTTTTGTTTGTAAAACCTGCAAAGTAACAAGTAACTGTCATATTAAAGTGTAACAGAACAGAAGTATAAAGCAGGATCAAAACCGTACGTCAGCACTGTACTTGAGTATCTGAATTTTGCACTGGGGTGGGTCGTGTGTCAGCCAAGTGGGGTGCTCATCACAAACGATAAACTCAAAGTGTAAACTGAGTAAAGGCCCCAGTGTGCTCTGATGCCTCCACAAAGTCTCCAACTGAGTTAGGATCCTGTGCACTAAACCACTATTACGCCGCATTGAAAACAGATGGATCAAACAGCCCTTCCCCTTTATTTGGACTGCTCTGTGTTATTGGAAAGAATTTTATTAAGAATTACCAAATCTGGCTGCCTTACAGGAAGACAAATGGACACAGATGTAGTTTTCCATTTTACAGGCTGTTTATGTCTTGCAAATTCCTTTTCCAGAAGAGCGAGGTATGTTCTTTCATGTTTTAATGGCTCCGAGTGACCGCAGCCCTTTGTGGCGAATGCACTTTTCCAATACTAATGACATACAGTCACACAAGGCTCTTGGCAGCAGCGCGCTACTGAGGCTGCGTGCCCGCTGTGTAATTAGTCTACCACTAACTCCTAGTCTGGGGAAACATTCACAACCACATTAAACACTGACGGTTTTTCACCTCAGAGAGCCTGAAGCAGATGGATACGCTCTAGAGGAGTCATACAGAGCACAAATGGTTTTCATCAGTCAGCTTAACTGACAACATTTGTTGTCTTATGGGGGGGGGGCAGTTGGGGCAGTTTGTCTTGAGTTTATGGTCTGAAAGGAGCTGGAAGACCGAGAGCAATTGGACAACAATCTTTTTATGGGCATTACATCTCCACAGTAACTTAATCTTTCCTTGGAGTGACTGTTTCTTGTGTGCTTCTGTTGGAAGAATAAATGTCTCTGGAAAAAAAAATAAATAAAAAATCAAAGGAGCCAAGAGAGCCAGTGATAACGGTGAAAAACCTCCAGCACCTCACACAAATACCACTGTACAGAGAAAAAACTGCTCCAATTTGTGACTGCGGTGACTGTGTGGCCTTATGGTTGTTCTGTGCAATCCTGCCATCTGATGGCTCTCACCCAGCACTACACCAGATGTACCTTTTTTTTTGGAGGACGAGGGTTTGAGGTCTTTTATTCAAAGCAGCTATAAGTGATATTTTTGTGATATTTTCATGTATAAAATTGGAAAAGGGGTTGCTCATATGAACCTAGAGAGTCTGAGTCTGCTGTTCCCCTCAGGCTTACAGCGAGTTTCAGCCCACTGTTTAACCACCCAGCTGCAACTTTACTTTTGATATCGATTCGTCGGTATTTGTGCTGATTATTCAAACAAGATTCAGTGTGTTAAATAATTTTTCCTTTAGTTAAAGTGGCAAGACTACACTAAAAACCTACTTTAATACAAAGAAGTACAAAAGTATTAGCTACAAAATGTAGTTGAATTGTCAAAATTAAAAATATTCATGGGGTTGAGAATAGCTTCTACATAACTGGATTTCTACTGATGAGTTACTGAATCATATTAATGTTGTAGATATTTTGAAAACTGTTGGTAGTTGAATCAAAGCATTAAATTTTATAAGATGATCATATCTTTTATATCTACACCTGTGAAGCAACTGTAACTGTAGCAGACTGTAATATCCCCCTCTCAAAGGTAGTGGAGTAAATGTGTAGAGTAGTGAAAAATGGAAAAACTCAAGTACCTTTGATTTGTACGTGATTGAACTGGATGAATTATCCACCACTGTATTTTTACACATATGAGCATAGCTTATTTGCTCTAATATATAAAACAGAACCACATATACATGCTAAAATATTCTTTTAAATCCTGTCTATGATCATCCCCAAAGGGTAATGAACTGAACACATTTCTGAGGCTTGATCCAAGTGGTTCCTGCAGACTTCTCTGAAGTGTTTCTTTCAGTTGGCAGACAAGAACAGACACATGGGGAGAAAAACCTGTTGAAACCATCACTCAGACTTGGACTGGTCTCATTAGCCGGAGCTGTATCATGCTTGTGCCTCTCTCATCTATGGGGTAATGACAGCAGTAAGGCGCCATGTCACCAGGGTCACATGAAAGCCCTCACACCAGAGGAAGGCCTCGAGGGGACCCGGCCTCCAACACTGAGTGTAAAGTGTTAATCGCGGCAGTAAATGGGGCCAAGAAAGGAGCAGGCACTGAGGTGTCTCCCTGAACGGATCTGCAGAGAAGTCCTGTGTGTGTGTCAGTCTTTCTGATGGGCTGTTAAAAGCTATCAGAGCACCGTGATCTGAGAGCACACTCCAGTGAAAATGCATATGGTCCTGGTTAAGGCTGGGGGAAATTGGATTAAAGAAATTCTTCTCGAAACGGTCTGAATTGTTCTTGCCATAACAACTGTGAGCAGCTGACACAGATAAAACCACAAATCAGTCTGAAACTAATATTTAGCTTCTCTTTTTCATGTCATTTGAGCCACAACAGTGGAAAAGGCGCCAGCTGGAAGGCATTCTGCTGAACACATTTTAGTGAAGAGAGGTGAGGAGGAGGATGGCGCTCTGGCCTGGTTTCAATAGCCTATTACATTTCTTTCCTCAACAAATTACGGCACCACATGCTTATGATCATGGGGGTTCTATTCCACCACTGGCACTGAGTCTACCCTGTCTAATCCACCAGAGCAGGGAAATCGTTCCAGCTCATATAAGCTCAGAGGTGTCTATGTAACCCCGGACACTGATCAGATTCCTCGATTTGCTTGAAATTATTTATAAAGTGAACCAGTAAAAGTTTTGAGATCTGCAGTTCTACAGTACAGGCCCAAGATTGTGTCTTATATGGGTTTAAATTCAGATGTTTCAGTGAAAATTTTTAAAGGAACGGGTCTTGGCTGCACTCACTGAACCACAATTAGCTGAAATAAAGTGGGCCACATTCTGCATTGTGATGTTGGACAAACATCCCAAGTTAAGTTAACTCACCAGACCAGTAAGGGACATGAGCAGATAATTTTGACTGCTAATCACATACTTGTGAAATCCAGCAGAGCTATGCAGTGGATGAACGAGCCAAGGACGGGACATAACGAGCAAACTGCTCAAACAAATAATGTCAAACAACATACATAAGACTTCAGAGGAAGAATTTCAAATTCACAGGAAATCTGCTCAGATGCAGTGAATCTGCTCCAGATTCCCTTGCCGATGACCCCCCCCTCCACAAACCCCCACACACCACATCCCATACCCCACCACGTTCAGTACAAATTGCTTCAGTTCTTTTTGCGTAATCCTGCCGACAATTAAATAAACAGACACGGGTGATCACATAACCTTCTTGGTGGAGGTGATGAAAGTGCTGCAGAAATAATTGTTGGAATATTATTGAACTTAATTAACAGTCCAAGTATAACACGTGGCATTATTCCCGCTGAGATTGTGTATATCACATAACTTAGTAACACAAATGAGAGGAATCAATTTAAGAAATTAAAACAAACCAAAACGTAATGAGTGCAGCGGCTAAGATTACTACTGCACCCAACATCCACCTGAAAGAGTCTAATCAGTGTGATAGAAAACACGTGTGTGAGTGTGCAGAGCCTTTAAAGTGCATAAACACAATCTTCTGATCTGTCGCTGTATTGTGCTTATACTCGTGTACAGTATGAGTTACATAGCAATGACGGATGCAAATGTACATTGCAAACCACTAACTGAGCATCTCTAAGGCTTTACTCAGAACAGTTTGACGTATTTGCATGAGGCAAACTCAGTCAAAACAGTGACAGAGCCTTCATTTCAACACAACAATGACTCCCGGGTGACTAGGAAGGGTCTATGAATCATCTAGGAACAGTATATGTTGGTGGTAAAATGTAACCTCATAGGCACATGCAGATTTTTAGAGCTCCTACCCAATTTCAAGACTTGTCAGGACTGTAAAACTACTTGCCCCCGAGTCCCTCCCCAATCCTGGGGGAGGGACTCGGATGGCAGGATGCTGCCTAGCAATGCAAACAACAGCAACTGCGAGGCTCAGGAACTCTATTTTATCATGTTTAAAACAGGAAAGCTGGAGTTGGAGGTGTTATGCATCACATATCACACGATAATGTAGTTATAGGAAGATGTAAGGACATTTTGGTTGTTTATTAACGCACAGTATTCATCAGCAATTGCAATTTCTGCTATGAAAGCATTTCGTATTATTGCAACTGTTTTTTATTATATAGTAATTTATGTTTATATAGCAGCCTCCACTGTAGGAGATACACTGGACAAATACATGAATTAACACTTCTTCCTACTTACAATTACACTGAAGTGTGCTTATAAGCCATTTATCAAATGTTTATAGCCTGATTATAGATACTAATAATAATAGGGGATGTTAAAAGTGTTAACGTATCTATTACTGATTCCATTCTAATTGCGGTTGTTTGTTTTTTTTTGTTCTGATATCATTAATTTTTCTACTTTTCGAAGAGTTAGAGATGTGACACTGTTGTATTCCTCAGCTGTTGTGGAAGAGAGCAGTAAACCCTTGGGTAAAGATAAGGAAAAGGACATACATGCAAAATTAATCCATCATTTAATGGATGACATTCATTTACTGACATTCTAATGACATTTTTTAACTATTACTACAGTACACATCTGGCCATTTTATTGACTTTAATTACATTTTGCATTTTGACATTTTAAGACCAAATGAATTTTTAATGTTCCTCCAATCCTATTCAGGTTTTAATTAGGTTTTAAATATTAATGAAATTTTATTGATGTATTGCTGCAGTTAAACATTTGATCCACAATTAACTCATAATTAAGTGATTTGTGTTTTGAACTGTATTTCCCTTTTTTTTAGTTATGATCATTTGTATTATTTAATTTAGAACTGATGCAAAGCAAGCAGGAGATAAGCAGTAACATTCAGTAATTGGCTCAAATGGATAACAGTTCTTCTTTGAGTAATATGAAATTACAACTGCGTATTTGCAGCATTAATTGATTTTTGCACCGTTTGGAACGACGATTCAAATCATTTACATTTAATGAACAAAACATGGCTCATCCTCCAAAACAACAGGTTTTTTGGCCAAATCGTTCTCTGGTCTGGTGCATTTCCATCAAAAAGAGACCAAAGCATTTGATCTGAAAAAATTTCAATATGCTCAGGCTAGGACAACCTACTGCTGTCAGTGACAACAGTATCAAGCCATTTCAGTTCCACGAAGGTGAAGAGAAGGGAAATAAATTGTAACGTGACCTAACTATTTTAAAATTTGCCTCAAAACAAGGATGGACCATTAACTAGAGAATGAAAGACTTTTATTAGAAAATGATGACAGCCTACAAGACAAATTTAGCCAGCATCTGAACCAAAACAGGAAACATAAAAAAAAAAAAAAAAATCATGATGAAATTCCTGTTCAAGAAATCTTGGAAAAACACTGGACAAAACAAATATCATAGAAACTAAAAGGTGGTACTGAAAAACATACCAATACAGGAAGAGCGTACTCAGCAGCTTTCCACATGAAAGAAAATTAATTTGTCCAGGGATTAGTGTGACATCTTGCTCTGATTCTTCCTTAATAAAAATCAACCGATCTCGCACAATCCGTTCTCCAAAGGTTTTTTTGTGAAATCATGTCCTTTAGACATGTAAGAACCAAACAAAGGCTCCTAAAATTAAGAAAAACAAAAACAAAAACCCAAAAACAAACAAACAAAAAACTTAAACTGCCTTGCGGTGGTACTCTGGAGGGGCAACTTCATAGTCACTTGCATTGAACAGCGATGCAGAGTTCTTTACAAGATACCTGGAATGGAGCAACATTTCAATCATTTGTGCCGCAGGTGAATCAATACAAGTTTTATTCACAGTGTCCTGAGGTCTTGAATACTCACTTGAGGAAGTCTTGTAGGTAACTGAGCAGCAGTGCAAGGCTCTTCTCATCCAGCGGAGTGTATGCCAGCATGGCTCCGATTCTCACTTTCAAAACCAACAAAAAGACTGAATTTTACACACCACACAAAATTAACTTTGTCTTCATTTTTCATATCTCTACAAATACTTCAATATTTCCACTTTACTGGTCCAACTCAAGTGTGTAAAGCAGCTCAGCAAACAGGGGACAATGGTAGAGAAAGAGGAATATAGATCTTTTCCAAATGTAGCTAAAAGCTCAGAATTAAGTAAACCTTTTTTAAAAACTTCGAGATGAGCGTCTTTAATCTTTTAATGGCATTATTGTTCCACAGTACAGCTGCTCGCCTCTATAATAAATAATGCAACAGTTTGATGTTGTGTATGTGTTTGTACCAAAGAGTCTGAGTAGGTGAGGAGCACCGTAGATCTGAGACATAGATGTATCCGGGTGGTTGGCCAGGATGTCTGCATACTGCGGCCTCTCAAATTTGTAGAGAAGCTGCGTCCCCAGCATGACATTGAAATATTCCCGGATGCCAGCAACCACCTCGTTCACTGCAAACTCCCTGAGCAGTGAGGAGAAAAACAAGTGATGTCTTTACAACACACAGTGCTTGGAAATGGATAAACAACTAAGTTGTGTTTTCGACTGCCTGTGTGATAAACTGAAAAAATAAGTAACAATGTGTATTTTTACTTGCTGTCAGAGTTTCCTCTTGATTTCTTGTAGTTTGCATAATCTTCAAGGACTGCATCGACGTTCTTTTTGGCAGGTAGGTGGAAAAGCTGAAGACAAAAAAGAAAGACTAAATTTACATGGTGTGACGATATTGACTAATATAAACATAAACTTTAAAGTCACTGGCCACTAACCTGTTTTTGCCGTGTTATCAGGTCCCAGTCATCCACAAGCCATGGTTTCAACTCCTCCGGGATTTTTACTTTAACCTCCACTCGATTTATGAAGGTCTCCTCCTGAGCAGGCAGGAACAGATTTAAGAAATAAGGCACGGGAGAAGGCTTTTTACATCACAAACATTTTATGAATCTGAGCTTTTCCAACACACAGTTGCAACTAGAGAGAATTAAACTTCTTAGTTACTTTCAGTGCGGCTCAGTATTAGTTGACATTAACTGGCAAAATAAAGAATCCATCTACCAGAAAAAAAAAATTACCAAAAGCAACTTAATAGATTTGTGAACTTACACTTTCAACAGTTGGGTCGACACGTGCCCTCTTCTTTCGTGGAGGGTGGGTTGGGTCTCCACCGGAACTTGTTCCTTCTCCTGCTCCAGGAGCTGCACGGACAGAAACACTTAACAGTTACTTAACCATGCTTGTATATTCTTGATCATTTACAGCTTCTGCTGTAATGATGATGGACACACATTTGTGAAAAATGCTGCTGGATGATACTGTGAAGGTTTAACTTCATACTTACTCTTCTGTTTGTTCTTTTTGGTTTTCCTACAAGGCACGAAAAACAAAGCAAAACTGAGTGTTAAATAAATATTATATTCAAGAATTATATATTAATAGGTGTAACACTTCTAAAACAGTTTAGCAGGAGACGTCACAGCAGATTGCAGCTAGACCAACAAATGACTTGGACTCACACATCATTTTTCTGCGATGCAGCAGGTATCTTCTTATTCGGCGCAGCACCCCTCATTCTTCCTTCTACATAATGGTCTCTAAATTACAAAAAGAAAAGAAAAATTTAATAACTAAACAACACATTGCTAATCTGTTTTCAGGGGATTTCAGGACACAGATTGCAGTGGGTTTGTAGAGCATAATCTGTATTTTGTTTTTGTTTCGCTTTTGCTGCCCCTGCATCATGACATCATTAACTGTTCTGTGTGTACAATAGTGTTGTAATGAATTAGAATTAGCTTCTAAGTACTGAAATATTCCACACTGTTCTACTACAACTGGATGATGAATATTTTCTGCCTTAACCAGCTCTCAATGGGCCTTATAATGAAGTCCTTATGGTGGCATTTGTAAAAGGACTTACTGATTGGCCCTCTGAAGCTCTTTCTGTTTCTGCAGATTACTGTCCACATACTTAAGCACTCTGCTTTCAGGAACCCATTCGTCCCAGCTGGAAGAGAAAGCACCAGGAAAGAAATCAAGCACTTGTGAAATCTTTACTGTTGGAATCCTGACGAATTGATTTATCTGAACAAAGAACTTACTTCTTATTCCACCCACTGTAATGAATAAAGTATTTGATTTGTTTGTCCTTGATGTTTATCTTAACACACTGCAAAGAGAGACATGATTCACTGTCAAAAAAAAAAGATAGCAGAGACAAAGGAGAGGATCACATCATCAGAGAGACAGGTGAACTACGGCAGCCTACCTTAGCTTCGTAAAGCAATGGCCCATGAAAACACAGCACTCTTTCACCTGAACAGAATGGTGGTCAATTAAAATCAGCATGAGAGCAGTCCAAGTACCACTAAATGAAATTGTGAAGCCAACTACACTACTTGTACGCACGAACACATGCACGCCGTAAGTTCATGATGAGGCTAAGGTAGAATGAAAAGAAACAAGTAGTCCCCCTGAAATCTACATTACTTAGTGTCTCAAGCATCAGCAATTAACACTGATGTCTTTCTGGTCACTGAAAAGAATAATTAAATCAAGATTTGTAACGTGTTTGTCACACATGTGGGAACTAAGAGCGCATTAAATGAACATACTAGAATCAGAGTTCGGTTTAACAGAAGACCTGACTTGATATATGAGGACTTGTCTTTTATTACTTGTTCATTATCAATTAGCCAGTTGAATAGTAAATCTATCAATTTTCCTTTAAAACCCAAAGGTTTGAAATTTACAGTTATGTAAAACTGACAAAGTCCTCACCTTCCATGGGCTGGGAATGTTTGTTTTGCCAATTGACTTATATTTTGACAATAAAAGATCCATCACCATTGATTTTCTGTCGAAAATTCTATCAATAATTAATCAAATAATCGCGTCTTTACCTTGCATCTATTTCTTTTTAAATCATTTTACAGCCATAATCCATTTTCCTAACGCCTATAAAAACATTAATTTTAAGATACTCTGCACCATGTGATTTGGATTTGGCCACAACAAAGTTGCAATTCTTTTTTCATGCGATGAACGAACTCGGTCACCAACCAGTAAACATACGACACGTATTCGAATGATTTCCCTGAAATAACGGGTCATTAATTGACCTTTTTCTCGAGAAGAGTCGGTCGGACACACAGAGACCACCAGAGCACCGACGGTACATCGTATATATCCGAGAGAGCTGCAGGAAGCGGCGCATTAACCAGGGAGCCGAGAGGCGCCGGTGAGTCAGTGAAGACGGGGAACCGCATGAATGAAGCTCCTACCTACGGCTAACCGCCAACAACGCCGCCGAAATCCGTGCCGGGGACCGTGCTAGTGCCGGTTCGCCGCTAACGCCGCGGTGTGATGTGCGGGGAAACGCTTCGTGTGCCGCTAAACCGGCGAAGGGACGCGACCGGGTCCCGTTTTGTCCGTTCGCAGCAGCAACAACAATGAAAAGCTAGCCGCGCTAGCTGCTCGACGGCGGCGGAGTCCCTTCCGACCGACGGCTAGCTAACGCCGCCGGCGGCCGCTGGCCGCGGCCGACGGCGCGGGTGTGGCGGGGGCGAAGCGGGCGGCTCCTTACCTTCTTGAAATTTAGGCTTCGGGTCCTGTTTCGGCGCCATTCACGGATTAAACTATCAAAATATGGGACAAATCGCCAGCTCCCATTCCAGTCTGAAACGGCGCCGCTCTCTAAAAACGTCATGACCGACGCGGTGACGCATTAACACCGCGACCGAAGATGCACCTCGAAATGAAATGTGTGATATGATAATAACCTAGAATAAAATCCCTTTAAATGTTTCTGCCTCTTCCGTTTTCCCCTGGAGATTTTTTAAATCAGTGGTATGATTCACTGAACTAATTACCTGATCCAATAATAAACAAATAGTTTTTTTTAATTCAGGCCATGTGCAGGAAATATTTGACCAGAAAGAAGGAAAATATGTAAAATGTTGTGAATTTCATTTTTCCCCCCTACAGATCTTATCTCCTAACGTGGAGGTCCAAAGGAGGGGACTGCATCCCATGGTAATTATTTACAAGCCTCTCTCTCATTCCCACTGCTCTCTGGTCTCATTTTAACACAGTGCTTGCTTGTCAGGTCTCAGGATATTGTAACACGAGCTGCACCACTTGGAAGACCTGGTTTTGGTGAAGCTGCTATTACAAAAGCAATGAAAATCTCTCATCTCACTTGAAGATTGTAAAAGGCTTTAACAGGGTGTTTGCAGTTCTACCTGTATTCGATTTTTTATATCTGAAGATAATTTTTTCTCAAACCAAATCAGAAAGAATACATGATGTCAACAGAGCCAGCCACAGCCCAGCATCTGTGCTCCTCAGTATTCACAGATGATGCATTTGTGGTGATTCTACAGGCTTAACGCTGACTTTTCCTGCCATGGAACTACTAATTAATCTGTTTACTACATGTGGGACCACCATATTCTCGGTATATTGGAACTTCATGTGAGAATACAAGTGTTTACAGATTAGGGGCCACCAGGGCCTTCCCATGCAGAGAGATCATCAGACCTAATCCGAAAATCCAGCAGTGTTTCACATAATGGCGACAAACATTAGTGTTTCCTCCACATGTAGACCTGTCTCTGTAGACCTTTCAAATTGTTACACGGTATATGCAAAAACGTGTAACATTACAAACCAGCCGGGTGCCAATGCTGGTCTTAGGTATTGTCTACTCTAGTTTGTCTCAATTAATCACCTAATTGGAGCTGAGTCATTATTTTACCACAATTAGTTAAACCTGTCTATTCTGCTGATGTGTATTGCAGTTGAGCTCTAAGGCAATCTGTTATGCAGCCAGGAATGTGCAACTGGCAAATAATCAACTTGTACAGCAATTCAAATATATTAATAAACAGATACATTAAAAGAATGGCACTCTAGACCAAAAAAAATTAAAATTAGCATTTTAATATAAAGAAATCACAAAATTAAAATAAAATTTTGAGGAGGCTTTTAAAAGTGTACTTTTTACGTTCCAATTCACGTGTATTCACATACAAAGCAGCAGGAGCACCCACTAAAAGCCTTTTTAAGAGTTGTTGAGATTTTCTTTTTAAAATTTAATTATTCTTCATATTTTTAAGACAAAACAAGGTAACTTAATATTAATTAAACAATTAATTCTTTTTCTTCTGGAGAAAGGATATGTAAAGCACCCTCTTGATTTTGCCCTGAATGGCCTTACCAAAGTAACCTAACCAGAACTCAAATAAAATAAACATTTTCTGAAATCATGGATATGGGACACTGAAAAGACATGGGCTTCATACCACCTAGTCAATAGCATGCAAGGTTTACACTTCAGTTAGGAACAAACAAATCAATCAGTTTCAAGACAGAATCCAAGTATCTTGATCACATATGGCCCACGGCTGGGAGAGTTTGAGTACATTTAATTTTCAGTGTCAAAGTTTTGAGCAGTTTAAAATGGTTTGTTTGTTTAAAACAACAATGATGCACCAGTATAGCTGTTTTCTTTCCTAATACTGATTCTGATACCGCTACTGTAAGAATGTGCCATATTAAAGTGCTCAAATGGTTTGATTAATCTTAGGATTTCTGCCAAACAATTAAAAAGATATGTTCCTGCATACTTTAGCAGAAGAAGAGATCCAGCTGACTCAGGACTGTCCTTAGACCAACTACAAAGATGAACTTTCTCATATCGGTTTAATTCTTACAAATATCAAACAGCACAGTAGACCTTGTAGCCGTTCAAAATGATCAAGCCTCTTTTGAGTTATTGACATCATCTGATAGTAAAACGGACCGAGAAACAAAAAGTGTTACAATGCATGTCAAGCAACAATGACATCTTAAATAGCATTAATTATATAATTACAAAAGAAATATCACGTACAATGACAGCAATGCATATCCACAAATCAAACAAATGCTGGAAATATATATGATAATAAATAATCCTAATTGTAAGCACAAGTCAAGAAAAATAGAGGGAGGGGTGGCGTCCATAATTACTTCAATGGTTTTAACTTCTGGGCCAAAATGCATGTTGTGATACACTCAAAGACTAAGCTATCACAGTTATCTTAAAGGCTGTTGTAAATACACTAAAAAACAAAAGAAGGGCTATGCATCCTGTGGACTCACTAAGGACCAGTATAGCACTCAAACAGGTGAGCTTTCAGGTAATTCGCAGAGACATGCAAAGCTGAAAACTACTCTTGATGTTTTTACTGCAACTGTCAGCGCTTCACTGCTCAACACAACCTTTGTGTAAAAAAAGCAAGTGCTAAAATCAAACATAAAGATATCATGAAATATCATTAACCCACTTGCACTCATTGAACACTTTTAAACCCTTCAATTAAATAAATACTTCAAGTGGACCAGAAACTAGCCTTGTCTTGAAAGTGGGGAGGAAATTTGTTGATGTCGACTGGCCACTTCACTGTAGTTTTCTGTGTATATTTTTAAGTGTAATACATAAAATAAAACAACTTTAAATGAAAATATACAATATTGCGAATCTCAGATCTGTATAAAGGTCCAATTGTGTCACATGACAGGAGAAGGCTGCTTGCTGGATTAGTGCCACTCATTCACACACTGAAAAGCCCCTTCTTAGAATACTGACTTATTCTCAATTTATATGCATTTTCAGTACAGTCTGAACTCTAAAATAATCTTCATATTTGATTTGACTGAAAGAAACAAGGAGGAAAAGAGTGCAGAGTCATGACAACAAAAGGATTTAGCATTTGCTTTTGCAATTCTAGTGGCAACAGTTCCTAGAGGCATAGGGAATGCTTCCTTAAAAAACAGCATACATCCAACATAACTTATACCATAAATAATTCCTTAAAAATATGACCACAGCAAGAATGTCTTACAGAAAAATCTACAGTGATGGCAAAAATGGCCTGATGTTTTTGCTGTCAAACATCTTTGACAGTAATGATGCCATTTAGAAAATAAAGAAAGTGTTACACATTTTCCTGTTTTGCTGTTGCCTTAGTACATCTATAACAATGCCCATTTTCTTTATATTCTAAATATCATGTTCCATAAGGTGTCACCTCATTGGGTTCTGTGCACGTAACATACTGAAATAATGCCATTGACATGGAATATCGAAACAAAACTGTAAAAACCAGGTACAAAAGGTACAATATAATCAAAGGACCACATGAAGAGGTGTGAAAAAGTCTTCAGTATTCACAGAAAAATATCAACTGAAGTAACTCACCGGACAAGAAGCGTCCTAAGTTTATATACATATGATAAGTAAAATTGAAAATAGATTTTTCCTCTCTGTACATAGGACTGTATTCTTTCATCTTCCTCTTCCTTATTTACAAAGTACTCCTGTTCTCAAAGTCTCCCTTGTCTTTCAGTTCTGTGTGGATCTAGTCAAGAGAGATAACGTCAGATATGGAGCCATAAATGGCTGCCGCCGCTGCTGCAGCTTCCCCCGAGGACCTCGACAATCCTGAGATGGTGTGGCTGTCCCTGTCTCTGTCCCGCTCTCTGTCTTTGTCGCGGTCCCGCAGACTGCTGGAAGACACCAAACTACTGGTGCTGCCACTGTTGCTGCCTCCGTTAGTAGCTGCCAGCGTGCTACTCCCAGGGGTGCCCGGCTGCTCCCGCAACATCTGAGAGGAGCCGTAGGGCAGGAAGCGGTTAAGGAGCAGGTCGTGGTCCTCTGAGGCAGATGCTGATGCAGCCGCTGCAGCAGCCATCACCATGCCATAATGCTAACAGAACAGAGAGAAGAGAGTGAAAACAGAGAAGAGTGAGTGAAAAAATTTTAAGGCTAAAAATACCTCCTAAGTGGCTGAGTTAGGTAAAAAATATATATAAAATATAGGTTTTCAGTCTCTCCTAACTTTCAGACTACTAAGTCTTTGGTCTTAGAGTATTTCACAAAGAATTTTAGCTCTAAAAGTGGCTCTTAAGTCTGTGAGGAGTTAGAGGTGCTACACTTCAAAATTATTCATAAAACAAAAGTGTGGTCTTCAGACCACATTGATTGACAGTTCATTAGGTGCACTTTAAATATCAATAGCAATTAAATATCAATCCCCTGCAGCAATGAATGCAATGAATACAGCTAATTGCATTGGTGCTACATGTATATATATCGCATTGAAAGATGAAGCTTTCATTAGCTGGAAAATAATATATCACAGTATCAATATAAAGATGGTGTGTGATGCCAGACACAATCTGTTTGACAAGGTCACTTACAAAACCTGCAACCTAATTTATAAAATACCTACAAAATTTGTTAATGAAATCCACTGTATCACTCCATCAATCAAAGTAAACCTGCTCTAAGAAGCTCTATGCATAGTTCTTGAGAGGAAACTATTTGTTAGGAACTTTTAGCGGCACTTAAGAGGACACTCTGACCCGTAGGGTAGGAGACTTTGCAAATACTGTGGCAGTTGGGAAAACTTACTTGATTGTCGCCTTGGAGGAAGGAAAGGAAATTAAGATCTGTAAGAAAAGGAAATAGACTCAGTCAGGATATACTAATAGTTAAAATTTGATTGAACAAGCAACAAACATCTGTGTTCAAAGATGGATTTGGCTGTTCAAACTGCCTTTATACAAAACTTGCATGTCTTATGTACACAGAGAATGATGATCATGATCATTCCTCCTCTTCCATACCGGCCACACAGTGATCTCTTCCTAATGTGACTACACTCTGTGAGATCAGGGACATTATTTACATCATGTCCTATTTCCATGCTAAAACTCAGCTTAAACAGATTGACTTAGACAAATCCAGAGGTTATCTTCATCTTGATAGTCATGTGTTGGGTTTATTGCTGGCATTTTTTTCGTGGAAACAAATCTACACACAACTATCAGGACATATGCCTTCACCATCTCAGCAAGTAAATTCTGTATGAGGAAACAAAAAGAGTTCATGGGTGTAATTGCATTAGACAGGTATTGCCTAACAGCCAGTTTGGGCAGAACTGTGATTACTATGACTAATAATGTTTCAAAATAAAATGGACATGTGATTATTGTATGAAGACAGACTAATCTTCTAAAGGCCAATTTATGCTTCTGCACTGAAGCCACAGCAAGTGGCCTGAGCCTTCATGAGAATTTATACTTCTGCCTTGGTGTCACTCTGCAATTACACTGCCAAACTGCTAGTTGGTAGTGCTGTTTATAATACCACTGTGTTGAGTTTCTTAGTCACTGTTTTCAACGTTTGTTGGCATACTTCAAAACAATGACGTCTAAAAATGAGTGGTTCTTCATGGAGTTGGAGCTGATATATGCTAAAACAGCAGTTAGTTTTCCTGAAAGTACTGCAACGCAGATATAAGAAGATGTCTGAGGAGATGGGCTTTGTGACAGCGGCAAAGAACGAGAAGCTGGAAATGTGATGCTACCAAGCTGACCAATCATACTTCTTGCGGTCCGTGTCACGTAGTTAAATTTTTTGGGATATGCATGTCAGTTTATGACATAGGCTGTGGCATAGGGTACATAGCTACGCTGTGGGTACGCTGTAGGTTTGACACAGAAGCATCAAAGGTGACAGGTTTACCTGGCAGGTCACTAGTTGTGTGATAATAGTGGCGGTAATCCTGGATAAGAGGGGGAGGAGGAGGAATGTAGCTGGTCTCGACAGGGGGCATGCTGGGAGCTCTGCTCACAGGTGAGGCCTGGCTGTGTAGGTTCAGTACTCTGAGAAGACAAGACACACATCAGGTTAGTGACAAAAGCAGTAACACGACAAAACTAATTTAATTTCCTGTTTGTGGTTTGGAGACTCACCCCTTGTTTGCAGGTGGAGAGACAGGTGATAGTGATGAACAGGCCCTTTTAGGAGGCGGCTCGTCGTCTAGTTCATCCTCTGAGGAGCTATCCAGTGTCAGGTCAATCACATCAACCTTCTTGCTGTTATCATTAGATGATCCCCGTTTCTGCTCATGCGTTTCTGTTCGAGACAAGTCTAAAAAGAAACAGTGAAGTCTCACACTGCTCTCTGATCACAATCAAGATTTCACTTAAAGAATGTGAAATCTGCATGCTACATACCACTGTCAACACCATTGTATGAAGCAGACACCTCCTGCACCTCTTTCTTTGACCTCATGGGGGCCCAGCTTCCGTCTTCTTTGAACTGAATTTCATCACAGTCAGAACAGCTATTCAGGATTTCCATGAACAACCTGTGAAAACAGCATGACATTTCAATACAGTTTGTCAACTGTGAAATCAGAATTTAGTATTTCACAACTTTAAATCTTTTAAAGCAGCACTTCCTTTTCAAGCAGTCACACCAAAAACAGCCTTGTGTTAAAAAATGCGAGGGGGCTCCCATTAGTGGAGGTATATTGCTTCAGATGCACAAGAGACAATAAATACAATCACAAAGTCTGTTACAGAATTACATGCATGAATCTGAATGCTTATCACACTGCACAGTGCATTATATTCATATAATGAAGAAGGATGCTATAATAGAGTTTTTACAGCAGCAATTATTTTATTTTCTGTCTCAAGAATTGTCAGCCTAACTGCAGAATTATCCTCTTAAAATGTAATATATAAAGATAAATACAATAAACAATGCACTTGTAAAAAAAAAAAAAAAATCAGCTTTAAGTAAAGCAATACAAATATCTATAATTTGTTAAATACCTGCTGAATAGGAACCATTATAGTTGAATCATACAGTAGATGAAGTAGTGTTGTTTTTCTTACCCGTCAATAATGAGGTGCTCATATGGTGCCTTCTTGTCACAGACTGGACACACCCAGGTAGGCTTCTTCTCATTCATTTGGATATAAAGTGTAGCATCAAAGCACTGAAGATGTGAGCATGTCATTGCTCTGCAAGGGATCGTCAGCCTCATCTTCCCCAGCTTTACAAAAAAAACCCACAGTGGACATGTCACTTCTAATACTGCATGAAATACCATTTAGTTTTATGGCAAAATATTAGAGGACAAAGCAACAGCACAGTCCCCCACCACTGTATTACCGCCTCTTCATTTTTTTTGTTTCTTTGCACAATAATATAAATATAATGATGGCAACTAACTGCTATAACACAAAATTTTTAAAA
This sequence comes from Istiophorus platypterus, assembly GCA_016859345.1. Classification (NCBI taxonomy): domain Eukaryota; kingdom Metazoa; phylum Chordata; class Actinopteri; order Istiophoriformes; family Istiophoridae; genus Istiophorus; species Istiophorus platypterus. The sequence goes on along the minus strand of CM029121.1, from coordinate 17,441,108 downwards.
ATTAAGTATAGTGGAGAATAGTATTTACAGGACACAGAAGAGAGACTCGTAGACTGGTGGTGGCGATCTCACTCTCTGGATCAGCGGTCAGTTTCTCTTTGACTGTGAAAGAGAACAATTAAACACGAAGATTAAATACAAAAATAAAGATTTTTCAATAAACAAGTGTGCAATTTGTTGGTTTATTTATAGGACCCCAAACCCCCTCAGGGTTAATCCTTGATTGATACAGAATACAACTGATGTAAAGACAAGCATAACACTGGGATTTACTGTACAGCTCCACATTAAATCAAAAATGCAACAAGTCTAGGTCAAAACCTATATGGTTGGACAACCCTTTATCTGTGTGCTTGTCTCCCACTCTCATATATTCTTTATTTTAATAATAGAAAAATCTCCATACACATAAGTTTAAGATAACAGCTGTGCTGTGAATTTGCCCTTATTGTAAGATGAAAGCTCATTAATGTCTGTGTCAGCTGCTGTGCAGTCGGTTCTATGGGACACATAGAGAGTTGTACCTGCACTTGTTGGGCAATACTGGCGACTCTCCTCTATGGAAAGTGGCTAGTTTGATTTGTGAAGAAGAGTCAGTAAATCTAGTGACAAAGGGCTAAGTTGGCAACACTGCCTGTAAACGACCCCCTGATGACGTACGAGAAAATGTTTGCAGCAATTTATTTTGAAAGAGGAACAGCCACTGGGGAAACTCCGACACTAGGCTGGCCGACCATCAGTGTAACACCAGCACTCAGACATGCCGCTTTCAGCTAAACAATGGTGTAACTCTATCACACACTCACTAGCTCGCTCAGTCAGCCACATTCACGTTTATACAGCTTCCCTCGCTGTTATGGTCCAGCCAAAAATATCGCAGCAGGAAAATAACCTCTATATGTGTGTAAAGAATCTAGTGTCAAACAAAAAAAGCTCTTTTCAAAAGGAGTTTTCCCAGAATCTTTAAGGAACTAAAGACCTTTGTAGAATTTAGATCCCCTTTTAGGTCCCAAGTTTAATTCCTTGGACTTCCTATTTGCTGTGATAAAAAACAGGCCACAAAAAATGTACAACAGTTATTATATAAAATAAGTTAATTTATAAGACATAGTTTTCCATTTCTTGCTACTCCCTTACAGATGAAAGTGCAAGTAAGTTCTATATTTTTTCTACAAAATCACGTGTTGACTTACTCAGGGCTCTTGAGTGGTCAGGGTTCCTAATTCCTTTGGCCCGTAGTCTTTGCAACAACACTGCAGATGACTGCTGTCTTACCAAATAAACAGCCATGGAAAAACTCTGGCAAAAGAGATAAAAATGATGAGAAAAAGGTGACAATAATCTGAGGTGACCAGTATCTTCCTCAAGAGGCATAATCCTTTTTCGAAAAACAGCACTTTTTGCTGTTACAATTGCTTCATAAAACTTTGCCAATGCTCTGATATGAATTTTCTTACCCTCCCAATTTCTGAAGTCCATGACACCACAATTGTGTTGGGGACTGTGGTGGACAGTCGCACAAGAGAGGTTATGTTAATGGGACGACTGGGCCTTTTTGGTTCAACTCCATTTTTGGTGGGTGGAAGATATCCCTACAGTCAAGACATCAAACATCAGTGACTTTGACTGTTAAAACTGGTGGTGATACACTGATGATATGCCAAGATATATCAACAACAAACTGTCTGGACTCACCGGGAGATTACAGGGTTTGCCGTTCACCTTCACACACAGATTAGGGGGGAAATGATCCTCCTGGGGACAGCTCGTCTCTGATAAACAAAATCTGAAATAAAGAAAATAAATTGCATAGGTCTTAAGTTCAAATGTTGTGGGATTAATGACAAAAGTAATTTATTTCTGTTGCTATTTTCACAAAAGATTGACTTGCTTGTTTATTTTACCATTTGATGTACAATCATCTCCATCTATGATATAGGAGAGCCCTTCAGGATGGCATTCAGCCAAACAGTAAATATTCAACTCTGCAACTAAAAGAAATGTTTTTCTTTTCTTTGTGGCTCATTATGAATTCTTTCTCAAATAAAAATAATGACAACTCATTTGCCTTCTTTTATGCAAAGTTTACCTGAAGTAATGGATGCAATTATATTTGCTTGCCTGTAAGATTTCAGAAAATTATACCCCTAGAGTTTTAGGAATATTGGTGAAAAAGCCACCACTGATTTGAATCAAGATTGCTAAAAAAGAATAAAAAAAATCCACATTTATTTGTAAATGTAAATTAAAACTTGGGAGTATGTGCTTTCAAGAGACATTCCTCATTCCACATTTCAAAGCCCGTTCTCATAGTGAATAGTCTTTCTAACTTTGTCATTGATCATCACCTGTAATTCTGGGCTACGAAATGACTTAGATTAATGTCAAAGCTTAGGTTCAAATTTAAACTTTTGAAGTATCAGTGTGTAAGATTTAGTGGCATCTAGCCATGGCATTGCAACCAACTGAGTACCCCTCCCCTCACCCCTCCCTTTCCAAGCATGTGAGAGAACCTACGATGGCCCTCGGGTAAGGTAAAAACGCAGAAGGCCTTCTCTAGAGCTGGTGTTTGTCCATTCTGGGCTACTATAGAAACATGCTTGTGCAACATTGCAGGCTCTGTGAGAGAGGACCCGCTCCATATGTGGATACGAAGGGATTGTTCCAAGCTAACAAAAACACAACAATTCTTACTGTCAGGTGCTTATGCTCTAATAAAAACACAATCATATATAATATATCCCATACCTGTCCCCTAAATTGCACACCCCAGTTCTATTAGTCTCGGTGTGAAAGCTTTTTGAAACTAAAGAAAGAATTAAATGAGAAAAAATATATGCCTATTTTCTGGCTGCTGCAAAACTGAGAGATGGTAAACACAGACAAACTATTCACTTAACAGAGGATATACATCTGAATTAAAATAGGTTTTTGTGCTCAGAAGAAAAGTATGTGAGTTAGAAATACCTTAACTGGACTTGAACAGCGAAGTCACATTTGGTCCCAGATATGTCCCTAAAAAAAAGAAAAGTCGGGTCAGACTGGTCAGAACAGCTAAACAGTTTAATAACAACTCAGTTTACTGTGGTTGCTTACTGTGAAAACAGTAATGAAATGAAAACAGTGAACTGTAAAAGGGTTTTGTGGTTACAGTGTTTTTACTGTATTATTTCTTCTTCCCTCCCATCCCCTTTGACATCTGAAGACAGTTTGCACTTGAGAGCTTTCTCACTTACATGGAGCTGCTGATCTGTTGAACTTGCTGCGGTGTTAATGCGAAGGCATAACATGCTTCCTGGAACCGTTGACTGTTGTCTGAAGCTGAAAAAAAAGAAATGAGAAACAGAGCATGACATTCAGAGGGCAAACTTACAGAAATCATTGGTCTCATCTCATACCTACTTTTACCAAGCATGCTTGTGACCAGTCATGGTTCAGATATCTGCAGTCACAATGCTCCATCAGCAAGTAGATGAGGAAGTAGTGTTATCACTAGGCACACAGCTGAGCAAGAAGTGGTGGTCTCACCCAGGCTGGTTGGCTTGATGAGCTCATCCAGCACGTCGTAGAATGGCAGTCTCTGGAGCTTGACATCAGGGTGTACAGGGTGGAGGGCAGAGGGGAGGTGAGGCAGACTCAGCTCATGCTTAGGCCCAAGTAAAGTAACAGGCAGCAGAGGCGATGGGGAACCGTGGTTGTCAAATCCCAGCTGGGCGAGGCCAGCAGGCAGGGTGGAGGCAGAATGAACACCAGGCAGAGCTAGGTCCACTGGCGAAACCATTTTGGTTGGGAAGCGCCGTCTGTAGAGCTCTTTGATCTTCATCTGCACTGCAGGACTGCAACCAGCCTTGAGTAGGTGGAGAGCTTTGGTCAAAAGTTCATGTTTTCGTCCGTGCTTATTCCGCCCTGCATACCCCAACAACACCTGGAGCTCCGAAACTCGAAGGCTCATTACCATTTGCTGGTGAAAAATTAAGAGTGGAAAAATGGTCTATTACACCCTGGAACACACATTTTCCTACTCTGACATGAAGAAGCAAGTTTTCAATAAAGAAGCAAGTTTTCATTCTTTGATTTCAACTTCAGACTTTATAATTTGAAACATTATTATTAAAACGTGCCTGATACATTTTTTAAATCATTAAAATCCTTCACTATCTTGCAAACTGTCCAGATCCATAACGCTTTCATTTCTGATTTATGCATGGAGCAGGAAGATTAATATAATTCTTCTTCGACCTTTGTCCCACTACTGCGCCAATAAAAGGCCAACATTATGAGCTTTATCGTACACTATATTTAACAAACTAAGCCACTCTGAAATAATTTCCACAGAAACATCCCATTGGTTAAAAGCAGTGACCACATATTTCTTAGACTCAATCTAGGTTTTCACAGCCTCGATTTATGAAAACAAAGGGTTTAGACACAATACTATCAGTACCTGTAAAAAATAATGGTATCAAATAAAGCAGGGACAACTTGAGACAGAGTCAGTGAATTGTTATTTAAGCTTTGGCGATTTTTCATAAAATAGTGTGTATTTTTGTATTAGACTGCATTATACACTAAGAGAATCTTGTTATTTTGTTCTAAGAGATTCTAAAAATAACAAACATTCTACAACAAAACACAATCTGGGTTTTTTTCCCCTCAACAAAATACCAAACATCCTACAGTGTAATGTGGTCAAATTAAGCAACAACACAAGCCTTATAAATTACCACAGAATTGGGCTGAGGCAGAGGCAATGAAAATTCATATTATATTCCACCAGTAATCATGTCTTCACGGCCACCCTATATATAACAATATTCTATTTTCCATACGGGTGAATGACTGTGTTTACAGGTGAAATGTGGCACCACACTCAAATGAAATACAAAAATGCTGTCACTAGCGAGGCAACATGCGATCATCAAGGCTGTATATTCATGTATTCACAAACAATTTTGATTATCCATCCAGGTAATTTTTTCAGTTAGCACTCAGTGTTGAACTGCAAAAGGTAAATGTTTTAAGTGACAGTAAACACCCTGGTGACGGCTGAAATCTGGCCTCATACCACCAGACATTAGTGGTACATTTAGATATAAACAATGGATGAGTTGGGCTCTTTGATGGATATGCGTTAAATGGCTTTGAAAAGTTGCAACACTCACATTAGTTTACTGACTTTTAATGATACAACTCATACAATAGTCCGTGGGAAAGGAGTGGAGATTCAGCAGAGCAGATTCGTTTAGGAGCAGGAAAGCGAATATATAGGTAAGTACCAACATTAAAACAGCAGAAGGTGGAGAGACAGCGTAAAGCAGCTAAACGCGCCTGAATGATGCTGGTGACATTTGACTTAAACAACACTTAATTTTATATTATTTACTTCATGCCGTGTATTCAACGCCAACACAGGCCAACATTACAGCTACCCGGGCTGAGGACAGTGACCTTATTTCGTGGATTATCAACATATCTGGCCAGGAATAACGCTAACACTGATGGAAGCTAAACTGCGCTTGCCTTCCAGGGAATAGACAGAGCCCGTTTTTTGAGAGGCACTGCGGTTTGCCCGGTGAACAACTGATACTGTCAGGTGGCCATCACCACGGCGCTTGTCGGGTTTGAAACGCTGACATGCCTGTGGATTTGGTCTTTTCCTAAAAGCGATATGTGGCCTTATCTGCAGATGAGCCGCTCAGCAGGGACAGCCTAACGCAGCATCGGCAACAATAACAAAGCTAATGCTAACGAGCTAGCCAGCCAGCTAACAGTCTGTCTGGCCCCCTCTGCCTTGCTGTTTTGTTATTATATACTTTGATAACAACACTCCCCGGGTCTCTGCTGTCAAGTTACAATTGTGCTATGATTTGAAATTTAATCCTCGCTGTGTGAAACATCTATTTGTCAAACTAGTGTATGGCTCGCTTTACCTTCAGTTCCGCACTCTCCGCCATCTTGTTACACTAGCTGCGCAGGCGCAAGAGCCATCCTCAAGGGACCGAGCCGATTCAAAATACCGCGTCGCTTCCCGGCGGCGGACAGCAGGGGGCGCTGCCGCCGCACACACGAAGAACACGGCGAGATAACGGTGCGGGCGCAACACCCACGTCCCGTTTCATTTGTTACAGGGATTTTGTTCTGCTCTTACAATAAATTTTACAAAAATAAAACTTTTTTTTCTTGGACAGTACCTATTAATTGATTGTCAGATCAGCAGGGGTGTAAAGTAACAAAATAAGCTACATAGCTTAAGTACTACTTATCTACATTTGCATAGTACTTTACTTGAGCATTTCCATTTTTTTGATACTTCACACTTTTACTCCACTACATGTGAGGAGGAAATACTGTCGGGTACTTTTTTTTTTTTACCTCACTAAGTTTATTAAACCTTTTCGGATAAGATTTTTTAACATAGGCCACAACACAAATACCATGAGGTTAGAAAATGTTTTGATCCAAGATGCCCCTGCCCCTCTAAGCTGGTTTCATTTAAATGGCTGAACAGTTTGAGGATGAAAGAGGTAGGATAAAACACTACATAAATAAATAAATAAATAAATAAATAAATAAATATGAAGGGAAAAAAATGAAATCAGTTTTGTGTACCAGGGCTTTGTTTTTCTTCTGTCCTCTCCCATTATCTATCTTGTGAAAATCCTGATTGGGTTGGAAATCACTCAGCTATCTAGAATATTTAAAGTAGTTCAAACCACCTCCAGCTCGATCAGTAGTGGCAACATGATATCAGCGATGTAACATATTGTATAGTAATAAGTCAGTCAAGTGTAATTTTACTGCAGAACAAGCAATTTTACTTCGATTACGTTAAGTAGTGCAGATGGTAGTTTTGCACTTACACCTAAAAGGGTTTTTGAACACAGGACATTTAGTACCAATTAAGTATTTTTACATCCTGGTGAAGGATCTGAGTGCCTCTCCCAGCACTGTCGATTAGTCAACTGGCAGGAAATGAATGTCTAATCAAGCAAAAATGACAAACGTTTTCCGGCTCCATAATCGTTGGTTGAATTTATCTATTTAAGAAACTTGAAATATTTCCTCGTGGATATCTTTTTTTTTTGCTGCTAATCTACAGCCTCAGTAAAAGGGAGAGAAGATTCTTTGCTTCTCCTGGCATAAATGGGTAAAATTAAGAGAGATGTGACTAAAGTTCATGGGCTCCTATTTTGCTGCTGAATTAATTTATACAGCAGTTTGTATTCGCATTATCTCACGAATAAAGCGTTCGGAGCCAAAAAAAAAGAAAAAAAAGGGGGAAGGGAATTTATTCCTGCTGCTCAGGGCAAGAGTCCACATTTCTTTTTAATAAAATGATTTATTCATAAGCGATGAAAACCAATGTTACATGAACAAATAAGCTACTCTTAATAGAATATGTCGCTACTTACAATGGTGGCGGATGAACTAATTCAGCCCACTAAGTTCTGTGTTTGTTAAGTCTTCAAAAGAAAAAAAAAACAAAAACAAAACATAAGCATGGTTTGACTGCTACAAATAATTATTTTGTTAGCCTATTTCAATGCACAGGCTCTTTATTTGTAATTCCCATCACTCGTTTAAAGTGCATAACATCCAACGTAAGCTGATGGCCCGCAGAGAAGAACACAGCAAAAGTTATTAGCTATTTCACAATATACCGGGAGGATAAGAAGCAATGGACTGGCTAGTCAACGCTGCTATTATTGAAAACAGAAAACCGAAATAACAATCTATTACAACTATTACCAGATACATACATTGTCATTGCACTTTGCCACAAATAATAAATATCATCAATTGGATCATTTCAGGAAAACAAATGCCACCGTATGGGAAATGGTCACATAAATGCTGAGGTTGTAGATACACATTTTTTTTTAAATATTAGCCTAGAAGTAATTACAAGTTAGGTCTACTCTCCATTTGATGCCTCAGAGAGTCTCTGGAAGTTTTTTGTTTTTTGCCCCCCCCCCCACCCCCACCACAACCCCCCCGTGGGTTACTGTGTGGCAGAAGCTGTGGACGTATCCTTTGTTTCTCTGTGGTGAAAGATGTGGAGCGATCGGGTTCAGGGCGGCAGCAGAGGGGATTTGAAGGAGCAGGACCCGGTGCAGTGGCGAGGAGTCAACATCTTACAGGAGAAATGGTGTAAAGCGTCGTGAGCTTCTATGAGGAAGGAGATAAAACCATCAATAGCGCACGTGAATGCGAGTGTAAATCGGTCCTAATGAAAATCAAATATTGCACTAATCGTATGTGGAGTATGAAAAACGCAGGATGTGTGTGTTACGCACAAACAAACAATAATAGGATCAACTGATTCACGGCCGTGCTCAAAAAATAAAAAATAAAAAAGGAATAAAAAATAACTTGTCACGACACAAGGGTTTGATCGACCTTGTGCGGTTTGTAGTCCAGATGTACTCCAGTTAATCTTCTGCTTGTGGGTCTCACGGTGCGGAAATGTGGTCTACACATCACCCTGGCCTCTATTCCACCTGAGCCTGTAAAACTATTACCGGAGTTCAACTTGTGCTGAAAAGGGAGTAACTCGTTTCTCTCTCTTGGTTCAACTCCCTGAATCAAGTGTCCGCGCAGGATAAAGGGGAAACGTGAGACTCGCACTGAGCATTGATAATCGTTTTAAATCGCTGAGATAAACGTGATGTTTCTTTGTCACTTCCACAAGGTTACAGGCCCGTGTCTGTGGAAAAAATGCGTGGAACTGACTAAACCGGTCATGGGTAAATAGTGAGAATATTCAAGTTCAGTTTGAAGTGTTTTCCTCGTAAGGGCAGGAGATAAAGGCAAATTCAACAAGACGTTTTACGTATCAAAATAACACTTAATGATCCCTTAACAGATAAACCCAGACAGGTCCATGGTATCTTGATATCTGCACAGACCATTCTGAGCATAGACTGTTATCAGTCACGTCGGCAAAAGGTGCCACAGAAAGGCTGTGGATCCACGGTAGAAAACGGGGGCACTTGAGCTGGAAAACGCTCCCTCTGCTTCATTTTTCTCACCTCTGACGATGTGAAGCTGCTGAACCATCTCCTCCCTGTAGGAAAGTTCCCTTTTCATTTGATCCTGAAAATTATCTGGGGAGCAGACGGCAGGCACATAATTCCGGTCAGTGAGGTGGTGGGTGAGGAAAGAGTTAATTTAACCACTGTCACCAGCCTCAAACACTGAAAACGTAATTTACATCAATTTGTGGCGCAGACATCTTTTCACAAATAATCACATGAACCTTGAATAATAATAATAATAATAATAATAATAATAAGCAGAGTGTTCCTGGGTGAAGCCTTGCTTTTATGAGGTCGGTAGCACTGATAACACAGTGCACTGAGCTGGTCGCAGACGCAACCGCCTCTACGGGACGCTGTTCTCAAGCTAAAGCAACAACCTTGGTACTGACTCAATGTCCAAACTCATGGCCTCTTAACTAGAGCAGCACCACGTCATGCTGTGGAGTGGGTAAACATTTATGCTTTATAGTGGAGATTAGGACTAAGCATTTTGGAAAAAAAAAAAGAAGAAGAAATAAATCAGAGTAATTATCTGTACTTCTTATAGGACTTCAATCTCATTGTTGGCTTTGCAGAACATCAGAATGAATGGAGCAATGAGAGTTTAAAGTAGCTATAAAGTGTTTAAAAAATTGACACCACCCCTTTTTTTTAGATTTAACTGATCTAACTGAGAAATACCTGTAATGACATTTTTGTTGTTTTGTAAACACTGTGTTTTTGTGACTATTTTATTTTTGCTTTGTTTGCAGATGATCATTAATCCAGCTCATTGGCTCTTTAGAGTAAATCCAGTTGAACAAAAATGTGGAATAAATGTAGAAAGGAGTCAGTGCTACAGAGACAACAGTTGCACTGTGTTGTCACTAGAATGTGCTTTGTTTTCTCCAAACTCCCAATGATTGGATCCAAATACTACCAATTAATGCACTGAAAAAATAAAACGTATTTTTGTATGTGAGTTAGGTCAGTCACACAGCTTTAGTTTTTTTACAGAAGCATCACTGGGAACTGATATCAGATTTGTTCAAAAGTGAGGGTACAATAATGTCCAGAACCCCAAAATACAACTTAAAGAACTTGAGGTTTTCGAGTTAATTTTTTATTCTGTTTTCATTAACTCTTTTTAAAATAAAACATGACAGAGTCACTTGTTTATCTCTTATTGGAGATTTTACCAACTAGAAATCTTATGGATATACATTTTTTTTCAGTGAGTATTGCTTTTAGTATCCATTTACCATTTGCCATCTTAACAAAAGTTTCTTAAAAAGCTTCTACTATAACAAAGTGTTAGAAGAGCTGAGAGGGTGAGAAGTTTTTAAGCATTTTGGAGAGAAGGTAAAGGATGTCTAGGAGTTACTGTCGGTTAAAAAATACTGCTGCAATCAGAAAGCAAGAGGTGTTTGGTCCCAGGATTCACATGATGCATCCATAGTCATTTGCAGAATTCAGTTCAATATTAAGAAATATAATCTGTGCATCACCACTTTGGAGTTTTTGTGTAGCATCACACTTTATGGCTATGTATAAATCCAGATGTTGTGTATCATTATATAAATAAAGATATTTCAGGTTAATAAAACTGATATTCTCTTCTGTTATTACATTAAGGTATCAAATATTTTGACATTTAAGCTTTTGTAAATGTCTGTATGTCTCTATATATTTTAAACAAGTTATTTGTATTCACTGTGTCAGTTTTTCTGTAAATTAATCTAATCTCCAAAATCTCTGCTATTCCACTTTCTCCCATCAGAGAAATATTTTCTAAGTGTGCATGGATATTTTTGGACATAAAGTTAAAATCATAATCCTACCAAATCAGTTTTAAAGTGTGTTTTGAAAAAACAATTTCCCCCAGAGGACTGTGTCCCTAGGTCGCGTAGCATTTTTGGAAGAATTATGTCCTTCAACAGATTTTTACTCCTCAGAGTGAGCACATGCACACCAACATTGAGTTGGATTTGGCCACTGCAAGGGTCATGTCTTAGCCTGAATCCCAAACATGAGTAAAACACTTTACATGTACAAGAAAGACTTTTTGGTCTCCTTATATATGAAATCGCTGCTAGAATTTAGCTTACCTTTCAAGTTTTGAAATTCACGTTCCAGCTTTTTCCTCAGCTCAACCTGCTCTAACAGCTGCTTCTGTAGCTCCTCTAAAAAGCAGACAAAAATAGAGGATTTTTGAGGAGAAAAAAGGTAGAAAAGGCTTTTGTATCAGCTTCCTTCAAGGACGCTTTTCTATTTTTAATGACAGGACAGTAACGAGAACATCATCATCATCCTCTACAATGAAAGCAGAACAGGTCTTCCTGGGCCTCCAGTCAAAAAAAAAAAACAAAAAACAAAAACCTTCCCTTATGTTTTGTTGGGACAAATCCAACAGTATCTACCTCAAGGCAAAAAAAACAACAAAAACAGAACAAGAAAAAAAATTAGGCATTATCTCATTTGGTTTAAATCCAGTAAGAAGCTGTTTTTACAAGTGCCACTTAATTAAAGGTGGGTCTAAGTCAGAAATACAGTTTTATATACAGGATTTGCAAGTGTTTGGCCCAAAGGCCATAAAATCGGAAAGAAATTGAGATGAAGGAGGGGAACGTTGCTGTTATTTGTTTTATATGTAAAATTTAAGCACAATAGGGTTTAAACGTTCAGGGTTATCACCCTTCCTTTTAAAAATTTGTTGTTGTGTAAAATAAAGTGGGGGAAATTTGATAAATCTTATTTGGCTAGTCTAATAATGATATTGTTGATAATCTTAATAATCCCATTATCTAAAAGTAAGACACCGTCTTACCTTTTGCCAGACTTTCTATGTTTCTTTGTGTTGGCAGAGCTCTGGCTGGCGCGTCCTCGCCTGAATACACAGAAAATGAATTAAATTCCTCTATCTCCAAAAAAATAACAAAAAACAAAAACAAAACAAAAAAAAAACAAAGAAACAAAAAAACAAAAACCAAAGCAGAATCCCTGTGTCTTAGAGCAGAGCTGATAACACTGACAGACCCTGTTGGCTGACCTCGTCCTGACTTACCATCCTCCGGCTCTCGCTGCTTCTCCTCGTTGCTTTGTTCATTAAAAGATTTCGTTTCGATCTCCTCCACTGTAGAAGACGGCTCCTCTTTACTCGCACTCTCATCTTAAGAGAAAATATATCGATGTAATTTCCCCCCTTTTCATTTTTTTTTTGAACAGCTAATTTTTTTTCTTAAACAAAAGCAGAAAGAGAAAACGTCTAACCATTCGTTGTAAGTACTCCAGTCTGGTAATTCGCAGGTCTGAATTGATAGGGACTGCTCCTTTGTTGCAGCTCACCCCTCTCCGGTGTGTAAACCTAAAGAAGAAAGAATCACCACTTTCTTTCAGCTCTTAAAAATTACAAGAGTTTCCTGTTAAATAAGAACAATGAATTAAAAATAAATTTTTAAATTGATCATTAAAAATATACTCTAAGTTGAGGTGTGTATATTTTTTTATTTAAAAAAACGATTTATGATTTTATTTTCTAAATGCTGTGCACATGCTGTTTGTAGCTGCTGTTACACCGTTTTAACATAAAAAGACATTTCTTCCCCCCCCAAAAGGACACAAAGACTTATCTGCTTAAAAATACACACAGGCCAAGGAAAACAAGCCCACTTGCAGAAAACTTCAGTGAAATATTACAGCTTGTGCTGTCGCCAGTGTTTCTGGGCTATAAGTCACTCACTTCAGTGAAAGACGCGGCTATGTGGGTCTCTGATAACTGCTTGCTCTGCAGTTCTCTTTCAGAGGACTGGGCCACGTGTAGGCTCGTTTTCCGAGAGTCCGCCAGACCGCCCTCCTGCGTGCCCTTAGAGTCCGACTCCGGCCTCGGCGAAACACTGTGCGCCAAGCCGGGAGGAGTCCGAGGACGCACCGAGGACAGAGGCCGGGGGACCTCCTCCTCCTCCTCCTCCTCGTCCGGCGTTTTGTTCGTCTCCACGTCCACGTCCGGCTCGCCCTCGCTGTCCGCGCAGGGCGACGCTGAGCGGTAGCTTGAGCTCTCACTCAAAAAGTCGGGCGATAAGTAGCCGGTGCGACACCCGTTGTAGGCGCCCCTGTTGCCGTAAAGCTTGGCGATGCAGTCTGCGTCTTTGATCACGGGTCTGAACGCGGAGACGTAGCTGATTTTCCGGGGGGCGAGCGTCATCCCATCCAGCGGCCTCGCCTCGTCCCCCGACTTGTCGTCTTCGTTACGCGCGGACTGCGTGCTGGAGCACCGTTCGTTTTCGACCATGCTGTCTTTGGACGTGTTGGTGCTCCGGTCGCTGTGCTCGGATATGTCCATGTCGCCCTGCCTTGGGGGACACAGCAGCTCCGGCGTGGGTTTGTGCTGAGCCTGGGGGTACGGAGGCATGGGCAGCGCGCCCGCCGCGGGCCAGAACATGGGGAAGGAGTGATAGGCGCTGTCCTTGGTACCGGGCCACAGGACACCTGGGAGGCCCGCCTTGCTCTGCTCTCCCATTATACCGTCTTCTTTCTTCTGGCACAGGCCGAAAGCCGGGAACCCGTATGGATGGGGGAAGAGCGGCGGCGGGATCTTTTGCAGCATCCCAAAGCCTTTGCTGGGCACCGGGATGACCGGGTAGCTGCGTGTGCTCGTCATGCCGCCGCGGTTGTCCTCGCAGCTGAGGATCTTTGCAGGTATCTCGGGTGATTCTCGGGGACGGTTGGGTCCCTGTGATTTTAATGGGGAGCTGGACTCTGATCCACTGCCCGGCAGCGTCCTTTTACGACTGCCCCCGTTGAACATGGCCTTCACATCTTCCCAAGCGTGTAATATCTCTGTCGGGCTGTTTTTATCTGTTAATTTAAGATGCCGCCTCCAGGAATTGAAATTTGCTGCGTCGGGCTGCGTGTACTTGGACTCCGGCGTGCGATGCGAGTGAAATATGAATTTATTTGGGGAAAAATACATATTACAATAGGAACACTTGATGCACTTGGCCCGGGAGCTATTGTATCTGGCCGGGATGAAGCTGCCCCGACTCCCCCAGGCGCACTCGTGGGACACATCGAAGGCAAAATTTTCTGGAAGTTTAGGAGGCGAGTGAGCTCCTAGAAACGACTTACAAAGTCTCTCGGCCTCCCGTTTCGTGATCATCCCGCAGCGCCTGGAGGAGATTGGCATCGCCCCGGCCCTCCGCAGGATCTCCAGCTGGACGGGGGTGCACTGGACGCAGGTGATGCCCAGCGCCACACGCCGGTTGTGTATCTCGTTGTAGCTGTAGTTCTTCAACAGGGTGTTAGATATCTGCGCCAGGCAGAGTCTCTCCTGGCCGTCTATCACCAAAGACACGATGGGTATTCCGTATAGCACCGTCTCTCCGACCTGGTTGGGCTTCAGGTTGTTGGTGCTCGGGTAGGAAAGTTCCTGCTTGGAGCTTGGCGAGGAGCTGGAGTCTCGCCCCGAAGGTATGGAGTCCATCCTCGGAGGCCTGGAGGCTGCGGGGACGACGTTTGACGCGAACATGTGAGTATTTTGTCAAAGCAAAAACGGCCTCAAGCGGAACTTTATAAATTGTCAATACACGGTATAAGTTCATTATTTAATAGTGGCTAGTTCAAACTGCTAAATATAGAAACAGAGGACAAGGCAGGCACAGGCCTGTATTTTAATTAAGTTGTGAGAACACGACTGTGTGTTCAGAGACCAATCCTTAAGAATATAAGCCGCACTTTATTAAGCCACGTTTATGGCATATATGGCTAATAGCATATTACATGCACTTAAAACTCAATTCATTTTTATTTCCCTGCAACTTCAGTTTTTGTTGGGGGCTGTTAACACACCGCTCGCCGCAGGTTTAAATTCGGAGTAATTGTCATGATTTAAACAAACAACAAAAAAAAAAGAAGTTGTAATTATTTAGGCATTGAGATAGACTGAAGCCACCGCACTAAAAAAAAAAAAAATGAAATCCAGTCCGAATCCGCCTCTGAAACTTACCTTCAGTGATCGCGCAGCTCCCCTCCGTGGTGAACGACGAAGCCGTGGCCGGGTGAACGCCGGAGCGACGACGGGTCGGTGTCGCAGGCTTCGGAGGTGTTTGCTCTGGGAGTGGGACGCAGTTGTCCGCGCAGCGCCGCCTCCTTCCTGCTCACCGCCCTCCTCTCTCTCTGCTCCGCGCTCGGCGTGTGCGGACGGTTTGTGTTGCGCCAGCAGCGGCAGCGGCGGCAGCGGCAGCAGCAGCAGTGGCCACATGGCCTGCAGAATGTGGTACAGCCTCCTCTACGACACGGAGAGCAATCAAGTGACGGCAAAAAAAAAAAAAAAAAAACAACTTAGGCACTCCCACTCACACGGGCAGCCCGCATTAACTATAGATTCATGACCAATGAAGATTGTTTGAGTGTTTGGTCTTATAGCAGCCTGCAGCTCCACACCTGTGGATAATGTGCTGTCTACAAAATGAGAAAGGGAAACTACTGAATAAAAAACAGCTACTAAACATTTTATTCAATGCATCCTATAGGCCCCTCGGTTTAAATACATTCCAAATTAAGAAAAGAACCACATTTCTCTTCAGCCTATTGTGTCAATCGTAATGCGTTTAATTAATTCTTTTGCACTTTCCTGCGTGGAGAAAAAAAAAAGAGAAATGTTATTGAAATTATGAATGGAGGAAGCTGCAATGGGATTTGGCTTTCCGCTAAACCCCCCCCCCCAAAAAAAAAAAAAAAAAACAAAAAACAACAACAACAAAAAAACAGTAGGGACCCACCGACGCATTGTTGTGTGCATGGAGTCAGGGCTTGCATCATGTGCTGGGTTCCCACGGATTCACCGTTTACAAGCTACACCTCGCCTACACGCGTTTTGACAATAACCAGCTGCTCTAAAGGTCACTCTCCGGGATCCGGGCGCGCGCACGCACGCGCACACACACAGATACACACACGCACACGCACACACACGCACACGCACATCCGAGCATTAAGAACAACAAAAAAAAAAGGATCAGAAGGAGAAACAATGCCGGCAGCCTGGCGCCTTGACCCGCGGCCATTTAACTTTTTAAAGTCAATAAAGGTTTGGGTTGATCATTTTCACGTGGCCAACGCGCGGCGCCGAGCGCTGATGTATTATTGATGAAGGTAACAGGACACGTTCCTGTTGGTCCTGCCGGACGGAGCTGCGCCGCAATAACGACAGCGTGTCCATAATCATTATTTCAGGAGAGGAAAATGCTTTGTTGATCTGAATATATGCAGCATTCATATATCTCGTGACTAATTTCGAAAATAAGAACGACGACTACAATAAAAAAAAATAATAATATTGATAACAACAACAATAACAATAAGAAAGAGAAGAGGAGGGAGAATACGTTTGGTCCACAAAACTGTTTTGGAGTCAAGAAATTGTTTTTACAACAGTTGCCAAATCCAAATCGAAATTCAAATGACTGATATAAATTTTAAGATATTTATTCGTGCATTTGTAGGATCGGGGTTGAAATGGAAACTTACATGCGACTGACTCAGTAGGTAAAATTGTAATTTCCTTAATTTCGATCCTTTCCGGTGATGATCATTTTTTAACAATCGCTAATCTGTTTGCCTTTTGATTAAATACGCAGGATCTATGCTAACTGAGATCGAGCCCAAAAACATGGAGGACATATCTTCGATGAAAATGCATTTTATTCAAAATTTTTTAAAAAAGGTCCATTTAAGTGAACAGTCCAACTTGAGGCGTCTCTTCAAGCCATAAGAGCTACCAAATAATTAAATAGCAATCTCCTCCATCTGTCCGGCCATTGATTATTGAACGGGCATTGCCTGTTAAACCTGACTGTCTTCAACACAATCCTCTTAATTTACTGCCAGCATGAACAAATAAAATGAATTAAAATAGCTCTTCGACAGACTAAGAGAGTCCAAATAAACCTTTAACATTCTTAACCACATCCCATCAACAGTCCAGATTTATACAAAATCCGTATTTTCAAAACTAAATGCTGTGTTCACAGACTCATTCAGTACAAGAAGGGGTGTGCACTGAATATGCTTCCATGAAACCTGGGGGAAATGGGACAAGCACCCAAAAAGTCAGGGAGGTCATTATCAGGTTCACGCATACTCTACCTTTTTGTGCAAGAGAGAACAGCTCATTTAAAAGTGTGTCTGCATTAATCACAGTGCTGCATCAAAGTATGATAATCACCTGAACACTCTATTAAAATAAAAGTGCCAGCCCAGGGGAAATCTTACCTTACTCTTTAATTGTTTTGAGGCTTTGATAGGCTTTTTAATCTAAGATTAATTTATGCATTCTTAAATAACTCTACATATGATTAATAAGCTTGAAAATTAAAAGGAGACTGAAGCAATTATAACAAGTGGTTGGTCATCACCTCATTAGATGGTATGAGAAAGATGCAGTTTGTGTGTCTGTGTTTGAGTGTGTGTTTGTGTTTGCCTGATTGGGTATTTCAGAAATTAACAGATGAGTGAGAGTAGAGCAAAATTTGGAGAGACTGTTTGATGACAATCAATGTAAAAGAACCGCTGGTTAATTATTCAGAATATTTATCCTAAATGCTCTCTACAAGTGGGCGAGTCAGGGTCATTTAATAGAAACCTGATATCACACGTGATTTATTGCCAGTTTTAACATCACAAATCCCAACCAAGATCAATTTAGACTTCTCAGATTATTCACCGTTGACCACAGTGTTTATCCTGAATGGACGCTGAGCTGGAAGGACAACAAAAGAGAAAGATCAGCTGTTTGAGAGGCCACTGGAGAGATGCAGTGAAAACAGTGAGACTTGCTAAATGGTTGCTAATGTGTAAACAAGACATCACTCCTCTCCTGCTCTGATGTTTATTTGTCTCCTAAAAGCCCACCCCTGGGTCCTGACCCCCACATCCTCCACCGCTAAACGGAACATTTCTTCTCGCAGGAGGTGGTGTGCAATGTGTGTGTGTGTGTGTGACTGAGTGAGTGTGTGTGTGTGTGTGTGTGTGTGGGGGGGGGTTCATCACTGCATCAAATGAGGCTGAGCGCCGGGACCCTTTTGTCACAGACAGGGACTCATCTGCCAATGGTGAGCTGTGAGGTCCTATGGGAAGGCAGGAACAAAGGTGCTAAAAGGCTGTGTGACAATGAGGGTGCTCCAAGGAGAGCCTTCAAGTATGGGGACACAGGCTGCATGGGACAAGCTCTGCCAGTCACTCCGCAATTACTTTTTTGTGCAATCCAGAGGCCTTGTGAGGGCATTCATTGAGAGACGCAAGGACACGAACAGCCACGGTGACGTCCGTGTCTATCTGCACTTTCCTTCTTATGTGGAGCTGACCCTTAACTCAGGTTTATTTTTCACATACACAAGTAACACGTGTAGTGAAATGCATTAGGGCAAAGTTGTGCTAGAAGGCAAGTTTGAAACATAAGGATTCAAAACCAAAATGGAAGGGATAAAAAACATTAAAAACTGTAAATATATGTAAAAGAAAAAGAAGGGAAAATGTACATACGTCCTAAAAGGGACAAAAGGGCAGTGCAAAGGATCACCTGAATGCAATAAGCTACATGACCAAGAATATACAGAAGTCATCACAGTTCACCATCCTAATGGTCTGAGGAAAACATCCTGTCTTCACACAAAGCATGAAATTGCTGTCAAACTATTAAACTCTAATCCGAGATCTTGTGTATCAAAGTATATCTGCTACAAATCTGAGCAAAATGGCATCACAACATGGCTCAAAAATGACACAAGACAAACATTACAAATAATCAGACTTGTGCTGAATAGAAATGAGCTTTGGTCCGCACTGTATAACATGAGACAAATCTCTCCTCAAAGCTAAAATAAAAAGTAATTCTGGTGAGGACCAGTGATTGTCAAAAATTTCCAGTGTCGTTTTGTTAGTTTTTGGTTACAGATTGCTTGAAATAATATATTAGAACAACACAGTCTGGTAAAAAAGAAATGGCATAATTATATCGTCATGATATCATTACACCAAAAGTCAACATATGATTATACTGACTTATTAATAAGCTCTATCTACAACAAATAAGCACAGAACACAGGCCTCTTCTAATTCATTATAACAAACTCTCACACTAATTGTCATTACATAAATAGACTCACCACATTTTAAGAGTATTTAGGGAGTTTAAGTTTTGGTTATCAACACTGTACATTACAGTGTAATATAGAAAGAAGCAGGAATTTGTTTATATCCAACCCCGAGCAGTTTCAATGGTGTAATGAGGAGTCAAGTGAGAATGGGAATTATCGTAATGATAACAAAGGTCTATGCACCATAGCTTGAGGCTGTATTGTAGGGCATTACCATAAAGATGCGGTGTGCTTGTATTGCAGGGTTTTTTGTGATGGAGCAGACCAAAGAGATAATAACTATTAGTAGATGACAGTGCTTTGTGAGATTCCAGCTGTGGAGCCCAAATTTCCATACAGATAGAATGGCTCTGGGTGGATGATATGCGTATGTGGGGGAAGGGCTCGGTGACTCTGTGGCCTCATTGGAACACACACACACTCACACACACACTCACACACACTCTCAAACACACACTCTCGCACACACTCTCACACACACAGGTCTGGGAGTAGGAAATCTCAGTGTTGGACTCCGTCCTGGTGTCCCCAGTCAGACTTTGGGGTAAGGTGAGAGCCTCCAGTATGAACACCCTGCGGGTCTCTATGGAGGAACTGTCCAGAGTACTGAAACAGCCTGCTGTTGCTCTGCTGACAGCTTTCAAAGTCAGGATGTGCAAATAGCTAAGGGTGTGTGGGTGTTTTTGTGTGTATTCAGAGGACCAGAGATTTCCATCAAGATCACACGCGGGTGAGAGTGCATGCAACATACTTGTCAGCACCAGAGATTGGGGGAAACCTTGCCAAACAAATAAATAAAAGCCCCACCGGAAAAGCAGAGAAAACATTTTGCACTTTCAAGGTTACAAACTTTCAAAAGAGCACACATCCCAAAAATATGAGGTGTTTCCAACATTTATGGAAGTAAAAATGTACTGCTTGGTAGAACAGTAAAACATTTAGGAAAATGTGCTTTCTCTGCTTTCCTGCCAAGGGTCAGCAGTGATGAGAGGATTGGTGCCACTCTAACATCTGCATAGTGAATATGCCAAGAAACCAGAGACTCTTGATGGGCCAAAGTGACCTACAAGGCAAGGGACATTTGACTCAGCCATCACTGCCAGCTAATCTGCTAGCATGTATACAGCTATCTGTAGTAGAAAGAAACAACTTCTATCAAAAACAAAAATATATCACTGGCTAATTGTGTAGATCAAGCTAGTTATGGGTTTGACAATATTGTTTTATGAATTTTTTTAGTTATACAATGGATGTATTTCAGTGGGAATTATATTTGAAAATAAAGTTGTTCAACAGCATTGAGCTGTTCCCTATTCATTCTCTGATGCAAAATACTCTGAATAGAGTTCAAGGAAGTCTTTTACTGGACTACAGACCCAAATATTAAAAAAAAATTGAGTGAAAAGTTTTGTTATAATAGAACTGTAATACAGCAAAGCTTTCAAAATGAGAGACTGCTTGGTCAAACATAGAGATGAATGAATATGGAAACATTGATTTAGAAGCCTAGCAAAATGTTTCTCTTTGCTGTACAATTTTATTCAGTTTTCAGGGGTGATTTTGTTATATGTTTTTTTTCCCACTGATTAACTTAGCTGCAAGCAGACATGCTAGCAAAGCCCAGAAAAACAACTTTGGCTATCTTCATCATCCCATCCCAGCAGGTTGTGATGAGCCTGTGAGTTCCTTGTTTGTTTGTTCCGTACAAATACCAAAGTGTAAAAATTATGCGTTTTGGTTAATACAAAGGCAAAGTCACTGTGCTTAGCCAATATTAAATCTGCACAGTGACACTTCATAAATGTTTTTCTCAACTTTAGAGAGAGCTAGGCTAGTTGTTTCCCTCTGTTTCCATTTATTTTATGTTAAACTAAGCTAACCGGCTGCTAGTTGTGGCTGCATATTTTAGTGACAGATAAGAGATTGGTATAACTCTTCTCAGCTCACTCTCAGCAAGAAAGTAAATGTGGGTATTTCCCAAAGTGTCAAACTATACCTTTAAGTGCCAAAACTGGAAATGGCTTACATAGTAATTAATTCAACTGTTGTTCCCTCTGTGAGAACTTGAGCAGCAGCTTATGAGAGTGTGTCATTATGACCCAGAAAGGACACAGAGATGTGAGGATTCAGGACTGAGTTAGACAGAAAAAGTGTGAGATTGGAACGCAAGTGTGATGAATTATCTAAGGGGTGGTTGGGGGGGGGTAAGTTAATAATAGCAAAAGATGTGATGGTGGAAAATAAAAGCCTGCTGTCTCCTGTGTTCCACTCCATCTGCTGGTTTAAATAAGTCCACAAACATCTGTAAACAATGGTTCACATTTTTTTTCTATCAAACAAACACAGCTGTGTAAAACAGGGCCCCGGAGATGGAACAGGCAAAAGGGCCGGGATCCAAGGACCAAGCAGCTTATTTGGTCAACTTCCAATGCCAGACTAACTGTGTGCATTTATGTAAGAGCAAGGCTAACAGAGAGGAGACAAAGATAGTGAGAGCAGAGAGCATGAGGACACCAATCACCCTGTAATTATCCCCCTGGTGTGTGAACTTTCCAACTCTCTGTCCTTGATAGATTCACCTGACCCATTAATGCAACACACAGCCATAATGGACAGGAGGTGGGATAAAGACAACAACATAGATCAGCCAGGGATCAGCAATGAGACAAAGACCTAACATCTGGGAGCTCTGGTGAAATTAAAGAACCGGGAGACTGAACCAATCCTGTTACAGCTTTCCATTAATAGCCTCGGAGCTGCTTGAGAAAAAGCACAAGTGAGGTAATGCAGGATTCAATTTCATTTGATATTAAAGAAACACCCCTTGGCATCTCTCTCCCTCTCTCTCATACTCTTTCCCTCTGCTGTTCACATCACTCTGTTACCTCAGAGTGATGTATTAAGTCATTTAAATTAACAATGGAATGACTTATTCTAATACGCCCATCCCGAGGAGAGCCTGGGATGATGCCTGCTGGAGTGGGGCATCAACACCAGACACCACCTCTGAACCTCAGGCGGGGCAGCGATGCATGTCGTTCTCTCAGATAGCCCAAATAACCTGGCCAGCACTCCATCTAGAAGCATACATTCATACGACCGTTACGATATAGAGAGGTTGAATAACACCACGAGGCTGTCATTACTGGACATGAAAACTACATCACCCAAAGACGAGAATACATGTCCTTTCTGAGTTGGAAGGGAGAGAAAAGGAATCGGTAAATACACCAAAATCCTATTAGGAAAATGACTTTTTTTGGAGTGTGAGGCAGTGAAGCAGTGAAGCAGACACTGTAGTCTTTATGAAGTTCGGCAGCAGCTTGTAAAATCTCATATTACGTCCTCTCATCCAGTCTATGTCTGACATACACTTCTAAATCATTCATGCCAAGGCCTTGGTCAGCTGAATACAAATGAGGATACAGTGGGTGCTCCATCTGTCCCTGTGGGGCTGTGCAAAAATAGATCTGAAGAGAAGCACAGTTTGATTGATGCTACTACGTTTTGAATAATGATCGGTTCAGGGGTCAAACTACTTCAGTCACATGCATTATATCATTAATTACAGACATCAATAAACAGTAGGACACTGTCCGTATGTTTTAAGTGTGCTTATGCTTCCTCTTTTCCCAACCGGATCATTTCACAATTAGTAACCGTTACGCAAGGAACTTAAAAATACAGACAAAAAAAAAAAACCCACATCAGCTATTGATCGCATTCTAAGAACAGCACACTAGAAAAATGCGGCGTAGTAATTACAAGTGACGAGAGAGGCACATTTCGATCTCACAGTTACATATGCAATTAAAATATTATTCATTACCTCTTAAATAAAAGCCTGGTTCTGAAATCCCATTAAATTTGGGATAATTGTGTGTGTTTAATTATAAGCCGAGGCAGGAAGAAAGGAAGGAATGAAGGAGGGAAGTTTCTGAGAAAGTAACAGAATGTGCTGTGACCTAGATAGAGGAAGAGACATTTTGTTTTAAAAGTGACCTTGCTGTGAAACCTCAGCTCAGAATAGCTCAGAGAGTTTTCCATGGACTCTCAGTGCACACACCTATTACTTCAGCTTCTGGTTAAACAGGGCTTGAAGCAGTGAATGTGGCCATCAATTTTTGCTGATTAAAAGCTTATCATTTTAGTGAGAATATGACACTTTAGTACTGTGATACAGTTAGACTGGTTACAGCTACAGGGCTACGTTTTACAGCTTGATGTTCCTATAGAGGCAGAATTCAAACTAGTTACTGGTGTTTTTCCATTTGTGTGTAACTAAGTACTTTTTCTCAATTAATATACTTAAGAAAATATCTTTTTTTACTTAAGCCTGACAACTATAGCTACTAGTTATTTTGCATAAAAAATGAATAGTTTGACATTTTCTTACTGAGAGTTAGAGGAGAAGATGGAAACAACTCTCATATTGTCCATTAAATATGAGGCTACAACCTAGATTTGCCTAATTTAGCACGAGGAAGTTACCGATCAAGTAACTACCACAGTTTTAGAAATAAAGTTAAACTGTGGCAAACTCTCAGCTAATTTGTACGTAATTCTCATATATGTGTGCAAGATTTGGAGTGATTTTTTCAATGCCAATTTTATTACCGATGACACACACTGCATTGTTATAGATTTTATGGTAGTATGATGTATAGACTCGTGGCATTAGATTGCTGATGCAAAAAAAAGAAAAGAAAAAAAAATCCTTAGATCTTTGTCCACAGATTTTCTCCTGCCCGTGTATAAGTTCACGTTTAAGCTGTCTACTGCCTTGGCCCAACATCCCCTGCTGGCTCCCTCGGAGCAGCTTGGCTCGGGCCGGTGGCTTCAACCTGCAGGCAGCCATAGGACAGCCCAAGCGGAGCTGTCTGCCACTCCTGTGCTTCATTAGGAAACAAAATATAAGGTTTCCACTCCATTAGGAATGACTTTAGGAGTGAAAGCACATAAGACGCCGACTCACCTCATCAACAATGCATTGCAATAACGGCTGAGGATGAATGAGAGTGAGCAGGGAGGGGAGAGAGAAAACAGCATTAGCCAGTATACAATGTCTTTACAGCAGAGTGGAAAGGGAAAAAAATCATTAATGCAATAAAATGTGGCCAGATTAATCAAATGCCTCAAACTCTTATGAAAATATTACAGGGAGAGAATTTTCTATTACATCTAATGGTATCTAATCTAATACTGGCAGTTAAAAGCTTGGGCATCTATTTATTGTGAAACACAATTTAGGAAGTTTAAAGGGAAGCAGTGAAGCATGCGTGCAACATAGCCGTCAGGAACATAGGCAGAGATCTTTTCCTGCCATTTTCTTTCCTCCAACTCATAAAAGCTTACCATTAAAGACTGTAGGTTGCTCTGAGTTTGGGGGAAGAATACACAGAGAGGAAAGGCAATATGTAATTAGTGTGTCATAATCAAAATGACCCACACGGACACTTTATGATCAGCAAGACAAAATTACTGCACCACTGGTGGCAATCTGTGGGCACGTGCTAACACCATTAACATAATGAAAATACACAAATGTTAATAGCCCGCCTCTTCTTACGGACGAGGAGCTGAAGCACAATGTTAATTTCACAGTACATTTTCACTAACCTGCAGGTTGGGGGGAAATGCCAGGCTGAGGATACATACAATCTTTTTGTAAATGGCTTGGAAGCAGAAAAAAAGTCTCCTTGTCTCTAAAACAATCTGTGAAAAGTATCATTCCCCTGTCACACATCTCCAGTGAGAGAATCTATGGAAGATCTCATTTTCAATTAAAATCTCATTTGCTTGGAAGTTGAAATGAAATCATGTTGTGAATTAGCACATGAATTTACATACTGGGATGGCAGCCAGTGTGCAGGGAGACTAATTTTCCTTAAAGACTGATTTTTTAAAAAAAGGGTCTCAGTGATGGCGTGAGAGTAATGATGCATAAGTGAGATCTGAGAAAACATTTACCAACATCCAGCTGCAACAAAAAACTGGATTGTAAGATGTAACTAGTGAGGAAAAACAAATTTTTGTTGTACTCCTCTACGGCTGAAGAGCTTTTCTTACAGAGGAAAATAGTTTCTCCAATCTTAAAAAAGTAATAAATAAAAAAAAAACCAACTTTTGAAACCTTCTCAGAAATATGGTTGAAGGTTGTTGCTTTACTGTTAGTGGCTGGATCAGAATGGAACACTTGGAAAGGGCTAGTTTAAACTACTTATCCTCAATCATAGATTTAAAGACATTTCAAGTTACAAAGAGTGACAATTAAACAGAGTTCTCTTGTTATCATCTAGTGAGGAGAAAAAATTTTACTGACAATTCATCATCTATGAAAATGCTTGTCCTTGTTATTTCTTAAGTTGTTGAGATTCTCATCTGCGTCTACCTATAGTTGATGGTCTTACACCCAGAATACACACCTTCAATCAGCTATCCACCGGGCCTCAGACTGTCCACTACAAATGACTTGCTCATTTCGCAAGACCTTCTCTGACAAAGCTCTATAGTTGTTATTGATTCATTCTTTCAATTAAATAAAGCTTTGCTCTCTCTACTCCTTGTAAATACCTAGAGACCCCCTATCCAACACAATATCCATTCTTTTTATACTGCTAACATTATCAGTCTGCACGCAAAATTAATTCCCCCACTATTGCTGAAATAACTATAATTGCAAACTACATAGAGAGAAATTGGAAAGGGGTTTTAATATACATTTCCAGGTGTATTCTCCATTTGTTCAAGTCAATAACATTTTTCATTAACATTTGTAATAAAAGAAAATGCAAGTTCTGTCCCCTGCTCATTTCCTTTTTAATTCAGAGATGAATTCACTGCACACTTTGCAAACTGCTCTGTGCTACACTTTCTCATTTAATTTGGTTTAAGATATCCAAATGAGATTAATGTTGGCTATCAACTATAAAACATTTTAATTTACATATTTATCAGCTGAATGAGCCATGACTCACAATAGGTAAGATGTATTAACATGATTGCATGTTGATGCAACATTTTAATATAATAGAAAATCAATATGTGGATGAAAATGGATAGCAACTGCAAGAGTGCAATTCCTGCCATTTTAGATATTTATTGAGTTATTTCTTTGATAAACTAAGTAAAGATGCCTTGAAAATTTCTTTTGCTATTTTAAAAGCAGCACACTGTTATGTGAACAGCTGTATTCTTTTGAGGAGGAATGAAGAATGAAAGCAGATGGACATTGTGCAAGGACATTCAGGTGTCTCCATAGACAGGCCAAGAAGAAAGGGAAAGGAGAAGAGAGAGAGACCCCCGTCTGTCCCCTCTCCTTCATTGTTATCCCACTGATGATCCTGCAGGTGGGCAAAAGCAATGTGGTTTGGCCTCAGCTGTACTGAGGTCAGCTCTCTGCTCGTCTGTGCTGGAATTATGGGCTAGCCTTTTGCCCGCAGCACACAGATTTAGCCGTGACCCTGAACGTGGCCTCCCCAGAGCCTGACAAATTTTATCACCACATTTTCCCAACTTTGCTCAGAAAATCAACCCAACTCACCAACCCACAGCCAATACAGCCCCACCAGCAGCTTCCCCTAGCCTCATATCTCATCTCAGACATAATGGGAAAATCAGACCTCTGTGAGCAGAATCTTTTAAGATTCATGGGAAATAAGGGCATGTGCTGGAATGATGGAGAACACTGAGAACTTACAGCATTCACTCTAGAAAACTAATATTAGGACTCATAATTAGCAAATTGTCACCTCTTTTAGAAAGGGATGTTAACAAATTTATTAAAACATTTCAAATTAATATAAACAATTTAAAGTCAAATTACACTTGATAATAATTAAGAGATCTTTATTTTCAGCCTTGCACTATATTTTGAATGCGCTAAGTAAAATAAATTACAATTAAGTGGTGGGTTTTCTCATTTTAAAAATTATAAATCACAGACTTCAATCTTACATTAGAAAAATGGTTCTAAAATTACCACAGACTAAAATCTGCACAGGAAAGTAAATCCCCGTTCTACCTAATGGGCACATTATGTTTTGTTGTATTGTATGGTGAATAGGAAACTACTGCACAATTGTATTAAAAATATGTGTCTTTGTTGAGTCTAATCTAGTCTGTAAAACAATAATCATTACACATGTCCTGGGAGTCTTCACAGTCTGTGCACCTCTCCTCTCTCTAAACCCAGAGCTTGGTGTCCAACCCAAAGATAGGGAGAGGGGAAAGAAAACGAGTAAACACAAAAAACATAATAAATCAGAAAGCTCTTTGCTAGCGGCTGCATGCACATTAGACCACATCTTCAAGATTTTCAGAGCAAACCGTAGAGCAAAACTCCATTACCTCCCAACACAGAATGCAAATGAATCACAACATGGGGTAGGATGGAATTAAAGACCCTTCTCTAATCAATGACAAACCAGGATGAAACCCTCTCTTCCATGGCTCTGCCCTAGGCAAACTTCAAGCCCCCCGAAAAGACACACACTTGTGTGCACAAATGCATGTATATACTCAAAGGCAGACTGACAGACACACACATGCACACATTTGGCATAATCTCTCTGTCTATTTTCCAGCTTTTCTAGTCTTTTCACAGTGGCAGTTAGGATGTGTCCTTATTGCACGAAGGGAGTCTTACCTACCATCTTTCTATTTCACAGTATTTTAGAGATAGCAGCTGATTTTGTCAGGTGGATGGTGCCGGACTCAGGCTGTGAGGTGAAGGCAAGAGCTGTCTCTGTTCTGTTCTGCTCTGTTCTGCTCAGGCAGATGCACAGGCCTGCGTAAATGACAGGCTGAGCCCGAGGATGTCTGCTGGCTGCCGCGCGGCCTGCTACAGCCTGCAGGTGAAGTGTCTGTGGCGCCATATGGAGCAGGGAAAATTAACAATGAGAGGAAATTCTCCACAACAGTGGGAGGTCTTGCTAGTCTCTCCTCCAAACAAAATTTAAACACGTAGAGAAACAAGAGAGGGGGAGTGATAAAATTAATGGGGTTCAACATTTTAACACAACACCGACGGCAATGTTTGCACAGAAAAACAAGAATTCCCTTTACAGTTTAGTCACATTGCACTCCTCCATTATAAATCAGTGCCCGGCTTAAGTGGTTTGACCTGTTCTATAAATGTACATTAACCCTGCTTGTGCTCCCTCCCAGGTTCTAGTCTGCTCCAGAAGCCCAGCACAGTGGCAGTTTGTGCAGGTGAGCTGCCTCTGTCCCTTGTGGCTCCTTATGCTTGCTGCCATCATAGTGGAGGCGCCCCATGTGGAGCCTCTCTCGGTTTGGGTCATTGATTACAAAGAGCCTCCTGGTTTTGTCTGACAGATGTGAATCCATGCTATTTAATTTGGAGAGTTAGCCTCAAAGGGACTACCATTAGCTATCCAATCTGACCACAAATAGTGTTCCATTAAGGAAAGAGTTTGAGAAGCTCTGGTGGTGTGCCTCCTGACAGCATGGAGAAAGCCTTGGCATATTACACTGAATGTTAAATGCTTGGTTGTTTAAACAAAAGGGAGATCTTACTTTAAAGAACGTCTTTGTTTTAGAGATACATAAAGAGTCCCCTCAGCGGGATTCTACAGGCGTATTAGAGCTGAAACTGTCCTTGTTTAGTGTCTAAAGAGGGTGGGGTTGGTAGTTAAAATGTTAATAAGTGCAATTCAGTTTTAATTTAACAGCCTTCTGCATTCCTAATTACTCCACTAGCTGTGAATAAATGAGGAAAAGAGCTCATCTCTTGCCCTCTGCTTTCAACACAAAACACATTCTTACCATTGCCGATATGGAGCTAAAGAGGACTGTGAGGGAAGTGATCTGAACTCATCGTCTCCTCGTGAACAAAGCAGCATGGCTCAGTTAGCGGTTTTAGCCATTATTTTCTCAGTAGGCAGAGGTCTTTGTGAGAGCTTTTACAGATTTTGTTGATAAAGTAAAAAGGCAAGTGTGAAAAGTGCAAGAAAGCAAAACAGACAAGATTCAAAGAAGAAGAAGAAAAAAAGGAATCTGATGATCACAAATTGTTCTTTTTAAGACATTCAACAATAGGCGCACGCATCCCTGTGCAGCCATGGAATAGAACTGTGCATAAATTACTTTATGTAATCATACAATGTAGATTAGCATGATAATGGTGGGTGTTAATAGATGCCAGGAAGAAGGGAGTGACAGCACTTTGAAATGAGACATGCTTGGGGCAGTGGGCTCACACACACTCATGCATACACACAGCATTTGGGAATAGCCAGTGAGGCTCTCGTGCCATTACAACAAATGTGAGTGACGGGGAAGAAAGCCACATCTAGCCAGCTGCCTGAAGGCTGCTACAGTATTTCCACAAGTCTATAGGCTCCCGGTCTCTTGGGGGGTGGGGGGTGGGGGGTACTAATTGTGAACAAAATGGTCCACCATTAGATCTAATGCTTTTAGAGACCAGAGAACATCTTACCCAGACACCAGAACCAAATTCAAAAGCTTGCTGAAATGATGCCCTCCTAGATTAGCCGGAACATTTACCTAGAAATCTTAATCCTTTTCCAACACATGAACTGAACCTATTCCTGGACCAAAGACATTTTTCAGTGGATGTTTTCATTGAAATTTGTTTGTCTAGAATTGGGCTTTGGAAAGAGGGAAGAAAATGGAATAAAAGTGGTAAAAAAAAAAATTAAGAGGATGTAATCAAAACATGCTTTGTATAGCCATCAGTGAGATGTAAGTGAGAAGATCAGGTGGACCGCTGGTCTAATCTCCCCATGGAAAGTAAAGGCGAAGAGCAACCCACATGATGACAGGGCTTTGAAGACAGGTCTGCTGTCACCCCAAAACCCTCATTCCTAACAACACTGTAGCCATTAGTTAATCAGACTAAATTTAGCCCCCTATGGAGACAAAAGGGGGCTAACAAGGAGACTGGGATAAACCTAAGAATAGGTCAAGGGCATTTATTTAAAAAGTCCCTTTGAACACAGTTGGCACATTCAACAAAAAGTAGTCCCACTTCCTTTCATCCCCCAAAGCCCTGGCAAATCACAAAGCCTGGTGGGGTCGCAAGGTGGAAACATAAGGACCTATAGATTTACAGAGCAAGTGCATGTGACCACTCCTGTGGATTAATCCAAATCAGAATGCCTTTAAGAGAACAGCAATTTGATCAACTCTGATCTGGCTTATCCACAGGGTGCCCAGATTTATACTCATGCATGGCGAGAAAGAGTGACAGTAAAACTCTTCACTGTGTTGTCCTAATGCAACTTGAGAATGTGATAATATAATATGTCTTACTAAAGCATAATCAGTCATCTGCTTTGACAGTTTGGACCAATAACTGACAGAGCCATGAAAAAGACAATTACTGTGGCAACTGCCAAACTAAGGGCCACATACAACTACACAAAGCTTTGATATTCAGTATCAATTCTGTGTATCATGTTTAGCATGTGATTACACAAGTCTAAGTAAATTTCCTTACTGACCTCTGACACATACATATTCTCAAACACATGCACTTCACTGGTTAGCACAATGGTCGCAGCCTCCTGAGTCCAGTTCGATAGAAAAAGGGGCTCCTGCTCTGGGAGCTTGCACTGCTAACCTTCTGACAACCAGGGCTGAGGAGAAAGCTACATTCATGAGCAGATCTGGGGGTCAACATCACCACACAAGCACCCCGAGGAGAGCTGACTGAAAATTAATTAAAAACGCTAGCGTGCGGTGAATGACGGGCCGCTTTTGTTGGTCGTCTGCATTGACGGAGGAGGCAGGACGGCCCTGTGTCCCTGGTGCTGGTGAGCCCCTGGTGGCATCAGCCATTGTCTCGCTGCCAAGCTCTTGCCTTATCAGCAGCAGCAAATCAATGAAGCTGCTGTCTTGTTTGTGCAAATGGTAATTACACCATCCACATTTTTGTGTATTGAAACAATTGCATCTTCGTCAGGACTAAGAAGGGCTAGAGGAACACATTGGACATGTAAATAGTCTTACGGGATATATGCCAAGGTAAACAAAGAAAACCCATCTTTGTGTCCATCTATGCAGTCAATATAATAAATACACACAAGTCGATGATTGTTAACCCACATACCAACCAGATATACAGTTCAAATGACACCCAGCCCGACAGTCTCATGGATAAATCTTCCACAGTATGTGGTCTTCCCACAGTGATATAGCAGAAAAGATTTAGAGTGCGAAAGCATTTAAGCAGGATGAAGCTCAGAGTTTAATGTGGTCCATCAATCCCATTCACATAGGGTTGCAGTCTCTACATCTGTCCTGTGAGACCATCAGAGTAGTTTAGTGGCATGTTGCAGTTTAAAGGTGCAACAGAAGAGTCAGGTAACAAGGGACAAAATAGTCTCGCCAACTCTCAGTTTTAACTACCCAGGTTCCCTTTGGCCCACGCTCATTAAATGCAGAATGCATTTGTCCTTGTAGCTTTTCACACACACACACACACACACACACACACACACACACACACACACACACCCACACACACACACACCCACACACACACACACACACACACACACACACTGTTGTTCACAACTCACCACATCCAAAGGCAATGACCATTAGGTGTAAATGGATGGTGTTCTGCCCAAGTCTCAGCTGAGCGCATGTTTCAGGAGCAAAACAAATGCAAAGGCCAACAGATCCATTAAACTCCATCCAATAACATCGGAGCCTGTCTCCACCAACGGGATTACTACTCTTGCAAAATAACATTGGTATGAGGCTCAGCTGAAATATCTCAGCAGATGAAGGTAAAAACTGTTGCACCACTAAATGCACTATTCTAGCAATTATGATTTTTTTATTCTACACAACAGGAAGAGGCACAAAAGCAGAAAACAAGTGAATAGATCATAAAGAAATAGATCCAATTATTAATTAAGGAAAATAATCCACAGATTGATGGAAAAGGAAAATAATCATTAGTTAGAGCCCTTTTTCATTTTGAATGTTATGCATTTATTGACAAAACAGACCAAGATAAGAAAGGCCAACATGCGACAGGCACATTGCATGATTTTTAGGTATGTGTGGTCTGGGTCATTAGTAATAAGGATATAATTGATTTATACTTGCTTTACAAGTTGGTTTTATGATAAAATTAATAGTCAAACAAATTCTTGCACTACAGACTGCTTTCAAAGACTTATTCAGATAAAAACAGTTTAACACCTAAAAATCCATAATCCTTGTCCCCTCACCTTTAAAGGATTGGTCCAAATCATACAACACAACACTCATGTTGCCCATAAGTGCACTGAAATGGTTTTTGTCGCTGCAGTTTCTCCTCCTGTCGATCCTGGCAGTGAAGAGATCCCATCCCCAACACAATTCTAAGGTTGCTGACAGGGATCAAAATCCACAGTCCTCCTTTTGTGTAAAAATGCACTGTAATTTTCAGCTGAACTTAATATGAGGCTTGAGTTCAAGGTGGTAAATCAAGTAAGTATTTTTCAGAGCGACAGTATTTTTTGTACCTTATTCCTTTTTTTTTTTTTTTTTTTTTACTGTTTTTACTAGAGTGAATTTTGCACAGAACAGAGACTGTGGACTTTGTCCTCCATCATTTTTATTGGAATTGCATAGAAAGAGCTTCGCTCTTGGCCAGTATTGACAGGGGGAATAATTACAGTGACCAAAAAAACCTCTCTCAGTGTAAATATTGGTATGTGAGTACTGTATTAAGATTTAAAACTTCAATTTAAGATAAAAATAACATAAATAACATACAGCAAAGACTTTAGACATACTGCAGCACATGTGCATTATGTTCAAACATATGTTGTCAGAACAACTTGGAATAGCCTATCAATTGGACACATCATATACAGAACTATATTCTGATAATGTTGATTCTCATTGATAAAACAGCTAAAAGATACATCTGAATGTAACTAAAGTTATATCTAATGAAAACAGTGTTGAACTTAGAGTTCTGTAAACCCACCTCAGACAACTTAAGCTGTTTTGCGGTTTTTGTTTTTGTTTTGTGGATGGTGTTTTGTGGAAAAACAGCTAATAAACAAGAGAATAATATCCTTTGAACGTGACAATAAAAAAAAGAGGCGGGAGAGTGCTCTACAGGGTCAAAAGTGTGGTTGTAAGCCCTATAGCCACAGTCAAGTGACTCAATTACCACATTCGCTCTTTGTGTTGACCCCTCAATTAATGTGGAACTGTAACAATCTGCCCACCAAATACAGTCATTCATCACCAACTGCCCAAACCACTGGCCTGCTTCTCTGAGACACATCACTAGAGAAGAGGGCAGGCAGAGGTCAAATTAAAGTCTGGCCTTTGTAACTACGCTCCTTAATATCCTCAGCTCAACAGGATAAGCTCTGATAGGTCCACAGTCATTACAAAAGCAGTGCAGCAAGCCACTAGGCATTAAGGTAACAAGTAGCAGACAGGACTGCATTACTCTAGCCACAGCACTGTTTGTCAAAGGGTTGGGGATTCAACATTACTCACTATCTGATGGCAAAATAACAACATATAGAGGTTTTAGAAAGTGCAGGTAATCTACAGGTTAATAAGTATATTTGCATCCTCCTTCTCAAAGTGTGAAGAACACCAAGTGAACAATGTTTAAAAGGGGTGCGGTAAGTAAGGGTATTGTAGGAGTAACTAAGATAGTGATAGCACAGATATCTAGATAAGGTCTAAGCGGGTGTTGGGGGGGTGGCTGTCCATGCTAGACCATTCAGAGAGGCCCTCAGCTCTTGGTTTCACGGTCATCATCTGCCAGCAGAGCCACGCACCTCTTACCCCTCTCCTGCTGTGGTTAGGGTTGCAGGCACAGTAAAAGCGAAGCAGTGATGATTTAATTATGACACCGGTTCATTCAGCCACCGAGGTTGGGTTTCCAGAAAGGGTGACCTGATATGAGCCGAGTTTGGTTTAGGTTTACAAAAGGACACGTTAAATTCCAAGCAGATTACATTTAATCTCCCAGGAAGACTGGCCAGAGGGAGTGGGATCTCTAGGGGGAAAAAGTCTGATTCTGGAGTCCCACTCAGCTCAGTGTAGCCAGGTGTGTCACCCTGCTCTCAGAGGCCTAGTTTATTTATTACAGATAACTATCCACTGTCTTGCTATCTACCACCGGTTCATCTCGTTCCCCGCAAAGCGAGTGACACACCTTACTCTGGAGATTCAGTTACTCGGAAAACTGTTTCACAGGTTCCTGACTGACTGCTTTGATTAATGGCCAAAGTCTGCACCTGAGTGGTAACTACCATAATTGATATTCAACTCAACCTTGTCAGCTATAGTTCTACCTAACCTTACTTACCTTCATCTTATGTAGGATAAAGCAATGTTGCCAGCTGGTGAATGGCTGCCTAGCTTTTGTTTGTCAGAGCAAATCCCTCCCCACACAGTTCCAATGTCCTCTCTTCACTGTTTAGTTTGACGGCTTACTCTCCTTTAAAGTGCAATCGATACCTTTTAAGCAAAAATTGCATTTCTTAATTAAAGAAAGAGGGCGATATCAATCTATGCACCAGGCCTTATGGTGTCTGACACCCAGTTGTGATTATACCAGTGCCTGTATACCGTCATGAAAGTCATTAGACTGCTGTCATCTCAACATGTTTTCCTGGCCTCATTAACACCGCTTTCAGCTTGCAACATGACTTCTACCTATTAGCTTAAACTTGTAGGAGTGGTTACTTTTTCTATTAGCATTTTTACTGAGGAACTATTTTTGGTGAAGAGATTTAAGCCATGCTAGTGCTGTGACTCTAGGGATGGCAATGTCGATCAGTCCAGCACTTTGGTCCGGGCTGAAATAAATCAACAACTTTTGGATGGATTCCAATGAATTAATGCACAGACATTCATGGTCCCCTGATGATGAATCCTAGTGGTTAACCCGCCATCACCGAGCAAAATTTTTGGACAGTAATTAGGTTTCTGACAAGATACCCACAAAATGAATGACATTACTATCAGCCTCAGCTGCACTTGGTGTTTAGTGCTGACTAGCAAGAGTTAGCATGCTGACTAGCTTTACATTGATGGAGAACATGAAAAACATTGTAATAAACATCACTATTTTAGCTTTGTCATTTCAAGCATTTAGTAGCATTGACATGTGGCTCCAAGTACTGTCATGCCAAAGTACAGCCTTTCGGCGTGACTAGCATGGCTGTATACTCTTAACAGTTGTTCAGAGCGAAATCAACACACTGTTTAGACAAAGTAAGGCGTTGCATTAGTGGGAAAGTGTTTTGCTTCAGGCAAAACTGAGACCTGAAACTTGACCCAGGAAGTCCAGTTTGAGTAACAGATTAGTGAGTTTGAAGGTTTCTCAGAAACCAAAAAACTGCACATTGATTTATAATAACATGAAACAGGATTTTAAAACTCCGGAAAAAAATCATGGCTGCAATTATCTCATCTTTCATCACAATGATTAAAAGGTATAAATAACAAAAAAGTAATCCCTCAGTAATGTGCACTTGCAGGAATTGGCCTTTGAAAATCCTTGCCAGATCACATAGTGTTGTGTTGCATAAAAAGTTGAGCCACTTTAAATGTTCAAAAGTCATCAGGTAAATCAGAAAATATGAGTTTCAATCTGTTTACTGCCACCACAGGCATCTGGTCGAGGATGGAGACTCTTAAAAAAGTCCTTTTAAATCTTATTCTCCAATTTAAAGTGTGGCTGAGTGTGCTTTTGTTCCATTTGCACACGCGCAGCATGATACCAGCACCTTGTAGGACTAAAAAGACACATTTCACTCAGGACTTAGCTACACCAAACATCCCTCTAGAATGAGGACTTTTAATTGGCTACTGCAAAGCACAGGGGCCAGTCATAGAACCTAATACTGAAACTGTCGTTGGAGTTCATAAAAAGCCTTTGTGTGGGGCCACCAGGAATTATACAAATAGCAAAGTCACATGAAACAGAGCTTTAGCGAACTTGACCCTTGAAATGGTGCTCCAGTCACCTGCATCTGATTTACATACACATCTGGGCCACAGTGAATGCTGTGGCATCAGCAATTCATGGTACTTTTCCAAAGAACTTCGTCAGATGACAGTCATGACCCTTTGTGAGAACAAGGGGCTGTGTTACAAATACTGATCTGTAGCTCATTGTGAACAAGACCAGAATCTTATTTTAATTTCAACTTTTTTGCTTTACATGACCACTGTTGTCATCTTTTTCTTCTATGAAGCCCTTCGAGGCATGCTTTGCAATATTGGACTATAAATAAATAAAAGCCGGCTTGTCTTCACTTGAAAGGAACACCACATGCTGAGCATTTAAAACTATACACACTATTCTGTGTGAGAAGCTGTCTCACTCTAACCTGTGACTGGGAAAACAGAAAACATATGTCAAGAGCTTGACACAAATGCCAGCCTGGGAAATTATTTTTAAGTAGCAGTGTATTTCCTGAATGATTAAATTTACGTTAGCATGGATAAAATGTTCACTTGAAACTGGCTTGTGAAATAAAACAACGTATTTTATCATCGAAGGTGCAACCTGCAAAAGTACATATTCTTTTCAAAGCACTAGTACTCCCTTAATGTTTTTTTGTTGTTGTTTTAATTAAAAAGACAGATGGGTGAGTAAAAAAAAAAAAAAGTGTATTTGTGTGTATTCAAACAGTTCTCTTTCTCTGTGTAACTGCATGCGATCCTGCCTGACAGATACACGGAGTAAAGCCCAACTGACCACCTGGCAGAATTATTTTCTGGGAAAGCAATCTAATGTAATATCCCCAATGACCTGCTCCACACAAATAACCCAGGCGTAGCGGTCAGCCTGGTTGGGTTTTTACAGGAGGCGCTGCATGTACATGAGGTGGAGCACAAAACAAATTATAGAGCTAGGAAACGGCCACAAGGCTTGGCCTCACATGCTATACTGAACCCAGTGTTGCACAAACAGAGGAAACATCCCACACAACATCTATTCTGTGGAGGCTGCTGGAAACTAAATGATATTGTTGGTGTTAATAATCAATTCTTTGGGATTAGTTAAAAGTGGAGGACAAAACACTAACAAATCAGATGGCCTCTTCTAAAACAGCGCCATAAAGACACAGAGCAGCAGAGCATATAGATTTTCCACAGGGCTCAATTGTGTGAGAAGTTGTTGGGCTTGCATTATTGACTTTCTCAGTATGGTGGAACTGTGGTAGTTAGATGCCTTTCCTCAACTCTAATTATGGTGTCATAAACAGGAGAGACCATTAATGAAACCCACTCATGGCTTTAAAACCACAGATAGGATTTGGAGAGGAGAGAGGAGGGGGGCTAAAGGAGGTCTTAGAGTAGTCATGGTATCAATCATAGCAAACTACTCCTCTGTTGAGTAACGAGCATGAGAGCTGGTCAATAAGTCAGCCAAAGAGCCAACAGACTTTAATAGAGACACAGCGGAGGATGGGAGACAGCGGTATTTGACCTGAGACTGCCTGTCATGTTCACAGGGCTGCAGTCGTGCATCATTGAGGAGAAAAAGTCACTCTGCCATGTGCGTGTCTGCAAAAATCAATATCTTGTAATATAACTGCATATCATGTATTTTCTATCTTTGTTAGAAAAAAAAGTCCTCAGCATAATCTGCTTTTAATTTTCTTTTGGCTGGTATGGACCTGCAACCGTTCCCTGCTTTAAATAAGCTTTTACCGAAATGAGGTGTAACTAACTAACAAAGGAAATTTGTAATGGTCAAGCTGTATGATTGAAATGTCAACGGCGCATCTCCCCACCTCTAAACATCCGAGCAACAAAGCAGGTCACCTCAAGTTCAGCTGCAACGAGAAGTGGAAGATCAATATAACATTTGCTGTACAATAAAACCATAATACCAGGGAGAAAGAGCTGATGGACAAATCTAATGACAAATTTGTTTGGCTAGAATTGTTTCATCTGATTTTGATAAAAGCTGTCAGAGGAGAATTGCAAAAAAAAAAAAAAATTCCCCACACTGACATTATGGGAAAAGAATAATACTCTGCAATAGTTCAAAGACAGAGTACCATAATCTCTATTACATCATTTGACAGTGTAATGGCTATAACCAAAAGGTGAGTTTTCAATCTCTGGTCAAAGCTGTTTCATAAAAAAAGAGTAATCACTCTCTTGAGCATTGACGAAAACCAGCAAAAAGCAATGGCCTTTCTGAAGGTACTTTGTCTTTTTCACCTATGAAAAAAGACAATACAAAATAAATGGTCATTTTGCACCATTCCATGACTACATTTGCATGACTTATGAAATAACATTAAATAATTTGTCAATTATATGGCTGACATGAAATAGATGTTGTGTGGCAGAATATACCAGAATGCCTAAAGTAGAGTATGGAAAATCAAGATGACAATATTATAGACAGATGACGAAGAAATGGAAAGAAATAAGCTGACAATCACTAGAGCCACATTTTATACATATTTTAAAGAAGAGCAGTGGCGTATTGAGCATTTATAACCTAGCACTGTAACTGTAACTAACTAGCAATGTAAAACTATCTTTTCTCTACGGCTATATGTTGATTAAAATAGAAGTAAAATATTTGCTGTTGTCGCCAGTAAGAAGAATGTTTGCTTTGTTTTTTCTTCTCTAGCTGCACAAACTTAGTATCTAACCAGTTGTTAAGTAAAGGTACATGCAATATTATCATTTCTGTATATTTCACATAGTCCACACAACAGTCGTGATGTCTTCAAGCAGTACAAATCAGCGGCCACTAGTGCCACAGACGTTTGTGCTTATTAAGGATGTGCAGCTGTGTCTCGTCAGGGAAAAGCGAGGGTTGGATCTCATGCATTGTCACAGAAAAGTGGCTCAGCCAATACTGGGGTGCATTCAAACTATTTTGGATTCTCCTTAAAGCTATTATTTTAAGTTAAGTAAGTGCCTGAAGAATATGTGCCTCATTATATCATTATATGCGCCTCAACAACAATGCTGATAAAAATTAAAAGAAAATATTTCACTGTGAAAAAGTAATCATGAAGAGCTTTTACTAAAATGTTGAATACAGGACTGTTACATTAACTGGAGTAATAGTCCATTAAGGTATTTCCGTTTTATTCTCTTTTTTTTAGGATTTGACGAACTCCAGTGATGGTATGACACGTGGCACGTCCATCTGCATTTACAATATGACGGCCGCAGTAAAGCCATTTTGATTTTCTAGAGTGAGAGGCTATAAAATATAATTACAACATGTTTTACTATTAACTTCAAGACACAGTCACAACAGCCAAAGCAATTTCTCGCTGCCTGTAAAAAAAGAATCCACCGAGAAAGAAAGGCAGAGTCATGGTTGAGTGGCAGAGGAGCGTGAGCGAGGTGTTGATAGCCCTCTATGGGCTAACCACTGACCAAACCAGACACATACACTGTATACCTTAAGTAGACAAATCTATTTCAGACACATATAAGATAAATATTTATACACTATAAACTGTGTCAATAAATCCCTTGGGGAGGGGAAGCTATTCCACAGCATGTCAATAACTGATTTCAGCAGCAGATAATCATTTTTCTCTCAATGGTGGAGCTTGATATGATGTCGATACTTGCTGTCAGAGTTCATTTTGGCCATAGCAGTTAGAGAGAACGTCACTGAGAGGATATGGTACCCTTCTATTCAGCACCATTGATTGGGAGGCAGTGTGTTAGTGGGGGGAGAAGAGCTGGCTGTCATGTCTTATGTCTTATTTTGTGTGCTGTATTAAGCAGGAGGGAGACTACGGGCCCGTGTGGAAGGTCTACAGCACCATTCGACCATAGTGTTACAGAGGACACAAGGGACTCAGGCCTTTTAATTGTCTCATTGAGACCTGGCTGCACACAAGCCGCTATGAGACACGGGAGGGGGGAGCGGAGAGGAGGGTTCATGGGTCTGAAATGGCAATTGCACAACAGTACTCTGATACAATGAACATACACAAGCAGTCAGGATAAAGATCTCACCCTTGGCGGCGTGAGAGGGGGAAGTGAGCAGCGTTCAAGAAAAATCAATACGGAACCACTCATTTTGGAGGGACATTTGTGTCACAGTCAATAGGAGTTAATAGGCTGGGTTGTTCAGTGAAGACAGGTGGCTTGGGAGAGCAGCCCACTCTGACAGCTTAATACATACTGAATGGCAAGATGGTTGCATGTAACAGTCACTATGGACACATCAAGTGTGGAATGGAACCTGATGGGCGCAGGCAAAAGTTAATTATAGAATAGAGCTGAAGGTCTTACACAGAGAAGTACAGAATTACCCATCCAGTAATCAGAACAGACACATTCAGCTGACCCACAGCAAAGACATACACACCACACATGTCGATTCTCTGTTATTAACTATGACTGTGATATGCACCATGGAGGAAAGTATGTTTAAAGCTGCCATTCAAACTGGTATTTTAAGATTGTTATTAAAAAAAAAACAAAAAAAACAATATATGTATAATGGAGAATAAAAAGAATGAACATAATTAATTAGCCAAGGCTTAAAAAAAATTAAATAAATCAACTGAGAGCGTTTTAGTGGAAAAAAAAAAATCAACCTCATTTAGTTATTATAAGAACTAAACTTCTATTTTTTTCTTTATATTAAACTGACCAAATGTATAAAAACTTCATTAAAAAAAAAAAAAAAAAAAACATTTCAAATGATATATTTTAGGTTTAGAGCTAAAATTGGCAAGTGTTTTATTTACAGTAGTGCTTCAAATGGCAACACAAAAGCTATGAATGTGATTTTATTTTAATCTTTATTCAAGTTTTGAAAATGTTTCATGAATTATGCATTCTTAATTATCATACTTAATTCTCTGCCACTCATAAAGGTTTTTGAATTTCATAGTATAAAGCTATCCTAACTGCTGCAATACAGTTAGATTTTAAATAATTTTTGCTGGAAATACACAACATTAGAAATCATAACAGTGCACACCACAACATTAAAAGCAGTTACTGGTTTTAATGAGAGTAATTTGCTGGTGTTTTTCAGACTGGCTGGTTGGTGTTTCTCAGTTATTAAATGGCCCACAACAATGAATAAATCAGGCAATAAACTTGTTACCAGAACAAAAAACAAGTAAAAATTCTAAATACATAAATAAATAAATAAAAAGGTCTGCATTTGTATCATGAGATAAAATACATTTTGCCATCCGTCCAAGTAGCTTCCTCATTTTTAACCTGCATCATAATGTCTGTATTACTGAGATGACTTTACATGAGCAATTCATTGTATAGTTCCTTGTGTTTCAGTGCACACATTGGGGGACAAAGGCAACAGATATCTGCTAAACACTAACGTTTGCTCACCTGAGGGCTTCTTCACAACCTCAAGTGTCGGTGTCCTCCCTGCTCTAATTAATCAGCCTTGTACCAACAGGCTCATAACACTTTAATTGGCTTGGAGGACGGGTGAGGAACCTTGTGGCAAAACAAACAGAAACACATTTTCCTCGGATCTGAAACATATTTTGCCTTCAATTGAACAAGATCCACGTCAGCCAAATACAGGGAAATGGCTAATAATAACTTAATTAATTGGGGTCTGCAGGTCACACTGTTTGCTACCACAAAGAAGGATTGTCCTCTTAATTAGTATCCATTAAGACCTAATTTCGATTATCATCATCTCTTAATTTTATCCAGCTAATTAATAATTAATTACAATTTCAGTATACAGTAGAGTCCAAATTAATTGCTACATTTTTATTTTACAAATGACAAGTCATGGATTAATTCAGGGGAACATTCAAAAGATAATCTAAACTAGTATTGTTCTATTGAGATGCTGGTAAATGACGTTTATAAGAAGAGTCATCACAAGAAAAAACA
The DNA here is from genome assembly GCA_016859345.1 of Istiophorus platypterus. Taxonomy (NCBI): domain Eukaryota; kingdom Metazoa; phylum Chordata; class Actinopteri; order Istiophoriformes; family Istiophoridae; genus Istiophorus; species Istiophorus platypterus. Next base: position 17,399,077 of record CM029121.1, on the reverse strand, counting down.
CTTGGTTTATGATTGAAAATAAGGAAATATCAAATTCAGTTTGACTCCTCTAGCAAAGGTTAAGATTCAGGGAAGGAACGGTGAGGCAGTCATACTGTGCTGAGGAAGAATGATAAGAGAAGTAAAAGGGCCTCAGCTCCAATTGACATTTCAATAAGTGGAACAGAGCGTTAGCGATCCATTCCCAACTTTTCTGAAACAATTATTGAGATGGTACCTCTAGGCGATGTATGTTCCTGGTCCCTGGAGTCCTGCTGGCTGAAACAGTAATTGACTAAATTGTAGAACACATCAGGGCCTTTTACAAATTTGCCAAAAATGAATCGTTTAAAATGAAATGAGGGTGACTCTCAAATTAGCAAGGAGTATGATTGAGATGTGGCTCTGGGAATTAAGAAACACGATTTAGAGCTCTGCAGAAAGGAGCATCTGTGAATAGTCCAGTGTTACTCACCACCCCGCTCTGACTCGTATTTAAATATCACTGTGGTTTAACAGATGTTCAGGAAAACGCTACAATTTATATTTAAGTATTCGGCAATTCATATTTTAATGTTCAATTTGAGATAGATAGATAGATAGATAGATAGATAGATAGATAGATAGATAGATAGATAGATAGATAGATAGATAGATAGATAGATAGATAGATAGATAGATAGATAGATAGATAGATAGATAGATAGATAGATAGATAGATAGATAGATAGATAGATAGATAGATAGATAGATAGATAGATAGATAGATAGACAGACAGACCGACAGATAGATAGATAAAAAAAGAAATGTCTGAGTCCTTACATGTATATATAAATAAACTCACAAACTTCTGCTTTCTCTTGCATATGTATTGTGTATTTCATGGTTTGTCAAATTGCTCCCAAAGTATAATGTCGTCTTATAGTCATGACATCAAATGCATGATTGACTAGACATTAAAGTGAAAAACAAATCAAAACAAATAACAAAAACTGCTGAGCCGTAACATTGGGCCAAAAAACTGTTAAGAAATCTAAATTCAACCACACAGTACACTGTATTGTAAGAGTAAAAGACTTCAGGCTTGAGTGAAACAATTTGATCTGATGAAACAGTTCCTTAGCTAAAAATAATAATTTTTTCTGGGAGCACTGTGATGAATCATATGCCACAAATCTCATTGGCTTAAACATATTGTGCTGCAAGGTGTTTGGAAAAAGTGATCTTAGCTACATTTTACAAGGTGTAGTCATTTCTGAAAAACACCAGCAAATTACTCTGACTGTTAAGAGCCTGGCAGATTTGATTGATTGTTCTGCAGACACTGTGTTGATTGTTGCCTGTTGTGCCATTCCTGTGGCTCCTGTGGCTCCCAGCAGCCGCTGCTTTCTTCTCGCCCGGGCTAAACTCTTCCGAACCAGTGATGAGTAATTACTGAGTTCATTAGCCACGCTAGTGGCCTAGAGATTTATTAAAACAAGATTTGCCATCAGCTCTATCCACTGCCTTTGTACATCTTAACTGACTACGTTTGGCATCTAAATGGACAATTATTACCTTCTCTGTAAATTACCATCAGGTGAAATTGACAAAAAAATAACGAGTTTGGGAAAATGGGCTGAGCGTAAAGGTTAATTCAAAAACATTATTATACAGCTTCAGAGGGCCCGGATGATCCCCAATATTGCCGGCTTTAAGAGGAAAGTGTGATTACACTTTTTTCTTGGCATTATTTAGTCTTGTCACACACAGGACAGTACAAAAAAATATAAGATCAACAAGTAAACTCTATGAAATATGTTATCGGGACAAATAATTTTCATATTTGTACTTTAAATAGTCCCCCTGAAATATGGGCCGGCGTTGAAATGATCAGGTCAACTCAGGATATGATTTTAACATGCTGTATGAAAGACATGTTATCGTAGTCTCTTGGGTAATTTACACCCCAATTGTAATGTTGAGGTATTAATAATTACTAGGGCTGCAACAAAATATTGTTTCTATTAATGTCATCTGACTTCAGGATAGCTGCTTTGACATAAGATATAAAACCATAATTTCAATAAATGTCATGGAAGCCAAGTTGAAGTTTCTTTCTCTCATTGGGATATTAAAATTAAAATGACTGAAAAGCAAACAACGACAAAATTACACAAACCTTCGTTCACCTAGAGACCTTTCCTCAATACTTTGGTGCGAAGGGAAAGAGCCACAAGCTATCTTAGCACAATGTCCAAGTAATTTTTCTTTAATAGGAAAATTGTTACTTATTGATCTGCACTTTGTAAAAGCCTTCCAGCAATGCTCCAATCATCACAGCTGTCAAAACCATGGAAATACACTCTGTTCCTTTGCGATTTGATGGCACACTGATTCCCATTACTGGCACATTTCCAATGTTAATTACCTTCAACATAACATCATCTCGCTCAAAAGAGTCTCATACAGGCCACTAGCGTCCCACCAGAGGACAGCGGGGGGCAAGAGTGATAGGGCAAGTGTGGAGATATCGTGCTTTGCCTGTCTAGAGCCTATGTTGAATCTGTGCACCACTGAGTCTGGCCATTAGGTAGTGTGATGGGCTTTTCTTTTCCAGATCATTTCCCATGGTCAAAATAGCATAAAAACACCATTTTGGTTCAATAGCAAAGACTTCAACTGAATAATCACAAGGGTGAAACTGTAACTATTACAGAGGCACCTCTGGGATAACCATACATAACAGGGGTGTCAAAAACACTGTAGGTTTTCTGGAGGGCAAAGTGTTTAGAGTGTATGCTCTTGGCTCTTGCTCCAACATCTGCTTTTAATTACTCAATTAGCGCAATCATTTAGTCTCTTTGACATTCATCCAAATGGCAAATCATAGCCGGAAGTTGTTCCGTTTTAACCGAGCGTTAAGAAGAGTCATGAAAAATGCATACACGATAATGTATATGGATACTTAACTAATTGAACCAATTAAAGGGAGGGAACTGGTTTTAGTCAGAACAGCGCCAACATCGCCCTCCGGGAAGAAGCTTTGACACCTCTGATCTACAGCCTCCCCTCTCCCTATTCACAGACCTTGGCCTGAGGTCATATATCAGCAGACAAAAGGTTTTTGACTTCAGTCAAACAGCAACAATGAGCCAAAAATAAATTTCAAAACAGTGCAGCTAGAAGCCCGTATTTCTATACAGGAATAAAAATGAGCCATTATAGTTCAAAGTAATAGCACGTCCAGATTCCTAATGGTATCTCGAATGCTGAATGTGTCCTCAGACATGGTAGAGAAACACTTTCAGGATATCTTAATGTACAAGTATATACACATTAAAATTCTGCCATCATGTCTATGGGGTCCAGTGCCATTGCTGCCATTGGAGTGAGAGCCCAACACTGTGACATGCACATTAAAGTATAAATCTCTCTTGTTTATACTTTAAGGACTTTTGTATGTGCTGTAAGTAACAAAATGAGACCTCTCTGAGATATGAATATATTTTTATTTCAGCACAGACATACCAACAAATGAAACTCAGGGTTAAATGAATATCTGTTCAGTTTAAGATGAGCTAGCTTACCTCCTCCCAAAGTTAAACCAGTGCAATCCCCCTACCACAAAAAAGAATGATTGTGCCCCTGCGGTTGTGATTTCCTGCATGCTATGGATGCATAAATAAACATAGGCATAAATACACAGAGGACACTGACTGGGACAAGCTGGCCAAGTGGGGCAGCTGTTATTAAAAGGGCTATTTATCACTGTCACCCCTCTCAGGTTCCATCCCTCTCTGCCCTCCAGCGATGTCACTAGGCCGCACAGGAACAATGTGGCTCATCCAGCCAAACCCCTCTATCATTTATACACAAACATATGCAAAACGAACACACATAATCATGGTCACAGCTACATGTACACAAAGTAAATATGTACTGCTCTCCCAGCTTGCATATGTATTTTGCTTGCAGAAACTAGAATCGACTTCTCCTTTGATGACTTGGCTGAGGAAAACACAAAAACAGGAACCTCGCTTCTTTCGATTTCTGTCAAAATTCTACACCACGGCTACGCTGCACACACTGTTCATTTTCTGCTCTGTTACTTTATTGATTGTAGCCACAATTATCCACTTTTCTGAAACACTGCATTAAGTGAATTCCCCCTTTGTTGGACAATAAGTACAGAAGGTTGGCTAAGTCATGCTATTCCTCAGCCTAAGGGGACAGACTTCTCCTGCACCCTCATCATCATTAGCAAGCACAGATACAAACACACCTCAATTAGCCCACCTCTACTGGGGGAGGCACGTCAAGTAATGCAGACGGTTCCAACTGACCTATGCCATAATTTCACCAACAGCCCCTAATACCATGTCCAAACTGAAGGCCAAAGATTACATTCGTGGACAGTCAGCCGCTGGTTAACGGATTCAGCATTAAAATTAAGCCTTTGATTTAAATTAAATCACTACATTTTCAGTCTGTGTCGTGTAGAAAAGTTGGAAAACAGTGTATTTATGCAAAGGTAGCTCAGATACAGAACTGTGGACTTATACAGTATACACAACACACAATCCTCATGTTGTCCTGTAGATATGCAGTCAGTGAGGCTGGGAGAGAACCTCGCCTAAAATACTTCTTGTGTAATCCTGCTGATAAATAAACAGACCAATGGACATGGGTGAAAACGTGACTTCCTTGGTTGAGGTAATAAATTTACTTTAGGCAAAAGATACATTAATAAACATCTTCACCATTATTTTCTTTGCTGATTCATCAGACTATTATTTTTTCAATTTATGGGTTAAGTGTTTGGTCTATGACATGTCACAAAACAACAAAAAAATCCCAAAGTCTTGGTCTTCAAATGTCTTGCTTTGTCTGACCAAAAGTCCCAAACTGAAAGTTTTCAGTTTACTATGATACAAAAAAATAGAAGCAGCAAATGCTCAGGGGCCAAAACCCGAGTGGTTGTAGAACTTTTTAAACAGGTTTTGGTTGATAAATAACTGAAATGATAACTCAATTATCAGCATAGTTGCCAAAAAATTCTCTGTTGATTAACTCATTGATTAATAAGCTAATCTTTTCAGCTCTACATTAGGTAGTAGATTTGGGATTTCTTGTCTACAGCTGGTGAGGGTAAACCATCTTTTTAATTCAGAACCCCCCCCCTTTCTTTCATCTAAGTACTCACAGTCTACACTACCTATGAAACCTCTCGCAAACAGCAATCCAGTCACGATTAATGAAGTGCTTACTTAACCAATTTAAATCCTTAATTCCTATTAATTCAACATAACACTCAACCTCTCTGCTAGAATTAGCAACACTCCAGCAGAAACCTACAAACCTCTGTGGGCCAGAAGGAGTCAACCCAGCAAATTCCATATTCTTTGATAAATATGTAACAGTATGTATATCACTGTTAAAATGCATAACCCTCGTGTAAGACCCCTATCAAGTCTGCTTTACACCTGTATTACATTTCCTCCTCAATCAGCAGCTTTTCTGAGACACCGGCCTCCCATGAGGAGCAGAAACCATTACAAGGGACTGCAGCTCATTTGCAGAAAGATTGGAGATCATGCTGTATCAAAAAGTATGTGAAGCATTTCTGAGAACAAAATTGATTTATTCCATTGCTGTGTTTGTATGCAGCATCAGTATCAGTGTATTTAATGTAAATCTCCAGTCTTACACTGAGTTGCTGTGTAGGTTGCTGCTTATTCTGCAAGTAAGACGCAGGGCAATCAAGTGAGATAAGAGGCCTGTTCTAGTGTGAAATTAGGGTACATGCAGTATTTCTGTATATATAAGATATTTTGTCTTGAAGTGAATGATAAAACATGCAATGTGATAAATTATATCATTCAAACAAAATCATGCATTATCCCCCTTTTCTTATCCACTAATGCCGCTTGTTTAAGCTACAAAGACATTAGGCTGTTCTTTGTTGAGAGAAAAGGCATAAACAAATAAATAAATATTGCTGAGTACTTCAATTTTGACTTCGGAAAAACAGATCAAGCAGAGTCTGTGGCGAGAGGAGCCTGACTGCATGCTGGTGGGGGGTAAAAGACAGCCCGAGGGGGGGGGGGGTGTTGTAGAGGGCTTCTGCTTTTTAATGAGCTGAAACTTTAAATACTGCATAATATATAATAAAAATGGATAGTTCATTTAACTCTCCCGATAAGTCGTGGAATAACTATTAAAATCCATTACTCTCTTAATGTCAACAGAGTAAGCATTAAGTATGAATTAAGTGAACATGATGCCATATCATCGACGACAAAGAAAACAATGCAACAATCAACTTGAGCTGGGAAAAAAAGGGATTTGGCCACAAGGCTTAGTGCATAAGCTTAAGGGCAGAAAATAAACACAAAACAAGCACTGACGGTGATGTATTAGACTTTATGAATTTAGATGAATTGAGATCCACCCTAAGAATAGAAATTTAGCATTTCTGTCATGCTAGAATCTATAAGAGACCCTGATGAAATTGTCCGGCATTTCATATCGTTGCAACTTAGTCCTAATGTCAGTTGGGAGTGGTCTTGAGGCAGGAAAGCGAGAAAAGATGACTGACAGACATTTCAGCCACCCACTGACAGTAGATTTGGCAACAGTGTTTGGCACAGCAGGCATGCTCTTTCACTTTCCCTTCCCCCTACACACACATATACACAAGATGTCATAAAGATAAAGAAGGAAAGGGGGATGTAAAGAAAAGAATTATGGTGCCCCTTGTCATCCCTGGGGTGAAGAAATACACGGTAATAGATTTTTAATGGCTTCAGTACGCTATCCTCCTCCAAAAGAAAAAAAAAAGCTAGTATTTCAAGTGTTAAGTAGTCAGCAAATGAACTAATGAAACTAATGAAAATCTATTTTATCAATACAAAAAAATTATTTATCTCAAACTGCTTAACATATATAAATATGTAAGTATTACTCTTTCAAAGCTGATAAAAGTGTGCATATGCCTGCAACCGGAGATGTTTCTAGTTGAAGTAATGAGCTATAGGTTTCAGTTGTCACATTATTATTCAAAAAATGCCATTTGGCAGAGACGTAAGACGTAAGTCGTTATACCAGCGCTATCCTTAAAATGATCTGAGTGATAGCTCTCGTACCCCCCGCTGCTCGTGGAGCAAGCACAGGGATGGTGTTGGTGGCCGATCCACAGGCTTAATAATGATAACCTCACCAACATTAGCTGCAGGGGTTGTTCACACAATAATTGTTTCTGCCAAGCCATATATCTGTTTGACAGAGAAAAAAACAGTCTGACTTTCCTGCTAAATAATTAAGAGTCAGCTGCATCAACCATTTCAAGGAGATCAACTTGATTTTACACTAAAGAAACTGAGAACTTATTAGCTAATTAGAAGATAATAAAAAGACTCAAGTTAATTAGCAATTTCACCGCTGAACATTAACAATTTACAGCACCACTACATTCAATTTCAGCAATTGTTTTGTTTTACTTACCTAAAATTTACTTACCTAAATTCTAAATAGATAAAAAGATTTCACCTTGACAAAACTTACTACAGACTCTGGCATGCAAATAAACTTACCAAACAAGCATTTATTCTTGGTTTATTACCACATTGGATGTGTACTGGGTAATTTACTCACTTTCTAGACTTCCACGGCTATTAAAAGGCACCAATATCTCACAAAGTGCAGAAATATTTGGTTAATTTACAGAAGGTCATTTGTTGTCCAGATACCCTAGACCTGCACTAGTGGTGACAGAGGTTCAATGTGTAATGCTAAGCCTTTACCGGAGCAGAAGGGGTGCCCTCCCATGCAGTTTAGAGTGACTCAAAGGTGAAGCCCTGAAAACAAATACAATGTACTCACCTGCTCCACAGTTTAGATTTCACTGACTCACATCATCCTGTAATAGCCACACACAAAGCTGCAGTCAGTTGCATCCCCATGCAATTGTGTCTGGCCGTAAGGTGGTATCAATGCACCTCGTGGGTCAAAGGGTCAATGAGTAATTAAGACATGGTTGCCTGAGCATTCCCCATGCACACTTTCAGTCCTGATGAAAGGCTCGAAATGAAAGGAGGGGGATTTAAGTGTAGCCTGATACTATGGATCAGATTTCAATAAGTGTGTCTAAATGTTCCTTGTTAAACGCAATTAGTATGATTACCAGATAGCGTGGTGTCATTGCGCTGTTGGAAATTTTGTGGATACGACAAAGGCTATATTGCTTACAATTAAAACATATGTAAAAGAATGTTCATTTGAAATGGATGTGCATTTACTGTAAATCTAGGGACTTTAAATATCTCTTTAATATCTGATTTGCGAAAGCAAAGCAGTTTTTCTTTCCTTTGGGGTGGGGTGGGGGGTTGGAGGGGGTTGTGATGGAGCTGTATGAAAACAATGATTTTAATACTGCAAGAAAGGAATATTTAACAATTTCTGGTATACTTTTATATGAAATTATGGATCCAATTGGCTCTTACATAAGACAAGCAAATTCCACAAAATACGACGCTCACGAACAAGCAGCATGTAGGTGGATGTCATAGCCTTCAAGTGCAAAGAAGGTCAAAAGGTGCATTGATTTACATGTACAACAAGAAATTATTCGTTCAGTTTCATTGTTGCTAAAAATGAAGAGGCCAAGGCTAGAAAATTGAGGTCGCTGATAAATGCTATTAGTAGGAGATGCTGAGGGGTGAAGAAATCAATATGGCAGTTTGTCAACCTGCCTCTCAGAGGGAGCAGGACTCTGCAGCGGAGTTAAGTGTGCCCTGTCAGCAAAGCACATTACCAGAAATCAAAGGCCAGAGAAGGCCCGAAGGAGGGGATGTAGGTGTCTATGCAAAAGTCACACTTTGGTAATTAAAACCTATTTTATCAGACCTGTCTTGTCACTGTTTTTTCTCTAACACTATTGACTTTCTGTTGCATGGAGAATGATCACTAATTCTCCTTTACATAAATGAGCTGTGGTTACTTAGATTGCTGTATTTGTCACACAAAATGAGAGAAAAAAATGTGACAGTATCAAATAAATAATGCTGCTTGATATTTATATTTATATGTTTATATTAAGATCTGAGCATTGAAGGAAATCTTCTCTGTCCTATTTATCATCACATTTTTTCAAGAGTTGATCTTGACAATCTTGAGTCAAAGTGGCATTAATATTGTTGTGGGCAAATAATCTCCTGCACTGTCCTTCTGTATACTTTAATATTTGTTGCAAAAATAAACTTACAGTAAACTGAACGTAAAAACCCACATACATAAGGGAATAGGGATTGTGTCAAACAGTGTATTCTTAGAGAAATCCTAAATTTTCCATTAAATTTTAATGGAAAGTTAGCTTTCTGTATAAACACTGCCAGTATTGAATGTCAGTGCAATAACGTGCATAACTTACTCTTCCATTACAACTTTTAAATCTTTAATAATCAAACACAAATGCACCTGTGCTGTCACACAAAAGGCTCACTAGTGACACAGGATGGCGTTTTTGTCAATAGAACATCACCTGGGAAAATGCTGTAAATACAGAAGCTGCGTAGATTAAACTGTCTCGAAGATGCATTCAAAATAGTGGTATTTCTTGCTTTAATACTGTGCACCTTCTTCTTCTTTGTAGGCGAAATAGACTGTGACAGGTCCAGCACTTGTCTGCACTGTTTCTGCAGCTCCCACCACCATCCAGCAGCCAATGCCATAGGCCAGACAAGGGATGCCTGTAATACAAAGTATACAGTGATTATATAGTGCCTGCAGTTTTTAAAGATGAAATATAATCATCTGTATCTTATGGGAGAAAGGTGGAACATGAAATGTATTTACTTACCCAGATTAATCACTTTCAACATTGTGAAAAACTTGTCCTCGAAGTCCAGGTTCTGTGGAGGTGCTTTGGTACAGTGATATTTTATAAAGGGGAAGCAGCCTGTTCTCAGTATTTGGTAGTTGGACCCCTGAACCGTCCAGTTAAAGTTGGACAGTCCAAACTGGTCGTTGTGGACCGAGCTGTAGCGGACACAGTACGAGGTCCAGGGCGGGAGTTTACGCTGCAGCAGGTGACAGGTGAGCACCTCAGAGGCAGCTGGCCGAGGGCATGTCCTGCCGAATGCGCTTGGAAACAGGGCGATCTTTAGAAAGATGCTGTGCAACTTTCTCAAAAACCCCTTCATGACTTGTGAAATTGGCAGACCGATTCGCTACTCTTCTTATCACCTGGGTGGCATGCAAATGACTCTCTGACTAAACACAGATGTAACATACCGAAACATTAAACCAGCTGATATGGAAGACGTCCTTAAAGGCAGTGTGGAGAAAAGGAGCAAGCTGCTGCACAATTCACAGAAAGGAAACCGAACTGAGCTAAGGTTAGCAAGAAAGACCGCCGCTGTTTGTGAGCTTGATGACAGTTAAACAAAACATTCCTCCAGGCAGAGCTGCGCGTCCGGATACACTTGTTGAATACACACAGACAAATTTCATCTCGACGAGCTGAGTGACCTGGGAGAAGAGTCGCTCTCCTCCGCTGCAGCACTGTAAGGGTTCCCTCCCTGACCTGGCACGGCCGCTAAAATCATCCGGCTGGAAACGCAGCGCTGCGCTTTGTGTTCCTCTTCAGCACCATTACCACCACTACCTGTCTTTGCATTTTGTGCATAAACTCACCTGTTTATGAACCGAATATTCTCCCTGTGACTTGTGAAGGCTTGTCACGCTGCAGTATACTCAGAGCCAGACCATCCACTAAAACGACAAAAAGGTGAAACTACAAATTAGCCTCAATCCTTTGCAATTTTAAAAGTTATTCACAAGTGAACTTACTGAGTACATGTTGCTGGTTGACACATTTTTGGATTTCACGTTGCTCTGTGTTATTTGCTTCTGGTTTTAACTTTAATTGACATCAAGGTTATTTGGATAAATTCCTTTATCCGACACGAACATTACCATTAATACTCCCTCTTTAAAAATATTTAGCATGCACAGAACCCAGTGGTAATTAGTTAGAGCACGACCGGCACATCCTCTTTCGAGTCCAACTAGATTTACTGAAAGACACTGTAGCATTAACTGAAAAATTTTCAGTCAGTTTTCAGGGGTCTGCTGCAGATCACAGCCATGGACAACAGAGGACAAACTGCTGCAGAATAACAACTAAAGAAACATGTCTTCATATCAGCTAGATTCTAAATGGAATATGGTTCACAATAGGCAAATAAAGGATTAGCAAGAAAGTATGATAACACATACTGTATATAATGCATGTTCAGATGCATGAATGATATACTCACATAGGTATATAATGAAATTGATATTTAGAGAGCTCTTCGATATCAATTCAAAGTCTATCTGCAGCATCTGTAGATCACTGTCTAAGATACTTAAGACCAATTGTGTAAGAATTCATAAAATGTATAAAAGCAAAACTCACCCCTTTAAATCAGAAAATATAAACATATATGGCTAAGAAAATTAAAAAAATTAAAAATAATAATAATCCGTGGATGAAGTAAAGGACATGTGCATCCTTGCTACAAATGTTATACTAGATGTGTAAATTTATTATAAAATATTCACATGCAATCTGTACAAGATGGACTAATATGTGCTCCGTAAATAAAGTAAGGAACCAGACAACAATTATAAATCACAATGATTTTTGAACAGGCTGAAAGACTTGCTAGTTAGCATTTAATTGCATTTTCAACACATTTTTATTATATTTCCCACTACATACAATATTAGAGGAGTAAAGAAGTAAGTATAGTCAACTTAACAAAGAAGTCCTTTGAAAATCAGATCATAGCCAGCATCAATCACTTCCTCAACTGTCGAAAGTAAGATATGGCCACAGGTTTGAGGCTGCAATGTATTATGGATCTTCTCAGCATGTCTAGTAACACTGAACAATATACTGATACTTATCTATTTGGTATTTATCTGGGCACAAAGTCAAGATACTGTACAATGCAAGATGAAACTTTTTTTTTTACCAAGCAAATGGTTTACTGTATTTGACGTCCAGTATTCAAGGACAGTTTCAAAGAATCCCAAAAACAGTTTTTATAAAGCCTCAGATCAGATTCTGACCTTGTTTTTCAGGTATTTATTTGGCATCATTGTTTGCTCAACATCGATTCATGTCTAAGACTCACACACCGACAGCGTAATATGACATTAAGGCTGGCAAAGACATGGTGACTTAACTTGGTGAGAATAAAGCAAGCTTATTGGTGAAGCAGCTGTCTAAGCAGCAGGTTTATCCTTCACCACTCGCAGCTTGTTCTGAACAGTCATCTTTAGCACATCTTCTATGTCCTTGATCAGCTCCTCCAAAAAACACAAGCAAAAAGAAGTGAATTTATAAATAACTTCTCATTATTATTTCATGTAAGCACAAAATTTCATTTGAAAATATTTTCATTTTATAATTTATTTTTTAAAAAAATCTGGTTACACTTAATTCAACAAAAGCATTCCAGTTGACAACAGCTTCACTGAATGTATGAGTTTCATGATATAAATGAGGAGAGATCATTAAATCATTAACATGATACCTTGAAATTCGTTTCTCCTTGCATTTTAGAGGATGATACTTCCTGATGAATGACTGACAGATTCCGAGCAAAGGTCAATAGAGCTCCCTGGAGATCCTCAGAGACTGTTCTATTGACGACACCCCAAACAAACGAGTTACTAATGATCCCCCTGTTGCCAGCTAAGAAACAATCACCTTGTTCATGTGATGGTGGTGGTTAAATGAAACTTTCAGCATACATCCTCAGTCTTTAGGGGGGTGAGCACAGCTTGATTTAACTGTTACAGCACTGTGTAAGCTAAAGGATTTGTGTGATAAATATGTTAAATACCCCTCTGCTAAAAAACTTGTAGTGTGTAACAGCATTTATAAAGCCAGAGGTGGCAACCTAATCCTCTGAAAAAATTATCTTTACTTTCAGTCTAGAGAAGTCTTTTATCCACCTAATCCTCTACAGTTTTCTCATGTGCTTGTCTATTTGAACAGAGAAAGCAGAGCTTAATGTGCTCAGATTTTTTTTCTCCTGGAGATGACCCCTAGATTTCATTAATATGCACAATAACAATAAAAACTTACATTAATCCAATTCTGCATCGCTCACTGCTGTCATAAAGAGCAAAGACAGACCCTTGCTTCCTCTGCAATTTAGGAGCCAAACCACACGCAGTCAAAAGAAGAACTCTCATCATGTCATAGTGTAAAATAAATCACTCATGCAGTGTACTATGCTGCAAAAAAGAACAAGACATAAGAATGATATGAACGTGAACAGGTTAACCGTGACTGTTTTATACCTTCATGTTAAATCCTATGCCATGAGCCTTGCACATCTTGAGGAACACATTATGGTACAACATGGAAAGGTTAGAGTGAGCCAAGTGGCTCCCTATAACTGCATAACGATTAACCACAGGAGGCTATAAAAAAGTAAGAAAAAATTAAAAGACACACAGAATGCACATTTATAATTGTTGGCATGAGTCTTTCTGTTAATCTTGACATAACAAAATGTCATTAATCATTGAATGTTCTGCTATATTTGGAGATTAAGTGTAAGAGGTGTGGGTGTGTGTAAAATAGGAAGATTAGAGATGGCTGAACCCCCTACACATGTCCTTAGGGTCACTGTTGAGTTTGGGGAGTGTATGTGATTAGTGAGCATGATGAGTGTGGGGCACATGCAGTAAACTGTTGGGCCTTTCTTAATTAACTACAGGGAGGAACAATTAATGTTTAGAAGACATGCCAAACACAAGATGAGCTTAATTGTACGACGCCAATCAAAGAAACTACAGTTTCTGGATTACAAATGTTTGCATTCAGTTTTAGACAAAAGCAATACAGAATGCACAATAGGACCATTCAATGCCTAATACATATCACAAAAACACAGGGGTTCTGAGTATGTGAGTGTCATAAGTAACACTAGAGAGGTTGATTATTTAAAAGTGGCAGGGCTCAAGAGGATGAAAATGTTGCTGGTTCTCTGGCACCTTTGGGAGACAAAAAGCACAGGCCTAAGCCCCCATAAGCTCAAGAGATAGCCCATAACTCGCTGTGACGGCTGTGTGTTTGCAGTTGTCAAACACAGGACCCTCACACAACAATAAAAGTGTCCAACAGGGATTTAATTGTGTTTGTAATATGCAGGCCCCTAATGATGGCCACAGCTCAAGCCATTAACCACTGCAGTGGCTCAACTGCTGTACTGAAGCACCAGGCCACCAACTAAATGAATGTTTGATAAAATAATACAAGTCGCAGATTAACAAGCGTAAACTCAGGCATACTGCTAATAAAAGAAGTCTATTGTTTAAGGCCTGGCACCAGGTTGATGAGGTGTTCAAGCATGCATACACATGCATAATGAAATGGTATGAATTATTAATGTGTTGATTATTTAGGCTCATCTATCAAAATGATAATGAATTCAGCACCTAAACACCAATTGAGCTCAGTGCGTAATTACAGTATTTAGTTTTATTTAACAAAAATGAGGAGCTAAACTTGATCTAGCTTCACAATTACTGTAGTGGTATAATAATATTCCCTAAAGTAACAGCCTGTTTTAGTGGTTTTCTTTTTTGTGGACGACAGATATTTACAACATAATTTGGGGGAAAAAACACTGCAAACAGCTTAAAATATAGCATTTCAAATTGCAATGTAAACAATGTAAGATGTTACTTTGGCATCAATCTGGTGTTCACTGCATTTTTCTCTGATCGGCATTGGCACTTCTAAACAGCCGGTGCGGCAATTCAGCCTTCCTCTGGTCATCATCAGAAGCATCTGGGTCATGGCCAGCTGGTCACTGTATGTGAGATCCAGATCAATAGCCCACACCTTTAAACAAGACATCAAGTACTCTGTGTCAGAGCTGAGAAAAGTAGACACTATAAACTTAATAGTTGCAGTTTAATCATAAAAATGGAAAATCAAAGTATTTCACCCACCAAGCTCTATAAAGAGAACAGTCAGTACCTTTTAATCCTGCCAGTGTTATACATGTTGAGAGGCAGGGGAAAGGAAAACACGGTTAATGGTGTGTGCCCGACAGATTTAGATAATTCAGTTATGGAGTGACACGTGCATAAAGTAGATCCTTCCCTTCGTATTTGGATTCAGTCTGCCCTGGGCTAGTTTGTATGGCTCAGGTCTGATGAGAAGCGAAGTTCAGATATGTATGGTAAATGGCGTCATTATAAGTATATTAAGGGGTCAGGTATGGTCGTAGCCTTCTGCTTAAACAGGGCTAATTTTCCCAATAATAACCTAATAGCTATGCCCTCTCTTCAAAAGTGGCAAATAAATCACTAGTGAAGGAGTTGTTAATAACGAAGTGGCAGTCGGCTGCCTCCTTATGCTGTTCCTATTTGTCAAAGTAAATGCTCCTGCCACTGAATGCAAATCGCTGCCTGTCTGAATCCTGCGGTCTCTGTAACCTGAGCACTTAATCTCCACTAACACATGGATGTCTGACCGTATACAGTAATTCTCTTTTATGTTTTATTTTTTATTAATTTCAAATATCTTGCAAAACACAAGTCATGGTCTGGGGTTAAAACTAACAATAATATTCATCATCAATTAAGCTGGCAATTAATGTCTCAATTAATATTTTTATCAATGAAATTTCACTTTCAAAAGACTGAAAAATGTCCACTGTCACATTCTCCAAGATGATGTCTTCAAATGTCTTTTGTCCAATAAGTAGTCCAGAACTGAAACATATTCAGTTTACAATGATATAACAAAAAGTAAATCAGTAAATATTTTTTTCTGTTTGAATCAGTTATAGTAATTGTTGCTGATTATGTTTTTTATTAATTAGATAATGTATTAATATTATATAAACTCAGATCATTAAGTTCTAAACATAATGTATGAATTGTAAAGGGGGCTGTCATACATAAATGTTTTTGTAAAACATGTTGAATTCATTTTAGGCAACATGTGACCTGATTTATAGGACAGTTGTTATGCACTGATGTGTTGTTGCTGGTAATCTGGGCCAGATTTGTTAAATATTGTAAATTCAAAATTTCTGATAAGGTTTAAAATTGCCTACAAGGTATTCGACATGAGAATGCAATAAAAGAGAATATAATAACAAAGTTTTATGAATGATACATCTGAAGACCAGCAATACAATCACAATCTGTATACATTCATGTTGAGCAACAGCTCAGCAGTATGTACTATACTCACACATCTTTACTGTAGGGGGTATACTGGATAGATGCAAGTCTCTGTGCATTAGATACCTGGGCCAGAGTGACGGACACACTCCTCCAGGCCATTCACTCAACTCACTAAAAATCATACTCCAATGTCCCATTGTCACTCTTAACAAAGCAGTGGGAAATGTAAGCCTGGATTGCACCTGTTTTCTATTGCCTTGAATTTTCATTAAAAACCCTGATGCTGCAGCTGGGGCCCCACCATTTCACAATGTGAGGAAAGACTGCAAGGGCAAACATATGTGACCCACTTCTTCCCATCAAATAAAGTAGGCAGCTTTTAGCAACAGGTTTGAATCTAAATTGATGTTTAAATCCAGACAGGTTTGCCCATGTGGCTCTCTTCTGTCTGAGCTGTGTATCGGAAGAGATGGTTAAGAATCTGTCTTTAATGTTCCTGCCTTTATTGAAGCACATGCTGTTTATAGTCTATTCTTAATTATGCTGTCAGAGAATAACATTCAATTTCAGGTCAATGTTGAAACTGAAAATTAATTTTAAGGCTGTCATTATATCATTGTAAAAAGTTAGGGGGAAAGGGAGGCTTCTGTCCCTATTATAAATGTGCAATAGACCATTTTCTGGTTTGAGTGTCACAGCTTTGTCAATTGAAGGACAATTTGAGTTTGACTATATGAAGTCCTGAAATGTAAAAAATACATTTTTTTACCTGAGATCAATGTAATGTGATGAATTACATGATCTAAATGAAGACGGGTCTGCTTACAAAAATATATTTGGCTGGATTTTAAGTCTTATTGGAAACACAAATACTAATGTGTTAAATAAAAATTCAGTTAAATACAAAATATTTAAAGTTTTAAGACACAAATTACATTGTCTGAACACTGCTTGCTCACACTGTGTTAACATCTAATCCATAACATACTACCCTCTAGTGGCAAGTCTGCCCTTAGCTACTGTCTACTCAACCTCCATTTTTTTTAAAATTGGGAATCCATTATGAATGCAAACATTAATAAAACTTGAACAGAGAAGAGAGAAAAAACAAATAGTAAGGATTTTTGTAAATGTTCTGAATAATAAAACAAATGAAATAAATTGTGTATGGCTGTTTGGTGAACTTTTTATGAAAGAAAAAAAATTGAACACCTTCTGTGTCCTTTGTTATACCCTTTGTAAAACTGTAAAATAGCTCCAGTGCTTTCTCTACTGTTTTACAGATTTAGTATTTCATACACCCTATTGTAAACAAAGCATTTTTTTAAAGCTCTAGATCAATAGGCAGTAAATGTAGCCACGTGTTAGATGCAGAGCTTAACCATCATAAACCAGTCCATTTCCAATATCATAAATCAAGGAGGTTTCAACAAAAAGTAATCCTGACAAATGAAATGTGACTTTGAAGACGTTTTGCTATGATAACGACTTAAATTTCAGCAGACCACTGAAGGTAACCAGGCAGGGGTTAAACACTGACAGGGCATCCCAGTGAGGCTGCCAAATCACTTTAGAATGACCTATTGTCTGAGAGATAGGTGCCGCTGAATTTCTCAGCATTGTAAGGTTAAAGGGCAAGCCTTAAATGGTGGAATCAGCGTATCGACACAACAAGACCTGACAGTTTATTAGATGACCTTGTCACACATTTGGTCCCTGTGCCCACTGTTTGCCTTGGCCGTTTTCCAGATCCCTGGGGAGCAGTACGGGAGGCACCTATCTGCTCAAATAGATCCCTGATCCAGCCTAAATATTGATCTCTTTCACCAATATGGTGAAATAGAGAGCTTTGATACAATGTGTTGCAACAGCCCAAGCTATATTTATTGTTTTAGCACGAGCTAAGGCGTTGTCTTGCTCTAACTGTGTCTCACCTTCTGTTCCATGGTGTTGTGGTTCAAAAAGGTAGCTAGGTCCACGGAGACATAACCTACGATATGGTGCTGGAGACAGGCCTGGCCCACACGCATGCAGATGGAGTGCAAGGTCTCAGGGTGTATAGAGGTCTGAGGAACAGTGGAGCCTGTAGCTTCCAGTTGACAGGACCCATGAAGCTGGTTTCCACAGGACAACATGGTCACCTCACCCCCCGGCTCCAGCAGAAGATCTACTGTCAGACAGGTGACACTGTCTGAAGGGGGGTAGGCCTCCACCACTCCGCCTGGACACACAGTGAGAGCAGTGGAACAGTAAAAACCACAAACTGTTACTCATGACCTGAAACTGTCCTATCAGCTTTTTAGCAATCAACAACAGTTACATATTTTTTTGAATTTGTCACACAGGCAACATCTGGGAATTAGGGATTAGCCTGGAAATGACTGTTAGCATATTGAAATGGATGCATTAGCAGGTGAATAACATTTAGTGCCTGACAATAGGTATCTGACCTTGCCTGAGGAAGGTCTTCAGGAAATAGGCCCAGTTGGGATAACAGGAGGCTTTAGCAGGCTGGGCATAATGTGCCAGCCACTCTGGGATCTCATCTAAATATCTGAGCACTACAGACTCCTGCAGAAAGAAAGTTCAGGTGCATACATTAGGAATCTGCTGCAAATGAGTTGATGGAAGATCTAAAATCATCATGTTTGTTAATTTAAACTCTAGACAATAAAAAGGCCCGGGTACTTTATTTTGTCCCATTTTCAAAGTCTTCTAGGTGTCGACTACATTACTGGAAATGCCCAAGTGTTTTCCGGATGACTCAAGTGACTGCTTGTTATCCTTGAGACCTTCAGTGGCTTCTTCAATTTCTGTGCAAGTGTCTGATGGATACTGCGGGAGGGTCTATCTGTGAGTGACAGCCTATTATCAGAAGGCCTCAGGAGTGTAATGGCTTTAACTCACAGCCACAGAGACAGCACCTGCCCTCAATAACAACTCTCTCCACTGGGCAGCTGATGAATACCAGAGCTAACCCCATCTATCTGAGGATCAATCAGGGCTTGACTGGGATCAATATCACTCTTGTTTCTGTAACTAGGAAATGCCATAATGGTTTCACCACTTAATTATGCTGTTAATTTCTAACTTTTGTTTTAAGTGTATTTTAAACAGTTTAGCAACTCAAGTATACACTTTTAGGTTTAGGTTTAGGTTTAGGTTTATTGAAAACATTCTAATATATCTTAAAATACAACATATCAGATTTTGTCAGGGATTGAAAGATAAAGTCTTTGAACTATTTCAATTATTATCCCCTGGTGTTTTCAAGTTTGGATATAATTAAAATGTAACAACAATGGTTCCACAAACCTTTTGTTCTCATTTTATTCTATATACCTTTATTACAAAACTATACTTCATTGTTTATGCTGACTTATTATCCAAGTGCAGAGTTTTAGTTTAAATACAGGGTTCTGTATGTAATATTGTCTTTGTATGACTATTAGACAGGAATTTCATTTGGTCATGCATAATAGAATATTTGAAATATATAAATATGTGAGATGACTAAATTCTGAATGGAATAATATCTTTGTTTTTTCATTGTTCTATCTAGAGCGTTACTTTGTTTTGAGTATGTACTGTCTGGCTTCACTGGAGACAGGACTGGAGATTATGCTGTTGATATTCCAGTCATGTAACAGCCATCATCATATTCAAGCACTGTAAGAGGCGAGGTCAAATGCTACATAGTGATTCCCCCTATACAAACCATAAAGCACACAATGGTGCGGCAAAAACTGTAAGGGAACGGTTGTCATTTTCAACGGAAGAGCAAGCCCACCCCAGGACTTTGCCTATTCAGTTCACAGAAACAGCAGGACAGGAAGAAAAGAAAGAGAGGTATTTTGCAATAAATTATTTGGACTTAAACTGTGTACAGTACCCTGTGATAGGATTCAAGCTTTGCTTTGTGTCCACATAAAATCAAGCAATCTGGTCATAAATAAAATGGATGTTGCCCTGCCTCCATGATTGCCGTTTCATCTCTCCATTACACAGTGAAACAACTCAGAAACTAGAGTAAGTCTGAGGGATAGAATGAAATAATCTGACTAGTCATATGTTTTGCATGAAGATTAATTTCTATAACACTGACCCATCAAACCTTCAACCTCAATCTACTACAGTTAATGACTAATTGCATGTGTATTACAAAATGGAACATAAAGTTACTCTCTTGCTCTCATACTATTCTCATCCCGGGGTGAATTTAACATCGTAGAACTGGGACAGTAGTATTTATTCTGTTTAAAGATCACACAAAAAGCATGACATTCAATGAAATGAAAGGAATCACCGAACAATCACACTTAAAAGTGTACAACAAAAAATGTTAAAACTCTTATTAAGGTAAGTTCAGGTTAATCTTTTTTGGGCAGAAAACTATATATTTAAACTCCTTCATGCACACACAGACTGCACAATATTTAGACAGAAAACATCTGTATAAAATGTCCCTCAACCTCTTCAGTGGTAGTGATTATCAAATGACCCATTTCGTCGACAAACAACCTAAACAAGGTGTTGCTCAAGATCTCTTTGTACACAGCGTGACAAAAAGAAATACTCCATCTGTTGATGCTATTAGGTGTAATTTTTACCCTCTTGTGCCTAATGATCCATAAGCAAGCTGTGTGAGTGCTTAAGTGTGTGTATGGCCCCCTTCAGGCATTGCATGGGTGCAGATCTACATGTCTTTAACCTCTCTCTGTGTAAATGCTAAAAGAGGCCTGGGGTCTTTCTGCAGGCTGAAACATTGTGCTGGAGGCTGTGGGCCTCAAAATATTTAGAGAAGCATGCTATCTCCTAGACCTCTATGGAAGCTTCTATAGTGTTGATGCGATTTGGGCTTCCTTTTGCATAGCCAGAAGGGATCTGATTGTTGATATTATTCTGAAAGACCACATGGCATTCTTGTGAGTCAGGCTTCTTCATGCTGAGCCCTTCGGAACAAGCAATAATTAAAAAAAAAAAAGAAGAGAAAAAAAAAGAAAAAGGACAAAGTCCGTATAGACTAAGGTCAAATATACTCTCTATTCCACCCTACTTTTACAGTGATTATTAAAAGGTTTCGTATATCTCATTGAATTGTGAAACTTATTTTTATTTTAGGGTAAACAATAGTCTTGGTAAAGTACTGTGAAATTATGAATTAATATTTAAAATGTGTCATTTGATAATTTGTATTTCATTAATAATTAATTAAATTGCCACTATTTCCACAAACATAACTTTGAACATCCATTAACTGAATGCTTAAAAGCATGCAAATGTTCAGCACTGTGAGTATCTATCCTATTCACTAGCTGTCACTGCCATTGCAATTAGGTCTACTTCTTTCAGTAAAGTGCTACATTAATGAGCATTATATCTCAAAATATACTGCCATGTTTAAACATCCATCTACTGTTTCTGCTGTGAGGAGAGGACACTCTAATATAAAATATTCATATGTTTGAATCTAATCACCAACATTGCTCTGTAATCTTTCAGTATAGAGCCAAAATTGCTATCGTCAATATAAACTACTACAAAAGCAGAAGGACTATGTAATACATTTAAGGGGTTAATACATTTTAATGGAAAACAATGTCATAGCAAAAAATCATGCAATGAGGAGCACAGGGTGTGGGCTTTGCTTTGATTAAAAGAGCAAGGTGTAGAATAAAGGCCAGTTAAAGTGTTGTGTCCATATGGCCCAGAAGCCCTGAGGCTGTCGGCCTTCACTGGGGGCCTCGGCACTCTTCCCTCTCCATGGGACCCCAGCTGGTGAGACCAACCCCATTTACTTTCCTGTGCTGCCACAGCTACCATTATGGACCTTGGCTGTGGCTCAGCCACTCTCTGCCATAATTAACAGCACCAATGCCACAACAATTACAGCCCCGCACGGCACATACACTATGAATCAAAGAACAAGCTAACAGGAACAAAACAGAGTGAGCCATAAGAAGCTTGAGATGACTGCTGTTCTTTCAAATGGAATAAAAAGTAAAATCATTGTGCTCCAAGCCCACAATCATTAGCCTGTAATTAGTTTACACAAAGCTCCGAGTTAAATGGCAAAATACGGTAATTAACACATGACAGAAAATCAAAGGCTACTTTGTAAGCATATAAGAGCCAGGGGCTCAGACGCTGTGTACAGATTGTACCTCTACAAAATGAAGGGTTTACCAATGATTAAGTACATTCTATTTGTTTTGAATTCTTCTAAGATTAAATCTGAATTTGTTTTTGAGGAGAAGGAAAATGTTGATATTTTATAGACTAATTAGTTGTGTCACATTTTCAGTCCTACACACAATATTCATTATTATGCACTATAATGTTTTCCTTGGAAATGGCTCTAAACCCTTAATTGAGTGTTGTGGACAGAGAGAGACAGAAAGCTCAGTGTAGTAATGCTAGAACAGCAGATCAAAACATCAACATCATCTACAATTTAGGGTTTACATGTTTAGTGCCATTTGTATAATATGACACTAATATACTTACAATATACTTTTGATTACATTTGTAATACACAAAATCAGTTGTATGCCCGTGTGACATTAATCTGCAAAATAGTTTTAGAAAAATATATACACAAGAAATGCTCTGTTGACCAGAATGTCTGTACTGTGATTTAACTGTCATTGTCAAGTGACTTACGGCATTACAACCACTGGACAGGCTTTTGTTCTCCCTAACACACTGAAACTAGTTGATGTGTGTGCCCCAGAGAACGGATAATGGCTGTGTGTATAAACAGATATTTTATGTATTGATTTAATGTTCTGTGGCTCTGGGGACAATGCTCAAAATACTGTACTACAGAGACCAGCGTTGAGACTGTTACATTAATACATCCCAATCTTAGCTAAATGAAGACATCTCTCTGACCCCACTTTGACCTATGCTTTTGTTCATTGAGTGACATATGTGATTCTAACCCTTTTTGGGCTGTTTTAATATTTAGCTGTTACTCTAATTCTGTCTGTTAAGTATCTGTTGTTGCCATGTTAACCTAAATGGCTGATTCCTCATTGGTGTGAGTGTAATAATAATAGTAATAAACTTTCTTTCTATTGTACTTTTCTAAAATCATAACTTTGCAGGTATCCATAAAACAAGACAAAATAGTAAAAAAAAAAACATCATTTCAGGAAGAAGTAATAAGTGACATAAATTTAAAAAAAATAAAAACACAAACCTTAAAAAAAAAAAAAATACATAAAAGCAAGTGTATTTAATTTAGCTTTAAGAAGTGGTCCCATAGTTAATAATAGTGCTGAAAGGGTATGGCAGGTCATCCTGAAAGTCAAATCTTTACCTGAATCCATTCTTTGTTCCAGAGGTCAGGACCATAACGATGGTATTCCTGCAAGGCCCAGTTATAGCAGTTGAGATGGCATACATCACAATATGCTGTGCCATGGCCACTGTGCTCAGAGTCTATCTTGAAGAGCCACCGCTGCACATTGAGGTTTTGAGTCATAAGCTCAGCCAATGTTTCATGAAGCTAAACCAAAAGAGAGACAAACTAAATAATGTAATTAACTAGAAGTAAAAATTAAAGGTGAAAATGGAAGTGTGTTCTTCTGTGTCATCAGTTATCAGTTGTGGACCTCAGGCTGTGATGGAGTCTTTGTATGTATTTGCGTTTTTGATCTCTGACCTGGTTTAATGAGTAGATGTCTCCTTGACCAGGGGGTACATCAACCTCTGCCCAGGAGAAGATCCTTTTCCCACCAGACTTGGTGCTGTAGACCTCAGCAATAGCAGGTTCGGGCCCCAGAATTGCCACTCCCAGCTCATCAGCCACTGCTAGGTCATCCACATGGGCCACACCACCCACAATATAGGCTTGCTTTCCCTGAATCAAATTCCTGATGCGCTTCAGGGTGTGTGGACTGTACTTTAGGAGTGTAGACAGGCACATGTTATGGGTCTGGAGGAGAAGAGAGGAGAAAGATTACTGCTGGACCTAAGAGTTCTCAGTGTCTCTTCCAAGGGTTGTTTCTTGACCTGATTTATAACTGTGTACACACAACAGATCTATTATTGTAATAGCCAGTAGGGTTTTGACCTCCCCTGTATTCCAGCAGGTTGAATTGACAAAAGCTGCCTGTGGGAAGCCTCCCCTATCCCTCACATCTTTAATGTGTGCTAGCGATGAGCTCCTTGGGAATACAACTAATTACTTCACATCTGTATTTATTTGATCCACATGGAATTATCCCTTCTGTCACTGGCAGAATGTGCTGCCAGCAGTGGGTAGCAGTGATTCATCTCAGCAACATGTCTGGCACAGTTTAACAACAAAACAGCAGGAAAATCAATAGAAAAAAAATGAAGAAGACCATGTCATGTTGCACATTTAATCTAGTGCAAATGGATGAAAAAAGATATATAGAATTGCTGGATGTAAAACCAAAATATAGCAACACATTGATTTTATTGTACTGAGGTAATCAAAATAATTCAGCATTCCTAAAAAATTGCAACAACACTGAATGAATGAGCCAAATAATGAAATTTAGTTATTTACTGAGCCCCAGCTAGAGACCATTTAATAAATGTATTTTGATAAAGTATTACTTAATATAGCTTGCATGTTTGTTTAATTTCAAAAGTAATAAAAGGGAATGAAAATTATTAAAGAAAGTGTACCTCTCACAGGACAAAAATCTCCTCTAGTACCCTCTAGAGGAGAATTCATAAACTACAGATCCTTTTAGCACCTCTAGACTGGAATATAATTGGTTCCTTGACAGAAACATCCTGCTAAAAAAAATGCATTGTCAAGTTTTCTTCTTTAAAGTTTACAATTGTGCACAAAATGTGAATGTGTTTGACCTTACCGGGAAATAATCTACAGCCTCAGGTGTGAGGATGATAAAGCGTCTGACACAGGATGAGGCCTTAGCAGTCCCGCTATCAGCTCCATCTATGGCTCGCTCATACTTTAGGAGGCTGTGGTAATAGAGCAAGATGTCCTCGCCCAGATGCTGGGGGCATATGTAGATCACCTCCACATTTTCATCTAAAAATATATGAAGAGGACTTGACAAATCACATGCTTACAGTGAAGCATACAGAGAAAGTGCTGAGGCTGTGAGAAGCTTTTACCTCTAATATCACACAGCCTGTTTATTTGGATGTTCTGAAGGATATTAAATCCCCTCAAGTTCAGTCGCTGGCTCTTAGAGTATCCTAACAGAACAGAGTCACAAAAAAATGCACAAGGGCTTCAAAAAGAGATTCATATTTTCTCTAATTGGCTTGATTCAAAATCTGTAGCTTTGTGCAAGTACCCTCAGATGTGTGTGTTACTAGATTTTGAAGTGGGATAGTTAAATCCAATCACACGATGATTGCAATCCGAGGATTAATTTAGTTTAATAACTAGCTGGTGCAGTGTCGTGTAGTGTACTGGAAATCCTGTTACACCATGGCCAGCCACTGCTGAGCTACATCCAGTGATACCTCCAGGATTTTACTCTATGTCTATCTGGATTTCTGCCTGAGAGAGAATCCTCAACTGAATCAAGGTAATTAAATGATTGGATTCATGCTAATTAACAACAATGGGGTTCAACTTTCTAATTATCCTTGCTCACACAGCACTCTCTGTAGCCACCCCAAGTGCAAATAAAGCATTCCATCTGCTAGTAATTAGGCTTAATAATTTTAGACAATCGCTCAATGATTTACAATGCACATGCCTGATTAGTCTAAATGTGAATGCCATGGTGAAATTAGAACAACAACGGATCATAGCTTGCACTCTATGTCTAGTGCAAAAACATAGCAGGTTCTTCCCCTTTGTGTGTGATTTTTTTTTTTTTTTTTTTTTTTTTTGCAGCGCAATAAAATAAGACCTTTGTGCCTCTTGCAAATATTCAGCATAATGGCTTTTCATTTGCTTAATCTGCAAATTAAATGGCGATTGAGACTAAATTGTTCAGTTCCCTGGCATGGGGACTGTCATCATCCTGTGAGTGCTTTCCTGCAGAGAGTCATTTAAACGAGACAGAGTGCCTCCACCAGGGCCACAGACTGGGGCAGCGGAGATGGTGTGACATGGGATGACTGCTACTAGATCAGATGTGTGTGTGTGTGTGTGTGTGTGTGTGTGTGTGTGTGTGTGTGTGTTCATGTGTGTTTTTGTATGTGTGTGTGTGAGTGAGTGTGCAGCAGGCAGAGAAAGCTACCTAATGAAGGGATGTGGATAATGGTCCTTTTGGAGGACTGGATGTGTTTCCAGTTGGCTGCCAGATGCTGGGAATGGAGAAAAGGAGTGATCAGAGACAGGGCAGCAACACACACACACACACACACACACACACACACACACACACACACACACACAACCACACACACACAAATCATCACATCACTGCATAGCTAAAACACATCAAGCCAATGTCTCTCTGGGCTAACAGCAGCAAACCAAGCATAAAATACCATCTTAATTAAATTAAGCGTTTACTTTAGAAACATCTCCTCACAATTAATTCAATCAGCAATGTACATGATGCTACTGCCAGGGGAAGATTAGCAGGCTTAATTAACAGGGTATGAATGTTTATAGAGTGAGAACATACATTTGGTGCATGTATACACACACAGTGATGTAAAACTAAACGAACTCAGAGGCACTAATTAGTAGTGTTGTGTCAGGTCTCTAAAAGATGTTCAGCCAAGATGTCAGCACAGACATGACATCTACACTGAATAAGAAAGAAATTACAGAGTGCTATCATCTAGAAAAGATGTGCTTTTTTAAAGTTTCTGGTGTGGCAGAAAGAAGTTAAAATTATTTGGAGATATTGAGAATAAAAGCTGTGATACCCTGGAAAAAACAGTAATGTAGAAAATTGGCCTTTATAGCTTAAAGAAAATAAAATATAGAACTTAATTATCTAGTCCTCTGAAAGCAAGATTAAACTGCATTAAATGAATTAATTTTGTATTGTTTATATTTCATAAATACCCCACTCAAACCAAAAGCTCCAATGTTTCCCACTATACTACAAACCTTACATTATGCTGCTCTATTCACAATAATTCCAGGTGCAAAACATGACCCCCCCCCATTTTAAAACATAACATCACCACATTTTTAACTTTATATATTTAAACTAGCTATAATGTTTATAGTAGTGATTATATATTTGGTTGCTGCTACATGCACATAATTAATGTTTCTAACTTTGTCTTTTTTTTTCTTATTGGTGTGGCTGCATTTTTATTATTCTCATCTGTCTGTCTCCATCTTTGTGCTGCTCCCAACTGCTCATCTGTTTCACATGCTTCTGCTGATTTCCTGTTCATCTCTCTCACTATCTCTTTCAACTATTCCCTTCTGTTCATGTAACTTCTCTAAAGATTTTATTTTTTATTTTGCTCAGTTTTTTAAAAACAGATTCAAAAAAACAGATTTCGACTGAAGTTTGTGACTGAATGGGAACCAGAACTTTACTGTAAAAGCTGAAATGTAGAAACATGATATTCTTTTAACCCTCAGCTATAGTTTTCAACAACTGACCTTTTTTTAAATTGTTTATTTTCTATAGACTAAAACTCTTATATCTATATCTCATATCACATAAGCACAAGGTAAAATTTAAAGATTATGAAGTAAACTTTATTTTGATTTTTATAAAAATCAGATGGAATCATGTACATCCAAAATCTATTTGTCTTATACAATTTAATTTAGAAGGCATCAATAAATCTCTCACTCTGAAACAGAGAAAAAAAGACAAAAAAGAAAATTCGAGAGAGCAGTATTAAGCAAGAAAGATATAAAGAGAAAGCAGCATTTGGATTTGAGCAGCATCACCTGAGCTCTGCTTCGGGAATTCTCCAGCTGTCTGAAACGCCGGGCCTGCAGGGCCTTCCTGACACAACGCATCTGATTGTGCATCAACCATGACATAGCAATGGTCCCTGCCGCCCACTTGCGTCGGCAGTGGCGCAGGTAGGCTGTCCGGGCTACATAGCGCCTCCAGCAGGACTGGATCTGGATGGCAGCCGCCTCAATGCCTCCTTCTCCCTTGTAGCGTTGACCTGGGCGTAAGACCAGACCCAATACCTCCTCCTTGTTTTCAAGTACTGATAGGAGTCCAACCCCTGGAGGACCCTTTCTCCTACCATTATCTGAACCATGGGCAAATTCCACTAGCCGTTCTCCATTTACAATGGCTAAAGGCACAGCAAAGTCCCTAAGCAGCTTTTCTAGGGGCTCCAGAGCATATACCACACTGCTCCAGCACAAGCTAAAGCTTTGCTTGAAGAGACAGAAATCAGCTGCAATTGGGTTGATCCTTCCCTCTGTGATGTTAAAGGAGTATTTGCCAATGTTACCTGGAACTGGCACAGGTGGATTCTACAGAAAAAAATGAAACTAGTGAAAGGCAGCTTAGACTTTGAATATAAATGTTAAAAGAATTTACATATTGTTCGTACCTGAGGGTGTTTAGGGATAGAACTGTTGATGCCTTGCATCAGACGTGCATGGTCCATGTTCCGGGAGGCTGTGGAGGGAGGCGGTGTATTGGTGGTAGAGAATTGTGTGCATGTGCTGCCTTTTTTTGTACAGGTGCGTCCGGGTTCTGTGTCCCATTTCAGCTGCTTAGGAAATCTTGACTTTGAGTGTATAAGACCTATTGTCAGAAATAAACAGGCTTAACCTTACTCTGATCAATCTGGCATCCAGTCATCACTATCAAATGAAGTGGTAGCTGTCCCTACTATTACTACTACTACAGACTCAGTAAGGGATTCAAACCAAAAGACAATCAAAACAATGACAGAAATGGCAATGGAGCAAAACTGAAGAGAGAGTGCATAATTGCTATTGTTTTAGCAATAAGCCTTTGCAAAGTAATGGATATGTGGATGACACTTTTGTTATTAGATTTTAAGCCTCCAGGTATTCCCAAGGGCAAAGCTTTTCTTCCCGCTTACCAAATCATTCAAGACCACAAAGACCAGTCAACAATATCATAATATTGTTTTAATTCAGCACTTACCTAATACCTACATTTATTTTTTAAAATTTTGGGAGACAGAATCAGGAAAAGTTCTTAGAAGACTCTTAGAGTCTTAGAAGAAGCACTCACCTATCTTGGAAGAATATGCATTCTCTCTGGGATGAAGAGAGGCAGCCTTATGCTGGATCGACATACGAAGCAAACTTGTATCTGGTGCTGTAGAAAATGTAATTTTAAAAATAAAACTTTCAGAACATTGTGTGCCCTTGTTTAGGAAAATTTCAAGCAAGATTAGAAAAAATACAAATTATACAAAGTACAAAGCAATTTAATGTAATAATGTAAATTACAGTTAGCCATTGAATATACAGTAGTGTTCTGATTCAAGTGACACAAACAACAAACTACCACACACAAGCAATGAGCATTTATCTGGATTTTGCATGAAATAAGGAATTGTTGATGAAAGGTGTAATGTCTGTTTACCTGTCCCTATGTCAACTTCAGGTATTGCCAGGCTGTGACGGCCCATTGGACCAAAGGCTTGAAGTCTCACTGCAGAGCCAGTGATTATTCTGTGATGTTTTTCCTGAACCTAAGATATATACATATATATAAGATCAGAGGTTGTCTATTCGATATAAATCAAATTAAACCAATGCTACCAGATCCTGGTCCTGTATTTCTTTGTCCAGCCCTAAAATGTTGTTGCCAACAATGAAAAAGCCTGGTCCTAGCTTCATCAAATTAAATGCAACATTTACAAGATGAGAGCTTAAACATGTTTAATTTAATGTGTTTTTTTCTTCTCTACAGAGATTTTATTTGAGATTTTTTAACTCATTCCAGCTTGACAATGTTTACAAAAAATAACTTTCTTGCAGAATGACTACAAAGGAGGGCCTGATACATAATTACAAACAATTCATTTTCTGAATTCATTAAGAATTTATAAGAGCCTTAAAAATAGCCCTGGCAAATTGTAAAATGTCCTGTACCCACTTACTTGTAGCAATTAATCCCAAAGTAGCCAAGATTAAAGACTGATCTTAAAATACTATAAATCAGAGCAGTCCTGTTCTTGTAACTTGTACATTTTAATGCACACTACTGTATCATAATTTTAAGATTAAAGGTAGATTTAACAGCATAAATTATGATACACAGGATAATGTATTTGAAGTTAACGCAACCTTTTTATCCATGGCTAGTCTCATTAATCATGAAACACAAAGTTTTGTGCTGCTGATCCTCCAGACTTGTCACCTAATGTCCTCTCCTTCATTCTCCTCAGACCACTGAGCTCTCTGATAGACCACACGTAGTAACCAGGTGCTGGGAGAATCTTCCCTCACAGGCACACATCTGTTTCAGAGGGGGTTTGGAAAAGGTGGCACCTTTTGTAAAATTGTTAAAATGCAAAAGCTCATTCCCTGGCACGGGCAATGGATTTGAGAAGAGCTGGCCAGCACTGCAGGAGAAGACAGCAGGCAGAGAGCCAGTGTGTAGCAGTTGGGGAAGCAATGGCTCTCTTATTGGCATGCTGGACCAGGTACCCCCACCCACTCCTGAGACAGCTGTAAACCAGTAGCCCATAGCACAGCAATCAGACACCTGTTTCTTTAGAGAATGCTGATGTGCTGCAATCTGCTGCTTTCTGTGACCAGTTCTTCCATTTCACCTATATCAGAGTGACAGTCTTGGTCTCTATTTCTCACGTCAGGTATAGATTCCCAAACATATATTGGAAAAGAAACTGTGTAAATTATACCTAAAAACGAATGCTGACCTTTGCAAAGAGGAATTTGTTTCCTGTGACAAGTGTTGGCTGTCATCACTTATCCAAGTGACCTTTATGTCATTGTCCCTCTGAGCATGAGACCTGAAAAATCTTTTAATACAAATCTGTACCATCACTCTTCACTCCAGCATAAACTATCAATTCTGGGGATTAAGGGAGACAGTATCAAGTAAAGGAACAATGATACCCAATTCATCTTAGCTGTAGCAGAAGCTCTTGTAATACCTTCTAATCAAATCTTTCCTGAGACATGTGCTGTATGTTGCAATTATTATCAACAAAGATTCAGGGCACAGGAATCAGTCACTCACTGCACAAAGCAAATAACTGGGGGAAAGGATAGTTTAAGACTTAATGCACTGATTGGTGTCTTTTCCAGCAATAAGACTGAAGTGTGATGAGAAAATCTGCTCCATAACTAGGAGTGCCAATATACTAAATGTAGCCTTCTTTCCTTAAAAAATAAGAAGTTCAGGTTGTCCTGAGTGTTTGGTTTTATAAAGCCACAGTTGAATAAACTGTCATCCACTCCATGACTGTCATGTAGACTACTCAATCTGTCAACAAATTGCATTACATGATGGTGGGAGAAAAAAAATCCTCAAAAGAAATCCTCAATTTCACAGAGACTGTGAATAGATCTAGTGGCCAAAACCATGTTGTATTTCATAAATGTCATTTAACCCTTTATTTTTTCAGGTGATCTCTTTTTCAAGAGACCTTTGTACAAGAATAAACATATACAGTTTTAATATAGACATACACACAGAATAGACATACACACAGAAAATGTAAGGCAATCTGTAATACTTAATCTGAGCTCTGTTAAGTGTTATTTCCATGGAAAACATGCATGGCACGAAAGGAATAAATAATAACAACTAAAACTAAACTATCCTACATCCATAGTCAGATTACTTACTGCATGCGTGGTCCTCTTGTGGACATCAGGCAGTGATATCCCACATCTCTGGTAAATAATAGCTCTGTTTTTTGGGTGAGCAGGATTACACGGCAAATGCATGGCCAACGGTGACTTGTGCTTAATGAGAAAGGTAGGGGAAGTTTCAAAACTTTAATAAAAATGAGATCTACTGTAGAAAATGTAATATCAATATTAAACATGTAAATGTATATATTCACTCAGTTGTATTATGTTACAGGGAAAGGAGTATCAATCCTTTTTTCCAAAAATATTTATACCAATAGCGGAGGAACAGAAACACCTCTCTCAACACTTCTCTAAAACTGTTTCAATAAAATCCGAACATTATAACTGCCATGAAAGTAGGATTTATTGCAGTACTGCTGTATTGTACAGTGCATTAGTTCTAGCAAGGTTTACCTAATAAACTGCCAACTGACTTTATTTCTGCTAAGGAGAAAAGTGATCATGTTTTCTTTTTCCTTGTGCTCCTTCAATCACACCTTGTCTACTTTTTTGTCTTGCCTTTTTTAATATGTGATACTACAGAATAGTTGAATTTTAAAATTCACCTACCTCGAGCTTATATTTTACCGTCAGTCTATATTATCAAGTAAAAAGGAGTATCCAGTTGTGAATGTGTATAGTCCTCTACCTTTGCCCCAGGTGAGGCCCCTGGAGGGTCTTCCCTTTGTGGATGGATATCTGGGAAACTCTCCAGAGCAGGATACCTGTGTAAAGTCTTCGTTTCAGGCTCACAATATCCATCACCAGACTGTATGCAGTTCTGGACATATTTCTTCAAAGTTCTACAAGTGAGACGTTTAAGGAAAGTTTCCCCACTGTAGACAGTAACTTAGTAGAAACTTATGTAGGCGACTCCTTACCCACCATTTGGGAATCTGCACTGTCTTCTTTTGTATGTCCTCGATTACTGGAAGAACCAGCAGCTGCTTAGTCAGGGTTGTCAGATAATCCTCCACATGGTTCTATTTACAATTAATGGACGTAGAAATGGTCAGCCACTTTTGCCTGATGTCTGTCTAATTTCATTGTCATCAGTGGTCATTCTGCGTGAAACATCCTCACCCTGATGCTGCTCTCAGTCCTGCGAATGGCATTGTCCAGGGCTTGAATGTCCAATGCACTGCCCTTCTCAGTTACGCCGATTTTCTCAATAGTACGTCTGAGTTGCCTCAGATCATTCTGAACCTGCGATACACAGTTCTGTCATGTACACACGGTGATAACTGGCCTAAAAACAGCCATCGACCATGACTTTAAGTAAATATTGGGACTTTTGCTAAATTTCTGCCCTTGGGGCTTAAAAATAAAGACAAATGTTAACAATTTATAAAATATTTAATTGTTTACGTCAATTTATTACGCATTTTTGTCATATTTTAGTCAACATTAACTTAAGCTTACTTGTGAAAATAACTAGCCGTAGGCGTTAGGAAGTTTTCTCCGGGAAATTTGAATTGCTGAGATAAATTTGACATTACCTGGACTAAAACTGCTCCCACCTTATATTCGTTTTTAAGCGTATCGGAC
The DNA here is from genome assembly GCA_016859345.1 of Istiophorus platypterus. NCBI lineage: Eukaryota > Metazoa > Chordata > Actinopteri > Istiophoriformes > Istiophoridae > Istiophorus > Istiophorus platypterus. The sequence continues at coordinate 17,365,631 of CM029121.1, read as the reverse complement.
ATTTCTGGAATATTATATTATTCCTTAAACACGTGTGGCGATATAATAATTACGATTTGTAATCGCTAACTACGGTCACCAAGCCAGTTAGCTGGTTACCACGGCAACGAGAAGCTAGCTAACCTATGTTGTGTTTTTGCCCCGAGATTGTCTGTCAGGCACCTACCACCCCCTCGCCACAATCGTACTAATGGGAGATAAAACAATTCAGAGCGGGGCCAAATTTTTGTTTTATCTTATGCATTTACGAAAACGTTAATCATTCATTTGGCAGAGCTTTGACGAAGAGATTGCTTTGCCTGACAGACAAAACCCCAGGGCGTAATACCGATGCCCTCTCATAAGCATAACAAACATTTAGCGTCCTTGTTAATATCGCCATGAATGCAAATTACATTTAGTGACTACGTCAGATTTGTGAAATGTAATTAACTAATGGAAACGCACACAAATGTATCGAAGAGCGTTGTTATTTTTTAAAAAAGGCTCTGAGCCCTGTTTCTTTTGCGAAACGCTGCACCGGAAGAGACCGCCGGGCGGCTCAGTCAGGGGTGAAAGGTTGTCAAAGTTGGTTAACGTCTAAGCTAGCAGCTGGAGAATCCTGCCCTGAAATAAACATTTTAATAATGTCAGCTGCAGAGGAAACCACGGAGATCACCATCCCCTGCGTTCTCGTCACTAGCTGTGACAGCGGTTTTAAGGAAGAGGAGCTGATAAAACGTAAGTTTAGCAATGGTCAACCTGCATGATTTGGCAATTAGGCTAACGTTAAAACAAAGCTAACTCTCGCTTAGCCTACATTTCGCTAATGCAGGTTAATACGTCTGCCCGAGCTTGTCTAGTTTTATAGTCAAGCAATTTCCTTTTAACGGGCTGATGTAAAAACGGCGATGCTACGGCTCTCGTATAAGATTTAGCGCACGTTGTTTCTAGAGTTAGCAGGCTGAGCAACGAAGCCCGAACCTAACGTCTCTGTGTGATTTTTTTAACATATGTGTTTTTTTGCCTCAGAGATCCTGAGTACGCAGACTTTGCCCGAGCCGACCAAGCGTGAGGAAACAGTAGCCTGGTATCCCTGGACAATCAACAACAAATATTATACGGCAGATGTTAGGCTATGTGTTGTGCCAAGCACTTTTCAGATGTCGTCAGAGATTGCCCAATCCATGCAAGCTTTCATCGCTTATTTTGACAGTACAGTCGTGCGTGATTTTATATATTTTTTATTTTAAATCCCAGAAGTATATCCACTGAAACAAGTGTAACATTTAATATATCTGCATGGGTCTTTGCAGAAGGATGGCTTGGAAAAACTACATCCTTGGATATCAGTGGTGGAAGATCTTGCTCCAGAGGTGCTCATTCTGGTGTGTGACCGAGTCTGTGAAAAGGGTTAGTTCTCCAGCGCTGTGTGATGACTGTTTGGTTTTCAGAAAGCACCAGAATACAAATTTTGCAGGACATTTGTTGCCCTCTGAAATTTGATTCATATTCCAGGTGTCACTAGACATGATGCGCAGCAGTGGTGTTTGGCTCATGCCTTTGAGCTGGTAGAGCTCAATCCTCAGGAGCTGCCAGATGAAGATGGTGAGTTTCACAGGCAGTGGAAATTGCAACGGCACTGCACACTTTTATATGTTTTCATTCATTACATTTGCTATTATTGTACTTTCATTCACACTGTCTTCGATTCCTTTATCAGATGACTTTCCAGAATCTACAGGAGTAAAGAGAATTGTCCAGGCTCTTAATGCTAATGTGTGGTCCAGTGTGGAGATGAAGGATGGTGAGAGGAAATTACCAACACAATTACCGATTGCCCCCCCCCACACACACACACAAACACACAATGTATAATGTATGCCTTTATATATGGCATATCACAGTTTGTATCTCTCTCTCACAGGGCACAACCAGGGGTTTGGTCTAATGAGCAGTTTGGTGGCCTCCAGACACAACAATCCAAGGACCTGCCAAGATCCACCAGTCAGTAGCTATTTTCTCTTGTAACCAATTTTATTTACATCAACTTTAATTTCATTTACATTCACAATTGTTTTTTTATGTTCTCTTTGTCTTTGATAAAAACACCATTCCATATTCATGTAAATAGAAGTTTAAAACTGTCAAGGAGGCATGCTAACCCTAGCTCCTTTTCTGTGGCAGTCTTCCAGCTCGCCAGTAGATGTCACACTTGTTAATGAAGAGGCCAACAATACAGAAAGTAGAACAAACACAGACACACAAGAGGACACAGTAGTTGGTAAATGAAAAGCTCCTGATGGAATCTGTTTTTGACATCTAAAGTAATTTTCTCCTCAAAAACTGATGTTAATCCTGTTGGCACATTGGGGATATGTATCATTACCTGTTAAGTTATTATTCACTTTCATTGATTTTCTCAGATGCAATGACTGATTTGGACATTCAGGAACTCGCTAATCTGACAGCTGGAGATGCAGATGTGGACAACTTTGAACGACTCTTTACCAAACTAAAAGAGATGAAAGGTAATGGGGTAATGAAAAGCAAACGCTTCCCCTTGCCAGCACACAACAAAAAATAGCCGGAGCCTGTTTTTCCTTTTTAAAACTTCCAAAAAACTTTTTTCATATATGCTTTTTGCTCTCTTTGCTCGTATGGAGGTCAAATATTTGCACAGCTAATGCCATTTATAATGATTTGGTCTCTGATTTTTAACCTGCAGACAAAGCTTCTTCATTGCCTCACGAGCAGAGAAAGGTTCATGCAGAGAAGGTAAGCAACTGTATAAACCACAAGATACCAAGCTTGGACATGTTAATTTTCATAGTTTCATAATTTTCATGTTTGACTATTCTGATTGTATTTAAAGTTCTTGTTTGGAACAGAGTATCACAAACTGATAATAACTAGTATTTGCATAACCTCACACCATTATCAAACTAGTCACTCCATGCTTAAGATACTAATGTGATGATTATCACATTAATCATTAACATTAGTTAAATTGATAATGTGATATGAAAATATTGCCTTACAAACACATTATTAGTGATGACCCAAGTACCTCTGCTACATTTTTGTAGAAATCCTTGATTGGCTCAATCAGTTAAATAAATTTTTCATGGAAAATCTTATCATTTAAATTACACTAAATGTTGTTTCCAGGTAGCCAAAGCATTTTGGATGGCCATCGGTGGCGATGTAGATGAGATAGATGGGTTATCATCGGGTGAGGAAAGCTAAGTTTTCCTTTTTCCTATCATCCTTCCTTCCTGGGACCCCCACAAGCTCCGGTGCCCTTTCACCTATGACCTGCCTCTTGCACTTGGAAAGTGGAGATGCTTACAGATGGCACTGTAGGCATAGTCTTGTTTAGAAACTTTTGATTATGAAAATGAAATGATTGCAATACTAGTGTATCGTGAGAAGCAGATGGATATCTTTAATAGGGAGAGAAGATTGCCAGCAAGTGGCCCTGACCCCCAATCTTCTCCCCTGGGTCCCTTCACTACACTTAAGTTCCAGAGTGAACCTCAGCACAAGATGATGGTGCAAGTGGAAAAACATGAAATTAAATTATGTGGGTTTTGATTCATGTATTTGTCCTTTAGGTACAATTGTCACATATATTTTCAGGTGACATGATGTGCCTTATTCTTAGAAGAGTTGTAAGCTATGTAATCCACATTCTGTTGAGTCAACATAAAGATCTGATTTTAAATTTTTTTGTTCTTTAGCATGAGTGTGGCTTATTGTGTAGACAAGACAGTTGCACCACCTGGGTACATAAAGCTCAACTCATTCTTATACAGAAAAATAACAGGACACCTGTATGCTGCAATGGAGTACCTCTGCAATAAATATATATAATAATAATGTCATAAATCTGTAGTTCAGTCTTGGTTCTGCATTGGACAGCATTATATTGAAAGGTGTTTGATGTTTTGTCTCATTTACACTGCAGAGGAAATGTAAAAAACACCTGACAATATTCCATCCAACAAAATACCACCACAAACTGCAACCTTTAAAGTTGCCCTGGGGTTGAATCTGAGTTTCTCAATGATAACATTTATTACAGCATTGTAATACTGGATTGCATTAATATATAGCAGTTTTTTTGTAATCACTGTTTATTAACAAGCCATTGGCTTTTAGTTTGTTTTACCCAGTCGCAATTTATTAAATTTTCACAGATAACAAAACAATCGTCATTTGAGAACAAATATTAGGCTACATGAAATAAACATGTACATAAAACTTAGAACAGAAACCACCAACTGAGAATATCATGGAACACAAGTACTGATACAGATTTACTAACTACCTAATGCACTGTAGTACACAGTATGTCTGTTTAGCACCATGTAACATTTTAAATAGATAACATGGTTGCCTAGTCTTATGTACTGTAAGTATGTGCAAGATCAACATGGTGGCTTCATGGACAATGACCAAGGGACAGTGAGCATATTACACAAGTCTTATATTGTAGCAATGTACATGTAATATACAGTATTTATTGGACAAGCAAATTACCACTAGAACTAAAGCTTTACACTGATCAACACATTAAACTCGAAGTGCATCATTTACCCACAAGGAGCATAGTGTACTACTGGCTAACAGCTGTTAATATGTGAAAGACCTGCATTTATGTTTTCACTCCATACTTTCATCGATGGATGAATCACTGCTACCCGGTAGTCCTCACAATGAAATCACACGGTGCCTAAATTCAATCAGTCCACTATGATCACTCATACTGTCTGTCATATGCAATGACAGTGATAGCTGGTACCGTCATCCTATGTGTTACGCTTACGAACCAGTTGACCCAAGTTAGAAAAGACTGCAGTTAAGCAGGCCAAGTTTTGGGCCATTAAAGCAAAGTCTTTTAGTGAATCTACTCATGCCGGAGATCAGTTAGGTCCACTGTTTCAAGCAATGCATGACTACAAGAAATCACAAGCTATAAATATTTATGTACAATCATATTGAGGCAATAATAAAAATATATTCCCATGCAGGACAGTATGCAAAAATAACTTATAAAATGTCTCTTTCACTGAGCAAAATAGTTTTCATACAAGGGTTTTTGTCAAGAAACAATGGTGCTAATGTCTAGATTTTGTTTAAAATAGATAAAATACCAATTAAATGATCAATCAGATAATTGATGCTTTCATTAATACAGATAAATCAATATGGGCAAAGTACTTTGTACTTAAAATGTTAATTAAATATATTCTATTTAATAACTACTCAGAATTACATTTTTCATGTTAACTCATGGTCCAATTGATAAATAAGCTTCCCAATTCAGTGATTACAAAGAGTGGTTCGGGACACTGACACACCAGTGATTGTATTCATAATTTTAGCTAATTCATAGAATCAAAAACGTTTTACAACATGTCAATGATGACCAAGGTGAAACTGTGCCATAGCTCCAACTTGGAAAACAAACATTTCAGTCCCCTTTATTAAAAAAAAAAAAATAGCACAGACGTGATGTCTGAATGAATAATGACGGAAATGTGGTTATTATTTTGGAACCTACTGCAAATACCATTTGGTTGCCAGTTCATCACATGAAAAGAAAGCAATGTACAAGTCCTAAAATAACCATCAAATGGAGAAATGGGGGCACTAAATGGTACTAAGGAAAGTGCTGTACATATGAGGTGAATTGTTAAGAGAACGAGGGAGGAGAGTAAATTGACGTTTTGATGAATGGCGTCTCTTTCCTTATTATCACTGACAGACGCTTGAGTTTTCCTATGTGGTTTGTGTTTAAGTGTGTTGATGGGACGGAGAGCTGCTCCTATGATACACTGGAGCAGTGGATGCTGGGAGAGCCCATCTGTGTGAGGACCTTGTCCAGCCACTGCAAAGGGCCATTGAGATGCAGCTCTATCCAACAGGGGGTGCTGGTCACTGTTTGACGTCTGCAGGGTACAGGGGAGAAAGACAGCATAGTTGTTCTTTACAGATAGCCTTTCACAATACATCACAGTACCACACAATTAAAAATCACTGTGAGGCATTTTATTTTTAATATAACTTAATTAAAGTCAATGCAAAAATATTTAGTCTGCTTAAGCATTTTTAGTTGAATTTGCATCAACAGCCAAACCATTTCTACTGGCTACTGCTGAAGTCATTCAAGATTCTATCAGGTGTTTTTCTCCGAGGTACTTGGTTCCAAAAATATAGCTTGCACGACTCATACTCCAGTGGGAATCCCCCTCGCACAGGGTGTCAGAAATGGGTTCACCTCCCACTTCATGTCCCCAGATCACTGCATGCCTGCTGCATTCTTCCTCTGTTACTCAACCCTCTCTTGCCTACTTGCAGCTGCACCCTCCCCCATCACACTTTTTTTCTTCCTTTACATGTTTGCTGTCATCTGGCTGCAAAAGCCTTTCATCATTCTTTTTCACCCCCAAATTGAACTGAGTGCAGCAGACTCAGGGAAAATAAAAGGGGTGACGATCCTTTAACTTTGAACTGTCTGAGACATTTACAGTAGCATATCAGTGATGTGACAGTAAGAGAGTCACTTGCTGGGTCAGTTAAACATTACTTTTCACTTCTTTGGGTGTCTAGTATAAGGATAGCATCTGCTGGTCATATTCTATGTTGGCAAATTTGGTTGAATCCCAAGCTCTGAATTCTAAAAATAAGACATAGTTCTAACTGAATTGCCACCATTTAATATGCTTAGTGGAAAAAGGATGAGATATATTTTAATCACTCTAATATGGCATCTCTAATCATAGTATTTCTAGTTGTCTGCACAACTTATGCCAGCACTTAATCATATGAATGTGACCTGGTTTGACCTTTCCAGTGCCATGTAACTACCCTTTGTCATTTTTAAGCCTTTAACTGTTATATATTACTATGTATTCATTAAATAACAGAAACAAATGTAATGAATTGAACTACTGCTACATATTATATGTAATATAATTTGATTTTAAGTTTTATTTACCTGTATTCAGCTCCCCAACCCTTTACAAAACTCATGCGAATGGTACACATCCTTGTGAGTTGGTAGACAGCCTCAAAGCCCTGATTGACTGACTGGGCAAGCAGAGCAGCAAACTCCTGGTTGTTGAAGATCTTCAGGTTGCATCCTGACAAACAAAAGATTTATTATTAGGCTTACTAGCACTGAGAAGCATGTAAATGTTGAAGTCAGTGGGTCTTTGCAAATCAGTTATGCTTGGGTCCCTTTGCCTCCAATGGCTTCATGTGTATGTACAAATCCTCTCATGCCAACCTGGAGGGATTTTGCAGACAGTGGCAGGATGCCAGCCGTAGCGCTGGTTGCAGTTGGGACTCTGGACAAAGATGGCACTGTCACTAAGACACTCTGCAAACACCTCTCCCCCAATATAGTACAACCTCACACCTCGTCCTGGAAAGAGAAGAGAGAAGATTGTAGCTCAGTGCATAGAGTACTCCTGATGATGTCACGCACAAATATAAAACAAAAATCAGTATCCGAATCAGATTTATTGTCACTTCCATAATATACATTCAACATAAATGGAAGCTTGGTGGTATTTGTCACATTAAAAAAAGACACGTATTTAAAAAGGACACATGAAGTTCATTAAAAGAAAAGCATTAGCATTGGTATAAAAGTGCTGATGTACAATGTACAGTAGCACTTTACAGTGTTATTTAATGAGGTGATGCATATGTAGGTGTGTGTGTGTACATACACAAACATACACATACATACACAAACACACAGTATATATCATCCCACGGATGATATAGATCTGTGAAATAAAATGAATACCTATGTGTCTGCGCGTGAGCTCTACTGCTGAGTTGCGGTTGACGTTGGACAGCAGACCAAGACAGAAGCGCTCAGAGTTGGAGGGGTCTGTGAATCCATCTACTGTGAGGGAGGGCTGGGAGGCATGGAAGGTCTCGCCTACACGTTGGTTCAGCTCATAGTAGGAGATAGAGCACCAGAAGGCAGATTCGCAGTATGTCACAGGTTGCAAGTCTGCGTGAGCAGAAAGGTGGGAGGTCAGCTGAAGATAAATTTACAGGGGTATAAGCTCGAGTAAGGGCCATGAAAAAAGAATTAAGAAGTTGACGAGAACAGGTAAACTGCTTTATGGTCAAACAACCATTTGACTGTAAGGATGCATACTGTAGGTAATGATCCCTTTGATTTCATTTCAATTGCTCTTTCCCACGACCCTCACTGCCCCAGCCAGGAATAGCCAAGACATGACGTGCATAATTTTTTTTTTTTTTAAACAAATGACCTCCTGGTGGCTTTCTACATAGATAGAATAACCTGGCAACCGGATGTTATTATTATTGCATTACCTTGAGCTGTCTGTAGCTAGCTTTTCCACAGACAAGGACAGACCATAAACAAAGACTCCATTCATACCATACTTACTTTGTTACCCCTGAGGCTAATCCTCCCAGACATAGTCCACTGCTCATGTATATTGCTCATCTGTTTCTCCCACACAAGCTCACCCCTACAAAGATATTCTAATCTAACAGTCTGGGGACTTCATATAGTATGAACAACACCATCACTAAGACATCAGCAGTTTTTGGTTCACTGGCTTTTTCAGTAAACTGACAAAGAAAAAAAATAAAGTATGCTGATGAGTTGTAATGTCCCTGATAAAAATCAGAAGAATATTATCCTACTGCTGAATAAATCCCTCATAGTAAGGATTATTCCTCTGCAGGAGTAATTTTATAGATATCTGCTCTGACAGGACAGGGCATGTGCACCTCTGTACAATTATTGAGTAGAGGGAGGTGGGGATGGGGGAGGGGATGGGTCCATTGTCGCTGGGTAACTCAGGTTAAAAGGTCGGTGGAACTGGCCCTACATGTATGCTATTACTGTCACATCTAGAGCATACATGGTATACAGTAAGTTCCTTTGCCAACTGAGCCACCAGGAAGCCCTGGAAAATAATTCTAATTTCTACCACAGCCACTGAGAATTCTTGGTTCTGACTGGCAGGTATTTATTTATGTCCAGTAACAGGACAGCAAAATGATGCACTTCTGAAACAGATGTTTCTTTGACATTTTAAATTGAAGAGTTTGTATTGTTTTGTTTGTGTAACCAATGCAAAATTAGATAAACAGTCTAATGTGAACAGTACAAATTTAATTTCAAACCTGGCAGATCCTCTCAAAAATCTTAATGTCCAAATCAACCAATTTTAAGAGGAGAAAAGGGGCAACACCTTATAGCTCTGGGTTTGTAATTTAAAAAAAAAATGTATTGTGGAGTCATTCGTCATTTTTTTGGAAAATGGCCATTTTATAAACAGGATTATTCTTACTTTACTTTGCCAGCTATGACTAAGTTGTTTTCTGGGGGGTTTTTTGATTGCTAGAGCATACATATGATGTCAGTGTTCTATCATAGGCAGAGCAAACAGTCAAAATGAGTCAGATAGCAGCCTGCACAAACTTTGAAGACTAACCCACTTTAGCTTTCTTACAGTCTCTTTCTTATCTAACTTACAAACATGGACACATCCTATGGTGAACACTTGCATTCTGGCAGCCTGCCGCTGCTGCCCCTTAAATCAGACACCTACAGGCCCCTCTAGCTGACTGAGAGGAAAAGGAGCATTTCTGATACTTCCCTGAAGAACTTTTCTTTCTTTTAATTATACAAAACTATTAACAATACATTTAAAACCTCATTTACTTTAATTTACATTGCAAAAAGGATAAATGTGATTTCAGTTGGACTTTAAATCATCACTGCCAATTATATGAGTGCACATAATGATTGCTATGCTCTGTAAGAAAATCTACCCCCCTCAGTTTTGCTTACCAAGATTATTATTTGTGGGTGACACAGGATTGGGCGACAAGCTGGGTGAACCTGAAATAGAGTGGTAATACAGGGCTGGGTCATGATCACAATAAGGCATAATTAGAACAGCATGAGCTTGAATTGTGTGTTACATTCACTTGTCTCACCTGTATCCATGCTTTGGTTGAGCTGGTGATCATTTGTCTCACCATCCTCACTTAGATACCCTGGTGGGGGAGTTTCTGTAAAACACAAACACATGAGAGGATTACATACACCTTTCAGGTTATATATATTTTCTGTTACTGACATGAAAAGTTTTTGTGACTTTATGAGGGCTTTTTGGTACATTTTAGACCAAACTTGGATCTTTAGAGGCAAAAATTGCAATATAACCAGCATTTACTGTTAATTGTGAACAGTAGATTCAGGGATATAACTATATTGGACAGTCCTTTCCAATAAGAGTTTTTGGACTTGCAAGTTCTGCCTTCATAATGAGAGTCCCAGTTTTTCTCACCAGGAATATAGTTACTCTGAGGCTCAATGCCAGCGGGGAAGTTGGTGTTCTCGGGAATGGATGGACTGTAGTCATCCAATGGTGGAAATACCGCTGGGATATCAGTATGTCGTGGCACCAGGACAGGAGGCAAAACTGGAGACACACGGATACATTCATTAAGGACATATTCAGTTGTGTATACTTTATGGCAAAAGCATTATCCTAAATACAGTAATTTGGAACATGTAGCAATTAACTGTACTCACTTGGTGTCTCCACCCTCTGGTAGTGGTAGGGGTTGACGCAAACTTCGTCCTTCTTGGTGTGGAAGGCAAATTCACAGTGGTCGACTGCTCTCAACTCATGGTGGGACTGCAGATCTGGCCAGCGCCACAAGCGGCAGTAGATCACATGAGGAAGACCTTTTCTGTGGGAGACTTGAAGACGCCCATCTAAAGACCTGGAAGATACCATCAGAGAGACTGTCATGAAAAATGCAGAGTAAAAGTTATCTCTCTCTGTTGCTTTGCTCTATGCTCTGACTATTACTTAAATATAAATAGGATATAACATTTAACATATTACCTAGTTATGGATAAACCACCATTAACAGAGGATAGAAAACCAAAGCATTTCACAAATATCAGACCAATTCAAAGTACGTTTTTTCATATACTACTTACAGAGTTTTTGCTTTTTTTATTTACAGTATTAACATAAGTATGAAAGAGTCTATTTTATGGCAACCATTTCCTCTGTCCTTTCCACATAGCAGACCCAGTCGAGAAAACACTAGCTGTCTGAAAAATCCGAAAATTCAAACACTTAATGCCATGTAATAATTTCAGAATACAAAAAAAAAAAGGCCGGGTCTACTGGAATGGTGTTAGTAATGTTCAAATGCAAAAACTGATGAAACCTTCTATAAACAGTATTTATGTACCCGCGATGTGTAGGACCATATATGTTTCCATGAAACTCAAATGACTAAAAAAGTACATAGATCTTTGATCTTTGCCCTCACATAGAGTCCAGTCTAATGACAGGTTCTTTCCAGTCAACCTCATCATTAAGCCGTCAGACCAGAATCATATGGCTCTCATTCTTTACTATGGCCTTGCATCCCATGAGGTGCTGTGTGTCAGAGAGGATTTGGGCTCAAGGAAAACAAAACCTAGCTTGGAATTAGTTTTAAGGTGACCAACAAAGTATCTTTTAGTATTGTTAATTAATATAATTTAAACTAAAATATTGTCATTTGCAATAAACAGACTAGTTTGATGACAACAACAAACAGTTGACAAAAACAACAGACAACTAGAGGCAACATTTGGATTTGGCCTATTGATTACTCTAATCTCAGAGGGAATTAAAGAAATGATCACCTTGCATAGACATAACAGTTTTTATTTTTTTAAATAACAATCTTTAATGAAAAAAAGCAAATGTTCCTGTCATAGCTGTGTTATCTATGTAAAATGAGCAAAAGATTGCTGGACTGAATCAAATAAATAGTCTAATTTTACTATTAGGATAAATGTGTTTTAGCTTACATTGCCGACATTATGACTTACAGAAGCGTTTTTTTAGAAGCACTGATTACAACAAGCAAGCCTGAGCTTCTCATCTCAATTCAGGTGACTGCAAGTCAGTCAGTAGTGATTCACTATCTTTCTGCCTGACTACAAAAACCACAATTAAATTAAGGTTTTTCTTTCATTTATTAAATTTCATGCACTGAGATCCACAGCTGCATTAAGAAGGGGATCACCTCTTAAGTTATGACTAGTCTGTTTAAAACTGACAACAGGCTTTGAAACAGTTTTCAACAGTCACAAAAAAATGCATGTCTCAAGAAAAGAAGCTAAATCGGACTGAGACGGACACTCTTCAGGTTTGACACCTAAACAGTTGGACACATCCTTTGACCACACACTACGCACCACCATCTCTGCCTGCTTAACAGACAATTCAGTTCAAACTTTCACTACATCAGTACAAACCGCTAAAGAGGTGGCTTTACACTCATTTTCCAGCATTGCCTCCTGCATAGAGGGTGTATTTGTTGGTTCAGCTTAGGTCAGCATTCCCATGCCTTTGTTGAGACTGGCCTGGGCTGTGTTCTGTTTCCCTGATTTGTCACTCCAACACGATGAGCACTCTGACACACAGCTGGACCGAGGCAACCCCCAGATAAAACAACACCTACACAGCTGCAAACCTGCTCGATTCACGAGCATCCCAACATCAATCCAGCACCTCTTTTCTTTAGAGAATCCTGAGTGGAAGAGAAACCACTTTCTGTCAAAAAGTAAAATCAACTGGCCCTTTAATTGTTGTTACACAAACAGTGTGTACTGTCCAGTTCCTCCATATGGAGAAACTAATTAAGAAGAGTAACAACAATGAAACATTTAACTTACATGCACTACAGTTTTACAACACAGATAAACAGGAAGCCATGAAAGGTCTAAGCTAATTGCATCATTATATTCTGCAAAAATAAACTATGATATTTAATAAAAAATAAGAGTTAAAATTCTACAATTTAAAGTCTAAAAATATGGATTTTTGCCCCCTTTACCTAACAAAGGAAAAACAAAGTTCATAATCATGTTTACAATCTCTCCATATACTACAGAGGGCAATCAATTGATCTGCTACAAGATAACACAATGCAGATGTATTAGTACATTAAATTTCCTGCTGGCTGAGTCCACTTTAGGTGCAAGCACCTCAGGCCTGTATTTGAACACTTTTAAATGCTGACAACCCCCTTCTCCCTAAGCTATAATAGAGGAGGTGATCAAAGTAAAGCACAAAGTAGGCATGCTGTAGTACAGAGTCACTGAGTCCCAGTATCCCCAGTAGATAGCAAAACAGCTGGTATTCTGTAAACCTACAGTCTCTGTACCTACTGAGATTGAGCCACAATCCAAACAGTGGCCCACGCCCTCCCTAGAGCCTGGAGCACATTCCCAAGTACTGAGAGAAGGTTTTTAATGTAGGTTACCTCCCATGCTCTGACTTCTAGACACATCATGATGGGGGATTCCGAGATTCATTAACAATGAATTAACAAGCTGCGTGATGAAATATTCCAAAAACGTGAAGGATGAATAACAATTACAGGAGTTACTGAAGGGTGCATTCAAGCTCCCTCTGCACCATCTCTTACCAGTAAGGCCAGGATGTGGACCTGCCTTAATTTACTTTGTGGAAGAACAAAGGGTAGAGAGACAAAAGAAATCCATATAAAGAGGAAAAATGGAAAGAGTGACTGTGCCAACATTAAAAGTAGTTCACACTGTAGAAATGATGTAATGTGTTTACGGGCCACTGCGTGTTGTTGTTTCTCTTTGTATTTCCTGGCTAAGTTAAAGTTGTGGTTTAAGGTAAAAAAAAAGATAAAAATAAAGTAAAACAAATAAATATATAAATATTTTAAGATTACATTTTCACATCAGGCGAGGACAACAGGTAGAACAAAGGATTCACAGCTAACGCTGTCTCATTTACAGTGTTACTCTTGGAATGAGACAGTGTCCCCAAGTAAGACAATTACGCTGCACGATATTTTGCTATAAACCATATTTTATCAGCTTTTTGTTAACCGGCTCACACCGCTGCAATGCATTTCTTGCATCAACCTTCAGACAAACTATGCTTGGTTGCAGACAGATGGGTATCCCATCTGGGAAGTCCCACACCGAGCCCTTATTCCAAGCTTTCCCACAGTACCTACACACACACACACACACACACACACTCCAGTCTAAACATCCTCAGTGACTCAGAGTCCTGCCTCGCCGAACCAGCCCTTCTCCCGTTCATCACACGTGTGAACCGTGGACGCACTTGTTTATGCAGGAGGAGACGTGCGGCTGCAGCCGGGGCCACCGTGCCTGCAGGAGAAACTCGCCCCAGACGTCAGAGAAACGCCACCGTCCCCTTCGCACGTTGGTGGCACTCGAGAGGGACACATCTGGTCCAAGGCTCACGCCGGTGCTGCAAAACTAACGGTGGAGTATGACATAACGGACTTAACCGTGTGTGTGTGGGGCTGTACCGTCTTTGCGCAGCGGCGTGATTTACTCGTAACCCCCAACCACCTATGCACGTAACAAATCAACAAATCTGCCGTGCATCGGTATTTCAGAATGACCGTGTGCTGTTGCCTGCTCGCCACAACAACAAACAAAAATAAACACAAAAAATGAAAACGTTTAGCAGAAACAGCGCGTAAACTTTGCATTGATGGACTAATTTTAGCTCCGGCTACTATATAGGATTGTTTATACTGTGGCAGCTAAAGCTAACCATCGGTGCAATTAAACCTCGCTGCAATAACAGGGTTTATTTTTTTTATATACATTTCAACCGATTGCTTAGATTACTAACATATTTAAGGAAACGTTAACCTGCAATAAAAGAAATCCGCTGAAGCTAGCTAGCCAACTGGCTAGCGTTAGCTGTCATCGGCTTGCTAGCTTCGCTAACAACGAGGAAGCTAGCTAGCGCTGCCTGTGCGGTTACCTGGGTATGGTTATACATTTCGTGTTGACATTCTGTGTTGTGATGGCTTTTTCCAACTCGTCCAACTGCCCGGTCTTTTTCAACTTCTTCACAAGACTTTTCACTGCCTTCTCGCACCATTTCTCCTCCTGCCCGTTCTGCTCCCCTTTCTTCCAGCCGAGGAGCCTCTTCACGATCGGAGGAGTGAACGGTAATATAGACATTTTTTTTTTTTTTTTTTTTTTGAAATTGCGACTAAAAACAACTAGTCACAGCACCGCGGTTCGATTCCCCTCGTCCAGGACTGCAAACGGCACAGTGTGGTCGTTCCCGTGATGAAGACCCGGTCGGCTAGTTAGCTTAGCTCGCTAAACTCCCAGACAGACGAGTGGCTGAGCCGGTGGGGGGGAGCTCGGCAGCGGCGGCGGCGGCAGCGGCGGCGGCGGCGGCGGCTTGCGTCGCAGGTTCACTCCGTTCAAGTTGGTTATCCGTCGGAGTGGAGCAGCTCCTCCATCAGGCGGGCTGTCTATCCGCTCCTCCTCCTCCTCCTCCTCCTCCTCCTCCTGCTCCTGCTGCTCCCCGGTCAGCTGGTCCGTCCTCCACATGAATCGAGCTAGCGGGGGTTTTTCTTTTTTCTTTTTTTTTCTCTCGGCATATGCACCTCAGCTCTACCACTAAATCAAACATCGTTACACGGGAAAACAGCCACAACGCGCCGGTCAAACAAAAACGCGTCAACTCGTTCAACACCGCCGGGTTTCGGTCGTTTGCTCTGATACCGTCCTTCTTGCATCTTGGAAGTCATATTCCGTCTTTTTTAAATTCATTTTTCATTCATTTGTGCCGTTTATTTCCGACTTCATCTCCCATCCTACGCATATACTCAATATACATAAACCTCAATATGCAAGAAAATAGGGGGGGAAAAAAAACAAAGTTGCAATCCGAGATATGTCGACACTGTAAAGTGATCTAACTTTTGAATTTACTGTGGCCCTGAATAGAAGACCCTTCGGGCTAATTCCCCCGATCTCCTCTTACTGTAAAAGTGATGTGATCTCACCTCAGATACATCTTTTCAGACATGGACGAGGGAGGTGACTGTGCATTCAGTGGCTTCGGGGGTTTGATGGTGTTATTGATAACTGCAGCCCTCCCTGCTGCCAACAGGAAACAGCAGTGGGCCTGTGCTATAAATATCACCCATCCAGGACAAGCCCTTTCTCCCTTCTCCCTATTTATAATCTCCATCAATGACTTCTGTCTATTTTTAGGTAAGCATTTGGCATGTCTTCTTTTTTTCCTTCTTCTTAAATAAATATCGAAGCTCTCTTGGCAGTGGCACCTGGAAAAGAATAGTAAAAGACATTTCACGGCTCTCTGTTGAACAGTTACTTGGTTACCGTGTGTATCTTAAAATGTGCCCCATTCATACTAATAATCATTTATAAAATCTGAAGATCTTAAAAGTAGTACAAAATAACTATTGATAACTATTAATTTCATTACGGATTATTTTCTTGATTGAATAATGAATCACGGGGTGTATAAAACGTCAGAAAAAAGTAAAACTTGCCCATCACAATTTCCTGAACTTGAGGGTGTTGCCCTCAAATATCTTGTTTTGTCTGTACAGTTAGAAACCAAAAAAATGTTCAGTTTAAACAAGGTAAAGAAGGAAATACTGATTTTGAAATGGGAACCCAGGATTCTTCTGGCATTTTTGATTATTTTTCTGTTGATAGACTAAACATCTAATCCACTAATAATTTCAGCTCTACTTATACACTCAACTCCATTTAATCCAGCTATATGTGCTTTATTAACATAAATATTAATAAATGATCTTGCCAATAGCATTTATATATATTGATACATATAGAATATCACAGTGCCGT
Source organism: Istiophorus platypterus (assembly GCA_016859345.1). Lineage (NCBI taxonomy): Eukaryota > Metazoa > Chordata > Actinopteri > Istiophoriformes > Istiophoridae > Istiophorus > Istiophorus platypterus. Next base: position 17,348,890 of record CM029121.1, on the reverse strand, counting down.
GTTTGTCAGTCTGTTGACAGTGGAGGATCGAAGCTGCTGCATGCTGTAAATCGTATCTAGAGTTTCTACTGCACATTCTTGTTCAGCGGTTTGTGTGGACACTAATGTATCTAAATAATACTGCTCAAATTAAGTCAGAGCTGGAATTGGCTTCCTCTGTGTTTAAAATGTCATCACCAGTAATAAACGAAACAGCCCACAGAAGGGTGACCACTTCTTCCATGTGTACTCCGATGGTTTGCTCCAGGGCTGGCACCTTTTACTGCCAGGGGAAACAAGCTGGACAGCTGGTGTGGAGAGCTTTTGGTAATGTGTGTTTGCGCGTGTGTGTGTGTGTGTGTGAGAGAGAGATAAATGGGGGGCTTGTGCACTATGTGTCAAACAGGGGGGCAGATGGGCTGCAGCAGACAGGAGAAGGTCTTAGGGACAGACTGAAGAAAGATTTCGGACAAAAGGCATGACGGCTGGCTGAATAAGTAATGAATGCAGACAATCTGATGGATAACAATTGCATTGTGATGGACCACTCATGGGCTACGTGGGAAACAAGCAGGATGTGTTGGAAGAGGCCCAATCAGCTGTGGTGCTGTCACAACAATACTTAGACAAGGATGGAGTAGCAATTAGAGTAAATGTGCCTTTTGTGTGTCCATATAGACAAATTGTAGGGACATTTAAAGTGTTACAAGACCGATGACTTCTTCTAAATCTTTGAAAATATTCTCATTTTAAGGCAACTATTTTTCTGGTTGTTATCACAGTTATGCTGTAAACACATATTTTCTGCGATGAATGATAAATTTCCAGTATCTCCATTGTATGGTTAAAAAAAATCAGAGTAGCTCACCTTTACCCTCCATGAGCCTGTAATTGCCCCAGCATCTAATTGCAGTGTGTTAGAATCAGACGTGGCTGTTCAGCACAGACCTATGAGGGTGGGGTTCACTTCTCCCTGCAATCTCTGCCTCTTTTTTTTAATCTTCCAACACACTGCAAGCTGTCATCTGTTGCTTGCAGCCATCAATCTCTCCCCAGACAGTGGCACCTCCAAATCTGACGCAGTAGTGACCTTGCTCCTCCCTAAACCAAAGCATCCTCAAACCCCGTGGCTTCAGACCCATGGAGGTGATGGAGTACATTATGGCATTCTCCTCTCTACCTTCCTCCTCACATTTTGTAGTTTTTTCTCTCGTGTTTGTCTTACAGGTGTCAGCATGCACGATCACTTACTCTTTTGACAAGCAGATACTAGTTTGCTGTGCCACTTTCTAATAAGTTATCCTTTATAAATGGTTTACAGGTTGTAACTGATGGCTTTATTTGCTCAACAAATCCTTCACTTGCATTTTATATATCAATTATAAGCCATTAATGACAACAATTTTTTGGTTGCCGGGTTTAGCCTCTTCCAGCATCACAACACCAAACCAAACTGTCAGACCACTTATGTTCTGGGAAAGGTTTGCAGAGCATCTGGGTCAAAAGCTATTTATTTAAAAAAATAACATCTACACTTTCAAATACCAATACAAATGCTTATTAGAGAGTAAGAACCCCATCAGCATCTATTAATTTATCACCAACAATTTTAGTTGAAATATTACCAGACAGAAAAGGTCATCACCATTAATGGCATCTTATTGATCTAGACAGTATATGTAAATGATGTGTTAAACAATAATAATTCCAATTGTTGTGACTTAGAAAGTAGCGTCTTATTAAAAAGTGTGCAGTTGTCTTTACCATTAACATTTATTTCTATACTAACACTATATTAGGTGTGTGTCATGGTTAAACATTATTATCTTACATTATTATCTAGAATATTACTCTGATGCAAGGAAATCTGAGGCATACACGTTAGATTAATCACAATAATTCATAACATTCACAAACTGGTACATTTGCTGAAATATAAGGACCAACAATATAGATAATACATCGCCACCTACTGGCCTCCTTTTATTACTACAAGAGTTAATGTAATACATTTTTCACAAAGCTCTGCAGACTTTTGTGAATTTAAGGCAAATGTTTTTCTTTTGTGTTTCCATTTTGTATTTTATGAATGAAATTCATTTTTTCTTCTATTTGTTTTTTTTTTCCACCGAGGACATTTTTATATGTCACTAAGACAGGAACAGATATAAATAGTAAGATTATTTACCATTGTCAATACTACCCGTAACACCTATGGTTTTCAGAATTGGTGTGGTGACACAGATCTATAATACTTTGAAAATATATTTTCTTGTGATCTATTTACAGTAGGTCGTCCCCTATATGTGCAAGTAACTGTTGTTGTTTTTCCCCTTTTTTTGCCTATGTACAAATATGGTTGGGACTCACTATGATTATAATTTATTTGTGAATCAGCACCATTGATATATATGCTATTCCATAAACAAAATTTACATGTTTATTGTGAACAATGGCCCATAACAGCATTAAGTTGATTCAGAGGCTTTGCAAAATATCTCCTCATCTTACATATGGATGGAATGCAGCACTTGGCCATGATTCATTAACTTCACCTCCAGGCAAAAAAAGCTTTCTGTTTGGCCTGAACCTCAAGCTCTTGCCCTTGTATTTACGAAGGACCTCTCCCTCGTGACTCTTATAGAAATTTTATGCATATACATTGATATCACCAGTCATAGGTAATAAGTAATTATTTTTATTTATTATAGTGTGGCTTGGAAAAGAAAACTTTGGAACTGATGACTGAAAGTTTCTCTTTTAAAAACAGGCTTCTCCCTGATCAGACTTCCATCTTAAAAACTTCCTCCACAAAAGCTTGTGGAACTTGTCACTTTTTGAAACCTGGTAAATACACTCTGTCACTCACATCACCACCAAAACTAATGATTGTGAAATTAGTTTCAGGGTAATCAGTAGCTCCCCTGCTAAGACCCACTGTATCCATATGCATGAAATTGCTTGTGTTAATACATGCTATGAAACGTGGGTAATGCAGTGAATAATTCTGACTGCATGCAATAATGCTATCTTCTATTAGATTGGGGACTGTTGTGAAACTGGAGCCCTGTGGCAATATGCTTGTAAATCGCCATGTATGGATAATTAAGCATTACTCTTGAACATTAAAACTTGCTTATTTCAGAGAGCTGCAGGCAGTGGAGAGCTCTGATTGGACTCATCCCTGTTTTTGGTGTTTACCTATAATGTTTTCTCATTAGTATTAGTATGCAAACAGTTGTAAAGTTTTTTATCTCTCTTACTGTATCTAGGAAATGGGTATTCATTTGTATGAAGTGCAATTGTTGTGAAACATTTTTAAATATATAGTTCCCATTTGTACACTAAGTCCTACACATCTTAGTTGTTTGAAACCTAACTGGTTCAGTGACATACAAAGGTACATGAAAATATTTTTTAAAGCATTAAAGCCATTGCGTTTTCTTCAATGGTTGTCCGGTCTTCTAAGAAAGATTTGTGTAAACATTTCATAAGGAGAACACCATATAATTTTGAACATTTTTGTGTTATAGCTGGTAAAAAATAAAAAGATATCTAATATTATTACTTAATTTGTAATGATAGCATGGTTGCAAGATCCATTTTATACTTTAAAGCTGTTCTGTTCTGACCTGTCTTCTTCTCTGCAAGCACCCTCATAATGTCTGATCACCATCCAGCCCAAAGGGTTCTGGACCAGTAAGCCTTGATAAGCGTAATGTACCACCTGTAAAAAGACAAACCCGTGAAGTAGGCTGGGGATGAGGTTGCAGGGTACAGCAGGTGACTGGGAATTACAATCGACTTAGGTAATAGGGACATGATCGTGCTTTTACTGTAGTTTGATATTTTACTAAAAGTCTTTAACTGAGATTTGACAATGAGATTTATATGAAAGGCCACAAATTAGGCAAGCTTGTTCCTTTCTCTTCCTCTATCAAATGTGTTTGTTTTTGTTTAGTTTCTTTTGACTAAATAGCAGATGTACACTGGGCCACAGATGTGGGGGGATAAAAACGATTAAGTCTGAGGGGGGTAACCAGATTAGGACAAAACTGCCTCAATTATGTGTCACATAAAATTGTGTCTTTAAAAAAAAAAAAAAACGTCACACAACCAGAGCGCCTGTACTGTTTAAATTCAGTGGTTGAAGAATGTCTGCAACACTTAGGCGCTGCCAGTAAAAATTTACCAGAGGATGGAAAAAAAAAAAAACCCAACAACAACATTGAAGTCACTTGATCTTGATTAGGTTAATTAAATCATTTTGAATGTGCACATTCCTCTTCTGTTTGGGTATAGAATTAAGTTTCAATAAACTGTCTAGACATTGTCAAGTTATCATGTCAGTTATACAAGAAAATGCCACGAACTGACTTCCAATAATGCGTGTATGTGTGTGTGTGTGTGCAATTATAACAAAATAATGAAACTTTGAATGGTAATGCAATTTAAATGCAGATTCAATACTGCACTGCATTACCTTTTAACAATAATTCAATTTTGAGAAAAATTACTACAGACAGATGTTCACTGCGATGCATTGCATTAATTAAAGTTTAAGGAACCTGTTAAATAATTTTGTGATGTACAGAAATAACTGCAAACAGTGGCTGTCAGATAAATGGGCTAAAACAAGAAAAGCACTGCTGTAGTCCCTTAAAAGGGATCTTTTATGCTTTTGCTTATTTATTGTCTCATATATAGTGGTACAGTCTCGGATGTCCATATGAAATGTGGCATAAGTCTTGAATATTGGGGTAAATTTATATAAAAGTAATCCCTGTGAATCAAAAGCGCAGGCATCAGACTGTTCTGATGCTACGTTTGCAATGGTTCTTTCTACTTAGGCGACGAGCTGATGTCAGCTCATCATGGATTTCTTAATGCGGTCTTCGCTCCAAGCACAGCTCCCTCACCAAAAATAGCATACTTGAATAATATTATAGGCATTTAATGTCCTCTATCATACAAATAACTGGCGATGCAGGAACAATATGCAGTCTTTTGGTGAGAACAGGATAAAAGCAATGTTAGCTATTGTATTTCCTGACAGCAGATGTTTTTCATTTCAGTTGTTTTTTTGTTTGTTTTTTTAGTGTATTTCCTACATGTGCAACTGTTGACAGAGGCATATATAGAAAAAAAATATATACAGATTGTGATTGAAAAATTAAATCCAATGTCTACATGCACACGTACTCCTCCATCCTTGTAAACACACACACATCTAAACACACTCAAGATAACTTACTTTATTTCCACCCGCAGGCAACAGTGTCAGTCTCTTGTTTGTGTCGTCTGTGTCTGTGTTTGCAGTGTCAGTCTGTCCTAAAGTCAATGACTTCGCTCTCCTCCTCAAACTCAGGGGAGATTGGCCATTGATTGGCCGTGTGACCTGCTCACTGTGGCATCGTTGTCACATCGCATTTTAATTAGAGCCTTACTACACATAAGTACACATACATTTTTAACACTGCGTCACCGGCACCTGTCAAGTTGAGCTGCAATAACACTGTGGCATATAGCATTGTTAGTGAGTTCATCCAGTCATTACAATTAAATGCAATCCAGTTGTGAAATGTAACAAATTACATTTACTCAAGTATTGTAATAAAGTAGAGCTTTGAGATATTTATACTTTAATTGAGTATTTCAGTTTTATTCTTCTTGCAAATCCTCACATTTCAGAGGGAAACACTGTACTTTTTGCTCTGCTATATTTACCTGACAACTGTAGTTACCAGTTACTTTGCAATTTCAGATTTTTCACACAAAACATGATCAGCTTATAAAATATCCTGACAATTAGAGGTAAGTAGGCTTTTAAGGAGGTTTCTTAAGGAGGCCTGAGCTAATATTGCCCGTTTAAGTCAGAGGGTCAAGTGAGGTAACTGAGTTAAAGATAGATAATGACTTATTTGAACTGTGAATCATGCAAAGCTACTCCAGTGGAGTACCAGCATAAAAATATAGAGCTGGACATGACATAACAGGTCACCTTCAATTTAATAAATGTAGTTTTGGTTTTATTTCCATTGGTTTCTTAGCATCAAGTATCCCCATTTCAAGACATCTAAATTACTTTAGGATAATCTCGATTTTCATAGTTTTTCTCCATTTAGTTTTCTATATTTTATGTGTATATGAAGCAGCTGAATGAGCCTGTAACATCTATAATGTCAATGGGTTTTCTTCCAGGTACTTCCTATCACTCATTGAAACTACAGTCCTATTATCCTTGTAATGGGAACAGAGTTTAATGTGGCTTGGAATATGATTTAATGTAGCTTCAGGAAAACAAAGCAATCAGGCTTGTTGCAGTCCTTAGCAATCGTCTACATTTATCTGTTATGCACTGGCACAGAGCCTCTGGTCAATCCATACGTTCACTGAGTTTAAGCAGCAGATTAGCCACAGAGAGATACAAAATTGATGTCAAATGATTTTTTTAGTGCTCCCAGCTTCAGAAAAATGAGATATTGTTACATCGTCTTAGCCACAGTCTAGTTGTTGGCAGGGACCTTTGTGTGTCTTGGACAGCAAAAAAAAGAAAGAACATTTTAAATAATTCCAAGTTCAGAGCACAAGCATAGTGTATTATTATTTCTCTCATATTAAATTTAGATAGCTTTTTTTTTTTTCAAAAAAATAATGGGCAATTTGTTTTTTGTTGTATGTATGACATGATTATAAAAAGAGGGTAGAGAGAGCAGCAGCAGTGGGGGGGGGTGCACAGGGGATTACTTCACTTCGTTAAACACACAACATAGCTATGATGCCTGTGCTCTTTCAAATCCATATGTAAACCATTTCTTCCCTCCTCCTCCTCTCCCTCTCTTAAAACCTCCGGCTCATTAGTGTTGCCTTTATGACATGGCTTTACCTAAATGCTGTGGGGTTTTTTCCATTCCCTTTCTGGTTCATTCTCAGGCAGCTCAGTCTCTGTTCAGTAGCTACGAGAAAGACGGTGAAGATGTTTCCTTGTTTTCAACATTCTGCCGCAGGAATCTTTTTTTAATAAGCAGAAACACTTGATATTTTTTTTTTGTGTGTGTACTTTCAGTAACTGGTGAACATACACCATATTGGCATGAAGTGATGGAGGCTGATTTTGTTAAGGTGTTTGCCTGGACCTTTGATCTTTGATCCTCACTGGTTTCAGTGTCAATTAGTTGCCAAAAATACAAATGTATTTAATCTGATGCATGTTTAATGTGGTTTGCCTTGACAGCAGACTCGCAAAACTATTATAATGACAATGTTGTGACAAACAGTCTCTTCTACTAGACCAGTCCTAAAGAACCAGCTCTCACCTTTTCAGATGTAGAAAGTCCATTTACTCAAGTAATGTAGTTAAGTGCAATTTTGAGATACTAGTACGTTTCAAAACGAAAAAACAAAAAACATTTTCTTTAGTTAACTACTTTTTAGATGTAATAATTGAACTTTTTATTCCAGTAATTCTATCTGACACAGTGACTAGCTACTATACATTTCAAGCATTTTATGTTAAAAACACATTATTTTAAAAATTAAATTAGTGACTCCCAGCCTTTTTGGCTTGTGACTTCTAACAAAAAAGCAGTGTCTATTTGTCTTTTTAAAGTTAGCTTCATTGCACTACATTGGGGTCCAAAGATCTAAAACGATGTCAAAAAAAAAATGAGTGAATGAAATGAGTCCAAAAATGAGCAAAACAAACAGATGAAACGAAAACGAATTGTTTATCAGAACACCTCACGACCCCCCGGTTGGATGGGGCCTGACCCCTGGTTGGGAGCCCCTAGACTACACTATTAACAGCACATAAAACCAGCTCCGCCTCAATCAGCTACAAAAGTAAAACAAACTACTTACACACTGTTGTATCAGTATCAGCAATGTAGTGTTGTAATATTGCAGAAAAAATACTTTTACTTTGCTTTAATTACATTTTGCTGACAGTAGTTCTGTACCTTGACATTAGAGGAATTTTGAATGAAGGACTTTTACTTGTAATGGGATGTGTCACATTGTTGTTCTGGTAATTTTACATAAGTAAAGGATGTGATTACTTCTTCCACGCCTGCACATTTTAGGGACAGAGTACACATCACCTCAGTGCAATATTAATGCAAGTGTGTGCCTCTTGGGACATTACAGCCCACGAGGTGGCAGTGTTTGAGTGTGCTACGAAAAGTGAACTGAAAGTGTAAATTTCCTCAGTGACTGCCTTTACCACTGTCATATATCAACATGGTATAATGAGACTTTTTTCAGGCTGCAAAAAGCTCACCCACACAATCTGTGAGAGCAGTCTGAGATCAGATTTTTATAAATATATATAGCAGTGTGTCTTAGTGTGATCATCCATTATAATTGATGATGTTCCACAAAATCACATCACATGTCACGTCTCTGATGTATAATTTGCAGTTAACTACATACAGAATTAGTCAGACAGAGACAGAAACAGAGGGCAGGAGAAGCACAGGCTAAAAGCAGGGGCAGCGATGACGGAGGACTACGCCAAGAGGGGAGAAATGATCCAGTTTTCCAACTGGCTCCTGTATTTTACAGAGATTGGTTTAGGGTGAGAAGTTTTTTCCTGTTTATCCATTCAGTGGAAAATAATATCCTGTAAAAAGCCAATAAGTTTCCGTCTTTGAACTCGCTGAGAGTTTTTCTTCCCCACTGGCTCAGGAACTTCGGGAGAAATGAGGGTGAGCCGCTTGACGAAGGACTTCCCATCAGCCGCCTCCAACCCTCCACACATGTTTCTGATAGACCTCCACAAGCCCCAGTAATCCGAGGGCAGCTCATTCAGAGAGAGAGGGAGTGATAAAAAACAGGGGTGGGTGAGAAGGAAAGGAAGGGATGTAAGAGGGAACGATAGACTAGAGAGCAGAGTGGGAGAAGGCCAAAGGGGAGGGAGGATAAAAGGAAACATTTTAGAGCATGTAGCTGTTATTTGCTTCTCTAGAGACTGCCTGGCAGACTTCTCAATTTAAAAATGGCAGGATTGTTTGTTCTTCATGGCCAAATTCTCCTTATGAAGTTTATACACTATTTTATTTGTCTAGAACAGGCCTTATTTGACTCCTATATTGTTTTATATAGTAGTCTCAGCTCTTTTTGCACTGAAAAACTGATAGATAGGAATCAAAGGTAAAACTGTTAACTCCAGCAAATCCATATACTCATTTTTGTTTCTTTTTTTACTTCATTGGAAATATCCTGAATCTTTCCTCCCCATATAAAATAAAAGATGTAGTCCCCTGACCTCACAAATATCTTAGGAAAAATTTGCTTCAATGGTTTTTGTCCCCTCCTTTTATAAAAAAGTTCACATGGCTCTGTTTATACAAGTGTGCATCTATGTACTGTATATGGTTCATAACTGTTAAAGCTGTCTATCAAAGTACTCCCATTTGAAGGCCAGCAGCCACCAATGACAAACACCACACACACTCTGCAGGTCTTGCCGGTGTCTTAAACACAATGTAATCCTTCATGCTTAATTTCCTCTCGTCTTTCATAAATCACTCTGAAACCTGTGCGGAAAGACAAGTGAGTATAAACACCTGTTGTGGTGCGTGTCGCTATTTTACCATGTGAGAGTGGATGTGAGTGAGTATCGGTGAGTAGCATAGGGGTGGGGTGGGGTGGGGGGGTCCTTTCTGAGATGCTAGCTGGGAGAGCGGGGGGGGGGGGGGCTGGACTGTGAAATCCAAAACAGCCTCAGCAGGCTACAAAGAAGCCTCAGCTGGAATAACTCATCCACAAAAGTTGCTCTGCTTCCCTGAGTGCAGGCTGATTGGCACATCCCCAAACACAGGAGACCAGATCCTTCCAGTGGCCCTGCTCTCCTCTCTGTCTATACCTTCAGACACTGAGGGGAGAATATGTTTCTGGAGTTGGTGAGTCAGTCATTACCAACTCATACATCCATACATCGCTAAAACCCTCAGAAAACATGCCAGAATGTCTAGAATGTGTTTTCTTGAAACCATATAGTGGAGCCATGAAATTAAAAAAGCAAGAACATTAATGACATCATGATATATATCAGTACTGCAATACAACACTAACTATACCATGAGAGAGATACTTATTTTTCATCAAATTGATGCCTCTCAGTGTTTTATGATTATATATCATTTTACTGGATTAGGATACATTACTGTGTAAGCAGTATTTTTTGTTGGTTAAATCTATTACAGTGCATCGTATTTTATAAGCTGATCATGTTTTGTGTGAAAAATCGCAAAACGGAAAAGTAACTGGTAACTACAGTTGTCAGGTAAATATAGCAGAGTAAAAAGTACAGCGTTTCCCTCTGAAATGTTGGGATGTGAAAGAAGCATAAAACTGTAGTTTTATTAAAGTATAAATATCTAAAAGCTCGACTTTATTACAATACTTGAGTAAATGTAATTTGTTACATTTCACAACTGGATGCATTTAATTGTAATGACTGGACGAACTCACTAACAATGCTATATGCCACAGTGTTATTGCAGCTCAACCTGACAGGTGCCGGTGACGCAGTGTTAACAATGTATGTGTACTTATGTGTAGTAAGGCTCTAATTAAAATGGGACTGCATGCAAAGTATGTTGTTCAACTATGTCACAGTGAGCAGGTCACACGGCCAATCAATGGCCAATCTCCCTTGAGTTTGAGAAGGAGAGCGAAGTCATTGACTTTAGGACAGACTGACACTGCAAACACAGACACAGACGACACAAACAAGAGACTGACACTGTTGCCTGCGGGTGGAAATAAAGTAAGTTATCTTGAGTGTGTTTAGATGTGCGTGTGTGTATGAGGATGGAGGAGTACGTGTGCACATGGCTGTGTTTAAGGCCTAGAGGCTTGTTTAGCTGACCTCAGTGAAAGCAAACCTCATGACAGAAGGTCTGGCATTGTCTGTGTGCCCGGGCTGCTCTGGAGCCAGACGGTCTGCCGGCCGCCAGCTTTGCTTGCTTATAACGGCTGAGAACATCCGATCCCCTTGGGGAGGACAGGAGGGGAGGGGGTGGAGGGTCTACCGCACCACTCGCCACTTTCCTCTCTGTTTTTATCTCTGCTCTTTAGACAAGGAACAAGCATTAGCTTGGTCATCAACTAGTATGTTTATTATGTATGTATGTGTGTGTGTGTGTGTGTGTGTGTGTGTGTGTGTGTGTGTGTGTGTGTGTGTGTGTGTGTGTGTTTGGGAGAGAGCGAGATAGAGAGAGAGGGAGAGAGAGAGAGAGAGAAGAAAATAACAAGGGGATAGAGAGAGGGGAGGACAAGTTTTGATACAAGGACTTAAAATACAATGGAAAATTTTGTCCATGAGAACACAGAGCACTCAGAGGAAAGAAAAACTGACTAAAGAGAATTTTCTTAAATTCAATCTGGCTGATGGTAGAAAAAACATTCCAGTGCAAGTAATCACCAAACGTCTCAGTGTCAAAATATTTCATTGATGATTTTGTCCCCTTTTATCCCTCTATCCAGTTCACTTCCACTAATTCATCTATCATGCAGAGAGAAGGCTGGAGCTTTGTGCTCTGACAGAAACAAATGGTCTCTAATCACCACCAGACGCCCATGTTCAACCATGACACAACACTTCCACTCCCTCCCCAAGCTGTGTGTGTTTGCTGTGCCAGTCCAACAAACCCTTCATGGGCTCCACACGTGGCCTTTGAGGAGTGTTGGCTATTCTTGAAAAAACCCATGAAAGAAATATGGAACATTTTTTTATGTTTATAAATTGCATAACTTCTGGGTGGAGTATTTTCCCCTCTCAAGTGTCTCAAAATAGTAAGGTTTCATTCCCTGTGCGTAGTGTAAGGTGGAAAGCAAACAAGTCGGTGGGAAGGCAGATGAGTGCTACCTCTACTGCTTCATCTCTCTGTTCACAAGTCAGTGTGGGAACAGGCGGCCATCTCCATGACTGAATGGAAAAAGAGAAAACGGAGGCAACGGGAGGACAAACTCTCCCAGAGCATAGGTTCACGTGCTGGAGGACGGAAAGGGAAAATCTGAAAATAGTGACGGAAGAGATACGTAGAACAAGAAGGAGTTTGGCTCAGGGTGATTGTCACAATATTACAGCTATACACCCACATTCAGGGTTAAGCCTGGGGTGCTTTACAACATGTCAGACGCTGAATTACAGCCACAAAGGACTGAGATAAATTAGCGATCAATTCCCGTTGGCTGACAAAGGAACATAAGAAACTAGAATGGGCATGGACGATTTTGATTAACTACAGTAGCTTGGTGCACAGTGTATGCAAGTACGGGCAGTAGCCACTTGGATTAACTGAGTATTAACTAAACTTAAAGCTGCACAAACCAGTATCTCAAACTAACAAAATGACTATGTGCTATTTAAAAGGTGTCACTTGTAGTGAACCTCCAGAGCAAGATCACTGCAGCTACCACCCTGTTCTTGTTTTAGCATCTTTCAGATCATTGTTTTGGTTTTGGCGATCACTCATCAGGTGGTCAACAGCACATGTCCAGATCGTTGCTAATTTCACGTCAGTTTCCGCTAGATGTGTGAATAGGAAACTGTTTGCTAACATTTTTGACATGACAACTTTTTAAGGTTTGTTTATTGCAAGTTTAAAGTTACACTGATCAAAATTTTATACCAAGGGCTTTGTGTAATGTGCAAAAAGTTGCTCATAGTAATGGAACCCGCAGGGAATTGTCATCAGCTCTTTTGGTTTTCTGGCCGGTAACTTTACTTTCTTGGTTCCCTCATAAAACTCTCAAAAACTTTGTTTCCAGCTGCAGCAGGCAGCTGTTTCCATTGAAAAAGCTTTGATAAACTTACTGTGTGTTGACTGCTCAGCGGCAGACAGGAGACAAACAAAGTTACTTACCAACTAGTGAACACAGTGACGCATTTAGCTGTTTAAGAGTCTAAGTACAACTAATACTTATCGGCTTTATAAGGTAATAATATTTTATGGCTTGTAGAAATTGTGAGTTAAACAGTCATGGTATGATTGCCTTTCTGTACACCAGAGCTAACTATCCACTCTGATCACTTTGTTTTACTGAAGCAAACAACCATGCTCAGCATGAAGACAGAGACAGGCCATTGAAAATGTAAAGTGATGCTGGATTCACCTAGTGAATTTGTTAGAGCCTGATATTATTATTGGGCCCAATATATTGTTCATTTCAAGATGATATCAGTTCCTTTTTTCACTTTATCACTCAACTGTATTTATTATACTTATATCTATACTACACATCTTTCTCTTTCACTAACCAAGGATTTCTGTTTCTTAATGTTTTCATACTGTAAATCCTTAACAACACATTATTTATCTTACATGCTTCGAACAGTGGGCCGTCATCTGTTGCCCAGATTCCTCAGTGTGTGTCCGGTAGCCAGCTCCTCACTACACACTTACAACACAGGACAAGGCCCAAACAACGCTGCACATCTGGGGCCTCAGCTGGCCACCAGCCATGAGCACTCCCTTCTCCTTCTCCCTCGGTGTACATTACAGCTCACCGTAAACGTACATTTTCAGACCTACAGCCTGAACCACAACTCATAACGACGTTCTTTGTGAACATGGGTCAAATAAAGTTTACACATAACATGGGAGGGAAAACCATGCCCCCATGCAAATCCTGGTTTTGTTTGAAGGTGTGTTTCATGAAAGAGCAGCACTAATATGCAACACATCTCGATTGTCACAGGTACCACGTCACCAACAACAACAAATACTTCACAGAGACTGAACTCAGTGTATTCTGGTGTGGTGACATGGCAGTGATGACCTTTGGCAGGCCAATCATCAGGTGGAGAGGAACGTAAAAGAATGCATAAATGCTACATAGATTTCTAATCCTCCATATCAAATGATCACCCTCTGAGGCGTGACTTCATCCCTGCCCTCTACAACTGTGGGAACAAACTAAATTTCAGTCCTCAAATCAGCATGACGATCTTTGTTAAGCGGCACATAAAAGTAACTATGAGGATGTTCACATTGCAAACAGAAGCATAGAAGTACAGTGGAATGTCACAAGAGCTGAGGGCGTTTTGTTTTTCCAAATTAAGATCAAGATGATTCATAACATTTATCATTGTAGGGGCTTTGTCTTTCTCGCCCTTCACTGTACTTCTGAAACAATACTGATTGTAGAGATTATACACAGATTATACACGGATCACAGTATATACATAGTAGTGTTTGTGAGCAGAGTATACAACAGTAAAGTGCGAGATGTGCAACTGTGAGCTGTGAACAGGCAGAAGTTGAATGGTGCAATATAATAGCTATGTGTTAAATGCATTAAATGGGTGGGTGTGTGGCGAATGTAGTGGGTGGGTGTTGTTGTAGCTACTGTCCATTGTTCAGCAGCCTGACAGCACCATGGAAAAACTGTGCTGGAGCCTGCAGATTTGGGATTTGAGGCTGCAGTGCCGTCTTCCTGGCGGGAGTAGCGAGAAAAGTGTATGGCTGGGATGAGTGGGGTCCCGTATGATTCTCCCAGCCTTTTTTCAGACACCACAAGGTGTGAATATCCTAGAAGGAGGGAAGCTCACCTCCCTCTCTGAGCAGACTGTATGACCCTATTCAGTCCTTTACTACCGAGGCATGTACAGCTTCCATTCAAGACCATGATGCATCCAGTCAGGATGCTCTCAGTTGTATTGGTATAGAATGTCTCGAGGATGCTGGGGGTTCATGCCAAAACTCTTCAGTTGCTGGAGGTAGGAGACACCTTTGTGGTGCCTTCTTTATCACTTTTGCGAACAGTCCATGTCAGGTCCTCGGTGAGGTGCAGAACAAGGAACATGGAGCTGCTTTCAGTCTCCACTGTAGTTGTGTTCATGGTTGTAGGGGTTTGACCTCCTCTTTACTCCCTACGCTGTTCAGAAGCTTGCACCTAGGCTGCAATGTGTGGTACCATCTTGAGATACATTACATGTTGTGCAAACTACTTAAAAAATATATACAGTGCAGGGACTATCCTGTTAGATTTGTGTGAGATAAACCGAGTTTTTCATTCATTGAGACTTCATTTAAATTGCAGCAGAGTTTTGGACAACTTGAGTAGGTCTAAGCAACCATGTGACTGAAAACAGATTTTTGAGTATGCAAGGTCTTTAATCTATGATTATGCATCATGTTTTAGAAGTTGATCACATGTTTTGTATGTTAAAAACAAAAATAACTGTTAAATAAATTTAGTGAACTAAAAGGTTCAATATTTCCCTAAGAAATGTGATGGAACAGAAATATAAAGTAGCACAAATTGGAAATACTCAGGTAAAGTACAAAGACCTCAGATCTGTACTTAAGTAGAGTACTTGAGTAAATGTACTTACTTACCACCACTGCTAGATGGACATATATAGCCTCAGCATCAGATGACATTAGTGTAAATACCGGGCAAACTGCGAGTGTATTAAATTTTCCCTGGCTGTGGTTGTCATTCTGCTTTCTGGCAAAGCAACAACAGTCTTCTCTCTCTCTTTCCAACAGACGCAGACGCAGAGATTTTGTCGTTATTGTACATGATGATATTAAATATATGGGGAATCTGAAAAATGAATAGTGTTTTCATATCTACAGTATGTCTGCTCCTTAATAAGCTGAAATTAAGTTATTCAGTTTCATACCCACTGCCAGACACCTAAATAACCTCTTTTGTGTGTTGTGTAAGAGCCAATTCTGTCCCGACCCTTTTTCTCTCTCTTCATCTTCCTTTCTAACTGAACAAGGGTTGACAAGTTCTTGTCGTTCCTGGCTGGTTGGAGGGAGACCCAACAAAAGAGCCCTTGTTTGAGACTTACCCCTGTCAGACAGCACACTTTGATATTAAAAACTCTGCTGAGAAGGAGGGGGGGTCTAGAGTAGGGAGGGAAGAGGGGGAGCAGTGAGGGAAAGATGAAAAGGATGAAAACAAACTCCTACTGTCTCCTAAGCCCATGTCTGTAGGTGTAACCTCATAATGGACATACAAATATTTGTCCAGTCAAAACAAAATAAAACAGCTCTTTGACTCCTCGTGTAGTAAGTCCAATCAGCCTCCACCAGTGTGTCTCTGGCTTTTCCTGCTGTAACAACCACCTGCCTATTCTCTTGGATTCTCACACAGTGATCACATTGAAACAGGGGGCTTCTCTTTGGACCTGAACAGGCCTCTTAGGCTGGACCGGAGCCATCGCCAGAGGGAAGAAATCCCCTGATACTGTACCTCTCCGACTGAGGCCCTGCCAGAGACCTGAAATACTAGCAGATGCCGGGTTGTGCCCAAAAACGTGCGCGTGCCAGCAAAAATAAACCAACAGCAAGGACCAAATTTACCTTGCCCTCAGTTTAAACCTGTACCCAGGAGTTAGAGCTTGGCATGAGAGTTCAAGGCTGCGGCTAGGACTTCTGGAGAAGGACTGAACTTTCACGCCGGAGTGCCACGGGACATAAAACCCATTACAGAATGTATGAATTTCATTACATTCCTCACAAACATGTAATTTAACTATATTCAAGCCTCCTCCTTCAAATTTCAGCCCAATCGAGAGGGCAGGAGGAATGAACAGCAGCAACGCAGAAAAGTCTGTACACTTTCCAAGCAGATGTGACAAGCTGCAGCATGTCACCCATTCAGGAAGAATGCAGAAGCAAGTGTAATGAGGATTTTCTTTTTCTTTTCTAGCGCCTGCATTTATCCTGATTTTGAGTAGCCCTGATGGCAGCTATTAGAGCATTGATATTAATTCCTAAGGATCGCTTCATTTTGTTTGTACAGGCCAAATTTTAAAAAAAGACTCAAGCGATAAGAGGAATGCCAGTGAAGAGGGGAGTTGTGTTTAGTGATTGCACACAGACTGCATTGATGTGTGTGCTGCTCTGTGTTGGGCATTCTTTTCCCCCTTACGCCGATAAAAATCACTGGCTGTCTGATACACAAGGCCTGATCTGGCTCCTGTAGCTGGGGGGGCCATTCCTATTAGTGTTTGTTTGCCATGTTAATGGCTGTAAGAACATCATCAGGCCCATCAGCTCTGACAGGCTGCCGCCACTTGCACCTGGGGCCACAGGCGAGGGGATGGGCATTCACATAAATCTGCTGAGGAATCCGTGAGAGCCACGCCATCGTGCTCAGCAGAAGGCCGACAAGAGAAGCAGAGATAACAAAGCGTGCGTACCTGGCTCACCTACCCCTCCATACCTCGCCTGAACAGGTACGAGCCAGAGAGATGGCGGCGTAGGGGGAAGCGTTATCAGAAAATGAACGCATGTCATACACTCAGGTATTTGATCTATATGATGGGTTACAGCAGGAGGAACATAAATATCAGTGTGGGGGAGGCGGAGGTGCAGCCAAACACATCACCGACTAGAGAGAAAAATGAAGATGTTTGCAGTGAGGCTGAACTAGCAGACAGTTTGCTTCTCTCTCTCCTCCCTGTATTCTCCGCTTTTTTTTTTTTCCCCACAGAAATCATGCAAAGCATATTCAGTGGTGGAAAGTAACTAAGTACATGTACTCAAGCCCTGTAATTAACTAACTACTAACTCTGAGGTACTCATACTTAACTTTTGTATTTCTGTTTTAGGCTTCTTTATATTTCTACTCCACTACTCTAAACTCCTCAGATGATTTCATCATAGTAACAAAGTTCAAAGAGTCAAAATGTTGTTTTTGTACTTTTTGCTTAAGTAAATTATCTGAACACTTCTTACAGCACCGAGCAAATGTGTGCTCATTTCCCCCGTGTCTGTTCCCCAAATCTTCCATTCCCTGTCTCTCTCTCCTGCCGGCTCCTCTCCCTCTCTCCACCTCTTCCCCGCTCTCTTACAGCGAGGTGCTGACAGAAGTTAGCATTCACAATCTTTCTGTTAAGGCTTTAACAGGAGCCAGATGAAAGACGGCAGCAGATTAAGATGTTAAACAGCCTCATATGGGATGGCACGGGACGAGTGAAGCAGTTCGGGTTGGAGACAAACAAAAGCCAAGGAATGTCAGATGGAGATCATATTGCACAGCCCTCAAGGAATAAGACATGTTATTAACACTGGCTGCTCTCGTTGGCTGGGAAACCCTCAGGGGAAGCTTATGTTCTCCAGGGACCCCACAAAAGCACTGAGCCTGGGGACTGCACACCCGTCCTACGGGCCAAGTCATTGTCTTTTCAATGTAGTCTAATTCGTTGTGTGTTAACACTCAACCTGGACACATGCAAAAATGTTTTGAAAACCGAGATGCATCACAGAATTGACAGCTGATTGTTACCGTGAAACAACTCATAAATCACTGCTGGGAGATATCGTGTTTCCGATCCATAGTATTGAGCAGATGAGCCAACGATTAGAGGTCGCCTCATCTACTGCAACTATATTGGCACAGAGGTGAATATTGAATGTAAGGTACACTCAAGTTGCCAAGGCTGACATTAATTTAAAGTGTGGAATGGAGATAGGATCATGAATACCGCTTTTAAGTCCAAGTCAATGTCATAGCCCATAAAAGTTTTACACGGGGTTGGACTAATGTAAGATTTAGTGCATTTTTAGCAGCTTTATTGAGCCAAAAAGCATACTTATGGCAGAAAGTAGGAGGACACACCAACAGTGCGTGCACATTTCTGATCTCTGCTTTATTCTAAGTCTGTATTGTAAATATATTTGCGACGAAGAAAGCATCACTTAAATCTAATTAGTGACGTACTTTCTCCTCATGTTACTCATACAGGCCTAGTTCAAAGACAGTGAAATAAACACTATTGTTAAAATAATTAAAACCATTGTGTGCGGCAGGGCTGGTATTCATATCCCTCTTCCCATTAAAATCACAACAAAATGACTGAACAATTACAACGACAAGTCAGTTTTGTTAGGCGAGGCTTTTACATTGAAATAAACTGCTGCATGCAGCACAGCAGTTAAACTAGCAGTTAAAAGCTGCAGTGGTTTCCCTTCTCTGGATTCCTAAGCATCTTCAAGGGCACCGGCTCTGCTCAAATGAGACTTAAATGAGCGTTTTTTGTTTTTTTTTGTTTGTTTTGTTTGGACTCCCACCCACACTCTGAGCTGATAGAGAATGGCGTGCATGGAGTAATGAGCGCATGGTTTGATTTGATGAGTCAACTCCTCTGTACATCTGCGCGCTTTTTTCGCCCTATCAAAGAGAAAACAAAGCAGCTCACTGCTTTGCTTTGATATGTATGTTTGACGATGTGTAATGGAACGTAATATATTCATTTTCACACATTTGTTTGAATGAAAAAACACACACTCCACCACGTGCATGAGTACACAAATACACTCGAGCACGCACACACATTCTTGGCCCCTCGCTGGCACTCATACACTCAGCAGGTATGTCAGCGTGGAGACAGGCGGTGGTGTGTGCCCCAGGAATGCGAAACCTGACCTCTGGGCTGGAATTTGAGCCTCCTCACTCATCTTTACTCTTCTCGGAGATACACTCTATTGGCTGGGCCCTTGCACTGCCCTGCGGAGCACTTGAACAGCTACATAAAGTCATCCCAAGCAACTGAAGGGTTGGTTTCAGCTCCAGTACCGGGTAAATGAAGATCTCAGTGCACACGAGAAACAAAAATGAGCACCGAGGGAAGCACGTTAGTGACTCGTGTCTAATGAGAGTGAGGCCAGATCACAGTCTCACTCTGATTCCTCAGTGAAATCAAATATGATCCCTTTTTGAAGAATAGCAAAGCAAGTCATTTTATATGGTCCCATGGCAACGCACTCTTATCTATGCGGAGTCATTCTGAGTTCACATCTGACAGTGTTTTTTCAAACATTGGATGATTATTTACCGCTCTTTGCTATTGCTGCTTAGTGTTGGTTAATAAAGGAATAGTTCAAGATTTTGGAAAACACGCTAATTCACTGTTTTGTCAAGGGTAAGATGAAAGAATAGATACGACTCTCGTGTCTGTAGCCTAAATATAAAGCTACAGCCAGCTGCCAGTTAGCTCAGCTTAACATATAGACTGGAAACAGAGGGAAAGAACTAGCTGGGCTCTTTCCGAAAATAACAAAATACACCTACCAGCATCTCTGAAGCTAACAGATTGATACGGTTATCACAATTGTTTAATCCTTAGAAAAACACAAGCGTGTGATGCAGTTTAGAGGCGTTAAATCCTGGACTATTTCTTATAATCTCTGCTGGTGTTGTGTTATCCTCATGTTGACAACAAGATTTTGTGATTTTTCAGACAGAGCTAGCCGGCTCTTTCCACTCTTTATGCTAAAATATACTAATCTCATTTTAGGTGCTGGCTGAAGATTTATATTTACTGTACCAACTTGAGATAAATATTTTCATCTAACTCTTGGCAAGAAAGTGCATAGGTCTTTTTCACATTATGTCAGGCTCTTTCTTTAAGCAATTCCGTGTAATAAGCCAGCAGAATCATGCAGCTTTGAAAAAGGTGTAGTGGGCAACCAAAGTGTGAGGGGCCTGAATGAGAGTCCTGAACGTGCAGTCTACATGATATGAGGCTCCAGCGCAGGCAGAGAAACATAACAAAACAGAACCAGCGACGTGGACATCTCGGCTCCTGAGGAGAAGAGGAAGAAAGCCCACATGGCTGAGCCTAACCGCCTCGGCAGCTCCAGCCACCCAATCAGCCCCAGTCCACAGAACCACCAGCACTGCAGGCCAAACCTCAGACTGGAAGCTTGGAAGGCAAAGCAGTGTGACTGCATTTCCTGAGTCCACCCCATTTAAACTCACAATATGGAACATATTAGGAGCCCTGCAGAAAAAAAGGGGGCCGCAGTCATAGATCTTCTCTTTTACAGCCCCTCGGAAAAAAAGAAAAAAAATCTCTGAAAGGACAAACTGGGCCTGTGGAAAAAAGTTTTTGAGCTCTTGGAGAGATCAATGAGCATGACATACTTTAACATATAGGATTACTTCTCAAAACAACTGAGACTCAGTGTTAAGTGAATGTATTTTGTATTAACCCAAAGTGTAAAACTGACAGGCACTTGGTTCTCTCAAAGAGTCACATTTCCAAAAACCCAAAGGCAGGCACGACCACAACCATGCAAGCATAAAAAATGTGAATCTCAGCACCGCTGCAGCACACTGCATTCATGTGCTATTGCCTCACAATTTAGATAGAGGGGTCTGGAGGGATTTGATTATAGCCCATAAAGCAACTCTATTAAAGGCTGGTATAAATTATAGGGAATTTTTGGGACAGTATCACACAGAACTCAGCAAATACATCTTTTTTTCTCATCAGTGAAACTCCTCATGCAGACAGAGAAAGACAAAACTCTGCCCCTCCAAGAAAAATGGAGTATTTAAGCATGTAATTCCAGTGGTTTCTACAGTGAGTGGAGCCTTGCCCCTTGCTAGGGGTTAACTGAGAGAGGACTTCTGATTTTAAGGGTAAAAAACATCCTTGTGTAGGTGAGAGAAACTGAGATGTGTCATGCCTGTGTTCAGTCAGGTTGAATGTTTTACAGTAAAGAAAGAGTGTGACTTCACTCTCTCCGTTTCATCTTCTCACGATTTTAGAAGGTGAAGACGTTACAACTGACATCAGGATTTACAGAAACCTCGTAAGGTTACGTACATGCAACATTCCCAAGACATTTTTAATACAGCATTGTTCCACAGTAAGGACCACTTTGCCCCTATGAAATAAATTGATAAATGCTGTCAGGATGGAGCCTCAGGGTGTGCGTTTTTGTGCCCATGTGCGTGTGCTCACACTGTGGCATTCTTTTAACCTCTGTGGAAACTCACTAAAATAAATCCTTTTCGTACGTCAGAGAGGCCCCTGAGCACCCTGTAATTACCGAAGGGAGGGTGGGATCTGCAGAGGAGCATCAGGACCGGGCTGCTTTTGGCTTCTGAAAAAAAAACCACCTAAATGCTTACTCAATGGTCTGTTCTAGGCTCAGTTAGAGGCCTGCACAATTCGCAGCACAATAACAGAGTCACGGTTTGTCATCAGGGAGAAGAAAAACAAAAAGGTCATCCTGGAAGAAAACAAAATTTTGCAGCAGAAAAGTGGTCAGAGCTGCTCGTGGTCAACGTAGAGACGCATGGCACCCCTGTGTTGCCTGAGACACATGCAACTCACCGGCGCATGTACGCATCAGTCATATCACCTCTCTTCAGCTGTCTTAAATTCACTCTAATAGGGTGGAAAAACACCCAAAAGGAAAAGTTTCCCTTTCCCGGCTTGCCCTGCGTGCCGGTCCATAATCCCCTTTGAGATCATGGATCCCCTGTGCACTGGCATGTGTCAGCACGCCCAGTAAGTGGCAAGCATGGCAGCTGTGAGGAGCCGTAATTAACACCCTCGGCCAAGGTGAGAAGACTTCCGTGGGCTGACGCTCTTGAGAAAGAGAGATAGGAAAAAAAAGAGAAAGATAAAGAGAGAGAGGGAGAGCAGGAAGTGTTTCAGGTGCTCTGTGTAATCTCTCTCTGCATCTCAAAAGGTGCTATTACCTCACTGTGTTTTTACTGGGGCCAGATGTGCAGGATGGGGTCATCAAATGGACTGAGCAGCAGCGAGCTGCGGTAGTTCCACAGCTGCCTGGCTCAAGTGACCTACTAACTGTTCAGGATTTTTCAGGACTTTTGTGTCTGTTTTAACTCTCTAATCGCTCATGTCAAAAACTGGAGATTATTAATTTGATAGTTATTCTCACATTTGACCAAGAGATGTTTTTGCAGGTATGTTTACCTTTTATTTAAAGGAAGCAGAGGAAATTTAGTGACTTCAATGAAGCTATCAGACCTCAATTCTTTGTTGCCAACTGTGAATATGGAGAACCAGGCCTTAGGAGAAGCTTAAAGACAAGAATCTACAGTCTAAGGAATGTAATGAGGCTTTGGCGGGACAGAAGTCATAATAACAGGGTTTCAAAAATCAGAGCTTTAAAAAGCAGTTGTCCACACACAGACTTACGGAGAAACTCATGAGTGCACATGGGACACAAATGCAGATATAGCTTTTCTATATCACACAGTGTTTTTCATGTTTGTGTTGCCGTGAAAAGTAGCTACTATGTTGTTTTCTCTCTAACATCCGTTTCTAATCTATGCAGCGCTACAACTACAGCTTGGTGTACCATAAACAGTGGAACAAAATGGCGGCCCAGTTTCTGGGGCAGAGAGCAACACAGACCTCTCCAGAAAATGATTGAGGGGTGCAGCCTGCTAATCAATACCATTCCTGAGCTCATGGAGCAGACAGAGCTGCTTACATGGCTTTTCCCCTCTCCCCTCCATCTTGCCCAGAGTTATAGTCCTCCTGCCACAACTATTCAAGCTCTGGAGTGGAGCAAGTCAGGCGCCTTCCCAGAGATGCAGCTTTACTAGCTGTGTATTGTCGCTTGGCCTCTTCCCAGACCTGTCTAATTAGGCCCCCCTCTCATACCGTCTGTGGTGGCTTGTGTAATCTGCCCACTATGTGTCTTAGCTCTTCGCCACCCCATATAATTGTCTGCCAGTTCCTCTCCAGTAGTGATGTGGGCCCTTTTCCCATAACAGAGACACAAAGGAGAAGGATAATGGCCCCCAGTTGTAGGGAAGAGAGCGGAGGCAGAGACAGAGGCGGAGTGGAGCCACTCCTCTCTGCTGTTTGAACTCTACACAGTCTTGGCTCCAGACAGACAGCAGGCCTGGAGGAGGCTGTCTGAGCCTTCATGGAGGAGGGGAAGGACAGAGGCGCTGCACTCAGCAGCGCACCCGATCGGAAAGTAGTATTTTCAACAAGAAATATGACAACCTGTCATAAAACAGAAACTCCTCTCAGTGTCTCTCTGCTTAACACACGATGATGATGATGATGAAGATAAGACTTCTCACAAAAAAGCCCATCCAGCAGTTTTGATGTTTTCGTGAGCCGACTTTTAAAAACGCATATTCTTGTAACTGCACAGTTCAGCGCTCATTAAACAAGAATCAGTGTGTTACTGAATGCCTCTATTGCTGAATGTTGGCAGAGACCTCTGCTGCCCCCCCCCTCCTCCTCACTACCACCACCGCCAATCTGACAACCCAACACCAGCAATTATGAAGGAAGCCAGCTAAACCACATCCACCTTGGCTGTAGTTTTTAAGATTCCAGTAGGCTTGTAAAACTTCTTGGTTTCTCTGCATACATTCCAGTATCACTGTGCTGGTTTCAGGGTGCTGCATCCCTGGTCAGTTATAACAATGTCCGCTGTGAGACAGCCTGACTGTGGAGGTCTGAGACCGGCAGCCGCGAGCCAAAGGTGATGTGCTGATGTAGGAGCACCTTTGGGAGGACGTCGTAACTGCTGAGCTTAAGTACTTTTATCATTTCCTCCTACGCTGTCCTCTACTACACCATCGCCTCTTGGTCCTCATTACTGGGGCTCCTTAGGACCTCAAGGACATGTGGATTAGCTGTGCTAGCGTGTCTTAAAATCTAGTTAAATTTCAGTAACTGTAGATGTTACTTAAATATAAACATCGCTAATCTTCTACTGGAGCCTCTCCGATGTAGCTCCTTTAATTAACTCCTTCATTGCAACGACTAGCGCAGATATGACACTATTCTTCACAATAACCATTCTGAAGGAAATGTGAAGTGACAGCTCGGATCAATTTCTGCCTGGCAGAGTTTAGTACAAGTTGATGACAAGTTCAACTCTGATCTTTATATCAGCTGCTCCCACGCTAATCAGGGAAAGAGGATCTCATCCGTGGATTTAATGTCAAATGCCACACAAGAACATTTACCTTATTTCAATATAACACGTGGTGTTGTGCTGAGATTTGTGATGGCTTGTATTTTACACAAATCACAACAGGTGATGTTCAGTATACAGGTGTCCGAAGGATATCAATATACTTATTAAGATACCATGAAAATAAATTACAGTGAAATGTTGAAAGTGTAATTAACCAAGAGCTAATGATACAGACAAAACAAAGAGAATTATTATGCGAATACTTTATTATCAATGTGTGAATGGTGTTAGCTTTTTGTCTGGATATTAATAGTATATGAAAACTATACACCAAATCCAGGCTTATCCTAATTTTGCTGTATAATTTCTCAAGTTGGTATTGAAAGATTCTTTATCTTTATATATATATTTTTTTATATATATAATATATATAAGCCAAAGTGCATTTTCCGTTTTTTTTCCTCTTGTCCATATACACATTGCACCATACATAAATAATTACATTGTAAAAATGACTCCGTATTTACAAGTATAATATATATTTCATATAATATATAAAACTTTATATTAAATCTAGGTAGATGATATTTGGGATAGTTTGTGGGGTCCGTCTGTGTTATCTATGGTTGTTGAGGAGGATCTCCAGCCAGCAGGGGCAGGAGGTGATGAACTGTCTTGAGTAGCAGGGGCCCCAGCCCTTAGCAAAGCTGATGCGCACACTGTTGGGGTCGTAGGGTCCGTCCAGGAGGTCGGCCTCCGTGGTGTGCCTCAGGAGGCACGAACGCTCATAGTCAAACACCTTGATGGAGTAGCCTGGCATCACCTTCCGCACCACCAGTGTTCTGCTGTTAGGCATGTCCAGAGTAGGGGAGTTGACAAATATGGGGTGCTCACTGCGGTTATATGCCCAAACGCCGTCCGGCTCTTTGCTGAGGAGGATGCCGTAGCCGATTTTGCCTCGTGTGCGCTGAACGGTGCTGCTGCGGTGTTCCAGGTTGAGCTGGCCCAGGCAGAAGCCCGTGCCCTGAGGTAGATCATAGAAGATGCTGACCGAGTGCTCGTACACTGTGTAGAGGCGGCCCACACGTGTGCGGTGCTCCCAGTACGCTACGTTACACCAGTGGCTCTGCTTAGGGGCATCAGGTGACATACTGGCATCTAGAAGAGACAGCGAGATAGAGAGACAGTGTCATGTAAGAAACATAAACAAAAAGCACACATGGCTAGTAAAAAGGAAGACTTGAAGTTTAAGGGATTAACTATCTCTTTTTATTGTTCAGAGCAGATGACCACCCTATAAATACTGAAGGAGACATTGTATTGAATTCTTAGCCATGTATAAATACCACAGCATGCACATCTGCCTAACATACACACACACACACACACAATCACACACACACACACACACACACACACACACACACACACACACGCCTCTATACATATATCCTGGAGGTGGAGGGTGTAGTGAGGTCAGCCAAGCTGAAGACCTGCACTTCCCTGCTCTGCCTCAGGAGGGCACTGCAATAATTAAACACTGATCACACAGCACAGAGCCTGTCTCCACTGCTCACACATGTACATTCAAAACAGATCATGTTTACTAAAATGAATTGAGGATTAGACTCAGTCTTTCTGCTGAAAAATGTCAAATAATGCATTACAGCAATTTGATGCAGCCAGACTGAAAACGTATGATCTTTAAACCTCTGCATTTTGCACATCTTTTATAAACACTACTCAAAACAAACACACTTTTCTCTTTTTCAGCATGATAAAGTTGGCATCTCATTCCTTAACATCTCTGTTCAGTAAATCAGCTTGTTAATTCAGTTTTCATGGCTGCAGTCTGTGAACTCTCCTCAGTGACAGGCCCCAGCACTCCAAAGTGAGTTACTGCTCCCTAGGTGGACTTCTGTCTTCACCACACTGAACAGACACACAGCACTGCTGACTGCCTTCAGAGGCTGCTGAAGTCCGCACTGCTCATAGCTGTCATACATTTATATTGCTCATAAAATCTTTGGTATGAGGAGCGGTGTGAGGATGGTGGACGAGGAAGAAAAAAGTGCAGGGTTCCATGATCTCACATCCATCTCTTCACCCTTTCCTCCTTGAGAATGAGGGTGCCTCTTTCGTCTCTTCCCTCATCTTCCTCACATTCCACAAGAGTGGGGGTGACAGGAGAGGGCCAGGCAGGGGGTCCCCCTCCCCCTCCACACAACTATTCCCCCTGCTGTGGGCCCAGGGACGGCATTCAGCTCCCTGACAACTTAGCACAAGCCCATGACCCGCTGACCCCCCAGCCTTCATGCTATCAGCTCCCATTAACTCACACACAGAGTGATGCCATTATTTTGCTTCAGAGAGTCTATTGGCACAGAGGATTTAAAGCCTGGGCCTGTGGCCCCATTCCTTTCAGTCTCTCTGCTCTCAGGGCTTAATGACCGCCCGCCCTATTAACAAACGCCTTTAAGGTGGGAGCATCGCAGATCCACACAGCAACAAAATGCCTCACTCACCTCCCACCCGACTAAACCTTTCTGCTGAGTGACCCACACTAGTAAGGTTTATACAAAGATTAGCAAAAACATTGACCAGACCTGCACAGACAATATGCCTGCTGGTTCGAGGCGCTCCGTGTTGTGGAGGGGTAGGAAAAAACTGAGTGAGTGAGTGAGTGAGTGAGTGAGTGAGTGAGTGAATGAGTGAGTGGGGTTGTGTGGGGGTGGGGGGAAGCTGCAGACAGACTCTCTGTGTGTTTGCGCACACACTGATGGCTGAAATGACCCCCTCTCCTCAGGGGCCCCAACATGCATGTGCCATTAGTGAATTCCACACTCCAGCTCCTCCACTCTGAGCTCAGCTTTTACTGCAGTGTGGCTTGGCCACACAAAGAACTCAGCCCCAACTTGTTTATTGCCCTCTATTGTCTCAAATCAAATGGAGCCCACACATCAAGGTAAACTGACTTTGAAACTGTGCACACAAACACAAAAGACCAAATGGCTACCGTCTCCTCCTTTTGAAATGGGAAGAATAAAGCAAAAACAATTTGGTCAATAGTATCTAGTCTTCACACGTAGCCACGAATGAAGGTAGCCAGTGAGACTGCGAGAACCAAGATGAAGAATGAGCAGGACAAAGGTTAGAAATGTATCTAATGTTAAGCCTGAGTCTGAGGGAAGACAATGAGCACACCATGAGCCAGGCCTTTTCCTGTTGCTCTGTTGTGCTAAGTGTCTACGTGTGCCTGTGCGCACATGTGTCTGTTTGGATGGGGAAGAAAATCCGCCAACATGTTTGTGTTTTTGTCCTGAACGGTTTGGCCGGGCGGGGGGCGCTGAGGTGAGTGCTCTGACAAAAGAACTCATTAGGATCTATTTAACAGAGCAGAGCTATCACCAATCATCAGACTGTTTGGACAATACCAATACAGTAACTACAGCCTCTACTCCAGAGCTCAAGCTGGCATCTGCTCGCCCTTCTTCAAGTGCTCAGTCTTTAGGGTTTTTTTTTTTTTAGGGAAGCCTCATTTCTTCAGACATGTTTGCATGCTCTGAAAATGTAAATCTACCTTTTCCAAACAGAGAATAATCTTTGGAGTCTGAAGCTAGGTTTAACTATTAGTATATGACTAGAGACTAATGCAGATACAGGTTGGGCCAGGGCTCAGAACAAACTTATAACTCAGACATAAGGCGATGAAGGAAGGGTGTGTATCTCCCTCCTTGTGACCACAGCAGAGACACCCAACTCCCTTCGACTCCATGTTGGGCTTTCAAAGGGTCTGTTCAGGGCGGAGCCAAGATGGGCTGTGAGCAATTACTGGTGCTCTGCATCCATTTAACCCTGCCACCTTTAACAGCTCCGTTTACCCATTAGAATTGTAGTGCGTGTTATTATTGTTATTTTATTCTCAAAAGCCCAGTCTCTTAGTGTCAGTCTCAGAGTCAATGGATGCAGCCTCAATATGGCTGCTCCACTTCCTCCTCCTGCAGCCAAAAGCAATGAAGGAATTAGTCAACTCTAACTTCTTACATAACCAGTCTCACATACTAATATCAAAATAGTAAATATACATAGTTGTGTGGAGGTTATTTAGTCTACATGTTTCCATGGCGAACAGGAAATATGCAGAATAAAAGCAGTTGCTAGTGTTCTAGCAACGTGATAAGGATAGTCTCTGTTTGACTTCCTCGAAGCGTCATGAAATATGTAAACAGATTACAACACTCAGATTACACAAGCCCACTCTCACATTTTAGTGAATTAAAGTAGCCTTGGACGCGCGCATTTGCACGTACCACATGTCTATGTACAATCAAACAGTCAACAGAGATATTAACAAACATTACTAAAGCAACAGAGAGCATTTTGTGTGCACAGTTTTGATTTCCATAACAAGGCATGAGCTCCATAGAAACCATGTCAAAATGTTGATTTTTGTGTTTCTCTGTGGCCAGTCTGATTGGTGGAATTCAGAATATCAAAAACAAGAAAGATCTGAAAACAAAAATAGATTTATATCAGTTCACTGGAACTCAGAGAGCATGAAGTGACACACGCTACAGTGTAGAAAGGAATTGAAACGTCAGCGACAAGTGGTCCAGTTTTAAATTAAATCATTATTCTGCATGAGAGATGCGAGTGCATGAAGATAATGAATGGTTTATATCCTTTACTTTAAAAGTAGCCTTACTGTAATATAAATATACTCCATTACAAGTAAAAATCCTATAACCAAAATGTGCACAGGTATTATTAGCAAAATGTATTTAAAGTCTCAAAGTAAAAGTACTACTCATAACTCAAGGAAATGGCCCTTCGGTTATACTATGGTATTACTGAATCATTATTACGGATGCATTCATGTATCATTAGCTTTTCCATGTTTTAGTTTATTGTATATATGCAGCTCATTGTATATATTGCCGGGCTTAATCTAAAACAGCGTATTATATTTTCTTGTGTGTTTGTATGTAAAGTATGTATGCATGTAATGCTGTCAAATGAATGTAGTTGAGTATAAAGTATAAGGCTAAGGCAAATTTTAATTACCTACAGTACTTGAGTAAATATACTTTGTTAAATTCCACCACAGAAGATAATATAGATTACTGTGATTGTCATACTGTGAGAATTGATCATGATTACAGCTGAATATGTCTTTTTCTTTGCTATCATGCGTAGAGATCAACATGCTATTAAATTAGCATGTGTTGAAACACAATCTACCCAAGCCTTTTCCACAGGTTTACATATTGAAAAAAAAAAAAAAGATCAACCTGCTGTATGTTCTTTACACTCGAGGGAGAGTCTAAATAATTACTACTAAGTACACAAAAATGAGGGGGGGGTGAAAGTTTCAGTGGCATCCTTGATTATCATCCAGTAATGCTTTTAAAGACAGCATGAAAAGGAGGGGGGAAAGGGCAGAGCGAGAAGCAGAAACGAGCTGCCCTGGGGTAAACACAGCTCCGCAGCCTTGGAGTGAGATGAATGGGAGGCCGAGTGTCACGGACAGGCAGACAAACAACAGCTTCCCCTCCATGCTAACATCTCCCTACCAAGCCACCTTCATAATACTTCATCTCTCCTAATCCAGAGCATGGAACAGAGATGAACTCATTCCTCCAGAACTTTGCTGAGGAGGGGAAAAAAAAAATACTGTTGCCAGTCCCTTTAAGCAGCGCATTCGACGGGAGGAGAGCAGCACAGAAAGGAGGGGGAGCAGCAGTCTCTCATCCTGTGCCAAGGATTAGATTCCCCTCCAGCTATTAGACTCTACCAATGAACTGATAGGCTGGGGGCTAATGGTGGGGAGGGGGGATATAAGGACTGTGCGTGTGTGTGCCTTGTGGTTTGTGCATTCCTGTGCCCCCATCCCATAATTTCTTTTACAAATAAAACAACAAATTGGAACTCCAGCAAAAGCCCTCTCCCTTCATGTTCAGAGTATGGTACAGCTTTAATTCTGTAGACAAAGGTTCCTACAAGCTGACTGTAACCCCTGAACAGGCCACATTTAGGCTGGCGTCTGGGCTATCACTGCCATCAAAGTCGGCTTTATCAGACAGACACACTAACTGGAGCTGCTCTTATATGTCTATGGATTTTTCTCCCTTGGGTCTGGCCTTTCTCTGTTGAGAGAGAGAGAGAGAGAGAGAGAGAACGAGCAAGAGATAGAGAGAGAAAGATAAAAAGAGAGGGAGACAGATATGGGCTGGGAGAAAAAACTGTGGGAGCCCGAGAAACTGAATCCAGTCACCAAACCGGGCTGGTCACAATGGGAATGCTTTACATTGTCATGCACTTCCTCTCCACTTTCCCTCTGTTTCTGTTTCTGGATGACCCCATGAGGGAGGAAAAGTGCTGTACCCTTGATAGCAGATAACAGAATCCATAAATTAAATCAATAAACAACAGAGGGTGTAAAAAGCACAGGAATCTAAGGAGGCTAATATTGAGGAACTGTCTGGTTGCGAGTATAAGAGGCCACTGGTTTGAGGGAGAAGGCTCTATTTTTTTTTTCAGGGCAAGAGAATGTACTGCTTATTTCCTCCAAGTATCCTCCAAAGCTCTGCAATGTGTCAGAGACACGGAGCACAAGTGATGGTGGTGATGCAAGCAAGGCCTTCGGAGAGTCCTTCTGGGCATGTAAAAGCTCCGTGAAAACCGTGGGGGATGTTTGTGGATGTCATATCTACAGGCAGCGTTTAAGGCCAGCGTAGTCTGCGAGAGCACCGAAAGCAAAACACTCAGTGAACTTCCTGCTGGGTGGCTGTGCCCTTTCACCTCCTCATATAACCTATCTGTTTGCTTGTGTGTGTGTGTGTGTGTGTATGAGTGTGTTTTTTTGCAAGTGTGCAAGGGAGGTTCGAGCCAAGTAGGCTCGAGCATTTGAGTAGAGGAGACCCTGCGCATTCCTGAACTCCCCCCTCCTTCTCTCTCCCTCCTAACTTCCTACTCTGGTTAAGATTGTGGGGGTGGTGGGGGTGCAGCAAGAAGGTTGCTTACTTTGTCATCCTTTAGGAGTCTTGTTTGGTGAAAAAAGTCTCACCAAATCTGACATCAGGTGAGAGGCGGCTGCATGGTCTAAAACTCTGACGTATAAACTTTAAACCATTCTTCTGTTTAATTCATACTTTTCTTATGAGTGAACACTTTTCTTCTAGGAAAAGCAAGACCCTACATTATGGGAGGAAAACCAACGTTACCTGGCCTATATATTCAAGCTATGTTGAAGGCTTGGTTTCAAATGAATGATAACAAGGAACTCTATTATTACAAGTTATATTAGTCTAACTAATTTAAGGCGAAAGGCAGGTATTTGGTTTCCAGCAGGCTGGGAGGTGTAGCAGCTATGATGGACAGAGCTGCCGTTCAAACAATGGTTTTCTATTGATCGGCCCAGTGGATCAGAGTCTGTGAAGAGAATGTGTTCTGTCAGGTTAATGTGGCACCGGAGTTTCTGTTTCAATCACAACACTTGCTGGCCTGTAACCCACACTGCTCCACTGCGGGCATCCAGACACCAGCTCCCCAAACAAAGACAACTGTTTCCCTCATCTCTTGACAAGGCAGCCCGTTCACAACAAGCAAGATATTCATTAAAAATGCAGGAGTGAACATTTCCAATAATTCACAAAGTCCTTCCCTGTCAACATCTGCAAAAAATCTTGAAGCTAAAGGGAATGGCAGGATTTCATTAAGTAAATTATGTGCTGGCAGTCACAGAGAGGGGAAGAGGGGGAAGCTACAGCCAGACCTCTAATCTAAACCGTACCCTGAAATGCGACAGCCTGACTGCACCTACTGAGTTGCACGGCCAAGACTTCAGAAATACACACAAATAAAAGACGACTGAAACACACGTTAAAAAAGCAATACATAATTTTGCCTGGTGAACATAATCAATGAAAATTTTCACATACGCATCTTTGCGATGTAATTACTTTGTGCAGAACCTGAGGACATAGATACTTGTACATGCTCAGGAAATAAAATACCTTGGTCTGAACAGTGAGCCAAGCCACTGTAAACAATATATTATCAGGGGCGATTTACTGGACCATCACTCAAAATAAAGGTTTTCTGCTCTGATTTAAAAGGCATCATCCTTTAGGAAAAAGATCAAAGGCTCCAAATTATGTCTGTTTTACTTGGCCCCGTGTTAGGACAAGGGAGTGGAATGAAGATATAGCTGCAGCAGATCAAGTTCGAGATAAGGATGGAGAAAAAAAAAAAAAAAAAAAAAATCAAGTCACTGTCTCTCAGTTTACACATGTACAGTAGAGAGAAAATGAACCAGGCCTTGATACAACTGGGGGTTTACTGTTCACCCATTCACAATGAGCTCCTATCCTTTCCCTCTGGCTGTAAAAGGCTTGTGTAGAGATTTCGAATGACATGGGCCCCTACATTTAATCCACACACAGCATTCTGGAGGCTCAAAGAATGCACTGGCTATTCTGAGTTTTAAAAATACTGACAGCCATAGGTTCAGGCACAACTGTCAATGTGCCTCTTGGGAGAAAGGAAAAAAAAATAATCTATTTTTGCCAGCAATCAAACCCCAGGCCTAAATCATAGCTGACCAAGGCCAGTGTCTAGATTTATAATTGTGGATAAAATGGTCAGAAAATAAAAACAGCATCCACAACCGGCACCTCCTCCACTACTCCTTGCCAGGCGATGCAAGGCTAGCACATTTAAAGGGGCAAGCTCAAACGGCGTATTGTTCCCCCTCTCAGCCTTGAGAGAAGGCACACTAAAACACTAAACTAACAGTTGGACATTCCATACATTTTTAATGGCATTGCACGCTCTTTATTTGTTGCTGTAACCCTGTGCCCTGAGCTGAATGAATAGAGCTATTGGTGGAGGCTGGTGCTGCACTGCGGTGTGAAGGGAGAGATGATGGCAACAGCAGCTCTGCCTCAGCACACGACAAGATTAGCTCACTCACTTTGTTTACTAAGGTAGAATATGGGGCAAAAATTATAGCCTGAGCACACCTCCTGTTATTTCAACTTACTGTATTTTCTATCTGTGTGGCAAGCCCTTAAATGAAACACAGTCCACCTTATCCTTAATGAGCACGGTACACTGTGTAAATTCAAATGACAAGCACAGCACTGTGAGCTTAGACTTACAGTCATGTATGAGGCTGTAGATTAATCTTTATCTGCGAACCCTTCAGAAGTTAGTCAAACACCCAGCGGTACTGGCACCACAGTGGCTTGCCAAGCAGACACAGATAAATACTAAGCTCAGCAGGCTAGTTTCTGTTGACATGTAAGGGGTTTCAGGCCTCTCCAAGGACTGCTTTAGATTAGCATGGCTTTCACTTTGCACGTAGAGGTCACGTTACCTCACCACATCTAGGACCTTCCTTTTTGCTTGATCTGATGGAAAAATCAACTCTTAGAACAAATTCAGTGTAAAAAAATCTTAACACATTGACAACTACACTCCCTCCTCTCCATGTGCTTGACACTTTAAAACGATAAAAAGTGCTTTCTTCAAACTCACATCTCTGCTGCTTAACACAGATGACCCACACTATGGGAATTTCTCAACTGTGAACCTACAGAAAGTCTTGTTGTAATAGCTATAATTCTTGACTTGGCTCAAACCTTTAGGTCTTTACACAACTAAAAAAAAGCTGGGCAACAAAAGGTACTTAATTTATATAAATTTGGTGGCCAGATGACCTTTCAAAAAGAAGGTAAGCAAACAACACGTCATTATAAAATATATATATATATATATATATATATATATATATATATATATACACACACACACACACACACACACACACACACACACACACACACACAAAAACATGTACACGACCACATCCTCCCATTCACACACACAAACCCGAATCATTAATGAGCCAGTAGGTCACATGAATTGTGGCGGATTCTACTGAGAATCTTCAGTGTCATAACCCCTGCCAGAATATCACACAGACTAACAATGCTGAGAAAGGGAAAATGAAAAATGGCCTTATCACTCTTATCAATGGCTCTTTTTCTATGTGTATGTGTGTTATGTAAGGGGAAATGGAAGCCAGCCTCCCAGGACCGGAACGGATACTTGAGACGAGGACTGTGGGTACAGGCCTTACACCACCACAGAGAGAACAGAGCACAAGACCCATCAGGATGTATAGCTACAACCCTCCGCCCCCAGCTTAAAATGGACAATCTAAACTGGACATGACAAACGGGTGAGGAGAGCCCCCTCACATCCCCAGAGATGCTGGCCTTCTCTTCAACATTCCTCAGTCTCCCCCCGCTGTCAAAGGGGCAATTCACCGCCCTGCACTGCTACAAAACCCAGGCAGCTTTTTAAAACAGGATGTTTGTCTGAGGCCTCCTTCCCCTCAAATAAACAATCCGCAAAACCTGATTTCAGGAGGCAGGGTGGAAGCACTCGAGTCACATTATTTCCACATCCCGTATCCTGGAGCACTGGGGCTCCTGAGGGAGTGTGGGCGGCCAGGCGCTGGGAAGGCTCAGGGCTGCGGTGGAAACCTGAGGCCATGTGCCAGGCTGCAGGGGGAGATGAGCCCAGGCTGCATCACTCTGGGGTCTGTGGGAAGGAGGAGGGGGATTATGCCTCTTGGTGGGGAGGGGGAAATTGCTAACACGCTGATGCAGTTGTCACTCCATCTGACCACAACTCCGTCTCTGCATTGCAGAATCAGTATACAACTGATACATCAAGAAAGCTACATGTCTGCACAGCCGGAGAGAGATACTGTTTATTCTCAATGTTATAAAGTAATGCACAAAGGATACAATTGCAGGATGACAGTTATCAGTATTCAGTTGAATATGATGGTTCCTGAGCTCTAAATTAATCATTTGCTATCATTTCGTCATTGATATCGCCTACGTTATGTAACTCAGTATCCCACTTTTGGTCAGGGAAAAAAAACAGACCAAAACTTCAAAGAATAAATTACTAAGGTCTCTGTAATGATCTAATACAGATAAACATGATGAGATATTTCAGAGCAAATCAGTGGTTGCAATTTATCCCAAATACTTTTAGATGTGTACAGTAGATTCACGATTTAATTGGCTCCTAGCAGAAGTGGAATCACATGCGTTCAAAGTCAGATCAACATGTACAGGTCTGGTCTAATCTGCTTTAATCAAGAGAAGCATCACATGCCTTCATTAGACTGCCTAATTACTCCCTGACTTTTCACCGTCTCTGACAAGGATGGAAGGAATGGTTTGATGCTTAGTGCTGGCGTCTTCCTACACACAGACAGGAAGGCTTAGTATTGACTGCGCAATTGAATTTGCTTAGCTCTTGTGTGTGAATGTCAGTATGCATCTGGACTTATATGAGGACCCTAAGGAAGAAAGACAGACTTGAAAATGTATAAGGAAAGCTTTACAAATGCATTACTGCAGTTCCAGCACCTGCGTGATGTAAAGTCTAATTTCCCTTAGCAATTTGTTGCCCGATACTACTAACTGCCTTGTTCTGCCTGGAAGAAACGGTCAATATCAGGATGGACCTGACACAGTGTCTGTCTGCAGAAAAGACATCCAGAGAGACGGCGTTGGCCCTCCCTCCAGAGACAGGTCAGCAGACGGAAGAGAGCGATGTGTGATTACTGTGTGGGAACTATGACTACCTGCTGAAGGCCTGTTCCCTCCAGTAAGCACTACAGCATTTTGTGTAATCAACATCTTGCAACTTTCAATCTTTCCGCTCCTCCAGTCCAACTTTCCCATGTCTTCCGGAAAGGGAAGAAAATGGGAAAACAAAAAAAGGACAGTGACTCAGATCACTTTGCATGTCCTCTGGTCACCTGACCCAGCAATTCTGAGGGAGTCCCTCCATTCACACCGGTGATCTCAACTCACACCAACATGTGCGTGTACACACAGTGTTATGCTGACAAATTCCACTGGGTTGATTGAGGACGCAACCTCGGATGACTGAAGAGTGTAGGCAGAGTGGAGCCATGATCTTACAATGGTCTAAATCAGGCAAGGAGGAAACTTTTGCATCATTCATTTATATACAGAAAATGCTGTTAATCTGGTAAGTACTACACGGAGTGACACTTTGTAGCAAAGCAGCA
The DNA here is from genome assembly GCA_016859345.1 of Istiophorus platypterus. Lineage (NCBI taxonomy): Eukaryota > Metazoa > Chordata > Actinopteri > Istiophoriformes > Istiophoridae > Istiophorus > Istiophorus platypterus. The sequence continues at coordinate 17,312,098 of CM029121.1, read as the reverse complement.
TTATAATCAAGAACAGCCCCCCGAGTCAGAGTCGATCTGACTGACATAATAAAGTCAATGTGTAGAGGGAAAACACCAGGAAGCAATGAGACCTGCTTCAAAGAGTGTCACTCTGATGACCACATGACAAGGCCCAGGCTGTGAGGAAACAGGTGTGTGGAGAGACTGGGAGGACGGCACCAGCAAAGGCACATTCCCTCACACATACAGCATTAAGGTATACTACGTATGCAAGGACTCAAAAGCTGGGCTCGTTCATGACGTAAACAGACATCACAGAATGCCTGCTGTGGTGTCTGTGACACAGCCATAAATACACCATTGGTCCACATATCAATGACAACAAGGTAAATGAAAGTATTAGTATTACAGCAAGAACATTTCACATGTTAAATAACTGCAAGAATCAGCAAGAGGGAGCAGAGAAATGTATCTACATTTAAACATAATTCTAACATTAACAACATAAAGTGTATTGATGTGAAGACAAATTCTACAATCTACAATTATACACACACACACACACACACACATATATATATACACTATCACACACAAACCCACACAGACGTATACATACACATTCATGCATACATTCATTCATACATACACACACACACACAAATATATTTATTTATACACACACACACACACACACACACACACACACACACACACACACACACACACACACACACATACATATATATAAAAGCTTATCTACCAAACTAACATGTTCTGGTGGGTATCTGTGCCATTGTGTGATGCAGAAGAATGTTCAGTAAGTATCTGATTTGTGTAGACTGAATTTGGTTATTTGACTCCACCCAGTGCCCCCCAGACTTGCTTTTAAGAGGTTTACTTGTTCCTACGTGCGGGATGGAGTCTGATCCCATACAACTCTGATTACACACAGACACTCTCTACCTATGCTGAAGGGGGATTCACGGGGAAACTAATCTCCAGGTCAGCCACATGTTCAGCAAAGGATAACCTGACAATATGCATTTCAGGGCTGTATGTTAAATCTAAACTAAGCAGGCTCCATGAGAAGGCCATCCGGTTTCTTGGTTTTGAGATGGAATATCCTTTGACAAACTCGGTCAAATCTGGATCCCTGATAAAATGATGGACGTTTGTTTCACTCAACGTGGATACTCTTCTGTACCTTAAACCAAGGAACCATCATACAGGCCAAAGGCAAGCTAAGCAGAGACGAACTGACTACACAAATCCTCACATCACGGGGAACTACCACCCTGTAGAGCACTGGTCATTCTCTTTCCTAAGTTCAAGCTGCTGAGTGTGACATAGCCAATGCATAGTGATCTGGCGCGACCTGTACAGGCAGCAACACAGTTGGAAGAAACCAAAGTCTAGCATGTCTAGATCCTCCCTCCTCACCACAGTCTCTGAGGAATTGTGGTGCGGGCTCCGACAAGCCCCTCATTTGTTGACTCAGGGAGTGTCGCTGGGCCATGCTGAGGTGGTGACAGCATTTGTGCTGGGGAGGAGGGGGCTCTTGCTGGCTGAATATTTTGCTGCCAGGTAGCCATGTCAACTGTTCAGTGTCCAGGCCTCTAAGCCATGGCAGAACCTCTAACAGGGCTCTGACTCCCCATCCACATGATACTGTGCACGCTGGCTGTGACCCTAGCATGAAGGGGGAGGCATGCTTACTCTCATGCCATGAGAAAGGAGTGTTTCATTTCAAATCAGAGGACAGGACTGTTTCTACTCGCTTCCTCTGGTGTGGCCCCATTCACAGGAGCAACTCCATTTCCCTAAACCCACCCCTCCCTGCAGCCCACTTACAGCCTGGCTAGATAGAGTTGTATGTGTGAGTGTCTGTGCACATGCATGTGCATAACTGTGTGTGCTTGTGTGTGTTTCTGAGCGAGCTTGGATCTTATTACAGTTTGATCCCACTCAAATATTTCTGAAAGAAAAACAGAGGAGGGGAGGCTGGCTCTGTGGCCAATGCATACGCCCCGCTGAACCTCTGCACCGCTCACAATGAAACCTTTATCTTTTAAGCTCGGATTGTTCATAATGGCCCTTAATGAGAAGGAATAAAATACAACATCAAAATGAAATTAGCTATGTTAGGTTGAATGTTCACCCAAATATACTCAACAGCTAGGAAGAGTACAGCTCTGGTCCGTTAATTAAGTACACTCAGAAAGAATTATACCACCCTTTTCTTAAATTAACCATTTCAGAGCCAGAAAAAAACAGGACACTGTAGCACTCAGTCATGGGAGCTCTGTCATTTTATAATTTGATAAAGTGACTAATAGACTGTGTTATTCTTATTTAAAGTTAACTCTACATACAAGTATTTATTACTCGTTTAGAAATTAAGATCTGTGTAATTTGATTTATTACTCAAACTATCCCTATCAATAATATTTTAAGCAAAAAGCAAAGCCCCTAATCCATGTATCAATGACCACTTGGATAATTTCATCAACATGATTTTTTTTTTAATCAAACAGAGTATTAAATTTAATGATGTAATGCATGATTCGTTAAGTGGAAGAGCTTTTTCCGAGTTATGTTTCTTTAATAATACAGTTACTCTTCATTAAAGCCAGCAGACGTTCCGCTATAGCAGCACTACTACTTCAAAACGCTGCTCACAGATATATCCAAATTCAAATCAAGAAAGAATTAAACCGGCGATTTACTATCTGATACGCGTTATTAAAGGATTAAAAGCCATACACACTTCTCTGTGCTGTATGTCAAACCCCACCTCTGCTTCAGACAGCATTTGAGCATCCTAAACTCTACAGTATATCTACTATGCAAACAAAACATAAATATCCCCCACTCTTGCAAAATGCACAGCACAACAGCAAAACATTTAACCTTTTAAGTTCTAAAGGAAGCTGAAGTCATTTGACAGATTTCTTCAGTATTTACAGAGTGGCTGGTCTCGGATGATAAACCTCTGGTACCAATTGAATTTTAAAATCAGAGTAAAACATTTCGGAAATAAAGTCCTTATTTGGAGACTAACAACAGTTGCAGAAACACACTCACCTGAGAATTCCCCTGGTGTGATGTTTGGTGAGCTGGCTGCCTCAGTTTCAGTGTAAGACAATGTGGAGTCTGACAGATCTGTTGGGAATAAAGAGGAATTAGTCCTTCATCTCCAGTAAAATCTGCTACTCTGAACGTAACGGCTACCTCTGTGTACCTCCTCATTTCAGCATTAAAACAAGTCTTTCTTCGTAACAAATACAAAACAATCAACACCACGTTGGGTTTCATCCCATAGTGGATAACCTGGCAACTTCCCTAACAGGCTTTACCTGATGACATCCCCCCAAATGCCGTCAGAAACCTCAGCTGTACTCAGGCTTGCAGCCCCAGCTAGCAGCCAGGCTCCAGAGTCCCAGCAGCCCACAGTGCATACTACCCACACCATACTACCCACACTGGCTCTGGCTGGCATGTTGACATTATGCCACATGCTGGCGTAGGTCTCATCTCAAACCTACCATGCAGTTTGCCAGTAACTGTGCCCAACTACAGCTATTATAATTCTCCACATTGCTTAATGCCTGATTTTCTCTGTTGCAACAGAGCCTAAACAAAAGACTGAACATGCCATTTGCAATTTAATTATGATTTTTAAACAGGGATGAAAATCAAGTAATTACAGTTCAGTAACTTACTGATTACAGGTCAAAACATAGTGGGTCAAATATTCATAGCAAAATTCAGATGAAGATCAATAACTGAGGACGAAATTAAACGAATACTTCAGGTGCTGCAGAGTTCATTTGTGTGTTTTTCACTTACCCAGTGGCTTGTGTTCTTCATTAGGGGAAAGCCTCGAATAAGGAGGTGGGGGTGACTCTGTAACACAATATAATCATGTCAAAAACCTAATAAACGAAAGACAGAAAGTTAAAACTCTCAAGCTCTGATGAAGATGCTGTCAGTTGCTCAACATAAGTCAGTTGTGTGTAATCAAAAGTTGAATAAACCAGTTTTTGGTTCTTAGAAGATCTATCGGAAAATTATAAATCAAACTGGTAAAATGCATTGGACTAATATATTGTAATAAAGAAGATATGTTCAAAAGGTGAAAACCTCTGACACTGGTATAAATGTTCGGCACCTGTTTAACTGTTAGGCAACTGTAATTAACTTACAGAATAAATTCTCTACTTATACTGTCGACTCCGTTCTTTGTACATATAAAGACCTAAGTGTATCTATGTCTCATATTACAGTAATACAACTCTACCCTCACACTGTTTACAACATTATATTAGACGTGACGTTACTGTCAAACGTCTTTACTAAAAGCAATAAAAAAGCATGCCTACACAGTCAAATCCAAGCCACAATAGAAGCTTCAACACACAACTCTCAACATATCCATTTCAGAGTAGACAGCAGGCTTCATCAAACTCTGTGGCTTTGACCTAACACTAAAAAAAATCAAATCATTTCATTCAAGAGCTGGTTGAAAAGCTAATAAAACCAACAGAAAATTTCACAATTGTTGCTGCTATTTAAGCGCATATTATTTAACCAAAGCAGTCATTACTACAGCCACAGACTAACCATAACTTTTAGTTAGGAGTTTAATAAATCCGATCAAATTTCTGCTTTTAAACATCATTGTGTTCAAGTCTTTAATTGTATCTATTAAAAAGAGGAGATATGAAGAGAATAACTTGCACAAGAGGGAAAGCACAAAGGAAAATAAACTTTGTGAGCACACTGTGACCTCGCCTACAGGGAAAAAGGGAAGGAGAAAAGCATAATAGCAGCGGGTCCTTTAAGAGTGGCGGCAGTAATTGCCAGGATCTGAACTCAGTCACTCAGATACACAGCTAGTCAGTCTGGCGCCAGTAGTATGCAAACTGTATATTATCACCACTCCTTCACCTAAATAGCATGAGGGGACCTCCTTAGGACAAAAGGGCTTTTAAAGCGCAACTTGAAACTGATCTCATTCGAAAACTATAATGCCTGGAAAAATTAAAGGAAAAAGTTCAATCCAAGTTTTCTGTCACACATTATTAACTGTTTTTTCTTTCAAAGGCTCTTATACAAAACTGATGCCTGGTGTTTTCTTTCTTATTATTTTAAAATCAAACACAAGTAGGCAGAATTACAGTTGGAAAAAAAAGTTTTTTTTAAACACTACTTATTTTTAGGGTAAGTTTTTTGTATGTTTTTCCAAAGATTAAACTTTTTTTCAATTAAAATCTATATCATGAATTGAAAGTTATATAATTACATGTTTCTTACTTCCCCATCTGGGAACAATGTAAAAAAAACAGTGGTTAAGGTCTTGATTCAAAACCCCCCTTCTTGAATAGCATGAAAGAAATACCAGCTCTGTCGGGCCACGCATGAGCGCATGTGAGCTATGTGTACTACGAGCCTTAGTCCCAATATGGGGTATGTGCCCCTCTCCCTGTTCCTATAATTCATCTTGCTACTTTTAGTGGAAAGAAACACACACAGCATAGCCTGACATCCACTTTAGCAGAGGGAACAAATTAAATACACTTACTATCTACAACAGTCGAGTCAAACCTGCAAATACCATGCAACCTTGGAGCTCTATATAATCTCATCTGATTAGGTTGGACGGTATGGTGAGACATGAGGGCCAAATCCACATCAGTTTCCCACATTTGCACGCTACAAATTCTGATATTGTTGGACTTATGACTTTGAAGTGCTTGTCATAGCCAGCTGGCTCTAGTAAACATGGATGTTATGGAAAATCCACCTCCTGTGCCAGTGAGAAAACAGAAATACTGACGCTTGCATCTTTGCACATGATACCACGCGTTGTCATCAGGTCAGTGGGGTCGAGTGGCCCAGAGTTTAAGGTGTGCCAAATCACAGGCCTGTCCCCTGCCAAAATTTTATCTCTTTAATATAGGTCAGGGAGGTTCTGCCATAAATAGCTCATTGATTGTGGAAATAAAGCTCATTCCTCCACCAAAGCACTAACTAAATTGGCATGTTGCACCAAGTCCAAAATTCAGCATGTGTCTATACATTCATATATATGTCATATACTGTTGATAGCAATGGCCTACCCGGTAATTACTCTGCAAGGAAGAGAGGTAAGAACAGCTGTGTTGACAATCACACTAAAGGCACTGACATATTCAGATACACATAAATGTCACATGTTGTATATTATTAGGGAATTCATTTAAGACTTAACCCTAGAAGGACTGTTAATACGGCAATACAAACAAACAGACTCGTTCACTGAAGGGTCCAGATGTTGCAGGCCAGTGTGAGAGATTCTCTGGTGTAGCAGCAAACAGTTCAGATATATCTCTACAGGCAACTAACTTTTTCAGAGGTGACAGAGATATTAAACTGATGCATTAACATCTTGCACGCATTTTGGTATTTCTTTAAAAATATACAAAATTTAAGTTCTCTAGGACGCATCAGAATAACATGAAACTGGAAAAAAAAAATCACAGTTTTCACTTTTATATTTCGTCAAATCAACCTCAGGTCATGTCCCTTGCTCAGAGTGTTATTATCCTTCACCTTTTCATGAAAGTAAGCCAAAAAAATACAAGACCAATAAAAACAGTGACAGGGAAAGATTGTCTGAGAATGTATCAAGGTCCTTCAGAGTTTTACAAACTTGAAGAGTTTGTTTCTACCATATAACTATTGATGTGACATTCTCATCTCTCTTCATAATAATTTGGGAACACCTGAAGTGCAAATGGACATAACGGGCCTAATGGTTGAGCTGTGGCTGCGGGATTTACTCGTAAATTTATATAAATCATGTTTAGAGGTTGTGATTGTATCCTAAATGAAAACCGCAAAGAAAGTTAAAGAGAGCCTGTGCTGCAGAAGCACGCATGATAGACGCAGAAGCCTTATGGTGATTTGTCAATGGACAACCTGGTGACTTTACCCCCCAAAAAACAGCATCTAGGTAGGTCTGTGAGGTGCAACTTACAGACAGTTTCTGTGTCGTGGCAGATGCTCTTACCTGGCCCACAGAGCCGGCTGTAATGATAGGGGTTGCAACATACTGTCGGACTGTCCAGGGCCCCAAAGCTCTTACACTCACAGAGCGGTTTGAGCTGGGCCGAGTGCTGGAGGTCGGACCAGCGGTACAGTTTACACACAAGCAGCTGTGGGGATGCCACATGGCCCCCCAACCTCAGCTCCGTCCGCGAAATCATAACACAGTCGCTCGGCATCCCTCCTCTGGACTCCACCGCCTCTAGTAAGGTATCCAGCGCCTTTTCCTTTAGCCTTTTTAAAAGAGAGTATGTGGCCGATTTCAGTTCTTGCTCTAACACCGTGCGTGGCATCGCCTCCTGCGCTTCGGGAGAGCCGCTGTCCCGTGGTCCAAGGTTTCTCAGCACGAAGTGACACGACCCGGGATCCCTGGTACCCTGAGCCGTCTCTGGACCCCTAAGCTCGGAGTGGTCCCGGTCTTTAAATAAGCAGCAAGTCACTGTCCTGCATTCGCTGTCCTGCACGGAGCGGGGGCTCCCCTGCTCCTGGGCGCACACCGCACCCCCATCTTGGTCCGACGTGACCCCCGAGCCGCTGCTCTCCACGGGGCTCCGGGTGCACACACCCCCCGTGTCCCCTACAAGAGACCCGCTAGGGGTCATCGGTCTGAGCTCCGTTTTGGGAATTTTCTCTGGGTTGTTGCCGAACAGATCGTCCCTACAGCCCTCACTAGTTTTGCCATTTCCATCTTCCCCTTCTTTATCTGGAATCAAACGGCTTCTCCAGAGTCGCCGCACAAGACCTGAGCGTTTCGTCCTGAACATACGACAACTTGAAAATCTATATGGGGGTTTTATTCTTGTACGGATATCAGAATATTACAGACACTTTTCCGGTCGTTGCAAAACATTAATGTCTGTGAAATGCCGTGCAGTGCATGCACAGCCGACTGACGAGCATTGGTGGCAAAGCCGCAACATTAGACTGAAGGCTATTTCGTTGCATCTACAACAAAACCGCGCAATAAATGCACTGCAGCATTCCGATCAAAATGCATTCATTTAGCCGATTATACTGTAAATAACCAAGCGGGTGAGAGTCACTTATTATCCAGGACCGCAGCGGAATGGGCTGTTTATATGTTTGTTACGAACGCATATAAAAAGCCGAATACATAATAACATAACATACTTAGTAACATAATCCAAAACCAGCAGCCTCAACCCGAGACGGCGACTCGCAGCCTCAAACAGTTCAGGACTTTTAACAACCTCAGATCTACTTTCTACACCGGCACGTAGAGCATGAGGTACTTCGAGGAGATTTAATCCCAAGAAAATGCACCAGAAGTCGGGATCCGTGTTGTCTTCTTCAGATATCTGTGCACTTCTTCTAACAATCCCGACAAAATATCCATGTGAGCCGAGACCACATGAAGAGGATCAATCCGGGGTTGAATCGCGCTCCTGCTTCTCTACTCAGATCTAAACCAAACTGCAGCCGGATCCCTTTCTTTCTCCGTCGCCCCCCCCCTTCCTCACACATACACGCATATGCACACACACACACACACACACACACACACACACACACACACACACACACGCGCGGGGCCCCCGAGGAGAGCGGTGGAGCCATTGGCTGACTACCATCATGTGCTAGTCTAGACACTTTGGCGGCTGTGAGCTGCACTGATTGTTGCGCAAACAAGGTTTCAAGTTTCTTAACTCTTAAAGGCGAAACACCGACCTCTCGTTTTTAAGTTAAAGATACTACGACTTATTTACATCCGCTACAGGTAGGGGATGACAGATTGGAGCCAAAACAAACAAACAAACAAACAAAAAACAAAAAAACAAAAAAACAAAAACAGCAACCGAGAAACGTTTAAGTATAGGAGTGGGCGTGCGTGTGTGTGTGTGTGTGTGTGTGTTTTTTTTTTAATTTCCCCACTGAAAAGTCAGGGGTCATTTTTATTGTTTTCATAGGGACATTGAAACATTGGCATCAGTTGGGAAACGTTGGAGGAAATGGACACTGGCCAGATCTTTTTATGTGAATTATGAAGAGTAAAAATAAAGTAAGACCAAAATATAAAGAGGCGACAACATAAACACGCTTACGGTCAACAGTCATCCCTCTTAAAAAAAAAACAAAAACATAATGGTGGCAATTGCAGGAGATGCACTGACTTACCTGTAGTGGGAGAATTTACCCTGACCACAGCTTTTACCCCAGATCTCACGGCAGGATAGTTCACATTTCTTTTCTAGAACCTTATCATAATACCTTGTAGGTATGAAAAGATCCCTATAGTCACAGGAACTTCAAAATGAGGAATCAAGAATAAAATTATTTTATCTTGTGTGCATGGCACAAAAAATACTTTTTGAAATATCAAAATTGGAATGACTAGCTCACATATATATGCAAAAAGCACCAAGAATTGTGTCAAGATATTTTGGTAAATGGGAACCCATGTGGTGCTGGGGTCGAATTCTCACCCGAACCCAGAGCAGGGGGTTTGATTACTGGTCGCGGTTGTTCCAGCTTACACACACACACACACACACACACACACACACACACACACACACACACACACACACACACACACACACACACACACACACACACACACACACACACACACACACACACACACACACACACACACACACACACACACACACACACACACACACACACACACACACACACACACACACACACACACACACACACACACACACACACACACACACACACACACACACACACACACACACACACACACACACACACACACACACACACACACACACACACACACACACACACACACACACACACACACACACACACACACACACACACACACACACACACACACACACACACACACACACACACACACACACACACACACACACACACACACACACACACACACACACACACACACACACACACACACACACACACACACACACACACACACACACACACACACACACACACACACACACACACACACACACACACACACACACACACACACACACACACACACACACACACACACACACACACACACACACACACACACACACACACACACACACACACACACACACACACACACACACACACACACACACACACACACACACACACACACACACACACACACACACACACACACACACACACACACACACACACACACACACACACACACACACACACACACACACACACACACACACACACACACACACACACACACACACACACACACACACACACACACACACACACACACACACACACACACACACACACACACACACACACACACACACACACACACACACACACACACACACACACACACACACACACACACACACACACACACACACACACACACACACACACACACACACACACACACACACACACACACACACACACACACACACACACACACACACACACACACACACACACACACACACACACACACACACACACACACACACACACACACACACACACACACACACACACACACACACACACACACACACACACACACACACACACACACACACACACACACACACACACACACACACACACACACACACACACACACACACACACACACACACACACACACACACACACACACACACACACACACACACACACACACACACACACACACACACACACACACACACACACACACACACACACACACACACACACACACACACACACACACACACACACACACACACACACACACACACACACACACACACACACACACACACACACACACACACACACACACACACACACACACACACACACACACACACACACACACACACACACACACACACACACACACACACACACACACACACACACACACACACACACACACACACACACACACACACACACACACACACACACACACACACACACACACACACACACACACACACACACACACACACACACACACACACACACACACACACACACACACACACACACACACACACACACACACACACACACACACACACACACACACACACACACACACACACACACACACACACACACACACACACACACACACACACACACACACACACACACACACACACACACACACACACACACACACACACACACACACACACACACACACACACACACACACACACACACACACACACACACACACACACACACACACACACACACACACACACACACACACACACACACACACACACACACACACACACACACACACACACACACACACACACACACACACACACACACACACACACACACACACACACACACACACACACACACACACACACACACACACACACACACACACACACACACACACACACACACACACACACACACACACACACACACACACACACACACACACACACACACACACACACACACACACACACACACACACACACACACACACACACACACACACACACACACACACACACACACACACACACACACACACACACACACACACACACACACACACACACACACACACACACACACACACACACACACACACACACACACACACACACACACACACACACACACACACACACACACACACACACACACACACACACACACACACACACACACACACACACACACACACACACACACACACACACACACACACACACACACACACACACACACACACACACACACACACACACACACACACACACACACACACACACACACACACACACACACACACACACACACACACACACACACACACACACACACACACACACACACACACACACACACACACACACACACACACACACACACACACACACACACACACACACACACACACACACACACACACACACACACACACACACACACACACACACACACACACACACACACACACACACACACACACACACACACACACACACACACACACACACACACACACACACACACACACACACACACACACACACACACACACACACACACACACACACACACACACACACACACACACACACACACACACACACACACACACACACACACACACACACACACACACACACACACACACACACACACACACACACACACACACACACACACACACACACACACACACACACACACACACACACACACACACACACTCATGTGTCACACCCCACCAGTTAAGCTTATTTTTGGCAGGTAAGGATAAGCTGCTGGTGATAACAAACACTCAGTACAGTGCATACCTCTGCCAAGGTGAAGAATGCTTGTGTGATGAAAAATTCCTGGATCAGCCTCTTTAAACAGATCTGCTCCAAAATTTAATGGCTTCCTCCCTGGCACACGCCCCATCCTTCCACCAAGTCTCATGCAAAACGGTTAAGTTAATCCTGCTGAAAAATAAACCAACAAACCAACAAACAAAACAGCTAGAATGGCGAGAGGACCTCTGCAAAGGCCAGTATAAAACAACATACACCAGACTTCAGAGAAAAGAATTAAAATTCATACTATTAAATGATCCGAATCTACCCCAAAATTTAATGGGCTCATTTCCTGGCCCATGCCCAATCCCTACAACAAATATGGTGCAAATGTTTCATAACTTTTTGCATAATCCTGCTGACAAACAAACAGACAGACATGGGTCGGAACAATCTCCTCGGTGGAGTTAAAAAGTGGGCAGCATAAGACTATCTGCATCCTCCTGAAGTAACTGAAGAGTTAGCAGTGACAAGAACTACAGTGCACAGGGAACTAGGAGGTCTCCATTACAGACAGTGTAAAGTGAGGGTTTTCAGTACCACAAAGCAGAGAAAAAGTAGAAAGATGGAAAAAGAAAAAGCTGTGTGTAAGAGACAAAAGAGGTCAGGTCTTTGGAAACCTGTAGCAACATAATAGGGACAATACAGCTTTACTATTACACATTATTGAAAGAACAGACACTGACATATTTTCATTGTTCATTCGAAAATAGTTTTGGGTTCAAATACCTTTCCCAGTGCTTTAGGTGGCACAAAAAAATAAATTACAATTCTAATCTTTCACATTTGAAGAGACAGCAGTCTTCATGTTGACTGGAGCCACAACAGGTGAATTCTTGCACACTGACGTCACTACGAGTCTGACTCTACTCCACAAAAAGTAAATGACAAGGAACCCTGATTCTTACCAGCTACTTGACTGCACGCATGCAGTCAATGATAACTAGTTTTTAAAAAAGAAGATTTTTGAGGAGAAAAAAGACAGAATGGTATATATCATATACAGTGTATAACATTCTTAACCATCTGTTGTCATTGTGGGCACAAAGTTCACTCAGATAGAGTTTGAGTACTATTTAAGGGCTACAGTTTAGTTTACTTTGGCCTTGTAAGAGTTAAAATATCCTGGCTCAGAAACCACCAAGGAAAAGCCACACCCCAAGACATATTAACATGAGCCAAGAAGCAAAAATACAGAAGAAAGCGCTGCTGATTGGATGAAAAAGCTAGGAGCCCTGCCCCCTGGTAAAAAGTCACACCCAATATGGAATTTGTAAGTTGCCATGAATGAAATACGATTATTTAATAGCTGATGATGTGCCAGGTATATCGTTCCGCCTAAACAAGACTCTTCATTAATATTATGTTATTTAACAGCCATACCGGTAATTGCTTAATTCTTTGAAGTTATTTAATTGCACAACACATTTGTAACTTTGCACATAAAACTTTAACTGCTGCTGTTCCCCACAGAGTTAAATCGTGAGCCTTGGATATATTGAAAATATAGTGTATTGTTTGTTTCAGAGTGGAAACATTAACAACAAGCTTCACAATATGAAAGGCTAATCTTAAAAGATGTTCTAAAACACACTAATACATTTATAATGCACACAAGCTCACTCAGTGCCTTCACCAGGACATCTCTGAAGCTCTCAGGGTTGCACCAGTGGAGACTCCGAAGGCTGCAGCAGCAGAGTGTGCCAGTATATGAACTGGAATCAGGTTTCCCTGGCAGGCTTAAGGCTCTGGGGCAGAGAGAGGTTACTGCGGGTGGACATGGAGGCCCTCATGCCTGCACTGTGTTAGAGGCACCTGTTGCAAATGCATTCCCCTTTGTAACTCAATCACATGCCAGACAAGGAAAAGAAAACTGTTATTACAGAGTACCGCTTCATTTAAATCAGTGTCATGCAATTTTCAATTAAGTCAAAGGAAAACCCAGCTGGCTCATAAGTCACTAAAGCTGTCTGCTCTGCCATCCCTGCTGCTACAACTGATTCACGTGAGACACATGTCTGAAAGCATCAGGAGCATGCAGATATATTAGATGCTTTGAATCTGGTACAGCATAAGTTACATACAGACAATCCAGTGGCCCTGTGAGAGGGTCTTGACTCGGTCACTGTTACAGTGAGTTAACTGTAAACCCTGCACATGGATAAAGGTTGAAAAAAACTTGGGTTGAAGTTGAAGTTGTGAAAACAGAAACAAATTTCTGAATGCCCACCAAATCATTATATGCCATGAACAAGCACCTCAGGTACACAGGAGTTGTTTATGAAAATCACAATAAAATTAAATTTCTAAGGGTATTTTGGTATATTAATTTTTCTATTTTCCAGTTAATCAGTATATGTGGTAGGTGGGATGCAACAGGGGATCATTCAAATGTAAAAATTAACAGGATATCAGTATGAAAGAGGAAAGGGATTAATTTCTTTATGTCAGGATACAGATTGCTGATCACTCAAAATTTGTGTACATTTTGCTGCCTGCAATATTTATTTATCACTGATGAGTTAACAGAGACATAATGTGCCTCTTAAAAAAAACGAAAATGTTTTTGCAAAGTTGGAGGCTTTTACTATTGCGTAAGTTGCATGTTAATTAAAAACAACCTTTAATTTAGTTGAAGCTGTTAGCAATGACTACATGTTAATAAATTGTTAATATTCTATCTCCATCTATATATTTAAGTGTTTTAAGAGATTCTCTCTATACTCTGCTGTGTAGAAATGCTTGTTGTGTTGCACCTCTCCTGATTGACAATGCTAAAATAGTCCTTCCCAAACAAATGTAGCTCATTAGCAGTAAGTGAAGAAAATATTTTATATAGCATATGCGTGTTCACACATCTGAATGAAGTATAAGAGGATTAATAACACGCCTCTTTAACTATTACACATTTAAAGAATTGCAAAGGGTGATTCAAATAAACATCTATTTTCTGAATAACCCATTATAGCAATTCTGCTATCTTTACTTTCAAAACTTTGCTGCTGCAAAGGATAAAATCATACAAAAAATTATATTGATTACAGTTTATGATTATTTAGTGATACTTAATATGCTTTTACTTTAATTCAATTTCACTTAATAGGTCTGAGAAAGTCCTCTTAATACCTTGTTCTTCTAATATTTAAGAAGCTTTAAATTATTTTATTGTCGGAAGATTAGCTCAAATGATATGTGAATGAAAAATCATTCATTTATCACAATACTGGGAAATACATCGAAAAGGCATGGAATGGTAAAGCAGGCACCACCTAATTCCTGGTAATACAGAGTTATCAAATAAACACAGAACTATTTGGTACCAAGATGACTGTAAGATGTTCCTACATGGAAACACTTTGTGGTTATCATGCAGAATATTTGGGTTTTTTTATGTGATTTCTGTCATGCATTTGAATTCCACTGTCCCGTAGTTAACACAGAACTGTAAAGCCAACCATTGCTTAAAATAGGATTGAGGCTATCTCTTTTAAATGCTGCTGTGGCAGCTCAGTATGAATGTACCATCTTTTGTACCACATGATGACCATGTGCTCAAGTGTTACAGTGCAATGCAAAACCACTATGGCTTATACATAGAACAATTTGTGGTTCTACAAATATCTTTATGGTTTTAAATTGGACGATTACTAGCTCTATGGATTCACAATTGGTTCCTGCAGCAACAAAGAGCCAATTTTTTAAGAAGTTCTTCAGACACTAATGATTCTATAAAGCTCAATATGAAGAAACTTTGAAGACCCATTATTTTAGGTGCAATTTAAAAAGCCACCAAAACCATCTGGCTCTTTTTTAAATTGAGAAATCAAAGTTTAGGCATTTGAACTTTTCATCCTCCAGCCATATCCAAGGCATACTCCACTAATGTGTGCTGCATGTGTGAAAGTGTGTAAGGAAAGACTTCTTCAAAGAGTAAGAGGTAACTGAGTATGAGGATCTAAAACAGGGCACAGCTGTTCACACAGGCTTGTCCCTTTGCCTGCCTCTCTCCCTGTGAAGGTCCAGGCCCATGCACCCCTGGAGACCCCAGGGTAATAATGCAGTGGTCACGGCAGCCCAGCTCCCGACTGACACTTCAGAAGAAGTGGTTGAGCAGCTCAAATTAAGCATGGCAGAGAGACAGAATGTGCAAACAGTGGCACTGACAAATCCAGTTGAAAAAACATTATAAACAATTAAGCATTTTTAAAAAATATTATTTCCTATTATAGCCACCAAACCTCTTTAGGTCAGACTCCAAAAGCCACAGACACAACATCAAGAGATTTTGACAAACCCAGCTCTGTGTGGCAGTTGATTATAAGTGCTTCAACCCCATTAGTACAGTGACTTCATGTCTGTGACTAATTGTATTCAAACAAGATTTCTAATCCAAAATAAATCTCTTAACTGAAATATGGCATACCATCCTAATGACACCATGTGCCGCGGCAAGCTGAGGTGACGCTGCAGTTACAGAGATACCGGTGCCAAATAGTGGACAGAGTCATTAAAAGCAATAACCTGTGATGGGAGCTGTAAATCAAGCCACACAAAGAATCTCGGTTCACTGGCAAATGTGTGGTAATGAAATATGGACCTAATTAATTAGTTGTTTATTTAAAGGAGAACTCAGCTCTCTGGCTCTCTAATTGATGAGCTGTATTAATGCCCTCTTTGGCGAATACAGTAACATTAGACTGCCTTGCTTAGTTAAATCCATGTTAACAACTGAAATGACAATAAATACCTAAAACACGTACAGAGACTCTCTGTACAACTATGTCATTTATGATACTAGTAATAGAATAACAAGACTGATACTGCTTACTGACACGTGTCTGATATAAGGTACTGACTTTTGTTAACTAGTTGCAAATATTCTCAAAGTAACAAGGTTAAATGGTATTAAGTACCGTTTATTCTTCCAACATTAGTATTTCAAATGTCTTTAATTTTTCGAAGCACGGCATGTGTGAGATCTTATCTCTTTCCTGACATGATATTAATAAACTGGCAAGCTAAATATGTGTACACTAAATAGCTCAATTAAATCAAAGGAAACCAGTGAGATACACAGAATTAATGATTTATCGATAAAAAAATATTTAAAGCAGATGTGGTGAACTACAGTCGGATGAAATGAGAGTGAACCCCGACTGACACGGTTCTTGAGGATCAAGGCATTGCAAAGATTGCAGTGTAGTTAAAATTTCCAAAGTACTTAAATTATGGATGAGTGGGAGTTTTAGGAGTTAAGGGCACTTAAGAGAGGTGTGGTTTGGGGACAATTAGCTCTGTAGATACATTATGTATGCAGAAACATAACATCTTTAAGCCCAAAAAATGACTGTATTGTCTGTAACTCCTAATTATCTAAGTCATGTAGCAATTTCTTTGAACAAAAATCAGGTATAAAACATGTGCACCATTAACACTTGTTTAAACAAAGCTTACCCGTTGCCTATATTTTACAACAGTGATGAAGTAAATGTAGTGTTTTTGTATCATGAAACTGCAGGGAGAGACAAAGGAACAGCCAAGGGGAAAGCAGTATGGTTAAATCTTTAATTGGAGGCAATTTGATTCATTTAGCTGTGTTGGAGACAAGGAGTCCGGGGAGACAGTGCCTGAGGGAGTGTTTTTGTCATCTTCTTTTTGTATCATTTAGAGTAATTCATGTCCCCAGGGGCCGGCTGTCAGTAGCAAGGCTCCATGAACACATTCCTTCTGATCCAGCCCATTATCGGGCCATTCAGCAGCACTGGAGCCTGCTTACATGGGCCTCTCTCTGGGCTGACCTTCTGGGCCCTCGCCTGGGCCTGACTCAACACACCCACTAATCCACACCTCAAAGACTACACACACAAATTTAGATTAAACCAGCCACCTGAGCATAACATGATCAGTACACAATCCTGTCCTTAGTCTGCAGTCCACACAAACACCAAAGAACACATGAACTTAAAGAAATAAAAATAATAAACTGCTTTTTACAACGAGGTGTTAGTAACTGTAATGACTATATAGACTACATGCCATAAAGAAGGATCCTGACAATCTTCTTGTAATCATGCATCTGATGTGATGTAATATACACTTTTCTGCCATCAGCAGAGCTTTGGAAACATAATAGACAAAACTCAGGAATATTTTTGACAATAAAGAGACATTCTCTTTCTACGAGCATTTCTAGATAGAGTGCAGAGTGCAGATTTATACACTCAACACATTTATTTGTTTCAGTGTGATTTCGTCTTAATCACTGTTACATTTCTCTTGGCTGCAGACTAGAAGCGTGTCTCAGAGCAAAGGTAACAAGCCCTGTGGTGGGAGCAACACCCTGTCTCAGCCCAATACAGCCCCCACCCTTCTTATTATTGTTTTGGAACATCTCCATGTGGTTGGATGCTTTTATGTCAATGTAAAACATAATCACTGGCTGCCATATCCAAGTAGTGCTAGAGGTTCTCTGTCTGTGCCATCTTGCCTATAGGGTCTGAACTATCCACAAGGGACTTTCCTGCTGCATGCTGCCTCAATCAAGCCCACACTTAAATGGGACCTATTGTGCGTTTTCTTTTTTTCATATATATTAACATATATAATGTTACAATCTGTGACGTCTGTATTAAATGTGGCCAAAGTCTTGAATATTGGGGTAACTATATATAAAAGTAATCCCTGTGAAACAAAAGCTCAGGTGTCAGACTGCTTTGAACTCCAGGTTTTCCTTTCCATGACTGTGATGAGCTGATGTCAGCTCGTCATGGATTTCTTTATGCGGTCTTCTGCTCCACACACAGCTCCTTCACCCAATATTATTCAAGTCTACTTGAGTAATATTACTCAAGTTTACTTGAGTAATATTATAGGAATTACTTGTACTCTAGGATACAAATAACCGGTGGTGCAGGAATACTATACATTCGATCAGGCGACAACAGAATAACATTTTACTAGAAATGTTAGCTTTTGTATTTCCTGACAGCAGATGTTTTTCATTTCAGTTGGCATTTTAGTGTACTTCCCACACATTCAGCTATTAATAGGGGCATATATAGAATACTGTTTAAAGAAAGAGTGCTATTGAAAAACTAAATCCACTTTCATCTCAGACAATAAATAGGTAATGGTTGTAATATTTATTGAACACAGACGTCCTGCTGTAATCTTTGTTGCTTCAGATGTTCGTACTGTGCACTATCATATTCTGCATCAGATTCATTTGAGAAGCTACCATTTCCAATCAATTATGTTACTTAGTTTTAGTTACTAGTTAAGAGGGTGAGATGGTGCTCACAAGAGCTATCTGCACTGCCCCTAGTAGGCCCCCGGATGTTTGGCCAGTCAGAAGAAAGTGGGCTTTTAAGGAGGCCACTTAGGTTGGCCTGAGCTATTATTGCCCATTTCAGACGTAGGGGCGACGTAGGGGCTGCATAACAGGCAGTTTAAGATAGATAAGGACTTTTTTGAACTGTGAATCATGCAAAGCAACTCCACTGGAGTCCAAGAATCAAAATATGGAGCTGAAAATGAGCATGATAGGTCCCCTTTAACAGCACACTCAGTAATATATTAAATCATTACTGATGTTATGCATTTTTAATATGCTGCTGTGATTAGCCAACAGTAAAGAAGAGCTGACTGCAATTATATTAATTATAACTACCACAGAATCATAACTGGCTGCATAACTGCCTCAGTTCAACTTTCTCAATGTGCCTAATGCATTCATAAAGTTCATGTTGGACTGCCTGTGACTCTCCACACACACTGCGTAAAATTGAAAACACTATTTAAAAAGAGGAACATTCAAGCCGAAACCAAAACTGGAGGTAAGCAGATTTTCACACCTAAGGAAGATATCATACACCCACATTGGCCTAGCATTCACATGCTCTGCAAAGTTTATATTCTCTCCATCCACAGTACTCATAACTCATTATTTCCATGTTTAATATTGACAAAGGAGAGCATGGCTTTCTAAGTACCTCAAACTTCAATCCTGCTTGAAAACATTGTTCAATGGTTTGGGCATATTTTAAGGCTCTCTCTTTACTGCTCTGTACCAACACAGTGGCAGTATTTTGCATGAAGTCATGAGGGGGCAGGGGAAACACTACAGAGAGCATGGGCACTTAGTGTGAACCACTGTACTTTTTTTTTAATGTTTCCCGAATGCTAGTAAATCTAACCCTCCCTAAAATCCACAGTGAAACAATATGCCAAGTATGACATCACCCTTGCACAGACCCGTTTTATGATTTTTAACTTCATTTACAGAGACCAGGGCTGGGCAGGCCACAGAGTCCAGTTTAAAACTCAGTCACCACACTTAACGGCAGAGACTAGAGTCATCCCTGCCAGATTTGACTGGCAAACAGAAAAAGTGGAAGAGATCAGTTGCCGTTTTCTCATCATAGTTTATTGTGCACATGTAAAACATCTGCTTGAGTTTCAGTTAGGTTCAGTTGTGGTAGAGTTTTACTATTTTTACTACTTACCCAGAGCCAGACAAACTCACGCCTTTCATCTGTGAACAGTTTGAAAGTTATTCTGAACATTGTTGTTGGCCTCACTTTGCTCCACTAACAGAACTCTATCAGATCAAGTAAGAGCTCCTATCAAAAGCAGGGAAATTCACATTGTTCAGTGCAGAGGGTTTAATACTCTTTAACGCCTGTAGCCTTCTATAAGTTATTAGTATTAAATTGTGATTTATTAGTATTTAATTTGGGATTGTATATCTAGATCACACATTTTGTATATATCCACTGTGAATGCATCTAAATAGAACTGCAACTAACTAAAAACTATTTCCACTGTTATTAAATATATTTTACTTTTAATATTAAGCTATTATTCAATTAATCTAACAAAATATCACAAGTAGTGACAATGCAAATGAGTTCTTAAAGCCCAAGTCCATGTCTTCAAATTGTGGTTTTGTTTGGCCAACCATTCAAAATCCAATCACGTCCAATTTACAATGATATAAAAGAAAAAAAGAAAAGAAAATCAGCTGCAAATTCTCCATCAATCATCCAACATCTCTCAATTCATCTAAAAGTTTATTTCCCCACATCTTCTGTTTGATGTTGAAGATATGCAGCACCTGAGCAAAGATACACTGCGCACTAAGCGAAATACCCAGTGACTATGTAGAGAGCCATAAAAATACATCCATGAATTTCTCCTGACTCCACAGCAGTAGGAAATAACATTATACTTTTAATGGCTGAGCAGTTAAGATGTGGCAACTGGATTGTGTAAACATAAAAGTAGAAACATGGTTTGTATTGAGTTGCTCTATACTGAGAAATGACCCCATATGGCACAGTATTTAAACAAATGTAACAGTTCAAAGGACATTGTGGTAGGTTAGTGGTTAAGGTGTGTACTATATACTCTGATTTCAATGTCCCCAGTCAATTTCCTGGCTGGGGAACTTTGCAGTATGACATTTCTCCTCTCTCTCCCTTCATTTCCTGTCACTTGTCTGCTTTCCACCTTTGAATAAAGGCAAAAATACTGGCTAAAATGTAACCGTTCTTCCACACAGTGAGCAATGAAAATGTCCTTCCACTGACTTTTCCAAAGGTCACTGTACATCTTTGAACTTGAGAAATTATTTCCATTTTCTCTGAGATGCTGTATGAGTATTTCCTGTTGTAGCAGGACCATCGATAATAGTGTTATTATTGTGCTCTGTGAGCCCCCCCCCTCCATTTCCCTGTTCAAGGATGCTAATTAGAAGACCAACCAGCTAATCTGGTGTTGGGGTCCTGATAACTCCCTCGCTTGGCGTCACTCTAGTAAATTGCCATGGCTCCCTGTTAAAAGCCGGCAGTTGATAGCGCTATCAGGAGACAGGCTGCATTGGGGAGACAGAGTGTCCGGCTCCAAATGACCACCCAAAATAGACAAGTGCCTCGAGACCAGGGGCCACAGGCACCTCCAGCTGAAGAAAAGGAGCTCAGACAACGCCAGCTCAGGAATAACATTTCATCAGAGCCATTGCCGTTAATGCCATGCAGATATTCATGAGCGGCGGCAGACACAGAGTGACCCCAACCCTCAGAACTTAGTTTGACCATTGAACAGAGCCTTGCCACACCACAGACGGGTCAGACATGGAGCCGCCTGTACAGAGTGGGAGCTACTCACTACCACAGAGCTGATAATGATTAAGGAAAATTCGCTATCACTTATAGTGTAAGGCCTGCTCTGTCTCCCTGTCTGTGGTCTGAGGACAAGCACACCCTGAAGCTCTCAGACTTGACTGGTGACCTATGATACAGAGAACCTCTGTGGTCTTATGGGACTTACATCTTCAGACAGTTCCATATATATATGTTTGATTATCAACATGTAGCTCAAATATTTTGGTGAGCTTGTTTAAACAGACTTTGCAAAGCCGAGATAGCAGCCATGTCCAGGGGAACATGCTGTTTTCATTATGTAGCCTGTACTGTCTCTCTTCACCCAGGGATATTGTGATTTAAGTCCTGCTGGTGCAGCAGGGTCAGTTCTATGACCCTGTCTGTCTCCGATGATGATTTAATTGTGCACAGAGGGCACACTTTCTACTCTGCCCAAGCACTACCTTGTCTGAGGTCCTCCCTTGAGTCACTTGTACAAGCCACTTGTTGAGTCCTACACAGGAAGGCTAATTACAGTCCCTGATGCTACACTTCTATACTGGGCCAGTTGAAGTAAATCAATAAGAGAGGAGAACAGGAGGCAATCATGGTGCACTGAAAACAAGTCGGCTCCAGTGTATCCTAGCTGCACCCGTGTAAGCTTTGGAATGAAGCAGAGTGAGCTGAGGTTAGCAAATGATCTTTCCGAGTCCTTTAAGCTTGAAAGTGAAAACATTGTTGAGAATATCTACTGCAGGTTTGAAAATTCCTGACTTATTTGTAGCTCAGTTACATATTACAGATAAGAGAAGTTTAATGTTCCATGGCAAAGAACTAACTCAGCAAATCCACCAAGATTATATGGTGAACTGATTCCAAAAACCCTGTAAAACTGTAACATATAAAATTTATTCATTTCAGTGAAGTCTTCTCCAGGGAGAGAAGAGATTTATACCCAAACTCACAACAAAACATTTTAGCCAGGATTTGAGAGTCCAAGACAATTTTTCACGATTGGAATGAAAGGTCTCTGTCTTGACAGTCTATTAGGAACAAACATCTTAATGTACGTTTTATGTGATAGACTTACACTTTCAGTGTTAAACAAGTCTACAACCTTTTGATTATAATCAGATTGAATTCATTTCATTACATCATTTGTAGTAGTGCACATTATGTAACAACTAACGGCAGCATGTTAATGACAAACCATTCAAATCTTGACTTAATGGGCTCAGTGATGGAGAACTGAACCCAAGCATGTTTGATCCCGGGTGATTACTTATCCTTGCAGAGTGTGCAGGACCAGGATGGAAGCTAAGTTGCAAAAAATATGATGCTCACTGGAGCTAGGACTCCTAAATTCCATGTTGTTATGGGCTCGCCTCTAAGCTGGGAAAGCACCGCACAATATAGAGACTGATTATAAAACTGATTTGACGTGACAACTGATTTCCAAGACTGGGGAGAGTGCAATGGGAAAAATAGAGCAGGTAGGATTAAAATCCCTTGCCTCCCAACAGAACCTCATACCTGTCAGAGTTGCTGTGATCATGTCCAATATGTTTGATTTTCTGTGTCTAAAATTAAGATGATCTAAGTATGATGCTGTAGTTTGATGCAAAATTACACAGAAATTACTGCAATCTGCATACACCAGATGTTAAATGGGTGATCTTTTCACCATCTGTAAGGCTTCTGAAGGTCTTCTAATTTGTTTCCAGCTGTATGCACATTTTATCCTTAGATATGGATACGGCTATATAAGGTGTTCATAATCAAGCAGTCTTCTCTTTTCCCAGCTAGTTGTCATTATAATCTTGTCATTACTTTTGCTTTGGGAAATGAATCTCTATGTGTCTATTCCAATAGGCTCCCTGGACACTGCCAACAAATTAAAATCAATTGGTTTGTCTCGTCTTTATAGCTCTCGGCAGCCTGTGAAAAATGGATCCTCTTAAGAGGTAACACAGTATCCATGTGGGGCATAAGTCCAGAGCATGACTAATGGAGCACCAGTCTATATGCTAATGCTACATAACACAACACTAATACTGGCTGCATTAAGTTAGCCATGATACCAGGATGATATCATGTTTGCTGAAAGGAGAGCCAGTCGATGAAAAACGGATGATAGCACAAAATACCATCTTCATAATGTTCCACATCTCAGACATAGCTGTGCGTGGCGGGGAAAGGAGCAGTGTTCATTAGGACTCCTAAAGGGTAAAGACTCCTAACTCTGATTTACTTGATCTCCTATCTTGGAGGAAACCGTGGATCGCCTGCCAGTCTGGCGCTCACAGACTCCCTGTGTGACCTCAGTTAGTAAGCCTACTCAGTGCTCACAATAGGTGGCCTGATGTGGCCTATGTTCCTGGTGCTTCTGTGGATGTCGGCCTGGAGAAGGGAAGGAAATCCTGGTAGAGAGCATAGCCGGAAAGAGTGTGGTCATTTCAGTTTTCAGGTCTATCCTTGGAGGTCAAACAGAGCTTTTCCCCCTGGGGCCCCCCAAGCTCTCTCCTTCCCCTTACCCCCTTCTCCTCAAAGACATTCCTTTCTCTAAACCTTGACTCCAAAACAGTTCAGATACATCAACATTTCAATACTTCACCCATGTATGGCCATTTACTTAGTTACTGAGAGTTACCACACAACAAGGGTAAGCATGACAGTCAATGTTTTTGACAAAAGACGGACATACAGGGAAAAAAACTGTTATGAGTTCTCATGACATGGATTTTGCCTAAGAGGATGTCCTTTTGAAAGAAGCATGAAAATAAATTTGCTATGGTGAAAATATATTATTTCAATCATAGGCTGACACACACGTTTAGTGGAAGCAAAACATGAACAAAGCTGCTGTGTCTAAAGAAACCAGAGAAGGGCCTCTGGAAAGATCTTAAGAGCTCTGGGAAAAAAATTTGGGTACAGGAAGTTGATTGATGAGCAGGATATACAAGATTGATATACAGTATAACAGACACTTTTCAATGAGTGGCTGCAAAAAACTTCTCATTGCAATGTTCTCCTTGAGGCCAACTCTGGAGCCACAAACCGAGGGTTTTCCCAATGTGTCACCCACTCGAGGGGAATTAGTGTTTGTGTTACAGTGTCTCTCTGTCCTATAAACAATGTGTCTCTTGTGACAGTGAATCAGACACGGCCTGTCGGCTAGCCTCTCCGGCATCAGGCCTGCTTGCCAGAGATTGGTTGGGGGACTGCTGCAGAGCCATGCCATTTGTCATGCTGTATATTTACAGGCTGTGTCAGCACAGGGCGGGTGGAGCGAGACGTCTCCGCTCTGCGCCTGACTCCATGGACGCCAGGCCCAGAACCTCCCCTCATTCATCTGTTTACTTTCTAAATAGGCCTCTGTTTGGACTTACATCAGTGGGGAGAGAATATCTAAGAAAACGAGGAAGGAAATCTGTGGAAAACAAAGGAAAGGGAAAGAAACTCTCTGTGATAGAGACTGCCCCTCGCTGTTCCTGATTACGGCAGAGTTTCAGAGCGCTTGGCGCCATCAAAATCGGCCATCCAGGCAGCCAGGCAGGCCAGACAGGGGAGAGGAAGACTGGTAGTGACGCTTGCAAATACCAAGTAGGGGACTGTTAGGGAGCTTTTTCAGTGTTTATGTGTTTTAGATGGCTGTTTTTGATTTTGTAAGGCAGTAGGAGAAAGATAGACGTATCCACACGGTTACTAGACTTGTTTTGTATCCAAATTCTGCATTAAAATCTATTTTGATTAACTACATACTGAATATTTTTCTGTCAATATATGTTTTATTTTAATGTATATAATGTATAAACCTTTCGGAATCACATCAAGCATTCTGTATAACCTGCAGAAACGCAGTGTAGCCTGTTTTTATGAGAGCTTAAGACCTAGAAGCAGCTACCTGTTCAATATTTTTGGGGGCACCAATCAAGGATATTCTACTGAGAACATTTTTCAAAATTTTAACGTTCCCAAGTTGTTTGGCCAACAACAAATGTTAACCTGGTTCATAAGAAAGATACATAGTCACTGATAGACATTCAGTAGCTCAGAGGGATATGCAGCTCTAGTTAATCAGAAGTTGGCCACACACCGTGTATTCTCTAGATCTGTTCTCAGAAGATGCAATTTTACTGGTACATGACAACTGATGGACAAAATAATAACCTTGCTGAAACAGCAGACACTGGCTGCTATGTTTTTTTATATACACCATTCAGTTTAGGAAAAATCAATAAGTGCGGGGACCATTCACCATTTTACCAAGCTTAAATTGAATCGTAGCACCTAATGTTTCACCCCAGCTGAGAATTTCCCTGTCTAACAGGATGTTGTCCTCTGTAAAACTGATATAGTTGGCAAAAATTATTGTATGTGTGTCTGTGTCTGAGTGTGTGTGTGTGTGTATCTAGGGTCACCTAGTCTGTTGTTCCCAATGTACGCCGTCTTCCCTATAACTCTTGGGACAAATAGGCAAATAAGTAGTTAATTATGCAATTTTTTTCCCTTTATACTTTTTTCAATATGGTTATTTGTTAAGGACTAATTACAGCACTTAAAAATTAAATACAGAAACTAACATACCATCAACCTCTTCATCACAACAGCATCCCAACCCAATTTTGGGTTTCATGGACTGCAAAGAAAAACCTAGATTGAGAAAGAAGCATAAGGAGGTTTTTATAGGTTCTATACTTTAGTTCTATACTTTACAAACAGCTCACCTTACACATTTCGGGTGGCTAGTTATTTTCAATAGAGTTTGAAGTAGTCTGAATCTTAACCTGAACAACTTTGTTTAAAAGGTGAATGTTAGAATTATTAACCAATTTATCCATTGTAACTATCTATTCCTCTACATGTTGCAGAGCTACTTCCTTTTTGAACTTTGATCTCTTGTATATGCTGTAGTTGTGAAAGCACAACTGAAACTTAAAATTGAATATCATCTCATGACTTAAATGCACTTACAGTATAACATATTGCAGCACAATAAGAAAAAAAAAGCAAACTGCTGTTTTGTACTCTGGTAATACACTTCTCCTTTTCCATTTCACCTTTTCCATGGCTGACACTCAATATCAAAACATATAAACAGGGTTATGACTTCTAAAACAAGTATAATACATGTAAAACTTTTTCATGTAATTTCAACATGCGATCTAAACAAAGAATAAATCTTCATCAAAAATTTGTTTAAATGCCCTAAAACAAGCTAATTACTTTTTGCTTATCCCTTTTACATACATTCAAACCAGTAATGCTTCTGTCTCTAGTGTCGCCACAGCAGCTCTATCTAATCTCTATTAAAAAGAACAAGACCACCAAAAAACAACAGGACTGGCTGGGGCTGCGGCAAGAGTGAAGAGAAAATCAGCAGTAAAGATTTGAAACAGGAAGAGTGTGGCGTCAGTACAGGCGGGAGATAAGAGCACTGCGCTCCATACACAAACACAGGGTTTCTGTGGCTGAGTGACTCCCAGCTCTCCGGGCGCCCTCACAGTAGCTGTCCTCTCCCCCTGGCTGGCTCCGGACCACAGCCCGTCACCCAGCCTTGCACACAGCAGATCCAGGGGCCTGATACACCCTCAGTGACTCCAGGGGTTTTAAGGGGATTTGTGCAAGTCCAAAGGACTGACGAGCCCCCTCAAACAGGAAACACTGGGAAAAAATGAGGGTACTTCTATCCCATGCTGGATTTCAACCAGCTTCCTTAGTTAAATGTCAGTACAGCTCAACTCCGAGGTAAGTAATTAAATACAAAGCCTTCCCATTTCTTTTATTATGTTCTCTACTGTGTCCAGCTGAGAGAGGTATTTTTCGAAACTGATACTACAGGTCAAAGTTGAAACAAAGCCTGTTTTAGAGTGAAATCAACCTCCAAAAACCATTAACTTAAACAAGTTGGTTCCTATCTAGTCTATTGTTCCAGCCATAAAAGAAGAACCAGTTACCTTGGTAGCACGCACCCAAATAAAGCTTAACACTGCTGTCACAAATGACTGCTGTATTTACATACAGAAGCAGGATCACAAACTCCTTTCCTTCACCACAAAACCACTATCTGTTGCAAGCATGCTTCAAATCCTATTATCATAAAATCCTGAGTCAAATATCCTCCCCAGTGAATTTCAACAAGGCCATCATTCATCATGGCTGTGTGTGTTATGACAGAGAGGTAGAGAGAGAGAAAAGACAAACAGCAGAGAGCAGTTAAAGGAGCTTCCGTATGACACAGAAATAGCCAAAAGTGTAATAGCACTAAACCCTATCTTGTGCAACAGTCTCATTCTCAATTAACCATGCTTTAGAAAAGAGCTTTGCTAATTTCCTCACAGGTGGGAGAAAGAGGAGTTTCCATCATTAGGGACGCAACCAAACTGCTATATGTCCCGGGCTCAACATGACAAAGTTTTTACCAGACAGACAATTTGTGTGTGTAGATGAGAAGCGAGGAAGCCTTTTGGCACAGGGTTGAAGGCTTGGAATCCTAGCCGGGTTAATAAAAGTAGCCCGTGGGGCACTGTTTTTCCAGGCGCTCTCTGTGATGTTTGAATGTGAACTCAAACAAGCCTTCATTATGTGGCCACAGCCCTGGAGCCCCTGGTGCTGGGAGAGAGGCCCTGCCACTGACAGCCATGGCCTGCTGGCGGGTGCAGACGCCTTCCCCTCTGCTATGTCTCTTTCTCTCTTTTCACTCCCCCTGCCTCTGATCCCTGCTCTTAGCCTCTAATCCTGCATTCCCCCTCTTTCCTCTCTAGTGCAATCCTTCCACCTCAGTCCTTTTACCTCTCTCTCTCCCCTACTCTTATTCCTCATTTACCACTGCCTCTCTGGTTTCTCTCTTTCCACGCATTTCTCCAATCATCCTCCAAGAGGGACAGCTTCTAAACTGGCCCTTGAAGGACCTGGAAGCTTCTAATCCTCTACCTTTGTCTGTGGGTTCATTTTGATCTGAATTTAGCTTTTTATCATACAATGACAGCTGACAGAGGCACATGGGTATGTGCCTTTGGAGGCAATTCATCATGATTGGTGGTCAACAAAATGATGACCCCTGCATGAACTAGCAGCAACTGATTTTTCATAACATAAACTTGGCCATCATAGTAAGAGCAGTACATCACAATCTCAAATTGACACTTGTGAAAACAGCCATTATCACATAAACACAACATTATCATTGGCTTGGTGTGCTGCGGCAGATATTGCTTCATGAGCAGCTCAAAGCTGAGTTGCTGCACAGAACCAACTACTCTCTTTTTAATTCTTTCTAAGTCAATTTCTCCAATATCTAGTGTAAACTATTACAGAATTCTCTGAAACTGTTATGCTTTGTATCTAAACTCAAAATAAGCCATGCAAAAGCAAAATGCAGGGGGAAGAAGACAGGAGAGATCTGTAATTAAAACCATCTTTTCTCCTAGTGATTGCAGCCCAGTGTTTCCCCAACCAGTGGTAAAAATAAGCCCTCCTCCTCTCTAGCTAGATAGAGACACCCGCTGTGTCACTCAGGCCACATTCAGACAGAAATGATTAAGGGCACTGGTGATATTAAAATTCTAGGGAATCAAAAAGCCCAGAGATACAAACAGACTAGATCTGGAGAAATATGAAAAGACTGATAAGGAACAGCAATCACTTTGGATGTAAGACACTACAAAGTGTATACTTCGGCACAAACTTCTGCTTCTGTCTTTCAATCAGGTATATGTACTGGACTGAATAATGCATGTCATAAAATCTTTGATGACACCGTCTTAGGCTTAAACCACTGAAAAAAGAACTTGGTACTTTTAACTAGGAAATAGGAGAATTTAGCCTAATAATTGGAAAATCTGCTTGCTATGATATTCCGATAACATAAAATTGTCAAGAAAAAACCAATAGGTTCTGGTGCAGTCCTAACACTTGCATACTGTACGTTTAGTGATACTAGCATAATCCAAAGTAAGAGGGCTGACCTTTACTGATGAACTTATTTGATGTTTTAGGACTAAATAGACTGTGGATACACTGTGGCAGCGGGGTGTGTTTTTTGTATCTGGGTTGAGAGGCAGCTGTGGTTTGCATGGTGCTGCCTCCATAGGTAACTAGGTAATTAGTTTTAATGTCTACTGTTTATTTTCTCTATGGACTATGGACACCAGTATTTCCATCAAATTCAATGGGGCCCACAGTGTTCACATAAACCATTTAGAGGCGAGCATCTTTTTGCCCATAGTGAATCAGCCTCACAAACATTAATTTTTGAATGATAAAATATCACTAACTCAGTACAGCTAATGCATATAAAACCATTAATACAACATTTTCAAACATGTTCTGGAAGCAGATTTAGTATTCTAGTATATGACCCTTCATTGTTTGGATTTTAATTTTTAACTATTTATTTTTTTATCATAGTTGCTTGTCATTCGCATACACCAAACCTCTGCACCAACACTGTTAGCATGGTGCACTGCATCATGACATGATGGCCGTTTTCATAATAATATCATTCAGCCTACATACTGTAATCTAGGGAAACATGTCCAGTTGAAAGACAGCTCAGCCAAACAGTCACCATCCTTAAAATTGGCCCAATAAATCTTGTATCCTACACTTGAGTCTGATTAAAGCCTGTGTGTCCATCTCAGTGTATGGCCTCTGTAACCTCTGTCTAGCCAGAGGCAGGGAACAGATCCAGGCCTAATACTCCACATAGCTCCCTGACATCAAACTGATTCATTAGTACAGAAACCACTAATGTGAGTCATCTTTTGAATAATCATCAATTATTCATCGGGCAAGGCTCTCAGACTGTTTTGTCTGCTTTGTAATCACAAACTAACTAACTTCCTTGTCATGGTCTCCAAAAATGAAAAAAATGGCTGGTTCTCATCCTGCCCTGTGTTTACTGATGGACTTTGAATTAGTTCTTAACAAAAATATATAATGTTGAGCTTTTTATACAAATTGAACTTTACAAACATTCAACTTCCCTCATCTCTGCAATTACTAACTCTTCTGATAAATATTCCAGTTAAATGTTTATGGGATGGATAATTTTATGACCATGAATAAATACTTAACTGGAAAACAGTACTAGACAGGAAGTCTCCCTCCTCCATTGTGACCGGAAGGTTGAAATAGAGCAAAGAGTGTTTAAGTCGTAGCTAAAGTGGAGCTGTGGGAGCCTTGACACCTCCGATAGTGATGAGGCTGACTGGCATGGGAACCACAAACACTCTATAGGGATCCCAAATGTGTATTTCATCAAGTTGTGTTGATAAATCAGTATATGCTGCCACTGAGGATCCTCGGAGTATCAGTGTCAAAGAACTCCTACTGTGTTGGGTCTCGTATCAGGCTATTACGAGAAATCTTGCTGATCTCTCCTGTGGTGAGCACTTGGGACAAGTCAGCTAAAATGGAGGGTGAGAACCACACCAGAGTCCATGCAGTGTTAAGTCAACACCACTGAACAGTTTGTCCTGTTGAGAGGTCAGCCAGCCTCACTTCCCTATGACCTCCGACCCCCGTCTACTTGCCTCCAGCACTGTGCTGTCTGCTCTGTCCTACCTATCCGTCAATCTAAAACAGCACCACAACCTTAACACTGTGACTGAAATGCATTTTACACTGAACAGATCCTTGCCATGAGCAAGAACAGAGAAAGGCTAAGACCGCTCATCCAATAAAAAGTCTGAATGAAATGCAACTGCTTGTGTCATGCTTCATAGATAAATGGCCTGGGATGGAGGCCAAGGCGATATAAACCACAACAAAGACATTGTCCTTAACATGCTCAAAGGAATAAGAGGGATTTGTTCTAATACTTAAAGCCAAAAGTGTTTTATGGTTGTTTTTTTTATCAACAAAGGCTTGTGTGTGACTAGTCTTGAGCTGAATTAGCCTTTCAAAATATGTTTTTGTTTTTTTTTTCCTTTTTCTACTAGGGTTTGGATGTCTGAACCAGATTTCATTTCTTCATGAGGAGTAGGTGATTTCCTTGTGTATACAGAGACATGGCCCAGTTAGATAGCACTGTCTGCACAGACTGGAGTCAGGGCTCCTCAGCCCACAGATAAGAGAGGGATGGTTTTGTGTGAGCATGCTTGTGCGTTTGAGAAGAGTGAGAGAGAGCTTACCAATCCCGTATATCTGAGCAGCCCTCTGGGCAGTACCTAGACTCTGGGTTTTTTGGGACTAATAAGATATTGAAAATAGGAAAAGAATTTATAGCATTAAATATATCTGTAAACTGCACCTAACTTTCTTTCTTGTTTGCCTGTTGACTACTCGGTTGCTGGATCAGCTACAGGACAACACCTCTGCTACTGGTGGACATTTCCATCAAATGTTTATGTTACAGATTAGCAAATAATTTTTATACAAGAGGTACGTCTTAAGTAAGAGTATATCTAAGTTGTTAATATCGCACCAAGTCCTAAAATTAACTGGTAGTCACTACAGCACATTTGCATCATAAGCTCTGGATCAATAGGATGATGGCCATGTCAGTTCATCATTTAGCTGAAGAGGTCAGTAGTGATGAATCAGCCACATTAATTTTGAACCCAGCTAATTTTTATGAAATGCACCTCCGGATGAAAGTGCCTCAAAATTTCTAATTCAGGGATATATATGTATGCACTGGGCTGAAAGTGGATCAGAGAAGGTTTTGGGAGAGCTTGGCATGGAGAGGTGGGGTTGTTGGGTCTACAGTGTCGGACAGAGCTGGGACACTGTCGCCTATTGATCTGTACCCCTGGCACCTCTATGCAGACTGTTGTTGAGAGCAGGTCTGCCGACCCTTTCTTTGCAGAGCCGGGCAGATTTGAGTGGTGCCGCAACCCAGCGGCAGGGATGTGCAGTGAATACAGTCTGCACAGATAAACAGTGCCTTGTTTAGCCGTTTCTTTGCTGCTGCTGAGCCAGCTGATAACAGCAGCGGGAGGGCAGACGGCCCTTGGCGGCAGTGGACAAGGCCTGGGGAGGCAGACACTCTGGCAGCAGCAAGTTCTCTTCCCACATCCCTCACTCCCCCTCCCAGCCTGGTTAATCTCACCTCTTTTCTTTTCTGTCTCTTTTCACAGAGAAGGACTGCACCAGTTAATTGCCAACTGAGAGTGAAAACATCATTCAACGTGGTGGGCAGAAAGAACAGAAAGAGATGGAAATCCAGGAGACACTCAGTTAATGAGTACCGGCACATTCATGTGCACATATACTACCTCAACACATGCACAGAAAGCACATTCATGCACAATATTATTCTGTCTCTCAGCAAAAACAAACTTTGCTTATTCTGCCTAAAACACATTACAATATAAGACAGAGTTCTATTGGGTTATGATGTTTTGAATCCAACTGATCCAAACACCAGTAGGACTTACATTCATTTTTGAATGAGCAGGCCTCCATGTAGAGGTCTGAGAAACAAAGTTACTGTGTAGAGAGGTCTGCTGCAGGCCCAAAGTACACAGTAGAAAGATGGGAGTTGAACTGTTCTCCCTCTCAGCACCACAAGCTGTCCTCTTATTGTCTTGGCCTGGTACCAGGGTCTAGAGTAACTGCAGCAGTGTGGCATTGTGGGGAATACTTAGCATTCCTACTTTCACAAGGAAGTTTTTATTCTTTCCCTCCCTCGCACTGCAACCTGCCACAGATAAAACATGTCTCAAACAGTGTTGTTTCCACTGCTGCTCCGAGACAATGCGGGTATCTACGCCTGTGTGTGTGAATTCCATGTAGTGAAGGTTGGTGAGGGCGATGACTGTGTGTGTGTGTGTGTGTGTGTGTGTGTGCGTGTGTGGATGTGGGTGGCAAAAGTAGTGGTGAGATTACCAGAAAAAATTGAAAAAAAAAATGTTGGGGAGTGGCATATTAAATCTTTCACTAACTGTTATTAGCCTTGGCCTACAATTTAAATGGAACAAGATTAATATCAATTGCAATAAAAAAGGAAGTAGGAAGTAAAAGACAAGCTGGGTGAACTCTTAACTTCCCATATCTTGTTAGGAGTTGAACTCAGAGGTGTTTTCTATTCTCTTCTTCCCATCTACAACTTCCCCCCTGCCATTACAATTTATCATCTTAGCCCTTAGAACCCTGTTGATAGCCCAAGCATACCAGAGGATCAGCAATCAATAATGGGAGAATGTTTTGCCCAGACCCCCCCCCCCCCCAACTGCCCCCACCCTACCCCCAACCCCGTGTTCGCAATTTAAGAGGCCACATCTGCTTTTAATATCCTTGCCTCTGTACTGCAGAGTTACACAATCATGATCAAGTGTGCTTTCTCAAAGGCAGAAACACTCACAAATACAGACTAGGCCTCATGCCAATACCAACACAAACATACAACCTTTTATGGCACACCAAAGGAATGAAGGACACGATGTCACTGTGATCACTGGGCTTGGTGGGTATGTTAAATAACATGTAACAGGGATACATGCATATGCATGAAGAGTAGAGTGGAATCAATCATCGAGCTGAGAGAAAATGTTTTATTATAGAAATGTAACGACATTAAAAATTTTATGGCACTAGTGTAACACTGAAACACTGTATTCATCCTGGATATCCCAGACTGAACTTCTTTTTTTCTTCTCTGTCTTAGTGGCAAAAATTGTTGGAAATAAATTATTATCTGCCTTGGATTTTTTAGCATTAATAATTACAGTATATTTTATAAAAAACCCTGGTGACCTAGGATGACTCATTTATGTGACACAGAAAATCAGGGAATGATGACTTCTTTGGTAAGGAAAGAGTACAGCGGCAACTGCTAAAACAGGGGCATCCTGTCAGCCATTGCCTCACGTACTACTGTCGCCATAAACAATCCTTTATCTTTGTTCTTTTCCACAGTGACCACATTTTGAAAGAGCGACATTGGAAGGAATCTCCCACTGAGAATTCCCCGATATGTTACAAAACTGGAAGGATGCCATTGGCTGGTTTGTCCCAGCTTTAAGCTCCTCATGCACAGTATGACAGCCGTTATGACTCCAGATCACCTTACACTGCACTTCCCAAGTGGCTCCGGGATTCCTGAAGTTACACTTAGATGTCAAGTTATGAGCACCGTTGAGAGACAGCGGAATTTTTCAAGAACTTGTGTACCTCAGGGAGAGTCAGGGTATGCTTTTGATTACCACAGCTGTAAAATTGAGGATGAAGCTGGTTACTTATTTCAAAGCACACTTGTTTATCATAGAAGCTCAGGTATAAATAAAAATCTTTTGAGTTTTTGATTGAGATCCTTATTTCATTTTAAATTACCTAAAAGCATAAAACAAAGGGAGCACACACAGTAGCTGCACAATAAAAGAAGCCACATGTAATGTCTATAAAAACAAGTTAAATAATAGCTACCGCCCAAAAACAAAGCAGAAGATGATTGAAATCGCTTT
Organism: Istiophorus platypterus; assembly: GCA_016859345.1. Lineage (NCBI taxonomy): Eukaryota > Metazoa > Chordata > Actinopteri > Istiophoriformes > Istiophoridae > Istiophorus > Istiophorus platypterus. The sequence goes on along the minus strand of CM029121.1, from coordinate 17,276,164 downwards.
TTTTGCCGCCTTTACAACCTCTCCTGACAAAGCACTGTGGTGACCAAATTTTTGCGAGTTTTCCTTTCTTCCATTGTAATCCCATGCTGGCATTCCTTTGGCTCTTTTTACGACTATGCCAGCTCAGACTGGCTCAGCTCTGATAAGCACCAACACAGCACTGTTGGTTTATGGGATTCTCTGATTCTGTACAGCAAGTCCTCCATTATAATTATCAGTGCAATTAGCTGATTCACAGCATTTTAACACTGTGCCTCAACATACTCAGACATCTCATCAGTCACAATGTAAAGCAGTCTGTCTCAGTGGGAAGCTATTCAGCTTTCTTGGGAACTCTCTCCTGTGCTAAATTGGTGCCTCTAAGACAAAGTCACGATCTAGAGACTCCAATTCATAAATTACACTGACTGATGGAATGCATCACACCTTTCCATATTTCTTATGACTCATTTGAGTGTATTTGCTGTGACAGGCACATACAGGTAGCCACTCGCAGTCGCACCGATGGTTGGAGACTAATGGAGAAAGAGAATGGGACAATGTTTCGCTGAAAAGATAGAAAGGCCAGTGAAGTGCGCATTTTTTGTCATTGGGTTACAGCTGATAAAGCCACCTCTCTATGAGCATGCCACTGCACCTCCCTCCCTCATCACCTTGCCCCCACCCGCTTACATCCAACTATAATTATATCTATTCTTAATTTTTTTTAGAGATATTATGGACAATTACATATGACTGACTAATCTAATAAGTACTCAAACTGGCTCTTTGCACTGGCGGATGCTTATATATATGCAATATGGACTGACTGTAATGTGGAAAAAATTACGTCTCTCTCAGTCTCAGTTTCTATAACTAATTTCCTCATAAATAAATATATTTGACTGAGGTCTAAAGCTGATAAATGCCATAGGTTTCATATCACACCCAAACCTGCTTGTCCACTACCAACAAGCAAGGGTGCTGGCAATGATTTAGACCAATACAAAGCAAACAATGACCCGACCTTGATGATGGAGATACAGTTAACATGTCATCCGAGGCCGGTGATAACATTTGTGACCTATGCCTCTGGCCAGCTTTGTGCCTGGCTGGCAATCTGCTGGTGCCATTCTGTCTTCCACAAAGCAACTGGCTGAATGCTTCTTGTCTTTTTCTCACAGCAGTTTGCAAACTGTCTAGCCATCCTTGAATACCCCCCACCTCCCGCACCCTCAACTCCACCCATATCACCACGCACGACTGCACACTGTGAAGCAGTGAACGCTCCCAGTGCTATCTGCTTCATCAGACCCTGATGATAGTGTGGAGACTGGCGTCTGAGCTGGCCGATAGCCGTCGGGCGCTCTCTGTTCATAAATAGAGATGTGCAAGAATGGAAAATTATCAGGAACCAGGCTATTCTTTCCTCTCCATCTTTAATGCTGTTGCATCATCCGCACATCATTAGCCCATACACCTTAATCCTAGTTTGAACCACAGATTATCTTTTGGTATTTTGTAAGTGAAAAGAGGGACAACATATATTTCCAGTCTGTGGGAATTCATCTCTCTTTAATAATAACTTCTATTAAAAAAACATAATGTGTGCAGGGGAACGTGCCTCTCTACATGTCTCCCTCTTCCTGACTTTTCTTTTCAGTTGAAAGGTGAGGTGATTGCAGTTCAGAGGTTGAATACTGCTCTACTGTGCATGTTTGCTGCTGCTTCCTGTCGACTGTAAGTCTACTGGTAGTCTGGCGATGGGGTCACCACACAGGACTTTGTATTCAAAGAGGAGAACAAACAGCGGAGACCTTGAACCTCCAGCCCCCCGCCCCATCTCCTCAGTCTCATTTCAAATATCAGCATCTAAAGTCTCAGTGACAATGCTCATGTTCACATTAGTGATATTTGTGGCAGCAACTGAGAAGATATTCTCACTCCATTCCCAAATTAAGCTTGAACATTAAAGGTTTGAGAGAATTAGCCCTCATTTCAACTGAACAAGCGCAACATAACATAGAAAATATTGTATAAATAAATGTGAAATAAATGATAAATAATATCCACAGTAACCCTGCAAGGCACTGAATCCTTTGCTTTCCAGCTGACTGGCTACTCTGACTGTAGTCATGCTAAGCGGGGTCAGTGGAGACTCCTAGTAAATGGCCGTGTCGCCAATGCTCTCTGTTGCTGAGTCGACTGACGAAATAATGAACCGCACAGGCTTGTTTGATTTCCTCTAGAGACAGCTCAGCAGGAGTCTGATCCACATACAGCCCTGGCTCCCACTAACCCAATCTGCTTCACCCCGCTCTTTCTCTCTGTCTCTGACTAAGAGATGGCGTCTATGCAAGCCTTTTTAGGGTACATCTATTCACTGTGATTTATTGTAAATTAAAAAGCTGGGAGCTCAGTTGCATGGCTAAAATGCCCTCTCTCACTGCCTGGCCATGCTCCACACTGTCTGAGCTAGATTCCATTTCCTCTCATGTCCATCTCGTTGCTATTGCAGCAGACCAATAATTCACATGAAATTGTGTGTTTCCAAGGAAAGGTTCATTTAGCCCTGCAGTTTGTGGTGCATACTGATCATGCTAAAATTAGATAGCTGGCATGTATGAATATTTTATATACCACAATATTATGTTGCTGCACATACAAACTCTGCTGTCAGGTTAAAAAGAAAGTGAAAAAAGAGATTTTGGAGAGACTGCATTGCAATATGGTATGAACATAATTATGGGTCCACGATATTACAGTGCAAAATTCAGAAAGACTGGTAAAGGCAAAGTCATGAAGGAGCACATCGAACCCAGTATTTTTCTGGGAAACAAGGAGGCTGGCTTGTATGCAGGCATCAGTGGTGATGTGTCTTGGCAGGCACAGATAGGGGCAGTGTAGTCATGGACCCAGTCATCGTCATCTGGTCGCACATTCCTACCCTATCTGTGCAGTAAACTGGATCTCCTTCTCCCTCTTATCAGCTGTCAGGAATTTTCTATCAGAGGCCCTCTTTCTCTCTCTCCCTCGCTATCTCCTTTTCTCTCTTACTCTGACTCCCTTGCTCTATTTTTCTCTCTTCCTGTCCCTTCCTTGAAGCTGCAGAGCTGACACAGAGCAGAAACGGTTAATGGTCATTAAGATAAGGAAGCAAGGAGATGTCAGGCGGCTCCTAGGACAGGCTGGAACCCAAACAGCTCTGGTGCCTACTGCGTCACCACAGCAGGAGGCCCTCTGCCCTCGGGAAGCACTATACACATTCTGTGGACCCATGAGGGAAACTGACGCATTTAATAAATATGATTAACATAACAAGCTATTTTGGCCCATTTCTCTATAAATCTTATTTTGTGGATTTTTTTATGATCAAAAAAGTCAGTTTTTTTTTTTATATTGGCTCTTCTAAATAATATTTAGTCAAAAATTTGTCTCTCATTTAACTGAAACTGCATTTCTTTCTGTTATTTTTTTGTCTTTTGGAATTTTTATTTTATCCTAGTTTGATTGGTTTTATAGTTTTCTTTAGTGTGTCTTTAAATTTTTTAAAGCTAATTAGATTGCCTTTACAAAGAGTTTTGCTTTCCACTTAAGTATCAAGACCATAGTGGTATAGTAGTATAAAGACCTTTTCTGAGATAAGAGCATAAGAGCGCGAAATGAAATTATGTAAAACTGTGTTTACATTGGTCTATATTTCTAATCTCACACTCTTAGTTCCAAAAGTTATCAAAAGCTATGAAACTTTATAGAATAGATAAAGAAATGACTAAATGATAAAGAATTAAACTAAATGTGGATGTAACTAAAATGGCCAGTATTAAATAAAAAAGTACTTTTATGAAATGATTCCATTTAAATTCAGTATAATATATAATTTGACGGATAAATTCATCATAAAACATAATTTCATCATTCCTATCTTTGTAATATTCTTATAGTTTTGCAGCATAACTTTATTGAAAGATTTTTTTCCTGTGATACTTCTATTTCTCACTCACTATTTAATAATTTCACTTTTTATGACAGTGGATTGTTAGGCTGGGTAATCAAAAATAAGAAGCCTTAAACACATTTTATCATTAAGTTACTAAATAATTTGACAATGCATTCTTACATTTGTATACTTTACTGCATTTATTCACATTTTTATTTAATAGAATATTTATCATTGACATTGGTGAAATCTAAGAGAGTATAACTAATTCATCAGGAAACAAGCATAAGATTCATCATTATGTCATATAAAATCCCTCTACATGCTGACATCTAAGTATGGGTGCAATAGTCAAGCAGTCTCTGCTTTTGTCTACAACTAATTCTTTAAAGTTTTTAAGTTTGATGTGGGGATTTTATGACAGCATCTCTGTTGAGAAGTATAAAATACTGCATCAAGAGTACCACTTCACTACTGTCCTGTAGTGAAGTTTGTCCTGTGCTGCATGTCATCTCAACATCTGGTCTCCACAAACTGCAAGTTGAAATATGGCCACAATTCATGCCAGTGTGTTCATAATCCTGTAATATCAAAGCACAGGCAGAGGGGTCTCTCTTTCCTCTCTCTCCCTCCCATTCACCTCCGTGTGATGACAGACCCCTGAGAGGAGCCCTTTGTTGGTAATCGAGCTTACCTCATTTTCAAAATACCAGAAGACCTGTTGGATAATAAAAATGTGCCTATACTAGGGGTCGATATTTCTGGCAGAAACCAAACAGCTCTATACACAGGGCTGTGCTTGTTGAATTACGTTAGAAAAAGGTTTGTGTTTTTCATTCCGTGACTTTTCTTTGGTCAAGTTTTTTTCCCCTGTGCTGCCTTAACAACACTGGGAGAGTGGCCTTGTGTGGAGTCTTTTTCTCTGGGATCTTAGTAATATCTACCATGGAGCCTATAATTACTCAGACAGCACTGCTGCCATCAAGCCACGCCTCCATTACTCTGCAGGCCTGGCAGCCTGTAAACGTGTCAGTGGCAGGATGTCTCTCCTCTTCTTTTATGCACTTTCTTACATACAAGAGGAGGGTCGGATACAGTTTCTCAAAGAATAAAAGTAGAGAAGCGACCTTCAATGTCTACCTATGTGAACTAGATGGTAGCAAATGACCTAGTAATCCCTTAAATGGCAAAAACAAAATTATGTATGTTAGTATGACTCCTTTATGAAAAAAAAAATGTAATTTCCTGCCATTGAGTATTACAGTACTGGGTTTTTACCAATGTGACATCATATCTTGGGTCATGTGAGCAAAGCTTTTTGAAAAGTTAGGACATAAATAATGTTCCAACAATAATGCAAATCACTAAAAAATGCTGAAGTTATTAACATCCTGTTGCAACAAAGGAAATTAGACAGGAATGTTCAGTATGAACTTCAGATAACAGTAGAATGTGAACAATATCTTTTATGCTATTGGTGGAGCAAGTGACATACAGTTACACAAGATCATACATAGGTACACATGAATGCTTTTTCCCCTTTTAACCTATGCACAATCTTGAAATATTAACAATCTCACCATTAGACGCGAGTCTTTGAAATGGAATCCTTTACCCAGACTTCCTCACCCTAATCGGATGAATATATCCAGAACAACATTATTTTAACTTGGAGTGAGACAGGGGAGTCCTTTAATTCTGAGTAAATTCCTCTTGACTTGCCTTTTGTACCCATGGCAAAGAGTTACTGACTTGTCATATTGTCATATGAGTGCCAGATTGTCTAACTGTGTTACAGAGTGATTGAAATTTAAAGTGTCAACACTCATAGAGTCAATAACATGATAACAGTACATCAAAACATGTTGGATCTGACACACTGACTTTGGAAAAAGAATTCCATACACAATGGTTCTCAGATAAATTTGCAATAAAGCATTAATTGGCCACAGAATTCGTGTGAGTTTATTGTTGTCCAGTTGCATGCAACATAGGGTTGACATTACCCTCAAGTTGGCTTGGAAAATTCCTACTGAATCCCTCAGCATCTGGAAAAAACAACTGGCATATGTGTAAAACTGTGACACAAATATTAGCCCAACTGACATAAAGTCATTTTGCAATGCAGAAGGATGTGTGCTGGGCAGATTATTCCCAGCATAGCCTAAAAGACTGAAATACTGTCAATGCCGGTCAAAGTGCACTCCTTTTTTCCTCTACATGAGTTGGCTGTTTAGTGGTCTAGGGAGAAGGCGGATTGCGGGCCCTCTTGGTTAGTCAAACATTCATTTTAAAGCTTGGTCAGGACTGGGAACAAAGCAAGGCTCTTCTTGGCCTTGTCAGCGCTTTAGCTATTTCAGAGGCCATCCGCATATCAAAAAATCCTAAAAACAGACAAAGCCTCTGAATATTTGCTTAAACTTTCAATGCCCCATAATCATGACAGTAATGATAGTGTGTTTTCTTTGTCCAAACACCAGGGGCTTTGTTCTAAACACATAGAAACACATACATACACATAGGCATATGTACACACACAGAGCGCTGGGAGGATGATGGATGTGAAGAAATTATAGGCCAAGGGCACTGAGTCTCCTTCTGGTCATTTAAATACACAATGTACATAAACATTGCAGAACTATACTGAAATCATATTCAATTTATATTGAACTAATAGTAAAATCATAATGCTCGCAGCAATGTGGGCAGCCAGCTGTTGGCAGAGATGATACTCAGTTTGACTCACTCTAAGTAAACCAGACGCTAAGGCTAAAGTAGAACAACATGCTGATTTAATCCTTATTAGTGCTGTATATTACTTAGGTTATATTTTCCTACAAGTCATCAAATGACTTTATGCAAACATTTGGTAGTCTTTGTAATGAGAAACACCCATATGTTAAATGGTCCAGGAATGCAAATACATTTGACTTAGTGGCAATGTATTCCTGAGTGATTTTGTTAGGAGACATTAAAAGCTTAAATAAAAAGAAGTTGAAATATCAAAGGCTTAGGTTAAAAAAACAACAACTGTACAATTACCTACAATGTGCCAGGCTGCTTGCCAGTAGAAAACAGGTCATGGAAAATGTATGCAGCATAGAGAACAGGCAAAAAAATAAAGGAGTCCAATAGCTTTGTCATTTTTCATTAAAAAAAAAAATGTTTTTTTTTGTGTTTATGATACCTAGAAATTCTGATGGCAGTCAGTGTGTGTTTTTGAATGTGTGCAGCCACATATGAGCAAGCTTCAATTCATGCATGGTCATTTCCTCATTGTTGACTAAAGTGAGTCAGAATAAATTACTACATCAAATCCTGATGTATGCGAAACTCCTGTAACCTCTGGCCTGTGTACTGCATTAACAGTCTAAAGTGTGCCAAGTCATTAATATAACAGCAGTCTAAAACTATGCTATTACATGGTTTTCTAAATAGAGCGCATCCTGTCACTACACTGAGTGAGTGTGAGTGAGAAAATGGGAACTTGTTTCCTGAATGCTCCACAGAGGGAATTAGAATTAACCTTGTCACGAGGTCAGGGTTCACATCAGGGGTACGATAGCAAGAGAGAAGTCACATGATCACCTCACTGGCAACTGATGTTTGAGGTTATTGGCTGCCAAGCCCTCAGCAGGTGAACAAACACATCACTCTATATTCTCCACAACATGCAGCAACTTCTAGGGAGCTGATGCTGTCATCACCTGGCACAGAGCTTAAAGTAATGCTGATTTCAGAGTAGGGTTTTCTCTCACATCCAAAACTATCCTAGTGGGTCTGTTTCTAACAGCATTCTAAAAAGAAAAAAATGCAATATGCTTGGAAATTCACATTAAAATGCCATGCTAATATCACTGTAGCTCTGTTTCGTGCCTCTCGTTTACTTTCAGTACATCTGAGTCAAAGGGCTCAGCTTCGGTTTTTCTCAGAAAAAAAAACACCCAATGAACCTTTACCACTGTTCTGAAGGCATTTCCAGAATCCTCAAAGACTAACCAGGTGGAAGAAAAAATATTCCATATGCTGCATTTTTACCCCTTTCCCACATTGCAACTGAGTTTTCCAATCCAAACAAAGAAGGCAGCCAGAAATGACATGAACTTTTTTTTAAAAATTATTTTCAAAGTTTTAAGTTACATTTCTCTATACCAGTGTTACTTTACCACTTAGCACTATTTACCATTTTCATTCAATATAACCTTTACATTTTTCTTGCATCACAAAAAACAAGCACAGAAATTTGTGAATGACAGCTAACTCTTCTGAATGCAGCAGACAAATGCTGACTCAAGAAGCACATGATGCAGAAAAAAAAAAAAACATGGGTGAGGGCCCATATAGACTAAAGAAAGTTTCTGTCATCCAGGGCCTTGTTTGTTTGTACTCTTTCCCAGGCTGCCTGGATTCATTACCACTTAGCCCTTGGTAGCACCCAATTTGGCAACCGATTTGGTTAAGCTGGTGGACGACCATGGCTCCGCAGTGTCCACATACTGGGAGACGAGGACATGTTGTCTCCACCCATCCACACTCATCCTATCTGCACCCTGCATAGCACCCTGTTCTGGCACATATCAGTTCCCTATACCCTTTCTACAATGTCCTGAGGGAAAATGTATTGAATAATTTTATACTTTGGTTCAACAGGGGTAATTAATGTATAATAAGTTTGAGAAAACTCAGCACATTTTAGATCACAGGCACAATGGACATGGTGGATGTTGGGTGGAGTGAATGGGTGGGAGTAGACAGCCATTTAGAGACCAGGGAGGCAGTCCTAAGATGTTGTGTTTCCAGTCATTACTGCTTTGCTTTGTCTAAACCCCCTCAGCCGGCCAGGTAGTCCCCCTCCCGTCCTCCAAACCCTCAGTCTCACCCACAATGCACCTGGAGCAAGGCCAGGGCTGCTGTTAATTTGGCCTCATTATTAAGTTAAATGCAGCGCGGGCGGCGGTGCTAGAGCTAATGAGCAGTGCAGAGCTGGCTGTGCTGCTCCCAGCCTCCTGTCCCAGCCATTAGAGAAATTAGAGAGTGGAAAATGAGTCAAGGGTTGTGGAGGCCTTAATTGAAGTCTTGAATGAAACTGTCTCTGATCTGAGTAAACCCTGCACTTACTTGGAAGGTCTCAACACTTACTAAGTGCTGGAATACTTCCTGTTGGGGCCAGAATGTGCTTTTGTGTCAACAAAATCAACATCATTTCGGACAAGGTGTTTAGGTAGGTACCAATACATGACAAACAAAATGTCTACATAATGTAGACCACAACATTAAGCTACATTATCTTTCCGCAAGTGTGTGCGCATATTTATGTGTTAATATGTATACATGTGTATGCTAGAGAGACCCCTTATGCTTGTGTTTATGCACAAGATGGTATCTGAGCTTAGTGGGTGGCAGGGTTTCTGCTCAGGGGAGCTGTGGCTAGAGAGGAGGAGCTCTGAGCTAGGGTACTGCAAAAATACACATGTGAGACACAAACAGGAAAGTCTGAATATCTAAAGACAAAGTTACACTTAAGGCTTTTAAAGAGTGGAAAAAGTACTGATTTGTATGGAATCAACTGTTCAAAGCTGTCCACTACTCTGGAGTAGTATCTCTCTTAAGTCATCTCAGAGACCATCCATCATCTAGTTACTCAGTCAGGACTGTGAGAGATTGGGAGGTTTAGGAGTCCCTATGTTTAGATGACTTTGAGGGTTTTTACTCTGCAGCCTGCTAAATTGTCCAAACATGACCACACTGGCATTCATTTGCACTTCATCCTAACATTGCTTAGCCTGACCACACAGCGACAATGTTTTTCTGGTAGATACTGGGTAAGATAGCTGGCCAAAGCTTTGAAGTCAAATCAGCAGCTTACAGAGATCAGCAAAAGGATCCATTTCAATATTAAAAGAGAGAGAAAGATCAGTTCTCTGTTTAGGTTTGGCTGAACTCTGCTAGGAGGAAAGAATAGCCTGAGGTTGGAGGAACATGGGAGACAGATGAGGATGACGATGGTGTGTGTGTAGTTTTGAGATTGTGTCCTAGAATCTACAGACATCTTTGCTGAGATTTGTCACAAGGGTCAAGAGGGTGTAGTAACTGAGCCGTATTCAAGTAACTCCAGCCTCTTGTCTCCCTCTCCCTTTTGTTTCAGTGTATGACTTAGGACAGTGTACTGCAGATTACTGACACAGCACTATCCTCCTGTAAGCCTGCTTCTGATGGAGTAGACTAAGCCATGTTTATAGATATATATGTTCAAAGAGAGGCCAGCAGCACAATGGAGCAGGGCAAGTTGGCATTAGCAGTACTGTGTGGAATACACCATCACACACCAAGGAATCAAAACAAAGACAGAAAAGGAAAAAACTCTGCAAGGCTTTAGGAAATTGCCATATTTTCCCCCGTTCTATTTTGCCTCATTTCACTTCTGCAGAAAACATTTCCTTGACATAACAGCAATATTAGCCAAGAAGTCCTGTGGCACAATAACACACTTTTAAGAAAAGTGACAACAGACATCAAGTTCATTTGTTCAGTCAAAAACATTTGTACTCAGTCAAAAATATTTTCCAGGCAATGAGGGGCCTCAATTTTACAAAAGCTGGCCTCTGATCGGAGAATGCTTCTTTCTCTGTGAGCCATTTTCTGGGTGAATGGGTTGGGCCATAAGGCCATCTATAGGGCAGTGTTGCCAAAATTATTACATCAATGTGCATGACACTACTGACTGGTTGTAACAGCTCTTACTTTATATTGACTTCCCGTCACAAGAACAGAAATCTATGCACACTTGGCGTCAGTGTAGGTGAAGGGCTGACACGACTGCCACATTAAAGGGATAAAACTGGAGTTGGGTTTTGAGTAAATGTTTGGCTAACTCAGCTTCATCACATGTCCGGTATTTAGCTAAATAGTGTGCTGACATTGACCATCACATACAATAAAGGCAGCCAGTCTTCTCGTGGTGGCCTTCTTACCCCAACGAGCCCCTGTGACCTGTCCTTCAGCCCCTACTCCCCCACCCCTCCGATGTTTTAATCCAGCTAACCTTGTCAAAACCACCAGACCTCATTCAGAACAAGCAGATGACTCTCTGCACGCCAGTGGCCTCTATAAATAGAAATTTCATTGAGGAGCAACAGGCTGAATGGGAGGTATTGTAAACAGCGAGCCAGCCTAAAGCCTTACACAGGGCTAACCTGGGAAAGTGATGGAAAGTGACATGCTGCAGCCATGAGGCATACAGTACAGTAACAAACTGACCCCACTGCAGCACAGACCACTGTCCTTCACTTCACATATAAAGCTTTTACCTCAAACTGCATCAAACCTTATTTCCCGACAGCATACTATGAACATTTTTGGGGTTGAGCAACAAAACAATGTGGTTAATGTTTAAGAACACTGTCTCTGACAGGTTTCAATCTAAACATTCCTGTGACCCCCTCAAACAATACAAACATGAGACTCTGCTCTTTGTATTAAAAAATGCAACATGCCATCTTTAACTGTCCATGAGGCAGATAACTATCTTTTATAGTATATACTTGTATACTACATAGTATGTATTGTTCTCCACCTAAGATAATAAGTAAACAGTTGTTTTTATTCACAGCTCTACATCAGCCTGTGTTGGACACAGAACCAGCCTGCCTGCAAGCTGCCTGATTCACCGCTCATTAATTCTGTGTACTTACATCGTTTTATATATAAGGCAGTATAACAAGCCCTTTCTGGCACAGTTTTGGCGTGGGAATCATGTCTTCCTCGGGAAGGAAAAAATAAGTTGTCTAAATCAAAGGATTATTTTTTGAAAGAAACTGTGCCATTCAGTGATGTCAAAAACTGGCTCATAGCTCATTCAGTCAGTTCAGCAATTTGCAGAGTGATGGATGTACTTGATATAGTCTCATAGGTGAGACAATATGATCAGTAAGGCCGAGTAGACACATTGAGTCTGTCAGTGTGGGCCCTACTGTTGGTGCAGCAGAACAGCAGGGGTCTGACTCTGACTTTGAGACTTTCAGAGTTTTAGAAGAGTTAGGAGGCATTCTGTAGATTGTTGTTGCTTCTCTCCACCCCGGTTCTTTTTGTTCCCAATATCTTTAACACATGGACAGACTATAAAGGAGCCTAGACAGTCACTCCAAGAGAGACACAAAGAGTGAGTAAGTGAGGGTAAGAGAGAGAGAGAGAGAGAGGCTGAACCATTTTTAAGCCACTCATTTGATTCACAATTCACACGCAGATCCCAGCCAGGGGGCAGGGATTTTGAGGAGGAGAGATCAGTAGCTAGGCTTAACTTAAAATGTCAAATGCTTTACTTTGACTTCATGGAAAAAAGGCAGTTCAGAGGAACCGACACACCACATGCTACCAAGCATTTTTCCCTCCTTACTTGAAAAAAATCTTAGAGGAGACAGGTACAGACTGGCTCTTTCACTGAGCTGTAGCAAAACAACGAAGTGCTTCAGCCCTGAAGGCCAGTGATACCTGATCATCAAACTGCCACCAATTAGAGCATTAGGAGAAGTCATTTATTTTGCCTATTTTAAAGAAGGTGCTAAACTCCATGAACCATTCCCACATACTCCTGCTGAAATTTCATCTAGAGCAGCCCTGGCCCCACAGAGAGAAAGAGGGATATTGAGGGGCTAAGTGAGACAAGGGCCCTGGAGACCAGGCTCACTAGAGTAGACACTGCCAGTCCTGGGGCAGCCAGAAAAACGATGGCCCCTTTTCATCATTCCTCTCCCCTCTCTCCTCTCTCCTCTCTCCTCTCTCCTCCTCTCCTCACAGCCTGGCTGGGGGACTGGGTACTACAAATTCATTGTTCACGACAGAAAAATTTCTGCACGCTCAGGACAATCAGTCATGGAGGGGCAACCAGAGTGATGGGGGTCGGAGGTGGCTGACGCCCTATCCGTTTTCAGCCGATGACCTAATGCAGGTAAAGAGTGCAGCTTGGTGCTGTTCCCCTCTTTTCAGTCCCACACCCAATTCTCCCCATTTAGGTATTTGTTGAACCTCCTGCAATGAAACCACTGCCTGTACAGGAACAGATTGGGTGTTGGGCAGCAGACAAGTTTCCATGCATGGTAGGCAATGAAAGGAGAAGTGAATGAGCTTTCAGACTATCCAAGTCCACAACTATTACTGAATGTAACAAATGTCCTGAAAAATATGAAGATTTTATATTATCTCTCTCTCTCTCTCATATATATATATATATATATATATATATAAATATAAAAATATATCATTTTATTCCCAAATTCAGATTGAAAGATGAAATCTGGAGGGTATGTACCCTGGCTGTGGTTCAGGGGAACAGGAAATTGTGTGTTTGTATGGTGTCTCATCTGAGAGGCGTTTCCAGGTGCTACTCAAGTGGTTTCCTCTGATTTAGTCTCCTGAAGCTTGTCAGCCAACACCTTAGCTGTCATGGGTTTACCCAGCTCGAATTAATACATCACCCATCACAGTTAACACCTTAAACTGAGTGTCTGTCACACCAGCATGAGAACAGATTTATATTGATTGCTGAATTACAGACACAGTGAAAAGCAATACTGAACACAACTTAAAGGAAATAAAATCTTTTTCATTAGTGAAACATCAATTTATATATATATATGCTGTTTGTATCAATCACAGTCATACCTTACAAAAATGCTGCAATTGGTTGAGCCCTTCTGATGAACAGCACCCTCTGCTGCTTAGCTCCTGAACTACCCATCCATCTGTTTCCTATACAGCTTAAACTACCAGGATCTAGGAGGTTGAAGCCTATTCCAGCATGCATTGGTTGAATGAGGGAACAACTCTAAACAAGTCACCAGCTCATCAAAAGATATTCACTCTCACATTTACACCCATTTTCTGAATTAGCTTTGGGGTAAGTCAACCCATTGGAAATTGGAAAAAAAATCTTTTTCAAAACAACAGTGTTAAAATGTATTTATAATATATTTCTGCAACCTAACAAAACAAGATTATTGTTGTATAACATATTTATTGAGAAGGTTGTCTGCAAGCTCTAATTGAATGAACATATAAAATGTTTTTAAGCTTGTCACAAAACAAAAACATAGGTCACACTTTGTCCTCCAAAGTGAACACCATGAGTCTCGATTCTGGGAATAGGACAGGAAGAAAACACGGAAAATACAGTCAGTCTATTCATTCAATGTTGGCCAAAAAGCCAAGCAGTCATATAGAGTGCTGTATCATTATCAATAAATCTTATTAAATACAACATCCAAGTCCAAGAGCAGAAATCTATAGAAATCTTTATAACAGCCAACAATTCTCTCCTTATAAGCCAGAAAAGACATTAGAGGCATTTTGCATATGATTTAATAAAATGCAGATGCAAATTTATTCAACAATGGCACAGATGACCTAATCACTTGGCTATTGTTGTCATTTTAATGAAAATTGGTCCACTTTATTTTGGTCTGCTCAAGACAGATTATTTGGCATGATTACCTTGAGTCAAGAGTGGGGCTCCTGTATCAAGAGTCAATCCTAAACTGGGGGCGAGGATATTTCATCCAGCGGCTCTGCAAAGAGCTCCAACAATAACACCTCCCTACTGAAAGGAAATTCCTCCACCTCCTCTGCTCTCGGCTGGAACACACAACTCTCTTAATCCTGCTCTGGTAATGAGGTCATTTCACAATATAATTTTCTACCCCCTATTTTTCATTTTTTAACGAATTAAAATCTGGTGTTGCACAGTTACAGGACCAAAACTTTGTGACTGATCTCTTTCTTTAGAATACTATAATGATTAGATACAATCTGATGAAAGGGGATATATCAATATGAGAATCTTTGATCTTTTAGAATTTCAGTAGTGTTTCTGCTGCTAAGATCAGAGGCCTTCCGTGATGTGGGAGTGAAGGAAAAGGAGATGGTAAGGCAGTAATTGAATGGACAGAGATGTTGCCGAGAGCTATGCCCTGCCAAAACCAACTGTGATCATTGCTCTGAAACCATCTGATCGCAGAAGCAGCCAGTCTGGCTTCAAGTGGAGGTGACAGTGTGTCCAAGAGACACGTTACAAGTCAGAGGAAATTGGAGATAAACAGATAAAAGAATGCAATCTCTGCTGGAAGCAGCAAGGCACAGGGGGCAGGAAATAAACCTGTATTTAAGCTGATTACCCAAGCTGTGTCCCAGCCCTTTTCAGCAGCTCTGCACAGCCCGGCCTCACCACTACCAACGTTGTTAATTAGAGATTTCTAAGGGGAAAAAAGGCAGCCTTGTCAGACTTGCAGGAGTGTTAGTGATGGCTGGCTGGAGGGGGACATGCAGAGCTCTTAATTGGGTCTGTATGCTGTATCGGTGGCTGGCTGGAGCACTGGTGATGATTGCTGTGAGCAGGTGGCCGTGGTGGCAGCTCCATGCAGGCCGTCCCAGGCCAGCCTGTCTGTTCTCGTCAGGACCTGGAACACTGAGCAGACAGCTCCTGAGCCCCATGCTCATTACGCCAAGTTGCCCACCCTGTTGCCTAGCAACGCCCTCATAGCCCCTCCACAACACTTCCTCCCTGGTCCCACAATGTAACCCACAGTTGTGGAGGACTACTTCCACACAGTCTAGCTATGGGAATAAAAGATGAATACACTGCTACTTCCTAGAGTCCTCTTATTATACAATATATAGTACATTAAGCTAGGCATAATGCTTTAACTTTTCCTGTTGCAACCAACAATGTTCACCAAATCGTATGTCAGTACCAATGAATGATAGCTGCAAAACCACCCTGAATAATCAATGCCTCCCCCAAACAGTTTTTTTTTTTATGTGAAACTCTCTTTATCTTTAATATGTTAGCTGCTAATAAAGAAAAACAAGACTGAGGACTAAGAGATTCAGACCTACTTCATTTCTTTCATAGGTGTGTGTCTGGATTCTATTAAGACATGTCTCACACACCATGCAGCTGGTCTTACATGACATTTGTGATTACAATCTTCCAACTAACGGTACTTCAAACACATGAACACACAAATGCAGACATGAACATATGCAAGCTTCCACGCACACTATGGAGTAGTTAAGATCTTGGAAGCATTCCTATTAAATCTGCTGCCGTCATTTTCCTGTGGTAATCTCTGTTTGCACCAGAGTGTAGCAAAAGTAGGAGTGGGGAGGGGGCAACTTTATGCATATGGTCCTTGTGACATTAACTGCAATCAAGCAACCCAATACATATGTAGCAGTCTAGAAAACAGGGTTCACAGGCCAATTTTTTTTCTTCCAAACAGTCCTGGTGCCAATATAAGACTGGTTGGAAAATTGAGAATCTTATAAATTTCTGAGTGAAACAACTGTATCAGGCAACCTTTGCAGGGAATACTCTGAATATAGGATTGCATGGGGACAAACCATTTTCAAAGCAGCATATTTCTTCTCATTGTATTATCAAATGTCATCTCTTCGCTGAGGAAATCCACGTCCCAAGAGGGCTTGGCACTTTTTTTGCTGTGGTTAGATTACTTTGGACAGTAGTCAACCCAAGTTTCATGATTCACTGAAATTCTGATGAATGCTACAAATGAAGTGTAAAAGAATCAATCATGTCAGGGTTTGACTGTACAGACTTTGGAGGAGGGCATGTGGAAGAGAGCCTGAGCTGGAAAATGACAGGAAACACTAGAATGACATCAGCTATAGCATAGTGCAAGGCCTGTTTAATGAAATTGAGAAATCATTGGGTTTCTGTAACGCCTTTTAAAACATGGAGCACACCTCGAGACTCCAGTTGTGAACCTAAAAAAAGTACATATTTCATGCAACCACAGAAGACATTGGAGTAGAGTTGGAATCCAATCAAAATCAGCATCACCCTTTAATATGCAGTGACTAATCTGGCAGTAATAGATGTTATTTTCACTCCTCTCCTTTAAAATGGTTATGGCTTGAAACTAAAATGAAACCAACTTTGTTTTGTGCTGTGCCTAGGGTCTGAATTATTCTAGTTGATTTAATCCAGTCAACAGTCCCCTAAATGACACTAACAGTACTGTCAGTGCAGGCTGTATGTTAGTGAAAAAGGTCAATATTAAATCACAGCCCCACCCTTGAGGCTCTCTCTAACATAAAATCCACACCAGGATTTGTCCACATTCTGTGGTGCCACTGAAGCTGGGGTGTGGGGAAAACTCTTAGCCCCAGACCCTCTTCAGTGTGCCAAGAAGCCCATAGCATGCAAAAGCTAAAAACCCAAAGGGTGATCATTTGTCACAGGCAGTTTGCACGTCTGGAATGTCTCAGTTTGTGCACTCAGAATATCAGACAAGATGGGTGGTGTTACTAGAGATCAGGGCTGCTCTCATGTCGGCCGATCAAAGTGAGCAGGAGTGGAGCAACAACATTCGCATGCAGCTGTGTCTTCCCTGGGGTTGCACTTGGGCTGCGGGTGCTAGATCTCACTGTGGAAGTGCCTGCAAATAAATGGTTTTGTCACTGTGTTCACACATTCCTCCAACCAATGGGCCTGCTCTGCCTTATTCCTCCATTAGGCTGAAATCCTCAGAGCTGACTGTTGACATCACCTCATTACATACACATGGACCTCACAGAGAGGAACCAAATTATACTTGACACATAACACTTTTAATTAGGTGACATGGAAATGGACTACAGCTATCTCTACTGGAGCAAAAAATTGACAATCTTTAAAATTATTTTTTAAAGGAACATTCTAACATTTTGGGAAATGAGCTCAATCGCTTTCTGTCAAAAATTAGATGAGAAGATTGATGCCCCTCCCTTATCTGTGCATTAAATTTGAAGCTATAGCTATGAAATCATCACCCCCCAATAGCAGCCAAGAAATAGTCCAACTACTGGTAAATCCACAACTTGCTTTCAGTCAGGATCTAGTTTTTAAACTTTAGTAAGGATTAAACAAACACGGTATGACATGTTCATGAGCAAGTTCTAGAGGTATTTGTGGATGAATTTTGCTACCTTTGATCACTGTCAGGCTTACTTCCCCTGCCCATTTTATGTCTAAATGCTAAGCTGAGCTAAATGTATTGAGCCGTAGCTTAATATTTAACAAACAGACATGAGAATGATATCATCTCATCTGACTCTCAGAATGAAAGTGGCTAAGCCTAATTCCCAAAATACTGAACTATCTATTTAAATGTCACAATAGCCATGGGGTATAAAATAGGAGCAGAGTGCTTGGTTAATGAGAGTGAGGAAATAAGAAAGAAAGGTGGTAAAGTATCTGTCCTATGGTTTTTCCATATGGAAAGAAGGAAATGTTCAAACATCTGTAGTCAGTGTTTGCTTTCGATGAAATGACAACTCAGTCTCCCACCAACTACAACTGAAATGCCAGCCAAAAAGCTGAGCCCAAACACATACTAACCTGCAAACACATTAGGAAAACATCTGACTTGCTCATGACCTCAGAATATGGCACATGGACAAATACTGATTACACTCTGATGGGAGTAATCTGACCTTGTGTTTTCATTTGACCTTTGTCCTTGGCATCAGCACCTAAGACTTCCTTTTGCCCAGTGCTGCACTAAGCCTTGTTTTACATCCCTGTCACTTTTGACTCTTCTGAGTTGTGGTGAATAGGGACAAAAGTATTTGTTTATTTTTTACTTTACTTCAAAACTTCGTTCACGACATTCTAAACTCAGGCATTTGGAGATATTTGAGATTGAAAAGGCCCACCAGAAGATGAAAATGAGCCTGTAGACCTACTAATAATGAATCATTATGACAAGAAGAAACAACAGCAGAAAAGGCAAACACAGTGGATTTCCTTCTGGCTGGTCTGACATTACAAGGATGTTTAACTTAGGGTAGCAAGGGGGGTCACCTAAACAGACCAATGGACCAGGCTCAGGAGAGAGAAAGAGCGAGCAAGAAAGAAAGGTGGGAGAGAGAGGAAAAGGGAAAATGTAATTAACCACACAACAGTCAGCTGCCCTGGTCTGGTGGAGGTGTTCTTGAATTCTGGGTGTATTTGTCGGTCTCGAGAGAAAGGCCAGTGGAACAGGAATGCTGTGTATGGGTGGTCAATTAGTTTACAAATTTCAGCTGTGACAGAAGCATTCTCCTCAGCCCCGGCCCCAAACTCCCTCCCACCATCCCTGACCAAACCACATCATATCAGGGCCCAAACCTCATGCTGTGATCTGAGGCATTCCCTGGGCTGCAACATAAAGAATCTCCCTCCATTTAGCCCAACCTAAATCAACAGCCTTTTACTGTGGTTGATTTGGATTGCCTTGCATCCAGGATCTGCCAGCACTTTCAGCCCCTTTTCAGTTTTCCATGTGCCCGACGCACTTCTAAGAACCAGACCTCCACCGCACTGTCATTCTGCTTTTTCACTTCCCTGGGAATCAGAACATGTTGGACATCATTTCCGATTTGACTGAATGTAGTTTCTCTCTGAGCAGATCGTTTTAACTATAAAAGCCAAACAAAAGCCAAACAAAAGCCACATAGGCCAACTGAAATCAAACCTGGACATGGGATAAATATGCTCTCTTGAGCTCATCATGAATAAGGCACTGAATCAAGAGTGTCTCCTGGAACTTAACTGCTTCAGATAATAAAATGCTGACAGCAATGATGATCGGGTTTTCCAGTTGGGCAAGGGAATAATGCTTGGCTTTTATTACACTGACTTGACGAATGAGGATGGCATCATAGCTGCAGTGGGCAACAAGCTCTACATTTAGACACACATATACACATGCAAGTGTGGATAGACAAAAACCACACTGTGGATCATAACATACTGCTGTGGGTAATCTGGTGATTAACACTATTATCAATCATCCTCTGTGATCCAGTTACAGTGTGCCCACTAGGATTAAGCATCTGACTGATTAGTGCGAAAGGTTCCAATGTGCCAAGAGGCAAAGCACATTGTAACACTACTCTACATCTTCACCTACATGTAGATGATTTCTACTCACTCCAATGATTACTTAACATGAAACATGAACATATGTTTCCTTCTTCTGGCACTATATTCTCCCTGCAAGGGTGCAATTGTCTATAGGTATATTTTTAACCACAAAATGTGCATTTGTGCACACACGGATCAGAGCACTAGCACATCCACTTACTCACCACCAAACTATGCATCCATATCTTTCTGGCTCTGTGTACGTGCAGAAGATTGAGCTGATTACATTGAATGCACTCTAATACATTTGTCCTACTGTGTGTGCGTGCCAATTTGCATGAACGTGTGTGTGTGGGAGTTCAGGACAGGAAATGTAAAGGTTGAGGTAGTTCCTTGGAAACAAAGGCTCCGACATCTCCACATGAGCCCTTTCCTTTCATAGGCGCCTGAAGCTCCTGTCCACATTACTGTAACGCTTGAGAGGGAACATCCTGGAGCTGCCATCCCCACCTTTCCCTTCACCTTCTACCGATGGTCTGACCTATAGTGCATCACAGTCCTGTAAATGTTTGCTTTAAAAATGTGCGACTTTGTGACACAAAAGAAGCTCTCAGAACAATTCTCTGTTAGACTAGGTGCCTTGTTCCTTAACCATAGACAAATTACAAAACTTGCCATGACCTGGCTTTCCTCAGCTGTCATTGCAAGAGAACCCATGATTCCCCGGTGGCTCGCCGATCCCACTGACTTCACAAACCCTTCACTGCCTTCTTACAATCTTATCTCTCTCTCCCTCACCTAACAATCTGTATCATCATCTTCCCTCCCTCTCTCCTTCTACATCTTTCATCTCTCACTTATTTCCCTGCTCTTACTCTCTGTTTTACTGCCCCAATTGAAAATTGAGTCATAACTTCCTGACGGCACTGTTCAAAGGTCACCCCCCGCCTCTCTCTTTCTCTCTGTGTTCCCCGCCCCCTTCCCTCCCCTCCCTTTTGGGGGGCCCCTCATCCAACACGCCTAGCACTGCATTCCACAGACAGTGGGAGCACTTTGAAATGCTGCACAAGCACAGCAGACCACCACTCACAGCAACACGCAGGGCGACTGAGCCGCGGCCTCAGCTGCCACCAGGCCTCAGCACTAGGCTCAAGCCCTGCCAACGAGAGCTTTTACTGGGGAGAAATTGCAATGTAGCAGCAACAGAGTCTGTGTGATGACAAGGAGAAAACAACTGTGGCTCTCAAGGAGCGGCGTGATAACTGTACAGTATTAGCCACCTCCAAGCTGCTGAAACTAGCTCCAAGTAAAACCCTCATGCCACAGTGGGGCCTCTCATGTCTGTGCTTGGACACTGGCAGCTGCGATAGTGGGGCGCAGCAGGCCTCAGAGCACCTTTTTGTCTGACCCCCAAATCCTTGAGGTCTCTACTACACTGACACACAGCTCCAGTTTCAGCCTCCCAAGGCTCCCTTGGCTTGGCTCTCAAAACAATAATGTTCTTGTACATGGTCACATACCACAACACGGCAAATGCTCAGTGCTGTAATGAACAGTCAATTAATCCATTAATTAACCAACACAAACTTAATGGGTTCCAAATTTAACTATCTACCTTGCATATTTCCTTCACTAGCATCGAAACAAGAAAAGCCCAGACATCAGAAATATCTTGGCTGGCCTAACTTCAATGAAAAGAACACAAATCATTTTGTGTTTTAGAAAAACAACTGATAATGTGTTGGGAATTATTAACATTTTATGTTTAAAGGAGGGAAAATTTTTTATATCTACTTCCAAATATAATGCACAATATTTGTTAAAAAATACACTCACTTGAATATGTTTTACAATAAAGCAGAATATGTTGTTATTATATAATAATATATTGATATTATGTAAGAATTCTCAGAGTCACTGAGGAAGTGGAAGCTTAAAATACATTTTAAATTTGTTGCAGCTGTAAGTAAATAAATAACACATAATTTAGCAGAGTATATTGTAATAATTTTTTGTCAAAATACTTGTAACATAGTACTAATATATATCTATACATGTCTAGTTTAATCTGAAAAGCACAGTGCACAGTTGCATCGATAGGAATACTTGGTATCAAACCTGTATCAGAGACCCAAGGACATCCCTGTTTCAGCTCCCGTACCCTGTGCTATTGTCCATTATCTGGGACTGGGTCTTTAGTGGCTGCACCAGAAAGCTGCTGTCCACTGAAACACAGACAACAAGTAGTATTTTGACAAAGTTAAATATTAGGTACAAACATCAAGACAGCAATGCAGGTCACAGATTAATAATATTAAATTTTAAACAGCACTTTTCTAAACAATGTTACGAGGTGCTTTACAGAGGAAAACAAAGATTAAAACAAAACCACACAAAACTTAAAAAAAGAAGAAAATTAAAAAAAAACCTAAATAAAATACCATAGATAAAATTACATTAGAATTACAAAAAAACACAGACTGAAAATAAATAGAACAAAAATAAGAAAACACGAACAGTAACATAAAAAAAATGCTAGCTAGGTACCTAAAATTGTGATAAAACCTAATTAAAAAAATTAAGGATTTTAAACATATACAATTTTGCAAAGATGTTTCTGATTCTGCAAGCCTCAGATCCTTAGGCAGAGTTCCAAAGCTGAGGGGTCGTGACAGCAAAGGCCCACTCACCTTTAGTCTTGAGCCTTGAGATGAGCTAAAAACATACCACTGTCTTAATAATATCATGCAGGATGGCTTATGTGTTCATACAAAAACCATGAAGATTCATGCAGAGTTTGGCCGTCGGGGCATTTACACAAGTGTAACAAAGGTAAAGGCTACATCTCATCCTGATAAAATCTTAAATAGCCCATGATTATACTGTATACCTAGGAGTGGATGTTTGTGAAAAAGCACATTTTAGTTAAAGGATATTTGGAACAAAGCCATTCTGTAATCAAGTAAGCAGGCATGAACAATATCTTAATGATTTTTTTTTTTTACAAATCTGTTTGTTGGTTAAGATTCAATATCACAGTTTCAAGGGTCACGATGAGACATTACGTTTCACCACAGAGTAATGGCATGTGCTGTCAAAATTAAAGTCTAATGACACCAATAGAAGGCAACTGGTTTATGAAATTTGAGGAACCTCCATCCTAAAGCCATCCTGTTTTCATGTGTTTGAACAAAGACAGGTATGCTTCTCCTTATGGCTGGCCTGCATTATTAGTCTCCAGTCGTGCCTGGCTGCTGTGATTATCAGTGCACACATCTGGATGGATTTAGTCAAGGAATCCTATAAAGAACCTAATGGGCTCTTCTAACATTTTTTTGAAGACTGATTAAGAGCCTTTTCAGATCTTGTTCACATCAATGAGTTCCATCTGTGATTTATTTAAGTTTTCACTGAATTTGTTATCTGCGTTACTCGCTCCTTTTTCAGTGTGACGGGGTTTTGGGGGACATCCACGCTTTGGAGGTAATGTGCAATACTACAGAATATTTGCTTATGGGGCAGGTCAGATACCTGGATAAACACAAGAGGGCCGTTCAGTCACTAACAAACCGGGCATACATGGAAATCCTAGGTGTTTCTGTACCATGAAAACAATCCCAGCCCTCTTAACATGCACAAAAAAAAAAATCCTTAAAACACTTACAGATGCTGTCTTAAATCTGATTTTCCAAAATATTTATTCTCAAAACATGTTTGCAAACCTTTGTTGTTTGTTTTTTGGTTTTTTTCCAAGTTTTTCTCACTTTTTAGTCATGATATAAAAACACATGAAAGACAAACGTACACCTTGCGTGTTTGCTCGGTTTCCCCCCTGCACAGTCTGGAGAAGTAGCAAACAGTCTTAGGTTTTAAGGCCTATTTGCCTTCCAATAGTGTGACCCTTATGTTTTATGAGGGAGACTAACACCATGAACTACATTTGTTACAAATTAGGCTTCCTAGTGCCGTAAAGTTGACACCTGCCACTTCAAACCTTTCTCTGGAAAAGGAGGACAGCCGCCGATAACCGGCTGGAGGGACATTTATAAACGTTTATTTAGCTAAATCAGCTAACTCGTGTCCACCTGGTCAAACCGCTGCCTGCGGGCCACCGTTAACCAGCGACGTTTAACTTGTTTTTTAATTTTACCTTTATTAATGTCGACTCGCCCGCAGTACATTATAAACACCGCAGTTTTCTCAGCCTCCAAAATCCCAAATTTTGTTGAAAGGATGAACAAACGTTCTCATTTTCACCCCGAAGGCCCAAAGGAGCAACTTTCAACGTTTGGCCGCAGGATGTCGCCATAACCGGCGGTCCGGTGTTGCCTTTACGTGCTTCTCGTTATCTTTCTCCTGTAAAGACTCAGGGGCGTGATACGGGGATTCCTTGAATAAATCATCAACAAAATTCCCCGCGAAAATAATGTAAGATACATGGGGTCTATTCTACAACGCACAAGACAATTTCTTTAGAATTACCTTGTTGGGAAACGGGCTCGTTAAAAAAAAAAATAAACTTTTGGGACCTTTTAACAGAAGTCAGCGAGTCGCCGCGGCCGCTGACACTAAAACCGTATGACGGTTTCTGTCTCACGTCAAGGTGAGGAATTTCCGACAGCAAGCGAAGGCGCACCAACCGGATATGAGCGCATAAGCGCAGGAACCAAACTTTAGCTTGTAGCAGCAACTGTAGCACAGCGGCGAAGTCGTCACTTTCCCGAATAAAAGCTGCTGGAAACCCGCTTTTCTCGCGTATTAACGCCCCCGACGTTGATATGGAGCTGTAGACGGGGTGTACAAACAGAGGTAACGGCCCCCACCTGGGTTTTCCTCTCATTTTTTGGGGGGGCACCGCTATGCAGCCAGATTGTTTTCTTGTTTGTTTTTTTTCCCGTGGCAGCTAGTTCGCAGTAACAACACTGTGTGTTTACCTTTTTCTCTTTAAATGGACGGAGCATTAGCGCGAACGTCGATTTCTTCATAATTAGATATGATAAAAATCACTATTTTGATGTTCTTTAAAATTACTTACAGCGGGTTGCAGCCGACAAGCAGATTTGGTGACTTGTCTTATTGTTAAATGAAATATAAATGGATATAAAAGGAGCAGGTTGCATTAGCAAACTAAACTCCCCCCGTTATATTCCGCACAGTTCGGACTGGTATATTTGTAAAACGTCTCGATGTGTTTTTTTTTTTTGTGAAGATTCTTGTTGTCCGGCACAAGTTATGATAAGATTGAAAACGTTGACATCCCCATTCACGGCTGATGTCTTCCCTCTCAGTCCTGAGGAATGGTCTGACCGCAGCAGCAGCACCAGTAAAGATGCACAGCCGTCTGCAGGAGCTGAAGAAGGAAGAGGAGACTCTCCTCAAAATCAAAGTGATGCTACAAGACCAGCTGAACAGGTTGAAAGTGAGTGAGAGTTCAGAGCAGGACCGTGTTGGCGTTGGTGCGCATGTTTGTGATACCCTGTGGTTTACGTATATATAAATTCTGTGATCCCTTTGTGTTTCAGTTTGAAGAAGGGGCCTTGAAATCTATCATCAATGCTCAAACAGAAGAAGGAGCCTCTCAGCGCCTGTCCCCAGAAACTGAGGTAAATGACTACACCAGGGAGAACATCAGGGAACAGAGCCGCTAAATGCTCATAGATCACAGCATGTCATGTTAAGATATTCTTGACAATAGTTTTGCTTGTGTTTTTGATTGAGTGACGGTTAAGTTGGTTTGTTAAAAATGTTAATTTTAAAATTATCTGATATTTGCAGTACTACACTGCACCATTGTACCATTTTGCTGGGGATGTAAGAGTTAAAAAAAAAAACGGGTTACTCAGACTAATAGGGTTAAGACAGGAAATTAGTTAACATGTTTGTGTGTGTTGAAGAAACCTAATTACTTTAAAACCTCAGTCTACTTACTGTGTGTATAAGACATACATAGCTCAGTATTCATGAGTATCTACAGAAATTTTGACGGGTTAGTATATTTTTAGGCCCTAATTTGTGGGGAATAATTTGATTACTCCAGTGCAAGTAAAGGCACTGGCTTCCATCACTTCCTTTTACTCAGAGATACACATTCTTAAGAAGCTTGTTTGTGTCATTAAGCAATTCAGAGATTTGATTATATAAATGATGCAATGTATTCTTTATTTCCTGAGCTAAACATTTTTGCTCACTTTGAGAATGATATTAATGGTTTATTATGTCTTGGTTAGATAGGACAGCATTTCCTTAAACATAAACCAAAAGAAAATATTATAACATGATGATAATTTAACAGTGTTTGAAACATGTCTGCATCTCTTGGTGAGCAGTTTCAGACTTAAATTGTTACTAATTACTATTAAGACAAAATCAGGTTTTTCAATGAAAAGTTTAAATGTTAACAGTCAGAAATTGCAGCTACATCAGTCTTAACATTAAAAATATTAAAAACACCTCACAGAGACATACTACTCAATGGACAAACAAAATGCATTATTTTAGGTTGCATAAGACCATTTTGTTTAACATAACTTTATATCTTAAAAACGTTTGTTAGATTTAAATGAAAGGCATCATTTTTTTGTCAATGTAATGTAAAAGAATTAACTATGGAAATGCATTATATTATTTTATGAAGGTTGACTTCTGGCCTTATAAGTTATATCTTGCGTACTAAGTTTTTTACTCATTGAGATTTAATGTAAAAGTGGTCAATGGGTTTGTTAATTGACATTGTTTCAGGTTCATATTAACCTTGATGATGAGAGCGAGATCAATCAAACCAAACTACTACTGAATGCCGCTGTAGATTATGATATGGAGGAGGAGGAGGAAGAAGATGATGATGATGATGATGAGGAGGAGGAGGAATATGAAGAAGATGATGAAGAAGATGACAATGAGCTTGGATTTGTGCCTGAGGAGGATGAGGAGGAAGATGATTACTGAGTTTCTCAGTGTTTCACAGGGCTCAGATGTTTGCACCACTGAAGAATAACCATGTGTAAACGGATAGCTGTTTATTTGTTCACCAGTTTTGTACTATCACGTATGAAGTTTAATTTATTTTAATGGAGTAACAATTATAGTGTGATAATGTGTGGTGCTAACAGTATCCTCCCCATTGCCTGATTTAAGGCATTTCATCGGGATTTAAAACTATGTTAGAATTCACTATGTTAGAATTCACTATGTTAGAATTCAATCTGAATTCGTATCAAACCTTGTGAGACATGTCTCACTGAAATGCAGTAAGACAGTGTTATTAGGTGCTTATAGCTTATTAGATATATTGTGTGTTTTGAAGATAAACTGAGCAGCAATTCCCCTTAGAATCAGATGCTGAGATGTGTCTGTTAGCATGAAAATGTATGGCTGGGCCATATAAGAATATAGTGTGTATGCACTATGTAAGAAATTATAATTGTAAGCACAAAATAAAATGTTTTGCATAGGGTTCACCAGATTGATTTTTACAATGTGTACTTCTGTGTGGGGAAAAAGGGGATATCCTCCAAAAAAGGTACAATTTTCCCATTTACAAAATGTTAATTGGGAGATAAAAAGTTTTTCACAGAGAAAAAGGTATTTTCTTTTGCATGACACTTAATACACCCAATAAAGTCAAAAAGAGATCCAGCAAGCAGTAAGGCAGGCTGGATTAGACTAAAAAAATAAAACTCTAGATATATTTAATCATGGTGACATGCGTCAGCTGGAGAGGAATTCAAGCTATCTTAGAGACAAACACCAACATAAGTCCTCAATCTATCTCTACAGAGCATATCAGAGATGAGAGTCTGCCACACAAGTTCTTCCTTCATTTTAGTAGGAACTTGATTTTTAGTGACCAACTAAGAGATCTATGGACATCTTTGTCTTGTATACCAATGACTGTCTCAATAAATATAATAATCACTATATTCTAAATTTTTCTGGTAATAGTGTAAGTATGTCTCTTCTAAGTCACTCAGATCATCACATGTAACCATTACGCAAGAGTTTGTGGAATGGTGTGAGATGTCTTTAAGAATTTGATGTGTCTAGAACTAAAGAAATAATATTCTCACCAAAACACAAAAAACAAAACACATGGCATAAGTGTTCAAATCATCCAGACCCACAAATACTTGGTAACAGTATTTGATGAGAGATTGAGATTTAGTGAAACTACAGATGTGAATTTGAAAAAGACTTGTTCGTACAACCTATATAAACTAAACTCCTTTGGAGAAGATTGGAAAATACTGACAATGTTCTATTCCTCTTTTATAGAAAGTATTTTAAAATTGTCAGTTATTTGGTTGTTTTCTTCCCTTCATCAGAAGTCCAAGAATTGATTGCAAGGTGTAGTTAACCTCAGCTGAAATTGGTGGCACAGCACAATGATCACTTGCACAGCTTATTTAATTTTGTTTGAAGGCTCATTTGCCTCAAATTGCCCCTAGAGGGACAAATTAAGTATTTTGACTTGAACTGGAATTCTAGACTTACACCATGAAGCCTCCCAACATAGAGTAATGTTTTTCAGATGCATGAAGTGTTTTTGGGCAATAAGAGTAAATCTTGTTTTCAGTTTCATTCTTAGATACTCAGTTAAGGTAATACCTGTGCTAAATTGTCCTAACCTGACCCAGGCGAATGGGTAATGCAGTGCAAACACTTTCCACTTGCAAACCATTCAGCATTTTCTAAACATCTAAAACAATACAGCGAGCCTCACAATAAGGCCAGCTTTCACACTGACAGCAGGGACAGCTCTGGAGAAGGGTGGTGCTCCAACAGGCATCGTACAATAGAGAGTGCACCAATAGATATATTTGGGTTTCTACATGGTCTGCTGTTCCAGGAGAGCTCCCGTTCACCCAGGGACTTGGTGCTCAGCACGCATCTGCTGCAAATGAATTCTTCATAAAGTACACAGGTAGTTTGATTTCTTATTCTGTGCATTTGCTATTGTGAAATACATTTTATAAAGTGATGGTTTAGGATTTGCACTAGTGATTAAAAACATCTGCAGGAGGAAAATACTGAAACAAAACTGCTAAAGTAAGAAAATTATATCTGGGGAAAAAATGATACAACAGAAATTGATTTATATAGTGATTAGTATTGACGATTTCAGAGACAAGATTTTTTTTAAGCTGTTTGTCGAGGTTTTTTTTAATCATATTTCTGATTTAAAATTCTTTCAGCTATCATAGTGCAGTGTCTTCAGCTTTGTATTATGTATTACCTAGAATGGAAATTATTTACAAAGAGAATTCTATTCATTTTCTGAGAGAGTCGTGGGCATTCAAATCAGGACTTCAACCATGACAAATACAAAAAAATGACATTATACTCCTTATAAATGTCACATAAGGGGGTTATGAGGTATTAGTCTCCTTGTGTCGAAAGGTTCATATATTGTCATGTGATTCTGTTGCGTAAATATATCATCCTCTCTAACATCAACTTTGCTTACAGAGGTGAAACCATACTTTGTATGGGATCTGTCTGCCTCAGCAAGATGAGCACACACTCCATTGAGTTTGAATAGGGGGTATTTGACTCTGCATTAGGGACGTGGGACCCCCGTAGTGCATCACATTGGATGCTTCCAGAGTGTTTATTGTGATTATATTAAGATTTTTTCTCAAGCACATTTAGACAATTTTCAGAGAAGAGGGTATTAAGCATGTATGTATTTGTGTTCTGGTTACATGTTTGCTCCAGATCGGACTTATTATGGAGGCTAAGTGTTGATGCTGATTGGCTCTTGTCTGTGCGCAGACGTCAGTGAGGGACTGGAGCAGAACCAGACAGTGACCGTGCTGCAGGTTCAGGAGTACCATGCTGCCCCGCTGTGCATTCAGTGCGTGCCATGTGTTTATGTTGGTGCTGTGTGTGTCTGCGGCTGAGGACTTCGACTGGACAAAGAACGACCACGGCTCCTTCTATTATGGCACTTTTCCAGCTGGTACACAACTTGTTCTTTTCTGCAGTGGGATACATGCGGTACATTTTAATAATTTAGTAACTGGTGATATTATTTTTCTTAAGAACTGATCAAAGTTGAACGGTTGTTGCCAACTTTGTATTTATTAGGATTTTCGTGGGGTGCCGGCAGTTCAGCCTATCAAACAGAAGGAGCCTGGGACAAAGATGGAAAAGGACTGAGCATCTGGGATGTGTTCAGTCATAAGAAAGGCAAAATCCAACAAAATGACACTGGGGATTCCTCCTGCGAGGGCTACTACAGAGTGAAGGTGGGATGATCAGGTGTGGTGTGCCTTAGAGATATTGAGAGAACAGAACGAGGCAAAAAGAAACCGGATTTTTTTACTCTGTGTGTGTGTGTGTGTTTGGATATTCATGTGTTGCACAGGAGGATGTTTCTTTGATGAAGGAGCTGAAGCTTAACCACTATCGCTTCTCCATCTCCTGGCCCAGACTCATCCCGACTGGCATAAAATGTGAGTAACTGCTGTTGACTGAAGCCCTTTTGAAACTCAACTGGAAGACATGCATACACACACACACACCCACACACACACATGCACACAATCTCTCTCTCTCACACACACACACACACACACACAATTTTATTTGCTTATTTACAGTTATCAACAATTGTCACCATTTGCAGCTGACCATATAAATGAAAAAGGAATAAAGTACTATAGTGACCTGATTGACCATCTGCTGGAGAACAAGATCACTCCCATTGTCACGTTGTATCACTGGGATCTTCCCCAGGTTGGTATGAAAAATACTAATCATCCAAACTTTAACCACAGTATTTTTTGCATCACATTACTACCCTTCCTAACTGAGTTACTTAAACTCTCTGTTTTCTAGGTCTTACAAGAAAAATATGGTGGATGGCAGAATATAAGCATGGTCAACCATTTCAATGAATACGCTAACCTGTGCTTTGAAAGATTTGGTAACCGAGTCAAGTATTGGATCACTTTCAACAATCCGTGGGTAGGTTCAAAATAGAGATCCACCTCTTAATACATTAATTTAATTTTCTGTAACCATTACCTGGCACTAAATGTACCGTTATTGCTCTAATACTTTTCTAAACCACAGTCTGTAGCAGTTGAAGGCTATGAGACAGGTGAGCATGCTCCTGGACTGAGGCTGAGAGGAACAGGGCCATACAGAGTAGCCCACCACATAATCAAGGTATGAGAATGCAAATGTGTTAAAGTATCACAAACAATTAGCAAACCATGACTTCTTTCAACTGAAATCTTTTTCATAGGCACATGCTAAAGTTTGGCACACATATGATGCACAGTGGAGGGGAAAACAAAAAGGTAAAGAAGATAACAGCCCTTAAAATAACACACTGGCTTAACTCAGAATTTGTCTAAGTGCTGAAAGCTGCTGTTCACATCTACAGGTTTGGTTGGCATTTCTCTGTCCGGGGACTGGGGAGAGCCGGTGGATATTACCAACCTGAAAGACATTGAAGCAGCTGAGAGATATGTCCAGTTCTACCTGGGCTGGTTTGCCACTCCCATCTTTCATGGAGACTACCCGCAAGTAATGAAAGACTTCATTGGTAAGTTCATTTGCAAGCAGTTAATCCTTTGATAATATAAGTCAATATGGAGTTAACTAATCACTGCTTGTGATTGTGTACACAGGAAGAAAGAGTGTTCAACAGGGCCTGGGGACATCTCGATTGCCCACATTTTCCCCCCAGGAGAAGAGCTACATCAAGGGGACCTGCGACTTCCTTGGCATCGGCCATTTCACCACACGCTACATCACTCAAAAGAACAACCCAGCAACCCGCAGCAGCAGCAGCTACTTCACTGACCGTGACCTGGCTGAGCTGGTTGACCCACGATGGCCTGACCCCGGATCAGAGTGGCTTTATTCTGTGCCCTGGGGTTTCAGACGTATGCTCAATTTTGTCAAGGTGACTCCTGGTGCATAGTATACAGTAAAGCAGTCTTGTTGATGTTTGTTCTGAACCTGAAATGAACGTAGCACATTGCAACTCTAGTTAAATTACATAAATGTAACCTACAATACATTGCTGTTATTTGTTCTGTATTTAGACTCAGTATGGTAACCCATTGATTTACGTAACCGAGAATGGAGTCTCTGAGAAGATGTTATGCACAGAGCTGTGTGATGACTGGAGGATACAATATTATAAAGACTACATCAATGAGATGCTAAAAGGTGAATCAACTCATACATATCGTACAGCAAAATTATTATGAAAATTAGGAGCAAATTAATTCCAAGCCTCATCCAATCTCTGTGGTCAACCTACACTCTCAACCTCTGTTCCCTGTGGTGTCACTTAGCAATCAAAGATGGAGTCAATGTGAAGGGCTACACTGCATGGTCCCTGCTGGACAAGTTTGAGTGGGATGAGGGATACTCCGAGAGGTTTGGCTTGTACTATGTGGACTTCAAGAATAAGAACAAGCCTCGCTATCCAAAAGCTTCTGTCCAGTTTTACAAACGCATCATCAGCTCCAATGGATTTCCCAATCAGAGAGAGGTGAGAGAAACAGAACAGTCATTGTAAGGACCTACTTCTAATCCTTCACCTCCTGGAGGATTTTTACAAATAACACTCCAGATACAGATAAGCTCATTTCTTCTGAAAGAAAGACAATTAAATTCATTGGTTAATAATCTAGTATGTCACAATTTAAGTCAAGGATGATGTGTAATTTGCGCCCTCAACCCTCACAGGTTGAGAACTGGAGGAGAAAGGCAATTGAGACCTGTTCTTCTAGTAACCAGCTCCTAGCAGCAGGTTAGTTCATCTCTAACATTCCTGACTTTGTTTATCACTTACCAGAGGTGAACAACTAGCTGGGGTAAACAAATAAAGATTCTACCCTAAATATCAAAAACTTGTCGACAGAACTTAATGCAATAAATCTATAATTATGATTTGACTTGAATATGTTTGCTGTTCTTTGAGCACCTGAGAAAACACATAAAACAAATTATTAGTTAAATAAGAATGCTGGGAATATAAAACATAATTAACAAAACCTCCTACAGAATATCTGAGGTATCTTCTTTGTTTGCCCCTCCAGCTAGAAGAAAATCCAAGGAACATACAGAAATGCCAAAGGTTTGGCCAGTGCATGATGAAGTTTAGAACTTAATGGTATAATCTCTTCTATTAATGTAATATCTTTGTTTGTTGCTTTGTGATTGTGTGGTTTTAA
Source organism: Istiophorus platypterus (assembly GCA_016859345.1). NCBI lineage: Eukaryota > Metazoa > Chordata > Actinopteri > Istiophoriformes > Istiophoridae > Istiophorus > Istiophorus platypterus. The sequence goes on along the minus strand of CM029121.1, from coordinate 17,243,145 downwards.
ATATGACTAACAGAGTTAGACCGCTGCATTTTAACACTTAGACGTGCCATGGATACAAGCTTGTGCTCCTTGCATACAGTGTGCAACTACTTCATTTATCTCAAGTTTTACCTGTGTGCCTCAGTCTAATTTGCAACCATTTGATTTCATAGCTTTGCCAAAAACTCAGCAAACATAAAGCTTATGAGTGGACTTCTGCCCACGGGGTATTTCATAAAGCAGAACAGTAAATTTAACCAGATAACTGAATGGTGGTGAAATTATGTGATATATCTGAATTGAATATAAATAACCAAAACTTCAAAATGAGGTTTACAAACAAGATTCAGCCATAATTGCTGATGACTGCTAATAATAAAAAACATTTTGGTAGATTTGATTTTTAAAGTTATGTGGCTGTCATACTAAAGCTGCTTTTTGAAATATTCCCCAGTTGCTGCATGCAGTTCTCAAAGGGTTAAGGTGCCGTTAATCAACTCTGAGTCATTTCTCTCTTTTTATTAGAGGAACAGCGGAGTACTGCTGCCAATATTCTAAGACTTATACATGGTAAGGAATCATTCATGCTCACTATAAATGAGATCAAAGATGATTTGATTTAGGAGCAAAAAATTATTAACCCTTTGAGTGCTGTGCTTAAGCATCATTACTCGCTTCATAAGCAGTTCCTGAATTATAAATTATTGCTAGTGAGTTGTTAATATATGTGTGTGTGTGTGTGTGTGTGTGTGCTTTGCAGACCCTTTGACCAGCCACATGGAGATGGTAACTGAGATCGTTGTTCCCACTGTGTGCACACTCTCTATTTTGCTTAGTGCCATCTTCCTAATGTTCCTGCTGCGGAGGCGGAACTAAAAAGTGTGCATCATTACAATTATACAAACACAAGCACACAAACAATTATATTGTAAGTGCATAATTTCTTTAATGGATCATGTGTGAACACAAAAAACATTATTTGAACTGAATTTCAAAGACAATTACTGACTTCATTCATTTGATGTGTATATACAGTGTTTGCTGTAAAACCACTGGTTTAGCCTATGACAATGAATTTTATACCAGACACTCAAAAGTGTGGACAGCCCTGCAACAAGTTGGATTTTATTATTAAAATATTGCTGTGGAATATTACCATTGCAAACAACTCTTATCATCTACTGTATTTTGTGTTTTCATTTGGATAAAACTGGGAGTTTTTCAGCAAAAAGCTTCACCAAAATCTTTCCATGGCTCTATTAAATACAAAAATTCAGAAAATATGATAATAAAGATATGGTTAGAAAACTGCTGACAAGGTTACAGAACATATATACAAGTTATTTACTGAAAACACTTGACAACATTACAGTTCTTTAACAGAAAACCCCGTAGTACTCACTGCAGGTTTTGTGATGCAGTATAAGTTCATTTTAGCTAGTTCTTCTGGTATTTCAAAACACATTAATTGCTAACGGGAATATCACATATGAAAATGAACATCCCCTATGTTGTTCAGTTTTACTCTGTATAAATTCATGCAAAGTTGACAAGACTGCAGCAGACCATGGTGGAGAAGAAGGCGGGATCCTCACTGTCCCCATTCACTGTTTCATTTGGGCAATCTGAAGATGGAAGAAAACAAAATAAAGCTATCTGTGCTTTACTGAGAGAGTTACCACTTGCCAATATATGACATGCATATTTGGTGCAGGGTATGAAGATCACCAGTTTCAAAGATGACATGATCAACCAGGGGTCTGTCGCTGAGTTGTAAGATTGTCCTGACCTCACGAGGACCATTGCCGCTTGACACTTCAACTCCCCACAAAGCTGGGTGCTCTCTGGAACATTAGGGATGAGACATCGGCCCATATTAAAATTTTATAATTGTCTCTAAAATGCATGATAGGTGATCAGATAATGAGAAGGCACATCTAAATACTGCATCAAAATAAATAAATTGATACATTAAAAAAAACACTGGGGATATAGTGAGCTTGAATTGCTAATGCTGTTTTTGGATGAGGGCAGAAACATATGTCTACATTAGAAAACAGTGTGAAAGCAGATTTGCTCTGACTGAGCACAATCAATCTCATGAACACATCTGTATACAGTGGACTTGCTTCTAAATAATGAATAACTGTAGTTGAAACTTAAAACCAAATTTGAGAGGGGAAGCAAAATCAAATCACAGAAGTCCTACCATCTGTTTCACTGTTTTGACACTTTTGCAAGTGAAACAAATTACTAGTTTGTGATTAAAACATGAATGAGAAGACAAATATCATAATTTCATTTACAATTTTCTTTGGACAAAATGAAGCAGTTAGGGTACAATTGACCATATGGCTTACTTCTGGTAGAAATGGCTGATCAGGGCTGGTTTGATTTGGATTTTGAATTCATGTTGTTCATCGTAAGGGGATGTTTTGTAGTGCTGCAAACATGATCTAGGGAAAGGGAAGGGAGAAAGATATTCAATTTTCTGCTTTAACATCATCAATAGAAACAGAAAATTTGCACACTCATGCAGCATAGAAAAAAGGCAATTTTATTTACTGTGTAAGAAGGAACAGCCGGTCATAGGGCAAACCCAGGAATGTACTGCAGGTCAAAATTATTTCCAGCAGATGGTGCAGTTTTCTAAGTCGGATCACTTGCTCCTGTAGATCAACCTCTGTGCTCAGGTAGTAACACTGTGGAGTAAAATATTCAAATTCAAAATGTTCCTAAGAGTCATTTGAAAATAGTTGTCAATAAAGTAGTCTTCAGATTACCAAGTGGTTTAGAGTCGTCAGTTCTTCACCTGAGAAAAAAAATAAACAGCAATAGTTGAAAGTCGAAGCAAAACTTGAGTTTATTGAATCATATCCAGTGAGGTTAATCGCTAGTGTAAAACAATACACAAAAGGAAACATGGTTATTCAGAGAATCAGAATGATAAGTTAAAGGTTACCAATGAGATAGTTGATGTAATCCTTTCTCATCTTGTCCAGACCCATCTCTAGTAGCATGTGGACAGGGGTGACACCTGTGAGAGACACATGATCCATCTGCTGGTGGTAGGACTGCAGGATGAGCTTGCTGAGGTAGCTACTGCTGTCTCTGTGAATCTGACGGAAGTGACGCAAACAAAAAAACAAACAAAAAAAAAAACTTCACACACAACAACCATAAGTCTTTTCTCAGTGATCAACCGAGTTCTGAAGCTGCATCTCTCCATACCCAGGGTTTGATGTCTCCATATCTCAGAGCTTCGATGACTAATTTCAGGCAGTCTCCAATCTCTTGACATGAAGTCACGCCTGTAATGAAATAAAAATGCAAGAAAATGATTGTTGCTGCAAAATTATAACGTTAGACCAAGTGAAACTTTGATAAAGAAAAGGACTCACTCTTTCTCATGTGAACCCACAACTGTTCCACAAAATCCAAATCACCTCGTTCCAAGAATGAGTTGAAAATGGAAGTGTCTGTCTCAGGCTTCATCTTTGAAGTCTTTAAGAAAAAAGGGAAAGACAAGATGCAGAAACTAGGAAGCTCCCACATCTATTCTGAAATGAACAAATTAGTGATAGGTCTCTTTCTTATAACAGTATCATACCTCAGCTGTTTTTACAGCATGATCCTGTAGTGTCTTTGCAGTGCTCTGAAGCTCTGAAAGAAGAATAAAAAAAGAAAAATACTTCTCCTATATAACTGCTAGCGTTAAATCATAGCAAAGGTGCATTAAATAAATAAAGCATACCTTCTAGGTAGGTCTTAGTAAGGTTTACAGCTGATGTGCTTTCCAAAGGTTCTGACCATTCAGTCTCACCGGTTCTCAAACCATCAGCGAGACTCTGAAAAACAAGTAATCTGCAATATTTAGCAGTTTTTTTGCGTATTGATACTATGGGTCATTCATCTCAGATTACTGACACAAACCTGAAGAAACTCTAGCTCCCTGTACATCTCGTACATTGGGCTTCTCAGGTCTCCACTGACAACTTTGATATTCTGCATGTCAATAAATATAAACACAGCAAGATTCATTGTTTGTGCAAAATTATCCTTCTATCCTCATGCTGAACAACTGCAGTAGGATTACATCTATAAATGTACTACTTCCATAGTATATTCTAAGTGTGACTGCTGCTTACCAGTGTTGCTGTAGAAGACAGGGGTGGGGTTTCGAGGATACTCTCCACATGACTCCATTTGAAATCCACTGTCACACTACTCTGTGATTCAATCATGGTGTTTTCAACAAGAGTGGAGCCAAACAAGTGGAACCTGGCACTTCCTTTCATTGTCATCTGGAAGCACAGACCAATGTAAGTGAAGGACTATTCATTCACAGTGACTTAAGAAAGGACACAAACTCACTTACGGAGGAAGGGTGATGCCTTTTCTTGTGCTCTTGTTTAAGCTCATCTAAGGTTATGAGAGAGCTTTTGTCCACCGTTGAGCCTAGCAACATTCAGGTTGTAATAAAAAATAATGTCAGAAACATAAAAATCACACAGGAGTTAATGATAACCAAATATTTACTAAACTGATAATGCTTCAAGGGTGGAATATTCAAGGAGGTGTGGAGCGCTTGAGCTATACCTTTGCATGTAACAGAGTATAATTTTACGCCAGTTACTTTATTGCCCACGCAAACTGTTTCAGCCCCAAACCAGGTTGTTCTAGCGGGATCGGACATATCACATCGCACCCACAGAGGGTGTAAGGCAGAGTTGTTGTCCATTCCTGACACATTAGCATTTTGAGATAATGTGTACCAAGACAGCAACTGCCTATAAAAAGAGAGAGAAAATACAACATTTTTATGTCAGCTACAGTATATTAGATACAAGGGTTATATTATCCCACTAGCATTTGCTTCATATGGATGAAAGGTTAAGGCTCTTAGCATTGGTTACCTTGCTTTCATGATTGTGAGCGGTTGTGGTCCCAGTTCTATTTGAATTGCACCATCATCACATTCATCGTCCTCATCGCTTGCACCATTTGAATACTCAGTGATTTGTTGATCATCAGGTTCACCTATTTTTGGAACCTTGTGAAATCAAGAAGCAAAAATGTGGTCAAAAGGTGAGCATAAGTGGGGGGATTGAGACGGTTGTATAAAAAAGGCACGAGTAGGTGAGGATGTCCATGTTCATTTGTTCAATTTATATTTTACACTGTAAATACTCGTCTAATGCTTGTAGACTCCCTGAATATGTTTCATGAGTATGGCTTTAAATTTACTCACAGCTTTCTGACAGATGAAGACTGGCTGGTTGCCACAGTACATATTCACCACAGCAATTCTGTCCCCATTCATCTTTAATATTTGGATGTCCTCCTGAAACACAGCAGATATTGTATTAACATTAGGGCTGCAACTAACGATTACTTTCATCATCATCGATGACTCCGCAGATTATTTTCTTGAATAATCATTTAATCTATTAAAAATAAGAAAACAGTGAAAAATTCCCATCACAATATTAAGCAGAATTTAACATCATTAAATGTCTTGTTTTGTCTGAACAACAGTCCAAACCCGAAAAATATTACATATAAAAGCAGCCACATTTGAAAACACTGAAACATCATTTTGTTTTGTATTATGGCTTTAAAATGACGTAAAGCGACTTATTGATAATTAAAAGATAGCCATTAATTTTCTTTCAATCGACTTATTGATCGATTGACTGGTCATAGCGGCTGTAATCAACATCATTGCTGTAAAATGCACAGATTTTACATTAATCAAAAAGAAATTACCTCATATGAATGTGGATCATCGCTTTCCTCATCTTGAAGAGATCTGCGGTTTGAAACCAAGGAATATAACGTTAATTAAGCATGATAATCATTTATTAGTTTAGTACAAGTCGTTCTTTCTTAACCAACTTTCTAGCATTATCTTGATGTTAACGCTAAAAAAAAAACGTAAGTTAGTAACGTTATGGATCAAAACTCACCGAAGCATATTATAGAACTTCTTGGCACTAGATGTCACCTTTAAGTTCATCGCAAAGTTATACAACGGATCTCTTGTTACAGAGCAAATTATTTTGAGAAAGCAGAGAAACGAAGATAACAGAGTTTAGCTTAAACAGAAAAAAAACTTAGGCAGCTACTGTTGATGTTTTGAGAGTCGCGCGCTCACTCAAACGGTGACGTCATGAGGTCACAGGTCATCCCTCGGTCGTCGTTAGTTTACACGGTTTAAAAAAATAATTTTAAAACAACCTCAAAATGTAACATATAATTTATAACATATGAATGAAAAAATGTCAGCAAATTTTAAAAATTCAACAGAAAAAAAGGTTACCGAGAAAGTAGTTCGCTCTCTACGCTTCGCCAACATGGAGTAAAGAAATAGTCCCAAGTTGTAGCAACCAACTTTAAAAGTTTTGTTTTTAGTTTTGAGAATTTGATTCAAAATACCAACGCGATTATTTTTATATTGATGCGAGTTTAATAATGCGTCTTTCTCTGGTGTTAACCGAAACAGTTGTCGAAATAACACTTTTGACGGAAGTGGTGCGCTCCGAGGCGGAGGCATAAAGCATTCAAGGTGATTCACCAACTTCCTTTTTACTGTGGCCGCCATAGCGTGAGGAGCGTGGTTCCCGGCGAGCCGAAAAATAATCTCCGAAAATGGTAAGAGATCGTTCTCACGTCGCCGTTAAAACGCCACATAAACGTGGGGGTCGTTTCATTCGTGTTCCTAACGAATGGCCGTATTTTCTATCTTTTTAAAAAACTAAAGATCGTATTTATTAGCAGTGAGTTGGAAAGCTCCCGGCTAACGAAGCTAACACCGGGAGCCATTTTGAACGAACAGCCCCAGTTCAGCAGTTACACGTGTGGCTGCCGCTTCGTTGGCAAATCAGTAACAGGCAGTTAGAGGATGTCCCGTAATTTCACAGCGGATTTTTTAGTAGAAATCCTTTCTGGTGCGTGAGTCTCTTCATACTCTGAATAAGGTTAACGTCGTTCACAGCGAGTGGTCGAGTTAACGTTAAGATTGACTTGCTAACTCACGTTAGCAGACTCGAGCTAAGTTAAGGCCAAGAACCACAGACGGCGAATTAGTCAAAATACGCGATTTTTACCGATGCTGCCGAATAACTCAAATCATGAAGGTTAGATGTAACTTGACACTATGGGTGCATGGCCTTTCATCTGACTGGTTGAAACCTAGTAGTTTGCCTAACGTGCACATGTTTGTAGATCTGATGGCGTCTTCACAAACCACGTGAAATAACTTATTTTGCTATAGAGTTGTTGCATCTTAATGGACTTGTGCCTCTTAAATCACACATAAGGTAGCTTTTTGCCCGAAGCTCATTGTTTTTCTCCATTTTACATTATAGGCCTGTGCTCGACCCCTGATCTCGGTTTATTCCGAGAAAGGAGAATCCTCAGGCAAAAATGTTGTCATGCCTGCTGTGTTCAAGGCTCCAATTCGGCCTGATGTTGTGAATTTTGTGCACACCAACATGCGCAAGAACAGCCGTCAGCCATACGCTGTTAGTGAGCTAGCAGGTGAGTATTTTTATGCCAGTCTCGAAAAGACATGTTGAGCATTTGTCTTAGTTTTCGAAGGTTTATTTGGCTCATTTGTTAATTTTTGTAATGTGTGAGACTTGTAATTGTGTATTTCAGGCCACCAGACCAGCGCAGAGTCCTGGGGTACTGGAAGAGCCGTGGCCCGTATCCCCCGTGTGAGAGGTGGTGGTACTCACCGATCTGGCCAGGGTGCTTTTGGAAATGTATCCTTTCAACCAGAATTGAAGCTTGAGTTTTTTGCCTCCCTTTAGATAATGCTTTCTATGCTATGATAGACTAAATTTTAAGACTTGCTGTGATGGTGTAATTTGCGTCTGACTCTGTGACCAGTGACAGAATGCCTGCTGTCATATGCTGGAACAGATGGCTGATGAACATTGAGTCTGAGCAGGTATATGGTACTTTGGTACTTAAAAGTACTCTGGTAGTTCACCAACCTCCTTGACTTTTAATATAGATGTGTCGTGGAGGTCGCATGTTTGCCCCCACTAAAACTTGGCGCCGTTGGCACCGCAGGATCAACACAACCCAGAAGCGCTACGCCATCTGCTCTGCGCTCGCTGCCTCTGCCCTGCCTGCACTTGTCATGTCCAAAGGTAAGATTAAATAAACTATTTTTTAGAGGACTCTAGCAGGTGTAGCCAGAACCATCAAAATTATTCTGGTGTTTTGGGTTTAACATTAACATTTGACTTGCCATGATGGTGTAATTTGCGTCTGACCCAGTGAACAGTGACAGTTGCCTGCTGTCTCTAAGCTGTCACATGGTACTGATGTCTGTTAAATTCTGAGCAGGCTTTGGAAAACTTTCACCTCTGAAAATCACAAGTTTGTGTAGATCTTTCAGTTAATTATGATCTTGTCTGCTAGGACACCGTATTGAGGAAATCCCTGAGGTCCCACTGGTGGTTGAAGACAAAGTTGAGGGCTACAAGAAGACCAAGGAGGCAGTGCTCCTGCTGAAGAAGCTTAAAGCCTGGAATGACATCAAGAAGGTAATTTTAACTCAGACATTAAGATAAAGGATTAAAAGTTCTCAACTATTCTGCCCTCATGGTTGGGCAGTGTCAGTTTTTCGGTTTTGTCTCTATCCTGGCACTATGTTTTAGGATTTGAAATGGAAACAAAATTAAGTGGTGAGGTTCTGATTTTTAACCTGGATATCTGGTATTTATATCCATGATATACACAATATAGGAATTATAGCTTTTTTAATACATACTGTAATCATTTTTATGGGGATATACTGAAGCCTATCTCGCTCACAACAGGGTGAAGGCAAATAGCCAAAGAGACCGCACTACTGATTAGAGACTGGAGGAGAGGAAAGCATCTGACATCAGTCATACGTATGATGTCGGGCTTAGTGCTAAAACGTGAGACCGAAGTTGTGTCGTTTGGGTGATCAGGAAACAGTGCTTCTGCCAGTTGTAGGAGTACGGATATAATTTATTTTTAATATTGTATAAGGCTGACACTGTCGCTATTCTGCTCTCAGGTCTACGCGTCTCAGCGCATGCGTGCTGGTAAAGGTAAGATGAGGAACCGTCGAAGGATCCAGCGCAGAGGGCCATGTATCATCTACAACCAGGATGCCGGTGTCACCAAAGCCTTCAGAAATATCCCAGGTATGGTTTTTGTTAAAATGAAGACTGGATATCAGAGCTGCATCTTAGTATTCTCTATATTTAATACTTAACAACAATGTAGTTCCTATGCTGCAGGTATGTGGCCTAAATGAAGATAAGAATGGGATCGTAGTAGTGTCATAGGCCAGGACACCTATCCTCGAGAATTATAGTAGTTCTGTATTAAATGTGTCAATTCTCTGGAATTGGATAATGAATCGAGCTTGCAATACAGAGAATTATCAGGCATAAATGGCTATCATGGTTTTGAACTAGAATGACCCTCAGTAGAGGGCAGGTCCAATTCAAATACCATATGAAAGACTTTTCAAATTCATAGTTGATAATCTGGGTCTGCCCCCAAAAAATAATGGGTTCATTTCCTTCCGTGGCCAGTGCCCCATCTTTTAATTTCAGTGCTGATTGGTCCAGTCTTCTTTTCCTAATCCTGCTGAAAAATAAACGAACACAGGTGTAAAGAGAATCTCCTTGTAGATAAGTGTATAACTAATTTTAAAGTACTACAATGTAGATTCAACCTTTTTTAATTGCTTGTGCTGTATAATGCAGGCATAACTCTGCAGAACGTGAACAAACTGAACCTCCTGAGGCTTGCCCCCGGTGGACATGTTGGACGCTTCTGCATTTGGACTGAGAGCGCTTTCCGAAAGCTGGATGAACTGTATGGCACCTGGCGTAAACCTGCCTCCCTGAAGGTCGGCTACAAGTGAGTATTTAAGGAGCATGCACAGTGTATCACAAGTAAAACTGGTGTTGATCATATTACAGTGATGAGCTTCCACTTCATGGTCCGTGTTTTTGAAACTATGTGATATTTAACGAAGTTCTGAGTTTGAGCATCACAAGACTGGTCAGTTTTCTGTCTCTATATTGTTTCCACACATTAATTCTAAAATCCTCCTATTCCAGCCTGCCAATGCACAAGATGACCAATACAGACCTGAGCAGGATTCTGAAGAGTGAGGAGATCCAGAAAGCACTTCGTGCACCTAAGTAAGCACTGCTCAGTGAAAGTTGTTGAAATTATTTTTGCCTGTTCAACTATGATGATGTTCCACTTCAGGTCCGTGTTTCTGATTCCTGATTATTATGGAAGTCCTGAGCGATGCAGAGTGTTTATTATATAAACACTGCAGTTTAGCAGTTCACATTGTTAAGACGGGTTTATATTGTCATTACAGCAAGAAGATCAACCGCAGAGTACTGAAGAAGAATCCTCTTAAGAACTTGAGGATAATGCTCAAACTGAACCCTTACGCCAAGACAGCAAGACGTCATGCCATCCTAAAGCATGACCCTGCGGTAAGACATTTAACAGTTCAAGCTACAGACAAAATTGTGGACTAGTCAATTATGACTTTGAAAATTTGTTTGGTCTTTCCATAGATCAAGGCCAAGATGCTGAAACCCAAGAAGAAGCCCGGAAAGAAGGGAGCACCTGCCAAACCCAAGGCATAAAATACAGACTGGAGTTCAGTGATAATAAAACAAAGGTTTCAAATTCATCAGTCAAATGTCATTCAGAATTTTAATTCACAAGACTGTTTCACATACGCTAATAAAGATTTTAATCTGTTGGCGCTGAAAGGAAATGGGGGTCGAAGAGGAATATCAAGCACACATGTTGAGCAGCATTTGTCATGATTAAACATTTGATCATTAGAAAATCATGGCTTTTCAGGCAGGCCTGCAAAACAGTCCAGAGAAATGTTAAATACATAGTTAATTTCAATTGGCACAGAGGTTTGCACACTAAATATAACTGGATTGTATAACTTCAATCCATTGAGTACTCACTATATACACAGATACATTTCACCCATACTAATCAGGTCAACAGATGACCTTGACATACTGGGTTTGGTGATGGAACCTGTCTTACATTGCAGTACCATGGGTGGGTGTCACAGGCTGATTGAGTCCAATGGTGCTGCACAGCCAGCCAGCAAAGTCCACCTGCTCTGCCTCAGACTGTTTGATAAAAGGATGCACCTGGAGAAGTGGAGAGCAGTGTGAGCTTGCCAAAGGGTAGAAAACCAATTACCAATGAATGAGAATCTGATAAAGCATGCACACCCACCATCAACTTTTTCAGGTCTGCCCTCTCAGCAGGATTTTTAATCAAACTGAAATGGAGACGCACAACTTTAGAATATGCAATGCATTTCTACACCACTAGGTGGTATAAGGTCTTAAGATGGGGACATTACATTTAGATGCAAGTAAATATTCCAGGTATTTCTTCTACATACCATTTATTCACAAAGTCTTGAAATTCAGAGCTAAATATCCCAGGTAGCTTTGGTGGAGGCTAAAAATAAGATGTACAGTCAGCACTGAACAGGTCAAATATTGCGTGATCAAATTCCACACAGACATTGGCTCATTATACACTAGTATACAAGCATGTTCATCATTTCAGAATGGGGTAATAAAGCAAGCACACTCACCTCATTGACTATATAATCAAGCAGCTCAAATATGGCCATCGGGGGCCTGCTGTCAGGGCCATATGCTTTGGGTAGAAGAAAAAAAAAATCACTGTCTTCTACATTTAGTATTGTTCAAGGTCACTCAAAGCTGCCCCTCCATGACAATGTATGTTTTACTGTGGCAAACAACAGACTATTTGAAATCAGTCCTCAAAGAAGCTGCTATGAGGAATTAGGATGAACCTGTGTCATCTCAGACTTACAGCTGCCTGGTCGCCCAGGAGGCTGCGGCTTTGGGGAGGATTCGGCAGAGGCTGCTTCCCCTTCGACTGGGAGGCCAAAAATCTGTTCCAGTTCCTTAGCATCAGGTGGTGGGATAGGGAAGCGTCCAATGGCCATTTCAACCAGGGACAGACCCATACTCCAGATGTCCGACTGAACAGAATAATGGGTTCCCTGTAAACGCTCGGGCTGCATTACAAACAGGCAATTATATAGTTACTTGCAAAATTAATATCAATGAGTAAAAAGTCATGGCATCAAAAATCTAAAAGAATGTGCAAAGTTGAAATTCACTGCGTGTGTGCACATGTGAGAAACATTGCTCGAGGCCATGAAAAGATCGTTTCCCTCGAGTTGGGACTGATTATTGATTGCACTGTTTTCCTCACATCTGCAACATAAAACCGAAAGTCCAATTTAAAATCCAAGTCTGAGTGTGAGTAACCAGTCTAAGTTAGATGATCCTTGCCTGCATTAATAAAAGATTAATTTACGTCCGTCACATCAGCCTCTATTGTGTTAATACAAATAACTTTAAAGGGGAATTTTAGAAAATTCATTAGATTTTGACAAAATGAAACATAAATTTAGGTTGGTACATTTCATCAGCACATCTGTTTCATAAATGATATTTATTGCATATCCTGTGTCTATATGTGGGCCTACTTTTAACAGTTGAAACTGAAAAGTTATAACGGACTTGACATGAAGCCCATGTAGAAAGCATGTCCCGGTTGATTTCTGTGTCATCAAACATAGGACTTCAGTATTTCAGTTGTGTCAAAAATCCTAAAAGGCTAATGCATGACTGAACGCAGCAGGGATAAGAGGAGTGTGTCCATTTGAACTCACAGACATGTAAGAGCGAGTGCCCACAAAGGAGTTAGCCATGGAGTCTATGAGCTGTCCGCTCACTCCGAAGTCACACAGCTTGATCTCACCACGGGAATTTACTAGGATGTTGGAAGGCTTGACATCTGAAAGAGGGACATGCAGCATTTAGGAGATCACAGTTGGCAACTGTTCAGCAGGGAACAGTAAACAGCAGGCGGTCTGTTTAAACGTTTCCTCACATCCTATGTACAACACGGGGCAACAAAATCTACTCTATGCATCTGAAATATGGGATTACTTCAAAGTGAAGCACAGTACTCTGCCTCAATTTACTGAGGGCTAACAGCATTCGCAGCTTTTCAAGTCTGTCTTAAAACAATAGTTAGGTACCCACACAAGCATTGAGAAGGCCCAATGTGATCACTTTCCTCCTTACACAGGCCATGAAAAGATTGTTTCTTAAAGGGTTTTCAGTGTAAGTAATGGCAAACAAAATCCCCACTTTGTTCAATGGCAAAAATTTATCTGAAGATAATATATGAGCTTTTAAAAATCTGACAAATCAAAACAATATCTTCCAAAGTATTTTTAGTACAAATTTACTTTCTGTTACTTTCGGAAACGGGGATCATTGTACTAAAAACGCTGTAACTTTGGGAAGTACCGACTAACTTGCCCTGTCAAGGCATCACTTTAGCTTCAGATAATCGTCTGAATAAATTTTTTTTAACACAAAATATGGATTTTCTTGACCATCACTGACACTGAAAATGCAGTAGAAAGGGATTTTTTTTAATGGCCAATATAAACAAGCAGAAGCAAAACCTGTTCCAATGACCATATTATTGTTTTGAGACAAATTTGAAAAAATGTGTTAAAATTCTTGTAAAGTGGGGGAAACCTTATTTTATTTGTGATGCGTTTTAGTAAATTAGTGACTAACCTCTGTGCATGATCTTGTGTTTCTCTCTCAGGTAGGAGAGCCCTTTAATGACCTGGAAAAACAAATGTTGCATATCAGTACAGTAAAGGCAGAGATTATTTAGTACAACATAGGCATCAGTTAAAAACCCAGTTTATATCCAAAGGGAACATAAAAATAGCCGTATTGTAACAGACAGGGCAAAAAAAAGTAGTGCTAAAGTTGCTGGAGCTACCCACGGCGATGCTGACTTTGCCAAGGATCTGCTCTGGGATCTTGCCTGCTTTCTTCAGCGACTGGTCCAGGGAGCCACCGTCCTGCAGGAGAATATAGAGAGCATCCACTGTAATGACTGTTTTAAATCCAAAGTATAAGCTGTGACATTTAACACACTGAAACCAAATTATTTTCTTTCAGTGCAAAATGATGTTGAGCATGAGAGCGAAAAATACTGTGTGCATTCAGAACAATCTGTAAAACAGCACTCAAAGTGAATGCTGGCAGGCATAGTATATTGTAGAGCTGTACCATGTGCTCCATGCAGATGCTGATTTCTCCATCGCTGTAGAAAGCTCCATAGAAACCCACAATGTAGGGAGAGTTACACTCATGTAGCACCTGCAGCTCTCTAATGATCTGGTTCCTGATGGCTGGTTTGATCTCAAGGTGGATCAGCTGGAACACAGGAGACATTTATTGTATCAGGAAAATGTATTAATATGGATGTGTATTTTTGTTTCATTAAGTGTAGATATCATACTGTAACTCTTATATTTTTGGACAGGCTTGTCCCAGTAACCTGCGTTCTATGTTGTGCAAAAAGTACTTGCAAAGAAAAAGAGACACATTTCACTCTAAAAACACAGATGATGTCTCTAAAAATCAATACCTGTCTCACATACTGGTGAAAAAAAATAAAGACATAGTTATGTAATACCAGCGTACACATCTCTACTAGATACAATTCGGTCTGAATGGCTCTCTGAAAGCAGAGCGGCTCCCTGAAAGCCCTACACACAACCAACCATCAGGGCCACAGCTTACCTTTCTCGCCATAATCAGACCCGAGGGTCGGTGGGAGACCTTGAATACAACTCCTCCGTTGCCTGCGCCCAGCTCACAGATCTTCTCAAAGTCATCATCCTTCAGCTCTCCCACCTTCTGCTTCTGTGTCAGAAAGGCCTCCAGGCGCTTCCGCTGCTGCTCATCCAACTCAAGCTCCTCTAGCTTCTTCTGCAGTGCCTCCAAGTTAGTTCTTACGAAGAGTAGGATCAAGAAAAGACATGGAGAAAGATGTTTAAAAAGGAATTTGTTTATATTAATGTCTTCTTGACTAAATAACTGCTTCAGTTATACTTTTGCAGATGATCTTTACCAGAGGCACTGGCTGTCCACACCAGGGGTAATCCATGGTGGGCCCAGGTCTACTGTATCTGGTATATTATTAAATTCTCAGAGAAAAAAACAATTGCTTGGTGTCTGACAGCTACTTCTGCACACACCCCTGGGAACAATGGCAACCAACCAAAGAGCCCGCGGGATGATTGACACAGGGTGGGTTTTGACGTTCCTTCCCAGATCCCAATGTGAGGAAGCTCGGACCTTTCTCTGAGCACTGAGGCTGCTCCCCTGACACTGTTGTCATGGGAATGCATTTCCTTGAGTCGTCAGTTGTAGAGTAAACTCTGATCAGCTGCTGCTCTTTGACCTCTCCTCCTCCTCCGACTCCCACTTTATCAAAAGAATGTACACACTGCTGCACGAAGTCAGTCTAAGCTCTTATAAGTGGGTAATGTAAAGACGGACAAGTCGGTACGTAGTTTTAACTAGTAAGATGGACAAATGGCTGGTCTGTGAATACATTTTTGCAATTGAAAAAAACAAGCAGTTTTGATTTATTTTCATTTAGACTAATTAAAAAAGGCCGAAATGAACATTACATTAAAAAATAATTTATACTGCAAATGATCAATGAGTCAAACATTAGCATGCATGATTTGAGCTGAAGGACTTTTCATGTCTGCAAGTGTTCTTGTTTGACAGAACAATGAGCTACCGGCAGGTCATCCATCCTCAGCAGCTAAAATGTAACAATTTTCTTGAGTTTGAGTTCTAGTCTTCCATATATGCACTGTATTATAATGCAATAATCTGGTGATAATATAATGGGTTTCATCAAGCTTCATATTGTGTGTGTTTTTTTTAGGCTTCCTACTTAATGGCAACTCAGTGGAAAGCAGCCAGAGCAGGGTAGTACACTCTTCTCTTTGTTGCTCCACCACACAGGAAAGAGAGGGTTAAGTGGTTTTATTTTTGACAGCAGGCCTGCATATCCATGGAGACGAGGTGCTGAGTTTTAGTTGGCTGTGGGCGGCGTGGGTGTTTTGTCGACAAGAGCTGGAGGTAGAGAAGGCAGGAGATGCCGAGAAGAGGAGCAGCCAGAAACACAATCCACACAATCTGTGGGAGGGACTATAGCTGCTTCACACTGCAGCCACCCCCTCAACCCATCCCACTTTAGGTGCAAGAAGAAGGAGGCACGACACTGGCCTTTTGTGCGTCCGTCCACACAATGTCCAAGGACAACTAGAGTTTCAATGCAAAAGATGAAAAATTTCTGCAGCTTGCCATAAAAGCACCAGAAAGAAAAAAGGCATCACTCTTATATGTTATAAGTTACATTTATCAGAATCAGGAGCTGTATCAGGTTTGGGATTTTGATTTGAGTTTTAGCTTTCATTTCCTACACTGTAAAATCTGAGATAAAATCCGGCAAAATGCACATAAATAGTACAGTTTTATGTATCAAAAGGAAGGTATGATTTTATTTTCAAAATATTTTGTTCAGAAAGAGAACCCAACATTGTTTAAAGTCAGGGAAAACTGATACTTTTGTGATCCAAATTCCATATCTCTAAGTCAAGCAAACAAATGCCAGTTCCTTTATGCTAGCCTTCCTGTTATGTTGCGGGTCAAATTGGAGCCCAAAGGGGTCAGAAGTTAGAGGTAAAGAGCACCATTGCACTAAGTATTGATGTAACTGTTAGTAATGGATATAAACAATGAGATATAAACAATGTTTATTAGGATTTTTTGGATGATTAAATATGCATTGACATCAACATCACATTTACCCAGGGACATCATTGCTTTTCCTGACAAATGAACATAACAGGAGGGCTAGAACAGGATATAGTTAGTGGTAAGTAACAAATGAAAAATCAGCACCTCAAACTGTGTCTACTGTATGAGCTAATCATTAATTTCACTTTAAAAACATATAGAAACTTCCTTTACTCCGTGACTCTTTCTCACCTGTGAGAGTAAATATCATGTGTAGTCAATAAAGCCTTTTCAAGGAAATGAATAGCAATTCCTCCTAAATAATGACCTCTGAACATTAGATAACCTAATTCTCTAAAGATTAGAGGCAGTTACTTTAAGTCTGGACGTACGTTAAATTAGGATCTTATCCAAGATGTTCAGCAAATAGCACATTGGTTGAAGATGCCTATTCAGAGCAGGTTTCTTTATTTGTTCATAGATTTCCTCTGATAAAAGTACTAGCTTGGCTGGCATTATATGGGCCACTCAGTACAGTTCTCCCATGGCTGCCAGCCATGTCACGCTGAGGAAGCATTTGGCGGCCTGGACTGACTATTCCCTCTCACCAGAGTGGAATGGACTGGTTTCAGTAAGCAGCTCGTCGACTGCATTAAGCTCATCTACACCCAATGTGCAGTGGCTGTGCTGCTAGTATGAGCATCCCTCTTCCTGTGTGCTGGTCCAAAAAATTTATATGTGCCAGTTTCGAAACAATAGGTTTTTCACGCCTCTCTCAAAACAGCTTGTGGGTTTTCTTTAGTTTTAGCTAACAATATTGATATTGTTTTGTGAGACCAAATATACAGTACATTGTGACCTTAAAGTTGCCAGATCAATGGCCGAAACAGCATACACTCTAATCGCAATGCATTTAATGATTCTTTAAGATTGTCCAAGGTGCCCATGAGCAAGGCACATAAACCCCACAGCTTGGTAGAAGCAAAAAGACCCCCTTTCTCTGTCCTAGCAGTCCTTATATCTTATGTATTGTGTAAAAATCAATATAATAAAAATGAACAATGAACCCAAGTGCAAAGGGCCAACCACACAGATGTTTTCAGTTACTGGCTGATTAGGCCTCAGTTATATTCAACAACCTTAACAACTACTAATTAAATAATATTACTATTTATTTTATTATTTTTGTCTTTAAATTCAACCCTCCCCTTCACTGGTCTGGAAACATTTGGCAAAGACAAAGTTAAGGGTTAAGAAATATTAACGTTTTTAGTTGAGATGACCTGCTTAACACTGACACAGCTCTTTTGGAAAATTGCCATGCATTGGTTCACTTCTCCATAATATTAAAAAGTTCAGACACCCTTTGGCCACCTCTTACATAAAACTGGACAGTAGATATTAATATAATTTATTTTTCATTTGCAAAGTTTAGGTACTGGAGGTGATATGATGAAGTAGTGCATATTACTCTGGAGTTACTTAAAAAAACACTGAAATGTAAATGGACCTTCAAATTGGTCTAAACTTTGACTTCTCACCTATCCAGTATGTTTTCAGCAAGGTTATACTATATATATATATATATATATATATATATATATACATATATATATATATATGTATATACTCTGCCATAAATCCGTCTTCATGAAGGTAATTTTTTTTCTTGAATCTGTTTTAGAGAGGGATTGATTCAACTGGATTTTTTTTGAGGATGTAGGTTGTGGTGCTGTTGAATTGTATTGCATTATACAGAGAGATGTTTCTGATATTTCGGCTAACCCCACTGATATAAATGAGGTGGAAAAAATAATAGAAATGCTTGTCTGTGTCTGAGTTAAATAGATTTTCAGAATGGATTTAGGCCACGAACCTGGAAAATATAAAGCGCCTTTTAGTGCCTTGGCATCTAAAATACAACAATTTGTACAGCAAATAACTTGAAAATTACTTGAAATACTGTAACTGCTGTGTAACAATAAAAATTTTCACATTTTTTTCATTTTTATTAGGGTGTGGAAAAATTTAGTTTTATGCAATTTTAATGATCAAAAATATATATGGTGCGTAAGCCAACATCTACTATAACTTGACTGGAGCAAGATTTATTTTTCCTAAGAGCCTCAGAGAGCTAAATGTGTGGACGCACATAAATCTGGCTTTTATTGGAAGGAGGACTGAGTAACATCAGGCCGCATGGCTTTTCTGTCAGCAGAATGTCAGCCTGGATGTCACAGTGCACAACACAGAAGTATACCTAGAAATACACACACACACAAACACAACGTTGTGGCAAGGGGAATCCCTTAGAGACAGAGAACAGAGACCGGCAAACTGAGTTCCTAAATGTTGCCTCATCCTGACCTGCTGCTCTTTGGTCTGTTGCAGCCTGACCAGCAGCAGCAGCAGTAGCAGCAGCAGCAGCAGCAGCTGGAATATGCTCTGCACCCGCCAAACATTATGTCATCATCCACAACTTCTACTGAGCGAAGCCAAGGCTCAGTTCCTCTGCTCAACATTATTAGCATGCTTCTCCTCCAACATAAACGCATTAAGTATCTTCAATATCAGCTAATATCTTCTATGATCCTATTGTGTACTATGCAGAATGTCTCTCTTCAATGTCCAACTTAAAATGAAATTTTACATTTCGATGGCACAGTTGGAATGTTTTCTACTCAGGGTCAGATTATGTCAATAGTATCTGCCACTGAATTTGTAGATTGAAACAATTAGTTGATTCACTGATTAGTTGATCCCCAGAAAATTAGTTGTCAATTAATTTTTCAAGCAAAGATGTTCAAAATTTTATGGTTTCAGCGTCTTAAACGTGATGATGTGCAGCTTTTCTTTGTCTTGAATAATGGTGAAGAATATTTTGTTGAATTTCATAGGCAATCAATCAATCAAGAAAATACTTGGCAGATTAATGAGAAATAGATGTTGGCTACAGCCCAATGATTTGTACTAAAATGCTGAGCTGCGGAAAGTGACACCTATAAGTTTAATATAGAATTATAGTTAAATTTAATACAGGATTTGATATTATTCCACTAATTTTCATGCAGTTCACTGACAAAGACAGAAAAGGCCTTCAGATGTAGGATCTAATGATGAAACAATAAAGCATTCTGCCTCTACAATGCATCAGAAAAGCAGCCATCACAGAGAGGACATGTTATGTAATTCTCATCTCATCTAATCCAGCTTGTTGCTGGACCTACTGGGCTTTTCTCTGTGAACTGAGTGCGAGAGCACAGTGTCGCAACACTTTAATGTCACCGTTAATGCGTTTTGTCAAACAGTTGTGGAAAGAAAAAAAAAACTTCTTAAACATGCGGAAATATTATTCCAAACATTGCCTCCCTGTAAAGGTCAATCTCTGATTAATCATTTTCTGCAAACAATGGACTGTTAGAGTGACGGTCTATGAAACAATGAAGAGATAACCTGAGGAAAATACAATGATGTTTAGATCATTCATGCTAGGAAACACCGTAACAAAATGCATTTATAAGAGTTTCCTGCGGCTTTGGGAAGTTGTAAAAAGTAAATTGAAATCATAAGGATTTCAGGAGCCATAAATATTTAGTATTAATTAGTGCTTGAAACAAATAGTTGATTGACAAAAAATGTGATAATCGACTAACTGCTGGCAGTCGTTTATCAATCAAAAAAGGTTAAAAAGATTTAACGATGTCAGCTTTTAAAACATGAAGATTGCTGGGGTTTTTTTTTTGTTTCATATCATTATGAATATAAAAACACATTTGGATTTTTGGCCACTAGTTAGTGCTGTAACAGTTAGTCGATTAATTGATTAATTGATCGACAGAAAATGAATCACCTGCTATTTTGTTTGATAACTGTTTATTTGTTTGGGTCATTTATCAAGCATAAGTGCCAAACTGAAATGTGATGATTTGCAGCTTTATCCATCTTTGTTTCATATCTTTGTCAATTGAATATTTTTTCTATTTTTGGCGTTTTGGAAAGTTAATCTGACAGAAAATGCTGTATGAAGATGTCAACTGTGGCTCGGGGTTATTTTTTCACTAATATTAGATATAAGATGATTTATTGAAAAAAAAAAATTTTCACTGATAAAACAGTAATGAAAATAATTGCATCGCCACCATTGCTACTTCTTTCAAGATTTCACCTTGGGCTCTGGGGACATAGATGATCAATTATTAAAAAGAACACAACATAATATTGTAATACATGATAATGAAAATTGTCAGCATTTGTAGCCCAGGTGTAAACCTTATCAAGATCACACAGTGACATACACACATACACACGTACCTGGTGCAGAGTCTCATATTGGAGACCCAAGACACAAGTTCATCCATACTGTACACTACTGGATTATCTGTATGGTATTTGGCTGTTGTCTCTGGCCTTTATAGCGCACTGAACATGAATCTGTTATAAATGATAGACCAGAAAGCTGTTATCAATACATCACATTCATCCGCCTGAAAATCAGTGATAGACGAAACCCTGTCACTCACTCTGTGGCTCCGCTGCCGTTGATGGTATTTCCATCCGGGATCGGGTTGAGTTGGATCGGCTCCGGCTTCCTTCTTTTCTGCATGTTATACACAGAAAACACACCAACTACAGCAGCGGTGTGGATGGAAAACCCGAGAGAGGGGAAGAAGAGAGAGAGAGAGAGAGAGAGAGAGAGAGAGAGAGAGAGAGAGAGAGAGAGCTCTGGTGTCAAACACAGACACAGTCGGACCAGGACTGACGGGGCAGGGAGCCGAGAGGACTCGTCGCGGGGACTGTGGGATTAATAATCTCCTCATTAATGGCTCGGATGTGAATGATCCGGGGGATGAAACGTCACAATATTTACACTGGTCCTCCGGACAGCATGGCAGCGCTCCCCTCTGCTGGCCAGGGTTGGGATTACAGGGCTGAGAGCAAAGAAAGGGGGACAGTTTCATATAGTTCAGAGGCAGGAGGAGGAGGAGGAGGAGGAGGAGGAGGAGGAGCAGGAGGAGGAGCCAGACTTAAATCAGGATGCTATTATGTCCATAAGTATCGGGACGGTGATCAAATTTGAATGTTTCAGTCTCTGTACACCAACACAATGGATTTGAATCCAGACGTGATTGAAATGTAGACTTTCAATTCAAATAAAGGGGGTTTAACAGAAATATATTGCATTAATAGTTTAGGAATAACAAAAACAGTCCCTCAATCTCAGGGGTTAGTAAATTACTGGACAATTGACAATTGATCAGTTTCCATATATATTAGCAGTCACATCATCAATAAAAACCAGTGACCCAGTCCCATTGGCAGCCATACATGCCATTTCCATAAAAGTGCCTCCACCATGTTTGACGGATGATGTGGTGGGTTTGAATCATGAGCCGTTCTTTTCCTTCTCCATTCTCTTCTCCTTCCATCGTCGTGTTACAAGCTAATCTCGGTTTTATTAGTCCAAAGAATCTTGTTCCAGATCTGTGCAGGCTGTTTTTGGATATTTCCTGGCATAATCTAATCTGGCCTTTCTGTTCCTGAGTGCTACCAGTGGTTTGCACCTTGTGATAAAACTTATGTATTCACATCCATGAAGGCGTCTCTTGATTGTAGATTTTAACAATGATCCATCTTCCTCCTGAAGAGTGTTCTTGACCTGGCTAGATTTTGTGAAGGGCTTTTCTATACCAAAGGAAGAATTCTTTCATCGTCCACTTTAGTTGTCTCTATGGCCTTTTAGTGTTGCTGAGCTCACTAGTGCATTGCTTCTTTTTAATAATGTACAAAATTGCTGCTTTCATATCTCCTAAAGGTTCTGCCATCTGTCTGATAGGTTTGTTTTGTTTTTTCAGCCTAATGCTTACCTCCTTCATTTGCGGCGACACCTCTTTGGAACGCATATTAAAAGTTCCCATGTGAAGCTACCGAATGCAAATTCAACACTTAGAATCAACTCCAGACCTCTTATCTGTTTAATTTGTCCTGATGAGGGAACAGGCCAGACCTGGCCATGGAGTTTACTGTCAGTCAGTTGTTTAATTACTTTTGAGCCTCTGAAAATGAGGGACTATGTATAAAAATGGCTGTAATTCCTAAACTGTTAATGAGTTCCTTTGTTCTCAGTACATTTTTGTATCTAGTACCTTGATGCCATAGATAGTTCCTTTAAAGTTAGAATAATTATATTACTGCTGAACATTCTGTTAGTTCCTGTTACAGTTACTTGGTAACTATAGATATTTAATCCCTGTATATTCCATTAGGTGTGTGGTGTTAACCAGTGGTATGTATATTTTCTGTTCAGATTAAAACTCAGCTCCATTTTTTGTCAACATCTTAACCAGCTACTACCTGTTAGAATCAGCCTATAACCTGCCGATGCCCTGCAACAAAGACTTTACCATAAACTGCAGTTGGATTGGATTCTTCATCACATCACATTGAAATCAGAATACACAAGCACTAATCCTTTAGTGCACATATCCATTATTTAAGGTAAAATACCAGTACAACAAAAGGAAATCCTCTATTACACATAAAAGTCATGCATAAAAAAAGGCTACTCAAGAAAAGGTACAGAAGTATTATCAGTAAAATCTACATAAAGACTAGAAAGTACTCGCTATGCAGAAAATGGCCCCCCTGACTGATTATTATAGAAGACATTATTTGATTGTTAATGTTGATGCATTAATGTGTGAGCAGCATTTACTGTTGCAGCTGCTCAAAATGGAGCTCCTTCACTCACTTTACATACAGTTTGGTCATTAAGTAGTTTAGTGTAGTGGTTCCAACGTTGGGGCCAGACCCCTCCAATGGGTCACTGGGTAAATCTGAGGGGTTTTGGGATGATTAATGAGGATTGGAAAGGAGAAAAAAATCAAGTTCTGCCACATACATTATTTATTTTTTTGACTTTTTACTTATATATATATATATATATATCTTAGTGATATATTGCATAATTTTACCTCTTTGGGAAACATGTTTGATGGAATGTGAAAAAGGGAATCAGCTAGACACTGTTTTTTGTATGGTGTCACAAGCCAAAAGGGTTTGGTTTATCTTAACAATGTGTTGTATTTAATAAACTTAATGGTTTTTTATATAAAATTTTAAACTGAAAAGTAAATAGTAACCATAGTTACAAATAAATAAAGTGGAAAAATGAAGTTGAGTAAAATGTACAATATTTCCCTCAAGAGTGTAGTGGAGTAGAAATATAAAGTTGAATAGAATGGAAACAAATAAGTACAAGTACCTCAAAATTGCACTTAGATACAGTTCTTGAGTGAATGTACTAAGATACGTTCCACCACTCTGCATTATGGCTATCTTATAGGCTGATTTCATCAATTTACACTCAATATACTTAAACTAGACAGTTCTGAGGCCACAAAACAAAATAAATTGTTCATCATTTTTCTCACCTGATCGTCATTTTAGCAGGGAGGAGAAGGCTTTGAAACATCTTGAGAGTTAAAGTTGTAGACTTAATTTTAGGTGTTTTGTCAGAATTTTCAAGGGGGTGGAGGCTTGCCTAGGGGGGACATGGAGGTCTCTTGACCACAGTATCGTTGGTTACAGCCCTGGGTGAAAGCAAGTTTCCTCTTGCTATTTACAATTATTTTTAAACATGAAAAACCAATTTCATTAACTAAAACTTTTAGCAATTAAAACCTGGACATTAAAATGAGAAACAAAAATTAATTTATTTTTAAGATTAGATTTCTGATCTATTCTTTTCTCCAGATCAAAAAGTGGAAAACCTTTTTGATCAGTTCTCTCCTCTTTGGGTTACTTACTGCATCAGTCAAACTGTTTGACCTCTGCAGAAAAAAATTAATCAGAACATGCAATGAAGTGTTTCACCTGTTAGACAGGGGCCCATCACCTTCCCTAATGAATGATGTGTCAGCTATCAGCCGAACCGTACCATGTAGATTAGATATCAAGCAGAACTAGAAAGCTGCCATTTTTACAATCTGCTCTGAAGTCTGTACATACTGTCCTGACAGACACAAGGCCACTGAGCCGTGCCCGGTGTACTAAAAGCATCTTGCTGCCAAAATCATCTTTTTCTTCATAAACCAGGACTGACAGAGAGGAAAGATTGGTCATGTCCTATCTCAAGCCCACGGACACCAACAGAAACCGCTTGAATTCTAAGTTACGTTTGACAAATTGGTTTGTGGACACTCAAGCATATCAGACCTGACAACACCATAAAACATCTCCACCTGTGATTTTTCTCCCTTGGGGTCTTGACCACCTCAACGTTTTGCAGGATGATTATTAGGGTAAGAGAATAATTGAGAAACAAAATTCTGATTCAAAAAAAAATTCTTTTTTTTAATATTTTAATCTTTCATTCTTGTGAACAAAAGCTCTAAAATATTAAAATACCTTGAAAGAACTATTCATAACTTATAAACCTGGGATGAGGAGCTGCAAGTACTGTAAATATTGCTTTTTTTTCATCTATAATTCAAGAACAGACAAGTTTGGGAAAAAATGTTGTTTTCACTATATTTGACCTGTGAGAATACAAAGTGATTCTATTTAAAATATAACAGTTATTATATTTAGTTATTATATTCGGTAAAATGATAATGTTCCGTATTTTCTCTCTTGGTTATCATGCAGATAATTTTGGTTTTATTTAACATTATTTTGAGACATCGCTCTTTGAGTTTTCCCCTCCACCTCAAAAACGATGGAAGTGGATAGAATTTAATTTGGTTTTAATAACATTTAAAGTCTCCCTGCACTTGAAAATATGCTCTGAGGTCAACTTGAATCTGAGTTTGACACCTGTACATATGAGGACATCACAATTAGTTTGGATTATAATCACAGTCTATTATGCAACTCATGGACTTTTAAGTGGAGTAGTTGGAACCCTGTTTCTAGCAGTTAAACTTTAGAATGAAAAATATTTTAATTACATAGACTCTGGAATTTTTGAGGAAGGAGACATAACTAAATGCATTTTTAACAGAGTAAGTGGTAAGTGGACTTTTTTGTAGTTATTAAAAAAAAAAATACCAGACACAAAATATTATTCAAATCAGAGTATTTCTTAACATGTCTGGAGGGCATCTGTAAAAGAAATCCTGAGTCAGTGTCCCTGAAATTCTGGATGATCCACAGACATCGCTGAAACATTTTTATTTATTTTTTTTTTAATAAGGGTTATTTCTTTCTCAGGATGTAATAATGATAAAAGCATTCAACAGTCAGGTCTGTGGATTATTCATATATACAGGGACAAATATATTGCTAATTTTCTAAGCAGCGATCATTAATTTTGGAATATGCAAAATGTAGGAATATTATCCGCTAAAATGATGAGTGCCTTAAAATTATAGCATCAATTTTGAAACACATTCTCCCTATAAACGTTGTTGTGATCTGCTTCCCAGTTCCCCTCCGCCCCTCTCTCCAGCTCCCGCTCACTTCTACCAAACCATGTTCTTCCTTTCATCTCCCCAGACCTGCCTCCGTCTAGCTGTCTGACAGATGTCCTCTGGCTTTCTCTCCTTTGTCTCATCACCTGGCTGCCCCACCTACAAACACATCAGTTCCCACTCTCATCAGCCAAGCAGTGACCTTAGCATTTCCCGCCTCATTACGTAATCTGCCTTGCACCGTATGTACACCTTGGCTGAGGTTGAAAAGTCCAAGAAAAAAAAAAAACTCTTTCCTTACCACTTTTTGGTACCATTTCTTGACCTTGATGAAAAAACTCTTGAGGTCACAGAAAGAATTGGGAAGGCGATTTCACGAGGAGTTTGGTGTCTTGGTACTAAGAGAATCCAAATGCACTTACATTAACAACATAATCATGTCTAAACACATCATTAACATTGGTCTTCTGCGGTGAAACTACAATGTTCCAAAGAATGACAACAAAAAGTGCATCTCCTATCATGTTGTTTCAAGTTAGGTTATAGGAACTTCGACAAAAATATTACTTAATTACTAAAGTTGGTATGGAAATAAAAAAAATGAATAAAGGCTACCAGTCACATAAGGGAAGTCAGATGGTCGTCCTATTGGGAATGGTTGCTCAGCCTCTGGTCCACTTACAGTTAGGGGCACAAGTATTTGTACAGTGACACAATATTTGTAATTTGGCCTCTGTAAACCACCACAATGGATTTGAAATGAATTAATTGAGATGTGATTCCAGTGTAGATTTTCAGCTTTAATCCGAGGAGTTTCACAAAAATATCACATTAACAGTTTAGGAATTACGGCCATTTTTACACATTGTCTCTAATTTTCAGAGGATCAAAAGTAATTGGACAACTGTTCCCCCATTATTTCATGACAAATAAATCAGATAAAAGGTCTGGAGCTGATTCCAAGTTTTGAATTTACATTTGGTAGCTGTTCATGGGAACTCTCAATATATCTTTCAAAATAAAGGAGGCAAGCATTATGTTGAAAAAACAAAGAAGTCTCAGCCCCAAAACAGCGACCTCTGCAAGATCATGATTATTTCATTTGGTGAAGTAACATTTTGGTTTCAGTCCATTGAAGAACATTTTGTTTGTACATTAATAAATCCGGAACTTGGCTTTTCTTTCGCAGTGTTTGTCATATTTATTACAGTTCTGTGAGACGCAAAGACCATGGGCTGCCTAAGAAATACTAAAATCCTTAACTCTCCGTAAATCCCATGGCAAAGGGGCTTCCGACAGGTCAAACTACTCTAAACAAACAAATCTATAGTTTTTAAATGGACATGGAAATATTTATTAAACAGGACAATATGGTGGATGTCCTGCAATCAAAGCCTACATGTATTCCATTACTGCTAAATTCCTTTTTTCATCTGTGAGTTAATTATATTTAGCTTGTACATGAGTTTGTCAGTCATTAGTGCCTTCATTCACCAGGCACGACCTCGAGTTGAGGGTTTCAATGTGCATCCCAGTAAGGAACATACATGTTGCATGTGCAGCAGAAATCTTATGTGTTTGAGGTCTCTTGCTATTTGCCATGTTGTAAGAGGTGTGAGGAAGGACGCAGTGAGTTAAGCACAGTGAGTGCACAATAAGTTAAGCTCTGACAGTTGTGCTAGGTTTTTATTTGTGGATTGAAGCAAAGTTTTGCTCTACTGTGTTCCATTCATTCAATTGAAGAGCTTTGTGTCTGACTTCTTTCAAGTAACATCACAGGGCATCACCTTCACCACCTCTCTCCCAGATCATAATTAGCTTAATTAACAACATGAACTCCAACATGAACTTCACTCTGACCATTTTACAACAGCACTTACTGTCATAGTTTTCTTGTGGGTGTGACATTGTTGGAAGTTATTAAGGAACAGAAACTTACATGATGATCTGCCGCCCATGTTGGACATTATCATTTGCTGTCATGGAGCCCTGAATGGTGCGTTGCTAAGAATGCTGCTGGTGCAGGAATTGTGGGACGGTATTATCTCCTTTTTCGACTTTCGTAAAGGATACTCCAGTGTACCCCACGCTAGAGGAGATAAGATAAGAAGCA
The DNA here is from genome assembly GCA_016859345.1 of Istiophorus platypterus. Taxonomy (NCBI): domain Eukaryota; kingdom Metazoa; phylum Chordata; class Actinopteri; order Istiophoriformes; family Istiophoridae; genus Istiophorus; species Istiophorus platypterus. Next base: position 17,214,895 of record CM029121.1, on the reverse strand, counting down.
CAGGGGCTCTTTTCCTTAGCATTTAGAGAATTCGACCAATTCTTATCATGACTGCCACTTAGGTACTTTGAGTCATTTCACACAGTTAGGAACCTTTCTAAGCAAAAAGGGCTGTTTGACCACAGCCCAGTTCGCTTCCCATGTTTCTTGCAAGGATGTTCCTCTGTGCTCCTGTGTGCTTCATGTCTTGGCTCCCGTTTTTTTTCTGCTTTACCTGCATTTTAACTTTTTACCTGATTAATTCTGCTGTCTGCTCCTGACTGAATTTGGTTACCCTTTTTTTTAGACTTCTGCGGGTTTTGACCCTTGGCCTGCCTCACGAACCCGTAAGCCTGTGCATTTAATTGTGTGAATAAAATCATTGAACTGCATAAGCTCTGCCTCTGGCATCTGCATTTGCGTCCTATCTCCCATGTTCCTGTTAGCCTGCCAGCACTAATTTGACAGACAGGGCCATTAAGATCAGATTACAAATCAAACTAAAAATAAAGCAAGAGTAAGTTATATTTAATTAAAAAAACAAAACAAAACGCAAACAAAATGCCACATAGTGAGCGTGTGGCTTTAGGAAGGCCCTATGGCCTGGTGGGTAATCCTTGTAGATAATTCAATACATGGAGAAATAAAACCTAAACTGTTGCTATGGACACCATGTGCGAGAAATAAAAAATGAGAATTGTCACATTATTTGTTTTGTTGTTTTGCTTTTTTGTAATTTGTGTGAACTTTTTTCTTAACTGATGGTAGCGGAAAAACTAATTAGCCTTATAGCACAAGGAGACAAATTAGAAATCCCTACTAAGCAGACAAATTTGGGTCCTTATTAAAGGAAAATGAAAATTGAAAGATGAAGAAAACATCACAAAGACCTACAGCCCTGACACGGTCAGAGCCAGCTGCAGTATGAAACTCTATTTACTGTACTTTGCAGACATCACTGTGCCATGAGGGGACAGCAGATGAGACATAAAAGGAACAAGCTCAGATGCACTGATCGAGGACGAGCAGCAGTGCTGGAAAACGAGAATACGCTACATCTTATTTGATGCTGTGGATTTGTTGCCTCATCCACCACTACTTTGTCTGGGGACTTAGGGATTTGTGGTTAGGGATTACAGCAGGCCACAAAGGCAGCTTCTGAAGCAGCCGATAACAGCAGCCAGTTGCTCTGGCTGAGAAGAAAGGCCACTAGTTGGAGTCCCAAACAAACAAATCTATCCAATGACTAAGACCGAATTTTAACCACAGGATCGGACAGCTACAGTATGGCAGGACAAGTGGTTACTGAATAGACTAAACAGAACTGCTAAACATACATAACCAAATGATTTGCTTTTTATCTAATGGATGAATCTCATTTGGAGTGTTTTAAATTTCCTCACAATCAAGGTACCCACCTGCACTGGAAGGACTTTATTTCATTTTCATTTAGTCATTTTGCAAACTGAAATTCTTTTCATTGTATCCTTCATTTTGAGTGCCTCTTCAGGCGGAGACTAAAGCCCTAACCACTAAATGTTTCAAAAAATTTCCTTGAGAAGTATGTTTTCTTGACTAGTGGCTAGCATGGATGAAGGGAAGGTTTTTTGCAGGAAAAGGATCAACAGAAAACAAAGAGAAACCAAAGAGAGAGGAAAAAAAAAATTAAAAAAACAACTTCAGGACAGGATTTTTCAAAAAAAGAATGTTTGCCAATCTTGTGTAGAGTGGTATAAAGGATTTTCATATTCCATACAGAACATAACGTCCCTCAGCCAGTGTTGAGGGAAGGTGGAGCTGTGTCTTTCTGTTTGAGTAAGATAACTCAGTGAGCTAATACAGAGGCAAAGGCAACCATGTGTCTTCTTTCCCTTTTGGGCACATATAGTTCATTTGGACCCAGGCTAAAGATGGCACACAGAAGCCTGTGAATCTAGCGTGCACGCTAAATATGATTGCAAACACATTTCTGATAAAGTACAAAAGACATTAGTCCAACAATCAGCTGAATTGAGGCAGAAAAAGTACTTGTAAATGATTGAGACATGAACACACAAGTGGGATACACCACTGGGAATGCTGCAGGTTTTGTTTTGGCGTATAAATCAATGGATAACCGCACAAGTCATGGCGAACACACACAGATAGCATCCAACAGAGAGGGCCAATGTGCAGTAGTGGAAAATAATTAAATACATTTACATTTCAGTACACATTTTAGGAACTTGTACTTCACTTGAATATTTCAATTTCATGCCATGTTTTGCTTCTACTTCACTACAGTTCAGAGGGAAATATTGTACTTTTTACCCCATAGTTAATCCTTTACTTCCTTGCTACTTCCTAAATTAAAATTTTATGTAGAAAAATGTATGAAGATTGTATAAGATGCATTGTTTTAGATTTAACCACCCAAAAAAATGTAAAATTTGAGCTGAATAATTATTGGGTTAGTTAATCAGTGGATTAAAAAAAAAAAGATTTATTTTACAGCTCCTGTGATAACTGATGAATTCTCAAATGTGAGGCCTTGCTGCTTTACTTTTCATAAATTTCAATAAACTGAATTAATTGTGGCTTTTGACCACAAAGGTTGCCTAGAAATGCTATCTGAACATGTCATTTTCTGCTCTGGGGAATTGTGATGGATGGACGGACATGTATTTATTTGTTTGTTTGTTTGTTTGTTTGTTTGTTTGTTTGCAGGATGTGCGGTTCTTGAGAAAGGTACTACAATCTCAACATTGCTGTCCATTCCGTCTTTTTGTGGACAGAGCGATAATAGCCAATACCATCAAGCGAGAGGAGGAGAAGAGCGGTGTTGCCAGATGTGACAGATATAACGTAGCCCACTAAGAGCCTAGAACCTATAATTTCTATATTCAACAATAACAGTGGGACATTACTCATGGTGACAGTACTGCTTAATTTCCTGTAGCTGTTTCATGATGAAAGCATTCCCAGTGTTTTGCAGTTGAAAATCTTTTAATGTGAATTGAAAGCAAGAAACCTTTTGTTAGCTTTAACTATAGAAATGCTCGACAGACAATATTTATGGTTCTGTAATATGACATTTAGAAGAGAAACTGCAGAACCACAGAAAACCATTCTCAATGTTTGAGACATAATTATCAAAATATGTGTAGGTATGTGTTACTGCTAACTCAGCAACAGAACATTTGTGAGCCTTTGTATTTGCAAACAGTTGGTTTGTTTCTTGGAATGCTTCAGTGATTTTGCCTTGTTGCAGAAAATTTCATCAGATGAGGAACAGAGTTGATGCAGTTCTGAATACATCATCTGTCCATCCCCGAAACACCCCTGCTGTACTTGTACTAAATACTGTTGTTTATTGTTGCTATATTCTGTTCATTAAAGTTAAATGTGCATTCTTCTTAAGTGTTAAATGGTAGTTTTCTGCCTAAATTGTAATCTTTATTAGTACATTTAATTCTTTAAATATTGTTATCAATTTACAGTTGATGTGTGGTTTTGAATTTAATGATTTTTTTAATTGAATTTGATACCAGGGGCACCCAAACTGGCATGATTTGATTTGCAATTCTAGTGGTCATCTAAAATTTTCAAAAGTTGCTAAAAATTTCATGCTCTCGGCAGGCAGGAAAATTAGCTTTTTTCACTCCTTTCCCCAACATTCCCTATCTGTCTTCACTGTCCCTATCAAACCTAAGTATCAATAAAGTTAATTTAACTCGACTAAATTACACTAAATTTCCTCAGTTAAATAAGTTATTTTAAATTAAAATATATCTGCTCAATTATATTGTATTGAATTTCCTCAGTTAAATTAAGATTATTAAAATTAATTAATATTAATTTATTTTAGTCAATTAAAATGCACCGAATTTACTAAATAATATTAAAGTTAATTTACGCAGTTAAATAAGTTCATTTAAATGAAGCCATATTTACTTGAATCTAGCTTGGGGCAATCCAATAGTCAAGTGGTTAGAGAGTATGCCACGTCCTTGATAATGCAATAATCAGCAGGTCTCCAGTTCAACTCTTGACTCTCCTTCCCAACATTTCCCTTCCACCTACACTGTCCCTATCAAATCAAAGGATTAACAGAATTAAATTAACTCAACTAAATTGAATTTCCTCAGCTAAATTGGTTGATATGAATAAATTAAATTAAATTACATGTACTCAATTGAATTACAAGAAAATACATATGTACTTGTCATCTTCTGTGGCCATCCGGTGGCTGAGTTGTTTAGGTGCATGCCATTTGGGTGCAAATTCCTGATGCCCCCTAAGCATTGAGTTTAAATCCTGACTTTCCTTGCCAACATTTCTAATCTATCCTCACTGTTCCTATCAAATTGATGTATAAACAAGATAAAAACCACTAAATTGCAATTCATTTACTCAATTAACTTAAGCTGGTTTTAACCGAATTACATTATATTTAATCAGTTAAATTACATTTAATCTACTTAGTTGGTTATTTGAATAAAGTTATATTTAACAATCAATTATGTTTACGTTGGGGCGATCTGATAGATGAGTGGGAGTGGGATGAGTGAGCTATAAAAGCACTAAGCAGTGAGTCCCCAGCTCAAGTCTTGACTTTCCTCCCCAAAATTTCAGATCTAACTTCATTAATCCTTAGGCTCTGACAAGGAGCAAAGGAGCAAGCGGTATGAGGGCTGTTTGATTAAGTTCTAATTTACTCTTCATTTGTAAAATATGCTCCTCTTCCCTGCCAGTAGATTTGTCCATGTTAGCGATTGGTCACATACTGCAAACAGCATCCCTTTCATGTGAACGCGCTCATTGACAGATTCAGAAAGCCCGGGTTGGCTTAACAAGTTGATAACCATTGTCAGGTATCCGCATTGCAGTTGTTAAGCTTAATCAAGCCAGATAATTAAAAGATATCCTGGGTATGTTGAACTTGCTTTAAGTAAAGGTCCCTGTAGTCCTCACTGTGTACCTGCATTTGCTAGTCACTTGACCTTGCACCTGCCTACAGATATGACCCTCATTACCCCATTGTCCAGAGTTAACACTGTGGCCTTGCGCGATAGCCTAGTCATTTGCCAAACCCTGTATTATGTCTCCTGGTTGTAGCTTTGCAGCCCTTTTGATTTGCTTGAATATGCCTACCTGCATTATCATTTTCTTCTTTTTTTTAGCTTTTACCTGCCTGCTTTAACCCTTTACTGGTTTAATCTATTGGTGTCCTGTGTTATGCCCGCTGACAACGTAAACTCTGTTTTTTCTACTTGTTCTTTTTGAGTCTGTGAGTCTGCTTTGTGTCAAAAGCAGTTTTTCTCAGTTTCCATTCCTCTTACAGTGACCATTGCTGCAAAGTACTGCTCAACACTTGGTTGCATTCCTAATATAACTGCTGCTATTACTATTATTTCAAGTACTTATGGAACCCTTTAACTACTGCTAGAAACCCCATATGCAAGTCTGTCTTTCTTATTGCTGTCCTCTTGCTCATTTCCAACTAATTGGAAAATAAAAGAAAAATCACACATCCCCCTTTTGTCTCAGTTTTCTTACTTCTTACTTGCTGTCCCTCTTATACTTTGTACATTTCTGCCTATCCTGTTTCCTTACTTCTTCTGCTTGTTTTTCCCCTATTCCTATGTCCCTCATAGTGAAGGCTTCCACCCTGTCCTTATTCTTCATCTATCACTTTATTTTTCCCTCTCTACTTTCCTTTCCTTCAAAACCTAGTTTCAAATTTGCAAAAATTTTCTAAAAATTAGATTCCAAGCCTTCAAACACCAAGTTTCAATCTTTTGAATCTTTCTTTTCTTTCACCAGTTTCAAAATATGACATGATATTCGTCCCATATAATGAAGGAATGCACACACAATACACAAATTTGGCTCGCTGACCTTTTTCAATAGCTTGAGGACAGTAAAGGAGAGCAGATGAAATAAGACAAACTGACCTCTAAATACAAAAACAATACTTGCAAGTAGGATCAATTTGTTGTTTTAGTCTTTTCACTCTGTTTACAAAAAGAAAAAAATATTAAGTAAGACAGATATCATTCGAAATCATTATTTTTCAGGTAACAAAATCATTCAATAAAGAAGGAACATTCACACTAAAAGGTCTGTCCACTACACTGAAAACATGAGGGTTGTAAGGTGTTTTCTTACTCCACCAACTCTAGCAATGCCTGAACATGCGAGATTAGAAACCTTGCTCAGGTTCACAACTGAAAAGTATTTCTGCAGTCAACTAAATCAGTCGACCTCCCATCTAAACTGAAGGATAATTCTGTCACAGGCAAAAAAGGTCAGCAAACCAAATTTGTGTCACAGGCAGATAAAGATATGTCAGTACAGGTGGATTTTGACAAATCACCTGACTACTGAAGAGAAAATCTAATTCGGTCTGATCTGATTGGATGTTTTCTTTCCTTGTTCAGAGGAGAACTGTAGTGTTCATCCTTGCAGAAATATATGCGATCTAATTATAATGATTACGCTTTTCTGGGCAATTTAACCACCTTTTACCTCATATAGTTTTGAGTTTTTCAGTCAAGCATGGAAAGCAAACAGATCCTTTATGGAACTGGAAACTGGGGAATGCAATTTTTAAAAGTCATCCTACAGGTGAACGTTACCTGTAAATTGTGCCTATTTAGGTTATTAAGGGAATGTTGCTGAGTTATTTTTAAGGAGACGGTGAAGTGTGTGCGATATGTGCGTTTGTGCGTTTTTTTTTAGGGGGGGGGGGGGGGTCTACGGTCAGGGGTGGGTGGGTGGGTTTGCTATTGTGGGGGGGGGGGGCGAGTGGGGTTGGGGGTGGGGTGGTGGGTGGGTAACGGCATCATGACATCACCAGAGTTTAAAGTGGGCCGCGCTTCAGCCAGTGAGGGAGAGGAGAGAGGAGAGGGAGGAAGCAGCGGCGGTCCCTCGCACAACACCTGACTCCTGCGCGCAGCTGTGTTATTAAACAAAAAAGGGGAAAAAAAAAACAGAAACGCCGGGTTCGAACTCCGGGAAAACTACGCGCTCTGGCCCGGCACCGGTCCCAGTTTCACACCGATTTAAGATGTGAGACCGTGCTGCACCGTGGACCCGCTGAATCCCCCCTTTTTCTTCCTCTTCTTCTTCTTCTTCTTCTTCTTCTTCTTCTTCTTCTTCTTCTTCTTCTTTTTTTTCGTTGAGGGCTATAACTTCAAATCTCAAGTCTCCCGACGGGTGAGTTCACAGCACGATTTTGCCTTAAATCCTAGAGAAAAAAAAAAAAAGGAGGAAGAGGAAGAGGAGGAGGAGGAGGAGGAGGAGGGGGGGGTTGATTTAACGGGCAGAGGATGCTAATGACACTGCAGCAGGCGTGCCGTGACTATCGACACTATTTGTGGTGATAAACAGCTTTGCGGATCTTTGTCGGAGGAGACAAATTGGTTCTTGTTGCGCCTCCGTCCGCGGGGTTCGGCGCGGCCCGCAGCGCCGTAACTTGGGGCGCAGTCCCGTGGCAAAGCGCCGCCGTGGGCTGGTGGATGTGACAAATTGCGCTTTCTATTTAATTAGGCTATTGGCGAGTCCGTCCCTTGGAAATGTTGCGTGCTGTGCCAAAGGGAAAAAAACAAAAAAAAAAAAAAAAAAGGGCTGTATCATCCCGGAGAGTTTTAATAACGCGCTGCAGATATGTATTGTCTTTCTTTCTTTCTTTTTTTTTTGCTGTGTGTTGTGCCAGGAAAACTCTTTAGTTTGAAGACACTGGTGATTTTTTTTTTTTTTTTTTTTTAAAGGCCGTTGTAATGCAGTGAATGCTAATGATTTAGGAGCCTTTTGCAGGACGCCGTGGCTTTGAGCTGTTTCAGTTTAAGTTTTGACGATTTCCCCCTTTTTCTGCCGACGGTTTTCCCTGCTTCTGATAAGTTTGAAGACTGTGGTTTCGTTTCTGGGCTCCCCTTAACATGGCGTTTGACATTAACATCGGTTTAAGTGGCGCCCACCTAAGTCCAGTGCCGCGACGCATTTTTCAGTCTGAGGTTAATTCCTTGAGCGCGGATTTCGGCCCGTGTTTTGTTCTTAGAAATCACTGACGACGCGTGATTCGCGGCGGTGATGAACATTTTTGGATTCTGCCCGGAATTGATATCACATGTAGTATGTTGTGTCGTTTTTGAGCCACTAGATGACAACAGAGCGCAGGCTAAAGCACCCGATTAAACTTGCATCAGGCCATTAGTCAATGAGCAGATCCGCACCGTGGTCTAATAATGAAATCATTACTCTGTTGATTTCCTTAGTGGAAAAATAAACAGACCAAGAAGGGCCTTTAGTAAAATCAATGATTTTTATCATATCACTGGCAAATACATTTGGTGGGGGCTCACACACACACACACACACACACACACACACTTTAAACAGTTGGAGCCCTACAGTAGCTGCCGTTGTTTTGCCCCGTTGGAGCTGCATACGTTCAGCCCGCACTCTGCATGGGCTCCCCGCATTATAGCAATTTGTCATAAAGTCATTTATTATAAATGCACCTTGGCACCAAAGCAATGCAGGTTTTATTTTTGACCCAGACACTGACACCAAAGAATGCTGAGACGTCATGTTTTCAAAAATTAAGATTTGCCCCCCCGGTGACTTTTTATTTTTAGGTCTTTCTTTTGTTTGTTTGTTTGTTTTTTGGATGTGTGTATAAGGTACACGTTTACTGTCTTTAATCCCTTCAAAATTTTAGCCCCCTTGTTTTTTTTTCCTTCTTCAGATGACAACACAAACGCAGCACATTTGCATTCACAAATAAATAATCACGAAAAGTCACACTTGTCTTACAAACTTAACTGTTTGTGTTGTATTCGGAAGTTAGATGATCAGTTTCACAGTCAGAACTGTTTTAAATCCAGTGAGGCAACGAACAAAGCCATTGGCAACTTCTGACTGTAATGACCCTCCAGGATAACAGAAAATGTGGACCACCATCTTTCATATTTTCATTATACCTGTGCTTTGGCACAGGTATAATTTAAGATGTGAACAAGTTAAATAAATCCACACTGTCCTTTGAAAACCTTTTATCTCCAAAATGTCAACTTTCCATGAACACAGAAAAACTTTGCTTTGTTTTTCTGCATTTTTGTACCAGTTTGTTTTATTTAGCTTAAGAAGTAGGAGAATTCTCTTAATGCTTCAATTTAACTTATGATCTCAACAAGTTTGGACATATATGATTTTATTTGGACAGTCTGGTCAGGGGGCTATTATTATGCATATTCACAAAACTTTTATTCAATGTAATATGCAAAATTATGAAAAAAAACAACTATTATAACTTTTATATTAATTCAAATAGTCTTTTTTTTTTTTTTTACTGGAACCATATATACCAGTTTCATACTCTTGCAATACCTATGCACTTGGAAGCTTTGAAGCATGTTCAGTGAGCTCTCAAGTTATTTTTCATCTCTATTAAAGGGGCTGTTCATTAAAACATGTGATCTGCAGGTTGGTTTTGTTGTTGTGGTTTACATCTTGGTGGTCCTCCACGGCCAGGGTCGGTTCAAGCAGTGATTTTCATGAAACTTTTTGAGAGGTCATGTTACCGGAAAACAAATTGACACTCAGTTCAGCTTGAGTGGCTTCGGCTCTCAGTGAAGCCAAGGACGACATGTGCCAGTGAGACGCTGTGAATTGTGACGTTGTTTAATGAGAAGTGAGCAGACACATCTTTGTCTCATTTTCTCAGCTCTTCCAAAGTGATTGGCCCCTTCAAGGGCACATAAGTAGCTTATGCATTTGGTGGAGGTTTTTGTTGTTGTTGTTGTTTTTTCTTTTTTACACTTTACAGTCTAGTAAACCCTTTTGGCTGGAAATTCCCATGTTTGACTCAATCAGTGCATTCAATTAGTGCTGATTAATGAAAGCTTGGCTGTGGAAGAATGTCAGCTTTCTCACTTCACAAGGACGCATTCTATTGGCAACTGGGAGAAATTGCTTTCCATGGTAGGAATTTGATTTTACATAGCCATTCTAAATGTAATTTAGACGAAATGAAAGAATATATTAGATCAGAGTATAAGTACAATTTTTGTATTTCAATTTGATTTAGAGGACACACTAATTCACTCTTTCAATAAAAGCAATTAACAAATGATCACTTGCCTGTTTGGACCCTTGCAGGTTCAGTAATCTCTTACTCACATATGAATGAAAAAAAATCTGGAAACACTCATTTGTACATATGCTGAAAATCTGTTTTCCCCACAGGTCAGATATGCCTTTGGCAGTACAAGTAGTACAGCAGCAATCGGTATATACACTACTTTTAGTGCGCTATAGGATAATGAGTGGGTTGTGTGGCAAATCATAACATTCGGTTCAATGTTAAGGAAATTACACTAATTTTAAGAACTACATGTGAGCACCTTAGTATTATGTAGTAATCAAAGGCAGAGTTTTCTTTTGGAATTTATTGTTTTAAACCCTGTTCTCTGAGAGCCGCTCAAAAGTAACAGCTCCAATGACCTTTATTTTGCAAATGAAGCTGTTTTTGCTTTGCACTGACTGATAGATCTTATTATTTCAGCAAAAGTGCATTGAGCAAATACCCTGGAGCCATAGCAACTACATTAACAAAAGTTAATGAAATATATGGAGGCAGGACCTGGGCTCCGCTTTACTTTTGAAAGCTTTGGCATTTACATTATTCACATCTGTGGAGAGGGAATGAAAACAATATAACACAGCATACACCCACGTCTTATCTCTTACTTGTCTAAATAAACATATTTGTGCTATACTGTATTTTTGCCTGTAAACTGCAGGCAAAGTTCTATTTATCATGCATTTTCTTTTCATATGAGTCTAGATTGTTGAGAAAAGTTGTAGCCATTCATGTTTTACAACACAACAAAGTAACACAAGTGCAAAGTGATGCAAATTTGTTAAGGCCACCTGATTTTGCTCCTTAAGACAGCATAGCTTGCTGGCATTGAAATATAATAAGAAATCTGCAATTTAGATTCGGCCTCAATTCTATGTATGCTGTCCCAAAGGTCTGACCATGTCTGCACTTGATTATGCTTGCATGCATTTAATTAATAATTCGACAATGCATGGCATTGATGTCGGTCAGCCAAGAGGCTTCAGGGGAATAGATTGCCTGAGCCTGATATCCAGCCACCGCCTCTCAGTGCGAGTAGAAGAAAAGATGAGCTCAGGCAGATTCCAGATACAGGAGCTCCAGCATGGAGCTGTGTTAATCCCCCCCTCCCTCAGGTACAGCTGCTCCTGGGGAGAAATGCCACGGACTACAGCCCCCCGCTGATGCCTGGCTGTGCTCTGATTAATGCACTCATCAGTTCTTTTCTTGTTTGTTTTAATGACAAGCATGTCCCTTGTGGGAATCTGGTGACTTTTTGCAAATACTGCTGATGCATGTGTTTACAACTGCCACTTTTCTTCATTGTCTTATGAAAGGATTGATGCCATAAAGCCCTTCTGGTCCTGTCAAGTCTTTTGACGGGTCTAGACTTTCACTTACAGTGCAAGGAGCCACATTTTTTCACCAGAGATACAGGAAATACATGAGCAGTGATAAGATCTCAGTGTGTAGGGATGTGTTGATGAGGCTATTATTCCTCATTATACCTTAGACGGCAAAAATCCACTCTCCATCTCAGGCATATGCTTTTTACACAGTTTATTCTCTGCTTTACAATTGCAGATGAGTTGAACTGGCTTTTATAACGAATTACCAGGGTGTTTAAAAAGGGTTTAATCACTTATTTAGATTATAGAGAAACCAAAGATATTCAGTGAGCATCTTAAATTTTGGCCAATAATTTCCTCTTAGAGCCAATGCTTTTGAGCAGAAGTGGAAGACTGAAACATGGTGCTCTTAGAAACATGCTGAAATTTAATGTTTAATTTTAATTTCACTGCATCAAAAAGGTATTTAGGGGCACTATGTGTTTTGAAATGTTGGAGAAAATCTGTTAAAATGGACATGATTCATTTTATAAAAGCCCCAGGAAAGGTTATGCAGGAGATGATTCATAGATCAAAGAATGAGGCCATTTTTAATACTTGATAAATAAAAAATCCCTCTAAATCCCCTTTTCTGGTTAAATGGAGGTTAGACAAACTCAAATATTTCCCAGCATCCATAGTGTGTATGTTTGATGGGTACTAAATTTGTTGAGACTTCTTTGACCCTTTCTTTATTTTCCAAAAATATTTAATCAGAAATCTGATGTATTAACAAGAGCGAGGCTTATTGTGTGAGCTTTGAAAGGTAAAATTAATTTGTAAAAGCCTGATGAAGTTTAATACTAAAGAACATGTAATTTACATAAAAACATAAAAACCCTGACCTGAATATGAGCTCTACTTGAGGCCATGAGATTGATACGTAGGTGTTTCAGTAAGTGACACAGTGAGTCCAGTGTGTCTCCGTAGGCTAGCTGACATGGTAATTACTATTCACATTTCATATTATACAACAATTCTGCAACATGATCAATGAGGGATGATCATCTTCCTGACAGATGCAGACAGGGAAGAATTGTGGTCATGCCACATTGGGCTGCCTATATGTGATTGATTATTAAAGTGGACAAATGTTTCACAGTGCTCAAATTACCATTAATAGTGTGATGCCCATTAGAGTGTGAAACCTGCCTCTGGCACCTTTCAGAGGGACCTCGTCTCTTTTTTTTTTTCTCTGACACTTTGTGTGTGTGTGTGTGTGTGTGTGTGTGTGTGTGTGTGTGTGAGAGAGAGAGAGAGAGAGAGTGAGTGTCTATATCTGGGTGTGTAAACATAATCACAGTGCAGCTGATTTCTGTGGAAGTGAAATTTGATTCAGACACAGAAACGCTTACTTGCATACACTCAGCTCCATTGCTACCCTGCATGGCTACCTGACACATAAGTGATTACTGCAACATCTCAGCCACATGCTGTGCTTCTCCTGTTTAATAGGTGTCATAGATGCATCCTTTCCCTGCCTGTCCGATCAGTTCTAGCAAGCATATTCTGGACCATTTCCAGTGTCTGGTGATGGATCTTTGCGTTATCAGTCAGGCAGTTTGAGCCCTATAACACAAAGCCCCTGCGCTTATTCAGCATCTGGGTACCTTGCTTGTGATCAATGGCCAGCAGTCAGGACAGTGAATGGAGCATAGATTGAACCACATCTGGGATTTGGATGCTGAATAACTGCCCACTCAACAGGGGCAACTCATGAATAATGCACCAGCCAGCCAAGAGTCCCATCTCCTTTGGCCCTTTGCAAGCAATGCTGTCGCACTCAGACCTGTCCAGAGAGCGGAGGGTCAGGGAAGAAATACTTGGCACCCCCAGTGCCAGCATCAGGGAGTCTACACGGTATAGCCATGGGAGAGTGGGGAGAATATTGGAGCAGAGGCTGTAAGACTAGCAAGTAAAGGTTGTGAGGGCATAGAAGAGATGTGGCAAAGTTTACAACAAAGCTCATTTTGATTAGTATGGAGTATTTTTACATGCAGCAAAAGGCAGTGTATGCTGATATGGCAGAGAAAACTGCCATCAGACAAGCTGTTGTTTTGTACCTTTCCTTCAGGCCATGGATAAAAAGCAGGACAGAACCGTCTTACATGACAGAAATCATTGATTTAAAACAGGTTTACAGTATATGTTGTTTGCACTGCAGACTAACAATTCTGCTGAAATTTTGCATATTTTACTTTGCATGTTGGATTGCAAGGTGATATGTACACTATTGTGATAAATGACATATTTACATGCTTGTATTACAGACTAAGGAGAATGGAGGTACAGGGTTATTTTAACAATGTGAACCTCCTAATGAAGCAGATTATTTATAAAGAATACATGTAAGTGCATCGTTTCTTTAGCCCAGTGGCTATATTTTGTTCCTTAATGATTGCATAAGCAAATTCTAAATGACTTTTGCTGACTTTATGTGCATTTTTGGGTTTTCACCACCAGTTTCATTTCAATTGCTTCATTTAAGTTCATCAGTGATGAAAATAGGCCTCTTGTATTTATCAGGCAGACTGAACAGAGCCAGACAGGCTCTTTTCTTTTGTTCATTTTTGTTTTATGCAGTCGGTTTAAGTAGGTGTCTTTTGCTCAAGTGGATTCAAGGACATTTAAAAGGTCATAATGGCAAAAATTGGGCATACATCTTTAATGCAGACCCAATTGATGGAGCTCTCATTTCAGCTCACTGAGATCACCTGGTTGCACAATGGATGGACTTAACATGCTGCGGGAGCATATTTTTGGATTTAATAATCATGATGGTAAGTCATTCCTTTTTGACGAGTGATCCAAAAGGTTAATGTGCTACACCAGCAGAGCGAGTACACCATTGATCTCGAGAGGGATGTTGGAGATGTAGCTTTTAGTGGAACAGTAAGGGTTAATATTTCAGGGAAGAAATTCCACCTGAATATACAGTTTTCTTACAAGAGATCCAACAGCTTCTTTAATTTCTGTGAAGAAGCAGGGAAGTTGGCCTGTACATGGTTGAATACTTATAGTTTACTTGAGTGTTTCTGCTGTTTTATATGTCTACTCCTATTACAACTATTTTAGAGGGAAGTTTTATATTTTACTCCACTACATTTATCTGGCCACTGCAGCTGCCAATTACTTTTCAGATTAGGACTTTACATATGGAAAACCTATGGTGAGCTCATAAGATGTTACTGTCCTTTGTGAATATTATGAATCCTTATCATGTTTCAGTAATCAATGAAGTGTTGGCAGTGTCACCAAAAAGACAACTTCCCTCTAAATTTCTCACATGGTTTATTTTCAATAGTCATCAAAAAAAACAAAAACACCACAAAACACAAAGCATTATATCTGATGTTTTGGATGCTCACAAGAAGTTAAAGATTGAAGAAAAGTTCAAAAGTTCAAAAAATCTGGCGACCCTTTGGAAGGGCCTTGACCCCTAGGTTGGGAAACACCTCGACCAGCTACAGCAGTGAAATACTGCTTGATAAATCATTGTCTATAATCTAATAATGTTATATACAATAATCTATCAGTCACCGGGGGCCTTTCACTGCAGAACAAGTTGTTGTTGTTGTTTTTTAACTTTGATAATTTAAGTATATTTTGTTAACACTTCTGAATTTTTAATTAAGTAGCATTTTGAATGCACGACTTAAACCTGTAATGGATTATTTTTACCGTAATGTATCGGTACAGGAGAGGATCTGAATACTTCTTCCATCATTGCAGTCTATTCAATGATGAGTATACACAGTATTTATATGTCACAGTGCATGTTTCCCTAAGTGTAAGGTGAATGTGAAGTTCAGTACCCTCCTGTGAGATCTCAGAGGATGGTCTGGACACAAAGTGAGGGTGCATCCAGGCGCAGTTCTCTTGTTCGCCCGCCCCTCGTCTGCTTCACACACCACGTTCCCTGCGACATTTGGGACGAGTTTCTCACTGCTTGGCTTCTCACATCTTGGACACTGACATAAAATAAATGAAGACACAGAGAAGACATGGTTCAGAGTTGGAACGGGTTGGTGGCTGAGGTGTGCAACTACTGGTGTGTAAAATTGCCCTGGCAGCCGTGCTGTTGTTTCAGCATTTCATGGCGAGCTGCGCAGCTAGCTTCCCTACTTGCCTGTTCAGTGCCTTCATCCCTCTACCTCCTTTCATTTGTTTTACTGTCCACACCATACCTCTGCTGAGTTTGGCCCTAAGTCTGAAGAAACTGTAACTTTATAAAATACAGTGATAAAAATCCAGCCTGCTTAGTATGCATGATTGTATGGTTATACTTCCTTGACCAGAAAGCTGCAGAGTAATAGATTGGTTCAGTTTTGTTCTCCATTAAAAATGATCCTGGTGGGAGAGAGCAGAAGGTTCAACAGGCTAATATTCACACATTAATTTGTCCTAAGATGTCCAACTGTTCTCCAGCAGCTCAAATTACTCGCCATCAGTCAGGGTGGCTAATTGTCTGTGTGGGGAAAGTGAGCCTTACTGGTGCGAGAAGGAGCCGAGCAGGAGGAGGTCTGAGCCAGGCTATGGATGACGGACAGACGTAGCGCAGAGGCATTGCTCCACATTTGGCTGTTAATGTGGTGCCCGGGGTTTGTTATTAGAAGCATGGGTGGAAATATAGTGGCTATTTCAAGCCACAGGCAGAGCTAGTATGTGACATCAGGCATGCTGTTATTTTGGTTTATTAAGTGGTGTTGTTTTACTAATTAGTTTTCTAATGGATAATGTACGCCTAAAGCTGGTAATTGGTGACAAGTTTATGACTGTGGATTCGGTGCCTGTCATTTGAATGAGAACCTAAATCCAATAAATCACACACACACACACAAAAAATGTTTGACAGTAGAAAAAAACATTGGAAAAATTAGGGCAAAGTTGCTATATGCTGTACTCTATTATCTATATTTGATGATCATGTTTACTCACATTAGTTTCAAATTTTCTGCTCCTTCTTTGAACCACTTCTGAACAGATGGCTCCACTGGCTCCACTGCTCTCCTCCCTTGTGTGTGTCTGATTCTACATTCATAAAGCTAACGTTAGACTAGATTAGTTCCTCTGATGTCCATGAAGCAATTTCTCATTATTGCCTGTGGTTGAGAGTGGGCAGACTCTTGCCTGGGAGCACGCGGGACAGTGTTTGTGTGCTCTGACAAGCTACAAAAAAGTCTCTGCGCCCAGTGTGAAAGAAATAAAAGTATGAGGAGAGCCTTCCTCCAATGGGCTGTGTCTGGTGTTGGCCTGCCCTGCGGTAAGGCAAGGTTATTCAGATGAAAGATGGTGTTGAGATTAGTGAGCCCTGCCCCAGCGTGTGGACATCCAGCATGCTGCACTGCGTGATTTATGAGAGCCGTGATATCAGCGGTCACCACATGAATAAACCATGTGGCCAGAATTAAGCTCCTGTTAAACGACGCACAGCGATTTCCCAGGTGCCCGAATCTCCGAGTGGAAATTGTAGTCATAGTTGCTGTTGTGTTATAGAAATTTAATGAGACAACTTCTTGATGGCCCAGTGCTACAGCTGAAGAACCACAAGTTTGAAGCCTTTGAGGTTTTTCCTCATCACCGATGATCCCTTTGACTTTAGCTGTACTGTCACCTGAGGATTGGATGGTTATAAGTTCATTAATGGTTGGAAGAGGGACTTGAAAACACCATGTTTGTGATAAAATACCAAAATTCAATACCACTGAGCCGAGATGGTTTGAAGGTTTGACACAGGAGAATGTAATGCCACTAAATGATTTCATACCGAAATAGCTTGTCAAATTAAAATGTTGATATTTATGAAGTATCCTTCAGTGTAAGCAGTATTTCAATATTGTTGGAGGTTAAAGTGGAGCTGATATTTAAAAATAAACATTTGGTTAGTTAAATCTGTAACGATAAATGGCTTAAACAATTTCTAATCTACCAGAAATAGGTGCTAGTTAATTCTTTGTTTTTTGTTCTGTTTTGTTTTAATTTTCTTATTATTTTCTTCTTCTTATTATTATTATTATTATATAGATGTGTGATTCTTACAATCAGTGTCTCTACTTGATTTAGTCTGAGAAAAGAAAACCAAGAGTCAAGTGAAGACCCAAAACAGGTTGATCTGAATAAGACGGATTTTGTGAATGTACAAGCAATCAAATTACAATTTGTAGTGCACACCTCTAATATTCAACTATTTTTGTATATTTTCTATTCTTTGATACAATATGTAGGGGTACAATCTGCAATGAGGTGATGTGGTGGTTGGATACACCAGCACTTTCTCTAGTCAAAGTGATGAACTGCATTCATATGGTCTTGGTATAAATTATTGGCACCCCTGAATTTTAAGTGCAAAATTTGGAATATCTTCAGACATAATTTCCCAAGGTTACTGGGTGCAAGAAGATAATAATAATAAAAAAAACCCCAAAACCTGCATAAAAGTGAAATAATACAAACTCAAAATGTACCCAGGACACACTTAGTTTAGTTGCAGAACATTTTGCAACAATAGCAGCCTCTAAACGCTTCTTGAAGAGAAGAAACTTCTTGCTTCTGTCTGCTGGTAGTTTCTGCCACTCTTCCACTGCCATGCGTTCGAGCTCCTTCAAGTTTGCAGCAGTCCTTTTTGCTAAGCTAACTCAAAAGGTTTTCAATAGGATTTAGCTCCGAAATCATTGCTGCCGGATGTGAGTTTAGGTCGTTGCCCCGCTGAAAGGACAACACATTTATACCTTGATCTTCTAATTTCATCATTCATTTGATACTTTCAGTGCCTCCTGTACCGGAGGCAGCAAAGCAGCCCCACAACATGATAGAGCCCTCACCATGTTTTACTGTAAGCGGGGGTTTCTTTTCCTTATGAGCTTCATTTTATTTCCCTTAAACAAACTGAGGCACTGAAATCCCAAAGAGCTCCACTTTGGTTTCATCTGTCAATAGAAGATTATCCCAGAAAGATTGTTGGTTATCTAGGAGAGGTTTTGCAACATTAGTCTTACATTTTTGCCTTTCTATACTGGTGCCTTCCTTGGTCTCATGGAGCCTTATATGCTCCAGGTCAGCCTGAAGAACTTTAGAAGTCTTGCATGTCTTTTTTTTTTTTTTCTTTTCTCCCCACAATCGACATCAGCCTTCTCAGACTTCTCTCATTAGGATTATCCTTAGCATCATGTCCTGGAAGTGTCTAAAAAGTTTGAGGACTGTGAAACTTCTTGATAACATTATTATTTCAAGATCTTTGGTTGTTGCCTCGTAGCCTTTGGAATTATGATGTTTTTGGACAACATTTCTGACGCTCTCAGACAGCTCTCAGATCTTTGCAGTTGTGGAAAAGAAACTAGAAACAATCAGCCCTTTTTTAATTATTATTATTTTTTTTGCATTAAAAGCATAATTTATTGTTCAATTCAGGTCACTGAAAATTAAACAGGTGAATCTCTTTTTTTTTGTTATTTTGGGGAATTCATTTAAATTCATCAAAAGGTACCAGTAATTTTGTCAAGCATACATTTTGTGCTTTTATTTCCCTATATGCAAGCATTTTGTTGTTGTTGTTGTTGTTATTCAGCAACTTTGGACATTTTATTAAATATCCTGATTGTACAGAATTGGTTAATTTGCATTTATTTTTGAAGATATTCTAAAATCTGTACTTAAAATTCAGGGATGCAAATAATTTCAACCAGGACTGTATGAATGTTGTGCATGTTAATAATATGAATATTGCACATCTGTCTCTCTCTCCTTCTTGTCTATCATCACTCTCAGCTCTGAAAATCATATGCAAAAGCCCAGAGCTAAGGCAGGACGGAATTTTCTTATAGTCCTGTATAAAATAATTTGAACTCAGTACATCCCGTGCCCTGTAGTTCAATTCACAAATGAGCTTAACCATTAATGTCCATAACCATAACTAAGCAGTATTATGGTCATAGTGTCCAGTCTGAGATTGAGAGATTGTGAAGTTAATCCTTAGCAGCTCAAGATGGCTTCCCCTTATCACTGAAGTTTATTAAAAAGTACCCAGGACTACATTTTTACTGACAGCAGGTAAGACATTGCTGCCTTGGCTGCACTTCTTGCCGTCAGCATTACTGAAATTCCCATAAACGCAGGCACAAACACCCTCTTGGGTTTTATGACTTTCAATAAATTTGATGCTAACTCAAGCGAAAGGTCTTTTTAAAGTGTGTATAAAGTGAGGACAAATAAGGAATCAGAAGACCCTAAGACAAAAAAATAAACTAGATTTGCCATAAAGGTCAGCACAGACTATCATAGTGTTGAAAGGGGCAGTAGGTAAATATAAGTAAGGTTTTGGGTTTTTTTTTTTTTACTTTAAAACATCCAAATTTTAAAAATTGTGAATGTGAAAGAGTTTTGACCATAGGTCAAAGACGTTCATCCTTTTGCAGAGTTATATACTGTAGTTAGCATGCTAACCAGCTAGCCCTGGCCCATCTCGTAATACAACTTTTTGGCTCAAGAGGTGATGGTGATTCACCTGAGCATCCAGTCTGCCATCAGTCTAACGTGAGAAGATGAAGAAGTAGTAACTGTGATTAGGCTCTAAACCTGTGTTGCAGCTGTCTTCACTCTCCTCCTCCTACTCTTCCTCCTCTCTTTCCTCAAGCTCAGCTCTTGATGCTGCTGCTCCGGCTGCTCTCCCGCTCCCTCGCGTTCCTTGACCTCTCACGGCTCAGCTTCTGCTCCCGCCACCACTATTTTTGATCGTCCACTGGCCAAGTGACGTGGACTCCCAGTGGGATTTGTCCCGGTATGCCGATGGCACTATGGCACAGGGGAAGGGGAGGGGCGGGGAGGAATCAAAGAGTGCATTAGCGTGTTTCTTATGATAGAGGTGGACATTCCCAACCTTCTGTCAAAATACTCTGCCCAATTTGTTTGGAGTATGAATTAGACAGTTGGCCTATTCTTAGACATTGCCCCTTATGAATAGGGATTTTTCAGCAATGTCAGTAGGGGAAAATTTTCAGATCCTCTACTTCACTAAAAGTAAAAATACCACAATGTAAAGATAATCTTTCACATGGCAAGGTTCAGCATGCAAAAGTGAACCCAAGTAGAAAACCAGAAGAATGTACTCAAAGTATTAAAATCAATAGTACTTCTTATGCAAAAACTCCTATTCTGAATGATGTATTATTATACTAGTATTTCATATATATATATATATATATATATATATATATATAAAAATATGTGTGTGTGTGTGTGTGTGTGTGTATACTATTATAGTATTAGTTTTGATTTGTTAAGGTGTAAGCAGTATTTCAATATTGTTGGTGGTTGAAGTGGAGCTGATATATAAAAATAAACTGTTGGGTAGTTAAATCTGTAACAATTAATGTTTTAAAAATACATCATAAGATTTGTTTTTGAAATCTTATTCTACAAAGTAACTAGTAGTGATTTTTATTGGTCAGATAAATGTACTGGAATATGTTTTCTTTCAAATGTTGTTAAGTGTAAAGATGGAGAGTGCAGTACTCATGCAAATGTAATTATTTTACACTATTCACAGCTGAAACATGTGCCCTAAAAATACAATCCAAGGAGCTTTTAAAGTACAGTTTGTTTGTTTTTTTTTTCCTTGTGTTCAGAGGGAGAAATTCAAGATTTAGTTTCATGCTGTTCTGCTGCTCTGCTTAGCAGAAAAACGGCATGTTCCCCTGACATGTCATTGTCTTCTCTTCCTGGCCTCTATATAACACATTCAACACTATGGTATGTGGCTGAAACCATGGGAGACCGTGTCTATGATGCACCAAATAATGGTCTCTCTAATGAGGCCGACTCCTAATGACTCAGAGCCCCCAGCAGCAGGCACGGATGGCCAGTAGTGGGGCTTATCTCATTGGCACTCTGTGCTTGGTGGTCACACCTGTAACCTTTAGATCACTCCAAATTAGGTTGCTCCAAGAATCCTTCACTACTGATTACAAAACAGATTGAGTGGCTGGAAGAATTCTCATAAAAATTGTATATGAGCCCTCAGCTTGAATTTAGAAGAGGGATAATAGGCTGATTGTGAAAAGACGTGTTACACACAGAAGCCCACAACTAATCAGGCATTCTCTCTGCTGTTCCAGACAAGATTGCAATACCAAGCAATGTTTCCATTGACTGGTTTCCATTATGTACATGTAAATTAACACGAGCAAGACGAAAAATGAAGCATTGTGATGAATGGGCGCATAGAGTGGTAAGATGAGCATGAAAAGCAATTGGGATCTATCGTGAGGAGTTGAGCTCCTGACTTGTGTCAGTCGGTCATGCCTGCTGAGCATCATTCATGGAAGAGTGCGGGAGCTGGTCAGCCAGGGGACGGGGTGGCTAATTGCATCGCACTTTAATAAGTAACACACTGAAGGTGCATGGTTTTAATCATGCAGATGTCTCTGCTGATAGGCAGAGCACAGGACATAAGTGGCTCTGTCTCATCAATGTCAGTGTTCCCTGCAGGCAGGCGTCTGATGTTAACCATGGTGTGTCCGTGTCAAGAGTCAGAAGTCCTTATCCTCTCATACACTACATCCTACACCTCAACTCTACACTCTACCTCTTGTACTTTTCACTTGTATATCCATCAGTAGCACAAAAAATGTTGCTATTTCAGCAGTTTGTCAGCAGGATCAGATGCAGCAGCACATCCATTGAGAGGGTTTTTGTAGTCTCCGTAATCAAAGGAACGGGAGAGAAATTCATTTAGGGTGAATACAGTCTCTGGAACACAATTGTTTGGTGCATGGTGAAAATGTTTGAAGTGAAAACAGAGACAAACTATTTTCTTGGATGTCAGCAGATATAAGGCAGAGGCATACAAGCGAGCCCAAGTGTTAAGCATCATATCGATCGGCCTCGTCTGTCTTATGCGGTTGATGCATGTTGTTTCAAGATTGAACAGAAGTTCAGTAAGGTAAATCACTTTCTTATGGTATAAACTGGGTCTTCGTATTTTTTGAGTCAAATTTTAAAAACCACACTAAAGGAAATGCCAAATCTGCTCAGGCATAAAACATACTCAAGTTTCTTGTCCTTGACATTCAGATTTTTTAGTCACCAAGCTGTTACTGGCACATGCTGTGCTGCACACAGATATCTCAGTGGAGGTAGATTGTGACCAGATCTCACAGGTTATAACTCGACCTTAATTTCTTGTGTGATGGCAAAATAGTGACAACCTGGACAGCTAGTTGAGCAAAATGCAAAAACAAACTTTTACTGTGGTTAATATTGAGGGAAAATGGGTCACAATTATTAAAAACAAAAAGTCTTTTCACTCAGTTCACTCAGTCACTCTAAACCATTAATGCAAATATTAATTATTCTCTTGATAAATGTATGCATTGTAGCGTATTTGATCACATCTTTGTAGACTGGTTAATTTACATTCAGTAATTTTTTTTTTTATCAAACAGAGATCATTAAATTATTTTGTGCAATAGACGTAATGATTCTACCGACAATAGATCTCCAGTCCTCTTTCTCAGTGTCCACCCAGCTGAGCGTCAGCAACAGTTTACATGCAAAAGAAAAATTTTGAATAATTTATTTAGCCAAGAACAAAAACAGACATTATTTTGTTGTGCTCTTGTTTACATTTTAATTCAGGATTCACAGAAAATGAAGGGTGTAAGAATCTCAAACCTGCCCTGTGACCTTTTGGAGGAATCATTGAGAGCTGTGTAATGAGAGAGATGATAAACACATCAATTTTCTGTTCATGCCTGCATTATCACTGCAGTGACCCTTGTGTAGGCTTTGCTAATAAGTACAGATAACGTGGTCTTGTCACATTTTGGACAAGCCACTTGTAGTGTGTGAAGTGTGCGCAGAGTTCATTGTATCAGCCCCTCTTGAGTTAATGTAGGCTTTTATTCATGTGGGTAACTTTAGTGTGTTTGTGGGTTACCAGGTAGGAGGAACACTGAAAAATAGAATAAAAACTGTGTGGTCGGATGTGGAGGCTGTGCAGAGTAAATTGGCCTTTCAAGAGCAGCTTTTGTGAACTATACCCCTGTTGAGATTCTTGATCCCATAAGAAATGTATGAGTTTGTCTGCACGCATGCGTGTGAGCTCTAGGAAGAAAGCATGTGTCTTCTGTGTGTCATCATAAGCTCATTATTTTTCTTCTCCCCCATAGATCTGCGACCTATCATCACCTCTCCCAGCGAGTGTGAGTGTGTCTCAGCATCGCTGCACTTCTGTCACTTTGTGCTTCCAGAGCCCCATCAGCATCCACAAAAACACCCAGGGGCCATAGGCTGTAAGATTAGGGGAGTTTAAGGCCACAGGCCTGCGGCTGTTTTATCTGTCATTGTCTCTTTCTTTGATTGCTCTGTAGTACTTACTTTGCTTGCAGCCCTCACTCTAACAACTACTAAGAGCCATTGATATACTTAATTTTGCCACATATTCAGGATAATCCCAATTTTATCACCTCCCGGTCTCTTGATGCAGGCTTGGAACTGGGAACTTGCGAGGTTTTTAAAATGTGACATGACAAGTTATGAGGTATTCCACTTTTGTGGAGCCATTCAGAGAAATGGCTAAGGGCGTAGGTCTAATCACAGGAGCAATAAAGCTTTCTAGTCAATCAAGCATGGTCCCTGTAGTATTTAACAGGATTGTTTAAAAGAAAGGTCTGAGTATGAAAGCGGCTGTAGCCTGTAACATATGTGTATCTTGATTAATCATCCTGTTAAGGAAATGAACATGACTTTAACCTCTGCCTGTTCAGATGAACCGCTACTCAGAGGAAGTGGAGGTCTGATTGATTTTCTTTCACATGTGAGTGAACTACATGCAGCTATCAATGCAGAAGATTAGGTGAACATGTGAATGCCTCTGTTATTGGATACAGTCGCTCAGAAATATTGAACAAGTGGCCTGTAACACACCAAAGCACATGCAGAGCACAAACAAGCTAATGTATACATGAATGCATATGATGGCTACACACTGAGCCATACTGAGATGCAAAGACAACTCACAGGTCAGTTTCTTTGTATTCATTCTTGAGTATGTTGTTCATACTACAAGGCTGTGGGAGTTTCTGTTCTCAAAAGTCCACATCATGTCACCATAAATAAGATAGTTATGTTACTGCCTTCCAATGGCATCAAAGCATTAACCAGTATGAGATACGTCGTTTGTCGGTCATACATGTGTCTTCTGTACATCCTCCATCTTCAGCAGGGATTTGCTAAGGTAAGGTGCGACCCGCGAAGGTGCACATTCCATCACTGTTACATTCCTTTGTTCATAAGTGATCGTGCTCTGCCTAACCGCCGGACAGTTTATTCAGTCTGTGTTTTATTTGGCCCGAAATGCACCGACTGTATGGAGGTTAGTTGTAGGCTAGCTAGCAGTGTGTGCACTAACCATTTGTGTGGGAGTATCTCCATGTATCTGTGTGCCACTCAGCCTCTGATTGAGCTCTGAACTCATCGTGAACTCCGGTTCTTTCTGTCATTTTCCTCCGGTCTCTTCTGTTTCCTCTCATCTCTGTGCTTATACCGTGGCTTTATGAATCTGCCTTATAAATGTACGATTTTATTTATTTATTTATTTATTTTTGCTCAAGTTGAAATTTTTTCACCTCACAGATCGTGCCTTTGCCTCAGTTCACATTGCCCCGGGCAAATTTGTGCCCACTTGCTATTCGTATGAATCAGTTGTTTTTTTCTGAACATGCAGTAAAACCCACTAAATAAATGTCTAAGCTGTAGAGGAGCTGGTAGGTAGATTTTGTCTTGTCATTGCGCAGGGCCACGCTAGCTGTTTCCTCCCGTTTCCAGTCTTTCAGCTAAGCTCAACTGCCCATGATCTAAATACAGCTTCATACTTACTGTACAGACATGAGAATGGTATCAAACCTCTCATCTAACTCATGGGAGGACAATGATTAAGTGTGTTTTCCAAAATGTTGACTGTTTCTTTAAATGTAATTCAATTAGCAAAGGTGCACTAATTCTAAGGACAAATGCATTCCTATTAGACAGGCCAATATGAGAATGAATCCATGAATCTGAAAACCGTTTATCTCTCTTGCCCCCCCCCCCCCCCCCCAGAATAAAGGATGGGGTCATCTATTGCCCCACTTGCCCTGCTGCTTGTCCTTGGCTTCACCCCTGTTGTATGGAGTCTGAACCCGGATGATCCCAATGTCTGCAGCCACTGGGAGAGGTGAGCATAGTATCCTCTTGTGTTTACCACAGTACACTGAATTTTAGATTTGAAAGAAAATCTGTGGAGAAATTCAGTTCTTAAGGGCTGACGTTGTCGATCCCTGAACTTATTCAATGCACCTGCTACAAGTGATCTTAACCAAAGTTCGAGATCTATTCTCAAAGTCCATTCAGCACTATCGATTTCACACAGCTCAAGTCGCCAAGCACCGAGAAATCGGAGGAGTTGCAGCTTCAAATGAAATACGCAGGCAAATTGATCAGTGTACTCTCATTCCAATCAATCATGACAGCCATAGAACCTGAATAATTATTAGTTGTTCTGGCTAGTGTCAGTTTTGAGAAATAAGCAGGAATAATTCCTGTCCTCAATGCAAAGGGGAGGAAAGAAAGCTGTGAAGATATATTATCTGGAATGATTGCCTGACCAAGGTGAGGGTACTTAGGGATCATGGTTCCACCTTGCTGGCCTCAAAATGAATTTCCAAAGTGAGCTGTGTTCATGGCTTTGAGACCCTCCAATATCCTGAGACTGCTACTGGCCACATATATCACTACACAAATCACCTAAAACCTCCCCTTAGGTTGTTTCTTTGGAAATCAAAGTTAATATTTTTTCTATTACTTAATTGGAAATGAATTCACTGGAAGGAACTGTGTGCTTTTATTGTTGATTTTTTTTCTCCCCCAAAATCTACGAGGAGTGTGAACATCTATAATTCCTGCTACTCATCTATCATCATATATTTTATTACTAGATTGTTAATATGTAATAAGTATGATTTTACTTTTTAGTTGATCAAAGTGGATAGGGTTTTAACTACTCTAGATAGAAGTAATTGAATCCAGTGGTTCCCAACATAGGGGTCGGTCACCTCTAAAGGGTCAAAAGAGAATTCATAGGGGATGTGAGGTAATTGATGGGAGTGGAAGGAGGAAAAAAGTTCTGCTTCACAATTTGTCTTCATTTTGTGACCCTTTTGTCTAATCTTTGCTGTTTTTATCAAATATTGGATGATGTAACCTTTTTCAAACAGTTATTTAAATGAAACCAACTATGAAGTTTAGGGAAATCACAGTTTTGATGGAACTGCTGACAACTTCTCTGAAACGTGAAAAGGGTCTCAGACTAAACACAGCTGTTTTGTTGGGACTCACAATCCATAAAGGTTGGGAAGAATTGGTTTGATTTTTAAAGGTGCATCATTTTTTTTATTATGTTGTCATGTCTTTTGTGTAAAATCCTAATGTGAAAAACGACTAGTAACTATAGCCTTCAGATGAATGTAGTGAAGTACACTAAGTTAGAGAACTTGTTGAGTAAATGGAGACCACTATTTTCCCTCTGAAGTGTAGTGGAGTTGAAGTATCAAGCAGCTTAAAATTGAAATAGTCCAATAAATTAGAATTACCTCAAAGTAGTACTTAAGTACAGTTCGTAAGTACAGTTCAGTACTTCTTTCTACCACTTGTGTCTCTTCGTTTCTGTCTTTTAGCTATGCTGTGACTGTGCAGGAATCCTACGCTCACCCGTTTGACCAGATCTATTACACCAGATGCACGGACATCCTCAACTGGTTTAAATGTACAAGGCACAGGTAGGTTAACAAGAGTCTCCTATATAGTTTGTTCCCGTGTATATTTCATCAGTGGCTCTCCCATATTCAAAGTCAAGTCCATGAAGGCCACAATTGACTTCCTTGTTAATGTAGCTGACAGTGATGTAGTGGGAGCCAGCATCTGCCTATAATCATCAGACAATAAATGTGTTGATTACTCCATTAAGGTCTATAGTGGGCATCCTCCTAAATAAATATACAGAGAGTAACCTCCCAAACACTGACTTGTGTTTTACACAAAACTCCTCTGCTTTTTAACTCTCATTCCTCTGCTGTACTTTATAAGTTTTCCCAGAAAAACAACATATCATGGGGACAAGTTACTTTTACCTTCTGTATATGTTTCCCTGCCCTTCAGAAAGGGTCAGTCTTTACATCACGTAGCTGTCTCGGTGTATCTTTCTTCCAGGATCAGCTATAAGACGGCTTACCGGCGGGGAGTGAGGACCATGTATAGGCGTCGCTCACAGTGTTGCCCTGGTTACTTTGAGAGCGGAGACCTGTGTGTTCGTGAGTATCTTTTTTCTTTTTCTTTTTTTTTTAACTCCCATTTAAACTCCTATTTTTTCTTAAACCCCCTTCTCCTCTCCGATGACATTTCAGGTCATGTCTGTTAGACATTTAGAGGAATGGAGTAAATATTGGGATTGATCGTTACTGTTGCTGGCTTGCAGATAAACCTATAACTCCATGCCTGGCCACTGCCGCACCCCCCCGCCCCCGTCGCCCCGACTGCAGTCTGATCGTCTTTATCATGAACATCCAATAACACTCCGCCGCTACCTCCTCTTTGAACATCTATGTGAATTTACTCTGTTTAAGATGATGGAGCATGATTTAACTCAAAGGAACAGCATTTTACGCCACGACCTGCTCCCCGCTTTACTCTTCCTGCACGGGTAATATAATTGAAATTGTATAACAATGAGAAAAATTAACGAGCCAAGAGAGTCCTAGTTACAGTCTGAGCAGGTATAGCACCCACCATAAAACTGCACTGGAATTCAATAACATAAAAAGAGCAGAAGCTGTGAAAATTGGACTGGCTGATAACAATCCTTCACTGTCATTTTTATAGCTTCACTAATGGTTATCAATTTCTATTTTTATTCACACACATCAAAGTGAATATTTTTGCATGTTTGCCAAATAAAGACAGAACATATAGCTTCTGAGAGCTACGTTTTTGATATTCTGGCCATACCTAATGTTTTATTCTCTTTAAATAAGATTAGAATTACATTTTAATATTTTCCTAGATCTTTTGCAACACAAGGGAGTTACTGATACAGTGGCTGCAGCCATGTGGGTTTGCTCTTTGCCCACAGCTGAGCTTGTCCTTGTCTAGGCTTTACTAGCCTCAGGGCAGCAGAGCACCAGGAAACCAGCCAGCCAAGAATAAGAGCTGCTGTGATTATCTGGGGGTCTTGAAGACGGAGGTGCAGATTGATCAATAATGTATTCATTAACCACTTGACTGACAATGGAGGTATTTGTCCGTTAATAGTCTTTTCAGGGTGTTGACCAGGTGAATCTGCAAACTGTGGGGGCAGCTCTCATACGTGACCTCCCCACTGTGTGAGAAATAAGTTTTATTTTGATATTACATCTGGCTGCGAGTGATAAACGGCCACCCTCCCCTTTAACCCATCTATCTATCAGGTGAAGTGGTGAGACTGAGTTGACAGGGGCCGAGAGGGCGGTTTTTGCTTTCTGCTGCCTTTGCAAACTGTTCTGCCCCTTTTAATCCGAGCACTCTGACTACCAGGATTAAGAGATTTGTACTCCCCAAGCTGTTTTGCATGCCGTGGCGAAAGGATGCCCCCTTTTTATTAGAGTAAATCACCCTAAAAATTTACTCAAGCCGGCTCTTTCCAGACACTTTGTTGTTTACTGAAGGTAAAATATCCCTCCCTTTCTGTTTTGTTACTCTACTGTAGTCAATTTCATTAAAGTCAGAAATGTTTGAAGAGTGTTTTGCCTTTTTAATCCTGCTTGTGTATTTTTTGTTTTTTTTTAATGTGGCACCATATAAACACTTACCTCAGCTCCAATGAGGAGCGGCTAAATGAATCTGGGGATTTGAAAACCTTGAATGGACCAAAATTATCACAGAAATACACAAAAGGAGAATACTTCTGACACTTAATCACCAACATTAACTTTAAGTATGTTTTTATTCTTTTGTTTTTTTAATTCATTTCATTCCGTCTTTTGATGTAATTGTTTAATTTTTTTTTTTTTTTAATGCTCTCCAAAATAAGTTGAACTTTGATCCATTTCTCGGTAATTAGTGCTTGAGGTTTTCGACAAGAGGTCTTTATTAATACTGTGACCTTTGATCTGTCGTAAGTCATTACCTTAATCTGCAACTAGCCTATGTAGAGGATGTGAGGAACTCATTTCCCTCCTAATAAGCATGATTATTACAGTTGTGCATGAGGAAGTGAGAGGAGCTCGCTAATGACAACAGCTTGTAATATCTTCAGAGGCTGACGGTCTCTGCAGGGCTATGAGTCCCTCTTTTTGCGGAGCATTTAGGCCAGCTGACTCCTGCATGACTCTTGCCTGTCAAGTGCTGCAGTGTAATTCTAAAAATGACATCGGCAGCAGAATTAGTTGGGGTTTTGACAAAGTTTCAGGCAGCATTATGTTAGCACACTTCATATTTGGGGTTTTGATGATCAGGAAGATGATGAGATTTTTCTCCAGAAAGGGATTCTGTGCCTTTGATTTCTTTTTCATTTTGGCTTTGTTGTGTGTGTGTGTGTGTGTGTGTGTGTGTGTGTGTGTGTGTGTGTGTGTTTTAATGCTTCAAAGATACAGTTTTAAATAAATAAATAAATCATCTCAGTGCCAGATAGAGGCATGTGGAAGAAGTTTCGGAGGGAGTTGTTTGATATGTTCTGTAGGCATCTCTCTTAGATTGATTTAAACATCAGCTGCCTCATAATGTTGCAGGTTTTTCCCTTCACTTTGTTTATGGTTTTTGTAGTAGTAGTAGTTGTAGTAGTAGTGTTTTGTAGTACAAACGAAATTATACAGGTAGGTTTTTTTTTTCCTGAGTGCAGTTAAACTAAACAGGGAGACGTAACACATTTAGAGTTGAGACTATAAAGATCTATTTTATCTTACATTTAAAAGATTGTAGTTTGACTGAGCAAGAATATAAAATTTATTAACACTGCATGACAATCACCAATTAGCTCCATTGTTCCACGTTCTGATAACACCTCTGCATAATGAGTTAGATTAGCCTTTTATCTAGATGAAAGACTCAATTTTCCGACAGATTCCTTAGACATGAGTTAAGCAGAGTGATTCATGAATTTCAATTAAAATGAAAGACCTACCTCCTACTTTATTATGCCTTCCCTTCAGTTCAGATCTTAGGAGAAGGGTGCGCTTTATCCTTTCTCCCATATTCAAAACTTCATTTCCATATTTCTTTTTTTTTCCTAAAGGATGAGACACATTTGCATTTCCCTGTTCTCGCTGATCAGAATTTGCTGATTGAAACTAAACGAAATCAACTCATCGTGATGACATTGAATTTGTCTCCTCTTCTCTTTGAATACTCTGCATACTGTGGACTCATTGATTACAGGTAGTCGATCTCAAACCTTCGTCAGCACAATGTTGGAGCCCCTATCCCTTTTCTTTTTGCAGGCTTACTGCAATTAGACAGTTTCCTGACACAGTACTGATGCTCAGAAATCTGCCATGAATTATCTTTCAATCTCTGGTTTACCATTTTTGCCTTGGGAGCATTTCTGCGATTAGCACCGGCTTGTGGGTGTTTGGGATTCACACCTCTCTCTCCCCTCCTGCTGCATCTCTCCTGCTGGCGGTGGATCCTAATCGAAGCCTGATTGAGTGATAATCTATAGTAGCACTGTTCAGGCCTGCAGCCAGCTCCTGCTGACCTCGTTGCCTGCAGGATGAGCACCAAAGTTTTGCACACAGAGCTGAAAAATCACCCTGGGTCTTCTGTTGTTAAAAAAAACAAACCCTAAACTCGTAGATACTGTCAACCTGCCCTTTTTTCACAAAAAAACAAGAAAAAAAGAATAAAGAACAAAAGAAGCAGAACTTGGATGAAGTATTGGATGAGGTCTGATCAGTTAAGGGGATGGACTGTCTGTTCTGCTGCCCTTGGATTGTGTATCATCCCTCCACAGGCCACGTGGACTGCTGATTCCCATCAGGCAGGGTTTCTCTCTTGTTGTGTTGGCCTGACCGTCTCCTTCCTCAGATAAGAGCCTGTCTGTCCTAACCCTGCTGGCCAGATGACCTTGGCTGCTACAGATTTATTCATGCTAAGTGCCTATTTTTGTCATACTTTTCTTTCTTGGCTTCATGCACAAAAAATGGTGCTGTGCAAAAAAACCAAAAAGGTCACTTTATTATCCAGCTGAACCAAATTTCCAACTGATGCGAAGGTGCTCCCAGGAATACTAATGTCGACCCAATCAATCTGGTGCTGTGTTGCTCAATATGAGTGATCAAGAAAACCGCACACTTAGTAAACACCGTGGTGCCTGGACCTCCTACGTTAAAGCATTACAATATGACAAACCATTGGCTGATCAAATTAGAGGGGATTTACAGCTTGTTCCGTAATGGCTCTGCCTGCTGATAACAGCTCATTGTGATAAGTAAAGCAATGTGATAAACCAAGATATTGACCAATGACTCGATCTCCTGAGAAATCATTTATTCCAGTGTCAAGTAGTGAGGATGGATGTTGAATATGAGTGCCATGGTTAAGATTTAGTCCTTTGATGGTATTAGATATTGAGTGTGAATTTTATGGGCTATTTCTTTCAGCTGTTAGCTTGGAGATTATTCATTATGCTGTTTACTGGTGGTTTAATGATGTTTTACACTCTGTTTGTGCATGTGTATTTGTTAACTCAGTTATCAACAGTACCTCATGAGGGAATATCTCTGTGTGTCTCAGCTCTGTGCACAGAGGAATGTGTCCACGGACGCTGTGTGTCTCCTGATACATGCCAGTGTGAGCCTGGATGGGGTGGGCTGGACTGCTCCAGTGGTGAGTCCACTCTATTCCTAAACCTACAATCAGTCACTTAGACTCATTAAATTCCTAAAAGGTGTTCACAGCCACGTAGTCCATAAGAATTTGCTGTGAATCTGTTTTGCCTCAATGTACCTCTATCTCAAAGCTGCTCAGCTTTGTATCCTCTCTTCTTAGCAAACACAGCCAATGGAACAGGTAAGTCACAATGAATTCATTCTCATTGCTGAAAGTGGAAGTGATTTGCGTGATGAATATAGCGGATGGATGGATGGTTGCACCCCCCCCCCCCCGTGTCTACTGAGATCTCTGTTATGGTCTTAATCATAATTAGTGTGGTGCCTATGACTTGTCCAGTGGAATTATAAATCAATGCCAATCTGTAACCAACCATTGTAGTGGCCACTTTGTTTACTGTGCTAACTTTAGCGTCCAGAGCTGGATGGAAGGGTGGAGTTAGGTATATCCGACCTGCAATCAGCTAAATGCTAGTTTGTCACCAGGGCAGCACAAGAGGAAAGAATATATTTATTCCTTTATTTATGTCTACAGAGAAATATTGAATGTGCATACAGGGGGCTATTTTTCTCAACTCAGGAAAATGGTGGCAATGACCCAGGCCCCATCTTATGTGTCAACATTTCTGACCCCAAATTTTTCAACTGTCTTCCCCCAGCACCATTTAACTGCTTTTGCCTATTGCATATTTAGTCATGAATAATGGGAGGTAAAATCAAATCCGCAGTGTTATTGTATAGATCTATGAGTTTTCATTAGCAAGAGAGCCATTCAACTGATTAGAAACTGTGTGTAAATCAGCAGCTCTCGCTGCGGCACTGGCCGATGTGGATTCATGGGCATAAATGACAAGCCTGAGCTGTTTGCTGCTGCTTACTCCTAACTGGTTAGGATCCAACAGGGAGGATGTGAGGTTCAGGGCCTGCAGGGACTCTTGTCCCATTCTTGGTTGGTTAGGAGTGCAGCCATGTGTGCCTTTCAGCCTGCAGGTGCTGGGATAATCCACCTTATTAAAACAGACTTGATGATTGAGACAGAAGCATTATTCATAACTTTAGATTTCCATACCAGGCATGATTCCAGGCTTTTTCATTTACGAGCTTTCATCTGTAGAAATGAGCAATGCGTGCCAATTTTTAAATTAAATCTGCCCTCTTTTTCCTTCGTGTAAATGGTTCAGCATGTTTTTTTTTTTTAAATCTTTCACTGTAAATTTTACTTCCCCCCATCAGATAGGTGATGTGAGCTTTCGTAGATTTCGTGTAAGCTGATGCAGCCATCATATTATGGCTCCCATGGTCTGAAAAGCAAACATTAAGATCTATTCAGTTCCAATACAATCAGTGCTGTGGTTTATTTTCTCTATATTTTACCACTATTGTGTCTGAGTGGAGGTATTTGTGCCGGCATAAAAGCCAATTCCCTGGTAAGATAGCTGGTGAGAGGGCAGAAGGGACTGGTCACATGATGAAGGATGTGTGAATGTGATAAAAAGTGTGTCACCCTGGCTTGGAGATGAAGAGCTGCCGTGGGATGCTGGGGGCCTAAAGCTGAAGTGACAGCCTTTCAGCCAGTGATCTGGAGCTGGATCAAAGGCTTGGGCCTCATTTCTGGAGCACCACCCACCAGGAAGCAGTTTTGTATATGGGTCAGGTGGTGAGAATAAAGAGTTGGACTGTTTGTGGCCAGAAAAGAGAAGGCGATAAGGTGGGAGAGATTTGGTATGTTGTTTTGGGAGCGGTGGTGAAGGCAGAGGAAAGATTCTCCCACTGGTGTCCACCTGCTGTAGCCAGAAAACAGTTCATCCTCTTCCTCTGCCTGAGGCAATTGTCCCACTGAGACCAGACTTGCCCTGTGACCTGCCCTGGAGTCCTGGGGCGTCTTAGACTCATCTCAAGGACACACTGGTAGTGAATCAGAGATAAAACAGCAAAATGGCATGTTTGCTGTTGAGCGTTGTTTGCAAATCTTGTCTCGTTCTACATCTATCACATGTGGATTTGGAGCATTCTGAGTTGAGGTTGTGTTCTCCCAAAAGAGTGATGAATGATTAATTGTTGCTGTTGGTTGGCACTCTAATGCCTGCGTATTGTGTTTGTGGAGCGTGGTCTTGAACTTGTCTCTCTATTCACATGTCTTAAAATGATTATTTATTTTTTCGTTTAACAGCTCAGGGCATTAAGAGTGTGATAACATGTACCTGTTAAGGTTTCTTTTTTCACTGTTGTGCTTGTGTTTTCTCCTGCTTTATCTTCTGCTCCTCTTATATTGAACTGTACTGTGTTTGTTTTCCCTGTGTCACTGTGTACACTTGGTTTTTGTACATAGGGTTTATCTTGAAAAACAACATTGTTCTCTGTTAGATTTTCACCATGTAAATTACAAAAAAACCCCAAAACCCTTAATAGAGAAAATTTATCAGGCTGAATCAAACAGGGATGGCAGCAATTTTAGCTCTGCTTATAGGTCTGAACAATATGTCTTTAGTCATTTTAGTCTGTATAGCACTTTGTTTTGCCAAAGTGGAGATGATATCGGTTGTTGTTGTTTGAAACCAATATAGTTTATTGCTGAAAAAAATAAGGGCATAGTATTATATGAAATTGGAAATTAAATCATTGTAGAATATTACGAGTTTATTGAATGAAAACTGTTTAATTTTTTCTCCCCAGAATCTTATGAGTTTCTTGGGTTTAAAAGTACACTTTACTTTTCTAAAGTTGCAGAGAGATGATCTATACCCTTGGTCCCTATCTCTGTATACTACTAGGACTTATGATTTAATCCCTCTGGATGAGTCTGTCACACAGGGTCATAAATGCTACAGTAAAACCATCTTTGAAATAAAGAGAATGATAAAAATACTTATTGTATTTAGACGGTATATTTAGTTATGACTGCCATCACTTGCAAAATATTATGTGAAGCTGAAGCACTATCATTGATTCCATGTGCTTCTAGCAGTATGAGGTTTGATTTTTAGTGCTTCTTCTCTCTCCCTTCCTGGGGTTCTTGGCTTTTTGTTTTTTCTTATTGTGGTGGAAATGTTTGCTCACTTGTGCAGAGATTCAAACAAATCAATGCTACCAAGATACGTATCTGAAAAGTCCAAGGGGTAGCTTAGCTTTGTTAATCACAAAGCATCCGTTGTGCTCTAAGAAGAAATCTATCACACTTAATAGCCAAATCTAATGTGGCTGGTCAGCCATGGTCCATGAGGTAACATATTCCTCCCTAATATATTCAAATGGGAAGGCAGCCACTGCTGCGGGTGCTATACACATGGTTAATTGATGAATGTGGCCTATGAATGCTTGTTTATGGGATATTGCACTAGATGGGGGGCTATATGGTAGTATTTTTATATTAATTGTCAAATAAAACAGTAAGATTATTCATTATTAAGGTTTTATTAGTATTTCTGACTCACCTACAACAAGCGCAAATGCAACATGAAAGAGTAACCAGACGAAATCCATGCAGTTAAACTTCATATTAGCTTGAAAAACACCCTTGTGAGGACTCCCTCTGGCACCCGTCAAGAGTACTTACACTTTATTCTCAGAAGTGAATCCAAGCCAGAAGGTTCCTCTCCAATCCCACAGCAGCAGGACATTGACATGCATCGCTGTCAAAAACTGAGACTGTGAATTACATCGAAAGGGACAGAGATGCTCACACAGATTTGCTCTCACTAGACACATCACTCCAAATGTCACTGTACTTTTCTCTCCAAATTTCTCTCCCCATTAATCTTACAGATAGACAATTTATCATGTTTATGTGTGTGTGTGTCTGTGTGTGTGTTTGAATTTCTACATCGTGTTAAATCAACAGGTCACTTTTTTTTTTTTTTTTTAGATTTAGGCCCCGATATAACTAAAGGGAAAAGAAAGTGGGAAAGTGGGATTTGATATTCACATTAACTTTTAAAAAATAAGTCTACATCAATTGAATTCCTCATTATACAAGCATGTAAAGAGAGACATTTTGGGAGAACTATAAATATTCTAACTCTATCAGTCTGAAGGGGGTTCCTTTCTGCTTGTAACAGTCTATGCCGACTGCCTCATTCGTTCTGATAGATCAAAGCGCCCAGGAAATGGTATATCTCGAGGGGACAGAAGATGGACCTATCTATAGAGACTCATGGAGTACACTTACACACACAAACACACACACACACACACACGCGCACACACACACACACACACACACACACACACATATATATATATATATATATATATGTGTGTTTGTGTGAGTATTCATGAAGCCCTCCTGTGTTGACAGAGCTTTGTTTTTGTATACTGCACTGGGCTACTGGGAAGCATTGCAGCCAGTTTATATACTGTCAAGTATGCGACAGTGTTATTAATTTCTCCAAAGCACAGAGTTCACGCTCATTGAGATGTCAACTCTTTTCTGACTCCATGTTATTTTGATGACCTTGATGAGCTGGTGTAACCACCATCCCCTAAATTCAGACTTAACCTAGTTAGAACATGTTTATCAGTGTTCATAACAAAAACGGCCCCGTGTTAAAACAGTGCAAACGGTTGTGTCGTTGTGGATGTATTGCCTCAGTTATTGATGAGACAAGAAATATGATCCAGTGTAAGGGACAGAGCCGTGTGTTTGATGGCTTATCAGATGCCAAAACACTTCACAGTGGTTTATAATACTCTAATGCAGGACTATGTTATCTTTTTTTGCAACCATTGTGAAGTAAATGGCAGAAATACAGTATCATGTTACGAAGCAATAACCAGGAAAGTGAGCTTGCACTTTTTTTTTGTTGAACAGCAGCGCAACATCATTTGGCAAGTTGCAGTGGTTTGGGGTTTGGGTTATGACTGCTTTTTTTTTTTCCTGTAATGGCACCCTGGCTTACATCATAAGATTGGCCTCATTCCAATTAATGAGGAGGCTGCATTATTTTCATGCAGGACTGTAGTTGCTCTGAATGTGGTCTTTAATACTAAATAAAAACAGGTTGCACCACACAAACTAATTCTTATTTTAAAACTTGTTGATATTGAATATTTACACACGGCAAGATGTAATTCTTATGTTACTGATCCAGCTTACAAAGATAAAGTTAGCCTACTAATATATTGTGATCAATTTATATTGAAGAATAAAATGACCCTTGATAATAATGTAAACTGGGTAGATTTTAAAATGAATAGAACTCAGTAGAGCACAAACCTCCGCCAACGCCAAATATTGACAATATTTTAAAAAATGCCTTATCTCGCAATGTTAAGCCAAGTGAAAAGAATCTTGGATCCGCCCCCTTAACCAGATCTGCTCAAAAATTGAATGGTTTCTCCCCTGGCCCATGACCCATCCCTCTACCAGGTTTTGTTTCAAAGTGGTTCGCTACTTTTTGTATAATCTTGCTTACACACAAACCAACAAACCTACCAGACAAAGAAATGGGTGAAAACATAATTGACACAGTATACCTCAAACATTATGCCAGGGAATGTTAGACTAATTTGACCCAATGAGGTTGGTTTTGATAGTGTAATTAGATAATTTCCAATCATCCTTATCTGCACAAAATACCAATACAGTAACTCAGAAACACACATTTCTGTGTTTTTATGGCTTGGTCCCCACTTTTTGTACATCATATGAAAACGCAAGCATCAGAATTCACCTCCTGCTGTTGGTTCCCTGCTGTTTCTACTGATCAACAAGACTGCAAGATGGTAAACAGATGTTAACAATGCATATGTAAAATAACTAATTAATTAACTTCAAAAAAATTTCACATAGAAGCAAATACAGTGTGTTTTGGTGGGGATCTGAATGTAAACATAACTTGTGTTTGTTTGCAAGAAAACCTTTAAGTTTAACTGTGGCCTTTTAAAACAGTTTTGTTATGTTTCGTTTGTCTAAGGTTTTGTCACAGCTAATGATGCTGCAGTGTTGATTCTTTTTTTAATCAGAAGCTAATTCAGATATTTTCTAGCAACTAATTTACCAATTCTCCAAGTCTTTGACAGCTATTAGTTTTAATAATCCAACCCAATTAAATAAAATTGGAAACAAGCTACTACAAACTCGGGACGGACTTCACACATAAACTTTGTAATGGATTTACGAATAGCTGGTGCAATGCAATCCAGGGGAGGATTTGGTTATCTGCAGTTGAGAAACAGGTGCTGGTGTTTGCTGTTAAACAGAACAGACTGAACCACACTGATGTGGCTGCTACTGCTGAGGTTCTGCAGAGATGCTTAAGGAGGTGGCTTGGACAGCAGGCCTCTCAGATCTTTCCCTGTATGTCCCTTAGTGACTCATGTGACTTATGTGTTATGTAAATCACTGTACTGAGACTTCAGCTGACTGATGGTGAGTCCACCAAATGAATTGTGGTACACACGCTTAGCTGGGAGTCCTCTTTACTGCTGACAAAACACACACACACACCACACACACACACACACACACACACACACACACACACACACACACACACACACACACACACGCACGCACGCACGCACGCACGCACGCACACACACACACACACACACAAACACACGAATGCTGATTAGGAACTAAATATTATTAAAATATTCTCAATGAAAGAGACCAACACATTCATTTGAAGAGGTTTTGCAGTAGTATCATGCATCAGCTGGTTTGACACACACATACACACACTTACACACATCTCTGAAACGTTTTCTATACATATAAGCCTCATTGGCCCAGTATGCAGATTGACTTTGCCAGGTCTGAAGATTTTTTGTACCATCCCATTAAGCAGGATTTATTGTTCCCCGGGGGCTCACTGCTCCATTACCTTCGGGAGAATGCTTAAATGTGTGAGTGTGTGTGTGTGTAAATGTGTGTGTGTGTGTGTGTGTGTGTGTGTGTGTGTGTGTGTGTGTGAGAGAATTTCAGTGAGCTTTTCTTCTATGCATATAACCTGAGCAGAAAAAAACAGTGGATATCATGGCATATTGTGGAGATGGTTAGTATGAAATACTATCCAGTCCCGCTGGTCATTATCACCATGATGCTGGTCATTAGTAATAGAGGGAGTTAAGAGCTCCTGGAACACACTACCCGGCTCTGAGAGTCTGCATAGATGGCTTGATTTAATAAGGACATTAAAAAGCCTTATCTTGTGTCCTTAAGAGAAGGTCAGCATGTCTAAAATAGCTGAAATGCTATGATAACAGTTTAGAGAGATAAGATATCTCCTGAATGCTAATATAGAACAAAGCTGTTTTAGGCTAATTTCACAGTCTATAAGTCACACTTGATTTTGTGGTCCATTGCCGTGTTTATGAAGTTTGTTTCCAAAGATTCAATTGAGTTTTACTAACCACTGCTTTTGATGACTTTTTTTTTTTTTTCTTTACAGTTCGGTGTGTGGTAGACATAATTTCACACATCTGATTTAGGCTGTCATGGTGTTAAAACACGGCTTGGTTTTGTGTCTCTCCAGCAGTGCCAAGTCTTCTCCACTGAGTCATAATTTTTTTTCTGTTTTTACCAGTGGCACATCATTTCTGGCTTTAGACCCTTTAAAGCCAAGCAGTGTCTTCCTCTTAAAAGTTTTTAGAGGCCTGAATTGAAGAAGTAAATCTACTCTATATAATATGATGTAAAGAAAAAGATTTGAGAAATCATAAAAATTACAATTTGTATAGCAAAAAAAAAATAGGTTTCTCTTTCTCACCTTATCAATCATCTCACTTTGAGGGTTGTGACCTCTTAAAACAAACCAATGTTATGATCCCTATGATCACCTAAGTGTGTGTGTGTGTGTGTGTGTGTGTGTGTGTGTGTGTTTTCACCTCTAGTTTTTTTAGTGATTATTAAAAGCTAGAAAAGCCAAAAATTACCCAATGTTTCATAAAAAAGCAAAGATTACAGCAAAGTGTGAAAAAATAAAATGAACAGACTCTTGTTTGGAGAAAATGTTTTTTCTCCTTTTAATAGTTAATCCATTCATGACCCCTAGGCATGAATTTGGGACCCCTTGTGGGGGTCCCAAACCCTAGACTGGGAACCGCTGATCTAAACTAAGAACTTCAAAAGCCTCTTATAGTTTTTTCTCTTTCAAAAATAATTTGTAATATGTAACCCATATCACCACTCTGATCATTTTAGCCAGAATAATAGCTTGAGGTGTAACTCTGTTCTAAGGGATCATCTCAGTCTTTTGGGTGTTATGTTGCAGTGTCCTTGGTTTGCTTTGGGAGTGGGAGCATATTAGCAGTCTTTCTCAGATTCTCTGGTGCACCTGCAATCTCCTGATGTTTAACCCTGGACTTCATTGGAGTGTTGCAGTGATTACAGGCCGTCCTGAGGGACATCGATTGTCCTGCTCCTCCTAGGCAAGCCCCACACAATGCTGACGAATGAACTCGTGGCCCTGCCAAGTCCAATTAACTGTCAGTGCCGCATCGACGAGCTCCTCCGTTTGTTGAGAGTGAAGAAAAACAAACTTTTAATCAAATTTGCCTCCAGGCCCTAGGGTATTTGGGGTTGTATTTTGCATTCTGCTGTGTTCTGCCTCGCCTGCAGTTGTGCCACCCTCTCAAAAGGTTATATTGCATGTTGTTTGTGTGAGATAGCAGAATGCCCTGCATTTTACTTTAATGGCTGCCCATATCTTTCCACTGTCTGTGACAGATGAATCATCTAGCGCTAGAATCTTAATATTATACAGCCACAAAGCAGAATGACAAAAGACTAAGAAGCCAGGTCAACTCATATAAAATTTATTCGCCCACAATGGCATTGTTTTATATTAAACACAGAGCTTTGGTCTGTGAAATAGACTCACAGTAGACTATCCTGTATTTTTGCTGAGTTTACTTCATTTTGTCACCAGGACATAGTTTCTCCCTAATGCCTGAGTGCATGTCAGTGTCTTGAATGTTTATAAGCACCTTTGACTGGTTGATCAATAATAGGTTACAGTCTTAAAGAATAGGGTTTTTTTCAAAGCATTAACATCTCCACAAATACCCTTTGCTAATTCTACCAAGGTCGAGATATACAACTTTACTCTCTTCTTCTCTGATTAGAGTAGTGCAGACATTAAAAGCCTTGAAATTCAATTAAATTGGTGGCTTTTGCCATAGAAGAAAAAGGAAAAAGACAAATTGCAAAAAGACACTATCGCATAGGTAGGGCGTACTAAGTGGAACAAAGAGATGTTGCCTGGGATCTAAATGTTAACAAAAGGGCATCTGGTTGATAAGGATCTGAGGAAATTTTAGAGGAAATGATATCATTATCAGACACAAGGATGCATTCAATCTTTGTTGTGCAGAAACTGAACCACAATTAGTTGCAAAGCTGATCCAAACAGCCC
Source organism: Istiophorus platypterus (assembly GCA_016859345.1). Taxonomy (NCBI): domain Eukaryota; kingdom Metazoa; phylum Chordata; class Actinopteri; order Istiophoriformes; family Istiophoridae; genus Istiophorus; species Istiophorus platypterus. The sequence goes on along the minus strand of CM029121.1, from coordinate 17,173,179 downwards.
AAAAAAAAAACAAGGTCAGTGCCACTGATATTTTCTCTTTGCGCAGACCAGACTAGCACGTGTCGTCAGCAATACCATGTTATGTCAGAACAGAAAAACAGACCTAAAGAGGTTCATCATTTCCTGTTGTGTGCACTTCATTAGGACCTTTTCAATTGAGTTTTTATGGATAAAGGACAGAAAATGCTGACTTACTGGTTCCTCAAAGTGATGAATCCCCCTTGAGAAATTAGATTTGCAGAGAAACTTGACACCATGTTATTCTCTTAGCCTCACACTTAAAGAATTAGCTAGAATTATGATTCTGGGACTCACTTCCATGCCAGGCGTAGGCATACTGTAATTTGAATGACAAAATTGCCCTCTGCCATAGAACAAAAACAGGGCTAAGGTTCATGGATCAATATAACTGATCCTTGCCTTGACTCTGAAATAAGGTTTTTGATGGATTTTTTTTTCTCTAGTATCTTTTGCTTGTCCTTAAACTAAATGACTTCAGTTTAATCAAAAGTGACCAGTGATTCAATTTTTGTGCTTGTTTTTTGTGATTTTTTTTTTGCTTGTTATAAATATTTTAAACTCTGTTCCATCACTCATTGTAAATTTCATGTAGACTAGATTCAGGATTTATGCCTCATGCTGACAGGGGCTGGAACCTCTTGCTCCTACCAGAAGACTTGATTCATTTCTAAGATCCCTATTTATTGTAACTACAGTGTATCTCTCCCATTCCCTTACACTCCCTCTCTCTCTCTCTCTCTCTCTCTCTCTCTCTCTCACATACACACACAATACTCCCTAAGTTGCCGTTGTATACTTTTCACTGCAGTTTGACTTTGAGAATCGGGGAGAATAATTCATGGGCCTAGCAAGTTTCAGAGACTGGAAGAACAACACTGCTTTCAGAGCCAGCAGTTCATGTGAGATCAACTCCAGGATTTCCATTTTTTTGGGAGAGAAATCTCCAAAGCATCCTGGAGAAATGATGGTATAAAAGAAAAACTCTTAATCCACAGTTTTTCTGCGTTAATCAAAGGCTAGAGATGTTTTCGTGTTTCTGTCCTTTCATATTGTCCCAGCTATCTATCCAGTGCCGTTGTTCTTCATACCTAATTGAGCATAACACACTTCTGTGGTTTTCTAACTTCTATTTTTCAGATATTTGGGTATTTCACAAAATCCAGTGCTAATTTAAAACATTATTAAAGACACCACTATACCACAATTTGCCCCATTCTTTTTTGAAAATATCAATGAGCCAGCAGAATTTTGCTCAAAAATAGTTTTCTGAAATTTATAATTATCCCTTTCTGATGTTTGGTTTTTCTTTTTTAATTATTATTATTTAAATGCACATCACGGTTTGAGATCGCACAGATAAATAGATGTGGGCCAGTAAATGTCTTTGCCTCTTCACTTCCTTTACACAGTATAATGCATTACAGATCTGTCGGCATTACTGGTGGTCAGACAGGTAGAAACTCCCTCCAAAATTAATGGCTTCACGATGAGCATTTGCATAATGTGAGATCATTAAAAAGCAATTATCCCTGTGTTTGTGTTTGTGTATATGATTCTCTATTGTTGGGATTAATTTGGAAGGTGGATAGGCCAAATGATTGTCCATCTTTAAGATAAATCATGTTTGTGTTTACAGTGAGGGACAGATCCATGTTGTGACATGGTAGAAGCGTAACATCATTGGTTTGAGTAAACAATCAACAAGTATTGTTTGTTCACGCAACAGTCCACAGAGAGGAATGGTCAAAGGCATGCAAACATCATAACTTCCACTGCTTTTGCATTCATACTCTGTGTTGGTCGATAGGTTTTGGTGCTCTTTGACTCCAATTTTATTACTTTTCTCCATTGGTGCCCCTTACGGTGATTCCAATAATCAAATAAGAGGATGGGAAACATTATTTACAACCTCACACTTCAAGTTCTTATTTATTTATTTATTTATAAAGATTTGGTCTGGTTTGTTTTGTTTTTTGTTTGTTTGTTTGTTTTATGGCCATCGGCTTTTAAAAATCCACAACATAAAATATTACTTTGAGGCATGTAACAGGAGCAGTGAATTATTCTCTCTAACTAGTATAATAATAGTTTATTTTTTAAATTCCTTTACTATTGGATTTTAGATTACAACTTTCAATACTTCAGTTTTATTTTGTTCTCATTGTACATTTGCAGCTCTTCAGTTTTTATTTTATGGAAATTATTTAAGTTTCTTTTCTAGCTGTGTCTGATTTCTTACATTGATTAGGAGTTAATGTGTGTCTTTTCTTACACAGACTGTTAATGTAGTTGATATTTACCTTCAAGGGACCAAAAAATAGAAAAATTGAAAGTCAAATAGCATTTTCCAAGATGACTTGTATTAACTTTCAGACCACCTGGAACAAAATGGTTAAATGTTGTCTAAGAGGTGACTCACCAGAGATTTTAAACTGGATGCAACAGCAGCACATTCAAGTTTAAAATCGCATAAGACAAGTTAAAGTTTTCATGGTGGACAAAGAAATTTAATTTCAATTTTTTAATGCAGCTGAAACAACTTCAGCTTATTTTTCAAACTCTAAAGTATACCAAAACATATCTACAGTAAATGTACATGTTCCATTTGTCATACCATTTATATAAAGAAGCTTATTGCAACCTTTCAACATAGCCGGCTAATCACAGAAGATCGCCATGTCAGCAACAAATTTTAAAAAAAAGCAAGAATATTTAAATAAAAATGTATGTGTTTGGCGCATAATGAGCATACATATAGTCAGCAGTGATTCAGTGGAGAAAAATATCCGTGGACATTCTGATAAAAACTTTTTCCGCCAAAAAAACTATTGTAATAAAATAAAATTGTTGTGAATCAAATCAACCGTAGCAGCCACCTCTCGGGCAGACAGAGAGGTGAATTTCTGGTTCTTTTTTGGTATTAATCAAATTACAGTTGGTTGCTGAACATTGAGTAATTTATACCAAGCAAAATTTTCAGGTAAAGAAATTCATGGCACGTACTGTAACTGCAGTCATCAACATACCAGAGGTTGGACAGTCTCAGTTCCTCCCATGAACAGTTGAGCATTAACTTATAAGCAATTAAACAATAAATTTGTTGGACGCTATTTTGGTAAGTTAATTAAATTGCTTCAATAATTTTCAAGCCAAATGCCAAAAGTTGTTGCAGTGTCTTGATTTTGATGATTTTCTCTGATAGTAAACAGAATTTTTTTGACAAAGAAAAAATAAAAAATTTAAATTGGACAGAAAATTGGGATATTTTTCTAAATTTCTCTGACATTTTAAAGACCCAACGAGAAATGGATTGATAAAAAATTGAAAGAAAATAATTATTAGTTTCAGCCCTACTTGCTTTAGAAGAAAAAACAGAATCCATTACTATACTATACTATTACTATACTTCATAGTTTTATTATATTTTAGGTAGCTCTCTAGATCACATTTTATATTCTTGTCATGTCTAATGTCTAGTTTTCATGTGGGTGTTTGTTCACAAATATAACACTGCAACCCTGAGTGATTCCAGGTTGCAGGAGTGACTGGCAGGTCAGAGGGATATTATAAATATTTAAAAATTTTTAGATTGGTACATATCTTTTGTGTGATATTTAATGTAATCTTCAGTGTACATTCTTAGTGGCTTGGCATGACAGCTGCAGGCAGCAGGATGTTATGTTGTCTGTAAAATGTGTTATGCTGCACTACTGCTGATTTTTGTGGTTGTGTTTGGTGCATCACCAAACAAACCTGCTTTTAAAACCTGCTATTTTCAGAACAGCAGCCTAGCACATACTGTACATAGATAATTGATGTCACCTAGATGTTAAAACAGACTGGTTTAGAAAATCTCTTTCAAGCTCGCACCCACTGATAGCAAGTCCTAGATTCACCTGTGTCTGCGTCTGCCTCCTCTGTTTGGAGAGAAACAAACTTATATACTCACTGTCACATTAAACACTCCTATTACAGTAATTCATAATCTGTTAATGGACTGAGTTGAATTTTCTGTCTGTCTGGTACAGAACCAGAGTCATACTATGCACATAGAGGTGCACTAATTAGAGCAATGTGCACAGATTTAACAGCTAGTTTAGTGCCTCGTTTGTTAAATCCACTTATGCAAATAGAGTCAGCCACTATTCACTAATTAGGATACCTGAGGCGCAACAACAGACCCTTACATTGCAGCCTTGCACTCAAAAAAGGGAGCCAGTGCAGGGGAAAGAGCACATGGTGATTTTACCAGTACAGGTGAGGAACACCAGAGAGAAATCAGATTGCCATGTCGCCAAGTTTTTTTCCTCTCATTTTGATTGGATGATTTAATTCATTTCTATTTAATCTAACATTCTTGGGAATCTCTGTTTTCATTCATTTTATTCATTCACTCATTAATCTGACTGTTCAGAGGTAGTTGTTATCAAATGGAACACCCATTTTAAATTTTTTACACATTATACATTAATTTGTTTATTTTTGTACATATAAACAAATGATGTATCTGGCTTCTTAGAATCAGAGGCGGTGTGTTTTACTAAAAACTGGGTTAGGGTTTGCTTGCATTGGTAGACGAAAATCAGATTATTTGCCTTTGGAAAAATGATAATGCCACACTACAAAAATACTGTTACAATTAAAAGTCTGGCATTCAAAATTTTACTGTACTAAAACAAATACTGACATAGAAAATGTATGTCAGATGTGCTGTAAAGGTACTCGTTACATAGAATTGCCAATTGTCTGTTTGGTATTATTGGATCATTATTACTGACACAATAACATGTAAGCAGTGTTTGTAAGTTCAGCTTTGAAATGAATACAGTGTAGTAAAAGTACAATCTTCGCCTCTGAAATTTTGAAGCGTAAAGTAACATTAAATGGAATTTCTCAATAAAAGTATCTCAAAATTTTGGTCAAAGAACCAATTGAGTAAGTTTACTTACTTACTGTCCACCACTGTTTACATATGTGTGTGTTTGTGTGTGTGTGCATAGAGAGCCTGAAACTCACACGCATCGCTGCACCAGCACCAGAGCAAGGAAATATTGCCCTCAGAGTAATTTGACTTCCTCATGATGATGATGATGGGGTTGCCCCCACTGACATTATATGAATGTGCATCAGTCACCCCACTGTGACCACACCCCTTCACATTGACTGCTGTTGCCCTGTGGCACATTCTACTTCATCCTAATTAGAATTAATAATTGAAAATAGGAAATCAATGTGTGCAAATTAGGAGTGGTAACAGTTGGTTTTATCGGTTTGACATTGTTTTTTGAGCAGCCACGTCGGTGCCAGTGGCCGACCTGTTGTTGTGTGTTATTTCTGTTGTGCGGTACAATCATGGCTTTATTTATACCCCAGTCACTGTGTGTCGGTGTGTACGGTAGATGAATGTCCACCTCTTCTGTGATTGCTTTTTGTTGTTCTCCTGTGGTAAGAAAGCAAAGAGTTTGTTTTCTGCGGGACAGGGTGAGGGGTAAATTATTAATTGGACAGAGCAGTGGGCTGTGTAACAATTTGCTGATCCAGAAGCATGAGCCGTGTCCAGTTCTGTTGAACAAGTGACTGGTTTACTGCACGAGGTGAATGCCTCTTTCACAGCCTGCTTGTATTACAGCTCGACACGGCCAGATTTACTAGAAATAGAGGCTGCTCTTTTAAGTAGCATCGCTTTTAAGTGCTTGTTTAGAATAAAGCACGAAATGACCTGACCTTGTCTGTCTTGGTTGACCACCGGCCCTGTTAACCCTGTTAGCGCTGGGCTGCAGAGGAGATGGCTGGCACCTGCAGGGCTCGTATTGATCCACGTTCATATCCTGAAGCGAACAAATGATCAGATCCTCCTTGGGATAAACAACCAGGCCAGACTTTCTAATCAGTAATGAATAGTCTTAAAAGAATTAAGCTATTCACTCATTAGTTTTGTGCTTCCAAGGAGGCAACAGTCAGATCTTGTTACTTCTTATCGAGCTGCAAGGTGATTTTAGGGGGAGCATGTGGTGCATTACAGTGAAATGTCTATGAGCAGCAGACTCTGTTGAAAGAGTCTCTGTGTTGTGTTGTGGGCTTGGTCCTGTGCTGCCCTTTCCCCCAGGGGAATGCGAACACACAGGGGCTTCGGCTAAGATGAATTAGGACAGGACAAACAACACGCCCAACAGCAGAAGCTGTTATTCCAATTCAACAAGACTGCCACCTTGACTATTGGCCGTTTTCTCTGTATATTTAGAAATAGGTGTCAGCAGAACATGTACGGGACAGTGGGGACTGTCTTCTAGTATATTTGGAGCTTTTGCAGCCACAAGTTTAACAACGCTGAGAGACATTTGCCACTCAATGCAAATTTACCACTTTGCACAACAATCATCACTTTCCCTCTAGACCCCGGGACCAGTCCTGTCTGCTTTTCACTTTATTAGTCTGCGCCATTGAGTTGGGGAGTAGTGATGAATAGCTGAATGTTGAGTTGTTCTTTCACTGAATAACTCCTATAATAAATAGCTCATACTGACTGAAGAGCAGAACATTACATATTCTTGTGTCAGCTAAATTGTAAGCAGAAATGTTTCATTGTTCCTTTAAAAATGATCATTTTACCATTTAAAATGTCGTCTCTTTGTGCCATTTAGAAATAGGGCCTTGTTGGTGTTAATTACGGCCATGAAATATAATTTGGAAATTTCCGATATGTCAAAGAGAAAAAAAAAAGAAACAAAGTGAGTGGAAGAAACTGTGGATCAGACAATATAAAACTCAGGGGTGCAAATGGGGCAATGCAGGAGACAATGACTCACACTGCTTTGCTTTGCCACAAGCTCTGCTGAATAGTAAGCAAGAAGTAAAAGGCTCTCAGGACCCAGAGCATTTTGTCTGCTAATGTCTTGTGCGAGTTGAGCTATTCCTCAAGTGTCAACAGTGTGTGTTAATAATAGTTATGTGACAGTGAGTGGCTCAGGCAGTGGGGTGCGAAGTTGGGCTGCGAGCCAAATATTCCAAAAGCAATAATGCAATAATGTGGCTTTCCCCCGTTAGAGTTGGCAAAGCAGCAAGCGACTCTCTACACCAGCCACCTCGAGTAGCCAGCAAAAATACCTGTCCAGCCTTGATTCTAATTGAAGTTTGCTGTTGCCCCGTGTCCAGCTGAATAAATGGAGAATAAAACTGGAATGGCATTTGAATGGAGAGAGAGATTCTGTGTTTAAAGAGCTTGACTCAGGCCCTCATTTTGAATTTAGTTTTGAGAAGCTTATGGCAGCTTTCTGTGGCACGGACTCCCCCTCATACTGAACAGTGACAAACATTTTGCTGAAGAGGCCAACTTCTGAATGCAGTCAGCTACTGAAAGCTGTTTGGTTTTAATCCTGTTGCAGCCAGCCCCTGATCATGCAGACTTTTTGAGTACACTTCAAAGCTGAGCACCACCATGATGGCTTTCTCAGCCCATTCTTTGAACATCACCTTCAGAAGTTTACTATCTACCCGCACCCCTCATCTTGATCTGTTTTATTGCAGCCAAGGGGATCAGCACCTTGGGACTGGACCTTTCCCTGTGTGTGTGTGAGGTTGTCTGCATTCTAACTGTAATGTACTATGAGCTCGGAGGGTCCAGGCTCACGAGTGTGTGTCCTCTGGTTGAGCTCACTGACCCAGGCCAAACCAGTTAATGAAATGGACTTCAGCTTCTTTAGTTTCAGACTTGTGTAGGATTCACAACCCATGGGGGGGGTCCTCATCACCTATTACAATTTACCTGTACTCTCTAGGAGCTGATGCCTTCATGCTACATGCTACTTTCTTCTGCTGTTTCTCCGTTTTTGCCCGCAGCTCCTCATGAACTCTGACTCCTTAATCACAGTTAAATGCTGTCAGAGCTGGGAAGTGAGAGACTACTGGGTAAAGTTTGAGAACCTCTGTGTAGGAGAGAGACAGCGAGATAATGGGCTTTGCTCTCAATGTGCTGAGGCCTCTTACTGGGAGCTAAAGAAGGTTTAAAACTTCAAATGGTAACATTTGCTGAGCTCCTAAGCACCAGAAAACTCTGCAAATTAAGCGTTGGATAGATTTTAGTTTATTTCTGTTTTTCTCTGCCGTTCTGGGTTTTTACTGACATCACATTTTGAGTTATAGGTGTAAGAATATATATTGCACTCTCTATTAATGTGGCCAAAGTTTGAAGCTGAAACCAGAGGTGATGATGCCTTTAGTGCACTGTCTGTTTTTTTCTGCTGTGCTGAGGGAGCAGTGTTGAGCTGAGGGAGCTCTGATGAGTACTTATAGACTGCTAAACCCAGTTGTAGCTAAACTGCTCATCCATTACCCTAGCCACTCGCACCCACCTCAGATTTAATATGCCTGGGTCGTTTGCGTGGCAGAAGCTCAACCTTCAGGGAACTCATTCATGTCAGACTTAAGCCCGCGAGCAGATTAGATCAAATCAGTGTGAGCCCCGTAATGTGGCTTCTGGTCTGTCCGACAATAGAGGCAACACTGCACCAGCCCAGTGTTTCGGGACCCCCTTCAGTGCAGACCTGTCTGTATCAGGGAGAGGCTGATCATCTTCCTGCTGTGTACATGGAAAAACAGGCTTCAGTGCCAACCATGAAACGGGGTTCATTAAGTTCGCTCTCTGGCTGATGTGAGCTCTAGCAAAGCGAGTATACAAGGAGAGGGCATAGCATCTTTACATTTATGCCTGTGCCTGAGTCTGATGATGTGAGAATCAATAGTGGAATATTCACCATCCTGGTTGTAGTGCCAGGCTTGATCTCAAATGGGCTTTTATGTGAGGCCATACAGCCGCCACTGCCGCCGCCACCGCCGCTGCTGCTGCTGCTGCTGATGGAGCGACATAAAGCCATACCAATCACTTAAATCACCTGTAGAACCTCGAAAGAACAGGACCCTGGTGGGAGCGGAGACAGCCTACTACACCAGCTCAGCGCTGATTGTTCTTCACATAAAAGCTGGTTGTTCATTTAACCTTGAAGATTAGCTATTTGCTTGCAGTTTATGGGACATATTGACTTTTTCTAAACAGACCAAGCTCCTGAGGAATGTAGAAATTGCTTGTTTTACATCATGCCCTTAGGTACCACTTAGTAATGTCAATGAGCTATTTACATTAACCAATGTAAAGTGTGTAGGTTATATAATTTAACCAATTTTCTCGAGTGCCAATATAATGCAATACAGCTGGGGAGAGAAAATTTTGCTGCTCATACTTACTGAGAGATGACACCTCTCTGGTACTTGCACAGTCGACACAGAGGATGAACATTGTCTCATTCAGGTGTTATTCCATCAAACTGAAACTTTCTGCACGGCTACTTCAAATTCAGAAGGATTACTCAGCTAAAAGTCATCTCTTGGCTAAATTTGTAAAGTGAGCATTTAGGAACAGCAGTTTAATAGTTTTACTGCCCAAAGTGCCTGATGCCTTTTTTTTTTTTTTTTTTTTTTTTAACCGCTGGCCATTTTGACAGCCAACTGCAGAAGACACACATCAAAATGGTGTTAAGCTTCACAAGTAACAAATGTTATCTATGAAAAGTCACTCGTTCCTTGTGTTCTTAATCTTTGCATCCATTTTTGCTCTTCCCTCTGAGAGGTGCGAACAGCTTGAACGTTTGCTTCCATTTTTGTGGATTAATTTCAGGGTTTTATTAAGACCTTTCTCTCTGATGGTGGTATGTCAGCATCACATGGACTCAGTCTGGAACAGTATACTTCTCTGCCAGTTTCTTAGTAACAGAATTAGTTTTTTCACCTTCTTGATCGTTTGATTTTACTTGTTAATGCAGAATTTTAGTCATCCTACTCCGAGGAAAGGACCTGGAGTTTTCAACATGCATAAATATTTTTGATATTAACACCGAATCTAATGACTATGTGTTAGGCTGTGTGTAATTTATTGGCTGCTTGTGCTGCAGGAGTTCACACAATTTACCATACGGTTTAGTCTCAGTGAAGAGGATTAATCAATGAACAAAAGTCAATTTCAAGCAAAAACGCGAGAAGTTCACAGCTTCCAGCCTCTCCTGTGTAATAAACTTCACAGGTTTCTTAGCCTTCTTTGATAGCAAATATATAACTTTAGGTTTTGGACGGTTGGTTGAATAAAACAAAGGACTTTGAAGATGTGGGGGTAGGGCTGTAGGATATTGTGATGGGCATTTTTCACTTTTTCTGACAGTTCACGCACAAAACAGTCAAACCAGAAAATAATCTGCTTCTTATTTGACAAAATAATAGTCAGCTGTCAGCCTTCAAGCTCTGCTAAACCCATTGTAAGCTAATTAGCAAGCACCCAATGACGGGCAGCGTTAGCTTGAAGTAGCTGGTGTCTTTGGGAAAGCATCTAAGTTGTCTCTCTAAGTTCCTAAATACACTCAAAGAGACAAAGGGGGCGATTATTGAACTTCGGGTTGCCAGAAAAACAACAAAACAACAACAAATGAATAGGCTGCTAACACTGTTTCATATCAACAGGAGGCTACTGTTGCTGCTAACACATTAGCCTCTTGGTTTAGTAAGTAGGAGATAATGTGGTCGCCGTATATCTATTAGCATGTTTTATTGCCTTTCTTCCCCGTAGTGGTCTAAACTGATTGATAAATGCAGCTTTTAATAGCGGACAAAGACATCGCATCTGCGACCAATCAATTGTGCTCTTAGCATTAGCAAACTTTGTTGGGGATAAGGATAATGAAAAATACTAATCTTTTTTTGTGGGTGCTATCCATAGAGCTGTCAAGCTGAACACCATTTCTGAAAAAGAAAATGGAGAAAATTTAAGCTCAAGCTTTCAAAGACACAGGATGTATCTCAATTAAGATCTTGATTACCCTGTGCCTATTTAATTGATGTTGAGAGGTATCTCACGGACACCGCGGCAACTTTTAAATCAAATCAGTTACAAAGAAAAAAAAGGAGAAAGGATTATCAGGTATGGGAGATGGGTTTTATTGGTTCTGTGGACCTGCGTATATTTGGTGACTCAAAGACAAATGATTTTTCGAGAGTTAACTTGATTAAGTATCCCACCTGGAGAGCAACAGCAATGTTTGCAAGCTGTCGTTGCAGTGTGTTTTTCAGCCGGGAGCTTTCTTTAGTCATTTGTCTTGGATACCAACAGGTTTTGTTACGGCTTGATTAATGTTTGGGAGGTTTCATATTGACAGGCGATATGTGTGTTGTTCTGCAGTGTTGCTGGTTTTATATTTTTCTTACAGAAGATTTGCACATATTAGAGGAGTGTTTTCGGCGTATGAAAAAGACGGTCGGCGGTCAAACACACACGCGCGCACACGCACGCACGCACGCACACGCACGCACGCACACACACACACGCACGCACACGCACACACACACACACACACACTTAGAGTCTCATTGGGAAATCCTGGCCTGGTTCCTTTCTGTGGAACTTGCATGTTCTTCCTGTGTGCGAGCGGCTGTCATAGGTTAGCTCTGTGATAGATAACAGCCTGCAGACAGTGTTTCTCCACTTCTTGCTCAGGACATGCTTGAATACTCTCCTGCACCCTGTGACCCTGAGCAGAACTGAAAGCAGTAAATTAATTTAAAAGATAAGGCTGGCGATATTCTGTACTCTTTTTTTTTTTTTTTTTTAATAATGAAAATAATCCTATGAAAAGACCAGGACATTCAATGCATTAGTCCATCTGTCAATACTTTTTGACGTCTGTATTGTTTCATATCGTCTCTGGCACTCAACCCTAATCCCATTTATTCCTACCAAAGATGTAAGTCGGGTCATGAATATATACTTTGATTCTATTTTTTTTTTTACAAAGTTTCGGCTTTTAGCAAGTAATCAAACAGCAAGAGTATAGTGTGTTTGATGGTGCTCAACTGAGTATTTAGCTACAGTAGCAAGAAGATGTATATGGGATTGGCTCAAAATAAACTACATTGCCAATGTCTTTTACAATGAGGTTACTAAGTGTGGTTCATTTACATGTTTCTAAAAGTAACAGATAATACTTGTAAGATTAATTCATTGTTGGTTTGGATCTTTCCACTGGATTTTATTCACAGCAAAAAGAATCAGATTATCAGGAGCCTTATCCTTTAAGATAAAAAAAAAAACACTTTCTTTGAAAACAGTGCTATTTTATTGAATTAGGCATGAGCTGATAATGAATTCCAAGAGCATCAAGCTTATGCAGCACTGTAAGAAAGTAGCCTTCGTACAATCACAGTAATAAGTAATTAGTTGGGGAATACACCCCTGAAACATTCATTATTCAGGATGATCTATCACGTTTTATACAGGATTTCATTTATGAGTTATTTTATTACTTTCACACGTTACTTGATGTATTATTTCAGATGTTTTTGAGGGTAAATGCTGGTGCAAATTTTCTTTTGTTTTGTTACCCTGCCCTATCTGATGCCACTTCTCTGTGTGCCTGCAGGCTGCGAGAGTGACTACTGGGGACCTCATTGCAGTAATCGCTGCCAGTGCCAAAACGGGGCTAAGTGCAACCCCATCACAGGTGCCTGTGTCTGCACCGAGGGCTACCAGGGATGGCGTTGTGAGGAGCCCTGTGAGTACGGTTACTATGGCAAGGCGTGCCAGCTACCCTGCCAGTGTCTCAATGGTGCCACCTGCAACCACGAGACAGGAGAGTGCATCTGTGCGCCGGGGTACACAGGGGCTTTGTGAGTACCGGCGACATATTTACTCCTTTGACACTTCCTTTGTGGTGTCCATGAAAAAAAGTCTGATTTGCCATTTGTTTTGTGTCTCTGTGTTCTTTGTTGATACAAAGAACTGCAGGCAAACACATTGTACATGTGAGACATTTAATTCTTGACTTGTCTGGTGACAGCTGTGGAGAGCGCTGCCCCTCTGGTAGTCACGGGCCACAGTGTGAGCAGCGCTGCCCTTGTCAGAATGGAGGAACATGCCACCACATCACTGGAGATTGTTCCTGCCCTGCCGGATGGACGGTAGGTCACGTAAGCGAAGAAAGAAACGAGGCGGAAAGGCCAGAGAGAAGAAAGGGGCTGAATTTTGCTGGTGCTCTGGGAAAGAAACATTGAGGTCTATAATGTGCCCTTTACTGACATGCAGAGATTGACATGATGAGAACACGGACCTTAGGATGCATATGCAGTGTTAATTAGAAATGAGAAAGTTGGATTCTCTGCTCCCTGCAGAAAGTTTGTGGGTGGAAAGTTGTCCTTTCTTAAAGCCCAGTTCACAAAGTCGTGTCAGGGGAACATTGCCACCCACAGTAAACATTGTTGTACTAAATTGTACTTTAGCGACCACCATGGACTAGTGGTTTAAGACAGTGTTCTTGTTGGGTTTTTTTTTCATCATCCTTGCAGTCTCCCAATATGTCTTACCCTATTGTCAAACTATTGATTAACGCAAAAAAACCCCAAATAACCAATCTTTTTAAAAAGACTGAATGCTTTTGAAAGCACTGTCCAATCTGATTTTTTAACATTTCTTCAGAGTAGGGATGGGCAATATGGATAAAATCGTTTTTCATGGTATTAATATTATATGATATAACATACTTTATATTTTTTGGAGATGTATTTGAGACACTGAGTTCTTATGAATTTACCAGATGGAAGTGTCTTTTTTGGGCTAATCTTGTGAATTAAATACCTGACAAATTGAGGTGCTTCATCACATTTGTTCAAAAATTGTATAAGAATCCAATTTTGCTGTAAAGAAATCCTGCTCATTGATTTACATCACCATCCACAATGACCTGGACCAACTAGAGAGTTTGTAAGGGACAAATGGCAAAAAATAAACTATAAAATTCCCCAGGTTCATATTGCCCATCCCTAATTATGTGGTAATACTGATAAGTGATAATTGGTTAACCAGTATAATTAAGATAATCTATCGCTGGTGACTATATTAATCCAAGGGATGCAATGACCACTTTGGAATTCCCATGTGAAAATAAACTTAACCTAATACTTAAGACACATACAACAAAAAGATAGGATAACTTAAACAGGAGATCTGAATTGTTGAAAACATCAAAAACATGAAAGAGTTTAGTCTCAGTCCTGGCGAGGTGTAATCATTACCGATGATTCTTTGTTGGCTTTTTTTCAGGGTTCAGTCTGTGCCCAGCCCTGCTCTCTTGGCAAGTACGGCATCAACTGCAGCAAAGACTGTTCCTGTCGTAATGGCGGGCTGTGCGACCACATCACGGGGCAGTGCCAGTGCACAGCTGGCTTCAGTGGACGCAGGTATGCAGCTGACACCTCTGGCAGACAGACTGCTCAATTATTATGCAAAAAATGCTTTTCTGAAGTACTCTGTGCAAACTTTTGTACTTGTACTTTGAAAATAGGTCAGACAATGGCATGATTTATTGATATTAGTATTTAATGCCAAGGGATGGTTTCATGCTGACGGTTACACATTAAACAGTCATTCACTGACCTATTCTCTTTGTTGACTTCCAAATAAGGCACAAACCTGGCTTTTCTTTAAAAGAGAAAGGAAATGCTAGAATAATCTTACGCTCAAGAGAAATAAGCGTTTATAAATGCCCATTAGTCCATTTGAAGGTGGATTGGAAGCTTTTAATAGGGGTGTTTATGTTTAATTAATCTCGTACTTCATGCTGGCCAGCAAGGCTTCATGTCTTCAGCCTTCATCCACCTCTGATCTCACTATGGCCTACATGCTGTTTGGATTCTGCTCATTAATTATAAGTAATGGGCTTATATTAGGGTCTCATTGAAAACCGCAGATCTTTTTTGTTCACTATGCCTGCCAGAGCGGCCCAGAGCGGCTGGGTTTATTAGTTCAACTAAAGCAATTGTCTCTTGGATGGAAACACATCCTCGACCAGACCTTTCTTTTACTTTATTATTTTGCAAAATTGCCCTCATTCTTTTCGTCAGTGGCAGGTGAATTAACCTGCCAGGAATAATCCGAGATTGTGTAAGCCCCCGCCCCCTCTTGTCTAGTACAATAATACCATTGTCCCCTGATAAAACTAAAGCTGGGTGTAATTTAAAGATGAAACATAACTCTACCATTTTATAATGTAATTGAGCTATTTATAATTGCTTTGTTTGACTCTTGAGATTGATGCTCGCCCAGGATTTTATCGTCAAGTCAGTATATTTGAGTGAAGAATAATCCATTTTCTGATCTACTTCAATGCCTCATGTGGAGAAACTCCTCAGCAATTCTAATTTCTGTTGCTGATGACGATTACAAATTCTTGTACGACCCCCGCAGAGACGGAAGTGCTGAATGCCGACAGCAGGGGGTTGCTTTTAGGGCTTTCCTGTCATGTACTCATCAAAAATTTGACCATGTCAGCTCTGGTTTTATGAAAATATTTTCTAATTAAATGTACATTATTTAAATTATGAAATATAAAAAGATTATTAATATTGCAAGATTTTTACCATATTACAGAAGTTGCTAAAGGGTTTTATTCCAAAGTGAAATGGTCATGATTTTTCAACTACTAACACAACCTTTCATTATACAATAACAGTGTTTGGTATGAACAAGTGATTTTTTTTTAAATACATTTTTAGCCTTATACTTCAGTTGGAAAAATGCCAGTAGTAGTAGGAGTAGCAACAATATTAGCAGTGGTGGTAATGAGATGAAAGAGGCAATATTGCAATAAATTATATAAAACATAATAATTGTTAGTCTCTTTTCTAAGCTCCAAATATTTTTGAAAAATATCAAAGGTGCAATATTTTTCCAGGGCTACACTTTGCGATACAATGTGGGAAATTAGTGGAAAATGTCAATCGCACTTTCCCAGAGTCGAAGGTCATGTTTTCAAATTACTTGTTTTGTCAAACCAACAGTTTAACATCCAAAGATATTCAGTTTATTATTATATTAAACAGAGAATATTAGCAAATCTTCACATTTGAGAAGGTGGAACCAGAGAAAGTTTGAGATTTTTGTGCGATACTAAAATAAGCACTTAATCAATAATCAAAATTGTCGTTGATTCATTATATGTTGACTAACTGATTAATCAGCTAATTGTTACCGCTCTACTTTGCAGGGTACCATGTGTACAGAGCTGCTTTAACATTTTTAACATCTGAATATCAGTTTACAAATTTTGACTATAATTTATTTCATGCATGTGACAATTGATACAATTCTCCGCAGGTGTCAGGATGATTGTCCTGTGGGCACCTTTGGTCCGCAGTGCAACCAGAGGTGTGAGTGTCAGAATGGAGCCAAGTGTCACCATATCAATGGAGCCTGTCTGTGTGAAACAGGGTTTAAGGGACCTAATTGCCAAGAGAGATTCTGTCCCCCAGGCCTCTACGGCCTCATCTGTGACAAATACTGCCCCTGTAATACCACCAACACTGTGAGGTAAGTGAGACATCACTACAAGGCCGCACACAGCTTCGCTCCGGCCAAGCCCTGAAGCGAAGCCCCCCTGTAGCTCCATATGAATAAAGACTTCTCCAACTCAATTTTGCCTCATCTTAACTTTAAGCCAGCTCTCATTCTGAAGTCTGGACACCTCTTAGCTGTGTCATCCAGTTAGCTTTAATCGCAACCTTTGCTTCATTCATAATTTCTCAGCTGCATTCATAGTTAATGCAGTGTTAATGCTCTGATTTCGTCTGGAGTCAGGCATCAAACTTAGAAGTCATTACAGAGAGGAGGAGAAAAGGGACACATCATCTATCTGAAACAAGCACGTAGACACGTAGCTAGATGAATCACTGTTGGCACAGACTTCACACTTTGACCCTGCTCAGGAATCAAGTGTTGATACTCTCAGAGCTTCGTCTCACCCTTGTTCTTCCTTCTGTTGTCCCATCTTTCTTTCTCTTTATGTTGTAGCTGCCACCCACTTTCTGGTGAATGCACATGCTCTGCAGGATGGACAGGGCTTTACTGTAACGAGACCTGCCCGTCTGGATACTATGGAGATGGATGCATTCTGCCTTGCAGCTGCACCAATGGAGCGGACTGCCACTCTGTCACAGGTGCCTGTATCTGTGCCCCTGGGTTCATGGTGAGTATCATGTACCTATTTGATTTTACTTAGGTCAGTGGCCGCTACCATGGTAATGTCTAATCGTTATTAAAGATGTTATATATTTGATTGTTATTGTTTTTTTTATTTTTATTTGACCTTTGCATGGTCTCATAGGCTCATGATATCTAGATTTCCTTTTGGTAGAGCCAATGTGCCGGAATGACAGCACAGTTATGATATGCAATTCAACATGCAGCCAACATTTACCGAAGGAAGAACAGTAAAGAAAAGAGGGAAAAGAGGAAAACTTGAAATGTAATGAAACACATACTTAAAAAACATACAAAAAAAAATATTTAAACATATAAAAACACAAGTCCTTAAAATGTCCATGCCTTTGTGTTTAAACTCTTTTAAACATTTTACCCTCCACATTAGTTCAATCACAGTTGTAATTGAGGAGTGTCGATGTGTTATTCTGCTATTGGTTACCTTAATTTTTCTTGAAACTCTCATAGGTTAATTGTTATTGTAACCTCGCTCCTTGTAATCTATGTTACACTAAAGAAAATACGTAGAGCTACCTAATTATAATGATATAAGGCGATCCTACTACAGGTATCTCATCCCGCATGCTATGAAGTACTTCATCCTTCCCCAGTATGAGCTTCACTTGAAAAGTTTGAAGCGTTTAATTATATTTCATATTATTTGTTGCTGTAGTGAAATGTTTGCGTCATTGTGGGGGTAATGTCCTGGAAGTGTTCCCAGTATTACTTTAGCTTTTTGAACATCGGCAAGCAGAAGCAAGGTGAGACATTTTATTATTGCCTTATTATGGATGTCCTCCGTTGCACCACAAGACATTCTTTACTGAATGATCTGTTCTCTGGTACAACCGTGTGCAGGCATTTATTATCAGTCATGTGTATTTTACAAATACTGCTTGATGTGTCTGTTGTAGTGTCAGAGAGACAAGCCGAGAACAAGCTTAGATCTATTTTCCTAGACCAATTGGGAGAAAATTGAATCTTTGACCTATATGTTTCTATTTTAGTAGTTTTTCTGCAGCTGTATTGTCTCCTTTTACAACTGTCAAATTAGTTGGGTAACTTCAATCAGTTTTTCCCATTGTATTTTTTGTCTTGCAATCTGAAGTTACAGAGCAACAGAGACCAAGAGGGTACATTTCTGCCAACATTACATTTCAGTGGAAATTGCCTGTGTCTTACTGCGGGCCACTGTGGCGAATTGAGCTACAGAGCGGGGCCGCAGACTGTGTCTTAATTTGCTCCACCTGTTCTCTTTGGCGGCTGCTGGGAAAGGCTGCCAGATCCATTAAACAGACCTAGAGGGCAGGAGCTGGATAGAAAAGGAGGCAGTCAGATGGGAACAGACACACCTCATATGGAGGATTGGTGTGTTTGTGTGTACATGTGTCTGTGAGAGAAAGAGAGAGAGTGAGCACTAGCGGTTAATTTTTGATTCTTATAACAAACCTGCTGCTGTGCAAACAACACAGATGGTTTGTTAAAAATGTAGAGCTGTGATCATAAGTCTTACCCGTAAGTGTGTAACTTTTTGTCATATACATGGCACATGATCTTTATCAAGCAGCAGGATTTTAAAATGTGGCTGATGAGGGCGTTAAGGCTATGATTGCTGGTGAAATCATTACTCCAGGGGACAGCTGATAGGACTAAGCCTCCCCACTGCATCTTTGTTCCGGAGTCTCATCTGGGGGCAAACTAAGCAAAGGCTTGGAGCAGACTGAGCTCCTGCACGCTTGATTTAGCTCTAGTAATTGGACATGCTCTTTTTGACTGGGACAAAGTGATTACATGTTACCTATTCAGGGATTGTCCCTTGCAATCTGCAGCATGTTCTCACGGTAACATTTCTCCCCTATGTCTACAGTTTATACAGATTCTGTTGACACTGCAGTATCTGAAATATGAATGCATTAGAAATAGCTTCCAGTCTGAATTTGTAGATGGTGAAAACAAATCATTTTCCTATCTCTCAGGGTTTTCTAGTCTCATCAAAAGGTCCAGAGGTTCATTTTCTGTCATGCTGCATGAATTTTAAACTGCAGTCACTCATCCAGTAGTTAAGGAGTGAGACTGATTGGTAATTAGTGATGCCATTTGCATCTTGTCTCAGCGAGTATCAGGCTGATCAATGTTGTGTCAGCGCGAGGCTTCCTGGAAAGAAATGCTCTCCAATTACATCAAGATCCGAATAGGTATGAATTTGGTGCCTTGGCCAGGGATGACCTGGCTGTGTCTCAGTGACTCACCTGAGTTGCTGAGACTGGTTGAAGCCTCCATTGTAAGGTCCTGAATGTAAGGTCCTGCTGCTCTCGTGCGGTGGACTGACAGCCTGTGTATTAATAATGATTCTCCACGTACAGACTTCTATCCCTCACAGCTCAGAAGGAATATGAATCAGGCGACTAATGAGAAAGCTGCCTTTTCCCTCCTGAGAGCAGACCAACCACTGGTCTCTTCACCCTGAGGGTTAAACCAAGTGGAATCTGACACAGCCATGGATGCAACAAAATCCATGTGGTCATTTGTGGTCGGCATGACGTTTTATCCATGAGTCCAGACACTAGTAAATTGCCTCGTCTCTGAAGACAGGCTGAACCCCCACTCTGCACTCCTCCAGCCCCCCTGGCTGGTCGAACTTCTCTCCATACTCAACAACTGTAACTGAATTGCTATTGTTAGCAGTCTTGAAGCTGTCATTTTCAGTAGAACAAAGGTTATTGCAACCGATTGATAAAAATTTCATTCACAGACAGCCGCTTTTATGTGGTGTACGGGGAGGAGAGATGATTTAAGATGCGTGTCCTGCCCCTGGCGTCCACTGGCACATCTCCTCCTGCCTCCTGTTTAAACTGAGTTCAAAATGATAATGAGAGCAGTGAGCAGCCAGCAGTCCGCCAATGCTCTGGTGAGCAAAGCAAGAGCCACTCAGGACTCCTCTGGGCCACTAATTGGAACCCTAAATCATTGTGTCACCTGTCACTCAAGTCAGAGTTTGGAAGGGAGAGTGTGGGAATCCATAGACTGACTCTGATCTCAAGCTTAGGGAGGGACAAGACTAGCGGAGGTGGGCTGTGCTCAGCCTTTAAAGCTGAGAAATTCAAATGACAGAGGGCTGCAGAATGCAGGGAAAGAGTACTCCGTGTCCTTTATCAGATCCGTTCCCCCTAATGCAATGGTAAGAGATTTAAAGGTCGCACCAGCATGGCTGCCAATATCCCATTGGTGTGCTTTTTAATATTAGTTTGTGAGTCAGTTGGAGTCTGTCGGGGATCCAGTGGTACACTGTCATTCCACTCCACGCTGTGGAATTTATTTGTTTGGTTCTTACATCCTACCACTGACTGCCACTTTTGCTCTGAGGAGGAAGGAGACAAACATATGCTTCTTCCAATACATATGCTGTCGCTGGCCACATTTGGAAATGCCATTACTATGAGGTTTACACTGCTCACCTTTTTGTGCAGGCACCCCACCCAACTAGTAGGACTCACTAATAGACAAGTAGACAAGACTTTTGAGCACTACATTGCCACACCCTGGAATTAAATCCTTCTTTGGAATCACTCTTATGTTTAAAAAATCCCTTCAACTTTCACCACGTTGGAACCACAGCTAAAGTTTATGTGTGTATATGTTTTTATATATGTATGTGTGTGTGAGTGTGTGTGTGTGTATATGTATATATACTATGTTATATATGTTATATTGATCTGTGTGTGTGTGTATAGACTGCATAATTGTAAACTATGGTGAAATACCTTGAGGCGATCAAGAGATCAAGAGTGGTCCTTCCTCTTGAACTTCAATTACCATCATGAATCCATTCAGTTTTACAGTTTCTTTCCCCTCATTCTGTACACAGATATGACTGGTCTAAAAAAGATGTTCAGTTAGCTATAGAGAAATGCTTTGAACCTTCCCTGTCCTTCCGTCTACATTTGTTCATACTATATTATTCCAATTTTAGATCTGCCAGAGTAAGCATTTATTGCCATGCTGTTTCTTTGCCTCATGACTTTGCATTATTTCTACGCAGGGTGAAGACTGTGCTACTGTGTGTCCCCCTGGTCTATATGGACCAAACTGCATATCCACCTGCTCCTGCCATAATCATGCATCCTGTTCTCCTGTCAATGGCTCCTGCATCTGCAGGGAAGGTAAAGCATAACTGACTCTGTGGTAGACTTCATTACAACTCCTGAGCTTTGCAAGATATCTACACTGAATGTAGGTGATCTGATGAGACAGAATCTTACATGGATGAACAACAATTTCCCACGTAAATAATAATGGTCTGACTTCTCTTGCATTCTGTATTTGAGAATGTGAGACTAGATGGTTGTTTTCTCATACATACTCCATCGCACACAGGCAACCTATTCTCTACTTGCTATATTTAATTTTACTGTTTTAATGAATGATGTACAACATGAAAAATTCCTAACATGATGTTTTCTTGAGGGGACATTTGGTGGAATCAGGGTTTCATTGCCATGTATATTGTTCAAAAATGAGACTTGGACGTACTATACTGGTAGTTCCCAATTTTTTTGGCTTTTAACATTTTAAAATGAAACATCTACTTGAGACTCTTCATTTTAGGTTATGACCTTAGTTAAGATTTGAGTTATGAGCAGTTCCTCCAATATTGATCTTTCCTTCTCAGATTGTTTTACCTGAGGGATTTTAAGAGGCCATTTGCACCAATTATGCAACGATAAAAGAATATAAAAAGGGAGTCCCGCTCAGGTCTGAGGTGAAGCCACAATCCATGAACTGCATCGTCCCTGGGTTGCTTCCAGCTTGGGACATTTGTTGCATGTCGTTCCCAGTCTCTTTCTCCTGTCTTTCTTTTCATCTCTGTACTTTCAACTATCTAATGTAGGCATTAAAAATTCGCCCCAAAATAATTCTAACAAGAAAACAGTCAATGTTAGGTTCTACTTATACATAGTGGCTAAATGCTAACACATCTTAGCCTACCGTGTTAGCATACACACATTTCCTAATCAGCCCTGATGGGAGTGACATTATTTTTGCAGGTATTTAGTCAAAAAGTTTTGGACCGTAAAAATTTTGACCATAGGATTGTGCTAGAGGAAAGGTTGTGGTGTCCTCAAACAAGAATGTTCTTGGCAACCAAACAAATAGTTGTTGAGACATTACACTCAGAACCACAAATGTCAACCTTGTGTTGGTGCAAGGGGAAATATTCAAGGTATCACCAAAGTCAATAGGTCCCCAGACCTGTGCAAAATTTAATCTTAATCCATCAAGTAGTTAATGAGATATTTCAGTCTGAACCAAAGTGATGGACTGACTAAATGATAAATGAACAACTTTGCCATCCCTAGAGCCTTGCATGGCAACAAATAAACAGGAATTTTGCTATTTAGGAATTATTTTCTTATCCCTCGACTCTTATCCCATCAGTCGACCCCTAAAATTTATCTTGAGGTTTTGAATCCCCAGGTTAGGAGTCACTGTACTATACAATTAAAAAAATATATATTAACTGTAATACAGTGTAGCTGTATCCATAAAACTTTGTTTATATAAAAGTTTGATGTGTCTCTGCTTTCTCTTAAACCAGGATGGCAGGGAGTGGACTGCTCCATCCTCTGCTCAAGTGGTACGTGGGGTCTGGGCTGTAATCAAACATGCTTATGCAGCAATGGAGCTGCCTGTGACCCTATGGATGGCACCTGCACATGTTCTCCAGGGTGGAGGGGTGAGCACTGCGACGAGTCCTGTCCTGTAAGTTTGTCTTATAACCGAGACGGTGCTGCCATGAACCCTTTGGGTCTTGTATCATGCTTTGAAATTTTAAAAGAGCTGTTTTTTATTGTTGTCAGGATGGCACCTATGGATTGGAGTGTCGTGAGCGCTGTGACTGTACCCATGCTAATGGCTGTGACTCAGTGAGTGGCTACTGCCGCTGCTACCCCGGCTGGACAGGTTAGTACTAATTTTTTTAAAAGAAGAATCAGAGCAACCTGACATTAGGAGCAGAAATAATCTCTGAAATCTAAACGGTATTATTTATCTTCATCAGCTGAAATTCAAAGACATCTGACGGTCTACAGATGTACTTATTTACCCAAATGTTAAACTATACTGGGGCATTTATGGTTTGTGTTATACAGCATGTTTACAGAATGTCTAAGCAGTGTTTTGTTAATTAAATGTTCAGTTTGTTTTGCCACTGAGCCAGCATGGTATGTGAATGAGAGATGTTGAGAATCGTGCTCCAAATTAATTCTCTTGGCTGACACAGTGAATACTGGTATGCAATCATGCTTATATTGCATCCATTATTGGTTATACACATCTGAAGTGACTCACCCGATAAATATTTGGAGACTAAATCAAATTATTGGCCTTGAATGCACACAGCCTATATTTTTATTTTTGGCTCTGTTCATTATTTCAAACTTCCAGGTTTATGTGAAATTCAAACAACTGCCACATTTATTAATCAGAGAATTCACTCTTTGCTGGAACTCTGATCCCCTTTAGACCCAAATTCTCAGTTTTGCGTGAACATATGTCTGCCTTAATTTCAAACATTTGCTTAGAGGGAAAGAGGAAGAGGTAGGAAAGTGTGAATGCCACAGCAAGGGTAAGGATCATTATGCTCAAGAACGAAGCATCGCATCTGAATGTCAAATACGGGGGGCTAGGTAAGGACCTGGTCTCTGAGCCTGGATCTAGAGGTGCAGTCAGGGAGGGAATAGATTCAGCAGGAAAGGTCAAGCTTGCGAGCTCTCAGCAGCCCACTCCATTCAGCCTCCTGAGCTTAAGGCATTTATTCTGGGAAACAATGTGGGTTTTATTATCTGCAAGAACGGTGCTGGCAAAACGGGCCTCTCATGCTCTGAATCCTGCACAGGTCGGGACCATCTGTCAGCCTTAATTGAGTCACTGGGGTGCAGGGCTGGGGGCAATCTGCAGCCCAGTGGGCCAGACAAACACACACACACACATATACAGCACATACATAGTTGAATTGTCGAGGCTTGACAGTGGGCTCTCTGAAGGAAGGAGTACCTAGAGAGACGACAATATGGGATTCATCACAGGACTAAATCAGGGATAGAATAAAGTGGCTCTTTACAGAAACACTATAGCTATCCTTTAGCTGTAAACTCATATTACTGTGTGTGCTAACCCCAGAGCTGGTATGGCATTCTACTTTTCTGTCACTTGCTGTTTGTTTTATTGTGTAGTTAGTGTCAAGAAGCTTGACTCTAGGAGTGTGTGCGGTTAAGTGGCTAAGCTGCCTATGACCCACACAGCTGTTGCCGGACTGTCGTAAGCCTGACATCAGCCAACAAAGATTTAAAGGAGTGTTCTGTGACTAGAAACTGGATGCAGGGACTTCATACCAGTGCATGTTAAATAGGACTTCACCTTTTATTCTGAAGTTATTCTAGTTCATGTCATAGAGCAGGTAATGTGAATGTGTGTTTACATGCACTGAGAAAGAAAGAGAGAGAGAGCTAAAGAGGGAGAGAGACGTTTGCTGTGCTCTGTTCACTCTGTACAAATTGGATAGTGGGACCTCTGGCACTTCTCAGTGAAAAGCCTCCTTTGAAGAGACTTCAGTTCTGGCTTCTCTCATGCTTTCTTCTTCTCTCTCACTAGGCATCCAAAGCCCCTCTGTTTGTCACCATTAGACTGAAAAGTGTGATGCTCTGTCCGCATTCATTTTCTGACAGTAAAGGCAGTTGCTGTTTTTTCTGCCCGGCTTAGCAGAACCTCAAACATACTTGCACAAGCCTTGCCCTCCTTTTGATGTCCATGGCTGGGCTTCTGACTAAATCACTGGTACCATGCCCCCTCCTCATCAGCACTAACGTTTCCTCTCCGTTACCCCTTCATTCCATCCCTAAGGCACCATGGTTACTGTATAACATTAGTCCCCAGAGTTTAGTCCAGGTTTACTTCAAAGGTACTGCACTAATGCTGCTTTAATGGCCACACCATTCAAAGATATTCTCAGTCAAAGAAAATTTAAAATGAGGTTTCGAACTAAGGGCTGGCGCTTGAAAAGTTGCTGAGTTTGTGCGTGTGTGTGACTTTGTGACTTTGCATGTGCGTGTGCAATTGTCTGTTTGTTTGCAGTGATATGTTTAACCTTATGAACCTGTGTGCATGTACAGAACAGTAAGTGTGACTTTGCCCCCTCTTAGTTTTTTTGAAATCATGGGTAAGGCTGAGAAAAAAACGTGCTGCACCAGCAGATGTGTGAAGGCATTCATGTGCACAGTAAAAGCTCTATAAGGATGCAATGTTTTGCATTTGCTGTTTTGGAGCTGCACCAAAAGCACAGTGACACTTCCAGACTGTGCTCTCGTAGCCTGAGTACTTCCCTTCGGCTCTGTACACTACCCCGACTCTGCTGAAAGAGAATGGGAGACAAGCTTGGCCTCTCTTGAGACACAACCCTGTTAATCAACACAGTGCACTGGCAGGGAGCCTCATTCAGATCAAAAATAAAATACATTTGGAAAGGAGAAACAGAGTCTGAAAGGGTGGGCTGAACTGAAAAAAAAACACACACTCCAAACGGCATCTTCTTCATTCAGGGCTAAAATCTATTCAGGATCCATGCTGGGTGAATATCCCTCCACTCATCCACTGTGATCAGTGAATGCTGTCCTTTGATGATGTGTTTTTACAGATGGCAGGCTATCTAGAATATTTCAGCATACGAGTCTTTGCCTGTTTAGTGTGCATTCACTGAATATTCGTCATTGTAATGTGCCTGCAGGAATCCACTGTGATAATGTGTGCCCACAAGGCTTCTGGGGACCCAACTGTTCAGTCAGCTGCTCCTGTCAGAATGGAGGATCCTGTTCTCCAGAGGATGGCACATGTGTGTGCGCACCTGGATACAGAGGGACCTCCTGCAAAAGAAGTGAGCCTCCTTCCTTTTCTCAAGGCTACCCATCTTCTATCCGAGAAATAAGGGCACGAGACTCAGAGAGCGACACATTAACAAACTCCATCACAGAACTGACCTTGCTTTGATCTTTGAAGAATTGTTGGAGGGTGAGCCCAGCAGAGAAGAAGCACTTAGTTGTTGGTCATAACTGCTAGAGTGTAAACTCTTCATCACTGCTATCACTTAATCACAGTGTCTCTTCCCCCGCAGCAAGCCCCCAGACACACACACACATAAAAACACATGCACACACTTCACCCCCCTACCCCTGTCCTCAACAACCACCTCTCAATGGGAGACTCACAGTCCTCACCCAAGACTCATCAGAGGGCGTGCTCACTGGGAGTACTGGCTCTGGTTTTTGAATGGGGTCTGTCAGAAGCTGCTCTTAAGTGATGAGCTCACTGATTGGGAGTGAAATTCAAGATTACAAACCTGTAAACATCAGTTGGAGTGGAATGTAAAAGAGAGACTTAAGCAAGCTGTGTGTGTGTGTGTGTGTGTGTGTGTGTGTGTGTGTGTGTGTGTGTGTGTGTGTGTGTGTGCATGCGTGCGTGCGTGCGTGCATCCTTGCATGTGTGTGTGTGCGCACGTGCATCCGTGCGTCTGTGCATGTGTGTGTGTGTGTGTGTCTACCAGTTTCAGTTATAGAAAGTACGAAGTGAGGATATTTTGGAAAAGGAAGAACATTTTGGCCAGTCCTCAATTTTATTCACATCTCCGAAGGGCTGTTTGAGATTTAAGACTTGGTTTTAAGGTTCAGGTTAGAATTGGGCTTACGTTTACGTTAAGGTAAGGGGCTAGTAAATGTATTATGTCAATTAATGTCCTCACAAAGATAGAAGTACACATTTGTGTGTACATGTTTATGAGAGGAAATGATTGCTCCTCAGAATTCAATGTTTACCGAGAGATAATTTTCCTGTCAGGTGAAAACCTCATAACTGCAGTTTTGCTGTTTTCCCTTTTGAAACTTTAATTGAAGGATTAAATGCTTCTCCAGAGGCTGAGAAAGGTGTATCACACCTGCTGCTTTAAATAAAATCACAACCCTTGGGTAAACTTACTATTGAATAGTTGTCAAACGACAACCATGGATGTTTCTTTCAGTTCCTAAAAGGTCTCTGTTTATGAAATAACTGATCATCTCCTGAGCATTTTGATATTGGAGTAGGATTTTTAAATAACTGTGTGAAAATAGGAACATAACATGGATTTTCTTAGGCTCTTGCTGCACTGAAATGAAAATGTGTTTTAATATATATTACAGTCTCCTATAATGGTTGCAAAGTCAGTTAAAACTCTCCATAAAAAGTTGATGTAATTATCTTTATACCACCTTTTGATTAACTCTTAACAGTTCACATTCTTTGATAAAAATCCACATTATTTACAGCCGGCTGTGTGTCCCCTGACATTTATAGAGTTGCTCTGTTCTCTCCCTGCCTTTGCTGTCCCATCTAGTTTTTTCTGCTTTAATTCTCCGCCTTGATTTTCTGTACTCCCTTGATCACTCTTGTCATGCCCTGTTTCATTATTATATACCTCTTGTTCCATCCAACTCTGTCGACTGATTCTGCTCTCATGCCACGCTCTGCCGGCTGCAGTCTGTTCTCCGGGCTTCTACGGACACCGCTGCAGCCAGTCGTGTCCACAGTGTGTCCACAGCACTGGGCCTTGCCATCATATCACGGGCCACTGTGAGTGTCTGTCCGGCTTCTCTGGCTCTCTGTGCAACCAAGGCAAGTAGCCTTCTGTGTCCCTTTGACCTTTCTCTGCTCTTTCACAAGTTCATTCACTGTGAAGTTTTACTCTTTCTTTTCTACTGAATAATATAAGTAGTTTTTAACTGGTAATGGGGCTTAGTAACATGTCAGTAAACCCTTCCTGTCACAGCACTTTGTGAGAACAACTATACATAATCTTATAGTCCTTGCTGTGCTCACCTGCTCTAATAAAATCAGTGGATGACCTGCTGCCTCTCCCACTTGCGTCTTAGCCTTGAAACTTTGAATAATGGCTATTATCAGTGCAATCCAGAACATAAAAAAAAAAAAAATCAACCTTCAACAGGAGCCTGAATATTGCTAATACTCAATTTTTCAGACAAAGGATATGTCAAGTAAAGGTTTCTCTCCCTTTTCACAACTCTGTAAAGTGCATCTAAATTGGTTTTCACAAATACATGGAGACAAAGACATAACAAGTGTGCATGTCTTTTTCCTCTGGTTAGATTTAATTTCAAGGCAACCAGGCAAACCTTTCTTTGTAAACTGCCTCTGTGATGTTGTTTTAATCACATAGCAAGATGTTGTTGACAGAAAACATAAAAAGTACTTTCTTATAGCTCTTTACTTTAGCCCTCATTGTGTTTTATTAGAATGTTACACTTTTAGAGGCCAACTTGCATTTTAAATGGAAAATATGTCGACAGTTCCATTTTAAAAGATTTTTAATAATCATATAATGTGGTGATATCATGAATGTTTCACTTATAAATAGTAATACGAGTGTTTCCTTAATGTTTTAGTCAGTGCTCTTGTAGTATATCAGGCATATTTAAGCTAAGAACATTTAAACTGAAACGTAAACAGATTAGAGGTAAAAATTCAATTACATGTAAAAATCCTTGTGTAACAAAAAAAAAAAAAAATAGAGGAGATAGGTCAAAAAGTTTTATTTTTCGTTTCAAAATTCAGAGTAGTAGCATAGGTTTTTTTGTGGCTGTCATCATTCATTTATATAATAGGCCAAGTATATATCAGTGTGTAAAGATCTAATAAATGGTCTTTAATACACTGTAATGTGGTTGTATGCAGGTAATAGTGTTTGTTAATGTAGTTGTCAGCAACTCTTGTGAGACGCCGTTAATTGGGCACTGGTGTAAAAACTGATAGTGAATGACAATAAAGCAACGCAAACCTTACATTCTGATATTTTGTAAAAATATGGAATAAGCCTTCACGGGAGAAATTATAATCGTTGGCAAATGCTGTATATCAATATGCACTTAAAATTTCCATATGGATGCATAAAACTACATGATGGTTTTATGGTTTTATGGTTATAAAATGTTCATTTTGCATAAAAATGCTAAGTATGGGGACTTAAAGCCTTTAAATTGATCTAATATTGACTTGTGTGACCAAAGGTACTGTATTTTTCAGCGGTTCTTCTTTGGCCACAAAGTACAAAAAAAAAAAAAAAGAATCTGCTCTTCATCACTATGTTGAGGAAAGATGCAATGTCCTGTAGATTTTACATCTAATAATTTACCTTTTTTTAATTTAAATTACAGAAAGGCATTGGGAAATTTTTGAATTCTCTTTCATGACTTTGAGCAATGTCTTACAAATAAAAGTTTAATAGGTTAGCTGAAGGAAGAGGAAAAAGAAATAACGAGAGCCAGTTCTAATTTGTCTTAACTATAATTACTGGTGAGTAGGCGTTACGCCACAAGGGATGAAGGTGGCCAGCAACAGGCACACTCTCCTCTTGTTGAGCCCCGTTAGCGTCCTCACTTGTCCTCTGTCCAGCACATAAAGTCTCGGCCTAATGAAGCTCTCCTGGTGTGTTGAGGCTTGAATCCCCAGAAGCAGCAGTATGGGGGAGCCAACCTCATGGCCTAATGACAACCTGCTTGAAGGAGCTTGAAAGGGCTCTCAAGAAGAGGGGAAAGTCAGTTGAAATGTAATCATTAAAATCACCCCACATGAAAATGAGTTAGACCCATCTCTTTCACAGCCAGCTACCTTATCTGATATTTCTAACGCTGGGCTATTCTCTTTATACGAGACCTTTGATGTATCTGCTGGTGCTGCAGCTCCCTGATCCTGATGGTTAGATACACCTTGGTTCAATTTGTCCCACGGTCCAACAAGAAAACACAATGGAGGTTTCATTGGAAATGACATCTTTTATTGAAGCGTGCCAGAGAGCATTGAAATATTAATTTCATAAAAAATGTATACAGTGGTCTGTGTACAAGGTCTATTTTAATTCTGTGGCACATCACTCATTCCACTCTAGTGAGTGGAAATGGGGCGGCTGTGCCACATGAGGCAGTGATTGACTCCTCCTTTTGTCTAAACAGATCACTTCACTTCATGTCCACTCACACAGAGCAATCTCATCCATTAGAGAACTATGTTTACACAACCTTTCAAAGTATGAGTTTGTTTGTATAAATGTACTCAGAATAATGTGTCCAAGTTTGATGTCATTATGTAAATGGATTTTAGTAATCTTTGCATTTGGGTGATAATATGCAGATCAGGGTGGTTTTGTTAAGTGATGTTTTTTTTTTTTTTTTACATTTTTTCATATATTGTAGTGTGTCCAAGCGGCAGGTATGGGAGGGCCTGCGCTGAGATCTGCCTCTGCACCAACAATGGCACCTGCAACCCTATCGATGGCTCCTGCCAGTGCTTTCCCGGCTGGATAGGGGAGGATTGCTCTCACGGTATGGCTTCTCTTCTTCGTCCTCTGTTTGATTTGCTTACCCCCCCCCACCCTCCCCATTGTCTGTCTCCACTCCTAATTTCTTCCCCTCACCTATCTTCATAGACATTAATCATTTTCATGGCCCTACACATTCCAAGAACTACCCTCAGCCCCAGCTGATGTAAAACACATAGCTTGCTTAAATGATTGTTGTAATACATTATGCTCTTTGATTAGCAGCACTGTAGGCCAAAGATCATTAGCAAAGCTTTGAGCTATCATGCCGTGGGAAATTGATATGTGGCTTTTTATTGCATTAACTACTTAAAGTAAAAATAACTTATGATCAGATTGATGTCACATTACCAGTGCTAAACTTAGGGCTATTCAACCTGACACCAATGTCTGCTTATATAACACATATTATGGGCTTCTGGAGTGCAAAGATCATGCTGGATTTTCTTCAAGGATTTGTAGAAAGTATACTGTGGAATTATGTATGGGGTGTTGTACGTGTGTGTGGAGAAAAGCTCGGCGCTTGCTGAAAAACGTATGTACGTCATGTACGCATGCATATTACATGGAGTTTGCATGGGAGAGTGTGTGACCACGAGCTTGACTGTTTCTCTGGCGTCTGCAGCCTGTCCCTCTGGGCACTGGGGCCCTGATTGTCTCAACTCGTGTAACTGTCACAACGGAGCCCAGTGCAGTCCCTACGATGGGGAGTGCAGGTGCAGCCCTGGCTGGAACGGACTCTACTGCACACAGCGTGAGTCCCTCACACCCAGATAGTAGGCACACACTGTCATCTACTGGTGGTCAAACAGAACTGCAGCAGATGACAAACGAGACAACTGGGCAACTGGTTGATAGTAGTTTTTCATTTACAAGGTTTTTTTAGAGAGCGCAACGTTAAAATAAAATGGTCACTTCATTACTTTGCTTATTATACATTCTAGTCATTCACACAGGGATAATGCAGATCATCAACATCAGTCCGTTAATTTGAATTCCATTATCTATCGCCCCAAGGATTTATTCGGTCCTTTTTGTGGCGCAATGCTCCTACTATTGTGGATGGAAATAGCATTTGTTTTAACTTTTTTTCTCTTTTTATCTTACATAAATTCTTTCTATTTCCAGTTGTCTTGTACTTTATCTCCATCTCTATGTTATGTTAACAGGATAAATGCATTTTCTGCTGAAGCAGGAAATGTATCATTTCCATACATTGTCATTGTCCCTTATTGAGTATGCTGCAAAGACATTGAATGATATTGATTTTCCTGTTACCTTGCAATATGACCTTGACTCTTTACATTGTCTTCCCCTCTCTTTTTTTTCTCCAACCCCTCCCACCACAACATTTTATATATCTTCATCCCAGGCTGTCCTTCAGGGTTCTATGGCAGGGATTGCTCGGAGGTGTGTCGCTGCCAAAACGGCGCAGACTGTGACCACGTCACTGGCCAGTGTGCATGCCGAACAGGCTTCATTGGGACGAGCTGTGAGCAGAGTTGAGTAGGCCCTGCACATTTTAGCTTTGAGCAAAAATTGCCCTGTGGATAAGTGTGGTTATGTGTATGTGTTCTATAAACACTTTGGCTCCCACTCTCTAAGTGCTTTAATTTTGATGGATTTAGTAATGTACCTCTTTCCCATGCAGAGTGTCCTGCTGGTACGTTTGGATATGGTTGCCAGCAGCTATGTGAGTGCCTGAACAATGCTACCTGTGACTATGTGACTGGAACATGCTACTGCAGTCCTGGATACAAAGGCATCCGTTGTGATCAAGGTGAGAGATGATCGACATGATTGAGACTCTCCACTATATTATCACTCAGATGCAGATGTGAATACAGTATTTAAACAACCCATTTTCTGTGTTTTCTCTGTAGCAGCTCTGATGATGGAGGAGCTGAACCCATACACCAAGATTAGCCCAGCACGAGGCTCAGAGCGCCAGTCGGCAGGGGCTGTCATGGGCATCATCTTCCTCCTCCTCATCATCATGGCTATGCTCAGTCTGTTTGTATGGTACAGACAGAGGCAGAGGGACAAAGGCCATGAGATACAGCCTAGTGTGTCCTACACACAGGCAATGCACATCACCAACACTGACTACTCCCTGTCTGGTAAGATATATTAGAGACTTGCCTTTTCTGACTAAATAATGCACAAACATCTGTACACAAATTAAATATATATATTTTTTATGATGTTGATTTTTTTGTGCGCAAAAACAAACATACATGTTAAAATCTCCATACTTGTCAATTGTTTGAAGATGGTAGTCAAAAAATATTTATGCAAAAATGCATACATTTAGTATTCAATCTTCTAAACCTGTTGTTTGAACCCTCAGATTGTGGCAGCACTGTAGCAATGAGGACCAGTGCTGCAGAGGTCAATCAGAGCCAGAGTAGCAGCAGTGGCCAGTGCTTCTCCAACCCCAGCTACCACACTGTAGCCCAGTGTAATGTTGTCTCAACCATTTCCAGCAAACTGGACGGCACCATGACCCTCAAAGTATGACCACTCCCCATGTGTATTTCCATAAAACGTAATTTCCCAGTAACATACCACAGTATAAAGGAAGCCTAATTGTGCTCTCCCTTCCACAGACAAACACCCTGAAGAGCAGAAATGGCTCAGATTGGAGAGCCTACTGCAACCTTAATGACCTAGGTTGGTTTTCCTCTCTCTTTTCATGACACCCCACATTTACCCCTGAAATCGGGCTTTGTAGGATTGTTGCTTCAAGGGCAAAAAAACACATGTGTCATTAGTGCAAACCGTTATTGGCACAAGCCTGGACCTAGCTTCCCTGCTGTGAATGAAGATGAACCAGGGCTTTCTTGTTAGACGTAACCTTTACTCTGATTTTGATAAGATATGCGGGTGGGATGGAGGAATCAGTGGTGCAGCAGTGAATCGGGGTCACTGTGAGCTCATTAGCCCTCTTTCACTTCCCCAGTTGGACATTTCTCTGTGATGGACTAAGACTGGGTCAAATAGTGCACTCCCAGTCTATGGATAATAGAAGACTAAGTGCGATAGTGAAATTACTTGACATCTTAAATCTCTGGTTTATTATCTATGTTATCTGGCTGTATCTCAACACTTTACTTTACCCCTACCCCTACCCCTCACCTCACCAATTTAGCACTTTTATGCAGTATATAAATGTTTATTAAATAGTTTGAAACACAATTTCGCTGTAAGCAGATAAGTGTTTATTTGTGTTTGTCAACAACTGTAACTGCTTCTGTGGACACCCATCTGGTGTAGTAAAACACAGTTGTAATAATATAAAATCTGGAGTTATATTTGTTGACAACTACCGTGCATTTATAGGCAATTAAAAAATTCCTTTGTACAATGACATTATTATGCGTTATAAACTTATATTCAGTGTTCCTGTAGTGTTTATAGATGCTAAATAGGAGGGGGGGTGGGGGTTAGATTTATGCTTTACCATGATTATACATTAAATACATAGATCATGCTCATAGTCTCTGGGTTAGTGGTGGTGCAAAATGAAAAAGATTGCAAAACTGTACTGCTATGAAAACTATGCTTATGCACTGATTACAGGCTCATTACTGCCAAGTGGCTTACAAAAATCAAAATATCCACAATTTATGCTTTATGCTTGACTTAAAAGTCAGATACTTGCACAATGATCTGCACACTCCAGTTTGTGCTAAAGCATACAGCACCTCAATCATAAGGACAAGTCCCTTTCAAAAAAGTTGTGCATGTTCATGCTGATGTATTGATGTAATAAACTGACGATGCCTTAAACAGACTTGCCTTCTATTTATGTTTTTTTGTTTGGCAAATATCCCATCATGACCACAGTTAATTATATAAGCCCTTGGGGAATGTGATGACAAGCCGGCGAAACATTCAGTGATGCCTCACATTCACATTCCTCATATTCCTCCAACAAACTAACATGTACTGCATTGTTCCTTAATGAGATGTTTCCTGTCAACCTTCACACGCCGGGGGACTTCGTATGTGATGTCTGACTTTCATGTTTTGACATTTGTTACAGATGTTCAACAGGGGGAGACGCAGACACAGAGAGGATCGAGAAAAGGTAAATAATGAATTCGTAACAACAGCGCACGTGTTCTGCATGTGTGTTTGTGTGCACACGGATACTGCGTGTGGAATCCCGTTAAGCTTCACCGGCACAAATATTGTAAAATCCTTTTATGCTCAGCAGCCCATGTATCACTTTCCTTATTTGGTTTCTATTCCCCTCCAATAGTACTATTTCTGGGACCCAAAATCCCATGTCCTTATATGCTCTATGATTTATATGAAAACTCCCCGCACTCTGGACAAGATCATGGTGGGCAGAGGTTTTGTTCTGATGGTAATTGCTCTCTATGGCTCAGTGCCCGATGCGTCACTTTTTCTCCCAGCATTTGGTGGTGAATATGAGGGACCCAGGGGTGTGAAGAGTGGTCTGAAGGAGCTTTCACTGCAGTCTCTAATGAGGCCTCTTATCAGGCTGATGAGACTGTTATGGATGACATGAGCCCTCCACTTTCTCCCCTTTGTACTCTGATTACTATATACCGCCATTAGTCACCTGTCAGAGACAAAAGAAGTATAACTCCTTCAATGATTTTTATTGCCATTTTCCAGGACACACTCTGATGTCTATTTAAATTTTCAGTTGTAATATCAGTCTAGCCTTAATACCACTGCTGTATGTAAGTGACCATCTCTAGATCTCTGCTGATACTGAATATGTCCTTGTCTCATGGCCATAGCAGATTACATCAAGGGCTCCATGTGCAGCAACAGCTCCTGCTCCCTGAATAGCGAGAATCCATATGCCACCATTAGAGACCCACCAGGGCTGGCTTGCAAGCATACGGAGAGCAGCTATGTGGAGATGAAGTCCCCCTCCCACCGTGAAGTGCCCTTTGGAGGCACTGCCACACTCCTGGGCAGTGCAAGCAGGAATGTCTATGATGTTGGTGAGTGTGTTGTTTCTCTGATGTACGGAGCCCAGCAGGGTCCGGCAACTTATGGCCTCTCCGGTCACGTCCCATGCAGTGAGCCTATACAGATTTTGTAAGCCTTGATAACAGGAAGTGTGAGCTGCATCTCTATTGCATGCACCTTTCCTTTCTCCTTTTTCATCAGCCTGTGCCTGCCTCTCTTCAGCCTCATTGAGTCTCACGTACCTCTCCTGTCTTTTTCTTTCCCTCTCTGCCTAAACCATCACAGAGCCAACGGTGAGTGTCATGCAGGGACCCAATGGAATGGCCACCGGCTTCTCCCAGAGCCCCTACGACCTTCCCTGCAGCAGCCACATCCCCAGTCACTATGACATACTGCCCATGCGTCACAGCCCCACACACACAACCCCACCACCCCCAGAAAGCCCCAGCTCCCTGCTCTAGAGGGTCCACCTTCCGCCTGGCCCTAACAGCGTGCCAGCATCGGGGAAACATTCGGCCAATTTCGACCAGTCCCCGTCTCTCTCTCTCTCTCTCTCTCTCTCTCTCTCTCTCTCTCTCTCTCTCTCTCTCTCTCTCTCACTCCGTTTGATTTAGATACTGAGATGTTGAGATGAAGGGACAGCCACAGCTCCTCTGGACCCTGTTCTCTCTGGCTCCCTCACTCACATTCTTTCTGTGGCTCTGGAGGAGGGAGGGGAGGAAAGAGTGTCCCACACACCAGCGAACCATTCGTCCATTTTATTTTCTCATTGAACTGATCACTCAAACTGCAGCCCGGCCTCTTTATGGACCTCCTGAAGTGGAATTTAATGGTTCCAAACAGCTCTAAGGGCGGCATACATGGATTGTTTGGACAGATTATTTACAGGGAGAGAGCTATACTTACACTCATTTTTAGCCCATGGTATAGGTTTACTATTCAAGGGCAGCCAAGTGTTTATAATATCCCCCAAAGAGAAGTGATTTCCTTCACAGGAAGGAAGATATAGCAACCTTGACCATGTCAATGCAGACATAGATTTATTACATAGAGACAACAGAGTTTGTGGTTCGTCACTGCGTGCAGCAGCTGCAGATCACAGTGCAGCTGACATGAAGTGATTAGAATAATCTACTCTAAAGTAAAGAAATGTTCAGTGATATAGGAGAGAACGCCCTGTTCTATACGTTATACACTGAGACCTAGCTAAGAGTGAACCAAGTCTGATAAAGCATGGATAAATAGTAAAATATTGTATTGGTCCTTTATTAATTCTAACTCTTTAATGATCAGACAGTTAATACTAATGTAATCTCTGTCTGTAACTTGATAACTTCTTTTCACAGTGTAAATTAGGCCCAGTGTACCTGGAGATGTATTCAGGTCACCAGTGTTCATGCACTTTTTGCATTACTGAGTTAAACACACACAGTAGGTCTAAAGTTTGGATTTTTTTCTCCACACTAATGAAGTGATCAGATCTTGTGTTGTTTTCTATGTGAAAGCATTTTTCTTGCAAATGTCTTACTTTACATTTTTGAAATATTGGGTGTTAAGAAGGGATTGCTTTGACCTTTTATGTTTTGTATTTATAAAGCTAATTGTTTTTCCTTATTAATTTATATTAGTGATGGTGAATCTTTATCAATGTGACACTAGAATTAAAAAAGAGGAGCATGATCAGATAATGGATACCTACTGATGTAGATAACACATAATTTATCTTCTTGTGAGATGATCAGTGTCATTTTGTGAATCGTTTTTGAAGTTACTTAAAATGTTCTTTCTCTCTCTCTCTCTGTCAGACTGTAAATTTAAAATAAGGTTTCATCCGACCGATTCTAGACCCACAAATACCCTTTGCAGTATTTACGAAGGGAACCATATGTAAAAAGTCCATTTTAAAAAATGTTTTATGTTTGTATCAGGCTAAATAACTTAATTATTGAACTGAGTTTATTGATTCACTATGTGAATTCCATTTCACCCTCTGTAGAAGCAATAACATGTTGACAATCGATGCCCAGACAGCGTTTCATTAGTGCTGGACATTATCTTGACCATCTTTAAACCAGTGTGGTGACAGTGGATCATATTTTACGTGACTGTTTTTGCTCTGAGGAAGGTTTTTCCAGTTGCTGTCATATCAATGCTGCTTGTTGTTTTGGTACATAAATTTCAAATTAAAAGCCTACTCTGCCTCTGGAAACCTGTTTCAGTCGGGTTAATAGCCTGTAGCGATAGAAGATGAATTTAATGAACTTACTTCTCATGTCAAGTGATAGACAGGACATGTCTCTCTTCATCCGTAGCTCTGACTATTGAAATGTCATGACAATGAATGTTGACAGGTCTGTTTGATGCTGGTGAAAGAAGGATCCCACTCTAACGAATAAGAAATGTTATTCACGTCTGTAATTGAATGCTTATAGTTTCTGACCCACTTCTACCTGATCTGCAAAGTGTTAAAATCTTTTGAGTCTAGAGTCTGTGGGTGAGGAAAATCATGGTCACACATTTTTCTTTATAAACCTCTGCCAGATTCATGTATGGGGTCTTTTTTGTCAAAGAGCTCTCATATTAAATTGGCTTTTCAAAGAGGTGACAACTACACGATTTAAAACGTCATAGGCTTCAGGTTTCTGTAGAGCTTTTGATTTGAACAGAACTTCATTATTTTAGAGGTATATGAGGCTTTTCTATTAAGAAGCAACCTTATATTTCTCAACATTTTAACAGAAAGAGTCGAAGTCCCACACACAGTCAGTACCAACAATGAAGCATTTCTAATAAAGTTAGCGCTGACACAGTGTGGGAATTAACCACATTCCCGATCTGTATGCCAGGCTAAAAAACATATCTCTTTCACCTCTGACAACAGCTGATTTAATGTGTTTAAAGGCTTATCACTTTGTAATATTCACAGACAGAAGTTTATAACTCTAGGCAGTTATCATAACGATTGTGAGTTAATCAGTGGAATCAATAGAAATACAGCATTAGAGTTACACAAAGAATGTGAACTTGTGTGTAAAACATCCATTCAAATGGCTGAGACAGGTGTGTCGATGGGAACGTAGCCCAACACATTCACAGCACTGTAACAAACACCCAACATTGATGTCACAGGGTCCTGGAATACACCTCTTATGTATTGATGAACACTAGTAATGAACCACTAGTGGTCAGCAAAGATTTTTAGGGGATGTTAAGATGCTCTTTTATTTCCCCATATACCTGTCTACCAGGTTTGCATTAGACAAAACTTTTGAATATTAAGCAGTTTAAAATCATCAATAGAGCCTGAGTGGTTTTAAGAGGCAAATAAATCTAAATATCAATATATCAGCCAATATTATCTATATTTATACAAAAGTACAAAAGTCTGAGACCACATTGAACATTAAATGTTTTCACATTAACCTGGAAATAATGAGAAAGTCCAAGGAATCAGAAACAACTAAAAACACGAGAAGTTACATTATGAAGAAGAGAAGATTTTGCACTGTCTTCAGGACTGCAATCAAATTTAAGCAAATTTGGGGGATTGAACAATTTTGTACTAAAAGCAATATTTTTTGAGTTGTATGTATATATTGAGTTGTATGTTCAAATGACACTCAGGTGGATTTGATCTACTCATCAGATGCTCATTCAAGTACCTCCTCCAGTGTTCACCTGTTATAAGTAAGGCTGCGCCTCAAGTTTCCAGCAGATCATTGTTTAATAAGCAGCATCATGATGGTGGGAAAATGGCTTTTGAACTAAGAGTGCTAGAAGTCAAATTGTTCTTCTGAGCATCTAATCATGGCCAGACTAAAGGTTTCTAGGGGGACAGTGCATGGAACTCTCAAACACTTTGCATGAACTGGATCCATTGGAATCACTATGAGGAGCACAATGAGGCAGAACTAAAATTTACCACACTATCAGAAGATCAATACATCAAGTTTAGTTCCCTGAGAGATAGAAAAGGAACTTCATCACAGATACAGAATTGGTTAAATAAACAAAGCAAGACTCCAATCAGCAAGAGTACTGTCAGAAGAAGGCTCTGTTGTAGTGGCCTCAGAGGACGTGCAATAGTTTCTAAACCACTTCTCAGGAGGGTAAACAAGGCCAAATGCTTAGAAAGGGCCAGGAAATACTCGCAATTCACAGTGGATGACTGGAAAGAAGTCCTATTTACTGATGAATCCAGGTTTGAGATTTATGTTGGTAACAGAAGGGTGTAAGTAAGGAGACAAATAGGAGGGAGAATGACACTGCAGTGTATCAAACTGACAGTGAAACATGGTGGAAATATTTCAGTTTGTGGGTGTTTTGCCTACTCTGTAGCTGGACACCTGCTCTGAATTGACTAAACCCAGACCAAGAAAAAGTACCCCTCCGTTTTCTGGTATGTATCTTTGTGGAGAAGGACTCATACTGCAGCAGGATGATGGCGCCCAAACACTCCTCCAAAGCTTTGCATGAAATATTTGAAGACCTGAGAAAACCAAGGAGTCCTGACTGTTATGGACTTTCCTCCACAGCCACCTGACCTCAGCACCAATGAACATTTATGGGGACACTAGAAGAATGAGGAAGGAGCATTGGACAAACAATTTGATGACCCCATGTCTAAATTACCCCAAACATCTTTTCCCGTATTATTTTCTATAACAAAAAGTTTTCATCAGCAAATAACAGGCAACGTATACACTGCCAATACCAGTGTATCTATGATAGGCCAATATCGGTCGACCATTATATCTGTTGAGCTCTAATCGTTAATATGAATTAGACTGTGTACTATGCAAATATAAATTTAACTGAATATGTTCAGAGTGTGGCATTTGAACGTAGTTTCACATCATATGCATTGTCTTGCATCAAACATTCAAAAGTACTTCAAGTTAAGTATTACAGTATGTCACTGGAATGTGTACTTTTCCGGGCACTAACTGAAATACCGGTTCAGGTATCTAGTGACTTCAACAAAAACACCAAAAATGCATAAAATCATGAAAACATGAAGAATCCACAGTAAAAACAATTTCCTTTTGGGGTAAAAAGAAGTCTGAACTGTATTTGATCCATAAAGAGACACAGTGGGATTGTGGTGGATTATTTAGCAAGTCGTCTTTTCTGGAAATAGGGATAATCATATTATGGAAGCTGGGCGAAACTACGCTGAGAAAACCCATTACAGTAGAGGAGTTCTGGTTGGTTCTCAGCAGTAAGGAGCAGGTTTCCCTACAACAAGGGACCAACTAGCCCTGAGTGATGCACCAATGAAAGGAAATGGAGCCAGTAAGTCAAGGAGCTAATGGACCAAATACATGAGTACTTCAGAGAGCGCTCCAAAGAGAGAGAATCATGAAAAGTCGAGGTCACCCTGCAGCATTCAAGGTGAAAACTCCTGAGAGATTTTCAATTTTTGACATAGCTTGTTGAACGTCATCTGAATACTGAAGTAAATTATGTGATGTCTTGCTGCTCAGAAGGGAAAAGGAGTTAAAGACAGCAACAAGACAGGGATTTCATTTAACTTCTTAGACGTCAGATTAAGAGGTGAGTAGATACTGAAAGGTGAAATGTTAAATCTCTGTGAAATTCAGATACTTCCCACCATGACATTTCCCTAAAAAGGTACTGAAACCACTATTCATGTTCAAATTCAGATGTGATTACAGCTCCTGGGTTACTGGGGCTGCCTTTCAACAGAGTCACTGTGACAGAAAAAGGAAATCAATTTTTGATTTCCTGAGTCTTGACTCATTGTTCAGCCATTCTGGACAAATCTGGGTTAGATTTCAATGCAAGATCTATCATTAAATAATGTCAATCTAATCTTTTATGGAATACTAGATTCTTAGATCCATTTCTGTCCACATCTATGCCATCATTTCTAATTTAGCAGTAGCAACTGTCTCAGAGAAGGTCATTTGTTTTGCTAGCACATTAACATTGCAGGTGTAAAATTAATTCTGACGGTAGGAAAAAAAACATTTCCTCTCCTCTGTTTCTGTTCTGAATACTTACAATACAAAATCTGTTGCATATTTTCACTTAACCAAATCTCTATTTACATGTGGTACAGCAGTTCAAAATCTATGGAGCTGTCAATTTTTCTGAAGCCAACAGTGCAATGAAAGGTGTAAAGATTAAAAGACATTATACAGCACGTTTCATTAAGTAAATGCAGTGTGCTTTACTATAAATTGGATAAAGCAACAACATTTACAGAG
The DNA here is from genome assembly GCA_016859345.1 of Istiophorus platypterus. Lineage (NCBI taxonomy): Eukaryota > Metazoa > Chordata > Actinopteri > Istiophoriformes > Istiophoridae > Istiophorus > Istiophorus platypterus. The sequence goes on along the minus strand of CM029121.1, from coordinate 17,131,496 downwards.
GAATATCATAAATACAATGAAAGAAAATTCAACCTTAACCAAAAAAGAAAAAACAAAACACAACCACCCAAAGACATAGAACCCCACTTCCACCACACAGACTAGCACAAGTGATAACGCTCTACTCTCAGTCTCTTTGCCTTAGTAGTATAGTTTGAATAGTACACTAACAGAACCTGGACAATATATAAATTCTATGTAAGACTGCCACTTGTCTGTATATGAAAATGTTGAAAAAAATCGCAGAGGGAAAGAACCACTGTGAGGACTAACTAATGCAGGCATCAGGCATAATCCTTTCTGCTGCAGTAAGCCTGTCAGCTTTATCTTTCAGCCAAAGCTGTTTTTCACAGAAGCTGCCACTGGGAAGATGCTATACTTCTAAACAATCTGACAGAGTTGCACCTTTGGTTCATTTCATTCTCAAGAGGCTGCGCCTGGATGCTGACCACACTGCTGCTGGATAACCTGCCACTTTTGCTTCGGTATGACATCGACTGTTGAGAGGGCAGAGTCGTAGATTTATGTGGGCTGAGGAAAAATTGTAGAGAACATGAAACCTTTAAAAAATTACTGGTGCCTGACTCACTATGCTAAGATCAGCCCTCAGTGCATACTGTCACAATGAACGTAATCAGGAACTGCTACAAGAACTGCGAAGCTCCATCAGACCAGAGCTGGACCTTTACTGAGCCATTCTTAAAGGATAATTATTATTCATCCCAGTCAGGCGGATCATCTTCAGTTCTCTATAACTGCTCCTAAATCTAGATCAAACTGTACTTTAGCATGCATAACTCCACAAAATAACTGAAGAAGCCCATTAACTTTAGTACGGAACAGTCATTATAAGGACAGAAGCGTTGTCCAAATTAATCTAATTGGAGAGGTCTTTACATGAAGGAGAACTCTTAGGTCTACAGAGATTACTATGTTCTTTATGGGGCCGAGAGAATATTATTGCCAGAGTTATTCAAACCTCATGGCCAACAATATCGTAGTGTTTCTGAAGTATAAGTACATCTGCACATACAGATGTTTACCTGAAAGGCCTTTTTCGACCTCTTTGTTCATCCTCTGTATCTATAAACCCACTGTAGTGAACTAGTGAATGCACAGGTTTAGCCATTCATTTTAAGCCATTCATTTTTAAGACCCATAGAAGGGATATTCATCGTTACACCGGCGAGTTTTTATTATCATGTCCATCATTTCTGTATCAATAGGCAACTCAGCTCAACAGCATCACTAAGATGCTCCTAAACTTAACGTGGTACATGATCAACGCCTCTGGAAAACAGGTTAAACTAAAACAGCCGACAAAACCTTCACGCACGTACTAACGTTGCTCTTCCTCCTCCCTACCGACAGGGGGCAGACCGCGCAGCTGCGTGGGAGGAGGCGGAGGAGTTAAACTAGTCGGAAGTCAGATTTTTACGGTTTTCGTTTCTATGGATTGTTTCAAAAAGACGCAGTCAGTACCGAAGAGAAACTTGTATCGTATATGATGTCGGGTCTCGCCATCTGGTTCCATGCGGTTCCATGGTGTAATGGTTAGCACTCTGGACTCTGAATCCAGCGATCCGAGTTCAAATCTCGGTGGGACCTGCGTTTTCAAGCCGTGTCGGTCAGTCGGACGTCCGCGGACCAGCAGGTGTCCCCGCTGTGGAGTTTATGATACCGTGTTAAAAACGCGTGGGCCTTTGACTGTTTGACTGTTTCTGCTTTTCGAAACCGTTCGGCAAGTGACAAATACAGATGTTGAGAGAAGAAAGGAAAATTATCAAAATTCAATTATAAAAATACCATCATAAATTCTGAATGACTTAGTCTAGTCTTGTCAATAAGTCTGAATGACTAACGTTTCTTTTTGAAACAGAGACCTTGGTTCTGCGGACCAACGCAGAACTCAGTCTCTGTCAGGCTGACTCAACTTCCCTGAGAAAAAAAATGTTTGGTTTGCAGTGATGAATGCTCTTCAGGCCTTACTGAGTGATTATTTTAACATTAAAGAAACATTAAAGAAACATATATATATATATATATATATATATGTTTCTATATATATTCTATATATATATACTGTTTATATGACCACAAACAGTAGGTTCAGGGCATCAAAGGGATATTGACTAACACTCTAACATGATTCACATCGCCCTTATTAATCATAAGTAATGGCAGACACATAAGAAAAAACAAAATAGAGCTGTCACAATATTGGTCTGATTCCAATGCTCAAAAATTGTTTCCATTGTAGCCCCCAGGGAATATTAATGATATAACAATGACCTTGACTGTTCATATTTGTTTCACTGAAGTCCTTTTTCTTTTTGCAATTGGTATTCTACCTTTTTGAAATATCTCTCACAGGTGTACAATACCAGCTGTTACAATTGAATCCTCTGCCCCTTTTTGACAGCAGCAGTAGTCTTGTAGTTATTGACAAGTATTCGTGAAAGGCTTCATCACTACATTCCCCCTGTAATGTGAATGGATATAGTGCCTACCACTTAGCTACACACTGAGATCAAAAATGTGTTATGCAATGTCAGTTTTACAGATTTGCATGTCTGCGGAGTCGATGGCTTCAGTGTCTCTGGCTACAGGCAGCAGGAAGTGTGAAGGATTTAGTAGCTGCTGTAAGCCCACTACACGAAGTCAGTGATCATGACTGACCTGACCTGACCTGTCCTTTACTGACTGAAAGTAAAGAATCTCAAACCAGTTCCAGTCAAAGGCCAGTTCAGCAGAACTTGCCTAATAGCCATTCACATTTCATGTGTTTTTACATTTATAATTTAAATCACCCATCTACCTTTGGCAGCTTTTGGGTTAAGTTACAGAGCCTCCATCAGTCACACCAAATGTCATTTTTAGTTGTGAATTATTTATATCCTGTCACAAAATAATAACTTAGTGATCTTGATGTAATGGAAGAGAAAAATACTGCTGTCAGCTAATGCAGACGCATATCAAATTACCAGAGTGTTCTTTGAGACTTTTTTTTTTAAAATTATTTATTTATCCATGCAGAACTATTGTGGGAGATTTGGAGACCACTTCTGAATTACTGTTTGTAGTTTAGTCAGAATTGAACTTCACAAACCATTCAGCACTTTCATATTTACAAACTGGTGTTGTGTGGAAATGCACTATAAAAATCCAAAGAAGTTTCCAGTCAAGGCCCAAGGGTGTCAGTAGAAAGGGTTTGGAAAGATAATAAAGATTTTTACATTTAAATGAATATTGCAACCATACAAATTGTCTTGGAATATTACACATGAAATAAAAATCAAAACTTGCAGCTCTGAAGGGTGGAAACTTGAACTTGTTTGGCCTCAAGCCTTTTTATTTATTTAAATTCTCCTGAAAACTGCAGACAGTTTGCTAATTGTTTGAAATCCTTTTTTGGCTTAAGTGACTGGACCTGTCCAGACTAAACTTGAATACCTTGTCTAATTTTCTGTGAACACCAACACATAAAAAATACTAGATGAGTAATGAAAAAGCTTTAGAGCAGGTGATGATTGTTTCTACACAGTAACATTGGACTGGAGTCAGGGGCTTTTATTATGTGTATGATTCAGTCTCACGGAGACAAATGAAAACTCAGACATAGTCTGCTGCTGCTGACTACCCAATTGATTAGGAGTATTAAAGTTGTCGTTCAGACTTTCCTGGTAATCGCTTGAATCTCTTGAGCTTCTCAACCCAAAGGGTAAGCATCATTCATATATTTGTTCTTCTCTGCCCGTCTTATATCATATCTTTTCATCTAAAGTAATCCCTCCCTTTCCAACCTTTGACATCTCTGTAAAGCTTATAACATGTCTAGAAATTGCGTAGAAATTCTTATCATAAAGATATGAATAGAATGTCAAAGATGATACAGAAAAAATTTCTGAAAAAGCTTTCTGTGATTTTCTGCTGTTCGAATAAATTTTAAGAAAACTGTGAGTCTCGGTGATCACCACACCAGGGCAGCAGAGGGCAAGACAATAGGCTTTGTTGTCCCCGGCCTCAAGCGCCGCCAGTTCTCTGCACCAGCTCAGTCTTGAGACACTCTGAGTGGTTATGTAACTAATAGAAAAGTTTCATCCCTGCAGCAGTCCAAGTCTCAAGTAAGTAAATACAATTGTTAGTTGTAATTCAAAGGTGCTCTGCACTGATATCCACTTGGGTTCAGTTTAACTAAAAATGTAGCTGAAAGTTTGATGACTAAGGAGAATACTTCGACCATAAAGTCTCTAATATGTTATAGATTATTCCACCTCCTATACAATTTCAGTAACGTTATGGTGATTTTGCAGATCTGTTTTTCTTGAGACAGAACTAGACTGTACTCTAATTTGTGTAAAATACATATTTCAATTATCCATCTGTTTTTATTGTTGTCAAGGGGCATTTGTTTCTTTGCCAGATGACATCAATTAATTAGATATCATTTAAAACAACTGTGTAAAACAAAGAAACCCCAGTAAAATCAGTCTGACTATACAGAACAGCAAAATAGACACTGTGATGATATCTACACTTTCATGATGAAGTTAGAGCAATTAATTCAACATTATCAGCTATGATAGATGACCCTGTAATACTGTAACTACTCTGTCCCCAAGTAAAATGTTTCAGTAAAAACGTTTAATCACATTAACCCACATAGATCTAATTATAAGAAGTACAAAATTTGTCGTAAAGAACTATGTGATTCCTTAGTTTTATGCAGTGATTTATACTAAAAAATAATTAAAAAGAGCTATTATTTTTATTATCATCATATTCAACAGTATCTATGCTGACATTGAGAACACCGTGGTAATTTCCTCTCTATGTTTTGTTAGAAATTGGGGTTTAATTAGTCCGGGTTGATTTCATGTTAAATCATTTGAAAAGTGACACTTTTTAATGGATATTTTATAGGCTGACTGCAATATCATTTATTTATTTAGACTTAGTAGTATTTACATTTAACCTCTCCGAGGACACAAAAAAAGCAGCCATAATAACAGAATAGATTATCTCCAATGACTTTTGTCGCATTCCATTCTTAAACGTGGATATTTCATTATATTTTAATTAGTCAGAAATTATTGTTGTTCAATTAAGTTGGCTAAAAAAAAAAAAAACAAAACAGATAAACTTGCACCAAAAGATGGGAAATCACTTAACGTTTTAGTAATTGAGCAGAGGTGCGCTCAGTTTTGCTGTCTGCAAAAGTGTCCCATAAAGACATGGGGGGGGGGGTTGACTATAAAGAGACGGGACATGCACAGAAAGATGAAGAAGAACCATAAAAAGTCCGTGGCTGTTTCCTCACAGCCGCGGACGTCGCGCTTGTGTCACAGCTGCCAGCAGGGTCATCAGTGACGTAGGGCCGGAGGGAGGGGGGGGGGGTTGTTGTAATCAGTCACGTGATCCGCGCAGCTCTGGATAAAGCGCCGCTCGGGACTACACACGCTATTTGGATGAGTCCGCCCCGCCGTGAATAATTATTTTCCATCATTATTTTATGGATAAATAAATAAATAGATAAATAAATAAAAATACGGGAGACGGGAGAAAATAACAATCAACAGATATAATACGGGGAGCGAACGCCGAGGGGGAAAAAAATAACGTCAACGGGAGTCGGGGGTTTATTCCGACGTCGGCTCGGGAAATTCATCTTTCAGTCGTCGTGATTCTTGAGATGTGAGTAGGTTCTTCTTTTATTCCGAATAACAATAAACCAGGCTTACACATCCGGTCTGTGGGGTCAAGGCTTTATAATGTTTATTTTATATATATATATATATATATATATATATATATATATATATATATATATATATATATATATATATATATTGAAGCTGTGATTTTATTAGAGGTGATGGCTGCCTGCGAAACAAACTGAATGCTCTAAAAAATGTATATATATTTTAATGTTCGATGGTTGATGAGGATAATTAACGGACACGGTGAATGGGTTAGGCTGTATTATTTTCGCGTATCCATAGGCATTGCAAGAATGACTGATTGCTTTATAGTGGGCATCACTGTTTGTGTGTATTTAGATTGCGCTCATTGGCCACAGTGGAGTCATATGGAGGCTTATTTCGCTGCATCCCGTGTTGATGCTCCATAAGATGGCTTCTACTGATGTGGACATAGGGAGAAAACCCCTCTGTGTTATTATAGTCGTAATGATCACTTGTGTTTCTCAAATGACCGTTTCCTTGCCTTGTGATAATCAAAATATTTCCAGTGAAGCCGCCACATAACGCAGGGTTCCTTCAGTATTTTTTATGTTTCCATCACCACCTGTATTTTCACCTTCATCTTTCTGCTCTGTTTATCTTGGGCGTGTGCCCCCCCAGCGTCAAACATAAGGAATTCAAATGGCTGATGAGGGTGAGGGTTTTCTTCATGGCTAAGAGGGAACAGATGCTGAGTGAAATGTTGTGGTGGTTCCCTTCTCCAGATCAAACTAACCAACCTCCCTGCCCCCCTGCTGTTAACAGGGCCCTCTATAATCCCTGCACAGCCTGGGTCTGACCTGGGTCCAGCAGCCGCTGCCTCTGTCTCTAGGGCCGTAATTACAACAACAGCGTGATGCTGAAAAGCAAAAGTCAAAAGGCCTTTATTTCATGTCACGAAACAACATACAATACAGAGAGAGGGTTGAGTATATATTTTAAAGTTTTAAGGTAAAAATTCTGCTATTTTTGTAGAAAAAAATGCTCCTTGCATGAAATATCAAGAAGGCATGGAAGATAAATAATCAGTTGTGTTGTTTCAAATGACAAAAACTCCTGATACAACTTCAAATATGTGCCACTGTTCAAGCTTAAAATCTTATTTTGTCATCATCTTAACAAATATTCCAGCCAAGGCTCCGAAGTGTCCGCAGATACAAAGGGGCAGGGGGGCGTTTAAAGTGATCCAAAAGTCATCAAGAATTTTATATTTAAACTACTGAATGAAGTACCGGGACTAGCAGATGCAGAATATGATGTGTTATGCTTTAACATATGTGTTGGAAAAATCCAACTTGTGGCGGAAATTAAGGTAAACGTTGGCAAAGTTTTGTAGAAGTGATTGACAAAATATTGCAAAGCTGTCAGTTGGAGGTGACTCATAAAAACAATAGTGGATGTGAATGGGGAAGTTGGCTTGTCAATGTGCAAGAAGAGGAAATCCAACATGTCCTTATTTGTCTGCTTTTATGAAGAAAACTGCGGTGAATGAGAAGAAGATTGCTGTTTCTGGGGAGACTGAGTCACTCACTCTCAGTGTTGGGTAACATAGGGTTGCCTTACAGTAAGCGTAGAAAGACAGAGTAGAAAGATAGTAGAAAATAAATTTTCAAGTCTGGTCTAATCAGGTTTATTTATAGGCTTTTTGTCACTAAATTGGGTCTCAAAGGAATTAAGAAGACGTGTCTTTCTAGACTGATAGAACAATCAAACTAAGGCAGCACTGTGTAGAAGCAAAACAAAGCATAAGACACACGACTGCAGACAGCAGCTAACCTTTTGAATCTAGTGCAGCCTAACCAGCAGTACCAATCTTAGACAGTGATGGAAAACACAAAAAACTCTGATAGGAATTAAGGAAAAACTGTGGACCGGCTTGTTCACTGAGAGGTTGAGAGGTGACATGAGTATGTAATAGCTTCTAGGTCAATACAACAAAAAGGACAATAAAATGGGAAAATATAATCGGATAAACAGACAGAGAGAATAGCTGTTCCCTTCCTTTTTATATTCAGGGAATATCTATTATTATTTCCATTAAATCGTTTTATTCTCTTTCTCACCGACTCTGATTTTATGAACGGTTTACATCTGTGTAAATGACGCAGCCCATTAGTCAACTTGCATTTAACCAGAGCAGTGTTCCTGGCTCTTTTCAGCATCACAGGGAGAAATGTTCAGTCTTCACTCACAGTTTTAACTTTGTTGCTATGGCGAAGATTAGAAATGATTTTAGGCCTCTGTATCCAGGTGAGGGGGAGGAATAGACGCACTGGTTGCCGTGGTAGTCGGAACTGGAGATTATATCTATATTTAATCCTGAACCTTCCGAGTATCGTATGACACATCTGCCATGCCATCAGCTGTATATTTAGCAACATTCATGCAATACCTCCTGAAAACAGGATTTTCTTTACAGATTGGTGTAAGTGGTGTTACATGTTAAAGGAAAGGTATTGCCTTAGATGATATTTGACCAACATGTAGTTGGGGAATTCTGGTGGGACGGCAGTGTGAAATGTTTCTCTATTTGGAAGGTACCAAATAATCTAATCCATTCAATACCACAGAAAAACCATTAGTATCTACTTTTATAGACAAATCAGTGTTGAAAATCAACACTACTCAATGAAAACACTTTGGTGTCATTTTCCAAAGTGAGAGAAAAGTACAACCAGTGGAAAATCATGGAAAAGATATTATTTAAACAATTAAGCAACTTTAAATATGCATCAATTGTGGAATAATATATCTTGAAAGAATCAGAATCTGTCAAACTCTGGATCTTCTTGTTTTTCAGAAATTGACTATTCAGCTCATAACAACTTTTTGAATAATTTTTTAGAGCAAGAGTGAAGAAAAGATGCAAGGGAAACACTAAAAATGCTGTTATTCATAATTGCTACTGTGATGTGTATTTACACATTACCATTTTGGAAAGAGAATAGAAAAGAATTGCCAACTTCTTTTGCTATCAGGCATGCTGAGTCAGTGGGTATACCCACAAGACTTAACACCGTAGCGTACAAATAACCTGCATCAAAACAGCCATCGGCAATCTGGGGAACATTGGACATAAAGACTCTTTAATGTGAACGGAAACACTGGGTGGTGATGAGTCATAATTTGAAAACATGACTCTCTCTGACATGCAGAAGCTTCTGAAACAGAAAAGAATATGAGACCTAGTTTTGTTGATAAATTGTTTTGGACGTTTTTATGTTTTTTAGTGAGCTCAGAAATTGGCCAAATAAGTAATTCTGTTTTTAGATCTCTGATTGAGCAGTTGCAGATTGACAGCTGAAACCTACTCATCCCTGAGCATGACGATGGCAATGCTGCAGCGTGTTTGCTCCTATAGATTATCTTTGTTTTCCTCCATGCTCTCGTGTTAGTGGTCATCTTCATGCCCTAAGCCTGTAAGCAGTGCTTAGCTTTCTGTCCCATCACATGGCCACAGGAGGAGAACAGCACACAGATCCCTCTAGCTTTAAAGCCAGTAAAGGCTCAAAGTCCTGAGAGGGTGAGATATGTGCCATGGTTCCTAGCAGTGACACATCTAGCACAGAGGAGGGGGATAACTTCATGCTAACTCTCTCATATCCCAGTGGGGGGAATAATAGGCAGCTGTTTATCAGTTTGCTAGTGAGTGTGGAGGAACTGCTGAGAGAGATAAAGCAGGCTCTTCAGCTGAAGAACAATAAGCTGGCCCAATGCTAAGAGGGCTTCCAGGGCTTCATGCTTTGTGATAAAGGTATAACAAGCTGACTCTCTGGCGCTCCCTCTTTCCTTTCTTTTTCACAACATTGTTCAGCCAGGAATATTCATTTTCTTGAATATCACCTTGCTAATGGTTCCCAAGAAGCTTCTTGCAGTGCGCCCTCTCTGTCATTTCCCAGTGCTCAATTATAGCTCTGGTAGTTTTCCTTTACATGCATTTTTTTCCCTTTTTTTTTTTTTTTTTTTCTACAAGGACATGTGTTTTATTTTACATAGTCAGTCAGGGCATATAGCAAGGTCATTGGTCCTTGGAAATACGGTGCTTTTGCAGACAGGAATGCATGCTAAATGCTTCCAGATGTTTTCATAGTATTCAGTTATTTCTTCAGTATAAAATGTATTTGTAACATAGGTAATGTCTATATTTTACATGATGCATGGTATCTCTATTCCCATGTTTAATTCTACAATTATAGCAGCAAGACAATTCATGTAGTGTGCTCAGAGAGTGAATTAAAGAGGATACTGTTATAACCATCCTAATCTGCTACACTACATCGTATATCTGCAATATGTTTAAAATGCATAACGGAAGCCCTCCCCTTCCCTCACTCTCCCTATGTTCCAGCCCACAGTGTGGGAATGGGAAATGATGGAGGATAAAGGCCCCCGTGTAGCAGACTACTTTGTGGTTGCCGGCCTCACCGACTCGTCCAAACCTCTGGAGGAGGAGCTCCACTTGGACGATGCTGGTCCCAAATCTGTGCAACCCAAAGCCCCCATCACCGACGTAGCTGTGGTGATCCGCTCCCTTGGTGAAGAGGTACCCCTGGGTTTCACCTGTGTTGAAAGCACCCCCTCAGGCCTCTCTGCAGAACTCAACGGAGCCAGCCTCAGGGGCCCACAGATCTTCTTGTGTTTCAAGCGGGGCAGAGATAAGCCTCCCCTGACAGACCTTGGGTAAGCAGTAATCCTCAGTCTCTCACCCTTTACTCACCCAGCACTACTAATCACTCCCCTGCCTTGGGTCACTGCGATCTACTCTTAAACGCATCCCTTAGTCTGACATCTCTTCAATGAATATATTATCAAAGCTCTCCAGTAATGTTTTTTCAAAAATGTCTTGCTTCAAAAGGATTGAATAAAGAGTCAGTCTAATACTTGCCTTGTATCTCAGGGTTCTGTATGAGTGGAAAGAGAAACTGAAGCCCGGATGTCACCTTGTCCAGACAACGCCCTCAGGTCGCCCTGCCAACATCAGCAGCTCGTCCTCGCAACGCATCTACATCACTTACCGCCGTGCCCCCAAGAGCCAGCTCCACACCTCACTGGCTGTCACTGATGTCTGCATCATCATCCCCGGCAAGGGGGAGACACCCCCTCACACCTTCTGCAAGGTGGACAAGAACCTCAACAGCAGCATGGTGGGATAGAGCCCTGAGAACGCAGTTAAATCTCCAGCATGTTTTGCAAAAATAACTTGGGTTTCCATTGATCTGTGATGGTCTTTGTCTTTTCTCATATTCCAGTGGGGATCCTCAGTCTACCTGTGTTATAAGAAATCTCTGGCTAAAGCAAATGCAATTGCACACAAAGCAGGTAAACCAATGTGCAGAATTTGTATTGTGGTTGAAATCTGACTGTGGATATGTCAGTATATATCAGATCCTCTTGCCTGTATGTCAACATCTAGTGGCGTTTTGAAGGTGTGTGTGACTGTACTGTGTGTCTAGGGCTGCTGTGCAGGTACCCTGAAGAGGACTACGAGTCCTTCCCACTGCCTGAGTCAGTGCCTATGTTCTGCCTGCCCATGGGGGCTACGATCGAGTGCTGGCCAGCTCACACCAAACACTCCCTGCCAGTTTTTTCCACATTTGTGCTGACAGGGGCCTCCGGAGAAAAGGTAAAACCACCAGCTTACATGAGTGTTATCCAATAACTGTGATCCTTTCTCATAATCATTTTTTTCAGCTGGGATTTGGTGTGCTTCACTTATCTTTTTGTGTCCTCATGTGTCATGCAAAACACACAGAAATCTATAAACTTGCATACTTGCCAAAAAGAAAACGTCACTCACTTCAGAGTCAAGTTTCATTTACATAATCATTAATGAAACAGCCCCCCCCGAAAGTTAGCGACAATTTTCTTCCCCTTTTAATACTCAATTCTCCCGTAATTGCTTCATTTCAACTAGCCACTCCATCTTTATCTGCCCCTCGGTCTCTCTCTGCGCATTAGAGTCCCTTCCAGATTAATTTGTTGATGAACACCAGTAGTATTTCTAAGAATACCAATCTTAATCAACTTCTAAACTCTGACTGGAATCTAAAACAGTCTAAAGGCTGTGTTTGGAATACTTAAAGGATGGTAGGCTTTAAAAGCAATGCAGCATAAAAGATTTTTTTGCAGCTCATCTTTTGAATAATGGATAACTTATGCACCACTGTGGCTGGTGCACAAGTTTTAAATGCTGAATGCCCTGGTGCTCACTCCTTCTTTCCCGCAACCTCTATTCTGCAGGCTGGTCTCCTGGCATTTAATGCCTGGAATAATTTTTTTATGTATGTGTATGTATTCTGGAGGAACAGCTTCAAAGGACTGAGTATGAATTAGCTTATTTATTGTGATGAAAACTCTCTAAGGGAGTTGCCACAATGTCTTACCTGAATATATTCTTTCAAAGGACCTCTGACTGCTGTGATGCTGACAAGTCATTTTGTGTGTGTGCATACTTTTGCATGCATTGGATATTCTTTATGCTGATCATCAACACATACATTATGATCCCTTTGTGTCCAGGTGTACGGAGCAGCCATCCAGTTCTATGAGCCCTACTCAGAGGAGAACCTGTCTGAACGACAGCGCTCACAGCTCGGCCTGCCAAGCTCTGATCTCGGACCTGATGTGAACAGAAGTGTTTACAGCAACAAGAGCATCTGTCTGCTATCCCACTGGCCCTTCTTCCAGTCCTTCAGGAGCTTTCTCACTTTTCTCTACCGATACTCCATCTCAGGACCACACGCTCTGCCTATTGAAAAGTTAGCAAGTTTTTACGGATTGAGTCTTTTTGTTGAAGTCTATCAGGAGCTGGTTAATTAGTCTTGCAGACAAGACTGGGTGGTTTTATTGACTTGTTTTCTTTTTACTCTTAGGCACATCTCTCACTTCATGCAAAACGTGCCATTCCCCTCCACTCAGAGACCTCGCATCCTAGTCCAGGTGAGCTTAAAACGTAAAGTTTGATGAGGGAAGTAATACATTCAGGTCTGAATGCTTGCTTTATTTGGTTTGACATGAATGTCTTTAAACACACTGTAATCACAAGCTAAATCCTCCACCTACTGACGCTCGCTCCTCTGTGCATCTTCCACAGCTGTCTCCACATGACAGCCTGCTACTGAGCCAACCCGTCTCCTCTCCACTGCCTCTCAGGTTGGGAAAAAAAAGCAAAAGTATAAAATTATAACATGAGAACACACTGTATTTGGTTCTTTCCTGATCTGGAACAATTTGTATTTGTGTGCTAGTGGTGGAAGTCTCTCAACATTGCTGCTGAATCTGGGCCCAAAAAATGCAGCCACTCTGCTGGTGTTGGCTGTCACAGAGCACAAGATCCTGGTTCACTCCCTGCGTCCAGCTGTACTCACCAGTGTTACTGAGGCCCTAGTGTCTGTAAGTCTTTTGTCCTTTTCTTTCGTTTCCAGTTTTTCCAATAATACCACTAAAGAGGGTGGTCTTTAATGTGATTATAGGTACAATGGTGGGTGAGGTAAGAGGCAGGGCTGCGCATCAATGAATCAACCATAATCACATCAAAGAAGACCCTCTCTTAGGGTATTAGGGGTGTTCAACAATAAGTACCTCTGAAAAAAACTTTGGAAAGAACTGTTCATCATAAGAAAGGTTTCTGATTAGACAGTGTCAATGCATTGTACTGACGGATATGTCTGTTCCCTTTTTCAGATGATCTTTCCCTTCCACTGGCCGTGCCCTTACATCCCTCTGTGTCCGCTGGCCCTGGCCGATGTGCTCAGTGCACCCTGTCCTTTCATCGTGGGTGTGGACTCCAGATACTTTGACCTTTACATCCCCCCGGCTGACATCAGCTGTGTGGATCTGGACACCAACACAATCTCCCAGTAAGTGACCTCTAACCGCAACTGCAATGTGATAGATGGCCACCTTTCAAATTTAAGACACCCAAACAAAAATCATCTTCCCATGCTTTAGGTTTTATTAGTCTGATGATGAAAGTTCTTCCCAAGGTTATCGGTATCTGTCAGTGAGAGACTCTCTTATGTAATGATAAGAGCTGGAATGTTAAATATTCTAAGTATATACAAAAACACATCTGGATCCCATTGATCTACCACATAAATTCAAAAGCTATGTTGTAATTGTAATTGCAAGTGCTGATGTCAGTAAGTCCATCTCCCTCCATTTATCTTTCTGCAATGTTTCTTGACTGTCCTCCCGTGTAATGAAAACCATATGGTGTGCTTTCAGAAAAGATGACAAGAAGGCTTTAACGTGGAAAATCCTGCCGAGGAGAGCCTGCAAATATCTTCTGAATACCCTGAATAAACTTTATCAGCAGCTCACTGAGGGTGAGTCCACTCTATTGCCGTGCCCTTCTATATGTGGTTTCATCAATAATTTAGGCTGGCTCCTTGAGTCTGTTGAGTCAGCCTGTACCGTCAATTTACAGGAAAACTCTTTGGATGATAACATTGTAATATAAAACCAACCTAGAATATTTAGTGCATCCCTGGAGATATTGTGAATGAAGTGTAATTTAATCTTTACAGTATGCACACTCCTGCTCAACCTGTCTCACCTACTTTTACTTCTATCAGTCAACTAGAGTGTTTCTGAGAATCACTTTTTCCTTTTGCTCAAATTTCAGCATGTGGCTGGATTGTATAATGGTCTAATGTGGACTGTCAGCAGAGAAAACAGAAATATCTGCCTCTTCTAGCCTGGATTCATTTTATTGTCACAGTTAAACATCAAAAGGAAATTTGTTTGATTGCAGCAGATTGATATATTTATCTTTGATGCTTTCTGCTATTGAACTAAATTTTAGCTGAACTGTAATGATGTATTGTCAGCTGGTCTAAATTTTTAGTCAGTTATACTGAAACACACTGTATTGTACAAACACATGAACCCAGAGACCCATTGCAAGTAGCTGTTGACAACAGTGTTTTAGCTTCGTGACCAGTCTGTTGTACCGCACATCATTTTGATCCAGACTAAGATATCGCAACTATATTGGATGGATTACCATGAGGATAAATCCTAAAGTATTTAGTTATCCTGACCTTTCTTCTAATACAATCTTAAGGTTGCCATTTGTTTTTGAGAGAAATGTCTCAGCAAGTATTAGATGGCTTGCCATTAAATTTGGTACAACCATTCATTTCCCCCTCAGGATGGATCATAACACCTGTGGTGACTTCTCATGAAGCACCATTGTCAGATCGAAATTTCAATCAGTCCAGTTCTTTGGCTTATGACCAAATACCAGGAATAATTCCCACCAGCCTCTGTTTGTTGCTAATGAGCAAACGTTACCACGCTAACACAAACTAGGTGAACATACTTAACTGTATAACTGCTAAACAATAGCATATTAGCAAAGCCCCTGTGAACATGTTAGCATGCTGACATTTACATTTAGCTCAAGGTATTGCTGTGACAACGTACAGTCTCAGAGCCGCTAGCATGGCTGCATCTTAGTCTTGTTGACAAGTTACATTTCTCCTAGTTGCCACATCCCATTGTGATTTAATCGCATCCACACCCAGTGTTGGATAGCACAAAAAATAGCTCATCCACCGATAGTGTTAAGTGTTGTACCCGTCTTCACTTTATACGTTAGCTTGTGTTGTCGTCCTGTTCGTTTCCAACCCTTACACTCCACATATACTTCTGCTGCGCGCTCTCAGGTGTTCAGCTGAACCGTGAGGACGTGCAGACGGAGCACACGGTGACCGACAGCGAGCTCAACGGCGGGAAGAGCCTCCAGACTCTGGAGCTGGAGATCCAGGAGGCCTTCCTGCGCTTCATGGCAGCCATCCTACGAGGCTACCGCTCCTACCTGCTGCCCATCACCCAGGCCCCCTCTGAGAAGACCACAGATGCCAGCTCCCTCTTCGACCTCCAAGGTGCACTTCAGTCTCAGTCTGTGGCATGTTTTACAGTGTGTAATCACAAAACACGCCGAGAAGTCGTCGTTGCCTTTCCTTCGTGTTATTCAGTGCTGTAATAGGTCAGGGGGTTAAGGACTGAGTGCTGCTGCATCAAAGTTTGGCCTAAATTGCTGCTGTAATGACTCCGGGGATGTAGCTTAAGCCTCAGTGGAAATTAGGCTGGGATGACAAGTCACAGAAACAGCCATGATTAATAGCACAATGTCCCTGCACATGTGTGCTCTTATGCAAGCACAGCAGCAGAGAACTACGTGTTTCACAGCACAGTATTCATTTCCTGTAAATGCTGGTTAAGTCTGCATCTCGACCCTGTAAATGCTCTGGAAAAAGCTCTAGGAGTGACTATCCAGCTTTGTAATTGTGACACTGCTATTAATGCCCACTCATCACATTTTTCATTTCGTGTTATATTTTGTTTCATAGGCTTCCTGAAGAGCAGAGACCGCTCCCATCAGCGGTTTTATGCCCTCATGACCAAGACTCAGATGTTCAGCCGTTTCATAGAGGAGTGCTCCTTTGTCAGCGATAAGGATGCTAGCCTGGCTTTCTTCGATGAGTGTGTTGATAAGGTGAGGCTTGCAGCCAGCCTTTATTACAGAGACAATTACAGAGACAATTCATTACAAAAAAAACTGCATCATTGTGCTGTGTTAGAAAAAAATTCTCCAGTCACAATATTTAATCTGGCCTCCAGCCATTTGTTGCAGGAATTCTCAGGAAAAAAAATACCGAGGGATTTAGAGGAGAGATTAATCACATGCTGTCCTCTCCATTAAGATGTCTTATTGAAGTCTTCCTCTAACTTGAGGGAACTAATAACCAAATAACAAGAACTAATAGAAATAAACAAACACCCCAACATCTCCCTTGAAGCTTTTATTAACATCAGCACTTGCTTTCCTCCTCTAAAATTCCCTCCCTGTTCTTTCAGTCCTTTAAATGATTTTGCCTCCCTTCTTGTTTTCGTCTTTTTCTCTGATTTTCTGCCTTTTCTCTTCTCTCTCTGCCCCTGTGTTTGTCATCCCTGACTCCTGCCTGGTAGCTATTCAGCACTGGAGGCAAGGTAAGCTGCTAGAGCTTGTGCTGTAGTTTAATACTGGGTTCATTTTTTTACACGTTTTTCTTTCTCAGTGATCGTAGCATCAGGTATGATCCTAATCAAAGTGTTTTCTCTTGTCCTTTAAAGCATTTCTCTGCTCATTCTGAATTAATCGAAATGAGGTGAAGAAGGAAATAAGCTAACAGTCTAGTAACGTCTTAAATGTGAGGATGTGCATTAGCTGTCTGCGTGTGTCAGCAAACTGTATTATTAAACCAGATGCCATTAGAATAAACCGTACAGAGAAGTTATGCGGAACTGTTTTAGAATATGAGGTGATGCTGAAAAAGAGAGATTAATGATTTGTGCTTGCCCTTTTCCTGGGATTAGCCTGCACACTGTCTTGACTTCAGTGGCCTCTGTGAATTATTATATACAAGCATGACATAGGGAGACAAGATAGAGGTGATAATCTTTATCTGTCAAAATGTTATGAGTTTAGTTGCTGAAATCCTATGGGGTTGCGGGCCTCATTCTCAGTTAGGGGACTTATCATAATGGGATTTGACAGCCTTTATTAACATATCCTGCCTACACATATTTTGTAACAAGAAAAAAAAAGGGAAAGAGCAGTCTCTCCTCCAAAAAACCTTCTGTGCTTGCAAACTTGTGCAATCAGGAAGTCACATTTACATCCTGCATGGACATTTTCAGCTCCTGTATGAATTGCCTTTGCGGTTATTCTTGAGAAATAGAAGCACTGATTCATGCAGCATCATTGCTGCTGAGGTTGACAACAAGTGCTTGATTTGGAAAGACCTCTTGAGTGTAAGTGGAAGGGCAAAATGCAGCAAAACACTGAGTAGAATTGAGGTGAGGGCAAATCGGTCAGTGACAGTCAGTTGACTGAATCATCCACTTGACTGCGTGGAACTAACCCTGTAATGCAGAACCACTGGGGACTCATTCAGCTGCTGCCTTAATATTAATGTTTTTTTTCAGAAGCTCGGGTCCAAGATATTCTGGTCATCAATTCAGAGTTACCGCACATCAGTATGACAGGCTTTTTTGATCTCCCAGAGAGCTACTCAGTGGTGATTCTCTATAACCTTCTCTTTACCTTGCCATCCTCCTTTGTTTTTGGTGCAGTTTTTCTCGTGCAGGCAGCGAGGCTCGGTACATCTCTCTCAATAGAGCATATCCGTCGGTCAGTTTTGAGTTGAAGGAAATGTGGCAGTTCAGTATCAAGCATTGCTGCCAAAGTATTTAAGTGTAATAGATTTAAGTCCCTAGAGCAACTTTGAATTTTGTCCAGGTCACTGCAGCCTGGATTAATTTAGTCTTGGAAGATTAATAGAATCAAGCCTCTGTCTTGGCAGTACACTTTAGATGAGTTGATTTGGGGGACAGGCCATATTTCTGGTGCAGATGGACTCATTACTGACATCTGTTTGTCCTCGCTGACCCTGATATCTGCTTTGATCTGTATCATGCCCATGAGCCTCCAGACAGCATTAGCCTATGGATTTTTGTTTATAGCTAAAAGCTTATAGATCTGAAAAACAAAGATGAAAGTGTGTTTCTCTTGCAAAACAGATGGACAGTGAGCGGCCAGAGGACACCAGACTGATTGAACTTGATGAATCCCACCGCAGTGAGCACACAGTCTATATCAACCCTCCAGAGCTGCCTCCACCACCAAAGGGAGAAGAGCATCCTCTGCGCTATAGGTACCACAATGCAGATCAATCTCTTAGAAACAGATAGAAAACAAACGTATTCTTTCTTTTGCGCCTCCTTACATACTGTAAGAGCAATTCTCACCATCAATGGGTGCGCACAACGTGGTTCCTGAAAGAGAAACTTAAATTGCTTCTGTCGTTAAGGAATTTGTCACTGCCATAGGTCTTTGTGATTATTTTGAGCTGGAACACGTCGCTTTTTGATTCTTGTTTTGGTGCTCAAGCTTCCAGGATGTCAGAGTCAAAACGCGTTGCATGTGAATTGGTATGCCATTCTATTTCGGTTTTTGTCATAGTATATGAGAGAGTTGATATATTTTTGCTGCAGCTACTCTGGGTTCCCTGTGTTGAATGCTGAGCTTCTGGAGCCACTGGAGGGACAGAACCCTCCGACAGCAGGCATGGCCTCACGCAACAGCAGCCCAGCCAGCCCTACAGCCATCTTCAGACGCTCGAAACAGGTCAGCTGTTCCTGAAAACAGATTTATATATTTTTTTTTTTTGCTATAGAAATAAATACCCCCCCCTGCTTTTTATATCTTTAACTGGCTCTTTATATTGTGAAACCCTGTGATTATAGACAAACATAAATGTGTTAAATGTATAGCCAGATTTTATCTTCATTTGAGCCTATTTGTTTCCTTTTATTCTTCATAATGATGGGAGAATAATTATAATGATTTGAAATGAAAGTAAATCCTCTCTATATGTGATCTTTTTTTTTTTATCTCAGGAGATCAAATTGGCTCAAAGGATGGCCAAAACCCATTCATCAGTGCCTCAGATGTGGTCCAAGTGTCTCCTGCGCCATTGCTATGGCCTGTGGTTCATCTGCCTGCCGGGATTTGTCGGGACCTGCCACTCGAAGGTGCGAGCTCTGCGAACGGCTTACGATGTGTTGAGGAAGATGCAGGACAAGAAGTTACAGGCTCCAGATGAGGTACGTAACTAAACAAGACAACCTCACTGATACATAGATATTGCACATAGTTATAGTGCACATCTTTTAACATTAAAATCCTGGTTCTTTCTCTCCAAGGTATGTTACCGTGTGTTGCTGCAGTTGTGTGGCCAGTACAGCCAGCCAGTCCTGGCTGTCAGGGTGCTGTTTGAGATGAAAAAGGCTGGAGTTCAACCCAATGCCATTACCTATGGGTACTACAATAAGGTGTGCACCCTTGATATTAACAATACTTACAAACAGTAAGCAATAAACAAGCACATTTGACTCTATGATGGTTTTAATCTCAAAATTATATGACCATGTTCCTGCTCCAGGCGGTGTTGGAGAGCACCTGGCCCTCCACCACCAGAGGAGGCTACTTTCTGTGGGGAAAGCTGAGGAATGTGATCCTGGGCGTGCTCCAGTTCAAGCAGGCCGGTAGAAAACAACAGACTCCTCTCAGAGATCCTCAGCTTTCAGGTAAGAAAAGTAAAGTCCTGGCTCAGGGACACATTATACTAAAATATTATTGATAACTGATTATCCCTCATATCCATGGTAATTTCAGGTAATAACTATACGGATATTTTCATTTATTTGTAATATTTCCGCAAACATCTGGTCAGACATCCCTCTAGAAAAAAACAATTTTTTTAGAAAGTGGATCCTTGAGAGTTTCCCTGCACAGATGCTGACCGTCAAACTCATTAAAGTTTTTAGAAATGCCCTTAAAGTTAGATATGAATATCATGAATTTAAGATTAGCTAACCATCCACATCCACTAATACAGTATTTCATGCAGTCCACCACTATACAGATAGATACTAAGACATACACCAGTAGTCATTACTTTATCTCCCAGACTTATTAGGTCTTGGGTTGTTCGGGGTTGCATTAACTTAAGAGGTAATTACTTTTCAATTGCACACACATTCAGTGAATGATAGACTGATAGAGTCATTTTGTTCTTACTTTCTGTCGTTCTAAATGAATAGACATGTAAATTAGCGTGATCCAGCGGGAGCAATTGTTTCTTCGCGGCGTCTGTCTTGGTCTCATAACAAGGTTTATCCCAACTCCAGCACATATTGTTCTCAATCCGCATTTCTTTAATGACACTAATTAAACAGAGTGGAGAGGTTTTCCTCCCAAGTAGTCGCAGCACACAGGATGCACTTGATGTCAATCTCTTATTCCCACAACAGCCCAAAGAGAAGAGAGTGCTATTACCTTATTAACAGGTTGTGTGAGGGGCTCTAATGAAAACATCATGCTTTACAGCATATAATATAAGATTGATGTTGTTGTTGTTGTGTTTTCAGATTGATTCTATTTACTTCGTCATGAGGACTTTTAACAAAATTTCAAAAACGGAAATGTGATCACGTTAAGAAGCAATATCCTGCTCCTTCCCATGAGATGAAAATTTGCAGTTTAATGTGATTCATTCAGTCCTTATTGTGCTCTCCTCTGAGTTAAAAATAAGACAGAATAGTGAAGGCTGGATTTTCTTTTGGTGCTCTGAACCTCCTTATGTGGAGCAATGTTCAGGCATGATGACAGCTGGTACAGTATGTGGTATTCAGAGCATCCCTGCTTCTTTGGGTGATGATGATTCAGTATTGTTTTTTTCAAACCCTCACCCTCTCCCTTTACCTGTTACCTCCCTTCAGACGGCAGTGATCTTGACACAGTCAGTCATGGGAGTTTGGACAGCGCCAATGACTCTGCTGAACGCACCTCGATTGACACTGACTTCACTAAAATGGACTCCAGCGATGACGGATTCAGTACAGGTAGGAAGCTACAGCTCTGCTTTTTTCTTCTTCCAACTATTTGACTCTCATCCTTCTATTTATGTCTTTGCTTACCCCTGTGGCTCAGCTTCTCTGTTGATTTGATTTGATTTACTATTATATAAATGCCCAAACCAAATGATTCATAAACCTTAATTTTGCTTCTCCCTGCCACTGTACTCAAATATATTGTTTTGACATTATTGAACTCTGCACACTCTGCTTTCAGTCACTCAACTGACACTCACAGAAATAAAAAAAGTCTCCACCACCGAGAAATGTCACCTTTTAACTACTGAGTCCTAGAAGTGACAAATGCTACAACAGCTGACCTGTCAAAAGTATAAATAAATACAAGTAAATATAAGCAAAAACAACTTCTAAAAATGCTGATTATATTCCAAATGTATTTAAAGATGATGAAAATGCAGATGCCAGGTTATAACAATCTATATAAAGGATTACAAAAAAAACATCTTTATCATGTTCCCAACTCTTTTTTTATTTTACACAGAGTCACTTTCACCTTAGATTATGACAAATGTACAGTAAATATAGGACAGTAGAGACAAGAGGTTCTATCAGGATGCTAAGGCTCTGATACTTTTATTATCATGGATTTGAAAGAAGGTTTGTACCTTTTCCTACAGTTTGACCCTGTGAATATCATGCAGATTTTCAAAGACTCCTTTTCTCTTCTGCTGTTCCTGCTTTTCTATTTTGGGAGTGTTCTGTGCTATAAGCTGTAGGGAATGTCACAACACTCTGTTGAAGAAAAAAACTCTCAGATCAGTTGTCTCTTATAAAGGATCCGTGGAGACTAAAAAGCTGGTCTTTGATTTCCTCAGCTCTTTCTAAAAGTGGAAACAAAACAGTCTGGAAAAAATCCACTAAATAACTTGCTGGTTGTCAGAGGAATGAAAGCTTCTTATCGTTTTTTTTCAGGTGGACAGTCAGACCAAGGCTACGATTCACTGTCCAAAGAGGAGGAGAGGCTGTGTGGCAGAGAGAGTGACAGCACACCTCCAGTGGAAGACAAAGGGCGGACACAGTCGAGTGAGTTATGGATTAGCTGCTACCTCTAATCTTTGACACTTAGTGACCATTTCTGCAAAAGTGAATCATCGCTTACCGACTGCAAAACGAACAGGCTCTCTCTAAAAGCAGGGGGAAGTTATCGCAGTGTGGGTGTAATGTATGATCCATCCATCCATCCATTTGCTGATATATTTAGATGTTTTTCGAGAAACAGATTGCGTTGATGGATGAATATATTACATAAGGAGGTGATTGTGTTGCATGACAGGATTTGTCTCAAGTTTTGTTGCAGATAATGACATGCTGTGTCCCTCTGTTCCAGTCTTAGTGATCAATAGTTTTCACTAATTGGTGTGGCG
Source organism: Istiophorus platypterus (assembly GCA_016859345.1). Classification (NCBI taxonomy): domain Eukaryota; kingdom Metazoa; phylum Chordata; class Actinopteri; order Istiophoriformes; family Istiophoridae; genus Istiophorus; species Istiophorus platypterus. The sequence goes on along the minus strand of CM029121.1, from coordinate 17,108,902 downwards.
TCTCTTCAGTCTTAACTGCGTTTAACTTTGTTTTTTGGCATAAAATAAAAGACAGCCATATCAAAGATAAACGCCTTTCCCTTGAGGAACCACGCAGCTGCCAGTTTTCCACATCTCCGCTCCACTGCATTAGCTTTTTGTTGGCATAAACAACGGTACTCCAGCTGCGGTTTACCTTCATAAATGTCATTAAATGAATCCTTTGCAATTATAATGTGATTTCCCATATTAAATACAGAATTTTGCAGGGATGGAGTACTGTTAGAGATTTTAGAGATTCTTATGAAATGGCTAGATGCCAAAAATGTGGAATAAGTGTATAATCTCCCTAACAATTTGGTACCCTTTAAATCTCCAGCACCTGAGATTGATGGTCCTATCGGCAACATATCTCCGTCGACTAGAAGCTACAAATCAACAGATGCCAATGCAGGTGAGTTTTATTCATAAAGAAGGTTTACATAAAGCCATTCTGGTGGGGTAACAGTGCCAAAGATTTTCAGTCTCACTGTATCAGAGCTGAATGCCTTGCAACATTCTTTTTGTCACAGTTAATGGCAGCCGGCTGGTTTCCAGTCAATCTAGTGACGCCTTTCTGTGTGGAGTTCTGCCAAAGACAGAGAGGCCAAAATCTCTAGACTTGTCCGGTGGACTGGGAACTCTGAGGCTCACTGTGCCTCATCAAGGCTCAGCAAAGCAGCATCAACCAGCTGCTGACAGACTGCACGGAGTGGAGGAAGAGGAGACTGAAACGGGCAAACAGAAACCCCTGGTGGAGAGGAGCGTGAACTGCAGTGGTGCAGTGGAGAGGCCGGGTCTCTCCAGAAAGAGGAGTGTCAGCATTGGTGCTGGGATGGTGAGGACAGGTATAGAGATGGGGTTTGACCCCCTGTCGCTGATAGCGACAGAGACGAGGCAAGAGTGTGACCAGGACAACTGCAGCACGCCAACCACCCGCCGCAACCTCGCTGAGGAGATCGAGTTGTACATGAACAACGGCAACAGCCCCCTGAGCAGCCGCACACCCAGTATGGAGCTTCAGTACCCCTCGAGCCCCTTGTTTCGATCCACTTCATCTCCCCACACCTCACCGAGACCCTCCACTCTACAGCGCTCCAACACACACCTCCCGCTTCCTGTCAAATCCAAGGAAAGGCTGAGGTCATCGCCGTCTCTTCCTCTAGGTGTCTGTAACAAAGACAGGGAAAGGCCTTCATCGTTAGTGTTGCCCTCATCACCCACTCCCTCCAACTCCTCGTTCTCCATGGACTCACTCCTCACGCCAACTCTGGACATCTTCAAGAGCAGCGTCATTTCAGCAGGGAAGGGTGTGGCTGAGAAGGCCAGCCGCCTTTACTCTCGCCTGTCTTCTCAGACTTCTTTAACACAGGTTAGTGGTGCCGCGTTTGTCACAAACCAATATTTCCGAATCAACTGCTGACGATATCAATTTTTTTCCACAATGGACCTTTGTAAATGGATGGTATTTTCCTTTTTTCTCTGGTGCAGGATGCAAACTGTGACCGGATTAGTGTATCCTCACTGACCTCGGGAGAGGCAGACTGCTCCTCGCTGCTTGACAATGACTCCTGTCTGGACCCAGATGCCTTTACTTCCCCCCAGCATGGCAGCATGTCCCGACTCAGGAAGAGCCCTGTTGTGGGCCATGCTAACCTGGGCAGCCCCAACACACCCAACCGAGTGTTCAGGCACAACTCCTTCTCTGGTTTGTTAAACATCCTTTAAATCATCTGCATAATAAATATTGTTGGTATAAAAGCTGCTGGTTTTGGTTTTACAGCAACATGTGAAATCTTGAAATTGCGTTTGTCAAACAGCACAATCCACATGCACTTCAAGTAGTTCGCAGTCTTTATGAAAACATCTCCCATGTATTAAAAAACCAAAACAAACATTGCTTACAGCTGTGCTCATTAAATCGCTGTTTTAACTGCCGTATTGTATTGGTTCTCAGCAAAAACACTTTTTGACAATCTAAAATTAGAGTAAGAGAAGGGCTCAGTAATGGAGTCAGGTGTTGTTCTGTGGGAAACTAGGCCAGCAGACATGAAGGGCTGATTCAGTGTATAGGCTTTTTTATAGGCACTCAGCCACAGGCCCTATACTTAACATGCACACGTGCATGCACACTCACGTGCACATTCCCAGACACACAAATTTGAGACACATATTCATTAAAACCTGAAACGTCCACTGATTGCACACTTTGAAGAAGAGGTTGCGGCTTCTTTACATTCTTGCCCTTTTGGGTTATTTTTTTCGTGTAACTTTGATTGACTGATGATGTGTTAAATCTTGGCTTTGCCTTGTGTGTCTAATTGTGTAATCCTCCATTGTATCCAGGTGGTTTGGCACTTCCTTCTAAAGCTCCTCATACTCCAGATTCCTCCCCCGACACCTGCCGCTTCCAACCCGCCCCCAATTACACCATAGAGGTAAGTTACTCACATCGAAATCCCTTATCGCGCCCTCATCTTCAGACTGACTCAGACTGTCACGAGTGTGTGTTGCACTGCATCCCTCCACATCCTGACGATTTTTGTTTATAGGTGCTGATGTCCAGTTGTTCGCTTTGTAAGACATGTGACTGTCTGGTGTATGACGAGGAGATCATGGCTGGCTGGACAGCAAATGACTCAAACCTCAACAGCACTTGTCCCTTCTGTGGCACAGCCTTCCTGCCTTTCCTTAATGTGGAAATCAAAGATCTGAGACCACAGAGCAGGTAAATCCTGCCTTGACACAGACCAACACAGTATGCACACAACAATATATTCACCTGTACAAACTCTTTAAATAATTAATGAGGTAACTCCATTATTTCATGCTGAATTAATTAACAATCTAGGGTTTAATCTCTTTGGTCGCATTTACTAAATTGTCTATTTTTAAAGAGTCTTGTTAGCTGTCTGGCACTTTTTCAAAAAGGACTCACACACACACACACACACAAACACACAATATCTTTTATCCCTCTGGCCTCTTTAAACAGATCCATCTTGTGTCTCCCCTCAGGTCCTCTAAGGAAAGTAATCCTGTTAGAGAGGAGGACATGTCTGCATTACTCAGTCCTGAGGCTGAGATGTCTGCGGCAGACTGTGCAGCTCAGTCATCTGCAGCTCCAGCGCCAAAGCAGGAGAACAGTAGGAGTGTTGGGACAGCTGCACCAACCTCAGCACCATCCTCCACCTCCGCTCCGGTGACGGTGCCCTACCTGAGCCCTCTGGTGCTCTGGAAGGAGCTGGAGAGCCTGCTGGTGAACGAGGGTGACCAGGCCATCTCATCTCCAAGTGTTGTTGACCAACACCCCATTGTCTTCTGGAACCTTGTGTGGTACTTCAGAAGGCTGGAGCTGCCAAGTAACTTGCCAGCGCTTATCCTTGCCTCCCAGCACTGTAGTCATGGAGACGAGGTAAATATGCCAACATCCGTTAGGCCCAACCACATTATAGTTATCTACAGACTGACCCATGTAATATAAAGGCACCATTCAATCATCTGTGTTTTATACCTCTAATGTGTAGGATGTGAACATTTTTTTTACTCTGGGAACTCCTAGTGGTAGTTTCAAAAAAGGCGCTGTCAAAGCACATGAAAGCAGCACAGACTGTCACTGGGAAAGTGTCATTTAAAAAAAAATAATGAGAACCCAGAGCTTTTAAAGATATAACAACATTAAAATTCTACCCACAGGGACTGTAAGATATGGAAAAAGAGATTAATCTTCTACACGTCTTACCCCCTCTAGACTCCACAAAGCGTTTCATCTGAGGACAGTAAGCAGGTACTGGTGAGGATTATGTGGGACAACCTAAAGTTGCACCAGGACAAAGTTCAACCCTGCTATGTCCTATGGAACACACACTGTAAGTCATCTCAGCATTTACCTTACTCAACTGAGTTATGTTAATTATTATTATAATAGATATAAATTATTTATTATCAGGTGAAATTACTTTCAGATTATGATGGTAACACCAGCAATTTTAATCAAGGTCAGATATGTACATGCAAATTAAAAAATGCATATAAAGTAACTAAAGAAATCATGCATAATTTAGTTTGGGGCTCCTATTAATCATGCCACCTTTATCAGTGCTAGACTTTCAGAGTTTATTCTGACTGATGAAGATGAATGAGCCTTTGATCAAGGTGATTTTTATGTCTGTTTATTTGCAGGTGCCAATTCCCTAGTTCGCTCTGGGCTATGTGAAGAAGGCCAGCTCTTCACCGTGGAGCTACTGCAGGGTTTTGTGAGGAGCATTAAAAAGAGCGATGTCTACCAGCCCATGAGTCAGATCATCCAGCTTCTGGGGCCAGAGCTGGGATTTAAGAGGCAGAGGTGGGGAAATAGAGATGTGAGTGTAAAGTTATGTTGAGAAGAAGATGTCAGTGGGAAATCTAATTGCTTTTCTCTTTTTCTCTTCCAAAAAGGAGCCTCTACAGAGATTTACTCTTCCTTTCCCTGGTGGCTTTGGGGAAGAACAACATTAATATAAGTAAGTTTGAAAGCCTGATATCCGATTTTATTCATGCCTGTAAGATGGGATGACGATGTCAGTCTGGCAGTCAGTCAGTCAGTCCAACACTTTTGTCTAGACTGAAACAATTCAACAACTACTGGAAGGATTGCCATGGGATTTTGTACAGATATCCGTGGGTCCCTGTGCAAACGGTCATAAAGACTTTTGTGATCCTTTAGCGCCACCAGCAGGTCAAACTTTTAAGCTGTCCAATACTTTGCTCTAGGATAAAACTTCTTCAAATCAAGTGACAGTCCCATCCCCCAAATCTGTACTTTTTGTTTAGTGCTAATTAGAAAATGTTAACATGATAACATGCTAAACTAAAATGGTGAATAATACTGTATGTCCACAGTTTTAACTAACCATTATCTCGTTGCAGATGCATTTGACCGGGAGTACAAGTTGGCCTACGACCGCCTCACACCCAACCTGGTTAAACTGACACACAACTGTGACCGGCCCCCTGGAGCAGGAGTCATGGAGTGCAGGAGGACGTTTAGGGAGCCCAGTCTGTAACCTGCTTCTCTTCTTCTGTCCCCATTTTTGTTTTTCTTTCAACCATGGTAACCGCTGCTGTGTTTTTTGTTTGTTTGTTTGTTTGTTTGTTTGTTTGTTTGTTTGTTTGTTTGTTTTGGACTGTCCTTCAGACTCAGGACCAGCTCACCTGACTGAAGCACAGAGCTCTTTAAAGCACAATTGGGAAATAACACTTAATGTGAAGCAACTGCCATGAGTTTCTTGTGTACTGTTAGAGCTGAGAGGCACGGAGTGACAGGACTTGTGTTTGTAAATATTTCGAAAATTCCACTGTATTTTCAGTATAACTATGGTAAAATGTTTGTACAGTTAATAGTCTATTTTATGACTTTGTTTCTGTTAAAACTGTGAGAAAGTATGTAAAAGTAAGTGTATGATCATGTCTAAATTCCTCAGTGGTCCTGGTGACCTTGTTAAGACTGTTGTTGAGTGTGTATAATTAGTACCTTCTTTTAGAAATCAATGTTTTTACAAAGCACTTTGACAAGATTAGCATTTGATATTCATTTTATTAACATAACACTGTGGCTCAGCAGACTACGCTAAAGTGACTATTCTATTTGGCAGCTGCGGGATTTACTGCACTGTCCAATTTGTCCATCACATTCAGTCAACAAAAGCAAAGAAATTCCTCCTCATCTGCACCCTGTCAGCCTGGCGGGGTCATGCTCATATGCCTGAACACACTAACCTAGACAATAGAATTAAAAAAATTATAAAACACAATATTGATTCTGAATCAAAAAGGGAGTTCTCAGTTAATGTATATTCACAAAGTTTATTCATGTATCCTTTTTGTACAATGTACCAAAAGAACGCAAAAGGGAGTAATACTTCTATGATTTATTTACAATTTTTTAAGCAATACCTTTTTTAAAGTGAAGACTGAAGAATTTATGTGTTATATGGGACCACCAAGGATAAAACTCCTTTAAAAAAAAGTACAATCAAACTAATATCATAAAAATAAAAACCGAAAACAAGTGTTTTCTGTCAGTTTAGTCAACACAGTTTTTGATAAAGATATTCATGTATTGAATTGGTAACAGATATATAAAATTGTACGGAGTATTTTATCCTAGTCTTTTGTACAATTTTGGTCTTCACTGTATGGTATAGATGTCAGTTTTAGATATTTTGACAACAGTGCACTGTTTAAGGTCATTTTAACCACTTGAAAAAAAAGGAATGGATGGCAGTGCAGGGTTGTTTGCACTGAGCATATCAAAAGAGGTGTAAGAGTCAAAGGTTGTTTGAACAACAGCTCTGACCTGCACTAATTCAAAATCACGTCCAAAAATGAGTGTGATTGTTCACTGTTTTAATATTGTCTTTCACTATTAACTGACAAAAACCTGCCTAGATTCTGTTTGTAGTGTGATGCAGCTGCACAGCTTGTTACTGAACTTCACCATTACTTACAATGCGAAGATGCTGGATTAGATACAGCTGTGTGCTTGGAACAAACACCAGTCTTTCAGCATGTAGATTGCATTTTACCCACCTTGTAAATTGTAACAAAAGAAAAACACTGATGACCAAAACATTACTTGATGTCTACATGTTGTTTACACTATTTGTCAATTTAAGCAATGTTTATGAAGTATTATTTATCATTTGTAACACAGATACTAATTTGTATGATTTTTACAAAAAACGAAGAAATCAGATTTTTTTCTATAGTTTGCTTTCATTTATGAATAAACACAATAATTCTATGGATGTAAAGTTCTTTTCTTGTTGAAACTGAGGACTGTGCCTGAAAACTGATGTGCATGAACAAACAGTGAATTCAAGCAAGCTCAGGTTCTGTATAATGAATATTATAAAACAGTTGTTGGCGCAAGTGTATACTTACATTTTATACATTCACATTTCATAAATTCACATTTAGAAACCTACATTTTCAAAAATGTGCACATATTCTAGATTTCTTAATTCATTCTGTGGATGCTGTTTTGTAAACAGTGAAAACATGTCATCCCTATTAATGTTCATTCGTTTACTGCTATAAATGCACATTCTGCACTATATTAGACAGTAGTTCTGCATCTCCTGGTGTAATAGAAAAGTTAAAGCTGCCATTGTTACTAAATGTGAATATGTAACAAGTTCTAGAAAACATTGTATGTTTACTCCTGCAGACAAGTGTGGCATATGTCCCTGGCAGCAGTGCAGAGCAGCTACAGTAGCTTTCTGCTTGGTTTCTACAGATATCCAGACTCATGCTCATGAGATCCATACATGGACTTGGAGAGAGCAACTGCTAAACCAAGAGCTTCTGTTTACATCCTCAGATGGAAACAGGGCAGATAATGATGCGATCCTCCAACATCACGCTAAGCACCAGGAAGATAAAGTAGAGCAGGAACATGGTGGAACCCAGGACTTTATTCATCTTCCACTTACAGAATGCGATGGAGAGGATGACAAAGAGAAGCATGAGGAAGAGGAGCACTATGGCACAGAAGAGCCCATTGCTGCTGACGGCCACTGGAGCAAAACCGTGGAGGGATGAGTACAGGAGCCATGGGACTGGCAGGCTTTTGAAACAAAGTCACAGAGTAAGAAACGTAGAAAAACTAAGATCTAGCAGCATTTCCTCTTCACTTGTGGCATATAAGGCTAAAGGAGCTCACCCCACAGTGATGTCAAAGATGTTACTGCCCACCGAGCTGGACACAGCCATGTCCCCCAGGCCTTTACGTGCCACAATCACACTGGTAATGAGGTCAGGAATGGACGTCCCTGCAGCCAAGATTGTAAGGCCCATGATCTCCTCAGAGATGCCAATGGTCTCACCCACCTACAAGGAAAAACAAGAGTTAAGACTGGTTTTCAGTTCATAGTTACAGTTTCAGGGAGATTTTTAAAGGTCCTCAAAATCTATTTTCAGCTTCTTATTATGGGCGGTTGTTGTTATGCTTTCCTTGTGTTACAAGGTCAGAATTGATCAAAACACACCCAAACACATACAGTCCTTATGTGAGAAGATTAGCTGAGCTTTTTATAATGTTACACTCTTAATGAATAATAATAATTTTTTTCAAAGTTAAATTTTCTTTGTTGCTAATTGTAGTCATGAAATTCAATTTTGATGCTTTATTTACAAAACACAGCCTTTCAAGGCCCGTCTGCACAATTAGGAGATAAGGAACATAACATTTCAAATGTTATCTAACAATGTCACTAAAGTAACTGACCTGATGGGCCCACCACACCATGAGGTAGGAGAAGACAGCGATCCACAGAATAGAGCCCAGAAATGTGACCGCAAAAAATTTTCTGGATTTCTGTTGTGGAAATGATGTCAAAGCAAAACACAGTGTTCAGGCATTTTAGAAAACCACAGCTGATCCCAGAAATGTGTCCGTGTCTTACGTGATTGCGAACATCAGGAACTGTGAGCCACAGAGGGAAGACTATGGGCAGCAGGAAGAGGTAGGTGGCTTGTTTACGTCGTGTGCTGGGCCACTCTAAAGACAGAGGCTCGTCATCTTTCTCCTCTTCTTCCTCTTCCTCATCTTCATCCTCCTCCTCATCATCATCATCGTCATCTTCACTAGACTCATCGCTGTCTTCATCACTGTCAGAGTCCTCGGAACTCCCCGATCCATCATCTTCTGCTGGAACATCCTCCTGCAGTGTTTGGGAAAATACATCGTGATGGATGACAGTAGAGGCTGTTGTTGTTTCTCAGACATTGATGATGTGCAGATGATGAAGGAAACTTCGCTGACACCGGCTTGATTGCATAAAATAGGTTTATTACAAAGAAGACCAGCGTCAATCAGGCACCAGGGTTTTTCTGGGAGACGACTCGGAGCCAGAACGAATCTCTCTCCGAATCACAGCTCAAAACTCACATATATAGGTTTATGTATTGGCCAATGTTCAAGGGAACTTATCATAACTTATGGTTTCTGTCAATGATGGGGCCCCACTTCCCAGGGCAGAAGGGTCACCAGTTCCTGCACTTCCCAGGAATAGGGATATCTCCTACATAAACATTCCAGAACTAGGGGAAAGGTAACCTATGTCACATATCAGATACTACAAGGCGGAAGAGAAATAAAAGCAAAGACCAAAGAAGCCTAAAGAGGCCATTTAACAACGGTGGCAGTTCTGTACATTGACATTTACATAGAAGGATATAAAAGACTGGATTCTGGGCTTTTGTTAAGCACCAGGTCGTGGTTGAAGATTACCTTTTTGTCCTCTGGCTGCTCCTTCTTCTCTGTTTCTGTAGCCTCTGGCTCGTTGGTCTGCTCACTTTTTCCCCCACCAACTGCAAAAGGAATCCCAAAATTTGTTTGCATTTCCCTCATGCCTCTTACTCATTCAGCTATCTAAAATAACTGCCATGTCCTTTTATAAGACTTTAAGATGGGTCATATGAGAAAATTCAATGAATGTGTTGTTAGGACTTACAGGATATATGTATTACATGATATCTGTACTCTTTTGGGGGGGATTTAATTACTTGTGTTTAATTTACACTACCCTAGTTACACTTCATATTTTACTACTGGTCACCCACCTACAGTATGCTGTTAAAGATACATTTTCATACTGGTCGCAACAAAATTATCTTGTAGTATTATAATGGAGGACATGTGCCTGACTCAGACTCATGTATGGTTTAATGAGAGACAGTGCTTTGCAACCAAGCTGTTTTCAGTGTCCCCCTAATGAGCAAATTACGAAAGCTTGATGAAGAGCATCTGATCATTGGATTAATATCATATCCTTCCATGTTACCTTCACTTTTGGCTTGAGCTTTGCTCTCTTTCTTCCGTCTGGCCACGTTATTCAGTGTCTCTGCCTTATCCTTAAATTTCCCTACAAACAATCAAACAAGAAAGAAAAACTTAGAATGCTGTGGTGAATTACTCAATAATGATACAAATGATAATATATATATATATAGTGAAGAAATCCAGTGAAGAAACAAACTTTCTTTTTGATTGAATGTCTTCAATTAAATAAACCCACTTCATGCAAACAGGAATTAAGGCAGAGGTTGGAACAGACAACTGTGTAGCACACGTTGGGCCAGGTAGCAGCTGCACACATCCATTTTGATTATTACATTCAAAGCATTTCATACTTTCTTTTAAAGCTTGTTTTTCTTTCAACTGTGCTCATATACCCCAAATATTAAAAATATATTGTGTCTGTGTACTTTAGTTTGGCAGCACGTTATTATTTAGGTAAGTTGCATAAGGAACAGGTGTTTATAATGCTGTTTTGATGCATCTTCATGTCACTAGTGAGCTCAGATAATGGGACTGGGTTGATAACTGGGGCTGCTAGATGTGATCCTGATTGTTTAGGTTCATTCAAAGCTGTTTATTGTGCTTGAGTAATGGAGTGTTGGGGGCTTATGTCTGACAGATGAGAAAACAAGGAGCCAGGGTCACAGGTACAAAAATTAGAAGATGCTGTACTGTGTTAAGAAAGTACAAAAATGTGAACATTGCTGTAAGATAATCCAGGGTTGCTCACCACAGCACAATACACTGTTAAACAAACACTACTAATCTATCAGGAGAAGCTATGAGAGAAAAACTGTGGGAACGCTGTACAGAACCAGCCTGTGACCACATTGTTTGACCAGCTATCAGTATATCCTCTTATTTCTCTGTGTTCTAACTAATTAAACTAAACATGAATCCCCTCTAGGAATGCCATTGATATGCAATAAAAAGAAATTATTTTATTATATACAAATATTTTGAGTAGCCATGCCTATATTGACTACAACCATATCTTAGTGTGTCCTGAGAATCTTTTTTTATATTTCACTGTGGGCCTCTGAATGGATCCCTCCATAGACTGAGATAGGTGTTTATCTGCTTAGTATCAATCTGGACTTAGTGCTGCCTTTGGGACTTTGGGACACTTTGCTAATCCATTTTACTATGAGAAGGACGTAGTCTCCAAACACTCATTGCAAAATATTAAAGACACAGAGTTATCGATCATCTGGCTGGTTATCACAGTGATATGGTACTCGCCTTCTCCCAGAGGGTCTAAGGTGTGTATCACGAGTTGGAAGATGGTGTTTCTCATGGTGCTGTTGTGTAAAGAAGCAGAACTTCCCCCTCGCTGAAGGGACGGCTTCAACTGAGGAAAAAGATGGCTGAGGTCACAATGGCTATTAAATACAACAGACAGTGACACGTCACTGTTAGAGAGTCATGTCAGAGTGGAGGTCATTTACATGTGGCAACACTTGAAGGGAGGCTTGTTGGAATTCTATCATGATAAATGGAAATGTAGAAAGGTAAAAAAGGATGCAAGATAGCAATTAGGTGAATGTTCAAAAATGAACTGCCTATGAAGAATCTTGAGGATGGCTGTTGCTTTTTGTGTCTTTCTTTTGTAGTTAATTTGTTGTTTGATTTTTACCTTTAAAAGATTCTTGTCCTCTGGAGCAGGAGGGGCATTATCCTCATCGTCCTCATTTGTCTGTGTGCAACAATGTTTTTTCAGTGATATTCATTCATTGGTTGAGATAGACCAAGGTTATTTAATTTTTAGTAGAGCTTAGACTTTATATGATAATCTCATACATTGCCATTTCATACTTTGCATATTCTGGGGGTTTCTTGGCGTCACAGTAGTATAACAGTAAAATAAGATGGAGCTGTGTATCATGTATAGGATTATAATTTGGTGACTTATTATGACTATGTATTATGCAAATTAGCATTTTTAACTGATGAAATAATTACATTTTGCTCCTAGGGAACCCAGCTCCGGCAGTATATCCAGCTCAACAAAAGTCCTGAGTGTGCACAAATACCGTAGCTTTACTTTGTGTAAATTAAGCCGCAATCACACTTACCAGGGACACCCACTATCTATGTTGATACTACAGTTTGCACAGAGCTGTCACTCCTCAAAGGATTAGTCTGATGCGGCTGACTAGCTTTAGTTTACCAAGGCCTTTGCTAGTATCATTTCAGCCTTCGACATGATTTGCATGTAACCCCACAGGCAGGAGTAGAGATGTTGAGTGATGAGTAATGTGGTTTTCTCTTCCAGTAATAAACCACAGTATACATGAGGAACATGACAGAATAAGAGACAAAACTATGCATGAGTGAAAGGGCTAGTTTCCCTTTTGAGTATATGCATCTTTTTATGGAGTGTCATGTGGACAAGATGAAACACCAGCCAAAAAATAGGCATTAGATAATTGGTAAAGTATCACAAATATATGTGTATTTTTAATTGTACAGAGATGTATATGTTTTTAAAGTGGCATAGCATTAGGGTCAGGGTAAGGGTTAGACCTAATAACAGACTCATTATTGTGTCAATCAAGGACATCAGTGATTGAAAATATCTGATTATAGACTTATTATATATATATGGGGATATGTTTTGTCACAGTAGTGCTTACCTTTTCAGGTTCCTCCACAGTAATGATTTTGACAATGTTCTTGTGTTTGTAGAGTAGGGTCTTGACAGCCCACTCTATTTGCACATTAAACTTCATGAAAATCACATAGAGAGTGTAACCGGCCACCAGCATCAGGCTCTCCCACCACATTATGACATTATCCAAGAAGAAGATGATAAGTAAGATGAGGTCAAGTATGTAGAAGGATACATCTCTGAAAAGTGGCCACCAGGTTAGATGAAGTACCTCCCGAGAAAACAAAGCACACATTCCAATCACAAACAAAATGTTGAAAACTGCTGAACCAACAATTGTGCCAATGCCCACGTTGCTGTGAGCGATGAAAACCCCTATCAAGGAAGTGAAAAGCTCAGGGGCAGAACCTCCGGCAGCCATGAAAGTGGCTCCTGCCACATCGTCAGAGATGGCTAACTTGTCTGTGATTACCCCCAAGGCAGGAACGAAGAACTCATCACACACAATTGCAAGTGACACAAACATATATATCATCCCAATGATGTGGAGGATCACCCAGCCTCGCCTGCGGTCTTCAATAGAAAAAAGATCTTCAGGGTATTCACCCTTAATATATGGAGCCTCACCAGGCGAAGCTGGAGTGATGGTAGTTATGTCAGGAGGTGGAGCTGGCGTGGGTGCTTTCTGTGGAGGCTCAGGGGCCACGTAGATGCAATGCACAATAGTCCGGTTTGTGGTTGGCAAGGGTGGAGATTCAGTGGACTTGGATGCCTTCAAATCTGAAGTTATATCCAGATGATTTACCACACGCATCTCAGGCGTTGTTTGATCTGTGGGCTCTGATTCAGGTGCTGCAGTGAGAGGGTCCTCCAGCCCATGAGTCTCCAGTGTAGCCTCTTCAACCCCCTCAGTTGAACCTTCTCCAAAATCCGCTCCAATCTGAGGCATTGGCAAAGGCTTTTGCAGTCTGGCACTGATAGTCAGCTGGTAGAGGGTACAGAGGAAAACACCAGAGAGAAGAAATAGAACCCGGCTCAGCTGCAGTCTCTTCCTTCTTATACAGTACATTTTCCTCCAAAGCAGTGTTGCTACTGGCTATGTTGAATTAAGCTGCATTAATGGGCTTTGGTAGAGGCCAGGTCTTGCTCTCTCCCCAGCAGACCATAGGGTGATAAAATCTAAAACTTCAGCGGTGTGATTCATGTCACATCCTCGGCTCCTTGGAAAACCCAACCAACTGTAAATGAAAAGAAGCATCAGAGATAAAAATGACATTTAGGCAGCAGGTGCCATACCAGTAGTACACATCTGAAAGAATTTTAACTGTTCATACAATGCACTTCAAAAATAACTATCCGTCATGGGCATTAAGCCTGTTTAGAAGCTGTTATGAATACTGTCTTTACACATGGGTAGAATTCGGAGAAAGAGAATGAACAATTTGAATAACAGAAAAGAGACACACAAACACCAAGCAAAGGTAAAACATAAATGCATAGGAAAATAAAAAATGGATGATAGCTAAAATAGATAGAAAATATCATAAGTGATCAGGATACTTTTCTCATCAGTTGAAAGAGAACAGAACAGAGAACAGACAAAACGATGCATTCTGATCACAAAAGCCTACTTACCACGGAATTAATAATTTTCAAAATCAAAAATCTCCAAAAGCAGATTTACACAGCTGGATATTGTAGCACAAACAAAAGTCCAAACTGTTGCCAGTGGCCAGAGGGTTATGTAGGACGCAGGACAAGTCTCCACAATGGATCAGTATAATACCTAATACCTGAGGTCTTCTAAGAGGATTATGTGCATTGTCTCACTCTCACTTTATCATGAGCCTACCCATAGTAAATTTTAATTGAAAGCAAAAATAAAAGTGGCGCTTTAGTGTAATGCTATTATGTTGCATAAATGCAGCATAAAAATCATTTTATGCTGTCTGACACTGACATTTGAGACCAACATCACACTTTGAAACGGAATGGCTAACCTTAAAAATCCAATCCAAAAAGGACAACGTGCTTTAGCCAAATGCATTATTGTTGAAATTTTCCTCGTAGATTTTTTTTTTGATTTTTATCCTCGGGAATGTGAAAGTTTCCATATAAAGCACGTATCTCATGGGAACTGTTTATTGTGCGGTGCACTGCTTTCCCCCGGACGTAAGTAGTGGTGCACACTCAAATTCAAAAACTGTTGGTGTGAGAGCAGTTGAAAGACGTAAATAACTTTAGTGCGATTTTCCTTTCGCTGCGTTTTGTCCTTAAATGTCTTTAATTGTCCCTTTTGGATGCTGTAAAACAGTGTAAAACTCAAAAGTCTGGTGCTGAATTTGAACATTTGGAACGACGTTACCTAGCTAACCTGGTTAAGAAGAGGTTAATTCGTTAGTATCTGTTTCCTTAGAGGAGCAGTTTACACAGTCACACGGCTACTGTGAACAAAATAATGTAATTAAACTTTGGTTCAGGTTACCTCCCTATGTTGTGAGCTAGTTTCCCGGACACGACCTTTTTTCGTTGACTTGACAATAGACATGATCACTTTATTTCACTCCTCGCATTACTCCTCTGGCGGTTTTGTTTTTTGAAAAGGCTGAAAAACACACGAACCACCCTCTAAATCTAACATTATATAGCAAGGCCTCTTATTACCATAGAGAAATAAACAGCTTGAAGGATGTAGCTGTGGAATAGATATACATAATACTCTCCATTTACTATCTTAACCTACCTTGAGTTAGTATTAATGTTTCGTCTAGATTTTACAGTTGAGTTTGTAAAGCTGTTCCGACTGTTCTTGTCCATTAACAATCACCCCAATCCCACACATAACCATTTTTCCATTGCATTTCTTTTTCCCAAATCAGTATTTCCGTGTTTGATCAAAATGTACGACTGAAGTCTTACACCTTGCAACTACAGATGGTATATCTGGTGTCTGGTGTGGTTTATAAAGTGTCAAAATACTTTTAAAGCTTACCAGACTAGTCAAAAATATAACTGAATATAAAACAGTAATATTGTACATTATATCATTAAAATGGAGTGTAAATAGAAATATAAAGATTTCTATGTTATGATGTCCGCCACTCATGTATGGCGCTAAAGAGAGTTGTGTTTATTTATGCACATCTGTTTTTGTCCTGTAGATGGAGCTTTTTTTTTCTCCAGCTGTATTGGTGCACCACACACAGAACAAGGTCCACAGAACATCCTGCATCCGAGGATGTAGGATGTACTCCTCACATCCAATGTCAGGAGGTGGAGCTGGCGTGGGTGCTTTCTATGGAGGCTCAGGGGCCACGTAGATGCAATGCACAATAGGGTGGAGATTCAGTGGGCGTGAATGCCTTCAAATCTGAAGTTGTATCCAGATGATTTACCACACGCATCTCAGGCGTTGTTTGATCTGTGGGCTCTGATTCAGGTGCTGCAGTGAGAGGGTCCTCCAGCCCATGAGTCTCCAGTAGAGCCTCTTCAACCCCCTCAGTTGAACCTTCTCCAAAATCCGCACCAATCTGAGGCATTGGCAAAGGCTTGTGCAGTCTGGCACTGATGGTCAGCTGGTAGAGGGTAATGAGGAGAAAACAAGAGAGAAGAAATAGAGCCCGGCTCATCTGCAGTCTCTTCCCCATTGCACAATACCCCACAGAAGCACTTGTATGTATAACAGTGATGGAGGGCGAGCCCAGCTTTCTCACTATCAGACCATGGAGGGAAAGAATCTAAAACTTTAGCAGTGTGATCTCTGTCATATTCTTGGATCAGTGACAAACCCAATCTATTGTTAGAAAGTAGGTTGAGCATTCAGTTTTATTCAGACAATAGGTTACAATGCCAACAGACAAATCTATGAAATTTTTTAAGCACAGATGCAGGTTTACCAAACATCTCAAGAAAGCAGAGCCGTGGGACGTTGGACAAGTCTTCACCATATGCATTATACCATAAGTCTTAAGAGGATTATGACAGTGTCTCATTCTCACACTTAAACTCATGACCCAGGCATTAGTAAACGCAGCCTGACGGACGTTTTCCATATTCGTGTAACAGCCATAAACATCCAGTATTAGAACTTTCTGACATTTAAAAAGACGGTAATTCCTCCACGAGTTTCCAAATAAATTAAATCCAGGCATCTAACGGCGCAGATAGATGCAAAACAAAGGCTAATCGTCCACCATGGGCACAAAGATTTTCTTCTTGGGAACGAAATTTTCAATGACCTGCACAAGTCGTGCAGTTCGTGGCATAAAAAAACTTCCCCTGTCGATCAGACCTATCTTTTTCTTACACGTGACAATTTGAGCTAGCATCCAAACTACTGCCTTATATTTATAATGTGAATATACCTATGACCTTCCCCTGCTCATTTATATCTAGACTGTCCAGCACAAAAAATATGAAAAATTCTTCACAAAGGAACTATGTGATAGATACGTCCGCTCACGCTGTTTCACCCGGACGGAAGTTGTGACGCACACTATAACACAAACACTGGCGAGCGATGCATTGAATGGCACGTACATATTTATATTTATAAGTTGATTGAAAGAAATACTAACTGTGCACTTTATCAATAGGTATTTTATCGCATTCGTTAAATAGTAACCTGGACGTGTCTTTAGTCGGGTCTTCCGGCGTTGTTTTGAACAACGCTAGCGTAATTTAGCCAACATTAGCTAACAGTCCTCTACTGTGACATGTCCTTACTTTCTTTTCTTTTAGCTTTCAGCGTCCTTAAAGGTTTGTTGTTTGGTGTAAACTAACCGCAGTGTAACCACCCGCTGACATTAATACAGCCACTGTCGCGTAATAAGCGAAATAACCGACGAATGCTCCTTTTGAACCACCCTCCTCGGACAGGAGGAGAAGCGACCGCACACCCGGGTTTCGTTGATGTTCTCACAGGTGTCATCTTTTTCTGTCTTTGCCTCCAGCGGGAGCCCGTCGGAGGATACGTTGAGTCCACTGCGCTATTGTGAGTCTACATAAGCGGTGAGCCATGCCCACCGTGGTCTTAATGGACGTGTCCCTGTCCATGACACGGCCGGTGTCATTGGATGGAAGCGAGGAATTTCAGAGGAAGAACCTGGCCGTCCACGGACTGAATATGTTGTTTGAACACATGGCCTCGAACTACCGTTTGGAGTTCACGGCTCTGATGGCCTTCTCTTCCCTCTGGGAGCTCTTGGTGCCTTTCACCAGAGATTACAATGCATTACAGGTAGAGTGTACTTCAGAAAGTCAAAGCATGTTTCCCTCTCCTGAGTCGTTGTCTTGAGTCTGCCCCCATGAGAAGGAGCCTCAGGAGAAAGGATTATTTAAAAAAAAAAACCAAAACAAAACATCTTCTGTGCAGGAGGCTCTGAGCAACCTGGAAGACTATGACAAGACCTGTGTTGAATCAGCTCTTAATGGAGTCAGTAACGTGGTACAGCAGGAGTGGGGCAGCGCCTGTCCCTGTCAGGTATTTTGGCAAGACCTTTGTACAATTTCAGAACACTTCTGAGTTTATTCTTGTTTAAATAAAGCTAGTGGGTGGAAAAACAGTGATTTCAGCTATCTGTGCATTTTTGTTACATAGGTTTATGCCTATATTGCTCATTCTCATACCCTATAGGTGATGCTGGTCACCGATGGATCTCTTGGTATTGGGAAGGGTTCTCTACGTCACTCCCTCCAAACACTGAAGCAGCGTGGGGATGAGAAGAAGTTCCCCCTCCCTTTCCCTTTCCCAACCAAACTGTTCATCATGTGTGTAGCCAATGCAGAGGAGGTACAGATTTACCTTTTTTGGCTACCTGTTCAACAGTTAATTTCCTTTTACTTGCATCTTTATCCAAACTCTTTCACTGTAATACAAATAGGGATTTTTTTTCAGAAAAACCATAAGCAGCTGGTCATGAACAGGATCTAAGGCCTCCACTGAGAAAGAAAATAGGTTTTTCATTTATTACCTCTCAGTGATCCTCCTGCAGAGTTTTCAATTTTCTCTAGAGGGCCTTAGACAGATAAGTTCAGAGTGGCCCACATAGGGAGCAGCCTGCCAACTTACCATAAAAGGAAATAAGCCAAGCTATGCTTGTCTCGCATTCAATATATGGCCAAGGCTTGGATAGAACAGGAACATCATTAAAGTTTCTACCCTATTGGATGATGTGTTTGGGTAGACATAAAGATAACCAACTGCAACTAGGTTCTTTGTATCAAGAAACATTATAAAAATGATTGTAAGACACTTTTTATTGAGAGACTCTTCTTTGACTTCTTGTGATAAGATTAGTTTGTCCCCTATATTCTAAGAATATACAGTGGTGATGGCTCATCCTTTTTACTGTGCAACTCATTGTGCACATTTTTGAGTGGTTCATGTCTCCTTCCCTGAATTTGCATGTAAGTGTTCGTGTAAGTTTACTTCAAAAGACAGGACCATCTTCACATCCTACTATAGTTCTTTGAGAGAACTGTTTGTTGATTGTAAATAAGAATATGTTATTACAGTGTTAGTGAATTACTTAAGGTCAGTAAATCATTAAAGCAGCCAATATTTGACCTTGGGAGAATTTTTAAAAATGCTTTTTATACCTCCAGTACTTCTCGATCAGCACATTATTTTTATTTTATAAAACAGTCTTCGGCTGTTATGCAGTCTTAAAGGAGCTTCACGCATGTCATTTGTGTCAGGTGCCATCACTGGTCTCTAATGTACAACGTAACTTTAATACGTGTATAACTTCGGAATCTAGCACTAGATTTTTTTTAGCTGTACCAAATGCGACTCCCTGTTTTGCGCAATTGCAGCTACAGATGACTGATGCCATGGACAACTTGGAAGAACTACTTTGTCTCAGTGGAGGGGATGGACAGATCTTCACTATGGAGGGACCACTTTGCATGAAGAGTGTACAGGCCATGTTTGGGTATGCATGTTACTGGGGAAATAAACTGTACTTATTCATAATTTTATTATATCTTAACTGAGGCACCTTTTGTGATATTTTACATCTTTGTATGTCTCCAGGAGGCTGATTGATCACGCATACTCTCCTTTCCATGCGGTCCTGCACTGTGGGAACCTGTCCTCAGACGTTCAGGTGTTCCCTCGACCTGAGCCTATTGTTGTGGACGAAGAGGTAGAGCCCATGCCCCGAACAGTCAGTACAGGTACCCAGTCAGCTTCAAATACATTAATTTTAGAGTTTAAATTAAATCGCTTTTTCTTCAGTCAAATCTTCATTCTGTTATGCATGTTTCAGATTTGGAAATTGTTGGCTTCATCGAAATCGCTGATATTTCCAGTCCTCCTGTTATATCTAGACACTTGGTACTGCCCATTGCTGTAAACAAAGGTTAGTGTTGAAATTTTTTGTTGTGTTATTTTAAAGAAAAACTAAAAATTTGAAGCAGTGTCCATATCTCAGAAGACTTTCTGCCACACTGGTGGGTAAAAACAATCCCGAGTCTCTGCTGCATTTTGTCGACGGGTGCTCAGCCTGTCCTCTGTCTATGTGGGAGTTTGAGTGAGTGAGAAAGAGATTGAGTTCTGAAGAAAAAGTTAAATTAAATAAATCCGTTCTCACTCACATTTGAATGTAATGGATTTATGAATGAATTTGTTTACCGCTGATCAATATATTAACATAATTTTAAATTCATATTCAACATAATATTCAACATTATTATCCCAATGAAATATTGACTCATATGTATATGCAACACAAAAAGGCAACTGATTCGTCTTGGGCTGGTAAAAATATGCTTGGCCAGTGGATTTTTTTTCGTCTGCCGTCCACCTTGGCCAGTGAGTCAAAAAGTTATTTTTGGACCCTGATTCGTGGACACAGACCACAGATAATTGATTTTTTTTATTTTCCCCCTGACTTCCACCTTTCACATATAATGTAAGCATGTTGTGGAAATTCCTCTAGTCAACATAAGAGAACAATAACAACAGAATTGTCTTTGCGAGCATTTTTCAAGTCCTTTGCAAATGGGCTTCATGCACGCAGAGAGTAGGGTCTCTGTGGCATTTGGTGAAGAGCATGGATATGTGACACACTTTTTCGCAATTGGGAGGGGTTATGTACAACCTAAGTTCAATCTTTCTGTCAAACCATCCGGCCTCAGGCGGTAACCAGCCCCCTCCTGACCTGCCACAAGTTCCTGATAACATTTGTGCAGCATATATGTGTAAGCAATTATCTGATAATCATATAAGGACAGGATGTAAGCCATTTCCTAACAAAATATGGACACACATGGACGGAAAACAATATTGGTCTTTGAATTGTAGTTTTTCCCCAATACAAGTAATTTTTAAAAATACAATACAAAAAAAAGAGATTAGTGTACTACGTCTGATTTTATGGCATTATCAATGCATCTTATCTGCACTTGATTTCAGAGGTGGATGAAGTTGGCACAGGAGCCACAGATGAGCTTGAGGAGGAACCCTCTGCCAGTCAGATGGCTGGCAAAAGTCCAAACTTCTGTGTGCTTTTACATGGGAGTCTGAAAGTTGAGGGCATGGTGGCGCTGGTTCAGCTGGGGTGAGAGTCAAAAGAGCTGTTTATATTTAACAAATTGGACAGGCTTTAGTGCAAGTAAATATCAAGACACCTGCATAGTAAAATTAGTCCATCATTCTATGAACTATTAGCCTAAATCTAGGTGGGGTTTTTTTTTTTTTTTTAATTCAGGCCAGAGTGGTATGGCATGCTGTACTCTCAAGCAGACAGTAAAAAGAAATCAAATCTGATGATGTCTCTGTTTGAGCCTGGTCCAGAGCCTCTACCCTGGCTGGGGAAGATCTCCCATTTGGGACCAATCTCAGGTAACCTGTCAACCTGTCAAGTTTCTTTCACATTCACAGCAAACTTCTAGAGTCTCTATATCAGAAATGTTCATAAACTCTCTGCTCATTCCTGAAGGCATCATTTTAAGAGTACAACATTTCTGGGACATTGTGAAACTGCATTTTCATGTATCGTAGGACACATGAACCTTGGTAGAGGTCAATGACCCGATCTATTCCTAAATAGCAAAGGCCTCTTCAGTCATACTCAGTCAGTGGTTTACACAGTTGTATAACAAAGTTGATCTGCGTTGATTGTGACACAGTAGATGAACCAACTTCACTTTGACATTTTCTGACCTTTCTGGTATTTCAGAGGCTCCTGAAAATCCCTATGGAGAAGATGACAGTAAAAGCCCCTTTCCTGTGCAGCCACAGGTCAAACGCAGCTATGCTCAGAATGTTACTGTGTGGATAAAGGCCAGTGGACTACAGGTAGAGTAAAACCACTGTATCAAAACCAATTGTTTGTTTAAGCCTTTGGGGAAATGAGAAAAATAAGATGAATTTAGTAGCTTTAAATTCTGCAACAAGAATCTGATAAAATACCTTCTCGTAAAATGAAAATGCCACAAAAATATTCAGGATGACTTGAGTTGGAAAGGTTGTCGACGCCATGGTAATTCAAAGAAAGTTGAGAAATTATGTTCACTTAATGTAATGCAGGTGGGACTTTTTACAACTAAAAATATTCACAGGTTTGATCTAAAAATCAGCTTGAACAGACAAATTAACTGACACATTGTATATATGTAGATAACATACTGAGATATTGTTATCATATTACTACCTGCATATTATATTATATATATTTTAGATTACATTTTAGATATAATCACTGTCAGCAAGCCTTTTTCATAGACATTTTGGTTTGTCATAGGTGTTGCTTCTAACATTAATGATTGACCCATTCTATTCAAGTGTCCCACTAAGTATTTGCATTTATTAGGGCACTGTAGGTCTAGAAATACAAGTAGTACTAATGGGATATACAGTGGTGTACTACTGCACTGTACAGCTTTAAGAATCAAATAGGGATGCCTCACATTAGCCAAAGTATTTTGTAAAATGTAATTACACCAAAACTGAATGGATATGCGTTACAATGTAAATTCAGTATTTTAAGTTCACACAGTTAACTTCTTTCATCTTTACTATCCATCCCATGCGATGCGACTGAATCATGAGTGTGTTATTAGTGAAATATATAGTTAAGACCATTAACCATGTGTTTAGTTTAAAGGGGCTCTTGAACAATTATTCCACAATTTAGGATTTAAACAATGTTTAGCACAAACATTTTGAGGGTAATTTTTTCCTCACCATTTTACAGACTGATGTGCAAAAGATTCTGAGGAATGCAAGAAAATTACCAGACAAAACTCAGACCTTCTATAAGGTATGTTGGACTAAAAAAGTGCCCAGGCTTTAAAGTAAAGATGAACTATCAATTTGTTTTCATGATTTTAATAACTGTTTTGCACTTCAATCTGTCAGGAGCTCAACCGTCTGCGGAAGGCCGCCTTGGCTTTCGGTTTCTGGGAGCTCCTGAAGGGGGTAGCCGACCTGCTGGAGAGAGAGTGCACGCTGTTGCCTGACTCGGCTCACCCTGATGCTGCGTTCCAGCTCTCCCATGCCGCACAGCAGCTAAAACTGGCCAGCACTGGTGATTCCCAGTATGCTGCTTTTGATCACAACATTGCCCCCATGCACACTGACTTCTCTAGCTGAGGCACATCTGACTCAGTAGAAATTGACTAAAATTTAGCAGCCTCAGCCTGTGTGGACGAAGATAGAGACGGCACCTGGTGTATGCTGGACGTTGTTTAAAGAATTCACAAAAGGGGCTGCTTCAATCCATGTTTGCAGAACTGAGTGGTGTTGGAAACCTAAACTCCTGTTACACCGCCTAAACATGGCAAAACATACATTATGAGGTATTTGTAAAATGTACTTTTTTTTTCTTTTTACACAAGCTACTTTGTGGGATCTTTTTTCACAAATTGACCAGATTTAAATTTCATTTTTATTAAATGTCAAATAACTGTCACATTTACAAGAAACATTGGAAATGACTGTTTGTTTGCTTTCAAAATATGGTTCATTGTTAATACTAAAATAGTAGAGCGAGGAAGGGATACAAATGAAAATTCTTCATAGCAGGTTATCATGGGACATAAGACACAAAATACCCCATGTTTAAGCAGTCGCCATTATAATTCTCCCTGAGGTTTGTGCGATGGTTTCGAAATCTGGAATGATAAGAAATACATTGTTTGTTGGCAATGTTGTTGCTTTCTTCATTTATACAGCAATTGCTGTATACAAAATGATAACAGCACGGTTTCCTTTTCAGTGCATGTTGCAACATCCTCCACCAAAATTAACAATAGATTTGAGAAGAAAAAAAAAACAACCTAGATTAAAAGGTCAAAGAAACACAGTATCATTCAGGATATCAAGGTCGGTGGATTATTACAGATATCCACTAATCTACAAAATTCATATAAGAGAAAGCAATCAGTAATTGAGCCTGTCAACACAGAAATGAAATACTGCATCATATTTAGGATGTCCATGTTGACCATAAAGGAAATAATTTTACTGAGAAGAAACAAGAATAGAAAATATCTTCTTCACAACATTACTGATTTGACTGGACCATGGTCTGTGAAGATCATATCAAAAGGAAAAAAAAATTCTAGGCAGCAAGGGCGATTGAGGGTCGTCGTTTGTGCTGGATCTCAATTTGCTTTCTTCTTGTTGGTGCGAAAACGCCTCTTCCTCTGCTTGTAAAGATGGCGACAGTTGATAAAAAGTCCTGTGTGTCGGGAGGTTTGGGGACAAGTGTTCAATATCAGAACAAAAATGCTGATATTAGATCATATTTGTTGAGATTTGAGAGAGCTGCACTTAAATGTAGTATCTGTTATTTTATTTCGAATTGAATTTGCTGAAGCTCAGGAACTGAAGAACAAAAAATGTCTAACTGTTCAAATACTTTTGGTCTTGACTTTACATGATTAATGTTTTATTTAGAGACTTACCCAGAAACATGAGAACAAGATAAATGAGCAGGATGTGAGAGAAACGGATGGAGGTGCCGATGGCCTTCGGCAGAGGAATGCTGAAGAGTTTGGTCTCATCAAAGATGGGGATGGATTGTATAACAGCAACAGCTACATGAGGGTGGGAGATGAGATACATTTTAGAATTTGCATGTGGAGAATTGTAATTAATTCAAAGAAGTAGGGAAGCGCACCTTCAGCTAAGCAACCTAATGGGTATAGTGGTATCCAGATTGTGTACCGCAGCCATGTGAGGGTTTTCCACTCTGTATTACAAGAGCCCAGCATGTAAAATGGATACCTGAAATTGGAACTTCATGTTAGTTTTTAAGCAGGAAACACAAGTCATGTGGTTAATCAACCAACACAATGCTGCATTAATTAAAATCTATCCTCATATCAATTTAGCCTAAATGGGCCGCTGGTATACTGGTGCTTAAAAAGACATATACAGCCATCTGCCGTTTGGTAAACCTCAACTTATGAATAAGAGTAGGGTCTAAACTTGCTCTATATGAAAAGTGCCTGAGGTAACTTCTGTTGTTATTTGGTGCTATATAAATAAAATTGATTTTAAACTGAATATTAAACCTTAGTCGGTAAAGCTCAGTCAGTGGTTACTTTTGCTGTGATGCTGCTGCACAGAGTGGATTTACATTGTACCATTTTACTGACAAAACTCTTCTTGGTCAACAGTTGATACCATTTGTTGCTAAAATGGTTTTATTCTAAGACAAACATTTCTGATTGAGTACAATCAATCTAAAAGTAAAATATTTTTTGATTATTGTTGAAACCTCTGAATCTCACTGACAACAAAATGACATAAAAAGCAAGTCCACAATTCGGTGGCAAAAGTTAATGTCCGTTTAAAGAACTTCTGCTGTGATTGAAGAGCACTGATTGTATGAAGAAGAGTCAATTTACAAGACTGTTCACCATAAACAATGACAAGGCAGATGCATATTTACCTGAAAATCTCAATGGCGCTCCACAGATAGAAAACGAAGAACACAACTGGTTGGTGGTGCATTTCCTCCAAACTACCAAAAATGATGAAGAGGATAAAATTCCTTCCAACCACCTATTGAAAGAATGAAAGCCACAAAAGCACTTAATAAAAATTAGTACTTATACTAGGAATGTATTGGCACTACATCTGTGACCCGAAGCTGAAACTGGGGCAAAGGAACATCCCATTACCTGTATAAGAGTTGGAATGACAGCTGTTCTGACTACACCAAAAGCAGCGTTGAGGACCTCTACTGCTGCCAGGATCTGGCAGAAGAACATCACATCTGATATAGTGTGAAATGTATCGTAGAGGGAATCTGAAATGAGAGTAGTGGTACACATGATAGATCTTACCAGGTTTTTGAGTATCACCTGATCAATAAAGGAAAAACAGATTTTAAGCTACAGCCGAGTAAAAATTTTTCACCTTGGCCAAAGATGAAGAGGCGCACAGTCATGTTGACAAAGATCCATGAAAAACCAAGGAACTGCACCAGGTTGTATAAAAACAGGAATCCTGTTTTCAGGCTGACAAACCCTGAAACATTTCAAAGAAGAACTTGAACAAAAATATGATAAAAATCTAATGCCAAAAATTAAAAAAAAAAAACCTTAAAACAACCTAACACAAAATCTGGAAAGCTAAATTGTTAGACTTTAGATAAACAGGCATGCATTAAGAAATATGTCAATTTTCAATGTTGTTAATGCTGTTCAATAATAATAATAATCAGTTTAATTTTCAATTCATTTAGTACAACCAACTAAAACAGATATTTCCTGTTGTCAAGATTTGTATTCACCTTCCGCTTTATGCCTTGAAGCCTTCAGCCTGTTCCTTTTTTCCTCCTTTTCAAGCAAAAAATAGGACACTTTTATTCAAATTTTTAGTCTTTTCCTTTCATATTAATAGTACAATCTTTGCTCTATTTTGCCTATAAGTATGTTATTAAATACAAAAAAAGGTGTTTAATGAAATGTTTGTTTGTGAAAATGTCCCACTAAGTTAAGAGCACAACTTTAACTTCACCTTTTCCCGGATCTCCATCTCAGCGTCTGACTCGTCCAGCCAGCGGTCGAAGTCAGGTGCCAGGAAGACAGGTTTACGCTCTTGTGCAGTTAGCCGTTCCCACCAGCCACGCTGCTCTTTCCGCACTGTGATGTTAACTTGCCGCTGTGTGGACTTGTGGCTCACCTTGGAACACAGGTTCATTTGATGAACACAGTCAACAAAACTAGAAGAACGGAAGATATCTATGACCAATTTTAAAATGGGTACATACCTCTGGCTTTACTGGTGAAAAGAACTGCAGGCTAAACTCATATTCATTTTTTCCTTTTGCACCATGGCCCTGGGCTTAACACAAATTACCATACAGTGTCACAAATCACTCAGTAAAATAAATTCATTCATTCATTAATTAAAAATCAGTAAAATAGACTTGAAATATATTTCACCTCTAAACTCAAGGACGTTTTCATGTACATGAACATCAATATTCTGAAAAAAAGAAACAGAGAGGAAGATGATGAGTTTCCTTCCTCCTAAAGAGTGTGAATTCAAGCATCATATTACTTACTGCGCACAATACCACCAAACAGAGACAATAATGAAACATTTAAAAGAAAAATGAATTAGACCTAATAAATAAATAAATTAATTAAAAAATAACCCCCCCCCAAAAAAAATCATCATTGGTTTCAATTACAATCTATTATCCAACAATAATAGTGACTTCTAATTTCCAGTCAGAATTATTTCCTTGTTTGAAGAAACCAACGGTCAAGTCAGCCCTTTTATACAGTATCCTCCCTGAATCGGCTGTTGTTCAGGTCACTCTGTGCTGTATAATAAACTGCTGTATAATAAACAGGACAGTAATGTACAGTGCTATAAAAAAAAAAAAAAAACTATGTGACTACGAATCCTATACTTAGACAGTATTGAACAAAACTGTGCTGAATGTAGTTATAGGTTTACAATTAAGGAAGTTAGGTTCAAAGTTAGTATATAAGTTATTTTGATACAAACAAGAAAAACAGTGTGGCTCCACTCACTGCTTGCCTGACTGCCCAAAGACTATAATCCCGTTTCACTTCTCCCCAGAGATTTTATACGCTTTCAATTATCAAAATACATTTAAAGGGCAATGAATCAAACAGTTAAGTTTCTGCATCACTGCAAACAGGAACTGCAAACACATCAGCTTGTAAATACTGTAAATATTACTTCCAGTTCCTTCTAAATGATTCATGTCCATTGCTGCTGTTTTGACTGTGAATTAAAAATAATGCATGTTAATTAGTAAAAAAAAAACAAACAAACAGTAAACATCTGGGCTCCTACAGTGGTTTTTCCCTCCAGCCTGGAGTTTGGGAAGAAGTGGCATCTTTGGGTGAAGCAACACCTGTCTTTCAACCTCACTACCCCCCACCTGTGTGACCGACATCACACACAAATACACACGTTATCTTGACACCGTGTTGCTCGCCATTAACTCAGGGAACCACCGGACGGGTTCGATCACAGCTGCTAGATAATGGCTGAACCTGGAAGAGGGCTTCGAGGAGGTCGACGCCTAAAAAGCGTCCAAAATGTAAACAGTGCATCCACTCGGCCGTGCGGCGTTTACGGGAACACCCAGCCTCCATCTTCATCGTTTAATATCGACCCTCAGGGGGGAACAGGATAGTGCGGTGGCCGGTTTTTAGAAAACCCAGGAAGCGACACCCCGACGAAAAGACCGGCGGACGCGAACCGTGTGCGTTTCCGCAGCGAGGTCCGGGGACCCCGGCGCGCTTCGCTCGGCTCACCTGAGCGTCCGTCAGCTCCACTCGCAGGTAGATTTCTTCGTGGCGTTGAGCCCAGTGGACGAGGGGCGTGAGGGTCATCGTGGCCGTCTTATCTTTATTCGGTTTATATTCTTTTTGCTCCAGACAGTCGTTAATGAGCCGCGTTTGCGATGGACGGCGGCCGCGGCCGCCTCGTTTCACGCTAGCTGACGGACCTGGAATGTCCCGTGAACGCGCGCGTTCGCCGGGCGTCGTGCGTAGCGGCGTGCCCGCGCTGGGGGGGGGCAGTGACGTCAGAGCCGTTCGGCCGTGCTCCCCTCTGATTGGCTGGTGGGGAGTATTGACGGAAGTGGTGAAGCGGTCGGAGGCGCGGAACAGCGCGGAACGGCACGCTTGAGAACCACCACCCCCCCTCGGCTCTGTTCGCCTGTGCTAAAATGCAGAGGGAAAACCATGTTTCTTGTTTTAAAACTGATTTGGTGAAATCGTGCGGGACGTTTCGTGTTCTTATTGGCGTAACGGGAAGCGTCGCAGCCTTGAAACTACCTATTTTGATCTCCCAGCTTCTTCAGCTCCGTGGGGTGAGCTAATTCAAAGCCTGTTTTCATTTGCAGTTCATCTGTCTCTTTTACCTATACGCCAAGTGCAGTGCTGCGCAAGGGCACTTTAGATATTAAGATCCGTCAGTTGAGGCGTGTGATTGGTCCCAAATTCAGTCAGCAGCACGAAAACCAGCCCACACATACAGCTAGAGTCATCTTCAGCAACAATAAAACAAGAAGTCTTACTATAGATCGTCTGGCCCTCGCAAAGCCCCGGTCTCAACATCATTGAGTCAGTCTTGGATTATATTATGAGAGAGATTATACTGACTAAATCCGCAAAGGATCTGTGACAAATTCTCCAAGATGCTTGGAACAACCTACCCCCCCCCAAATGGTTTGAGAAACTGTGGCAAGTGTATCTTAGAGAACTGGTTTGTTTCAAAGGCAAAGGATGGTCAGAGCAAATAATGATTTGATTTAGTTTTTTTTCTGTTTACCGCACTTTGTATGAAATTAATTGATAAATAAAAGATGTTATGGCATTGTCAATTTATTTATTTTTATTGCCTAAAACATTTGCACAGTACTATATGCCCATGCAGCTCTAAATATTTTTTCTCTGCCTGGCAGAGCACTCTTAGGATCACCTAAACCACAAGATGGAGATGTTGCAGCTGTTAGCCAGCATCATACCCACAACAGCAACATCCCAGCAGTCCAATCTTGCTATTGTATGCTCTTTTGTTCAGCTATAGTACTGATATTTTATTCTCAGATACAGTTATTTTCATTTCAAGCCTCAAAAAGTACAGTGGAATTAAACTAACAGAACTGTGGCTCCAGTATACTCAGCAGAGCAGAATTAGCAAACAGACTGTCAGTGGGAAACTAAACAGAGGAGTGAAAACATTGCCAGAAAGGAAGGTAAGATATGACATATACCAATGTCTGGATTCTTGTCAGAAAGGATTTTACAACTCATTAAATAAAGGTGCTGTTATATGTATAAATGCAATGCTACACACAGAGATGCAGCAGTGTTGTATTTGCAAAGCAAAACAAATATTTTTTTTTATATTCTTATCAATTGTATTACGCCCCACCCTGCACAGAGAAAGATTTGTTCTGGCTGACATTTCAAGATGTATTCCATCTGAGTTCAAATGAAACCCTCTGCTACTCCACGGCATCATTTGGATTAAGATGATGCACAAAGTAGCAGGGGGTACATAATATGAATAAATCATTCAGTGTAATGATTGATTGTAAAACTACAGTAGACCATTCAACAGTGTTTTTCAACATCCATAGCCACCGTTAAAACTGATGAAATGGCAGACTGTTGTTTTTGTGATGGGGGAAAAGTGGGATATAATTCTTGGCAAAAACTAGTCTGAGAGATATTTAGCTCTGTAAGAAACTCAATCTCTGGTAAAAACATATTATTGCAGTCAAACCTATATGCCCAGTGTTATTGTGCACATCTAGCCACCCAATTCTGTGAAAATTGACAAAGTATGTTAAAGTGTAAGACCCATTGCAAGTGTCTCTTTTTAGTTTTCCAACTCATCAGCACTGTAGTGAAACTAAAAATTGCTCCAAATCCCTGTGAATATCACTGTTTTGTTTTATGGTTTAGGTGGATGTAAGAGTGGTCACCACGGAGCATGCCAAACACTTCTACAATCCTGCAGAGGTTTCGGTAAAAGTCTACAGTGACAAAGATGAGTGGGAGGTAACAATGAATTTGTCAAATGCCCTAGTGAGCAGTTATCAACTGAAAGTCTTCTCAGACTCATTGCTACTACTGGGATTTATAAAATGTATTTTTTTTTAATCTGTATTTTTAACAAAACATTGAATCAAATAGATATGCACAAAATCATAATTTTCATATAACCCATACGAAGCTCCCATCATGCTCATGAATTTATAATGTAAACTGATGCCACACTAAAAATCACATTGAATAAATTTAAGTGTGCCTTGAGTCACTTGACAGCTGTCCAGTTGCTGAGCTCATAGGCACTCTGAAAGATAAAAACATGGTCAAGGGTCAGGAAACATTGGGAAACCCAGGTTTAAAGTATTATGCATTGCAGGAAAGAAGTGAGGAAGTAAGCGCCGTGTGGGTTGTGTGCCTAACAGAATGTCTGTGTTCTAGATGTGGACAAAGAGATCTGACCCTGTTCTACACATTGAGCTCAGGCGTTGGGCAGACCTATTTGTCATCGCTCCCTTAGATGCCAATACTCTTGGAAAGATTGCTAATGGCATTTGTGACAATCTTCTTGTGAGATCATGACATTTTTATCTCTTGTTTGGCAGATAATGATTTATTATATCATGTCCCTGAAACTATTTCCAAATTGATTTTTATTTGTTATTGGCAGACGTGTGTGGTAAGAGCCTGGGATACCAGTCGACCTCTACTTTTCTGCCCTGCAATGAATACAGCTATGTGGCAGCATCCCATTACAGCCCAGCAAATATCAAGGCTGAAAGAGTTTGGATATGTGGAAATCCCCTGCATTGTTAAGAAGCTAGTGTGTGGAGATGAAGGTAAGTTTTAATTCCAGGAAAAACTTAATATATTAAATATCTACCAATATTTACTTGTTGGTTTGACCATAAAAATTATAATTTATTACATTTCTGTTATATATATATATATATATATATATATATATATATATATATATATATATATATATATATATATATATATATATATATATATATATATATATAGTAACTGCATAATAGTCTTTACATTTTGAATTTGTTGATATTTTAACAGCATGCAGGTTATGTAAGAAGTAATTCATACATGAATAATAATTGCAGTAGTTGTAATTGTAAAATAATCAGAAGATGAGAATTTTTTTTTCTTTTCACAAAATGGGTTATTTCAGAAAAGCAGCAATTACTTTGTAAAAGTTAGGCTTGAAATGCTAGTTTCCATATGTTTGAGTGGGCTCTTGCTCTTGTTTTAAAGAGCAACATATTGAAAATCCTTCTCCAGTGGTTTGACTTCTAATTTGGCTGCAGTGATGTAGTAGTGTACTCCAGGGTGAGTTGGTACATTGTGACATCTCTGTTGGGTGTGATTACGGATGCAGTCTGGGGCACACTTAAGTTGCTCCAATATAAAGAGAAATGCTACAAGAAAGGTTTTGAATGTCTGCTTTTCTTATTTAGAAACTTTTTTCATTCTCCTCTAAGGTTTCCTACCTTCAAATGTGTGTATCAAAAGAGGTATACTCCCCTGTTTCCATAACCCCTGGTCAGTATGCCAAAGCCTCTGCCTTCACTTGCTACTTAGCAGGCAGTGCACCTAATCCTTATGGCCAATGTAGTGAGTGGTACCACATAGTAATGGCCCCCACATTGTTGTAGCCTGAGGCGTATCCAGGAACTATGCTCTCACCTGTGAGCCTTGGCCAGATGACTATTCATGACAGAAGATATAGGAAGGAACATGGATTCCAATCATTGCTCCTTCACACTGAAAGGTGCCAGTTGAGGTGTTTTGAGGCTACAAGGATTCCTGTGAAGATATTCCAGGCATATTCCACCTGGAGGAGACCATGGAGCAGATCCACAACAGATTGGCAGGATTATATTTTAGACGGAAGCATCTCAGTATACCCCAGCGAAGGAGAGGCAGAAGACATTGTGAGGTGGAAGTGGAATTTTTACTTCACAGAATTAAAGATCAACACAGCCTCAGAATGGATAAGGGGAAGTAGTTAGACATGAGCAGGAGATTGCATGAATCACAGGAAACAGCAAATGTAGGCACTGTGGTAGGGGGAAGGCATACCCCCTCCTCACTGTACTTTGTAAACCTATTAAGGATTCTCTCTTTAAATAATCCCTGACAGAGAAGGCCAGATACAAATCACTGGAATGTCACCTGCAGCATGGATGAGTATATTTCTGATTAGTAATACGCTCAGACCGTAATACTCAGTATGATCTAGTGCAAGAGGCTGATTGATATTACGGATCAAATGTGGAACCAGTAATTCTTCACTTTCTTGCAGGTAAAGGCGCCATGGCAGAGGTTTCCACTATTGTCAGTGTTGTCGAACAGCATCTTCAGATACCAGATGAATCATCTCAGAAAACATGAATGTCACATCGTGTTGTACAGCCAGCTGGCACCAAAGAACAGTGAAAAAATAAATATGATGACTTGTCTGCAAAATATGTCCAAACCCTCAAGGCCTCACACACTCATGGTTAACTCACATGCTTGCTTTCACCTTTACCTTTCCCTCTTTTTGGGATTGTGTGGGTGTTTTCAGACTGTCAGTAATTGGTGTTTTACCCACTCTTTTGTAAATTTTGTTGCACTTGTTGGGGCTGGACAAAAAAAACTTTTACCCTTTGTATTGGGACTTTCGTGCCCTCATATAATTCCTAGCATTGCTTAAGCTCTGCAGCCTAAATATCTTCAGGACCTTTTTCAGCCAGTACCAGCAGTTACTGGAGCTAAATTTGAACAGTTTAAAGATAGTTTTTGTATGTACCATCTATTCATCTTGAACTCACATGGATATTATGGATGGCTTTTTCAAGAGGGAATTCAAAGTCAAAGAATTCAAAATCAGCTGATTTTGTCACGTAAGTACCTCCTCTTTTCTGCAGTGATGTATTTATCCCAAAATTACACTGAAAAGTGTGTTAGTATTTTTCTGTTTGCAAAGAGGCATTTAATTGACAGCATGTCATCAAAGTGATGTGGATAAATTGAAAAAATGCAGTTCACACATTGACAGTTTTTTGTCTACACATGTTTCAATCAACCTAATATGTGTGTCTATAATCTCTCATCCACCAACTCTGAAAAATATTTACTGCACATCTTTTTTCTTAAATGAACTGCCACCTACTTGGGAGGAGTGGGGTTGAATGGACACACAGTTTGATAATCCTGTTTAATGATGTGCTCAGCTTCCTAGGAGGAAGCTCTGCTCCTCTGAATTTTCCTGTGATTGTTTATTTTGGGATTAATGCCAGTCAACAAATAATACTGTTATCGTTATACAGGACAAAATTACTGTAGAAATACAAAATGGCAATTTAGTTAAGTTGCCATTTTTAAGCAACCTGCTTAAAAAAGGCTATTGTAATTCCAGGGCTGTCAGCACTAAATTGCTTCTATGTCTTTGACAACAGAATGAGATAAAACTGTCAGTATCAAAGGTAAAAACTGTGAGAAGTTTGGATTGCAAATTAAAGTTTCAACCATTCTTAGGTCTTTTTTTTCTAACACAGAATTTCCTCGGAAATTGAAGATCAAAAAATGTATTGTATTATGAGATTAGGTAGTAGAGAAAATAAATCTTCACTGAGCTCAAAGCAACATTACCATCGGTGTACTTTAGCAAACTGACCATTACACAATAAAAAAAAATTATTAAATGGATGTACTAACCAAGACATCAGTTTTATTGTAAACAACATTTTCCTTTCTGAGTCACCTGTAGCTGTCATGGTACCTATGGGGTTAATTAAGTGAGACAAAGGAGTGGAAAGTCTTTTCCCGCTAGGCAGTTTGACAGACTGGCTTTACTGCAGAGGCTCATAACATGAAACTGTCAGCTGAGGTAGGGATGCCTGAGACTCTGACCATTAGGTGATAGTACCTGTGATGGAAATCTGAAAAAATGAAGAAAACTGATAAAAGCTGTCTTTACTCTATTCAAACTTTTGCATACAAAAGGATCAAGTCTGATACTGAGTTACATACAGTCTGTACAGGAGTCGATGAGGGGAAAATCATCAACTGTGTCTGGTGTACATTAAGGCAATGAACAAGTCTTTGTTCTAAGTACATCTCTTTAATCTGTGATTGATGAGAAATGAGTACTGAATTCAACTAGTTCATCTCAGGGTAATCCCCCATTCCTTTCCTGTTTAGGAAGCCCCAAAGAACAATGTAATTATGAGGAATCTGGGATATAGACCTATCAGCCTATATAGGACAACTGAAAAAAGCATTGTAATAGGGAAAGGGTTCAGATTAAGTTTAAGAGTTCAGGAAGAATTCTCCAGCCACAGCTGAAGGTGGTATAAAGTCAAACCATGAAAGGCAAATTGTCAGTTTGCAATTACAATATTACATAGCCCTCTGTAGTCACATAAAATTAGACTTGCCACTACAGCAGTCGTCATATTTTGGCAAACATACACTCTTATTTTGCTTGTGCAGAGAAGATCACACAATATTTTTGGGCTTTAATGTTTTAAAAGAAAGACCAAAGAGAGGTAGATGTTATTTTCCAAAGTGCTTTTTACCAAATGCTTTTTATATGACTGATAGCACAGATGGTGAAAAGTGATGAAACCCATGGTTCACATTAGTGTTAGACATGTTTATCTTGGTGAAAACACTCTATCTTCTAACAAAGTGAAACGTACCAGTCTGGACTGTGTCAAGAGAGGACAGACAAGAGAATGTTAAACCGAACGAGACAATGGTTTGTTTATACTGCATCAGTGAGATGAAGCAGACCGTGACCACTGTCTTGTAAAACACTGAAAGAAACAGAACCCTGTAGGTGGTAATATTGAAGGTATGTCTCCGCTGCAGCATTATTATGTAGGAAAAGTGGCACACACATTTTAGACTGGAGCTCAAGAGATAAATACTCAAACAGTGACATCCATAGACAAAAACAGTCAACAAGAACATACAGTAGCTGCAAAAAAATATCACATTTACAAGCACTATCTAAGTTAGTGCTGTAAGTATAAAGTTGTCTACTAAAATGATTCTTTTTTTTGTGGTCATACTCCTTTTACTGTTTTATGGCACTCTTGAAAATAGCTGCTGACTCATTCAATTTATTTTGTTGTCATCAAACTAAACTTAATTCCAAGGCTCCGATATTTCTCTTTGTCATGAGAGTGAATCCCTCCTTTATAACCAACATGTAGTCACTGGTACTACTTGTGTTTTACTTTCTCTCTCTCTATGCTGTTCAAATAGTTATATTTTGTTTTGGTTTATTGCAGTAACCGCCAAATCAAATGGAAGCGTTTTTTTGTTTTGCCAAAAACTGGGGGCAGTTTTACTGCTGAGCTGATGAGATGGCAGCACGTGGAGCTATGTGTGTGGCTCCCCAAGTGAAAAGCATCCTTTCCCAAGCCATAACTTGTCCTGCTTCTATTGGCTGCTGCATGATTCTGTTAAGGAGGCCAGAGGCAGATTACACCAGCCACACTGATGAGGGGAGTGTTACTGCAGCCTTGACGGCACTGTGGAGGAGTGTGCAGCCTACAGGTGCGCCCAATAGGAATAAACACCATGTTCTCACAACTATGGTCATGTCACCAAAGCTGCAGATAAGCTGTAGTCAGAAGCGGTGTGAACTTATCAAAGGTTTCGCTCTTCGAGACTAAACATACTACTTTTCTCTACTGCTACTTCGATTCCTGTTTATTGAAGGATGTTTACTTCAAGGCATTTCTGAACAATGTCACTTATATTACCACACTCTCAGCTCTATCAAACCTTTTAGTGTTTTTGTTGTGAATCCCACAAATTCTAACATGAATATTGTTTCAAATGAAGGCTAATGTAACTTTACATAAAAAATGATTAAACAAATGACTGGTCCTGCAGCATACCAGCTAATTACATAAAAATCACAATGCAACCATCATACTTCACTGTCAGCAGTAATTTACAACTAATCGTTGGTTTACTTGTCACGGAATTAAATTAAATGAGTATCTCAACTAATTATCACTGCCTAATCATTGTAATCTTTATGATTCCAGTCTCAACTTAAAGGAATAGCTTAAAATATTTAAAATCCATCACTACCTTATACTCACTACCTTTATTTATTAGTAATAAGTTATTTAATTGGGTTATCATGTTGTGATCAGGGGGGCCAAGAAAAATGGTAATTTATAGCCACATCTTATTGCAAAGTTATGAAAAAATATAAGTAGAGGGTAGTTTGCTAATCCATTTAAAAAGGTGCATTACAATGAGGTGTCTGGTGTCTTATAGAGTGTTGGTGATGGATAGATGTTTAAGTTAGAGGCCCCAGGTTCAAAGGTTAATCTTTGGAGGTTGAAGTTCCATGGGAAATGGGGTCTCCCCCTTTCTTTCTTAGCTTCAAAAACAAACGAGACTATATCTAATAAGGACCATATGTTTCACCTTAGATTTGGGGTAAAAACAACTTGGGTATAAAAGGGACTGTCCAGAGATGCAAAGACAGAGCATTCAGATCGGGCCACCTGCTCTCCAGACAATCCATGGTGTCTGTTTGATGCTGAAACTTCCTTGTAATAAACTTTATTATACAAGCAAGACAGTGTCAGCAGAGATTCCTTCTTCATCTACACATCATCGCAACAAGAAGAATTATACCACAACAACCTGAAACTTTTTGTGCCAAGGTTTTTGCTTAGGTATGAAAAATCTAAGCTGATGTGGTTATTGGATTGTGTACTGTAGTTACAGGGTTTAAATAAGAGATGTGAGGCAGAGTAAAAGCTTTAACAGTAGAAGTAGGACCAAAACCAAATACTCAGCCATCTTACTGAGCATGTAGCTCCAGCTTTTAGCAGGAGTGCAATGGCATTACCTGGAGATAACAGAACATTTAATACAAAAAAAAAGATCATTTCTTTTTATCATAGTGAATTATAGACTTTTAAGCACAGTAGATAATTTGCAATAATGAACCAGAACATACAATGGAACTGCATAATCTTAAAAAAAAAAAATCAATCATTTTACTGTGCTATGATATATTGTTGAATGTTAACTTGTTGTCGATTGAATATAAGTTAAATGTTAGCTTCAGTGGAGCTGTGGAGTGTAGTATTAGTAAATTTGTGACTTGCATTTTACTCATAGTGGAAGCCTGTAGTGGAGTGACTCAGAATTATACTGTATTGTATAGTCACTGGATGTCCAATATACATTAGACCTGTATGCTCTCTTGTACTTCGGGACAACACGAGTGTATGTTCAGGTGCAAGTGCATCTTGTGTCTGATGAAAGCAGTCTCTAGACTCGACATGTAGTTTCTGGCCTCTGGGAATGTTCAACGGTGTTTCATCAGAAACTACATCCTGAGAGATCAGCTGCTCTGCTCCATGTGACACCGCAGCTCAGACATTTAGAAGTGGTAAACACCTTGTGGATTCACTCAAGAGCAAGTGGGAATTTATGAGTTGTAGGCTTGACATATAACACTTTCTGGGTTTAATATATTACCTGCACTTTCTATACATATTATACAGTATGTTACACAAAAGACAATTATAAAGTTGTGCCTCTGGAATTAGAAATATCATGTGAATATATGACAGAATTTTGATAAAAGCCCCTTGAATTTTTTGTGCAACCTTTTGCAGTGTGTGGTGTCTGAGGTCCTGTGGAAGGTTGGTGATAACTGGATGTGGGAGTTAGAGTCCTAGGATTAAAGGTCCACGGGAGATGGGGTTCCTCCCTTTCTCTCTTTGCTTCAGAAAGCAGAAGAGATTATATTTAATGAGGACCATGTGTTTGACCTTGGATTTAGAATAAAAACAACTTGGGTATAAAAGGGACTGTCCAGAGATGTAAAGGGAGAGCATTCAGATCGGGCCACCTGCTCTCCAGACAATCCATGGTGTCTGTTTGATGCTGAAACTTCCTTGTAATAAACTTTATTATACAAGCAAGACAGTGTCAGCGGAGATTCCTTCTTCATCTACACATCATCGCAACGACGAGAAGAATTACACCACAAGAGCTTCCTGTAAAAATGAACTAGGCCATACTTGTTATTTTTATTTGGGCAGATG
Source organism: Istiophorus platypterus (assembly GCA_016859345.1). Lineage (NCBI taxonomy): Eukaryota > Metazoa > Chordata > Actinopteri > Istiophoriformes > Istiophoridae > Istiophorus > Istiophorus platypterus. The sequence goes on along the minus strand of CM029121.1, from coordinate 17,070,312 downwards.
GTCTTTCCTCAACTATTCATTGTGACTCCTCCAACCAGGATATGAACCCACTGAAGAAATGTTACCCACGTTGATGGCTCCAGGGGAAGGCAAACCCTTCTTTGATATCATTTGTTTACCCTATAAATGCTTAACATTATCTGCTAAATATCTGCTAGGATTTAGTCTATGTGTATGTATGTTTATGTATATATATATATATATATATATATATATATATATATTTATATTTATTTTTTTTTTTAACAGAAAGAAAAGTTTAACAGTGGGAAATGATACAGTGTTGCAAAATATGCACATGAGTCAGAAGACAAGAGGCAGCAGGTCACCTTATATTAAAAGATAATCAGATTGTCTCCTCATTCTGTATAATCATTCACTGACTTGGCATGTGGAGGTGGCGGGGGTTGTCAGGGTGTTGAAAATTTCCAAAGCTTTTCTAAAAGCTCTGTGCCTCTGACTACAGTTTTCTGTCTTCCATTTTCCCTTTCAGTTTAGAAAACCCATCTCTACTAACTGACTTCCATACTGTACATGTTTAAAACACCATTTCACCTCCTAGGTTTGAACATCTGTGTTGCTGTACCCATATGGCACACTGTTAGCCCCTTGATGCCTTCTGTTGGTTAGCCTTAAGCTGTAATGCCATGGAAACTGGAAATGGGGGAGATGTGAGTCCGCTCCCTTGACGAGCTTCTCTTTTACCTGCGAGGCCACAGGGACTGATGGAAGCCACCAACTTGTCTAGACTAAACTGTGACAGCCACGCGGGACACACAAATTAGACTCCAGCTCACGGGTGAAGAGAGACCGTATGATGCAAGTGCAACAAGAAATTAAGTCATTCAGAGGGTAAATCAAGTAGAAGAATTTAGGTTCACGACAATGTTGGATTGTCTGTATCTCAATGTCCTGATACTATTAAAGTCAAACCACTTTACTCCTACTATTAGAGTGTGAAGTAGCTGTTGTAAATGTGCATGTCAATCCCCATGGACAGACTGAAATGTGGGGTATGATCAATGAGAAGAGTTAGAATAAGGTAATGTCTGACCTGATTTTAACTTTGGTCATGTCACTCAAGTCAACCATTAACTAGATTAGGATGAGGTCAACAAACAGCAAATCTGCACCGGAGCCTTCCCTCAGTGGAATTTTGTCTACACCGTCTCTGCATGTGTGTTACTGGCGTCGTTTCTCAGACATCGATGATGTGCAGATGATGAAGGAAATGTCGCCGACACCGGCTTGATTGCATAAAATAGGTCTATTACAAAGCAGACCAGCGTCGATAGGGCACCATGGTTTGCCCGGGAGACGACTCGGAGCCAGAATGAGTCTCTCCCAGAATCAAAGCTCAAAACTGACTTATATAGGTTTGTGTATTGGCCAATATACATGAGAACCTGTTATAACATATGGTTTCCATCAGTTACTGGGCCCCATTTCTCAAGATGAAGGGTCATCAATTTCTTTAATTCCCAAGAGTAGGGATCTCTCCTACATACATTCCAGAACTAAAGAGAAGTAACATATGACACATATCAGATAATACATTACATTAATCTCCTTTTTTTAAAAATTCAGGGCATCATCTTTAACTCATATAGTGCCCCCCCCCCAAAAAAAAAAAAATGTACAGGGACCAAAACTATAATTTGGGGACAGTGGCTGTCAGTGAATGAGAAAAATCGACTCTGAGTTCAGTTTCTTTTTCTTTTTTTCTTCTTGAGGCGGGGGGGGGGGCGTCAGCAGGAGCCAGCCGGACAGCCGGACATTTGGATACAGCCAATAAAAGTGAGAGAGTCACCATCAGGAAAACATCACATGTGTAGAAAACAGGCGGCGGACGGAGAGAGTGGGTGTGACTCCGCCTATTGATCAAAGACCATCCTCCTCCCTTTTGTCTTTTACTGCAGTTTGTTAACTTCTCCAAAAGCCGCGCGGAGCCGCTCCGAGCCATTTGTGCGGGGGCCTTCGTTTCGTTTCGTGGGATTCCGGCGCATCCGGGCTGAGAGGTCCACCGACGGGCGGAGGGGAGGATTGTCCCTCTTTACTCGGAAGCTGCGTTTCATGGATTCTTCGTGGGGATCGTTTATTGATATCGTAGCGGCGAGGTAAGCGACTCACTTTCTGCTCGGTCTTCAGATGACTCGCGTAATGACAGATTGTGAGCCAGGTTGCGAAGTGTGTGTGTGTGTGGGGGGGGGGGGGGGCATAAACACACACACACACTCTCTCTCTCTCTCTCTCACACACACACGCACACACACATACATATATATATATATATATATATATACATACATATATATATACCTTCTAGGAAAGCGAGTGAAACTACTTGAGAGCCTAGAGCCGGATCGTCCCTCGCAGACCTCTGGGACCGTGGCGTCTTGCCCCCGCTCTCCGACGCGTTCGCTGCCTGCCTGCCTGAGAGGAAACCGCTCGCACCGTGCGAAAGAGCCTTTGCGCGTCTATTGTTTTCCATATATTCTCCGACCCGAGGCGGCCGTTAGCGGAGGCAGGGCAACGAGCCCGTGTTTTGTTTTGTTTTGGGTATATATGTAAATTTTTTTTTTTTTTTTGTTTCCATATAGCTCCAGATAAGCAGATATACGCTTCTTTGGCCGCAACAAGAAGCAAGAGAGTAAACTTTTTTTTTTTTTTCCGGGCAGTTTAAGTTCCGTTTTCTTGATGTTTTTTTTTTGTTTGTTTTGTTTTGTTTTTTATTGGTTGATTTGACACCAACTTGCGGAAACCGATGTTATTAATTATTTATTTATTTATCTTTTGCGTCAACTTCTGGGCACGCGGGACCGAAGCGAGACACCCCCCCCCCCGTTCCTCTCCCACGTGCTTTTGAGGCTCAGCCTGTCAGTTTAGACGGTTTTTCTTTCGGAAGTCACACTATGCATCACCCTCGGCCCATACGGACCTATGAGTGCGGGCACACGCACACGCAAACGCAAACGCACCCACGCATGTGCCCACGCACACACACACACACACACACGCACGCACACGCGGACCTCGGCGCGGCTCCGCGTCGGTTGGAAACACCTCTGCGCAGTTTCCTCCATGCACACGAACCGCATTTCTCCTCGCTAGACGCAGACGAGCCGCAGCTCTGTGCTTTTTCTGAAAGGTGTCAACAGGATGAGCCGGTGGCATCTGTCCCCACCAGGTCGCAGTCCCACCCCCGGGTTTGGTCCGGGGGAGCCGTGTGGGGTCACACCGAGAATTTGGCCTTTATTTCACTCAAACTTTTTTATTATTATTAATTTTATTTATTTATTTATTTATTTATTTATTATCACAGCCTGCACACGTCCCAGATATCAGGCTTTTATTGTCATGTCATATTTTTTTCTGTCTTTGGATCCGATCCAGCTGTTACAGCATATATTGCCAGATGTCATGGTCTGAATTTGGCTGTCAAGAGGCAGCAGGGATTTTGCACTCTGATTTGTTGGTTTTTGGGAGTAAAGTTGAGAGGACTGCCTACCAGTGGCAGAACAATGACATTAATAAAAGTTACAAATTCAAAAAAAAAGAAAAAAAGCCCATACTTCTGTTAATGCTGATTCTCGGAATTGCATGTTCAAGCAGATCCTTGTGTGGCACAGTTATGAATTCTGTGTGCTGCCTTCAGGTGCCCTCCGATGAGCATACACCAATAATATGCTAACAGGGGTAAAAGCAGGGGCCGCTTAGATTTTCACTGATGTTTAAGTTGAAGATATGTATATTATTGTGTGTGTATATTTACAGTGCAGTCCAAAAGTCCTAGAAGCATATATTTTACCCTTTTTGGGTACCCTCTCTGGATGTTGAATTGTTTAGTAATTGTTGTAGACTTATATTGTAGTATTGTACAATAGTGCTCAACGTGCCATTAAAGTAGCACAGAAATGATCAGTTGATTGGCAGAAAATTTGTGGCAGATATTTTGATCATTGATTCGTTATTTCAGTAACTTTTTCAAGCATTTACTGGTTCCTGCTGGGGGCTTTGGGTCTTTATACTGTTGGTCAGACACAGTGTGCTCTGCAAAATTATGATAAATAAAATAATTGGCTGATTAATTGAAAGGTAGAGTAATAGTTGGAAAAAAGAATTATACTAATGGTTTGTGGTTATATAATGCAGAATAGGAACACAGCGTCTGCTGTATTGTTAAGTCTCAGGACATAAATAAGAGGTGAGAAGTAGCTCCCGGATCAAGTGATGTTTTCTGAGAGTGAAACAGCTTTTTCAATGACACTGTGATGACACATTCTGATATCTGAAATGAGCCACAAAAAAACCCCTAAAACGCTTCACATGTCTCAGTAACATCACAATAAATCAGTCACGTTTTAATTCTCACATTTGTAGATGTGGCCTTGAAATGGAGACTGCTTCTAAGCACAGACACGCCACCACTATAACTGGTTCCTGAGAGCTGGTTTGTTTATTTCAACATGTGGCAACTATCACATTAGCTGCCTGTGGGAAATTGTTCTCATTCTTTGCCTTTTGTCATTCACTAGAATTCCTCATATAAGCCTTAAGGTACCGTTGTTACGTCCTTGCCATTTGCTACATTTTACTTCCATCAGTGTGCATTGTCTGATAAGTGTATGTAAGACATACACGTAATGAGCTGCAAGATATGTCAATATTGAAAAAATGCCTTAGGTTAGTTGTTATCGAATGACTTCTTTAGGCTTGCAAAGATTTTCTTGTTCTGCTGGTTATCCTGCCCTCTTGTCCCAGGCAGGTGTGTATTCAAGCTAATTAACGATACCTCAATGTTGTTTTTATATTCTTAGATCTGGAGCCATATTAGTGCACCATCATAACAGAATTACTACATGATGAGCAGCCAGTCGATGCAGACCCTCATTGACCCGGTGTTTCAAAGCAAGATGCCATTATTCGACGGGACCATAGCCCCAACAGGACTGTCAAAGCCTCAAAATATGTCTGGTTTCCTGGATAAACAGACGTTGCAGTACAGAGGGACCTACTTCACTTATGACCCCAGAGGAGAGGATGGAGCAGGATTCACTTCTCCTTGGAGCAAATCAAAGACCTCTCTGCAGGATTGCAGAAGTCCTGTGAGTCACCTCTCAGGCATGGAGGGACAAAACCGCATCATATGCAGGCAAGACAGCAATTCATCAGAAGATGGCCATTCTCATTCTTCCTCTCTATGTCCAGCAGTAAAGCAGGGTTTCACCATATACACCAGAAGTCCTGGGATCAGCAGTCCTACGGCTGCTACGTCAGTGGCAGTTCAAAAACAGAACAACGGACCTGAGAACTCCTCCCCTCCAACCGAAAACTCTGTTTACTTAGCAATTCCTAAGCCAGTTTACGGACATAACCCCTGCTGTAATGAACCGGGCTGTGTGATAGGACAACGATACAGTGTGGAGCATGGGTCTCCAAGGATACCAAATGCTGTATATGAGCACGATTGGATGCAAACTGATGCTCACTATGCTGAGAGACCATCTATACAGCGGAAGGCACAAGACACTCTGCTCCAACAGAGAGGTTTACAGTTTGAGCCCAGCGTAGAACCTCTTAAGAGGATGACTGTGGAGACATACAGCCCAAGTACAACAAGGACTTTGCCTAATATGACTGACCCAAACTACAGCAGTTACCCCTGCACCCCAACTCGCACTTTGTTTGGTTCCTTAAGTGAACAGAGCCAGCGGTTGCAGACTTCCCCCAGAGGCTACCCCAGCATATACCCCTCCCATCCTACATATGAGCATATGACCTCAGAGATTTATCAGGAACGCGCTCCCATGTCCAAATATGGCCAGCTAACACAGCACCCAACGTTTTACTACCCCCAGGCGAATGAGGAGCTACAAAGCAGCGCACATTGTAAAAATATTGGCAGTAAGCAGAGAGATGTCCCGGTTATTCTCAAGCACACACTCTCAAACCCCCGGGAGCATTACATAGTGCCTCAGTCACTTCATGGTGAAATTCCTTTGACTTTGCCTGGCACTGAAACATTGGCAAATCATTCCTTTATGCAGGGTTTTGACTATCCATGTTATGCAATCCCTAGATTTCATGTAAATGCAGGCCAATTCAGAGTGCCCATAAAAAGGCAACATGCATCACCTAGTTTCCATACTAATAGCATGAATAATTCCCCAACCAGCCAACATATGGAGCACCCCTTGGCCTCTGCAACCCGCCTACAAAGGGACAAACCCAACACCAGCCTGCCTGTGGACCAGTCACAACCCCCCTCACCATTCCTACTTGTGGACCAAACCAGTCCTACCAGATGTATAAGCCAACCTGTTGTCTCGCCACCCAGCATACAAATGAACAGATTTTTCCCCCCACTCTCCAGCCTGCACATAGACCGACACATCCTTCCACCAGCTGGCTTGAACATGAACAGACTCATGGACTGCTCCTCCTGTGAAATCCAGGTTACATGCCCGAAACAGCCGAAAGGCCTTCCTGTTTCCCCAGCTGCATGGCTCCCCCGGTCACCTAGTCACACTTCAGATCGTTTCCACACAGCTTTAACCAACAGTGCAAATGTCAGAAAAATTATTTATTCCCCTGCTGTTGCATCGGGAAATAAACACAATGGCCCTATGACCAGTTCAGCCACCGCTGTTCTTAAAGGGTGCCTGAAGAGAGGTATTTCTCGCTCATCTCCACCCATCAAAATAAAAGAAGAGGACAGGGATTTGTGTGAAGTGGAACTCATTAAGAAACGACAAAAGGTGGAAATGGAGAATGACGAGGTGGGAAATAAAACTGAGTCTCCTCCTATGCCAGTCATTAACAACGTCTTCAGCCTTGCACCCTACCAAACATACGTGCAGGCCCCTGGGGCGTTATTTCCGGGCAGGGTACTTCAGAGAACTGCCCAGTCTTCTGAGCACCATGAGGTCAAAATGAAATCCGACATTAAAGAGAAAAGGCCAGATAGAGATGAACAACAGCCTGTTGTCTCTCCAGTTCCCAAACAAATCTGTTTAGATACTCCAACAGAGAAGCCTGCTGTAGAAACCTTTGAACCCAAAAATATTAAAGAGGAAAAAGTAGATCCATCAGACACAGAACTTACTGTAGACTCTCCTGTTTGTCAGAAGGTCTGCAGGAAAGTCACAATCAAAAAAGAGCCCGAAGAGACTGATTCACCTGACAATGGGCCCATGTTGGTGATAAGGAAATGTGAACCTGATGAACTTGAATGTAAACCATCATTAGCAGGCGAAAATGAGACCTCAGATGAGTCCAAACCTGTTGAGGTGACTGCACAAATGAACTCTTCCTCTCAGGGTGATACATGCACACTGCAAGAAGTGCTGGCCAACCTTCAGTCCAAATCCATTAGTCCACCTCAACCATCTGAGAGGAAGCTAAATTTCAAAAACATTCCTCCCCAGTGTCTAAAACTTTCCACCTACAAAATCATTCTCCCTGATATGAAGCATTCCAGCCCCGTTCCTCCCCCAGAGAAGCCACCTGCACAGCCAGTAACTGATTTCTTACCGCAACTAGAGGTCCAAGTGCCAGTCCGCAAGCACTTCTTTGAATTGCACCATTCCCTCTGCAAGTTAGTATCCAAATCTGTGTCCGCCTCATCAGGGCAGGAGCTCAGAGCCTGGTTGTCTCAGTTGGAACTGACAGAACCTGCGTCTCCATCAACCAAAGTCCAGAGGGTGTCGTGTTTGTTGGGGGTGAAAGCTAGGGAGGTGTGGCTCAGTGAGGAGATTAAGTCAGCACTCCATGCGGTCCTCGAGAGGTTGAGAGAGTACACCACCCAGGAGCGCTGTCCTTTCCCACATGTCATGCGAACGGGGGCGGTGTTCCTGCCCATGCTAGTGATGAAGGAGCTGTTGTTTCCGACAGTCGAGGGCAGCTTTATCGACCAGGTCCTGCAGGAGCACAGAGTAGAGCTGCGGCCCACTACGCTCTCCGAAGAGAAGATCCTCATCCAGCTTCACAAACGAGCCAGCTCCTACCGGCTCAGGAGGCTGATGTCCCTCAAACACCTTCCAGACATCTACGCTGATGTAGTTAACCTTTTGTATTACGCCTGTGTCTGCAAACATCTGGGTGAGTGCATGTTCACTTCAGAGTTATAGAGGTAATGTAATGAATATGCGTAGGGCATTCAGTGTTTTGTTTTTTTCCGTGTAAACACAGGAACAAAATGGGCATTGCAGTGATGCGATGTTGGTTAAAAACATCTTATTTTAGTCCTTAAAATATTTCTGTCTACTTTCCAAATTGATGTTGCTTTGGGGTGTTATTTTGACATTTTTTCTCTCTCGTTACTGTCAAGCCACACAAATTAGAGGTGTTACAATAAGCATCACTTGTTGTAATTAGCCCTCATGGGGCATGCAGGACAACACTACTTATGACTAAATCATAAATAAATACATGTTTGCAAAGGAGACAGGAGATGAATAGATAATGGACACTTATTTAAGGGGGCCTTTGAAAATATGACTAGACTACTTAAGTTCTTCAGTCCTAAGAACGCAATTTGTTTTGTCAGTAGAGTACAGTTTATTAGTCAGGCACTTACATACATGAGTATGTAAGGGCTTATGATAGCTCACAAGGCACACTGAGATAATTCATGACACTGTTTCATATATATATGAATATATATGAATATATATGAATGTATATATATTTATATATATATATATTTATATATATATATATATATATATATATATAAATACTTGTTTCCTGACAAATACTTCTAAAGATTATACCTCTAATGTGATGATTGGACCATGTGATGGATATGACATGACTGCCAAAGCAACAGTACTTCCTGCCTTTCCTTGCAGATTTCTGGAAATCCCCATTGAGTGGATGGTGTGAATTACAGATTCCTTTGGAATTTACTATTTTTATATTTAAAAGCATTATATTTTAACTTTGCCTGAAATCACTTTTCCCTCAAACAGTCTTTTAGTAGTCATATTTTCTGTATTATTGGCCCTTTTTGTAAAGCACAAGTCAAAATAAACAATACACATTCAATATAAAATCCATTTATTTTTTACAGAATCCACTTCACCTGATGTCCAAAAGAGAGTCCAGGTATATTTATTTTTCAATTTTGTCCCTCAATCTCACTTTTCTTTGCTTTTTTTCTGATTAGAAGGAAGGAAGAGTTTCTCTCGATAATGAATCACAAGAAGTTACATGATTAAATTATACTTGTTATGAATGGGTGGAGGGAAGGATGCTGAGCAGGAAAAATGTGTGGGAAAATGAAACTGTCCTTCATGATTTTTCTTTTTTGGTTAGCATTAGTGAACCTCTAAGAGCAAAGGCAGGCTGGAGGTTCACACTACCAGAGGAAGGAAGTGACAGCCTGCAGCACTCAAGGGGATTAGACTGTGCACTTGCACATTTTTAGAAGTTCATGTTTTCAGAAGAGAGTGGTCATCATCTACTCGCCATCTGTGCCGTTTAGTCTAAGAGGGAAGTGGCACTAAATAAGCGCTGTTGCTGTGAAAACCGTTTATTGTCCACGTGGCTTTAAGGGATAAGGCTGGTCATGTACTGTTTTGTTACTGCCAAGTCCAATGTAAACCAACAATGTTTTAATCTATCCTTAAATATTTTCCGGTTCCCTCAGCTTTCCTTTTTCTTTTATCAGTCCCAAGCCCATTTATTCCTACTGAAGGTTTATAATCGTAAAAAAATGAATCACATATAGTTTAATTAAAAAAACAAACAAATAAACAGCTGGGCACTTTAGTGTTTTGTATTTGTTTTGACTATTTTCAGTTGCAGATTAGGTGCACTAGTTAGTACTTTTGGCTATGTACTAAACCGCCCATGCTCATCATAATTTTATCCTATTAAACAAGTTGTATAAGGCTTTGGCTGCACAGGCAGCAGTTGTTAGAAAGATTAATTCATCGTTTGTTTTGGTGCTTTCATCAGATTTGTTAACCGTGAGATGAATAAAGTATATCACCAGACTTATCTTTTAACTTTGCCTTTTTAGTTTCTGTACTTTGACAGCTATTATGTGGCACATGCATTTGCTAACTGAATTGGATTTAATCAAATTTCCATTCGCTGCTGACTCTATTAAGAGTTCGCATGGTTTGGGAACACTTGACTTTGGTATCTGAACTTCCCTTGTCTTACCCTTTCCTCTGTGCTGTTTTATCCCTGACTGATAGCATCCCTTCTAGCAGCTGACTTTTTCCCACCCTTCATGTTTACTCCCACAGCCTTCTATTCTGTCTCTGCAGAAAGGGTGTTTCATGGTGGAGGATCGTTCTGTCCTATCACCATATCTGCTGATATTAATAGAATAGACTCGTGTTGCTCTGTGTGCTGAGTAAGTGCTATGGGAGGATTGATTTGTCAACTTGTGTGGAAGTGTTGGTTTTGATATTGCTAGCTTGCTTTTAGGAATCATCTCTTTTCTTGAATTGGAAATCCTGAGCTTGCTAACTCACTCTCCGATCACTTTCCCTAACTAAATTCACCAACATATTCTATAAACTCTTTACAAAATGGAAATGTCAGAGGTAATCAACCCCATTTTTATATATCCGGCATCTTATTGTATCTATTTTGACCTCCCCTTATTGCTGTATTCCCTGTGTTGCAGGATTAGATATGGACGGTCCTGCTAGCAGAGAAAAAGATGACGATAGTGAAGAGACTCCTGTATTTTCAGACGTCGCTACCTCACCAGCCTCACCCCCAGTTTCACACCCACAGAGACACCTTACGGACCAGGAAACAAAATCGCATTTGAACAGGAATAGAACGAAAAGCAGGGTAAAGAGCAGCTCGAGGCGCATGTTTCTGGACACCAGTTTCTCAGATGAGGTAGATGACACAGAAAAGACTGTTAACGGAGGCGTGCTGAATGAATTTCGCAAGAAACGCTGGAGTTCCAATCAGCTTGAAGAGAGTGACAATGGAGGAAGTGACGGTCTTATTGCACAGCAGGATTCTTCTCTCGTTCCACAAAACTCAGTTCCTGAGAATTCATGGACATGTCCTTTAACCTTGGACGAGCTTTCTCCATCTCCCACTGACACAGAAACGGATGAATCCTCCTGTCTGCGGCCTGGTCGTCAGTCCTCAGGAGCAGCCAAATCTCCGGTTAGATCCAAGAATTGTTCAGGCATGATTCTCAAACTGAGACGGATGTTTAGCAAAGGTCTTAGCAGGAAAAAGGCCCACTACCAGGCAGTGCCGGACTCGGGGACGTTTGCGGATCCCTCGCGCTCACAGAGCGAGGATTTGGAGGGAGAGGTGAGCGGCAAGAGGAACCGTCACAGGAGGACACCCAAAGTAACCCACAGGTGGCAGAGAACAGGTGGCTTCTCTCACGCCTTAAGACCCCTCAGCAGCTCATCTAAAAGAAAACGTAGATCCCTCTTGAAGATCAAATACTGTCCCTACTTGTCTGCCTGCCACAGTGCTGAGCACAGGAGGCGATGGGTCCTGCGTTCGGCAGTCCAGAGGGCTCGGAGGTCCATGAGGTTCTACTACCCAGACCTGGTTGGAAAGAGGATCCGCCATCTGTATGAAGAAGACGACAAATCAGAAGTGTGGTATAGAGGAGAGGTGCTGCGTATCCACGAGGCCCACACCAACCCTCTAAAGACCATATTTGAGGTCAGGTATGACAGTGAGCCAGAGTGGAAGTACTACCTAGAGCTACTGATAGACTATAAAAAGGGCTGGCTCAAAATTGAAGACTAGTTCCCCATTAAAATGTTGCTGTATCAGTTTTGTTTTTGGTCAAGTCAGAGTGCAATGACGGTTTTGAAAAGGTTCCTTTTACTTTTTTGTTTTCCCCGAGATATTTGTCTGGCGTCCTGGAGAATAAAGTTGGAGGGCCTATTCTCCTTTAGGGTGGACTGTATATATAGTGTGTAGATATTCTTTAAGCTCTTATCATGTTTATCACCTCTATCAACAGCCATAGTTATGTGAAAGAAACGCCAAAGTCATATTGTGCTTAATTTTAAAAAATATACAAAAAACTCAAACTTCCTTTAGCTTTTTAAAATAATTCTAATTGTAAGCAAATTTGAAGATGTGCATTTATTTTTTAGTCACTATCCACTTTTCTGGTTTAAAAAAAAAAAAAAAGTGAGCTCATGGACTTTATTTGAAATGAGAAAACAGGGAATGACATGACGATATTCTTAAAAGGTTTCACTGTCAAACAGTGCCAGCCTGATGTATATAGGAGTACAGTCAGTCTTGTGTATGATTATAGCAGAGTGATTTTTACCCTGACGATTGTCTTGGTTTTAATGTGTAACTGAAGCTGGGCAGGTGTTAATGTAGTTCTGTACTAAGCTGCTCGAGAGGTCTTTGATATGACACATATATATTGACACATTTCTTTCACATCCAATTAATTTAAAATTAATTTTGTATCATTTTCTATGACTTGCGCAATCTGAATTTTAAAATATAATTCTTACTGTTGTATTAAACAAATGTTTGCAATGATTCCATGTTGTGTCAATGTTTAAACGGTTTCTGCACAAAATACAATATTTTTGACAACTTCATATACACTTAAAAAAATGCAAATAATTTGAAAAGGATTTCTTGAATATTAAAGCGAAATTTCACATATTGCTAAATCTTACCACTGCACCCACCACTTACCATGCAATCAACATCTTAACTAAAACTTCAAATCAGAATTACAGTGTCTTTGTCCCCATCCAGTGGCAAATTTTTTAGTTGCAAAATTCCCTTTTAAACTATCAAGTGCTGTTAGGTCACAGACTATATTTGCAGGGAATGTTCAAGTGACACACTGCACAGTGTTGAATCATCTTATGGACACACCTCAAATATTGATTGTGGTGAAGTTTTTTTTCAAGTTAAAATGGCTGCTGCCACAAAAAAAGCATTGTGTCCATTATCAAACAACCACCCATGCCAGAACGATGTTTGCAACATTTTGCACTTTAATATTTTCTCCAAAACAGACAACTAGTTTCTCCCACATTTTCACACTAATAGGAAATAAAACACCTTTGATAGCATAAAGAAAAGATATGTAGAAAAGTATTAAAAGTTTTTGGATGTCTCAGTTTAATGTAAGTAGCTGCTTCTGTTACTTCAAACGTTATGAAATGTTTATGAACTACTAGCAGACACAATGAAAACAGTGAACCCTGGAGAGCATATTAGCCTAATGATCACAGCTATAGCTGGCATGTTACCTGCAAGACAGCTTAATAAAAATAGCCCATCTTTTGTTAATATCCATTCAGTTGCTTCATCATTGGTTCGTGACTTGAGACAAAATAAATTCAAAAGTGACATCATACAGACAAGCACTTGATCTTTATCGTACAATCTGCAAAGCAAAAGTGGTGCAAAAAAACTAACATTTTTGCCTAAAATCAAAATTATTCAATGAAAGTTACCAAATGAATTCCACGCTATTCTGGAAGACACAGCTCTGCCAAGGTCTGTAGTACACTACATCGCAAAATACATAGCGCAGAAATGCATCATGGGTGTTTGGTTATTTAATATGATTGTGACCAAACCTAATCTAATGACTCACACAGTACTCCCAAAAATGAGATTTCTCATGACATTTATTCAAATAAACAATACAGTTTATAATTTGCTAGGATAAAATAATAAGTTTGAACACATAAGAAGCATTTGGGAGAGAATTCCCCAAAGATCTGAAACTGGGGCAAAGGATGTGTTTTAATGATGGCTGACACTTTGGTGTCATCTTCTGACTTGCATCAGTGCCTGTATATTCATGTCCCCTCCAGTCAATCTTTTGAGGACTGCCATATTGCAGTGACATGAACGAGCATTTACAAGCAGAGAGCTTGACAACCAGCGCAACCACCATACAGAACAATGCAAAACCTGGAGGGGCACTGACATTTCAATGTCGAATCCTCAACCCATGTGCGAAAAATACAGTCTTTAATGCAAAAGCATAACAGCGTTATAAAACAGCCCTACAACCTTTAGAAGTTTGCCCTATATTCCTCATCTGGTTCACGCAAGTCCATCTGTGTAGCTCTGTTTAAAGCAATTTTCAGTCTCACTGCAAGGCAAGAGATCTCTTCAAAGAGGCGCGACCACTATCAGCCCCATGCCATCCAAGTATTCCCTGCAAGAGTGATGCAAATGCCTGACCCTGTTTGACAGTGATCCAGCCCAATTAGCAGCACTACAAAGCTGTGCTGTCAGTACATTCTATTACCCTCATTCAATCCCCAAGGTGCATTCTGAGCTTTAAGAGGGCTACCTCAAGCCACTTCGGGAAAGAGAGAAAAAAAAAAGAAAAAAAAAAGAGTGAATGTCACTCAGTTTGGCTCTTGCAAATAATTAGTAATGTTCTTAAATGTTAAACACCTCTAAAATCAACTAAGATGGTGCGGCATAAGGTTAGAATAGAGGGACACAGGGCCAGTGCATTCAACCTTTCCTTTGAACTGTGAAACTTTTCCTGCTCTTGGTTTTGTAACTCAACTGTGCACTTTCACCGAGTCTTATCTGGTCACTTGGCAACTAAGAGAAATCCTTTCCATCAGTCCCCATTTAGATTTACTGATAAGGTGTAACTTATGCACTGCTCTGCAGAGACTGAGGATGATAGGGCGAATGCCTTATTGCCAAAGACCTCCAAACCCCCACACACTATGGAGGGAGTTAAGAGACTCAATGTACATGGCAAAAGGTACACCTTTTTCAATATTGGTAAAGAATAAATATCTCAAAATTTCAAAATTATGCAAACACGTGCCACTCTTGCTCTTTAACTTCCATGCATATGGACTATTTACAAATTGAAAAATACAGACTTGCTATTTTGTTTTTGTTTTTTTCTCCCCCCCCACCCCTGAAATGTCTTTGCCCCTTTGCAATCAGCCCTCAACATTCAGCCACCCAGACAAGGATCTCACCACATATTGCAGACATGGCCAGGACAATTAAAGCTGTGTTGAAAACATTTTCACACTAATGGGAAAACAAAAGTCAAAAAATCAAAACAGAAAAGATTCACAAGCAAAAAACAAGAGGAAAATAAGATAGTTCAGGGGAGGTGTTACAATACAAGCCAAAAGGATGTATTTGTTTTAAGATGGATTTTCTGCTTTCTCAAGACTCCACTCTGTTGCTAACAATACTGTAGTACACTTTCTTTTTATTACTCTACCTTTTATTTAAATATAATTTACTTTTAAGATTTTGTTAAACAAATCCAGGAAAATGATGCAAAAGTGGTTGGTTTGCCAAAGGAGAGGAGGCAGAAGGCCCGTGCTGCCCTGTTAAATTGCATCAGCGCTCTAGTTTGTCAAGATACTCAAGAGTCCGTTGCATTGGGACGTGTCCTCAATCCTCAATGTACTCCCACAGGTCCTTCTCATAGCCTTCATGCACGTGCTGTAGCAGCACTCTCCGCCTGCTCTCACAGTATCTACAGACACATGAGAAATTTATTAGAGTCCAAGAACACACTAACTCAACAGTGGCAGACAAAGATTACTCCTCTTCCTTCACTGACCTGTACTTATCTTGTACTTTCTGCTTGATATCCTGCAAGGAATCCTGGGAGATGTCTCGCTCTAGGTAGCCAGACAGCACCTCAGTGGCATTTTCCAGGTCTGCCTGGTTGTTCTGATAAACAAAAAACATTATTTTATTTCTCAGCATATATATTAAAAAAAAAAAACAACAAACAAACAAAAAAACAAACAAACAGGAAAAACCCCAGAAAAGTCAGTTATCCATGATAATGTGTTCTAAACTTTGGAGTGTCCCGCATAAGGGCCAGCTCAAACCACAGGAAGCGTGGGACAAATTTCCTCTCATTTGCCCCTCCCAACAATCGAGTGACTAATTTGGTCTTTGTCAGTGGACTAGTTCTGCTGCCAGAGATTGGAATGATGAATGTGAACGTGGTCAGTACTTTCTGGGATAATCTGTGTTCCAAGAAAAGTCATAACTGTGCAGACAAAAAGAACCGCTGGGAGTAAGTCACATGGGTCAAGAGAGCCTGTGTCTGAATGGAAGAAAAATTTAGGGAGATGAACATATGTCGGAGAGAGAATGTTAATGGTGACAACGTAATCTGGTTACAAAGTTTTTGAGAATTTTTTTTACAGCTATAATCTGAGACTTGCCTGAGGATTTATAATTAAAATTTCTTTTTGAAAGAACTGAAAAGATATCTCCAAGGCTGAAATAGGAGAGTCACCATATAGGAGTTTTCATGACAGGATTTTAATAAAAACACCATAAGTAGGAATACCGTTTATATTTTTTTACAGCTAATTAAAATGCATGGATATGTATCTGCTTGCGTTTTAAAATTTTGAGTTTGATGCATTAGTATAAAATACACTGATTAGTTTGACTCTAAAAATTAACTTTGAATATCATTTTGCTGATAATTATGAAATCAGTGTTATTTGAGTATTTTGTGCCGTTATAACCATGCAGTGAAAGTCTGATTTCATAAACCTCATTAGAAATTTAAGTATTCACACACCTGTGTTTTTAGTACTAAGGTATCGAAATCAGTAAAACTGAATGGCTGACATTTGCCCATATAAGTTTTGGCCTAATGGTCAACCAACAGGATTTTCTGAAGTTGTAATTCAGGATTTTTTCCTTTTTTTTTTTTTGGTAGTGCTGCATTCATGTGTCACTACAAATATTCTTAATAAACACAATTCTATTACAATGATTAATTCTTAATTTAATGGCAGTTAATATCTTAGAAGACATACACGCAACAGCACTGTTTTACAAATGGTATTTATAAATATAAAGACTAAAATAGCTCTAGTTATTTATGTTATAGACCACAGTTATGACATTAAACATTAAACAATTCCCCTGCTATCATACCTCAAAAATTATGGACTGGTTGTTCTTCTTGAGGTAGAAGGCAAAGACGTAAGTGAACATGAGTGTGGAGCGGCACTGGCACAGCACATCCACAGCCTTCTTCAGAAACTGCACCTCAATCCAGGACATGTTGTGCTGCTGCATCTCCTCCATCTTCTGCTTGACCTGAGCATAGAGCTTGTGCTCAAAGCGCAGGCTCTGCATATGGTTCATGTAGCGGTTGCAGTAGAACAGGTACCTCTGCAAGGCAGCCCTGGAGCGCTGCACAAGGCATGGAACTGGCTTTAACTCAAACATGCTTCACTCAACTTTTACTTGACTATAACTCTTAAAAACTTATTGGGTACTGGACAATCAACAACATATATCAAAATATCTAAATAGTATCATACAGGCATTTCATTTAAGACACTATTCTTCAGTGAGCACCAATTTACCATGTTTGTCAAAGATTTACTCGGTATTCATTATCATGCTAATGCTGCAGCTTCCCCAATATTGTTACTAATGTTTTTGGATAAACCTTGTAAATGAGTAACTTTGATTATTTGGAGTGAATACTATTCTTGAAAAATTCTATAGATATTTTTGTTGCTGCCTGTGGGATTGTTGTAGTACTTATCAAATTAAATACATTTTTCAGGATTTCTTTGTTTGAATGCACATGTGTCACTCAATGCAGCAGATTGCAAATAATACTTGGGGGCTGTTGATGGCTCTTTGTGCTTATAAATGGCAGGTAAACCTGCAGCAAACATGACTGAATGTTTTAAAGGGATATTTTGCCATTATGTGGTATATCTGTCAAAGTAAAACAGTATGCAAAGGTTTTAAAATGTATCAGTATGAGAATCGTTTATTACCTCTTGGGCATCTCTGGCTGCCTTGGCATCATCTTCATTGTAGCGATTGCAGTTGTACCTGAAACATTACAACCATCAACACTGTTTTCAAGAATACATCAACACTCACTCATCACTACATTTCGACAACAACTTTTTTCAAATTTCCCATGTAAAATTTTTAACATGGCAGATGTGATATGTATTTAGACATAAATGGCATGAAAATTTGCATTTAATATCTGTGAATGATATACTTCTACTAAAATCATATATCTTCCATATATTTAAAAGGTTCAAATTTTAAACTGAAGTTAAAGTACCACTATCAATAATGACCCAATTGAAGTCAGTTCTGAAGGCGGTATTTACGTAATAAAATGTTAGGTTCGTACCAGGCTGAGCCGTGGGGCTCCCATGGACCAAGGCAGACCCAGCAGAACTCAGCTTTGCAATTCTGGTTCCGACAAACCATGTGATTGCAGCCACCATCTTTCTCAATGGTCACATGGCATTTTGGACACTCCTGTCAGGAGAGAGAGATTAATGATTTTTGTAAGTCTCCGCTCAAGGCCAAAAAAAGACAGTAAGGGCAAAGAGGAATTCAAGACAGATCGTTAAAAAAAGCATACTTTAAAGTTGTTCGATGTTTGGATTTAGGAAGCCATTAAATAAAAAAAATTCTAAAAACAACCTGCATGGTTTTTGGGCAGATCTTCTTTTTGGGCAGTCCAGAGTTGTGTCCAAAACAATAACCAAGGTCTGACAGCTTGGGACCGGGAAGATTATTCAAAAAAAATGAGCTGTTTTGATTGGGCCAACACTCAGTTTTTCCTACTTAAAAGAAAAAAATTTACTGCTCAATACGATCAGTATTTCCACGTCTGAAATTTCTTTGTGGCCATCACATTGATTCCCTACTAACAAGAATGGGGCAAGTGGGCAAACTAACAGCCATGGTGATTTCATACCTTAGTATTTGCTGCAATCCAGTTTGAAGTTTCACTGTCATCATCGCATTTCTTAATCCATTTTCTCAGCCACTACAAAATTATTAAATAAAGAATACAAAAAAATTGATGTTGATTTTGAATGAAAATCTTGATAGAATTACACTCCAGAGAAATTGCTTAACATTTATAATTATAACTGGCTTACCTTACACTTGACAGGATCATGCCAATTCTCTCCACAGTTGAAGCTGCAACAACAGGAGGCATTCCCAATCAAATTCAAATATTACTTAATAATTACTGTTAAACCTACAGAGTTAACATTCAAGCAATATCCCTGGCAGTTAACAGGTCTAATACACCATTTTGTTTTTAACAAGCTCTCTTACCAGAACTGCCGGCCACACTTGCACCTCACTGGCTTGGCATCTGGGTACTGGACTTTGACAACATGATGGCAGTCTGGTGCAGGGCACCACTTTAACAGTCGATTGCACTTAAAAGGAGTAATGAGGGATAGAATATCAACTCATACTTTCACAGATGCTTAAGTACAAAGGATGTCTGTGTTTTTCCAAGCAATGCATATGCATGACCGAACAGCTCAACATAATAAATCAGGGTTTTATGGTCCATTCCAATACACTATTTAGATATGTTAAGAAACAAACAAACAAACAACCAAAACTCTGGCTTACCTCTACAAAACTATTCGTAATTAAATGCTGGTACTTCAACTTCACTTTTGAATCTGTTATGAGGCGCCTATAGGAAAATCAAATCATTTATTATTAGCCTTCATTATATAAAATGGATGACTTTGGTAAAGGCTTCCTTCAATTTATACTTAACTCAGTGCAAACATATCAAGCAACAATGGAATTAAATTTAAAAAAAAAAAACATATTCAAAGAAATCCCTTTGTCTTTGGTTGATATCATGGTCACAAAACCCATTTATTTGCTCACATAATTTCAGGGGAAACTGACAACATATCCAAAATTTTTTTTTCCAATACAAGATTTAATGCAGGCTACTAACTAAGACAAAACATGCTCTTCATGAAATTAAATACCTAGAGGGGGAACATATGTGTCTGTGCATGTTGCATCCTAAACAGATCAGTGAAAACACTGTCCAGTCTCTTCCTAGGTCAGAATGTAGGTTAAGACAATTACTATCTGCTTAAGAGCTGGTACAAAAGATTAGTGTCCATGCTTCCTATATAAGAAGTATATTTCTTTGCACTACAGACTGAATGTAAACATTGTAAAGTAGTGGTCTAATGACAGAAAATGCCAGGTTAAAAAGTTTCTGATTTACAGTTTCTATTCCTGTTGAATACACTAACAGCTAATATAAATAAAGACTGTATGTCTTATTTTAGGACACTGATATTGATTTTCTTCTGCTTAATTTGCAATAAATAATTGTGTCTGTTCATTACATGAAATGTGTGACCAAACTGCATAGTATGTGGGCTTCATTATGTCTATTGACTTTTCAACACCATCTTGCAAATTTGCAAAATTTTAACAATGCAGATGTAATAATGTTGAGAGAAAAATGTCATTTCACAAAAGAATAACACAAAATAAAAACAAGAGGTATCATCTTTGTTTTTTGCTCTTTTCTTTCTTTACAAGAGAGGTTTAGTCACATCTACTTATGCTGATCATCTATGGCCAATATGCAACATGACATTAAAAAAAATAAAAGCGTAAATGGATACTCACATGACTGTGTTGTCATCAACCAAAATGTCACAACTATGAGCAGGACAAGAAATGGTCTGAGAAGACAACAAAGAATGCAAAACATTAGTCAGACAGCCATTAAAAGACCAACACTGATCATTAAATCTTAGTGGGTACCTGTCCCATTCCTTCTTCTATAATTTTGGTGGTCAGGTAATCTCCCCAGCACTGCATACAGAATTTGTGTCCACACTCCAATCCTGTAAAATACTGTAAGAGAGAAGCATCTAATTTAATTTCAAACAAGACAAACAAGGCATCAAATAATTACAAGCATATGTGCTCTTGTTGGCTGGAATAGTGAAGGGCTTCAGAGCTGACAGCATTTATAGGAAACATATCTGGATTTGACAAGAAAATTTTGTACCAGCTGATTAAAATAATAGATTATTTTGTGTGCTACAAACTCCAATTTACAAATTCTAGATTAAAATAGTCTGGTTTTGCACCTCTCATCCTGACCATTTCATATCTGAAATAATAAACTTCCTCCTCCATGAACAAATCCCTTGTTGAGACAATATACTGTATTACAGGTATGGAACCTTAAACTCTGCAGTGTTGCTTAAATTGGGGTAAATTTGTAAAGATGCGTTTTCACCCTGACATTAAGTTTTCTTCTATTGATAAATGTTTTTAATATTATCCCTGGATGTCCTCTGGCTGGGTCTAGAAGGTATACAAAATCTACCAGTTCAGGGATACAATAATTTTCCATTTCCTACTGGAAGGGTATAGCATTGCATCTAAAAAACTGTTGCCCTATTTACTGTAATTTCCTTCTCATACCTCTGATTCAAAGGGAAATAGAAGCATTCAGCTTTCCAATGGCTATGTAACACTTCTAAAATAGTTTCCTCCTTTGTACTTGGTATTAGTTAACTTAAATGGGAACAATGTACTGTACAAGCATTTTTATTACCTGCTTTACCTTGAGATTTTTCTATCCAGAACCCAACTGACAAAGCCACTACTGGTAGGGAGATGTCTGATTACTGGGTGCCAAGACTCAGCTAATATCCCAAGTTAATGCCATAATATTACTTTTAGCCTGAAAACTTAAATCAGATCACTGTACTAGAAAAAGAATCTGAGCTTACACATAATTAACCACCCAGGATTAAAATGTCATTGTCTGTGTCAGTGTAAAAGTTAGGGGTCCCCCTTGCATTACACAAGTTGAAATGTGCCTTAAATCTTCATTGTGCTATCAAGCCAAGACACAGCATTAATGTCTAAAACTTTTTGTCAAAATCCCTGTTGTAAATCCACAACTTACACCCGAAAACACATTTGACCCATGCAAAAAAAATACTAGTGTCATTATGGGACTCACAGAGTTGGGGAAGTTCAGATAGCAGATCTGACATGGCATGTCCTGTGCCGATGATCTAGTGTTGATTGGAGGACGGATCCGAGGCTTCTTACTGGGGTTAATGACATGACACTCGGAGAAAAGCTTGTCCAGATTACCATCAAAATATCTGTATAAAAAGTGAGATAAAAGAAGAAATCAGTGCATTAGAAGAATGGAAGGCATCAGCTGTCCCAGGTATCAAATAAACAACGTAATTCAAAAATTGTTACCTTTCCATAAGCTTTTCTTTATCCCAGTTGAAGTGACTGAGAAGGATGCGTGTTATTGTTGCAGGATTCTAGAGGAATAAGGAATGGTCGATCAGATATAAACCTGAATTTTACATTTAACTACTGCCGATGTTCAATCTTCACTATAACATCCTATAATAAGGAGTATTACTAACATGAGCTCAGTAATTGGTATTTCCACAATCAGACTCTTAGTACGAGTTAAAATCATTTGAATCACCAAAAATAGTTGTAGATTCAATAGCTCTCATATTGCCATTCATTGTCCAACCATATATATTATTGGGCATGAACAAACATATCTGAAACACATTTCATTAGATTTAAATACAATACCACCACAAACTACAGCCTAATAAGTGAACACAAAGTTAAGTCAACTCCTGTCGGACACCATCTGAAGATTTTTTTTCCTTAAAGATTCATCAGGAGTATTCACTGCAATGTAGAGTTTCAATTTTTCTGTCCACGGTAGTCTCTTTAGAGTAGACAACATGTTTTGTATTTTTGCAATCTAAAGTCTTTCACACGTAAAATGGCAGCTGTGTATGATGCAATAAACCAAAACAATAGATACATGACTAAAAACACCCATGTGAATCATTGTTTGAGACTAGACAAGGTGATGGTGTATCAAGGGAAACTGAAAAAGGCTTTGTGAAGTTTTCAACAAGTTTAATGGGCCAGCTCGCATATTCTGCAACGAAACCAAAAGTGCCACTAAGTGTCACAAACACCTACCATTTTACCAGTAGAAATATATCAAACTACATTTCATTTCACTCTTGTTTACAACGTAGATTCTGTAATGTTTATACGACGGTAGAGCTCCAAAGGACACAATACTGTGCAGTACTGAAATATCAGTTATAGTATGGCAAATACATTTGATGTCAAAGACACATTGCCATACATGCGTATTTTTTTCACTACAAGAAATTTCCATTATTTCAGGAGTAAAGTAATACTATACTTATCAACATTCTTCTCGCTTCTCCGCCTGAAATTAGCAAATAAAAATTATGTAAAATATAAATGTATGATTTTCATTCTGTTTTTTAACCTTGGTGACAAATGAGAGGGATTTCACTCATAAAGGCACTGAATACAGAATGCTGTTAAATTAATGAAGTAACCTCCTATTAGCTGGAGTCAGCTTAAGTCACTAAGGGAAAAATTCATCTACCCTGTAGCACATTTGAAAGTGAAGTTGCTGGCTTTGTGCTCTATATGCATGTGCTTTATGTATCACACTTCACAAACAGTTATTGGGCACATCATTAAACATACAAAACAGCTCTCTCCTGTTTTACATACAGATGGTATACAAATTGAAGAAATGAAAGGACACCCGAACATAAAAGGTGCTTAGAAAAATGAGTGGCTTCCAAGAGCTGCAAAAATAGCTTTGGTGCATCTAAACATAAATTCTATAAGACCATACAGTAATCTCAAGAGATATGACAGACATATATAGCTCCCACCAGTTCTGTACTCCAGGAGCAACATAACTAATAAGTTCTACATTGAAGTCTTCATTTGAAGAATGTGTAAGCCACTCGAAATTTTCTATCTTTTTACCCCCATTACTTCTTTGTTGAAACGGAGAGAAAACTGACTCTGGTTTACAGTTTGCCACAACTGGTGCAACCTTGTGGTTAAGTTATAAAAAGCAGAGCAAATATAAAGGTGGCATGAAAAGTCAACAAAAAGACTCGGACGAATGAAGATTTCTCATAGGTGATGTCCATATGAGTTAAAAAGTTTTCATCAGGAGGAGAAAAAGATTTGCAGGCAACCAAAACTGAGCTATATGATTTCACTTTCCTATTGTACAAATCAATCAATCCATCAATAAAGGGATCAATCTAGTGGTGAGAAACATAATTTTTAAAATTTCCCAATTCTATGATCCCATACATACATATACATTGGTTATTTGTGGCAAAAGGTTCAAGACTGCACTCCAGCAGTGAAATTTCTTTGAATTATAGAAAACAAAAAATTGTTTTGCATTGTGATTTAAAAGACCTTGTTTTGGAGGCAGTATAGGAATATGAAAGAATACTGATCACCCCCATCATACCCTGCATGACAGCATTTTACATCAAATTTTGAAATTAGACAGATGTTGCAGCAGTAGAGTACATTATAGTACAGTGATATGGTTCTTTAATGAAAACACTGGGTTTGTTCTAAGCTATTACTATACTAGATGGGGGATCTGTCTCCATGTACCTCTATGCACACACAAAATGTTTATAATCACTCAATGAGTGACACAACTTTTCAAAGTTCTGCCTCTGCACACAACCACAATGAATTTGAAATGAGGCCATCAAGAACTGATTGAGGTGTAGACTTTAAGCCTACTTCAAGGGGTTTAACGTAATATTGAATTAACAATTTAGGAATTTGTCATTTTTATACAGTTCCTCATTTCAGAAGCTCAACATAATTGACCAAACTAACATAGTCAGGAAACCATGGGCATCAGCAAATGCAGTTTTCTCTACCTTGAAAACATGCTCATTTTGGCTGACTTCAGACGACCAGGTGGCCATTGAAGAATATTCTTTTTTGAGAAGCTCATGGGTTGCTTTTGCAGTATAATTTGGGTCATCAAATGGCACCATCCTATCAGGTTTGCAGCATTTGGCTAAATCTGAGTGGATAGTATAGCGCTATTCACAGCAGAATTCATCCTGCTACTTCTATCAGCAGTCACATCATCAATAAACACAAGTGACCCAGTTCCACTGGCAGCCATACATGCCATTTCCATAAAACTGCCTCCACCATGTTTGACAGATGATGTTGTTCTTTTCTCTCTCCATACTCTTCTCTACCCATCATTCCGATACAAGTTAATCCTGGTTTCATTGGTAGAAAGAATCTTGTTCCAGATCTGTGCAGGCTTTTTTAGATGTTTTCTGGCAAAGTCTAATCAGGCCTTTCTGTTCCGGGGAATTACCAGTGGTTTGCATCTTTTGATAAACCCTATGTATTTATTTACATTTATAGATGGTGTCTCTCACCTGCAGACATTAACAATCATAGACCTACCTCCTGGAGTGTGTTCTTCACCTGGCTAGATTTTGTTAGAGATTTTTCTTCACCGAGGAAAGAATTCTTTCATCATCCACTTTAGTTGTCTCAATGGCCTTTTAGTGTTGCTGAGCTCACCAGTGCATTGCTTCTTTTTAAAAATGTACAAAATTCTTGCTTTGGCCACTCCAAAAGATTCTGCTATCTGTCTGATAGGTTTTCTTTTGTTTTTTTCAGTCTAATGATGGCCTCCTTCATTTGAGTCTACACCATTTTGAACTGCATATTGAGAGTTCCAAAGGACAGCTATCAAATGCAAATTAAGCACTTCAGTACTTTTATCTGCTTAATTTGTCAGCCTAATAAGGGAAAAAGGCCACACCTTGCCATGGAAATGACTGTCAGTCAATTGTTCGGAAACTTTGGAGCCTCTGAAAATGCGGAAATGCATAAAAATGACTGCAATTCCCAAACAGTTAATGTAATATTATTGTTAAATCCCTTGAATAAATGCTAAAAGGCTGCACATCAAGGCCATCTCAGTGGCTTCATTTAAAATCCATCGAGGTGGTTTATAGAAGCTAAACTATGATAACTGAGTCACTTTCCATATACTTATAATGGAGTCTAAAAGTCTGAATCCACTTATGCATTCACTTTAAAGGGAACTGTATGGTGAAAACTTTTCTATAATTATCAAATAATTTCTCGTGATGTAGTTGTCTTTCATATACTTCTAATTCAACACAATACATAGTGCCTTCCGTTTAGCAAATGCTTATCAGATTCATACAGCAACATGTACACACGTGCTGTCATCCAAATATCAAAGATAAACGTGGTTAGAACACAGCTAAAGAAAACAAATCATGGCATTGTTACCAATGTTTTGATAATATATGAAAAGACAAATAATGGTTATATACTAAATTCCCTGTATATTAGGTACACCTATATAAAACTAATGCAGTCAGATAGAGCAGCAGTAATCGCTGGCTACATGGAGGTTAGAATGATCAGTTTTTGTTAATAATATTTTAGATATGTGCTTAGACTGTAGTATGTGCATTGTATATATGAAGAATGCTCACCAAAGATTTGTCTGTCTCGTTTTTCTGACATTTGTTGTGCAATGATTGACAGCCTACATTGTAGCAGTTGAAATAAAAATAAAATCCATGAGGCACTTGTAACTTTACCCCAAAGTTTCTACAGAAACCAGGCAAAACCAGTCTTGACATGTGAAGGCACAGTCACTTAAGACATTTACAAGAAAAGTATATTCAAGTGAAGTTGACTAGACTGTTGTGACATACTCCACATTGAAACCTTAATCAAAAAACAGATGTTTGAATTTATTTTTAAATAGTCAATAGACAGTGCTGCAAATACCCAAAAATTTAGTAGCTAGACCTAAATACTATTAATAGAAGAATAACCACATCAGTTGTTTCTACGGTAGAAACAACTGCCATGCGGCTGTACTGTATCCTATGTACTAATATTTTACCTATTTTCTGGTTTTGGGGGTTTGTTCGTAATTAAATTTTGACATCCAAACACATTCCTATATATAAAATGCAACGCCGGTCCTTAAAAACGCAAATAGTGAGAGGTCTATCAAGACCATATCCCATTTTATTCTGTACCCAAGAGAAGCTAAGTGAAAGGAAATGGAGGCCCAAGTTAACGCTAAGCCGAAGGGCTCCACTGAGTTTCCGCTAAAATTCATTCTCGAACCGTGGCGAGGTTGTAACGTTTTAATGTGACACATCCAAACTTTTAATCGAGTCGTGACAAAATAGCTTGTTAACGTTAACGCGAGCAACCTAGCATGGGACTTGCTAACAAGATCGATGACCAAGCCTTTCGCCCTACGTTAAAAAAACGTTAACGGACATGCTATTTTATAAAATTTCGTAATGTTGAGTTTGAATCGCTTGGTCGACGCACTCCGACCGTCGTCTAATAGTAGCTGGCTGTTTTCTAACCGTAGAAACTAAAACGTTTTTGCTTTTCCGTTAACGTGTTAGTTTAACGTTGTAGTTGGCTAGTTAGCAAGCTAGCTAACTTGAAAGCTAACATTAGCTTGGCAGACGTTACTGCCAACTTCTCAATAGGGATTAGACTACTTCCTGGAACCGAATTCGTAGATTTTTTTTTTGTCGCTTAACTTCACAAATGTGAATTTGTCCATATATACTTTTCAAACAATACTCACACAAAACGGGGCTAAATCGAGGGATAAGATTTATTGTGTTTAGAAAATCTTATCGGTGTTTTGAAACTGCCAACTTCCAGCAAGTAAACTACTCCTACCAGGCTAACGGCCAAGCTAACATCCATGGCCTGTTTACGCTTCACCCAAGCCCGGACCCCGGTCTTTCCTAACGCTGACATACCAAAATACCTACCTGGATGACCTCGTTGACCTCCCTGATACACTCCACCATATGCTGGAGGATCTGCTCGGCGGTCAAAACCTCGAAACGGTAGTCCTCCTCCTCGTCCTCGCCGGGACCGTGGCCACCCCCGCCGGTCTCACCGCACTCGTCTCGCTCTCCGCCGGCCACCACGGGATCGACCAACTCCACCTCTCCGAGCTCCAGGGTGTCGTCCTCGGGCTCCTCTTCGGCGCTGTCCACGCTACATTCCTCCTCGTCGTCGTATTCATAGTTATAACCCTCGTCTGAGTCCATTCCTAAGGTGGTTATCAACTTGTGACAAGCGCACCCAAAAGGTCTACGGCGTGTGGAATATCGGTTGTGCAACAATACGTAAAAACCAAAAAATTATCCGAGCCTGTTTTTCAGCTGCAGCGAAAATAACAACAAAACGTCGCCGCTGCTAAGCCAACAAAGAGACACGGCGTCACCAACTGACGACGGCCTTACGTCAGACAGACTGTACAAGAAATCTTAAATATATATATATAACATAATATATATAAATGTAATATATATATATGACAAGCTTTGGTTTTCAGCAAAGGGGAAAAAAAAAGCAATTTTAAAACGCAGCGATAATAATTATACGTACCATTAAAATCCACGTAGCTCAGGCGTTCGGCGAGTTTAACCAAACCCACTTCCCCCTAAAACGTAGGCAAGACCGAAGTTTGAAAAAAAATATCCCGATCGGGCGAAAGTAGACGCCGATCGCTTTATTCCGACGTCGCCCGTAGCGCTGCGAAAAAACGCGTTATATCGGTCGCCATCTCCACCCCAGCGAGCAGTGTTTTATTTTATTTATTTATTTTTTTTGCAGACTACTTCTTGGTAACCCCAATTTTTTTTTTTTTTTTTAATATATAGTTTCACCGCTAGTAATTTAGTCTCTGCAGCAGGATAATTCTAGCGAATAACGGGGAAACTGTTGATGGATGTTTAACATAATAACCCCAATGGATACTTCGTCTAAATTGTGTTATCCAAATTGCTTTATAAAAAGAGAGGGGGGGGGGACCCAAACAAACTCGTTGTGGGCCCCAACCATGTGATGTGCATGCTTTATGCAGTTTGTCAGCTCGGTGAGGGCCTGTTTTTATTACTTTACGCTGTCAGCCTCGGACATCTCGCTCGTCCGGCCTTTTATTTTTGCTGCCATTCGTTATCATCCCGCACGGACGCTCCGCTCCGGACGCTGCGTTCAAGAGATACGTTTTCTCTTTAGTTTTTCTTTTTACCCGGACCATCGCATCTGGTAGGTGATAAAGTGAGGCTGAATCGAGACTAATGCGAGAATCTACACCACGCTGGAGGTAAAGGGTCCAGTCGTGCTGACAAAAAGTAAATATTCACAGACGCACTCAAAGTTTTTTCTGTGATACTTGTGAAGAATCATGTATCTTAACAGGACATTGTCTTTGTTTTATTTCTGGATTTGGCCTTGAGACTAGATGACTTGGTGATACACACGTTTAAGACTCCACTGTGAAGGCACAAAAATAGTTGAGCAAAGTGTTCACTGTAATTTTGTTTTGGATTCTCTTGTTTGTCATGTTATCTATTAAAGCAGATCAGTGGGCTTTGCAGGAACAGCAGCTCATCGGTCAGTGGGCCCACCTACTCTGAAACCCACGGTGACAATGGGCCGGAGTAGCACAGCCTCATGTTTGTGCTGTCAAAAATAGCCTAATGGCAGTTTGACAGCAATGTTGTCAAAAGTAAAAATGGCACTCAGTAGAGCGCGTACCTCCGCCAAGGCCGGTGTCAAAACACATTCACCAAACTTCAGAGAAAAAAAAAAAAGTCAAATTCATAATCTGGATCTGGCCCAAATTTAATGGGTTCAGCCTGGCCCATGCCCCATCCCTCCACCAAGTTTGGCCGGTTTCACTTCATTATTTTTTTGGACAAGCCTGCTGACAAATAAACAAACAAAACAAAACAACAAACAGATGCAGATGAAAACTTCCTTGGTGGAGGTGATTAAAGTACACAGGCTATGTACGTACATCTAAAACACGCTGATCATACTGCAACTATGGTGACTATAATAATTTAACTGTGGAGCTCTGTGTTGACCATGGTGGCTGCAAGAGTTACCCAAAGAAGGACTCTGCTGAGAAATGTTAACGAACGAAACATTTATCTGCGCCATAGCACCGCAGGTAAAGGTCACGATACCAACAACTGTCTCAACTGGCAGAGTCCATTGCTCTGTCTAACTTGCTCCTATTTGAGTTCCATGGTAATCTGACTATCTCAGCACGGGAAGCATCTCCGAATGCAGAAATCATGTGGGGTGCTGTAAGAGGTGATTATAGCAGATGTATTGTTGAAGAAAACAAAATCAAAAATATAAAAATTAAAACAAAAAAATATAACAGAAGTACATAAATGGAACAAACACGTTAACAATCAGGTATAGTTATCAAGGACAGGCTTGCACCAAGGGTTCCATTAAAGCTTGTTTAGCAAGTTGCACTAGATTTCTCAAGCTACCAGGCGTTTGATAACGGGCCTAAGTATTCCAGTGTTATTTATGGAATTTCAAATGTTTTCTGATTTTATGCTATTCACTGAATGAGCACAGGTCTGGAAAAATTCAGGACTCTGCATCAAGATCATTTCAGCTCAGTATGTTAGAATTATTCAAATGCTCAAACTCACAAGACCTCTGAATATGTTACTTCATGAATAAACAATCTCTTGCTGTTGTAGAGCTTGATTAATTTTTGGATGGATCAATTAAGTCAAATGATTTGTTTTTCTGGTCATTTCATTTTTTAGTATTCTGAGAACAACAATGCGACTGAGGATTATTTTGAGGATATTTTTGTTTTTGTTGGTCACTTCATGTCACTACTTACCATTGCATTTGTAAAACTCTGTAATAATCTGATGACATAATCTGAACTTCTGTTTAATGTTCGATTGATCACAATTGTCATTAGGAGTATTAACAAATATGTTTCCTTGTTAAGATGCAATGGCCTACAGTAAGTTCAGTGGGTTTCATTGGTACATTTTTGACGAACACTCATTCCCTTATCAAAGCCACACCTTTCCAGAACTTTCCAGTAAGCTATTTCATGCTGATGAAGAGGGCTGCTAAGTAACAAGAAAGAATAAGCAACCCTCTGTCCTGTGCACCATGACTCTGCACATTCATCATAATTTGTTTTGCAAATACTTTAATCTGCATTTTAATTTGAGGAAACTGCCATTCATATCCTAGATGTATTATATCCTTGATTTTTAACCAGCGTAACTTCATGTGGATTCATGAGGTAGGAAAATGGTCAAAACTTGCATCCACCCTGAACAAAGGCTTTTGGCTCTGATTCAGGGGGCTTTCCATCCGATGACTCACATCTACACAAAGTCAGATGTGAGAAGGGTGATCTCATAGCCAGGCTGCAGGGAATAAGAGTCCTTCCTGAGTTTGATATACTCGGCCACACCAAAATCTTGTGAAAAAGGTAAAATTCCAAGACCACACGAACCACATTTACTCAAAAACAACGGTTTTATCCAAATGATCTCAGCTCCTTGAACTTCAAAAACGTACTTGGCATTATGCCTGGTTTGCTTAAACTAATAATAGCAACAAGACACACTGAAGTTTGAGTTGGACTTATATCTTATCTTGAGGGCTATTAAGGGTGCATCAGTGGAGTCAAATGTCTGCACTCAACAGACAATGCAAGAAATGAATTTAAACTAAATTCTGAGCTAAATCTGAAAGATAATGATTTATTCCCCAGGGCAGTCAGACCTGTTGACTCCCGCTTTGGAGGTACCCATTAGATACTTTTGGTCCTGGTAATCCAGCATTACCCTCCACCTACCAGCTCATGGTGAGACTGTCTAAGGAAGTGTCATCATCAGTGTTTCCTAATTCCTATATCCACCCAGATGAGGATGAGGGTTGACTTTTCCTGTTAGTAGCCTCAAATGTCACAGATAGTTTTAGTTCCTCCTGACTGTTGTTGATTTGAACAAGGATCTCATGGTTTTGATCACTATTGTTTTTGTAATTTTTACTCAATTTGGCAGCAAAAAGGTGCAAGAGATGTAAGCAGAAGGAATGTCACCTTTATTGTGTCTCCTGCTGTTTTGTTTGTTCAAAAAATAGAAAAAAGTCATTAAGTACCAACAAAAAAGTTTATATCTTGTCCCAGGTGGTTGTTGTAGGTATTTGTCTATAAAATGATAAGAATAAGAAGAAATTAATTTTGTTATTTGTAATAAGTAAGTTAAAGTCTTTGCAAAATGTACTTAAACAATCAGCACGAATATGTTTAGTTAAATGACTTGGTTCCATAGGAAATCCAACCCTTAGATTCATGTGCAGGATGGGTTTTTATGGGCAGCTTCATCAAACTGGGAGCATTCTACATGGAGAAGTAGGTTGTAAATGGGAAAATACATTGTAGAAGGCTGATTGTAGAAAGGAAATAAACTATCTAACACATTAATGTTACAATTATCAATGATCTCTGTGAATATTGTGAATATCACTTTAGCTTTAAGCAAGACATCTGTCATGTGGCAGGACATTTTTGATGACCATGAAAGAGTTAGTACACCCCTAGTAAAGTTAAATTGTGGCATTGCTATGGTTGTTGCATATGCAGAACTTTAAAAATAATCCATTTCTTTTATGATATATATATATATATATATATATATATATATATATATATATATATATATTAATTCTGCTAATTTAAACCATGTTTAAGTATTTGCATTCACTGAAGTAGATATGTAGACATTAATATATAAAACGTATTTATTTTGTCAGAATATTTTCAAACATCTTTAGTTGCAAATACATAAAGGGAAATCTGATTATTCTGTCCCAAAATTCAATACAGGCTAGTAATTTTCATATTTCAACAAAAATAGCTAATTTTGCCTGAAATAAATTAGAATGAACACATAGGCAGTCATCCACATACTCCCATCAAATATTTTTTATTGATTTTTAAAGTTTATATTGTCAGATAACACCAAGCTAATGTATCACGGAATGTGTCATTTGTAGCCATACCACTAGGTGGCAGTAAAGACTGTTGTTTATTTGTCAATGTTACAGAGGCATTTTGTTTCCCAGTTCTATACGGTATAATAATTGTATACAGAGATTACCGTATAATAATTTCAAGATATAGAGATCAGTGTACTTTACAGTTTTATACTAACAGGAAATGATCTGAGACTTGTGCTGATGCATGCCAGTCAAACCTCACAGACATTGCCACAACATGTCTTCCCAATTATTTGTTAGCTATTTTTGTTTTCTTAGGTTTCCTGGACCCGTGTCGTCACCAGCCACACTTTGTTTAAACTTTTCCACTTGTTTGCAACTTCTCAATTTTCTTACATCAGAATTTTCCAGTGTAAACACATCACAAAGATCACAGCACCAATTTAGAATTGGTACATAGTATGGAATTGGGACACAGCTACATAGGTCTGAATGCTGCGGTACATGCTCACAATGCCTAATGTATAGCCCCATGGCTAACATGCACATTCTTTCCTGAACACATTAGAATAGGAATATTGGCAAAAGGTTTACAAAACTCCTTGTAATAGATTATAAATTCTGAAGGCCACTGAACAACCTGTAACTTTAACAAAAGTACTGTAACTTGCAGCTTATTAGACAGTTCTCTTGGTTGCACAAATGTAGACAGCTAATGGTTGGTGATTTCAGTGAGAAAAATTGTGAAGATATGCTCAATTAATTACAGAGAAATTTACATGAATATGTTCTTTATGGACATTAAAGGGCTTTTAAAGAATTTGCTTCAAAAGAAAGATTTTTTTTTTTACAGTATGTCATGGGAGATAACTTTGGAGCATAGATTTAAGCAATTCAGTTCCCATGGTAGGCTACTCTTGGTTAGAGTACAATGATGTACTGTGCATGCAAGGTTCTCGAAGGCGGTGACATTTTGGAGAAATTCTATTTTTAGATGGATTTTAGTTTTTTTTGGTAACATGATACTTTTGCAGAATAAGAACCACTTTTAGGAATCCACACGTACCTCAGATACTTCTTCCCATAGGAGGGGTACAATTTTCTGTGAATTATATCTGGGTAAAAGCTTGTTGATAAGAGCTTATCAGGGATGTTTTATATGTGACTGTTTGCTGAAATATAAAATACTAAATGTAAGCAGATCAATCATAAAAATACAGAATTCAGACAGGTCAGTAGAGAGCTGCAAATAGGGACTTTCAGTTTTAGAGGCCAATTTAAATACTGATTCACTGAACCTGACTTGAAGTGGTTTGATAATTTTGAAGTGAAAATTCTGATTGGTATTAAACTCATTAGTGGCCTATCCTTAAATAAATCATCCCTTCACAAGTACTGAGGAACAGAAGAAACTGGTGATAGAGGGTAAGGTCTGCACTCGGGGAGAATATGTTGATGCCACCAATCTCACTCCATGTCTTTGGTGCGACATTAAAAAGATCTCTAAAATCACAACCGTAGTTAACCTGTTATAGTACGTGCAGCAACACTCCCATCAAATGATTTAAAATAATCACAGATTGCATCCAAAATCACAGGCCAAGTGCTGCACAGAGAGACTGTAGAGTGATGAGAAACAGTGCTCCAGTGCAGACATGGCATTCTTCATTTGCTGAGTATAGTGCTTGCACAGTTAAACAGGACAATAAGCTCTTTCTCATAATATCTGCTTTATTACATACTGATATTTCTGCTTCCCTCTCTCAAGGCGTGGCATCCAGGAAGAACTCTGCTATGACAGATACCGCAAACGTATACCAAGGCCACGAAGATACTAGTTAGACTAACATAAGATTTTTCTTAGTGTTTGAACTATTTAAGTTCAGAATTTCCTTCTTAGCTTATTCTGAAAATCTCGTGTGGGATGTGTACTGTGGTGTTACATCTTTAATATTCTGTTGGTCCAAATAAGTGACTACACATAAATCCCTCTAATGGAAAAACAGAGAGCAGGAATCTCCAATGGCGCCTACACACACACATACACACACTCACACACATTTTTCCCATTTCAGTTTTTATCATAATAATACAGAGTCTTAAAGTACTTCTTTTAATTAACAATTGTACTTGTGTTCTTATATATTATGTATGATGTATGTATGTATGATCACTGGAATTATCTGGTTTTCTGCTTTGAAAGAGTTTTGGACTTGAGATTGGTTGTTTCACCAAGTTGAATGGTGGTAATGCAGACTTTTATGAAGAGCTTTGAAGAGGTGGCTTCAGTATTGACTGATGCTTGTTAGCGATTGCAAGTTGTAAATCCAAGTGTTCACTTACTTTTTCCAACAGCACTGTGAATGTGTAATGGCTGTGTGTAGTATAGGAACAGTAGTTTGTGTGTGATATTAGCTTTAGCACATTGTGTTTGTTTACACTTTTTACGTAGAACAGAATCCATGACAATTATATTTCTTTTTTCAATAACCATCTTCTCTCTTTTTGACTGTACTAAAGTGTAACAAGAATGCCACCGGCTTGATTGCATAAAATAGATTTATTACAAAGAAGACCAGCGTCGATCAGGCACCATGGTTTGCCTGGGAGACGACTCGGAGCCAGAATGAGTCTCTTTCCGAATCACAGCTCAAAACTCACTTATATAGGTTGGTGTATAGGCTAATGTTTATGAGGACTTATCTTGACGTCTGGTTTCGTCAATTATATGACCCCTCTCTTAAAGCCGAAGGGGTCGTAAATTCCTTCACTTATCCTTGGAATCTCTCTTAACCTAAACATTCCAGAATCAGGGGAAAGATAACCTATGTTCACTTATTAGATACTACAACAGCAACCTTTGGATCCTATTGTAAAAATCAAACAATAGATTTCAAAATGTCAGTGCATGTAAAAATGGAAATGTAATGTAATGTACTGTAATATTTAGTTCAGGTAACACTGAAGGATGTACACCTCACCTGCTGTTCCTACTCTTGATGCAACTGTTGAACACTGCAGATTTGGTTGCACCGTTAAACCCCCCTTTCTCAAAGAGATGCAGTTTACAACATGGTGAATAACTGTAGCCCTCATCTCATCAGAGACCCCTGCTCTTGGTCTTCCTCTCCTTTGTCCTCCATGCATGTTTCCTCTCCCTGCCACTCTCCTTTCCCCACCAACCTGCCTTCCTCTATCCATGTTTCCGAATGAAATCATTCTGAAGTCGCCCCCTTCGTCTGTTTGGTAACGAGACTAAAAACAGGACCTGCATAGGCTTTCAGCTGAACTTGCAATCAGCTATACTTGGAATTATTATTATTTCTTTTTATTGTAAATATTTTGCTAAGATTTTCTATATCTTTCAATATGGCTTCAACATGCAAAAATGCAAAACATTTGTCATTATATATTCTTTAATGTGTTTTGAAAACAGTATGTTACAATTTTAAACATGTTTTTCAAATACATAATTTTTTGCAGGTGGTGGAGTATGAATGAAATCATGGATTTTGCAAAATGTGGTCATTGAATACATTTTCTGTGCAACGAAAAGAGATTCAGTTTGGATCACACGGACTTCTGCTTCACAGTGTGAAGAGTATTGACAATGGGATTTCAGTTTTGACCAATGCATTTTAGCAGCAACAACAAGAAAAAACAAACAAACAAAAAAACAAACTTTGACTTAGTTGTTCATATACTTTTACCAACCTGCACTGTGAATAATTTTTGTGTTATTAGGTGAGGGAAATTAGGAAATTTTTAATTAAATTAAATTTTTAATTTAATTTTTAAATAAATTCAGGTTATTCCAAAGGATTAATTACTTTTTCTTGTAAAAATATCTTTTACACCTCTATGATTTAGTCTCTTCTTTTTTATTCTTTCTGTGATACACCATGAGGATTTGAATTGTTTTGTAATAAAGAAAAATCTGCATTGGTCTCAGAGAACTACTCACACATTATTTCAGTCTTCAGATGCTGCCATCCCACAGTACTTATATCATTAAAAGTCAATGGCAGTTTTGTTTTTTGTTCATATCTTGACAAATAAAGGAACAACTACAAATAATAATAATAATAATAAGTAAGATAATAATAAATAAGTCATTCTGACAATTCACTGGATATAACTTTCCACCTTATGTCATGACCCACCTTTCCATCTTGTTTTTACAGGAGATCTCACTTTCAGTTTTATTTCATTGGTATAAATGTGAAAAATGAAAATTTGTGGAAAAATAAAGTTGTTGTCACTAGTTTTCATCATGGAGACCACATCCTGCGTCATGTTTGGGAAATATGAGCATTTTGACAACTCAAAAATGTATGTGATACATAAAGAATGAAAGGGAACGGAACTGGGTTTGAATAACATGGATGTGACCTAGATGATCTATTACTGTAACTGTAAACCTATAAAGGCTCCAGTCTCAAACAGCATCCCTGACTCATCAGCTGTGGGTTTACTCAGCTCCAATCAGCTACACTGCCTGTGATCACACTTCTGTGGTACAGTCAGAGGGCGTCTGTCTCCCTCTAGAGACCAACCTGGCATCGCCACCGCTGACGAGACCAGGACAGCTTGAAGGAGAAAGATGTGACCAATGATTGTCACATAGGCTGGAAAGTTAAGGTTTTACTTAATTAGTTTATTACTGGCTACAGAAGGCTTCCTGTAAGAGTGCACCAAATTGGAAATCTGTATATGTACAATACATTATTTCAAACCTAGAATTTTGCTGTTGTAAAGTTTTAGAGTATAGGAGGCCTTCTTTTTAAAATTTAGTCATAATATTAAAAGAAACACAGAAAACAAGGTGAATTGTTATGATGTGACAAAATCATCCATTCAGCTATAAGAAAATTAAATAATTTCATACTTGAAACAATCGCCTAAGTGTTAATTTAATTTACATTTAAATTCTTGGTAAATTATTTGTAACGTTCTGTTTCATTTGTGCCAAAGAGCATGAGCTTTTATTCAGAGGACATAACTGAACAAGCCTCACAATTCGTTTGTCAGCAGTAATGTGGATTTTGCAGGAAGTCTCGCTGATGTTAATTTACCTGTTGAATTGAGTTGACATGACTTTGATATGGACTGAGACAACTGATTTTCTCATTGTGTGGATTACAGAGGTGGCAGCAGATGGCAAGGCGGGGCAATCCCTGGCAGTCATAGTGCTGACACCTCAATCCTTCTACTTCATCTGACTTGGGGGGGGGGCGAAGGAAATGCTGAACTGAACCTAACAAAGCTTAACCGAGCGAACTTGGTTAACCACTCACTGCAACTACGTGGAATCAGATAGATGTGCTGAGTGCAGTGTAATAGAGGCTTATGCCATGATAACAGCAGGAGTGAGATTATCTTGCTCATGAGCATTGAACATTGAACATTTTATAACCTTTATTCATTTGAAATTGTTAATTCTAAAATTTAACTGTGCAAAACATGCACAAAAGTTTATTTGGGTGAAAATTTTACCCAGTTTATTAATTCATTTTCTCTTTCTTTTTATGCCAAAATGTGTTTTACTATAAACTATAAATACTATAAATTGATTATGACATATTTTGTGCCTTAGCAACTTGAGACACCTGCTCCCTGTGTGTGAAGAGAATGGCAAAAACTTTAAAAGTTAATCTCACTCTTTGACAATAGCTGACATTCAAAGAGATTATATCAAAAAGCTGCTTAGACTGATGCAAAGATTTGTGAACTAGCATTCAAGGGCATCATCTGAAGGACAATAAAACTTTCTGTCACATATTCGCCTGCTGCGTTGCTTGCGCCTTCAAAGTTGTATTAGCCTCAAATGACTATAGCGAAAAGTATTTTATAGTCTTGATATCTAGAAAGGTGATGGCTATCTTAAACTAATGAACAACCGATCTGTCTGAACTGCCAGGCAACTGAGCAAGGGTTTTACTGGTGACGTGCAATCACCAGCAGGGCTCTGTCATCACAAATGTTTCCTCTAAATACATAATCATCCAGGTGGCTCATGGCAGCGGGCTGCTAAAGATTGGCTACAACTGTACAACAATCACAGGGCTGAGAAGTGAAGAAATGTGACAGTTATCCCTGCCAGGCAAAACCTCAAAGCAGCTCTTTGCTGATGGCAGCAGCATCTCACTTGTGCCAAAAACTGGAAGGTCTGGCATCCAAGAAGAGACAGGAGTGACTATTACAAGTCTCACTATTATGGATAACCTTTCAAGTTACACTTTGTGTGAGTTATTTAGATGCAAGACACAATATTAGTGTTAAGTGATTATCAGTGATCACAGACAAACTTGTCAAAAAATCACATTTGAAGTGGTCTGAAATATTGAACCAATCACTTTTCCTCAAAGATGATGAGAATACACCTAAGCATGTAACTTCCCTGTCTGCTAGTGTGAAGAACAAGATAATCAGCTCGTCCTGACATGTGAGTAACACATGTGTTATGTAATCTGACATGGAACTCCAGATTACTATAAACAGCACTGCTTAGGTCAGTATAAAAATGTATTTAGGCTTATCTACAAAGAAGGTTTAGATAGTGTTTTGAGTTTGAATTTACACAGCAACTAAATGTATAATGTGAATGAAAATGCTTTCTTGGACTACAGTTACAAACTATGTTGTGGAAATTCCTGCTGAAAATCATTTTACTGGTCTGTTGTTTATAGGTCCCAGATGCCTATGCACAATACCTCCTCATTCCCAGATCATTCACTGTACAAGTCAGATATGCATATGGATCTCAGTGTCAAGTGACAAGAGTTAGATGCAGGACTGAGAAAGCAAAGGCATTTATAGTTCAGCCTCACACATTTATAAAATACTGGTTTGAACTGGATTTCTGATGAGTTACACAAGCACACTGCCTTCCCATCAAAATCTAGCCTTAGCCAGCAGACAACAAATAACAAACTATGTGTTTCTGTGCAAATATAACTAATGAGAAGGAAGAAAATTCACATAAAGCTAATATTAACCACTTGTTATGGCAGCAAAATCATACAGTGTGCCAGATGTTTAAGCATTACACATTCAATACTTGAACAATGTAAAAATTTCCCTCACAACTGTCTGTCTAGTGTGCATAAACCTCTAAACTCTCTTTATCATGCCACATTTCTCATCACTAGCTGTGTGACTAAATGTAATCATGCATTTGTGCTTTCAGATATTTTCCATAGACAAAAATACCTGAGAAGGGAAATCTGGTTACAAGTAATTAGGTTAAAGGTGCATTTGAGACATTTTGATTTGAACTTTTTAAAAATGCTGTTTAATTGTTTTAAATGGTTTTACACCCAGTATGGATACAGGATTCTACAGGCCATGCTACCAGGTCTGTTGACCTGCGGCGTGTACGTTTTATATATACTATATGTATTAACTCAGGCAGGTTAATTTGCAAAAGTTTGTGTAACACCTTAAAACACAAAAGCAACAAAGACATGCAGTAGAACAAAATTTACAGACAATTTTATATAAAATTAAATAAAATGGAATAAAATTAATGGACATTAAATCAAATTAAGAGGATAAAAAATATTAGGCAAGGAATATACTGCAGTGAGAAAAAATTAATTGAATAAACTGATTCAGTCATAGCCTATGGAAAACTGGTCATTAGGAAATTTATGTCTACCAACACTCAACAACCTGAGGCACTCCGAAGTGAATTATTTTTCAAACATATAAGAAATGTATCTACAGTATCAACTAGCATCAGTAGCACCTTAGGTGTAAGCCAGTGTAAGGATTTAAGCTTGACTGGTCAGTTTCCCACAGTTAATAGCAAAGGCTACAGTATTACTGAGGTAAATGACCCAAAGGCAGCTAGTTTACTAACAAATACACTAGCCCACAATTATTGTAAGTATGTACCTACACCCTTGCAACTATTTGGGCCATTGATATCAAAAATCTAAATTGTCTCTATTCCAGGATTATATAACTGATTCACACATGTTCTGAGTTGGCTCTGTGTGCTCAACCCCAGTAGTCTGTAATCCTTTTATACACCAGTTTAGAGACAGACAGAGCTCTGTTTTCATCCCAAACTGTCCCCCTAAAATCAAGAGTGACTTAATACGGATTACAGACATGATAAAAATCATTCTCTGAACAGAGCAGACAGTCACTTAAGTTTCTCGACTGGCTTTGTTGTTGAACTGAATAAAGAACTGAACGAGACGATACTAGTTATATCCAATAATGACTTCAGCTATCACTGTTGCTTAAAAGGCACGTACAGAGGAAAGCAAGCACAGGTGTTGGTGTTTCTGACATTTCTTTGTGGCTACCTGCTGTTTAATACCTTAAGGATAAGAAAAGAGAGAAAATCAGTGATTCCAGGAGCCTTATTGACAGCAAATTGCACTTGGGTGACTAATTAGGCAGACTGAGGCTGCAGAGAGCAGCCACCATATGGCAGAAGAATGGAATTAGGGGTCAACTCTATGCTGGTCTTTCAATCTCTGCACTAATTGTTTTTCTTCTCATCACCCCCTTTCGTGATCCCCCTCCGAGAGGAAGACAACATTTCATTGAAGGTTAAGCTACTTTGCTGATTTGGGGTGACGGTATTCTCCTGAGGCCATTAGTGTCATTGACAGGGCCAATATGTCTCAGAGGGAACATCTTAGCTAGACTGACTGTTGTGTAATAGAAACGCTGTTTACAGGAAGCAGCATTAGTAGACTGCTAATTGAAGATTTTAGCCAGCATCAACAGATTTACAATAGGTTTGACGACATGTTAAGCATATTTGTTCCTACTTATTTATTTCCTCAGTTTTGTTCATAATAAAAATTATTTATACAAAATATGTAATTCACTCACCTAAGGAGAGACCCACACATTACCTACCAAAAAACAAGCCACTGAAGCAGTTACATTTGTGTTAAAAGGGATTTCAATACCGGCTGGTGTTTTTTGCAGATTTTTTGGTAACATAACTGGTTTACTGATAACCAGCTCATTAGTCGAGCACTATTTTGACTGCTAGAAGCAGTAGACTCAAGTTTTAATTCTTCTACATTGGTGTTGGTAAAGTGACACAGACACACTCAGCTTGTATAATTAAAAACTGCTCTGGTGTTAAGTTGCAGTTTGGATAGGATGTAATGATATACTTGATAAACATGGGTGAGACCACTCTACATCAAATACATGGATATAAGGGTAACTGAAGACTGATTCATGAATGATAACAACATTATTGATTATAGTTATAATCAGGAGATGAAGAATCTTTTGATAGCACTGAAGGTAAAGAAAGAGAAAAAAGAGATATTATTTTCCTCATCTTTTCCATTGTTCAACTTTGTTGCATATGGTTCTGTCTGTAGGCGATGTGACTGATTGATTCACTCTTATAGACAGTAAAGATTAAGAGGATGACAAATCAGCATTTGCTTACACAGCGCCTGTTGCTAATCTCCTTGTCTTCCTCCAAAAGCCCCTAGACAAGACAGACTCACAGTCATTCTAACAGAGAGGAAGAAACAAGAAGACAAGCAGTAAGTCCGTTGACCCAACATTACATCAGAAATAGCAGAGAAAGGACGTCAGCACTAGATCGTTGAGCCTTCCTGGAGTTTTTTTCTCTGATGATCTCTGAAGAACTTACCTCTGAACTATAAGCTTGGGTGGAAATTCGACATCTTTTTTTGTTTGGCATTGCGTGTGTCAGCATTTCTTATGGTAAAATGCTTTGATCCAGCCAGGCTGCTACTATAAATAAAAATTAACGAAAAAAAAAAAAACAGAAGAGGAAGTACTTGGGATTAAACTTATAATTGTCTAAAAACAAATTATTAAGTGAATTTGAGGTATAAGAACACATCTCTAAATGGAGGACCACATGACGAAAATGAACTTGTTTTCTTCTGATGTCTCCAACAACTGCACAGATGGAACTCAGTCAGGTGAGCCACCAAACATTATAAACTGCAGTTGCTTTACAGAAAATTATGGATTTGGAATAATGATGTGCATAATAATTGTGTGTATTGTGTGTACGAATAAAATAAACAGAGCATGAAGAGGAAACTAGTGAATAAATAATTTCATGAAAAACCTGTCTCTACAAACTGATCCATAAAAGAGTGTGAAATAATGTATTCATTTATAAGTATT
Organism: Istiophorus platypterus; assembly: GCA_016859345.1. Classification (NCBI taxonomy): domain Eukaryota; kingdom Metazoa; phylum Chordata; class Actinopteri; order Istiophoriformes; family Istiophoridae; genus Istiophorus; species Istiophorus platypterus. The sequence goes on along the minus strand of CM029121.1, from coordinate 17,027,595 downwards.
AATTGCCTCTGTCTATTCTCTACAGAAAAAGGTTTAGTCCCAGGGAAAGCACTTGGCCAAGGACTGCTTTGTAGAGTGTGTTCTGATTCAAGCAGTGGAAAACACTATGGCATCTATGCATGCAATGGTTGCAGTGGCTTCTTCAAGCGCAGTGTACGACGAAAACTCATCTACAGGTGAGCGAGATGCAGACTGGACTTAATAAATAAAATTTTCATCCTGGAGGTCGCATGTAAATAACAGAAAAATAAAACTCGTTTGGCAATTAACTTTTTGCAAAAACTATGTTTCTACTTTTCTTAATTTGGACATTTTTTTCTTGTCAAAATTATAGGTGTCAGGCTGGAACTGGCAGGTGCCCTGTTGATAAGGCTCATCGGAACCAGTGCCAAGCTTGTCGTCTAAAGAAATGTCTCCAGGCTGGGATGAACAAAGACGGTGAGAAAACTCTGAATAAGTTAAGAGTGAACTACCTGTGCACAAACCCTTTATATCACAGCACAGTACAGATTCCGTATAGCCTCGACTGGTCCTACATAATATATTATTTGCCTGTCCCCTTGGCAGCTGTGCAGAATGAGCGACAGCCCCGAAGCACAGCACACGTCACTCTAGACTCTATAAGCGTGGACTCTAAAAAGGAGCACCTGGCCACCACACGGGAGCTCAGCTCCTCTGCCACCTACTCATCGGCCATGTGCAGACCTCTGGTAACCTCATCTGTCACCACCTCTGCCGCCATACAGCCCTGCAGCAACCCCAGTAACAACCACCGCTTCATGGTCAGCCTGCTGACTGCCGAGACCTGTGCAAAACTGGAACCCGAGGATGGTGAGCTCATATGAAGAATGTTAGATTTTGATGGATCCGGGCAAAACAAGTGTGTATAAGTATATAGTCGAACATGGGACAAAACATTTTAAAAAGAAAACAAAAAAACTTTTTCGCCTATGTAGGTGATAAACAATAACGTTTTCCTCTGAGTACCAAAAACTTATCTGGATTGTGATGCCTTTCAACAGACCAATACTGTACTCCCAGAAACCCTCGATATTTGACTGACTCTCTTTCTGTAATGCACAGTGGAGGAGAATATTGATGTGACAACAAACGATTCAGAGAGAGACCGGAGTCCCTCTGACTTTCGTATGTCCCCATACACATCCAGCTGTCCAGAGAGTGTATATGAGACATCAGCAAGACTCCTCTTCATGTCTGTCAAGTGGGCAAAAAATTTGCCAGTTTTTGCTCACTTACCGTTTCGAGACCAGGTGATATTGAGCAGCATATAATTTTTGTATATTTACTAAAGCTACAGTACTTACACGTACATGAATCATGGGTGAACCGAACAACACGTGCTATGTTTCTGTGACATCTTCAGGTGATTCTCCTTGAAGAAGCTTGGAGTGAGATGTTCCTCCTGTGTGCCATCCAGTGGTCCCTGCCAATGGACAGCTGTCCTCTCCTGTCTCTGCCAGATCTGTCCCCGACACAGCAGGCCAAGCTCAGCCTCCCCACAGCTGACCTGCGCAGTCTGGAAGAGGTGTTCAATCGCTTCAAGGCCCTGGCTGTTGACCCTACTGAGTTTGCTTGCCTGAAGGCCATTGTACTGTTCAAGCCTGGTAAGGACTTATTCATCCAGTGACTGGTGTTCGTTTTTGAATGGACCGTATAACTAATGTCTGATTTTTGACTTCCTTGAGCAGACACATGCAGCCTGAAAGACCCAGAGCAGGTGGAGAATCTGCAGGACCAGTCGCAGGTGTTGCTTGGGCAGCATATTCATTCAATATACCCAAGCCAAAGTGCCAGGTGACCCTGCTGCATCTTAATTTTCTGACAGAATACAAAGATTTTCAAACATAAGAAGATTTGGAGTAAGTGAATTTTGTAGTGTAAATGGCAGTAAAGTACTAACGTTCATTCTACTCTGTTCTTGTCCATCAAGGTTTGGGAGACTGTTACTTCTGCTGCCGTCCCTCCGCTTCGTGAGCTCTGAGAAAATAGAGCAGCTGTTCTTTCATAGGACCATCGGCAGCACCCCCATGGAGAAGCTGCTGTGTGACATGTTCAAAAACTAAACAAACATCAAGAAGAGCCATACTCCACTAGGACAGGACAATAAACCAACCCTCAAACAACAAATTTCCTCTTCGTATAATTCACATATTCTGGTTTTGACTTCTTTAAACCTCAACATAATGGACATTTTTACAAGCAGCATTTGGATGTGTTTTAGTAGGAAAAGCAGGGGTGTAACTAATCAAATTAATGATGGCTGAATTCCATTAAGCTGCTTTAGTTTCAGGGTCCTGATACTGTCACATTGTCATGACTTACTGTGACACTGGTCAGTGAGGGGCAGATTAAAACCATCGATTAAATCATTTGTAATACCTGTGCTTTTTCCTAGTATAAGTCAAAATGTCCCAAAAACCTGGTAAGGTTTATGGCATTCTGATTTAAAAAGTATACATTTTATTCTCCAGAGATTAACACTACTTATTTTGTAAATTTTACAATTCTGTAAACCACAAACATAGCAAATCATTTTGTGTAGGTACTGACTTGCAAAGGACGAGCATTTTTATGAAAGTATATGAGAATGAAAATATGTGTTCGAATTTAAGTGTTTGTCCTAAATAAATTTTGTATTTGCTTAATTTGACAGCTTTGTTCATTTTTAAAATTTCTGCCCTTTATTCATTGGGTCAACAGAAACAAGACAGAATATATAAGACAAAAAAATAAAAAGATTCTGCAAAGAAAATGCACTATAGAAGACATTATAAACATATACAGTACAGTTCGGATGATTTTCAGTTATATGATCTAAAGCCTGACTGATAAGTTGGTATGGTCGATATTTTTTTTTATTTCTAGTTATTTATTTTTCTCGTTACAGATGCTGTAAATCAGTATGTGTCAGCCAATAATAAACAAGAAATATCAGATATGTCCAGATATAACAAAGATATGTGAGGTGTTAGAAACTTTGTCGCCTACATAGTTTTTCCACCAGTGAACTCTGATGAGCGAATTTTATCAGCATCTAACTATCTAACTCCATACATTTCTCGGTCACAATCATTCTGCAACCCAATACACTTGATATTTAAAAGTGTTTTATGTTGTGTGTTAAAAAAAAAAAAAAACCCAACTAGAATTAAAAGTTGATCCAGTTTTAAAAAACACAATTAAAATATCTATGCCAGCTTGAAAAATCCAGTATCAGTCAGTATCTACAGTGAGCCGTCTGCTGGACAGACGTTTCTTTAGCTTGCCAAAAGACAGGCTCATCTATTTTCTTTTCCAAACAGGGATCCTCGATATCACGAGTCACCCTCAGGCAACTTTCTATCAATCCAGACAGTAAAACAAAAATAAATCCCACTGTGGAAAACGATACAGTAACATTTGAGAGCAAATATACCTGAGATGGGAAATGGCAGAGGTCAGCTCGGGGTCAGTTTCTGGAAACTTCAATTAGGGTAAGGTGACGCTAGGTGGCGATAGAGAGCAAATCTACTGACGAGTCTGTAAACACCGCGAAGAAGCGCCGCAACAAAAACATTGAACAACTCTACGCTAGCAAATTAGCGCAACTAGCTAAAGCTCCCCGCATTTTTAAGTCACATTCAGACTTTTTTGTTTCAACCAAGCGGTTTTTTTTTTTTGCCGACGGAGACTTACGGTCAATATGAAGTTTCCTTAAGGAAGAAGCGGCGGGTGTTTTACGTGACGATGTTCGGCAGGTCGTATCAGCTGCTCCCGCAGCGGGACCCCGCCGCTCCCAGGACTCCGGGCCTGTTCGTGGCCGCCGACGGCTTCTCGGGGTCCCGCTACCGCAAGGGACGATCATTCGACTACATCCCCAATGTCTCTGAAAACGACTTCACTGGTAGGTGACACTACCAGTGAAGTGGTGATCAATTGTATTGATTAGAAGCGGAGTTTTAAGTTAAACAAACCTTCCTGAAGTAATCTAACAAAATGAGAGGGTTTCCTATGCTATACTATATATAGTGTTTATCACTTTATGACCCATTGAGCATTTTTTATTTAGGGCCTTGCTATTACCCAGGTCGTAGTTTTTGTTTCAAAGTCACCTCTAACTCTGTCATACTCATGAAAAATATGTAAAATATTTGCCAAAATTCATCACGCTCAAAAATGAGAAAATGAGATATCATTAGTTTAGTCCCGAGGATGAGTAAGGCTCCAGAAACACAGGTTATCTCTCTTCTCATGATTTTGTTCAGGAGGGAAATGTTTCATTTAACACGTCCTTCATGGCAAAACAGTGTCAAATCTGGGAGTTCAAGATCACTGAAGTGATGTAATTTGAGTCATTTTCTCATAAAGTTCCCCTCAAAGCCACAGAAAACATCAAAGAAGTCATGACTTGTTTTCCTGGAAATACTCTTAAAAACAGTGATTCTTGTGTATGATTGTTTCTTTTTTTTATTTTTAAGATACCTCCCAGGGGTGGCTGTCCTGGATTTGCAACCTAGTTGTCATCTCTCTCGTCTATATCTGCACCTATATAACCTTTCCTATATCAGGATGGTTTGTACTGAAAGTAAGATAAAATGATCTCTAATCAGTTACTCCCACAGCATGTCCGCTAACTTCCTGAGAAATTTTAAAACAACCAACTGCAACTGATTTTGTCTGCAGACGGTGCCAAACTATCAGAGGATAGTAGTGTTTCGTCTGGGGCGAGTTAGTCCTCCAAAGGGCCCCGGTATCGTCCTTGTGCTGCCCCTCATTGACCAGTGGCAGAAAGTGGACCTGCGCACCCGGGCTTTCAACATCCCTCCTTGCCAGGTAAACCATCTTCATCTCTTAATTATTGATTAGTTTTTGCGAAGAACAACTTGTTCAAGTCAGTAAGCTATGAAACATAAAAAATGCTTGGGTTGAGAAATTTAAGTTACCTTGCTGAACACCGAACAGGTCAAATGAAAGCTGGATATTTATTTCAGATGCTTAGGTTGTTCACTCAGCTTACATAAACATGGAGAGGGTCTTTTATCTTATCCATCAGGAAAGTTGTATAAAGAACAATGGCAGTATAACTTATTAATATAGTATTCCAAGTAACCTACATTAACAGGGGGTTTCATTACAAAGAGGCTCACAGGCAGACAGATTCAAGCACAGTGCCTTGTGTCACCATGTAACCTGCAAAATATGTGAGTCATAGTTGTTCATCAACCGCAGGGAGTCAATTCACTCAATTATTTATGTATGTTTTACTATGTCCCACAGATGGCAGTGCTGGTACACTGTTGTTCTGTGCGAAGGTGAAGAGTGTAATCAGATTCTGCTAGAACTCTGATTAGTGTGTAATGCTTCAAGTTGTAAACTCATTTATTTATTTGTGGCGCTTTAATATCAGCAGCAAACTTAAATTACACTAAACTTTTTTTGTGTACTTAATGTTTTGTTGTTCATCTCATCTTTCTTTTTTTTTTCATTTTCACATTGCTTAGCCTTCCAGTCTTAGCCCCGATAAACTTCATAATTAAATGCAAATACCTAGCTGAACGCAAAACTTAGTTTAAGGGTCTGTATCACAGGCTCCATCACTGAAACGCTTCACAGCATTTTAGCAGAGCTATGGCATCAGACTCATGTCCTTTATTTTTTATGATACCAAGACTCTACTTCTTAGCAGTTTATATTCAGTATTGCACAATGAATATTGCTTCGTCAATCCCTGCTGTAAGAGTGAAGAGGCAGTGTATCTATATTCTTTAAATTGTAGCAAGTGTTAAAGTAAAGTATTTGGTCCAATTAATTTAAGCAGTCATTTTTTATATAAATTGTTATTCTGCTATTGCAGGTGACCACTCAGGATGGCGGTGTGTTGTCAGTAGGAGCAGACATCCAATTCAGGATCTGGAACCCGGTCATGTCAGTAGTATCAGTCCAGGACCTGAACGCCTCAACCAGAATGACAGCACATAATGCCTTGACCCACAGCCTGGCCAAGAAGACTGTACGGGAGGTGCAAAATGAGAGGGTTAAACTGGGAGAATATCTCAGGGTGAGACCACATTGGAGCTACTCTTTGCTGACTTTTCACTGATGCAGCTCAGACTTACATCCTTACTTTCTATCTACAGATGGACATTAATGAGATGACTCAGCCCTGGGGGTTGGAGGTGGACAGGGTGGAGCTTGCCCTGGGCTCTCTCCTGAAAGCCCCAGAAGAAGGCTCCTCTGGGCCCCTCATCATGCCTCCCTCTGTGCCTGTGCTGGAAGGCCTCACTAGCCCCATTCAGCAGTTGGCCATGCATTTCCTGAGCTATAGTGGCAGTTCACAGCCTCAACAAGGTATGGCCCTTCACTCTCAACTGCTTCTGTACAACATGTACCTATTTTGATGATATTGTAAAATAAACATATTCCTTTTACACCCCAGAGGACAGTATAAACTATACAGATGAGCTCAGCAGTATCCCTCAGGCTGCCACGGCCACACCAGGTTCTGTTGAAGAGCTGCTTAGAAGAGTCAAGCTTCTACTGTCTGAAACTTTGGTCAGCCAGGTTGGGGCCTGTTTCCAGTTTAACATCAGTTCAGGAGATGGACAACATCATAGTTACTATTTGGATTTAAGCCAAGGTAATGGATTGTAATTGTAAATATGCAACAAATATAGGACACTGTTCACTTTAATAAATCCTGTAATTGAATGTAAGCTATGTAAACAAAATCTGTCTAATAATGCTCAAGTGTTTGTGGTACTTAGAAGCCAAGGTACATTTATAACAGTGTCAATTTCCTTTATTACTCTTTGTGTGTGCTTTGTAGGCAGCGGTGCAGTGGGAGCAGGAGCCTTGTGCCGAGAGCCAGATGTGACACTGAGTATGAGTGACAGCGACCTTCTGGCCATGTTCCAGGGCAGGCTACGACCATTTGCTGCATACACCAGTGGCAGACTTAAAATCCAGGGAGACATTAAGACTGCCATGAAGCTAGATGAACTCATAAAGCTACTTAAGAAATCGTGTTCATAGTAAAATTTGTGTGTATATTTATCAAATCCTGAATTTTTACTGTAAAACAGACATTTTTCATGTATGCACTGATTACATTTGTTATAAACTTAATTTCTATAACAGTCTTGTCTTTTTTCACAAATCAAAGCAAATTCCTTGAAACTTCTTGAAGGTCTTCAGGCCTTAGTCTAGTTGAAATAGTCTAAATAGTTTTTGACACACTTTTTAAAGAAAGATGATCGAAAGATCTTGTGCTACAAAATAAATTATTAGTGGTGTATTCTGCTTATTCTGCTTGGAGAAGCTTTATCAGCACATTAAGGGGGGGCTATTTAGACCAGCCTCCTTTTTCACCAGAGTTCCCGTGGAGAGCCAGAGTAGTTGCTGAAGGTAGAGCAGAGCGAGCATTTTTGTTGCCAGGATGGCCAGGTGGAGCATGTGCCGCAGCCCCATGACGCTGCCCCTGTCGTGGATTGAAGGGTGGACAACATCAGGTGTGCGCTGCGGCAGTAGTATGCCAGTGGTCAAACAGGGGCTCTCAGAAAGCAGCAGTATTATCAGGCCTTTCAGCAAGATTCCAGGATTGTGGAAGAATGGGGTGGCAAACTTGTACAATTTCTGGAAACTGGATGGCTTCAGAAACCTTCATCGCATCATGTTGCAGAACTTCAACACTTTTGGACCTATCTACAGGTATGGAAGCCGAGGTAGTTTGCACAAATGTTTAATAAAATGATAAATTAACTACATTATGTTACATGTATACGGTCTTTCTTAAGTGAAAAATTATGTAAGCAGACAAAACATCCTTGACTTTGAATTATGTCACTAGTTGTGAGCTGTTTTCTTGGCCAAATATTTTTTGTTCATGAAAAATATCTGACAAACAGTCCACAAGGTCATGTTTTCTAAAAACAAGCAGCTCATGTGCTATCTTCACCCTCTCTTTTCTCTTACTTTGTGTGTCAGAGAAAAAATCGGTTACTATGAAAGTGTAAATATCATCAATCCTGAGGATGCTGCTATCGTGTTTAAAGCAGAGGGCCATCATCCTAAAAGGCTTAGAGTTGAAGCATGGACAGCATACAGAGACTACAGGAATCGAAAATATGGAGTTTTACTGAAGTATGTGGTATTATTAGCCGCTTCTACCCTTATGATTTCTGCTTTACTAATGTTTTGACACTTTTTCTACCAGTTGCCTGGCTAGTTATAAGTTAACATCTGATATTCCCACAGAAATGGAGAAGACTGGAGATCAAACCGGGTGATTCTCAACAAGGAGGTGATTTCCCCAAAAGTGCTGGGAAACTTTGTGCCTTTGCTGGATGAAGTGGGCCAGGATTTTGTGGCCCGAGTTCATAAAAAGATAAAGCGAAGTGGTCAGAACAAATGGACTACTGACCTCTCTCAAGAACTCTTTAAATATGCACTAGAATGTAAGACTGACCTTTGTCTCTCTTGATATCCTTTTTTTTTTTTTTTTTTTTTTCACCGTATGGGCCAATGTTTTCCTCACGTATTGCTTACTCTGTCCCACACAGCGGTGAGCTCAGTGCTGTATGGCGAGCGTCTGGGGTTGATGTTGGACTATATTGACCCTGAAGCTCAACATTTCATTGACTGCATCACCCTCATGTTCAAGACTACCTCTCCCATGCTGTACATTCCTCCTGTTCTGTTGAGGCAGATTGGAGCGAAGGTGTGGCGGGACCATGTGGAGGCTTGGGATGGGATCTTCAACCAAGGTTGGATTAGGAGGAAAACCAGTATGAATGGTTGATGAATGAATTATGTCAAGATGTTTTCAAAACATATCAGCAGAACACTAAGTAGAGATTTTAGTTCTGTCGTTTGAAACCAACTTTTTCCTTTGTTACATTTGTACTGGTTATGTGGCAGTTTCTTATTTCATTTATATCCCTTTGTTGCATCAGCGGACCGCTGTATCCACAACATCTACAGGCAATTGCGTCAAGAACCTGGCACTACAAAGAAATACCCAGGAGTTCTGGCCAGCCTGCTCATGTTGGACAAACTGTCTATTGAAGATATCAAGGCCAGTGTCACTGAGCTAATGGCTGGAGGAGTAGATACAGTAAGAAAGAAATGATTTCTTCCCAGAATGTGACTTATTTTGGGTGTTTTTGGACCAATTAATTCTGTTTGTGTGTTACAGACTTCTATAACGCTGCTGTGGACGCTGTATGAACTAGCCAAACACCCGAACCTCCAGGAGGAGCTGAGGGCGGAGGTGGCCGAAGCTCGGGCTCAAACCCAGGGAGACATGCTGCAGATGCTGAAGCAGATTCCCTTGGTTAAAGGAGCTCTGAAGGAAACACTGAGGTGAAAGGAATGGTTGAAACACATATGTAACGATGCTATCAATGATACTACAAAGATGGAAGGCGGTAGTTTAAAGCTATATTGAAAGTGGCAGTGGCAGATAGCATAGTTTCTGTTTCACATCTGTAATAATACATTTTCCACCAACAAATACTGCGGTTGCCCTGATAATAACGTTTTGTGATTCTTTCAAGTCTGCCATCTACTGCCACAAAATTAATAAGTCTCCTTAAATATAGAATTTTTCCATTCATACCTCAGGTTACACCCAGTTGCTGTGAGCTTGCAAAGATACATAGCAGAAGATATCATCGTTCAAAACTACCACATCCCAGCTGGGGTAAGAGGCAGATAAAATTATAAATCATCTAATCTTGTTGTATTTTCCTTTTTTTGTTTTTTCTTTTTAAGAAACTGTGCAATTTTAAGGGCAGTGGTCACCATTTTTTTTGGTGTGTGTGTGTGTTTAGACCTTGGTTCAGTTAGGACTATATGCAATGGGAAGAGACCCCAAGGCTTTTCTTCGTCCGGAGCAGTATCAGCCTTCCCGCTGGCTGAGGACAGAAACGCACTACTTCAGAAGTCTGGGTTTTGGCTTTGGCCCCCGTCAGTGTTTAGGACGCAGAATAGCTGAGACAGAGATGCAACTCTTCCTTATCCATGTGAGATATACAAACAATAAAGAGAGATTTCACTATAATTTGTTTCCCCTATACACGTCATATTAAATGTGTGCATTATCTTTTGCATTTGCAGATGCTTGAGAACTTCAGAGTGGAGAAACAACGCCATGTGGAAGTGCAGAGCACCTTTGAGCTCATTCTCTTACCAGACAAGCCTATAATTTTGACTTTGAAACCTCTAGAAACTAGCCGGTAACACCATTTTCAGAAGAAAAATATGGTGTATGCTTGGTCAGGCTCATTTTTTTTTGTCCTTAATCCCGCATTAAAGCGTGACAATATAAGTACTGAATAAAATATTCGAACTGCATACACTTACAGAATGCAAGAAGAAAAAAACATTGGGTCTGAAAAAGCTAAAAATTTTATCAATGCTAAATTTTCACTTTTTCTTTCCTAATGGTGAACAAAGTAATTTCAAGTATTGCATATTACTTAGTGAATAATGATGTAAATATGTAAACTGTGTGTGTACAATATAATTCATAGCCTGGAAAGTACAGTACCTTAATTCCATATGTATTTAAAAAAAGAACTATCTACAGAAATGAATAAAACAATACAACTTACACAAAATATGTCTTGTAATATGTAATTTTATTACATATTTTAATGCCTAAGCCTATTTCTTAGTGCAGTAGTTCATTTGCAGGTCATTTTCAGCTTTCTGCTTCCTCTGTATGCTTTCCTTATATCAGGAAACTGATACAACCCTCCACAGAAAACAGTGGAGCACTTCATTCCATATTAAATTACCATTAAAATGCAGCACAATATGTAAAGAAGAGACTAACTGCCCTGGACCGACTGAAGAAACATTGTGACGGACGCTTGGACAAAACTTTTCCGTGCATTTTCGTCTCCCCCACAATTTAGAGTTCTCCCCCAGCTGTAAAAGATGCAAAAACAGACAGACTTGCAAACAACCTTAAATGAAAAAGAGATAACTGACCGTAATAATTCTATGGGTCATATAGTAGAGTACAATGGTATCTAATTTTATACCTGAGCTGCCACTATTTGGACTTTTGCCTCAGCTGTCTCCAGTGTATTTTGTAAACTCAGACTCTCCTTGAGTGCTTGTTTTACAACACTTATATTCTTTTGTCCATATATCCACCACTTATCTATCATATTAATATTTTTGAATACTGGCTTGGATGTGTGGGAGTACCTTCGCTGACTGCTGTTTAATGACCGGGCAGGCTGCCTACGAATCCTTGCCACGTCTTCTTGGAGACAAGCGTTTGCTGATTCGCATGCTGATGCTCTCCACCGTCCAGGGGTCAGTCTTTCCTACATAACACAGAGACAGGTCAAGTTGTCTTGTGGCATAAGTTTTTGTTAATATACACTCCCCGAGCAATTTATTAGAAACAACTGTACACAAGTTTATCCTTGCAGTTGTCCAATCAGCTAATTGTGGCAGCAGTGCAGTGCACAGAATCAACGGGCTGGTTTGAGTACAGCAGTCACAGAAACGCCTCGTTGATGAGAGGGATCAGAGAAGAAAGACCAGGCTTGTTGGAGCGGACAGAAAGTCTATGGTTACTCAAATAATCTCTCTTTACAAATGTGTTGAACGGAAAGCATCTCAAAATACACAATGCATGGAACCTGTGTAATGCATGTTTAGTGTATCTTCTAACTTTGATCAGCTGTTTCAGAAGCTGTTGGATCCTGTCCATTTGTAAAGCTGCCTGAGCGGTCTCACTGGCTGGGCTGAATTTCAGAGAGGCTCCAAAAAAACCCAAATAGCAGGACACACCATAAAGCAGCATAAATCTGGGCAAAGGTACATTTATGTCTGTTCTTTGTGCTGATTTTTTTATTGGTATAGGAATGTGCTGGCTTTTAAGTTTAAATTCAAAATTGTTGACACTGATCATATCTAAGATTATTACAGTCAGCATTTGATATGTAAAATCTGAAATTTAGAATGATGAACCTGTCAAGTCTGAGGCTTGGACATTTGAACAATAATGATCAAAAACATCCGTCAATAAGTCCTTTGAAATCTAATGGATTTTCTTTTTTGGATTGGACTTAAATCTAGTTCCTCTGCTTTGATGTCAGCAGACAGAGACCCTAAAGAACATCATTTCACTGAGGGTCACAAACTGTCCTTCAGGAGATAAGGGATGTTCTACCCACAGAGCTTATCAGAGTTACTGGCCTAAATTAGCTGCCTTATCACAAAATGGCACAGTCTGCTCGGAAAGAGACACTCACAAGGATTAGCAAACTCACAGCGAGCCACCTCTCACATCACTGCTTCATCTGCTAATGAAATGCCCTCAAATCCAGAAGGTTCAACAACTGCTGGCCGGGTAGTAAACTTTCTGACATTAATGAAGCCAAACGTTTTTCTATGACTTATTTCAACTTTTGAGGAGCAGGAAGGTTTTGGTTCAGGTTGATTTTTAAGACAGCATGCTAAAGAACCGCCAATATATGGTCGAGTATTTAACCATTACTTCAGTGTCTGTGCCGTCCAGCAGATCTCGGCCAAGGCCCTGTTTCAGAGACAGATCACGTCGGAGCTGGCTGTTTTCTGCCCCTAACTACATCACCTGTGCCCTCAGCATTATGATGTCTTCTGCCATCCTGCTCATGGCTGAACAACAGTTTTCCAGCTCCTGATGAAGAGGTGTTGCCATTCAGTCTCACACTAGGAGCTTGAAAGGGGATAATTGTTATAGATTTTTTAAAAGAGGTGATTTAATGCCTTTTTAAAGATAGATATATTTTTAGTAAAACTGGTTGTGTATGTGTTGCATGTGTGTACAATCAAGGTTGGTGCAAAGTACAAAAATGACTTAAAACTATTTCCCACAGTGGAATACCTCAAGGTCATTTGTAATCAAATAGCCAGAAACATTGACTTTTTTTTTTTACAGCCACTCAGTCGCATATCTTCTGTGTTCCAGTAAATTTCAAGAACAAAACAGCTCCAATGTCACACAGCTGTTAAGAATATCCCCAGTAGGACAGTGGGATATTTTGATTTTGTGTGGTTCTACATGCTCACCACCTCTAGGTGTCTCTTCAGCTCCATCTTTTAATAGTCCTCCAGGATGTAGTTGACAGGAGATTCCCGAACACTAAGAGAATTTGAAAACACCAAAGCACCAAATACATATTGTATGTACAGTGTGTCATGAGATGTCTCCATGAATAATTGATTTCCCTTGGTTTCGGATTAGTACGTAACATGAGAAATCACCAGTGGGACAAAGCTGTGCCAAAAAAGAAAATGATGCTACAAAGTGTGATGTCCCTTTAAATGACTGTCTGAGGAATGAATTACAATGTATTCAGACTCAAGCTCCTAAAATCCAGAGGGAAAACAAAACCCTATCCTTTTAGAGTTCTTTGTCACAGCAGCTTTAACCGTGGATTTTGGATAAACCCGAGCGGTGCGTTCATGGAGCTTCCTACTGTGAAAACTACTGCCAACTTCTTAAGAATATTTCATGGGGACACACTAAAAAACAACAGGGAATTTTACAAAAATCTTTAGAGGTTCTTTCTTTACTTTTTTCCTGCTTTCTTTTCACATTTTTGCTGCTCTTCATTGGAAATATTAAAAAATATTCCTCACTTTCCATAGCTTCCTGGAAACCAGTCACAGCTGCATTCCAGGAATCATTGCTGAGGCCTAATATCAAGGCATTTCTCTGTGTAAGGCATGTGCCTGCTGTCTATCAGCATTGTTCTCTGCTTGAATAGAGAGAATTGAATGGAGACTTAGAGCGGGGTCCAGCTGCATGAGGAGGGAGGGGGGTTGATTGGGGGATTCCAATCTCCGATGGTGTGGTTGTGACTCCCATGAGACACGAGGGTGAAATTGAGCATCTAACTGAAAGGGCAGGGAGGAGGTGACAATCATAACAGTAGATGAGATGGTGTCTCTCTTGTAGGGCCCACAGGCATGATGGGAAGAATGAGTCCCCATGATGAGTCTGGAAGGTCCCTTCATGTCTCAAAAATAAAAGGGGAGCCTCTGTTTCTGAACACTGGAGGTTCCCTCCCCTCTCTATGATTTGAAGACATTAAAACGGCCTTGCTGTCATACGTGCTGTTACTCCGGGACAATTCTACCAAAGAAAGAAGGCAGGTGGATTGTGGCATGAGAATGTGATGTTTAATTTGTTTTTTCTGATCCGCTGTCATTACTGTTTTGCATGTACAGTAGTATTAAGTACTCATGTATAAACTGTCACTGTGAAATCATCCAGTTAATGCCCAGATATCTGCTGAGCTATTACTTATTGGTCAAAATCTATATGAACAAACGTACAATATCAGCCAACCCACAGGTCTAAACAAATGAATTCAAATTTCAACGAGTGAATTATGAGGAAAAGGTCAGAGTAACTGGAGAAATTGTCGATTTTCATATATAACATCCTCATCCCAGACCTCATCAGCTCGATCCTCCTCAAGTGCAATCACTCTGAGAAATGTTTACCTATTCTACTAGCTGCTATTTTGTCTCGGAGCTTTGAGTTTCTGCTTTAGTTCAGTGTCCCATCTCACAGGCCTTCTCATGTCACCGTTCAATAACTTAACGTGACCGTGGGCTCAGTTGGAATCATCATTATTAATATTACACATACAGCAGGAGGTAAAGCCAATTTAAAGAAAACACGAGGGCTAAATACAAGACAGGATCAACAAGCAAGGAGCATTAGTGTTGGCTGTTCTTTGTACAGAATAAGCAAAATGCTAAACACCCTCCAACAATAATGGGGGAGGACTGAATGGCACATGCAATGGTAACATTACATATACCAGTCCTGTTTTTACACAAAATGAAAGCTTTTATCCCAAAAAACTTTGTAGCTATGAACTCTCAGTACTCACTGTGCTTATGTGTGGCCTGTTCTTCCTCTTTATCGCTTGAGAATAAATGCTATTACATAACTATGCATACAGCGCCCATTTTATACCAAGAGAGCTCTTAGTCAGTAACCCTAAAGTCCTTCAAGCATGAGCCTTGCATATACAATGTACACTATCAGTGGCCGCGGTTGCCAGGTAGCACAAATTCAAAAGAAATGACATGAAATAGAGTCCATCATCTTCCTACAGTTTCTCCCTCTGACACAAATGCCTCCACACTGTCAGAACCTACCTTTAGAGCTGCAGGGCTGCTGGGTGATTTTGTCACTTTTGCCAGGATGGAAAGTAACTAAGTAAATTTACTCAAGTTCTATACTTGAGCAGTACTTTGAGGTACCATTTCTACTCCTTCCATTTTTTGTAATTCTATTTTATGCCCCCTTGTACTTCTTTTCCACCACAAAATGGAGGCACATCATTTTTACTCCTCTACATTTGTTTTAAAGGTTTAGTCACTAGTTACTTTGCAGATTCTGGTTATATACAACTAGATTATATAAAGACTGTATATTTTAAAATGTATGCATTATGCAATATTTATAAATGACTTTTAAATGCTCTAGTTTCCTCAAAGCTGTGGTTAAGAAATTCTCTCCAATTGCAATTCTCCGCAAGTTCCTCTTAAAGTATTACTGTATCTTGGAATCTTTTTTTCATTTACCATGTATTGATGTATCTTTTTTTTTTTTTTAACTCAGATCCATCTTATTTACATAAAATATAATCAACAAATAAACTACGATGTAATATCATGGATAAGGCTTCCAAACAGTATACGAAGTATTAAAAGGATGAGGAGAATGATGAGGATGATGAAGATGATGAGGATGATAAAAAAAAATACTCTTCATTATGAGTAGTTTTGTTTCTTTAAATGCATTTTGTCTATTGCTTCTATGCTTTTAGCTAAGTAAAATTCTGAATACAGGACTTTTATCTGTAAGAGTATTACTATACTGTGGTATTGCTACTTTTAGTAGTACTTTTAATTCAAGATCTGAATACTTTTGCCACTGTTGCATTTATTTTTGTATCTTAGCATTATTAAAATAATATTAACTCAAAATCTTATACTTACGCCTAGAAGCAGCATGTTACCATGAATGGAATCAAAAGGAGGTTCCTGCTCAGTAAATACCAGTCCCTGGATGAATTCTATCTTAGCCTGGATAAGCAGACTGATGGGGACTGACTAATGAGGTGCTGTGTAGCACCTGCGGTATCTGCCGAGCATTTTTTCCCATCTCTACTGAAACCAGCATGGCTCTGATGTCAAATCCCTAATGCTGTGCAACAGAAATACTTGAATTTAAACAGTAAATCAGGTTTTTGAGAGAAAAGAAATACAAATTTTCACTGTCAAGTAAAAACTATCTATCTTCACACCTTCAACAAACAGGGCATTTTTTTATTAGCTCACGAAAAGTTGATGATTTAGCGATAAATGAATATATATGTATATATATATATATATATATATATATATATACCTAAATAGTTGTGCATGTGCTTTGTAATGTGTGCAAATATACAGTAAAGACACAGTAAAGTGTCTAAGTACACATACTTATATGCAAATGTGTGTGAAACCCTCAATAGCTGTGGATCAATAACTCTTCCGCTTAGGTTGCTCATTGGTGTTGAGGGCTGGAGGATACAATCATTGAGGGCACAAGAGCTAATCGAGACTAAATGATAAAAGTGAGGTTGGGGAGGAAGTTTTACATCAGCGATGTAAAAGACTGTGCTTTGCCAAACATACTCATGTCCTAACTGCCATAAATACCAAATCTGCATTTTCTGGAAACAATGTAAACTATATGTTCTGTTTTTCGTTTGAATAAATTTGAGAAGTAAACAGTGGACATCTTACAGCAATGCAGTTCATTTAGCAAAATCTCCTTTCCTTTTATTTTCATTTCAACTGTATTTTTTTTAAAAAGCTATGCGAAAAATGTATAAAAAACAATCAAACAAAAAAATCCCCTGCCATGCAATTTCTTTAATGCATCTTTGTTCATACATACATGTTAATGTAAAAACACATGCCAATATATCCTTATGCAAATTTGATTGAATGAAATTTCATAATCATGCATAAAACATAAAACATTTTCTACTAATGAACACACACACAGATCTCTCTGCTGCAGCTTACCATTTAAAAATCCTACTTTTTTCACTTTTTAGATAAATATTTTCATAGCTGACTGCTTTAATTTGTGATAAATAATTCACAGGTTGCTTGCAGCTATGTGCTCTGCCAGAAGACATAACCACTTGTAATCCAACGAGGGAAATCCTGTATAACTGTTTAATATCACAATATTATGTATGAAATTGCCTGACAAATTTGCAGAAAGTAATTCATTTACACATGTTGTGCTTTGCCGTCGCTGCTCGTGTTCAGGATGTCTCTCCCCTCGTCTATATAATCTGTGAAGAGCTGGGGAGGGGAGTGGGAGTTGTGCTGTGTGTCCCCATACAGGGGAGGGGGGTGTCTCAGTGACATTCTAGGTCTGTGGCTGGAACTTTAGGTAACATAATCAGAATTCAGCACACAGCCTGCAAAATGCAGCAAATGGGCTTCTCATTGGAGTGACAGCTCTGAGTCTGCTGCCACACAGAGCTTCAATTAGCCTGCCAGAGCAAGACAGCTCCCAGGAGCTTTCTCTACCTCCCTCCCTCCCTCCGCATACTCCACTCACCTCCATCTTTTTTTCGCTTCAGTCCTTCCCCTGACCCAGACTTCACTCTTTTTCCTCTTCTCCCACATTTGACCAAAACATCCTCCCCATCCATCCTGTCTACTCAGCCTTCCCATGCCGCCATCTACGCGGGACAAGTCGAGCGGAAATACTTGTAGTGTGCTAATGGACACGGGGGTGAAAGGGTTTCTGGCGAACTGATGGCAATCGGAGCAGAAAGAAAAAAACACTGACAAAAGAGGATGTAGGGGTTTACACAGATGGGTTCACAGGAATTCAGCACAGTAGTGTCAGCTGTTTGCTTAGTGTTTTATGTCTGTACTGCTGCGGTGACAATCTTAATCATGGAATAATTGTAATGGATTAGAAGAGAGAAGCAATAGTCACATAGGCTTACTTATCTTCAACAACAAGCCATTTTTTAAACAGTTTCAAACACTCAGGTTTGTACGCTGTGTTCACCTTGTGGTTGGTGATGGAGCTGTGAATACAAATGGTTTTGTTTCTGAGAAACCTGCTCATTAATATTGATATCCAGTATAGACATGGGACATGCTACATAAGATAATAACTCCACATTGTACACTAAATATAGTATTTCTAATATATATATATATATATATATATGTATGTATATGTATGAACATAATCTGAATAATTCGCATGCACTGAACAATAAAATTCTTAATTATTTATAGCACTGAATTATGTCTGTGGAAAATACACATTTAAATTCTAATTCAGCCAAATTGGTAATAATTGATCTGTGGTTAGGCTCTACATGCAATAACATTCAAATATGTAAAATTGAGTTTCAGCTAATTGTTGTTTCAACCATCTGGGACTTAAATATGTGTTGTGGCACCAAAAAATTTAATTACCAGGGTCCTCTGAGAAATTGACATTTTGCTCTGTGTGTAATCACATCTGTGCCCTGTCAGCAAAATAAAATCACATCTGCAGTGAGCTGTTACTGGATTGTGAGTATAAAGGATTTTAAAATATGGCAATATAGGGAGAGGAGGAAGGGAGGGAGAGAGGGAGAGAGGGAGAGAGGGAGAGAAGGAGAGAGAGAGAGAGAGGTGTGTCAAGGGCAACATGCAGCTTTGACTCAAGGACATGGGAGGCTGAGAGCCAAAACCAGTCCCTACGAGGTCCACAGTGAGAGCAAAGCCAAGGATTATCAGTAAATCAACGTCTGTCAATTATGGTTATGCTGTCATGAATCCACAATGTTCCATAAACAAACAGGGAACACACGTAAAAGGAGGGTCGGCCCTGAGCATAATGAATAGTGTGGTTGATCCACTGATGTGTTTGTATCCAAACGCACAGCTCAGTAACAGCAGCTGGGAATTGAGTATTATGTCAGTTTGAGTCATAATTTTATGACACAGACTGGTAAGACTGCACATTGAATTAAAAAATTAAAATCTTATTCTAACCGTAATCAGAGCCAAACAGGCACTCGGGTATCATCTAATATCCCGTCTATCTTCGGCTAAATTGGTCCAAAAAAAAGATAATTTCTCAAGGCTTCAGTGTAAAATAAAAAGCAGACGTAACTTCTTTAACTTCCTAACCACAGCCACATCATACTCATAGCATATTACAATATCCCAGATTATTTGGTGGAAACTTTAGTGGAACTGTTCAACAATTCATAGACATAGGAAATGCGGCAAGAAGCAACAACTACCTAGCAACCCTGAACCATCTCGTACTTCTGACATTGAGATTCTTCTAGAATCATGTACTGGAAGTATCTGAACAGTTTTAGGACCGTGAAACTACCCGATAACATTTTGAAACGCTGAAACAGGCATTTCAGGATCTTTGGTGGCTGCTTTGTGGCCTTTGTAATTGCTATGTATTTTGATTATAACGTGTCTGGTGCCCTATTTATATTTGCCATTGTGAAAAAAAAAAAACTGGAAACAAACAGTCCCTTTTTTTGCAGTAAAAAATTTTTAATTTCTTAATGCAGCTCACACACAGGTGAGTCGTTTTTTAAAATTTGTTTGAGGAACTAATTTAAATTCATCAAATGGACGCCGATAACTTTGTCAAGCGTACATTTTATGTTATGTTATTGTTGTTTTTGCACAGTAACTTCGGACATTTTTTTAAAATAAGTTATGCAAAATTAATTAACATTTATTTCTTAAGATATCATAAATTAAGTAATTAAATTCAGGGGTGCCAATAAATTCAACTAGGACTGTACACACCTCTTTATTATAAGAGGTCAAAAAGTCTGGGAATAACAGGCTTAATCTTTAACAATGTATTTATTTTATACACTGATCCTACGTTATTGTAATGTAAAATTATAATCTGAAAGGAAATAATAACTGTAGCATTCAGATAAATGTCATGGAGTAAAAGTTACACTATTCCCCTCTGAAATGCATGTAGAATTATAAATTTGAGTAAAATGGAAATACTCAAGTAAAGTAATAAACTTTGAACTTTAAATCTGTATGATAGTACAGTAGTTGAGTAAAATTCCTTCACTGCAAGAAGTGAAATTTGGTCTCACAGATCAGGGTGGTTTTGTTTTGTTTTTTTTTTTTTAAATATAGGAAAACCAAGCCAGCAAACAATTCAAAACTGATATTTAAATACATTCCAGTTTTAAAGGAAAACAAAACAGCAAACCAAATATATGATATGACACAGAGGCCTTTAAATTTATAATGTTTGCTTTTCTGTGCATCCTGTTTGTTTTCTGTGAATTCAACAATCCAACATGGATAAGTGCTACGACCAAGCCTCTGGGAGCAATGGAGCAATCTAAACCGGCCCTAAAGCCACAGCAGGATGCATCCAGGCCACACTCAGCCACAGCACGGTGCATATCGGTGACTGCTTTTCCCCGCTGGCCCAACATGACCTTTCGTAAATGCTTTATAGCCAAAGCTTAATGACTAACATACCAGTTGACATTTACTGAAGCCAGCTTGCCATTGAATAGTTTAGAGAAACATCAAAATGCTAAAATTGGTTGTTTCCAAAAGGGACCCCCCCCCCCCAAGGTAGGGACTATGTATTGAACTTAGCATAGTGTATAAATAAAATTTAAGAGCAAATCTTTCAGTAGGTTTCTCAGAAATTATTCAACGGCATCTGTGTTTAAAATTAAAAGCATGCCACAGCCTGTCTGAGGTTGTGAAAAGGCCATGAAGATTGATGAGAGGGTGGAAGGCATGCCTGTTGTGTAATGCATCATTCCTATTTTGACAGGACTGTCACTGGGATTAAATTTACATCAGAGGCCAGACAAGTGAGGCAATGATGTCAACACCCAGTCACACACCCCTTCCTGAAAACATGGGGCTGAGGTCAGACTGTCAACTGATGCAATTACAAAGCTCAGCGGTGAAACACCAACTTCCACCCCAGATCCTGTCAGGGGATGGATAACTTCAGAATATTTTGTGTCTGAAAGCCAAAGACTTTGATTATTCCAGTATGAGAGAACAGGAGTAAATGCGACAAAAGAAAGGGTCAGTGGATCCAAATGATGACCATATAAGTTATCCCCATACCAGTTGACGTTACTGTGGAGAAGATGGCTATTTACAGTGCTGTTTGCTATGCATTCATCACTCATAGCTTCCATGCAACCTTGGAAAAGGCTATTTATCAGGTGTAGAGAGGAATTAAAGGCATTAGCCAGGGGTCCATCAGGGGGTTAAAGACTTACATTAACTTCAAATCGACCAAGGGGAGGGAAGGGCGGGGGGCTGATGGGATAGTTTGCAGACTGGGTGCATCATTTACATTTCTAAAATCAGATAAGACTGTGGAATGGAGAAGTTAACCTTTGAACCTTTCATTGTACAGAACAATGTTCCAATCTTTAATGACTTGCCCGCGCTATTCAGTATTTCCTGATGGACAGCCCTGCATAGATGGACAGAAGAAAGGCCATTAGCGCGAGCTGACACAAGACAAGCTAGACAATAGCTGACACTGCTGGAACATCTTCATTGTGAAGCGGCGGCAGGAGCAACACATCTGTATTCGAAGGTGATCGTGCGGTTACACATTTAGCTGATGTGGGAAATGCAAAATAGCTTTAAATCTGCTCTACACGGTCTGCTCCAGCTGTGGAGTGTAGATACAGTCCTCCACATGGCACTTCAAACAGAGCAGCCCAGCCCAACCTGCACACAGACAGGAGCCAAGGAGCTCCCTGCATCCCCACTACACCCTTATCAGAGAACAGCAGGAGAATGAGGTAAACAACTGAGGAATTAGCTGTAAATAAGCCTGGTAAGAGCTCTTTTAATGACTCTACTTTCTGTCAAATGAAAAATCATGGAGTGCTTTATGCAGGGTTTGGTCAATACAGGTCTAAGGAAATGCCCATAAGGTAAGTTAAACTGGAAATGTACATATTTCTTATATTTTGGTGACAGATTATGTGTTAGAAACACAAATTTAATGTTTTCAAAATGGCAGATTCCGGCTCACTCCAAGTGATAATTGTAATAATAAACATGTGCTTGGGGGTCTTCCATTTAGCAGTTGTCAGAACCTTGGCTTATGATGACCCTCAGTGTTCAAGGTCTCCAAAGCTCTCAGCTCTGGAATCTGGAGTCAGACTGAAGCCCCCACATCCATGATTCCCCCTCCCACACATACCTGGTTTGCTCCAGAGCCTCTCTCTCTGCTTTTGTTCATCAAGGCCAGCTTATATCCAATATTTCAGCCCAAGACTTATGTTTACCGGACTGTGCCCAACGCCTGTGGCCTTGTTGATTACATTATTTACTGCATATCTTCAATTCCTAGGAAAAATATTAAATCACATGTGTGTGTGTAGGGGGGGGGGGTGTCAATGTGTCTGCATTCCCGCAGAGACACAACATGGAAAATCACAGCAGTAGGGTAGAGTGTTTTTCATTTATGAGAAAGAAAATGAGTCAAGGTTGGAGTCATAATCATAAGAATGATACACATATTACGTAGGAAAAGGCTTGAATAGTCTCAGTTAAAGCAGCTAAAATAGCCAGCTTTAATCAAAATTCTCTTACCAGCTGGTGTCCAGACACTGCTATCAGAACTATAAAACATGATTTTCTTCAGAAAACTAAACTCGCTCACTGACAATTTAATTGTCAAAAACAATTAAAAAAAAACCATAACCAGATTATTAAAATCCACAAGACTCCGCATAGTGATAACACAAAGCCACTAGATGTCACTGTGGTCCCATTTCATCTCCTGTCAGCTGATTGACCAACACTAACCTCTGTGTGAGAGAAGTGCTAGGAAAGCGCCTGTGTACTGGGATTCTGACACTCCTGTGTCTAAACTGCACAGCTGCAGCTGCAAATGTGTGAAAAGTGTCTGTAAAGCTATTACTATTCAGGGCCACTTCCACTCTTCCCTTTCCCTTCTGTCTGCAATACTCTCAAACCACAACAGTACCCGGCGGCGAGGGCTCGGAAATTACGGTACACTGCAGCACTGCTGGAGCAGGACTGCATATATTATGCTACATCTGAACCCGGGGTCCTGTCTGTGGGGAGTCCTGCCAATAATAAAAAAAAAAATACATGAAGCATTTCACACATGCTTACTGTTATTGCTGAAACAATCACAGTGGCGATGATGCAGTTTGACAAGCGAATGCAGGAAAATTTTGATATAATGCAGACTGATATCATGTGCAAAATATCAGGCAATAGATCATTAAAAGCAGAGAGATCACAGGTAACTAGATTAAAAAAAACAAACAAAAAAACCCTCATACAAAGCAGGACAAATTATAGCAAAACTCATTATCATATTCCTCTCTTTCAATCCCCCCTTTACGTTCATATCTATATATTTCAGTCATATAACACAAAAATGCAAAGTGGAGGTATTAATGCGAAGCAGATCTACCTGACTGCTGCTATCTGGCCTCTGTTTGTTCTGACTGATGGGGGAAAAAAGTAATCAGATTCTTTTCAGGGCAGCCACTGCACAAAATCAATACTATATAAGGAGGCCAGATGAATTTGAAATTTGTACTCAAAGTGAGTATTGATCAGTCCCATTCAAAAGACTTTTGAAAACCCTTGTAGATTTACAATCAATATGTAGTTTAAAACGCACAACTCTACTGTTGTAAATGTAATGTCAAGGAGGATGTATGTAAGCTATATCAACACCATTATTCCATTTATTTTAAAATTATCACAGTGTTACATTTAATTAGCTGAGCTGCTTTAGCTTTCATGTTCATCATATAAAATGTGGACAACACATACAACAGCACTGAGAGTCTAGCAGAAGGCTGGGCTGGGCGTGGTCCTCTCGCCTGCAATGGACAATGTGAGTAACGGACCCCTCCTCGTGGTCTGCCTCAAACAGGAGAGATGGGACAGTGGCAAGGAGATTTCAGGAAGCGGTCTACGAAGATTCTGGTTTATATACCACCACACAGTCAATGTATTAGCTCAAGCATTACTGGTATTAGAATTTTAAATAGGGATTTTATAGAAATACAAAATTCAAGTGATAACAAAAAAAGCAATTCCGTATTATTTTGCTGTGGTTCTATAAACCTTGATGCGCTTGATATGAAAGACTCGAAGTACCAGAGCGAACATTCAGACTAGTGGACAGAGCCCTTGTCATGTGAGGTTGGAATAATCTCTGTCCAGTCTTCCTCTGGCTCATCAAAATGAGAGCTGTGTGCTGGAAGGTATTCTCCAGACTCCTATCTAATATCATTAGGAGTGGATATACATCGCCTGGACTAATCCAGCTGTTCCCCACAATTACATTTTAGCCTCTTAGACATATCTGCTCCAAGTTCATTGCAATACTGCTTTCCGGGCAGTATGTAATGATTAAGTTAATGGCTGGAGAGTAAGTCTAGTAAAAAAACTTCTGAGTTTCATTCATATTCATTTCAACTTTTACTGATATTTTGAATCAAGGCTTCAACTATTAGTATCATTGTTGGTCACTGGATTAACTGAGGACTCTGTTGGTCTATAAGACTTTAGAAAATAGCAAAAAATGACTATGTTAATTTCCCACAGCTCAAAGAGATGAATTCAATTGGCTCGTTTTATAAGACAAACAGTCCAAGACCCAAGGCCCCTCAGTTTACCGCCATATGTGTCAAATCACAAACGATTAATCAATTACTAAATAGACACTAATAAATTTTCCGTGGATCAACTCGGTGATTAATCATCTAATTTTTGCTCTGATCCGAGCTTTAATTTTAAGACCTTAAGATGGTAGTAGCCTATGCCTGCCAGTCTTATACAAAGGTAATTACCTCAAGGAATACGTACTTAATATTTACATTAGCAAGATTCAACTTAACTTTATAGAATGTGGAAAATAGTTTTAAGTCAATGATAACTGTTCATAGCACTACATATTATATAGGGTATAGTAGTGAAAAAGCATGTATCTTCTGTGAACAGTTGTGACGTTCTCACTATGTATGAGCTAGTAAAATACTTGTACAAAGAGCGCCTGAAATATGGCACAAAAATAACACCACTTTGTTTTCAAGTTCCAAGCAGCGTAGAACTGCTGCGTTGAAATTTAAATAGTACCAGATCAAAGTCTAAACTGGAGCACAGACACACACATACAACATGGCATTTACGGAAAGCAGATCAGCCCACAGGATGAGCAAAGCCAGACTCGCCAGGCTCTGCTCTGCATCTTGCAATTTGAATCCCTGGCTCACGAATGGATCCTTCATTAACCTGGCATCTGGAGGTCATCTCGTAAACAGTCTTTTCCTTGAAGCACAACTCCAGTCCAGGATGTGTGGTCTGTGTCTGGGCGTGTTTGAGGAAAAACACAGAGGAATTACAATGCACTAAGCTATGCACAGTCACACCGTCCCGTCTTTGTCTTCCTAGCATTAGTTTATTCTGCTTGTCTGGCCCACCTGCCCACTGACACATGAATTATACTGTCACGGACTGTAGCTCTCTGTTCTATCAAATACAGATTAAATGGGCTATTGAATCTTTCGATCTTTCAAGCAATTTATGGTCAGCCTCAGCGCAAGAGTGTAATGAGAACAGCTGTGGAGATAGCAACTGTCAGAGTGCTGCAGTGATGATGTGCCTCTCCAACCAGCAGCAGGCAACTAGTTGCAGTGAAGCCCCCTGGCGCTGTCCATGGTTCTGGGGAGAACAAAAGCATCAAAGCCAGAGCTCTCCTCCTCGCTCCTCTCATACGGGGAGGGGCCGAGCTGTGAAGGGGGAGGCACCATGTGTACTTGATTCAATTAGGCAGTCTGTGAGGCCTCCCCTGGGAGCAGGCTGCAAAGAAGAGGGCTGCAGGCCTGTCTAACAAAGACGTTCAGCCCACCCCTTTGCCCCGAATGAATCCCCCTCATTAGTCAGCCGCGCAAGTGTTGATCATCTTGAATGTTGTTCTCACTACATAACAGTAAGAGGAGGAACAGATCTTCCTCTGACTCTCTGAGAGGCTGAAATGAGGCAACATGGTAGATTGAAGAAAAAAAAAAAAAACTACCCTTGCTTGGATTTCTATTGCACTCATGAGTATTTACACTGTAGAGATTTACTAAGTGAACAAGGCAAAACCATACAATGTACAATTTATGTATTCCCTATATTTAATGTTCCACGTTATGATTAGTAGTTAAAATGACTTTTCTGTAAAAGTTATTATGATCTTCCGTCTGTCCACACTAGTTGAGCCCCTGCAGCACAAACAGACATAGATATAGGAATTCAGAATGAGAAAATACACCAGTTGCAATATCTCTGTCAGTCCAAGCTGTGCGAGAGCGTCAATAAAAAACATATCTCTTAGCAAACATCTGTCATATCCACTATCTAAATCACACCACTAAAAGTCCTGCATGTCTCAGTTTCCCCTGCATCACAGTAAATAAGCAAAGCATTTAGATCTTTTGAATGCCAGACAGATAAATGCGGTCCATTGACATTAGTATTCATTTTCCGTTCTGCTGGTCCTTTGAAACACAGCAGATGTCTGTGTTTCTGCATTTGCATGTTGTCAGACTTGCGTAGAAGCGATGGAAGAATTTTAAAGAACAAAAAAAAGTGGAAACATCTGCTTTGTCTGCTTTAATCAGCACCACGGCATATCTGTCAACACCAATCTGTTCAAAAATATTTTCATGATCATTATACAGGAAAGTGAAACATGGAAAAAAACTATATTGACTCTTTTACTGATTGTGTAAGTATTGGTAACACAGGCAAAATATGAGGTCGAAATTGTTCGGATGGGCCCACAGTGTGATATATGGCTTTTGATCCTTCGGGACACTTTGGGTTGTCATGGCTACGTTAACCACCATGCAATTAATCAAACCCTAGCTATTTCCTTTTAATCCAATTCTAGTGATTTGCACAAACGACTACCAGTGTTTCATTGTCATCATAGATGAAAAGAAAACAAACCAAAGCACCAGTCTGGTTAGCCACAGTCAGAACTGCTTGTGTGCATTCATATCCAGCGACAGGCCCACCAACCTGCAGTCTGACAGTCACACCTGCTGTGCTCTGGGACCACTTGGCTGTTTCAGCAATCATTGCCATCATAGGTACCAGAGATAATTACACAGCTTCCACCCACCAAGCTGGCCTGCTTCTCTAAAACCATATTGCTCCAGTGCAGCAATAACACTTGTCTAAATGAATGCACGCCACTTTACTGCACAACTGACAGCGCCCATTTATTCTGCCGTCCAACTGGAAAGAAAAAACAAATTAATTTGGCACCCCCCCCCCCCCCCTGAATAATAATGTATCACCAAACCGCATCCCTTCTCCCCCCCCCTTTTTCTCAGTTTTTTTTCTTTTTTTCTTTTTTATTTTTACTTTGAAGGGATGAATTTTGGTTTTTTTTTTTTCTATTTTTTTTTTTTATTTTTTTTCATTCTATAAATATTACATTCATCTGAAACCAGCATTTATTCACTGTCTCCCACTTAAATGCAACAGAAAATGTCCATCTGTCAAGATGAAGAAAGGCAAATTGGACGAGTGCTCCGCACACAAATTAATTGATCTACACATTTAAAAAAAAAAAAAAATTTAGCTGGAAGTTGAAAGGCAGTATCAGGTTTATGGTACAGCCACCGTCTCTTTGTTCCCTTCACACTGTCTAGTTTATGGTTTAGGTGTCAGAATAACAGCTCTCTAACAATTATCACTTGTGTACCCAGATCCCAGTAACACCTCTCCCCCTCCCCTTGGGGAGGACAGACATTGGGCTCTACACTCTCTTGTGTCCCATTATATTTATGCAAATGTGACCAAAATCAGGGGAAATCAGGGGGGCATCCTTTCCTGTTACCGCTAATTAGCAATGAATGCTATGTTGTATACATTATGTATGAGATCCCGTGTATGCAGCTATACACTATGACCTTGAGCACAAGGCCGAGTTTGGATTGTAACACTAAGAACTCTTAATTTTCTACAGTCTAACAGTATTCAGAGGATCTCAGTCAAATGGTGAAAAATCTCTATACAGCTGAAATAAAAAAAGTTACTCAGATAGTTCGGGGAAACCTTTTTAAAAAAACATCATTGTCCAGGATCATAATACTTACTAGCACAGCACACAAGAGAGCCATCCTGGCTGCACAGAGATCTATTAATATCATATAGCGACCAATGAATCAGGCCTCATAAAGTAGCAGAACAGCAGGAGAATAGCAGAGTAGGGACATAGGTGATGAGACACATCACATCCAAGATTGCCACTCTGCTCCCCAGAGCTAGTAAATGGTATTTTCACAGGTACCATAAAAGAGGCAGCATTAAGATAGTAATGTTGAAAAGCAATTATTAAAGAGAAATAAAGTGTGTTTAGAACACTCTCCAGGCAAGTGGTGTGTATATTTTTTTAGTAACTGAGCTGGGAAGTGAACCCAATGGCCCCACAGCTTTCTGGCTGCATGTGAAAAAAATAATGAAGGAAAATTGACTTGTGACAAGGTTTGCATGAATATTTTCTTCATTGTAGTTGAGCCTTTGAGAAAGAAAATGTTTCTTAGCTAATTATGTTTTAAATTGAGTTCGAGGTTTGTGACTAACCTTAAAATCGTTGTTGCTCCTGAGGTAACATACAATCATCCACTGAAAACAAGGATAAAATAAATCAGCCTGTATGGTGAGAAAAAAATCAAAATGCAGGAAAAGAAGAGATTAAATCCACTGTAACTCAGTGACAATGTTTCTTAAGATGAAATAAATCTTTATCATACAGGTAAGAAGTATGTGATATACTACAATTTATCAAAATAATTAAAATTGTGAGATGCAGGGAAAAATAACCAAATATCAAAACTATTTTTAATGGAGAGAGAGTTGCAGAATTAAGTGACACTAAGATTCACGTATACAGTTTGTAGTTATTTCTGACAAAAACAGAGAGAAATACTGTTGTCATGGCAATTTTAAATCCTTTTCTCTATCGCCTATAAATGAAACAGAGTATAGCTCTGATAAATATTACAAGTTAAGCATAAGCAATTGAGCTCCTCACCCAGCCTTAGGGGAAGCTTTTTCATCTTCATCCCCTTCCTCTTCATTTGTGATATCAGCTTCCTGTGACACGCCTGTTTAAGAAGCCATGTGATTACAGCAGGAACATTCAGAGAACAGCAACATCCAACTCTGTGAGAAGGATTCAGGGCACATTCAGAGTTGTGTAATGATTCCTGATTAAGCAACGGTTTAGTTTAACATTTTCTCCCGATACATGTTTTACTTTGTCCCCATGTTACCAGTGGAGAGGAGTACTCTGAGATCAGAGCAGCAGGTCCAGTAAACATGGTGGTTCAATCTTATTGCACAAACTGAAAGCTGTGGCTCCACACAGCCTGTGTCTCGAGGGACAGAACATGGGAGACCTGCAGTAATCACAGGGGAGGAGCACAGCAACACACAACAAAGGCTCAATGTGGGTCAGGGAAATTATCTGCATTCATCAAAAATTAAAACATACTCTGAATTCATCTCTAATCTACTGTGAATCTATATTAAGCAAGGCTTGTCCCTGGGTTAATAAGAGTCTCTGGGCGGGATTGAGGGGACATGACGATCAACAGTTGGCACAGCGAGGCTGAACCCAGCAGGCAGTGCTGTTGTGGCATAGCTGGGGTGAGAGCGTGCCCAGCACCTGGCTGGCGCCCTAAGGGGAGCTGGCAGATGGTACGGACGCTGGGGTGTGCAAAGAAGGTGGGCGCCTGTAGGTGAGGAGAGGAGGCAGTGCCAAACAGAGTGGGGTGGGGTCGGGCAAAAGGGACTCTAATGGACCAGGCTGGAGAGGGGTCAAAATATGCCCCAGGCAGGCAGATGTTTTAGCTCACAAGGGCTTATGACTCCGGTCTGCATATTGTCCAACTGAATTATTTATTTCTGCAATGTCTGCATCTTTCTTTAAACTGTCTCTAACCCTTTTGCAGTGTTTTCTAGCTCTATGCTACCGTGTGTGGGTGCAGCTCATGTTGAACACACAGTGCAGACTGCTTTGGTGCATCTATATGTTCTGCCAGAATGAGCACTGTTTAGAAAAACACATAGATTGCCAAGAGTGTCATTTACACACCGCCTGACGAGCGCTTATCCATGGGGACCTTTGAGCTTAAAATGTCACTGACTGAGGCTCCTCTGAGCACACACAAAGGTCAGCAGTGACCCTGGTTCCAGAGCTCATTGATTCCCAGTCTACCACCATTATGCCTGGCAATTACAGGGGGAAGTGAAATTCTAATCATGGAAATAGATTCAGTTTGAGGGTGTATCTGGAATTGTAATGTAGTGCCAATACATGTATAATTCAATTTTAAATCAAGGATTCCTCAGTGTATTGGTGGATGCTTTTCTCAGTTAGCTGTGATTTAATGATACTATTAAATTATTAACATTTAAAAGTATTAGGTTCAATAAGAGACAGGTTTGAAATCATATCACCTCACAAAAAGACACACAATAGGCTGAATGAATAACTGTATGACAGTGCTGTTAAAGTAAAAATGACTACTATAATGAATAAAATAGCTTGGTGTAGCACACCTCATGTATTTTTTGTTTTTGCTTCTGCACCTATCTGATGAAAGAGAAGGTTGCACACACTATAGCTTTGGCAGCAAACAGCTGCTATGCATAACCTTGGATGAAAGCAGAGGTAAACTGACAAAATCTACTGCAGAATTACTTTCAGATAGTTTGATACTGCAATGTAATGTAATGCATGTCAGCAATGTCAAGCTTGTCTACATTGTATCTAAAGGAACTCAGCATTCAATGAGACTGGCTGTCACAATCATTTTTAGAGTCTATGGTAGATCATAATTGTCATTTAGAACTGAAGAAATTTTCCATAGTTTAAACAAGCAAAAAAAAAAAACAAACAAAAATAGAGCTATGTGGCTGTATGGAGAGGGTGAGATTGTATGAAGTGGCCTGTTGCCTGCCTGAGCACAGATGGCGGCAGAGCAGGATGTACCGACCTGTAATTTTGCCCACATGCACATGCGCATGCACTCATGCACACTCACACACAAACACACACATACATTCAGAATAATCTCATATGCATGGATGCATATGTAAATACTGCCTTCATACATACACACCCACACGTAGGTGCTGATCAGCCAATTCAAGAGCTCACTCTATATGCACAGGAAGTGACTGCAGATAGACAGACCGGTCATTTAAGAGGGTGTCACAATTGTTTTAAAAAAATCTTATGTCAAGACCCAACATACTCTTCATTCTGTAATCAAAACTGCTCCCTCTCTTTTTTTTCCAGACATGTTTATCAAAGGCTGACTGCAGTTCACAGAGACATCCAAGGCTAAGCAGGATAATTAGTGCCCTGGAATGATCAATACACTTCACGTGGGGGTTGGATGCAGAGGAAAAAGCAATCTGTGGAAGAGTTGGAAGAGAACTGCATAGGAAAGCAAAATCTAAACAGGCGGCATAGATTGCAAAGTGAGAGATTTACATCAGTGGGAGGAATTCCACTTGCTGTGTGTTATGATGCATACTAGGTGCAGGATGTGCAGCTTTTTGGATCCATATTAAAACTCTAATATTCATTATTTATCCTCTAAACAGAGATACACTATTTATTGATTCTAACAAAAGCTAATGAGATATCCTTAATGAGTGCACAGACATGTACGGTCAAGACTGGAGACAAATGGCATGGCATAAAGACAGGAAGACAGATAAATAGGTAGACGAATGAAGGCGAAGGTTCAGCAGATCAATTGGCAGAGCAAGAGTAGAGGTCCCTCGGGAGGCGGGGCCTTTTTAGCACTACGTGAGGAGGGATGGATGACATGTTCCCCCTTTGAGATGTTGACTAAGTGAGGGAGGGCTGTACCATGATGGCCAGGATGGAAAGATCCATGAGAGGAGAATGTGTGGCCACGGCGCTCTGCGGCGTGACAGACGGTGATAGCGAGCGACAAACAGAGCTCTCCCCGCCATGACTCTGGGACATCAGCCATGCCCTGCCCACCCTCGTTTGGGTACAGCCATCAAGAGCAGCACAGAGATTTTGATTTGATCTGGAGGCTTTTGGATACATCATCCCGCCGTCTTTCTGGAAGTACTTCAGGGGGAAACCCAATTAAAAATGGGACATGAAGAGCATGACAATAATACCTGAAGTCAGCCCTGTGCTGAAAGATCTGGAGGGTGAAAGCAGAAGGGTGTAAAATATTTTACAGCCACAGCAAGTCCTGCTGCTTGTGGAGTTGAAAGCATCATGACATCCATTAAAATCAGATGACATACAAAAATCATTTCTATTCCAACATTGCTATATTGTTAACAATAATTCAATATTACGCTCTCCACTATTAATTTTTAAAAATAAAATAAAATATAATAAAGGGAATGTTCAGCCATCCCCATCCCAATTGCACCATTTACATTAAATTGAGTGATGGAAACATGGCTTCTGAGGAAACAGAGAGAATTGCTCCCTGATTTTCCGAATAATAGGAATTTGAAATGACTACCCCCATTCACAAAAGGCATAAATGAACACATCATGTGGGTGTCGACCGCCATCCCTGAAACAGATTGAGGTTCTGACACTCAGCTAGGAAATCCATTTGCGTGAACAAATAAATAAAACATTGAGTTGCCCTGTTTGCACCTTGGCAGCAGCTTAACTATTATTAGAGGACCGGTAGGTGCAGGAGAGACAGGAAACCTCCGACTCTGTCCGGACAGGCCAGAGGCTCTATACTCACACTTCCTCCATTGTTATTATCATCAGGTATCACAAAAGCGGGATGAAATAGATTTATTAATGTGAAATAATTATAAACATCTAGTACCGAATATTTAAAAAAAAAAAAAGAATCAGTCAAAAGATATCTCCTTTTTTCTTTTGAGATGACTCTGTGTGAAAGGACAGTTTGGTCTATAAGGAAATAGCAGTGTTTAAGGAAATACACTTATTTGTCTTTTGCGGTGAGGAAGATCAATATCAATCTCATATCTGTAAACTTATTATGAAGCAGCAAGTTAGTTTGGTTTAGCATAAACACTTGAATCGGCAAAAGAACGAGTTGGGGTATTACATGTTATTATGCTTCAGACGACTTCCTGGCTGGGGAAGAATGAATCACTGCTCCCGGAAGAGAAAAGTCCATCACATAACTGTTTTACAGTTTTCCTTGTTTCCAGTGTTTACATGACGGCAGTGTCATTCTTTTCATCTAATTGCCAGCAACAAAGCATATTTCCCCAAAATGTTAAACTATTCCCTCAAAAAGATGATGACAAAGGACCCAGTGTTGAAGATGGCTGTCAAAAAATCACTTTAACAAAAAAAATCTCATCTTTAAGGACGGTTCCTTTCATCACATCTGCTTCACACGTTATAGCTTTCACCAGTGTTTTTAGCTTGCAATGCACAGAACAGTTGTCCATTGTCTGTCCTAATTGATGTCAGGGGCCTGAGGTGCATTAGTGTGTTACAGGATGTACCCATGCTGGTGTGCATTTGCCCTCTCTGTAAGAAGCACCCGGCCTCGCCCACCAGCTGCACAATACAGCCAAAGCATATTGATTATACTGCTCATGGAGGCAGAATAAAAGGAGAGGGATATTTTTTCTGACTGACCCATTTGAATGCTAGTTAGGGACAATGTTGGCCGCGGTGGGTAGAGGACCAACTGCAGAGGGGTCTTCATTGGGCTTTTCCACAGCCTGCAGGAGCACCTAAAAGCAAGACATTAATTGAGCAGGAGAGGAAAGAGAGGGAGGGAGGGGGAGAGCAAATCACACTACAAATCCCTCACACTGTCTAATCTGCAAAAATGACCTATCTCTGCTGGTCAGTTTTGAGTGATGCAGTACCACATCCAGACATTAATACATATCCTATGCAATACCACCTGGTGAGCAGAAGATCAATGGAAAGATTCAGTTAATATCAAATTCTCACTATGCTTGATTAAGTTACCGTATTTTTCATCTTGCAGGCACGGACATGTGGAGATGGAAAACTGAGAATGGGTATCTTATCAGATAATCCAAGATCTAATTAAAGCAAAATGATTTCTTAACATTATAATTGCTTGAATCCAGCGCCTGTAAACCCTTCTTCACGTCTCACTGGATATTTATCACCACCAGAGGATTTAATACAGTTATCAACCAAACAGAGGGAAATGGGGATGATAAAAAATATATAAACTAACTCCCGTTGGATGGAGAAAAGTGTGTTCACCTCAAACCAGGTAAAGGAGAGGTGGAGCTACTGAGGTAGGACATGGACTTTCCCAAGCATAAAAGACCTCAGCTGGAGTGATAAAAGGAAGGAAACAGGTACAATATGGCACTTGGGCACAACAATATTACTGCCACAGCGGGGCAGTAGTCCATTAATCTATAATCCAATGCTGTAGAATGAAATTTCCACAGCTGCAGCATTCACTGTAAGGCTATAGCATCAGTCTTTGGAGAAATAAAATAAGAACAAAAAAAAAATACCACCACCAGATTTCACAAACAGTGATTACTGTTCAGAGATCTCAAGAGGGTCCTCCATTACCAACGCTGCACAAATCAATGTTTATGACCATCATAAAAAACCTGCAAACTAGAAAGCCTCCAAAGCCTAATTCGTCCATAAAATCCCATCTTTACACACTGTTTTCAACCAGCCCCAAGGTGATTCAACCTGAAACCAGTCCACTAGTCCTCGAATGCCCTGCTTTAACTGACCCCACAGTTCAGTCCCGAGAACTGATTAGGAACAGTGATGCACTGGTATTACCCACAGATCCGGATCCTGAAACACATAATGAGCATCAGTGAGATATTCACAACTACTGCTTGAAGCGGAATATGGAGAACGGACCAAATCTGTGGGGAGTAATGTAGAAGGTTAAGTGGCTACAGGAGGATTTCTGCTGCTTTTTTTCAATGCTGTTCATCTACATAATAATGAAGTACAGCCTGTATTGTCTATATGTTAAGGAAATAGTCTCTGTCGTGTTTGAACAGAGGTTAAAAAAAGAGTCCTGCCCACATGAAACTGTGAAACGTTAGCCTCAGGGGAATTAAACCCATATTATATATATGACTGCTGTCCTTTACTTTACTGTCCTTTATTTCTTTCCTTTTAATAGGAGCAGTACTAGCAGTAATTGTAAAATAAGTAAATATAGTTAGAATAAATGAGAAATGTAAGTTGTTTGATACAAATGATTTTACAAACATGCTAGTGCTGATCTTTCTAATTTTAGGACATGACACACAGTATATCCTAAAAGCTGTAATTTCAACAGGTATTCCCTAAAATTAGCAAATTTATCAGACAATCAAGGTAATATATTATCTCTGTCTATTTCTGGGATATACTTTTAAGCTTGTAATACAAAATACATTAAATCTCCCATTGATAAATCTGTACATATGGCCCAGATGTTTTAAAAATGCTGAGTAAAAAAAAAATGTTTAATCCAAACAGAGCGGTTGGGTATTTGAAGAAAAGGCAACAGAGAATGTAATGGGATATGCATAGTTACACAGGAAAGAGTAAAGAAAGCATGGATTATTCATGTCTATTCCCACAGTGCAAACAGCTCCTTTTTGATGGTTTGTGCCTGGGGCGCTCCTCTCTGCTCAATACCAACAGTCCCAGGCAGCTCAGCCTCATGCTGCTCCACACAGCCAGGATGATGAGCTCCCCAGAATCAGAGACAGGGCCAGCGGCTCTCATCTCCCCTCTATAGTCAGACATAATGATGGTGTGTGTGGTCTGAGGTGAACCTAAATTTAAACTAGAGTATTGAGAGGAGGG
This sequence comes from Istiophorus platypterus, assembly GCA_016859345.1. Classification (NCBI taxonomy): domain Eukaryota; kingdom Metazoa; phylum Chordata; class Actinopteri; order Istiophoriformes; family Istiophoridae; genus Istiophorus; species Istiophorus platypterus. The sequence continues at coordinate 16,991,600 of CM029121.1, read as the reverse complement.
TTGTAGAGCAGACACGTAGTGGGAGACAAGTGCTGAAGGCGTTTGACTGAGCTCGTTTTAGTGTAACTGAAGGAGAGGAAGTAACGTGGATGGAGCGTAATGGTCCGTCATGCCAATCAGCTGGCAGGTGGAGGTGCAGAGAGGTGGTTACGGGTACGCAGAAACAATGTCACCTTCAGTGGAGTGCAGTGACAACTGCTGGACGTATTCCTCTGCACCGGTTTGGTATCCAGGAAAAGACTTTGGAGTGTGTCTTTGTGGGGAGACAGTGGGTTCAGCTCTACTGGATCAGCTCCAAATGGTAGCAGTAGAGAAGCTGCAGTGGTGTGAAAGCAGGAAGGCAGTGAAGCTCTGACTGTCCAAAACTTCGATTACCAACAATGTAGACAGATATATTCAACATTTAATCGTTGGTTTTTGTTTTTGTTTTTTTTGGTTTAGTATAATTTTTGGGCATATCTTGTGTCTCTTGTATTTTGTTTGAATGTAACTTCTTGTTCTTGCTGCCTGTATTGGAAAAAGAGATTTATAATCTCAATTAGGTTTCCTTGGTTAAATTAGATTTAAAAAAGCAATAAAATAGTGAACAGGAAACAAAACAAATTCATCTGTCATATGATCTATAATAAAGTAAGGGATCATGAACTGGTTTGTCTTTTTAAAAGCATATATATTTAGAAATTAATGAGAAATGGGGGGAAAAAGGGAAATTTAATCGCATTAGTTCCCAGAAATACAGCAATTCAGAAGATAAAACTAAATGTTTGAAGACATAAAGTATCTAAGTGAATACATGCGCAGATAACTGGGCTTAAAGAAAGCTCCTCTGACTCCTGCCTTCAATGATGTGCTCAGTCTGCACCACTGAAATAGCTTTCCCTCGGCATGAGCTCTGAACTGAGGGTGAACCTGAGCATTTTTTCCCAACTCCATTTTTAAGAGGCCTATCTGTAGACAACTTGAATCTTTGCCAAATTTCTCTTGGCAGAGGATTTAAAAGATGTTCAATAGGAGAAATCCAACATGATGCGGGTCAAATCTCAATAACAAATGTTGCCTGAAGCCATCGACACCCCAGACAGCGAGTGGTAGCGTAGACTGTCTGGCTCACTGACTAGAAACTGGGTAATCCTAAGATTTCACACGTTCAACCCTTTCCGTGCCATATCCCAGAATTCAGCAGGTGAGGATGGATGGAAAATGAAGTTGTGTAATGGTCAACTAACCAGCCAAAACACCTTAGCAACAGTTACAATCCTTCATGCTGCGGACCTGATCTTCAACCCGTGACTTTGCCGTCCTCCAATGAGCTCGCTTCGCCGCAAAGGGGAGGAGGCAGCCGTAGGCAAATAAAGCAGAGACTCGAACAAAGGGAGGAGGCTTCAGAAACATTACATTGCCTCTGTTGGACCATCAGTATTCCCTCCACATTCACTGCTATCACTCCAAACACTCATTGAGAGCACTATTTAGGCTTGTGTGTAATTATTCTGTCACTTATCAGGCAGAAACCACGCTCAACGGGCGAGCGGACCCATGCTCGACAATTATCATCACAGGTGAAGTCTTTCTCTGGCTTGTTGGGCAGATCGAGGAGAAGCAATTTTACACAGGTATACATTTTGTCGCCAATATTTAGCACAAACCACAGAGGGGAATATGCTGCATTAGCAATCAGACGACGGCCAGTCAAGCGCAACAGTTTTCTGGGAAGAGCAAACCCATTTTTTCAGCTGTAGAATTAATGTTCTTCCTCAGTGGTAGGGAGACTTCAGACGTACATGCAGATCAACACATTTTTCCACCCTTCAGTCAGAACCTGAAAGCTTAGCTGTATCGGCGGTTGCAGTAATGGGATTTTAAAAGGCATCTCCAGATCTTAAATGCTATGTGAATAGTCTGAAGACAAATTTGCATTATTATAACTTGACAGAAATATGTATTTTACTTTGAGTCAACAAGAAAAACACAGCTCATTTCAGCTTTAGATTCGATTCTAGTGTTTGTCCTATGCTGATTGCTATTTTCAAACTACCGAATTAACAATATTCTGGGATGCTAACAACACTGCACACCTAGAATAGTTTTATACATCTTTTACCATAAATACTGACAGATCACACCTCCTTGTTTCTTCCATCCAACGCTCAATTACAGGATTAAAGAGGCCAGCTATTCTTTAGCCTCAGATACAGCAGGGTGGCCTGAGACTGTCAAGGGCTTTTAGCATGTAACGTACTAATAATTCAAATTGAAAAGGGATTTGCCAATACTCTTCCCATCACATTCCTAATGAAATTAGCCACAACAAATTAGTAAAGGCTGACCCATACTGATCATTCTCTGTCGTTCCTTGCACTTTGCTCTCAGCTCTTTGTACTGTATTTTACAATCTGAAGCCAAGCCCGCACAACATTACCTGGTAGCTTCATGCTTTTTCGTGTTGCTGTACTTGTTGACTGCTCACGTCTCTGTAGGCCTGCAGCTCCTGGAGCTCGGTGGAGAGCTCCTCCTCATGGGAGGGGGCATGTGTGTGGGCTTGTGGGTCCAGTGGTTCAACTCCTGACTCCTCCACCCACAGGACTCGTCCACTCCACTCTACCTGTAGATGCAGAGATGCAAACATGTTTAATATGTTGAGTAAATAACACCAATAGGAATTTTTTTTTTTGTTCCAATGATGTCAGTCGGGGGTTTTTCTGAGGAAATCTCTCCCAAAGAGTAAATTACACTGCTGAGATTCATGTCGCCTTGGTGTTTTCTGAAATGTTGTGTTTTGCACATATCACCAATTACACTTCATTTTAATTTTATGAACACAGACTTAGTTTTTAGAAACACAGCTCTTAGATTTGAAAGTATTTCAAAGTATCATAATAAAATATGCATTCTCCAACCAGATCATATGTAAAAGCAATATTGCCACTTACTCTCCTTATTTCAAATGATTTAATGAGCAAATCAAAACTAATGAAAGAGTTGTTCCGTTTTGTTTTGGATTTTTTTAAATACACACACATAGAGCCGAGTCTGGCCTGCTTTTCCATATTCCAGAGGAGACAGAGAGCCACGCGGCCCCCTCCACTGAAATTAAACGGTTTTCTTTCGCAACATGTTACAAAACACACTTCCACAGAAATAAGGACTGCAGCTCAAAATGCCTAGCTAATCACATGAACAGCCCTCTTTCCTCCCAAATCTTTGAACAGGCTAATAAAATATTCACCCTCTCCCGTCAGAGGCCTAATCCCTCTTAGCAAAAACGTAAGAAACGTGCCACCTGCTTCCAGTCATAGAGCTCGAGGCCTGACTGCCCTTGTGATGCCGGGCTGCCCTTAATCTCGTGAACAAATGCATAGCTTCATCTAAGTACCTCTGCTGGATCTGGACTCACTGCTGCATGCAAATGTACGTATTTTCACCATCACTTACCACTCCCACAATTCATTTGAATTAATTTGCAGAATGGTGTTAAGGGACTCTGAGCCAAACTATCCGTGAGTATTGTTTTAACGTGGGCCAAAATTTGCCACGGGGGAAACAAAGAGCCTCACGCCTTCCTTATATATATTATTATACTGATTAAATTCCATCAAACATAATATATATACTGGAATAAAGCCACACTCTCCTCTACTCTAGCCCCAGTCATCTGCCCTGAAAAAGACATCTTTCCTAATTTAATCCCATAAAGTGCTATGTCTCCACACAGATATGGTGAGATTGACAAGTAACTGCCACAGTGAGTATAAAACTTTTCCCGCTTCTCTTCGGATCCAAAGTGGCAAGAATATCCAGGGATAATAGGGAAAACTACATCAGTCAGTGATTTACACAAAAATCCTCTGAAGGCAGGTATATGAACTTTTTATGAGGATGCATACAAAGACTGATGCGGTTTCTCAGAATTTCCACCAGGTTTGTCTCACTGCTCACAGTTGAGAGGATGGCTGCATGTATGTTGAAATGTATGAGGATAAATTTTGTATGTAGTACCTAGTGAGACTTAATTGTATTTGACATTTTTAAATTCTGTATCTAAAAGCCACATACATAACATCACTTTTTATAACATCCAATATCTAAAATGAATCTTGTATTTTGTGTTAAAAGGGGAGGGGGGCAAAACAGTGCTGCCATCTGACTCCACAAACTGCCTGCACAGTATTTTCAGGATCAAATCAGACCAGGCTGGGATCTGAGTGTACTGAAAAAGTAGAGCAGTAGTGTTCGGATGCATCCACATATTAAAGTTTCCTTTAATTTGCCGTTGCAGTAGCCCATTCAGGGTAACGTGGGTTGTTTAAACAAGGATGGAGATGTCAGCCTGCATTACCATCCAGACAGACTCTGCACCCAGAGGAGTCAGCGGTGCCGGGAAAATCAGTCATCAAATTTGCAGCCATTCTGCAGAGCTCCAGCATCTGCTCGTGGGATGAGGGACAGCATTTTATGAGCAGGACGCTTTCAATGCTGTGCTGGCTCATATTTCTGATTCACCTCACAGATAAAGAGACGCCTGAAACCTACAACACAAAGGCCCAGGACTTTTCTTTTTTTTCTGGGGAAGTTTAGCTGTAATCAGATGTGGATTATATTTTTATTTCTAAACTGGATGAGATGGGATATCATCTTTGAACAGCAGGGTCTCAAAAGGGCCATTCAATATTTACAGCATACTAATTCGTTACCAGCTACCAAAAAAGGACGATGCTATAAATACACATTAGCCTGTGGTTCACGCTTAGCTCTTGCCTTTGTGTTGGTTTATAATTTTCGATAAGTATTTGCTTTAAAAACCTGTTACATGCACACGAAATGTGTCAACATAAGGATGTCATTCAACAAAATGATTCAATGACAATCAATAAACTACTGTGTTTAAGTCTTTGTGACAACAACTTATGTTTGTATGATTTTTCGTCATGAAATATTTCTAATATTTATTCACTAATTAACTTGCAATGTAATTCATTATAGAAAAAGCTTGGTCTTTCTCCCCTGATTTGACTGTAGGAAAAAACATCTTGGAATTTATGATTCTCTTCAGGTTTGCTGTTGTGGCAGCCATTATTCTGAGGCACACATACATGATTGTTGCTCTGCCATTATCTTTTTGATTGCTGTTGAGATATTTGCCACTCCTCCTGGCTCGGCTGCGGCGGCTGAACATTGACTTTGTTTACAGCTCTTTGCTCATCCATTGTAAGGATTTTTGTTGTTTCTCATTTCAAGTGCCCTTCCCCCATCTACCTTTTGTCTCTGAAAGCCCTGGTTTGTTGTTAGAAGCCTTCAACTGGAGCCTGGCTGGCCTGCCCCCCTCTCTCCTGCCTCAAAGCCGGCTGCAGATGAAAAATTTATGACTGTATGCTTTGAAAACCTCGCATTCCATTTGAAGTACTGCTGTTCCTCTGATGCTGCCCCCACTGATGGCGACTGTGTCTGCAGTCTTTATTTGACTGGCGCTTTTCCTCACAGTGGGAGTGCAAATCAGGGAGAGAGGGGTAGGACGGTGTCCATGGCTTTACAGCACTTTACCATTCTTCACTAATCAGGGGCAGATTTCTCTTGGCTGTGTGCAATAAGACATTGATTAGCTGCTGTTAAAAGCCACAGACTGTGAACTTGCCCCCACACAGTTCACCCACAGTACAGCAATGTGTCTGCATTATCTTCTAGCTCTTTGTCCTATTTTTGGACAATATCATGCTTCAAAATGTTGTTTGTCATTTTATACACGTGATGTGGCAACTTATAGTCTTAGCTGTAAAGGTTTTATTCCCTTGCAGGATCCCCTTTAATAACAGTATATGAATTACATATTATGTATAAATTATTAGTGATTACCCTGCTATGCTACTTGCTCAGTTATTATGTGCTCATTGGGAGTAAACTACCAACATATTCAAGAGCCTCTCTGGTATATACTGGCATTTTACTTGAGTTACATCTATTTCACTCCGTAATAGAATATTTCAAAAGCAAATTATTGCAGAAATGCTTTAATAGTACACATAATGTATAGTTTTCCAGCACTGCCACAGCAGCCTGACGTTTAAAAATGTCAGGATTAGTAATAAAGAGTCCCTCAATTCAATTCCCATTATCTTACATTTAAGTCATTATTTCTTCCCACAGTAACATAATAAAATAGAAAAAAAAGTTTTTTTTTCTACTTCAAGTCTCTTGTGGTAAAAGTTACATTTTATTGTATTTTCCCAAGGAAATGTCATAAACAAACAAAAAAAGCATCAGGTATAAAGGGGATCAACCTAAAGTTTGAGGATTTTTTGTGAATATACACAAATCTTTAAAACATTAGATTTGAAAAACAACATCAGGGGATTTGTTGTTTTCTTTTGACAGTTTCCAGATATTGCACATATTGTTCAAGTTGTTCCTTACTGAGATTGTGTATTTCTTGTGTCTTTATTGAGTGAGGGAAGATTTTTTTATTCACCATGCGATAGGGACAATAACAAACGCTCTGCCAAGGCTGAACATGTGGATGTCTTCTCCTGTCGTCTGTCCTTCCCTAAGATCCACAGTAACCGTCTAAAAAGCTATTCTCACACATTCCTTTGAACAGTTAAGAAACGTGCAAACCAGGAAATAATTAAAACAATCTGTTGAGGATTGGATGAGCAACATCATAGATACACGCTTCTTATGACATTATCATTCACAAGTATTTTCATATTAGCCAAACAAGAGATATATCCTGTTTTGAGAATTACAGTTCATAGAGACAATTTAAAAAAAAAGAAAAAAAAAAGAAGAGATTTTTAAATTGCATGAAACTAGTTAAAACAAAAACTCTCCAGCGGTTATATACCTATAACCATTATATAGAAAATATCATCAATCAAGATTTGACACAAGAGTGTAAAAAAATTCTTGAGTATAAAGACCTTGGCAAAGTCTGCTATCATGCATCAAGTCACGTTGGTTCCTAAGCAACAGGTAATTTCACAGCACACACTGCTGTAGGTATAGCAGCGGCTTTTCATAGCGGGGTCTCAAGCCAATTTAAAGTCGCATCAGAAGGCAACCTTGAGCCGCTCAATGCTTTTCAAAGCTCTGTTCATAGATGGGAGACAATGTCAAACTTGTCATTGGAATAATTATTTCTGGACAATGAGGTAGCATTCGTCTTCAGCAGCAATGTCCCATACAGCTCCACATGAATCAACATTCCCCTGCACAACCTGCGGTTTCCAGGCACAGGCTCTGCTTGCTGAGTTTAAACAGTAGTGATGAAACCAGACAAATCACAAGGTGGCTTCCAAGAGGATGCCATCAGCTTTTAGACTTATCAAAATATTCAGGTAAAAATTTCATCCTCAGGTTCAAATGATTAGGTAGGAACGTGTGATAGCATCACACAGTGAGTGGAGACTATTCAGAGTTAGGTTGATGTGAGAGAATGATGTCAAAATCAGGTAAAGTTAAAAAAATATATTTTTTTTTTGACTGTTGTTAGGCCTTGATAGTCAACTTGGGACACACTGATCGAGGGGATTAAGTATAATCATAATTTTTCAAAATGTGTTTACATTATATAGCATCGGGAACTTGCCGTTCATTTTAGAATTATGTTAAAGTCGAATTTAATTTTTCTTCTTGCTAACACATCCCATGAAGAGACATAAAAATGTTGAAAATCTGTTAAATCTACTACTCTATCAGTTTCTGTGTATGATAAAGCTTATTTCTCTGTGCAATAGACCTACATTTTTCTGTTGTTTTTTTGGAATTATTAAAAACACCATGAATCACACATACACTGCTGTAAATAATCAAAAGCAAACCAAATCTCTGGTTTAAAATTGTCCCCAGTAAATTCTGCTTCTGCCTGTTTCACTAACATTGGCTAAAAACAACAGTGGCCAGCTGTTTCAGGAAATGAGCTATAAAAAAAAAAATCAAATATTATTCATATTCATGACCAATTTTTAAAGATTTACATCTTCAATAGAAGCTAATGGACTTGAGTGCCAGAGGCAGGGTAGAGAAGTTGATAAGGGATGCAGGCTTTTCATGGTATTTGTTCACTAGCCTTATCCCTTCAGTGGTTCCTGCTCATATCAGGGTCATAGTGGGCAGATACAGTATGGTCATCTCTACTGTTTACCTCCCAAAACAGTGACTCTGCACGGCCATATCTGTCAATATCCTAACAGTCAGAACTCACTGATAATCTTAAAAATCTGTTTCCTTTAATGGATTGACCTTAACAAAATGCAAATGTTAAGACACAAAAACAAGGCAATCAATACATACCAAGAAACAGACAGAACTGACCAACGTATAGCCTTTTTTCCATAGCAAATATCACTCATCACTCATGTTTACAAAAACAGAGGTGTAACTAATTACGTTAATGATGGCTCCACTCTATTAATGTGTCACATTTTCCATGAGAGGCTGCTATTGTTAATGTTAAGTTACACTTGCGATTGGGTCTATTGGTTACATTGTTTGAGTAAACGTGACGTTTTGGGCATAAAACTAACACGTAAAGCCTTTAATAACAACATTTATGGGAAATGTTTATGTTGTATGCAGCATATAGTGTTGTTTAAAGTAGTCAATTCATTCACAAAAATGTATTTATTAATATCAAACACTATTTTCCACTTCTCAGTACAGTATGTAGCTTTTAAATTGGGTGCAGTAAAATGCTATCTTGACCGTTACCTCTGACATGATAAATCTCGGCATGTTTTCATTTTGGCTTCGGGGGTTCCACAAAAAAATAAGCTCTGTGCTGCTGCTGATGGACAACAACACACCACTAGCTTAATCTCAGGGGACTCCAGAGTAGTCAATAATTCAGAGAAGGGTGATAAATTTTATAAGGAAGCAGAAAAAAAGTGGACAAAAAAGCAGGGCAAACTGCCAAAGAGTAGATATGAGGGAGTATGGAGGCTACCTCCTGTTTGCCTACTCCTGACCCAGAGCAATAACATGTCAGCACAGGCTTTCAGGGATTCCACCTGTCAATCAACAATATACTCGGTAGAGCGAGAAAGATCAATATGCGTTACAGGAAAAAAAAAAAAAATAAAACGTTTTTTGTGCATAGCAGATCATTTGCCTGATGGAGGGTTAAAACATGAGGGAACAGAAATTTACAATCCTTGTTATTACTGAGAAAAGATAGAGATTTTGATAAGGATTAAAAACATGTTTTTTTTATTATAATTATTACAGTCGGACAAATAACATTTATTGATCACAGGTAAAAACAAGAAGTCTGGTCATTAAATCCTTTTTCCTGTTGCATTTTCTATTTCAGTTTGAAGCTCACGTGTAATGAATGTAATACTCTATAAGGCAGATTATGTTTTCAGTCTCAGTGATCCAGCATTCAGTGGAAACACAGGAGCATGACACACATTTTATCATTCGCTCCAATAATTCATTAAATTACAACCTGATACCAAAGAATAGATGTTGTATCAGTGTCAGAACAAAACAGCATCTCCAAGGCAGACAAGTCTTTTTCTTTCTTTAAAGCAAACAGCCAAAGGCATGTAGTGTCTAAATGTCTTACAGCAACCCCATGCCGCTCTTTTCTCTAGAGGCAGAAATTCCCAGCGGGTATAAGGCAGATCTTTTGTCAGGATCAGGGTGCAATTTGAAAAATAATGACACTCTGCGGAGTTTCCTTAGCTGCTGTGTATATCACGTACTGCGGGATGGCGAGCAATGTGAAATTCAAGGAGAAAATATTTCTATAACCTCTATAAAAAAAAAACATCAACATACAAATATGCAAATTTATTACGAAAAGAAGAAGGAATTCAAGAGGCAATCTGTCACAATAAATTAAGTTTAATATGTCATTTTACTAAATTTATCATTAAATATTATTCTCACTTTAAAGGAGAGCCCGGCTCAACAGATGTGTCCACTAGTTACAATAACAGAACTTCTGAATTGACTTTACCTTTGGGGTCTGTTAAGCTTACAAGCCCTGAAGTGCCACTATCCTTCCAACATATGCGAACCACCCTCCCAGCTACTCACTGTGGCATGCAAATGCAAATGACAATCTGTTGCCATACTAATTAAGGTCTAGGTCATGTGAAAGAGAGCTGTACGACTCCTTGAGCTCAAAGAGGCATTTTTATGATCCATTCACACAGTGAGCATCCTATTGAGGAAGGCAGGGACTGTGATGTTATGGAAAGTGTGTCAGAAATCAGAAGCATTTCAGAACCTCGCAATAAAATGACTGTATCCTGCCCTGCCCATACCAGGTCCACTGGGGATGCCTTACTAGCTTATCTCCAAACCTCTCCGGGAAACATGACTCAGTTTTCCTGGCCGTCATATGAGGAATCAATACCATGATGTCACTGTGACAGCAGGTGGATAACAAAACCGATACCAATAATACATCAGGGAAACTACAATCACAACTGCAGTAACATAACACTGGGCAGACGTTGCAAAAGTGTGTAGGAAACCACTGTAAATTAAGGATAGCAATATTTATTTCTTCTGCACAGAGAATTCAAGAATGAATTTCAGATTGTGCTGCAGAAATAACATCACATTTTGTCCAACTGTGCAACAGATTTCCATAGAGAAGCAGCAAACGCAGTCGCAGGAGGTGACACAGATGTTGCTTTGTTTTGAGAATCACCACTCTCTTTTATCAGCCCGCCCTGACTCTGAGACACATCAGTTCAGATTATATGAAAGACATTTCATTACACGTGTGTCAAGTCTAACACTTAAACTGAGTGATACAGCAAATGTTAGCATTACACTGTATTGTAATTCATAAATTACACACGTTTTTTCTTGTGTCACACCATGTTTACCAAAGCCTTATTTATGGCTGTTACCATTACTTCTTTAGTGTCAGATGAGCACATGTGTCTTTGTTTAGGCAGTGACATATGGAGAACAGCCTTTTGCTAATGGAGTTTTGTATGAGGGATCTTTGCAGGGGACTTACACAGTGTGATGGCACTGAAGTCTCCCCGGGATTTACCGTCAGCCTCAGAGAACACCCAGGTTCCTGGTGGTCTAGCCATTTGTGCTGAACTGACTTTTACAAATCATCATGGTGACCACCTCCCTGTCTTCAAAGCAACCACTGCAATCCATTTACTCAGACAGGAGGGATCAGATTGTTTTTTTTTAGAAAACTGAAATAAAACCTAAAAACACAAATCAATGTGGCATCTACATCCCTTTGTATCATTTACTAGCTATTATATATTGGTCCATCAAAGTATAATAAAGGCATTCATATCGCCACTATAACATTCCTTTTTCTCTTTTGTTTGACTTTTTCAGAAGTAAAACAGCATTTATCTCTGTCCTCAGACAACAACAGTTTAAGTAATATATCATCGACATGTCTTACGAATGCAGGTCAAAAGCCATCCACTGACAAGAAACCAGGTAGAAACTACGACTTATGTTGATGAGAGACTATTTTCCCTATGCTTTTCCCAGTTTTCCCTAAAGGAAAAACAGATCTGATTGATTTTGTGCCTCATGGATGCAACGTGATTCTCAATATTGATCCTCTTAAACTATAACACAGTAATTTCAGCCTCCATAATCATTGCTGCTAGTGGAAATAATGAAAAATAAAAATACCTCAGCTTCTGGATAGATATAATATTAAGATCTAAAATTCATGTGGTGTCTGACTAAGGAACAATAGTCTACTTACTATTATCATGTCCCCAAAACCTTTGAGACTCATGCATGTGCAGTATATGTATACTGTATGTGGAGACCACAAATCCATGAACACTATACTATAATCAGGTCTAGTCCGACATCAAGACAAAATATAGCCTAAAAACTGAGTCATATCAAGATTTATTTGACACGGTTAGCACAAAAATTAAAGATAAAAAAAAATCCCAAAGGTATGACATATTTCAAAACTACTACATTTTTTTGCATTATAGGCTTAATAAGATTATCCCACGTTTCAATCTATTTGCCGGGTCAACTTGAGTTTATGCTATTGATTGTAATTACGACATTAAAAACTATAATTTCAGATTAGAAACACTAAATATGTAAAACTAGCAATAGGCCAGTGTTCCACCTGTGTGGCCGATATATCACACAATACAGTCACCAATATAAAGTCCCTGCAGCCAACATGTACCCTTCAAAATACCCAAACATCACTGTCGGTTGTACATGGAAAGATATTTCCCAAAGCTGTTGATAACCGAGACGAGCTCTTGATTCAGCCTCATTCCAGCAGAGACGTGTGAAAGTCAAGCATCTCTGAACACACAGTGAGACACGTCTGCAGCTTCAGACTATGAATACATTATTCATCAGAAAAATCTAACGCTTTGCAGACCGGGAGGCATCTTCTCTCATGAAAAACTGGTCAAACTCAGGCCCTGTGGCACAAATGATACTCTGCTGAGAGGTATGCTAAAGAAGCAGACATTAGATTTATAAACCCCATGGAAGAGTCACTTAAGATATTATTCTAGCAATGGAAAATACAAAAAAAAATTCAATATATGGATTGTTTTTTTAATATATAAAAATACATTAATTTAATATGTCTGGGTTTTAACACAGTAAAAAAAGGTTGGATGATTTCCAATTTATATTGAACACATGAAGTCAGGCAGACAGATGATCTATTAATTTGTTCAGAACAAAAAAAAAAAAAAAAAAAAAAACACACTATACATCCTAAAAAGAAACATAACACACACATCTACACACATAAAATAAATAATCCTATATGGTCAGAGAATTAATGAAAAATAAATAAATTAATAATATAAATAAATAAAACAAAAACGCTAATCAGTATTTTTCTGCCCTCAATCTGTGCTTCAGGGACAATTTGGCAAATGTCTCATTTTGATAGCAATTATGTTTGGCATGTTGTGAATTTTTCATTCCATAATTAAAAACTCTTAGATGTGAGAAATGCAAATCCCATTAGGCTCAGACAGGACATGTTGCTTTAACCGGGAAATCCATATTCATGGCACGTTTTCTGGGATGAATTCTGCGAGCAGATCGTTCAGCGCAAAGTGATGACAGTGCCTTTCATTTTTCTTTTTCCTGTATGAGACATTTGTTGTGTTTCCCTGAACACTGAACACTAATGCCAGGGTTCACTGTACGCCTAAAACCGCCAGTGGGTAAAATATACCTCCTATAAGAATGAACTGATATTCAAGGTACAAGGTTCATTTTTTATCATTTTCTAACTTAAGGTTGTAAAAGGAAATCCTAGTTAACAATAAAATAACACAACAATAAACTTTATTCATATAGCACTTCCCTTAATGCATGCAAAATATAAAGAGGGACAAAGATGTGGTAGTTATATTCTAAAAATAGCCTCAATTTAAATGCAGCATAGATGTTATTTTAAAAGAAAAAAACAACTGACTATTTCAGTGGTTTTATAGACCTACATATTATTTACATTAATGTTGAATAGGATTCTAAAGGTGCTATTCCCGCTGTTTTGTTTTGGACTCGTGTGCATCCAAACAATCACGCAAACAAAAGTTTAAAAGTTCAAATGAAAACCTTTATTGAAGAGAAACAATTCTAATCAATACTAAAATTCTAAATAGATTTTTATCTGACAAAAATGTATAATTATCACTTTGCGCTCAAAAACTACCCTCCACAAAAAAAACACACCTATTTTTAAGCAAAACACACCAGCGTCACAGCTTACTAGCAACCAGACGGCTAAAATAAACATCCTAAAAAATTACAAAATATGAAAACCCAACATTTTAAAGGGTGAAAATATGACATATATAGGGGTAAGGTTTAGAAAATGACACCTATAGGTATAAAGGGGACATTTTTTTTAATATCCATTATCTTGACAATTTATGGCTGGAAGTGAATGTCCATGATTGACTGATAACAAAGTTACACTATTGGTCGGCCGGCCGAGTGTTGGAGTTTTCCCAGTGGTTATTGCTCTTTCAAAATCATTCGGGGCAAAAAGCTTAACAGCTTTAAACAACTACTTTTAATGCAAAGTAGTTGTTTACAGTTGTTCCACAACCTTTTTCAACCAAATCCTCAAAGTTACATACAATCAAAAAAAAAACAAAAAAAAACCCCCCAAAAAAACAGTCACAAGTAAATTTTACCTGTTGGCGGTTCTGCTGTTGACGGTAAGCTTTAAGAACAAAGTGTTGTTAATTGGTCTTTTCCTTAGACTTGAGTAATGAATTATTATTCTTAAACAGCAATGTTAAAAAAAAATAAAAAAAGGCAAAGCATGCTCCTGATTCTAGGAAAAAAGAAAAGAGGTCATGAAGATACATCAATACGATTGAACTTCTCTTCTCTACAGTGTTTATAGGTCATAAGATATGAATGCGGCATCCGAAAATTCAACAAGAAGCCAATAATCCATTGCACACATGACCGGTATCAGCACATCACCAAAGCCTTTGAATTAATGCTCACACAGACCACCTAAACAGCAAACACACACAGAATGACAAAATAGAGCAAATAGAGGCCATGGCAAGGACATCATCTATCTCAATGACATGTGTTACACACACACACACACATGTGTATCTTATATTTATATTTATATATATATTATATATACTCACACACACACATCATAATTCAAAGAGCAATATATACCCGATATCAGTTACAGAGAGCATCATTCCTCTGTTGGCTTTACAGACTTTTTTTTATCTCACTGGATCAGCTCCCTTCAGAACAACATATAGTACATACACTGAATTACCAATTTATTAGGTACACTAATGCACTCTAACACAGTCTAATACATTAGCTCTGCAATAAATCCGATCCATGTGATGTTTTTATTTTTGGTAACACTGTGTCAGAGAAGTATTGTTTCAGTGATAATATGTTTGTATTGTATTATATCAAAAGGAGACATTTTGCCAAACAACCACTTACAACCTTGGAGTGTACATTAGCTTGTACTGGCGCAGCTAATAAACGGGCAAGTCAGTGTAAGCGCATATCTACTGTATGGTGCTTTTAAAGTATTTCTTCAGTAAAACAACAAGTTTGACTATCACGTAAGATAAACAGAGATCATCAAGATCAAATCAAATCCTTAAGTGGCACGTTTGTCCAGGTGTTCTCCCAACGGTTATGTAAAGAGGATTATTACGCAGCAGCTCAGACACAGCCCTGGGGCCCCACCATGAATTCAAGGCGCTTGTCAGGCAGTCGCAGCAGGAACGTGACAGACTGAGGGCTGCACAGCGGCGCGTCTGCGGCAGAGCGATCATGACCACTTTAATAACTATCAGGAAGATTTGTGATTGTCAGAGGCTCCTTCTACATAGCATCCCATTCTCAGCACTCACTGGGAACTGGGAAATAAATCTTTCACCACAATAACAGTGATATATCAAAAAAGAAACGACCTGTGTGACTGAAATTGATTTTTTTTTTTCCTAGAAGCCATTTTGGTCTAATCAACCCTGGAATTCAAAATGCAATATGGAGGTACATCCACAACAAAACTAGATTATTAATATCCATTATAGAACCTGTAAATTGCTGAGTATCAGCTTCTCAGAGAACAATGTATTAAATCTCATATATCAGGTCTGTTAAATTTGACCTGAAATAACAATTCATTTTTTCTGATATAATCAGTATCCTGAGTGTTGGTCTTGACACATGTACTTATTTTGTCAAAACCGACTAAAGATAGAAATTAAAGTTTAATCTATCTTGTGATCGTGCCAACTGCAGTTGGTGTTTTCCAGAGGCATGAATTTTTGGTTTGATTACTACCCACGTTATCTTGTTGAACAGGTTAGTGAAAGTTCGAATCATGACTCACAGGCAAGCGTATAAGTGCCAAGGTTACAGCATGGCCTGCCGCTGAGACTTTCTAGAGTCTGTGTGCTTGATGAAAAAGGGGAAAATCCTGTCTTGTAGCGATGTTCATTCGCTATATGGGCTATGGCGTCCTCCAGTCAGCAGAACACCATAGAAGTCAACAGTGCGTCTCCTAGCAATCCTGACCTTCAGTCAGCCAACCGCTGTCATGGGAACGCTCGGCCGAAGGCCTGAAGCTTAGACACTGTTACTGTTACAAATATGTTCAAAAACTGCTTTATTAGAGTAGAAAAATGACGCAATTTTTTTTTTATTTCCCTACACAAAAAGTGAGAGGAGGTAAAATATTTCTACCTTAAACAACAAGCAGAATTGGGAATTTTGTGTGTAATTTTACAGTTAACTGTGTAAATCAATCAACTCTCTGAGTCGTATGTGAACAGTACTTATGGACTCATTATGTTTAGCTGCACTATGTGCCGAAGAATAAAACATTAACCTAGCATTATAATGTAAATTCAAGCCGTTGTAAGACCTCTGGGTACAGACAAGGAGGGGGTTTTTTTGAATGTGATTATACTGACTGAATTTTTCTGAAATTTACAATTGGTCAACCCATTTCAGCTTCATTACAGCTGTCAACAGAGATAAGCAGTTCTTTCATGTCCGCTCAAATGTACATGTTTTTCCACCTTGAACACACACAGATCCAATTATGTTCTAATTGAGTGTTACAAGGCTCATTGAATATGACAGAGGCAAGGCAGCAGACTGAGCGGGAGAAAAATATCCCCAGTAATTAGCCGCCTGCACCCAGGAGGCATGATTTAATACTGAGGCGATATTTCTCAATATTACTCAATCTGAACTGACTTTGCCAAGTATCAAATTTTAATATTTTTGGAGCACAAAATTAATAATAAAATAATAACCAATTCAGAGATTTCCAGGCAGATGCAGTTGGGTTTGTTTTACTAATTTAGGCATCTTAAATGAGAAGCAGGCTAGATCAGAAAAACTATGAAAATCTCCGGAGTATTGCATAATGTTCAAAGCATAAACTCAGATTCTGTCAATGAGAATCTAATCTATCCATATGACAGGTAGAGATCTCAGTCTTGTGTTCTTGCCTCTGTAAGGACAGCTATGACAGCAGATTGCTAACTCAGGTTCTTGTTTTCCAGAGGAAAAAGTCAGCTAGTTAATTATTATGATAACAAGCTTTTCCTCGTGACATGATTGTTCTGCTCCCTCAAGATTAATGTGACCGCAATCAGAGGAGGATGCGCTCAGCTGTTTTTTATGGAAAGGTCATAAGTTTTATTTTGCCCGGTGAGTGGAGGAACAAGTCTGGACTCTTTGGGATGCACAAAGAAGCTCGCACTTGAGACTTCCACTTCAGTGTCAGTGGCAGGAAGATAGCCGAGAGAAGAAAAACAAACTTGAATTCATTATACAATCACCAGTAATTTGGGTCCTGAAGTGCTGAAATCCACCTCAGAGCCACCATGCATATAAAGTGACTGATTTTCTGCATAGAGGGACACTGTGAAAAATCAACCATCCTCAGTGCATTAAAAAAAATAAATAACATCAAGGCCATAACACACCTGTTCTCATACAAATCTGCCTGACCAGCAAACAGGTTCAATAGAGTCGATGACCAGCTTTGGCATCAGCCTCCTCATCTGAACCTCTCAAGAGCAGTACCTCAGATTTAATCAACAGTTAGCGCCGTGACACGCTGAAAATTATACCGTGCACTGAGTAGATACGAATCTGATTTTTGTGACGGTGCAAACTTTGCCCATGCTGGTCTGCACAACAGCACCCCCGGATCCAAAAACTAGTCTGAACAATGGTTCCATCGCCATGTTGCACAATGAGTAATCTTCACACGGTGGGAGTAGCCCTCCATTGTGTCAAAGCTGCTGTAAAATAGGATATATGCGTCAGAATACACAGTGACTGTTGCTGAGGTTGACGCAACTACGACAGGGCAAAAAAACCCAAAACTCCTCTTTGACCTGAAATGACAACATAGCAAAATATCCAAAAGGCTGTCATAAAGGTAACTGAACCCATACACAAACTTACACATGACAGAGGCTTTAGTATTCTTTCCTTGTGGTTTAATTTATCAATACCTACTACAGGAGGTCAGCTTTCTGCAGCCTTGACCTGAACTTGGCCACGCAGTTCACTTCTCTATGTTTCACAACAACTTTTCCTAAGTTTGCATGTGGCAGCACTTTATATGATGTTCTCACCACAACAAGATAGAGGCAGTTCAAAGTCCCACCAAGACACTAGGCCCACACGAGGCGTCCATAAAGCTCTGGAGATTGCTGTTTTGTTTTTGTTGGGGTTTTTTTTTTTATGTAATTATTGAACTTCTCTGAAGGTGGTTGGAAGGTGGAGAGCGATCAAAACCCGGTCGTTTGAAATCCTCCAGACCGTGAGACGAGACAGCTCAGGATCAACGCAAGGTAAGATCCTAACCAAACCGGATCGTCGGTGTGTTATGTGGGACAGGCCGAACTGGGGGGGGGCGGGGGGGGGGCGTTGAGGGTCCAGGCAAAATTAAGTCAATTTCTTTTTTTTAAAACTTCTAATTTCAGCGCCTGACAGAGTCAACTCCGGGTGCCGGTGTTCCTGCTCTGACATTAATCAAGCCTCCACGCCTACCTGGCGCTGCAGCACACCTGCTGACGGTCGGTGAGTAAACCCGGGATCCCCGGGTTTATAAAAGGAATCAGCCATTGTGGGCGACATGAAATACACCGACAGTGAAACCGGATCCTGTCGCGGAGCTTAAAGCTTAAATGAGAAATGTTCTTAGAAATAGGCGCATGTGGAGTCCAATAACGTAAACGCGCACGTACGCACGCGCGCGCGCAAACACGCGCACGCACGCGCACGCACGCACGCACAAAAGGTCCATCTGACCCCTCGTGGGCCCAAGTGACTAAGTTACCTGTTGTGGCGCTGAAGCAGAAGCTCTTTGTTGTCAGAGGCCCCAGCTCAACTTCAAAGACGTGAAATCTGTCGATGATGTCGGTGTGAAACCGAACCCGACCCCGACCCCGAACCCGATCCCGATCCCGATCCGGACCCGCCCCGCCCGCCTCGCCGCTCTTTACTGCGTTAAACGGGGCAAGATGAACGCGAGGCTGCGTTTACTTGGGACATCTAGACCATTAACGCTCCCCTGCTTAACACAGGCAGTTAATTGTAGGGTCCCTCTAATGGCCACAGACACACTTGGGCTACTCAGAGGAAAGTTAGTATAAAAAAATAAATTAAAATAAATAAGCAATGGTCATAGCGGTTTGAGCCAAATCAAGGATGAGCCGAGAAGTTTCAGAGGAGGAGTCACATTTTTCCTCTTTTATATTCATGTTTTCTTTTTGATGGATGGAATTAACATCTTTTTTTTTAAGCATTGGAGGTATTTGCCAACTGAGTCTCTTTTCACGTGTAATTAGTCTGTGGATGCTTGTCGATATTGATGATGTTGCCCTTTTATTAAAAATGGATTAGCAAATCAGAAATTTAATTATGTTTGTTTTTATAAGGCTCATGCTTAATAATTTTTTTTTTTTCCTACCAAAGGCCTTTTTTGAGCCGACTTCCTAAACCTGATACAAGCGAGATGTCTGGCTCAATCAAAGTGCCTCTCTGTGATGTAATTATAACTGTTCAAAGCATTCTTTGTTCAGTGACCCCTTTATTTGCTGGGCTGCTTTTTCTTCAGGGGCATATTTGATTTGGTGGCTTACTCTGCTTGAGAAACCATGTTTTCTCAGGGGTGCTAGGAGGGAAAATTTGTTGCGTTTTATAAAGTTGTGTGACTGTAATCCCAGCATAATGAGCGCATGCTGACTTGGAGGCAGTGTTGCAAAACTGACTTAGTCTCAGCTGGCTGCATCTGAATGCAGGAATACATGCAGACAGGTCGCACAAGATGTATACAATCTTTTGTGTATATTGTGGCAAACATAAAAATGTGAATGCATTTGCTTTAGCTTAATTCAACTTGTTGCAGAAAGAAAAATATTTGGCCCTAGGATGTTGCCATGACCCTTGACCTCTGTGTGTCTTTGCAGCACTCACATGCTTGTGCTTTTCTTACGTTGGAGGCGCTGCGTGATCGTTTTGTCTCTCATTATACTGTTGTTGCAGTCGCTAATTGAATTGAGTTTCAAAGAAAAAACCTGCCGCAACATTTTTTTTCTGTCCCGTAAGACATGAATGATATTTCTCTTTTTTTTTTGATGAGAAGTAAGAGGCAACAGCAGAGACCGTGAAGAGGGTCAGCAGGATACAATAAGAAGGAGGGGGAAAAAAATTAAAATGTGATGTCGGGGAAATGAGCCTCAAAATCTGCTGTGACAACTGTTTTGTTAAACTCCTGTGTGCCGCTGGACTCCACGAAGATTTAATATGCTACAGAGATTGTCATGACTCAGTAGTTCGGCCGTGACTGAGGACAAGATCCAACCTAGTGACTGTGAGATGTGCCAGGTCACATTATCATATTAAACAAAAACATTAACAAGCTCATATCATTTTCTTTTGTTTTGCAGCTAACAATCATTGTGACTATTGATCAATCTGTAATTTGTCTATGAATGAATCAATTAGTCAGTCTAAAAAATGGCAATAAATTGTAAAAAAAGGCCTCTCTAGTTTCTCAGAGCCCAAAGTGTCTTCAGATGTCTTGTTCCGTCTGAATGATGTAAAATAGAGAAAAACATAAAATCTTAACACTTGAGAAGTTAAAAACAGCAAAGTTAACTTAAATTATTGACAAAATTCGCAAAACTGTGAGTTATTAACTATTCGTCACTCAACCAATCAATTAATCACCTAATCGTATTGGCAAAAATGTTGGTTGACAGGAAGATTGCAGCAATTTAAGTGGTTTGTAAAAGAAATGTGTTTATCCAACACCGAAAAAAAAAGATTTTACTTTGGTGCTTTTTTGTTTTGATTGAGACAGTTGTGGTGAATTTGAAAATGTACAGTGGTAATCTGCTACTCTCCATTGTAAGGCCATACAATGAAGAGAAGTCCATGTTTATTGTTGAATGTCATCTGCGAATCATGAGCTGATAATAGACACTATTTGCATGACAAAAAGCTGGAGAAGCTTGGATTAAATTCCTCCCTTCTGGGCATTGTGATTCTACATATTGTTAAATCCATTTTATTCTCACATACCATGTATTCCACTGAAAACACAATACATTAAAGTTGTAAGATTTTAATCAGGAGTTTACACAATAATGATTTAGAAACCTCTCATCAAACACAGATAAACTGTATTTTTATCAGAATTTCCTTTAAGCAAAATAACTTCACACTAACATTGTAGGCTAAAGATGTATGCGCCTGGTTTAGAAAGCTATTTCCATATGAACATGCCCTTGGAAACATTTATCTTGATTTATCTGCTGAAGACAAAGTACCGGGCTTGAATGAACCCGTCCTATATCCTTATCAAACTCAAGGCGCGGAGGTATGAGGTGAGCCGTCGTCCCACTGAAAACTTGTATTGTCTTCCATCCCACTACGTTTGGTTCCATGTTGTTGCACAGGTGATTTACCTGTTGTACTTTTTGGCAAGCTTTAATAAATGTAACTGAACCGTGACAGAAGGAAACACTGCGAGAATTTCCCTGTTATCGATGTGGAACTCCGCTCTGATAGGAAAGGCTCGACGCTCCCAGCTACCCACACAGTCCTAGCTGGAGTTTTATAACTCTGCACACCTGACCCCTTCAATCACCAGCCACAGGTCCAATAACACAACTCCAAAAGTAGATGTAATCCCAGTGAGCTGCAGGTGGCCTTGCAGATTGGCTGCCCAGATCTCCACATTTTTCCCTCCTTTCACACACTGCCCCCCCCCTTCACTCTCTTCCCCAGGCTCCCAGTGTGGTGGTAACCCTCAGCTGAAATAGGGCCTTTGCAGGGTGGAGGCAACACGCTGCAGCCAGGACCTGTCACATTACTCTCAACTCCACAGTGGGACCAGGGCACCTGAGCACAGGCTGTGAGAGTGTTAGTGAGAGCAGACCAAACGCACAGAAACAAGGACAACTCTGCAGCAAGGTCCAACTTTGGACTTCGGACAGACTTTTTCCTCTTGAGTCAAGGGGGGTCCCAGTTGTGCGTTGGTAGAGATTGTGGCTAAAAGTACTTCCGCTCACAGACTTTGGATCTGTTTGAAAAAGAGAGAGCACAATGGATAAGGATGCTCTGCTGGACTATGAGTACCCAGACCTGGACCCTGTGCCATCCAAAATTGAGGCAGAGTAAGTACATACTTACATTTCTAAGGATTCAAGTTTCGTTCTTTTAGGCCCAAATGCCTAAAAGAGTGTTTATGTTTAGTTTTTTAGGCTTCTGTTGTCTGTCTTAAGAGACATTGCTGTGAGAAAAATAGGATGAATCTGTCTGTTTTTTAACATGCATTAGTAGTTATTCCAGCTTTTGTAAGTCTGAACAGTTTTGTGTTGAGATTTAGATTTCATTGAGACATCAGGTGACGCTTGGCAGACTTCACCAGAGCCAGTGTCAGGGTGTGATCTTGTTTCTGTTCATATTGTTTGTAATATTATAGTAGAGGCTGTATCTTTGTCAGTGCTGTTATAGAAACTGGTAGGTAATGTTCACAGCACTCACTAGAAAAAAGTATGAAGAAAACCTAAGTGCACTCAACCCAAAATAACTCATTGTTCAAACATTTTACTGTACTTTAACACAAAAAAGGAAGATGTAGCATATGGTATCATTCATCTTTGGTCATAAGATCCAAAACTCATACTGACAATCATTCTTTATCCCTGACCATATCCCACAATGCAACGGGGCGCATGCAATATTTCAGCTTAGTTGTTTTGGGATATTTGATTTCATCTAAAAAGCTTTTGCTTCTTAAAAAAAAATCCACCATGTTTCCATTGGTACAGAATGTTTAATAGTAAAAACATTGATGTTTTGTAATGGCCTGGGATGAACATTATGAAAGAAATGCACGTATCATTTATCACCAGCCGCCATGTTTACCTAACGAACCGTCTGGATGTCGTGTAAATTAGCAGATTGTGGTGATTGCCGGTCTGAAAGGTTTTGTGGGGCCACCACTGTGGCTCACTACCGTCTAAGATAGCGTAGATGACATTGCTTTCGTAAACACTCAAATCTCCTGTTGTTCTCTGGAAATGTGAATTTTTAATGTTGCCTTTAATTTATGAATGGTCTGGTCTGGTGCCAGAGAAGTTAAAAATACATATTGTGTGGACAGGGAAAAGATTATTCGTGAAAAATGTCAAAACATCCATTCTGGAAACTGCCATCTCCATACTCACAGGCAATATATGAGGTATTTCTAAAGTCTCTCCATTTTTTTATATTTGAGGCCTTCTCTGAATGTCAGAGCTGGAATTACTACCCCATGACCAGGCATTCCTGCTCTTCTAGTGTACAGGAACGTGAACATAGCTGTTTGTCGTTTTCCAGTGTCACACTGATACCAATCCGTTTAAATGCAAATCTCTGCTGTGGGATTTCGCAAAGTTTCCAGCCACAAATAGTCCTGACAGTAATGTGTGAAAGGTTTAGTAAGCTATACATTAGGTCAACTCAGGGTCTCAAGGCCTTGAGTTTTAAGCCTCGCATTGATTGTTTGACTAATGTGTAAATGTTTTGTTCCTTTTTTTTCAGAATAATCCCTCCATGTGACCCAACAGCTGATGACAGACTCTACCATATATGCATTACAGCAATATCTGTAAGTCCCCTTTCCTGTTGGATTAATGCAACACAACATTACACTTTCCTGTCATTCACTTTCATTCCTTCATTGTGTTTATGATATCACACCTTGCTGTCACATATAAAGCATGTGTAACAATGTGCTGCATTGAGATAACGTGGTTTTCTTTTCCTTGATAACATTAAGGCGGGTTTACCCGTCAAAGTGAGCCCTACCTAATTATCTTCCCCGAGGAAATTACTGTATGTTTTCACTTCTATTCATTTGTCTGATAGGAGATTATTTTCAAAAAGTTGTAAAAGGGTTTTAATGAAATTTGGTGGAACAGGTCCAGGGAACAAATGCTTTTGGACAAATGGTTTTTGATGCAGATCCATATCCAGGTGTAGTTCCAGGGCCTGGGAAGGACCAACATCATAAATCTAGCATTTGAATATTTTTGCTTCTAATTAAAAACTGCACTTACTTGAATACGAATTGAACAGTGACTTGGCTCATAATGGCCTATCAGTATGTCTTTTCGATAGAGATTCTGACCCCCAAATGCAGCATGAGGAATTATTACACATCAAATTGAGACAGTGTCGCATTCTTGTTGGAGTCATTTGCTCTCTAATATCTAGAATACAAATCCAAACTGAATGTATAATAATTAAGAACAGGAGATTTATCAATATGACTTTGTAGCCAAATTGGTAAATCTAAGTCTAATAATTGAACATAATATTTGTGTCTGGATGTCTCTGCGAATGTCTACATAACAAGGTTACTTGGTATTCACTTTTTCCCCTTTTGATCTCCGTTTAAAGATGGTCTTAGAAGATGGTCCTCACTGGCCCAATTTAGACTAAGGCATTCTTCCCAGCCTTGTGTTTCCCCAAATGTGTCACAGGTCATGACAGGTCATTGAACTCTCACTGGTCAGCGATCCTGAGTGATGACACTTCATTCAGACCACATCCACAGGGTGCACTAATGAGAGGTTTGGCCTTTCCTGGCATTAACTCCCCTCATTTTTAGTCAGAAGCAGGGTGATACCTGAACCCTCAGGAGTCCATAGCTGCATACAGCTGTGCAGGTCATGCTAACTGATGTATTTCCCTCCTCTAGCTTGTTGTCATGCTGATCCTAGCAGTCTTAACCAGACGCACGAAAGTGGGCAGCAGACAGAAAGGACTCCCAGGTTTACTCAGGTGAGTCTCAGTTTTAAGTAAGAAACACCATGAATCAGTGCGAAAATGAAAAGGCTGCCTAATCCTAGAGGAACACATTGGTAACCTTGCATTTAGATTCCACTGCTATTGATTGTTTTCCAAAGAATTATAGGTTGATTTCCAGTCCTCCAGGAAGCTATTGACTTCCATTTATTTCAGTAGTGTTTAAAGATCAAGACTCAAATTGAGATTGGAAAATCTGTCACAGTGAACATTTGCCATTAGCATTTAAAGCAGGACCTACTCACAAATTCATTGTAATGCCAAAATTGTTATCAGCACTAATTTCCTTATTTGACTGGCTAATGTACCCATGAGTAATATTCCCTCTGCTCCAAATGGAATTGCTCAATTGCCAGCAGATAAAACTGGTCATACTGGGTAACTTCTAGGTTTGAGTATGCTGAACTGTGTGTTTCTGGGGCTGAGTGCCAATGAAAAAGCGCTTTCATGCTCAGTGAACCAACTCTGGCCTAATTGAGATAGAAAACTGTGACAGATTTTCCTAATTAAAGAAAGTTGCAAGCCTCAAAGTCTATTTTTTTATACCATGCTGACATGAATGGAAGCCAGGGGCAGCCAGAAAGATAGAAAATCACACCGGATAAGTAATCGGTTTTCTGGGCTAAAAAATAAAATAATGTTTTTTTTTTTAAAAAGATTATATTGTACTCTGAAGTTTGATCATTTCTAGTCAATAACCATTTCTTTCAAATGTGAGGCTTGTAACATGCGGGTTCTAAATACCTGCTCCTTGATTTCACAGTCCAGTCAACTTCCTGGACCATACACAGCACAAGGGCCTGGCAGTAGCTGTGTTTGGAGTGCTCTTGTGCAAACTATGGGGCCTGGTCATATCGCCAAACCCCCTCCCCTTCACAGAAGGCTCCGAGAACAAACGTGAGGATGTCATCTAGGTTCTGATCTAGCATCAGTCTATGTGTATTGGCCTTTTTTCACGGATTGTAAATCTTCTATTGCTGCTAATCCCAATAATTTTCCATTACGTTCTGTTTTGGCTTTTATCTTAGTTATTAACATGTCCCTCTTTTGAGTAAGTGGACAAGAGAAAGGTTCTGTAAGGCTATTAGACAGTGTTGAACAGAAATGTATGTATCTCCATAATTTTTTATTTTTGTTAACTATCTATGTTGTGTAATTGGATTATTTTGTTTGTGTGTGTGTTATTTTAGACTCAGGAATTTGATGGTAAGCTCCACAAGAAGCATTTTTTTCTGAAATGAAATTACATAAGAATTGACTGCAAGGAGTCTGCCCCCTGCTACTTTACACAATCCCCAAACAGTACAAGCTTCAGTAGAGGAGAAAATATAGTAGTTGTTAAGCACTGTCACGCATAGTTTCCACATTTTCCCCAAAACTGTGCGGAAGTGAAGCAGAATTAGTTTTCAAAGTTATATTCTTGTGCCATATGGTTCAGTAAATCACCAAACAGTGTTTATTCCTTCTGATGTCTTCACACACTTGTTGTATTTGCAGAGAACTGGGTGATCCTGGGAGTCTTCTACTACCCCGCACTATACTACCCTCTCCTGGCATGTGGCACTTTACATAATAAAGTTGGCTATGTACTTGGCAGCCTCTTGTCGTGGACACACTTTGGTGTTCTTGTCTGGCAGAAAATTGACTGTCCCAAAACTGCTCTGGTAAGAAAAGAAGACTTTTAATACAACAAGTTCCAATTTCATTTATAACTAACAGTTTGAGACAGCAATAGGCTGGTGAAGAATATAGTGTATAAGGATTTTTAATTGTCAATTTCTTTTGATGTGTTTCCCTTGTCTGAGTTTTAAGGATCATTTCAAAAGAAAAGGCGGATTTGTTTTGGTCAGGAAACCCACTGCCAGACAAAGCTGGTCTGTTCTGTATGTAAGAGATGCAATTTGAAAGGATGAATATCAGGCCTTTCAGCTGGATTGATGGACACATGGTTAGGGATTTAAACCTTTCTCAATCCCAGATTTTGTGCCACATCCCTGTTGATTGGGTTTTCTGTGTGGTGAATGGCTATGAGTCACAACCATTAGTTCCACTGTCTGTTGGTCTTAATCAAGAAGCTTTTTCACAGTTAATCAGTTTAGTGTGTGTCAGTAAAAGAGTGGAATCCAGGCTTTGTTGTACATTGTGTCATGGTTGCCTTTTTTATTTTTTTTTTTATGGTGATGCCTGTCTGTCAGGAGCCTGCAGATGAAAATTAGCCCTAGGATAATTTTGGTACAGTGCCTCTAATGGTAACATTTATGTTTAATATTGTACATGGTTCCTTAAAAATAAGATAAATTAGATTAAATTCCTTCTACCATCAGCTGGTGCACATCAAGTACACCACACTGCAGGAAGCATTTCAGCTGAAATGAAAGATTCTAATCTCATGAAGACAACAGAATAGATATTTCTGATTATTAAATTTATAATAGTAGGGCTTTCTAAACATGGCGAAAAAGTAAGATCACATTATAAATCCTAGTATTCAGTATATAACAAGCACAAAGATTTTTTACCATGCCCTAAATTTGAATAATTTGGGCAGTAGAGATCTCAGATTCTTGTGTTATAGTAAGGATCCCACTTGGCTAATATATGTTCTCCCACCAAAATTCACAAAGGCATCTGTGTCCACTTTTTTTGTCAACACAATTTAGTTTTAAGATGTATTGCAAGTGTGTTTCTATAAAACTCCCAAAACAAATTGCTAGGTGATTAAACGTTTTCTTTTATTCCTTTGCAGATACACAAACACTACTCCCTTTTCTCCAACTTGCCCCAGATAGCTTGCTTGGCATTCCTTAGTTTCCAGTATCCCCTTCTTCTGTTCAAGGGCTTAAAGGGCACTGAAAAGAACAATGCTGCAGAGGTAAGTTTTGATCAGCAGTTTTGAAAGCAGTTCCTGCATCTTTGCTTCAGGATGATTGCAAAGCTCTTATGGCACTAAATGTTTGACCCGATTACATAACAAACTGGGTAAAAGTATCTGTTGATTTTTAGTCTACGTTCATGTAAAGCTGAACAATTAAAAAAAGAGGAAAATCTCACTAAAATGCACATTTCCTCTTAATCTGTGCACGTGAGGAACCTTTATAAGCTTCCTGCTAATCAAGGGGCTTATCATGCTCATACAGTCCAGGCTGAGGGAAAATGTGAAGTCCAACGCAGTACGCCAGTGGCCTAATCATTTAAGTAGATTTGACGTAATTGGTTTATGTTATGTTCTTGATCAGATTATGAAAAGGTTGCCTTGTTTTTTCACTGAGGAGACACAATGCTGTGTTTATTTGATGCTAATCTCAGCATGGATGTGACAAAGCTGGGGTGAAGCTATTGCCCAGAGTTTGACTCACTCTACCCTGCGTATCATAAGGAGGCTTAGTTTGTGAGCAATGCTTTTTCCACGTGTTGCTAATTACAAAATAAAGTCTAAATTTAAACAGTATCTATTACGACATATTTCCAATGGATTTCAGGAATATGGAGGCCTGACTGAAACATTAGTTACCCCAAAAAAATCACATCAATGACTTCAGCTTTGCCATACTACCCCAGCTATTCACTGTCTACTATTATCATTGGTTCCTGACATGGTTGCTGTTCTTTAAGGATCTAAGCAGCAGCTACTATAAAGACTATGTGAAGAAAATGCTCAAGAGGAAGAAGCCCTCCAAAATCAGGTGAGGATTCAAGCCTTTTATCAATTACACACTAGATATTTTTTTTATTAGGTTACTTTTAGTGCAGTTCAGAGTTTAAACAGCTGATGGTGGACCTCTCTTCCCGGAATAGCAAACTTGGATTTAGCTAGCTTGTCTTGATGGATGTTGTCCTTATTTTCTTTTAGGGAACCATGTGGTTGGCATTTTAAGCCTTAGTACAGAGACAGTAGAAAGATGTCAGGAAATGAGGGTGAGAGAAAGATACAATAGAGGACTCTCACCTTTTGGCTTTTTGTTCCACATGAGGATGGAGAACTTTTATCGGAAGTCAATGACATGTAAAGAATATCCACCACAATGAAAATATCAGTCACATGGTGGTAGGAAGACTAGGGAACAGATTGCTGTTCCTCTTCCTGTTAAAGTGTCCCGGACCCTTAATCCTGATTAAAGAGAATCCACTCACAATTTTTCTATGACGATCAACAGCTGGAGTATTTGTTGCAATCAAATCCGCTGGTTAAATGATAATAAATATTTCCTTGTACCGTTAATGCAAATGACTAACGTGTTGCACAGATTTTGTTATCGTGGTGAATGAGCACCAGGAAAGGATTCATTTCCTCTATCTTTTGCAGTGCATCCTTAACTCTGCCTACATAGAAAGACTTTTTCTTTGATTTGCTGTATGCAAAGATGAAGGCTGAAACGGCTCCTTCATTTACAAATGTTTCCTAATATCATTTATTCATTGAAGTGTGATGTAAAATGCAGCATTTATATTTGAAATTCTATTTACCTTTCACCTCAGCACATCGAGCACAGAGACGCCCAAGCTCCCTCAAAGAATAATTGATGCTGTGAAGTCATATATTTATACACCAGAGGAAGGTAAATATGTGATCTTGGTCTCTTTTTATGTCTGGTTATGCCCTAATGTGTTATCTCCTGTTATAAAAGCTTTCTAACACTTTATTTTTTCTTTTTTAAAACAGCTTTCCGTTTTCCACTGAAGTTGGCTATATCTGGTGTAGTGTCTTTCATAACACTATATCAGGTAACGACCACATCTACTGCTAGACTTCATAATCCCTGGCTATTATGTTAACTGTGGATAGCAAATATAACATTGTGCACAAGGTCAAAGTGATTATCACATGTTGACTAGACCCAGGTCTTACCCTAACCTTGACCTTGGCCCAACCAGAGTCCAGACTCTGAATATCATCAGATTATATTTATTTAAGAGGTTTTTTTTTCCCCAGGAGTGATTCAATAATGTGTCGGTTTGTCTGTAATTTTCTCTTGTTGTTCTGTTTTCTGAAGGTGGGTCTCCTGCTGATCTCAGCCGTGGTGCCTCCTCTCCAGACTGCCCGTTCGGGAGTCGATGAGGACGTCGCCAACCTTTTGGCTGGCTTCAAGATCATGCTGTCTCCAGACAAACACGAAGTGGTCAGAATCGTGGTTTATTACATGTGGTGTGTAGAAGGTGGGTGAAAAAGTAAAACAAAAGCTGCTATTAAGTGGTATGAGAGATTCTGAAGACAGTTCAATCACATTACTTTTCTTCTTTCATAACACACAGTAATATTAGTTATATGAACTTTTTTTTTCATGACAAAACATTAAATAATAAAAAGAAATGCCAGTTGTCAGTGAATAACCTGAAGGTCTTGTGCTATATTTCTCTTATAGTGTGCTTTATCTCAGCGATGACCCTATCTGGCTTGGTCAACCTGGCTATGCTTATGCGGTCTATGGTTCTACATCGGTAGGTTTAAGAACACGACAGTGTTGTTGATCTCTCTTTCGTAATGGTTTTTTTTTTTACTATTATTCTCCTCCCGGTGTTTCCAAGAATTGTGAATTAACTCTGCATTCTGGTTCCTTCATTATAATGTAATGGTTCACACGGACGTTCTTATAACATAATAGAGTACTAATCATCCATAGAAAATTGCATTCAATCTGTGTTAACTGCTACTAGAATTGAAAATGGCTATTAAGATAAGACATGAAATACTAGGCCATTACCATAAATTATGTCGTATTAAAAGAAATGGTATTGCAAGTCGAGCACTGAATTGCATTTCGGCCGTATCCTCTGCTATATTACTTCTCCTATTGACTGTGTAATTTTTATATTTAGTGATAAATCAGTCTGTGTACTGAATAGTCCTGCCCTGTCTCTATTGTTTTTTTTTCTTTCTGTAGGTCAAACCTGAAGGGGCTTTACAGAGGAGATATCTATAATGTTTACAACTGCCAGAGAAGTATCAGGGCTTCCCGGCCAGCACTGGTCTGCTGGATGGGATACACCAGCTTTACGGCAGCTCACATCTGCATTGGTACAGTTAAATACTGAATACTGAAAGAAAATAGCAAAGATTTTACCCTTTTTTCATCCAGATTCAGTGTTCCCCATAAAAAGAGGGATGTGCACATCACATCATAGATGCTCTAAGGGTAAAACAGTAACAGTCACTTAGGCCAACAGTAATAGTAAGCATGCATCATTTCCTTTTCCATTATTAGTTGTAGTTTTTCTGTTCACACTACTTAAACGTATCTAAATGCATCTTTCTACCAGCCAACTGACCAGCTAGAGATGTTCCAGGGTTTTTGAGGTTTCCAAGTAAAAGTATGATTCCTCACCCCTCCCCTCACTGTGATATGAGGGACAAATGGGTGTGCAGTGTAAATTTGATGGATGCTGGACAGGGGTGTAGCCTCAAAGCCCTAAGGCTCTGATCTTTCCTTTGCAGGCATGATCGTCCAGACCATGGTGTTCTTCCTCTGCCTTCTGATCGCTGTCTTCCTCATCATCATACCCGTCCTACACAGACAGAATCTGATTCTCTTTCAGATCCTGTTGAGCATGTGGTGAGCATTGTCACATCTCCCACTCATTACTCTCCTTTGTCTAAGGACTGTAAAAATGACCTGCTATGACATGGCTGTTGTCATGTGAAAAACATTCACATGTTGATTTTAAGGCTCTGACCATGAAAATGCCTGAAAAAAATCTAACAGATGAACTCAAACGTATCATGATCAGTGAGGAATTGAGGCTGGTTCCATGGTTCTTCTTCTTCTTAGTTCAAAATTGACATCTGCTGTGGTTTCTAGTGAAAAACCAACAGAAATGGCTTTTGCTCACATAAATCCCTCTGCGGTAAAAAAAAAAAATTTTCTGTTGCCTTCTGTCTGTCTTGTGTCATTGCAGGAGATGTTTGATTATTGATTTTGTCCTTTCAGGCCCTTCTGGCTGATGATTCTCTTGGCTGTGTTGATTCAACATATCACCGCCAGGTTTTGCTTCATCAAAAAAATAGCAGGCACTCGAGATCTAGACAACAGGTGATATACTATATTACGGGCAATATGTTGTGTGTTTTGTGTTCACCTATTTGTCGTTTCTAATCGTTTTATTTCCTGATAGTTGTGGCATTGCCCTGTATGTTTGATGCGTTCCATCCTATCTAACAGGGGAAATCTGTTCCTGCTGACGTACCTGCTTTTTCCAGTCAACGTTTTGATTGGGGTGCTACTTGCAGTCTGGCGCATGATTATCACAGCCCTGTTCAACATTGTTCACATGGGACGCATGGATATCAGTCTTCTTAACCGCAACGTGGAGGCATTTGACCCAGGTGAGGGAGATGTTCTGTACTCTGTACAGATGGTGGTTAACTCAGCCATATTGTCACTGTCTAGTGTACTGACCATATCAAGGTATTAGGTCAAGTTCAATGTCTTCTGCATAAAGAACACATTTTAGCATAAAGGATAGCTTGTACCTTGGCTGTTTCACCTGCAAAAATAATTCTGGGTCCAATATTTATATGATCAGATAAAAAGTAAAAACAGTGCATTGCTGGGGAACTGAATGCCTTGCATTGTCCTGCTCAGTTATATTTTATATTTTCTTTCTCTTTTTTTTCTTTTC
The DNA here is from genome assembly GCA_016859345.1 of Istiophorus platypterus. Classification (NCBI taxonomy): domain Eukaryota; kingdom Metazoa; phylum Chordata; class Actinopteri; order Istiophoriformes; family Istiophoridae; genus Istiophorus; species Istiophorus platypterus. Next base: position 16,959,134 of record CM029121.1, on the reverse strand, counting down.
ATTCTGACACACAATGTTAACATATTCATTGGTATTAACATCATGCTTTTACCTTTGTAGACATCACTTTTGGTTTTTTTCCTCTCTTCACATTGGAGGCTTAAAGAGAAGCAATTTTCTATGAGTAAATGCACTTTTACTGATCCCACTTAGAGGCCTGAAATGCATATCCTATCCACTTTACCCTGCTAGCGGCTCACTGCGGCTCGTGTGATATCTGTATTCTGTGCAGTGCAAGGGACTCTAATTGCACACCGATCTCTGAACCGACTGCAGATTTAAGACATCTGTTGTCAGGAAAAGCAGGTGGTTAAAAAAAAAAGTGTGATTGTATGGCCATTATGTGTGATTGCCTCAAAGCCAACATGGGGTGCAGTCCTATGTGTTTATTACTGTTGCCCAGTAAGAGTGATCCCCCCCCTCCCTGTGTCTGTCTGCAGCCTACCGCTGCTATGCTCATTATCTGAAGATTGAGGTGAGCCAGTCTCACCCCGTGATGAAGGCCTTCTGCGGGATGTTGCTGCAATCTGTGGGGCAGGCGAGCAATGCTGCGCACAGGCCGCAGGACGCTGAAGAGGGTCTGTAACACAAGACTTGGTCCAGATCATGCACAATGATTTGGAACTGGGACATCACTGTATTCATAAAATTTAAAGGAAAAGGCTGGTGCTTTTCAATGTTATTCTTATTGTTAACAAATCCTATGAAAAGACCAAAACAACAGTGTGCTAGTCCTTCTCCTATTTCTTTCTGGCTTTCCTTCCCTGTCTTTAGCACCTTATCCCAAACTGCTGAAGATGTAAGTCCCTAAAAAGTGGTCACAAAGACTTCAAAATGCCCCAAAGCAGTTGGTCATTATAGGTTTTAGCAAAAATTGCTTAAACAAAAATATGCAGTTCATTTGTTAGGGACTAGTCTTGATCATAAGTACATATTTGATGCTCTAGTGAGTATTTGCAGCAGCAGGACAATGTATATGGGATTGGTTTTTAAAATAAACTACAAGGTCTTTGTTTATGGTAATGAAGGAATATGTTGCCCATTGCAACGCTGTGACTCACTGAAATGTTTTTAGTATTTGTTTGAGGTTGATGGCACAGAGGAATGAGCTATATCAGACTTTGGCTACACAGCCAGTACTTGTTAGTGTGAGGCATTCATGACAATAAGAAAAAGATATTAATATCACCAGCCTTATCCTTTAAAAGATAAACAGCAGATTCAAATCTACATTTAAAGGGAGTGTTGCATATTTAATTTCTCCAGAGGGTTTTAGAATTCAGTAGCAGGTCACTGTAACACATAATCGAATCATAACACTTTCTTGCACGCACAGAAGAAATGAAAGCTTCCGGGTTCTGATTTAATATGTCAAGAGCAAATTGAGTCTCACTGTGGAATAATTCACAGACCTACTGCTGGTCTCAATCAAATCTGTCATAAACTAATTAGCTGTCCTTATGGCATGCCTACGCTCTCCTGACACCTCAGCCTCTGTCACCAAGAGATAATGTCTTCCTATACATTAACACTATAAATATTGTTCAACCAAAAGAAAAAAGTATCTTTTATAAACAGAAACTTTAAGGCAGGGTGCTGATCTGCTTCGACAGTATTGACTCAAACAGGAGGTGAGATATAGTCGTCGCCTACACATGTGGTGACAAGTGACCGTACATCATAGTGAGAAATTAGTAGGAAAAGGCATCAGGCTTCATTTGCTGTTGCAGAATCCAGTTCTGTCTGGTTTATAGTCACAGCTGTGTCCAGTTACAAATGTACAGTGGAGATGTTGCTTGTTTGCATCTAGAGAACAATGGTTTATCAGGAATAGTCTATTTTATTACAAAGATTAGTTCCCAAGTTGCTGATTACATAGATGAGCTGTGCTAATTGCCTGTTTCATATTCATGTGGCCCAAGGGGCTCTAGCTTTCAGTGTGTTAATGGCAAGACCAGTATGCTCCTACCATGCTTAGAGGATTAGAGTATGATTGCTTTCTATTATTACTCTTTTTGTAGTATCCTGCTTGTCCTCGGTGGCCTTCAACAATCTTTTTCATTTCCGCACAAGATTAAAAATAATCTTATCTGTTCTTGAGACTATATAGGGCTCGTGTATAAATGACATACCCGCATTATCATGATGTGTGAATGTTCTCAGGGATCCAGCTGGTCCAGCAGGAGAAGAAACAGCACAAAGTGTCCAGCGCCAAGAGGGCCCGCGGGCACTGGCAGCTTCTCTACACCCTGGTCAACAACCCCTCCCTGGTGGGCACCAGGAAGCACTTCCAGCGTCAGACCGCAGAGAGCTTTGTGAATGGAAGCCTCAACCGCAGCGCCAAGGAGGGGAGCAAAAAGGAGGCAGCAACCAAGGAGGCAGAGGCGGCTGCCAGCAACTGAACATGAATGTGACCCAAATTAAGGATTGGATGCAAAGTCTCTCTTGGTTTTTGGGCAAGTTCTGCTGTCACATTATTTGTCCATACCTACAGTAGGTGTCTGCATTTGGTGAAATAAGTGCACTTATAGCTCAGTGTCTCGTGAAGAGATATTCAACAAGCCTTTTTTCTTTTTGTCTGGAGATTGTGTGTTTACTTTGTGCTCTTCGTGTTTCCCTGGTTGTTCATGCGCGAGAGCCACAGTCTTCAGTCTGATGGGAAAGCTTGTGTGGCACTGCTGTCCTTTCTAAACAAACTCATCATGTGTCATCGTCAACACATTTCTGTGCTTATTTTGGGACAGGATTCGAGTTATATTTCAGCCTAAAGGTTAATCAAATATGATTTCCATTATGTTATTATCATATAGTGCAGATAATGTAAAATGGTAGTTGCCCAAACTAAACACAAGGATGTGCAATCCAATGAAGCATCCATTTAAAGAGGGTATTTATATGTAGAACTTGTCACTATTTATGACTTTATAGATTGAACTGTTTTCATAGACTGGGCATTAAATTTTCTTTTTTTTCAACTGTACACATTTTATGTAATTAACAATGACCTGTGGAATAGGAAGTACCAAACAAATGAAACTGGTTGTATTTTATGTTTTATTTGTAGACATTTAAGTCCAAAAAACCACTTGCTGCTACCAGCGTTTGCTTTCTGTTGCCTAAAATCTTATCTGGTTTTCTCATATTCACCGACGTGAACATCTCTGCATTGACATTGAAAATGCCGACTTTTAAGTGAAAATAAAAACATCCGAATTCTCCTCCTGATTACTGTGGAAATAAAACCGAAACAAAAGTTCACTCTTTTTTTTAACATTCATTTAGATTTTAATGGACTGTTTCATTTCAGCTTAATTTAGGGTCCAAATGCAGAGTTTGATTCTGTTGAACGAAGTGAACTGACCTGGACCGAAAAGCAAATAAAGTTAAAGGGAGGGTTTTTGTTGTTTGTTTGTATGTTTTTAATCGCAGAGTTTTTTTGTTTTGTTTTGTTTTGTATGGTTTGTTTACTTTTTGCACTGACACAAACAGCCCCAAAAACCCCCAGACCGTCTTTCCCCCTTTTGCCATAAAATATGACAGACACGAAAATAAGCTCCCATGATAATGAAAACGCATCAAACGAAAAGAAAAAAAAACGCATGAAAACGATTTCTTATCCCTGCATCGATTTCAAACTTAAACTGGTCGTATAAAATTGTTCTGGTCTGATTCTTTTATTTTTACCATAACAAGTATTATTATTTAAGATGAAATGTGAAAACAGTGTAGCTGTAGCTTTTTTTTTTTCCTCCCCTGTACAACCTCACAGCCTGTGTCAGCAAGGTCAATGACAAATCCGGGAAAAAAAAATGTCCTCTTAGTTTCATATGTTTTATTAATTCCACTTACATAAGGTTATATCAAAAAATCTCCAAAGGTCACGGGGTTTTTTTTTTCTCCTTTTACAACATAGTTCACAAAAACTCACTATGCATCATATTACAAGACAGTGAAGCCGTCAGACGCTCGCGCGCGCCTCTTTGTCGAGGCTTCATTTCAACTTTACTCACCGTCAATAAAAAAAAGGGGGAATAATTTCAAATTCACGTGGCTTAACATCACAGGTCGACAGCAACATCTAAAGTCCTCTAGACTACACTAAGAAAAACCACACAGGGAAATACGCGTGACATGCCATGGACACGTTCATTTGGAAAAAAAAAAAAAAAGCGAGAGGATAGTAAGCACCCGTTGATTCAGAGGTTAAAACCGCACATTTTTAAAGCCTTACGTGACGTGAAGTAGCGTTTTTGCTTGGTAAATAACCCGGGATGCATCCCGTCGAAACACAGCGCACCTGGAAGTGAAATTTCCCTTCTACGGACCGGCAGGATAGCGGGCAGGGCGCTGCCGTGCGCGCCGGGGGCGGATAAATCCGCGTCTAACGTCGTTTCATCGAATATCGCCCGTCCACGTCCGTTTCTACAGAACCGTGGACGGGTCGAGCCGAGACCTGAGAAGATGGCGAGATTTCTCTTGGAGGAGGCTCACCCGCAGCCTTACGCACAGCTTAGAAAGAACCATTTTTTTTTTCCCTGATTACACTTTATTTAAAATGGCTTTGAATTTTTAAATTAATGGCACGTTTTCCTTTGTTGTTTTTTTTGTGTGCTCTCCGAAAGAGTGATTTAAATATCAACGTGGTTTTTTTAAAATTTCATTTTTCCTTTTTTTGCCTTTAATTACGCACAACTTTCGCGCGTCGCAGTCCGCACAAATTTTGCGCCGATGCTGATCCTGGTGTCTTGTCCTGCGTGGAGGGAACAACTCTTCGTTTCTTTCGAGGCAGTTTTGAGGTCTGATGAACTAGAAATCTGTGCTTGTATTGTAGACGGATGTTACTTATTTTAACCTTACAGTAGACTACAAATGTCACACGAATCAATTCACAATCTCAGTGGTTGGCGGAGTACTTTCTGAGGTAAAAATTAAAAAAAAAAAGAAAAATTCAAAGATCCACCTTTTTTTAAAATCGTTTTCCACGTGTAGTAATGGTGGGTGAGTTACCTGCTTGAATGTAGGATACTTAAAAGTAAAATATTTTACATGATGCTCGCAGATATCGGTGGGGCTCAGCGGCTTGGCTGCTTGTAGTTGCCGTTGATCTCCTCCGAGATGTTGACCGCCTCTGCTCCCAGCGGTAACCTGTCACTGTACTCCGAGCCCACCTCGAACTCCTCCTGGTTGGTTTTGGACGAGGATCCGGGGATGGACTCGGTCACCACGCTCCCCTCGGCCTCTCCCTCTCCGTCTCCCTCCTCTCCCTCGGCCTCTCCCTCACCCTCGCCCAGCTCGCTGGGGTTGAAGGTTTTCTCTGACTCCACAAAAGAAGCCCTGGGATCAAAGTCTCCAGTCATTTGTTTCTCCATCTGATCCGGGTTCTGCGCCTTCATGATCAGCTTGTAGGTCTTCCCTTGGTATTTGTACAACAAATGGCAGCAGGTGGCCCCCAGCAAAGGAACGGTGGCCAGACCCAGTAGGAAAATGCTGACAACCACGATGATAAGCAGGGAGGGGATCTTCTTCCTAGTTGTGAAGACTACTTGGACTTGGCAGTCCTGCCCCCCATAGGTGAGACAAAGTGTGTAATTGGTGCCAGGCTGTAAACCGTGGAAGCGGTAAGCATTAACCCCCTCCTCTATCTTGGACCACTGGACCACGGAGTGTCCTTTGCCTGTATTTATGCAGAGGTAGAGCATGTCCAGGGTGGTTTTGCTGGAAGAGGACTGGAACAGACCCACAGGCTCTTTATTCACTATTTCCTGGTTTTCAGTTTGACTGAGGTGAAGGTTAGTTTTGCTGCTGGAGAGCTGCAGTGGATTCAGCTGCACTTTCGCCTCCGTCTCTGACACTTCTAATGCAATAACACCAAAGTCAAAGGTGTACTGCTTCAAGTCATCCAAGCTCATGTTGAAGGCATGGTTGGAGATGTATTCACTGCTTTCTCTTACGCCACACTTGCTCACAAAGGTGGCTCCCTTTGACACGCTGCCAGCCTCCTCTGCGCCTCCATTTTTGTCTGGTGAACCATCAGGGCCACCCTTTGTCTTGTCTTCGGGCTTGGCCCAGTTTATCACGTTGTTTTTGGAGGTCTTGGACTCTGTAGGCTTTTTGCCAGACAGGTGGATTTTGTCCGCTGTAGAATCGAGCACTGAGTTGCTGGCATGTTTTTGGGTGCCTGCCATGGCCAGTCTGACACTACTCTCCGCTTTACCCAAGTCATTCACCGCAAAGCAGCTGTAATTTCCGTCTTCCTTTTTACTCATACGAGGGATGATGAGAGTGCCGTTTCTAAAGACAAGGAATCGATTGTTGGTTGTTTTATCATTAATTGGTGCATCATTTATCTCTCCAGTGGATAGAAGGGGGAACAAGTAGTTTTGATTTCCTGCAATAACCTCCCAGCTGACTTGTGGTTTGGGGCTCCCCTTTGTCTCACAATTCAAGATGACCATGAAACCCTCATAGAGCTCCGTGTTCTCAATGTTGGGCTGGTAGGATATGGTGACAGTAGGGGCCCTGCAGTCCAGTTTTGGAATTTTTGTAACCATTGTACCTTTCAAGTGCTCAGGGGCCTCGCACGCTATTGAATTTGGCTCGGGGACAGAAATCTTCGTGTTTGCGATCCAATCCCTCAGCCACTCCAGGCTGCAAGTGCATGTGAAGGGGTTGCTAAAAATCTGAAGGTGGGACATGGAGGAGAGCGCAGTGAAGGTACCCTGCACAATGGTGGTGAACTTGTTATTGTTAATGCGCAGCGACCTCAGGTCTTTGAGCGTGGAGAAGGCATCCTTTGGAAGGTTCACCATCTCATTGTTGTTCATTTTCAGAAGCTGCAGGGCGGTGAGGTTGTGCAGATCCTCCCATGGAAAGTTCACAATTTTATTGTGACTGATGTCCAGGTTGCGGAGATGAATCAGGGGGGCCAAGGTGTCCGTCTCTATGGTGACGATCTCATTGTGGGCCAGCCAGAGAGAGGTGACCTGAGTGATATTGATGAAGCTTTTACTTTTCAGTAATTTGATCTTATTGGCAGAAAGGCTCACGGTGGTGACATTGGAGGGGAGACCCACTGGTACCACGAGCAGGTCTTTGTAAGCACAGTCAGCGAACTGGTGAGCGAATTTATCCTGGCAGCTGCAGAGCTCTGGGCAGCACTGCACAATGCCAGTCACAACAGTCCACAAGGCAAGGAGCTGCAGGAGCCTTCTCGCCATTGTCTGCACCTGCAAGTATCAATTAGCAGACATTAGCTTAATAAAAAAAATCATCAGATGTTTACATAACATCCATTATGTCCATTACACAAGCGGAAATGCACTGTGAAAGCTTTTATCTCGTATCAATTCAAATGTGTTTTACTACGTAGGTTATGCTTTTTAGAAAGGCTTCAAAGCTCTTTAACACCACTCAGTATTGCATAAAAAATATAAAAACAAAGCTTAAAACAACAACAACACAAGATGAATATTGCAGCTGCTGCTGTTGTCATTAAACCTGAGAGCATCACATCACAAGTTTGCACAAATCCCATCATAAAAACAGTATTGATCATGGACATGGTCCTGGACATCCATGAACTTTACAAAGCACATATGCACATATGCTGTTTGTCATATTTTTGCAGCAATTTCAGAATCAGGTAATCTCTTCTGCTCAGAGCGCGTCTGCACAGTCCGATGCGGACAAACTGGCGCTGTTCATGGTGTTGAGGTGTTTTTGTTTTTTTTTCTGTTTTTTTCCCGCAGTTAATCGAAAACACTTTACTTTCGGCACGAGTTCAATGGAAATACTTTAATTATCAATCGTCCAGAGCATCGTGTCTTTTGCACAGATGCCTTTGTGATTCATCGGAGTTGCAACTGGCCTACGGGGCGTTTTTATTCCAGCACAGCGCGGACCTGGATACTCTTCACCGTCTGTATTTTGTTTTTGTTTTTGTTTTGTTTTTGGGTTTTTTTTTTTCAAAATGCCTTCGTTAGCAAATGCTCAGGTGCATCCTCTTACCTGTGCAATGATAACTTCAATTCCCGTGTCTTATAAATCACCCTCGGAGTTTACAATCCTCTGGAATAAGTTTAATGGCCGAAAAAACTCGAGTCCTCATATGTTTGGGATCCTCTCACACGACTTTTGCAGACCTGGACAGCGTCGGCGGTGAAGGGCGGTGGAGGGAGCATTTTTCCCGGCGAGTCGCTGTTGCAAATCCGTCGGCGCTTTTTTCCTCTCTAGTGAGTGTGGGTTACACTGCGCGTTCCCGCCGCCGCGGAGCGAGGGAAGGAAACCGCGAACGCGCAGCCTCTCCCATCTCTCTCCTCACCATTAAAGATACAGAAGGTCCGGGTCCCCCACCCTCGAGGAAAATCCATAATTTAAGGATCCCATGTTTAATTTATTTCGCCGACCCAAGCCCAATCTTTGACCTCATTCGGTTCGCCTGCTGCCCATTGTCTTTAATTACAGAACCAAGCCAAGAGTTTCCAAAACGCACCGACTGATTTTTAAGTTCAGCTGTGGTGCCGGGACCGGGCTGCAGACACGGGGTCCTGTTGCATTATCAGGAGTCAGCTTTGATTATAGATAAAAACAAACAAACAAAGAAACAAACAAAAAACAGTCCGGGCAGAGGCTGAATTTCATAGAATTAAGAGACGAAACCAAAACGAAATCTTGAGCCACATCAGATCCAGATCATTTGATGCCATTTAAATACAAAAGCTTTACGAGAGTCATCAGTAGGCATAATTTAAGATGTTATAACCGGAAGTGGCAAATAAAGTAAATAGACATCGCTTTAAGGTAAAAACACACATTTGTTATTCTCAAACATCTGAAATATTCTCAATTGCTGACATGATTGGTTTTTTTGTTTGTTTTAAAAGTATGTGGTGGCCTATGACTTTAAGCCTTTTATTTTTTTAAGTCGATGCTATTTTTCATTATATCCTTAAGTGTTTGTGTCATATGGATGAGGGTTAGTGTCTCAGGAGACTTTGTTTCCTGCAATAATACTGCCATCGTCTGGTGTGACACAGTATGTAGTAGTAGCAGTTCAAACAAAACGCCACCTGCCCTTAAGGTGATAAAACAGGAGCAGAGTTTCAGAGGTCTGTTTTAGGGTTAAAAGATAGATTCACAGTTATTCAAGTCTTTCTCAAAATAAATGCAGTGGGTCACTTTTTGTTTGCCGACCATTAAAAGATCTCTTCCTAACATGCTTCCAGTGGAAATTGTGGGGAAACCAAAACCACGAACCTCATTCTGTGTTTATCTGAAGTTTACATGAGGTGAATAACTCTGAGTTAGTTTCTTCTTTGTGTTTCTATTCCACCACCACACTGTCAAGGGAAACACGTGCAGGGAATTTTGTACCAAATTGAAGATAACTTGTGAAGAGGGCTTGCAGATGAATTCTAGGCACATCAGTCCCCTTCAAGCATCCTTTGGTTCATCGAACAGCAGGTGTATGACCATGTCAGGAGCCTGTCAGCTCTATTAAATGGTTTGTTTGCTTTACCTGCTAGTTCACTCCAGAGAGCTTAACGGATATATTTGGGATAGAAGTTGTGTTTCTGGCTGTGTCAGAGATTATGTGATTCGGTAAGATTTCTATTTTGTGCGTTTGTTGTAGATGTATAGGATGAGTGAGTGTTAAGTCTTTTAATTTGTATTCAATATAACTTGACAAGAAGTGACAATATTTAGCCTAGACGACATTGTCATTAACAGGTTAACTGAACTGCTGATTAAAAAAGTTACAACATATGACTTTTCTTTTCAACAGGGCATTATCATACACAGCCTACTTGCAGTTCTGTTATTTATTCCTTAATGTGAAAAGCTTATATATCTAGTTCATACTGAACTAAAAGCAAAAATCAACTTTCTTAATTCAAAGTTTTGCCTGTCCCCTCTGTCCTTTTTTGGACTGATTATATCTTTGTCCCTCTGTGGACAAAAGTTCATAGGATTTTCTGTGTAGCTAACCAAACTATTATTTTTTAATGTTATATTATAGTGACTTTTCTTTTATTTTCTGATCTTCAAGAAGCCACACACACCACATGTTAACCTGCACTTGTCTTCTGAATACAGGTATATTGGGACATCAGGCAAAGGGGGGCAGCATAAGAAAACAGTATAGTACTTGTAAGTCAAAGCACTTGGAGCTGAGACCCTGCTGTGGACATCATGTGGGGGTTCATGGTCAGCATCAGACGGGAAGTTGACCCCACAAAGCAATTGGTAAGAGAATTGACGTATGATTTAACTTGATTTTATGTGTACAAAAAGAGTAATGTTTTGATGAATTTTTGACAAGTTTAAAGAATTGATGAATAGATTTGAATATATTTCAAAATATTTTTGATGAATTAATCAGTAGCCTATAGGGCCTAATCTGCTAATGTATTTAACAATCCATTAAGCTACCAAACACATAATATCAAGTAACTTTAGACCTAGACCACGGTTAAGAAAAAAAAAATTTGAGATATTCTTCAAAATATATCATTAGGATTAAAAGTGAGGGCATACACTTAAAAGTTTTTTGTCAGCTACAAAAAAAAAAGATGAGCCACGCTTTGTAGAAATATCATGAACGGCTAATTTATTCACACAGAGAAAGTAGACACCCTGAGGAATTCAGAAATGTATAATATGTTGGGGTTTTTTTAACTTAATGACAAAAAGAGTGATCACCATTGAATTACAAAAAACACTGAAGTGTCTTCTGTTCACAGCCAAAATTGATATTTATCAAGAGATTTCAAAAATTTACTCATAAAATCTTTGGAAGATATTCACTTGATTTGCTGAATCCTAAAATTTTTAACATCAGATAAATCTCTGAGTTTGTTTTTGCACTGACTGTTGATCACACGTTATACATGTGGGGAAGGGGTCTTTTAATGGCCATTATGAACAGGATAAATGATTAAAGCAAGAAAAAACAGTGGCTTCTGGTGACAAAAAAAAATCTGTAGTTACAGACAGATTCTGTGTAATTTCTTTAAGTCTAACAAACCACGTTTAGAAATATTAATACCATTGGGAAGGACTTTAGTTGCCATAGTTATGGCTGTGGTTGTAAACATGTTGGTGTTTTTAGACGACTGCGACCTCTGGTGTTATAATACTGGAATTACAGACAAAATCTTTTTAAGTATATCCAAAAAACCTGTAAGTAACTTATAAAAGCATACAAATATTAAATCTGTTTTAGAAAATGTTAATTACCTGGAAAATGTCTAAGTATTTCATGCTTTCGGTATAGTTAAAGCTTTTGTATTCTACAGGATGTGACTCCAACAATGGACATTGACCATGGTTTCCTTGATGAAAAGATAAATAGTATTATTTTTGGATCATTATATCTGTTATTTTGGCTTCACTCCTGTATTTTCCTGTCATAGCAGCACAACTAGAAAAAAATCCTGAGCTGCAAACTGTGCTCAAAGTCTTCTGGGAATCAAGGTTACCTCTTACTCAAATAGGAGACCGGAAGCTCACACTCAACATATCCGCTTAGACAGCAGCTTGGTGCCATCCACAATCAGAGCTGCTGATAGTAAAGAGATGTAGATACTGAGAATATCTTAAAGTAGGCCGACAGAAAATCCTATCACTGGTGCTTAGCTATACAACATGAAGCCAAAGGTTGCTGTGAAATCGTGTTGTTTTTTTATCTTTCAGCATAAGTAAATAGGGACTGGATTTAATCAGCAACCCTCCTAAAATGACTCATGTAAACACATCAGTCAAACTCCTCTGAGTCCATAAACAACATGTTCTACATCGTGACCTGGTCTATGTATAACCTCTGCCTGGCCTGTACCTACATGCAGGGTAGACACTTAACCACAAGAAGCACTTAGCTGTTAGGTCAGGTGCTGTGTAATCTCCGTCTTAAGCCAGAGGCTTCATGATCATCATTAAAGTGACCTGAGGCTGACTGCATGACACATTTAAAGAAAACAAAAAAAAACAAAATAACAATTTCACATACCAGGAGGAGCCACCTCATTCTTTCTTTGATGAAAACAACTGGCAGATTTGTGGTGTTGAGTGGAGCAAGTGGTTTGAAAAAATATTTCTCTTCCTATACTTTATGGCATCCAAAGTCATAAAAAAAATCTTTCCAAAGTGAGGATGACTGAAATAAACAAGACATCCTCCCAACCCAACATAGCAACAACTGGGTTTGGTCAAAATCATGAGAGCTAAAGCACCAGGATAATGACGTCCATAAACAAAATGGCAAGAAGTGTAGTCAAGTAACCAGTGCTTTCAAACATAGCACAGTGTCAACATATAATACAATATGATGATTTATGTTTTAGAATATCTTGAACCAATATTTTTTGCCATGCTAATATAGCCGGATAAACGGATCAAACCAGCTGTTAAAAGCCACCAGAATACAGGCAATGACATCTACTCAGTTAAAAAGTTTAAGGGGCGGGACCCCCCCCAACCCCTGCTACAGTGTCCCGCCAACATGCAAAAGGCTTCCAATGCCCATGACTGACTTTGGTATCACTACAAATCACAGCAGTTCACTTAGTTACTGCAGGGTTAAGCATCTGAAAATGTAAATCAGAGGTGCTATGTTTTTGTGTAATCCTGATGTTCATCTTGGATCTTGGATAAATGAAATACAAACAACCTTGGAATTCTCATGGCGTTTTCAAATTAGTTTTTCTGACGGTAAATCAGAGATAGCATCCAGGAATTCAGTGGAAGTTGTTCTAGAGTAATGGCCAAAGAGATATGGCGTACTTATGTGTGGTTTCACCTCCTTTCCTTTGGTCATCCTTTGTAGGTTTGAGATTTAGGAACCAGGAACGAGACAGATTAAGCTAAAGTGTTTTCTATACTCTGATTAGACCACACGTGGTTTACTGAGTGCCAGGACCTACTAAGGGAGAATACATTGCTTTCTTCACATTATGCATGAGTGGAACTATGAAGACAGAGGGATGGGTCATGACTTTGACTCCTTGTGAAAAATATAGATTTTCAGCTTCTTTCATTCATTTTTTTTTATTCTAACAGCAATAAATTTTCAAGAAATAATTATGCAAAAATAAATAGTTTCTACATGTACAAAAATCTCCATATGAAACAAGATTTAGTAATAGAATAAAAAGTTAAAACTGTACCAGAGTAATATTTACATAATAAATATATTTAGATTCGTAAGCGAGGCTATATACCTTTCGGAAGAAGAAGAAAGTTGAATTCATCACGATAAAATGCACCACTTCATTACACTTGGGTCTTTTGCCGCTATAGGCTTATTAGGTCTAGTATGAGATTCTAGATTACGTCTTACACCTTTACTTTTTTCCTTGGCCTGAAAGAAAGACAAGTGCTCACTCAATAAAACACTGCAGTTGCTAAAATCCAGATTTAAACAAATACTTTTAGGCAATATTTAGCGGCCCTCAGATTATTTAGGATACATCCAGCTGCTGACTGGTTGTGCTGCTTTCTCCCTCCATCACACCAACCCTTTTCCTGTTCTGGCTTCTCTTTTAAAAATGCTGTAAACTTGGCTACAGCATGTTCCCAATGCATGTTGGGAGCATGTTTTCTGTCTTATCAGCTCCTGGTGAGTCTTCCAGTTTGTACCATCAAAACATCGCTCAGTGCTCACTGTATCCTGGCCCAATTAACAATGGGAGACATAAAAGCCGTGAGAATGTTGATGCTTCATTTTTCAAACAGGAGCTTCTGAGAAATAGGACAACCTTTCAAAGAGAAAGTAGAGTAAAATTTAAACAAACTCCTCACAGCTGAGTCTTTGCCACTCAGCAGACATCTAACAAGACCAAGAGTCTATCTAAAAGAACGGGGAGAGAGATCCATAATAATAAAAGCTGCATGTATAGAATCACCGAAAAAACCTTATTAAAACTCCTTGAAAAGTTTGGTGACTTAGCCCAAAAAAAAAAGGTTTAAAATTTTTTTTCCCCCTCAGGTTTTACTTCTACTATGCATGCGAAAGGTTTCACTCGCTTCAATGCAACAACACGTTTGGCTTGACATGTTTACCATTTGGCTGTTATAAAGCAGATGAGTGGCTTTTGGTGGGGTGTGGTGGGATATGTGTCAAACAACTGCCATCTTTGGTATTACTGAGTTTTCAATTCAAAATGCTTTAAGTGGATTGTCACCTCTAATATAATGTCTCTGGTTTATATAGTAATTAGAGCAACATTGCAACAACCAGTCCAAGTATGAATGATACTGTGTGCGACACAAGAGTTGATGCACCATTCATTTTCCAATTTTTTGGTTCTGAGATCGTTTGCTTTTTAAGATTATATTTTTTCACCACTTTAGTGTAGTCTTTCTCTTTAGAAATGCACTTGTAGGTGCCATAGTTCTTTTGTGTCATGTAAGGGATGAGGTGCAGGCAGTTAGACTGCATTTGCAGACAGGGGCTGCTCTGGCCCCTGTGCTCCCATGTGTAGACGGCGTGGTAGGAGTCTATAGGACATGACAGGTAGAAAGGGACAGCAAGGGGGACTGAATGATTTGTATGTAATTTATCTTGTGATGATGAGAAAATCTCCCGTTTGGTCCGCTTTACTTGCTTTTGTTCTAAAAGAATAAAAAGAAGACAAGATATAGATGTGACCATGATTTTAGGGGCCTTTAGCCAGAGTTTGGAATGAATGATAACAGTGTAATCATTAGTTACCTTCTACTGATGTAGCGCACACATTTATTTGCCCATCTATGACATCCTGAATGCCCCCACTGTGAACAAGAAAAACACATTATCCATCTAGTGCATTTTTTTTATGTGAGATATGAATAATTTTGACATTGACCTGCTGATCTGTTTTATGATGTCAAATGTTAGAGTCTCTCATTGTGGCATAAAAACGTCCTGGTATGAAAAGTGTTCCCACTTACGGAACAGTCGGGGAGCATCCAAACCTAGTCCAGGCACAGTATGGGTCCCGGGCCAGAACACAATCTGCACAGGAGTTGTTGTATTCCTGACACCTCTGGAGGTCCAAAGTCCAGATTTTCTCTGAAAAACCCACGACTAACTTTTTCTGAGTTAAGAAAGAGAAAAACGTAATTACCCTTTAAAACCCTAATTAAAAGCTTTTTTTGTTTGAGTGCAATGAGCTATAAACAACAACAACAACACTGACATATTAATATAAAAAAGATAAATAAATTAGAAAAAAGAAAAAATAGGGAGCATATTGGCAAATAGTTACCTATTGACATATCCATCAAATCTGGAGCAACATTAGCATTCATTTGAAGTAGTGTACAGTCTATTCATCTGAGTTATTATTTTTTACTTTTTTTCTTGCTAAAAGCAGTTAACTGCTGCAAGGAAGACTGAACGTAAACAGTAGTGTTGCCAGCTGTCAAACCAAAAGAATGAATTGAAAAATGCATCTCACTACAGGCTCAGCCTTTCAAGTAACAGAGTTATTTGATCAATTGTTGATATAATGAATTTAATTTATAAATATGACTCATGTAAATAAAACATTTTTCATCTAAGAGCAGTGGCAAAGAGACAAAAACACTACTGACAACAGTGCAATGTATGATGTATGACATTCAGAAATAGCATTTTAAACGAGGTATACCTTTTTAGAGTCAAGTTTCATTGATTGTACGGTTGAATTGTTGGAGAGCTGTGTTTCAGAGATGATGAAAGGTTCAGATCCAGCCTCTAAGACTTTATGAATCTTCCCACAATCTGTTGGAATGGTACACAAACATTATGTTTGTTTCTAGCAGAGATTATAAACAATACATGGTAATGAGCCAATTCATGGGGGAAAACAGAATATAAAATGGCCGAACAAAGTACTGAAATACTCCTCTATGTTGAACTGTTTACTTGTAGCTAGAAGCAGGATGTTGTACATATGATGGTCCACTGCTTGAACTTGGTCCACAGCTATCTTGGTGTAGTTGTTGCTGCTTATATAAAATGGAGCTGTGTAGTGCATGGAGTGAACCCAGTCAGTCATTTCTGGGTAGTCCTTCACCATATTGACTGTGGCAAGTGGCAGGCTCCTGCTGTTTTTTACACACTGAAAAAACACATTCACACATTGGGTTTTTTTTTCAGAAGTGTACTAGATATTGAAAATGCAGATAACTGTGGAAAAATAAAAACACACAGAAAAACCAAGGCACTCCATCCTCCGGTTAAATAATATTATTAATATATTCCTCAAGCATATAGACAAACAAACACACCAAGAGTAGTGACTCTGGGTCTTCACCAGGGTCTGACAAACACATATCAGTGTGAACCACAGAGGTGACATTCTGCTCAATAGCTGTGGTTTAGTTCATAGCCCATAGATTATGCTAAATCACAAACAGGCAATGGGAGCATAAACATTTCCTAAGCTATTAGCAGAGCAGATGGGGGGGGGGTCCTTATAAAACATAGCAACAAATCATCCTCCTACAAGGAAAGTTCTTCCTTTGGTCAGTAAATTGTTTATTGCATAGAGCAGAAATTTCCAAAATCTATTTTCATAGACCCCTTTTATTCCTTAACAACAGGGCCAAACTCCTATAAACTTCATGTAAAAAACTGTAATCTCCAAAACTAGAGAGGAAAACACTGACCAGCCCTTGATGTGGATAGGAAAATTAGACACATTTTCCGTGTTTCTATCCACTTATGTAACATGCCTGTTTTGGTTTTTTGGGGGTTGTTTTTTTTTTAATTCTAAACCTGCATTCCCACTCAGGCTCATCTGACATAGAGTAGACTGCCAAAAATAAATATGAGTGAAAAGTAGTCATAACTAAAATCTGTAGAGGAAGTAGTCTGCAAAGAACATAACAACAAAACAAATCCGTACTGTTCCTGGCCTTGGTTTGGGAATATCTTTGTCGTAGCCTTTGAAAGTTGAGTTCTCAAAGATTTCTTCAATCATTCTTATTGAGTAGATGCAAACTGCTGTAGAGTTCCTAGAGGTTAAAAAGAAAACTGAGGTTAGCATGGCTAGCAGAATGTCTCAAAAATAATGACAGAATCTTTGTGAAACTTTTTTGGCCTAGGGCACAGAAGACCTGAATAACTTCTCATTTACTGACCAAACCGGGTGCAACACTCACAAGATAGAGCACACCAGATTCATGCAACCCCATCAATCTTTGTGTATCTGACAGAATAAGATGCAAACCCTCCATACTGGAGAGACTTGGTCAAGGGGTAAAAGGGAAATTCCCTTGGCCATGGAGCAAATATGGTAATGATTGTCAACATAGCGTGATAATCTGCTCAAGCTTGGATTCAGTGAGACTGATTTAATACAAATTGGTCAGTTTACTTGTGAGTGGGAGAACCAATCAGCCTGTAAAAACACTTGTATTAAAGCCTCTGCGGCTCTGGTGGAGCCTTGTCAACCCCGACAAGATAATCCTGATGATATTATCCGTTCAGGCTTGGAGACTAAAAATTCAAAACGGAAAAGCTGAGTTGTAACAAAATGCTTTCTACTGGGCAGGAATGGTCTATGACATTATGATATTATAGCATTATGGTGGTGGTACAGGTGGTATACAGTGTTTTTAGAGCTTTTGTTTTTGGATCTAGACTTGACATTTGACTACATCTTCTTGGTGCTTTTTTGATTTATAATAAAACCTGCTCTGAAACAAGCTGTGTAGGTCAAAACCTACAGCTCAAGTATACTTTTGTCTCCAAAACATTTCAAAATGCTGAGTTTTCAATTTTGAGCAAGAGCCATTCTATGCTGCCCAGTAAGCACATTAGCAGCGTTGCTGCTTTGTTGCTGATAATAAAGAAAGGGAAAGTGTCGAACCAGCTGCTTGTGAAAAGGGCATAGATTCTGGTGTCGCGCCAGTCCTCGGCGTGCATCACATAAATGTCATGGAGACGGTTGAAGTACAGCGACTCTTCTGGAAACCCACAGACAAGGCGAGCCTTGAGAAAAGATGTCCACATGTTCTGGAAGAATCTTTTTGATCCGCCTTCATCTACCTGCAAATTAACACCTATAATTTACACCAGGAAGATGTTCTTTCACTTTGCTTGCAAGCTTAAATTCATCAACTAAGGGTTATTTGATGGGACTGTCATCACAGTGGGCCATGATATCTGAAACGGAATGCCTCACTGTTTTCTGGGCATGTCTTGCTTTTCACGGATGTCTAGTAACAAGGTTTTTTAAAGACCGTAGTTAATCACGGAAGAAGAAGCATGAGTCTCCCTACGGGTTGTGGGAATGAGACGATCCTGCAACAGATGGTTGAACTGCTACACGAATCTGGTTAAATACTTTAATTATGTGTACACTTGTCATAGCCTGGCATTGTGATCAAAAAACCTTTGCATATCACCTCGCTCAGTCTATTTCCATCACCCGCTGTTTTTCAGCACAGCGTGAGTAAATAATTTATTTTCTAGAAGGTTATCATATTATGCGTGATAACATGCATGCATATCCATATGCCATACTCTACTGATAAACTGTAAATAGTGGCTGGCTTTAACCATTGTTCCTGCAAGAAACAAAGATTAATGTCAACCTCAAACAAACTGTTTTCACAGATGGTGGCACATCATCTCCTTTGTCTGGCAAGTTCATTATTTTTTTTTTTTTAATTTAAAATAAGTCAATTTAAGATAAGTCAGCCCACAAAATTTTGTTATATTATCCCTATTTTGACGTGCAGCACTCAGGATGTCATGCTTATGGCCACGCCCTCACACTGGCTAAAATACATATAACAAAACAATACAACCTATTTTTTCCCTCAAATGTGATCACATTTTTACATTTAATATGAATTCTGTAGCCTCAAAATTAAGGACATTTTTCAAATTGTCATAAGTGATCTCCTGGCAATGAACTCCCATGTTACCTGAACAAGACTTGGATGGCTATTCGCTTGATCACTGAAGCTGAGCTAAAGAGGGTTTTGGGAGCTTAGCAGTCTAGACAGACTGCCTCACTAACGTAATCCGAGTCCATGCAAGTGTCCAGCATACCTTACAAACTCTGGCAACTCTAGATATCCAGGGGTCAGCCTCTGGGCTGTGGTCTGAGTTCTTTTCACGGAAAAAAATGTAGATTTTCTCATTGTTGGGGTCTTCTTTTCGCTTCACCCAGGAGGCAGAGATGAATGTGGGCTCTGTGACAACAGAAAGACACTACATAACTACCAAACTCCACTGTTTATAGTAAAGAGCAGGGCCAGCATGTGAAACCTTGGGAAAGATGAAAGCAAAGCAAGATAATTACCGTGCACTGAGGAGTGAACAGAACAGTATGAGATAAGGGTCGAACAATTTCAGGACAAACTATCAGCAGAGACAAATGGTTGAACAGGTTCAGGACAAACCAGAGCAAACTTTTTCACATTAAATGAAAGTAATCAGGTGCATCACTTTGCAAGATCAGTAATTCTTTCTTATTCACCATGTTTAGGGGAGCATTCTGTAAATACTTTGGTATGCTGTCACAATAATAATGAAGTTACACTGCAGTGATCATCCTGAATTATAAATGGATTTCAGTCATTTTCCCACCTGAGACCCACTTGTCATACATCCAGACATTAGTTCTGCTGCCAGCCTTCCTTCTGAACTGTAATGAATTTCTTGCAGTATCCAAAGGTGCTGCTGCATATAGGTCCCCCTCTAGAAATAGCAGTGAGACATCGCATGAAAATGAGCAAAAATGATCAATTATTAAGTATATTTCTGTGAAAATGCATTGGCTTGCCAACTCTGCTGTAACACATGACTTCATTTTGTTGCATAAGTCTGAAATTCTGAGCCACATTTATAAAACATGTTTTAAAAAAATACTGGGCTACGGTTATACAAAAAGATATACTGTACTGTACATACCTACTGTGAGGGAAAGGACATTGTGGGTGTACACAAATGGAGAGATGCCTGTTCCCTCATAACTCTCCACTATTTCATGAGACTGATTGTTCACAGATGAAAACTGTAAAGCCACAGACAGTTGACAGAATATTATGAAAACTCTAGAAAACTTTGATGGAAAAAATACCATGGAAATACATTAAAAAAAACCACCTGAAACTAGCCAGCAAACATGCTACCTAAATTATAGAACAGTGTTCTTTAATCAAAGTTTGATGACTGCCACTTCAAACAGCCCCAAGCTTTTATCAGCTGTGCCCTTCTATTTCCAATATAGCCACAAAGACTAATGTGTAAGACAGATATGACATTAAATGTAACATGTGTGTGTACACACTCACAAGTTTCCAGCACTGTGGTCTATGTCCATTTGTTCCACAGACAAAAAGGCTGTCCTGAAACTTCTCAATGACAGTGATGACATTTTCACAGGAACCCTGCGACACAGACGCTGTTATTGTCAAGTCGGTACACTGCAATGATTCTTTATTTCATTTGAAAAGTCAATTATTTAAATAATTATTACATAAATATATATACATATATCAATTATTATATAAATATTATATAAATCATTATATAAATCATTATTCTGTAGTAACTAACCTTTTGGCACTGCTGTTGCCCTGTTGCTTTCAGAATAAATTTCTGCAGGAGAAATCAATAAGTGGGCAAATTAAAAAAATTGACGTCTTTTAGTTTGAAATAAGACATTGCACAAAAGAAATTTTAAACACTCCTTATCACTTACTAGCCAATAAAGAATGTTGCCCTTAAACTGCGGTGATTACAAAATGTTTTGAAAAAGCTGGAGGATAGATAAAAAATTAGAAACCGCCACCCACCTTTAGATTTTCTCTCTTGGGTTTACTTTCTTACGCAAAACCAGTTTCACTCAAGATAATATCTTGTATTCATCGTATGGCCTCAGCTGTTCCTGACACACTCTAGTATCCATTATTGAAATGATGATCTCTGTGTGTCTTATGGCCAGAGCCCTCATTTGCTCAAGTTCAAAGGAAAAACAATCAATAGCCCACCACTCATTAATTCTTAATAGAGGATGAGCAAAAGAAGTCTCAATGCTAATGGCATTACCTGAATTTTCTGGACTATCATATTATGGGCTCTCTTGTATATCATATGTTACAGGGGGTCTGTTTGTGAGCTATGTTTGTTCTTCACCAGCACTCAGTGAAAGAGTTAAGTGAGCCAAAACCAGCAGCTTTCAAAGGGAGAAAGGGTCAGTTGGTGATGAAAGACCCACAGAACAATGGGTCTCTGACGTCCATCTGTTAGTTTAACATCCGATCATGAACAGCTGCACCACGAACCACACACTGAGCCACACAGAAATCAGGCTGAGAGTACATTAAAATAAATAAATAAATAAAAAATTTAAAAAAATAAAAAATAAAATAAAATCATGAAATATGGAATAAAAACAAACAGGATACACAGATCGAAATCAGTGGTTCCCACCCACCTCTGTGATGCTACATTTATCCATGTCAAGTTTCAACACAAAGTCAGTGCCCCCAACATACATCTCCTCGGACTCCTCATGATAGAAGAAGACGCTGTGATCCTGGTTGACTGGGTATTCAAATGTCTCTTTGACTGCACCTGGGGGGAGGGAGGGGGTCATTATCATATTTTAGACTTAGAGAGGGTTTTAATGAAGATCAGACTGAACAATGTTGACAGCACTGTGAAGTGACAGCAACACAGCATCTACTGTCAGTGAGTCAGGAGCAGGCATCTATTTAAACTGATGTACTGTTGGTCTGGGCGATCTCACAACGGATTTGGAGACGGGATTAACTCTGTCACTGATTTTTTTTTTTTTCTAAACAGCTACTCTGATTTGTGACACCGATTTTTATATGGGTACATCTAAAAACATCGCCAATTGATTTGAACCCGGTCAGGGTGCGTAAGTAAAATGAAGTGAAGAGTGAGCTTTACCTTTGCTGAGAAGTCTGGGAGTATTTTTAGATCCAAGCGACGGTGCGTCCTTCAAACCAACACTCAGGACCAGTTGCAAATCCCGCGTGAACCAAATATAAATTAAAGCCAATCGCCTCATTTTTGCGCCTCGTCTCGTTGACGTGTGCTCTGCCTTTGAGAGTGAACTTCAACTGGGCAATAAGCTTCGTAGCGTATCAGGGCAGATTATTTGCCACAGGAACCCTGCCCAAAGGTGGAGTTAAGACAGAGGGCAGAACTCGCCCAGCCTCGCCCAGCCTGCAAGATTTATTTTTTTAATTAGATCCTCAATTGATTGGCGATGTCGCTACTTTGTGAGTACGTGCAGGAAGGAGGAAAGAAATTGAGATAGGAAATTGCAAAAGGCAGCCTGAACTAGGTATATAAACTAAAATGCGTACACACAAATGCTGTGTACGCAGGAGGCTATGTGCAGGGACTAAACAATGTTATGTGGCCGTGTCCAGCAGAGTGAGGCCGTGCGTAAGTGCCCATGGCACACGAGAAACGTAGCAGCCAAGTGAGGAGAATCAATGATGTACCTGAGCGAGGACATTGTCAGAAACACAAGACAGATGAAGGAAAACAGCAATCCTTTTTTTTTCCCCATTTAAATGCAAAATTACAATCATAACAATCACAGCAAAAAGACCAGCCATTTGGATGAGACTCGTTGATGTGTGACATTAGAACCGATTGCTACCCTGACACGAGGAGGAAACAGGATTGTCTGAGTACGTTGTTACTCATCCCAATGAATATAAAACAACTTTTCCAACAAACTGAAACAGATGTTTCTTTTCCTCGGAACCGAACATTCATACCGCATTTGATGTATGCTTAAGGTCCCACACACCTCACAGCAGCAGGTGGAAAAATAAAAAACGGAAATGAGAATAATAACTGCTGACCCTTTTCTGACCTTATAAAAACCTAATATGTATAAGATTACTGAAGTGGTAACCCTTTGCCACAAACAGTGCCAATTAAATATTGGTATTACACCAGATGAGACAATATTTTGTGTAATGTTAAGAGAAATATATTAAGTCTTCTACATTATATGGGCTATGCATGAACAAATGGCTACAGCAATGTGTCAAAGTTAAATTCTTAACCATCCCACAGTACCATCAAGGAGACATAACTTTGGTCCCAAATTTATTCTGCATCATGACAATGACGAGCACAAAACCAGAAGTGGAAAGAAAAACCCAGTGACAGGAAGCATGAGAGCCCCTGGAGCTTTGACCTTAGTGTCTGACTGGACAAGACAGCCGACGGAAAGCCACGGAAAAACTGAGGCAAGTTACCCAAGAGAACTGGTGCTGTTTTAAAGCCAAAGGCTATTCACATACAAACAGAGATTTAATTTAGTTTTTTTTCAGTTCACTTCACTTTGTATGAAGTTAACAGATATATTAAAAGAAAAATACTTATGGCCTCGCTTTACAGTTTTTTTCCCCAACTGAGAGAGTTTAGTGCCGCCGACACCAATCAAAGATATAGATCCATGTGAACATCCATTTTATTTAACCATGTTTTACTGCTTGGGCCCCTGAAAAGTAATTGCCTATTTTTTGTAAGGGACTTATTTGTTAGCGTTGGTTTAGAACCGTGTTTATGAGCAATTCTCTCAAACGTAGGAAATGTCAAAGTGGTGAAACAATGCAAAGTATGTTTTGGGGCAATTATCAATATATAAATTTGGTAGAAACCTGAGTTAATGACGCCATCCAACGTCAGGACCAGCGCCCGCCCCCGCTCTCCCATCGTCCAATCAGATGAGAGGAAGTAGAAAGTTCTTCCTGTTCAGCTCTCGGTGTTTTTGTGTTTTGTGTGTTTTTGTTTTGTTTTGTTTTGCAGCTGCTCAGCTGATCGACAGCCATGGTAAAGACGTTTAATATTGATATTGTTTGTTTATGTCGAAGCTAGTTTATTCAGTTGCATTATTTATAAACGCCTTATGTAATTATTAAGCTTCGGCGCCGTCGATGTGTTAGTCCGGCTTTCGGTTGTAGCTACCAGGCTAAGCTAGCAGCCTGTAACGATGGATGGCTGAAGTAAAAGCTCACCCTGCAGTGTGTTTTTCGGTGGTTTGCTTTTTGTGTCAGCGAATTATTCAGTGATGTGATGTCTCCTCTGTTGTAGCGGTTTCGTTTCTGTGGAGATCTGGACTGCCCAGATTGGGTGCTTGCAGAAATTAGCACTTTAGCGAAAATCGTGAGTAGTTACAAAGGTCCTGTACACAATATATATATATATATATATATATATATATAAAGAAATATTACATTTTCGTTTTTTTATATAGTTTTTTCCTAAAAATGATAACAATAACAATAATAATACGTGTATCTTGTGCCCTACGATTTTGACAGTCAAGCGTCAAGATGAAACTCCTGTGTGCTCAAGTGCTGAAGGACTTGCTTGGGGAGGGCATTGATGTAAGAGCACAACATATCGTATCGTTCATCACACACACACACACACACACACACACACACACACACACACACTTCACCGGGACTGACTAATGCTGCCCCCCCCCTTTTTTTCTTTTTAGTATGACAAGGTTGCAAAGCTTACTGCAGATGCAAAGTTCGGTAAGTCTGCCTTCTAAGTGTTCAATGGTTGATACATGTATAGAGATCTTCATTACATCTAGGAGTGTAATAATAATATTTTATGCTACTCACCACCCAGCTCCACTCCAACAAGTGCAATTTTGGTATTAAGTTCTTGTATGTACATTTTTTTTAATGCAACCTCCTTTTTTTATTACTGGAAAAGGGAAAGCTACTTTTTGTAAAGAATGGGATGTCTAATCTATAACAATGCAGCATGTTTTCTAAGATAATAATATATTTTGTATGAGAAGTTTTAATTAGAAATTTGATTAGTAATCATAGTTTATAAACTATAGTAATGTAGTGGAAAAGATGTATAAAGTGGCACAAAACTCAAGTACAAGCACCTCAAAAATTCTTAAGTATGGTACATGAGTAAAATTCCTTTACTGCTAGCTCTGCCTTTAAATCTTTCTTTTATACTTTACAAACCTATGTTACTATGATACTTGCATTGTATCGTTTGTTATATAACATGCATTCATGACATCAATCCATCTTGCAGAGAGCGGAGACATCAAAGCTAGTGTGGCAGTGCTCAGCTTCATTTTCTCCAGTGCAGCAAAGCATGATGTTGACAGCGATTCTCTGTCCAGTGAGCTGCAACAGCTCGGCCTGCCTAAAGGTTAGGCCACTGGCGTTCTCCATGTTTGGTATAAAAATGCTCATTGTGATATATAATCTATGGTCACACATGGACAGACTTCTTCCCATACTTCAGGTTGTGCCAAAAGTAAGAGCAGACTGTGGACATAAGAGCAGAACAAAGGTGGACCAATTTCTGACCAATTTCTTTAGATACTTGTAATATTTCAGAGCAATGTCTGCATACAGCTGTCAGACACCCAAGGGCTCCTGAATTTTGACTTTTAAATATACAAGATTCATGTATTTCTTGTTATTAAACTATGCCCAGAATATGACTCCTAACAAATAAATTCTAAGTTGAGAGAGAGATCCAAGGTTTATAGAGCACAAACAATCACTTGACTCCCAGTAACATACAGTACCCAAATCGCAGCCTATTGTGCTTTGTTAGAGCCTTTTGCACTGAATAATTGCCTATTGTGTAACTGATATGTGGGTGGACCTGTGTTCAGCTGGTCCTTGAGTGTGACAGTGTAGAGCAAGGTCAATGCAGAAGTTGACTCACCACCAGTTTAAGATTGTATTCTCTTTTTCAGATATTTTGAACATAAGTTTATGATCTTTAATTCTTAGTACTTTTGCTGATATGTTGTTAAAACAGTTTTATGTGACTGTGCTTAAAATAAATTTAGACTTGACTATTAATTGTGCGCACCGGTGCTTTTAGAACACACCATGGGGCTCTGCAAATCATACGAGGAAAAGCACACTGCGCTGCAAGACAAACTAAGAGAGACGAGTCTGAGATGTAAGTATTTCTATCTTGCCCTTTTCAAAGAGAAAGATGGAGCTTACTGATGAGCACTGTCTCGTGTGAGGCTGCTGACTGAAGCAGACGTTGGTTCTACTCTGAATTTCAGTGGGTAGACTGGAGGCTGTGTCATGGCGTGTTGACTACACTCTGAGTTCCAGTGAGCTGCAAGAGGTGAATGAACCAGTGATTCAGCTTAAACTCCAGGCACAAGGAGCACAGTCAGGCTCCACAGAGACAACTGTTGTCTGTGTTTCTGCTGAGAAGTTCAGAGTGCTGCTCGCAGGTCAGTTCTGTATCTTGTCAATCCCAATTTTTCAGTTTTTCTGTTCTGAATGAAATTTGTAAATCTTTTCCAATGTGTGTTTCTACAGAGCTCAAACAAGCCCAGGCTATGATGAACGCGCTACAATGAAATCTGACTTCAATGTTTGATCAGAGCTGGACACAGTCAGTGCTGAAAGACTGCCAAAAGTGCCATACTTACGTCATTGACAGCATCATCTGATTTTATGAATATATCAATCTCAAAAGGTGAAGTGAAAGGCTTGTTCCTAATTCACAGTGACCGATGTTTAGTTGTATTTTTCTATCACATTAGTAATAACTGGTGGGTGATTTATCACTTAAGAAAAACTTCTGAACGGACCATTTTTGTAAAATATTGAATATTACTTATCACATTTTGATTTGAATGATGTCTTCTTTAATTTGTCTGTTACCGTCATATGCTCATATATATGCTACTTATAAATAAATGGAGAAATCTCAGTCTCTTATTTCCTTTAATGGTCACTTTTATGCTTCTAATAAAAATACAGTTGTGTTTCACATACAACACCAGACAATGAAATATATCAGATATATCAGATATATCAGCAAGTTTTATAAATTAGACCGCTAAATGACGCTGTGGTGTTGTAACTGGAGGTCGGCTCATTGGTTATATGTACCCCCAGAATTGTGGTGCACATGTCAGTGACATGACTAGCTGTTGCACTGATACACTTGTTTCACTGGTGTCAGCAGAGCCACTACAAACATTGGCTGCGCCACCATGCTGGAAGGGCTGGTCTTTCTGTCTGTGATTAGATTTTCTAGACAACCGCCCATCTGGTCGGCTTCAAACTTCATGTGAACTGTTAAGGACCAGAGTAAGTCCAGTGTTGACTGTGAAGGTTTTTGGAATAGCGGTTTTCAAGAAACATAAAAAGAGAAATATTAAACAACATTCAGTAAGGGCTGGGGCATGGCATCCACAAAATTGACATCATTGATTCGACAACAGAAGGTCTCAAAGATAGCTGGGCATGGTCAAAGCAAGGATTCGCCTGAAAACAAGCTGCAACTACAAGACCTTGCACAGCATCGACTAAAGTGTGAAACTAGTTTAGACAGAGATCAGAGGGATGCATATTAGAAATGGTTTTATCACAACAGCAGATCTGCTTTGCACAGCTATATAAAGCAAAAGCATCCCAAAACGGTGAAATCGTTTTAGAAATTTCCTCGCCGAAGAGAACAAACATTTACTGGTGATGTTCTCGACTGCATATCACTGCACTTATGAAATCCATTTTATGTTTTAAGTCAAATTCTTCAGTAAAAATATTGATTCTCCAGTTCAGGGTAAAGGTTATTATGACACAAACCCGTCAAAATGAACATTAAAATTAAGCAACAACCTCTCTCAAACAAATTCAATAAAAAATTATAATGTTCTGGGGGGGGGGGGTGTAGGCCTGTTATACCGCACAAGTGTATGAGTCACTAATGAATTATTAATATCATAACACAGCCTTGGAAATTAGGTGATGGCGATTACATGATTATATAAAATAGTTAATTATTATTTAGGTACTGATAAAACGTATAACACTGAACCATTTGTAACCCCCCCCCCGGCGTCCGTGATGCATACATCTCCCGTCATGCACCGGGGCCCCACCGTGCGCTCACTTCACAAGATAAACATTTTCGATGCATTTATAGGGAGCGAGACAAAAAACATCCGCTTAGATTAGATGTGCCGGGACGTCGCTCGGCTGGAAACAGCCAGCGTGAGAGGAGCATGGAGATCCGGCGACCGACGCCGACCCGGGCGATCGGCGCAAGCTCAACGTTACACAAGTTGTTTTGTAACAAGCACGTTTCGAAAACCTCCCGGTTACAGCCACGGCCATTTAACGTAGCAGCCCCGGCAGGAGCGGAGGAGCCGGGCGACCCTCGGTAGCTTGTGCAGCTGCACTTTCGGCCTGGTAAAAGTCCCAGTCTTTTAACAGCAGCGAGGTTTCTTCCCTGGCTCGGGTGAGTTGTCCGAACCGATGCCCCCCGCAGCTCAGTGAAAACTCCAGATTTCACGGGTGCTCAGTAGCTGACTTCTCTCTTTCCTCATGTTAGGACACGTGAAATGCAGAAACGTCTGCACCGCACACCTCTCAGACTGGGTTAAACGGATAAACAAATACACCCAGGACGTGTTTGATTTGTGTGAGGGGTTTTTGGTTTGTTTTTTCCCAGTTAAAAGTAGAAAGGTCTCTAAGCTGGCGGGGTCATAATTTATATTCTGTGGTTGGATGTGTGCAGGGTTGAAACTTCGAAGCATTAATGTGTATCCTGTTTTGGTGTCCAAGAACGAATGTGTATATTGTTTCTGTCCCAGGTTGGGTGTGTGTTATGTTTTAAGATGTGCAAGCTGTTTTTGGGTCTTAGGCTGTGCAGTGTCACAAGGTCACAAGTCCACCCAAGATACATCCAACCACTCGTAACTTAAACTAGGATTCTTTAAATACATTTTCATGTCAAAACAAGGTCTAAATGCTGTTTAACAGCTGTTTCCACAACCCCCAAGACATTTAATTCCATGAAAAGTCAATGCTTTCATTTACATAATTCTGTTGACCAAAGAAGTACTTAAATGTAAAAATGTGGAGTTCTCAAATACTGAATTATTTTTTTATTGTGTGTAAGTTTTAGTAATTGTATAAGTCTCCCCAGATGACATGTCCTCAGTGCCCTTAACAGCAGTCGACGCCCTGGATGTTATATTTTGTGATCTTTGCTCAGACACTTAATTTTCTGCAGTTTCGGCACAGCCTCACCTGTTCCAACAAAATGCCCGAGGGACCAGAGCTCCACCTGGCCAGCCTTTATGTGAACAAAATGTGCAATGGAGTGGTTTTCACCGGGCCAGTCAGAAAATCTGAGGTCAGCAAGAGTCCTGAGGTGCCCTTCATCTGTGAGGCGTATCGCATCACAGCTGCTTCCAGAGGGAAGGAAGTGAAGCTGACATTGACACCCATGAAGACTGACGATCTTAAAAAGAGAGTGAAAGCCCATCAAGCCAACAAGCCAATGGATGTCGTTTTCCGCTTTGGGATGTCGGGCTATTTTCGATTCACCGCAGAGGACGACGTGCCCAAACATGCCCATTTGCGTTTCTATTCCAAAGAGAAGCCCTGCAGAGTGCTGAGCTTTGTGGATACACGCAGGTTTGGCAGCTGGCAGCCCGATGGCACATGGCAACCTGACAGAGGGCCTTGCATCATGTTTGAGTACAACAGCTTCAGGTAATGCTGAGAGCATCACTTGTGTCCCCTGCTCAATCAAAATATCACCATCACACTGACCAGTTAATCATTTTTCAGGGAGAACGTCATGTCGCACCTGTCTGACCGTGCCTTCGATAGACCCATCTGTGAAGTTCTGCTCAATCAGAAGTACTTCAATGGCATCGGGAACTATCTGAGGGCTGAAATTCTTTTCAGGTAATAAACAAGCACAACCTGCGGAACCAGTCAAATGACTCATTATACGGTTCTGTATTAAGGATGCACAGATGCTGACCTTATTATGTGGGTCGGTTAAAAGCTATGACACAACAATCCATTTAAAATATAGGGCTGTAAATGTGTTGTTTAAAAAGAAATGAAAAGTAGTTTTAAGATGGAAACAGGAATAATGTCACATAAGTAATTGTTAATTTAGTTGTTAATGAATCACGGTCAAAATTGGAAGACTATGGATGTTTCTAATATTGCTGTAAACTACTGCTCCTAAACACAGTACCAGCTCTACTTTTCAAGGCCTGTTTCCCTCAGATTTGATAAGAATGTTCTCTTTCGCTTCTTGTCTTGCATCCTGTGGGTGAACCATAATAACTCAAGACCACGAATACAAAAGAGTCTTTTTGTTTTACTAAAGAATGGCCCCCTGAATAGTGTATTCTTTTTAAGGTTGAACATTCCTCCCTTCGTGTCAGCCAGGAGCGTACTGGAATGCCTTGAAGCAGAAGATATGTGTGAGAAGCCTGTGAAAAATGAGATCAGAAACACCAAGGTGAAAGAGCGCAAACAGACAAAGACATTTTTCATGTATCAGACCCTCAACCATAATCACTATTCTAACAGTGCTTCTCTTCATTCTTTCCAAAAGACCTCAGAAAGAGGTAAAAAGGGAGGGGGGGTGGAGGCGGGCGACCTGCTGAGACTGTGTAATACAGTGCCTCTGGAGGTGGTGAACCTAGGTGGGTTATCATGTGTTTACTCTCTGGTCCACTCTGAAATTCAAATCACAGATTCATTTAGCTCTATTCAGTGTAGAAGGCTTCAGCTTTATTAGAGATGGTACAGCTTCACTTTCTTGTGAAATGCCTTGTGATTTTCAACACATTTTGTGATTTTAGGTGGAAAGGGCTACGATCCAGAGAAAGTAGATTACTCTGCCTTCAATGCATGGCTGCAGTGTTACTATGTGGATGGAATGAAATCCGTCCGTGACCACAATGGCAGAACCATGTGGTTCAAAGTGAGTGAAAGGAAAATCTTATAAAATACTGTGTCAGATATATATGTTGCTCCTACTAATACATACCGTTTTAACTTAAGGGAGATCCAGGCCCGATGGCACCTAAAGGTATGGAATATTTTGAATACATAAAACTAAGCGCTTATGCTGAAATGTATCTGAGAACAGTCACTGTCTCTCTGACTGAACTGGTGTCATCTTTTATGCTCATCATAGATTTAAAGTCTCCCAAAGCAAAAAAGAGATCAAAGAAAGAAGATGACCATGATTACACAGACAAGAAAAAGGTATTAACACACTTGTCTTTTTTTCCCTTTGGGTGACCTGTAATGAACTCTACAGTGTAACTCCTAACACCAGTTTAATTTCATTAGTTGGCCAGGAGTGGCTCTGAAATAACAGCAAAGAAAAAAGTGGCTAAGCAGGAAACTGTGAGCAAAACACCACAAAAAGAAAAGATTGCATATCCAAAGGAAGTCCAACCCAAGAAAAGGAAAACTAACAAGGCCCAGCAAGTAAACAAAAATCAGCATAAAAACAAAGCCCCCGCAAGAAGGAGGAAGAGCAGTAGTACGGAGGAAACTGCAAGTGAGCTCTGAACTCTGATATTCTCTCAGAATGAAACCATATTTTGATGGGGGAGTTTTGATATAATGGTCTAATGATTTTTCTTTATTGCAGGCTCACAGAGACGGAGCAGCAGAGTTACCAGACAGAATGGCAAACAATAATGGGGAAGGGATAAAAGGGTAGACATCACTGCATGCGATTAGTTTTAACCTTTTTTTAATCAAATTTTTAATAAAACATTTATACAAAAGTTCTACAAGTGTTTGATTTTAGGCAAAGTATTCCTATTATTTTTGACACTTTTGTATACCTCCAAAATCGATGTGCTGCATTCAGTATGAAACAGTTCTAAGTTCCCAGACTGACCCCTGTATAATCATATTCCACCTTCAGAAACAGTGTCTTAGCTGGACTGTCATAATGTTTATAAATTCATGATTTGTATTTCACTTAATTTCCTCCCTCACACTTAAATTTAATCACTTCTACAAATGTGATCACCTTAAGACTTGACAATCACAGGATGAGTAGAAGTGAAACAACTTGAAAGGGGCCGAATTTCAGGTGGATTCCCTCTGACGTCACATGTGCTGTGTGGGTGGAATCCTGTCTCTCCAAGAGATCACATCTGAAACGAGGGATAAAAAAAGCTTTGTTTCATAGCAGACAATACAACATAGAGGATGCCAGACAGCAGTGAACACTGTAAAAAAAACCGAAACTCACTGCCAGGCCTCTATTACTGGAAGGGTCGTGTAGAGAGTTGCAGTCACACTGCTCCCGTGTGACTCATAGAGTCGGACTACAAGGGCCCCATTCCGGTCCTCTGCCTTATGGTAAAAAACAGAGTTAAAGTAAATGTAGTAAATGAGATTTAATGTGCTGAGTGGATTTAATCGGGACATGATACCTGCTTTACAGTTTCCAGGATGACTGCATCAGTGCTGACGGAAAAGGCGCTCCAGGGCACTGTGTCGGGTGTGCACTGGATTAACCTCAGAGGGAAATTGAGATTATAGGCACACTGGATTACAGAGGCATCTTGGAAGGATCCTATAAAAAAAAAAAAAAAAACGCAGTATTATCACACGTTACATATGTGTTTCCCCAGTGGCATTGTCCCAGTTTTAAATTTTAATAAATATGCTTTATTTTTAAAAACACAGTTGACAAGTAAGACAAGTAAAACCTGTGTGTGGCATGATTGCATAGGTGAAATGGTGAGTCCCCATGTCAGCATTGGCATCTGGGGCTTTCGGTGCTCTCAGTCTACGACAAAGACATCTACTATTAGATGCAAGGGTTATTAAAACTCTGCGCAACAGAATTGCACTGTTTGTAGAATTGTTATAAATTAACAGTGGGGAACCTCACAGGGAAAGCGTCATTATATTCTTGTGGACTGAATAGCCGTATTTGCAGTCGTTGAGCAGCGCGACTCCAAAGTTGTGCTCTGATAAATCGGCCCACTTGTGACCCCAAACCTGAGAAAGAAATGATGATAATACTTAGATAAGACAATACAAAGCACCTCGGTATAACAGCAGTACTTTCATTCTAACAGTATCATTGACATCTGTTGTCCCACAGTTAAGTTGTTAAGGGGCCAAATTTGGTGTCAAAATACCTGTGGGGGATTAATGTCCATGAAGATAAAAATTTTAACTACACATTAACTCTTATGGCACGCTACCTCAAATCTGGCCCAGTCCCATGAAGTGTTCCTGTGTGTGGGTCTCTGCAGATGGCCGAACTGGATTTCATATGTAGCATTGGGGTTGTGCACCCGCACTGGGAACTCAACCTTGAGAAACTTGTGTGACTCTGCCCACTTCACCTGAGAGTGGAGGATGCAGGGATGCAGGGCATTTCTTGGGTATTGAAAAATTCGTGTCAAGATTTCTTCAGATATCATTAACGTTGTAAAGTACCTCTGTTTTGAATTTGATGTAAGGACACAAGGCATCCATGACAATCTCCTGTGTGATAGTGCTTTTGTCGCTGATCCGGAGGGTGAAGCCGACGCTGCCTCGTAAACCACCCGAGGACACCACATGAGCAGGGTGCACCACCTCCAGCACCGGTTTCCTACAAGGTTATAGCTTTAATATCTAGAACACCTGTAAATGTTCTAATTTTTCAAAGTGGCATGGGCAAAATGTAAGAGTGATGACTGACACCTTGTCTGAAGATGGTAGTCCATCACATCCCAAGCATCCCAGTACAGGGGGACGTCATCAAACATGACAAACTGGTTCCCATGACCGCCGTCAGAGATGGCTTCTCTGAAACCAGCCAAGAGTTAAACAGATGTTAATTAATTAGTGTTTATGTAGCAGATACAGATGTTTCACATTGTTTTATAGTACCTGTTTGCCTTGAGCAATCGCACGGAGAGCAAAGTGCCATCTTTGTTTACGACAGTCTCTAAAATCCCATTGTCCATGAGGACAGTTCCGTCAGCCTGTAATGGTACAACGTAGTTTAGTTATCCAAATTAAATAACAGCATGGCTAAATGAATTAAATGCTCCCTATACTTAATGGAGTATGCACCTGAACAGTGACAGAGACTTGAGCCGAGGGATTTGTGTCTATGACAGGAGATAAGCCGACACTGGGAACTCTGACCAGAGCTGAAGTAACGAACACACACCATACAGAATCAAATATGAAATTATATCTTGGAAGGCAAAATTCTTTTAATCATTAAACAAATGATTTTATTTAACTACTAATTATTATTTTGTAACATACCAAGATTAGCTTTACTAGCACCATCTTGAATCTGAATCACCTCGTGGCGTGCCCATGGTAAAGAGTTGAACACACCCGCACTTTTTCCTTTCAGCCCCAGCGCTCCACATGCGTCATGGAGCAGTGCGGCACCTTCCCTACGGATATCTAAGACACATTGAGGTGTATTTTTAATTTTGGAAAACTCTACTTCAATATGGTGCTGATTTTAATGAACAGCTGCTGTGTAATGAAAACTGTACCTTCATAATACCTGAGTGCGTCCTCCACAACCATCTCTGTGCAGCTGCCAGGGATCACATCATGGAACTGGTTTAGAAGAAGCAGCCTGTGAAAAAAAAAAAATTCAACATTACTATTTTAGCACAGTACTAACAGAGACCATCTATTTATCTATCTTCATCATCAAACTTCAATGGGTTTATCTGGACCTCCAGAGCTCCTGCAGTTTCTCCTTAGGATATTTAAATGTCCTGTCCTGACACAGTACCAAGCTGCTGGCTATCTCCACATCATGAAGGAGGGTCTCACACTGGCGGTTCCCTTGTTTAATCTGTAAAAAACAAAGCAAGCATAAAGATAACTGCACTTTATACAGCACACACATTTTTAATTGTTTTAACGCATAACTATTTGGCAGGGTTTTTCCTTTCATTCATTTTTTTTTTTCACACTTCACAAACTCCATATCTATTTCCTGTACAATCCTGCATGAGGTACGACCCTTTTTTCCCCTCATTTTCATCACTATTCTGTGGTGTTGTGCGGGACTTATTTAGTAAGGTGCTTTTTACTAGGTAAAAAGTAGGTACTTTTACCTAATATTAACTTTACTAAAATTTAACGGGATTTCCCCTTGCTCATGGCCTATCCCTCCCCCAAGTTCAGTGTGAACCAGTTCAGTACTTTTTGTTTAATACTGCTGACAAACAAACCAACAAACAGACATGAGCAAGCACATAACCCCCTCGGTGGAGATAATGAGGGCTGTAGACAGGTTCTTATTCTACCTTTGCCTGTGTGGTGTACGTCCCATTGTGCAGCTCCAGGAAGAGCTCTCCGGTCCAAGTGCACAGCAAGTCAAAGTCAGCGTGAAGCTGAGAAAAAAACTTGTCAGGACTAGACATCTTGACTCTGAGAGACACAGAAAATTTCAGATGGAAGTGAGCAATGACTTCTCTGGTTACACCTTTGTTATTCATGCTGACTAAAACACTATTGTATTGACTGTAATTGTAGAACATCATGATGACATCAGTAGATATCACTCATATCCTTTAATATTCAACGGGCTGAGGGTAGTCTACTTCCAACATGCTAACACACCCCTTTGATTCGCTGAAATCCCATGGTATAAACAAAGTAAATATAAAAAAGAATTGACCACATTTTCATGGGAATTATTTGCGGTTCCGTTTGGGCTCAGTCATTGTTGGTGACTAGCAATGAGTGTAAATATAGCACCCCAACTGACTTGGGTAGCCCATCTGTGTCCCGGATCTGGTGCAATCTGTCTAGCATCAACTGTGTGGGTCCACCGCCACCATCACCAAAGCCAAACAACACTGCACTGTGGTTGGCCCTGCCCTTGTCTTTGTTATTCACCACTGTTTTCACAAGCTGTGGAGAGAGGAAAAGCCGAGAAACATGGACACTCTGTCAGGACCTAGATTTTCTATTCACAGACTCAACTTTCATCACATTATGTGTACGAGAAACCAAACTCACATCTTCAACCTTGCCCTTCATTTCATAGGAATTTCCTGGTGGGAAGTGTGTTAAAACCTTGGATCCGTCCAAACCCTCCCAGAAAAATGTGTTATGCTGGGAAAGAGAAATCAAAATTAAAAAAAAAATAAACTTTTCAACTTTTCAACTTTATTTATTTATTTATTTTTAAGAGAGTGGGTGTTTCCGACTTACAGGAAAGGTGTTAACAAGGTTCCAGCTCAGCTTCTGTGTCAAAAAGTTGGAAATGCCACAACTCTGCATAATTTGAGGAAGTTGGGCAGAGTAGCCAAATGTATCTGGAAGCCAGAACTAAATGGTAAAGAGAAAAGATCATTATATTATTGTCAGTAAAATTACTTTAAAAGACACAGAGTCACTGGAGTCAGTCTTTGTGTGTTTAATATCTTGCAGCAAGGAGACAAGTCAGCACAGCGGTACAGAGTTGTCTGAACTTTAAGTCTGGAACATAAGCTTTTATAACATTCTAACATGGGTAAGATAAAGCTGGGAATGCCTACACAGAAACGCTTGTGGCCAAGGCTAAACTCAGAAAACAGGAATCGCCTTGGCACACAATGTTTACTTTCTCATGGTATAAGAACCTTCTTTCAAGTAACACAATGGTACTGATAATTTTTCTCACAATTATGTACCTATGAAGGAAACGCGTCCACAAAAGTGGCACAGATATTATATGTCGGTAAACTCAGGTTACGTAGAAATGTCTTATGAATCCCCACCTCTTTGCAATGGATCCCAAACTCTTGGTTAAAGAAGCGCTGACCCTCCAGGAACTGTCTGACCATGGACTCACCTGAGGGCAGGTTTCCATCCTGATAGGCAAACAAGTCATTAGAACATGACGTATATAAAAAAGGGTTGAATGAGAGCAGGCCAAATTATGCAGCCAATTCGTAAGATAAATGTGATATGTAATTTTTGGTGAGATCGGGTTTACCATTTCCACCCATGTTCCTCCAACTGGAATGAACTGGCCTTTCTTCACAAAATGCTGGATCTGGGAGAAAAGTCCTGGGTACCAGCACTTTACCCACTGGAACTGCTGGGCCTGGATCAAAAGCATATGTCTCAACTGAAGAGGACCGCTCAGATGCAACGAGCCTGTATTCGTCATATAAAATTATACTAGCATGGAATTACCTGGGAGCAAGTAAATACAAACTCTGGGTTTTTCTCCATTAAACGGACCACTGTCACCCAACTTCGGCCGCATTTGCGAATGGTCTCTTCATAGGGCCACAGCCAGGCTAGGGATAAAGCGCCATTAATCTCACTGATTTGAAATCAAATACTGCAAGATTTCATGTGCATTTTCTATTTCTTTTGGGTGGGTGTCATGTAAGAATTTATGATGAGTGAGTTTTGGTAAAAACAAACAAACAAACAAACAAAAAAAAACTAGCACTTTTGGGATCCATAGTTTTCTTTCTTTTCATTTAATGAAAGAGCGCACAGCTCTTAACAGCGCCACGATTTGGTACTCTGCTCTAGGTGGTAACAGAAATTAAAATTGAGACCTGAGTCTATGTGGCAGTGACCCATTGCATGAACGGTGTGCTGGCTTTGTCCGTTGCGCTGGCTGAAGAATTTGAGCGCTAGACTGTGTGTTTTGGAGAAAGAGCTGGGATCAGAGGGATCACAGAGGTTGACCATCTCGTTCACGGTGAAGAGTGCCTGGTAGCCTCTCTGCGCTCCCTCCCCTAGTTCCTGGTGAAGGAAACGTAAAGAACTTGAATGTCCATATTTCAAGAAAGCAATGTGTCATCATGCATTGCTTTGTGTGACAATACCTTCACAATGTCAATGAGTGTCTCAAAATCAGTCAGCAGCTCCCTTACGTCCCGGTTAAATACCACAAGCTCAGCTCTCTGTACAGAAAACTTCCTGTTTGGATCTGGAGCTGCAATCATGGACCCATGACCGGCTCCAAAAAGTCCATTACAGGCCATCTCCACGTAAAGAGTGACACTAAAAGAAACGAGAAAAAAAAACATTTTTGGTGCACAGACATTTAATAAGTGAAGTTGGTTACAGAAGCAGCACTGAACTCTTTTTCAACACAACTGACTTGTGTGGCTCATCGTCTTTCAGACAGTCGGATAGGATGTAACTCATCTTCTCCCCCTCTTTAGTCAGGCCCTGCAAGTCCATACAGTATGTTACCCAAAGCAATTAAACCTACGCACGGGCTAAGCGCAGAATTTTGGCACTTTAATCTGGTGCCAAAACCTGCTGACGTAAATTTAATTGCTACCACATTACCTGAACTGGCTGTCCATCTCTCCAGACCATGGCTTCCCCATCACATTCCCACAGAAGATGAACCTCTTTCCCTCTCCAGGACTCAGGGATTTTCAGGGACAACTTAAACCAGCAGGTCCACCACCTCGCACAGGCATCAAGATTGGATTAGTGCCAAGATTTGGAGGGAGGGGGTACAAGGGCGATTAAAATCTGTCGATAATACTTACGTTGGTCCAAAGGTACTGCCAACTTGATACGGTACAAAGCTCTGCTTGGAAGCTTCCGTGAATTTGATCCGTTCAAGGGACAAGAAGGAGGCCAAAGATTCCAGAGGGCAAGAGTCTCCATAGAGCCTGAAGAGAATAATCACCCCCCGAGAGGAGTCGAACTTATTTATATGGCTCAAAATCATCAATAGCAATCTCAGTTTCCCTCTAAGGGGCTTCACCTCTAACGTTAGACCCCCCGCTGTAAGATGAGGACAAACCCAAATGAAAAATCCCTTCACTTATAATACGATGCGCCGAACAGATCTGATCAATATGCGCTTTTCAATGAAATACGCAAAATACGCAAAATACGTGTAAGCAGATGAGCGAACCCGGGCATTTTTTATTAGTCGTATCTGATTATTTACTCGTTTTTGGGCATTGAAACTGCAGTTAAGTGTGACGAAGCCGGCGCTGAGTCATTACTCAGTTTTAACAATCGACTCCCCGTAGATTCAATCACATGTGTTTCCAGACTTTTGTGCAAGTGGAAACGAAGGAACAATGCGAACAGGCGTGATTTGCGGTTCGGATGCGGACGCCGCTGAAATTCTTCCGCAGAAACTGGCACATGAATGAACATGCACACGTTTTGCGGACTGTCGGTGCAGCCGGCGTCGGTGCAGCCGGCGTCGGTGCAGCCGCGTCGGCGCAGCCGGCGTCGGTGCAGCCGGCGTCGGTGCAGCCGGCGTCGGTGCAGCCGGCGTCGGTGCAGCCGGCGTCGGTGCAGCCGGCGTCGGTGCAGCCGGCGTCGGTGCAGCCGGCGTCGGTGCAGCCGGCGTCGGTGCAGCCGGCGTCGGTGCAGCCGGCGTCGGTGCAGCCGGCGTCGGTGCAGCCGGCGTCGGTGCAGCCGGCGTCGGTGCAGCCGGCGTCGGTGCAGCCGGCGTCGGTGCAGCCGGCGTCGGTGCAGCCGGCGTCGGTGCAGCCGGCGTCGGTGCAGCCGGCGTCGGTGCAGCCGGCGTCGGTGCAGCCGGCGTCGGTGCAGCCGGCGTCGGTGCAGCCGGCGTCGGTGCAGCCGGCGTCGGTGCAGCCGGCGTCGGTGCAGCCGGCGTCGGTGCAGCCGGCGTCGGTGCAGCCGGCGTCGGTGCAGCCGGCGTCGGTGCAGCCGGCGTCGGTGCAGCCGGCGTCGGTGCAGCCGGCGTCGGTGCAGCCGGCGTCGGTGCAGCCGGCGTCGGTGCAGCCGGCGTCGGTGCAGCCGGCGTCGGTGCAGCCGGCGTCGGTGCAGCCGGCGTCGGTGCAGCCGGCGTCGGTGCAGCCGGCGTCGGTGCAGCCGGCGTCGGTGCAGCCGGCGTCGGTGCAGCCGGCGTCGGTGCAGCCGGCGTCGGTGCAGCCGGCGTCGGTGCAGCCGGCGTCGGTGCAGCCGGCGTCGGTGCAGCCGGCGTCGGTGCAGCCGGCGTCGGTGCAGCCGGCGTCGGTGCAGCCGGCGTCGGTGCAGCCGGCGTCGGTGCAGCCGGCGTCGGTGCAGCCGGCGTCGGTGCAGCCGGCGTCGGTGCAGCCGGCGTCGGTGCAGCCGGCGTCGGTGCAGCCGGCGTCGGTGCAGCCGGCGTCGGTGCAGCCGGCGTCGGTGCAGCCGGCGTCGGTGCAGCCGGCGTCGGTGCAGCCGGCGTCGGTGCAGCCGGCGTCGGTGCAGCCGGCGTCGGTGCAGCCGGCGTCGGTGCAGCCGGCGTCGGTGCAGCCGGCGTCGGTGCAGCCGGCGTCGGTGCAGCCGGCGTCGGTGCAGCCGGCGTCGGTGCAGCCGGCGTCGGTGCAGCCGGCGTCGGTGCAGCCGGCGTCGGTGCAGCCGGCGTCGGTGCAGCCGGCGTCGGTGCAGCCGGCGTCGGTGCAGCCGGCGTCGGTGCAGCCGGCGTCGGTGCAGCCGGCGTCGGTGCAGCCGGCGTCGGTGCAGCCGGCGTCGGTGCAGCCGGCGTCGGTGCAGCCGGCGTCGGTGCAGCCGGCGTCGGTGCAGCCGGCGTCGGTGCAGCCGGCGTCGGTGCAGCCGGCGTCGGTGCAGCCGGCGTCGGTGCAGCCGGCGTCGGTGCAGCCGGCGTCGGTGCAGCCGGCGTCGGTGCAGCCGGCGTCGGTGCAGCCGGCGTCGGTGCAGCCGGCGTCGGTGCAGCCGGCGTCGGTGCAGCCGGCGTCGGTGCAGCCGGCGTCGGTGCAGCCGGCGTCGGTGCAGCCGGCGTCGGTGCAGCCGGCGTCGGTGCAGCCGGCGTCGGTGCAGCCGGCGTCGGTGCAGCCGGCGTCGGTGCAGCCGGCGTCGGTGCAGCCGGCGTCGGTGCAGCCGGCGTCGGTGCAGCCGGCGTCGGTGCAGCCGGCGTCGGTGCAGCCGGCGTCGGTGCAGCCGGCGTCGGTGCAGCCGGCGTCGGTGCAGCCGGCGTCGGTGCAGCCGGCGTCGGTGCAGCCGGCGTCGGTGCAGCCGGCGTCGGTGCAGCCGGCGTCGGTGCAGCCGGCGTCGGTGCAGCCGGCGTCGGTGCAGCCGGCGTCGGTGCAGCCGGCGTCGGTGCAGCCGGCGTCGGTGCAGCCGGCGTCGGTGCAGCCGGCGTCGGTGCAGCCGGCGTCGGTGCAGCCGGCGTCGGTGCAGCCGGCGTCGGTGCAGCCGGCGTCGGTGCAGCCGGCGTCGGTGCAGCCGGCGTCGGTGCAGCCGGCGTCGGTGCAGCCGGCGTCGGTGCAGCCGGCGTCGGTGCAGCCGGCGTCGGTGCAGCCGGCGTCGGTGCAGCCGGCGTCGGTGCAGCCGGCGTCGGTGCAGCCGGCGTCGGTGCAGCCGGCGTCGGTGCAGCCGGCGTCGGTGCAGCCGGCGTCGGTGCAGCCGGCGTCGGTTTTTTATATTATGTTGCAACTGGACGTCAACAGCAAAAGGAGGCCACAAGCAGCAAAAAGCAGGCAAAAGGGACTTGTGTTGACGGGTTAGTGAGTAACCCCATTTTATATAACGCTTTCGGCATCCCCGTCTTTTCTTTACAGTTCGACAACGTTCTTCATTTTATCAGGCAGCAGGTTTAATCGGTCTCTGGTATCTAGTGTCTAAGTATCTAATGTTTTCCCTCATTTTAAAAGTATCACCTTCTGTGCCTTAAGCATGCAAACACGTGAAACATAAACTCAGGAACATGTAGAATGATCCCGGAGAAACGTATGGCTACGATAAAGACAGAAAAGGTGATGAAATGGCCGAGGGAAACTCTGTTAGAACGGCGTGGTGATGTAATAACTCTCCAGCGAGCCATTGGTTAACTTCTCCGGCTTCAGTCTAACTGAGAGGCTCTCAGGAGTGCTGGGGATTTTAGTCTTGTGATCGGACGGACGGGCGGACAGGGGTTAGGGGTCAGCCCACATGCAGCCTGAAAGTACAAAAGCCCGTTTTCTCTCAGCATTATTCACAGTGGAAGGAGCTGTGTGTTTTCTGTGTTTTTGCGGAGCTGAGTGGCCTTTTATTATAAAATCCATAGAGCAGCTCTAAGTACAGGGTTGGTGGAAATGTGGCATAGCCCATCCCTCTCAGGCCACCCTACCATCAGGGATGTCTGTCGACTCTTATCCCCCTATTGTTTGGACTGTGGTCGGGCTTTCCACCGCACCAGGACAGCCCAAGGGAATGGGTGCCACGGTCCGACTTGACCTGAGAATTTCTCACCAGTTCAGCTCCGGCCTTTCTGTGTTGGCTTGGAATTGTCCTGGGGCTCTCCTTAAGAAACTGACCACATCATGTCAGATTAAATAAAGGGGGTTTAAAGAGGACAGCTGCTCCTCACGCTCTCAGGAAGTAGTCACAGTAGTCACACAGCATAAAACAACCTTTTAAGCATCCAGCACAGAAGCCTCACATGTTCTGCCTGCCACAACACAGCAAGGGAAGTCAAGACTGCGGCTTGAGAAAAAAAGAGCGCTTCCCAAAAAACCAAGAGCCGCATGCAAACTTTATCATGTCATGTACTTAAACCTTGCATGCTTCCACAAACATCCAAAGTGACCCATGGGACAATTTCACAAATACAGTAAGGGTGGTGCATAAGGACAATGGTCTATTGAGTTCCTTTGAAATGAGGTCCTGGGAGATGAGCTATACTCTTGAGCTGTACTCGTCTCTCTCTCCACTGTTGCATCCCACACCTTTGCCTTTGTCCTGTTCAGCAACAGATCTGAGAAACATAAGAACCATATGACATACAGAATTTAATTGAATCTTTAAATACATGCCATTTAAAGTCTTGAATGACATTTAAGTTCATCAGCTGCAGGTTTATTTCATGGGCATCGATTTGTTTTGCCATCAGGTTACGGTTTGTAATTTAGTTCCGCAATACTCTATAGGGGGAAGATTTTGAGGTCATGTAGATAATTTAAAGCTAGGTCTATCTTCTTTCCCCACCCACAACTCTTAATATATCCATATTTTCAACTAAAACTGCCCATTCCCTTTACACAAAAGAGCCACGTATAAACAGAGATGTGCTGTTGCTGATATTTTACTGTAGGGAAACATAATCACTTCAGAAGCTGAGAGGAAGAGATGATACATGGGACATTTGAAGAAAGGAGGAAAATTTTACTCTATGATGCAGAAAGCCTGCAACAAATCTGTGATGCGACTGTCACTTAGCTCTTTTACCTCCAAAAGCGGATTGTGCATCATTAGCCTAGGAAATGAAAGAGGGGAATGGTATTGCCACTGGTGAAGAGACAGCTTCAATGCAGGTTTTACCCCTGGAATGTGACTTTGTACTGCTACCGCTTTTTCCTCTCTTATTTTTTCTGTTGTACACATATGTTTTTGAAAACAGTGGGTATTTAGTGGTGATTACTTGAAGTAATAAGTGATACGGATATGTTTAACTTCATAAGATTTGGCCATCTCTTCATTAGAAACCCTTATTGACCAGAATGCATTTTAACACAGATGAAAAAAGCTTGTCAAGCTTTAATGCTGGTGACCATGAAAAATAGATGTTTTTAAAATTGTTGATTACTTCCAGGTCTTTACAACAAGAATCAATAGAGTTTTCCTTCAGTTTTCAACTCATAACCAACTGAATTTTCAATAATCTTTTTCCGTTATGCACGGCTTTTTAATAAAAATCACTTTCCTAACAAATTATATATAAATGCACTATACAAGTGTTAATACATGAGTCACCATGACAATTACACTTACTTCAAAAGTTATTTTTTATCAAATTGATTTTGTCAATTTTGTTCAATTTTCAGATTTATTCTTATATATGTACCATAAAAAAAATCTTTTCAAATTACACAGCAATGCAAACCCAAGAAAATATTCTCTAGGGTAAGACTCGTCTTTTATAGAAAACCACAATTACACAAAATTGGCTCATAATTTAAACATCACACTGTCATGGGTGACTAAAAGTGGCACAACTGAGTCCACATTCCCAAAAATCCCAACTAATGAGGACACAACCCCTATAAACTCCATCATTCCTTTTGTAAATAGATGTATGGTTCAATTAAGGTTAACCGTTCTCTTGAAATATCCTCTGCAATTGTCCAATTTATTTAGTATATATTTAAATCTCACCCTCTAAAATAAGTACTGGAAGGCTCCAAATTTGCCCACTAAAATAGGTCAGCTCTTTCAATTTAATTTTTGGGAGATTGGGAGATTTTGAGAGGCATATGCACATCTCCAAAAAGAGTGAGATACACCACCATCACATTAACAAGCTCACGTTGACCAACTGTGATTGGTCGAGCTTAACGAACAGTACTTTTAATAGAGTATTATATACAGATTATGTTTTCAACAAGCACAACTGTGGTCTTGTGTTGTCATTTCTGCCCTTTGCTTACCTCTTTTGCCTTAACAGACAGAATATTAAAGAAGCAATGAGAATAAGTCCCAGTGCAGAGCCCACCACTATCGAAACCAGTAAACCTGCAGAGCATGAGGGCAACAGAAGCAGAAAGGATTATTTGCTAACTGAACTGTTTGTCTCCATGTGTTCATCTGGTAAGGGGGCTTATATATGTGGAATGAGTATGAGTGTTAAAGTAGCCCAGTAGTAGCCCCGTAGCCCAGT
The DNA here is from genome assembly GCA_016859345.1 of Istiophorus platypterus. Classification (NCBI taxonomy): domain Eukaryota; kingdom Metazoa; phylum Chordata; class Actinopteri; order Istiophoriformes; family Istiophoridae; genus Istiophorus; species Istiophorus platypterus. The sequence goes on along the minus strand of CM029121.1, from coordinate 16,914,772 downwards.
GTTAAATAAATTATTTTAAATCAAAACTATTAAAATATTCACAGGTTAAATGGAGTTTTAATGATGAAAGAAATATTTGTTATGTTGTTACATTCTACAGTAATTACCAGTGATTTATCATCAGCTATTATATGCAATATATATGGCATATTTATTCCAGAAATGGTTTAGTTTGGTAATTGATTAGCTTGAAATTTGAAGCTTGATTATTATGTCAAAGCAGTTATTCTTTTCTCTTATCAATTGCTTTAAATTCAGACACAGAAAAGGTCACTGTAACTATTATGTTGCTTATTTGTTAAAACTCCACAAGAGAAAACATGTTTGAAAACATTGTGGAGGAGACGTCGATGCTGCTTAAATGTGAGACTAAGCTCAAGACAACTTTTGACAGAAAGTAGAGTGTAAATGTGGAAAGTGTAAATGTACCCAAAAGGAACATACCAGTGCTCATCCAAGATAGATCAGCTGGGTAGCAAAGGAAAACAGAGAAAAGAAGGTGAAGATGAAATTCAGAGAGGAATAGACACCTTAGATATGGTCCCATTTGGGGAAAAAAAGTTAGATGACAGACAAAGAAAACAATTAAATCATAACTTCAAGGTCTTTCATGGCTTTCACGTGAGAAAAGAGCCTTTTCATGACACAAGCTGACAGTTTAGACTCACTCAGATTCAGACATGATGAAGTAGGTGTTGCAGAAGAGTTTAATGGCCTGGATCTGGTTATGTTTCTATTGTACACAAGCATACACACGCACACGCACACACACAACCCACCTAGCCAAGTGACTGAACCGACTTATGGATATAATATAGTCATTGACACATATCTGGTCAGTTTAAGTGTAAGACACAACACAGCACACTTCCATGACATGGATGTTCACCAGTAGTTCACCAGTTACCCTGATCTCTCTCCTTCATTTCGAAAATGTACAGCTCAAAACCTTACATGCTTTACTCACTCCACTGTATACTCATAGACAATAAATGTAATATGTAATATGATAGTGAGTCACTATTGCTGTGTTTTGCCTTATGTATCCTAGGAAACTATCTGTGAGCGTGCGGAGGACTAAGGTGGCAGAAAGAATACATTTTAGGTAATAATACCATTTCTATAAGTTCAGAATGAAAGGTGCAAATGCAGTAGGGAAGAAATCTGCAGTGTATGATTTAAGTATAATGCTTTTATTGAAAATACTCCACTGTGTACTGGAAAGTAGCGGTTTCCTTACTTATTGTAAATGGCAATTGGAACAGATGTACAAACTGTCAGAGAAGATAGAGATGTTATGTGAAGCACTCTAGCTCTTGCAAGTTCTTTTGGTTTAGCTGCATCTCTATATTGTGCAAGGCAATAATTACTAGTTTGCTCCAAAATTACCACATTATAGAACTGAAATTGGCGAACAGTGTAACGACGTCAATGTTTCTTGCCAAACACTTTCTGTACTACGTGTCGCTTCATGCATATAGATTTCCAAGCACGAAATATGTGCTATGGAGAAATTTATTCAAAGGCAAAGTTATGCAAACAGACCTACTATGAAAAAGAAACCATTTTTCATTTTGAAAATCTCTTATCATAAAAATATGAATATTTAGATTGGCTTAATATTTTAGAATCTGCTTACACAGGACTGAGAGTCCCCAGTGATGACTGGTTATGCATTCGAGTAAGTTTGCAAAAACAATAACTACTGTAAATTAACTCCTACTACAGTATTTTCTTCTGACAATATCTATAATTATGTGCACATACTGGAAATAATAATTTAAACATTAAATACATTTGTGAGAAACAATGGTCTTAAGGAATGCAGGGCGTGGCTTGGATATTAGTCTTTCATTGTAGGACACACGATTGATGTCTGCTACAGTAAGTGACATAATGTGAGTCTCAGCTATGTCAGGAATCTCTCTAGTCTTCCCACTCCATTGGCAAAAGCCAGGGGTGTGGATAACCCTGGCTGTGCGGTTTCCTGGAAGCACTAGCAGGGGAGAGACTGCCATGGCTTTTCATTGGCACACTTTTCTTGATTGCTGTGGAAGTCTTCTTCTGATTCATCAAGGCTTTTGTCAGAGAGCGATCCAACTCAAACGCCTCGTCTGTTGGCCGTCCACGGAGCATATGTCTGACAGTGGGGAGGGCTAAATCTGATTTACAGTCTAGGTAGCTCTTCAGGTTGAGCTCAGGGAAAACTTCATCCCTGAGAGCGTGAACCAGCTGGTTCTCACTGTGGGACTGTCTGAGCTGATGGAAAACTCTCTGCTCCATCGAGACGTAGCCCAGTGCGTTTTCAGCTAGTCCTAACTTTCCCATAAAGTGGTTGGTCTGGCTCTTCTTCAACAGGGATGGATTCAGCGTCTGTTGTTTGGACTTGGCCAGAGTCTCAGTCTGTTGGTTCTTGACATCTTTCTTCTTGCCAGCATGGAGCTTCTCTGAGCCACTTGGTAGGAGCTTATAGAGCCCTTCATCAGCCAGGTCTGCTAGGTCGCCAACCAGCAGCTGTTGAATGATTCGCTTCCTCGTGAGTGGAGATGTGGCTTTAAGAGTACCATGCGGTCCTCTGCCTGCGTCGGACACAGAGCCAAGTACAGCTTGTTAAACATCCCAGCTCATGGGATACTCCCTGGAACGACATTGGGCCTTCGCGCCCAGCATGCAACAGCACTGCCTGGCATGATAAACTAAGAGCGCAAGCCATCGCCTGCGAAATGCTGCTCCTGAAAGCTAACAGCAGAAGATTCCCCACTGCAATGTCAAAATGCATGCCATTAGAAAAGCATAGCTCGGAGAGGGAAACTTTGGCATGAAGAAAACAGGCACATTAGCACTGAGCCATATGGACCTAAATACCATACAGTGCGGTAAACCAGTCAACCACAAAAAAGTAAGCCTTCAAAGACAAATTTAAGGGCTGCAGACATTCTCGGGATGTCAGAGGGACAGATAATTTGTTGTGTCTTAAAAGATGGCTTACTTTCCAACACACTCATCAAAGTCAATCAACTTTAAAGATGATTGAGAATGACATCAACATATAAGCTCAACCACAAGCAGGTGATAAGCTGAAGCCCACATGACAGCCCTTTGCTCTGCAAAAGAAAAAAATGCCCGCACATTATCCAAGCCTTTCCTTTAGCCATTTTTAAAGTAGCGCTGTGGCTATGTCGTTTATGTGACCTTTGCACTCATGCTCCAACAATAAAGCAAGCCCATTTTAAAGGCCATACTTACCCTCCTTAAAAGATACCAGGACAACTCGGCTGTCGGCGAGCTGTGGTTTCCTGTAGTTGCCATTCAGTGGCACAGGGGCTGAGTCCTGGGCATGGGAGGAGTAGAGGGCTGTTGCCAGGGCCAGAAACTGGGAAGACACAACAAAACACAAGCACAGAGATTTTTCCACACCAGTTAAGTTTAAATATAAAGGACTGACTATATTAAGATGTCTGAAAAATCAATTTAGCATCTGTTTCCCTGTGGCTTAACACCTCCGCCCAGGAGGTTATGTTGTCACCTGCGTCTGTTGTTTTGTTTGTTTGTTTGTCTGCAGGATTACATAAAAAGTTATGTACCAATTTGCACTGAACCTGGTGGAGGGATGGGGCATGCGCCAGGGGAAAACCCATTCAATTCTGGGACAGTTCCGGATTATTTTTTTTCTTTCTTTCTTCTCTGAAGTCTGGTGTATGCTGTTTGACCTTGGCCTTGGTGGAGGTCTGTGCTCTACTGAGTGCCATTATAATAAATCCTAATATCAAATCTGCTTAAAAAATTAACTTTAATCGATGAAGCACCTGTTTGCGAGATATTGTTACGTGATTCCTGAACACTGTCCACAGCACACTAGGATAGCACGGAGGAGTCGTCAGTGACCCATCGTAGCGATAATACTCATCCAAACGTGCAGGCAGCAGTGCTCTGATGTTGAAACCGGGCACCTGTACTCTCTCATCTGCAGATTAAATAAATAAGAGAAGTATTTTGTGACTTTTTGACAACTACGTCAGAGTAAAATCCATAATGGCCACATGAATGAGGTGATAAAGGTTGAAGATTCTAACCCCAAAAGAGATAAACCCAAGCTCTTTGTTTGTTTGTTAAAAGCCTAAATGAGCCTTTCCAAGAAATTTTCAACAATTTTAGGGGGATAAGTTGTCACAAACAAAGCCTGGATACTGGTGATGATATTGTTTCATATTTTTAACTATGCATACTCATAACTTATATTTAATATTTAACATGGCTAAACTGTAAAAAAACATTGCTAAAGAAAAACATCACTTTAGACTTACCCCGGTATTTGATCCCATTGATGAATTTTAGAAACTGTTCAAAGGCAGGATTGAACTCACCAACCTGTATAAAAAAAACATAGACGGTTTTTGCTCCGTGGATATTCACAGATCGACACCCCCCCCACCCCCCACCCACCCACCCACCCACCCATCCACCTGACAGATTCCGCAATGTCTTACCTCAACCAGGACACCCAGCACTGCCAGGCCATCAGACTTGTCTACAGCCATGGACATGTTGGGGTACTTGTCTGAATTGAAGTGTACCACATGCATCTGAAACAAAACAATGATAGCATGTAGAATTAGTCAAAACTGTGAGTTAGTTAAAAAATCTTACCTTATTACACTCGAGGTTAGCAGTAGGCAGTAGATGTCAGATATGTTGAGTCACTTTGTGGCTCATTTCATTCAGATCACTCACCTATCTTTTTTTTTTTTAAATATCAGAAAATACTTGTGGTGTAGGAGTTAGAATGTAAAATGCTACAACAAATACTATCAAATTAGGTCCCTACAGTATGATTGTGCGGTATTTTATCTCTGTAACTTCTCTGAAGGAAGTATAATGTGAGGCAACAGATATTTGGTTTAAAAAACCTACTAATATTCAAATGAAAAAGCAGTTCAGAATTGGGGGGAAATAGCAAACAAAACAAAAAGACTACTGGCTATGTATTTTGACACCATAAAAATGCAACGGGATAAAAATTGGGAAAAAATGACATCTGAACAGACCTACAAAGTAATCTATCATCATGGAACATTATTATTGTATTTTTCAACATTTCTTTTTTTATGTTTATACCTTTTCTTTGCGCGCACCCATGCAATGGAGCAAGCAGGAGAGATAACAGATTGCATCTTTATACCATCTTACTCCTTTAGATTTCCTTTTTTTTAACAAATTTTCAGCGAATTTGTCACTAATTTTAAGATGATTTAAATGCACTGTAAATGTGTATTGCATTGGAGATGGCTTGTTATGTTCACTGGCGATTTATTACATTGGTGGTTTAATATAGCACATAACTAAATACCCGATAGTCGTATTTTTTGGTGACAGTATTGTGTATTCGTTGCAACAGAAAGGCATGTTGGTAATTTCAGCCAAATATGAAAATTTTTATTTACTGTCTTTGTTCTATTTTGGGAATTAACATAGACATTTGCAGTATTTATGGTAAAAGTTCAATTTCCCATCATTCTGTCCCTCAATAACAACATGTCATCAAGAAACTGTGGTTCTGTATTCTGGAGAGACTTGAAAAGATGCATGCTCTTGACATGTCCACTCAAGAACTCAGGTCAAACCACAGTACCTTATATGTGGCTCTTCTGCCGCTGGGGCATAGTCACATAAAAGCACACAGGTTGTAACCATTACATCTTCTACCCACTATAATTCAAATGATACCAAATTATATAAAACAGACTCCTATTTTTGCTTAAATCATAAAACAGACTCTTAATTTTAGACATTGCAGTCGAATCTGCCTTACTGAAAGTAGCAAAATAAGAAGAGCAAACTAGTGTGTGAAAACTGCCTACAGGGTTTGACACATTAAAACAGCACAGACAGCCACTCCTTTCAAGAGGTGGGTGAAAAGCAAAACATATAATAGTCTGGTACTCTAATCCCCCTTTACCCTTCAAAAATAAGTAATGATGATATATTATACAGAAGGGGGCCGACTGAAATTATGCCTTTGCCCTTACTGTATGTAACTAAGTGACAAAACATGCTAAGTTAATTGCTGAGTGGATGATTTATTTGAAAAAAAACAAAAAAAAAATATGAGCTTAATGCTTTATAATCTTAGTAGTTGACATTTTAAAGACTCACAGTTTGTTTATTGTTAAAAACGTAGTGTCTTTAATTAGAATGTGTTTTATACAAGCATCCAATTTCCTGCTGCAGTTGATTACTCAATAAAGTTGAAGATGCACAATAAGCATTCTCTGACTTTGTCTGGGGGGTAGATGTAAACTGAATGTCTGCCACAGTGTCAAGAAGCTGGAACATAAAATGCAGATGCAGAGCTTTTGAGAGTTCCTTAAGCTTAAGCAGGGTCTGTAAGTCTTGAAGTGCGTCAGTGTCTCTCGATTTGCTGCCAGTCAAATGTCACACGTTTAAGTCATAGAGTGTTAGATCATTTGTCTGGAGCCAGAGGTGCTGTTGCCTGATGCTTCAGATAAATGAGAGATCTGTTTAAATGAATGGACTGAGCTGACCTCAGATGCTGTTAATTAACCATTTAAAATAAAAGTAGTATAAAAAACAGTATAAAAATACTCCATTACAAGAATAAGTCCCGCAAATCAAAATTTAACTTTTTGTAACTTGTGTGAAAGTATATGTAATTATTATCAACAAAATATGCTGCAAAATTCAGATCTTTATATGTATCATACTGAATATATGTTATAGATCATTATTGCTATGAATTAACTTACAAGCAGCATTTTAATGTTGTCAAAGTGGAGTTGTTTAATATCTTTATATACTGTTGGGTAGTGTAATCAGGGACAATGCATGACATAGTATAAGCTGTTTTACATGTTAAATCTCGATAAACAAAGTACACGTATTAATCACATCAACTACAATGGGCTGATTAAGGTAGTGGAGTAAAAAGTACCAATTTTTTTCTGAAATTTATTGTTATAGATGTATAAAGATGCAAAATAAATGACATAGTAAAGTACAAGGTACATCGAAATTGTAATTAGGTGCAGTAGTAGAGTAAATGTATATATTTACTTTGCACAACAGTGTTTTAAATCAATAGAAGGTAGTAGGAAGTGCTGTTTGCTTGTTTACCTCTGCTGCATACTGCTTACTGTTCACTGTGTGCTCAGAGCCGCCAGGTCTGCTGGAGGAGCCCCAGTGAAAATGCAGTTGAGCAGCAGTGTAACGATGAGGTAGGCTGGAGATGTGCATCTTAGAGGGCAGGGAGATTTGCACTGCAGATCAAAAGAAATGAAACCCCAGAGCCATAAAAAAAGAGAAGGGGGTTATTTCAGTTGACATCAGGGGAATCGAGAAAAGCCGACTTTAACTTAATCTAAACTGAAGAAGTCAGTGTGGCCCGCTCTGTGCTGTCAAAGGGCTTTTGCTAAAGCAATATTTAACATACTTAAGAGCGGAGTGATGCTGGGCTGCCCACATGATCGTCACTGTATGAGAAATGTTTTCAAATGAGAGACCTTTGTCAGCTTATTTCAGAATACGTCACACTGATGATTTCACTAAGCCTGTGGTGTTGAGACCCATCAGGCATGCATAAACAAGCATTTGTCCGGTTCCCTCAGTGGTTAACAGCTTACTTACACACATAGTCATTTTAAATAATCGCCAACACAGGGGAGACAATACATGTATGTTCAGCTATACAGCGGCTGTCACTGAAATTCCACATATATAGCAATCTCTGCAATGCACTTAAAGGTGTATATTGTAAGTTTTTGCTACCGCTACAGAGACAACATTGGCATTAACAGCCTTTTATTTACCTGTCTAAAAGGAACGTTGTGAAATTAGCATCAAGCTTCATTCCTTTACTCACCAAGAGTGGTCTACAATGGTGGAAAGCAATGCCAATGTTAACTCTTGTTTTGCTTCTATTTCTATAACCTATTTTCTTCTACTGAAGTTAGCATGATAACCGTCCCATATTGTAATATCACTCTGCAATAGTGAGTCACTGTAGCATCCACTCTGCCTTCAGTCCAACATGAGAGGATGAACTTGCAGCTCTGCCCAGAGAGAGTATTCTATCTTCTTGTAAATGCAATGATGGCCGAAGCTCTTAGCAAGTAAACAGCTGTTAAAGAAACTTACATATAGCACCTTTAAAGTGACATGTAAGTATGTAATCTAATCAGTTCTGCAACATACTTTTTAGTTTAATCCTATTTTGTCTGACTGAAACAGTTTCTTAACATCTAAAAAAGCAGAATGAATAAATTAATTTTCATCTTCAACTGCTTAAGTCTTCGAAATATTTTTCCGTGGCACGGGAGTATGGTTATATTATAATTGCCGTATTTAACAACTAAATTTAAGATTGTGTTATAAATAGTTGACACCCACCAAACTGAAACTTGGTTGTTTTGTTAAGATATATCAAACCCAGTAGTTGCAGAGTAGATGACTAATCTCTGCTCATATTTTCCTAGACTAAACACGGAACTCTCTCTTTGGGTAATAGAACAGCTAAGATAATGAGACAGTGATTATGGAAAATTGCTGTGGAAGATGTAGAAAGGAGATCCTCCTGTCATTTTCTCAAGGTTGACCCAGAAATTAGGTCTCTATGGAGAGAACAGACTCCACGTTTATATGAATACGTTTACTAGTGTATCACTTTGATTCGAGGATCCTGAGCCAAACAGAGGATAATGTTGTCAAATTTGCTTAGTTTGATACCCAGTTTACTTTCCTGTAATAAAATGAGGTCAAAGTACACATTACATTTAAATTATTGTGCATGATTACATGTTTTGTGGATAGCACTGATGATTTATACTCACCAGAATGACCATTATTTCCTAGAGTGAGCTGCTCATCGGGTGACAGGTTGTAGTTTTGAACCTCAATTGGACGTAAAGTTGGGTCGAACCTTAGCAGCTCTGACTTGATGTCTATTGGAGACTGGAAAGCTCCACCACAATATGGATAATTCTTGGACCAGTGATGCTCCCCTAATGGCCCTGCAACAACATCAATGTAAATCATAACCTATAAAAGCTACTTGCTGTATCCCCAAGGGTAATTTTCACAGTTTTAATAAACTAGACAGTGGTACTACTCATAGTTTAAGTCATCCAAAAAGTGTGTTTCACCTCAGCTGTACTAGGGATACACTGAATGTCTTCTCAAAATGCTCCGTTCAAAACGGCAAATGTGCAATTGCACATGCCCCGGTATAAACTGAATAGAGGATGGCTCAGAGGAGGGCCAGGGTTGTCTTAGCTTACTCAACATTTTATCTGTAATCAAAGTGAAGTATTATTATCTTTGTACAAGGCTGCATGGGAGAGGCCCGCGGCTTCACTCTTGGCCCTTTCCAAAGCAGCTAGAGTGAGAACCAGGCTGTTGTTTGCGGGGAGAGTCAGTGAGAACACTGTCTCTCTCCAAATGAGAGGTTACTATAAAGCACAGGACAGCGAAAAATGGCAACATTTTCGAATCAAGTCACCCGGTTTACAATGTGACCTCAGCTGCATGAGGGTGTCTCTCAATGGCGTGTCTGCGAAAGCAATGAGGCACCATCGGCTTTGAAATACTGCAAGGGAGAAGAAAATGGCAATACTAAAGTGACTGACGCTCTTGATTTCTGATGTTTTCATTCAGAGTGTTGAGTGAAGTGTAATCCTCCATACTGAGCTTTTCAAACACAATGTTCAGTATAAAGTGAGGCTAATAGAATTCAATGGATGGACCCCATCCAATCATAATTGTTGCGGAATAGAAAACTCCATGAAAGGCCCTGAATGTATCAGTGCTCTCATCATTTCAGCATGTTTACCAGCAATTCATTTTCTGTCCAGAATGAATCTAAAAATCCACCATTCACCAAATGCCAGCTGACGTGCAGAAATATGAATGACGCAGCATGAAGCCTGCCCCAAACTCGACTGTCGGTTCCCACTGGATTGATTGTACAAGACATGCCAAAAGGCATCAAGTGAAGCTGTGAAATCACTGCATGCATGTTTGAAGCAAAACTCAGTTCAATCTAGGCCAACACTCCCTATAATAAGAAAGAAAGTTACTCTTATGGCTGTAATTACTCAGTGTCCACTTCATTTACTGTTTTAATTAGACCCAGCCTGCCCTTTAATAATGGCCTTCAGTGGCCTTTGGTGGCCCCTTGGCAGTCCTTGGTAGAACATACATGACTGTGGGCAATCTCTTAAATACAAGGCCTTTTCTATGTAAAAGAAATTTCAAATGAGAAAGATTTATACAAAGGCTTTCTCCAGAGTAATTCGTTGAATATAACATCAACAATCATCATCTACATCTTTTTCTTTTTTTTTTATCCCATATTAAGGTTCACTCTTTGTCCTTTGCCAGAGGGCGGAGTGTTGAGGTGGAGATAAGTCATATGACTCAGCTGTGCTCCCGTCAACAGAAAGTGCTACCAGTCCTCCAGTCTCCTGACTACTATGACAAGGCCTCTCAAGGGCTTGACTGTAAGTGAGGATGAAATCTACCACGCTGCACTTTTGGAAGAGGCCAGAGGGTTGTTTTTTTTTTTTTATATTCTTATTACATCAACTCTTTTCGTCAGTGGTCATCACAAACCTTTCCAGTTTGACCACTGGTTACTGACCATGTGTTACCAGTAAGAAGGTTTGTGATTATATGATTGTTGAATGATTGTATGAGTGTTATATGATCATTCCTGTATTTTAAGGATTTTTGCACAGCACAGGATGAATCATTAAGGTATTTTGCCACATTTTTAAGTTATTCCCTCTACTGACACATACATTGGAAATTTTCCTAATTTAGCTTTGTTTGCTTAGGGGTTGTTTTCAAAATTTTCCACAGGTAGGAAATGAACAGCTATGTATCTACAAAGGGCCATTTTCTCTAATTAATGTCAAGCCACTGCTATAATAAAAACTGAGTGGATCAACCTTTCTCAGAGGTCTGAATTAAGCTAGCGTGATTTCCTCTGACTATAATTATTTTTACCATGTCTGTGCAGAGAAAGCAACTCGTTAAAATAATTTGCACTCTATAAAGTTACTTAAAAAACAACAGTGAGTTTGAGCAAGAACTGTAGTAGTCAAATTTAAGAGTCTAAAAAAATAAGAAGAAAAATGATAAAACATTGATTTGCTGCACCTGCCTACTCATTGGTGTTGACATTCAGTCCCTGAATGCTACTGTCTTTTGACTAGAAATGACACAATGACAAGAGGTCATGCTCTGAGCACTGTTTATGTAAGAGATAGTCATGGTTCAAGAAGTCCCTGCTTCTAGACCTCAAGGCATTAGGCAAAGCCAGTCTGCCACTTATGAAATGTTGTAAACACAGAGTCTACGATGAATTATACAATTACATGATGTGACAGGAGGGTTGTCAACACTAATGTCTTTCGGGATCAAAGAGGGGCCACAGAGAGTTTTTTTTTTCTTTTTGATCAGAAAGCATTGCATTTGCCTCCATTATCACTTCTTTTTTACTGCTGCCAGCTCAAAGCACTGCTGTGGGGGCAAAAACAATGGCAACAATAACATCTTCTCTGACTCACTTATTGCCTATCAGAGCTGCATCAAGTTGAATTCAATCACTCAATTAGTTAGTGCTGGTTTAAGGGGAGAATATCGCTGTGAGTGACCGAGGCGCACAACTGCACACAGACTGGGACTGTAGAGGCACCAATAGTGAAAAATAGAAGTAAAAAGAATATATATTTCTACCTCTCTTTTGGATCTACAACTGACAAATTGTTATGAATTGGGAGAAAATATCATAACTCACCACTGTATGACCATTTGGCACCTGAAACAGACAGAAAACATTGCATTGCATGATAAAAAAAAAAAACACAACAATCAGACATGCAAATAGTCATATTCAACAGGGTGCAGGATGTAATTGTCATTTTATACATTAGGCCAAATAAATTGAAAATAGTTTATCTGGTAAAAAAAATCATTTAAAGTTTTAATCTGAGAGACAAACTGTCATTCCTCGGGAAGAGCGTACGCAGGTGGATGGAGACACCTGCCCCGAAGCATTAAGAGCTCAGAGCCCCCTTTTTCCTCCTTCTTTCCACGCAACGTGAATCAAAGAAGCGCGTCCGAAGTTTAGTGGGTTTTTCTGTTCAACGATCTACTTGATCACAGATCTTACCGCGCAGCACGGCGCAGAAAGTCAGCTGGAGCAGCAGGACGGACGTGAGGCTGAGAAAGCGCATCCTGGTCCCGCTCGGCGCAGCCTGGTGCGGCAGCCTGACGTTAACCCGGTTCGGAGCGTGGTGCGCCGGAGCGCGAGCCTTCAAACCCGCTTTTTATACTCATGTGGTCAACTCCATTGTCGCCGGCGCTGACGTCAGAAGCAACAACAACAAACAGGAAAAAAAAGGAAAAAACAGCCTCCGGAGTCATCCGGTCACCGCGGACCGCAGCCGAGCCGAGGCGAGCCGAGCCGAGCCGGAGCCCTCGCTGAGGGTTCGGGCTCCGGTTCGGCGGACCGGGGGATGCGGGCGACGCTGGGCGGCAAGCACGTGCGCCGACGTCTCGCGCGAGACGGTCCGCGGCCAGATGCTGAGAGCGCGAGGTGCGAGGGACCCGCGTCCACGCGCTCCACATCTGGCCAAACACCGCGGGGGGGTCACCGTGTCTGGTAAAGGGCTGTTCAAACACGGAGACACTGCTCAGATATAGATGACATGTCCCCCCCGCCTTTGTCCCATCTTTCCGTGAGGTGGTAAGTTTTTTTTCGTCATTGGGTATTTTGCTGTTATTTTTTTGTTGTTTTTTTGCCAACCACTGCAGCCACATGCGCTTAAAATGAACTTAAGTCAGTTATAACAAGGACCTTTTTAAAATACACCGTGCAACCCATGGGACATTTTTTTTTTTCGCTACTCTAGATGGGGGTTTAATCTGAACAGGTCTCGCGTCAAAGCCTGTTTCTCCTTAAATTAAAGTTTCCCTCCTCCCAAATTTAGCCTCCCGTGGTTAGGTTACTGTTAGGCAGAGACGTCTGCTCAGGTTTAAAGTAAGGGTCGGGGGTCACCCTTAAGGAAAGCTGGTTGTGGTGAGTTATAAGGTGGGGTAAGGTTGAGGTTAAGGAAAGGGGAAACATATATGAATGGGGAAACAGAATTTTTGACACAAAACCAGATTCATTCTTCGCACAGCCTTGACAAATACTACATTTTTTGAAAGCCCTGGGCCTCATGATTCTACTTGTGCAAAGCAATTCAGGAACCTCATATCTCTGCAACAGCTGTTTATTTGTTGATACTATATTTCCCTTTTATTGCCCCCCACTAAAAAAATAAACCAACAAAAACAGAAATGAACCTTACATTTCTTCCATGTTCATGCCTCTGCAACTTTGGTTCAGTATCCCTCATACTCATTCTGACTTTTTGTTTGTAAAATATAAAGAGTTAACTCTCAAAGGAGACCAGGGTTATGCCTGTAATCAAAAGGGTTCAAGAGCAGTGACTTTTTTTTATTTTGGGGTTTGTGCACAAAGCCTGGGGTGTCTGTTAACAGGTTAAGTTGCATGGATATGAGGGAAAAATAAATGACAGTTAATAGAAAAATAATGTAATGTAACCGCGTAAACACCATGCATAAATAGTATAGCATAGTAACCTTATATGTTACATGTATTATATTTTGTAACATCACAAGTTGTTTGTAAGTCAATAGTGGTCCAATATGCAACTTAAACAAGTAACACACACACACAACGTATGCTCATGACGAGGATGATCACACATTAAAGATCAAAGTCTTGCGCTGTTAGAGCAAGACGCCGACATGATTACTTCAGGCAAAATGACAAAATAAGAGGATAGAGTCACTCTCTGAGGAAACTTAGAGAGTGGAAGATTTGAACTCACCAAAATTTTACTCTTGTGAAGCCCTCTGCAAAAAGGGTAAGTAGCTTTTGCGGCCATTTTTGGTTTTGGTTTTGGTGCACGAGGTCCCAACATACTTCATAAAAAGACAAAAATAACGTAATGTAATTATTCTACTATTTACTGACCTATCCCTTAGTCTACTTGTGTATGTCGCTGCTGTGTAGCTGCTGTCATGTTTACCTGGAACCTTTCCCTGGAGCGGGCATGCTTAGTGACAATAATAAGACCAACTAAGAAGTTTTAAATATAACACTCAATGATGGCAATATTATGACCCACTATTTCATATTAGGTACTGTACATGGCACATCTAATATTAGATTATGCCGTAATATAAGATATTACTACCTCTTGCCCTACATATAAGGTAATAAATAAATGGATTTGTTTCAACTGACAGTTTCACTGGTAGACAAATGTCCGTTCAAAGGTCAGGAATCCCCACCCACTGCAACTGTAGTTTACAATCACCACTCACTCCAGGAATGACAGCACCAAGACAAGCAGCTGAAAGATGAAGCACCTACTGCTTTGGGGGATGGCTTTTGCTGCATTCCACATCAGCCATTCAAACATTCCAGGTATATCAAACTACTTCTTAAATTACTTGCAATTTAAAAACCATGGCAAACAGTCAGTTTATAGACCCAAGGTTCATGTTTGAGAACAGGCCAGACTATCAGCACATAGGCTCATCTTTGGCCTTGTATATTGCTGCTTTTTTAAATTGCTGCTTTTTAAAAATAATGGTAAAAAATATTGTGGTTTACTTATTTTGTCTGTTATTGATTCATGTCTTTCATTTGTATGTAATGTTTTGGTTTCAAAGAAACTTAATCAAGGAGATAAGGCTTCACCTTCAGCCCTTTCAGAGTAACACTCGCTCTTAGATCTTTCAGTTTTTCTGTAATATTGGGGCCTACTAGGGATTAAATAATCTGTGGGCTGAATTATATGCAGTATAAGAGGGATCACTGCATATTCTTGGGTGTGGTCAGGGGAAAAAAATCATTCAGTTCAAGGAGAAATCAAAAGACTTGATAGAAAAAGGGTTTTGGTTCATTACACAAGTCTGCAGTGCATCTCTAAGCAGGATATAATTGTATTTGACCATTTTACTGACTGTGTTCATGCTGTAACTTGCAACTGAAGCCAACAATGACTGTATTTAGCTGTGGCCAAAAAAGAGAAAAGATGGTATTTAGTCTCCGTTTACTCTCCTGGAAATGTTATTTACACACTTCTAAAAGTCACACTAAGCTGACTTCACAGTTCCTTCCTCTATAATTCCAAGCTTTTAAACACTGAGATTAATTCTGTCTGAGCTTACTGTTTAATAGCATAATGAGCTGAAACTATGTCAACCTTCAAGTCCTTCTCCCTTTACAATTCTATGAATTATTGGGAAGGTCCAAACTTTGACCTTTCATGAAAAACATTGGTTAGTTGGTTTCCCTCCAAAATCAAGAACTCTCAGAAGAATCCTTTGACACCATTTCACCTCTCTGAAATACAGGAATGGTGAGAGGACTGCAAATTTACCATAAATGACACTTTTTATTGCTGTCATAAAAAAAGGGAGTGGGTGTCTGGTGATGAGGTTAGTTAAACATTAGTTATGTGACCAGTGGTCACATAACTGGTGGCATAAATTGGTATCATTCAGTAACTGTTCAATGGTCATCTCACCACTTTACTCTGTAATTAGCCAGCAGTACTTCTTACCTATACTTTGTATATTAATTGCCTGTCTGTTTTTTTCATCCAACAGATTTCTGTGCATTGCCCGCTGATCAAGGCCAAGGCCGTGAATTCCTCTTTGTGTTTCATTATGATCCTGCCAAAGATCAGTGCGTACCTTTCCTATACAACGGCGAGGGAGGAAATGGCAACCGTTTTCAAAATGAAAGACAGTGCATAAGAAACTGTTCCAGCAGAGCAGCGGAAATCTACCCAGAGAACGGTAAGATGATTTTACGCATTTATTGTTACATAAGTCGAATGCAACCATTTATTTTGTTTACCAATAATCCTCAGTTTTAAATATGCAAAATGTCAAATGTAACATCAAAGACCATCTAAAAGGTGATAAACCCAGACTAAAGAAAAAAATTGTCCTCCACCCTGGGTGTTTTCTGAGGACTTTGAAACATGATCTGGCTAACAAAGCAGAGTTTTATGAGCTAATGGACCATAAAAGGAAACACTAGATCATCATCGAGCCTCCTCGGGTGTAACAGAGAGAGAGAGGGAGAGAGGCCCTCTTGAGTCATCTGCCTCAGCCAGACTTAAGGCAGTTATTCTTGAAGAGGATCACGTTCATGAAAACCTACATGTTGTCATTGTCATTGCTATTTTGTGTATTAATTTTACTAGACCCAAATAATGTTGAGTTTTACTGATTCATTGTTTTTTTTCACATGTAAATAACTTCTTTAGAGGCCATAGGACAGATGTGTCAAACTGAGTATTGGCGATACGCCACCAAGTGGTGAAAGAGCGGGACTACACACGCGGTTTTGATAGCCCAACAGTTTAGATGTAATCAATCACATTTGATTTTTTTATACTTGCATTATTCATAAACTGCAGCCACTGTTATGACTACCTCTAATGATGATGAGTGATGATGATAATGAGGATGGTGTTCTCTCTTCACAGAGGTCCTGGCTTGCCACTTTAAAAAAGCCCCAGGTGATTGCAGTGGTAATTTTTTGAGATATTATTATGATGCCATTCATGGGAAATGCAAAAAGTTCATTTGGACTGGCTGCATAGGAAACGGAAACAGATTTTTCGACCAAACCAGCTGCAATGCCACATGTGCTGGCATCCATGGTGAGTGCAAATTTCTCTCATATGTACACAGTTACTGACAATTATACATTTTAACATTTTCTATGTGTCAATTAAGATTTCAAAACTATCGACTCATAAAGATCCTATCAGAAATTTGGCAAATTTTACTACCCCCCCCCCCACCCCCCGGACATCCTATGTTTTTTAACATGTTGATATTAATTTTCTCGATTCTAAGATGACGGTGAGGAAGCAGAGGAGGACGAGCCAGACACTCCTGTTGGTGAATAGACACACAATGAATTTACCGTAACAATTAGCAAAATGTTGTGGCAAGATACACAGTGTTTATTTACAATATACTTTGAATTATTTCTTATTTTAAAAATGGAAATGTAAGCAGGATAGATTCCTGTTTTAGTTCAGTTTGCTTTAGTCCAAACTGGTTTGTGCAAATTATATATCAGGTTCTAACTGCTTACAATCATCTGCAAAAAAATTGTTGTTATATAGTTTGTTTATGATTTATTTCTAATCTATTTACGTTTCTTTATGTGTTACACTGCTGCTGTTACACTCTTTAACAGCGATAATCTGCGGAGTTTTGCTTGCTGTCCTTATTTCTGCGATTCTAATAACTGTGATTGTCCTGACCGTTAAATCGAGGTAAGACAGTTTTTCTTTGCCTTTAGTTTTACATAAAGAATAATGATAGACTACAACTAAAAAGCAATAGCATTACTTTAAATGAATGACTACTCTCCTTTAATTATCTTCATATCTATTTTACTTCTTTTGGGAAAACAGGTCCAAGAAGAGAACACTAAAGAAAAGTAATGACCCCAAGTCGGAGTCTCCTCTTAACGGAACTGAAATGGAATAGATAATTATGTCACCTCGCTAGCAACATGACAATTTTTCCAGCTTGTTTTATACTATCAGTTTTTTTATAACATTACTAGTCTTGATGCCAAACATATCAACTGATAATTACATTTAGGTTAAGCTTTTTTTTTTACTGATATATGTAAAAGGCATAAAAGATTTTTTCAGTTTTCAATTTTGTTTTACCTCAACTATACGTGTAAAGTGATATTTGTTAAGTTGTATTTTTTGCTAAGAGCTTTATCTTGTGCTTTCATTCAGTAATCAAAAAGAAAGGGGAGCTGAAACAACTTTTCGGATGATTCTATCTACAGACAGAATCATCCGACACATCATTAGCTGCTCAGTCATTGAACTAATTTTTAAGAAAAAATGACAAACAGTCCCTTTGTTTCAGGGTTCAGTTGTTAGGATTGCCTGCTTCTCTTCATCTTCTGTGATAGAAAACTGAATATATTTCCTCCTAACATTGTTGGTTGGACAAAACCAGCAGTTTGGTATCCAGGAAACTGTGAATCCTTATGAATTCCTGATATTTAAAGCGCAAATGATTAATCAAGAAAATAGTCAGCATATCCATCACTAATGAAATTAACTGCCAACTGCTGCCCTCAAAGAAACAACCCCATTATTCAGACAAATCTCTCGGAAAACTTCCATTAGAAGAAAACAAGTGTCTAAGACAAACATTTGAGCACAGGAACAGAACTACATTGTTTAAAGTTCAAACAATTATCCTCTTGTGCACTTTGACCTAAAATGTTTTAACTGTGCGATCTCATAATCATTTCAGTGTTTCTGAAATATAAACGCACCATCACCTGGCTCAACCATTTGTTGAAAACTGTCTGAAGTCTTCTGAATGCATGTGCCAA
Source organism: Istiophorus platypterus (assembly GCA_016859345.1). NCBI lineage: Eukaryota > Metazoa > Chordata > Actinopteri > Istiophoriformes > Istiophoridae > Istiophorus > Istiophorus platypterus. The sequence goes on along the minus strand of CM029121.1, from coordinate 16,896,276 downwards.
ATCAAAATCTAACACATAGATTTAGAGGAGTTTTATACAGCTCTTTTTTGCAGAGGTGCACACACTTTGTAATTATGTTTTCCTGCTCTGCCTTTCCGAATCTTTAGTTTTTGGCTGTAAAGATCTCAACATGAAAATGTCCATTAAAAAAAAAAATTCTCACATTTAATTTTAAAATGTAGGTTTAATATCATTAAAAGTTCATGTCTATGCTTTTAAAAAAATGATTCAAGATATCCAAGAATTAACATCAGAATTCTTAATTTTGTGGGAAATGTACTGGTGAACTTTCATGTTTTTTTTTTTTTTTTTTTATCATTCACACATTGGTTATGTAAACATTTTGATTATCAATATGTTTTAGTGCTAAACTTTTTCTCAGTGGTGTTTGAAAAAAAAAACATTAAAGAGTGTCTCTTTTCAAGGAGCTATTATACTTTTTAACCTGGGAAAGGGTTTTTGAAAGTGAACTAATTAATTATATCAACCAATTTGGCGCTTTTGTTTATTGTAATCTATATTGGTGAATTGGTTTCTTTTCAGTTATTAAAACCATATGTAAGACCTTCACAACACTCAACACAACACTGCTGAAAACATAAAAATGTGCAGTTTGAATTTAAATTAATGTAATCCTGCTAATAAAAGTTTTAGACTCATTAAGTCATGTGTGAAGACTATTAATTGAATGTTATGGAAAATATGTTTTGAATTTGTCCCCATCTTATAATTTTGTGCTAACCTAGATAGTAACAAACTAAATCGATTAAACTGGTTTGTACGACAATATCTGTAGGACAAAAGCTGAATTTCTTACCTTTGAGGTTGAGCTCCCATGCGTAAGAAGATGGTGTTGAACAGTAATATTTGATATATAAAATCAATATATGAAACCAGGAATTCATGTCTGATCAGCTATTTTAACATTCATCATATGTAAAGACAATAAAGTTTTATCATAATCAAAATACTTTACTTTCAAGTTCATCATTTTTCATTTATCAATGCAACCACCTTTTGTTGTTACTGACAGGTGAAACCCAAACAGTCGGTCCCAAAACACATTAAAGTTGATAGATTAATTATTTGATTCATGGAAAATATCATTGTGGTGACTTTATTTGATGAATTTATTTCTGGAACATGAATTGAACAGTGAGTACATTGATTCACAGCCCGTTGCAGTAGAGATAACATAACAGTAGAAGAAGTTTTAAGATTCCTTACTTAGGTAAAAGTACCAATAAAACAATTGAAAATACTCCATTGTAAGTAAAAGTCCCGCACTTAAAATCCACCTTGAGTCAAAGTACAGAAGTATCATCAGCTAAATTCGTTTGAGGTATTAAAAGTTTTACAGTTTTACAGAAAACCTGCCCTTGTGACTGATATAACAAATTAGTTTTAACTTCATTATCCACATTAGATAGTATAGACCCGACCAAGTTTCAAAACGAGGGGTCGTATCCCTCCAAAACGTCTCCAGTGAAACCTGACGATTCATGAGATGCTTAATGAGAGATGAAAAAAGTAAAAACATTTGAAACAAAAAAAATCGACGTGGAGTTTTTACTAACTTTTCTCTCTTTTTATTTTTGAAATAGGAGAGAGTTTTGCTATTTTCAATTTTGAGACCATCTGAGAAATTTAAAGGGAGAATGGGAGAACGTGTATGAGTTGTCAGCAACTCACACACGTTCTCTGAGACCTCTTTTACTTTGTGTTTTATTTGATCCTTTAGACTCTTGATCTGAGAAGTGACTCGTATCTAAAACTGTTCGACGATTATAGCGGAGGGAAGTGAAATGCTCGACCTCTGAAACGCAGTCGAGCAGAACCAGCCTGTAAAGTGGAGAACAGGCACATCAGAAAATCCATCCCGGGAAAAGTACTTACCTGCAACCACTGAAATAAAGCAACGTCTGAGCAATGGCGTGGTTAGACACTTACAGATGATTGATTCTTAAATAATGTTTGTGGCAAAACTCTTTCAAAGTTTAAACGCGACAGAAAAAAAAAACCAACCTGTTTTCAAAGATGATTCACCGGCTTTACACCGACCGGAAGCGAGATTAACAAAACTACGCATGCGTAGCGGAACCCCCCACCCCAAAAAAAACAAACAAGGAAACGCAAACCCTAAAATAAAGCTGAATTCGGTTAAATATGATAATTAACAAATACCTGTAGGTAAAAAAAACGGCATAGAAGAGAATTTAGACCCAAATACGAAGCGCATGCAGTATCTTTAACAGGCCTGGGGAGTGTAAGCGAAGTAGGAAGTGGTCCGACGATGCTCGCGGGGGCTTTTTTCATCTTTGTTTGACGTTTGGCAGCCAGCCCAGCCGGCAGACGCTACGTCACTTCCTCGAGTTATTTCCATTTGTTTGTGACAAACGCCAGCAGTTACCTGGTACCATGTACATCAAACGTAGCGTTGCTCCTCTGTTTTAGACCGCGTCCGGGTGAAAACAGCATTGCGGGTTTGTTTGTTTGTTTGTTTGTTTGTTTGTTTGTTTGTTTGTTTTCCCCCGTAAACCGCTTTTTATTCTGAAATCATGCGGGAAATCTAGTGGCTAGCAAACGTGTTAGCGTTAGCGAAGACAGGAAAACGTGCGTCCGCGGACAGAAGTAGTTGTACGGCTAACGTTAGCTAGCTCGTTTATCTTCATCGGCTACCTATTGTTAGGCGCCTCGTCCCCGGTGCCGCCGGTGTTGCAGTGTCGGATATCGTTATCTTACTTATTCACAACTATAAACTGATGGAGTGCCCTCATCTGAACTCCAACGTGAGCTGCGCTGTAGATTCCTCCAGGTTCCCTAACGGTACTCCGTCCTCCTGGTGTTGCAACGGTAAGAGAAGTGTTTTGTCAATCTTGAAATTTCACGTTAACGCAAAAAAACATCAACGTTGATGCAAACGTAACTTACAGTTTTCTGCGTGATGATTTTTATCCCAGCCTCTGATCAGACTACTGACACCGCCACATTTGTGTCAGCTATATAGATACTGTAGCTACAAATCGGCACAGCAGCTATCAGAAGGGCGAATCACCATTAGCAAAAATTACTGTGCCTGTGACAAGTTGAAGGATCGCCCATTCAAAGAATTCACAGTAGCACCTTGTCTCATTCAAACGCACACGTTACAATTTAAGACAACATCATCCTTTATCTCCAGTTTGCAGGTCTAATAAAAGTCCATGGATTTGCCTTACCTGTCTAATGGTCCATTGTGGAAGGTAAGTTGATATCCGTTGCAATCATGGCTGCTCTCAAGAGTGGCAAACACATAACACACTAGTAACTTAAGTAGCTTATTGTACATATAATGGTGTGTCTCAGTCCCATTGCTTTTAGTGACCGTTTTGACTTTGGGACCTGCAAGTCAATGATACAACTTTGTAAAGGCTGAAGTACATAAATTAAGGTTTGTAGTCTGCAGAGGTCAGTCAGTGGTCACTAAGAGGGCTGTTTATAAATATATGGAGCTTAAAACCTGAGGTTAACAAAAATATGTGAAGTATCTGGCTAAAGTATCCTCCCAGAGCTTTGATTGTATTAGCACTGGCCTGGCTAGCCTCGCTTTTTTTCTTCTTTTGAATTCTAATTTCATTCACGTCACAAAGCTAAGCGTCCATTTTTCTTTGTGACAGATTTTTGAAAATCCCAGAAGGTCTCTTTTCAACATTCAACATTTTTATTTAGATATGTCAATGGACATGCAAAGAAGCACTTTGAAGAGAGTCAAGTCCTTGGCAACAGTCAAAGGAAGGGAGACAAACAGGAAAAGGACAAATCCCATCACTCTGTCTGCATGGACTGCAGCAACTACAGTGTATTTTGGTGAGTGTCCTTCATTGCCAACCTATCTATGTCTACAATCTGGGACTTGCTATGGGGCCCTCCAAAATACAGTCATTAATATTCTTAACTGTCAAAGGATTGTTATTCCATGGAAATGAGAACCTTTTTTTTTCTTTTTTTTCATTAATATTTTGGAGCTTGATCAGTTACTTATCAAGTTATCCACCATTCTCCTGGTTACATACCACAAATAATAATCTGTTAATTCTAAGTAAATTACAGTGATCCAAATTTTATAAACTACATTCTTAAGTATTTGTTGAAAATCACTCCTGCAGCATGTGCACCTGTGGTTAAGTGCTATTTGCTAGCCCAGTGAAACACGATGCAGATATAATTAAGATTTTGATGGATTCAAATCTCAGTTAGTTTATTTTGTTTCCAAATATGTATGTGTCTTGCCTAATGTGGATTTTATAGTTACAGATGCGATGAATTTGTTGTCAATGACACCAAACTTGGGCAGGTGCAGAAGGTGAGGGAACATCTTCAGAGTCTAGAAAAGTAAGTAGAATTCTCAAGAATTAAGTCTTTAAATCAGTTTCTTTTTGTCTCATTGATTAACTCTGTCATTACACTTGTATTGTAGTGTAACAGTAATTGAAATTGATAGTTTGTCAGTATTTGATATAAAAAGCAAAGTTAGGATGTATCTGCCAAAAATATAGACCTCCACACAAGATCACTGTCCAGATGAAATGTTTTTTCCTCTTCCAGCTCAGCGCTAATGGGTGACAGACAGAGAAAAAGAAAATTTCAAGAAAACCCAGCTGCAGACAGCAAATTGTTAAAAGACAATGTAAGTCCCTCTTTGTAAGCAAAGAAGCAAAGTTGCAGCCATTTATTTATTTGTATATATATTTATATTTACACATATCTTATTTAATTGTGACTTGTATCTGTCAGGATGGGGCAGCTTTAGGTGCTACAGGCCTGCGGAACTTGGGCAACACATGCTTCATGAACGCCATTCTGCAATCGCTCAGGTAAGGCTCTGCACTGAGGAGGAGGTATGTGGGTGGTAAACTGGGTTTGCCGCATGGTTCAGTAGCTCTGCCTCTGTAGACTCAGGGCCCCACAACCAGTCATCCCTAATTAATACAGTCTGGGGCACAGTCAGGGGGATTACACAGGCTGCTTGGAAACAAGATGCAGTTAAAGGCCAGATTTTCCAACTTTGCAAGCATTTGCCTGGTTTCTAAAGGATTATATTGATGTGCTTTATATACAGTTTATTTGCTGTTACTGCTGACCAAAGCATGCCCTAGATCTAAAAAAATAATTTGCAAAAATTTGCAGAATCTTTTGATATGCTTCATGGAGCTAATTCATCACTCTGAGTTAGCTTTCTAATTCAGTTCAATACAATTGTTTATGTTGCACTTATGTTGCATCTTTGCAATGGCAACCTTGGCTGCCCCCTTAAAGTCAATAATAGATTAAAATCATCAGTACTGAGCTGTGTCACTGTCATTTCTTATTTAAAAATGGAATTGAAAAGCTTAGGCAAGCATCGATATCAATTATTTATTTACCCCCCCCCCCAAAAATAATTATTTATTTAAAAACACAATTAGATATAAAAAAGAAATAATGATGGATAGTAAGCGTTCATAGTAAATTAACATCCGGCGCAAATTACAGATTACATATTAGAAAGTGATCATCTAATATAGAAACACAAAATAAACTAATTTTCTGACATCCTTTCATTTCATGTGACAAAGCCTAACATGGCAAACCACTTAAAATTTTTATCAGTTCAATTTAATTCAATTCTGCTAACTACACAGACTCTTAAAGGAAACCCACTGATTTAATTTACAGCCAAACAGACATCTAAAAGATAGGACAGGTGGACAAGCCTGCTAAATACAAAGTGTTGGGCAGTTGGTCTACTACTGTGTTCTTGACTGTCATGAACTGGAGGGATTCTATGAATAATATAGTAAATCACTGGACAATTACAAATAAAAAAGCAGTAAAAATAGAATTTAGAAATAGAATATATATATGAATGAACCAACAGCACATAAAAAAGAAAAGGATAAATGATAAAACTGAACTGCTGAATGAAATTCGATCTGGACTTCTGCAATTCTTAGTTGGATACAGCCGTCTTGGAAAAGCATTTGTAAGTGCAGTTATTTGGAAATACTTCAGGATGCCATTTAAATGAGTCATGGGGAGCTACAGGGTCTGAGATTTGAGTAGCCAGCTAAGAGTATGGCTGCATTTTCAGAAATTCTAATCCAGAGGATAGTAATCATTACTAAGGGCTTCTTGGAAGGTTGGAAAACATTTAAAATGAAAATAAAAAGGAAAAAAAACTGACTGAGTTTGGAGGAGGGTCAACGGTAAATTAACATTGCTGATTTATCTGCAGTTAAAATGAAAAAACATCTGTATGATCATTCAATGGGGTTAAGGCAAGAATATATAGCTAACTTATGTATTCTACTCTTTACTTTGTTGATAATTATTATTCCTGTCTTTTACATTTTTTTGCAAATTTTGCATATGTCAGGTCTCAAACATGTAATCAATAAATGTACATTTCTTTGGCAGCAACATCGAGCAGTTCAGCTGTTATTTCAAGGAGTTGCCTGCAGTAGCTCTACGCAGTGGTAAGACAGCAGGAAGAAGGATGTACCACACCCGCAGCCAAGGGGACAACAGTGTGTAAGGTCCTCTTCTGGAGGAGGGAGGATTTATGGGCTGAGTGCATTGATCTGAAGTTAATTTAAGCAAGTGTAAAATTTACAAAACTGTTACTCGTAAGTGATCATGGAAGACAGCCTTCTCAGAAATCTTTTCTTATTAGGCCCCTAACAACAGTAATTATCTTGTTTGTGCTGCAAAGCAAGACTCAAAGTGTACATACTAAAGAATACAGAATTGGTGTAATGCAAAGAGTGACAAGAAAAATACAAAGCACTGTGTTGTTTTTGATTTTGACGAGTGTTTTTGTGTTAAGCGTTAGGAAGTCTTTTGCGATGAACAAGCTTTTGCAACTCAGAGGTGTTTCAGATAAGATTTCGATTCTGATTGCTCCAAGTTGTGCATCGTGGTAACAGGGCTGCTTTATGTTGAACAGGTCTTTGGTGGAGGAGTTCAGGAAAACCCTTTGTTCCCTGTGGCAAGGGAGCCAGACCGCCTTCAGTCCAGACTCCTTATTTTATGCCATCTGGAAAATCATGCCAAGTTTCAGGTATGCAAACATTCGAACAGAGAATTGGGCAGAATTCAGCTGTTAACACTGAGCAGTAAACCATTTCTTTTTCAGTTCTTTTTTCTCCTTAAGATAACATGGTATATTCAATATTTGTTAAAGATGCAATATTTGCCAAAGATTAGAGATATCTATTGCGAGTTATTACAGTAGTGTCATTTAAGGCTGTGTTTGTGTGCCCAGGGGCTATCAGCAGCAGGATGCCCATGAGTTCATGCGTTACCTGCTGGACCACCTCCACAGGGAGCTCCAGTTCAGTCGCAATGGGGCGTCTCTTCCAGTCGCACCTCAGGATGGGGTCAGACTCTCCACAGCAGAGGCCAAATGCTGCATGTAAGCCCATCTCACCTTACAATTATTTTGTTTTGCTAGTTCATGCATATGATTTTGTGTAATTGCTGTTTTCCAGCTGAATTTATATCAACAAAGTAGACACATTTAGCACTCTAGTAGTTATGCTGTCAGCCATCCACAACCTGGCTTACAAAAGTGTCTGTTTTCTTTTTGTTGTTCCAATAGACCATTTTACAAGAGCATTTTGGCAAACTGTGTTTAATTTTTCTCCTTATTTTCTTATTGAAAGCATTCTTGTTTCTTTGTGCTCCTGGCCTTTTACCACCACTTTTTATACTTGAGTAAATTTTCATAAAATTCTGATGTGCAACATTTGCTAGTCGGTAAACATTCATTGGTCCACATGCAGAACAGGAGGATTTCGCAAGAAAATTGAAATATATGCACATTAATGATTAAAACTGCTTCATTTTTGTCATTTGATTCTTTACAGAAATGGGACTGCCAGTGTTGTCACATCAAACTTTGGCGGAATACTTCAGAATGAAGTCAACTGCCTGATATGTGGGACAGAATCTCGGAAGTTTGATCCGTTTCTTGGTAAGACAACTGTTGTTAGTGAATAAACACATACTTTGGAGGCACTTTGGAGTATATAAATAAAGGTACCATATGGCCTGATGATGCATAACAACAGAAAGTTAAATGTCCTTCCTTTTTCACTCACAGATCTGTCTTTAGACATTCCCAGCCAGTTCAGACAAAAGAGAAGTAAGGACCAGGAACCAGGGCCGACGTGCACATTGCGTGGTAAGTTTCCCACTGGCCTGGCTAAACGGAAATGGGTTTTTTAGTTTCTCTTTGTGAACTGCTGAGAATAATGACAGCATTTTATATCTGCTTGGTTTTGTTTTAGATTGCTTACGTAGCTTCACTGACCTGGAAGAACTTGATGAAACAGAGCTGTACTATTGCCATAAGTGTAAAAAGCGACAGAAATCCACTAAGAAGTTCTGGATCCAGAAGCTGCCTAAGGTAGAAGATGGAAATTCTTGATTAATTTATCCCAAATCACCAATTTGACTGATTATTCTATGAAAGTAAAGTAGTTTGAAAAATAGTGTGTTTTGGTGTAATTTAAGGTTTTATTTCCAATTGTAGGTTTTGTGTCTACACCTAAAAAGGTTCCATTGGACAGCCTTTTTGAGAAACAAGGTTGATACCTATGTGGAATTTCCTCTGAAAGGCCTGGATATGAGGGGCTACTTACTTGAGGTGAGCTCCAACAGAGGAGATGGTGATTATGGAATTTCACAATATAGTCCCAGCCAAGGGATTTCAAGGGATAGTATTCCATTTGTGGCAGTTGGGGACTTCTGACACTCGTTTTAAAATGAGTCTCTAAATAATCTTTTAAAAAATGAAATTGCTGCAGCTTAGCTGGAAAAAGTCAACAGTCATGCATCAAAGGCCACACTAAAGCCTCAGTAAGTAGCATAAAAGGTCAGAGGTAAGCTGTACTCATTCAGATCAGGCCTCTGTGATAATTATGTGCAGTTTTGTGGACCCTAAATAAACATCCTTATGAGTACTTGTATTGATAAGCCACCCTTGCTTTTCTCTGCGTTCACATTTATGTAAGATTTGAAGTGGGATACGGGTTTACTAAAGTGGCTGTTTTGGAAATTTTATTGGTTTTACCTCAGTCGTACTTGTAGGAACTATCACAAGAACCTAGTGTACTTCTGCCAAATATAAACCTTTTGAAAAGTAGGGTCATAGTTTCGTAAGTTTAAAAAGTAGCCACTAGTCCCACTATGGAGAAAGTCATAATCAAAATGCCAGACAGCTGACTTTGGTAAAAGATGTGAAATGTGACAGTGAGCTGTAATTGCTGTAACTGCATTCTAAGTTGGGCACAAACAGAGCAGCTGCAGACAGCATGAGGAAAAGACTATTTGAAATGTATATATTATAGCATGTCTGTTTACATGCACAAATTAAAATAACTCCTTTGCCAAACTGATGATTTAGTCAAACTGAATTTTCCCCTTTCACTGTCAGCTGATGATGGATTTAAATCCACACAGGGAAAAAAAATAATGTCTTGCAGAGAGATCACTGCCTGTGTAGAGACACACTCCATATGGAAGATGATGGGGATTGTCTTAAAATTACGATGGGTACACACTAATTCATTGGATGTTTAAAATGTATCAAAGAAATATATATTTATAATGACTCACTAATATACTGTAGTGTGTTTGTTTTTTTTTTTAATTACTGGGAGCACTTTGTGGCATCTGCATTGTTGGCAGATCTCCAGCCTGTCAGGCAGGAGCCCTGCACCTGTCCTCAGGACTGAGCAGGATGCTCACAGCTGATGTAGCCCGTTGTTTCATTCCCAGTGAGAGCGTATCTGTTTAGTGTTCAGGAAAGCAGTAGGGTTGTACTTAACGTTAACTACATTTGTGCAAATGCGTTAAAAGGGAATGTACTTGGATCACTCTGTGTCAAAGACCATTTAAGCAGTCAGCTTCTAAGGTGTTTGAATGTCTAGTAGCTCCAGAGGGCGCTATTGTAAAGCAGTTATTTTGTCTGACGGCTTAGATAATGGGTACGAAGTAAACACTGGAATTTTTCCTCAAATTATTCCTTTTTTGTTGTTTCTATCCTTTTAAGTTGTATCATATTTGTTTTGGAGAAGCCTCTCTTCCTTGTATAAAAAAACCTGTGAGTCCTCTATCATGCTGTATCTGTTACCACCTAAGGTTTTTGAATATGAAATTATATTGACCAGTATCAAAGTGAAAACTCTGACTTATATTCACATTCAGATGCTAAACTGCCTGTCTACCTTTGTTTCTATGCCTTTGGGGCACAGTGGTGTGGGTATAACTAAGAGTTCATAGAGGAAATTCTTATCTTGCTCTTTTATGTTTGCAGCCAGAGAACTCATTACCAGGGAGTTGCCTGTACGACCTAGTTGCTGTCGTAGTGCATCATGGTTCTGGGTGAGTTGATGTTTAGCATCTTTTAGGCTTAATCTTGTGATTTATTTCAACACTTTTGATGTAAGATGACAAGAAAATGCTTTCGTAAAAACTAATATGAGAATTGTGAAATGTGCTTCTGGGTTTAAGTTTCATCTGTTTGAATATAATTTGCTGTTTTAATGAGAATTTACAGCTGCTCTGGGCTGCAGCATCTTGATGGACTTATGCTAGATGTGTTTTTGTCAACAAGCAGAATTAACAGCTGCATCCTTACATTAAAAGAAAAATCAACCACCAAAAATCTATACACTATCATCTGTGGACCAGCTTTGCCTACCGCAGTTGGCTGTCAGACACCACATCGCTGTAAAAGCAATTCACATCCAGTTTTGTTGAAAAGCCTTGTGGACAGCTGTAGTTTAAAAATTCATGAAGCCACTAAATGCTGAAAGGCATTAGGCTGAGAGTCCTTGGAAATGTGTTTAGACAGGAGACAAGAGGAACTGTTGATCATAAGGCTGCTGTTTTTCCTTTTCCCTCTGAGTGGCGATGTTGCACTCCTGCCGTGCTGCGAAGCTGAATATGTCCCTCTCCCAGCAGCATTAGTAAATGAAGCCTTGTAAGATGCCAGAGACGTGATGTATGTGTCTGTTCACAGGGTCGGATCAGGGCATTATACAGCATATGGCAGCCACGAGGGCCGCTGGTACCACTTCAACGACAGCACAGTAACTCTGACCAATGAGGAGACGGTGAGGAAGGCCAAGGCCTACATCCTCTTCTACGTGGAGAGGACTGTCCAGGTGGCCTCAGACAAGACTGCCGCAAACAGCACAGTCACAAACAAACCTGCTGTGGACACGGCAGCCATGGACAGCGTTTCTACAGAAGCGGTCGATCAGATCAAGGTTACAGCAGACACAGTAGCCACAGACAGTATTTTTGTGGCTGCGGCAGCCTCACACATGGTTACCTTGGACGAGAAAGCCCCAGGTAATGCCACCTTGGAAAATGTGGGCGAAGACATGGCTTCACTGGCTGAGGCTGACACAGCGTCAGCGGAGGCCGCAACAGATAGGGATACCTCAGACAAGGCTGCAACAGAGGAAGCTAGCCAAGCGATACAAACAGTTGCACAATGATTCTGTTAGAATTTATTGCCTCAGACCATGTCCGCACCCCATTTTGGCTTCATCTCAGTCACGTCTCTCACAGTGCTTGATTATAACAGTTGTTTTTCACGTTTAATGTATGTGCAACTATTTTGCTTTTATGACCTGTATGACAGCATCATGTATAATTTGCTGCTTGATTTTTTTGTTAAGTATGACTTTTTGCATTTATTTCTTTGATGTTGTATTCCTCAGTTGAGGTAGACTTCTCTGTATCTAATAGATTCCAAAGGTGATCGTTTAAAGTAATGACGTAAAGCTTTAGCCTTGGAAAACCTCAGTTGGTCCAATGTTATCCTAGACTGATGAGATTCATTGTGTTAAGACTGTTATTGTAACAATATTTGGAGTCCATTGATTTTAAAGTTTCTAATTTTTTACTTTCCACCTCTATTAGGGAAGATTTTAGGGTTTCGAATGCGTGGCATTTATTGACTGACAAGTTCTCATTAGGACTGTAGAAAGTTGTTTTAACCTCTTGAGCAGAACCAATGTGAAAGAAATGATCATTTTCAAATTGTTTTGTCTGTCTATATTGATGCTGGAGTATCTTTAAACATTTTATGTTGATCTGAAATGGGCTTAGACACAAGCCCTGATGAAATTATCTTTTTAAATATGTATTGGTCAAAGTGAACATGCGAAAATACAAAGGAGATTCTTTTTTTTTTTTCAAATGTTTGATGTTCTTTTTTTTTGGTCTTTGTAGGAAAAAATGTAAATTTCAGCCTTTTCTGGGCCCACTCCTTTACTAGCAAGCCAGTCTGTCCCTTACCACACCCAGATAACCTGTAACAATGACACGTAAATGGGCAGATGTGGTTAAATTAGCTCTACCATTACTTTTTTAAGCAACTAAAATCTTTTTATCCACTAGGTCTTGTTTTAATAAGTCTAGTAATCATAAGGTCTTGTTTTAGTAATCCTTTAATTGGCAGAAGTTCCTATTATTGAATGAGTTGGAATAATTAGGGCCTAGAATCATGCCACAACACGTGCTCTTAGGGAAGAAAAATATCAGATTATTCATACAGTCGGAGCTTATTTTGTTTCTTTGAATTTAGCTCCAGGATACAGAGTTCTGAACAATATTTGAACAACTGACGCTTCAGGAGTTGTTAAACAGTTGAGATGTTTTAACAGTCAGTTGATTGACAGAATATTAATCTGCGACCGATAACAGGTTAAATCTATAAATCCTCTTGTAGGCGTAAATGCCAAATGTTGGATGGTTCTTGCTTTTTAAAGCTCACTTAGCGTTATACTAAACTGATATCTTTGGGTTTGGACAATTATTCATAAGAAAAGTGATTTCAGGACCTCATCTGGGAAATGTGTCCGTTTTCACAGGTTTTTGGCAATCTGTTGACAAAATGAATCATCGTTAATGAAAATAATCTGTAGTTGCACCCTTCAAGACCTGGAAAACTCATTGGAGAAAATCTTACTTTATAATTCTCTCAGCACATATGGTTGCTGGAATTTAGCTTTTCATATATTTTTATCTTCTTAGTGAAAGTTAAATAGTTAAAATATAACAGACTGAATGGAAAGATATAGTCTCCATGTACTGACCCTTTACCTGTGATGTCATCTGATTTTGTAAGCTAGACACATGAACACCAGAAGGTACATCATGTTTATATTCCCAATATAATTGTCTCAACACCCTTATGCCGGCTTGTAATGGAAAACAGCGTTTGATATGTTCAAGTACAGCCTTAGAGGAGAGAGAGCACTTTTTTTTTTTTTTTCCTTTTTAAGCACGCCATGTTTTGTTTTTTTGTTTTTTTTTTCCATCTCTCTAGTGAACCTCTCCACCCACCCCCACACACACACACACACTCACACACACACTCACACACACACTCACTCTTAACTCCCCTTGGGACACATGCCAGCCAGTCAGCCTTCTCACACAGGCAGGAAGGAGCGCTCCTGTATGCTGATGAACAGCTGCTCTTCCTCGCTTGCTCACAGGTGGCCACGGGCTCGCTACTCCGTCCCCATTAGTGACACAAGTGGCCTTTTTTTTTTTCCCTCCCTTCCTTTTTCTTTCTTTTTTCTATTGGAGGCTAGATCACAGCTGCTAATAATGAGCTCACATTGCATTGTGTTTGTGCTAGTTTGTTAGATCAGGGGTCTGGTTAAGAACGTCATGACACCATGAGTCGTAGTACAGCCTGTCATCGGCTTCCCAACACTGGCATTTCCTGGTGTCCTGTGTTGTTGTTTTTTTTAGTTTTTTTTAAGCAATTGGTAATGTAGTGTGCAGTGATGACATAGATACAATGGTATTTTGCCTTTTGCCGTTTCAGTGTGTCCTTTGTGCTCTGATTGGGCAACTTCAGACAAACACACACTGAGTCATAGGTCATTGTGTTCCTTTAGGTGAAGTCCTTCCTTAACACTTTGTACTTGTGACTTTCACTCACTTGAAAGTCTTGCCTGGTGTAGATGATGAGTATTTTGAGTATGTTAAAGGAAAGTTTGGAGGTCATAATATGGGTTTTATTATTGTGTTAGGCCTTCATTTAGTCCAGTACAATAGGTGTCTAATTCTGTAAATAGAACCTTTGTAAAATGGAAAATGTTAATTGTTGATGCTGTACAGAGACTGATCAAGTAATTTGTGTTTGTGATGGTGCCATACTGCAATGAACCGCATTTTAGATACTCCACATTGTATGAGGTGGACAAAAAATACCTTTAATTTTTTGCGCCAGCTAGAGTTTATCCTTAGAAATGTATCACAGAATTGGTACTGCATACAAAAAACAACTACCTAAACATCCACTCCACACTGGTTTAAAGACTCTTCTCTAGATAATACTTCGTTTACAACAAGGTTTTTCCACAAATATATTTAAATGGCTCATTATGATTTCTTAAAATTACATCTACTCCTTCTCGCTCTTTGAAAAATTATGAAAATGAGCATTGTAGTGTGAAACTGTGCTTATACATCATTCAGCACAGTGAAGGTTAAACATCGAAGTGAAGAATCATTAATACAAAACACATTTTGGAGTGTATTAGAGCTCAAAGTCTCAACACCTGCACATTCTAACTAGGGATGTATTCAATACAGTTGCAGGGCTATTGAACCGCAGTGAGTTATGATTTTGTTTTTCTTTTTTGTATGTGTCACTCAGTGTTTATCTGTGTCTGAGAATTGGGCCAGGGCAGTATAAACATCTGGCTTAGTCCAGCACTTGCTGCCTGTTGAGAGCCATGACAGATGGAAAGGGAGCGTATGGCTCAAACACTTCCATCTTTGACCGTACCGGCAGTTGTCTTCCCAAAATAGCCTGCGCTCCACGGCCTTATATGTGCAGGCTTCCAGCATGTGCCTGAGAAGGCATCATGTATCTAGGCCACACAATACAGGCTGCAGGCTCATTGTTGCTGCCCACCAGCAGGCCTGTCACTGCCTCAGGGACAAGGCCCCTCTTTCTGTCTTGGGACGGCTCACCATGCACCTCACCCAGCTCAACCGTGAGTGCCTCCTCCACCTTTTCTCCTTCCTGGACAAGGACAGCCGGAGGACCTTGTCCCTTACCTGTCACCAGCTGCGTAAGGTCTTCCTGGACCCCTGTCTCTGGAATCTACTCCACTTCAGCTCCCCGTGTCAGCTGAGGAGGGACAACTTTGTGCTGGGCCCCTCACTGCGTTACCTGACTATTTGCTGGTATTCCAGCAGGGTCCTTCAAGTGTGCAACATTGAGGACTGGCTGAAGAGCTCATTTCAGAAGGACATCTGCAGTAAACATGAGAGCCTAGTCAGCACTTTCCTGACCCATGTCTGCCGCATGTGAGTGTTTGTGTGTGGTTCTCCCCATCATTTGTCATGTATTTTTAAAAGACAACTGACAATACAAATTTTGTGACTGGCCTTCTAACACATCCTCAGTGAACCCTGACATACGTAGCGTTAAATTTTTTGGGTTACACTTTAATTGTAAGGTGTAAGGTGTAAGCTGTAAGCTGTCATTTTGTCAGTCCCTGTAGGAGCTTTTCGCAAAACGATGCAAAAATACTTTTTGGGAGCCTGAGGTTTAACTGTTTTGTGTTTAACATGAACTTTCGAAATTTAGTCTTGGATATATTTTTTTTCTAGTTAGATGCGTCTCGTGCATGATCACACAATTTCTAGGTTTTTCAGGGTCATTCACACCCGCCACAGGGAACAAAACTGTTTTCATTTAGAGGCACATGGCTTACTGAAACTGCCATGTTTAGCTTTAGGGCAGCAGAGAACAAAATCATTAGAAGCAGATGGTGTATCAAGAGCTGGCTATAGAAACAGAAAAATGACACAGCTGTGGGACACAAGACTGATTCTATTAACTAACATAACTGTGGTCAGATATCAAATTATATTTATTGAATGATGTGACAGTTGGATTTGATAGGCCACTGAAACATAGCTTTCTTGGCTTTTGGCCTTGTGTGCCTGGCTGGCTGCATGCAGGACTCAGACTGGAGAGGCGTAATGAGGTCTCTGGATAGTTTCTTCAAGGTAGCCAGTAATAACCGTTGATGTGTAGGGAGCCTGGCCACCGCAGCTGGCTGGGACAAGAGGAGGGAAGAGGGGCTGGCTCATGGGCTCAGTGTATGACCCTGTGAGGATTTCCTGTATTGTGAAATTTGAGACGCCAAGAGATGAGAGCTGTGAGACCAGTCAAAACTAGAACCACCTACTTTGTCTGGGTCCTATATCTCAAAGGGCTTAAGGCACACTCACTGCATACTGATAAACCCTCCCAAATAGTCTGAGGGAGAAGAAAGCAAGTGCACGTGACTAAGTGGGAGGGGACACAGAGAAGCTGTGGGGGTGATAAAGAGTGATTTGGCTGCAGACCCTCCCAGTCAGCTGCAGACTGGAGATTTAAGCAGGCAGGTGGAGCCTACAATTGGCTCTTTGTTGCTGTCAGAGGAATAAACATGTGCGTCTGTCTCTGCCTGCTTCTTCCTGCCTCTTCCTGGATAAGATTCCACGTAAACTCTGACGCCAAGTTCATGTCTGCGTTTTTTTATCTTCATGGAAAAAACTGTAAAACATAGTGCATTAGTGGGCCTCTTCATGGTGCTGTGTAATGCCACTCTAATACCAGATAAAATCAGTTATCAAACATTCACTTGTTTGATTTTGATTATCTTGAGGTCACAGTATTGTGTAACATGGATGAACATGCTCAGCATACTGTGTAGTGTGGGGTGCAGGGCTGGGTGGCACCAGAAGCTTTGGCTTTTATGGTCCTGAGTAGTTTCATTCCAAGAGATAAGAATCATTTGAATAAACCGATGCCTTCTCTTGCAAAACGAGTGCAAGCACATCTTGAGTAACTATTTAGGTTATCAGGTATGACTACTGCCAACAAGGTTTGCAACATTTCAGCCCACGGCTGTTTGAAAATTTTCACCACTGTATTTAGATAGTAAAAGATTCCCAAAAGCTATTTGGCATGTTTGAAAGAAACAGACAGAAGGAGCAGAATGTTAAATATATGTCTTAGTTCCTTTTAGAGTTCACTGGATAATTTGACCAGACAGAATAACCGTCAGGAAACCAAAGAGGCCATTACTGAGATGATTACAGGTTAGCAGTGTGGTGTTCTGCTTGTGCTCAGCTCAGACCAGACTGCCCTCTGTGTTGTGTGTGAAATACATCACGTCTCAAACCTTACTGGAAACAAGGAAACATTGATGACATTATTGTTGCATACAGTATAGAGATAGATAAGCTTGCATGTAGATAATCATATGTTTTTGTGGAAAAAAACAACACACACTAAAAATTTCCAGAGAGGGGAGGTGCCATGGGAGGGATGGATTATGTAACAAAGATTGATGAAGTTTTTATACCTGAATTCTGTTCCTTTTCTGTTTAGGCACACTTACTAGCTGTAATTACTAGTGAGCAACTGATTCTCTAAATGCCACCAGCTTTGAGCTCTTTGTCATGCCACTGCTCTACCTACTCCTTTTTTTTTTTTTTTTTTTTTGGTTAATATCAATACTCCGCAGTCACATCCGCTGATAAAGCCCCACATTGGCCCCACGCAACAATGCAACAGGGCACGTGGATCGACTGCGCTATCCCATGTTCAGAGGTTACTGGGGCAGCACCCTCAGCACTTGCAACTGGAATATGTTTGGCTCACATGTGGTAAAGTGGTAAGATTATGTAAGTCTTTATGTAATCTACATCAGTGAACGTGAATGACATCCCGGATCCATTGCCATCCAAGTGTCTGTCTGCCAGCTCTGTGCTGCCAGCCTGCCAGTAAGTTGCATTGCACTCCTGGGTGGAAACATGCAGTAAATACATGCATCCTCACAGCAACAATTCACATTCATTTTTTTAGAAGTAATTCCTGCAAAATTAAGCATGAGAAAATGTATTTTTACTACACAGTCATTCATAAAACATCCTGTCATTGTTCTGCCAAATGGCAACATACTCTATTTATTCATATGCTTGTTATAGGACGGAAACATATAAGCCCAGTGGGACACGGGGTAAAGAAAAGATAGCTTGGTTTAAGTATTAAACGGCTTCATTGTGAAACAGATCATGTTGCTGCCTCTCAGTGGTGGTGTTCATATCTCATTCACATATGGCTCAGATCAGGGCCCCTGATCTATGCTCCTCTCTGTTATCTGACTCTATTCAAAAGACCTAAAGAGTATTCATCTGAAAATGAGCACACACGCCAAAGAGAATTGCTTACTTAAGACAAGTCCTTCTCCAAACAAAAACTAATCCTGCTCCAATACTACATGTCCTAAGGTGTGATGAGTAAAGATGACACAGAACAGGTCTTGCAATGGTTTTACTCCATCACATGTGTGGAAACCTGTCATCAGTCAGTGATGTCGCTGCTACTATCTGTGCCCAAGGTGCCCCAACCTGCTCGAGCTTACCCTGTCTGGCTGTGGACATATCACTGACCACGAGGTGATCTCCGTGCTGCAGAGCTGCAGGAAGCTACGCCGCCTCCAGTTGGAGAACTGCGTCCGCATCACAGACCGCAGCCTGGAAGGTGTGGCGGCTCACGGAGATGGCCTGGAGGAGGTGAGGGTGGACTTTTGCAGGAACATCACTCAGACGGGGCTGCAGGCTGTCAGGGAGAAGAGGCCCGGCATCCAGCTGAGTGCAGAGAGGAGCGCTGATATGATACCTGACAGCAAGCCTGAGGAGAGGGTGCCGCTAAGGAGGACACTGCAGAAGGTTCTGCAGTTCTCCTGAAGGGAATCACTTCACATGCTTTCCCATGGACCACAAGGAAAAAGCATTTCTGGGACATTTGGACATTGTCTTTTTTTATGCTCTTGTTCTAATTTGTATTTGTATTTAATAGAATCCTTTTTTTTACCCTTTTGATATCTTTTTATACTACATATGTTGAGTATAAATCTTCCTTACAAAGATGAGGTTTTTCAGACGTCTCTCTTCCATGTTATTCCAACCATCCACATGCACTCACAATAAAGTCTTATATAGAAAGGAGGCCTCATCAGCAACTGTTAATCAATAAACGTTGAAATGATTTTAATTATCATCATGGGAAATATTCTTCATTACTATTTTTTTGAGAGCTAGATGAGAAGATTGATACCACTGTCTCGCTGTGCAATAAAATAGCCAACAGCCACTCAGTCCTTAGCACAAAGACTGGAAATAGAGGGAAATGGCTAGCCTGGCACTATCCAAAAGTGAGAAATAATTTAACAACCTGTTAGCACCTCTAACTCACTTCGTTAATAAACATGTTCTAAGTCCTTTCTTTAATCCATACAAAACCCAGAGTGAAAAAACAGCAACTCACTGTTTATGGAGGGGGTTATGTGCTGGACTATTTCTTGGCCAGATGCAGCTGCCAGGTAACCATTAAGAAACAGTCCCCCTGTAAAATGATAGTTAGGTATTTTTTACATATGAAAACAATTGAAATATAACTTTTTAATTAGTGAATTTGATGTGCAGAGCCAGGCTAGCCGTTTCCACCATTTCCGTTTTTTTATATTTAGCTATTCTAGCCTGCTGCTTGCTCCAGCTATTTATTTAGTATACAGATGTGAGGGTGGTATCAATTATCCCAACTAACTTTGAGCAGGAAATTGAATAGGCATAATCCCCTAAAAATGATAGCTATTCCTTTAATGGAATATGCTAGTTTCATTAAAACATCACCTTCTCCAGGGGAGTTATTCACACCTACACAGTACAAAAGAACAAACAGTGCACTGTGCTCTGTCTCCAGCATGGTACAAGACATGTCAGCGTTATGAGGAAGGGTTCTCCGAGGGCAAAGTGGCCCTGTGCCTGAGCTGTGATTGGAATCACGTTATCTAAGACTGAGAAACGCACGAAAGTAGGTTGATTAGGGCAGTGTATCTGTCTGCAAATGCCATGTGACAATTTTATTGCAGGCTGCTGCTGTTGGGCACTCCCTGTTCTGTAACTGCATCTCTAATGTATGACCATGTTCACACAGAAGGTCAGCTTCATGAAGAATAACCCCCCCCCCCCCCATAGTATAGTAAAGTCATGCTACTGTGTGTTCTTCTATTTTTTTTATTTTAGTTTCTTTGTGGGTTTTTTTTTTACTAGGTTCTTTTTACTTATTTTTTAGTTCCTATCTCAAAATTTTTTCCCCATTTTTTTGATGTACAATAAAGTTTTTTCCGAATGCAAATCTCCATTATGATGAAAATTATACCCCTGATGATTAGAAGTTGTATCTAAAGTTGTGACTAATTTTATCTTTCCAGTAAAGTAAAAACTTTGCATACTGAGTTGATAAGAGTCAGAACACATTCAAATTAGCGTCAAACGTTCTCCCCTCATGATAGCCCTCTATCATACAGAATATACCAGGCTCAATGAAAACTATAATGCAACACAATGGCAAAAAAAATACCCCCAAGAGTGGCCGAGGATTGTATAGCATGTGCTCTTTCGGTATAAAATAATGTGTGGTTTTACAACAAAGAAAGCCCCGCACCAACTCGATAAATCTCTGCCATTGGACTGAGACAGAGACTCACCGTTTAGAGGCCAGACAGCAAGTGATATATTATTTACTATCAAGAAACAGGCCTTAATAGCAAAGTGCCTTGCCAGGATAGACCATTAGGAGTTATGAGTTCCAGGTGGGGAGACTCCTGAGGCACATCCGGCTGCCTACAGCACTCCAACACAATAACAGGCCCAAGACGTGTAACTACATGATGTTGCCAAAGCGTCACTGTTCTGCTTGTTTATACTAGAGGCAGTGTTTTTTTTTTTTTTTATGACCTATGATTTCAAAAGAAGAGATCTTGAAAGACCTGTTTCCCAGATGTGTGTCCTTAAAAGCACTGCAAGCTATTTTGTATGAGTAAGATACAGCCTTTCTGTGACCATACCAATACTGATGTGTATATGGCTCCCCATTTATGCCGCTCCTTCGTTATATCTGAAATGTGAATAAAGTATCCGAGCACAGACATGGCTTGTGTTGAAAAGAGTGGCTACCATTTTGAATATCCACACGCTGAGTTGAACAAGCACTTTTGGTGTGAATGAATTGATATTTAAATTATTCTACAATACATAATGAGGAAATTCAATGTATCTGTCATTCAGATCTCAAACATTTCATGTAATGCAAATGTTCTTTTATTGGATCTCTACCGGTACATCCCTACGAATCGTGTTCTTGTGTTGGCCAAATTTTTTCTGTGTGAAAAACTGTTCATGTGAGAGCTGGCGTAATATAAATCCTTTGAGATCAAATGTGGACCCCCACACGCGTCTGTCTCTGCTGCGTGGAGTGTTAGGGGCCTAAAGCTTGTTTAAGTACCCCTGCCTGAGGTGGAGCAGACTATGTTTGGGGGTTAGGGCTAACTGTTTATATCCCTCCTTTATGAGAACAATCTGCTAGAGGGTTCATGTTCAAAAGTGCTGAAGCTGAATATTGTGTGAGCAGTACTCTGGTTGAAGCTTCAATCAAAATGAAACGTTTTATCTTTGTGACACTGCTTCAGAAAATATATTCATAAGAAGAGAACAGATTTGTTTGAATTGCCCGAGGAGCGTTTAAGCTGAAACACCGGAGAAAACCTCATTGCTAGTTTTTGCCTTTTTATTCTCTCTTATGTAACTCTACCACTGAGTACACAAAATTGTTTAGATTTAGTGGCTGCTTGTTTGTTGACGTAATTTCAATAATACTTCAGCCAAACAATCTACCCAACTGTTTCATGTCTGGAAGTGGTACATCATCAGTGGTGGAGAAAGTATTCAAATCCATTACTAAAGCTAGAGAGCCAAAAACCGCATGTAAAAATGTTCTATTACAAGTACCAGTTGGCACTCACAGTGTTACAAGGGTAAAAGTACTTTTATCAGAAAAATGTATCTCAGCCTATGAAAGTAAAAGCACTTATTATACAGCAGAATGGCCCAGGTCACTTATATTATTATATATTATACCATAATATTATCGGATTAGTGTTACTGACGCATTGATATATAGGCAGTTTGGGAGTATATCTTTAAAAATCTCTCATATTCTATAAGGTTATCCTATGTTTTTCTTTCATAATCCTAATTTGCAAAGTAACTATGTACTGTAGCTGTCAAATACATATATAATGGAAGAAAAAGTAAAATGTTTGTCTGCGAAAATTAGTGACCTAGAAGGACAAAGTAGAATAAAATGAAATCACTCATGTCAATGAGTACTTCAAGTTTGTATGTTAGTACAGTACTTTAATAAATGTACTCAGTTACCCGGCCAAACATGTAGCATGTACCGACATGAGAGGAGACTCTGCAGACTCTGGGCCTTCACTGTGGTGTGGGGGGACCAAACTAAATGAACGGCAAGATTTCAATTCTTCAGTGCCACAGAAAATCGTGTAAAAGGCTAATTCCAAGAGATTGATTACATTTGTTACTCTTGCTGCATTAGAATAACAAATTTCATTAAAAAATTTCAGCCGAGGGAGACAGCTAACTCTCTAATCATTTTAATTAGCTGCTCTGCTCTCAACACGAGGTATCACATGGAGAGATGAAAGACTTGGATGTAAATTTAATGGCTTTTTTTTTGCATGTGGTTAGGAAGATACATGCTTATTACATTTTAATATGAGTCACAAAAGTCTACAAGTCAAAATCTGGCACCTACATTACCCCAATACAACACAAAAGCAGATAGTTGGGAAGATCAACTATAGTTATGTTGGTGGCAGCTAAAGTAGCCCTGAGCTGCTGGCTTTAAACAGAGGTGATGAGGTCCTGTAAGCTCACAACATTCTAACACCACACTCCCAGAGTTCTTCATGTTTAAACCTGTAGTCTTCAGTCCCAGCAACACAGTCCCCACTTGAGGCAATTCACCACATTATGCGCTGCTCAAGTTGAAGCCACAAAAGGATTATAAGGCTTTTTTTTCACCATGTGCAGGAGTAATTCCAATGACCTGTAAATAGACCTTGATGCATAAAACCAGTTCCCCTTTAATAGAATGTAGTTTCCCATACTTTACGATTGTGCACCGGACCTTTAACTTTGAGAAACATTCCTTTGCAGCCTGTCAGTGGGTTTAAACACTGTCAAAAAAGCCAGCTGTTACAACCTTGAAAAATTGACAAGTGTGCTTTTTAAAAGCAGGAATATCACAGTACAGCCTGACTTACCCTTGTATGTAAAACATGCACAAACTATGCTGACAGTCAGGTTTTGTCCACTTTATTTGGCTACTTTCCTGCTCGTAGGGTGGATGTAAAAAGAGACAAAGGAAAGAACTGGCCTGATAGAGAGTGTTGTACACACACACACACATGCACACACACACCCACACCCACACCCACACACAAAATAGATTTATCAAGGTTTTTGAAAACAGTCAAAACAGCCTAAACTGTTGTCCCAAAGCCTGTTTCTGAGCTCTCTAAGGTTTTGCTATAGATACCAAGTTACTTAGCAGAAATTAAATCATAATGAAAAACTTTTTTCATTGGTTTGATTGAAAATATATAAATGTATTCTCAAATAAAATCTCAACAGAAAGTAAATGTTATCGTGAATAGTGTGAAATGATTAAATCTATACATGTTCTACACACAGTGCCATTAGTAGAGCAGATTCCCCACATAGTATATAGATGCTCTCAGGATGACAGCAGGTGAAGAATCCAGTGTTAACCTTCATGATTCATGCTGCGAGAAGGCCTTTGTGGGGCCAGTAGCTCTGGCCTTTCCCCCCTTGTGAAATATGAGCAGATATAGAAAGGATGTTGGCAATGATAGAGGGGCAGGGGGGACTGAGGCAGTGAAGGTAAAGCCGAGGGGGTGGCCATCTGAGCCCCGTAACACAAAATCAGCGGTTTCCTGGGGGCCTTATAAGGTCAGCCATGGGAGGCTATTCCACTATCCTCCCGCTGATTAGTCACCTGTGGAGGCAGGGAGGGGGTGTAGAGGCTTTCAGCAAAGGGAAGGGAGGAAAAGGAAGACGGACGGTTTGTGTTTTTAACTGTTCTACTTTTCAAGGCTTAAAGCTTTATGTGGTAAGAGCCTGCGATATAGGCTGTAACCTAAAACTCTACAGTGAAGATGAGTAATGCAGTCTAGACAGCGGAAGCATGTGTTATCTGCTCTCGTATGAGACAGGGCATAAATAGGCTGTACAAATTCTAGTTTCTACGTCTATTATCACAAGTAAAGTATTCATGTTAACATCGAGAACATTCACACTTGGCCACCTGATGCATCCTGAGCTGATGGGATACCTCTAGCCAACTATCTGTCAAGTGTAAAAACAGATAAGACTTGTTGGGAAGCAATTCAAATTTTAATTCTGAAAAAATTGTCATTATATCAAATAATTTAAGCTTTTTTGAAGCACACTTCAGCCTCATATGATGCCTTGTTGCTGCAGTTGTGTAACTGTAATTAGGTTATTTGAGAGATGAAATCCTGCATTACCATGTTCCTATTTCTTAGTGGTGGAATTTAAATACATTAATGCAAGTAGCAAAATACTTTGCTCAATTCAGAGATAATCTCAGTAAACAAGCAAGACTTTGAATGTAGGATTTTTATTTGTGTGTTTACATTGTGGTATTAGTATATTTACTTTGGTAGAACACCTAAATTTTTCTTCCATCGCTCCGATTTCTCCACACGGCCACATTTTTTGAAAATGGAATTTTTACAGATTAACACAGTATGGATCCAGTTGGATCCATACGTGAACGTGGCATGTAGATAACCCTTATCTAGGTAACAGAAGCATAGAGCAACACATGCAAACTTGTCTAATCCAAGACGTCTGCTCAGAACTGCCTGCTAGAGATTGATTAGAAAAACTACCCGGTGCCTGTGGCATCGGTGTACTTCGGTGCTTGTGTGGGCTATTTTGCACCTGCTTGAGTAGGTGTGTGTCTGTCTTTAGGGCCCAGTCTCCAGATGGGGAGATAATTTTAATAGCAATTGCTGTGAAATCCCTCTCTTGTCCAGTAGTTTACTTTATTCTTCATATATCCTGTTGGAGTAACTCAAAGGCTCCTTGAGGCCTCAGCCCTCATGTCGCTCTCAGGATTATGCCTCTCGTAGCAAAGGCAACAGTTGTCTTCTTCCCTGCACGCCCATACTGATATTGTGCAAGGTATTGAAATGAGAGGGGTCACACAGCAGAGAGAGATAAATAAGGAAGAGGGATGATGCAGAGCAGCAATGGAATGCCGGCTCAAGGACACGTGGATTCCAGGGAATAGACAATGTTTGTTTCTCTCACAACATGACAGTCGAAAAGCCAAAAAAAAAAAAAAAAAGGCTTAGGAACCGCTACACAGACGGAGGTTTGACTCAGTCCTTGGCAGTCCCTCGCCTCCCACTTTCACATGCGGTATAACTGCATCAAGATTTTATCCCAGTTTCATATGCAGACTTTGCAGAGAGAACTCAGTACTAATTCTCCGTCAGTGTGAACTTTACTGAATGTACACTCTGTCCCATCGATTCAATTTGACACATATCCTGGTAAAATGAGGATACTACATCTAATCCAACGCAGATTTTCTTTTTCTTCCGCAAGATGCACACGCCGGTAACGTGGAGGCTCAATTTTCCACATGTGAGTGCTGCTTCCTCCCTATCATCCATATGGCATCATGTAACATGTCTGACTAAAAAGGGAGCTTCTCAGTAATCGAATAGCCCCACTAATGGCATCCAGAAGATAAATGGCTGCTTTCATTTTCTCCCTGACTATATTCAGAGCTAGTTTGTTTCACCATTTATAAAACAGCAGATTAAAAGAGAACTACAGATTATTGCAAATCTGTCCCTGAAGGCGATGTGGGGGTAAATCGAAACACCTACCTATGCTGTCATTGCGAATTAAGATGCTCCAGTTTATGTTATTGACAGACAGCAGAAAGCTGAAACCAACCTGTCTTCATAACAATATGTATTTATGCACACATTTCTCTTTCTCCCTCGATACTTTCCATACGATCTAATAATTCCAAATTTGATTTCCCTGTGGTTCTTCGCTAACTTGTTTTGGCCTGAGGCACACACGAAATGGGAGGCAATAGCACACAGAAGTGGGGCTACTGTTCCCCTGTGAGCCAGAGGATGGGTCTATTTGTGGAGCTATTTCTGTTTCTGTCTGTCAGAGCATCCACAAAGGCTGCTGAGCTCTGGCCAGAGCGCATGTGAGGGAGTATCTGGAGCACTAAAGGGGAAGACAGTAGAGACACTGATGGCGCTCCTTGGCGGGGCTTCAGGCAAGGACATAATCAAAGGCAGTTCAGGATGTGAGGGAGCTCACTGAGCTGATATCAGACACCGTGTGCCGTTTCCCTCTGCCATGTGCGGCCTGGAAATTAGACAGGCTGCATGAGGGCCGTCTCTGTGTCTGTCGATCACAAACTCTACCGAGAAGTTGCTTGCTTGGATGAGGCTGCCTGCCCAACTGGTCACACTCTGCAGGGGATGTAGGAGGACGGCCAGCCTCCCTTGACGTTAGCATGGATGGAGGACAGAGCAGCCGATGACATGTGCAAACAGGAGTGGGAGGCTGAATGAAGCATGCGCGAGTTACATGAGTGCACTACTTATAATCACAGGCTTTCAGCTGGAGTTCATCATGCATTCACTCTTTTGTTGTCAGCGCTCAAATTGCAGGGGGGGAACATGGATGGAAAGGATCAGGAACACAGAGAGCAATAATGGGTTTCTAACCTTGGTGAACAAGAGGAAAGCAGCAGCAGGCTGATCCGCCACTCAAGCTCACTATCTCCCATTTGTTCCGTTAGAAGGTGAATGTTGAACATGTGTGCTAACTACTTAGCGGCAAAGGTCAGTTACCTCCACTTGCTTTGATACAAGACAGACTAAAGAAACAATAATCCAAATGCATCCAAAATGATTGACGCTATTGGAGCAGTTTTTTGTTCGTTTTTTTTTTTAAATAGAAGAAGTGGTGAAACTTTTTTTGTAAACCTTGATTCTTGTAAGAAAGATCTGAGCAGAACTACGCAAAAGGAATCTCAATTAGATATTAATCTACCTTTCCCACTATGATGATTACAGACAACCATTATCATCATTCTAATCATCTTTAGGGCTGGAAGAAGTACTTAAGTAAAAGGAGTATTACACCAATTCCAAAATACAAAGTCCTGCTTTCAAAATCTTAATCTTTTTCCGGTCTATTATATCATTATTATCACCGAAGCCTGATCTTTTAAAGCCAATTTTGTGTGTCCTGAAACTTTACTTTACCAAACCATAAGAATACGTGAAAATGTTAAAAATTCAGATCTAATTCTTCTGATCCTATTCACACGATTACCTGGATGATGTATGGCCCAGGTGTGACATTTTAGCTGGTTTTCCGTAGATGTTTTAGAAAATGAATTCTCTGATGAGGTCAAGTGAGACCTCACGTTTCACACTGTGTCTCGTTACATTCTAACTCAAAGGGCTATACCAAAGGTCAGGTCAGATGCAGTTACAATAGCTAGGAGGTCGTTCTTGTCAATACCTTCCCACAGAAACTCAATGGGCTAAATAGGGACTTACTGTTGTCCTAAATTTTCCTGTACCCTATTGTATTTCAACAATTGTTTCCAACTGACACGGTGGAAAAAGTATTCCCACGTTTGAAATCTGGCAAAATCCAAGGCAGTTCAACTTTCCTTGTGGGCTGACTAAAATTGTACAGACAATCGTGTCAACATTCAAGAGTTTTTTTTCAGCATATTATTACTCACTGAGTGAACCTAAGGCATCAAGTTCAATAAACACGTCTAGTTTTGCTGACGGGTGTTTAGAAGTTGAAGCCACAGGTTTAGACGACATGCCACAGTTTATGTACTCGTTGGCTGACGACAGAGAGCTTGTGGACTTTTCATTTGAATCATCAGGTACAGCGTAAGTAGCTTAGTCCATCTGGGTTTAATGTACAATGCATGCGACATGTGAGCATTACCAGCTTATTTTTAGATTTCTTTTTGAAACGAACAAACCGTTTGTCAGTAGAAGTTAATGTGATGATTCTGGCTGATGTTTCACAAGATCTTCATTTATCTCATAATTTTAAGTCACATTGTTTTAACAGCGATTACAAACAACAGAGTGTGAAAACAAACATTTGTGACAGCCTGAGATTTGCAGTTCTGAATCAGCGATATTGGGAATTTCTGACACCACTGATATCTCCCACATGGTGAAAAGTAGGCAGAGATAGCAACAAACTTCTGGCAGTTAGATCAAAATAAAAGACAATTTTAACACTATTACAATTGATTAAGGTAATCTTATAAGAGCTCTGCACTGTTTGTTTGAGTCTGCATTAATTTTGTTTTAAACATACCATAAATAGCTGATTTAGGCTGTTTATAAGGTGTGACAACAAAGAGCTAACCACCTTGGAATAATCCATGCACACCTCCAAATCTCAGTTTGTTTGTTTGTTTGTTTGTTTGTTTTGTCTTGTTCTTACCATTCTCAAGATATCACATAGATGCAGCATTACATTAACTACAAAACAACACAGAGAGAGTCAGGGATTGAGAAAGTGATTAAAAATGACCTGAGGTATGTAGGTACACGGATTCACAGCAGAAGCAGGAAATATCAGCTGTTCTATAGGCAGCTCATGTTTTCTTAAGAGAGGAACAGAGAGGCTCCACTGAGGCCAAGGACAATGAGAGGTCACTGTGTGTTAAGCGCCAGCAAGTGCACAGTCACTTTACTTGTCAAGTGTTTCCTTATCAGGTGCAAGAGAGAAGCTGTTAAAATACACAGTGTCATTTTGTGTACAGCCACCGCATTCTTGTTGTGCCTCTTGCATTCTTCTCTGTGCTGTTGAAGCTCATTACTCTAAAATCAGTTATTGAAAAACCTCCACTAGCACATAAATCTGCAAATGACATGCCTTTAAAATGAGATAACGTCAATGCCGGCTCAGTATTCTGTCTCTGTAAAGTGGAAACAGGGGGCTTTGAATCCAAATTTCCATTCAGATATACAGAATAATGCACTAAACGGTTAATCTTAAGAAAAAAAATCTGGCTAACTTATACAAACACGCTGATGCACGTGGCTTTACGCATACATTTACAAGCGCATACACACACAAATGTACACAAACCCACTGACCTGCTGAGAGCCCATCCCCCGCTCTCTGTTTCTCTTTGCTAAGAAATACCAGCTCCTCCGCTCCTGGGCTCAGCCATCTGTGACACCCTGAACCTACTGACCTTGTGGAAAAGCAGACCCGTAAATTAGCCTAAAACATTTGGCTGAAACCTGTCCTCCCTGAGGATCGGTTGTCAGACTCAATGTGCTTAGCTATGTTGCGAGGGTATTTCCTACCGTTCTACCACCATACATGTGTGGATGAGAGGTTTGAAACCAAAATATATATTATTTTCAGTTACATCATGCATCCTCCTTACACAATTATATAGCTTCCTGTGCTTGCTCCTAATAGAGCCTTATTTAGATATGGAACATACAGCGCTTCCCAGTTAAACTCTCGTGAGCATTGAGTTGTATTTCTGTACTTTGTTAAAATTTGTTTTGCAATTTTATGTCCTTGTTATTTACAAAGGGAACATAAAGTCACAATTACAGACACAGATGTTTATCACAGAGGAAGTGGAGAAGTTGTATCTGGAAAAATAACCCATAGTCTCGCTACATAGTCACGTTTTATTGACTAAATGAAAATACCACAGGGAGGATGGGCTTAACTCAGGCGTGCTCCAGCCAACACAGTATGAAATCATAAGCAGAAACAGCTTCACATGCATAAAAATGTATATGGAAAATTTAGTGCCTCGTGCTGAACAGAAAGCATATCATTCAGAAGTCCTGGGGCTTGCAGCGAAGGAAGATTTAGGATGAGGTAAAAGGATTGTAATGCTGAGTGTCCTTGACTGGCTCCGTTTGTGGCTATACATAATTAGTCGTGTGACCATTAAACTTTTTAACCAGGATCCCGCTGGGCTGAGCTCCAACTGATGCTCCATGAATTCAGACCTCCTTGGAAAGTTAATGGGCCATGGGGGAGGCTTGAGCTAAAATTAGGTAATGGTGTTTCATTCCAATTGTGAGATTTGTGCCCAAAATCTATCTACTACCCCCCCACCCCCCACCCCCCACTCCCCCATCACCACTACTCTTTAGCCATTTGGCAGATTCATTTTCGCTTGACCTAGTTAATGTCTCTGGAGAGATGGAGAAGTAAACACACACAACTACACCTCTCCAGAAAACCTGGAATTTTCCACACTTCCCACACCCAGTTCACAGGCAGGGCTAGAGTCCACAAAAAAGGAGAATGAGGGGCACACTTTTGGTATGTAAGCTACTACAGGGGAAAATCCCCAAACCTTACATCTTGATACCACATTAAGTTTCAAGATTACTCTTGAGAAATGACATGTAAAAATTTCTCTCCCTTTGATCGTGCCTGTAATGCACATGGAAACATTGACTATTAATGGTTTGTAATCCAGTCCAAGCAAATACAATACACCCAGACTTAGCGTTTGGTTTACTTTGGCCAATAAATTTTGATCTAACAATGGCCGTCACACTAAGGCCCTGAAATGGGTGTAACAAAAACATTTATTCCTTGAAGTAAGCATTAATACCCTCTTAAATTCCCTTTACCTCAAATGTCCTTTAGTTCTGTCCTTTTTTTTCAATGTCCACCTATACCTTCTTTATTAATTAGCGTGCTGTATGCTTGGGGTTATTGTCATTATTAAGTGGAGAAGTTGTTCCATCAGTCCCACCATTCTTCCATCTGAAAAGAACAGGTGTTACTAATAAAATTAACAATGTCTCAGTGCAAGTGCCTCTGTGAGCCATGACAGTGTGATAGTGAGCCAGCAGTACCAGAGTAGTAAGCAGAATTCAGCGATCATTGATTTATTGTTTACACCCTGCTGCTTTTCCTACTGTGACCTCTGGAAATGTCTTCTGAGGAGAAGACTCATTCATCAATCCCTGTACAGTATAATAGGCATTTAGTAGTTTACTGTAGAGAGAGCAGTTTCACACTTATTAATCATGATCAATTTCCATCAGCCATGATAGACAGGCAAAGTCTTAAACAACCGCAATTTTTGCTTCTAAAAAGTATACATTGAATTGGGGGATTTTTAGTGCTTTATATGTATACAGAGAGTGGGCTGAAATGTGGTTGAAATAACGGTGACAGCAAAATACCACATCATTATCATATTAGCTGTGACGCCAGCGGCAGCACAAAGTTTCTGCCTGAATCTTTCAGCCCTTTTCCTCGACTCTGACCATATTCTGAAGCACTGGCTCTATTGACAGAGAAGAAAAAAAAAAAAACCTTCGGCACACAGCAGCTAATGTCATATTCATTCTCTTCATCTGCCTGATGCAGTCTTTATTTAACAGATTAACACTTTTTCAGAGGTTTCAAAGTGAAGTTGTACAATATGTGTCTAAAAATGGCATTTGGAAGGAAAGCTGTGAAACATGCATGCCTTTGTATGTTGGGATTTTTCTTTAAAATACTTTTGAAAAACTAAAATTGGATTCTCAATACTCAGTAGAGTCATCATGCTAAGGATAACATGGAGGAGGGATGTTGCTGTTTGCACATGTATGGAATTAGGAAAGGAAATGTAAAAATGTGAGAGAGGGCATTGAGGGGGCAGGGACAGGATTAGTGTACTGTATGTAGAATGATAGGAGGTGTGTGTGTGTGTGTTTGTGCGTGTGCGGGAAAGAAAGATGGGGGCAGGGGACAGAGAGAGAGAGAGAGAGAGAGAGAGAGAGAGAGAGAGAGAGAGAGAGAGAGAGAGTGTGTGTGTGTGTGTGTGTGTGTGTGTGTGTGTGTCACGTGTGATCCAGAATAAGCACAGAGCTGCACTGGGGCAATCTCTGGACACAGCAGCAGCAGCAGCAGCAGCAAGTTAGCCCCTCAGTCCCATAGGTCCCTCATGCTCCTTCCATATTTTCTGTAGGAAGCACACTTTGACACCTGTCCCTCCCTCGCCTTATCTTAGATCACCCCCCAGGCTTTTCTCTCCCCTCTCCAGCTCTCTCTTGAGAAGCACTCACCTCATGCACACTGCCACCACCAATCAGAACCATCCTTTTGCAGGGATTCGGTCTACACTGCTTCACATTTTCCCATGAAGGTAGAGGATTTTGAATGACTTCATCTCTGCATACATAATCTAAGTGCACATCCTGATATGCAGAGTGGCTTAACTGTTAGTGTACTATATGTTGTGGACATTTGAAAGCCATTATACATGCATGGCCTCATTTCAACTCATGCATAAGAGCAGGTCTGGTAGGTGTCCTATGGCAGGGTACTGTCATCGCTTTGAGCGCCATCTTGATGTTTCTGTTTCAAAGGAGGTAATAGAAGAGAAGCAAACTCCTCTCTGTGGCTCTTGCTGAACCTCAGTACTTCTTCTCAGAAGAAGGTTGGAGAGATGCCGGGTACTTTTTTCACTGTAAAAGCTTGACATGACATTCAAACAAAAGGGCTGTAGTCCTAATGGGGGCCTCACAATGTTATGCAAGGTTAGCGACTGCAGCAGCAGCATCATAAAAAGAAAAAAAATACATAAAGCCCTCGTTGAAGCATTTCTGTTCCTATTGGTGAAGAAAGTAGAAATCTCACACCTGGGGCAGGGCCAAGGACACGTGTTAGCCACAAACAACTCCCGCTATTAAGGATCTGCTCTGGATGGAAATTTCTTAGGTCTGACTCTTTAACTGCACCATAAAGTAACTCTGAATGGGTGACTACTGTGCTCCACGTCAGCTCATGCACCAAACGTTATCAATGACATTCAAAATCGATGGAAATATTATTGTGAAAGACATGATAAGATGCCGTACAAAGACAAACTGCAGAATGTACCAAAATAACAATGAAATGTACTTGAACAGCTACACAGACATGTAGTAAAGTTTTATTTTGGTTGTTCAATATACAGCATGCTGGTTTTGAAACATTCTACAAATTCTGTTATATATTAATATTGGACAAAACAATAGATCTAATGACATTACCTCGACATCTTGGAAACTCTGCTTATAGCCATTTTGTCCTATTTCCTGGTGTTTTGTAAACTAAACAATCAATCAAAGAACTCAAGATATTAATCAATATAGCACTAATAGAAATTCCAGAATGATTTTTGACTCAATTAGCAATTAACTTTGTTTCTTTTTCTCATTTTTAAGCTTAAACTGCTGGTAACATGGTTTCGAGTAAGACAAGTAGTATTAGCATCATTCTGAAGTGTCATAATTTATTTATCAAGCTCCAATTTGGTCTTATTCATGAAGGAAATCAAGTGAACTAATCTGTGACACAGAGGGAATAACAAATATCTTCTTGATAAGAAAGTAACTGAGAATATAGTGGGAATAGGTTGCAATGTGTATTTGAGGTTGACAATTATTGTCTATATCAATTTTTATTTATTTATTTTTTTTAAACTCCTAAAACCTCTCTGAGGACACGTCTGTCATAATGTGAGAGCAGGCCTGCGATGAAGTATCAGGTCAAAACTAGCTATGAACCAACTCTGATCATCAGCACCTCTCTGAGTGAGGTTGGATGGTTGCCTACTAAGAAATTATCAGCCCATATCATGCCACTTCTAGAGAGGATCTCACACTAAGACACCCACATAATGATCCCATAAAAGTGCTAGCAGAGGGAGCGTGGGTAGTTCTACATTGGACACAGATCTGGCAGCTTGCCTGTTGTCAGCCATCTCATCAGCCCTCCATGGGGAGACTCAAGTAAAGACTTGGTCAACCTATTGAGTAGTGTCTGCATCATGTCTACGTGTCATGACTCCCCAGTTATCAACGAACTGCACACAACATGATAACAATCCACAGACAGGTCTCGGTTTAACAACGGCAGCAAAGTGTGAGTAGAGTTGTCACTGCATCAAGTTCACTTTTTTTTAATCCCTCATAAATCCCCTTATGTAACCCTAACCTTCAGAATAAGATTATGTTATACTGCTGCTAGTGACTCAAAATGTTACATCATCTGAAATCGATAAGAACA
The DNA here is from genome assembly GCA_016859345.1 of Istiophorus platypterus. NCBI lineage: Eukaryota > Metazoa > Chordata > Actinopteri > Istiophoriformes > Istiophoridae > Istiophorus > Istiophorus platypterus. The sequence continues at coordinate 16,862,103 of CM029121.1, read as the reverse complement.
CATTTGCTACTGATGACAGAGATAAGCTTGAACAACTATGAATCAAAGAAGAGTACAGACTATCTTAAAAGCTGTTTTTTGAAGTGGAGACCAAATACTGAAGAGCCAGTTTCAGTGAAGTGCGTATTTGGCCCAAGTTCCAGCCTAGTGAAGGAATTATTCAATGTGCTGCAAAGGCAATGCTTGTGGTGAGCTCAGTCCTCTGCATCATGCGTAACCCTCCTCATCTGTGTGTGGAGCGCGCAGGCTGGAGCACTTACATAACCCAGTTAAAATATACCCCAGTCACATGTAATGTTGAGCCCCGCAGATAGATATCCCACTGTCGCTTGAGCTGCTCTGGCAGCCGTTCAGACATTAGAGAGTATAAACACACACACACACACACACACACACACACACACACACACACACACACACACACACACACACACACACACACACACACACACACACACACACACACACAAAACACAGACATGTAGACACACAGAGCCATAAAAGATTTGACAGACATTCGCATGTGAACTGAACTGTCTGTGAAGAAAATGGTCAAGGAGCTTTCACTCTGATTGAGGCGCATGTGACTGGTTGGAGCTGGACCGGCAAGAAGCCACAAAGGGAGAGGGGAGGGTCCGTGACGGGATGCCGGAAGTCCAACCCTTTAAAGTCACAAAAATGCACCGAGTATCACTTCTCCTTTGGCTACATAATCTCCAACACCAACTCTAAATACTATTGGCTGTGCCTTGCCAAACACCAAGCCGCATCCCCCACCCCCCACCCTCAACACTGCTGCAGCATGCCCACACTGCGTGCAGTCACATTTCTGGTGTGTGGGTGGAGTCAATCCGGCGGAACTAACATTTACTGTAACAGGATGACACATCTGGAGAAGTGAGTTACAATAGTGTGAGGTGGAAGATGCATTTTCTGAACAAGATTAAAAAGAGTTACATTGACCAGACTCAGTGCAGCTTTGCTGGAGTTATTGCAGGAAACACTCATCTAGATTGTAAGATTCACTCCATGGTGATTTCAGGTTTTTCTTTGTTGTAATTTGGAACATCTGTGGAGATCATAATAAAACAAGATAGAGCAAACATGGAATTTTTTTGTGCTGAAAACTTTGAGTGTGAGATCCAAGCTACAAAGTTGTATTTCAACTAAGCTAATGACTGCAATAAGCTTTTAATCCTTTGTAGAGGCAGACATGCTCAATTTATTTCAAAAGACACAAGGTGACTTGAAGCAGCTGGTCCAAGACCTTGCAAACCTTACAGGAAACGTTATGTAATCTTCTTATTACAAAACTATGAATCGCTGCAAGGGCTAAATATTCTGCACCAACATCAACTGTGTCCAGCCAGAGCATGTGTCTCTAAAGTTGACTCACATGTTTGTGTTTACGTTTTTATTGCCTGCAGCACTTTAGATGTCATCAACATGGTTCTGAACATTCCAGTCGGACTTCTACTCCCTTCGAGTTAAAACCAAGACCCGTGCCTGTTCTGCACTCCAGCTATTAGTGGTGAGCAATCATAATGTGAGCAATGCTATGGATAGGCCTGCTGACTGGTGTCCCAATTTAGAGACACACTGCTTGGTGTACAGCCTGCACACACACACACACACACACACATGCACATACGTCACTATAGGTCCAGATTTGGATACAGGACAGGACAGCATATGGCTCAAAGCCAGGGTACACCAAGCTGAGTCATATGCATGTACAGCCTAGCCACAGCAGGGGACAGCTGCTAGTAAGACAAGACACACACAGTACTAAACCATTCTTACATAAACATTTACCCATATATTCTTGCAGCATACATGCAGGCTCTCTCTCACTACACAACATGCATGTGAGCCGAGGGTCAGCTGAGGCTGTCAACAGGCGCTCTGTACTCCAGCGAATGTTTTCAGTGGCTAGCTATTGCATTAGACCCGCCAGCCTGTCTGGAAATGAGAAACACATTTTTGCAATGTCTCCTGCAATAAATTGTACACACATGCATGAAACACCGAAAGGCGGCGGGGCTGCCAAACTTTCTCAGTCCATAGGGGGAGGTATAGCACTGATGCGCTCCCACGCACACATGCTGCGCTTTTCTGAGGTGGGAGGGTTAAGACAGATGTTTAGTGTATGCCTTATAATAAAGTGGGTGTGCATCTCTGATTTGGCTTTTATTTTTTTATGAATGGGAGCGAGAGACATCCAGTCTCTGTGGGATACAGAATCACCAGCCGCTTTGACAAATTGAAAATCACAGTGCCAGTTTGTGTTGTGTGACTCATTGCGGATCCTGACAGGAGAATGCAGAGATAAAAGAATCCCCTTTGAAAGGAGATGGCAAGTTGCTGCTGTTGTTCTTTATGTGGTTGACAAATTGCAGCGCAACTGAATGGAGCCGGATTATTGTTAATGCGTACATTGTATTAGATCACAAAGATAATTTACTGAAACATTTGGAACCGTCTGTGGTTTAACTCTGACAAACACTTTCGACAATAACAAAAAGATCAGTTAAGTAGCTGCGAGAATCTAACTGATTCTCTTATAAATACACACTATTCTCTCTACATTTCATACTGTCTCTGTACAGTTTTAAGTGGTGCATGCATGTGCCTGAAATATCTCCTAGATCAGGAAAAAATGTAGATGTCTGTTTCCTGTGCTTTGAAGTGGATGTGATGTATTCCACGGTGACATGGAAGCCTTGAAGACAAAAAAGGGAAATGAGCATTTGCTGGGAAGCTGTAGGAAGCTCTTGGTCGTCACAAAGTCTGGGGTCAACGGAGGATCCGGGCCTGAGGAGCAGACTGTTTATTGGACTTTTTAAAAGAGCGGAGCGGCTTACAGGACGATTAAAATTCAACACTCGTTGCCCACTGTGCCGGCAGGTGTGCCATACCTGACGTGCTTTATCGGTGCTCCGGTGTCTGTGGTGAAGGTTCTTCCCAGCGGGATGTGATTATAGCACAGCAGCAAAGTGTAAACCCACAGTCAGGACACTGGGCTCCTAGTCCCCTCGTCCTACCCGCTCCTCACTATGACACAGCTGCACATAAAACAAAAGTAGCCACATGTGCTCCTCTATGATCATTTGACCATAAAATGTTCTTAGAATCTAATTACCATGGCACACGCTCATTATAGAAAGCACAGAAGACAGTCCAAGAAGTCCTTCTGTGTTTTATGTCAGAAAGATTTGCACCCAGTTGTTAAAACGGTCTGGGCAGCGGCCTGCGGCTCCGTAAACAACTCACAGTGCTTTTTCACATGTGACCTGTTCATTCTGCAGTCAGAAGGGAAAGGGAAATGTGTTGTTCTAAATTCTGTTTATCCTCATTGTCAAACCGGGGAGACAGGGAGAGGAGGCTGGTTATGTCTTCTTTTGAGTTTGAGTGGGTGTCTCCGGGAGCACACGTGATCTCATTTGCTGTGAGAGGGTTCGTGACTCACTGGCTCCAGGCTCCAGGATCCTCGTCTGGCTCTGATCGAGTGCTCATAATCCCACCCTCTCAGGCAGTCAAACAGAGGTCCTGTGAGTCATGCCTTTACCATCACTGCGTCCAAAAAAAACAAAAAAATAGAATTTTTTTTTAAAAAAGGTACAGCTTGAACAGACACGGCATGTGGACTGCATGCCAAATTACAGCCGGCCTTGCTCGTAAAAAGGATTTTAGTCAAAAGGCTCCAGCTTTTAAAGATGAGCAATGAGATGCTATTAACAGGGATTTTTATCAGAATCCATCTTAATTCACTACTTAATCAATCGCTCACAATTTAGAGACCTCTCATGACTCCGTACATGTAAAATGTTAATTTCAGCGATACACTTACTCTAGTATTGAATTAAAATGCAGTTTTTGAGGTTCTTTTTGCTTTACTCGAACATTTCCATTTTATGCTTCTTCATACTTCACCTCCTTTACATTTCAGTGAACGTTTTACTTGAATACACCCCCCCCCCAAAGCTATAGTTACTAGTTACTTTTAAGAAATAGCAGATAAATTTTGATGCCTTTATATGGATTTCTTTCCATTAAAAAAAAAAAAAAAATGTAAATCAGATAACTTCATCTCCGCCTTGGCCAACTTTAACACCACTGCTCACATAAACCAAATATAATAAAAATATAATAGCAATGTCTGGGGCCGAGCTGCATAATAAATACATTTACTTTTGATACATTTTACTGTGTGGTATTGCTATTTATTTATTTATTTATCTATTTATTTATTTATGTACCCCAATAAATCATCTAAACACATTTCCAGCAACTGGTATCATATCAGTCAAAACGATGGTCTAGACCAGAGGACCGGCCAATCTTTGTTTAAATATAGTCTGCTCAAGTGTCCCCGAGCAAACTCTCACACGAGCCATCACACTTGTTACTGAGAAACGCTGACTGCGCCTTTACCGGGCCGCGCTCAGCTCCGCTGACATGCCACAAGTCAGGCATCACCATCCAGATGATATAATGAGGAAGAATGTCTGCAGAAGGACCCAAAACTAGCCCCGGATTGACTTTACACCCAGCTGCAGAAATGAAACCGATCCGCGTGTTCACGTGTTTGTGTCATTTCCATGTCATTTGCATATGTAAACCGGCCTCGCCTATCGCTCCGCGGCTGCCCGGGGAGTACGAGGCGATTCGTCGGCCGGGCTCCGTCCGAGGAGCCAATGGCGGAGCCGGCCCCCGGTAACCCCGCCCGCCCGCCAGACACGTTGCCTTGGGAGAAGCAACACGGGCCGATCACTGGCTGAGCCGCCTCCTCACTCACACGCCGCACGTCCAGCACAGCAGCTGCCTTCCTGCCCCCCTGACAGCCCCGCTGGATATACCGCCGAACAAAGGAACAAGCGCGTCCGACCGGAGCCGCTCCGTCCCCGCGTAAAGGTAAAGGTAGGCAGCCCTCGGCCGACGCGCGGGGGGTTTTGACGGCCCCGATACGGCGTGTGTGCGCGTCTGGACGGTGGAACGAGGAGGGGATTTTATTTTTGTTATCGTTTTTATTTATTTATTTATTTATTTATTTATTTGTTTATTTGTTTAAAACAAACATCATCCGGAGGAATTTTCGAAACGGGCGCGACGATCGGATAAAGGGCACCTAGACGCGTTGAGGCACTAATGAGACACAACCGCAGTTCGGGCGCGACAATGATAATTACATCTGTTTGCCCTTTGTAGTTTTATATAATCTTAACGGTGCTTGTCGCCAAATCTACTACGACTAACGAGGAAGTGTATTGTGTCTGTTACCCAGCTGATCTGTAACCAGCGGTTTAGGCGCCTCGATCCGACGATAGGACTTTTTCTTTTTTTTTCTCATTTTTCTCATTTTTACTCTAAGGACAGATAGTGAACCAATGGATGAGGGACCATCCACCATACAGTTCACCTTCGTCGCCTTTTATTCGTAAAGTTGGACTTTAGTATCTGTTTAGGGGAGGACATCTCCATTCATGTGCCAAACCTACACAGGTAGATGGAGACACGAGTCATGAAGGCCATCTGGTGTGTTAGGGGTTTTTATTTTAATTTTAATTTATTTAAACCAAAGAAGTGGGTGTCATATAAAACACATAGGTCTGAATTTGACTTTCTATCAGGGCAACCGAAAGACTGTAGGCCTGTGTGATGTGTTCAAAGAACCAGGACAAGTGTATAATTGAACAAGTGTGTTTTCAGGTGCGAGTTGTCTTATTACAGAACCAAATCAGGGGTGAAACAAGTCATGACAACTACTTTAAGCCATATCTTGTCAGGTGTATTGAATTTATGTGATGTAATCTTGACTAGGAAGAGAGGGGACAAGTGGTCCGTTTTTCCCTGATGTTGCACTGATATGCTACAAATATGTGACTGAGCAGATCATCTTATCATATGATTTGATAGGATCTAGTAAAACACTTTTAGCGTGTAGGAGAATATGATAATCCATGAAAGTTTGATAATGAACAGTTTGTCCAACTGTAAAAAAAACAACAAAAAAAAAAAACAATGGCTTGGAATACGATTCTTTCTGGTTTACCTGGAAGTGTGTTACTTAATGCTCGTATGGTCTTAGTGTTCGAGTTGGATATTAAAAAACTAGTAAGCACATATCAGTTTCTTGAAATATTTGCTTTTGTGAATCTTAATTCTTCAGTTTCTGGGCATTTTAATCACAGCTGTTCCTTGTGGCCACGAAAATTTGCTGTGTCTTCACTAAAACCGGTTAACTGTGTTGTCTCTTTTACAGAGAAGCCATATTATAACCACTGATTGGAAATATCTAAATATTTATCTATTCTTTCCGTCCTCTGTGTTTGTGTTATGTTAGAGCTCGTAATATCAGTAAATCTCTGCTCCACCCCCCTCTCTAACAATAAGATCAGAAGGTGGCTGTCTTCAGACAAAGAACAAGGGAGCAATTAACACGCCTACCCTCAAATTTCACAGGAAACAAGTGACATGCCAGGCGTTAACCATTCAAACGCCGAAAATAATCTCCGTGCTGAAAATTCTGTTCTCACTTCCGTTATCTACTAATCATGGAGGAAACATGTTGGAGAGATCTAAAAGTCCCACAAGCAATTAAGCGTCTGTGAGGAGCTTTTATTCAGAGGGGTTTTTATTCACGAGGCAGTCTTTATGTCGTGAGCAGACAGTGCCAGTCGCTCCTTTTGTAAAACCCATTTTCTTTTTTTATATATTTCCCCTCCCACAAGTGTCACTTGTGTTGATGGTCGCCATGGTGGCAGACCCCTGCCCCCTTTTGTCCAAACAACCTAACAGTGCTAATGAATGAGTGTGGCCGTAGCACCTGGCAGGTGATTGATTCAAATGCATGTTTGTTTTCATCTGACGTCATGATGTGGAGATTTATGATGGCCATAAAAGATTTCAGGCCCCTAGTGTTTGAGGGCTGAATCGGGGGGGGGGGGTGCTAGGATGCAGACACTAGGATGTGTATGTGTGTGTTGTTTGCTTTTGATGGTGGCCAGTTCGTGTTTACTGGCTCAGGTGTTGCATCTTTAAAACAAACAGGTCATTGTGGTCTCAGCGTCCGTGCACTCACTGCCAGTGCCTGCTATATCTCGGCCTGTATTTTTGTCTATCTGGTTGGATGTGCATTGTTTTTAGAGGGTTTTTTGTCCATATTTAAGAAAAAAAAAATCCTTTTTGCTCTGCTGCAAATATTTTAGCTGGTATAGGGCTCAAACCACAGTTTCTCATCTTTATCACTGTCCTTTGTGCTGCTTTGTACTCCCCTCTGCATTATAAGTAACAATGATTTTCTCCCTGTCAGGTCAGTGATGATCAGTGCTAGTTAGAGCCTGCAGCCGAGGATGTCTGCTACAGATTCGGACAACTCCATTGACTGGCTGGCTAGTGACAATGAGGACAATGAGAGCGATCGGGAGTCCGACTGTACCAGAAGCCACAGCCAGGCAGAGGCTCCTCCATCCTCCAGCGCCTTGCCACACCTGGGCCCATCTGACGGCAGCTGCCGCCGTAGCAGCGAGGTGAAGGAGGGCGACAGTGACTGGAGCGAGGTCGGGGAGGACTCCAGCAGGGGATCTCCCCGCAACCGCGCAGCAACATACAACAGCGCCTTCGGACTGTGTAAAACACAACAAGGAGAAAAAATGAATGGCAGAAACACACAGCAAGCACTGAAGAGACCTCACAGCTCCGCAGAGGAGGGGTGCAAGGAACGGCAGCTCATTTCCAATGTGTCAGAGAAAGACCGGATTTTCAGCAGTAAGGTGAGCGCCTCTGTGACTCGCGTGCTCCCCGCAGGAGGTGGTTGACGGTGTCAGCAAAACTAGAGCATGCCCCGTCACCTAGATTGACTCCCCTGCTTGTTTTACAGAGTGCCTCGTGCATGATAGTTCCAGTAAAGATGACCCCTCCCCTTTAACTATTTAAGCAGCCTTAGTCATGTTTTTTTCTCTGAAGAATTAGAACTACCCAATCACAAGTCAAACAAAGTCAATAAACAGAATAGCAGGGGGAGTGTAGAGTTAGTTAAATCATGTTTAGCAACATTTTGGTATGTTATTAGCTGGAACACATTTTGACAGAGATATCGCCAACAAATGAATTTTTGTTGTCGTTTTCAGTGCATGGAGCTACAATGCTACATTCATCCACTGTCATTAATCTTGAATGGCCTTCGATCAGGGAGATACAGAGAACGTAAGTAGACTCATCCTGTTTAACACACCCATTCTTTACATGAGCCGACATCCCCGTGTCCCCGTCTGCCTCTCTTTGTTGCCGTCTTCCTTCTGTCTCGGAGAAAGTCGGAGACAGTGTGCCGCTCTTTGGGGAATATATGTCCCCAAGGCTCGACAATGAGGTGTCTGAAACGTGTATTGTTAGAGGGCTATCAAGTGACCACAGGTATTTCCTGTGTGTGTGTGTGTGTGTGTGTGTTTGTGTGTGTGTGTCCATCTTTTATAATGGAGCTTGTTTTGGGTAAAGGTTCAGTTAGTTGCTTTAAAGTTTCCCTTTAAAAAAAACAAACAAACAAAAAAAACAAACAAACAAACATGTAAATTTTATTTTTTTTTTACCACTTGTGAATAAGCCAAACTCACATTTCCTCTTACATCAGCTGCCTGGCAGAGGCAAGTGAGAACATACTGCACCACAGTTTCGAGTAAAGCAGCTGCTGTTTGTGAGTCGTCATATAGGTATAATACGGGTCTCTGTGCGATAGCGCCGTGTTCAGACAGGCCCTGAAACTGCTTAGTTTGGGATCTTTGTCAAACCAAAACCTTGTGTGACCCAACACTTCCTGGCCACAGAAGCAGGGAGTCTGCTCCCCTACACACGTTTCACACAATCCATCTGCTCCACAGACTCAGCCCTGCTGTCAGCACAGTTCATGCGGCTCATGAGACAACTTTCTTCTTTTTTTTTCCAGGACTCAGCAGTTTCCAGGAGAGCGTGGCGATGGACAGGATTCAGAGGATCATGGGTGTCCTGCGGAACCCCTGCATGGGGTAAGTGTCCTCAGCATGACCCATATACTGCTTTGCACGCAACAAGGACCTCATCTCATAGTTCAGTATATCTCCTATATTAGCATGCATACATATCGAGACGTATGCATGCTTTGTTCAGCCTGTGGGTTTTTTTTTTTTTTTTTTTTTTTTTGCAAGTGTTTTATTCTTACTGAGATACGAAACCTTTTTTTGCTGCGGAGCCCCTTGCGATGAGATCAGAATCACAACTACAATACACTCAACCCCTATAGAACATACTAATCCACCGGCTAGAAAGGTGTTCGCTATCTATGGGTCAAAGTGGTCACCAGCATGTCCGTGACACATGGTTCACAGCAGGTTGCCCTGCGAGGAGCCCCTGCCCCCACACACTCAGGATAAATTTACTGCAGAGATGGCTGGGTCTCACTGTAGCTGGGCATCTCGTTAAAAATGTATCAGGCTCCACTCCGGGAGCAGCACACTTGTGTCTGCCTGATTATCTCTCCACTGGCCAGATAGTATAATGGAAGATGAAATCACCCCTTTTAAAGAAGAAAGTCCTAGTCACCTATAATATGATCATATTTTAAATGTTTTGGCATTTTACATTTGTTTTTCATTATAAGCTGGCAAATGGCTACCATCCTTGTGTGCTTAAGCATTTCATTTTGACCATGTAACCACAAGGTAAATTGGTTGAAATCAAAATTACAAATTCAATAAGAATATGAGTATGAAAACCAAAAATAATACAACCGATGTCAAGTGCAACTTACTTGACACGGAGTGATAGAAAACTAGAAAATACATTTTCAGAGCCCAGTGTTACATATTCAAAATGGTTTGTCTTTTCCAGCCAGCAGTGAAAAAAATGGGATGTGATATATAATGATATTACTGCAGAAAGTCCTCATGTTTGAGAAGCTGGAACCAGTGATTGTCTCCTATCAAAATATTTGTAAAGCAGTTCTTAACAATCTCCGTGTGTGTGTATATATATATATAAATATATAAATATATAAATTTATAAAAATATATATAATTTTTTTTTTTTTAAATTAAAAAATATATATATATATATGCCTCAATTGGACAACTGCATTTTTCTTTTTTTTTTTTAGAGCAGTAGCACATTATGATCAGGTCAACACAATATTATTAAACTGTAAGTCTCTAAATAAAAAGGGAAGCCTCGTGTACCATTTAGTCCCAAAATGAATGCAGCGTTTCTGATACCTGTACGTGAAGGCAAAGTGTGTCCTGCTGGGCAGATAGTCACTGTGAGGCTCTGCATCGAGGTTCGCTGATACAGATAAAAGTGCTGCTGTGCGTGGCACAAACTAATTGGAGCCCTCACCCACCAGCTGCCGCCTTCATATGGGAGACAAAGAGTGGGTGTGGCAGCCTCCCTGCAGACAGCCGGGCCAGAGGCTGGAAGGTGGACTATACCCCGGCCTGCCTCCCTCCCTCCCTCCCTCCCTCCCTCCCTCCCTCCCTCTTTCCGTCACTCCCTGTGCCTGCTCTGTGTTGCCAGCTGGCAGCCCCTGCAGCAACACAATGGCAGATAGGATCAAAGTGACTTTTTTAGCAGTCACTGTTGCGGATAATCTTTCACATGAATTTAACATGCTCAGAATGGAGTATAGCAGGAAGGTCCTGATCATATGACATGGGGCTAATCCCTACCCACCATCTGGTTTTGACAGGTGGGAGTTAATGGGACGCTGCTCTGTGCCCACCTTTAATGAGACCCGCGTCACCACAACTAGGTTGTTTTCACAGTGATGCTGTTGGAAACCGTTGTGGCTTTGGTGTTTATATTTAGAGGCAAGCAGAATTATTATATGTGAGGCCACGTGTGAGCTTAAAACATGTGAGAAATGTACTTAAATATACTTACTACAGCCTTTTGCCGAGTGAGTGCAAGGGCTCACGCACTGTTCAAAATTACGTTTCCTGTGTGACTTTGACGGAAGGACAAGATTTCAGAGGTTTTCAAAATTTCTCTGGTAGATTGCTCAGATTCTTGTATGATTGCTTGAGTAAATATTTCTCTCTTTGTTTCTTACTCTCTCTTCTTCTCCTCTTTGCTGTTTTTTAGGGAGAAATATATTAATATCATTCTTAAAATGGAGGAAATGCTGAAGAGCTGGTTTCCTAATGTAAAACTCCAAGACCAACGTGCTGTCACGCAGACAGAGGAAGCCGTTCCTACCAAGAAACCGAAGGTAAAGTAGTTTTTAAAAAAAACTAACAAAAAAACAGAACTGTTGCATAAGAGCTGTTCAGTTAGACAAGGTCTGCAGCCAAGAACATATGGTGACGATACAGTGAAGGAGGGACAGAAATATCTATTATTATTTAAACACAGGTCTGGGACAGGAAAGGGAGGATTAAAAGCTATTTTTACTGAGGTAATACAGAAGTCTCAGGTTCGCTAAGAACAATGATAGAGGAGAAAAGGTAATTTTGGAGGAGTGTCCCTATGGGGATAAGAAAGGTCAGAATACTCTGGAACATTCCTCTGCATTTAATCGGTGAGGATTTATTTCTGGGGCTAATCCTGACACACCCTCCAATAAACAGGTACCGTTTTAGTTTCAGTCGCCACAAACAAGCTATGCTGTTGTTAGTAACTGGTCATACTGTAAAAGTATAACACAGTATCTTTAAAGCTGCGGAAATTGATGTTTTTTCATTAACACTGGATGAAACTGGTGTTTTTAAAATTGGAAAAGGGTTGCTCATAGAGATAAATAGTCAGAGGGAATTATCATCCAGTTCAGCACTTCTTGGCTCTACAGAGCATTTTAGCTTCTTTTGGCTCATTGTTTTAGTGTCGCAGCCTAGGACATCAAGATTTTAGTTCAGTCTCATCGCTCTCATAAATGTTGTATTCAGCCACAAACTGGCAGCTGTTTTTCGGCGATAAAGCTCTGTTAAATCTGCTGCGTGCAGCCGGTCCAGCACCGAACAGCCAAGAGACAAAGTCAGTGACTAGCTAGTGAACACCGTAAAACACATGGGCGCTAAAAAGCCAGATATTTTTCTCCGGAGTCGGTAGAGACCAAAAAAGATGGTAGAGGAGGAGAAAATATTACGTTTAAGTTTTCCAGGGGGACAGAAACATAGCTTTATGTGAATGCTAATTTTAAATAGGTGACTGTTTGCTAACAAATTAGCCATTTTAAAGGGTTATGATATGTCATTGTTGTACTTACAGCTTATTGCAATGCCCCCAAGTGGCCGAAAGAAAATAGTGAGTTTGAAGGCAAAAAAGTAGGATTTTGTCTCTTTCACTAGTTTTCTAGTGATGCATTATTTGTTTGTATAGAAAGAAAACAGTCCCTGTGAAAACTGGTACAAAAAGCGTTGCTTTCAGCCTGTTCAGTACAGCGTTTCTAGGTCAGAAATGGCCACTGGGGGGCACCACAGCTGGAAAGTTTCAAATTCTGGTGGCTTTTTAGAAATTAATTTTTAGTGTGCCATTAATATTCCTACAGGGACATTAGGTGAAAACTAGCTTTCTCTACTAACTCTTACCATTTTACAGTTTTCTCACTTTTCATTGTCGGCATTGTTCCTGACATATAAACTACTAAATGAATGAAACTAAACCACGTTTCCTCCTTTCTCTGCAGCTATCTCCATTGACCACCACTGCAGCCATGAGCCCCATCACCGTGAGTGACCCTCCAGTCGCTGCCAAAGCTCTGAGAGTCACAGACCTCACTCCTGCTGGAGCCTACTCTGCCAGTAACCTGAAGTGGCTCCACACGTCGCCCATCTGCTCCCCCACAGCAGAGCAGGCCCAGGCTGGCCCCAGGCACCTGCTGTCCCCCAGAGACAGAGACCTAACCCAGGATAATGCTGTGTCCTCCAGCACGGACACCCACACTAAGACGGACTCGGTGCCCAGGGGCCTTCCGCCAGGCAAAATCAATGCGCCCTGTCTAGAGAGGCTCCTTAAATCGACAGAAAGCATCATCACCCGCAAGGAGACAAAGGGTTTGAAGGACAGCAGCTGGTCCTAGTCCACACAGACGGCTGGGTGTCCAGCTGTAAGCACCGCACGGCCCAGCCTCGCCTTGCCCACCTTTGCCGGGAGCCAGTCAGCTTGCTTAGCCCATTCCAGCCTTCAGGGGAGACTGGCACCTTCTAAAGGGACGTCACAGATTCCTCTCTAACGTGGAAGAAGTGTTGACGAACATGTTGTACTCTCTGTTTGGGAATGTGCCCTCTCTGACATGACCAGTGTCTGCTTTAGTTCCCTTTTGTTGACTTATCTTTGTTTTTTGTTTGCACTCTGGAATAGCGTGTGTGAGAGTGGGAAGGATAGATTTCACATGCCGAGATCACCAAAGCTTGTGATTTCACGAGTGAATTGTTCCCACTGGCTTGTAGATGCAATAATACAGTTTGAGTATCTGTGAAACCGCCAATATGCCTGAAAGGGAAAGAACTACAGGAGTAGTTAGTGCTGGAAGGGAGTATTTCAGATATCCAGACATGTCAGTGGTCTACATATTGTTGTGCTGAAACTGTGGGTGAAATGTGATGTTATACCCCCCCCCCCCCACCCCCCATGACTCCACTTTTAAGTTTATTGATGTGACTGTTACTCATTTGTATACTTTATAAATAAGTCTTTTGGTACAACTGTTCTACCTCAGTGGGCACCACGTCACGGTTATTGAGTAGGAATGTGAACGCTATGTTCAAAGTCTGGACACCTCACCAGATCTGCAGTGAGCCAAACGGCCTCTGACTGCGAGGTCTGCAGCACGAGTCGTCCTGCTTGTACAAACAGAGGATGCTCTCTCCACGGGGTTGCTCTTGTGGCCTGACTGGTGCCATTGTAAAGAATGTCAACTGCAGATTTCTTTTTTTTTGAGTCTCCCAGTAGAAGGCAAACAGTGCCTGTAATTTCAAGCTGTGCCTGTAAGCCGGTTTAATAAAGAGAGAACCATTCAGAATACCTGTTCCTCTGTGGGATGTACGAATCAGGAATTCTCACTCTCTTGCCATTTTCTGTATTGAGTAAATTATTCAGATCTTGCCAACTTCTTGCTGTGGTGGAGTAGAACAATTCTTTTATTTTGCCACAGAACTGGACAGTATGCTAGACCAGCAGAGAGGGACAAGGTATTTCTGTGTAAATCTTACAGAAAGGTTGTCAATTTACCCTGAAAAGTGGCCTTTATATAGTGTGAAATTTTATACTTTCAAAATAAATGTGGTTATATTTGTTTGATGCAAAATGCCTACAGATTGTTTTGTTTTGTTTTTTTAAATTGTGTTTTGTTTTTTGTTTTTGTTTTTTTTGTTTTTTTTACGCACCATTACATTTAAGTTACATTAAAAGTAGGGTAACGGCAATTGTGCAAGGGTTGCCTGTCCTACGTGTTTTTGCACTTAAATTTCCCCCAAAAGAATCTTCGGTCTCTGGAAAGATTTTCCAGATTATTTTTGCTACGATAATATTATATATTTCTTTGTTCTAGTGTTCCACTCAGCTCATCCATTTTTATGTTGAGTTAAAGATTCACTTTGCAGTAAATTAAAAAGGCAAATTTTAAAGGGTAAGACATGGGGAAAGACCAACCGTATCAGCAAAAGGAATCTATGAAATAGCCCACTGTAAGTCTCAGCCAAGTTCCAAAAACTGGTCAATTTAAGCATCAAAGAACCCAAAAGAAAGGATGCTGTCTGATTTGTATCTCAGTTGGACCAATTAACGAGCGAGTCGACCGGGAATTCTCAAAAGAAACACACTTCCTGAGGTAATAATAAAATTTATTGCAGGGTATTATGTAAGAATGCCAGATGTAATTTTCATTGTAGTTCTACTGTAAGTGAAACCTTTGCTTTAATAGAATTTCAGTGCAATAAGCTGGTTGGTATCACTTTGAATTTCTCAGAATCTTTGCCGTTGTGGGGAGGTTAGGTTTTGGGGTTATTTTTTTCCACAACCATACACAGATCTACTTTCACATACCTGTAGGCACACCAGCGAGGCTATAGTTACAACTATGTGACCCACCTTTACAAAACAGACAAAGACAGCTCATGGAATGATAATAATAGAGGTAATGACAGATATACGAGCATCTTTTTCAGTTAAAAAAAATCACTGGAATGCCTTTGTAGATTCAGTGATATATTGAAAAATAAGATAAACAAGATTTTGACTGCTATATTATCTAAATTCCATATAGTAGCAGTTAAATCGACTTTCTAATGTTCTGTGTGAAGTAAGACACTTTTCTGCACCTACTGCCTTGAAGCTATGCTATAATCTTTGCTTCTGACAAAATAAACCTTGACTTGAAAAAGACGCATTTCTCCCAGGTAGACTCAAAATGACTGGTCTCTTCAAATCTTAAACAGAATACTGCCATCTATAGTTGAAAACGTAAATATAATGGGTTAATCCTTTGTTGTTCTGCAAGCAGAATGAGAACATCTTTAAGTGTAAAATACATTATGCATTAACAAAATGTATCATGAAAATAGTCTTTTTTTCCTTATTCTCATTTGGAAAATACACCTTGAAAACTGCTCAATAATGCTGTTTTGAAGTCACTTATTTGTCAAAGCCAGTCTGTGTGAGTTTGAACATTTTCACTAAAAACCCCTGATACCTCAGTTGTGGATTCGGTTTCACTCAACCCATGCCAGGCCTATTTTGTTCTCTTCTGTCAGCTTAGGAACATGGTGTATTCACACAGGATGAAAACAAGTTTGAGGGAGTACTGTGGCCTGGAAAACAATTCGTCAGGAAGTTAAGCAGATACAAAAAAATGGTAGGGTTCTACCACAAATTTTGTCATTCTCTGAATTGCACAATATAGTCATGTGTCTCTCTTTCCAGATCAAAAGGGGTGATTTGCAAGAGGTGGAGGGGTCAATTATCCAGACTGTATTGTTTCAACATTGCCGCCCCAGATTCCATCTCCCAGGGTGAGGCTAATGGTCTGGCCTCACGTGCACAGACGACCTAACAACGTCCATATCCAAAGACAGCTGGCACAGATCTGCATCACACTTGCCCTGGAAAAGGGAAGTTGTTATGAATGATAGGAAGAGCTGCATCAACAAAACGGCACCTTTCTCATAGAGCTCTCTGAGGGAGTTGTAGCAAATTACAATGTGTAGTGGTAAGGCTGCCGGTGGTGAACATGTGATTTATTTGTAAATCACACAGACAAAAAAAATAAGGACATGTCAATGGTCTACATACATATAAATGTAATCAAAGAAGGAGAAGGGATCTGCGAATTAATAAGACACAAAAATGTGAGATCCATGAAGGGCATGCTCCAAAAATATATTCTTTGGAGGATACTTCTCATATTTTGTGTATTTTTAAACATACTTTTATAGTGAAAAATATCCAAATAAGGGCTGAATTTCTGGAAGCTTGTGAAACTAAAAAAGAGGGCAATTCATGTGCACAGAAAACCAACAAGTGTCAGAATACAACATAAGTGTAAATGAATGAAATCCACATTTGCTCAGTTAAGTGTTTAACTACATAAGTAGCACTGGTAACATTATAGACCAACATTACCATGGACAAGAGATCATATTTCCACTTTAAAGGTTCAAAGAAGTTATGCTTCATAAAACTGATTGATGTTGGAATTTTTTGTGGCTATGTGTGGGCAAAACTACAAAGACTAATTATTACTGGAGGAGTGGAGATGGGAGCCTTTTGTTTAAAGCTTTCAAAGGCGAGTGGGAGAGGAAAAGAACGGAAGAGGGAGGAGGACAGGTCCATGGTTCGAGTTGCAAAAAGACAGAAGGAATAATAAATAGAGCTTAATTTTCTCCAGCTAACCTTTCATTGTAAATTGGTCTTGATTGGAGCTACAGTTGAGTGTGAAATGACAAGGCAGTGTGGTGTTGAACGGAGCCAGGGTGGCAGTGCCTCAGTCTTTTGCAGTTATTTATATGTACTGTATCTATGTAATTCATTTTTCAAGTCTTTCCAGACAGAAAGAGGCAGATGGGACGCTGCATCCCAACAGCTACGTGGCCAATCAGAAAATGAATACAGAGAAAAAATATTCAAGTCAGAAGAACATTACTTCTCGCTTCAAGCTATAGAAATATCTAATTCCCTCAGTACAGGTGATTAATTAAGGGCATATTATTACAGCATCTCCCTTGCAGACCCTTTAAAAAATAATTCTCAAACTGTAAGACTTAATTTACCTACGACATCTTCCTGTATTGCATCAGTTAGGTGCAATCTGTGTTAGCGCTCCCCATGGCTGCGGTCTTCAAATCCTGCAATTTTACAAGGCAGTCACGACAACACAGTCATCACAAGCATAATTATAGGCTTTGAAGAAAAGTTATTTGCTATCAGCAGATTGTAACCCGTTAGCATCTCAGAGCCAGACAGCGATTAGCTGCTCTATTATTAAACATTAAGGTCCAAAGCTTTATGGTCACCTTGAGTTTTTGGACACAAATTCAAGGCCCATTGATTCCCTTGGAAAATCAAACCCGTAATATTTTTTTCTTTTGCTGACGAGTCCATCAACAGGAAAAAGTTCATCCCCAGCTTCCTCTGGGATTAAATGGTTGCTGGAGCTGCAGGAGCTGCGAGGGAAGAACAGCGCGTTTCAGAACATTCTGCAGCTTCGCATAAGAATGTTGCACATTTTGATCCAGTCCCTGCAAAGCAAAAAAAAAAAAGAAGAATGAACTCATTACGTTATTATGAACTGTACAGCTGATTCATTCACACCCTACAGAGATAATGGTCTCATCTGTCAGAGGACTGAGCACCTTTTAATTAAGAGAGAACTGTGAACCCAAAATATCCTCTGCTCAATTATTAGAAGAGCAGGTTATACAAATGATGACACAGCCTCTGCAGTCTGTGGGTGCTTTTTTGCCAGAGAGAGTCTCAATTTGCCAATCAAACCTCAGAGCAGTTTGCAAAACACGAGTAAGATCTGGTCAGTCACTGTCTCAGCTTCGGTTCACTAGAGACACATGGCAACTAATGAGACATGTTACAGAACAAATGTAAAGTAAAGTATATTGATGTAGATAAATCAATTCTTCACAAAGGAGGCTAGTTGCTGTCTCATCCTGACATTGCAGTGGGAATATCCTGGTCTCTGGAACTAAATGATCTCCAGGTATATATTGATTACCGGTACAGACAGCAGCGGCCTCTGCAGTTCAGGACAGCGCTATTGATTTTGCCATCCGCAATAAGTTATCCTTGGCCGTTTTAGAAGGAACAGCAATGTTCAAAGAGCACCGTCGCATTTCTGCATGTGTTTTTTCAGCAGCATTGGTTTGAATATATCTCCAGATACCAGGTTTCACTGCAAAAACCAAATTTATATGAACTGAGCATGCACAGGAAAATGACGTGAATGAAATATGAGCGTAATGTAGAAGCTAGATCAGCCATAAGTAGTTGTTGAGGAGGCTATTATAGACCAGATAACTTCTTCACAGAGCATGTTCACAGCAGAAGTGACGAGGATCATAAATGAGACTAATTCAAATGAATCAATGAGTAAATGAATGATGGATATTCCCCGATGTTTTGGCGCAGACTTTTTAAAAGAAACGATTCAATTCAGGACACTTGCTCAGTGTGTTCTCAAAGTGTTGCCCGCTATCACCCAGTTAACATCACCGCTGAATATCTTACACAAGCTTTGCATGCAGTTTCTCAGGCTGTGGTCCGTCCGCGCCTCAGAGACCAATTATGTGAGCATGGCATCATCATGGAGTCACACCACAACCAGTCACATATTGCCAGCTAATTACCTGCACTTAACTCTTGTAGCAGAGGAGCTGGACGGATTCTCATGGGCTTTTTCGTTTTCGTCTCCTGGAAGACACAAACCCCTCTTTGAAAGAACAAACAAGAGGCATTTTTAGCCCAGTGCATTATATGTGAATTCCATAATGCATTATACATGTAGGGATAATAAGGACCTAAATGTCGTCCAAAATATGTATCTCCATATGTGGCAGAGGTGAACGTTATAGAATTATACCCGTCAGTTGGTATAGTATAGACAACAACACTCTCAGCAACTTCACACATTCAGATAATAAACGCTTTCTTAATTTAAAAACTTTGACAACTTGACAAATGTTCTGAATTTAGAATAATCATTATGAACAATGTATGAACACGGATCATTAGGTACACCCCATCCACATTAATTAAGAGTAATAATTTTGCTTTCATTGCTTTATTGCCGCATAAGTCAGTGTCCAACTTTAAAGCTTTGCAAGATCCACTTTTGTTTGTCCTGCTGCAAAAACCCAGCCCTGATGAAAAGGTCAGCCATCTAAATGACAGGCTTTGCCTTAAAGAGACGAACTAGTCATCCTCTTTATCCTACTGAGCAACACCTGCCACGCCCAGTGGGTCTAATCACGCGGGTACAGGGGATGCAGATTGCTAAGGATTGAAGCACGGAGGGGGATGACACCACTAATACGGACGCACCACTCAGTGACATATCAAGAGCATGGAGCCTAAATATGGCCACCCTTCATTATACCTCATTTCCAAGAATAGGGAGCACACAGTGCTCCTGTAGGTATGAATAATGGAAGCAGCCTCCAGGAGCTCATTTCCAGAGTGATCATCATGCTAAAGTATGACCCAATGATCACACAGATAAAGTGAGAGGCTGACATTCGTGATTAATGCCCTCTGGTCTGTCTCCAGAGCTGCACAGCCTCCTCTGTCAGATCTTCTGATGATTCTGTTCACTGAGCACACAGCATTAGATGCTCTCATATAAAAAGCTACACTATGAATCAGCGGACCATGGAGATTCTGCATATTGTTTACATTTGTTACTGTGTGCACAGATAGCTTTAATATCAGACATATAATATATATACAATAACTACACAAAACTGGAAGGATATCCATCCAATATTCATGTGACATATGATTGATTGCAGTAAATATTTGACAAACCCATTCACTGTAAGAGTAACAAACATTAGCCCTGTGGCACCTGTATTTGCTGGATTAATCTATCAAAGTTTTGAAGGGAGATTAATTCACATACAATTCATATTTATCTAGTCACATGTTTAAACAAGATACTTAATTGTTTTTTCCCCAGTTTTTTCCCTTGCATGTTGACAAGGCTATATTTTTGTCCTCGTATGTATCTGTTTATATGCACATTCTGAACATGTTGAATATATATATATATATATGTATAAATGCATATATAAGATATGATAAAAAAAATGATATAGTTATTGTATATTAGTTTGTGTTCTGTTCAATTTAGCTGACTCTTATTTTGATTTAATCTAATTACCCTAATTTTCTATCTTAATACAGACGTCTTTACCATAATCTGACATTTACTTATTACAGGGTTTTATTATACATGTACATATATATATATGGTATAACTTTATACTAAAATAAAGACCAACTTGAATTCTACGTATTGCCCACTAGGTGACGCCACTGTGAAAGTAAAAACAAGCTCACTGGTGTCCAACTGTTGCAACTTTAAAGATACTTTCTCTTTTTCAGCTTACTGGTAACCAGCCAATGAATAAATGCTCCTAAAAGGGCAATAAGGAGGCAATATAGATGTAAGAAGCCACTTGAAGCAGAGCTCCAATGCTGTGGTGGATGGAGACGTTTTATGGTTTTGGATAGTTTAATATATATAGATGATGAGTTTTGAATGTTTATTTATCTTAGAAGTTACCTCACTCCTCAGATTTACCTGCAGGTGACTTACAGTAAAATTCTTTCTGAGGAGCATCATCAAACCACATCACATATCACTGTTTGGCCTCCCGACATATCACTGAGTCAAGCGCTGCTTCAAAGCCACCTGTATCTCTGCTGATGAAGGACGTGGTTTCATGTTACATAAATGGGGCGCACATTTCTGACGGCGTGCCCTTTTTTGTCCGCGTGAGCGGTCCATCCATCAGGTCATCTCACCGTAAGTCTGCTGGAATCCCATGATCCCATAACCCCGTTGCTGGTTGACCACAGAATTGATCCCAACATAGCAGCCGTGACTGTGCTACATGAGACGCTTCAGACCGAACTGTAACGGCTGACTGGAAGGCATGTCATTTCACCCCCCACCCATGACAAAGCTACAAAGGACGCAGCTCATGTTTCAGTGAGACACGGCTGAAATATTTACATTCACCAGCCTGGGGATAGACTCCATCAGGCCGAATTCAGATGAGTGACCCGGCCGTGCTCTAAATGGTTTCTTTTATCTCATCTTATGCCAGTAACTCGTAGGTTGTCATTAAACAGAAAAAAAAAAAAAAAAAATACTGTTGTACTGTAGAGTCAGTGCTCAGTATGTGTGTGGATTTCAGGTTGAGCAGTGTGATATTGCTTAGAAAATGACTGAAAATGTATTGCACGGCATGTATGCTGCTGTTTGTGTGTATTCATTTACTCAAAATATGAATATGTAATCACAAAAATGCAATTTTACATCTAGTTTTAGGTGAAATGGTTGGTTTATTCTAGATTGTTTTTTGGACTCAAAAGTCAGTTTAGTAATCATCAGAAGGAGCACTATTCAATCTGTGAAAACATAGTCATCACTACTCACTTTAATGTCTGCACATTCAGGTTTGTTTGGGGTTTTTTTTTTTGGTAAGAACAGTGAAACCTTAAAAGTCAACTTGGGCTCAGAGACATTTCAACAGAAAGCCTTGTGTCACATACCGGAGACACAGTGTTTGACAGACATGTATCAGACAGGGAAGTTCAAATGCAGAATCTGGTGGTTTTGGAGCTTAACCTCCAATAGAGATTAAAAATCTGGATGCCTCGGTCTCTGTTGCTTCATTTCGTCCATTCTTTTTATCCAACTTTAAGGAAGTGCAATGGTAAATCATTGGTGTGCTTCTTTAAACCCTTTCATATTTTTAATATGCAACGCAGTGTCTTATGTTGTGTTCTTATGTTGAACATTAAGTAATACTGTGATGGGATCCTGCAGCACAAACAGGCTTACGGATTTTCAGACTGACCCACTTGTTGATTATGATTCCGTTCTTACCATCTGTGTGGAACTGGCCTACATTGTGTCACTGCCAAAAATGTATTTAGTTCAGGTCAAATTATCCCTCCAATGTCTTTCAGCCCAACTTGGCCCAAACAACATTACCGTTGTGAGACTGTAGTGAATCGAGGCAAAGCAGAAGGATGAAAAAAATAGTCGAAGTGCGCTGTTATAATTAGTGCTGGTTGATGTTCAGAGAATTGATAATGTATTTATTGTCAAAGGCCACTTGTATTTGTGTACCTTTAAGAGTCAGGTGAATCACTTTGTAAAAAGACCATGTATACAGCATGATCATGGTTGTGATGTGGTGCTTGCTAAATGGTCTCTGATCCCACTGTCAAGGTGGGACCAGAGACCATTTTATGACTTCTTGATAAGAAAAAAGTATTGCGATTGCACAGTGACAGAGTTTTGATAAAAACAGACAGAAAAAAATTAAGAAAGCCCAGCCATGTTCATTAATTTTTTACTTAAAAACTGAGTTTACAATACATACAAGTGAACAAAAAATACATGTCAGGTGTTGAAAACAGTGAATGTTCTTTTTGATTAGCTACGATAAAAGTATTACTGAACTTAAGACATTTGGCTTACACTTATGTACATTTACACCATAAATATATTGAAGAGCAATAACTAATAACTGCATTCAAAATTCAACTGTTAAATTTGTTTCACACATACTTATCAAGTATTTATAAACTCTCTTTATATAGGCATAAAATGGAATGCAATTACTATCCCATCAGACAGTAATTTACACTAATTCAAATGCCCTATGCTCAATGCAGTACACAGATAGCTCTGTTTTATGTACGTTTTAGGTAGCAATTCTTGACGTTGCAAATGAAGAGGTTAATAGCAAAAGGTGTGTTTATACAGACATTGCTGTATGTTAAGCAGAACAACATGTAAACATTTGGTTATGAAGACCTGCTACCATCTTGTCATCCTGGAGTACTATACCCTTTTATCTGTCAACACTGCACTTTGGACAATGCACCTCTTGGTAATCCCCACACGCAGCCGGCACAGTAAAAAGAAGAGAATTTAATTCGGTGTCAATTCCCGGATGCCAAACGACAGCTGAGGGACTGTAGTTATTAGAGGAAGCTGCCTACATGCTTGTGTATGTGCTCACGCTGGCTTCTAAGTTCCTGTCAACAATTATACAGTTCTATCTTCACATGCCAGAAAAATGAGGCGCCTGAATTTAGAAATCGCAGCATGCTATCTAACGTCTGCTCATTTTGTGGGTGAAAAAGACCAAAAGAAAAAAAAAGTTTCCTTGACCAACAAAAATGCCGTCACTCAAACAGGAACTGTAGCTGGTTTTCACTGACAAGTGCAAAGTGTCAGCCGCAAAATCAAAAAGGTGCAAAGTCACTGTATTGCAACTGGAACATTGTTGACCAAAACACTGGATGCTGGTTGTTTGCTCTCAGGAAGTGCTGCTTCTCTTCCTAGTCCTCGGCCTTCTCTTGAGGATTTCTTCTTCTTGGTCACTTTCACAATCCCTCTGGAAAAGAATTAAGTGCTGGAGTTAAGAAACAGCATTGCTGTTGTTATTGGGGTTGAGATAATGATAACTCTAGGGGCCCACAGCAAGAGAGGACTCACAAAAATTAAGGATTATTGTATTTTTTTTTTCTGCTGCAATTATCACAGTAACTTTTAAAGAATAAGGTAAGAATCTTAGGTAATATTTTTACATGCTTTATTTCAAGAGTTAGATGATAAGATTTAAATCATTTTTACGTCTGTACAATAAACATATGATGTTTGACTACAGCCAGTAGCCAGTTAATGTAGCTTAGCACAAAGACTGGAAACTGAGGGGAAATAGCTAACCAGGCCCTGTATGAAAGGAGCAAAATCCACCTACTAGCTCCTCCAAAGCTCACAAATTAACATCTCGTATCTCGTTTGTCTAATCCATACAAAATCTGAGGCGTAAAAATAAAAAATTTGTGGGATTACAAAGATGTTATGTGCCAGACATTTTTCTTGTCCAGTTATTTCCTGAAGTCACCATTTATTACCTGGTAAATTGAATCCAGCAGAGAAACGCTCATAGAACCACAACTTGTTGTTTTTACACCTAAGTTTTTGTAGGCACTAAACAAAGGGGATATAAAATGATAACTAGTGAGTTTTAGAACTGCTGGTAGGTGGATTTTGTAACATTTGGAGAGAGGCAAGAAAGCTGTTTCCTCCTAAACCCAGTCTTTATACTAAGCTCAGCTAACTGGTTGCTTTTTCTGTATTTACTCTGCAGACGGGAAAGTCATATCCATCATCTCAATTAGTCCCAGCTAGAAAGGGAATATGCAAAATTTCCAAAATGTTGAGCTGTTGCTTAAAGTCTGCACTGAGCCATGGCTGTTGGCCATACACGAGCGTGTTCCTACCCCGTCCTGCACAGGCAGCTTGTTGCTCTTCTTCATGATCCTCGTTAAGTGGTTGCACAAAGCCACAATTCTGAATGACAACTGTTGAACAGATAAAAGCAAAGAGAGTGAGTCACAAAATCAGTCAAGAAAAGCATTTTTTCCCCCACAGATCCCTGATTTGCTATAAGGAAATGAGACACCTTTGCTACTAGAAGTGCACTTTACCTTCCACCTGCGTCTTGCATACTGTCTCTTAAAGTTCTCCAAGTTTACCACTGACAACCTCTTCACCATGGCCTGTCTGGGATTCAGAGGCTGTGGAGACATATTGAGGGATGAAAGGGCAGAGAGAGCATCTTTCATGTTAATCTCAAATGTTTAATCAGATTCATAAACAGAATGCTAATCTGTCTGGTTTTCACAGCAGAATCTCAAACACCCTAGGAAATAAACTGAAATCACAGATAAATTACAGCAGTTTGGAAATGGGATACATAATAAATATTAAGCATTTATTTCAGTGGCTTTGATAACAGCTAAAAATGTCAGTATGCACAGAGGCAAGTTCAAGAAATATAAGGCATGTATATCTATTGAGATGCCAAAAAACAGTGATAAAGACAACACACAAGATCTTATTATTATGGATGGTGTTTTCTTTCTGTTGGCCTACAGAACATCTCCAAGAAAGATATCTTTTCCAAAAAAGGTTTTTTCTTAAAACAAATAAATAAATTAAACATTCATTAAAAGTGCACGTTTGAATCTATTAAAAAAAAAGAAAAAAATGGATAACCATTGTAAAAAAAAAAAAAGCCTGGAATGAAAAAATAAATCAATCAGAAAATGTAAAATTCTGATACATTCCATCGAAAAGAATTGTTGTTATAACTATTATTCATCTACATTATCACTTATCAAAATAAAAAGCTACCAAAACAACATAATTAAAAAGAACATTGCATAAGTTTAACTGTCTGTTATTATAGCTTAAAGTTAAGAATAATTCTTAATATTGCAACACAATTACAGTATGCCACTTAAAGGAATAGTTGGAAATTTTGTGAAATGCACTTATTTACTCTCTTGCTTGCTCAAATCTGTCCGTTAAATATAAAGCTGCAGCCAAACAGCGGTTAGCTTAGCATACGACTGGAACCTGAGCTAACAGCTTCCCTGACACTGTCCAAAGAGGTACATGTTGTATATTGTTTGTTTAATCCAAACAAAAAGCAACGTGCAAAAATGACTAGTAGCTATTTCACAACAATTTCCTTAGGTGTCGTCATCTGCCACTGCACCAGGCCAAGAAAGTCCTGCACATAACCCCCTGTAGAACCACGCTGTTTTTGCGCTTGGGGGTGGGGGGGGAGTCGTATCGCTTAAACAAAGACGTAATATGTTAATTAGGGAGCTTTGGAGTTGCTGGTTGGCAGATTTCTTAACAATCAGTCAGAGCCAGGCGAGGTGTTTAACCCTGCTCCCAGTCTCTGTGCTAAGCTAAGCTAATCCTCCCCTGACTGCAGCTCCATATGTACCCGACAGACATAGAGGAGCAGCATCCATCTTCTTATAAAACTCTTGGCAAGAAAACAAATAAGAATATTTTCTCAAATTTTCTATTCGTATACAAACAGTTCCTTTAACTGAAAAGCATTGTTTACATAACACAAGACCTCTTTTTCTGTAGTTTACACCAAAAAAAACAACTAGAAATAGTAAATATAAATATAAAGACTACACGGCCATACATTCGAAGGTTTGTGTTGCTGAAATAAAATCGATGTGTCGAATTCAAACAGTTCAATAACTCTAAGTTCAATAAAAGTGTGTCTTCCTCTGAG
This sequence comes from Istiophorus platypterus, assembly GCA_016859345.1. Lineage (NCBI taxonomy): Eukaryota > Metazoa > Chordata > Actinopteri > Istiophoriformes > Istiophoridae > Istiophorus > Istiophorus platypterus. The sequence goes on along the minus strand of CM029121.1, from coordinate 16,835,782 downwards.
CGCGTTAGCCAGACTCTGTGAGTGGCTGTTTGGCCTCGGGGCACAGTCCCCCTCCGCAGGACTGACGCAGCAAGTCCTTCAGCGTCTGCTTCACGTCCATGTTCAGGCTGCTGCCGTTGGGGTGGATTCTGCCGTTGGCTCCTTCTGAATGCAGAGTCTTCATCACTTCCTGCAGCCACTGCATTTCAGAGTTCAGCTCCTGCCTCAGGGCATCCAGCTGGCTCTGCCTCTGGTTGTACTTCTCGCTGATGCTCTCCAGACTGGCGTCCACAGCCTTCATGTCCTCCGCCAGCAGCCTCCTGGTGGCCTCAGCCTTACGAAACTCGTAGTGCACCTGGGAGAGCTGCTTCCTTGCGGTCTCGCTCTCCTCCTTGTACCAGGCCTCCTTGTCGTTGTAGATGGAGAGCAGGGCCTCTATATCGCCCTGGAGAGTGTGGTGGGCCCCCGCCAACTCTGAGAGCCCCGTCTCCATCAGGCTAATCTCTTCCATCACATGGGCAAAACGCTCAAAGTTGGCATATGTGTTGTTCTGGGGCACGCTGGAATGCAACTGGATGGTGTACTCCTTCAGACGCTTCGTCATCAGCTGCTCCGCCTTCTTCTCGGCATCAGGGGCGACGCTGTCCTCCTCCGCGTGGCCGCAGGACTTCAGACAGAAGGGTGGAGGGGGGGAAACGGGATGAGAGGCTGTCTCATTGTCTTTGGACACACATAGCGGTGCATTTCCCAGCAGAGGTGGTACTGTAGGATTAGTGTGTGACCCTACAGCGAAAGCTATGGCAGGTAAGGGCGCAAAAAAAACAAGACATTCCAGTTGAGTGTGTTAAGTTTCCTGGTAGCATGCTGCTGTATCCGAGCAGGACGAAGACTCCACAGCAAAACACTATTCCCATGCATTTCAGCAGCCAACGTTGGAGTAGACTTCTTTGACATTAAAGGGTGTTAAATGTCCATACCATTAAAAACAATTAGTGAGATTCTGCTTCAAGGTGATTACTTGAATGTTTGGACGAAAGGACTATTTCAGACCGCACAAGACAACTGCACAAGACGTGTGTTGATAGGAGAAGTGGGAGAAAATATTCCCAGGGTGGGGGGCTTGGTTGGGGCTGCACTGACAGAAACAATATACTTAAGCAAGCCCGAACATACAAACTTAAGTTAGTGTTTTGGAACCCGTTTGAGCCTGTTAGCCTCTTTCCTTTTCTGTTCAAACAAACCTGTTACCCTGTTTGACTTGAACTGTCACATGTTGTGCCACGTGTCTGGCTGGAGTGCTGATCGTAGTTATTCAGAAACATGCTATAACACAACATAAATTAAGTGCATACCTTAATCCAAGGATGGCTGCGGGCGTCTTGTATGGTCATACGTTTTCTGAAATGATGGGGAGAAAGAGGAAGATAATGCAGCTGGGTAAATGCACCTGAACTCCATCAGACGCGGAGCAAGTTGGTCAGGCAGACATTAGGTTGTCATATCTCTGGAAAGAGTTCGGTCCGGTATAACTTTTCACAGGAACATTTGGTTTCTGGCAAGTCACTTTAGTGGTAACGCATGTCAGGCAACGAGAACCGGATCATATGGTACAACGAAAGACAAGCATTGCACAGTGCGTTGCCTGAGGTAAATAGTTTATCGTGTAAATAATGTTAATTTAGCTTATCTTATCTAGTGTATCACATCGTGTACCAATAATAAACGTGCCAAATCCTTGTCCTAGATTTCTGTGGACTGGTTGGCTTTCCATTCTCACTTGGATCCGGACTGCACATTTTATGCGCTTAGGATTTATGGCAGTGAAACCTCTAATGCCGGGCTCTGTACCGGAATTGTCGGGCTTGACCTTTGGCCTTCAGCTGTTTGTCGGCGACCCCTTCTTTTACCTCGTGTCCTTCTCCAGGAGCTGTCTGATGAAGCTCTTGGCCAGCTCGCTCGTATTGCTGAAGAGCTCTTCGTCAAACTCGTAGCTCATGGCGGAGATGTTTCCCAGCGTCTCCTGCTTCGTGTCACCGAGGAAGGGTGATGCGCCGCTCAAACTGAAACAACAGCGCAAACATTCACACACTGATTGAGACCGCCCTTGATAATCTCATTGGGTACGTTAAGATTCCCATTCATAATCATGAATCATCCCAACTTACAGTATATATGTGATGACTCCAATGCTCCTGTGAAAAACAGCACAAGGTTAATCCAGAGTTATGCACTGCAGCCTGTTGTATGGAAGGCAGCAGAGTCAGAGGTAATTAAGGGATCTTACCACATGTCTGCCTCCAATCCCAGTGGCTCATAGTTGACTATCTCTGGAGCTGAAAATAGACAGCACACACTCCTGCATCACAAACAGGCCAAAAACCAAGCCTCTTAAAATGTCCCACAGTGCTAACATGTCTTGTATAAAACACCTACCGACAAATTCAGGGGTGCCAAAAATGTTTTTGAAATCTGCTCCAGCCTCGATTTTGTGTGCCAGTCCAAAGTCTATGATTTTGATGTGGGGTAGAGGTACACTTCTGTCCAGCAGCATTATATTTTCGGGCTGAATTGCACAAAACAACAAGAACAGAGAGACGCATTTGTCTGCAGGTTTCCTCTAAAGACCAAGATTGGGTCATACATGAAGAGCACTAAATAACACAAGTTACCTGATCACAGCAGCCTTTGGCGTAAGCATTAAAGAAAAACACCGCAACAGTTAGAGTCATGAATTTTGTACAGTATTAAAGGAGAAGTTTGACATCTTGGAAAAAGTGCTAATTAGCTCTCTTGCTGACAGTTAAAGAACACATAAGCAAATGCCCTGAAATGTCTTTACTGTTTCCTCGGAACAAATCTTTTTTTTTTTTTTTTGCTGCAGGTACAAAAAAAACAGGACAGCGACTTTCAGGAAGCAGTGGGGAGGACAAGACGAGAGATAACCTTGTGGTGTCTGTGTGTGAGAGTCTGGGGCTTTACTGGACTTTAGTGACACATACATTAGACACCTGATATATATATACAGTTGCTGCACAAGCTAAGAGATTTATATCCAACACGAGACAAATATTGCTTTACACGTGATGCTCAGATGGAGGATGTTGTACCTTTAGATCAAAATGTGCGATCCTCTTTGAGTGGAGGTACTGGACTCCATCTAGGACCTGTTTGATAAACTGAGTGGCCTCCTCTTCACTGAGAGACTCCTTCTGGGCCAAGAAATCAAACAGCTCTCCTCCAGAGACCCTGTAAAACACACACACACACACACACACAGAGTTACTCATCCTATGGGGTGAAATAATCTGGAGCATGGACTCTCTTGAATTTTATCTGAAGTGTGTCCTCAGGAATTCGATGGGCTGGTCCTATATGTCATACATTAATTTGCAGTAATAATTTGGGTTCGTATTGGATCAGTTTGTCCTACTTATGAATCGCTTTAGTTCTCCATTAACTTTAATAGAGAGCTGCAAATGGTATAAAGCGTCCTTTGACCAGCTGGCAGCATGATGTTTTTACATTCACACAAAGAAAACATAATAGAGGAACAACTGAATGACGCACAGTGTGTGTGATCCTGCAGCTAACAGTCTGTCAGTCAATTCACCCCTGCTTTTGATTAGACTGAGCTTTCAATTATTCCTAATTGGGGCCCCTCCAAGTTCCCAGGCACTCGCTGGACCCAGACGGGGCCCTCTGAGGCCTCTTTTCAACGCAAGTATTATGGACTCTGTGAGAGACATTCGGTTCTTTCTGGCACACGTGATCCCTTGCAAAAGGTTTTCAGCAAACACAGGTTAAACAAACAAACTGTTTCCAAGACTCACAGATCAGAACATTGTTGATCACAAGCAATAAAAACACTGCACTGACATTTTGGTTTTACATTAAAACAATATCCCATGCATTATGTTAAGGCGGCTCTAATCATCCGACTGCAGAATAGATACAGAACAATTTATATTGTGTGTAGATGTTGTGATGTATTGTTTTAAGGTCTAACACTGGTGCAACTTGGCAAATGTATCTATTCTTTTAACAGTAAAGATATTGTGATGTGTTGCTGAATCACAGGAGCGACTCACAGTTCAAGGATAAGCACCACGTCTGTGCGGTTCTCGTACACATCGTGCAGCGCTACGATGTTGGCGTGCTGGAGCTCCTGCAGGATGCCCACCTCCCTCTCAATCTCCTCTCGTCTTACACCTCGTCTGCTGGCCCGACTCTGCCGCTTCTTGATGAACTTGGCTGCATATTCAGTTCCTGTGCTCTTCTCTATGCAGCGCTTGACTATTGCAAACTGCCCACTGCCAATACAAAAAAACAAAACAAAACAAAAAGACACTGACATTGCTTAATGCTATTATTACTGTTTTTTTTAAGGTGGCAAATGATGAAAATCTGTTAATATCCTTTGTTTTTGATAAAATTTTGTTCGTTTGTTGTGTCTTCTTTAAGAGAGAAAACAATTTCTAAATAAATTCTTGACAACCAACAACGGGAAGTTCTCTAGCTATAGATGAAGACAGATGTCTGATAGGGAGTCATGTGTCACAGCCAGCTGAAATATTGTGGTATAGTTCACCACTTCCTGTTTCCCAGCCAAACAAAGAACAATAAGATGGGCCGGCAGCGCGGACAGAGTTGCTGTCCTCCCACTTCAGCAACCTCCCTGCCAAATTTCCAGCCATCCTCAAGTGATCAGTCCACTGAAAAAAATCCCAGAAACTCAGAATATTTCACGAAAGAGGTGTGTCTTGGAAACCATCCCTCAGTGGACTGAGGAATTGTTTCAAACTTGGCTGCGCTCTTGTTTTGCATGTCAGTTACAATCTCACGATCAATGCATCAGTGGACTCGGCTCAAAACTTTCCTTCATTGTTGCTCTCCTTTAAGATCGCCACGGAGTCATTTCACTCACAAGTGACCCGCTGACGGACTGAATGAAAAGCGCGAAAACATTTTCCATCACTGCCGCCCAGTTAAATATATGTGGCGAGTCTCTGTGACTTTATTATCAGACCAGCACTTATAGACTCAGAACTGACAAACCCTGCTGCCACTCCTGCTGCTTTACATGCTTCCTGCTGCTGTAGGCTGACCTGCCCACTCTGTACGTACAGACTGGGAAAACAAGCCTCTTAGTCACTGACTAGTCAATAACAGGCCACGGAAAAATATGAGGGTGAGAGTTGGTAGCAGAAGACATTCTGAGTATGGAGGAGGAGCATCGTCTTTGTATATTTAGTGAGTGTAAAGAACATGGGTGGACGAAATATATTACAGCTAGTGGGCCCGTGAATTTGGAGGTTTGCAATTCAACAGAGACACCTTGTATTTTTAGACATTGTGAAAGAACGCACGGAGGGGGGAAAGAGATAATAACTGGCAGCCATTTCCTATATTTTGGACATAACTGTCCACAGAGAGATTCCAGGGTGGCTGTGAGAGGCTGTCCAGTCTGTGTCCACTATCATCATGGTGTCTAGTGTGCTAAGAATAGCCCTGCTTACAGGCTCCCTCTCCACCTGCCACCTCTCCACTGCGGCTGTGGAGAAAGGAGGAGTCGACAGGAGGAGTGCTAAAAGGAGCTGCCGGATAAAAGACAAGAGTTCCAAAAACATATGGATGACCGCTCTGCTCCTGCCAGACTCTTTTCACACAGAAGTTTCCACTCGTACTTTCAGAGAGCGCTTGCACAGAGATACCTCCAGCTCGTCACGAAACAAATACAATCAATCAACAGTAAACGTAGTGTAACATTACATTTGAACCTGTAATAAACTGTATTTGCGTGGGACGGGTGAGCCCGTTTGCTCTTTTTGAGGCACACCCTGTACCGTACTTACTTACTTACTTCTACAATCACATCTGGGAGCAGCTCCACTGAAGTCACTAAGCTTCCCATTAAACTTGCCTTGCTCAAAAACAACAAAACAACAGTTGCTAAGGTGTATTTTTACTCTGCAAGCCCAGAGCCCTCTATTAAATGGGAGGGATAACCTCCAATATTTTGCACCTGAGTAGAGCAACACTGCAAACTATGGTCTCAGAAATTTGAATAGATGTCTCTGAAGGAGTTTCACAAAAAGCACAGTAGTTTTAGTTGTGAAGGGCACTTGTATTGGATTGCATCAGACTGTGCAGATGTTCACTGGTGTGTCTATTAAAAAGAAATGAGAAAGAAATGAACACTTTAACAATGGATGACTCAGTAAAGCCTCCAGGTTTTAGAGAGTTTCTAGTCCGCTACAAAGCCCCAGGCACTTGTTAAGATCATTAAATTTGTATCAGGGCAACAAACGCCGTCAAGATTGGATTTTGTTCTCGAGAATTTCCCAACAGAGAACGCAGGAGAGAAGGAGAGAGTGGGGGAGGCTGATACTCTATGTCGTAACAAAGAGTCGCATACGCCGCGAGGAAAAAAACTTTAAAAAGGGAGGGTGGGGTGATGGACGTTGGGGTTACGTGGAATCTCAGATTCTCCCTCTGTCCATTATATACACAGGATATCTGCACCTCAGAGACGTCCCTGAGAGGCTGACCCTGTTAAAGATGATAATGTGTGAACTGAGGAGGAGGGTGAGTAACCCAATGAATTCCACTTGCACAAACAGACATCGAGGGGAGGGGGAGCAACAGACCCATGGCAGGAGGAACAATGGTGACGGATTCACCTGTTAAATAAGAGTGAAAGAAAAAAAAAACCACTTTGATGTGGTTGTAATGCAAATGTCGCTCAGGGGGCCGGCTGCTTTGTCTCAGTGATAATACGAAGTGTAGAGTAACAGCGGAGAGAGCAGTGATGTTTGGAGTGGTATTCCACAACGGGCCAGGCGCGCCGGCTGTCTTAGCTCTAAGCTGGCCAGTGGGGCTGAAAGTACCATCTCTCCACAGAGTTTCCACTTCCAACAGCTGAAGGTTATTATCCACAGCCAAGGTTGGAGGAATGTTCGGACAAGTGGCGCCGGCCCAACATTTAAACACATTTCTCAACTGAAAAACCTCTGGGGAGGCATGACAATAAAAGCCAGATTCATAATTGACCAAGCCCTGTCCCCAACCACCTCTACCATCTGTAAATGTGAAGGAAGGCCAGAGCAGAGGCTCAGACCTCTCAAATACATCTCGTCATTGCCAAAAACATCTTTTCTGTTCCTGCCTTATCTAGTGAAACAAATGCTTGATAACCCACATGCAGCACTTTATTAGCAACTTTATCTGCTATTAGTATGAAATACTTCAACATTTATGCCCTCAAATTGTCCAGGATACTGCAGATTCCCGCTGGTTTTGAAATGGTCCATTGTCAACAAAGTATTTGTGGAGTAGTAAGGGTGTGACCTCTGTCAAACGTGAACTCCGGGAATGGCCAAGAGGTCAACACAGAGTTCCCTCTGTCAGGCTGCACTGAATAAACATTTTTTCCACCCACTCACCAGCAGAAATGTGTTTTCCTCAGAGCTGACTACATGCATTCTTGATATGCTCCTTGTACATGCATGCCCACCATCCGTGCTAAACCTTGTACAGTAAATCCCTTTGGAGAAAGCTCTTTATTGAGTTCATCAGGAACACCTGTTTGCCTCTCAAAGGTCAGCTCTTTTCACTTCAACACGCACAGCGAGTGAATGCTGCCACAAACGTCCGCAAACTCAAAACATTTCTCTCCTTTTGCACGATTTTGTGTTTCTAAAAATTACAAGTAAGCAATTGGAGGCGAATTAGGAAACCTGTTGCAGGTCGGGTCTTGTGAGATGTGACCTTGCATTGTTCCTGGGAGGTACAGTGTTCTCCATCTCGGTTTACCATGTTAGCATTCTGCCACTTGCCAATTAGCACTGTATAAAAAAATACAGCTTAGGCCGATGGGAATGTTGTTATCTTGGTAGGCATTTGATTGTTCACTAATGTGAGAGATGTTTTACCTCATGCCGGTGCTAGCTTAAAAGTTAAGGGATTGATTAAAAACAATTGTTCACTAGTTGTTGTTGATATATCTTACTGAGAAAAAAAAACGTCAACTTCATGGTGGCCATGGAGGAAATGTCAGGGGATTACGAAAATTAGTAGGATTCGGCATCTGGGGGCCATGAATATCTACTGAAAATATCACGTCAGTCCATCCAATAGTTGTTTAGATATTTCAGTCTTGACTAAAGTAGGGGGCCTAACAAACAACAGACCGACATTATCATTGAGGAAGTCATGCTGCTAGCGTGGCTATAAAAGTCACAGGCCCATAACTGTACACACTAACCCATATGAAACCTGTGAAGGAGTCATCATAGCTGAGTTGTCATATCCACTATGATAAGAATGCAGCATTTAAAGATTTCAAAATTAAGAGGAAGCTTACAAGCCGTCTGTTTTTGTTCAGGCACGCACAGACAATGCCGCTTCCTATCTCACAGTGCATCCGGTACATTGCTGTCGGCCTCTGACAATGACCAAGAAAGATCATGTTTTTTCATTCAGTGTGTATCACATGACCCCCACGGTATCAGCATCTAGTAAAGGAAGTGGTAGTATTAAAGCTCTCAGACCAAACATGGTCTTAGTGATGACCAAACATGGAAGAGAATAAATCCGTTTGACGACAGGTAGAGTTCACAAAGTCCACCATGTGCCCGGCGGTCCTCCTTCTCAGCATTGCCTCGACGGTCACTTGCGTAACAACTCAAAACTGTCTCACCAGTGGAACGGGAGGGCTAGAGGCAGCTGTGGACTCACACTGAGTCACTTCCTACTGCATGTCAGCATGAGTGTCATCACTCAGATGGTAAGACAGGTACATCAGAAAATGCCTCGCATCTCAAGCAAGGGGTTATTTTACAGATAGGTTTACCCAACATTCTCCATCAGTAGTGGAAGGAAACACTGAGAACAAATGCGTAGGGGTCCTGTGACTTTCGAAGCTGTCAGCGGGGGGACGGTATGATGAACTGACTTTCCTTTGGCGAACAGCTCAACAGTCTCACAGATCACAGAACACCTTAGATACTCAACACTTCTCAGTTTTAGGCCCCCCTTCGTAAAAATTTCCCCTTCCCTCTTGAGAGGATGTAACAGTTCCACTGCGGTGCACAGCGGAGAGGTCAGAACCCATGAGGCTCTTACAAACCGTGGGTTGGTTGGACTGCATCCCCCAAAAAACTCACTAGAAGTATCCACAAGACAGAAGAGACAAAAGCCGAGAATTCAGTGGCTGAATTGGTGCAAATTTTTTTTCAGATGTGTTCTGTGACTGATAAAGGTTCTACTGGTATTACGTCACAAATAATTGTGGCTTTTTAACCACAGTAGCTTCAAGTTTCAGTTTCTCATCACACAGAGACACAGAGCTCAGCTCAACCACACTTTGGTGATATTGTCTTCAGAAGATACATTTCTACATCAGTTGTTCATCCAGTAATACTTTCCAATGATGCAGCCTTTTGGAAGGTTTATAAAACCCTTATTAACTCTTTAGAAAGGGAATTTTAATAAACTCTTTATAAACGGTTTGCAGGTTGTAACTAATTGATTTATTAATTCTTACAAATCATTCAGTTATGTATTGTAAGTCAGTTAAAAGCCACCAACGACAACTACTTCTGCATTGCCTTATTAGAAAGTCGAACCCATTATCCTTCTAGTGAATTGATGGTTTTTATCATAGTATTCATCCTTTTAAGTTACAGATGCATTTGAATATTTCATAAGGAAAATTGATTAAGAATCTCTGTAAAATACAATGTTAGGGTAAATAACTTTTTCTGAAGGCATGCAAGCGCAGCTCCAGCGCCCGTTTCAACAGCAGAACTCGGTTTGTCCCATTAGGGTGTGTCAGAGAAGCTGTACAGCAAATGACCAGCAGACACTGGGTGTATATTTTGATTACTAGTGAAAGGTTACAGGTCAGATGCTTTCCCTGCCCACCCTCTAAGTCTGTTAACAAGTGGTGCACAAGCCCAGGTATCCTCCCGTGCAAAATGAAGCTGTAGCTTCCTCAGTTTGTATTGCAGTCTGTCAACTTCCTTTAATTTCTTTCCCCATTGGACCCAGTTTACTTGATGCCTGCTCTGGACAGGCTTGATTAACATTTCTCCTCACCATTTACCCTCAACACACTGATCAACCTCCCAGAATCAGCTCTTGCAAAATCAAGCTTTATACTTTATACTTGGACTGAACACACTGTTGCCAAAAAGAGCATTTTTCCATGAGCAGCACTACTTTCTACAACTTTATCTCTCACTGTAAACTTCAACCTACTTTCACACTGCCACACTCCCCATTTCAAGCTTATACAGGCCAGCTGTTTGCACACCTATGTACACATGAGGATCCACTGCTTCAAGGGGCAGGCAGGGAAGAGCCGAACAGAACTCACACAAAGTGGAAGGGATCATTTTCAAAGAGCTTGAAATCAATATCTTCTACTTCATCTTCATCTTCTACTGTACATGCTTCAGCTTTAAGAAATACTCACCTCCCTAGTTCCTCTCCAATTTCATAGAAATCATCCACATTCTGTTGCTTGAACACCGCCATTCCAGGTGTCTTCATTGATGTAGGTTATCCACTTGATATTAAAAGCTTGAGTCTGTCTATCCAGCAGTCCTCGTATTCTTTTTCTCCACAAGTCCAACCCTGTGGATATGAAAAGCTTTTCCTGTTGATTTCTGGCTTGAGCAATGAAAATGTTAACTACATGTTCCAGCTTGCAGTGGAGCATTCCATCTGAGAGTTGTACCCACTTTCACTGTCCCGATAAGAAAAGCCTAAACACAATAACCTGACCAGCGAAGGAAATAAAAGGTACACCAAGTCATTCTTTTGCTAGTTTAAATACTGATTATTGGCTTAGAAATTTAGTAAGTACAACTCACAGACCTGTGTCAGGCTGTGCTTTATAACAGTGTTTAGTTCTTGTGATTAAAACAGGATTACAAATTAAAAGAAAAGAGCATTTTGGGTAATTAGGGCAAGGTATCCGTTGTGAAACATTTTGCCTGGCAAAACCGCTAACAGTGGCAACACCATATGCTTTGTAAATATTAGAGAAAAAACATTATTCCAACTATGAATAAGAATGTAAAAATTGTAATTCACTGTCCAGTGCAGGAATGACATATAGCATATGTTCATGAAGGTGTGAAGACACAAACACAAAAATAACTGTTCACACACTCAAGATACCACAAACTTCCTTTCTGCTAAGTTCCTTTTCACACACTAAGTAGCTCCACAAACTGACTGCAGCTAAATCTTACATCTTACCTTCTGTCAGGTGCAGAGCTGATGATAAACCAGCATCGGTTCCCACTTCTCCTACTCCCAGGCTGCTCTCCTCATGGCTGCAGCTGAGTCATAAAATTGCCCCTTTACCGTCTGTTGTTTTCTGTCACTCACAGCAGCACCATTCGGCTTTTGAGTCAGCAGAAGTCCCGCCCCCTGACGGCTCTATTATGAAAATGAAGCATGAGAGAGGCAGGCTATCAAAAGATGACTGACATGTCTGGTGTTTGCTCTGAACTAGTATTTAAGGATATTAGAGTTACTCAAACAAGCAGTTTTGGTTTTTTTTGTTTCTCATGAACACCCACAGATGAGAAACAACACACTCAGTCAGCCATTATTTATTGAAATTGTCCTTTAAATGGTATTACAAAAACATCCATTGGCACATGTTCATTTTTTTTAACATAAAAGCTTTGTACCTTATGCTGATTAACAAAGCACAAAATACTGCAGATACTTAAAAACAACAACAAAAATGTGAAGTGCCCTATAATATTCTGAAGTCATTAAAACTTGTGCAATATACTGCTTGAAAAAGCAAAAAAAAGGAAGAGAAAAAAGAAACAAACAGAAGAAAAGATGATAGTTTTACATGTAGCTTATTCATTATGAAAATGATGTAATACATTAAAAATGCATGCATACTAGCCTTAGACCAAGAGGGTGTGTATTGAAAAATGAGTAAACCTACTGTATGAGGCCCTAGACACAATGATAGGACCTAAGACAAAAAGTTATTTTTACTTTAAACCTAAACATTGGATTTCTGGAGAGACCTGCTCACATAAGGAAAACAAATGAAATTTCTAACCCTAACTTCTACAGGTATTTTCCCATATATATATTTTTCCATCATCAAAAGAAGGTTGATTCTGCCATTTGTTCAAAAATGATCATCAAATGCATCTACTGACAATAGTGTGACAGAAAAGAAGTGGTCAATTTTGTAACAAACAGCAAAGATATCTTTGTAAACAGCTGAGAATAAATCAAAAATAAAGAATGTTAAAAGTTGTAACAAGTTGTAAACAACACACCAGCACAAAAGAGGAAAGGCTAAGTAAGAACAGCAACAACTGTGCAACACTGTTGATTAACCAATTCCCAAAAATTTCTTTGTGTATAGAATATTTTTCATACTAATTTGTTAAACTGCAGTAATTTTTAAAACTGGTGTTACAGGGTAAATGGTCACACTGCTAAAGAGTAAACTGTCATGTGTAAGTACCTGGATGTGGAAGAGAGAAAGAGGTTGCCTCACATGTCGAGCAATCTCCTGAAACACTTCCCCCACAGATTACAAATCATAGCTCCATTTTCACACAACAATCGCGTTGAGAGACTGACAACACAGCCATTTCATCCAGAGCCGAAATACAGTATACTAAACTGTACCTGAGAATGAGTGTAAACACCAGGGCTGACAAATGTTACACTGCCACACTGAGGATGATGGATGCAAATACATCAGTGATTTAAGGCGGGGGCTCAGAAATCCCAACATTAAGCATGTGCATTATATTTTGCAATGTATATTTTTGCAAAGTTTTAGTCAAGGGAAACTGAACGCATAGAAATACCCTAATCTTTGGGGAAAAATGATAAACATTACCATTAGTACGAGGGAATCTCTTATTTATCCAGGGATAAAAACAGAAGCCATTCCCAAAATGTTAAACGTACTTTTTAAGTGATAATACACAAGAAGATTTTGTTTTTGAACTTAGGTTTGATCACAAACCTGAGCATGCATTTGATCCACATGCAACCTGGAATGATATGTACGTTACACCTAGTGATTAGAAGGCTCTAAGACTTCAAATCCAAGTTTCAGCAAAATATGAATTTCAGCATAAGTGATTCAAGCTCATCAACAGACACTGGAATCAAGTGTTGCTGAGTGTAAATAAGATTTTTTTTTTTAACAAGACAATTATAAGACATTTAAGAAGGGAACTGGGATCAGAGAAAGGAAAAAAAAATGACTCGCAAAAAAAGAAAGTAAAAAATACAATCATTCCTTCAACAGGCACAAAATCGCCAACAGTTAAAAGATCACAGCCATGTTTTCAAAAATACTGATTCGGACTGCAAGTGCTGAGCTTGGCACTAGAGCACAGGAGGAGAAAGGGACATAATACATTACATAAACAAACACATCAGGATATGGCAAAGAGAGCATTTACAAAAAGAATGAATAATAATAATAATAATAATAATAATAATAATAATAATAATGGAAGGAATACTGATAAAAGCCTATTGGCCTGTAATGTTTTGGTCCTTTGATGCAATTTCACTCAAAATTTCTATAAAGTTGATTGTTCCAGCTTTGATGCAGAGAAGATCTCCAACAATTCTTAAGAAAAAAAAAATCCCTTTGCAATTGCCACATCTCATCCTCAGACTCCTCAGACTTGAGGCACAGGGCCTGGAAAGGTGTTTAAAGTCAGTTATCCTCCTCATCATCACTGACGAAGCTCCGTCTGTCCTGACTGGTCTCTCTCTCCCTGAGAAAGGTCTGTCTGATCGCTTCCAGCTCAGTCAGCTCCAGACGGACTTTCTCCAGGTGGAAGGAGCGGCGGTTCTGGATTAGCTTCATGGGGAACGGGTTCATGTCCCCAAAAGCGATGCTCATTAGCTTCCTGAGGGGAAAAACGAAAAAAAATAAAAACAAAACAAAAAATAAAAAAACAGAAAAGGGACAGTCCTTACAGTCTAGGACGGTCTTCTGTTGTTCTACATACACTCTGTTGTGCAGATGTCCTGAATTCTACAACCTGTTGTCCCTGTTTTGTGTATTTGTTTTAGGTTACTAGGTGTATTCCTTACCAACATCTCCTAGAGTCATTTTTCTGATGATATTCACCTACTGTTCTGATATAAGAATGAAAACCACTGATTAGCTTTAACGCTGGTTGAAGTATCTACAGATGCATAAACTAGTGGATTGTAAATTATGCTTTTCTTTGTTTACACCCGCCACACAGCGAGGAGATGTTATTAGCTTATCTTGCTCCTAATTACTGCAGATACACTGCCCTCAGAAGCAGGGTTCAAGTTGTTCTACCATGGTGTAGATAGGAAGAGAAACGGAGTAGGAGTTATCTTGAAAGAGGAGCTTGTTAGGAATGTCCTGGAGGTAAAAAGAGTGTCGGATAGAGTGATAAGTCTGAATCTAGAAATCGAAGGTGTAATGTTCAATGTGGTTAGTGGGTATGCTCCACAGGTAGACTGTGAGCTGGAGGAGAAGGAGAAATTCTGGTCGGACCTTGATGAAGCCATACAGAGCATCCCTAGAGATGAGAGAGTTGTCATTGGTGCAGACTTCAATGGACATGTTGGTGCAGGAAACAGAGGCGATGAGGAAGCGATGGGCAGATTTGGTATCCAGGAGAGGAACGCAGAAGGACAGATGGTGGTTGATTTTGCAAAAAGGATGGAAATGGCTGTAGTGAATACTTTCTTCCAGAAGAGGCAGGAGCACAGGGTGACGTATAAGAGTGGAGGTAGGAGCACACAGATAGACTACATCTTGTGTAGACGGTGTAATCTGAAGGAGATCAATGACTACAAAGTAGTGGTTGGTGAGAGTGTAGCCAGACAGCATAGAATGCTGGTGTGTAGGATGACCTTGGTGGTGAGGAAGACGAAGAGGACAAAGGCAGAGCAGAGGACGAAATGGTGGAAGCTAAAAAAGGAAGAGTGTTGCATGACTTTTAGGAAGGAGTTGAGGCAGGCTCTGGGAGGTCAGGAGGTGCTTCCAGATGACTGGACAACTACAGCTAATGTGATCAGGGAGACAGGGAGGAGAGTACTTGGTGTGTCATCTGGAAGGAAAGTAGATAAGGAGACTTGGTGGTGGAATGAGGAGGTGCAGGAGTGTATACAGAAAAAGAGATTAGCTAAGAAGAAGTGGGACAATGAGAGGACTGAAGAGAGTAGACAGGAGTACAGGGAGATGCAGCGTAAGGTGAAAGTAGAGGTGGCAAAGGCCAAACGAGGGGCTTATGATGACTTGTATGTTAGGTTGGACAGTAAGGAGGGAGAGACTGATCTATACAGATTGGCAAGGCAGAGAGACAGAGATGGGAAGGACGTGCAGCAGGTTAGGGTGATTAAGGATAGAGATGGAAATGTATTGACAGGTGCCAGCAGTGTGATGGGAAGATGGAAAGAGCACTTTGAAGAGTTGATGAATGAGGAAAATGAGAGAGAACGAAGAGTAGAAGACTTGGCTGTTGTGGATCAGAAAATAGCAAAGATTAGTAAAGATGAAGTGAGGAAGGCACTGAAGAGGATGAAGAGTGGAAAGGCACTTGGGTCCTGATGATATACCTGTGGAGGTATGGAAGTGTTTAGGAGAAGCGGCAGTAGAGTTTCTGACTGGGTTGTTTAACAGGATCTTAGATAGTGAGAAGATGCCTGAGGAATGGAGGAGAAGTGTGCTGGTGCCCATTTTTAAGAACAAGGGAGATGTGCAGAACTGTGGCAACTACAGAGGAATAAAGCTGATGAGCCATACAATGAAGCTATGGGAAAGAGTAGTTGAAGCTAGACTAAGGGCAAAAGTGAGCATTTGTGAGCAGCAGTATGGCTTCATGCCAAAAAAGAGTACCACAGATGCAGTATTTGCTTTGAGGATGTTGATAGAGAAGTACAGGGAAGGTCAGAGGGAGCTGCATTGTGTCTTTGTAGATCTGGAGAAAGCGTATGACAGGGTGTCCAGAGAGGAACTGTGGTACTGTATGAGGAGGTCTGGAGTGACAGAGAAGTATGTTAGAGTGGTGCAGGACATGTATGTGGACTTTAAGACAGTGGTTAGGTGTGCTGTAGGTGTGACAGAGGAGTTCAAGGTGGAGGTGGGACTGCATCAGGGATCAGCTCTAAGCCCTTTCTTGTTTGCTATGGTGATGGACAGACTGACAGACGAGGTTAGACAGGAATCTCCATGGACTATGATGTTTGCAGATGACATTGTGATATGTAGTGAGAGCAGGGAACAGGTGGAGGGGAAGCTTGAGAGGTGGAGATTTGCCCTGGAAAGGAGAGGAATGAAGGTTAGCCGCAGCAAGACAGAGTACATGTGTGTGAATTAGAGGGACCCAAGTGGAAGAGTGAGGTTACAGGGAGAAGAGATAAAGAAGGTGGAGGATTTTAAGTACTTAGGGTCAACAGTCCAGGGCAATGGAGAGTGTGGAAAAGAGGTGAAGAAGCGTGTGCAGGCAGGCTGGAACGGGTGGAGAAAAGTGTCAGGTGTGATGTGTGATAGAAGAGTTTCAGCTAAAATGAAAGGAAAGGTGTACAAAACTGTGGTGAGACCAGTGATGCTGTTTGGTCTAGAGACAGTGCCACTGAGGAAAAGACAGGAGGCAGAGCTGGAGGTAGCAGAGATGAAGATGTTGAGGTTCTCTCTGGGAGTGACCAGGATGGATAGGAATGAGTACATCAGAGGGACAGCACATGTTAGAGGTTTTGGAGATAAAGTCAGAGAGGCCAGACTGAGATGGTTTGGACATGTCCTGAGAAGAGATAGTGAATATATTGGTAGAAGGATACTGAGTTTTGAACTGCCAGGCAGGAGGCCTAGAGGGAGACCAAAGAGGAGGTTTATGGATGTAGTGAAAATGGACATGAAGGTAGTTGGTGTAAGAGAAGAGGATGCAGAAGACAGGGTTAGATGGAGGACACTGATTCGCTGTGGCGACCCCTAAAGGGAAAAGCCGAAAGAAAAAGAAGACACTGCCCTCAGAAATGTCAGGCTTATACACATGAGCGTCAACACCAACACCAAACTGCAGTTACTGTACCTCGAATCCAGGATTGTGCTTGTGAAGTATCGGAGATATTTGAAGATGGCTGTGGAATCCTGCAACTTTAAAAACTCTTCCTCTTTGTACTTGAAGAGAGCGAGGGCAAAGCGAAATATTATCTGTGGAGGGAAATGATCAAAGCTGTGAAATTCCCCGCGCAACTTTCCCCGTGTGACCGACTAACATTACCCATCATTATCATCTTTGACATGCAAAGCCTATTTAGAAGACTGAAAGAGGAAGTAACTTTCAGGGTAATATTTCCTCAGACAGAGCTTTGCTGCAACTTTTTCCACCCATTGTTTTGCTTTTCTGGCTGGCGACCCACTGTACACTACCTGCTCACCACTACCTTGTGAACATAGTTGAGCATTTTGCAGCCAACGAGCCAGATATTTCCCCTCATGAGTTGGAGACATGGACACTTCGCTAACAAGTTTGCCATATAACTTAAAAAGGGGATAATAAACAGTATGTCCGTGCTGTGTCCAGAGTTTGGTTCTGCTGCCACCAAGTGGCCAAAAATAAGTAATGCTGAAATTATGTTTTTCTTAATACACTCAGGGGCAGAACTTGAATCTGAAAATCACAATACTACTATATTTTTGCTCCAAAGTTGTTTTTCTTTCAAAAGACAAATAGCAACATTAGCAATAATTTGGAGTCACCTTCCTGTGAGCTAAAATGGGCTAAAAATCTCTAGCTATGGAACTGGTTGATCATTTCATGTGGGTTCGTCATTTCTAGTGACCACTTTAAAATTACTCAACTCGATCCACTGTTAACAGAAGACAATAAATTGTGGAGCTTTAACTCCACGTAGCCATTACACCACCTCGCCCGGGTCACAGAGGTCTGATGTTATTCAAACACAAATGCTGGTTAGATAGGGTCAGAGTAACAGTGGGTTGATATGAGGAACCACTAAATATACACTTGTCGGAAACGTGTCAGATATACGATCTGTATATGCAGGTGAACTTAAAACTCTGTCAACTAAATGGCCACTTTAAAACGTTCAAAAGACACCTTATCCCATGTTTCAGTTTTCTTCTCTCTCTGGGCATGTCCGGCGAGAAACTGGGCTATGTGAGATTAGAGGATCACAGCTGTATTTCCTCCTCTGCTTCTCACCTTTGGACCTTCGTACAGAAAGGCATCCCAGATCTTGAACAGGATGTCGCTCACAACGCTGTCCACAAACACCACCAGGAACCAGTTGAAGGTGATGAGAGAGAAGTCCACCTTGTACTGCTCAAAGTGCGCATGAAGCCGGGGCAGCTTTTCGTTCATCAGGTCCTTGAACACACGCTGATCGACCTGCACAGAAACAACAGAGATATATTTGTTTTGTTTTGGGTTTTTTTTTTAACTGCTTGTATAGACCTTTATTATTACAGTAGGGGAAAAATGAGGAAAATTCCAGGAGAGAGAAAGAAAGCAAACAGTGCTGATCACTTCGCTGCATTACTGTACTTGTAATACATTAGCAGCAGGCCCAGTCACATGAATATTACATCACTGACATGAAAAGAAACCTCAAACAAACTCTGAACAAGTTTACCTGTGACCCAAGGAGAGTCTTGGTATAATAGTCTCTTGGCATGAAGACTTCCACGATGGCTACAAGGCTCCAGAAGGCATCCTCTTGGTCCAGGTAGAGCAAGGCAATGGCAGCCAGCCTGAAGAAATGATGTGCAATAAAAAAGAATGTTTACAAGGCATAAAAGGACGGATGGAGAAAGAGAGAAACTATAGATCCCCTCCAGTACCTGTTTAGTCCCTGACAGTAGCCGATATCCGGATTCCTCCAGGAAAAAGCCATCAGGACGTTCCTGAGTTTCTGGATGCCGCCTGCGCTCGGGGAGGCGTAGTGCTTGTTGTTGGGCAAAGTACGCAACAGATCCAACTCGATCTGTTTCGAGGCTGGGTTGGGCTTCTCCCGGGCCATATTTAGTAAGGTCTCATAATAGTCTGGTGCCGAGAGGTCCCGAAACTTCTTGACATGGAAGGAGACACACCAGCGCCACACCTGGGACCGGTGCTCGTGCGGGACTCCACAGCGAATCAAGGCTTTGAGCTCGGGGCAGCGCAGCAGGTCTCTGTTCATGGTGCTGGCCAGGTAGTTCTCCCACTTTACTCCAACGGACACCTCCTGATTTGTCATAGACAGGGACTTCAGCTCCAAGGCTCGCACCTTTGCAACCAGCTTCTCCTCCTCTTCTTCTTCCTCAGGCACTGTCTTGAAGCCATATACGTCATACTCACTAAAGTTGAGTAAAAGCAGATAGAAATTGTGGTAAAATTATCATTGATCAACCAAGTTCAATTCATTGCAAAATGATGATCATTGAGCAATTCGGGCTGGTTGGGGGAAACCCATATTTTGTCAGCAGTTCTATATCATTTAGGGATTTCCTGAATTTCTAACAACACATTTTGATGAGCTACTAAAGGATGTGCTTGAGCTTGCACAGAAGTCAGAGCATTAGCAACAGAGACGCAGATACACACACCAAGCCAGTTTTTCCAGTCAAAAAAAAAAAAACAAACCAAATGAGTGTAGCTGTTAATGAAAGTAAGTCTTTTGGCTGTTTTCCATCAGGGTCTATTAAGGCTACTGAGGCAACGCTGGTGTCTCTCTCTCTCCAGCAATGGTTGAAAAACACAACTACTTATCATTGCATACCTTTGACCCTGAGGGAGTGACACTTTTACCTCTAATGTTTCAGACAATAGAGGGTTTTCTGCTTGAAATTCATTGATTTTTATATTGCAGCCGTTAAGCTATTTATCCTTGCACATTTTGTATAAATGATAAAAAAAAACTCTTATGACTTCACCATATCAAAGTTTAAGTGATTTAAATTGAAAGGAAAAATCTAAAATGTTTTTTGGTCTAATCTAATTCAGGTCTGTTAAAAATATAACCTACATCACAATCATCTTCTCATGAGGTTTTTTGCACAGTCCATACCTGACAATGTTTGGTTTGAAGATGAGGTGCTCTTGCTGGTCGGGGCACTCTGCCTGCAGCGCATCCTCCAGTAATCTGGAAATGACCTCACGAGCAGGGCTCTGCTCTGAGGATGAACAAACAGGGGTCTTCACCTCTTGAAGCAGCACCAGATACTTACTCTCCACCTGACACAACTTGGCCTCCAGGGCTGTGCACTGCAGTAAAAGAAAAAAAAGGAGTGGGTTACAACAAAGATTCAGCTCATTATTCGTTTTTCCTGTTTGGCAATTTAGGTTTAGGGGAAACCAGCTGAGGTCAATACTGGACTTCCCTTACAAAGAACTATGAGTCCCTGTTTCTATCAACAGAGTAATGCAACATTAACCACCAAACACAAGGAAGTACCTTTGCTTCTAAAGCTTTTCCTCTATTCTCTGTGTGTCTGCGTAATCCTGTCAGCTCTAGGATTTCTTTGTTCAGGAACTTGTTCTGGGATTTGTAGCCTTGAAGACTGTCCTGAAAGTTAAAAACACACAAAGTATGTTAGGTTAATAAGAGTCAGAATTGAACCACAGCATAAACAAATCATGAAAAGACAAAGAAAAAAAAATCGCCGATGTTAAACTACAACTGAAGAAGTTCAAAATATTGCATCGAAAACTTTTCACTGAATTCCCTCTTTAGAAAAAGTGCTTCAAGTTCTTAAATTTAAGGGCTTTATTGTCTCTATCAACTGTAAATCTGGTTTAAGTGTTTTCTTCTGCACCCTGAGGATGTCCAGCTCCTGCTGCTCCTTAATGACGGGTGGTGAACTGGAGTTATTTGGACTTCCACTGTGCTCGGAGTTCTGCTGCGACAGCTTTATGATAACTTCATCCTTCGCCTGGATTGTCTCCATCAGCATCCCCAGCTGGTCATTAATCTCCCCCACTTTAATTTTCAGAGCCTTCAGCTCCTGTTGCAGGCTGTCCTTCTCCAAGGCGAGACGCTCCATGTGGCCACACAGGGACTGGAGTTGTCCATCTCTTTCTTGGAGTAGGGTCTCCAGACAGGTGACTTCCTCCTGGGTTACCACCGAGGCCTGGGTCTGGTCTGAGGCCGCAGGAGAATCTGGAGCTGGGGCTTGACGGTGCACTTTCGGCCTGTCAGACTGAGATGTCCTTAGGGTCTGCTGCAGAAGTCTCACCAGCTCCTGGTTGATAAAGAGAATTTTTTTTGGTCACCACATCAACTTGTGGGGTCAATATCATGTCTTAAAATTAAGTTGTCTGTCAATTCAACATGTATTTGTTGAATTGAATGGGTTTTTTTTTTCTTATGGCGGACAAATTCATTAATTAAAGTAAAGCTGTAGTAAGCTAATGCACTTATGTGTAAAGTCATACATTATGACCTATAAACTATGACTAATAACCACTGACTAGTCACATACCACAGTTTTACAATACTCAATAAATAGGTGTTTTCTTCACCACATTTCCCAGCCTCTTACTGTACCCCAACGACAAACCTTCCTATATAAAAGAAGCTGTAACAAAAAACACTTCCATTAACATCAAAATACCTTAACTTTCAACAATTCCTTTCAGCCCAAAAAAGAAAAGTATATTTAAAAAAAAAAGCAGAGACACTATTTCACACAGCAAAAGTTATAATATTTAGTGTGGCTTTTGTTACGGCCATCATTTACTAACTATACTGATCCTGAGAAGCACAAAGATCTGGAGGCCACGGTCACGTTGGCATGAGCAACATGAATCACTTAGCCACAACTATGACAAAACAACTCACCCCATTCAGGTTAATGACTAAAGTGTGCCACAGCTGTGTGCATCACTAAATATGCTGCACTGAAAATTTGGCCAGTATGCTGACACTCGACTCACACAAACACCCATAAGCATGGAGACACAGAGACGCAGCGCAATAACTGATCCGTACAGTTTTCCCTGGCAACTAATTTCTAGCAATGGTAGAAAGTGATCCACAGCAAGGTCTGCGGATTAAAATGGGTGGAAACTAGACTGTTTCTTTCAAGGAACATTGCAGTTTTGTAAAAACCATAAGCACCATAAATATGGGACATTATTTTCTTTCTGTGCAAAGTGGAAAAACTTACCCGTGAATAACATGACTAATAAAATCAGACTACGCCCCATATAAATCAGCAGTGATAACAACACGATAAAAGCGTCGGCCCACTTGACTTGAACAGCGACAGGACAGAGTTTACCCAGTGGACTCCAGCTAAGGCTGGAGCTGACTCCCAACAATTTCACAGCGGAAGCATACACACATACTTGTTTTATTCATCTGGCTCGCGCCGCGGCCATTGTGACCCATCTGCTAGACTCAAAACACTGAAACAAGAACAGAGAGCAAACGACGGGGAACGGCACAGCTGTGACTGCTGTTAGGAGAACTGCTGTTCCCTTATTTCTTGCTCAAGCATGACTAAAGACTTGCTGTCTTCCTGTATTGGTGAGGGCATCGGAATGACACTGAAGCTCTGGGGCAGGCACCACAACCTCAGGCCTGTGTTATATTCACTGAAATGATCGTTAGAGCATTCTAATCAGTGCAGTTCCACTAATGTGAATAATTCACACATTTTGTGGTGCTTCACTTCATGTAAAATAAATCACGAGAAACCAATAAGTCGTTGCTACATTCATTTAGAGATAATACAATCACTTGCGCAGCTTGCTAGGTTGGTCTAATTTTCATGCTAGGATTGTCACAATGACAATGCAAACATACTGATGTTCGGCAGGTATAATGTTCACCCCGTTCATCATTTTAGTTCGGCATGTTAGCATGCTAACAAATGATATTCAGCACGGGCCATAAAGTACAGCTGAGGCTTTATATTTTTGTGTATTTTCGACATAAACCAGAGCATTGGATAAATTCAGATTTTGACCTGATAATGGTGCTATATGAAGCTTAAGGTACACCACAGAAATTATTTTTCATCCCGGGGGGGGCATTTTATACACCCATCCAATAGTTGAATTAACTCTGGGCCAAATTGGGCTAAAAAATGCTGCAGGTCCTGGTGGTTCAGTGCATTAGGCAATAGGTAAACGAAACATCTTCCTAGGCTCTTTCTGAATGAAACTATAACACTAAAAGTGATAGCAAAACCTAAATAATTTTAACTGTGCCCCCAAACTCTTTCTGAGCAGCACTACCCTGGAATGTTATGTGTTCATATTATCCATATTTGTGCAATGCATTCCTTTTTTAAAAATGCTGTTCCATTGGGTGAAATAATCAGAGTGAGAAAACTGTACCTTCTGACTGGCCAGCTCCTCTCTGAGTTTGGACTGTTCCTGCAGCATGCGGCTCAGTTCTTCCTGTTGGCTCTGGCTTTGGAGGCGAAGCTGCATCTCCAAAGACTTGCTTCCATTACACTCCACCGGGGAACTCTCAGCACCGCGCCCAAACCTCCCAGAGCCCATCATGTCCCGAAGCAAAGGCCTCTTAGGCCGCGCCGAGTTGCGCACAAAGTCGAAAGTGAAAGCTGATCCAAAGGAATCTGAGAGAGAAGAGAATGTCATCATTTTTTGCCTGTAATCCCCACCTATATTTTTCAACTGTAGGTTTGGATAACAGTTAAGAAATAAAACTTTAGTTAAAAAAGAGACTCCAGGGGCTGGAGAGCAAATGGGTGAAGTCAAACAAGACAAAAAAACATTTTTCATCTGGGGAATTTAAGCCGAATATGGACATCAAGCCCCCACCAGAAGGTGGCTGGTTGAGGCATGGGGGAGTGGACGTACTTCTATGAGTGTCTGGATGATGTTTCTGTTCAGGGAAGTCTTTGGGTGGGGCCTCCAGCAGCTCCCACTCCTCTGTGGTGTTGTTGTTACTGGTGTAAAACACACTGCGCTTGCTCTCAGCTCCTTTGCCCTGCCGAAGATAAGACATGGAGTTCCTGACAGAACAGAAACCAGACAGGAGGATGAGTAAGACCAAGACAGAGGAGCCTCAGTGTAATGCTGCAAGTTAAGTGACTGTTACTATGTAAAAGCTGTTCAAATCTCTAGGGATTGTGGACAAACCACAGGGAAGCCTGATGTTCTGTTACTTTGTAAACGGTCACAATAGCACAAAAACTTTCTTTGTTTAGGCATTTGTACTGTTGCCAAGAGGCCAAGGACCCTTGAACTGCAACTGTAGAGATCTAAACAAAATTAGGATAAATAAATAGGAAGCTACGAATCTTAATTATGAAGATATTCGTGAATGTTAACATGGCTGTAAACAACCATAACTCTACTGTGCGACAGACTCCCGCCTCTCATCCTCCTAAATGGGAGATTTCTGCAAACACATGAAATGTGCTAGGTTTAGCTGTGTGCAGCACAACAAAGTTCTCGCCTTCACACCTCACCTGCTGGTTTGAACTCACGTCCACCCTGCCGAACAGAAAAGCTTCTATTTTTATCAACTGCCGCTTTATGATGCTTTATGAGCATGCAACCCGAAGCATCTTTTACTATCACTGCTTTGCAGATACACACACCAAACAGGTTCGGGCAGCTGTTCTACTTACCCCTATTTCAAAACCACTTTGCGGATGTTTGAAGACAAAATTATCTATAAAACAACTACTTGCTCTATGTGATTTATCTCTGGAAAAACCCTTTGCCTTTTAAAATACCAGAAGCTAAAATCATCCTAAAATGTAGAGCAGACCAGAGACGTGATATTAGGAGCAGGCAGCTTCGCAGCTCAAGATTCCTATGCACCTTAACAAGCGAACTCTTTTCCCATCATGGACACAAAGCAAATTCCATTCCACAAGTTGCATTTTTAGCATTTCAGTGTGTTGAATCACATGAATAAAAGTGTTGTATGGCCCGCTAGGAGAATTGCTGATGGCTCCATACTAGAGCAACAAGTACAACATAACCGTGCCAAGCTGGAGAAAGCGTTTGTCGAGCCCTACCTGAGTTCTGTGCCAAAGTTTTTGAGCGAGAAGTTCAGGGGGTTTGTGGACATAGCAGAGGGTCCTCTGGCTGACTGGATCCCCACCATTCCCCCACCGTCTGTTTCTGTCTCCATGGAAAAGTCGCTGCGTACCTTCTCCATGCTGTCACTCGGCCTCTCAAAGATAAGGCTATCTGAAATGCGACACAGAGACAACTAGAAGGACATCGTATGACATCGCAGAACTTTACACATATCTATTGTTTGTGGAGGAAATGGTTATCTAGTGACACTGGAAAAATTACAAAATCAAGTAATGCAATATTTTGAGTTAGCCAGAATGCTATTTATAGCAGGATGGATGCATGTGGGTTCAGGAGCAGCTGTTTCGACATCACACGGAGCATTTCTAAGCTCAATTTGCTCCATATAATTCTTTTCTCTTCCCATAAAATTAGCTGGGTAAGTGTGGGAACATCTTATAAATGAGCCAAGCAGTTAACCAATAATGTTGTCAGAAGGCAAAAGGAGGGGAAAATGGCAGCCACAGCCACACACATCCACACACACACACACACACACAACAATGACAATGATCAGAACCCATATTGCTCTTTTAATCGGCATATTCAGACAAGTAGAGAAATCCTTTTTATCCTCCCTAAATCGGTGCCTTCTGAATGTGAATACAGTTAAAGCATTTTGAAATTTAAAAAAATAATAAAAATTAGCTTCTTATGTAATGACAGGAAAAGGCAGAGGCTTACACAGCTCTTTTCTCTCAGCATGGACAACAAAAGAGTAAGCAATTCATCACTTAACTGTTCCCAGCCTTAAAGAGCAGGAAAACAAAAAGCTCATCTTGATACGATAACCCAGGTCCCATACAATAATAACAACTCTTTCAGCCCCAGTGTTTTTGCGCTACTTGCATTTATCTGAATCAGCAAGTGTCTTATCAGGTAAGATGGGTGGTTGGTACCTTTTCTTTTTTAAGGCCAAAAAGACTATATGAAAATAAAGAAATGCTTGATGTAAATAGCTGCATTCAGTATTTAGTATTGATTAACTACATGGAGAATTTAAGTTCATTGCATTGCATTTTATCCTACTTCTGAGTAATAAAGTTAAAGTTACTTATAATAAATTTTACTCAACTTTTCTCCCAGTCAACTAACCTGTCTGACTTCAAAATTGTCACGAATCAACAGCCAGGATGTGAATAGTTCACACAAGCATCGTGACCAAAAAATTACACCTACACATGGCGTGATGGCTCATTTTCGGTCACAATCATTAAAGCGACTGATGACTGACAGGGAGCTGAACCAGGTGGTTCCTGGGCAAGTGGGACAGCAGTGTTACACTGGGAGTTAAATGTTAACAACATGTTATACTGTGTAACTATACAGTATTGTAAATGCCGATGGGCTGCGGGGTCAGCTGCTTGTGAGTACACTTGGACGTTGAAAACAGAAAGCCGTAAACAACAAGATTTCTGTTGATGTGCATTAAAATAAGAACACGCACGGGGTAAAACAGACGTGAACTCTTATCTTTTGCCCTTGGGACGATTTCTCATTTAATCAGTGTTTGACATAACCACTCCCATGTTATCTTTCTGTCGATAGCTGGGAACCTGGCAGCATAGTAACCAGACGTGCGTTTGCAGCATTTGTGTAAACACAAATCCATCAGATACAGGTGTTTACTCGGAGTCTGTGTCTGGATGTGACAGAAAGGAGCAGTGAAAATGTGTGTCCAGATTGTACATTCACACTGTGTGCAGGTGTGTGTGCATGTGTTTGTTTTTGTGTGTGTGTGTGTGTTTGTTTGTTTGTTTGTTTGTTTGTTTGTGTGTGTACCTGCCTACCATTGTCTTTGCCCACGAGGCCGGTAGGAGGGTAGGCCAGGGTCGGGGAGCTCCAGCTGTCTCTCTGGCCAGAGCCCCATGTGTTGCTGTACTCCCAACGTTTCTGCTGCAGCTGCTGCAGCCAGTAGTGCATCACCTGCTTGCTGGGAGCCTAGAAAAACAAAAACATTAAAAAACAAAACAACAACACCACAAACAAGGTTACTCACTTTAACTCACTTTAACACTTTAACTGACAAGAACATTAAAAAGCCTTATTCACCACTTCTATGTTAAAGATCAAAGGTTTAAAGACTCCATGAAAATTAATGTTAATGGACTGAAGGCCTGGCTGGGGACAACTGTGGAGATAAATAAAACACATAAAACAGTTTGAGAGAACTGTAAGCGGCCGGTTACTATAAAGATCCGTCATGTGAACAAGCACAGACGGTGGTTTCGGTCTCAGTTCCAGCCTCGGGCCCTGCAAGCTGTTCGGTATTAACCATTCACACCATCTGCTGAAAGTTAAATAAAGAAATAAAGAAATAAAACAGAAAGTAAACTAAAACGGAATCCAGGCGCACCTGTATTGGGACTGAACCCTTCAGTCACATGACAGCGGAGAAGAAAATCTCATGAGATTATTGTGACTCTTATACAAAGCAGAGGTGTAAAGGGGGGGGGGCGCTCATGTGCATTTAAATCAGACCCTAAAAATATCTCTGAATGTAAACAGTGATTCAGCTGAGTAATGTGCTGACCGAGCTCTGCTTTGGAAAAAATGACCAACAAGCGTTTCTTTTTTTCCTCTTAACCAACTATACTAAAAGTAGTTAGTTGTTTGTTTCTTTCTCGAATCACGCCCCCGTCAGCGCAATAACATCCGCTCCCGTGACCCCAGAGCAGAGCTCGGACCAAATCCGGCGCGTCGGAGCGGGTGCGCCCGCCTGCCCCTGCCCGCGATCGGACGAGGAAGTGGCGGATGACAGCGAGAACAGACCCGTCTCCGGGGAACCCGTCCCCCGCGGACGCACGCCGGCGGGTCCCTTACCTTCAGGAGGAACTCCTTCCCGGCCGTGCGGACCTCGAACTGACCCTCCTCGCCCTCCAGGTCGTAGCAGAAGCAGGCGTCGCCGATTTCGATGTGCCCGAGCGGCAGCGCGTCTTGGGGAGTCTTGAAGTAATACAAGTAACATTTCCTGGGATCGTACACGAACCACCTCGGCCTGTAGCCCCTCAGCGGGCCCTTGCCGGACAGTTTGTTCAGGTAGCCGCAAAGCTTGGAGGCCTGCTCCTTCGCGGCCTCGACGTCGGCCACGTCCACCGACCTGGAGGCCAGGGGCCGCGGGGCCGCGGCGCGGGGGTCCGCCTCGCTGCCATCCTCCTCTTCGTGCATCTTCCCTCGAAGTTTCTTCTTCGCGCAGTGCGGCGGATGCCCGCTGCCGTTTCCATCCGCATGACTGCCTGCCTCTCGGACCGGGGCAGCACGGGAGATGTAGTTTGTTGCGAAAGGGGAAGCGTGCGTACGCGTGAGTGGTGGTGGTTGTGTACGGGTGTGCGTGTGGTTGCGTGTGGTTGCGTGCGTGTGCGTGCGTGTTTGTGCATGCGTGTGCGTGTGTGTGCGTGCATGTATGTGTGTGTGCGTGTGTGTGCGTGCATGCATGTACGTGCGTGCGTGTGTGCGTGCGTGTTCGTGTGTGCGTGTGTGTGTGTGTGCGTGTGTGTGTGTGTGTGTGTGTGTGTGTGTGTGTGTGTGAGGCAGCAGCACCGCTGGGTGGTGGTGTTTGACAAGAGGAGCAGCACGAGTTGCTCCAGCCTGAGGGATAACGATGCAACAATCCCGCTGCTAATGGGGTTTTTCTTTTCTTTAGTAACGAACCACGCTGGAAAATTACATTATTATTATCATTACAGACTGAGTTAGGGGCCAAAGAGAAGATTGTACGAAATAGGGCATTTAATTAAATATTGATATCGATAATATGTCGGCACGTACCACGTATATGTCAATAATTAATATCGAAAAAAGGCAAATGAAAAATACCTAAAACTGTCCTGTGAACACTGCTGGATTAATCCTTTAGGGGGCATTTGGGCAAAAATCAGCTCTCGGGCCCCTGCTGAAACAACACCTATCACAGCTTGTATATAATCTGTCATGTGCTACTTGCCATATAGTACAGTGCCCCGAGCAGACCTCACACAGCAGCTTCGATTAATGCCAAAAAATAAATGAATAAAAATAATTTTTAAGAAAATGGTTTCAAGTGTTGCTTTTGAAAATTTGACTTATGTAAAACAACAGAAGTACTATGTGCAAAATGTACTTAAAGAACTAAAAGTAAAATAGCTTGTCTGGCAGAATGGATCCTGTCAATGTTCATATTATTAATATAATATTAAATTATTATTATGATGCATTATCGCATATTGTTAACTTTGATGTTGGAGCTGGTTGATGTGAAACTAATTTTAACTGCTTTACATACATTCAGGTAGTTTAATCTAAATCGTCAAATTAATCTCGAAAGTACATGGCATTTATATCTGTTGAATAAATCCAGTGTGGTAAACAGTGCAATATATAACTCGGAAATGTGGTGGGGTAGGAGTATAAAGTAGCATAAAATTAAAATGTTCAAGTAAAGCACACGTACCTCACAGTTTCACTCAAGTGCAGTGGTAAAGTAAATGTACTCTGTTACATCCCATAACTGACAACCAGTTGTCCTGGGCTGAAATAACTCTAATAGCCCCAAGTTTTCTGTGCATGCACTGGTTCATGCACGTAGATACATTATCTAAGAATATGCAGCATGTGAGCACAATATAAACTAATAGGAGAAGATAATAGTGGAGGGCTCATCTTGGCTGATATAGTGATCCAGTAGTGCTAACTGTAAATTTATAGAAACACCAAAACCAACTGACTTGTAGTGAACTTAGTATTTCTATTGCCCCTGGGGCTCAGAGGCCCAAGGGCAGTTGCCTGCTTTGTCCATGTTTGACCGGCCTGACAGATCACAATTATCATATCTCCAGTTTTTGGCCAATTTTGCACCTACAAATATGTTGAAGCCTTCTACAGGCCGAGAAGAGTCTTTCTAATGTTAAAATCTATTGCGTCTTTGGGCTGAAAAAGGGCTGTTCTTCAGTCTTGACCTTTGAGAGTTGACCTTTTCAGTTACACAAGACCTCTAACAGACAACATCAGCAGTACTTTGTAGTTTTATTGCACTTTAAATTTGATCAAGTCTTAATCAAGTCTTAATCTGTGCAGTAAATTTACATCCTCTCTCTCTCTCTCTCTCTCTCTCTCTATATATATATATATATATATATATACATACAGAAATTAGTCACAGTATGCATATATTTTAAGTAAATGCATTTGGAAACTTTCCACTCTTTCTGCCTTTTGTAGGACCACAGATCAAATAAATCAATCTAGTCAGCAGTATCAGGTGCCTTATCCCAACGGTATAATCTATGATCTTGACATTTGCTTGACAACCACACTGTGACATGTACAATGGAATTAAGATGGAAGAACAAAGGTCTATGGCAGACCAGAGTTTAGCCTCTTGGACATTTTGTTTTTTTAAGATTTTCTACAAAAGACTCTGAACACAATTAAATATAAAAAAAGATTGATATGGTTAAATTGAAATATATTATAAATT
Organism: Istiophorus platypterus; assembly: GCA_016859345.1. Taxonomy (NCBI): domain Eukaryota; kingdom Metazoa; phylum Chordata; class Actinopteri; order Istiophoriformes; family Istiophoridae; genus Istiophorus; species Istiophorus platypterus. The sequence goes on along the minus strand of CM029121.1, from coordinate 16,805,266 downwards.
AAAATATAGGAGACAAACAAACCTTTTCCCAAGAAATCAAAGAACAGTCTCAATAGAAAGTCCCTTACATTCCTATTTTATAGTGTTTCTTGAGACAAAGAACCTAGTTGCAGTTGGTTATCTTTACTTTAACGCATCATCCAATATTGTACAAACTACAATGATGCTCACGCTCTTGCCACACACTTGCTATAAATTAAACATAAGACAAATCTTAGCTTAATTTATTTCCATTTATGATAAAGTGACAGGCTGCTCCCTATGTAGGCCACTCTGAACTCATTAAACATCTTAGAGAGACCTTGAAACTTCTGCAAGAGTATCGATGAGAGATAAATAATAATATATAAATGATGAGCCAATTTTTCTGGTGATGAACCATTTTTTCTTTCCCAATCTCCTGTCAGCCCCTGACCTGGTTGTGAAGATCTGTTTGAGATGCTTTAGGGCGAGGAATGGTTGCAAACCTTAACATGTTAAAAAAGATGATGTATGTGGTTCCCAGAGATGGTCGGTCTAATGCTTGGAAGTTCATTAGAACCCCAAAACAACCTGTAATAACTGTGTAACCTCTTTGGATTCAAGTTGTGTTACTATCCTTGTAAGATTTATATGTATTAGGTTGTTAATGAGGATGCTTATTTTACACAGAGGTTTAAAGGAAAATGTGTAAAAGTAAAATGATTCTGTTGTAATGACATTTTAGAGGCATCATCTAACTCTTGACCTTTAAAAGACCCACATCCCCCTCATGGGTATGTCGCCACAAGCCTGAAAAAAGACCTTCAAGAGCCTTTAGCCTGGTATCCGTCTGATAACAGATCTGCTTCTGTTGTTTTTGTTTTTTGTTTGTTTTTTGTTTTTTTATACATACATATCCGTTCAACTCACAGCTATGGTAGAAAAAATTATATTTCTATTTTGTTCACGCACTAATAACATTTCATTAAGTGAACAGTAACATACTTTTCACAAAATGTAACGGATTCTTTATAAACATGGAATAAGAGATAACATTTCACCACAAACCTGTCCACGCCCCCAGAGGAGCACACACTGACTCACAAAGACATTTGAAACCAACAGGCACCATTGTTAAGATGATGTTGAAATTCTAGGTGATGGTAGTGAAGCAGTACTTAGTCATACATGGAACATGAGTACTGTATGCACATACTTGGTAAACGCTGGCCTGGAGGATTGATAATGAGCCCACAACTTTGACTATATGTATGTTGTAACGATAAAAACTTTCAGCAGATTCAGAACCACCCTGATCACCATCTCTGAGACTTTTTAATCGGTTTCGTATAGAAGACAGCGGCAGTATTTCCTCTGAGATCAAAGCTGGAGCAGTATCAACAGTGGGGAGTGCTGAAATCCAGTCTCATCCCGCTCAGTATCGCAAAAAATTGTGTTTGGTTATTGTCTCTCCCCCACAGAGAGTTTCTACACAATGTGGGGGGTTATGGGTTGGCTATTATTCATGAAACCCTCATAATCAAGGCTGGGAAAGATTTGATTAGGGTTTTGTTTATGCCCTCCAGAATCTCTGAGAGTCTTTCCAAATATTTTCATTTCCATTGGCTCCTGTCTTACCAACTATGAATCAGAATTTATTGCAAACCCGCGTCAGAAAACATGAAGGATCCACTGCTGACGCAACTTGGTCCCCATTACTACAGTAATCAGACAGTCTGTGGGTAAAACATCTCTTCTTGCAAACCAATGCACTCGTGTGCATAGAAACCACAGTCTTTGTATAGCTTACTTTCCGTTTCTCTTCAGGAAGCTCTTTTTTTGTTTGTCAGCCTTGAGATGTTTTTTGGTTTTTTTTTTCTTTCATGTAAATGAGCTTGCTGTTGCCAAGCATCGCTGCTTTCCAAGCCGGTGGAAAAATGTATGTAATTCTAAATGTCATCTGTCTATATCGCGTGTATAGGGTCGTACTCCCTCAGAACACCCTTGGTGGGAGATGACAGACTGATGAGAAGTTGAGAGAAGCATTTTAATGTTTGCTGAAATGACACCAGGTTCAAACCACACACTGTTAGTCTCGAGGAAAGGTATGTACTCCATCTGAAACTTTTATTGACTTTATTGAAGCTTTACATTTAAACAAGAAGGAATAAAAGGAGTCCATTTTTATTTTTTATTTTTTTTTATAGGATTCGAAAGGAATTGGCGTAGACCGTACGAACAACAGAAATCCAGATCAGAAAAGATCTTTTCAAGCTCAAGGACAAAGGAGCAGTCACATCCAAAATCAGCCTTGATTAGGAACTGTCTGAAGTTCTGCTCTAAGGTAAGAACTAATTCCAGGTCTCATCAGTACTGGTCTCATTTCCTGCTTTAGTGACTAACTTATTAATCACATATCAACATGCAACATACAGTAACAATTTGCTTAAATCGGCATGACATTATATTCATAATATTCATAATGTGAATAAAAGTGTCATTGAATGAGAAGTGAAAATAGCATTATTTTTAGAGTCAGAATGGACTTTGGACCTTGTGGATTCTGATCAGGTGTTATGGAACAAAATTAATTGAATATTGTTATATTGTGATTAAAAAGGCTAATGATCATTGTACATGCAAATAATTGTGAAGTAACTTAGGGGGCACCCATGAGTAAAAGACCAGAGTAACCAAGTTTTACCTCCAGCACCAGCTATTCAGCTTTTCATTGAGCCGCCTCTCGTCTCAGTTTGACACCTTCTGGAAGATAAGCAAAGCAGTTACAGCCTTACTGCGTCTTTGGTGAAACGATCGCTGGTTGTCTTCACTGGATGTCCTTGTTGCTTTAACTAGGACCAAGCAAGGATGGAGTATAGAGAACCGTGGAGGGCTCCTCACGCGGAGCTCACTGAAGGAAGGCTCAGGGAACTGGCGTCAAAGTGGTTCATCGAGACTCAGGTCCCACTTATCGTCCACAACGGCTTGTTCCCTACGTGGTTCCTGGGCTTCATCACCAGAAAGTAAGTGTTCTTTGAGGAAACAGTTCTAAATATTAAGCTACTTAAGAATTAACTTTCATATAACATACTTTGCAGTACTGCACTGTTTATAGAAAACTCCCAAATATTCCCTAGTAACAAATGACCAACTGTTTTTTGATAAAGAAGGTGGGTTTTTTCTATAATTTTACTTGTCAAGATATAAAAAAAAATAAAGAAAATGCATTGGACGCAGTGATATTTTAAAGCAGACATGTAGGACAGTTTGTCATAGTGCTCAGACCAATGTAAAGGAGGTTGTTCTGCACACGAAATGTACAGCTAGCTGTAGACTCAAGACAGTTTTCTGCAATGGAAAGTGTCCACCTGGTAACAAACCCACTCTCACCTACTGACCTTTCCTATGGCAGACATAGACTCCTACATATAGAGCACAGGGGACAGCTGCGTCAGAACCTGAGTGGTGGTTATGAAAGGTTTATGGAAAAGGCCTGTAACAAATTGTTTTTTCCTTTGCAGTGTAATTTCCAATGTGAACTCCATGATCTGCATTTTAAAAAAATCCTTCAAATTTGTGCCAAATGAGGTTTTGGGAAACACCTGTACTGATCAGTATTGAAGTTTGGGTTTTAAAGCTCTTCTTGGTCTATTTACAGGGATGCTGAAGAAATACTCAGAGAAAAGGAGCTAGGCTGTTTCCTGGTCCGTCTCAGCGATAAGGCCATCGGGTACATACTGTCCTATAAGTGAGTGTTGGTTTAGTCTAAACAAGCTGTTGTATTGTTCACAGATAACACATAGGCTTCCGTAATAAATACTGCTGCTACAAGTTTGAAGATCCTGTTATTTGTGTCAAATCTGCTGTAAATATATTTATATGACTGCTTCTAAGCTATTAATCATTGGCTAACCACGTAGAACATTCAAGTTCCAAAGGTCACAAACAAGATGTTTTGGTGATTCATTCAAAACACCAAACTATCTCCATCTTGACTAAAAGGCAAATCTTATTTCAGTCATTTTAACCAAACTCAAGTTCAATTTTTGAAAATAGTTTTTACAGCCAATGGAATCCATGTTTCTTGCTTATTTAAAAATGAGCATTAGTTTTTAGATATTTGGACTCAAAACAAGAAGGCTCTACAATTGAGAGAATGTGCTGTGGAGATTCAAGGCTTTAACCTACATTTTTCTCTTTTCTAATGTTGCAGAGGCAGGGATCGATGTCGACACTTTGTGATAAACCAAAGTGAAAAAGGGCAGTTTGTGGTCTGTGGAGACAATGAGGGACATGACACGGTACCTGATCTAATAGAATACTTCAAGAAGAAACCCATTGAGCCGTTTGGAGAGTACCTGACATCTTCGTGTTTCGAGGTGAGACAAAACTCCCTTTTAAGTCAATTTCTGTAACTAAAACTCCTCAAGAACGAAGGTTTGAAAGTTTTTTTCTCTTTTTTGTTTTTGCGTTTTCACAGGTAATGAACGAAGAGCTGTATGATACCATCCAGATCAGCCGTAAAGAAAAACCTGTGGCTACTGTCAGAGCTGTTAAGGATGTTCGAAAACAGCAGAGTAACCTGCCACCTACACGGCCCCCAAAGAGCAACAGGGCACCAGAAGTGAGTGCACTTCGTACATTTCAGACAGTTGATGTAAGTCATGTTTTAAAATGAATTGAATCTGTTACAGAATGAGTTTCTCTGAGCGGATATTACAAATATGTCTTGTTATGTCAAAACAGGAAGTACCTCCTTTGCCTCAGAGGAGCAGGCACTTTGATGGAGCGCCCCTGAATGACCAGGACAAAATTTTGTATGCTCAGCTCATGAAACAACCACCCCGGGAGATACCAAGATCCCAACACATCTGTCAGGGCCATTTACCCGGCGATAATCCAGGGAGGGCCGAGAGATCTACAGCACAGGACCAGAACGTCATTCGGTGTGGTCCTCTGGCAGGTACAGCCTCTGTTTACTCCGAGCTCAACCTGCAGGAGAGCACTAAGAGCAAGTCTCAATCGCTCCCGGACAATATTGTTGATGGGGAGTACTACTACAGGCTTAGTGCTCGCCCCAACACGCCACCGAGACTCTCCCCCAAGCCCAACAGGCAAGCCGCTAGCTGTGTACCACGGTCAGAGAAGACGGACTCATGCGGCCCACCGAGCAGCCTGGACCACACAAGTGACGGTGATGTCTATCACCTGGCTGGCAGGCCTGGGAGCCCGTGCACTGCATCGTCTGAGACTAGCTCCCTGACATCAGAGCAGCGCGGTAATTCAGTGTACGCTGAGGTCCCCAGTAACAATACATATGAGCTGATTCCTGGGCATGAGGAGGCAGCTCACCCTAACCCCAACGGCAACACTTATGAGCCTCTGGAGGATGTCAGACCCAGGGCATTAAGGGTGAGTGATGTGTTCAAAATATTGTCATTTCAGTACTTCATGCTCCAAAAGTTTTTTCTTAATGTTCATTAAACTGAACTTATTTACTTCCTGCAGAATGACAAATGGAAATGGCTCTTCCCTGAGGTCAAGAAGAAATGGTGAGGAGGTTAACTCGCCAGTTACTGACAAAAATGTTTACTTTTATTACTCTGACACTACAGTGCTTCTAACATTCACTCTGTGACAACTGCTTTTAAATATCACCACTGGATTACATGTTCATGGTATTTAACATGAAATCTTCTGTGTTTTCGCTTTTTAATGTATTTATTTAAAGATCATGGTGCATTAGCATTTTCTTTTCCTTGTGTAAGCCAGTGTGGTAAATAATAAAATAAAAAACTGTGTACTTCAATTTAGCAAAACAGTTTATACCAAATAAACTCGAATCCATAAATGAGAGATTCTGAGCTAATTCTTTTCTGAGTGACAAGTGCATGCAAAAATGTGCTGCCTGTGCATTTGTGTTCAACAGAAACCATGTGGTTAAATAAGGTCGGCAGAGGCTTCAAGTCAGATATAAAGAAGAGCTCACGCAGCTCTACAGTTTAATCACTGCCTGCCAGTGACCCTCATTTCATTAGTGTTCTAGCTGCTGATACGGATGCTCTGGGATGTAGGAATGATTATGTCAGTTGACACAGTTCAGGTCTAAATAAGGGCAAGTTTCAGATACTGCAGTGAAACTTACTAAGTGCATAGAGGAAAATATATGCTGTTCACATGCAGTCTGTGATGTACCGTGCATGGCTGCCTTTGGGTCGGGAAATCATACTCATCAGCGGAGACAAAGCTGGGTGTATTCAATTTGCTCTGGTGGGAGAATGCACCCTGTAGTAAAATATTGGAGATGCTAGATCTTAAAAGGTTGCTAGAGATATTTTTTTCTCAGTGCAGGTACAACAGCTGTCCAGCCTATGATTTTCAAATTTCTAAGAGGTTTTGTGTAAAAGGAGACATTAGGAGGCGATAGGTGGCACAAAAGAAAAACAAAATGGGCCTATAGAACGTGGGGCTTCTCCGTGAGTAGCTTCTCTGGTTGGACAGGTTAGTGTGTTTTTGTTTCAAGCTCAAGATACAAATAAGAATCTTGATGATATTAATAATTCCACTCCCCTGTGATTCCAAGAGTTGCCTTCTAAGTTTATCGAAATTTTTGCTGCATACCACATGTTCTTGTCCTGTTATGCACTTCCTAGAAAAGCATCCTGGCCAAAAATGATGATGTAACACTGATACGGGGAAATGCAGTATAATCACCTTGGAAATTCAAGAAAACCCTCCAGCGTATCGTTTTTACCACTGATCTGTAAAAAATGTTTCAACTACAGGTTTCTACCATCAGTGCCAAACTGCACTGACAGGAAACTTAATTTGCATACAGATTTCAAATGTCTATATATGACAGCAGTGGGGAGGTGAGTGAAAGATGTTGAAATGTCATTTATAATCTTCTTCTAATATCTTCATTTTCTGTTCTTTGTACTTTCCAACTATAGCTTTAGTGGCCCTGGTAAGACTAGTGTAAAGCGGATATTTCAATGGCCTGTCTGTGTACTTGACTGCTCTCGATGGTAGCCACAAGTACAAGTACAGCCATGGTACTGTTTTATGTAGGACATGAGTGGCAGAAGTAAGGAAATAAGGGGTTTCCCTATAAGTCATGTAGTGCAAACAATGATATGATAACACCTATGTATATTTTAAAAAAAAAAAAAATACTTGGACTATGAAAAACATTTTAACATTTCTGACATTTTATCCTACACAAATGAGATAAATAATAAATAAAGTATTGCTGGGAAACACAATGTAATGTGCGTTATTTCTATTATGAGATGAACCAGATCCCATAATTGACTGATTGTCAGTGAATAAGATGTGTTAATACCAAAATCAGATAAGCACTAGTAAAAGGAATAATATCTTCGTTTTACTTCCACAGCAGCTCAATTTCATCTGCTGTGATATAGAAGTGAGAAAAACAGTAACTCAAGAGATTTAAAAAAAAAAAGGCCTTTCCCTTATTGGTAACATTTCATTCCTTAACTTAGAATTTTAAGTGGAATTTAATCACTTAATAATGGTTGATAACACCATATAGTTTTTTGCAGATATGAGGATACTTTTGTTGTTTATTTTGTATCTATTATTATGTATTTGTCAACAACTATGAAGATAAACACATTTTACAGTATGTTTTAAAAAATTATAGACTTTCTCTCCACAACAGCAACTGGTTTTAAATGCTTTATAAATGTATTTGAAAACTCATGAAGACATTTTGATGCTTAACTGTTTATCTTGATCTCAGAAATTGTTGCACATTTGAAATCAAAGTTCGTTTACTGGATTTCTACTGGCGCTTTCAGTCACGCTGTGGCCTTCATCAGCAGGTGGAGTTTCCTCAGATGTCATGGAGTATTTATAAATGAATAAATACCTCATTGATAAGAAAATGGGTCAGCTCTGACACACTAGCAGTAACTACTACATTGTATATAAAAAAAATGGGGATGAATACTACCTTTGTCAATTCCATTACAGTACATCTAGAGAAAGTGCTACTACTGACATTGAGCACTTTAGAAATCCTCCGCCATGCTTTGAAAGCTAAAGGCATCATCTTGAAACAACTCAAATGAAAAAAGACAAGATCCTGTGGAGGGAAATCAGCGTGAGTTTCACACACAGCATGGCCCCTCTCAGCCTCAGAAATAGCTGCTTACAGTGAAGGCTGCTTTACAGCCGCAGTATCACAGCGTGCCAGAAGCTTTTTCTGCTGGGATCATAATTAACCGTTGTTCTCAGTGAGACCAGTAATTAATGAAGACCTGTATTTCCCTGAATATTTGATACCTCCCTCATAAAGGGAACTGGAGATAATGGAATTAATTGGCTGGCTGTCCTGCTGATTTTACGATGTTTAACCAACTTCAACATCCTCCTCCTTCATTTTTTATTGTTGGGACTGCCTATAAGGTCACTCATGCAATTCACCAACATTGCTCTATTGCGCACACTTACATTTTGGCATTGATCGACATAGATGCCATGTGCTCGGCTGCGTGTTATATCATGTTTTTTAGCCTGCAGCTTATGTCCCATTTTCTACTTGGTAACAGTCCTCCATTTGTCAGACTGAGTATCAACTCACCAGGTCATATTTATTTTGTAGCCATTGCACTTCGTGGACATAAAGACATAAAGAAAACTAGATTGAGACTCTAAGTAGAAGCCTGGCCTGACTATCTCAGTAACCCTGACAACATGCGGTATGTACAGTATGACTCACTAGTGCAACCTCAGTTGAAAACGTTAAGATCACAAAAACTCACACTATAAACTGTACTCCATATGTGCCTGATGAGAATCTGCACCCTACAGCCTGGAAACCAAAACCTATTAATCATCAACAGGCATGATTGATGTTATTTCCTCCATTTTCCATTTAGATTAACTTTGTGAGCAAGATGTAATCATGCCCGTGAATGCTGAGGTAGCTCCCTCCTGATGATCACATCCTCCTTAATCAAGTAATACAGCTGGTATGATGGGCTACACAGAGGCACAGCCACTAATTTCCTGATCTTTACTTTGCATAATCCTCGATCATCGTAGTCTGGATGGGTCGAGGTGAACTGTTTATATGAGCGGGATCTTGATGGATTCATTAAAGATACTTTCATGACTTTTCACTGACAACAATAAAACACACAAATGAATTCACTCAAACTAATTCACTTAAAAGACACAGAAAAAAAAAACATTTATTCCAAGCAAGACAAATACCTATAGTCACATAAAATACTGGAAAAATTTTACCAAAAAGATGGCTGTAATTAACATCTCATGATTATGGCAGATGAAAGCTGCCAAAAAGCTGCCAAAATTAAGTCAGATGACAGAGCCCTTCATTTAATTGGAGACTAGTAAGATGTGATTGTCATTATGTCCCAATTCCACAAGCAAACAACACAACCTAACATGACTAAAAGCAATATATCGCATGTACAAATATTGCATCGCTTGTATAGAATATCTGTATGCCCTTAATGTGAATGCTGTGCTTTCATTTACTTCAAGCTTTGTCCTTAACCTTATACTGTCTCTAGCGTGTTATTGTAAGAGGATGTGAAATATAGGTAGATAAGCATTTTATGCATTCTTGAATGTGCTCAATAAGCAGCAATTCAGAATCTGGCTCATTTTAGACTTGTTTCCTTTCCCATTTTCCAAAATCAAAATGTGGAAAAATTACCATTTTTTTTCCCGAACTAGAGATCTATCCAGGTCAAGCCCTTTATAGATGGTAAAGGGAGAATACATTTTCATTTACAGTAAAGAAATTTAGGGTCCTGGGAATTCAGCTTTGGCAAGAATTTTGCTTCCCAACCAAGCAGTTAGTGTGATTCCTGTGATTTCCTTCTTTCTTTTTTTTTTTTTTGACTATGGGAGTGGAAGACGAGCACTGTGCTGTGGCCGGGACATGGTTCGGGTAGAGTTCTAAAGTTCATCAAGCTGCCGACCTTGGAAACCCATCCACGGAGCTCACTCAGATTCGTATATGGAAGGTACTGGAGTGAGAGAAAATATGAGGGACAAGCACTGAAACAGTAGTAGACTTAATTACTGTATATGTTAGTATGAACACACAGGACTCAGGAAAAGATGTGTTCATCTTTTCAGTGGACAGTGGTGAGGCCATTTACATGTAAATGATTGGGCATAGTGGTGCCTCAGGATGACAGAGATGTTACTAGGGTGACAGATAAATGATGGAAATGATAATCTGCTATCTGGGGAATGAAACTCTAAGTAGCCAGAGACAAAGAGCCCACACCGCTGCAGCACTGAGGGGTTATACATGTATTTCCTGATTTTAAAATGCTACTGCTTGTCATGGAGAATGAGGTGTAAACAATATATTGACACGTTCTCTCACATATGCCTTAAAATTTTATGTTTCCTATGTAAGGCACATTTAATTACCTTAAAAAGTCAGGAGCCCTAGATATCATATTTTCAAAGTCAGCAAAGGAGAGTTTGTTGTCTCCATCCAAATCCGCCTCCTCAATGGTCTTCTCACACACCAACTCCACCTCCTCAGGTGTCAGCTCCTCCTTTGTCAGCTTATTCAGAGTCTTTTCCAGGTCCTCTTTGCACAGGTAATTATCCACATTGAAATCTGTGGATAACAGGGGTTACAGCAAATTATAATTGCTAATTTCTATTTCATACGGCCTTGGTAACTTTGAGAAATTAAAATGTATCTTTTATAAATATGGCATTACCATATATTTTGAAGGCATATATGGCCTTGAGTTCTCTAGGAGCCATTTCACTGAGGACTGAGAACATGTCCACGAATTCATTGAAGCTAAGATTCCCCATCCCGTCCTCTGAGAAAGACTCTACGATCCTGTTGCGAAATGGATTCTCCTACAGATGAAGGGGACAGCAACATTTAAATATGTACATAGATGTACTGCAACGAGGAACAACTCCCCATTTAGAGCTTTTATTTTGTTTAAGAAAATAAATTTATGAAAAACACCCCCAGGAACCACTGGCATCATGACCATGTGGTTTTATATGCTGCTGTCAGTTTCTCATATGAGCTGCAGGAGTGTAAACTGTCAGGTGTATTCTGCTGATTCCAGGGCTCCTCTGAAAAAGGCTGACTCTTCCTGTTTGGTGGTATCGCAAAGTCAATATTTTCCCCTCTGTTGCTCAGAAGTTGCTACCAGGGGTTTTATATTACTGGTAATTAACTGATTTGACACAAAATGTAATAAATTTAGACTGAAGGGGAGGCCATCAAAAGCAATAAACTTACTAATTCTACATCTATAAGTAATGTAAGCAAAACTGTTGTCCTAAGCACAGTTAGCATGTTTGAGCTCAATACAAGCTCAGCTGTAGCCATTTATATAAACAGCAGTCTAAAGCAATGCCATTTTTACTGTATATCCTAAGACACATCAGTGGAGCCTGAATCACTTCAGTCGACTCAACACAGCTCATTAAAACTGAGTCCTGAGCAAGATAGGAGTGTATTTATGGATGTGAAGCTGTGCGGGACTTTGGGTGACTGTGTATTACCAAGGCCTCATCAATCTTGCCTTGACTCTCTCCATATTCCTCCTGCCACCTTCGCAGCCCTGCAATCATAGGACAGTTTTACAGGCAAGGGCCAATTATACCTGGGGGAGGGACACGTTATGAGTCTCTGTGGTAACCCTTGGCGGATAAGGATTTGATGTGATGTGATGTGATGGGATGTGATGCGGTGCGATGTGAGGCGATATGATGTGATGCGATGTGATGCGATGTGATGTGATGTGATGCGATGAGATGTAGCAGGCCCTTTTTAAAATTTTCTGGATGTTCTTTTCGAATGGCATGTGCTTAAAAATAGGAGGGAATGCATCTGTCAGGACAGAGAGGCAGAGCATTTCATGGCACATTAACTTTCATAAGCTGTGTCATGCAATCAGATCTGTGGTGATGATGGTCGAAAATCAATTGTCTCCTCTAGAATCGAGTGTGTGTATTGATCACGCCCAAATGAGCAGTGGGTGCCATGTTTTTGTCCTTCTAGCACAATCCAAAATAAGAAAACACAAAACTGGTACAAACTGCTGGTGAAAAAGAAAGGATGGGTAAAAAGTGTCTGATCGATATGGAAAGTGTCACGACACAAGACTAATACCAAACTGAGGTACTCTGAAAAAGAAGTTTTTTACCTTTAACTCTGGCATGTTGACTATCAAGGCTAAAGGCAGTTTGCAATCAGGTTCATTGGTGTAGTCCATCGGAACAAGATGTGGAGCCAGCTCATGGTATCTGCCATGCAACCTAGAATAAAAAATAAAGACCACTAACTGTACTGCAGCTTAGAAAAGAAATAATATAACACTGGTTGGATTTTTTCCTCAACATGTAGTTGAAACACCTGAAACAGAGAGAATTTTTCAACACAGCTGATGTGATAAGAGACAATAATCTATCAATTTATGAATATTAATACAGTCTAACAATTATATAGATACAGTTTAACAATTATGGAATTGACTTAAATAGAAATATGACCACATGGTGAATAAGAAAATGGTGGACAAAAATGTGGAATTTGAAATTTTAAAACTTTTGCAACGAGCCTGAATGGTTTTATGGGGAAAATATAGTGGTATATATTTTCCTCTACAGTAAAACATCAAACTGTAGTAAGGTAAGGATGACTAATTCTGAGTATGCCATCATACTGAACTGGAAAAATCAAATCATTCTTTAAAAAAAAATCCTTTTTTTTTAACTTTCTCTCTTCCTCTCATGTTCTGCTTTTTACTTTGGCTGTAAAATCCTTTAATGTTATGGCATTTATTGCTGAAAAATAGTGTAAAAAAATGAAAGAAGGCTAAATGAATGATAGAGTCAGGGCTTATCTACAGCCCTTATTTTACACTGTCCTATGAATAATCCTATCATGGAGAACCTTTGTTGCCAGAGCAGAGCCATTCATCAGCAGGGACACTAGTCTTAGAGGACAAACTTACTGCAACTTAATTGAATAAACCTGTCAAGGTTCCATTGGTGCAGTTCAGGAAGTGAATGGATAAACCCACAGTTTTAATGTACCGTGTCCCCTGACAGTGTTTGGGACATACAGTTTATGTGACCTCATTGGCTCTGAAATTTCTTTGAATTTTGATTGGAATGGCAAATCATGAAAAAATAAAAAAATTAATACTGATTTTATTCAGTGGGCCTATTAACATTTGGTTTAATTTTCAAATATTTTGCATTGAAATATCAAGTTCTAGTGTTAATGCTGGATATGACACAAGTCCACAGGCCTCAAATCAGACCCCTTATGGTCATCAGTGAAACCTACTTCTTTGATGTTACATAACTGTGCTGTAACGGGTGCGGCTGGGAAATCAGGAGTGATATACCGGGGTCATAAAGTGTAGGACCCAATTACACCCTCTGATGATTGTCAGTTTGGTTTCCAGTCAACTGCGGGCCTTGAAATCCAAGTGTATTCAGTATCACAGACAGGGAACAAGTTCATGCAGAATTCGTTGATGAATGAAAAGGGAGAGAAAAGGTCAAATACTTTTGCTTGTCCTCGGGAAAAGTGCACAAAAAAGAACGGCTTAAATTTGAAAAAATGTAAGATCACACAAGCATGTTGTGTGATCTGCTGAATTTTAATCTTTTTTTAATTCTTGATAATTCAGGTAATTTTAGAGGATAGTAAAAGATGCACCGAAAGACACAAATACCTTGTTGTTAAAGAAAATTAAAAAAACATTTACTGCACGTACACGAGAGCAAACCAGATCCCAAACTCCTTTGTGTCTGGAATCACATAACCTTCATCCTTATCTAATGTTATACTGCAACATTCTTTACTATCCTCCAACATCTAGAACCTCTGACAAAAGATACTTAAACACAAGCATCACTGGTCAATTCCATTAAAGAGAAAAGTGGGTGATTTGTTTAATTTATGGCTGTCATCCAAGGGGTAAGTGACAGGAAGAGAGAAATGAAGCTACCCAGTGAGTCATGATATCTGGTGCAATCACTGAGATTACATTTTTATTCATTTCATTTTTTTAAGTGTCGAGGTTGCACTCATCGAAAGATGTAGAAATGTGACACTTGGGCGGTACTGAAAACAAAACCACAGTCAAAAGGTCAAAACGGCTTTCAGAGGTTTAGGTAATGTACTGCTACGGGACAATATGGGGAGACTGATGGGGAGATATGTGAAGATCACACAAAATGCAGTATTTCCTCCATAGCAACAGTGCATATACCAGCTACAAAATTTAATTGTGTCCCATTCTAATTTCAGTCTTGTCAAACCCTTGATCAGAAGCAAACAAACTCTGCTCTAAATCAACCAACACAAATACACTTATGTTTTACTCCAATTATGAGAAAGTAACTTTTGATAATGGACTGTTTATTAAATGAACATGAATTCATTAACTTTACACTTCTACCCCCATCTTGAGGCTGTAAATCATCTGATAACACCAGAATTACAAGTTAAAACCAGGACTTGTTTTTTTTTATTATTTTTATCCTCCCTCTTTTGACCAGTGCCCAAATATAACACAGAGCGGATGCTACTGAAATCAACTTCAGCATCAGACCTAACCTGGTTCACATGTGTACTCAGGAGCCAAATGAGGTGTCTTTTGAACTCTAAAGTGTTTTTTATATTGGCCCTTGTAATGCGAGTATGGCTCGTCATTTGACATACAGTATTACATGGCAAGTGACCAGTCCCATAAAGTACATCTATCTATAGAAAGAGGGAAAACAGGGAAATAAAAAACAGTTTGGGTACATTTTTGATATTATGTTCATGATCTTACAGTTACAGCATGTGGTGAATTGTTTGGTTTAACAATAACCTATGGTATATCTGTGAGCATCAGAATCAAGAGCTACAGTTCATAAAACTTACCGCAGAATTTCTTTACGAGTGAAAAATGTACAGTCCTGCAATGAGAGAAAAACGGCATGTCAAAACACGAATATGATATAATTCTGATAAAGTACTATACTGTATGATATATTGATGGAGAAACAGTAATTATTCAAATTTACTATAAAAGGCTAAAACACTCTCAATGATACATCTGTGAGTCACATAAAATAACATTATGGTTCCTGTGAAGCCATGAGGGCAACTCTTACTGTAAAATGCTTTAGGGGATATCCAGTGTCTCTCGGACGGTGATGTGAGTTTTGTCGCCTGCCACTTGCAATAGGAACGATGAGGCAGGGGAACATGATCTGCTCTGTCTGACATGCATGCGGTGGTGCATGCATTATCCGACAGCCTCACTGGGAGGACCTCAATTTACATTTCCCCTTGTTTCTCTTCTGTCTGAGCTGGGCTCCTCACACTCAGGAGCACAGCTCAGTGAGCTAAGCCCCAGAGACAATGTGACTAACAAAAAAACTCATTGACTCCCTGGGAACCTCTTTTACTATTGCTTCTACTAAACAGAACTACTCAAAATATTTGGGTTAATTAGAATTGTGTGTGAGTATATTTAAGGCAATATCTGATTACAATATCATAACGTACTAGTCTCCATTATGCAATAGAAGTAAAGCCTACACATAGAATAGATAATGAAGTGGTGTATGTACAGTTAAACTACTTGAACACTGAATTTCCTTGGGAATAAAACAAAACACTCAACCTCAGTCAGTTGTCGATGTATCGGGTTTTGTATCTTAAATATTTGATCCTAATTAAAATAAGATCTATCAATAGCCAAAAAGGTAAATAATCGAATAAAACAGAAACAGAATGCTACGATATTCTAAGGAGAGTAGCAGGAGTAACCAGAGAGGCTCTTGAGAACTTAACTGTCTCCAGAGAGTAGAGTTTCACAGCATATCACAAGGACTTGGCATTAATTATTAAATCCACACCTAATCCCATGATAAACCTGTGCACATGAAACTGTTTTTCTTCCCAGGAAAATATATGTTATTAGCACAGGGAATACAAGGTCTGGATCTTCATAGATTGTAACTCAATGAATGCTTGATCCTCCAGCTTGCAATGAATTTAAAATCTCCGTCTATTCTCACCTACCTCAAGACTATGTCAATACTTAAACTGCAGAGCCATAACTGGTGGCACTTATGCTTGATATTGATTATCGGACATAAGTAATTGATGATAGGCAATAATCCAGGACCACCTACTTCCATCAGATTGAGGTCAAGTGGGATAATAGATCCCTAGTGAAAATATTCACTTGCTTTTCTGTCTTTCTCAAAAAATGTGCAGTATTTTTTTGTCAGTTTTGTTTTATCCATTAAATGCAAGACACATGAGGGTTCCACTCTCTGGAGTGACTAAGTAAATATAAGAAGAAAAAAAACAAAAAGAAATATGTAATGATAATGATTATAACAGTCATTGAATAGAAATAGAAAATCATGGAGAAATGCACACACTTAACCCTATAAAACAGGGAGCATTACGATACTGTATAAGCACAGTTCTTTGCCTGTACTTTGCTTTTTAGTCCACTTTGTCTTCAGCAAACATGTTTTCTCTTGATGGATTTTAATAAATGCACTAAGCTCAAGGGCTGCAGATCAACATTTACATGTAAAGAATCCATTGTTCTCACGCTTTGACATGATTTTTTTCTGCTCCAGGAGTCGGACACACAGCACATCCTAAAAACATGATGCACAGGCAGGGACATGGGCATGCGAGCTTACCTGGTAGGCATCAAGCTGCTCGTCGGTAAATATCGTTTGCTTATTGCCCATCGTAATAAAGTGATCTGTTGCTCGTACACAGTCCTAACACCAAGCGTCCGAAGCCTTTTCTCGGTGAGAGGCATTGAGGGGGGGGGGGTCCGCGGAGGCAAAGTCTCCGCACAGGAGGTGGCCAACTCCTAGAAAAGATCACCGGTGTCCTCCCTGGACGGCTCCGCCATGACTGGGGAGGATGTATAAAAACAAACAAACAGACAGACGGAAAACAAACAAAACAAAAGGGGAAAGGAAACCAGTAAAGACCAGTGTCCTGTTGTGCCTGTGGAGGCTGACTGCGGAGACCAAGGAGCGCAAACCGATGTGGGTCTCTTTAAGTCCACAGGTGCCCCCCCAGGAGTCAAGACCGACCAATAGGACCTCGGGTAAATAAATAAATAAACAAACAAATAAATAAATGAGAACTAGAGCCTGCTGGTAGGCGAGAAGCTGGTCCACACAGTGTGGGTGAGGAAAGGGGGTGTGATGTGCAGAGGTGGAAATGTACTAAGATCCTTTATCATCATCATCATTATTATTATTATTACTATTGTTGTTGTTGTTGTTGTTAGTTACAACGTAAACCGAATTTTAATGTTCATCTAATGCATCATATTTTATAAACTGACCATATGTTGTTTTTATTTTTTATTTAAAAAAATTGTTAATCTGGATCATCTAATGCATCATATTTTATAAACCGACCATATGTTGTTTTTATTTTTTATTAAAAAAATTGTTAATCTGGAAAGTATGGTAACTCAAGCTATCGAATAAATATGGTGGAAAAAAAATATTTGTTGTAGTGTACAGACACTAACATAAAGGAATGATTGATCCCAGCATCCTAAGAAACTTCCCATTCATCCAGTTTCCAATTATCTGGAAAGCAGGTTTATTTCTGCGCCGACCTGAGTAGAATTTGTATGCTCCTTTATTTGTAATCGTCTTTTTTTTAAATTCCATCAATACGTATAATCACCGCTTGATTTTTTAATCATATTCAGCATCGGACGGCAAAAAGAGTCACGTCAGAGCTCGACCCCGGGGGGAAAATAATCTTAGTCAGTGCTCCGAGTTCAGAAGGGCTCAACTTTTAATCGACACACGGAACCTGTTGCTCGGAAAGAAGCATTCAGCGTCGACCGGAGCCTTTTTCTCCCTTTTTTAATTTCTCCGGACGCCGCTTTCCTCCTCCGGCGCCCTTTAACGCGGCTCGTCGCCTCCTCCTCCTCCTCCTCCTCCTCCCTCCGCTCATCCCGGGGCCGGACTGCGGAGACCGAGGTCCGTCTCATCCGCATCCACCTGCCAAAGCACCGCAGCTACGGCGGTTCAGGCGAAGCGTGTCCCGACCGCACCCCCGCACAGATGCCAGTTTCACACCCCCCCGGAATTACCGCAGCCTCGCTTTCCCGCTGCGTTGGTTGAAAACCGTCGCTTTTTTTAAAAATTATTTTTATTGCGATAGGTCGCAAAGTTGCCCGCGATGGACTCTAAGCGAGATAAAGACCAAGGTAAGTTGCGATGGATATAGCTTGTTGCTACGTCGCGATGCTAGCGAGTAGCCCGGCTTGTGCTAGCTAGCGGTGGCTCATGCTAAGGGGCAGCTATCGCCGCATCGTTCGTCACGCAACATTTTTTTTTTATTTTTTGTTTACGCGTGTCATCATCAGAGGAAACAAACAAACAAACTAACAAAAAAAAAAAACAACTGCCATTTCATTAAAAACAACCCACCCACTTCTCATACGGCTGAATCATCCTCATGAGATCCGCCAGCCTCTAGCTAAGATACCGGCAGCTACCGACGTTAGCCGACGGCCGGCGACCGACCGACCGTCCGGCTAAACGCCGCCGCCTCTCCCTCCGCAGGTGTCCGCACATGTTTTCACCAAGGCGCCCGGTGGCCGTGCTCATCCCACCCGAGGGTCGTTTCCCCCATTTTGTTTTCCTGCCACGGTCACCAGCCCTCTTACATAACTTACGGATAAAGTGAACAAACAAAAAAAGAAATAAATAAATCCGCGTCGACGTGAATAGTAAAAAACAATTAACGGGGCGGCCTGGGGGGGTGAAACTATCCGCGGCGTTGGTATCTGCGGTTAACCCGATGAGTCTTTTTAGCTCGGCGATGCTCGCAGAGGAGCATTTCGTGCGCAGCCGGAGTCAGGGAATGAATCAGCCTCGGGAAACCAAACCGAATATAACTCCGTCGGTTGTTATTCGTGCAGGCAGCCGGAGAGACGGCACCGGGGCACGGGGCACGGCACGGCACGGCTCGGGAGCCTTCCCACCCCGGAGCTTGCGGAGGAAGAGCCCGGTGTTGCCGCCGGACGGACGGACGGACGCGAAACTCGCGGACCGCCCGAGTCGGTGTTCGCTATATTTTTGTTTTAGAGACGTTTGCGGAGGGGTATCCGCTTGTCAGAGCCTGAACAGAAGAGACGTGGCCCTTCCAGCATTGTGCTTTTTGCGGCGCTGACTCACGAATTAGGATCCCGCCGCATGTGTAAGAATAGAAAAGTGAATGCACTTTGTTGTGCTGCAGTCGATTTGCCCCGATTCTTTCAGATGCAGACTTCGAGAAGATAACTGCTCTGCTGCTCAAGTCTCGTACAGGAGAATTCGATTTGGAGTCCATACTGTTTCTCAAATTGAGAGGTCTTGGTGAGATGAAATCAATATTTCAGTATTTAAGTCTTCAAAAACGATGTGTCGTTTCTTATTAATTTTTTTTTATGGCATTTCTTCCAGGCATACATGATCTTGGATGCATTGGGGAATGTATAAATTTGGAGAGACTGGACCTCTCTGGAAATAATGTTACGAGCTTGGCTCCTCTGGCATCTCTTCGGCTTATTTCTGTACTCAACTTGTCTGCCAACAGGATTTCCAGTTTAGGTAAGGTTTCAGGAGCACTCAAGTCTTTATTTCCAGGCTGTATATTCACTCATTATGCAAAGCTCTATCGTGAATAGATTTTTGATTAAATTTAATTTCGTTGCTTTTGTATTTTCAGAGCCACTGCGCAGTTGTGACAGTTTACAGAACTTAAACGTGGCTGGTAATATCATATCCAGGTATCACTATATAATCATTGACCAAATGCTTACCCTAGATAAATAGGAATGAAAATATGTCAGTAATTACAATATTATTTACATGCAATGCAGTTAATTTTGCATTTGATATTGAACATAAAAATATTTTGCTGCTGGTAAGTGTCTTTTGGAGAGCAATATACTGAAATGGTTCTGTAAAATGTTCTCATCTTTTTTATTTTTTTAACAGTATTGAAAGCCTCCACTGCCTTCAGTCTTTGAGGAAGCTGGAAAATATACGTCTTAAAGACAATACCTATAATTACACTAATCCAGGTAACTTCGGTGCCTTTAAAAAACATTCAGAAATCCAGTGGATAGACAGTCTTGATGAGTGAGCTCATAATGACTTTCTCTATGCCAGTGTGCAGGAACACATCATATAGAACCATAGTTTTGGAGATGTTCCCCAACATTAAAGTGCTGGATGGTAAGATACTTTAATTTATTCTTTTGCTGAGCATTAACACTCAGACTAATCTGAATGTTTCCCAAGGTCTCTGGATTTGTTTCTGTTTACATTGTAGGTGAAAGAGTGGTCGGACGTGGGAGTGACTTGTACCAGTTATGCAAAGACATTGATGAAACCATCAAAGGTACATTTGTTGACTAGTATGCTGGTTTATAATGTTTGTAACTTATGACACACCATACATCAGATTAAGATGTTGAATGTAGTAGCAGTATCTTTAATACAGTTTCCCACTGGTGTTACAGCAGGGTCTATGATGTTTTCTTGGTCATGTAAAATGTTATTGAACTGAAAGGCTGTGACAAGGCAATAAATTTGTTTTTCTCTTTGAATGTTAAGCTGGTTTATACAAGAATGGACAGCTTATTGAACATCCTGATTGCAAACCATGGGTCGAGGATAGTTATTGGGAGATAAAGAGATCAAACAATGCCATTATTGAAGAAGCCTACAAACAGTTTAATGGTAAGACATTCTCCACAGGGCTGTGTGTTCTAAAAGAACAGTGCTGCATGTGATCAAACCGACTGTTAGTTTAACCTCACTGTGTTTACTGTATGGTATGCTATGTAATCCTTGTCCTATATTTTAATCTCTACAGATGTTCTTCATGAATGCAGACTCCTCAACAACAGAGCCACTCATGTAATTTCACAAACCGAGAGATCGATGAGCCTGAAGAAGCAGCCAAAGCAGTATGCCATCTGAGTTGGGCTGATTCGGACACATTTGTGTGCAATATTTAACAACTTTTTGTTGTATGATATACTATGACTGATGTACTGTAGGTTTTTCAAATTACTAAGCTATATCCAAATGCTTGATAAGTATTATTGCCAAGCACACATGCTCTGTATTGCAGTGTGAGGCATTTGTTTTATCGCATCCTATGCATTGGGTAACAGATGATACATGAAAGTGGTTTGAAAGCCTTTATCCATACTGACTCCCTTCAGTTTGGTTCAGAGATGTCTTTACTTGCACAGTGTGCATTTTGTACCATGCCATAGCCTGCATTTATGCTGAGAGCTATGCTGCTTAAGAATTTCTATAGGTTTTCTGTAACTTAAGAGCTTTTTTTCCATTTTGCATTGCTGGATAATTTTGGGAGTTAATGTGTCCTATGATGTATGCTTTCTTTGTATGTTGAACTTTTGCAAAATGTGATTGAATGATTGTTTCAGCGGTTTCTACTTGTTTTATACCATAAAGTTTATTATGTGTACGACCAACTTGTGGAAAATACAGGTCTAAAGGTGTACTTTACATCTTTGTTCTTACTCATATATACAAAATCTACTTCAATACTGATGCATACATACTATACACTGTTTGCGCATCCAGAGCAAAGGATACGTGTATAAATGATGTGGCCTAAGGAAAGAATGAAGCCATCGCTGGAAGTTACCCGTGGTGGAATTTGTTGACAATCAGAAGCAGTCTACTGGCGCCACTTGCTGGTTGGTAATCATCTTGTAAAACTGTCTGGGGCACTTAAGTATTTGATCACTGATGCCACATAGAACTGAAGTATTTTGAAGTTGCACATTTCCGCCGATGGATTATAGGATAAACAGACATGCAGCAGGAGCAGAACTGGTATTTCCCAATCATTAGGTAGTGATCTTTGCCACAACCGCAAACTTATTTGAGTGTGTGTGCTTTAGGGTTGTGTGCAATGCTGGTTGCTTTACAGTGAACCGCACAGAGGAGCTCGAGTAAGGCATATATATTGGAGGGATTCAGTTTTTGCACATACAAGTGTTGTGGCAAGCAAGAGCAAAAAACTTCTTGTGATCTTCTTGTGAGTGAAGCTGAGCAAGTGATGTTCATGTGGATTCATGCACACGCTGAAATATTCAAGTTCACAGGCGTAAAATCAAAAAGCTCAGCGTGGAGAGACAATCAAGCAGCAGAATCGACGCAGAGCGGAGGGTCGGCGAGGAGCAGGGGAAAGGGAAAGGAAAGGGAAATGGCAACAGGGCGTAGAAACTCTAACAGTAATAAACTCTTCATTGTAGGGAGACATCTCATCTCGTTGTGAGTAGCGTCAGGATGCAGGAGCCGTGCACGAATATAGTGCAACGGGACGTTAAGGAGGATTCGCGCCAGAAGGTGGCAGTAGTGTGACATTACGGATGGGAAATGTCAAACCCCGCAGAGGAAGAGGAGGAAGAAGAAGAAGAGGCGCTGGCGCTGCCTTGTGCTGCGGCTGCTGCAGGTGCTGCGTCGACCTTGGCTAGTGCAGGATGGCAAGGATGGCGTGGAGGTCAGCGGTACGTACGGGGGGCATGAGACGTGGAAATGTTTCACGTGTGGCGCTCAGTTCGTGACACTGTGTTTCCACTCGTCGACCAATCTTAGGGTCGTCGACTGCCGTTCATGCGTTAGAGTATCGTAGGATTATCAGACACATTAGCCGCACAGCTAACTAGCCAGGTGTTCGCAAAGGCTGCTGGCTTGCAGTTACTATAGCAACTTCACTATCGTCTGCTAATGAGCTAGCTAGCTAATTAGCTGCATGTTTGCTTTTAAAATGCATTTTGCTGACAATAATTCTCTAGATGACTGCTCAAGCTGAACACATTCTGTAAAAGCTTCATCATGGCAACAAATGTTTATCGTCTACAGATTATTCTGCTAAGAAAGTGGGGTTTATCGGTCAATGACAAGGATGTAGTCAAGGCACAGGAAGTAAGTTAAGCATACGCATCAAAACGTTGCCTGTCCCCGCTGCGCTAGGAAAAGAGCTAGCTAGCGACCCGCTTCAGTAGCAATGTTGCTCAGATCTGAAATGGGCATTTTGCTTTGCCATATTTTTACAGAGCGCCTTTGCTATTGCACGTTTGCAGCCTCTGCAGTGCAGCGGGGCAAATAGAAGTCATCCTCTGTAAACTGTCAGGTTTTTCCTATTTGTCAGCCTCATTACAACATTCAATTTGCCACCTTTGTTAACCCTCGCCTTCACTGGCGCAGTGTGTGGGTCTTTAACCACTGTCGTTTATGCTAAATAACTCAAGAGAACATGCTATTTAACAAGGACTGACATCTACTGCTGTGAGCTCTATTTATCTTTCTATCTTCCTTTTTTTTGGGTCAAAAACAATACAAGTTTAAAGTCATTCTGTTCCTAGTATGTTCAATACTTAAGCAAGCTATGCCCAATTCACTTTACCTCATAGCTCCGTTTTACATGGTTTTCCCTATCAGAAATATACAGAACAGTATTTATGACATTATTTATGCAGTAGAAGTGAGACTTCTTATGTTGCGAGAGAGGATATTTTAATATGTGCCTGTAAACACGTCGACCATTTTCATTTTCAGGTGTCACGGGTGGTTGGAGCTTTTAAAGAGACTTCACAACCCAGGATGTTCGTACGTGGGGTATTTATCTTTCTTCTAGAGATTGAGTCATTCATTATCCTGATGATTTTTGATGTATCTTATTGCCTGTATTAAATTGTGACTGCTGTGCTGAAATGTTGTGTCTCTGTTCTGCCTCACAGATGCAAACTGTTACTTTAATTCCTGGTGATGGAATTGGTCCGGAGATCTCTGTTGCTGTCATGAAAATATTTGAAGCAGCTAAAGTTAGTACTGGTGGAGAAAAAAAAAACATTATTGTCAAGTCCAGAATTTGTTGATGACAAGTCTATTTAAATTTCAGAGTGAAAAAAACTGCTGCATGCAAACTAATCTAGTGCTTCTGTTGTACTTACACTGTTTTAGGCACCTATTCAGTGGGAAGAGAGGAATGTTACAGCCATCCAAGGACCTGGTGGCAAGTGGATGATTCCTCCTGATGCAAAAGAATCAATGGACAGGAACAAAATTGGTCTAAAAGGTAACTTCAGTCATATTTATTAAAAACGAGATAGTTTGCCAGTAAATTATTGCTCATGGTGCTGATGATATGCTGACCCTTTTTTTTTCTTCTACTGACTAGTAACTAGTCTCTCTATACCAGTAGCTTTACCCCCATTAATTCCCATAGCTGAAACTAGGGAATTACATTGTGTTAGAGATGTGATAAGTAATTACAAATAAGTAACTGATACATTACTGTTAAAGGCTGTAAGAGGCTGTTAAAAACAAACATGGCATATAAGTTTAGATCGTATCCCTGAAATAGGTGTTTGTGTTGGCAGGTGAAATAATAAATAATTTTGACTTATTTAACAATCTACAGGTCCTTTGAAGACACCAATAGCTGCTGGCCATCCCTCTATGAACCTGCTTCTAAGGAAAACCTTTGACCTATATGCCAATGTGCGTCCCTGTGTGTCCATTGAGGGCTACAAAACCCCATACACTGATGTGAACCTAGTCACCATCAGGGAGAACACAGAGGGAGAATATAGTGGGATTGAACATGTGGTAAAAACCTTTAACAACACATTACTTGTCTTGTTGTCACATAGTATTGTTAATAGTTATTTATGGTGACCTTTTGATTATTTCTTCATTGAGTCAAAATGTAGTCTATTTATGTGTCCCTAGAGCAGACACCCTATGTTGTTTAGGAATAGAACTGTTGCATTCTGTAAATAATTAAATACTATACACATTCAGTATTCTTACTACTCTTTTCAGATTGTTGATGGAGTTGTACAGAGTATTAAGCTCATTACAGAGCAAGCCAGCCAACGCATCGCAGAGTATGCTTTTGAATATGCCAGAAACAATCAGAGGGCCAGTGTTACTGCTGTTCATAAGGCAAATATTATGTAAGTTGTGTTCAGTACAAATTACTTTTAGTACTATGACATTTTGCTGAAACTAAAAGGTTGACCTTTATATATATATATATATATATATATATATATATATATATATATATTTTTAATTTTTTTTTTTGCAGGCGCATGTCAGATGGGCTTTTCCTGCGTAAATGCAGAGAGGCTGCTGAAAAGCACAAAGATGTGAAATTCACTGAGATGTACTTGGATACTGTGTGTCTTAATGTAAGTGCCAATAACTTGTGTTATGAATTAGTTTATTGTTTATAAATGTTTTCATGATGGATAAGAAGAATGTTTAGCTTGAAACTTTGTATATTTACATTCCTGATTAACAATGGCATTATTAATACCTGTTTTTACAGATGGTACAGGATCCAACACAGTTTGATGTATTAGTGATGCCAAATTTGTATGGAGACATCTTGAGGTAAGATAGATCATTAAAATTACAACAAGAAGCAACATATTTGCTATTTCACAAAGTTCAGTTGTTCACAGAACAAATTATCCATATTTGTATATGCATTCACACACAAAAATGTGCATCATTTCTTTTTGTTTTAATTAACATATAGAAATGTGTTAGAACCAGGAGAGTAGTGCTGACTGGATTTATTCAACCAGGAAGCAAATGAACAGAAAATAATAATGTGTAACAATGACAAAAACTTAGGCAGAAGCGCGCAGGTTAACCTAAAGATTTGAAAGATGTTATGCCAAATTTGAGGTGATGTAAGGTAACTGTGTTTACCATTTACAGTGATCTTTGTGCCGGACTAATTGGAGGTCTTGGAGTGACTCCTAGTGGGAACATTGGTGCCAATGGTGTTGCCATATTTGAGTCGGTTTGTTGTCAATATTCCCTTTTGTCAGACTTCTTTTTCTAAACAGGTGTCACAATTTCTCTGATGTTCATAGCACAAGTTGCACGGCATGGTGTGACATGCACTATTAAAGACACATGAACCTTTGGCCTATGTGTTTTTTATCTTTTTAGAAATTTGATGTTTATAGAAATGTCAGTCAAGATGAGGGATATTGATGAAATTCTTCCGTCAGGTTCATGGAACTGCACCAGATATAGCGGGAAAAGACATGGCCAACCCCACCGCCTTGCTTCTTAGTGCGGTCATGATGCTGCGGCACATGGGTCTGCATGGCCACGCCAAGAAGATCGAAACTGCTTGCTTTGACACCATTCGAGAGAAAAAGGTAATCCTTTTTTCAAGAAATTTATACATGTATTTTTGGTTATATGTTCCCATTCTGATTAATAATGGGTTTTTTTTTTATCCATCTTTAAGGTTCTCACAAAAGACCTGGGAGGAAACTCCAAATGCTCAGAATTCACAGATGCAATATGTAAAAGAGTGCTGGATTTGGACTAAAGAATGCTAATTTGGCTGGGAGTGAATTGTTAGACTTTGAGTCTCTAAACTTCATCACATCTTGTTGTATCTTCAAATTTTTAACCAAATTATGTATTTAAAGAGAATCAGGAGCTTGAAATCCTGAATGTTTTATTTTCCTGCACACTCAAAAGCACTGTCTTAAAATACGTGACCAACAGTTACTGTATATGTGATATGTATTTAACTGCTTAATCTGTGGTGGATATTGTCTGTTCATTGGCTGAATTTAGCCTCTTGTTTAATGTATTTGAAAATATTATATCATCATTAAAGACACAATCGAATTGGAGCTTTTATGATTTAACAATTATAAGGCTCCATAAAATGAAACTTGAAAATGTTTTGCACTTTTCTCTGCATTGTCATAGTGTTCTTTGCTGTAAATGGCATAAATGTTCAGTATAGAGACAAAGAATATTATATCAGAAAAAGCCAGACTTTTTATTTAATGTTGTGCAAATGACCATTCTTGGCGTTATAAGCTCCCTCCACTTATGATGAGGATGTCCCTTATGATCCTTGTGATTAGATTTCAGTTGAAAGTTGTGTCCATATCTTTACGAGATTTCATGCAAACTGTTTTAAACCATTTCTGGAATACCAGCAAATATTTACAAAAAATACATTGTAAGATCCTGTCTTGCAAGTAACTGGTATTAATTTTAAAGCAGTGAAGTGTTGACTAGCAATAAAATAAATTAGAGACAAATATTTCTGCCTATTAGAAAATAGTGTGATTTGTACTGTAACATAAAAGTAGTATTCAGTATTTAAAACAATGTTCGTTCACTCATAAATACTATAAAAATCAAATATG
The DNA here is from genome assembly GCA_016859345.1 of Istiophorus platypterus. Lineage (NCBI taxonomy): Eukaryota > Metazoa > Chordata > Actinopteri > Istiophoriformes > Istiophoridae > Istiophorus > Istiophorus platypterus. The sequence goes on along the minus strand of CM029121.1, from coordinate 16,777,988 downwards.
GTTCATGGGTTATTTTTAAATTCTGTGCACAAGACAGATAATGAATTCCATGTATGTCCACGAGAATGATAAGCTGTGCAAGTGACGTGATTTTCATACTAACAGTTACACACTAATCTCTAGTAACATAACATTATTCTTGATAGAAGCTCTCTATAACCTTCCGGTACATTTCCAACACAACAGGGCGACGAAGCTTCATTGTGGGACCTGGAACAGGAGCACATTGTGATGAGTAATAGTTCACTGCAGTCTCGAAGTTGCATGGCTTTCAGGACAAAAATTATAGTACTGAATCAACGCCAAATTTACCCAGCTCTCCTCCAGAAACAGAGAAGTCCTTCATCAGAATAGTCCACTTTTGTATGCACTGGGCATTAGATGTGGCTGCAGAGTTGACTCTGTCGATTCCCTCCTGAATTGCCCGGTACACGTTTTTGTCTTTTCCTCCAATGATGTCAGACACTTTGGTTGCTTGGCTTCCTTGCTGCTGGCAAAACTCCACAGCCTCCAGACTCAGCTCCTCTGTTTGCTCCATGGACTCTGCATTGCTACAACACTGAAAGAAAGAATTAAATCCCGAGAGTCTCTTGTATCTTTTCATCATGAGTACAGTTTAAATTTAACACTTAAAATAATTTGTCAAACTATTTGTTTTAACTGCTTCACATCCTTTATACTTCCTGGCTTGTTACATATCTCTCAAGGAGGAAGGAAATTAAAGCTGTACTAGAATTTTAATAGCTACACTTAAACAGATTTTTTAAAAATTTAAAGTTTATTTGAAGAGATTGTTACCTCCATTTAATACGCACATCCTGCTGCTGTAGAAATAAAAAAACTCAGCGGATTACCTTTAGGGTTAGAATCATGGACAAGAACTTTTTCTTGTCCCCTATCAGCATGGCATTGCTGATGATAGGCAACTCCTTCTTCACGGCCTCCTCTATAGGAACAGGGGGAATATTCTCCCCTCCAGCTGTGATGATCAACTCTGAATGGAGAAAGAGGGCACCCTGACCTTATGGCTGTTCATGACTTATAATGGAGCCGTTATATTCTATCCCTACAACACGCACTCAAGTGTGGATAATGTACAGAATGAGGCTGATAAACTAGGACAAGCAATTTTCTCATAATAACCTTATTTGCTCAGATAGCTCTACCTTTTATTCTCCCTGTGATGTACAAGAAACCTTCTTCATCTATCTTCCCCAGGTCTCCAGAATGCAGCCATCCATCTTCATCCAAAGCTTCTCTTGTTTTGTCTTCCATATTTAGGAAACCCATGAAAATGTTGCGTCCCCAAAAGCAAATTTCACCTATGCCCTCAGAGTCTATGTTGGCCAATTTGTACCGACATCCAGGCACCACCTTACCACAACTATATGTAAGAAAAATAATTGACTCCGTTATTTGATATTCATTAGATTCAAATTTGAGCTTCAATTACAGATTTTTCTGATCCTCAAACACTTACCTCGGTAATTTGTAAACGTTGGGACCTGACATGAAGTGAGGTCCTGTGCTCTCACTCATACCATAGGCCTCATACAAGCGGATGTTCAGTCCCAGGAAAAACTGCACAGTCTCACTACCTATCGGTGCTGCTCCAGAGAAGAACTTCTGACAGCAAGACAGGCCCAGTTCAGCCCGAAGCTTCTGCAGCACAAGACTGTCCGTCAGGGACAACAGGAACGGCTTCTCGTCTTCCCTGAAAAAAGATTTGTAAAAAGTGAAATAATAATAGAATGAATTCATCCTTGGTTAGTCATTTAAATACCTTTTTTTCCCCACTGCATAACATTTATTGACAACATTTCATCTTAATGGGCACTTACTTTTGCATGCACTTTTGATTTGCCTCCAGGCTGACTGACATTGCCCATGTTACCAGTTTCTTTTTCACATATCCACTCTGACTAATTCCCTGTTTAATCTTCTCCATCATTTTTTCCCATACACGCGGGACACCCATGTGGGATGTAGGACACACTTCTCTCAGTGTTGTTATCAGGCTTCCCTACAAAGCATAAAGTAGTTTAAAAATACATACATTCAATCAGTCATTTAGCTAGTTACCCACTTTTAACTCACTGTGAATAATCTGCATTTTTTAATTAAATATATTAATTCTGCTTGTTCCTTGCACAGTGTAAATTTCCTCATGTTGTAATATTTAAAGAGAAACACAGAAGTACCTTTGATAAATTTTATCTGAGGAAGTATTGGAAGAATTTTTTTTTAATTGGTAATTAGTGATGGTAAAAACAGTAAAACCTCATAGTTTTTACCTTTAATTGACTAAATGGTTGGCTGATTCCTGTGAAAATGCCTATTCTTGCACAAATGATTTTCACGTAATGTGTCAAAACAATGGTGTGATGTAGGCATTTTTATGTACCTTTAAGGCATCTGGCTGTGCAAAGTACACCAGCTCACCCCACTGGATGCCTGTCCAGAGATCATAGATCTGAGCAGCAATGTGGCTGAGGGGCAAGTAGCTCACCAGTGACTCCTGTTTAGTGTCGGCTGGCTGCATGTCCCCAGCCCTGCTGGCGTGATTGGCAGTCCATGTGATCTGAGTAATATTGGGACAGTAGATTATTTCTTCTCCTTCTATTTTAATTTAAATCCTTTTATTTTACTTTATCTACCTCGTTGACCGTCTACATAACAGGTGCAAATAGCTGCGTATAGTTATAAAAAAAATCTGACTGAAAAGTACAGCTAAACTATTGTCACACAGAAACTTACATTGTCGTGACTGAGCATGGCTCCTTTTGGGGCACCTGTGGTGCCAGATGTGTAGATCAGGACACAGCATTGATTGGCTCTCTGGCTGTTGATGATGTCATCCAGTTGTTTCTCGGAAACATCCAGACCCAGCTCCATGAATCCTTCCCACTACCCCAAAACCGCAACATACAGCTTGTATCATAGCCTGAGCTTAACAGTCATTTTAAACTAAACAGTCATGCATTTCATGCAGCATAAAATGGACTTACAGAGTAAAGATTGGAGAGCTTCTGCTGGATCTGCCCACTGTACTGCACTATGGCTTTCAAATGGGGCAGTTTGTCACGTATCTATGATTAAAAGAAAAACTAAGAAATTTACCACAGATTTTATTGTATGTCAATAAAAAAACCCCTGTGTATATCTAAGTACCAATACCTGCAGGATTTTATCCAATTGCTTTTGGTTTTCAACCACAATGATGTTGGCTTTGGAGTCACTAGCCACATACTGACACGCGTCTGGCGAGTTCGTGGCATAAATTCCTGTCATTATCCCTCTGTGAGGAATAAGTAAGGTTATTATAAGCACACGAGAGAGAAAGACGTTAGTGAATGTGTCACTGCAACAGGAGCATGTAAGGGATTAAATAATGTTACATTAACAACTATACAATATATTTTGTGTGCAGTTATTGACTGATTCAGATCAGTCAGCTTAATGTAATGCAGGTCTGGTTGCTGTTTGTGTCGGATGTGTATTTCTTACCCTGCCATGATGGCACCGACTGCAGATAAGAACCATTCTGCTGAATTGAATCCTAGTATTGCCACTCCATGGAATCGCTCTAAGCCAAGCTGCACACATTAACAAACTTTTTTTGTTTTTTGCTTTTTTTAACATGACCATTGATAGTATCCAATAGTTGTCACTTAGAATACACTAAAAACAAGTTATCTTTTAGGAGGATATACCTTTATAAAGCTCTTGGCTGCTCTCCGGCAGAATTGATAATACTCTACGAAAGTTATTTTTTCCCATTTGTTGTTTTTCTTGCTGGCAAGTGCATACATGTTTCCATATTTTTCAACTGAGGCTTTGAACATTTGGTGCACTGTGATAGGTTCATCTGGACATCCTTCTTCTATTCTCAGTATGACTGAGCCTCTAGCATCAGTGGTCCAAAGAGAGTGAGCTGGAGCAAGAGATGCGCCAGCAATCTCCTCTCCTATATGTTTCTTTCCTGAGATGAGAGAGAAAGCAAACCTGAAAAACAAATTTAGTCCTTCCCACAGAGGGAATAAATCCATTACCACTGCGTCAGCAGTATTATTCAATAAAAAATAGGGTCTACTGATGAAGGACATCCACCATGATGCCACCCCCTCAGTGGATGTCCTCTCATTCAGCAGACCCATATGCTCAATACTCACCTACAGCAGCATGTTGTTCACTATCTGTCTGCGCGTCAGCCATAGACTCCCGAACACTGAAACACAAAGAGGAAACATGGGCTGCAAACAACTCATATACACTCCAGCTCACATTCAGGCAGTGGTTTGGGTTGTTGTTTTCATTTCATCATGTGGGTCTAATTTTCAGCGGCATTGTCTGCTCAACACAGTGTCAGGCTTTTGGCACAGCTTAAGCCCCCTTGCTTTGTTTGACAGAGCATATTCTATGAAAGCCAAAAGACTGTTCATTCCCACTCGTTGAAAAAAATTTCAAGATATATATGTATATGTATATCTATACTGCATGGACTTTTAGCTTCCATCATTATCTGTTATCACAAAGATAACAGACCAACGAACAAAAATGTTCATTATGAATAGTGAGAATAAATTTGCATGCAAAACGGTGAATCTGATTCATTCAGGCTTAACTTAAAAGTATATAAAAGTATATATATATGTATATACACACATAATTGATTGTTAACCTCTGCCCAAGAGTATTAATGTAGTCTGATGAGACTATGGCAGAAAAGAAACAAAAATGTTTTTTTTAGTTTGCTTACGTGTTCCCAAGTTGACCATCTCCTTTCTCTTCAGCTGGAAATTCCATACTGTTGTAGACCTCCTTGTATTTTGGCTACAGGTTCTGTAGGATCAAGCCTGTGGGTTTGCTCGAAGAAGACGCTTTTGGAAAATCTGTCTGGTGTGAAACAGTCCACCCTTTAAAAGCGCCACATCTTTGTCGGGGACTGGTAAACTAACAGGACTCGCAGTTTAACAAGCCACATGAGTCCATGTGTCCACAGCACTGGATAACTGGCTCAAGACCATGGCCTGAATTTAAATTAGTTCAGTCTTTTCATATGTAAAATAGACTGATTATAATTTTCCCACAAATCACACTGATTGGTAAAATCCAAGTCAACATTACACCTACGCCTTTGATCAAGCGTCCTCTATTTGAGTTATATTTTGCATGAAAGGTTCTAATGTTTGAGTTTAGCTTCCCAAACATTCATCAGGTGGGTTTATATGTGGTTCCTACCCTATAGACAATCACAGGTTAATTCAGAAGGTTGCATAAACCTTTAATTTTCATTAATCATTTTGGATTTCCTTTACATATCCTAGTGGTCTTTAGCCGGTCCAGTCAACATCTGCTGCTGTTAATTCAGTAACTAAAGCAACAATAATGAACAACAAATACACTGAATTTTGCACTTATACTATCATAATTAAAAACATTGATGTAGAGTATTTCTTGCTCTTAACTAATTCAATTCTAAGTTAGTTCCCTGTGAGAGTGCTGTAGCTGAGGGGCCGGTGGCTATTTTGATCAATTTTCCCATTCTTTCACTCAGTTATTTCCAGTTCTCCATACTGTATCCTAGCAGTTCACTTTAATGAACATGAAATAGACAGAGCCAGCCAGGATTATATAAGATAACTATTACACACTTTGGGGTTGTGTAGAAACCAGTGGCACAGAAAGAGAGAATGACGGATTCCATCGAAATTTAGCATATTGTGGATGCAAAATGTCCTGGAGTCATGTCCAGGATGTTAACGTGAAAAGAGGCTGGTTTCTACATCTAAAATTCACCTTGAGCTACTTCAAGAAACCCAAGATGGAGCTTTCGGAGCGGCCGCCACAGTCCACCGACCTGAACGCCGACAGCCCCATATATATATATGATTCTGGCAGAAACTCACTTCTGTATAAAATACGTTTGAAATTCGTGCTGGTCTGTTTTACTAACTCGAGACGCTGTGGGGATATTTTAGAGATTGACCCACTGTCCTCTATCAAAACCGTAGGAAACCAATGTCTTATATAACTGTTGAGGAATGAGGTAAAGCTATATAACAGGCTGGGCTGGGGGCCTCAGACACCGCCCCCCGGGGCTCCGGCCCCGACCCCCGGCCCCCGGTCCCCGCCTCCCGGTCCCCGCCTCCCGGCTCCCAGCTCCCGCCTCCCGGCTCCGGCCCCGACCCCGGCCCCCGGCTCCGGCCTTGGCCCCCGGCCCCCGCCTCCCGGTCCTCCGGGCGGCGCTCCGGCCCTGACCCCGGCACCCGGCCCAGGTCTTGGCCCCCGCCTCCCGGCCCTCTCCTCCCGCCTCCCCGCCCGTCTCTCCTCCTCTCCCCGCCCCTCTCCTCTCTCCTCCCCGCCCCTCTCTCCTCTCTCCTCCCCGCCCCTCTCCTCCTCTCCCCGCCCCTCTCCTCCTCCCCGGCCCTCTCTCCTCCTCCTCTCCTCTCCTCCTCTCTCCTTCCCTCTCCTCTCCCCTCTCCTCTCCTCCTCTCCCCGCCCCTCTCCTCCTCTCCCCGCCCCTCTCCTCCTCTCCCCGCCCCTCTCCTCTCGCCTCCCCGCTCCTCTCCTCCTCTCCCCGCCCCTCTCCTCCTCTCTCCTCTCTCCTCTCTCCTCCTCCTCTCCTCTCCTCCTCTGCCCCCTCCCCCCCTCTCCCCCTGCTTTTTTCTCGCCCAGGTCTTTTCTAGACTCCGCGGTCGCGGCCGACGACACATCCGGCCTCGCTCGTCGCAGCTCTCCAGAAAGTTCCGCGCGGCGGAGCCGCTATAAGAACCAGCCATCTTCTCCTCACGCTCACACCGACCCGGAGGAAACCCAGGAAAGTCCCGGCACGTAAGTGCGCCACGATCCCGCTCGCTAGGGCGCTTAGCCGCACGGCTAATACATGCTAGCGCTCTTTACTAAAGCCTAACGCGGCGTAAGCTGGTATGTGGCCGTCGGGAATTGTCATTTAACCACATGCGCTCCCCCCTGAGAGCCTTGTGTTTGTGGCACACGTCGCCATCAGCTATATTTATTATTGTTTTCCTACAGTCATTCTTGCCGATGTGAACTTTGTTACGAGGTGATTTTTTTTTTTTTTAGCTAACGAACGTTTATTTTAGATTTTTTTTTTTTTCTTGACATGTGGGCTCCTCCGCTAGCATCGGATCCTACGTCAACCTTGTCGGATAAGACACCAAGTCACGGATTTTATGTGAAGATGTGCTTTTTTGTGTGTGTGTGTGTGTGTGTGTGTGTGTGTATTTATGTATTTTGTTTATTTTTTAATTCAGGTTCGTAACCATGGTTCACGAAACCGGCTACTACGACCTCTTGGGTGTCAGCCCCAAATCCACGCCGGAGGAAATCAAAAAAGCCTACAGAAAGCTGGCCCTGAAATATCACCCCGACAAGAACCCCAGCGAGGGGGAGAGGGTGAGTTACACGCCGAGACCTTCGTCCCCGTAACCGTGTATGGGCCCGCTGGAAATGTCCTTTCTAATTTTAAACTTCCCAGTTGAAGCGACAGCGGGAACTTTCTGGAAAGATCTAGCTGCAGTTCCTCTCTCTGGCTGCAGGAAAAGATCAGCCCTCTTTTGACACTTAGCCGAAACGCCTCAGGCTGCGGTGTCAAGAGGCCTTTCGCAATTGAATTAATTCGGGGATCCTTCGCTGTCGTTTGTGGGATTTGATCCTGAAGGACAGGGGTCATCAGGATGATGAGTTTGGTTAAGAACCAGACGCAGTACAGATGCCAGGAACACGAAAATAAAATGAGTTACCGGAGAGAACCTTGAAATAATTCAATCGTCTGTTAGTGAAAGCTGTTTTCCAAAGTGACTTTAATTTTTTTCTTTTCCTATTTCAACAGTTCAAGCTCATATCTCAAGCGTATGAGGTGCTGTCAGATCCGAAGAAGAGAGACCTCTATGACCAAGGAGGAGAACAGGCGATCAAAGAGGGAGGCATGAGCGGAGGAACCTCGCCGATGGATATTTTCAATATGTTCTTTGGAGGTGGTGGACGGATGCAAAGAGAGAGAAAAGGTGAGATTTTTAGTAGTTTTAAAAGCAATCTAGCTACAGGCTGTTACATGTATACCTTTTTTTTAATATATAACTTACCTTACATGTATCTGCTTTTTTTCCCATAGGGAAGAATGTCGTCCACCAGCTAAGTGTTACACTGGAGGAAATGTACAATGGCGCCACCAGGAAGCTTGGACTCCAGAAGAATGTCATTTGCGAAAAATGTGATGGTATGTATTGAGGGTTGTGATTTTCTTGTATTTTTAACCACATAGCCAATCAAGCTTGTTCAGAATTCGATCATATGACGTTATTCTCTTTACCACAGGTTATGGTGGTAAGAAAGGTGCCCTGGAGAAGTGCTCAAATTGCAAAGGAAGAGGAGTACAAATCAAGGTGCAACAGATTGGACCAGGCATGATTCAGCAGATCCAAAGCATGTGTTCAGACTGCCAGGGACAGGGAGAGAGATTTAACTCAAAAGACCGCTGTAAGAACTGCAATGGACACAAAGTGGAACGCAAGAAGAAGATTCTTGAAGTTCACATTGACAAAGGCAAGTTTTCCCCCATCGGAGATAGTCATATTTCTCAAAAATAATGCAATTAGTGTTAAGTGTGCTTTGCACAGCCAGCTAAACTGAAGATCAATGTGTTGTGCAGGTATGAAAGATGGTCAGAAAATTACATTCCACGGAGAAGGTGACCAGGAACCTGGACTGGAGCCTGGGGATGTTATCATTGTGCTGGATCAGAAGGAGCACTCTGTTTTCCAGAGACAAGAAGATAATTTAATCATGAAGATGAACATCAAACTTGTTGAGGCCCTGTGTGGTTTCAAAAAGACCGTTGAAACATTAGACAACAGAACACTTGTCATCAACTTGCAGCCAGGTAATTGACTAAGATCAGCTTGCCTCCAGTGCCATTTATTTATTTTTAATCCAGATTTCATTAACATGTATCTTTTTTATTTACAGGTGAAGTTATCAAACACAGTGACGTCAAATGTGTTCAGAATGAGGGCATGCCAGTTTACAGGGACCCCTATGAAAAGGGACAACTAATTATTCATTTCCAGGTAAGAGACGGAACATTTCACCAGTGCAGCATCACTCTCTATTTAAGTCTTTGTTTTTTCCCCGCAACATAAGGATCTAAAATTCAGTTCGGCTAATTGTCATTTATCCCACAGGTGGAATTCCCAGAAAACCAATGGCTGCCAGAGCATCTAATGTTCCAGCTGGAAAGACTGCTTCCTCCCAGGGAGGATGTGATGATTACTGATGACATGGAGGAGGTGGACCTCTGTGAGGTGGATGAGCGGACACAACAGAGAAGCTACAGTGGGGAAGCTTATGAGGAAGATGAAGAGGGTCCCAGAGGGGGAGTGCAATGTCAGACGCAGTGATTGTAGTCTGTGATACAAATGTTAAAGAGCATGTGCGGGTTTTTATGTTGTAGATGTTTTGGGATTTTTGTCTTTTTTTTTTTTTTCTCTCTCTTTCCTCTAAGTCCTGTCAAGTCAAAGTAATGCACTGCATATTAGTCACATTAAGTTTTAAAACAGTTGCCAATGCTACTTTTTGTGCTACTTTCCTGGAACACAAATATGCAAATGGAGTAATAATTTCCTGTTTTATTCGTGCTCCCAAAGTTATCTGGTGTTTTTGTCTCACATGTTCACTATTTAAGATCCATGTCTTTCTTTCTTTTCTTTTTTTTTTTAATGTAAGTTTTCAAAGAAACCAATGGCACAAATGTTCTTCTCATACTGAAGCTGAAAGGACTACTTGTATGCTTTCTGTGAAGGTAATTTCAGTCATTACAAACTTTTTTTTTTTTTTTGGTTACTTCTCAATAAAGTCCCAGAATGCTTCAACTTTTACAACAGCCTTCTTTATTGATTTAGTGAGAATTACTTGTAGTATTTTGCATATTAAAAAACTGCAAGTAATTTGCTAGAAAATTCATCATAAAAGTTGAACATCTGTACAGTGACAGAACCTGTCATTAGTGAATGAACAACTACATTGTAATCAATGGAAAAATAAGTTGTTTAACAGCATGACTTAATTAAAGACATGTTTTTTTTAATGTTGCTTTCTCCTGAAAGAACAACCTGTAAAGGAAAAATGACAATTAGACACCCTGCTTTATTCTCATGACTCAGTATATTGCACTGTTGACATACTAGCATGTGGATGTTTTACCTTCTGTCAGTCTGGCCTTTCCTCCTTTTGGCTGGCACAACACAGTTGAGCATCCCACACAGAGTACCACTGTCTGAGCATGGCTGAACACAGTGGTGATCTTGTAGCAGCCTGCAAAGAATCAGTATTTAACTGTAAACACAATAGGCTCAAAATAAATAGACTACCACGTTTTCATTAATGCCTTCACTGTTGTAAGAGGTATTCGAAACAATTGCCCAAGTAAATCAAAGTAACAAATCAACATGTAAAAATACTCCTCTGCAGGTAAGAGTGCTATATTCAAAAGATTAATTACAAAAAGTACATAAATATTACCAGCAAAACTAGACTATATACAGTCATAGGTAGTTTAGTGGTTCTCAGCATAGGGATTGAGCCCCCTCTAAAGGGTCACTAGAAAAAAAATTTGTGGCCTTTTGTTTTTGAAATTTTTCTTGAATCGTTTTTTGTGAAATGCTGCATAATTTCACCTCTTGTCTCAAACAAATATTTAAACAGAAACCATGAGAAGCCAGAATTTTGTTTCGAGTTCATATCTGAATCTGAATAAAATCTGAAACCTTGAGTTTTGCACATTATGTTTTCCTGTAAAAATAAAATTGAAAGAAAATTATGTTAGTAAGGTTAGACAGTTACGAAACCCCAGCTGTCGGATAAGTGCAGTGGTGTAAAAAGGTGCAACCTTCACCCTCTGAAATGTCATGGACTAAAATTGTATAGTGGCACAAAATGGGAATATTCAACACAGGTACAAATACCTCAAAATGGAATTTGAGTACTTGCATTTTTTAGTTACCCTCCGTCCCTGAATGTCATGTATGTCATGTAACGTGATGTAAAAAGTGGTTGGAATCGCTGCAGATACCAAGTGCGGAGCAACAGGTCAATGTTTGACCATGCAAATGGCCAATAAACAATACATCGACACGTCGGTGCATCGATCCGTGTGTGTGTGAGACGATCGGATCCCGATCTGCAGACAGAACTTACCTGGACACTTCACGTCCATGAAGTAGGAGTTCGGGCTCTGGACAAGTCTCTTCTTTTTATGTCGCCTTCTCTCGTGGTCAACCGAGGGGTTGAGGAGGTCTCTGGCCAGCTAAAAGTAAACGGACGACACAGTTTAACGCAGACCTCGGCCAGGGTCACTCAAGATAGTTAAAATACATACTTTTCTTTTCCTGGTCTCCGCTTATAAAAGGTTTTGTTGAAGTTAAGTAAAACTCCCGAGGTAAGTTGCCGCTTGCCTCTGTTTGTTTTTGAGCTACAAACAACACACGCACAACTGATATTAGCTAACGTTGAAGCGATACCGCAGACGACGGGAATTACACCACACACTTAAAAGTCTTAGTTTCCCTACAAGTAATGTTTATTATAATTAGTTTGTTTTGTGAAAGAAAGTTTTTTTGGGTTGTTTTTTATTTATCGCATACAAGTTAAGATACTGTCGAGTTTCAGCAAGTAGCTGCCGCCCGTCGCAGGCTGAGCTACGTTAGCTAACTTCCACCCCATGTGCCGCCGCTGCTACATATCAACAACACAACTTCGAGGTTTTACGACCGAACCGTGCGGTGCTGAGACGTCGACGGTCAAAGGGAAAAAAAAACCCGCACCGACAGCTGACAACCGTGAATTTTTAACCCCCAAACGCAAGAGATGTCCGGGAGACTCGGTAACTTACAGGCATCCTCGCCGCGTTAGCTTAGCTTTTCTGCTTTTCTGCGTATACGTGGGCTTCTCGGGATAGAAACAGAAACTGCGCCGCAGAGGGAGGGAGGGAGGGAGGGAGGAGGGGGAATCGCCGATTATTGTCAACAATAATCGTAAAAAAGTTGACAACAGCCTCCGGGTTAAACTTTGGGACAAAGTCATCCCTCGATCCGAGGCAGGTGAGAAAACAGCCTCGGTGAGATTTCAGGTGCAGAGTCGGTTGAAGGATTTCGCTACAGAGAAGAGCGCTTTCAACGTTTTACATTAAAAAAAAAAAAAAATATATATATATATATATATATATATATATATATTATTTAATCATACTTCATTGTAAAAGTCTGGCACCTAGCAGCTCGTGTTTGTTTTTTTGGTGATTGTTGTACATTTATGTAGAGATTATTAACAAAAAAAATGTGTAAAATGTAAATAATATCAAAATTTATAACAAATTTTGCGCAGCCTGTCCCTGAGGTGCAGGCTGTGTTTTTTGGAGGGGGGTTTGGCAAACAACAGAAAAAATTTGATATATCAGAGAATAAAGTAGGTGCACACGGTAAATGTAAAGGAGAAAGGGGGAAAAAAAACACCAGAATTTTGGTTATGTAGGCCCAAATCATCATTAATGAAGGTATATAGCTCTAATATACCTGTAATGATGTTACAGTTGCTTCATCGTTAAATTTATTTTTTTTTTAAGTGAAGCAGAAAAGATAAGGGTCATTTCCAACCAAGGCCATTTTTCTTTTATTTGTTCATTTATAAAAACCAGTGGTGGTTAAAAAAGGAACGAAAGTAAAGGGCTATATATATATATATATATATATATATATATATATATAGAGTCCTCGATCATCCATTTAAACTACACGGACCGCGATGCAACGCGGCGAGTGACGCGACCCCCATCGGCACCGGTCCGCTGCCAGTCGGCCACAGACGGCGAAGCGTTTCCAGACGAGGGATCCCGGCTCAGCGCGGACTTATAATATCGAAACGTGTGTGGAAAAATGGCGAAAACCTACGATTATCTCTTCAAACTGCTGCTGATCGGAGACAGCGGAGTCGGCAAGACGTGTCTGCTGTTCCGATTCAGCGAGGACTCCTTCAATACCACCTTCATATCCACGATAGGTAGGTGCCCTGCAGTCGCGCCTCAGGATAAATCTGACATAGTGCATGACCATTTTTCTTTTATCGGATTACGTTGCTTCGCTGCCATCGCTCTAATGATGGTCGAAATAAATAGGAAATCCGGAATCCTATGAAAGAAATTGTATCATAAAATGAAGACCCGCCATGTTTAAAGGGGCATAAGAGAGAGACAATGGGACAGGGAGAGAATTAGTGATGGTCTCGTGTCCTTGATGGTTCATAGGTACCAATAAGGCTAAAATTAGAATGAGATCAGAATTATGGTCGTGATATTCGACCTTGGGAAACCTAATTGAAATTCAGTGCCTTTTAAGAACAGTGATAATGTTGTTATAACCTCCGTGAGGCTCTTCAGTCTTCTACCGCACCTGCTTTCGTTGTGACATTAGATTGTGTCCTTCAGCAAATTGACATCAGTAATTCTACTTTACTAAGGACAGCCGTGTATTGCAGAAGTGCCTGGTTTGCGGTACATTGTAGGTGACAAATTTTTAAGATAATGTGTAACTAATCAATGTCATCAGATTATAAGGCTCAGTCTCTGTTCATTTATTCAAATCCAGGAATAGACTTCAAAATCAGAACAATAGAGCTGGACGGAAAGAGAGTCAAACTTCAGATTTGGTAAGTGTGGACAGCATCTCGTCTTTTTTTTTTTTTTTTAAATCTGAGTTTGACATGAATGTGCCCGTTTACCATTGAAGTTGATTTTGATGTTCCCAGGGACACTGCAGGTCAGGAGAGGTTTCGCACCATCACTACAGCTTACTACAGAGGGGCCATGGTGAGTCCTCCCTTCATCCTACACTCTCTCACTGAGCATCTACCTTACATATCATGGGTTTGGAAATTGTTTGTGTGGCTGACTGTTTTTATTCACAGGGCATTATGTTGGTCTATGACATCTGCAATGAGAAGTCCTTTGAAAACATAAAAAACTGGATCAGAAATATTGAAGAGGTGAGCTCTGATTTGAACTTATATTAGTAAACTGAAAGGATAACAAAAAATTGCTGTGTGATATTGGCTTTGTATAATGAGAGTCAAATATTTTGCATAATTAGTCTTTCAATCTCTCCCAGCATGCCTCGTCTGATGTGGAGAAGATGATCCTGGGTAACAAATGTGACATGACTGACAGGAGACAGGTGTCCAAAGACAGAGGTGAAAAAGTGAGTCTCTGCAGACAGTCATTACAAAAAAGCAGTCTCAAACAAGTTGAAATGCCGTGCCCTTTTCCTGTTTGCTTTCCATGACACTAACATTGACGGTTGTTGTTTGTTTTTTTTTTAATATCACCTAGCTGGCTATTGATTATGGAGTTAAGTTCTTGGAAACCAGTGCAAAGTCTAGCTTAAATGTAGAGGAGGTAAGCAGAAATTTTCAACCATGAAAGTGTCATGTAACATGACTGATATACGTGTTCATTCAACTTTTGTTTTTGTTTTTCTGTAACTCAAGGCCTTTTATACTATGGGAAGAGACATATTACATAATCTGAGCTCAAAGACAGTAAGTGGTTAAGTGTTTCCTCTAATAGATGCTACTGTTTGTATGAAGGCCCATTTGTTTAATACTGTATGTATTACATTCCTCTGCCTCTGTCTTTCTGTGCTAGAATGACAACAGTGCTGGAGGGTCAGGCAAACCGGTCAAGATCTCAGAGAAGAAGTCGAAGAGAATTAAATTCTTCAAGTGCTCACTGCTCTAGGCTGCTCATCTTTGGTGTTCATGGCTCACAGCCAGCGCGGTTTTGCTGTTTTGGAGGATTTACTGCCTTCCGGACATCCTCGCAGCAGTGGGCGGAACTGGCCATAATCAGAGGGGCCTTACTGCCGGCTGAAGCTCACAGGTTCATGAGTGGTTGAGATGCCATCCTGATGTGCTGACCAGAGGAGCACCAGCAAGGAATGAGGCCTGATACTGTATATCCGCTCATGCGAAAGACTTCTGCGTGATGATCAGCAGGGGTTTGTAGCTGGCCAATGCAGTGTCTGCTCACAACAGGCAGTGATTCTGTTGGCTTTTATAATACCTCTGGTGGATTTCATGACAATATCTCAGTTACACATAGTTGTCTTATAAATGTAAAACAATGAAAACAAAACTCATTTTTTTCATATGCTGTAGCATTATTTTATACACACTACCTATTGTCATATTTACTATGATGACTGTGAGATATTCATATCAAGTCTCAGCACTGATTGTATTTAGCTGTGTGAATTCATGTATATTAATAGGGTTATCGTATCCAGTTTCACTGGCAACATATCTGCTTGTTCATGTGTGCCTAGAAGGAGTTAAAGTATTGTGACAGAAAAGACAAAAGTATGTATAAATACTACTAATGTATTCTCTCATTTTTATTTTATTCCTTTTTTAATGGAATCTTTATTTATAACTTTTTATTTATGAAACTGTGAAAGGGTTGTTTGTGTCTTGGAAGCTATACTTAATACAAGTTGTTATGCAGTTGTCAGTATTTGCATGAAAGCTGTAGGGACACCTCTGAGTGGGTCATTATTAAGCACATTTTACAGTATTTCAAAAAGAAAGTGTTTACAGACAGTATTTCAAAGTGTCAACCATATATAGGAAAGTCATGTTTTTGCTGTTTTCATAGTGTATACATAAGCACAATTACCAGTTGTGTAAATCTTTTAACCTTAAATTGTAGACATCCGACAGCTGCCCCTCTACATCTCCGCCATGAAAACACAATGACGTTGGGAAAGCTGTAATGTGAATGATTGTCTTTGTAAGCTACTGTATGTTACACCATGAAAAGTAAAGAAAGTAAAGAAAGTTGATCTTCTAACGAGAATATTATGTTGCTTTTACTATTCTGCAATGAGAACTAACACTGAAAATATTGAAGAATTTGATAATCACTGTCAAATGTGTTTTTAACATTTTTCTAAAAACTTTCATTAACAGTCAGTAGACGTCTCCAGTCGTGTGATCTATCTTAAATTGCATAGTTACCAGCCTTGCTGGTGGCATTTAGTCCTCTTCCTCTTAGATATGATTTTTTTCCCCTCGTTCTGTTGTCTTCTTTTGCTGCTTTAGTCAATTTTCTCTTTTTACTGCTCACTTCTTTTCTTGTGCATCATCTTCTTTCTCTGCCGCCATCTTCTTTCTCATTTCTTTCCCCCCAACAGCTGCCACCCTGCAGACTTCAACAAGGTCTCTCTCACTGCTAGAGGCCCTGGGCTCTTTGCTGACTGTGAAACACTTTGCTTTCCTCTCACTGGCATTCCAGCTCTGTGACCTGTTAGACGGCAGATACTTTTCATCAGCTACAGTCAGATATTCAGTAGAGTCCGAGAGGTTTCTCTTCGCCTTTGTCTTTGTTTGTTCTGCCCCTGTGTCTGTTGCTGGAAGAGTTCCCTTTTCCTCATTTTCAAGCTCTGCAGGTTCAGCGCTAATTTGAAACTGCTGGGCAAGAGTTCTGACTGTTGACACTTTAGGCATGTGACCAAATGTGCTGGGTTGCACCTTATACTCTAAATTTGCAGGCCACTGATTGGGGGTTTTAGTTACTTGCTCCACCAATGACCTGTAGTCAGCATTTTGCAGCACGTCATCACTTGCCTCGGCTGGGTTGTAGATGATGCTGCTCATAGCCCTCTTCTTTGTGATAGGAGAAGTTTGACCTCTGGTCTCAGTCGGGACATATCTCAAAGATTCAGTCCTCTTTGGAGAGGAGGAGGTTCCCAGCAGTGTATGGTCTTTCTTTTTGGGTTCAGCTGCTTCCTCTGTTTTCTCAGGAGGGCCAATGGTGAGGGTGCTCATAGCCCTTCTCTTTGTCAGAGGGGACGTGGGTTGGTCTTCGACTGGAAAGTATCTCAAGGATTTTGTCCTTTTAGGAGAGGAAGAAGGCTTCAGTCTATTCATGTCGGTTAGTTTATCTAGCAGCAGTGTGCTGCCTTGTTTTATGTTTGTTATGGTCTCTTGACTTGATGCTGCAGAAGTAGACTTTTGTTCACATGGAGATATGAGAATGTCCACACAAGAACTGGGCCGTGATCTCTCCAAACCAGCCACTTCTAAGGTCTGACCGCCTTCCTTTGTGTTGAGAGTACAAACGCTGGAGGCTTGCCGCAGGCTCTTCTGTCTCTCTAGACCAGTTTTTGTCATCTCATCTGTGTCCTTCTGCTTCGATGCAAACTCTTCCATGTCCATATGGAAGCGATAGAGGCTGTAACCGTCAGCACTGTTAATACTGCCCTGGCGAAGGAGGGACGAAGGGTCACAAACAGAGGAGTTTCGCGAATAAGTTCTTGTTAGCTCCAATCTGTCCACTCCCGCAAGCTTTTCCAGGGCGACTGCCATCCGTCCGTGGATCTCCTCCAGTTGGGCCAGGCGCAGATCCACCGTTTGCAGGGAGGCCTTCATAGTGTTCTCCCTCTCATTTACCTCCTCCAGACGCATGGACATATTCTCAACTCTGCCAAGGACACATAGGAAATAGAAAATTCATGTAAATATGAACTATATATATAAATGTGTAGAAATGTCTAAATTACACATGAAAAGAGGGTCCACCTTTCTGAGGTGACCTTGATGCGTTCATCACTGGAGGACTGCTGCTCGTCCTCTTTCTCACGGAAATGTTCCTCCACACACTGTTCTTCGAACTCATACAAATTTTTTAACTCCTCTGGATTCAGCCTTAGCTCTGGTAGAAACAAATCACAACAATAAGACTATAACATTAAATTTAATCACTTTAGGTCTTGTTTTTTTTTTTACAGGTTTCAAATTATATCATCTATGTCAGTTAGCTCGTGAAATTGCATGATTTTTAACATTTGATTAGTTGAATTGTATATATATGTTTTGTATCATTAGAGGAAACTAACTGAGGCCCCGGTCCTTCTCATCTAGCTCTCCCTCTTGTTTCTTCCTGGCACAACGTCGAAACAGCCTGCTAAAGAGGATGTAGAGGTGGCTGAAGATGATGAGAGGTGGAGGCAGGATTGGACGGTCATGAAAAGTCATGATCAGCTGATATCTCTGGAACTTCCACACCTGGTTGGAAATGGACTTGACTTCAAAGAAGGTGTTGCTGTGGAACAGGAAACACAGACCGGTAAGTGCAAACTGTAATGGTACAGCAGAAGTTGATGTTTCCTGTTTATAGTCAGACATTGGAACATAATATTTACTTGAAGACTGCAATGAGCAAGTTGACCAGGAGAATGTTTGCCACGAGGAGGTAACAGGCCATAATAGCAGGTGTGAGCCAGGCACCAGGGATGCACGGTGGCAGTTTCTTCCCATCCTCATCATATAAATGTTCACCACATGGAGCTGTGGGGAAAGGACATTATAGCCACTGAGTTTATTCTGAGAACTTGAGATAATTAATTGGAATTGCATTCTTGATTTGAAAACTACTTACGGTTGATTTCCATCGCATAGACTATGAGGAATCCAAGAAAAGCACAGTCACGCAGAAACATGGAGAAAGCATTAAAATCAATAAGCAAAGGATTTTCTTGTCATACTTCTGTCAAGGTCAAGCTGATGTCCATGAACGCCTGGACTGGTGTCTTTAGAATGTTTTTCAAACTTGCCAGTAATTACACAATATAAAAAAGTAATGGTTCTATGTTTCATGTCTATGGCCTTTTTAACTTTCCTTTTTATGGAAAATCCGACTTTAAGAGTAGTTCACAACTTTGTTCAGAAAAAATAAAAATATGGAGCATTTGTTTTAAAGACTGGGAGAATCAAACATGCAGGGTTTAATATCAATATATACAGTATAATAAAACAAAAATGTATATTAGCAACTTCTTCAGAAAAAGCTGTTTTGATGTTTAATAAGCCTTTAACTTTAGGCTTTTTAAATAGCTGCCTATTGCCTTCACCCTGACAGAAGAAACACTGACAGAAAAAAAAACTTGAAGGCAGATGATCATGATCCATTGCAATGAGATAATGATAACTCTTCTGCTCTTCCGCAATGCAAAATTATTGTCATGCATTCAAGTAAGAGTCTATTTTAAATGTGCCAGCAGAGGGAGACAAGTATGGGGGGGTGTCAGTGAAATGTATTCTTACTAAAGATCACAGAATTTAACACATAAAAATTAATGTAACGCTGATCATCTGCCCAGAATCAGGAAACAGAATCTTACTATGAATTCTAGTCTTACGGTCTATCGAGTCTGCAAAAACCTCTCCATAGATCATCCAGTAGGGCATGTAGAAAATGTTTCTGGCCAGGCGCCAGGTTGGCTCCTCGTCTGGGTGAAGGATAGCTTGCCGAGCCACCCCGAAGCTCATAAGCACCACCAGCATGATCACCACAAAGTACATCATGTCAATCATCTGAAAAAAAAAGAGACAAAATTAATGTGTGAACTTCTTTTATTCTGTCTGTAAACTTGTCACGTCTGACTTTTCATAAGATTTGTTTGTTTTTTGAAAAAGGTAAAGGTCAGTACCATCTTCCCTATCATCATCACATAGGGTCCCAGGTATTTGTTGACTCCAAAAATGTCCAGGACACGGATGTACCAGAAGATGATGTCTATACAGTAGATGACTCTGCCGTAGCCCATGTAAGGTTCATGCTGCAGCCGTAGCATGAGCCCAAGAAGGAAAGTGGAAATGGCAACCAGGTCTGTGATGTTCCAGTACTCCTCCAACCACACACTTATCTTCTGTTTCAGCTTCCCTGGCTCTGACATCAGAATCTAGACACCAGGGTTTAAAGGTCATATGGACACCACAAACTGTCTTCAGTGTGCATAGCCCCTAGATTCTGATCGAACTGTTCGTATTTTGTCACTTACCTGTCTGACTTTTTCAGTGCCAAGCGTGAGGATGTATGAAATGACAGTCCATTCTTGTATAGATGGCCACCGCTCCATTTTCACCAGGATTATGTAGTTATATAACATTAAATAGCCCAGATAGGAAATCTTTCAGAGGAAGAAAGTCATAGAGGCATTTAATTTTAAATTATGATTATTTTTAAAATGTTCAACATGATTCTTTTAATGCACAAGGAGGGAACTTACAGTGTTGAACCAGAATTTGGTGAACGGTGCATCGTAAAACTCAAAGAACCTTTTGCCAATGGGTATTTTGTGGACTTTAGTGCTACCCTCCTCTTCATCACCCTTTCGGGAAGTTGCATCAGTATTAGCCTCCTACAATGTAACAGGAAACTCAGCTTGTAATCTTTTAAAGAGGGCTTATTAACAGTATGTCAAAAAAGAAAAAGAATCTGACAAGGTCATCATGAACCAGTACCTTGCTGGATTTTGTGTCATCATCCTTGTCTTTTCCCTCTTCTTTGCCTCCAGGTGCATGATAGGATGCATCATCTCCAAGACGGAAATCCAACAGTAGAATCAGAGGAGGAAAGATGATTCCCAGAATGACCTAGGTGAGAAAAAGATCATTTTTTTATAAGATATAGCGGGTTTTATTTGTTTACAAAGAATTATTTTACTCTAATGTGATTCAAATGACAGGTATTACAACTACCGATGTGATTGCTGTCACTGTAAACTACTTTTAATGGTTGCATGAAAGAAAAACATTTTGTCATGTGAACCTTGAGGCCAGGGTTCTTGCCGATCCTTAAGCACCCCATCCACATGTCAGTGAGCAACATCTGGCTGCAGGTGTGGGCGATGAAGTCACGCTGCTTAGCAGCCACAGCCAGCTTCAGACAGGTGGAGTTACTCCAGTTAACCAGCTCATATGTTAAGAGTTTCATGGCCACCTGTTCATCATGCTTGTAGGACTGGTCTAACAGTTCGTAGGCCAGCTGGCCAAATTCTCTATGAAAGAGAGGGAACAAGAACAATTGTTTCTATACAAGACTTCTTAAAGGAGTTTGAGATCACAGATGAACCAATGAAATATACATATATATTTATTTATATATAGTTAAAGATAGTTTGAATATATAAAGAAATAACATATTAATGCAGGAGTATAAGAAGCAAAACAGAAAACTTAAAGTTACATAACAGAAGCATATACAAATTAGCCTAAGCTGTTTAGTGTAGTGGACGGCAACCAAACGAAGGTGACCGGATTAGAGTGATAGACACCTGTGTGTTTTTATCTTCATGAAATAACTTGTGACACTACAGTTGAAACCTATGCAAGAGATATGACGTGTACTGACTTGGAGTTGTTCTCCAGGTCTTGGGAGATGTCATCCACCAGTTCACTCTCCGAGCACTCGTGGGCCATTGCTTTATACAGTTTACAAGCCACCAGGGCCTTGGCCATGGCTTCTTCTCCACGCTGCCAGAGGAAGAGCGCCATCTTCTGGCGCTTCATCAGCACCGCCCACAGCATCAGCTCATGGAAGGGGAACTTGAATCGACAGACCTCAGGGTCATCCACGTCAATTTCCACTTCTTCCTCTTTCTTCTTTTTTGGCTTTTTCTTGCCTTTTGGCCTAGGTTCATCATCCTAACAGAAAAAAAACAGATGATAGATTATTTTGCGGTGTGAGTTTACCATTTCAACTAAGTGAGTGTTTTGTTGAAAAAAGGACACCTCACCTCCATTCCCAGAAGCTTTAGAGCTTTTGGCTGCGCATGGAGAAAGAAATGTTATAATTAATATCAAATATTACTTAATATGAAGAACAAGTCATTGTCTTTATTTTCTTCCAACCATGCATACCCTTTTTAGTCCATACAAATTATTGTAGAGGTTACGGAAAACCTTCCTGGTGTAATTGCTCCTGTACGCTCCACCCATGAGGTACTCTAGCACCAGACCAATATCAATCAAAGTGATCTGATAATCCGGAGGAAGGTTTCCCTGTAGAATCACCAGAGTAATATATAACAGAGCAGGTATCTCAAGATCATATAAAACCATGAAATAGTCTGAAATATTTCACGTAATGCATCGTAATCCTTAAATACTGCAGGAAAAATGGTTTTACCTTTTTAACGTCCCTAACCACAGCATGCAGTGTGTTAGCCGGGCCGAGTTTCTGAGAGAATAGAAGCGAGGAGAGGACAAGAGACAGAAGTTTAGGGACAGATATTGACCTTTTTTCAATACTGTATTTTGTTGCATTCAGATTTTTTAAATTTATTCATTTTATTTTATTGTTGAAGTGTGTCAGGCCCACCGTATTGTATAACTCCTCCAGTCTGGGAATGGTGAGGAAGTGGTGAATATTGACCCCATTCTCGAGGAGCAGTTTGACAAAGTCCACTCTGTCCAACACCAGAGCATCCATCATAGCCTGCTCCAGAGAATTCACCTAGAAAATGTTTGCAGATATACTAATTATATCTGTTATATATATCCAGATTTACTAATTATTTGCACCATACAACATTCATTCTATTTTCTCGAATTTTCTCTGAAGTTAAACCGTTTCCTTATAAACCCTACTCTTACCCAACGAATCAACTCCAGCTTCCTTGGGTCTGTTTCCTCTGGAGGTTCGGGCTTCGCCTTTCCTTTCCCTTTCCCCTTCTTTCCCCGGGTCTTGTTGCGAGGAGCACTGGCAGGACTCTTTTGCTTCTCTTGTGTCGGTGCGGCAGAGGTTGTGGTGCTGGCGATGGCACCAGCAGGCTGAATCAAAAGAAATAAGCTAGGTCTCCTCTGAATGAAAATCAACATATCAGTCTTTGTGCTATTAGTATTACTTGGTTAAATTGTATCATCGGAACCTTGTGCATATGAGAATCACAAATCAGGTCAAACAGGCTCTCTCTGTCCTTCTGGCATAGGCTGAGAACACATCGTTCTTAAAACCATTCGATTTCATATCATATTTATTTTCAAAATGAAATTCTTTGCAGTTGTCCTAAATACATCATTGGTATCTTTGCATCTGTAGTGCACAGTCATGTGTAGTAAGTAAATGACGCTATTCAGATGTGAGCACCACTCACTGGTAAATTGTGTCCATAAACAAAGATGTGATTGCGAGCAATATCCACTCTGTTCCAAGCCAGAGCCAAACTGAGCTGATCTGCCGCTGAAGCGTTCGTGCCTGATGCGAAAGAAATGGAGGGACAGAGAGAAAGAGAGAAGGGGTGGTATGTAGTATGTAGCATGACAAATATTGCTGTGATGTAACAGCACAAATACTTTTGAGATATATAAATGGTTGCAGCCAGATGATACCTTTTAACAAGGCAGTAAGAATGGCCATTTCAATATCTTGTTGTCCCTCTGAACCCATTCGAAAAACTGTGATCTACATGTGAGAGAAAAAAAAAAATGAAAAGAGAAGAAGCAGTAGCAGACGTGAGAGCGAGGCAGTCACATAATGGAATCGGAATCTGATAATGAAAAGCGACATGAATGAATAGACGAATCAATAAACAAATACTTTTGCGCCAGGAGTGTATTACAACTCTCACGGTAGCAGGAAAACATGTGGTGTCTAAACATGTGGTGGGAGATTCTTTCAGCGGGGCCTCACACTACAGCACTCAGTGGCTGACCCTTCGAACACAAATGGCTAATTTACTTGTCAGACAGTCTGATAGTGGTTGCCTTGTTATAGACTCGACTATATCAAATGAAATTACACTGACGGGCCCGTCACATGCGCAGCCATGGTAAATGGGATTAGGTTGGCATGAATATGTGGCGCAGTGCCAGAGATTTCAGAGCCGGTCTCGAGATGCGTTAATAATGAGCAGCCTGCATCAGTATGAAGACTGAAAAACTTCTGTTGCTCTGTCAGACAGTTGCAGGGTATGCTGCGTGCTTTGTTTTTGCAAATAGGGAGATTTTTTTTTATATTCATGAACCCACAATTCAGTTAAATGTTGTATCCTGGTGTTACATCATTTGCAAATTTCAGCCCTCTAAATCAGGGCTTTTATTTGTCTAAACCAGCTGTTCACATGAGATGCACTTAAGATGAAAAGATTATACAGGGACTAGACAGTGACACTGATTCACCTGTAGTTTACTCATGGCACTTTAGATTAGGAGCAGGCAGCAGTGTGGCCTCTAGGTTGTGTATAAAGTTCTGTCGCATTGTCTGGGTCGGGTATCAGTGAGAACTAAATGGTAGGGAAAAAAAGCCCACAGCGGTATGATCTTTGAAAAAGCAGTTTAAGTTGCTTATCTGAGTGTGTTGGAGCATTAGGGAAGTCTAATACATCGGGGATAGAGGTTGCAGAGTCGATGGTAAAGTGATAGCACTCTGGGCACTGAAAAAAGCCTGGAAGCGTGGAGAGAGAGGAACCCTGGCTGAGGATTAGAGATGTGGATCCTCTCCTCCATCTGTGTGCTGCATGTTTACTGTGAATGGATGAAGTAAGAGCCTCTGCTAAGCAGGTGGTAGTGTGCTCTGATCTTTTCCCACCCAAATGTATGGAGTCTGGAGATTATATGCGCTGGGTATTACAAACTACTAATCGTATCAGTTATGCCCACGGAAATCTGCTTGGGATGCACAAATGCTGCTGCTATTTGTGTACCAAGGTTTCTAGCAAACACTTTGGAGGAACACTCAAAAACTCTGGGACTAATATGCTATCTGCGAAGACTCTTATCATGGGCATGTGCTTCATCATAGAATAGTATTGATTACATCAAAGTAAAGAGTTTAAGACCGCGGAATCAGACACCCTACACCCCTATACAGCTGTGATCTTATACATGAGCGTTGATGGTGGTCAACAGTGAAGCTGCGAAAGCCCTGGATTACATGACATGACCACAACAAGAAGAACAAATGACAGGCAGGTTGTGGGGATTATGTTTATTCAATATGTTAATGGAAAAACGCAGATGAGTGGAATGGATGAATGACGATGGAGACCAGATGTTTCACAACTCAAATAATGTTTATTATTATCGACACAGATGTTATTTTCAAATACAAGATAACTGTGAAATATGAGGATAATGAAGATATTAGCACTTTTATAATCACGTTTATGAGGATTTTTCTTTTCTACTCACCAGTTCCCTTTTCTTCATGCACTCCATTACCATGAGCAGGATCTGCTGCGATTGGCTTTTGCTGTAATTGAAAGTCTTCTGAATAGTTACCAACAGTTGGTCTCTGACGTCATCATTGACCAGGCTGGAAAGTGGAGATTTAAGGATGAAATTTCAGCTTTTCCGAGGAAAACAGTAAGACTACAGCGAAGAAGAAGTCATCTAGGATCTCACCCTCCGTCCTCTGAGAACTTGTGTGCAAAGGAGATGATGTCAGAAGCTCGGCCGCTGCCGTCACACACCACCACGGGGATGGGAGGCTCGTCTCTCAGACTCTCCAGGGCAATGGAGATAACGTTGGGACCTCCCTCCACTATCAGACACACCAGGGGGACCCCCTGACCCAAACCTGTAAAACATAGCTTAAAATTGTTAGTCCCTGAAACCCATCCATCCAATTTATCACTCAAGTGTCACCTTATAATCGCAGAACTTTGAGAATGGTTCTATGTAACAAAACAAGCTGATGTTATGCTTCATCAGGTAAAACCAGAGGAGGGAGGGAGTGAAGTCAGTGGTGACGGCTGAGCATCCCTTTGCTGTCCCTGCCTTATCCAAGCTCCAGGCATAGGATGACAAAGGGAAGCCCACAGGTCACAGAGGAACTCTCCGTCCACATGTCTGACAAGGCCAAGTGGCTCACAGTCACACCCCATGGAGGAATGGAATATGTTTTATGGTGACTGTGGAGCTCTGTCTGACTTACGAGTGTTAATCTTCTGCAGGGAGATGTGCTTCTCCAGCAGTCGACGCAGTTTGACCTCAGAGCCATACTTCCCACAGGTGCCGTTGTCGGTCAGGATGAAGTGGGAGTGACTGTTGTTGAGCACAGCCAGCTTACTCAGTGGGTTTGCCATTGTCTGGTAGGGTCTGGTTACCTGGAAAAAGAAGGAGGAATTAGTTTGAAATGTTTCAAGAGGAAATATTTGTGCGAAAGCAACTCTTCTCATGAAACAAAATGCAGCTGCAAATGTTCTCACATCTTTTCCGATGAGGTCCTCTTTGTTTTCCAGGATCCCCCATGGAGCAATTCCAATTGCACACACCTTCCCTCGTGACTTGGAGGAATGGTCCTTTAAGGCATCACCAACATGACGGATCACCCCTAAGTTGTAATAAGCAAAAATATAGCCTCATGAATAATGACTCTCTCAACTGCTTAATGGGGCTGCACGATGGGACACAATGTGTTTAGTGCACATGAACTCCAAACAGATTGTCTTTTGCAATTAATTTTTCCACAAAAGCTCTAATTGTAAGTGCTTAAACCTGTGACAATAGGTTGCTAAAATCTCCCCCAGGAAATTGCAGAATATGTGTTATGTAATGACATTTTAGAGCACAGGTAATCTTCTAATGTCAAAAACCATTATTTGTTAAGGGAATATTACAGGCATTATCCTGAGCTGTTAGTGTCCTACCCGTGTTGACTCCACTCGTGAAGATCCATGCTCCAGTGGTGACAGCGGCTTTGATCAGGCCTTTGCCAAACACTTGCTTGAGTTTGGGCTGGAGGTCGAAGTTCTGGAGACCTCCATGAACAGAGATGAGCAGCGTTGGCAGCTCCAGCTGCCAGTCCTTCACCATCAGATGCAGCAGGTTATCAGGCTTGGTGTCATAGGACACCCGGATATACTGGTAAAGGAAAGAATGGGAATGTGCATTGTTGTGACTTGGGTCTGGTCAAATGACACAGGCACTTTGTCTGCCCTAAGTTCTACATGTTTTACACAGAGGGTCAGATGTGAAAAGACCATCGCTAACTTCTCTCATGCTATCGGAACATCTTACAGGACCAACTACATTAACAGAGACAGTCTTTCAGTAGGTGGGACTCACCATGGCCTTGTTGATGAATCCTCCTCCCTGGAACTCGATTAAACCAAAGGCGTCTGTTGGGTACGTTCTGGTGTATTTGATCACAGTCCATTTATCCTTTGGGGTGTCAATCTGCACCAGCTGGTTTGTTTCCTCGACTGAGTTGGCACCAGGGGGGATGGCCACATGCTGCGTTGTCAGCTGACCACAGGCACATCTAGACAGATCACAGTAACGCATCAGTACTTGGCCCTGATTTCTAAACTTTAAAACCGGGTTGGTTATTCATAGAAATCCCTGAGCGATTTACTCTCCAGTGTTGTTACCAGAAGTGAAAAAGCTAAGTCAAAGACCGTTTTTTGTTTTTTTTTTTGCCCATGAAGGCTGCTTCTTTTCATCAAAACACACATTGCCCTGGTTCTTTCATGACTGTGCCCATTTCTGGGAAATGTATGCCTCGACGAACAAAGGGTTGCACTGCCTGGCTGCTCTCAGCCTGTTCTCTGAGCACAGGATAATAGCCATGTCCTACAATACACTGAAAAATCAGTTTTAATCTTGGTAAATGTCTGATAACTTGTAGTCGTAGGTGTCATGATTTAATGACATGATTTAATAGGTGAAAACTAAGGTAAGTTTATGCCAGTGTAATAACTTTTTTTTTTAAGCAGACCCTTTTATACACATGCAAAGCATTCGCCTTCCATTCATACTCACACATGCTCAATAAATTTGAGTAAAATATGAAGAGAATGTCTTATTATCAATAGGACTTTGCTTAATCTGACAGAAAAAATTGTTTCGATCATTTTTGTAGACGTGTTAAAGTTTCTCCCATAATAAATGATAGTGGGATAGCTGCTGTTGCAAACTAAACCCATATGTCTACCACGAATGCTAAGTAATCATTAAAAAAGTATCTAAAAGACCATAATTACCTGGT
Source organism: Istiophorus platypterus (assembly GCA_016859345.1). Taxonomy (NCBI): domain Eukaryota; kingdom Metazoa; phylum Chordata; class Actinopteri; order Istiophoriformes; family Istiophoridae; genus Istiophorus; species Istiophorus platypterus. Next base: position 16,750,150 of record CM029121.1, on the reverse strand, counting down.
CGGGTCCTTGCTGGGAAATATGTGAACACATTCTCTTTTAAGAAAGGTCCTCTCAATCCAAGCTTTCTGTGCCTGTAAAAGAGAAAATTTAAGAAAAGAAAAAAGGGTTGGTTGACATACATGCTCTCATGTCAGAGTCACAGGGAGATCATCCTCACTGATATGATTTTTTTTTTCTGAAATCACTATCGAAATCCTCTTAGTGGTAATCCTGGCTAAAAGATGATGACTTTTGCATCCTACAAAGAAAGTTAAATGACCGAGAGAACAAAATTATGATTCAAGTGAAAATAGTTCTGCTGAGACTTGTAAATACAGTTTATATTGCATGTTGACTAGTATCAACAGGCAAAAACACTGCATATCACACAGTGAGGTTGAACAGGTTCCTTTATTTCTGACATTATTGTATCACAAGTGATAATGATTAACAACTGTCATCCTTTATTGTCCCCTAACATTTGAAAAGTAGCCAGTGAAAAGCATCACGTTGCTGTCTGATTTTTTTTCCAGTGCTGAGCAAAAATAACCTGAGTTCAAAGCAAAGTTTCTCTGAAGACCATTGTCAACAGTGGAAGACCAATTAAAAATGAAGCGCTGGAAAGAAATGTTTCCAAGAACAGACAGAAGATAAACGGCAGAAAAAGAATAATAATTTTTTATAGAATTAAATCTCTATTTTAAATTCACTTATGAGTGGGAAGTCATATGAGTGTTAATGAAAGACCACACATAAATTCCAATGAAGTCTTGTGACCAATAACCACAAGTGGCCATAACACACTACACTCACTATTCTCTCTCTCTCTCTCTCTCTCTTTCTCTTTCTCTCTCTCTTTATCTGCACAAATGGCCTCAGCCTCAGCCAGGAGGTGCTGCAGGAGGGTGGCTGCAAAACCAAAAACTCTGTTCTGCACAAACAAAAGTGTTCAAGGCAAATGAGACTGTTACTGTATGTGTAGTTTATATGTTGTTCATTTATGAGAAATATTCCGATTATATTAGTAGAAAGTTTAGGTAATGCGGCACGATTGAATCTTCATATGATTCTGTGTTATCTGTTATTATTTGATCAGGTTAATATTTTTATAGAGCCTATATACACACTATGAATAAATATATATATGGCCTATAAATATACCTGTTAATGTCATACATATGCGTATTGCATACTTCTTATTTTTCATTACCTATAACAACCCTTTTTTAAATAACATGCTTAAGTTTCTTTTGTTGAACTGCAATAGTAATGCAAGGACACATTTTTCATCCTTCCCTTTATACATATTTAAATAAAACACTTTATTTACTTCACTTCTATACTGTTCACTAGTACAGTGACCTGATATTCTCATCAGGCTCATTAAAGATTTGTGTCAATTTGTCTTAACCAAAAATTGTAGATTTATTTACTAAGTAATGTTTTGCTTAATCACAAAATAAAACAAAGTTAAAAAAAAACAACCCAGTCTTCCAACTGAAAACCATTTAGTGTCATTTTTGCATTTTGCAATTTAAATTGTTAAATTGTTTGTTTGCATGAAGACAGCTTGGCTATTTGTATGTAAATCACAAATACTATCCTGTCACCCGTAGGTTATTGCAAAACTATTACTATTCTGTTGTATTTTCAAAAAGTCCAAGGCTTAGTGAGGTTGTTGATATCTTTTTTGTGTCGGTCTTCTTTCAGCAAATTTCCATTTCAGTGTTATCATGCATCATTAAGCACACACAAATCATACACTGCCGCCTTGCTCACATTCCCCACATCTAAATTCACATTCGAGGGTGTATAATTCGCGCCATGTCGCTTCTCCAAAATCAAACTAATTCTGTCCTAAAAGTGATTAAATAAAGTGGTAAGAAGCAAAGTTATAAAATGTAGATACACTTACATTTAATCTTCTGTCCGAGCTGCGGAGTCCTGTCTCTAAGGCTGCTTGAGATTAAGCCTAGAGAGTAGAGGGGAAGTCTACAGTCTGCTGCCCCTCTACTGGAGCTTTCTCCTGGTGCTGCACTCCCAGTCAAGTGCTCTTATTGAATCCCGCAAGACATGAAACTTCTTCACTTTATGAGGGCCAGTTAATATGATGAGCATGTGAGCAGGGTCTTTGTTCGCCCAAGTCTCATGACTCCAGTTCAAGGTAATCCTTTTGGGAGTCCCATGACCCCTTCTCCATGCCCACAGGGTATTTTCATCCTTCGCTTGAACAAGGCACAATAAATCTACTTTGATAACCGGCCCCTAATCTCCCAATTTGTTGAAACTCCTTTCTTTGTTTTCACTTCATAGTGTCGAAGATCTTAGCTTGTGCAAGGAGACGGCGCAGAGTGGCCAACCTAAAAGGACTGCAGTCTTGTTCGGAGGCTCCCCAACTTTTCATTTGAAAAATTTTCACCCCCTCCAACTACTTTGATTTCAACCCCATTTGCATAATTGAGAGAATTGGATGCAGGCATTCTTTTGGAAGGCGCCTTGTTAAGACATGACTGGTCTCCAGTTGGGGGCAAGGTCAGTCAATGCTAATTGCAGTTAATCTCTATTTCTACCCACCTTGTTTTTGTGAAGGAAAAAAGAAAATGCAGCAGACAAACTATTCAGTATTCTCTTAATCTTGCATTGTAATTTTGTAAGTGCTAAGTGGATTTGCATTTGAAATCTTGTATAATAAATAGCCCCCCAGCAGGCTCAGAAAGGATGCAACTCTTTATAAATCACATGTAGTCTACTGGCTGCAGTTTAGGATCCAACTTTTTCATGTCTAGACTAAAAATTAAAAAGAGAGATTTAGACGTCTGTTTGGGAAGGAAAAGTTAAATCTGATCTTTAGCCATGGTGGACTTAATGAAGTAATTAAGTTAAAACTATTTAAAGTTATTAAGGGCTTTCAGGTGCATGCTCAGATAACTAGAGGAAGGCATTAGGTCGTCGTAGACACTCATTTAAAACCTTCCTCATGTGAAATGGTTTGATAATCATTCCTTTTATGGTTGAAGTGAACAGTTTGAGCCTGACTGTAACTCTCGTTGGAAAAGACAAGGGAGGCTGGTGGTTGATGACTCAGAAAGACAGAGAGAGAGAGGGAGAGAGGGAGAAGCCTAACATCCCCCCGACTTCCCCCTTTTGGTCCTGCTCCGGTATAAAACAAAACAAACAAAAGAAGAAAAAAAAAAAACAACACATTGGCCACTGTTAATTATAGCTGAAGAAAACAAAGCGCATTTCCAGAAGGGTTCGGCCGGTATGACGCAGTTATTTCAGCTTACTTAAACTCATTAACCACAGCAATTAAAACCAAAATCCAGTCAGCAACCAGCCGCCTCATTAAGAGCTGCCTTTGAGCACTTAACAGCAAAAACCTTAAAGAATTAGATACTGCAGGATCAGGTTGTGTCACACCAAGCAAATTAACGAGACTTAAGACAAGCTTTGGAACAATAAACAACATTCATTCCAACGTGCAGAATTTTTCTGAGGAAATGATTGTTCAAAACAATAGACAGCTGTGTGAGATGAAAATTATAGCTGCTGGATTGCAAATTGGGGACAGAGAACTTACAGATATTTATGACCCCCTTTTGAATTAGTTGTACTGATGCAATGATGCTTAAATTCTGGCCATGGCATAACACTATAACACAATCCATAGCTCTGGTTGAAAAAGCATCATTCTGCCATAATTCTCGTAGAGAATACGATTTTTACCAGTTTCACAATGTTGTAAATACCTTATTTTTTATTATTCAAGACACCTACAGTCCACATTCGCTGTATGCCATACATTCATGCCTTTTTCGCGCTTGAATCACATGATCCTGGTCTCCTGACCCACAGCTTAGTTAGTTAGTTCATTCATTATTTTTTTTTTAAGTTTTTTTTTTTTTTTTTAGTGAGCAGCTACATCACAGAGAATTTGTTCCAGTTCAGCTACAATTAAATGGACTATTCAGTCCCAACAGTCAAGATGAAGAAATGGTCGCAATTCTTTACATCGACATCTGACCTGGTCTAGTTCAGTGCGGTTTGAACACATAATTGTGTACAGTTGGTGGCTTCATATAGTTGAATAAAAACTATGTGTGTCAAAGGACATATCATTTATACTAAATGTTGATTTTAATACGATGGAATTCATGCAACAAAAGCCTCATCAGCACAAGTGAAATGGATCAGAAAGGATTTGGGGGTCCTACGAGGAATGTGATGTCACCATGGTTGAAGATAAAAGCAACTAATTGCTCGGCTTTGGTATTGAATGGCGATGTGGTTAGAGTTTGATGAAATGTGACAGGAAGGAAACCCATGTAGACTCCTTTACTGTCTAAAAAAATATTCCAGACTCATGGTCAATCCCACGTGGACCGAATAACAGCCTGCCTTGTATGTATTTTCACTTGAGGGGAAAGATATTTGGACAAAGCGACATAACTCGAGTTACAGGGTCTGGGTAGGCAAATTTGCATTAACTGTGAAGCTAACTGTTTTCAGTCAGCCCTGTTTGTAAATGCACTCATTGTCCTCCTGGGTTTGAAAATCCAGTTAGCCATCACATGAGTCCAACATGTCACTGATTATCCCCAAGAGTTGAGGGAGTCATAAGACATGTTTTAAAGCCGCTGTTTTTCTGTGTTTCCCCCAAAGAAAAGAGACAGAAAATAGACCAGATGGAATTTTAAAAAAATAAAATAAAATCAGGACAGGAATAAAGATGAAGCCTGTACATAAAGCAACAGGTAATCATTTCTAAACCTTACAAGGTTTGACAGCAGGCCACACTATGCTTATAATGGTTTTGACATTGCTTATATTTAAATGTTAGCCTTATATCCTGGTTTAAATGTATATTTTTTAAACTGCAACACTCAGTTGACATGTATGATCTTGAGTCATTGCCCGATTCTGCAGCATAATGGAGTGAGTCAATTTATGGCCAATCAGTAGCAAATATGTCACATTGATGTGACATATAATTGTATGGGGTGTAAGAGTTTGCCATCTATATATCAGAATTGAATATTCAAGAGGATTTCCGTTTGTTTTGACCTCAACTTCTTTAATATCCAGTTGGTGTGTTTCGTAATTTACCTTACTTCGTTAATGCTAAAATGATTTCAGTTTTCTTTGCTGCAGGCTACTGCAACATTTGAAGGTCTCACTCGTTTAACTCTTATTTTTCATAACCTTTAAAAACTCAGACCATCACTCATAAAGGTTTGCTGTATTCCAGCCCCGGTCCCGGTCCCGGTCCCGGACATTTTATGGCTTGATCCTGACCCAAGTCTTCAAGCTTTTTAAGGACTCTTGGCCCCCACCTGACCTAAGCCTGATGCTTACATCACACAGTCATATGATCTCACACACCCCGTGTGAAAGTTGTAAAATTTCTCAATCACATTTGTATTTATTTTGATGCTTTTGCATATTTTATTGATATTTTTAATGGGGTTTTTAAGGGTCTGAGCACAACACCCATCTGTAATTAGTCAAATACATCAGGCCAGTGATGCTTTCAATCCATTTCTTTCCTCACCATTGAGTAATGAGCTACAGTTTCTCAGTCAAAGAGATAAATGGTCAGTGGAGTCATCTTAATTGTTGGAGAATAGTGTTATCTGTGGATCGGGCTCCACAGTTGGACATGAATTCTTTAGTAAGTTCATTTGTGGAAACAGACCTGGTGATATCACGTGAACATGTTTAACTGAATGTTCTCTCTGTTGGAGAGCACAACAAGCAAGACTTTTACCCTCAATCCTAATCAAGTGTTATATATCCAAACTGGATTCAAAGCAATACTGCCTTCACACTGTTTCTGATGAAAAATAAATCCTCTCTCATACCATGACCCACTGTACACAATGAAGTATGCGACAATCATTTAAATAAAGCAGATAAATCCCAGAATAAAGACTGTCATAATTACATGACCAATATGCATGATCAGAAAAGAAAAGGACAATGTTATCTCTCAGCTGTCTGGTCTGTACAGTCAATGAGTGTATATTTAGCAACATATCCGATCTCATTAAAAGTGCAATACTATTCAGCTGAGAGCCGTGACATTGCTGATTGTTTTACACAGTAAACCTTTGTATAAAAAAGGCTGTGGCTTATACAACAAATATTAATCTCACCAAATAATGCCTGCCCTAATGTATAGAAATTCATCACACTATAGTCTTGTGAGGATGTTAGTGTCAGATAAACTGTTGAAATATATATCAGGAGCCAGGCTGACTTAGTCACATGGTGAACAATTTTCCTTCAGTATTTAAAAAAAAAAATGTATTTACTGGAACATTTTGATGTTGATTATGATTATGTAGATTATCTGATCTACAAAAGATGAATTTAAAGTGCTTTATGTGTTCTATATTTCAGTTTATTTTCCATCTTTGTCTTTTTGATCTGTTCGTGGAAAACTAAAGAGTTTGAAATGATTTAGATTCGCTTATGATTTTTAAAAAAGATACAGTTAATAATAAGGTGTTTTGTTCTTTGTTCTCCTCAAAATTTAGCCGTTTGAATTAGGTTGTGGTGTGTGTATGTGTGTGTGTGTGTGTGTGTGTGTGTGTCTGTGTGTGTGCTCTAATCCCAGCGTACACTGCTCATTGCATTGTAAGTACAAACATGCATGTGTACAGAAATCTCATCTTTCTTGCTTTCAAAGACACAGTAACGGGAGTGTGTTAATCACATGAAAGCAGACTTTAGAAAAATATGAAAAGTCTTTAATCTGTCATTGCCATGGTCATCCATACTAGGCCATTATGAAGGATTAAATTGCCGTATTGGAGCGAGCGGCCGCTCAGCTTCAAACACCATTAGTGGTAAGTTTGCAGAGCTGAGAGTGCAGACCATGTGCTCACCAATATACGGCCAGCAGTGCTGAATGATGCATGTCATTATGCCAGGCATAGAGGCTCTAAAATGAGCCATAGTAATGGTTCCATGTGACACGAGCTGTGCAGCACGAGTCATTCTCAGAATAATCACATGGTTTCTGTTTTCCAAAAGTTGAACAAAAAGCATCTAAGATAAAATGCAGTTGGGAGTCATTTACATCACTTCTCAGAACTAACGTCATTAGAAGTATAAGTCAAGACAAAGCCAAGAATACCAAAATACAAAATTTTAAGGACAAATTAAAACACTCCAGTTTGCAGCCAACTCTGTAGGTGATACCAAATCACCTGTTGAATGTGAGACTACACGACGGGCCTCATCTTACCTTTTGCGAGCCAGATGTGGTGCGTTTGAGGGAAGACCTTTTAAAGGTGCCACTCGGGCCCTTGGTGTCCATGTTGAAGACTGAGAATTTAAGTCAAAATGATTTAGACAGGGATCCTTCGAGAGCAGCAACGGGTCAGGGTTCAGCAGCAATGTCAACATCAGAAATGGACGGAGAACCTAGATACCCACTACAGAACCGAGGCACGACAACAACCTCTGGATTCACATGTAAAAAGTATCAATATTTCACCATCATTAAAGGTTTCAGTGCTTCTCTCTCCGCTCTGCAGCTTACTCCCGACTGACAAGACAGAGATCCCAGCCAGGGATATAAATCACTCGATGACACACTTGACACATAGACCCTTTTCCTCTGCCAGGCATCCCATAATCAGGCTTAATGCAGCTGGCTCTTACGAAGCCTAGGAGTCTAATGGATAGAGATTTAATAAATGGTTATTGAAGGTAAATCTACTTTGGCACACCACAACCCCAAAAAAGGCTTAGAGAGACCATTCAAGCTGTGAGGCTAAAGTTAGCCAGCCGAAAGCCAAAGGTTGTCCCACCAGATGAGGCTCAGTGTGTCTGACAGGGCAAGACAGGAGTGTCCCACCAGGGTGCAAACAGGAAGGTATGCTAAGATTCACAGTGCAAAGCACAGGCAAACCTGGACTAAAACACAGGGAACAATACTTTTGAATCTGCTAGAGGCTCACATTCTATATTGTTATTTATTGAATACCAGGCCTAAGCATTCTGTTTGGTTTAATGTAGTTTCGTTGCCGTTAGAATATATAGCAGAATATAATAAATGGTGGAATTAATCTCACATTTCCACCTGATAACAACATTTCAGACGTAGACTTGTTTCACATGAAGTAGCATCACAGCACAGATTAAGGGCAGCTCTACGTTAAGTATTGTCAAGAGTTTGACCTGTTACCTAATATGACAAAATTAATGGAAAACAAAACTACATCTTAATACCACACTGCATTTGGCCAACCCTTACAAATAAAAGCAACTATTTTGCTATTCATTAACAGAGCTCGGAAAAGCAAACAAACCCTGAAACCATTAGTAGCGTGGACCTGTAATACTTTAATACCGAATTTATCACTTCATACCAATTGTTATGCAATGCCATTATGACTTGTTATTTCTACTGAATGTTTAGCTAAAAAGACATTGTGATGTTCAAGTGCCCCAATCTCTATATCTAAGAATCCTAACTATGTGCTAGAGTATAGCAGATATCTTACAGGATGCTAAATACATGAATAGAATGTAGACATTGTCCGTAGATCATTTGAAAATTACACTAATGGCAACCATCTGTGCTGCAGGATGAAAAAGAGTTCAGCTCAATTTAGAAAAATATGATATCCAGCAACTCCCTCTACTGGGTACTAAATGGAGCTGTTACAGGGAAGGAGGGATGAGCAAAATTTCCATAGCAACATTGAAAATTGTCAAGAAAACATGTAGAGAAAAATACATCACTGCTAGATACAGCAGAGGCCGAGAAATAGATAAAATAGAATGTTATCCTTAGAATGGAAAAAGCAAATCAGATGAAAAACAAAACCCTCCTCTACTGTAACTGAGCTCACAGGGTCACATTTTAGCAAACTAAGCTACAGACAAAACATAGTGTAAGTGAAGCAAGGAGGCAAGCAACTAAGCAACTCAGATACTAATGTACAATTATGAAATCAACAAGCTTCCATTGCACTGTTATTGATGTGATCTTCAGGAAACAACCGTACCTGTTGCGATCAGTGAAGAAAGTGAGACGTTTTCAAGAGGCCTGAAATCTCAAATAATAAACACCATCCATTAATGGATGATTTCCTTTTTTGAACTGCTCCATTGCAGCCAAGTGTTGTCTGCCTCTAAGAATGGATAATGCTTAATTTCCCGTAGTAAGCAGACGCAAATGAGCTTTATCATCTGTCGGTGTAGGAGATTATTTGTCTCCAAGAGAAGGTACAGCACTGAGTGGAGCAGAAGACAGGAGGGCTATTGATTCGAAACTGTGTTGTGGCCGATTAATAAAATAAATGAATCAATCTAATTTTGTTTCTTGGATTTGGAGGTTCCTCGGACAGACATCCAGACAAGGAACTTTTCAGAATAGTTAATTAATCAAAAGCTGTCAGCCTTGCTCCTTTATAATTTTCAAACAAACTACACTTATGCTACTTTGACAGAACAAAAGAAGCAAAATAACTGGATGACTCTTGGTGCTGCGATACATTTTTAAAGTGTATGTTAAACATATTTTCAAGAATCGACCGTAAAGTAATCTGAGCAGCCATACCTGCTTTTTAACTATTTTATTTGCTAAAATTGTAGTTGATGGTATTGATTTTTATTATGTTGCGCTGTTGAAATCAGCAGATTGTCTTCAAAGTTTGTCGCTGTTGACTCACCTCTGCAGCCTGCAACACCCAAGATAGCAGATATTCGAGCCCACAAAAAAATACAACAGGATGCTGACATAATGTAACCTCTCTTCACAGGCCTGAAGTCAATACAACCTGACATGAATGCATCAGGATATTGTCGGTAGAGAAGGGGTGACTGTCTGCCTTCCATTAAGTAGTCAGTATATTTAAGTATATTTGTGCCTGAATATATGTTGGAAAATGATGTCTTATAAAGTTTATTTTAATCCAGTTAAGTAAAATAATCAGTTCATCAGTCAATTCATTTGTCAAAATTAATGTGACAGCTTTATGTAATTTCAATACAGTCTCCTGCATGGATTAATCTAACATTATGTCCTCGGAGTGCACGACGTGATACAAACCCCTGATTATGTTAAAGAAATCTCTGTGGGCGCAGGTGCCTTTAAAACCCAAAATGGCCAACTTCAACCACAAGAGGGTGCTCCGAACTATTGTATGACCTCGGAGTTTGTGCACAGGTCTGGCTGTGTGGGTCACATAGTGGCTGAGAGAAGTTCCGTGTGCTTTAATACTATCAGGTTTTCTCAGAGGTTATCTCGGTGTTAGACCCATTAGCACAGCAGGAGCCATGATCAGAGACAGGCAGGCTCAGTACTAACTAAAAGGTGCCCTGGTTGCCTGTCTTTCACATTTTGTTTGGGGGGGGTGGGCTCCTGCTTTGCACCATGCTCAATTTACCTTCAGTTGTTTTATTGGATAACTTGTAAACATCTTGTGTGACTAATTTCATCACTTAAGCCAGATGGGATGAAGCCAACAGCTGGAGAGCAGGTTAGGCTGAAATGACTTCCACATGTGATTCACTGGAAGGAGACACCGTTCAAGGGAGAGGACATGTATCACTTTGTGCACCCCAGTTGAGCTGTGAAGGACCTTTCTTTGTTTCTGTGAAGTGCTTACAGGCACCACCTCTGGCAAGGAAACCCAAATATTTAAATGGGCGGAACTAGATTGCTGCAGAAACCTGCGGGTGAAAAACACCCAAACAAAGGCACTTGCATCTGCTTTTGTTTGTACGTGTGCTGTTGGTGTTTTATCAAGTTGATCAGCGGTGACCTACGGTAACAAAACAATAAAAGTTGTGTGTTCTTGACTTGGTGAACAGCCAGTGTTTCTCCCGGTTGCTAAGGAAACGGACTATACCCTCACCTGAGACCTTGGTGCTTCAGGTGTGTTCGGTCCCTCAGTACTGCAGGTCGAGGACAAAAACACTCAGCTGTTAATAACATGCACACGGTTGGACAGATGGGTTTTAAAAAAATAAATGGATAGACATATAAGAGGAAAAAACTACATCATACGTGCAGAGGAAGAGAACATACCACAGAGATGTGTGTGTGTGGATGTGTGCGTGTGCTGACATTTCATCTCTCTCGACAGACCAAACACTCAGCCTGAACTTTAAGAGCAGGAAACGATCTTTAGTGGTTTGTTATGAGTGTGTCGTGTTGGGACATGTTCTCTCTGTTCTCTGTTCTCTGCTCCCTGCTCTCTGCATGTCAATGGGTAGCACCTTGAGCTCCCCCATATAATAAGCACTTATCAGACATGACACAGTAAAAACTTGACTTGTACGTCTGAAAAACCAACAAAGGGGCACACTAGAGAAGCTGGGGCATAGGGACCTAACTATAAATCAAGATCAGTCGAAGTTTTAAATCATGAGCCATTGATGTTGTTAATTACCATTTAAAGTCAGACTATAGAACTTTTTGAAAGAAAGATCACAATCATGAAAGTTGAATTCATAATTGTTAAAAAGCCATTCAACAAACTCTGGCTGCTACAGTCTTACTTGCTTTGGCATGACCAGTAGCTTATGGTTGCTCACAGCAGCAAACTTTAGATAGACATTGCTGTTTAACAGACAACACTGAGTGAGTTTGCTGACTCTTCTCTGCTTGTGCTACGCCTACGAATATGGTTTAGCATTTACCAATTTCCCATAATTTTCACATTTCAACATAGCCACATTTCCTGCTGATCCGTAAAATCTCAAGGCTTGCTTTAACACTGGTTGTTTAACATTCTAAAAACGAAAAAAAACTAAAAACCTATGAGTCTTGTTTTTTCAAGGCATGAAACTGCAGATGTGATTTAGATATAGATTTAGCAAACAATAAATTGAACTGGTTGGGTCCTTAAATGAAAACAACTGTTTAAAAAAGACCTGTGGGTTTGTCACATTCTCCCTATATCACTCACATTTCTGTACGCTGAGGTCTTAAAAAGGTAATAACAGCTTTTATTATTTTCGACTGATATCTCAGATTATGTGTTTCTGTGTTTCTGGTTATATTCTGCTGTACATATTGTCTTCTTTTTACACTGTACCCACTACAAAACTCACTATTTATACTGTATAAACAAAACTAGACTCGTTCTACGATATATTCTGTTTATTGACCGTGTCCATGCAGTACATATTGCTGCATCACTAACATATCATTGCTCCATTCGTTAAAACCAAACAATTTATACATTGTTTTTGGTTATTTTTTATATAGCACAACTACTTTCCTTCTTACTATCACTGCCCTATTGGTTTAATTGCTCACTCTGCACATTTTCTTTATATATATATATATATATACTATTATTGTGTTTTTGCTGCTGTTTGCAATGTCTGGTTAGATGCCAAACTGCCAATAAAATCTAACTCTATATTCTCATGCTCTAGTGAATGAATATGACTATATGACAACCGACAAATTTTTGCTGTGTTGCAGGAAACTGGTCTACGCTACCTAACCTTGAAACTGAAGATACACAGGAAGATAAAACCTGATTCTGGGAATAGCCAGGAGATGGAAATGCATCAGAGCTCTTAACTCTTCTCAGGGTAAAAATGACATGGGCTCTTCCTGTCAAAACAATAATTTTGTTTTTCTAACCTGCTTCAACGAGCAGGCAATGTAAGTTATATGCACTATATGTGTGTAAATGATATAGATGTTTTTTAAAGGTGAGTGAGGAGGCCCCCTGTGGGTCACGTCTCAGAGCTGCAGGGTGTGGAGTCTCAGTGGAGTCCACCGATGTCAGGGAGAGGATGTTTACAATGTCTGGGGCTCAAGAGGGGACAGAATGGGGTGAAGGGTAAAATTGCATAGGCAGGCGAGCTGAGCCGGAGGTCTCCCTGAGGGTTACAGCTTATGAGGATAACACTGATAATAAGGCATATCTTCAGGGGAGTGGTCCCTCTCTACGCCAGTGTCAGCACAAAATGGATTTTAGGGAAGTAGACAGGAAGGAGGCGTGGCAGACTATAGGTCTGCTTGTAGCTAACAACTCCTCCTGTGAACACCAGAGCAGGCTTTGTGCACAACCAGCTCTGTCTGCTACTGCTCCCCCACAGGCTCATTGCACACCAGTTGAGCAGGACTGTTCCTGGAAACCCTTCCCAAGGGAGAAATGCATTCCATGCATCTCCTGCTCAGAGCAGCTAATCGGCTGGCCCGTTTAAATATCTCTATTCTGCTCCTCGGTGAGTGCATGCTGGCGTGGGGCGATTCCAGGACTGACCTGGGGCCCACACAAGGGTTAACAGGGAATCCATATGCTGCAGTGGGGCTGTAAAACAGCAGCTCTCTTGATCTGTAGGAAGTTATTCCAGCCACTGGTTCCATTTCACAATGTGTCAGACCGAAATGAACAGTGACTCATTTCTTTGATTAGAGAAGATTCATAAACCTTCATGTTTAGTGATTGCATGTCTATGTTGTTATGGGGGAAACATGTGAGCCCTTCTGGAGCAGATGTCTCTAACTGGAGGAGGGGGTGTTGTGTCCTGCACTCAGCTGCATAAACTTCCAGAATCTACTTATCATCCAACATCCAAACAACCAGATGTGGGATTCACACACAAAAGCCTTGTTTTCCCCCCAATGATTTTCTTGACCTTTTGGGGGACTTACATTTGATCTTCCCTGCATTGACGCTCTGGAGACGCGAGACAAACACAGACAGCTAGACAGACAAAAAGCACAGAACTGCTGATCAAAACTTTTGCACCAGGAACTGAATCTACAAGAAACAGTTGTTTTTTGCGTCAGACTGTGACCACAGTTTAATAGATGTACATGAATGTCAGAATCTGATGTAAACAAGCAAAATCAATAGTCATTGCTGTGCTTGTTTGATTACCTTTGCAGTCAGAGAACTGCCGTGAGCGGGATTACTGAGCATTACGAGCCAAAAACAGTCAATATTTTTCAGTGCTTCATCTGAGCCACAGGCTGTTGTTAATGCCATGCTAGCTCTGTATAATGCATGTTAATCTTTCTACGACTGGGTCATACATACACAACAAGGTATTGTGAAACATGAGGAGCCCATGACCTCAGACTATTTCAGACTGTTCCTTTGTCAAGTGACCAAAACATCAAAGCGGTGCCGACATGTATATGCTAAATTCATGGAATCACAAAAGCACATGATGTGGGTTAGTGTGCAGAATCAGTCAGAGAGTATACAGCACATTCATCTTTCATTCTCTCTTTCCTTCTTGATTCAGATTAGTCATTTGAACAAATGATCAAATAACTTTTTTCTGCAGTTTATATAAAAGTTTTGGTGCGTCCAAACCAAAAGCTGTAGATCTACAATCCTGTAGATTGTCTCACTCTGAGTTAGACAAACTTTTCATCAGCTGAAGTTTGTCTTGCAAACCTGGCTAATGATAGAAATGTTGAATGACAAATACTCAAGGTGATATTGACAGATTCCATTATGATTCACTCCAAAGACCAAAATGTGGGTATAAATATAATCCAACTGCAACAGTAATCATCATGTTTATACTACTGGTCAAAAGTTGTTACTAAAATTTACATAGTGCAATTATTCAGTGACTCTGAAATGAAAACATGGGACAATTTTTTTTTTTCAATAGGAAGTATTGAATCTTAAATCCTAAATTAAATATCAATTTTTGCCGAACACACCTGTGCTGTTCTCTCTACCCTTGAAATGGAACATTTTTCAGAAAGTTCTTATCAGCACTGTTGCAGAAGTTCCCACTGATGTGTTGCACTTGCAGATTGCTTTGCTTTCTCCATCTGTCCAGTCCATCCCAAACCAGCTCTGTGGGGTTCAGGTCTGGAGACTGTCCTGGTCTTCCATCATGTGAAGCCACCGTCTGGTTCTTCTCTTCTAATGTTTTGGGTCATTATCCCGCTTTTGGACGAACCTCTGACCAACAAGTCTGTCTTCCTTTCTGACTTGCTTTTCTCTCACCATTCCGACAGCAATATACAGTGCTACCTCCTACAGTACAGTGTTTTCCTAATAATGCATCAGAGGGTCTAGTAACTGTTGGTTTCAACACTGACTTCGTAGGAACATTTAAGGTTATTCACTGGACTTGAACTGCTAAAATGTGAAAAACGGGAGTGTTCTAAAACCTTCGACAAGCCGTGTATGTTTCAGCAACAAGACACAACTCTACAACTGTGACATGGAAAACACTTGTTTATTAAAGGAAATTGCATTGCTAGTGTGTCTGAGCAGGGGACAAAGAGTCAGTGAGGATCTCATCTCCTCATTGATTGTCCGGGGTGTGTTACAGACCATAAAAGCCCGAGTTAAAGCAAGTCGACAAGCACCTGTCTAATCCTGCTGATCATAGCAGCATTGTCATTATCTATGGGCTCTTGCCTGTGACTGTAATTAGAACTGCCTTGGATGATCTGAAACACAGATGGTGGCTGGAGACTAAGCAAACAGCAGTAAGGTAATCAGTCGGGGCTACAGGAGCAGACAAATCTTTAAGACCTGGGCTGACTGAGGCTAAACAATGAAATCATTGAGCCTAGTAAGGTCTAGTCAGTCTCTTCAGACATGTAACAGCTATAAATGCAAATGTAGTTTGATGGGTCTGAAGTGAAATTCAAGAGTGTGAATTGCAATGACGCAAATAATGCAACTGACTACTGATTCACACAAAGTCACATCCGTTTGTTGTTCATTAACCTTGCCAATCTCGCATCACTCAGCCATCATTCATGAACCTACTGAGAACCCAGACAGCTTTCAAAGCCATGGAACATTAGGGTCCCAAAGTTATTCTGAGGTTTGAATACAAGGAACATTCTGCTCTCATCTTTTGCAGCACATGCATGTATGTCAGTCTCAAAGTCTACGCAAATCAAGTTATTTCCCTTAAAAACAAACTGTTTTCTCACACCCACACAGGAAGTAGGGTTTGACTGTGACAGAGCTGACATGACACAGAAACTCCCTGCAGAAACACATGCACCTCAATGATTCTATATGAAATTCCTTAATCTTCACAAAATGTATTGATGACTGTCACTCAAAATCAGAATTTCCTTGTTTTTAAGTTAGAACAAAGCTCAAGTTACAATCAGTTCTCTACTTAGTATAAGCTCAGCTCAATTTCAACCTTGTAAACAGCCGATTACAACAGAAATCGGACTCAAGGGTGATTTACTCTAAACTCTAAACTATCACCCCTAGTCTTCATCAGCAGATGGTGTTTGGGTTTGTTTCCGAAGTCAAGAATGGACCCAGCAAGCAAAATTTCTAAGTCAATATGGATGAGAAGTCGTAAAGGCTCTAAAAACCACGCAAAGTTTTTATCAGTTTTTATCAGTTGAGGAAACTCATCCTCCTGATGAGGGCCGTGTGATTCAGTGGAAAAACTCCAGAAAAGGATCTCGTGTTGAGTTTATATCAGGTGTTCAGCTTTCAGCTTTTTCAATGCTGCAACTTCACACTTCAGCATAATTTTAGTAAGTCCACAGGATGTTTTATTTGGCTTCTGGGAACATGCCTCGTCCAGGAGGGGAACGCCTCAGCCCTTGAGCTTGTGGATGCAGGTGTGGCGGCGCTATGCCGTCACAGCGTGGAAGGGATGAAACTGGAAAACGTCAGACTCAGGACAGGAACCACCCGTGTGACCGGCTGCACGGAACGGGCGAGGCACAAATCTCCAGTCTGTCAGTTGTTTTTGTATACAGTGGCATGTAAAGATTTACGGCACTTCGCCGCGGACGAGCGCTCTTCCTCTGGTGTGCTCCTGGGGCCGCCTAAGTTGTTTTACTGTTGCTGACCTACATACAACATTGCCATGTCAGCCCTCAAAATCAGCCTGCCCATAGATTCTCCAGATAGGAGACTCCCAGAGAACATAGCAACAGAAACTCTCCTCCCACCTCCCTCCCCTGCCTTCCCCTCCCCTCCCCTCCCTCCCCCCGGAGCTATGCAGGCCAGGCTCTGTAGCTCTAGCCTCACTTGGCTCCAGGATTGGGGGAAGGGACCGGGTTAACATATGGCTTATTGTGCATTGTGGGCTATGGCTTTCAGCTCATCAACAGCGTTGGCTCTGCATCTGACACAAAAACTGTTGGGCTGGAAAAATTTGCTCTGGACCTCTGCGAAGTGTACATATTTTTGTTGTTGTTGTTGTTGTTGTTGCATTTGTTTACACACAAACACAAAAACACAGCCCTTCTCAGTTTGACACTCCACCTCCAAACTTGCGCGCTGCCGGCTGAGTTACCGTCAGCTCCCGCCGCCTTCAACAAACGACCGTGCGTAACACTTTACAAGCGGTAATCACCTTTGGCTGCGACACCCGCGGCCAGCTGGTGGAGATTGATGACTACCTGTTTTATAACCCTGTTTGCTTTGGAGGGGGGGGGCGCGTCGCTGGCACAGTTTCGTGGCTTCGTTGCGTGTCTAGCAAAATGGTCCGCCACAGTTTGGTGACGCAAGGAGGGCTATTAATATCCCAGGAACGGGATGTTCTCGCTTCGGCATCGGGGTCATTCGAGGATAAACAACTGTGCGTCCCCTGAAGACGGTGCCGCTGCGGTGGAGCACGACGGAACGGCGGCGTAGGGAAGTTTTTTAAGGGGGAAACGCGTCAACTCCCGCTTCATGTCTTACCCCCACCTCTCTCTCTCTCTCTCTCTCTCTCCCTCACACACACACATTCACACACACACGCACACACCCCGGGCGCATCCCCGCGGTCAGTCTGGTTCATGCGCCGCGCAGAGGTTCGCGCACCGCTACAGTCCGTGTGGAGCCTCGCCCACTTGTGAACCCGGTGACTTTAGAGCGCACTCCGGACGAAGCGGCGAAAACAGCCGTGTAATGTAAGAGTGCCAATGTGGAAATCGTATGTTTTGAAATTCAGCCTCCACTTTTTTCTTTTTTTCTTTTTTTCTTCACTCCCACTTTGAACTCTCTCTCTCTCTCTCTCTCTCTCTCTCTCTCTCTCTCTCTCTCTCTCTGCGCACAACACGGTATTTAAATCGGCAGTATGCACGGATTGCTCGATCCAATTTACAGGCCTGTAAACCGTGGACAAACTGCGAGCAAGTCAGACAATGCAGTCGTAATTGAAACCGACTGAAATGAGAGAAAATGTCAGAATTTGCATCAAACACTCTGCAAGTCAGAAAACGAACTTGCAAAAAAGGGGGGAGGGGGCAACGACATCAGTGTGAGGATCTGCTGCCTTTCTGTTTTGTTTTGATGCATATTCAGTATTTTTGGAGTTTGGACTCTTGGTCAGATAAAAGAGGCCACTTGAGGACAATAGCTGGGGAACTGGGTAACTATTACTTTTATTCGAGTCACTGACTAAAGGATTAAGTGAAAAAAGTAATCAGTTGCAGCCATATTGTTTAACATCAAGTAATCAAGTCTGTCTCCAGTGTCATGTTGTAACGTTCTGTGCAGTTTCGCATGGACCGGAGCACGGGACAGGTTCCTCCTTCCCCATGGATTTAACGTGATATATAAGTGCTTTTGTTGAATGGCCTTAGAAAAGATACCCTCATCCCTGTGGCATCAGCACAGCGAGTTAATGCGAGCGCCTGCGGACTCACCGCCAAGCTGAATGGTGTATTTCAGTGTGTGCCCCCCCCCGACGGGTGCCTGTGAGGCACGTCCCTCCCCAGCCACTGCACTGATCAGTGCATTCTGAATAGGGCCAGCTACCGACCAGCAAATGGGCACAAAAGCAAAACTTTGTCCGCCTCACTTTGCTCTTTTGAGATGTATTGTGTGGATCTGACAAGCCACCGCACAGTGATGTGAAGGGACAATGATGGCAGTACATAGTCACGGCCCGGCATTACCCCGGGGTCAAGAGAGTGACGTGGATTTTAGCTTGTGATTATGGACTCAGCCCCAGATGCACGACAGTCGTCACTCTTTGCATCATATGATGGAGTCATTTTTCTTGAGGAGGCTCCTCTCCTCTCATATTATGCAACAGACAGCTCAACATGTTCTATCAATGAGTGCCAGACATCATTCTGTTCTTTGTGGTGGTGTGCCGGGGAGGCAGCACCAAGGCAGCGGGGGCAGGATTAACATACGGGTGAAAAAAGGCTGTATCTGTTGTGTGGTTGAGCATGGATGGCCTGGAGGCACAGGCAGAGGGAGGATGACGACCAAATTGAACTCTGTCTTCAACAACACCTCCCACCCTTGTGTGAAATGATGCAGCGACCCCCCCCCCCACCCCACCCCGCAGCCTCCACTCGCTTCCCACAAGGTGCCTCACAGAGCACCTTTGAATGCTCTTTTTGTGCCATCAGACTTTACAGTGCTCCCTCATCTTCCTGCCAGTCTCAACTCACCAGTGGTTGAAGAAGGACACCTGCATGTCAGCATCTATGGAAACGGCCCTGGACTACTCTCGTGGGTTAATCTGCATGTTATCTTAACTGCACATACCTATGCAGGTCACTTCTACTTCATTGCACATAATCATTTCCTTATGTGCTGCGTGTTTCCTCCACATAAACAGCTTTTACAGGCATGCACATGCATACAAAAGGCTTTTATAAGACATCTATGAAATGCACATATGATCGTCCAACCTTGTTAATGTACAAATTTAATAGATTCATAGCTACTAAAGGGAATACAAGATTTAGCTACTTAAAGGAACCGGTCAACATTTTGGGAAATGTGCTTTTTTTCACTCTCATGCTGGCAGGTAGATGAGAAGTGCAATGCAACTCCCTCATTTGTCTGTTATATCTGCATATGGCCAACAAACAGTTAGCTCAGTTTAGCATAAAGAGTTGAAGCAGGGGCAAACAGCAGCCTGGTTTTGCCTGAAGGTGACAAATTCCACCTACCAGCTCTACTGAATCTCACTGATTAACACATTATATTATGTGGTTAATCCATGTATATATGACAATTTGGGGTTTTACAGGGTGTTATGCACCAGAGTACTTCATGGCTGAGTGCAATGACTTCTTGTAGTCTTGCCAACACACTAGGGTTGCCAGGCAACCAGCGGAGACTCCTGGAAATCATGTGCCTGGATAAGAAATAGTTCCACACATCACTCAACATAAAATAACACTTTTCCTTTTATTGAATTTTACAGTTTCGACAGATATATCTTGTTTGTTTTTACAGATTAAACAAACAAGATATATAATGTGTTAATTACTGGGCCTTAGTTGTGCATTAAGGCGGATTTGTTTTTACCTTGGAGTGAGAAAGGCTTGTCAGCTTTGCTTTGATTTATGCTAAACAAAGCCGACTTTGCTACCGACTTGGCCAAATGGCTGCTGACTATAGCCTTATATTTACCCTACAGATGTAAAGATTGTAATGATGTTCTCATCGAAATTCACAGAAAGAAATGGAATAAATAGATTTCCTGAAACATCATACTTTTCCTTTAAAAAATAAGAGCCTCTCAACATACCTCTGACAAACTTTAATAAATCCCCAAACTTTAGAATAAGTTGATTGACAAACAGTAGGATTCAAGCCAATGTGTTTTGTTGTTGTTGTTGTTGTTGTTTTTTATTTGTGAGAGGTCAGAGCCTGAATCCTTTCTGAATAAAACACAATGATTTCTGAGAACAGCATGGAAAAGGAACAGGGACATGTGATCCTATTTGTACTAGTGCCAAGTAATTATTTGGCTTTCGCTGTTGTCCCGAACAGCCAGTAGTGTTTGTTCAGTCTCCTGTTTGCACTCTCTGCGTCTAATGGTAATGTTATGACAGCAGAATCTTGCTGATAAGGACCCAGTGACACTGCAACCAGTATATCCTGCCAGTCAGCAGGCAGGCTGCACTTTAACATGTAGTTTGGACTTGTTTACTCGTCTCAGCTACACCTGACTGACTCATCTGGCCCTGTGATTACTGTATTCATACATGCTGCACGCAATCTGGTGTTCTTTTCCCTCTTCAGTCAAAAGGAACAGGGAACAGTATTTTACCTCTGGCTTATTGAAACAACCAGCACCTGTGGTTCATTGTTACAGGGATACTCAGAAGGTGGGTGTTAGATTTAGTATCTGCTGCTGATTTACTTGAACATGTTTACTTTTTAACACCTATATCTTGTGTCTGACTAATCCTCTTTTCTCCTGTACAGGTGAAATCGCAGCTCGTTTTGTCACGATGAGTCATGAGGCCCAACTGCTGGTGTGTCGCTAAGCATGAGTAAGCTTTGTAGGACTACAACAAAGAAGAGAG
The DNA here is from genome assembly GCA_016859345.1 of Istiophorus platypterus. Taxonomy (NCBI): domain Eukaryota; kingdom Metazoa; phylum Chordata; class Actinopteri; order Istiophoriformes; family Istiophoridae; genus Istiophorus; species Istiophorus platypterus. Next base: position 16,728,947 of record CM029121.1, on the reverse strand, counting down.
CCAGCATAGTATAGCATAGTTGACAGCACAGAGGGGGCATAGTATATTCTTACCACACAAATGAGTTAGAGGTAATTTTAATCTGCAAATTAGTGTCTCTGATTTACTTGAAACTGCAAGTTTAATCTGTCATATTCTATTATTAGTCAATTAAAGATAAGAAATTACATTTCTTGAAAGACTGGCTCAGCACTAAAACACACTTATGAGTTGGCTCATTTTCGTTTCGGGGAATTCTGAGAAATTTCAGTGCTCTGGCAACTTTAGCACTGAAAAAAAAAGGGAACCCAGTGGCAGCTTATAATACATGATGAAGTCTGCAAGAAAAGTTCCGTTTAAATGAAAAACAACATTAGAGAGACTTTTTTTAGCCCGGCTAGGGGTGACCCCTTAACTTTCGATGAAGAGTCGTCACCAGATTAAAATTTTATTTTGTCCGATATTTATTTGATTTATGACCAAATACCTGCAAAATTATATCGAGCTAAGCTTTGTTTTCAGTGATAAGTAGCAAGCGTTGGCAGGCTAACACACTGAATAAAGATGGTAAACGTTATACCTGCTAAACATCAGCATGCTAGCAGTGTCACTGGAAGCATGTCGGCTGGCTGCTGTTAGCAGATAGCTCAAAGCATCACTGTGCCTCACACAGCTGCTAGCATGGCTGTTCTCATGTTAATTTACGGACGTAATGGTTTCGTTGTTATTTTTTAACTTTGCATCACTCAAACAAGGATTTAAGTTTGAATGTGAAAGGATCTAATCCTGTGACTGTGCATAGTCTTTGGGTAAAATTTCAAAAACAACAATACGCAATGCTCTGCCAAGAGTTAATGACAGGTTGAGGTCTGTCACAATGTTTTAACCAAACACTGGGATCAATCTCAGGTCATGAGCCCAAGGTCCGCGACCTCCACCGAACATCACCGCCTGCTGCAGAGAAGACAAAACTCATCAATCTAAATCCACTTGTGGTGTTTCATGCTTTTATAGTTTTTTTTATTTTTTTTTTCTCAGCCTTGAGAGCTTGGCCTTGACACAACAGGTCAGCCAGATTGTTATAGTGTTCAGGCTGCCCTGTGCTTAAAGAGGATCTCTCCCATTACAAACAGAAGTGAAGAGGCCAATCACATTGTGGTTCCTGCCTGAGAACTTCATGTCAGTGCCAGACAGTGTGCTGTTTGGACACAGCACACTTGGGGGTTGGTGCTCGCATTTGGAAATGTACAAAAGGTCTCTTGAATCATCAGATTGCTGCGGCTACGGAGAGAGATGGTACACTGTTTTCCTCTGAGTGAGATTTTTTTTTTTTTTTTTTTAATGATCCTTTCTAGTATCGCACGTTACCTTTGTGGAAGTACGATTGTATAAGCTGCAGCTGATTTCCTCATGGTCTATTTCGGCCTTCTTGTGCCTGAGACCCAGTGGGAATTGATAAACACTTGCAGTTTCTACACAGCTCTGGGAAATAACCCTGTGAAAGAGGAACTAAACCCTCTTTACATGCTCTCGTTAGACTAGCTCTCCAAAGTACCACATGAAACACAAGAACATCCCGTATTTGTGGCGAAAGAATATGTAAAATAATACAGCCAGATGGCCTTCTGAATGCCACATCGCCTTGCTCACACTGAACACTGGGAACTTTCTAGTTTGGGCTTTTGTGCCCAGTGCTGAAAGTGTGCATTCATTTTCACAGGAGAGCATCAGATGCTGCAGGGAAGCAGCTGTAATCCTGCATCAGTGGAGTGCGTGTCTATTCTTATTCTTAATAACGGTGTTTAAATCAGCTGTTTTTGTTAATTAGGCTTCGAGCTGGAGAGGAAAAAGCTGCAGTTTTGCAGAGACTGATCACTGAGAACATAATGTACAAAGCAGGATTTTGTTATGTTCCTAATCTGTGACAAATGCACCCTGAAAACATCTTTCATATAAACAGTGGGCTAATCTGGGTGCATGAGGTTAGCAGGGACATTCAAGTGCGCCCCCGCTGGTAATCAATACCATCATCTGGTTTGTTTTCTGCCAGGACTTTGTAACTGGTGACATGCTATTTTTCCAGCATGTCTGGACGACAAAAACCTGCATATCACACAGCTTTGTATCTTGACTCTTTCCTCCCCACAATGGTGTCGCTTGTCTCTTGCCGGAGGATAAATTGAAGAAGACATTGCCTGTGGTGGCTGGCTAGATTTCAGTTGGCAGAGACAACAGAGCTGCTCAGAGGAGGGTTTTGAGTTACTGCTAGTTTGCTGAAAGTAAGCTAGTACCCCCCCCCCCCAAAAAAAAATGCACAAGCTGTTGATATTACATTTAGCAGATCATATTACACTAGAATATAGATAACAATCAAAACATGCCAACTCCTGAGTGCCATTTTGAGATAACAAGGCCACAGTGCAAATACAATGTGATGCAACTTTTCCATTTCTGTGTTTTCATTTGCTCTTACACATTCAAAATAACCCAACTTTACGTGCAAGTCATTAAAAAGCCGGTTTAAGAAGAAGAAGAATTGTTTTGCCTGTGCGGAATCTCAGCAGGCTAAGCTAATAAATTGGCAGTTGGAAGCGGTTGAGCTCACTGCTGGTTCAACCTCTGGTTGCCCAGAGGCCCCTCGGTGTGCTGCTCGCTGGAAGAAGGTGACACGATGATATTTGAGGAATCAGGGACGTCTTGTTGATGACGAACCACATCCGGCTCTCTGGACCAGACAACTCACTTGATCCCTGTGCCTGACTTGTGTTCCTTTCTTTATGGTTTCCTTGATTGCACGTGTAACAGCGGTGCCACAATGGCCTCAGAGATTCACCTGATCAGGTTACTTCAATAACAGCAATAAATGTTGCACATTCTTGTATAATAGCTCCTATTTAATATTCCGACACTGATTTATATTAGTTAGTTATATTTCCCATAATCAATTAATGTACCAAAGAAAATTGATCTTTAGCCATTTTTATTACGATATACGATTCTTTTCTGGTTTCTTCTTTTCCAATGTGACGATCTGCTGCTTTTTCACGGTTTTATATCGTTGCAAATCTGATGGCCTTTGTTTTTTTTTTCCACCGTCGTTGAGATAAAGCCGTTCGACAACATCACTCGAGGCATGTTACAATATTTTCTAATCTATAAATCAGCAGAATAAGGTGAGAAATTAATGGATAGGCCGGAACCCTCATCGATCATGCACGATGCTTTTAATCTAATTATTATTACTATTTTTTGCAACTGTTGCAAAATGCGCCAACCTACATCCGCGCACGCCCGTGCAGGACGCAGCGCAGTCATCCAGTCCACCTTGCCCAAGGAGCATATGCGTTTTAACGCACACGCTCCGAGGAGGTCTCCGTCACGCATGACCGTGTGCGCCCCCCCCATCACCACCACCCACCACCACCTCCGCCACCACCGAGATACGTCGCCCTGAACGCACGGAGGCAACCGGTGGCGAAACTTTCAAGCAACTCGCGTCGCCCGGTGCATTCGGGGACATACGCCGCCCAATGAACGAGCAGCTCCCGCGATGGCGCCGCCGGTCGACACGCCCCCCGCCCTCGGCGAGGATACAAGCGGCGGGGACGGGCGCTCCGGAGACGCACTCACTATGCTGGAGAGCGTCAGAAGCCGCGATGGGAGTTAACGCATCCAAGTTTCTGTAGTTCCTGATACCAGCGCCGTTGCACTAAACAAAGACTTCGGCTTTCTCCTCTCTCTCTCCCTGTCTCTCTCTGTCTCTCTCTCTCTCTGTGAGGGGGCTTGTCTGCATTTTTTTTTTATTTTTTTCGCGGCGCTTTTTTTTTTTATTATTATTTTTTTATTTATTTTATTTTTTTTCCCCCCTCGCAGGATGTTGATGATATTGGAAAGCCGGGTAAGATCCTAAAGTCACTTCTCTCTGATGAGAACGACCTCCTCCTCCTCCTCCTCCTCCTCCTCCTCCTCCTCCACCACCACCACCACCTCCTCCTCCTCCTCCTCAACACCACCACCACCACCACCACCAACAACACACAAAGGGAACCACGGCACAAGTACTTTTTCACACGCCATCATTTTCTTTTTATTTTATTTTATTTTTTTTATTTTTTGAATGTCATTAAGAAGCAGAGGGGGCTGTTTCAAAGACAAAATGGATCACTTTGCAGCAGAGTGCCTTGTTTCAATGTCCAGTCGTGCAATTGTCCACGCTCCTAAAGGGAACAGGGAGATTAAACCAGAAATCCCGTCCTCCTCCAGGAGCGGGGAGGACGTCAAAGAGCCTCTGGTGAAAGACAACTCCTCTCTTTTTGTGGTGGCGCGGATCCTGGCGGATTTTAACCAGCAGACTCCCGACAGTGTTGCCGAGCAGGCAAAAATAAAGGATGAGAGCACGCCGAACCTCAGAGATGATGGAAACTCTGCCACACCTACCACCATCTCCGATCCTTCGCTCAAACAAAGAGGCAAAAGATCGAGAGGTCGAACTGAGCAGGAATCACCTCAGAAAAAGCACAAATGCCACTATTCAGGTTGTGAAAAAGTTTATGGCAAATCATCCCACCTCAAAGCTCATCTAAGGACACACACAGGTCAGTTTTAATTGGATGCGAGTGTTTGTTTGCTGTGCACATGGCTTATTGTGGTTCCCCCCCCCGACCTGTGTGAGAACGGATGGGATTGTTATAAAGCGAAAATACCGATGAGAAAAAAAAAAAAAGAAGAAGAAGTGAGGTTTCTCTGATACTCAGAGCGGTACATGCTCGGAGGAGGGCGGTTGACTGCCGCGTTTCACCGGCTCATATGTGGAAACATTCACCGCTCCGCTCCAAACGCAAACAGTCGGCGCGCAACGCTCCGACTCGGGCTCGTAGTTCGATTATTGCATTGTTCCATCAAGTTGTAAGAACTTTGCGAAATGTCCTTTTCGTTTGCGGGTGGTGGCGGTAGGTAGGTGGGTGGGTGGTGGTGGCGGTGGGGTATCGAAAACAGTGCCACTCCCACTCAAGTCTCGGAGCTTTTTCGTCGCGGCTTTTTCCTCTCGCAACCTCTCCCGCAATGGACGGCGCGAACAAACCGAAACTGCGGTGCGAAAGCTAAAAAAACCCCCAAAACAACAAAACAACAAATCCCGCAGATCGAAGCGAACTTTGGTTTGTTTCGTGGCAGCGTTGGAGGGAGGTGGTGGAGGTGGTGGAGGGGGTGGGGGGGTTAAAGGATCCTGCTATAGGATCCTGCACATCGCACAAAACCGAGTGGGCACTATAATATGGGGCGTGCGTAAAAAGTTCTCAACATCAGTCCGGTAGGTCTGAGTGTGCCGTCACACTGCAGAGACAGAGAGAGAGAGAGAGAGGCTCCACATCAGCAGTGTGTTACGTTTGACCTTCCTGAAGGACCATACCTCCATATTTACGCTTTGCATTCCGCAGGATGGGCGACTGATTAAGTGGGAGAGAAAGAGAGAGAGAGAGAGAGAGAAGAGGGGGGGAGGCTGAGATGTAGATCGACTCAAATTGGGGGGTTGATAAGCGCTCTGCTGTCGCCTGTCTGCCCAGAGCCCTTTGTTGTTGATGTGCCACACCCCCGCTAGACAGACTGCCAGCTGATCTGGCCAGCAACAGACTCAGCTAGCTGAGCCTCGACCGAGGAGCCTTCCCCTTCCCTTCCCTTCCCTTCCCCTTCCCCTTCCCTCTGCTCTGCTCGGTGGAGACCGGCCCGCACCCCCTTCTTCCCACCGCTGTATCCTCCGCGCACACGCACGCACACGCACATCAGCCTGACAGACCAGAAACAAAACAGACCTCGGATGAGAAACGCCTTGCGTGAACCTGACACGTATTTTAATCTAGTGGAGCCCGTAGAAATATGTGCAGGAACAACACAAGTTTCTAAATATAGACACCACCTTCTTGACGATGATTTCTTTTTTGCACAAATCACCCTTTAGTTGTCCCAAATATTAAACATCCCCGAGTCCCTATTACAGGGTTAAATTCTTGTCTCCATGCTGTTAAAGCCTTTCCCTTTGCCTTCCTCACTGTTGGAATATACCACCCTCCCTTTTCTAGCTTTATGACTGGTTTGCATCCTTATACCCCTTTATTAACCTATAGAGGATTTCCATATGGATGCCATTTCACATATAAATAACAAAGCATAACTTTAAACCTGCATGCTACCTGCATGCTACGAGACACCAGAGATGTGTTATATGGGGTTTTTTCTTGTAGGTGGAGGGTAATTCCTTTATTAATGTCGTGTTTTTATTCATCAGCTGCGACTAGGCGCTGACAGCTGCGGTGTATAATCACAGTCTGGCATAAGAACAAGTAAAGAGGATGAAACACTGATTTGACCTGCGTATGTACATAACGTAGGGGTCTATAATGTTAACAATAAATGCCTGTGTCCTCTACACAGTGTGTTTTAGTGCGGTTCCTTTTACTGTCCTTAGCCCTATTAAGCCTTCCTTTCTTTTGGGAGACACTCCTGCACCTAGAGTTGTGATTGGTACATTGTCCTATAATTTCTATCATTTCTTATAATGAGTTGCCTCTTATTTGATTCGACGGTTACAAAATGTGAGTCACCTCAGTTCAGCTTCATGGTCTCAGCCAGACTTGCAGCAGCGCTCTCAGCGTGCCAGCCTCCAGCACACAGCACACTTCCCTTCAGCCCCAACCATGTGTTTTTAGTGCGGTTTTATTGCCCCGTATTCGTCCTGCCCTTGTCTCTTTGCCTAATAAGCGTTTCCCCTTCGCCTGCCTTTATGTTTGGATATGCTCCAGCGTCTGGCTCCACGATTGGTTTGTGTCCTATAAATTCTGATAATAATGACTCTTTCTGCTTATTTGATTGGATAGTCCCAGAATGTGGGTCATCTGAGTTCAGCTGGGCTGCCTCAGCCAACCTTGCAGTGCTTTCATAGAGCCAGACTCTGGCAGTGTGTTTCCCCTCAGCCCCTACTAGAAGAGTCAAGAGAGAATGGATCCCAGCCCAGTTAGCCCCAACCAAACCCCGTTGTCAAATTCAGGGGGGAAACACTATTATAGAAACTAAACAAAGAGCAGGGGAAAAGATTTTTCCTCACTTGCCTCATCATCCCAGTTCTCGAATTCCTTGTGTGTGTGATTTGTCAGTGTGAGAGGAGCTGAAACCTCAACTATATTGTAATTCTTATGCTGTGTCTACAGTATATAAAAAAATATCGATTCCATTACAAGCTCAAGATGAACTTCACCTAGCGGTGATATCTTAGGAGAGACATCATTTTTTTCTATTTTTATCCATGCAGAGTTCATATTTTTTATGTTATGATGATGCTGTTTGTTGACATTAGCTATTATTCATCACTATTGCTTTTAAGCAGCTGAAACATTACCACCGGCTAGCTCTATAGTTAAAGTCAGAATCAGTAGCAGTATACTGATTGTTGTAATGTATTTTGTCTTTTGTGACTTACTGAAGAGTTGTTAAGGGTGAATCTAAATAACAAAATACCCCAGGTGTTTTTTTTGTTTTGTTTTGGCCTAGGTTTTAAGAATTCCTCTGATGAGACTTCTTAGGTCACTTCAGCGCTATGGAGGTGAATGGAAGTTCATCTACAGCGCTCGAAGCAGTTAAAAGTTACACTTGAAAAACTCAGAAGCAGTGTGCTTTTTCCAGAAAAAAGTGTTCTCAGGATTGTTTACATACCTCACAGTGTGTGGTTTTTATGACTGTCCACAGCAAGACAGAAAGTTTATCCCAAGTCGTTTGGAAATTTATATTTTGAAGGTATAAAAATGTTCTTGACTAAAGGCCTCTTCAGTAGAGACTAAGTGGTTTCATTTTCAAAAAAAACCCCAAGACAATATGTCTCTTCCAGCAAAGTATAAGAGGGACACCAGGCTGAGCGGACATGGGAGTACACGCTGAATTTAAATCGCTCATTATACTGCATTGAGTTTGATGGCGAGGAATCCACAGCAGTTTAGGGGTCTAAGGTTACCAGACAGCTTTTGTCTGAACTCCCGGTGTGGGAGGTGGGGCTTCTCTTCGACACATATGCTTATCCTGCAGAATAGAAATTGCGGTAGTGTAATGCTCACGTACAGATAAACTCCATTTTATAGTCAAAGGCCAAAAAGGCAGAACAGCCTCTGATTCTATCTGGGGGATTTTCCCTTAGCACCAATTGGTTTCTTTTCATTCATTCTTTTATGGCTCTTTCTCTTAAGAGTATGACAGACTCTAACGATGGAAGACCTACTTTCCCAAGAGGTGTCTTGCGGTCACGGAGTACACGGTGTTCTCTGTAAAGTCTCATTACTCTGCTTTGGGCATGTCATGCAGACTGCCATCTCCAAAGGAGAGATGGCCCCTGACAAGCTCATTACAAGTCATGTCTTCTTCAGAAAGAACAGCCTGGGCCGTCTGTACCCCCCACAGCTGGGCCTCACAAAAGGCCATCTTGTCAGTGTATAAGACCTTTTCGAAAACTATTTGAATCACCGGGAGGAACAGGGTCAATACTTCTCAAAGACAAAGAGCCTAATGACATATTTTACAGTTGGTTTGATGTTTTGTCTAGACTGCCTTTGTGGTATGTTGGGGGTACCTCTAATACTGTGAGATGGCTATAAAGCCTTTTACTGTCCGTCCTAAAAAATAAGTGGCACCACCTGGCAGCACAGTTCCACCACCATGTAGACCCAGTTATTCATGCATGCTTTCTATTTTTGGTCAAATAACTGTGGTTAATGACACTTTTTTAAACGTGAAATTATCCCAAATTCCACATGGAAAAAAGGAGCAGGAGTCTCTGATTATATATACTGCATCTCTGCCAGTGGTTTTATATTTGGCAGCAGTGCTACACAGAATGCACAGTGTTCCTGTGTGGCTGGTGGCAGTGATGAGGTAGCAGGGTGGAGATGGGGTTTTCCTGCTCTTACTTGAGCCTGACCTTGGCACAGCAAGATGCAAAAATCTTTACTGGGGCACAAGAGGTTAGTCTGTCTACCTGCCACACGGCAGGATTTCCACCGTCCCTCCCAGTTGAGCCACATTTCTCCCCACATGTAATAAAACGATGACTCCTCAGCCAGGAGATGCTCAACAGTTTCCATTTGTCTCCATTCTGGTGATGCTACGAGTTGTATGTTTTTAACGGTGCTGTGCTAGCAGTGTGTCGGGCAGTCCACCGCTTTGGTCCAGACTGGATATCTTCTAGACTATGGGATGTTTTGCCATGAAGTTTTGTGTAGACAACCGAGACCCCTAATGGCTTCGGTGATCATCTGACTTTTCCTCTAGTGCCATTAGCAAAGTTGACATTTGTAGTTTTGCGTGCAATGATCATTCCTGACAAGATACATGCAAAATGAATAAAATTCCTATCAACCTCAGCTGCACATTCTGTCTAGTGGTAATTAGCAAATGTTAGCATGCTAAGACACTAAACTAAGATGGTTTACATGCTACATATTACCTTCTTATTGTGAGCATGTTAGCATTGTCAATGTGAGCATGTTGGCGGCTATTAGTTTAGCTCAGAGCATGGACCTTGTAGCATGGCTGTACAATCTTAGCCTTGTTATAAACCTATAGATGCACAAACTTTAGTGTCATCTCTTGCTATAAGATGTAACAATTGTGAATTAAATCTGGTTGGCCCATATTTAGCAGTACAGTATATGTCCAATGGAAACAAGGCATTAGTTAAATCTACTTGATCCTCTGGATGTAAATAAAACCAAAGTGGAGCCACCCTCTTGTCCGTATTAAATCCTCTGGTGCAGTGTCGTTGCTCTATGAAAGACATCACAAAGGCATGTTCTGGTGCACACGCCATCCATATGCTATCCTACATATGGCCACGTAAAGCTCACTGTAAAGTAGGTCTTCATTAATGTCGGAATATAAACCTGATTTGACTGTGTGCAGCCAAGCAGGCACGGTGGACCCTCATGATACTGAGAGGCCCCTCTCAGGCAGTTCCCGGGCTGTGCTGCTTTCAATGGCCCACAGGCTCATGTATTCTTTAGTTAGCTCTCGAGTACTACTATAAAAGCTACTCTGTCTATTCCCCCACCAGCCCCTCCCAGCCTTCTCCCGCCTGTGAAGCAAAATAGGTGCTGAAACGTGTTGTGTCGCGAGGCCAAGCCCCGGCCATGGCTTGTGGCATGGTGTTGATTACCAGTGGCAGGAAGAGAGGGATACAGACCTGTGGAACATTGTGCATTTTTCACCTCTGCTGTTCAGAAAAACCACCGACCACATCTTGCTCGCGAGGGAGTGTTCCGTAGCACAAAGACGGAGAATATACAGTGTGGCAGGGTGGGGGTGGGGTTAGATACCAGGATATTCACTGTCAATGCCCTCCATTGATGTAGGTCATTTATTCAGCTGCATCTACAGCTAATCTGATTAACGTTTGAAGGGCTGTGACCTCTGCAGCAGAGAACACCCCTGTCATGCTGGCGCTCACAGGGTCCCATCTGAGAGTTAGACCCTGACTGTGTCCACTGTGTTGTGTTCGGCACAGCTTGAATAAGAGAGGAAAGGCTGAAAATTGCTGTGGAGTTAATGTTGGAGGGAGTTTTCTTTCTTTCTTTCTTTCTTTCTTTCTTTCTTTCTGTCTTTCTTTCTTTTTGTCTCTAGCTGCGCTGTTTATGTTCCCTACGGCATGTAAGGTGTGTCCGCTTTTCTCTGTGGTCTGATAAATCAGACTGTGGCGGACCGCGAAACACTGGGGTGTGGCTCTCAGCACAAAACAAGAAGTATGTTGTTCGGTCTTAGGGGAAGGGGGGCAAAATCATTTTCCCTGTGAAACATGAAAATATTTCGCTCCCGCCCACCGTCGGAGTATCAGGTATAACACTGAGACAGCTGGCGCTATCTCCAGCCTGTATCTCTTCTTATCGCGGTGCGGTGAGGCCTCTTAGGATCTAGCGGGGCTAGGGCCCTTTGTTCGGCACCGGGTGGCAAGAATGCCTATCTCAAATGAGCCATCGTGTCAGACTCCATTGGTGGAATGAGGTGGCATTGTACTGTGTGAGTGAGTGTCATGGATGATGGGGCATCCCTTCTCCCGTCTGCTTATAAAGACCTTCTGTAAACACCCGTTAATAGCTGCAGCTGTTTGTATGTCTCTAGTTAACCAGGGTTTAAAAGATAAGGAGACTGCCTGCAACAAATCAAGGCTGCAGGTTGTTTGAGCATGCACTCAAGGCCGAAAGAGAGCGCCCACTCTAGCTAATTGAGGCAAATGTGATGAGCTGGTCAATGCAGGAGAGCAATCCCGGCCTTAAAGAGTTAAGGGGATGAAGTAATGTATAGCTAAGTGTGTGCAGGAATCAGACAGTCACACTCAACCTCGCTGCATGTCTCCGGGTGAATGTCAAGTGCCCTGTGCAGTGCAGACCAAGGGGAGTGAGTTACGGTTAGTACTCGTAGCCTGTCTGATTGAAATGCATTACAGGAGTGCCTCTCCTGCTGGGAGCGGGGCTGCTGCTATTGTTCAGAACCTGACAGCTATAGGACCGCAAAGGGAGCCAGGCTATTCAATGGCAAGCAAGGTTCTTCTCAATAAAGACAAAAGATGATAATAGATCAAATGCGCGCCGTTTTCGGAGATTTCTCCCGTCAGGCCTGAGCCGGTTCTCACTGCGAGAAGCTGACCCATCCGAGGGTTGCTGTTTGCTGCTCCTGCAGAGAAGACTTATTCTTGTGTGCGACAAAGTCTGAATGGAGCTTTTGAAAAAAAACATGTTTTGACAGACCGATTTTCTTGGTAATTTGACTCCTCTCCCACTGAGTTAACTTTTCATAGACAAACAGCCACGTAAACAGTTGTTCTGATCTCAGATGTGTTTCAAATCAAGCAGTCTCTCTTCTTTTTTTCTTTCTTACAGACCGCAGAACTTTGTGAGTCTTTTTTTTTGTTATTTTTGCACAATGGGAGCCTGCGTATACTGCAGTGCGAACAATGAAGAGAGGAGCTGCACAAGCCTTGATGTATATTTATTGCTCTGCACATACGATCATGCTTATATCATCTTGGCATGTGATGGTGTGTGTGCGGAGGGAGAGGCTTGGCTCGGTTGGGTTAATGCGTCTGCTCCAGCGGTTTATGCTAATGAGGGACCCAGCAGTCATTTTAGTATTACCCGAGATCCCTTGAATGGTTGTCTCCTGGCAGAGGGGCTGGCTCCTTGTTGGTTACAGGTTATAGTCTGTTGTAAACATGCGACCAAATTACAGGACTGTGCTGGGCCCCACCAATGGAGTTAGTGGTGTCCCTCTCATTTCATGTTGCCAAGCTGGCTGTGCCACTAAGCTAGCACTGAAGTGAGTTAGCTCCAATGGGCTCGTAATGGGCTGTGATGTATAGTTCGACTCCAGCCTTACTTTCCATTTGTCTTGCTGTTTTTGCTTGTAAAAGTCCGCACCGGTTTTCATGTGCACCTTGTTTTTGTTCTGAGCTCTGTAAAAGATATTTCCTGTTCTTTTTCTCCCTGTGTTGGCAGAACAAAGTTAACTTCAAGGTGATCTCTGATGTATTCATAGGAGCTGTATTCTTTTTTTTTTTTTTTTGTCCCCTCTCACCCCACAGAGCTATTTACTCTAGCTCTCTTATGGCAGGCTCACATGGAGGTTTTAGCTGTACACTGTGTTTGGCCCATGCCTGAGGACACACCAGGAATGTTATCTACTCTCCTTCTGAAAATGCTGGTAGCTGATGTTGGAGCAGGTGACCGAGCTGAGTTACTGCGCTGCAGCTCATGTCGAAAGAGAGATCTGATCTCGTTTTCACGGACAGCATCCCTTGCGCCGGGAGAGACGGATTCCATTTCCCAGAGCCGTTTCTGCAGAAATGGAGGAGCCAAACTTCTTAGATATGAATGAGAGTAGGACGGAGGGAGAGGGGCAGAGATGAGCTGTTTATTTACTGACCCAGTGGCCGGGGAGAGAACAGTTATATAACCAGAGTACCTGTGACATAATCGCATCGCCTTGGAGGGGGGACACTAGTGCTTAGCAGAGGTACAGTTTGCGTGCATGATGTAACTCACTTTAGGGGTAACTGGGTCACTGTGTTCGTTAGGGGGAAAAAAGCCTCCCTCATTACGCCCCCACCCCCAACCCACCTCTCCTCGCCCTCCGCAACGGACACATTCTCAGAAAGACAAACCACACCCTGGGTGTGGCACTCTGCCAGAGATGGGATAACCAATTGGCGGGGCCGGTGTCTCGGTCACCACTGTGCCCCGCTGTGAAAACACTGGAACTAGATGGGATGAACAGCAGGCTAAGGGGAGCAGCTTGCTGCATCCTTTTTTTTTTTTTTGTCCCCTCTCACCCCACAGAGCTATTTACTCTAGCTCTCTTATGGCAGGCTCACATGGAGGTTTTAGCTGTACACTGTGTTTGGCCCATGCCTGAGGACACACCAGGAATGTTATCTACTCTCCTTCTGAAAATGCTGGTAGCTGATGTTGGAGCAGGTGACCGAGCTGAGTTACTGCGCTGCAGCTCATGTCGAAAGAGAGATCTGATCTCGTTTTCACGGACAGCATCCCTTGCGCCGGGAGAGACGGATTCCATTTCCCAGAGCCGTTTCTGCAGAAATGGAGGAGCCAAACTTCTTAGATATGAATGAGAGTAGGACGGAGGGAGAGGGGCAGAGATGAGCTGTTTATTTACTGACCCAGTGGCCGGGGAGAGAACAGTTATATAACCAGAGTACCTGTGACATAATCGCATCGCCTTGGAGGGGGGACACTAGTGCTTAGCAGAGGTACAGTTTGCGTGCATGATGTAACTCACTTTAGGGGTAACTGGGTCACTGTGTTCGTTAGGGGGAAAAAAGCCTCCCTCATTACGCCCCCACCCCCAACCCACCTCTCCTCGCCCTCCGCAACGGACACATTCTCAGAAAGACAAACCACACCCTGGGTGTGGCACTCTGCCAGAGATGGGATAACCAATTGGCGGGGCCCGGTGTCTCGGTCACCACTGTGCCCCGCTGTGAAAACACTGGAACTAGATGGGATGAACAGCAGGCTAAGGGGAGCAGCTTGCTGCATCCTTTTTTTTTTCGACAGAGATGCTGAGTAATACAGTAGCTGCAGTCTAATGAAATATCTCGGAGAGTGACACCCTCCTACCACAGCAGGGTAATAGCCCGTATCATTGTTCCCACTCAGGATCAAATTGTCTGTTCCCCTTAAACCTCCCAATCCTCGTTTTTGAGCCAAGCACAACCCAAAATTCGGGCATTACTTTTTTTTTTTTTCTTTATGGAAGTGAGTCTTCCAAGGCTGACATCGGAGCAACGGGATTTTAATGCATATTCATATTTCTGACCTAAATGCCAAAAGCAGTTGGGCATGAAGTGAAAAAAAAAAACAGACAGTGTATCAGTTAATTCAGAGTTTTTCTCGGCGAGGTGCTATTTTATACCTGATGCTTCCACTATGACTGCGTTACTGTATCAGGGCGGTTAGACTAGTTAGATATCTCAGCCTAGTTCTCTGGTGTCTGGTTAAATATTAATGTTGTTGGATCTGTTACACTGGTTATTGAGCCTCATGCAGCCCGCAGAGCTTAGCTCTTCTTTTTTAGCCAATAGCACATCTTGCGGTGCCAGGTGGTGGCACACGCTGCCTCTCTTGCTAATAAGCTATGAAATCAGACTATCACAAGTCTCTTAAAAGAGATTAGTGCCTTTAAAAGCTACGCTGCCTCCCTTTTCTGCTAGAGCTATGCTTATAGGAGTATGTCATACAGGATATGTAAACAGGGTCAAACCAAATGTCTATGTGTCAGTTACGGTGTTTACATACACTGAGCGCTGTATGTGCACTCAGGAACTGTAGTGGGCAGGGCTGAGTTTGTCTGGAGCTGAGGTGAGACGTCGAAGGCAGGAACACAGACTGGGCTGTCTAGACTTGCTCTGTCTGTCTGCTTGTTTTGTAACCATGCAGTATGGGGGGAGGAGGGATCGAGACTAGTAGTGCACCGAGTTCTTGTTTTTGAGACTTACTGGTATCAGGTAGCATATGAGTGTTTGATGCCGAACAGCACTGTTTCCATTGTAGCCCTGAGGGAAACCACAGAACAAAGAAATTATTTGGCAGGCCTTTTTCTTATGTGCTCATTTGTCATGCCACCAATAAACATCAACACATCTCACCATCTATTCCTTTTCATACCTCAAATCCTTGGCATAGGCTCACACATGGTGATTTATTATTCCTATTTTCAGGGAAGAACCATAACATTAAATGAATACGTCCTGCCCTTCGCTATAGTACTGCAAGGTCACGCTGGTAAAATTAGAATGCTGGATGTAGCTATTGTCAGGCAGAAAACTCAGTGAAATGGAACTAAATAGAATACAGTATTAGACATATTGGCCAGTGGATTCAGAATCCTGTTTTTAGGCTCCATGCACACTGTTTCCACATCAGAATGGAAGGAAACCACAACATATATAATACCATCTGGTTTTGAGTATATTTGTGTCAGGGCTAACTTTTATTGCCCGATGAAGGGGGGAAGGGTGTAATTTCCCATGTGCCGAGTCACAGATAGTTGCATGTTGGAAAATGGGCTGGGCAGCCATTGTGAGCGTGATTAGCATCTGGAGCTCAGATAATTAAACTGTGTCTGCTCCTTCAGCACAGTGCCAATTTTTAGGTGATTTACCACAAGTCCCACGGCTCACCGCAGCCTTTCTGTCTCACTTTTTTCTCTTTTTGAAGATATCTTGGGTGGTTTTTGATATCCTTCCCTTGACCCAGCGGTAGCATTGCCATTATTATTCCTTGATGACTCAGAGTCGACTTCGTACAGACAACAACGCAGTCTCAGTCAGCAGGAACTGGCTTCTCTAAAAAAATGTTTCTTTCCCATCTATGACAGTGTTCATGACTTGTTATCCTGTAAACACTTTATAATGAGTCACTAACTGTGGTGACAGTTTTGTGATAAAATTGCAGAAGTAAGAACACATCATTGATTTTTATGTTCCATGTTATACTTACTGACACTGACAGTAATTGCTATGTAAACAGTACTAATCACTGAAGCATTTAGGGTGCATGCAGCAAGTTTTGGCTCATTTAATACAAATTACATATACTATACATTCCTGCCAACCCTTCTCCCACGAATAGGTTGAAAAAAAAAAACCTTTTTAGATTTTTAACTTCATTTTTATTGTCATGTTTAAACCTTTTGGGCAGCCATTTGCTCCCATTCATTTCAGTACAATGTCAAAATTAGCATGTGAAGACCTGAAATTTACTCAAGAAATAGATTCAATCATAGTTCAAATCCTAGTTGATTTTTATATCAGACAAAAATCAATGGAAAACAATGGCTGCTTGGAAAGCCTGAAAAAATGTCAAGATCCTTTTTTTTTTTTTTTTTTTAAATGGTGGCGTGCTTTGTAAATGTTAAGTCTACATGATCTGTAGTACTGGTAAATGAGCCTTAACATGCAAAACCTCCAGGGAAATCCTGCAAAAACATCCTGAAAATAGTCAGCAGTAATGTAAAGCAAGTTGTAAAAACTAAATGGGCCGCAAAAATACCGATTTGGTCCTTAAAACCATGCTGCATTGTCTTGTGTTTTTTGTAGGATTATACACCAACATCTTTCCTTCCTTTTCTGTTCCGCAGGAGAGCGGCCTTTTCCGTGTACCTGGCCAGACTGCAGTAAGAAGTTTGCTCGCTCCGACGAGCTGGCCCGCCATTACCGCACCCACACGGGGGAGAAGAAGTTCGGGTGCCCACTTTGCGATAAGCGCTTCATGCGCAGCGACCACCTGATGAAGCACGCCCGGCGCCACTCAGATTTCCAGCCCGGCATGCTGAAGAGGCCTCATGGCGGCAGCGGCAACACAACACGTCCCAGCTCCCTCAGCGACTACAGCCGCTCAGACGCCTCTAGCCCCACCCTCAGCCCAGCCAACTCGCCTTAAACTGAAACCCAGTCGCACTTTCCGCCTCCGACCCGCGAGGCCTGTGTTTTCGTCATAACACTTGTGTTGCACAGTTGTCAGCAACTGCCACCCCCACCCCCTCCCATTTATTCCTGCGCTTGCTGTGGTGTACCATACTGTACATAACTGCTTATTGTAGTGCAATTACTTGTGTGAACCTAAAAGAAGGTAATGCCTTTCCCAGATGGCAATATTTACATTCTGTACCATGTCTGTATTTTTTTAAGCTTCTGATGATGGCTAGTTGTCCAATGTACGTTTGCAGTCAGCTAAACAAGATTTGGAAGAAAAACAGACACCCTGACAAGTCTTATCAAAATGTTTTTGTTTTTTTTTTTGTTTGGGTTTTTTTTTTTTTTTTTTTGGTTGTTTTGGGGGTTTTTTTTTGAACAGGTGAGGAGAAGGGGTACACACACACCTCAGGATTGAAGACAGTTGCTATTTCTGTAATACCACAGTACTTAACAGTACTCACATTGACTGCACAATATACTCATCACTTTACTCTGAAATTCAACGAGGGTTGAATTTTACGCCCTGCTCAGGGATGGCCTTGTTAGCTTGAAAGAATGAACGTGGTGAAGAGAAACATACAGTACATATATATAGCAGCCTTACACTCAACACAATTTGCACTCTTTGTTTTTTCTGTTGGTTTTCACATTCGAGGAAACTAGCCCTATGGTCACACAGTCAATCGTACACAAAACTTATGTTATGTTCTCCCTTGTGTTCTGGGGATTCATATGTAACTATATAATGTAAATGTTGTGGTTTAAAAGAAATCGATACCCAAGCCCCCACCTTCAGTAATCAAAATACACATGTTCCTCCACTGCGATGTTGATATTCAGTTGCCATTACACTGGGTTAAATATATTTCATTAAATAGCAGTGTGCAGTATATACTGTGTAAATCTGCACTGTGGGAGGGTCCGGATTATATTGGATGAACAGTTTTTATAAATATACTCAGTTGAAGAAACTTTAGAACCTTTAAATAGAGACAGTTAAGTTTCAAAGCAGCTGTTCATGCTTTTTTAAATATAAAAGTGCTGCGTCATCAGCCAGTATTTCATACAAAATGGACACAAAGGGACTTCAGTAGAAACAATGTTTATCCCTCTCTCAAGCACATAGGAAAAAGTACCAAAGACAAGAGTGAAAGAAAGCTTTCTACTCAGTCTTGTGGGCCGCCCCTTCATCGAGGCCTGGTGATGGCGGTTGGCAGTATCACAGGTAGAGCCAGACGGCCGGCTCACTTCCCTCCTCCTGGCTCTGCCTTTTGTGGCCCTCCCTCAAGGAAACAGCTGCATCCCACAAGAAGCTATTCACGACCCGCAGAAGGAGTGCTAACATGCCATTCCCTGGGAGTGCTCCCTCATCCATCTGGCTCTACCTGTCCTGTCAGAGCGCGGCGAAGCTCAGAGCCTGCCAAATTGCATAAGGTCGCCCCACGTGTGGGCGGTCAAATGTAGGCCAGAGCAGGGCCGGGCTGGGCTGCAACATGGTGGAGCATGGAGTGAACAAAAGCAGCTATCTGCGTTAGTCAGGCAAGAGAGGGTAGGTCCTGATAAAAGAGGAGAGGTTTATCGCGAGCTGAGCAGCACAGAGGAGGAGACACCCAGTCCAAGATATCCCTCATCTCCACCATCCCCCACTCCCTTCCTCCCTCTAACTGTAGGAACTGTGAGCGGAAAAATGGCTGTAATTAAGTGGGTTGATCCAACCAGTAGGATGAGAGTAGAAAGAGAAGTGTATGAACAACAGTACTACCTAGACAATACTGGCCATGTGGGTGGGATGTACCCAACTCCATCCTAAGCACAGGGAGAAATCCTCTGCTCCCGCTGGGGAGCTGGATTTCACGATGCCAAGGAAAACGTTGCCCCAGAATTCACACCGATATACCCGAGCTCTCAAACAGCTGCTTTCAAACTTCTCTCTCCACAACAAGGGGGCTTTTAAACTGTTATAAAAACATCTGAACCAAAACGAACATATCAGCAGTGTGCAGTGCTCGCCAGCCTCACGTTGTCCTGCCTGTGAAGCTCAGATGTCCCGTGAGAAAGCTGACTTGTGTTTTCTAGGCAGACATGCCTCAATAAGTCAGGCAAAAGGCACAGTAAACCTTCCATGGAAACGGGCACCACTATCAAAACTGCTGCTGCCCCCGCCAGTCTGTGTTATGCCTGCATTTTCTTTTAATGCTTCAGCACTACGGTTGGAAATAGCTTCATCCATGTAGCGTGGCCCCGTCAGACCCCTCCAGACCGTTGTCATTGTGAACTGCATGTGCTAGCTCCATCTTACCAGCAAGTCATCCACCTCTCACCCTTGCAGTCCCGTGCTTCACACTACGCGCATGTTAACAACTTCACCCTGAAAGCGTAGGTTTCTTTTTCTTTTTCTTTTTTTTTTTAAGGCGGTCTGGCAGGTGTACATTCATGAATGGCGGGCCTTGTCCCTCGTTCTCCACATGCAGCCATCTCTCTTTTAAAGTTGTGAAGAATCAGCTCTGTCACATCCTCCAGAAAGAAAACATCCCTTATTTAGATCAAATGCAGTAGTTTCCTCAAAACACCACACATTAAAAAAAAAATAAATAAAAAAATAACCCTCTGTAAGATGTTAAGTAAGTTTCCAGGCTGCAAGATGACACTTTAAATGCCACTGATCAGCAGCTCTCAGTGAAAGAAGCACTGAGAGGGTTTTACTTTTACCATTTCTGGGGAAAAAAAAAAAAAATCTTCAATTTTCACAAACAATTTCTTCGAATTGCTGTTGAGCAGCTATTTGGGGTATCTATCCATAGCTTTTTTTTATAGTCAATTTTTGACTTGGTTTGTAGTGTAACTTTCTCTTGCAAAAAAAAAAAAAAAAAAAAAAAAATTCTGAGTGGCTCACCCTCAAGCAGGTTTCATGAATCACTTCTTAATCCATAATCTGCACATTTACCTCAGGGTCGACATCCGCAAAGCAGATATGGGACAGTTTGTGGATTTTTGTTTTAACATCTGTCGCTGCACAGAAATGTCTGCCAGCCTCCCACGGTGTTCCTGGGTGCTTAGTGCTCACTGCTGGTCAGTGTCCGACCACACTGGAAACACAGGAACGCCTCAGTACAGGCCCCAGCTCCTGCCTAGTATGTCCTCATAACATTCAACAGTCCTGCTATGCGACTTAGTAAGCACTGGGCACTCTGGACGCTGTTTTCAGTGAAATGAAATGCCCCTTTTACAGACCTTTGACCGTTAGTGTCAGCGGACTTACTGTACAACAGGAAGCTCCTACCATCTGAACATAAACCGACTGTGACAGCGTAAACATCCCAATCTATCTATCCTTCCATCCAGACTGCACCAGTGACATATAGGCCTCCACAGGCAGAGTGTCTCATAACTTTATTTCTCACTGTACCAAATCTACTTGAATAATTCAACACGAAAGGCCATTGAACACAGTTTTGTACATGTCCATTTTTACTGTACTTGCTTTTATTGTCAAATTATTATTAATGTCTCTGGAGAAAGGTGTATATTCTGATCTTTTGTTTTATGTTTCTTTAAAGATTTTCCATTGTCTTCAGGTCATTTCAGCAATTCTTTTGAACTTCACAGCATTAAGGTTGACTGTTTTCGTCGGGCCGTTTAAAGGCAACATTTTTTCTTGAATAACATCATTTTTAACCCTGTTAATCGGGGTTCACCCCTTTAATCAGAAACACTTAATACTCTGTTGATGTCAGGATGCAGGTTCTTCCAGATGACCTGTTATCCAAAATTCCTCCAAGTCAATGAAAGGATTGTTTGAGGTCACAAAATAGAAAAGGAAACTTCCTGGCCTCCATTTTTGTCGATTTCAGATGGAGTGACTTATTTTCTTTCTTATTTAGATTCTTTTGAAAGTTTTCCATGAGAATAGAGACCACAGCATTGTGAGTTAGCAATGTAGTCCTGATTTTTGTTATTGCTTTCTTTGTCTCATATAAAATGTTTAAGCTTCTATATTGTTTTCAAAAATCATACCTCTCAAAATATTTGACTTTTGTTGTACCTTCATATCTTTTCAGAGCATCCATCATGTAGCTTACGTTTGCTTGGTGAGTAGCACAAATAACTGGTGGTTTTATTTGTCCCTACTTGAATGAAAAGAAAGAGAGACTTTTTCTGTAAAAAAACAAAACAAACAAAATAAAAACACTGGGCTACATTTTATCTAATCATCCCATGTTGTTAGGGTCCTGCACATCCTTGTAGATTTGAAAAGTTATCTTTCCGGGAAAAATAAGACCATTTTTTATTATTTTATGTCCTAAAAATATTTAAACCATCCCTTCCCTACTGAACGCCACCTATTTGTCTTGGTTTAAATATTTTCTGTGTTAAGGATGATGTCAACTGTAAATTGGCATGAAACTCGAAGTAAACCAAAAGTTTACGATTGTAATCCCAGTAAGATTACAGGCTTTGACAAGGACTTTAAACATTTATAGAGTGGGAATACAAGGTTTCTATAAGATGCTAACAGTGTACCAGTTCATATTTTTGCTTCTAATTGTAAAAATACATTAAAGAGAATTGATTGTTTCTTAGTATGTAAAGAACTAACATTAATCTTATTTAAAAAGTTCATATTAATGACATGAATATATCACTGATGAGACCATCTCAGCTAAAATCTTTGTGACTGATCTCAATGTAAAAGCATGATTGATGCAAATGTGTGCCAAAACCATGATGGTAACTTCATAAAGATGAGAAAAATGTTGAGGATAAAAAGAAAAAAAACCTAGCTATTATCAGACATTTAACAAACTTGTACAGTTTTATAAAGTGTGACATGTTTTTATTTTATGTACAGGATTTAATGAAGCAACTCTGCATATTTGATATGCAAGTGTTCTAAGTTAAATATTTTCTTTTCTGCTTAATGTAAACATTTTTGATTTGGTTCTTGTTATTTAATTTTTTCTTCTTTTTTTTTTGCTGTACAATACTCAAGCAATGTATAATGGCTTATTACAGGTATTTTCAACATAAACAATCTTAATGATAATGAACGCCCAACCATTCCAAAGGATTTAAAATTGCATTTGCTATAAATGTGCTGCTTACATCGACCTGATGCATTTTTGTAGATTATGAATAGAAGTCTGTCTCGACTGTGAGGTTTTACAAGTTGTGAGTTGTGCACAAGGTACGTTTTCCCATTGTCAACATTTCCAAGGTTTAAACTCCCCTATCTTCTTTGCAGGCTCTTTGTAGGCTAAGCCAATTCAAAGGAACACCATACATGCAATATTTAAAAGTTAAGGACATACAGAGCATGTCTCCCCTCATGACAAAGGCCTGAGGCTTTCCTAAGATGGGGATAATGTTTGAGAGACAGCCATGAAAGGATAGAGGGGTTCTTGAGCAGTGGGAAGGAGCTTTTGAGTTCTCGCAGCTCATCAGAGGCTCCACAGTCACAAGTTGTTACCAAAGGCTTTGAAGGGAAAGATGAATGTTGCAGTAATTTTGAACCCAACCCAGCGTGGATCCCTTGGGTTCAACTTTATATGCTGTAAGTGTTGATCAATGGATGTTGCGCTTGATATGGACCTTTTTCTACAATTAAAAGTAAGCAACTTTTTTTTTCTTAGTTTTGTAAAAAAAAAAAAAATAACTTGAATGAACAAAATCCATTTAATCAAACGAGCAAACAAATTCTGATCAAGTAAAAGATGAGTGGGAACATGCAAGCGCGGCGGATCAGCAGACCACACCCTTCAGTACCCTTCGCTGAACGTGTGGTCTTGCTCCAATGCAAGAACTGAAACTGTGCGGAGTTTTCTGTACTGTATACAAGCACCCTGACAAAAGTCTTTTACTCAAGAGTTGGATGTTTTTGCCCTTAAAGGAGTTGTCTGTTTCAAGTTATGTAGCACCCAGTGCTGTCAGTGACCTCCCTTTGATTA
This sequence comes from Istiophorus platypterus, assembly GCA_016859345.1. Lineage (NCBI taxonomy): Eukaryota > Metazoa > Chordata > Actinopteri > Istiophoriformes > Istiophoridae > Istiophorus > Istiophorus platypterus. Next base: position 16,706,006 of record CM029121.1, on the reverse strand, counting down.
CAAAGGGCCTCTTTGGTTCTGTTTCCTGTACCTGTTTGTCCTCAATGTACCTCCTCAGTGTAATGTTGCTCTCTTGATACCTCTGTGTGTTTCTCCTCTGCCCATCACCATCAGTTGCCTGTTGTAGTGACTCCATGGTGCTGCTCTCCCTCTCGGCACCAATAAAATCTAATCTGTAAATAACTCTTGACTCAGCTATGGCCAGTACATTATCCAATGACCTCACTCTAACCTTCAGGTGTCACTTTGTTTTTTCTCTCTCAGCAAACCAAAATCACTACATTCAAGTATTACAGTTGTACAGTTCCTTGGGTTCTACACACTTCTAATGTGCTGGTCTTAGCTGCTCTGCTGTACCTTTTTATGGCATTATTTTTTACATGTTAGACAATATATTGTGACCATGTCCTATGCAAATATGAAAAATAACAGATTGTTGAATAATGTATGTTGTCATAACTTGTATGCATGAAATAGTGAAGTTTACATTTGGAAATAAATTCATAAAATAAGCAGCTAAAAATTTGTTTTGTGCTGTTTTCCTTTTCTGTTGAGGTGAAACTGATGTTTGCTGAACGGCAGCCACCGTGGCCAAAATGAACAGGAACTAACACATGACAGGATAATCATGAATGCTAAAACATAGGCTGGTAGTGTAAGAGGAGAAGAGTCTGATGTTTTTTGAAATATGCGTATTCATTTTCTTATTGAGAGTAAAATGAAAAGACTGATTTCAGAAATGAAAGTGGTTTCCATCTTTTCATCTAACTCATGGCAAGAAACTGAAAGCCAAAATTTCCAACTGTTCTTTTAAATCAGGGAGCTGATTCAATAATGTTAGTTACATTAGCAGACATGCACCACCATAACAAAGTAGTTGTCCCAAGTAAAGGAGCAGACGCCAAAACTCCATGACTGCACTGACTCGAGAACGGGGCTTTTTTTTTTTTTTTTTAAATTGCTTGTGAGATCAATTTCACATTTGGAAAAATGTGCTTTTTTTTTTTTTTTTGATCTTGAAAACTTTACATAATCTGTCTTTGGTATCACAACTGGGTCAGTTCCCCTTGAAGTTCCTCATTTATATTTAGAAAACATTTGAAACCTTAAAGCAGGCTCTTACAGTTACATCAGAGAAATACAGAAAAGAGCCATATTCCTCTGTTAGACAGCCTTTTCTCACGAGCCTGCCTCGCACTTCAGTATTATTCTTGCAACAGGAAGTACACCTTGTTCCCCCATGCAAATATTTACAGTAACTGCTGGGGTATCAACAATGGGTGTGGCAATGAATACTGGGCACTCCTTCCTTCCTTGTCGTATTTCTGGCCAAACAGACTGATAAATTGTGTGAACTTTACTGTACACTACCGGTCAAAAGCTTTAGAACACCCTGTTTTTTTTCCAGTTTTCAATTGAAATTTCAACAGTTCATGTCTATTGAATAACCTTAAATGGTACAAAGTTTGGCAGTAAACTGCCCAATGTAAAAAAAAAAAAAAAAAAGTCTAGGTCACCAAAAACTGAAGAGTTGTGTAAATTTCACTAAAAATTGAACTTCTTCAGGCATGAAGAAGTTGGTTAACCTACAGCTTTCCTGTAACAATAGAAGTAAATGAGGCCTTGAAAGTTAATGCAAAAACACTTCTACAGGTTCCCTAACTTTTGCTGGTAATTTAAAAACCTCTGTGTCTGTACAAAGGCAGTATTGGAACAAACAGTGTTACTACACCCTCTGATGCATTATTAGGAAAACACTGTACTGTAGGAGGTAGAACTGTATATCACTGTCAGAATGGTGAGAGAAAAGCAAGTCAGAAAGGAAGACAGACTTGTTGGTCAGAGGTTCGTCCAAAAGCGGGATAATGACCCAAAACATTAGAAGAGAAGAACCAGACGGTGGCTTCACATGATGGAAGACCAGGACAGTCTCCAGACCTGAACCCCACAGAGCTGGTTTGGGATGGACTGGACAGATGGTGAAAGCAAAGCATGTTTCATTTCCATTGTAGAGAGAACGTTATAAGTGTGTTTGGCTGCTGGATGAAGTCAAAAATTCATATTAAATTTTAATTTTAACTTAATGTCAGAGTAGACTGAGACATTACACAGAGTAAATTTCAGTAGCAAGTGGAAAAAAGGAGATGTTCTAAGACTTTTGACCAGCAGTGTATACGCCCGGTGCCTTTTGCAAGCTCAGAAGAACAGATGATTCCCTATGAACTGCAGCCACCCCCTGTGAAAAGTTTCTCCCTCCATCTGCATTTACTGCTGTGAGAGATCGCTGCCAGCATGAGCTTATTTCTCTCTTAAGCCGAGTTTGCCCACCAACACCAGCAGAGATCACAGGCGTGGCCTTTCCTGCTCACAATGAATCATGCGATGTGCAGCGAGACAGGAAGGAAGAAAAAGAACGACGGCATTAAAATTCTTGATGAGGAGCCTGGTGTTCTCCCTGCTCAATCTGCACACCTCCTGTCTCCAGGCAGGTTGGAGCTACCAGCACGGCACGCTACGCGAACAGACAAGCTGCCATCCCTGGCACCGCCACACAAATTGATGTGCCTTCACAGCCGGCATTTTCGCAGAGCCTGTTTTTATATTTGAGTGGCAACATGGGGGACTTCTGCATGGATGGTTTTAATGTGTGTATATTTACCAATTTTTTTTGGATTGTCTTTATAAGCCTTTAATGTTGGCAGGGAGCTGTTGTCAAGGAAGACTGAGCTCCTAACTATATGAATCTTGTGGAGCTTCTGGTCATGCGACAGTAGAATCTCACTAGAGTCCTCAATGACCTCTGATGGAGCTAATTCACACATATCTCGCCTATTACATGAAAGATTGACTTTTACTGGTTGCGATGGTGAGGCGCGTATTCTGTCTGGGTGACATGTCTTCCAATCACATGTTTATTTTCAAGATGACACATTTTCTTTCCTCCATAGTGAGTTATGTTGCTGCAGACGCAGGGCAAAGGGTGTAATATGAACAGTGAGACCACATCTCTGCTGCTATCACCCTGTAGACAGGATGCAGGGGTGGATGAGGTGGTTTTAGTTTGACTTATCACTTCAGTCACACCTTTTCCTTTGGATTATCAGCTCCTGAGCGCCCCGACTCCAAGTGATATTCTCAATGCAGAATAAACTCACGTATTTGGAGAGTCGCACGAACCCTCAGCCGTGAGTTATTTTGAATGCATTGTCTCAGGGAAAGTACAGTACAGTGTGTGAAGGGATGGAAGATGAGGATGAGGGGGTGGGTGGTGTTACCCAGCGCTGATTGGTGCACCCAAGCTAGTCACACTCGAAGTCTAGAGCGTGGGTGGCTCTGCAGGCTGGGGTAGGGTCTGTGCTTCAGCGAGGTGTGTGTGGGCATTGCTGACTTTGAGATTCACTGGAATTAATTTGCAGAAAAAGAGGGAGAGATGTGGTCAGTGGCAGCAGTAGCGGCAGCAACAAATAGCAGCACCAGCAGCAGCAGTGGTCCTAATCACACAGAGGCCTGTGTGTGTGTGTGTGTGTGTGTACGCCCCCCTTCCTCCATGCCAAGCCCCAGAAGGCAAGCTGACGGGCCATGTGATGCCACCCACTCTCGAGTGCAGTGCATGGCAGGGCTGGCGCTAGATCCTGCGGAGCGGGTGGGATGAGCTCAGAGACTGGAGGCTGGCACTGGCTGAGAACAAGGCTTAGCTATAGGACGTGGGGAGGGGGCTGGCATTACCACTCACTGCAGCAGAGGCATCAAAGGCAGCAACCCTGCTTAAAACACAGCAGCTCTGTAAATACTGTCAGGTGGAGCTGCTTACAGTCTAGTTGGTGAGTATAGTTGATGAGAATAGCGCAAAGAGGATCTAAATATTCATTTCTATACCCATGGATATGCGTAATTGGTCCACATTTTAATTTCACCGTCTTAATGAGGCAACTGCTTATCATGAAAATCTATATTTATAAATGGCTGTGTTATGTTAAGGCACGTGATAAGTTCTAATTATGTGAGGAAAGAGACATGCATATGAAATGCGAAATAAAAAACAGTTAAAAAACTACTGTGTGCTGATGAATATCAGTACGAGTGTTGGTTAGAAAAGAGTTGAGGGAATTTGACAACATGGAGGCTGTGCTGTACCGCTTCAGAGGAGAAGCCTGCCAAATGACTGCTGCGTGCCTGATAGAGCTCTTTGTTGCCTTGAAAAGCAAAGGGAGGTCCCTCATGCAAATTCAAAAGGAAATTCTGAGAAGAGGGGATCCGAGAAGGCAGACAATGCACCCTGTCTCATTCAGAGCTAGTTACAGAAGACGCAGGATACAAGAGCTCAGGATGTATCGGGGGTGAAGAAAGAGGGCCTCATGTGCCATTGTGTGACTAACATTAGACATCACGTGGAGACGTAACTCGTCTTCAGAACCTAACTAGTCACTCACACATTATTAGCAGCCGCGGTCCACGGCCGTGACCCGAAGCACCGGGCAAACAGTTGGAGAAGTGAGTCTAACCCACACTGTTGTCTCTGGCAGCGCGGTCATGAGACTATATGCTCAGTCACAAGTATGCAGCTCATCCCACACATTAACAGGCTCCTGCCCACAAGGCAAAACCTTCCACTCACCCTCACTGCACCAGCTCAGCCTGCCGCTGCCGTACAGACAGTGGACACTTGGAAAAAAAAAAAAAAAAAAGCGAAGGCTAATTTTACCCCTGCTCTCGCTCATCGGCCGTTTATTGGAAAAGACCAAAAAAAAAAAGAAAAAGAAGAAAAACCCCCAAAAAAACAAAAACCAACAACAACAAAAAAAAACCCTGAGAGATGCAGAACTTTTTAGAAGTTATGACTGTATTTGGGAGTTCTCACAGACTTTTTAAATGTTTACATCTCTGTTTGCTGTTACAAGAATTATTGTTTCTCTCTTCCCTCTTTAAAATCTGTGGGTGCTTTTTGGTTTGACAGGGCCTTAAGAGTCTACAGCCAGGCTAGCAGCTCAGTGCTACTGCTAACGTGCTAATGTGGTGGAGCTGAAATGTTCACATCTTAGTTTAGCTTGTTAGCATGCTAATAATCGCGAACTGCGTAGTAACACACAGAACATGCGTGGCTCAGGGGTATGTCATAGTTTTGCTTGCGGGTATTTAGTCTTCAGCCAAATTATTTGATATATTAAAAGTTTGACCTAATGAATTGGGGTCGTCAGAGTCAGTAGGATTCATCCTCTTGGGACCATGAATATCTGTTGAAATGGTAATCCCTCTCATTGTCTGGCAAAAGTGGACTGAAATATCCCCTAAACCTACATCAAATAAAAATAAAAATTTAAAAACCTAAAGACTTTCTTGAATTTTCAAAATCATGGCTCCTTGTGCAAAATCAATGTTTATAATCCAACTAAAAGCCCTTGGAAACAGGTTTTAATGCACCAGAATGAAACCCCTCTTACTGGGCTATTCTCATTGGCTGCTCCTTTTCTCTGCAGTAGAAGATTAAATTAAGGTTTAAGTAAATTAATCCTTACATATCTTTGGTGACAAATTCGTGACTAAACCTCTCTTTGAATATTCTCTGAATCATGTTCGTGCAAACTCGATCCGTGACAAGCCCTCGCTAGGTTTGAGCGTCGTAGGGACGTCGAGGACACTTCACATGAATGCACTTGCATATTTTCTGCTGCTTCTCAGAGGCCTGTTTCGCTGCTTGGCGTCAATCCTCTTGCCAGTGAACGAGCGTCTCTGGAGGAATAAGGCAGAGTTATGGCTTTCAGTCTGGAATGCTGCCCTACTTGGCAGTTCACTCCCAAGAATCTCAACTCTGTAACCTCAGACTGATTTTGGTGGGAATTTTCCCCTCATTCAGTTGTCTCATTCAATAAGCCAACCCAAGATTAATGACCTTTTTCCATTAATGCAGAATCTTATACTCAGTCTCTCCTACTCTAAAACTTTTCAACAGCCTCTTAAAGGAGCACTGCAATTGTTTAACACATGGGGATCAGTTTATTTGTCAAGGGGAGTGATATACAGCCTGTGAAAACTTTTGTATAATGCAGTAGCTTTGTCTAGTCTGAAAAAAACCCCCAAAACAAAACCCTAGTGATATTATACTGATATCACGAGTGTAATCTTGTTTGCAGCCTGCAGAGGCATCGAAACTTTTTTATGGAAAGCCTGCGTAGCGTACTCTGGTGATTTAGTACCACACTTCCACAAAGCTGGGGGGGATTTCTTAAAACAACAACAACAACAAAAAAAACCAAAGGCCGAAATATCCTGACTTTTGGGTCCTATAGTATAACCTGATGGCATCTTTTATTAGACCCTCCCCTGCTTGTGAAATAACTTATCTATCAAACCTCATGCCCCCCAAATTTTTGAACCCCAGATTTTTTGTTTAATAGTTGACATCTCAAGTCTGACTTAAGATAACACTAATGGTCACTAGTGTACTTTAGCTCCTCTAGAGATACAGTACAAAAGAAATTATATAGCTCTTTTCCCAGGCTGTGTAGTACTCTCCATTATGGGTAAAGTGACCTTTATGTATAAAATCCGTGGAGTATCTCTGTAATCTGTCACTTGCAAGTCCCCTGGCATTATCAAAATGCAATATTAACATGCTGGAGTATCCCTTCATAATCATATTCAGTCTTGATAAGTTCTGGGACACTATTACAGAAATGCCATCCGTTATCATCTGCCTCTTGGCCCTGCCAGTAATAAAAAAAAAGGGGAGAACATTAAAGCAAATATATGGCAAACAAGTGCACGGTAGTGCATGTAGAGCTCCCTGGATTCTTATGAAATACCTTAAAACTGTCAGTTTTAAAATATTCCTCAACCTAAAAATAAACAAAACAAAAAAATGACACAGACACACCATGTTTGTAACAATAAACTATTTTTTTTTCATATTTACATCTGTACCTAATGTGCAAATTAATAATTTAAAGTAGTGTAAAACTCTTAAAGGAATACAAAATCATATCTTACAATCCTAACATGGTGATAGTCCATGAACTAGTCACATAGAAACAAATAGGAGCAACACTGCAGTGTGTACAGGAGAGAGACAGAAGCGAACCGAGGGAGCAGTGGACATCCTTGGCCAGGACACACTTAGTTAAGGACAGCATGGTACATTATCCAAGCATCACCAGAACAAACAGCAACACAAACACTGCGTCTCAACAGTAGTCATGTCGAAATGAGCTGAAAGCACTTGGAGGCCCCGGGGGTTTTGCAAACCCACTGATTGATTAAAGCACTGATGATCACAAAGGCTTGAGGTGCTCTTAGCAGCAGGTGCTTCTTTTAACGGCCTCTAGATATGGAAGAAGAACGGACAATCTCACACTGGATCGGTGACACATCTATACTGCAGGTCACCACATAGTGCTAAAAGCATGATTGCGCATCATGTAGTTTGTGTAGGGGAGAACGGACACGTAATCACACTTCGGACAGATACGCATTGGCCTGCTCTCGCTACCCATAATGCTTCTCATCTAACACATTTACCAAATAGAGTAGTTAACAGGTGACTTGGAGAAACACACCATAAACACTGCATATTTGAGAAGCAATTTGACCTATGCACATTTTTCAGTGTTTGGCACAAAAAACATTTTTGAAAATTTGAATCAAATCTTTTTTTTTTTTTTTTTTTTTTAAAGAAGCCAGTTTGGCAGTGCTTGTGGTATTTACGAGGTTGACTATGGGCAAAAATGTAAAATGATGTCGCACACAACATTTTGAGTCCAATTCTGACACAGCAAACCCTTGCACCATGGTAAGAACAAAGGTACACTTAACAAATGAGAAAGTTTTACATTTCATCCTAATTCGACATTACAATATATAATGCTTACACATTTTAATTTCTGTAGTTCAAATTGTTTACAAAAGCACACTGTGACAATCCTTTACAATTTACAAGACACAGTTAACCTATAGTAACTATATTATTGGTGCATAGACAAAACTGGGAGAGCGTGTAGCAAAAATCACGAATTTATTGCTTTAATGTCTAATATTAATCTCCCGTTAAATTTTCTTTTGATTGCAAAACAACTACAAATTTTTCCACAGAGATTTTGAAGAACCAAGCAGAGGTATTGCATTCAAACTGATTAAAAGAGCTAAAATGTTCCCTCCAGATAAGATGCAAATTCTTTGAACTTTGAAAAATAAAGAACTTTCCTTCACATACAGAAAGTTACATCACAGGGATGACTTTTACTCTAAAACAAGTAAAAGACTAAGTTCAATGAGACAGAAATTAAAAAACAAAATAGAACAATATCTGGCCAAAGCTGCTCACTGTTTCAAGTTCTGCTTTCCCCATCATAAAGTAATAATCTTTACTAACAAGGGAAGGGTGACAGGAATACAAGAGCATTCTTCAACAAAATAGGAAAATGTTTGCCATCTTGTTATTCTAAAATGCAGAGTGCAGATGGTGTCATTCCCTCAAGTCTCCTGTGGCCTTGCTGACAAGTGGCTGAAGTGGTAGTGATGGCTATGCTGGCCTCTGCACTTTGCTCTCCCTCTCCCTGCGCTTCAGCTCCTCTCTGTAGCAGTAGGAGCAGTAGTTGTCGGTCTCTGGCCTGCCGTAGAAGGAGCAGTTCTCCCTCTTGCAGCGGCGCTGCTGAAAGCAGTACAAAGGGCTTCCAGAGCTCCGCCCTTTGGTTTTCTCTTGGTTGAGCCAGGTGTGAGACGAGTTGTCCTCATCAGCATACTCCAGGCAGTCCTGAATGTCTCCCGCATCAAATCCGTTGGTGTAGGTGTGGGACTTGTGCTCGCCAGGCATATTGTAGGACAGGGTCTCTATGGTGTTAACAGTGCGAACCCCTGAGAGGCGAGCGGGGCTGTAACTCTGGGATGAGAGTGTGCGGTTCTGCTGGGGGTAGGTGGCGCATGTCTTTAGGGTGCCCACCACGGGCTTATAGGGGTCATCTTGGAAGATGGAGGATTGCATGTTGACATCTTGTATGTGAATCACGCTGTGCCTCTGGATGGGCGGTGTATGGCTGTAGTGGGCAGACACAGGAACGGGCCCAGGTCTCTTAGCACCAATACTGGGGGAGGAGTAAGGCGCAGGGGCTGGGGCTGGGTGGGGGACGTGGTGGGATGCTGTTGGTGGTGTCAGGGGAGGCACTGGGACAGAGACAAGGGGGGCTGCAGGGGTGGGACTGTTCCTGCCCTGCATCTTGAGACCCAACGGGGGCTGTGAGTTGTGGTTGTAGGTGTGGGTGTGGGTGTGGGTGTGGGTGTGGTGGGGCAGGACAGGAGAGCAGCTCTCGGGGGGCGAGCTGTCCGACCTCTCCCTCTGGAAGACAGTCTCATGCTCAGGCTTCTTCACGGCCACCTCATTAGTGGCGGGAGGTTTCTTCTCGGCCTCCTTCCTCTTCTGCTCCTGCTCTTGGCTGAATCGCTCTTGCGCATTGGTTAGATAGTAGCTGATCATTTCCTCATGGAACTGGTGTCGATGGCTGGTGAGAAGGAGTCCTGCAAAAATGAACTTGCGCTCCCCCTGCATGGCGGCCCGAAGGATGTTGAGGCTGAGCTTAACATCGGTGCTATATTTCCAGTTTTCCATGGACTTGTCCCCTGAGACTCTCCCTGTATTGTCCTGTCTCTCAGTTGGGGACGAGCTAGAGGGTCTGTCTCTGTCTGTAGGAGAGGGACTGGTGGCCTTTTCAGAAGAGGTGGAGCTGGCTGATTGACCTGACTCCTCCTTACTCCCCTTGGTTGTCTTAGACTCCTTCTTCTTCGTCTTTTCCCCCACATTCTCTCCATTACGACCTGAACCAGAGTTAGATTTGTTCATTTTGCCGTGCACAAGGCCCCCCAGACCTCCCATGTTCTTCTTCAACTTGATTCCCAGGGTTTTGCTGAAGCTACCAAGTTTGTTGGCTACAGAATCAGCCCGGCTCTTGTCTTTTTCTTTGCGCTGCTTGTCTTTGTCCTTCTCCTTATTGGGCTTGCCGGTGTTGACGTTAGAGTTGCTGCCGACAGACTCACGGTCAGAGTCCATGGACTCAGCAAGAGACTGGACGTCCTCACCTGCAGAGGCTGTCGGAGACTCTGGCTGAGCCAGGGGAGCCTGCGCAGAGATGCACAAATGCACACGGCAATCAAGAAAACGCAGAATGTGGCAGAAGGTGGGATGTCTCAGGGACACTTTCATCACATTTTGTTTGAAGGAATTATACAAAATTAATTTCTAGTGGAGTAAAAAGTTTTTTTTGAGGTTTCAAAGTTTATCCCAGGCAAATTCACACACACAAGGACTTAGTTGTCTGTGTACACATAAATATCTAAATTTACTGCATTCTGACAGTAAATAAAACTGACTGATTAGATTCTGGTTTCTCAAATGTCTGGAATTTAGGAGTCTCTCCAAAGTTAAATTAACCTTGACAAACAGAGACAGGTGCAAGAAAAAGTTACCCTTGTTTCAGATGGAATTCGGATCCATGTTACATTCATGTAGTTGTGCAGCAGGTTGAGTTTGGCCTCCAGAGACAAGATGAGACTGTGGGATAACATGCATCCATGATTAAAAACAGGCAGTGGTATATCAAAGCTGACATTTAACAGATGCTTTTACCAAAACCTCTGGCATATACAGTGAGACTATGGGTCAAGTACAACATTTTTTTTTTTTAGAATTCTTTTTAATTAAAAAAAATCTTTCAACCTATATGGGGAAATTAAAAATCATTAAGTAGAACCCCTACATAAACAGTGCCTGCAATGCATTAATGGTTATGTAAAGAGGAGGGAATAAGAAGTGGTTTGAGCATCTTTTCTCTGTATATCTGCATTGTTCATACTGCAGCTTGTTCAAGGATAACCGAGCCCCCTGACTGGCAGGAATGCAAAAAAGAAACCCTTAGATTAACTCTTTGCTAAACTCAGAGAGGGTGCTGGTGCTTTAGTGAGGCCTTTCCAGGGAAAATATTTGTTCTCTGCTCACTCTTTGAAGTAACCTGAACCCGAAGCCCATAATCAAATTGAAATCCCCCACATACAGTCTTGTGTGGAGACTTACAGAACTGCCTCGGCCTGCGGTTTTTACACCTCACCCTAGGTGGGGCGGCTCTCCTAGTCGGTGCCTCCGTCTGCTTTGTTGATAAACATCAACACCCTGTGATATGCTATGCGGGACTTACTTGGCTAGCTTGGTGTTATCGTTGTCGTCCCTCCCCCACTCCCAGTCCCTGCCGGGGTCCACGGCAAAATGGAGCGCCAGCAGCTTGTGCTCCGAGTCAGTAAGAGGGATAACAGCTGGAAGAGATGGGATTATCAAAGGGTTAGTTGGGTCTAGCTTTACCACTGGAGACTTCATTGCACGCCACCCGTTCTCCCACAAGACCGTTGTGGTGTCAGAGCTAAAGCGACACTACAATGGCTTACTACAATAATGCCATGTCAATTATCCCAGATGCCTGTCAGCACGGGACAAACTATACTGGGGGTGGTTTCTATCTGCCATTCCTTTTTTAGGTAGAGGAGTGACCGTGACCAGCGAGTGTCACTCATACTGCCTATCCAGACAGAAAACGGCTATGGTCAGCTGTGTCTCTTCATAGCCTAACTTGGTTGCATCGTTTGTAACACAGAACGGTCCCTAGATTGCTGAGCTACTGCACTAGCCTCTCTAGTCTAGTTTTACAACTCGGGTCATAGCTGTTCTTTTCAGACACTAAATGGACCTTGTGGTCTGTGGACTATTTGTGAAGTACTGTGTCCAAAGTCAAGAATGAACTTTCAGTCCCAACTTTTGGAGCAGTATGGAGAAGATGTTCTATAAGTGCTCAGAAAAAAAGTGGAAATGTGAACATCTACAATTGCTCGACAACCAGGCAAACTGCAAATAAAGATGATTATTTTCATGGCAATCTTTGCTATCAATAACTGTAACACGGCACTTATCAGAGTAATTAAAGAGACCTGGAACGCAGCACAACTGCTACAACGAACAAGAATTTAGAATAAAAGAAATGGTTGTAAACGACCCAACAGTTTAGCTCAAAGTCCTAAACTACTTTTTTTAGAAGTAAATCCATAGTAAGCTTACTTAAAATGTAAGTAATAATCCCTTGACGCACAGGATAACTGTGCATGTACAACTATGGAAGTATGTTAGTTCAAAGTTGAACGAGGACGTCAGTCTGTAAAATGTGAATAATATTTACAACTGACTGCTCGGGTCATAATTTGTTTGTCTTTGTTTTCTCTTCCAAATGGGTCTGGCTAACCTTGGGGTGAGTTTAAAAACCGTCCGGTTGTCTGACTGCTCTAGTTTCTTGGCTCGTATCACTTCTGTTTGACACTGTCACCAGGTTCCCAGGCCCAGGCTGTACTAAGTTGGAACTATCCTTTAGCTAATATTAGAGGAAATGTTAGTCTAAACTTGGCATGATGAGACTGCTGCTTCGATTTGTATTGAACCGAGTGGCTCTACAGCAGATACATGATGATTTGGTTTGGTAACAGAGCGCAATCAGACACAGCAGTACAGGATAAGAGCAGGAGTGCTGAAATAATTTCATTCACCCTCCAATGATATGATCAGCTACTTACAAGCAGGAAGAGATTTTCAACACTAATCACTGGACTCAGAACATAAAACAGACACCCAACTGGGCTTCCTCTCTTGGGAGGCGTGCTTACAGTGTGTGTGAAAGGTGCAGGTGTGTGTTTATGTGTGTTTCTGAGTGCATGGCTGCCTTTTAAAACAAAAGTGTAAGGAGGACTACCTAAGACCCCACTGGCCCACATGACAGCTCTCCTCAGGCTATCTAGTGTGGGGGCTGTTGTCCACATGACAACAGAGAGAGGCAGGCTGTTCAGGCTGAGGACATTCCAGCCTTCACTGTCAGCCCCAGATGGAAGATACAGTCTCCTCCCTGCCCCATCAATTCCTCCACTGCCAATAGGCTGCTCTTCTCTGCGGGCTTCACAGAGACGCTGACACCAGCAGCAACTGCCCCTCCTGTGTGCCTGATGAAAGTGCAGGTCAAGTCCTCGCCCTGTCCGTTTTGTGTTACTTTCAAGTGCCTCTACTTGGGTGCAAAGTACATGATGAAGGATGCTGGGCGTCAGAAACTAGTGCTACACACGTTCTGATGATGCCTTTGGCTCTAGAATCAGAATTAGTGTCAGCCACACCCAGGCTACTACATTTAACACCATTAACATGATTACTATTCATATCTGACACCATCGGATGCTAAGCAAACAAATTCCATCAGCTGGGTAAACATATCAGTAACAGCATTTCTCACAGACAAGGCTTGTCTAGAAGTCTGTCAGAAAATGTCAAGCTTGCCTTTGTTTAATATCTGCTATTTATATTGCATTTTATACAATATACATAAAAAAAAGGAATGACAAATACCTGCAGCCACAGAGGTAAACAGTAATATGAGCTTTGTTATGGCAGCACTGAGAACTGGGAGGGAAAAAAAGAGGTCTTCTTAAAGAAAGGTCTTTGCTAGAACACTCTTGCCCAGAAAAATTCAGTCATAATCACTAACACACACACACACACACACACAAACAGAAGACAGTTAACCAGCTCCCACTCAGTTCCCACTTGGGTCATGCAGCAGGCAGCGGGGGTCTCTGAGGTGCCACCCTGGCTTCCACGATGCAGCTGTCCTCCTTTATCCCCACTCCAAAGTGCTGTGTGTGCTGTTGTTCCCCACTTGGGCCTGGTCCAGATTCAGGGATTCAGCACTGCCAACTGAGCTCTGGGGGACTAAAGTGTGCTGTAATGTATTTACTATCCCTGTTGGCAGCCTTGTTTTGTTGTCCTTGAATGACCAATTCCCATAGCTTATGCATGGATGACATCATAGCCCTCTGTGGTATGCGAGCTGTGTACTCAGCAACAGAGCGGCTGACCCGCCTTGCCTTGCATCTTTGATTTGGGGGGAATACGGTCAGAGAGAGGGGGGAGGAAATTTGGGTGTAACCTTTGAGGAAACAGCTGTTAGAAATGAGGTAAATAATCTTTCTATGCATTTATTCACACAATTTGACTGGACATAAATATCTTCACTTTGTCTCTTTTGTTCTGTTTGTTTGTTTGTGATAAATGAGCACCCTCAAGTGTCTCATGGCATGTGTCATGAGAGCTGACTGAGAGTAAATTCCCCCTCCTCTTTTACTCCCTTCCGAGAACAAAGTCACCCATTACAAGGTTTGATTCACAGTAGGAACACAGAGCCAATGTTTCCTCTGTTTTACGATTCAAGAACAATTTGTACTGTCTGGAAAATGCACAAATTTGAATTCCTGACTTTGGTCACTCTGCACAGCTGCAGATTTAAAGGGCCCAATTCACCAGAGTTAACAGCAGTCATGCATATAAACAAGCCTGAGCTTTTTTGCCGCAGACTTTAACAGCGGGACCATAGCAGAAAGTTCGAGAGCATCGCATAAAAACCACATCAAATAACATTTTAATTCTGATTTCCATGTTAATTTAATTATGCTTACTGCATGGGGAGTAATATGCTGGGTGTCTTAATAGATAGAGAAATGAAACTTTGCCAGAGCTGGGCAGTGACACCGTGCCGTTATGTAGGTGGTCTTTGTGTAAAAGACGACCATTTACTTCATTCACTTGGGTGTCGGAGGGTTGATGATGGGATGCCAAAGAAAACCTGGAAGTGTTTTTTTGTACCGGGACCAGAGCTTGAAATAGTTTCAGAGTTTTCCAGAGGAGCAGTTCCACTCGTACGTCGTTTTAACCACAGGAGCACAAACAATCTGATAAAAGACATGGCCGCCAGCCTCTACTGAGGAGCCAGTCATTATCACACAGCAGGTGAGCAGTAAGTGGGCTGATAGAAAACATACCCATGTATACAAAACTCTGAGTTCACCTGGCTGCTTACCCAGGAAAACCACTTGATTGCCCTTTTGGGATATGCTCAGAAAAAAAACAAAAAAACCCCAAAACAGAAATAAAAGTTTTGATCCTCAGCAATAACCTTAGACTTCACTCACCCCTCCCTTGTTGTTGTTTTTTCACCATCCACCATCAATACAGCCCCAGCAGCCAGGCAAGCAGGCTATAAAAGGGGCAGTAGCGTGAAGTGTCAGTGTGATTTAGACTCAGGTTACTGGGAGAGACTCTGTTATAGTCTTCCATACAGAGGGCTGAAGAAAGAGCCAGTATTATAACCCTGCCCCTTGCACCTGAACACACATAGGGCCAATGGCCCCTCGGATGCTCTTCGCCGTGCTGGGGAAACTGAGCGCAGCCCTCCACCTGGGACATCTACACAGTAGCCTGACTGTCAGGAGAGAGGGTTGGTTTGTTGGGGCCCCAGCAGACCGAGATCCTACCCATATGTGGTAATGTGGTGAGGGCTTAGGGGCCGGCTGGGGCTACTCTGCCCTAATTGGCAGTGGAAGATTAGGTCTTACTGTCTTACTTCTGTCTTTTTGTCTCTCTGTCTGACGGCCTGGCATCTGTTCGGAGATATGAGCGAGCACTATACTTTTTCTGAAATTTGCAAATGATAAAAACATCACCTATTTCTAATAATTTCATACAAAAACACACACTATGCCTCTTAAATACATATAAATGCACAAAAACACAACCAGAGCTGCACCAATTTGTATCAATACTGTGTAACATGAGTCATCCCATGAAATACAAATGCACCAAGCTAAGTATGCAAGTGTTTTCATAACATCCTGAAGACAGACTGCAGACAAAACGCACTCTGACCCTATCTCAGGACACAGTGTACCGGGGTAAAAAAGTACAGTCATGCAGTGTTGTGATGGCGCTACAGCGGTTCTTTGAACATATGCACCATCTGGTGGACAAAAAGAGAACCCCCCCCCCCCATCACAATTAAAAAAAACCCAAACAAAAAAGGAGAGCTGAATAGTTATGGCCTGTGGCTGAGGCTCACTTTAATTTGCTGCTAGTGCGAAAGGGAATGACTTCAGGGCACGATTGGTAGGTTAGTAATCATGTCTGTCTGCCTGTCTGCCGTGGTCATACCCTGACTTAATAACTAGGTTGGTGTTTATAGGCTGAGAATAGGACCTTACATACTAAGAAAAGCGTAAGAGAGAGAATGGGGAAGAGGAGGGATACAGAGAGAGGAAGAGAGATACAGTTTGTGTAAGCATAACTGTACTTGAGGGTGGGAAAAAGAGACAGAGTCGGAGTTGGCTGGCTGCCCACACAAATGACAAGTGAGTTCCACCCACTGAGTCAGATACAGAAGAGTGCCGTGACTACTAAGACTGGTTGTCAAGGAGATCCACTCTATTTGTCAATTAAAGGACCTCCATGTGAGGATTACTCTGACCTCGAAAGTAAGCAATGCATCCGGACTGGGAACACTGGCATCTGAATGGGCAAAACAAGACAAAAACAAGAGTCGCTCAGCACAACGGAAAATCAACACCGTCTCCACAACATAACACAATCAGTATGTTCTGCACAGAGCCACATCACAAATTCCTGTGAAAGAGGCAAAGGCATAAACAGACTTTGTCACCTGCTGTGACAAACTAAATTCCCCCAACATTGAGCTCAGAAAGAGAAATGTAAAAATACAATCACATACAGATCAGTGGTCAGCAAGTCAGACTAAGGAGCCCACTGTCCACTCTCCCTCAATGTTGGCCACTCCCTGGTCCCTGCCGCCACCTGGCCAGCTTTAATAATGGATCACAGGTAATTAGACTGCTGTCTCATACATTATTTACCTCTAGCAGGACAGGCAGACCACTCGGCCTCACTCTCGCCACCTACACACAAAGTAAGAAGCGAAGACTGCCTAACTATTGCACATTGCAGCAAGTGAAACTTCAAGAAGAGATTCAGATCTCAGATTTCAACCTGCAGGTGTTACCAGCTTTACCAAAGTATGTAAGTGCCTTTTGGTGACAGTCTGCGGTTGCTTACCTTGCTCTCGCTGCTGGTCTCTCTGCTCCATGGACACCAGAGCGGAAAAGTGAGCCTGATCGTAGGCCAGGACCAGAGGGGAGCAGTGACAGCGGCTTGGAGGCACCTCCAGGGGCAGATATAGCCCTCCAAACGGGATGGGGGCAAAAGCTGGAATACAGTTAGAACGCTATATTTAGTGTCAGTTCATCTCTTAGGCTTCTGAATTGTAGAGGATCGTGACAAGACACTGTCAGTCTACCTTCTCCTCCTGAGTCTCTGAGCATTGTGTCAGCCACCACTACAATTGGTCTGCGCAACACATGGGCCAGCACAAACACATGGAACTCCTCAAGACTCTCATAGACCGGATCCTCAGAGTTATCCACACTGAAGAGCAAAACAAACAACCAAACAAACAAACAAAAACACATGTCAGTCTGTGGGATCATGGGATACCATTCTTGATACAGTTTCCTGAATTGGTATTGACTGTTAGGAAAACATCTGCAGTCAAAATAGTAAATATATGTGCTAATTATGAGCCTGCGTAATCTAATCTGATCCACTTAGAACCATTTTGCTCTCTGGCTACCTTTAACAGACAGGGAAACAATATAGGGAGATCCATCTGTTATGACGAGCATTTGAAAGAAAGAGAGCAGGAGAGGAGAAGAGGAAGGAAGAGAGGGAGACATGGAGAAAAGGCAGAGGTAGAGCTCTCAGGCATGCAACCACCAAGGAACCAGAGGGTGTGCAACAATTAAGTTGTCAGCAGCACATACAGCCACACAGCCAAATTTACTCTAATAAAGAGCCTCTTAATATGTGAATCCCACTCATCCTATTTAGGGGTTTGATCTCACACTAGGACCATCAAACATCCCTAACCTGATTACTGTATTACAGTCAAACACAATGAGAGGTTAAAACCACCAGACTACACGAGTAATTTAGGCTCCTTAATGGGATATTTTCATTAATAGAGGGCCTTGTGCTGGATGAGTGGATACTGAGAAAACACAGTGAATTAATAAAAAAGACAAAAACATTGCTGTCTTGAGATGTTGCTATGACAACGAAACAGTTGTTGAATAGTTTGTTCTGAGGGTTGCACATTTTACATTTCATGTAATTAAATGACATTTCAATCTAAAATGGGAGTGTTATTGCGTTCTTCTGCTCATTTTTTTTTTTTCCTCCAACATGTCAGCTGCCATATGTAGCAAGCATTTCAGAGAGTATGTATGTTTCTTTCAGCGAAAATGGAAACAGAGAAAACCACAAAGTTTCAGTGCGTAGGTGGAGGAAACCAGAGCTAGTTAACAATCTGCCTCTGCAGCCTGAGATAAAACCAATGTTACACTTGTTTATAAACCAGGTGGGTAGAGGACAGGGTGAGGGAGTTGGGTGGGGTGGGGGGGTGGGGGGGTCATCTGCACGCAGCTAGAAGTAACCCAAAGCTCAGGGGAGGCTGTTACGGAAGAAATTATTAATACCGAAGGCAACCAGTAGATGGTACAGTCTCACACAGGAGCTCCAACAATTTTACCAAATCAAAGCAAAGAAATTGGAAAGAGCCACAGTCCAAATAGGAACAGTTACCCTGACAAATCAATCTTAGCGAGAAGGTCACTTTTGTTTACGCTCTGGGCATCCTGCTGTGTTTCAACACATGAGGCATTAAAAGACATCAGAAGAGGTGCATTGTGGGATGTGTGATGACAGCTGCACGACTTGCACTGCTGCTCTGGTTCATCCTGTCCTCCATCTTATAGAATGATTACAGAGCAAATACTGCTGGATTCTGGTTAAAGGAATAATAGTAATTTGTGTTGTGACTTCGGAGTCCAGAGTAACTATTCTTGCCGGCTCTTTTGGGATAAATGTGTATAGCATGTGAGCCGAATAAGCTTACCCTCCACTGGTGTTGCCGTTTTTGCTGAGGTGAGTGCGGGGCTCACTGGAGGCCAACTTCAGCAACTCGTTCCACTCTCTCTCCCACTCCTCCTCAGTGTACACCAACCCTGACTGCAAACACACACACACACACACACATGCACGCAGGCACACACAGAAATAGAAATTCTGATAAGCATGCGCTGGTGCACACCCACACAATCCCTATTATTATTCCTTTTCACTATTTTCAACTACATCTACAAGGTTAACCCTGAAGCCTTATGGATCTGCACATGTGGGCTTTTTTTGTGTAATTTTTGCATATTTTTGCTGTTAATGGATAGTTTGACATGTCTAACCAGAGAAAAGTGGGTGACATGAAAAAAGGTCCCGGCCAAGACTCAAACCGGGACGCTGTGTTCACATGGGTTGCAGATTCGATTAGTGGGCCACTAGGAAGCCCTGGGCCTATTTAGAACATGAGCATCTGTACTACCTCTTTGCCTGATCTAAATTTGGTGACACAATTTTTCTAATAGATTGGTAAATACTTTAATCCGTGAACATCATGAATAGGGAGAGGAAGTGCAGAGGATTTGACAGTATTAGCAGCACTGCTACTGATGCACACTTGCTATAACAGAGAGGCTATTTTCCTTGCAGCATAAATCCAAACATGTGGCTCGGCAAGGAAGCTAAAATCAGTGCTTATTAACAGAGGTTACATGGGGCTCATCCCTGGGTGTATTAGTGTGTCATCAGTGAAAGAAGATGTGATGCAGTTAGGAGCTGAAGTGTGCTATGATGGACACTCTCCCAACCTCCTTGTTCTGTTGGGTTTGCTGCCACCTCCACCTCCTCTTCAGAGCATCTCTCTCTGCACCGCTCTTCATCATGGTGTACAGGGATTTCCTCAGCATCAGGTCTCTGTCATGGAAGCCCCACATACCTGGTCAACATAGACAAACAATGCTGTTACTGAATTTTCAGATTGAGGACATAAAACAACATCACCATCGCATATGGTTGACTAAAACAATTCTCAACTGCACAAGGCCATACTATTATGTTGATGATCTGAGGTCATTCGTAAATGACCTCAGATCTTTAACTAATAATGTCTTTCAACACTCATTAAGGGCCTTGTTGCCTGTCTGTCTGTCTGTCTGTCTGTCTGTCTGTCTGTCTATCAGGGTAAATTACATTAGCTCTGGTGTCTCTAACCCTCTGTTGCTCCAACAGTTCTCACACTGGGGAGTCTGTTCAGCAAAGACCTGAAAACTCTTCGTACAAACTCCCTGTACAACTCCTGAGAACTCTGCTGCTTACAGTTTCCTGCAATGTATAGGTCAGTTATCACCTTCCCTCTTCCTGCTTCCTTTGTCTTTCCAACTCTTACTTTCTCACACCCTTCTCTGGATTCAGCAGCTGTGACGCAGCACTGACACTGTTTTCAGACAGCTGTGACACTAACTCACACAGTTGCTCCACACAAAGCTTGATGTTTAAAGCTGGTTTTAAGAAAATAGGATGGAAATTAGGGTTATAGTGTGTATTAAATATACTGAAGTATACTTGAGTAGCTCACCTAAAGAGGCAGCATGCAAAAGGCAGTTCCCGTCCCCTGTGGTGGCCAGAGGAAGCAGCTTCTTACAGCTGGTGCACATAGTTGACCACCAGTTCAGACGGCCTGCGCACACGTACAACAAATTAAATGCATAAATTCTGTACAAAACTGAGAAACACAGTCATCACATTCTATATCAATCAATTTTCAATTCAGTGTTAATTTACTCAAACTGAAACACACTCAAACAAGATTGGAAATAAGATTCCAGAGTCAATTTATTTGTCAAGTCCAATGCAGTGTCTCGTGATTGATTGCTAACTCAGCATAAGGCCTCCCTAAAGACAAAAATATGATCGACATGAAGAAGCCTCTGTTAGGAAAGGCGATTCCAATGGCCCAGCCGCCCATCCAATAAATTGTTAAAAAAAAACCTAATAGGAGCTGTAAGTTAGGAAAAAAGGTAACACAGTATAGATATGATTTGTGTATGGGTGTTTAATCAAAGTAATTAGAGTAATTTTGAGTTCAGATTATATACCAATTTTTTTTTGAGAGATATCTGTGTAAAATCTTAACCCTACTGTGAAAAAGATTGCAAAGTTGTTAATTTTGCTGTCTGTTAAGTGATCGTAGAAATATGACTTCTTCTATCAGATTGTATAAAAAAAAAAAAAAAAAAATAGCAAAAACCTTGAACCTTGATGTTGAAATGTCACTTAATGCCTCTCAGACTAGTACAAGAGCAGGTGTCGGTTGTACCACAGCCCACTGAGTACAACAAGCAGAATTAGCCTCGAAAGCTGAACTTTGAAGGAAATGATTAGCACAGGCCATATGCTTGCACTCTACCTCAAATACCCAGCAGTCAACCCCCCCCCCCCCCCAAAAAAAAAAACCTTTCCCTCCTCAACACCTCCAGTTTCTGCTCCATCACCGCCCTGCCCGTGTCCCTGAAGGAGAAAGGACAGCTTCACAGCCCAGGGCGCTGCACACTGCTTTACTGCAGGCAGCCTCACTGCTCTGAGCCTGGGCTGCTCTGACTGCATCATTTATTCAACAACAGTAAACACACAGGAGGCTCTGAAAGATTTACCCGTCTGTATAGACAGGCTTATAATGCAGAGGTTTTATGCATTTCCCATCACTTTGCAGTTCTTGTTTTTAGTTCTAACAGTACATGTAGACTATTGTGCCTAAGATTCAACTAGCCATAAAGTGAGACTAATACACAACTGGGTGTTGTACCTAATTTGAACTTTTCCTATTTGCAGAGATAAAGTACCGCACCCAGAGTTTGCGATGCATATCACATAAATTTAGGACAGTGCTAAGATTATTACGACTGCAAATTCTTCACTTTTCACAAGAGATCAGATACTATCTTTGTGGTTGGTTACTCAGTGGCTCCGGGACTTCTATATTAGACGTACACTACTGCCCACAACCTATGCACAGTTTCAATTCATCTCCTCCACTGACACCACCTGCTAATTTGAAATGACTTTATCTATATTCTGTTTTGACCATTTATCTTTTATTTTTAGCTGATGATTTTAGATGATCTTTCAGTTCTTTTAGCAGCTTCAAGCTTTCTGCTCGCCTCTTGGGGTACATGTATGCTGGGTTACGAATCAGTGGACCTTGTCACTGCAAAAATGTATTTGTAAGATTATTTGGACAGCTTGTTGCATATTTATGTGTTAAATGTTAATTGGCCCAACATTCCTCTCAGTTGACTGTATTCAGATCTTGAACTGAATTAGGTGAGAGAGGCTTTACGATCACTGCAGCGTCTGTGAGGGAATGTCTGCCAGAAACCTCACCAACTAGTTTCTCTTCATCATTTTGAAGCTTCAGCTGGGAGATGAATCCCTTTGGGATCTGGGATGCTTTGAATTAGTTGTTTTCGTCTTGCTAGTCTGATCTGCTCTGTCTCACTCTCAGTTTCACCTTCTGCTTCTCTGTCTACATTACTGACTCTCTCTGGCATTTGTAATTGCTACTGGTTTGTTTGCCCTCTGTATTCCTGGGTAATAGAAATAAAGAATACGGTGAAGTACATGAGTTTCAGTGACATATCTTGTATCAGTAGTAGGAGAGTACAAACCAAGTACTGTAACCAAATGTAAATCTTGCAGTACTAACCAGCCTGCTCTAGAGCCATCATGGTGGACTGCTCTATCAGGTCTCTCTCTATGAAACTCCTGAAATCCTCACTGTACACGCTGAGGTCTGGCAGCTGGAATGTGTAGATGGGCATCTCAAGAGGGAACTGCTCGCTGGTGCACTCACTGGCCACCTGCAGCCGCGCCAGGGACACGATAGCAGAGCTGGCGTGGGAGATCCCGCGGGACAGGCGCTTCTCTAAAGGGGAAAAGAGAGAAGAATTAAATGGAAGACTGGAAAGCAAGTGAAGACAAAAGAAACAGTTGAGGTCATTGGTGGTGGTAAGATTTTGCTGAGGGTGGCCCTGCTACCTTGTGCATTGTCCTCCTGCTTCTGTACACACGGCCTGTCGATCTTGCTGACATGGGTGGGTGTGTCACGTGTCTCAGGCTGTTTGTAGTAGCGGCCCTCATTGAAGACCTGCGGCAGGTTGGCAGTGTGGACCTGCCTGAGCTCCTCGTAATCATTTAGAGCAGCACTGAGGTCCCAATTTTTACCTGCAGGACACAAACAAGGATCTGGTTGATTGCTCACAGGCACTCGGAATGATAACGACAATGATAATGATAATAATGCATATCCAGGATAAATATTATCATATGCTTATTATCGGCTGGATGGTTTAAATCTACATTTCACTCAATGGTGTTCCTAATCAAAAGGTTATTGTTTTGCAACTGGACACTGTTCATCACACTTTACAGTAAACAGGATTATCTCATGGAGAAAAGCCGAGAAAATGCTACTGATAAGCAGAAAGAAAAGAGAAAAACTAGGGTAAAATCCTGCAGATAAACCAGACTCCCAACAAGTGAGTCCACTTGGTACTTTCTCTATTTTAAAATTAACAAATTAAATTAAATACTGATACATTCTCAAATCTCTAAAAGTTTAAAACAAGGAACCCCCACTATAATGGTATATACAATATGGCCTATATGAAAAAAATGCCATACAGTGCTTGTGTTGGAGTAAAACATCCTGCATCATAAGGTGAATAACTAGAGGTTGAGCTGGGGTGGTGCCACAAAAAATTAAGATAGTGACGGCAGAGAGATCCTTTAACAGAGTGACAGCAATATCCTGATGTGCAGGAGGGTACCATACACATACACACACACACCTACACACACACACACACACACACACACACACACACACACACTGGTAACACATACACTCCATAAACACACACACTGGTAACACATACACTCCATAAACACACACACAGACACAGTTGTCTCCTCTGGGTGCTGTCTCTCTAACAGAAATCCCTTCCAGGGTTAAGAGACACAATTTAAGCCTCATTCTTATTATATCTCAGCATGCCTTCTAACGATGCCATAGGAGCTATATGCAAAACAGTCTTTATAAAACTCACACAGATGCCTTCAACTGCAAA
Source organism: Istiophorus platypterus (assembly GCA_016859345.1). Lineage (NCBI taxonomy): Eukaryota > Metazoa > Chordata > Actinopteri > Istiophoriformes > Istiophoridae > Istiophorus > Istiophorus platypterus. The sequence continues at coordinate 16,682,036 of CM029121.1, read as the reverse complement.
CATTCAGAGGGCTGGGTGTCTGTCTGCATGTAACCTGAGCATGTTTGCGAGTGAGGGTCCATTAATGGACTTGGAATGGAAGTTGCCCCGTCTCCCCTCAACTTCCAGACATGATGAATCTCGGCAGTCTGAAAAATGAAACGTGGCCCCACTAATCACCATCACTTGCGCCAATCAATACAATACTGATTCCCCTATATGGACATCAGCAGCCTCAGCTGTACAAGTCCAGGAACACAACTCAAGGTCTGGCTACATTGCCATTCAGCACCTGATGCATGGTCCTTAAATGCATCTACATTAGCCTGCTATTACTGTGGCACAGAAAGCATTGTCTCAGCTCCTTCATTTGTAACAGCTGTCATCAGCAAAAGGAACACCGATAAATTCATCTGCAGTATTAACATACATAATCCCTGTCCATTAAAAAACACCGGAGCTTCATTTGACTTCAGTTTTCTCATTACAGGATTTCGAGTTAAACCATTTTCATCAGAGGGTTTATATTATGTTAGGATATGAGCATGCTTTAGCTTAAGTTATTAACCTTGTTTCCTTTCCTGTGAAAATGAAAAACCTTCACCCGGTTACTCAGAAATGTTCTAGTTTTCAGTAAATTTGAAGAAAAAGGTCAAAGCCCATTCAGTGGTGTAGATTCAGTACATAAACCTGCCTCTAGAGGGAAGCACCACATGTGGCACTGTCATATTTCTCTGTCGCTCTGCTCCTCTGTCCCCATCAAACCAGCCTAGCTCAGACCAGAGGGTAACAGAGCAGCTGATTGATGCAGGTCTGGTAAGCAAAGCTACCATAAGAAGAAAGCAATAGGCATAATACTGAAATAGGGCATCTGGGTCCACATCTGTCTTGTCTGAGTGCAGTGTCTTGTTTGGTGTCCGTCAGTGTCAAATGTTTGCCCCTGTGGCTTGGTGCCAAGGCAGAATTAGAGAAAAAAAAATAGAAGACTGAGTGGGATGGAAAGACAGAACCCAAAACTTTAGTTCTCTTATCAGACCAGACACTGGCTGCATTATGCACACACACAAAGATTTCCAGGACACATAGGTACTGCGAGCTCTTTACGAGGATTAAATCCCCTAATGGAGGTCTGATTGGTGTGGTGCATGCTTTTATCCCCATATATAGACAAAACTGTACCTGCATTTCAAGTTCTTACTTCCTTTTTTTGTACTGCAGTTTGAACAGAACCTTGAATGCACATGCTTCTGGTCGAAGTGAAACTGGCTGCGATGGCTGAAATTTCTCAAAGCCACACAAAAAAATTTCACTTTTATAGTCTCCGGATATCAAAGCCAATCCTACAGATCAGCTTTCTGTTGCTGTTTGCACTTTTGCTCTTCTGTTTTTTTTTTTTTTTCTTTCGAAATGACACCGAAGTTAAGCTATACAAGTGCCGGTAGCACACTGCTCCTCAATGAGTTCCAATGAATGGGCACAAAGCTCTCCCTAGGGAGTGCACTCATAAAACCGTCACACTGGCCCCTAAATCAGGGAGCTGGCTCACTGTTGCAGGCCCCACTTCTCTCCTTCACTCCTTTGTTTCCTTTATTTTCCTTTCCTCTAATTTCCTCTCTTCTTCTGTTGTTTCCTCTGCTGTGCTTACTACAAAAACTGAGTCTCTTCTATAACAGTTTAGTTGTCAATCTGTGGTGTTGAAGATGTAGGACAGTGTTTCTTGGCATCGCAGCGATCTCCTACCTTCCAGCAGGTCTCTTGCCAGACCTGGTTCTGCCCCCGTGGACCGAACAAAGTCTGACAGGACCGCGTCCATGTCCAGAGTCATGTGATCATGTGTGTGCGCTGCCCAAGGTGCAGCGGTGGCCTTGGTGGACGCCAGCCTTCACGTTCTCATCTAGAAAAAAGCAGCAAAGAGAAACATGACAGGCCTCAAACGCACAGTTTTACAGCAAATACAACTGGTCTACACTTTAAAAAAAAAAAAACAACCCATCACTCACTTGTCCCGGTGAGAAAATCTACTGGACTGCCCCTCTCTCTCATCTTAAAACCTGGCCAGCTTCCCCAGCCCCTTTGTATTGATGTGTAATGCTTCATAGAGCCGATATTTCATAGTACTGTGAATAGCACTCCACTCCCAGTGCCCCTCCCAGCTCTTGCTAACAGTCATAACATCACATCCAGCAGCACGGCTGTAATATCAACAACACAGCCAGAGGTCGTATCCAGGACACACCTGCCTATCTCCAAAGCCTTTGGCCCGCCGCCCATGATCATAACGACGCCAGCCCTCATCCTGCCACTGAGTGTCAACCAGGGGCTACTAGCTATGATCCAGTATCTTAAACCACATTGATACTCTTAAGTTGGACAGCAAGGATCGATGGCTGGTTTGTGGAGCGGGGAGATTCAGTGTGATTTCATATTTTATATGATGCTAGCTAGAGAGCATGTTTACATCATGGCTGTATGACACTATGGTCATAAACAGCACTTCTATGATGCACACGCATCATTCACTCCCCCGGCCCATGGAATGAATGAGTCCGTGCATACCTTACATCCCAGAAACAGAGTTCACAACATTGTCAGCTAAGAAACAAACACCCACAGGTTTGCAGCTCTGACACCAGGCCTCTTTCTGTCGACCCGAGGTTTGAAGGCTGCTCAGGTCCGTGGCTTTGACCTACAGAGGAGTGAGAGCACGCCGGAGGCATCCAGATAGTATGCCCACATTTCTGAGCATTAAGCTGGAGAGAGGCTCTACCTCTCAGTGTGGACAGTCACGACGTGACTATCCATCAGGGTTTTGTTTTTTTTGTTGGTGTTATAAACTGACAGACCCTCTACTCTGGAAACAGAGCAAAATAAATGCTGTTGTTCCCTGCTTCTGAGACCAAGGAATATCAGTTGATTAATCCGACAGCAGGATGACCAGGAAATCATGGTATATTTTTTTAATGACTGTGCCAGAACAGTCCGATTTGAAATGTCGTCTCAGTCAGTATTATTGCCGCATGAAAATTAAAGGTGCATGACATAATAAAGAAGCTGAGCATTGCTTGATTGTTAGAGAATAAAAAATATCTCTTTCAAGACCAAGCGACTTTGGTCTTTATCATATGCATTATTAATGAGTCAAAGCCACACTTAAACTATAGTTTAGCTGACCTAGTTACTGTCAGCCATCTGTATTGTGCTGCACATTCATTATTGTACTGAGAGAATCTAAGCACATATACACTTCAGGATACACAGGATGGTCAGCTGGAGCAGGTCTGACCAAAGTTTGTCAGAGATCATCAGATTATGGTTGATCGATATAAGTTATCAGATTAAAGGTGACCACAAATGTATCACTGAGGATAATTATTTTCTCTTTATTTGGACCTTTTTATAAGAAAGCAAATACATATCATTTGCTTTTAATACCAAAAGCCAAGATTAAATTTTCAATTGTTGGACAGTTCCTACAGGAAATTCAAACATCTTGAATGTCAGTCTGTGAGGTGTTAGCCTTCTTTGAGGACCAAAGAGAAACATATGTATATAATTTTACTCTCTAGGGATGGACACTTAACTCCATCCCTAATACAGAATAATGGGCTGCAAGTGAGACTCACAATAAAGCTTTGCAGGGCAAAAAGCCTTGAGCCTAGTGGCGTGGAGCGATTTACAGAAATAGCTGAATATTATGTCGTGACCTCATCTTTTCCCTTAAGAGCAGCCTTGTTCAGATCACTACCCCTATGGGAAATAATTATGAATCAGAAACACCTTAATGCAATGTTTTCTATCTGACATTAAAAAAAACACGTAGGCCAGAGGAAGCTGGGGCTGACCAGTTTCTTGTTACTCATAATGACAATAAGCATATCTGTCACACATTTATGTATCAGGCTTCTACAGAACATGGAAGCCCTATGACGCACACAATGCCAGAAGGCGTAGTGAACTCGATAAAGATCCAAGGTTTATCTTCCACTAAGTTCATGAAAAGACTGGAACCAACAATGTGTCAGTCAATCTATTAAAACTTCACGACTCCCCTATTAACTCCAAGCCCTGAACAGCATCAGTATCAATAATCCAATAATATATTTCTGTATATGCCATTTTTCTACAAAAAAATTTGCACTGTTGTATTGCTACTTCCCCTGAGGTAAAACATCTGAATACTGACCAGGAGGGTGTATGTAGAAGTGCCCTGAAATATAAAGTACTGTGCCCATGTTCATCATAAGGAAGGAAGATATTACGCAGTGTTGCTGATTTGTATGTATTTAAAAGTTCTTGGGCAACAATGGAGGTCTATGGAATAGAGTTAAACTCAGGATTTGGCTTAAAAAGCAATGCCTAATAAAAGGATTTTCATGGAATTTGTTGACTATAAGAAAAACAGAATACCTCCAGCCTTATCCTTTTTATGTTATTTAGCAACTGTCCATGAAAATGTACAGCAGATGACTGCGATTCAACTTTAAATTTTTTTTTTTAAATTAAACCAACTTTCTGTATTGTTGCTGAGGTTTGTTGAGAAGCCATCAGATGACCACAGGACTGTCAGGACCAGATGCAGCTCTAGTCCATGGCTTCAGAGGCAGCGGGGGAGAGGAAGACAATGGGGATGCAGAGAACCCTGAAACACACATAGAAATACTGAAAGTTATCATCCTGAAACAAAAAAGTTCTGGCCCTTAGTTCTGATTGGCTTGGTTCAATTTCAACCACTCAACCGCCACACACCCGCAATTATATCAGTGTTAATACGCTAAACCAAAATGACTCTTTATGGCATTATTTTCATCATGTGTCATTTAGAAATCACTCTGTCTACTGACTGTTCATCCAACTGGCAGAGAATTACTCTCCATAAGTTAGCATTTCATTATAATTTGATTACTGACTGAAAATCAAAGATTCATTTCCTAATTCGCCATCTTTTTTATTTATCAAAATGTAACATGAAAATATATAACTTGGTGTTACGCTCCATTAATTTTAGAACCCCAGAGGGTTTTTACTTGGCCTTGTGAAGTGTGTAAAACAGCTGTCAACTGTTGTAAAGTCACAGTATAGCGGCATCATTTCTTGTTATATACTCATAAGCATTTCTTTAAGCAACTAAAAAAAAAAAAAAAAAAAAAATCAAAATAAAAAAAAAAAATATCTGCTGAAGTTTGGTTCATAGTGGCAACTTAAAAAAAAAAACAGCGACCCCCCCCAAGACTCCACCTTTTGGAGTTATTTATACTGGCATAATCACCTTTTCAGGTTTCCACGCAAAAGATGCAGGTGCATATGTGACGCCACCACCAACATAGTAAAGAAAGTGCTTTGCAAGCCTCACAATCTCTGCTTTTTACATAGTGAAATGCTAACATGCCAGTAGAGGCAGAGAAGGTTACTGACAGGTTGTTGTGTTCCAGGATGATCCTGCATGACAAAGCAGGCAGAGGTGTGATTATGTAGCGCACGGAGACAAAGACGCATGGAAACAGTGAGAGAAGAGTGTGAGAGCAGCCACAGTGGAAACTCAGTGGTTGTTCTGCCATCCTCGCTGGTGGATCACACCTGCCTTATAGCAGAATACTGGTAAGTGATGAGGAGTTAGTTTCAAAGCCCTCCTAAGTGGGACTGAAATATCCTTCATTTTCATCTATAATTCAAGTGAACAGTAAAAGGTTTTTATACTGTATGTGTCCTCTGTTTAATTTTACAGTCTCTTACAGAAACCTTGTCCACTATATTTTGAAGCTTAATATTACATTTCCCTGTGCCGGAAGGACACTTTGAGACATGGGCATGAGGAGCGGGGGATCAAACCACCAGCTTTACACATAACATCCAAATGCTCTGTTCAAACTAAAATTCTCCTCATTGCATGACAATACCTATTAAATAGGGCTCCCTCTAATACTTTCAGTGGTGGAGAGTAGCTAAGTACATTTACACAAGGATTGTGCACAATCATGAATTACTTGAGTATTTCCATTAAATGCTACTTTATACTTAACTTTACTCTATTTTCAAGGGAAAACTTTATTTTTTTTACTGCACTACATTCATTTCATAGCTGTAGTTACTTTTCAGATTCAAAAAATCTGAAAATGCTTGAAAAACTTGTCATCTGTTCTCAAATAATGTTGGTTACAATATTAATTATCCTGCAATATAATTATATATCACGGATAGAGACCATTCCAGAAAACTGACTACTTCTACTTTTGCCATTTTAAGTACATTTTATTGCCAGTACCTCATTAAGTTCTTTTTTAAAGTAGTTTTTAATGCAAGAATTTTAATTTAATGGAGCACTTTTATTACGTGTTATATGCTTATTGTTATGTAAGTAAGTGGTCTAGACATAACATCCTATCATCACTAAATTTTTTCATTTCCAAAGTACTTGAGGATAAATACATAATATTAAAAAAATCTACTAGTGAAAGTAGAATAACAGATTTTCGAGTTTAAAGGAAAACTACTCAATTAAAGTTAGAATATGTATGCTGGCACAGTATACTTGGGTCAGAGATGGACAGGGAATGTCACCAACAGGTTGTATCTTTGATCAGACATATCAATCTGAAATCATGGCAGGAAACATGTGGCTTTGCAAACAGCCATTTTCATTCTGATGATTTTGATGTATTAGTGAAAGAACAGATTCAAGTTTTGTATTCTTCTTACGGGCAAACAGCATTCCCTCCATATTTACGAGAATCTATTTGTTGATAATTAAAAACCAGGACTTTTTTCCTAATCATCTGTCTGCACTAACACAGGACCAGTGTCTTCTTAGTCATCCTCTGTCATTCCAGTAATAGCACTGGTTCACAGACACTGAAACAATACTGCATGAAATCTGAGAGTCTTGAATTGTTAGTTAATCTAATTGCAGTTTCTGTCAGGTTTAGCCTTACCCATCAGAATTGATATAAATGAAAAATCAACTTAATATATTTAAGATTAAATCTATTTTATCATTGATAAAAGTCATAATCTGGATAAGTCACCCAGGGAGCTGCTGGATCTGACTCACTGTGAGCATTGAAATGAAGTGATATTTAAAATCTGGTATCTGTGTCATGTGTTTATTTAACAGTTACCACCATACTAAATCAATCATTATCAGCCAACAACAACAGCCCACAGGTTTTATATATACACTTTACACCACAGGACGATAAACTTACCCGTGTGAATTCTTCAGATGAAGGCGTTTAAATCTAATTAACCTTTACTCATAGGAGAAACAAAGTATTAAAAACACAGCTGTTTTTAACTCAACCTAAAGTATAATCAAATGCAAAACTACATACACTTTGCATGCTAATACTGTACAGCAGCTCCCCGACCACTTATTTCCGTTTTTATGTTTGACACTATTTGAAGGTTAACTTCTTTAAACTGCCAGTAAACCATTTGGCTCATTAAAAAAAGTGTGAAGTAACTTACGGTAAGTGAAAGTACAAAAATTAACTAGGAAGACTTGTGGGATTTACTCGGTGAATACATCAAAGTGCAACACAGTCACAAAAGGAACAATGCACAATTGTTTCCTCACACACAGGGGGTTATTTTTACCTTAACACAGATCCTTTTTTCCAATGTTACAAGCAAATATGCTACAGGCTATTTTTCTGTGATGTATACACACACACACACACACACACACACACACACACACACACACACACACACACACACACACACACACACACACACATATATATATATATATATATATATATATATATATACATATATATAAATATACACACATTATATAGTAGAAATTTTACCATAACAGGATGAGTTATAGCTGAGATAATTGTCTCCATACTGAGTAGTTATCGCCCACATGCAAGAGCAGATACACAGCAGGTGGGAGGTGAACATACTGTACGAACACTTACACCCTACTCTTTGCACTGCATCTCCTCTGGAATGGGAAAATGGTCGGACATAAATCCTATGCATATACACCAAGGTTAATGGCAGCGTATACATTTGCAGTTATGCTCTTAAATACACTTTAAAAAGCCTGCTTCTATTTTGGCTTAGGTTTTTATATTTTGCAAATGGGATTTTATGTAGATGTACACTCAAGTGCATCAAGTGTAATGTAAGTTACGGCATAAACTACTGATGCTGTTATGGAAAACCCATCCTTTACACACTGTTACGCACTATTCATTTATATTTATAATATTCCGAGAGTCTTTTAATTTATGTTTCTGTCACCATTTTCCATAAACCTGCGTTGCCTACTGCTACCTTTGACTTCCTGCATCTCACAAAAACCCTTCAACAGCCTGAAAAGAACCTTTGCTTCTAAAAGAGAGCACACAGTATACTGTGCTGAGAAGGGACAAAATAAACAGAAACACTAAACAATATTGCAAAATTTAATACACCATTCTGGTTGATTCAGGCTTCTCTCATTGGAGAACTTGGTATCCCTCTGTTTTATAATTGAATTCATGACATGACAACTTACTGTGGAAATAACTTTTAATCAAGTCACACTGTCTGGACCAGTTACACTGAACAAAGAAATACCCAGTAATCCAAAATATATCATTAATATCAGCTGATTAATATTAAAGTACTTGGGTGTTTTTTCATTGTGAAATCTTCAGGAAACAAATTTCCCACTTGGGATAAATAAAGTCTATATAAGGCATCTTTCTTAAAACCTCACCATAAAAAGGTAAAAAAAAAAGGCTGTCTTAAAATATTAAATCTAATGATGCTTCTTTCACCTGCCAAACTCTAACACACACTGCAGTATCATTGAGCCTAGAGACAACTGAATCTCAAACTGAACACAAAGTAAATTCTGTCATGTGGAGGGTGTCTCATCATATCCTCCCCCTGCTGCAAGACCATCTTGACTTGACAAAGTGTAAAAGTAATTAGTCTGATGATGGTGGATGAAGTATACCTGTTTATAAAGACCGAATTTGATACTGCGTCAAGCTGTTGCTCAACCTGCTGGTGGCAGAACATCTGGCTTCAGCTTTGAACCCACCTCCAGCCAGGACAGGAGAGAAGGCCTAGAAGCTGAGGAGGGTTTCCTCGGTTTGATTTTTATTTAATTTAGATCTTTATATTTATCAATAGCTGGTTCTATTTATTAAAACATGAGCCTTTGCTGTACTTTATCTTTCCCTTTTTCACATACTTAGTCTTCATCTTTGTACATTGAATATCTTTGGTGGATTGATGGATCACTTCACCAGGAGCTTGTATTAGGATTTTTTTCCCCCCACTATTCCTTGACATTTACTGTCTAAAAGAATAATCATGAACTGGTCCCTAGATTAATTGATGATGAAAATAATAATTCATATCTATAGATCTTGGCTTGATGGATCTATAATAAGCAAACAAAATTTATGAAGGAGATAGTTAATCTTCCCAGCTCCCCAGTATACGAGGCAGCAGTTGTCCAAAGTGTCAACAGGACCTCTGTAACCTGAAACCTGAGCCTGCTTTACAAAATAGTAGCAAGAGGACTTTTCCTGCAAGGGTTGGACATAACATGTGGGCTTATTGGTTAAACACAAGTTAGGTTACTCAAACCTCAGTGTATGGTCCATCCTCCTCCTCCTTCTCCAAGCAAAAGGCTGAAACTGCTGTGCTCACTCTTGTAGTGCAAGAGTGTGTAAGAACGTAAACTTGCTTATATATGTCTGTGTGTTAATGCAAAAAGACCAACTACTGCATGTTCACTACTCAGTGTGCCCTCAGTATGTTTACCAATCTCAAAGCTAACAGAGCAAGTGCATCTGTGAAGGGCTGCCAAAACTCAGAAGACAGATAATAAAAGATGGCAGTCATTCTTATCCAGTACTTATGCACATGCCTGTGCACAGCAAAATGTCAAGCCACCCTCTCAGTTATGGTCAGAGAAAAAAAACAACCTTTTTTCTTAAAACAATGGATACAGCTTTGCTATTCTAATACACTACAAGATAGAAACACCAGACAACCATTTCCAACAGTGTTGATCCACAGCTAATGCTGATGTAATTCAATAAATAACGGCAGAGACAGGAAAGATACAGCAGCGGAAAACAATGTTAGACTTATGGTAGATGCATGTTGGAAAAGGAAATGAGCACAGTTCCAGTCAAACAAATCATTTCCACTTTGCATCCGTAATGAATAATCAACCCAATCCATTACAGTTCTTCATAACACAGCGCACTTAAGTGGCAAGGGAAATTCATGTAATGGGATATTATAATGTCTCACTAAACTACAAACTAGGCACTTCCACTATTTCAAAGTCCTTGCTTGAGAACACAAGATTCAATCAGTAAATTTATATGGAGAGTGGAGGCACCACTTGCTATTCAGCCTTCATATCAGTCAGTCAGTCAGACAGTCAGTCAGAGAGTCAGTCAGTCAGCAAGCCTCAATCTCTGTCCCTCCTCCTCCTCCTCCTCCTGCAGCCACAATGGCAAGCTTGTATTTGTGTTGATTGTGTATGTGCACAACCAGTAAGAAGCGTATAGTGGCAGCAAACCTGTGCATCTGTGTGTACATGCTGGACTATATCATAGGCGGCCTGTGGAATGTCTGACGTGTGTTAATCAGTGCCTGGGACGACATGTTCACGCCAGGGCTCTTCAGGCTCATCAAGTTTGCCTATTTTGATTTCTGAGAGCTCCGTCTCTGTCTGTGTCTCTCTCCAGTCACCACCTGGGAGTGTGCAGACTCCCTCCTCATCCCGCCATTAAGCCCTATTCACAAGTGGGACTTTTATTTGCTGTGACCGCAGAGTACCCCCCCCCCCAGCCCACCCTGAGAAATCAACTGCTGAGCCCTACTTACAGAGACATGAAGCGGGAGAGACCAACAGAGAGAAAGCACAGAAGGTCAATCAAACAACCACCACATCTGCTTAATGTATGGCAGAAAGTGAGTGGAATACTCTCATGTCTTGACCTCTGTAGAGAGTCAATAATGAAACCATGCACAAACACTTACACAAATACTTTCTCTTTCATTCTCTTAACCCTTCTCTAAACTTCAAAAAGTCCATCTTCTGTGCAGCAGCCTTTTACCTGCGGTGAAAAAAGTGGCTGCCGGAAGCAATAATGTCACTTTAGATTTTATTGCTGTGCTGCACACTGCCAGCACAGCATATGCATGGAGTGGAGAGCTGTTGTCAATTTTGCACTAAATGCATCATAACATTAATATTTGAGGTAGATTTCGATTAATGCTGCAGTGGATGGCATTACCATCACAGCCATAGACTTCACTGCTTCACCTGTGGTTTCAATTATTTAAAGATAAAAAAAGACAGGCTGCAGATCAAATATTCCCCCAAAAATCGTTCCGTATTTACACCACAAGCAATGAATTCAATTATCAAAGCAAATGATTATTCTTCTGCCTGACCTTACCGCTGAGTCAAATTTCTAGTTCCAACAGAGCTGCAGACACAGCTCAGCTGTGTGTGCAGTGTGCACCCAAACAAAAAAACTGGTAGCTGAGGGGCAAAGAACAAGATCATAACCCCTTAAAATGTCAATCCCTTAAGTGCCCATGCCAAAGACAAGGAAGACGAGATAAACAGAACTAGCTGAAGCCAGCTGGCGTTTCCTATTTCAGTTTGTGCTGAGGCATGGTGTCCTCTCACGTGTTGAACCCACAAAATCTTTTGCTTCCATCCACATGTAGCATTAATAGAAAGATTAATAGAATAATCAGTGATATTTGGGGGTTCACTGTATTTTCACGTCTAAGCCTGGAGGACGTTTATAATAGATTATAATGATGTCTATTCAGAAATGAAAAACACAAATACACACACACACACACACACACACACACACACACACAGGCCCATACAGAAAGCTAAGCAGCTATGCAGTACTTCATCTTGTCTTGTCAACCTGATTATTTCATTTTGGTATCATAAAAAAAGAAACAAACGGCCTTTACTGCAAAGCAGTGCACAATGTCATGTTGACTAGATCACTCACAGTTGTAGCTTTAAACAAGCATCTGAAATGTAGAAGACCATCAGGGAAATTGTACTCTGCTTCAATCACAGGCAGCCACAATGCCCTACAATGACAGGCAGCCACAATGCCCTACAATGACTGCTGAAAATAAGAATTTCATAATCTCCAGATAAGCTCAAAATGGGAAGGAAATTCAAAATGAGACTGTTTTGGAGCTGTTATATCTCTACATCTAAGAATACCTGAATTATACAGTGTAGCACCACTACTGGTTTGATTCTATGTGGGTGCTTGCATGGTTGTGCATGTACATTGAAGTGGGTGGAAAGGGCAATATCACATAACCTTATTCTTAATATAGTATCTGAAGAAAAATATAGTCACGTCACGTTTAAGTTGATCCAAGTCTATCCAGACTCATTAGGCCTTGAATGAATTTAATAAAATCAAATTTTCAATTAAAAAAATAAAGTTGTAGCCGTGGCAGTAGACTATGCTTTAAATATGGATGTCGCTGAGAAGAAGCTACAAATTCTAAAACGTGGCTGCATCACACTCATCGTTGACCAGGCAGCACAGAAGATCTACACATTCACAAAAGTTCAGTATCTGACCAAACGTGAAATATGGTCACATCTCCATCTCTGTTCCCGAGTTATGGTGTTGAATAAGTATTTTTGCAGGACATTATGATGTCACAGTGAAGCTGACCTTTGGATATAAGATGTCATTACCTCATCATTTTACCCTATTGAGACATTTTTGTGAAATTTTGTAGTTATTATGAATTATTGAGTTATGGCCATGAAACGTGTTTTGTAAGGTTACAGTGACTTTGACCTTTGACCTGACCACCAGATTCTAATCAGTTCATCCTTGCGTCCACTTTGACGTTTGTGCCAAATATAATGAAATTCCCTCCAGGCGTCCTGCTCTTGCTCAAAAAGACCAGAGCAGGACAGAGTGCACTTGCTTCCTGTCGTCTGACATATGTAAACATAAGCAAGCTTCGAATGACCTCGAATTGTGGTCATTGTGGTCAGTTTAGCTGAGGGGACAATGATTAGTTATCAAAATCAAGCTTGTGCTAACTCCAAAAGACTCCAACAGCAGTTTATCCAGCTCTTTCTGAATTTGCTAAGCATATGTGTGGAATAACATTTAGTCAGTGATGTGGCATTAACCAGTCCCAGCTTAGCTGTATAACAAACCCCAAAACAGCTGTTACAAATGCACGTTTAAATTCAAGTTCTTACACCTGTGGAGGGCTTCTCAACCCTTTTCAGAACTTCAATCCTACTTTTAAAGTTTTCAGATTTTAATTAAATCAAATCCCATTATTTATATTATTTCCAGTTTATATTTTCAAAGTAAACCAGAACTCCTTCATGTGATACTTTATTTTAATAATTCTTAGTGGTGGTGTCCCTTCCAGTAGCTACTTCAAGGAGTGTTCGCCATCATCAGACTTTTGGGACCTGTAGTTGACCTGTAGTAGCTGCAGGCATCACTGAACCAATCAGGGCTGTAATCTCACAGATTATAAACTTAAGGAACTACAATTTTAACAACCACAGCAACAACAGAGTTGTCAAACTCAGCATGGCATACTTGTGTTTTCTGCTTTAAAAAGTATGGAGAAGTGCAAACAGATTGTGTGAAGATAATTAATGACTTGTTTTTACAACACTTTTTAAAAATATCCTACAATCGGTCTTGGAAATCCCTAACAACCCCATCTACATATTAACTGATGTCAGAGTGGTTAAGACCCTACAGGTGAGAAAGTAAGAAGGCAGTGGGATGCCAAATAAGTCTATGGGAGCGTGTGGGAGAGGCATAAAAAATGTGGGAGCAGCAGGGTAAATAATCAGACCAAACCTCCATCACATACTCTTGTGAAATTAACATAACTCTGAATGAATGTGCAACTGTAAAACTTCACAAGATAATGCAGTCCACAAAAACAACTCTACTCCATGGGCCTTTTGAGTCATCAACAAAGATAAGAGGAATATTACTACAGGTAAAAGAGAGGGCAAACTTGCTCCCCAGTTTTCCCTGAATGTATTTTGTTGGCCATTTGATGTGATGCACTGCACATATCTTACGGAGTAAAGATGAAAGAAAGGGCAGTGACAGTGACAGACAGCAGAGCATTCGTTTTCTCCACTTGAAAAAAATGAACGACGTAGAAAGCAAATGACTGCGCTACTGCTCTCCTTTTCTCCGGGTAGCATCTAACCTGAATTACCACTCTAATATCTTCTTCAATGTAAATAAACCGTGAGACAAAATGGAGATACACCGAGTTTCCAACAGATGATGCTGGGTTTTGCAAAGAAAAGGAAGCCTGACCTCTTTTTCTGAATGAATGAAAATGACCTACAATGTGGGCCTGCATGAATCTAAATTGAGTCACCAAGGGTATCCGATGCAACAGTGTTCTGTTTGATTTAGAAACGGCTGCCTTGCTGATTCGAGGCAGGACAGGGGACGGCTGTGCCCGAAGAATGCTACAATGGTTGATGTCTCCAGCAGCCAGCCTGCTCCCAGACCAAGACCAGACAAGCGAAGCAACACAAATACAATTAGGTGCAGGAAGCGCACATGCATGTGTATACAAACACACACACACACACACACACACACACACACACACACACACACACACACACACACACACACACACACAATATAATGCAAAATCTAATGTCCAACTCCTGTTTGACATATTTGGAAAATGGCTGTGAAAAATCTTTGACAACCACACACAACCTATGGTCTCTGTTTCTTTCTGAGGGCGTCACACTCTCAGCCACACTCTCACACTTTCTCATCTGTGACGAAAGATCAATCTTGGACATTATTAGCAACCATAAAAAAAAAAGAGAATACTGGGCAAAAATGGTTTATATTTCATTAAATTTTTTTTTTTTTTTTTTTTTTAGAAGCAACAACTCAAAATACCAAACTTTGATTTTCATAAAATGTTCAACAGAAATATTTTCTATTTCAAAACTTTAGTGTTAACAGGAAACTGCCATTGTTACACCATAATAGCATAATCAAATGTACTCTATGGCACAATGGTGTAAAACTTCAGGGCTGCCTTTCCCAGGCAAGTACTTCATGATATGTTTTATAATAATGATCCTTTCTCAATTGTTGAGTGTAAATACACACATCTGCTATTAAAGTTCATGCAGCTCAAGGGCGGCAAAGCATTCTGTTAGTAATCATGTGATCAAGTAAATGCTAGTAATCATCAAGCATTACAATTGTGTTTTAAATCAGTAGGTTTTCTTTTCAGCAATTGTCTCAGATCAAGTATCAGATAAAAAGGACAAGATTTGGCTCTGAGAGCTTCGTTCCTAGTTTTACAAATGAAAACAGGAGCTATACATGACCAAACGTGAAACCTTAAAACAGACTTAACTTAATGACTATTAGATACTAGCTTACTAAAAACCGTCTTTTATCAATATTACCGGGAAATCCCCAAATTCTCTCTTGAAACACATTTTGTTCAAAGGGGGATTGTCCCATGATAGCTAATATCACTTCCTTTGTTGTCAGCTTGTTGATTTACAATAAAAATATTTAGAATGTACAACAGCCTTAAGGGTGAAAGAGGACCATGTCTGTTGGGGGTTGTTTGCTTAATTGATAGATGTCTTAGCCAGTCACAGTCAGCCACAGTGGTTGCCACTTCTTTATCCCACCTCTGCCTCATCTAGGTTTCTTTACTCAAATTAGGACTTTCTAGCCTTAATAACTTCCAGAGATGACATGGCTAATGTCCAGTCTTCAATATATCTTCTCAGACGCCTACAGATTGGATGGTTCCCTGAAGACTATGGTTACAAGCCACAAGGGGATCCCAGACCTTAAAATCAGACAGACAGAAACACAAGCTCTGGCCTTGCAGATAAACACTGTCAAATCTAGTTTACTATAAAACAGTTCATAAATCATGGTTAAATGGTTTCTGCTGTCAATGTCTTCTGTCACTGCAGCCTCTACCACTGCAAAAAAGGGAACACTGGTTTAAGGATTTATTTCAGCTTTGCCGTACAAGACTTACTACTTTTTGTCTCTGATTTGGAGGTATGGGTCACATTTCAATTCACACACGAATCTGAGAATGGGTTTGCTTCCTGGGAAACAAAACTCCAACATCAAGGCCTGTGTGCAGACTCATGTGACCACAGAACAGCGACTCTAGGATGGTGACTGGTACCCCCCTCCACCCTCCCTTAATTTGATGTGTGCATGAGAGGAGCCCCTCTGGCTGCCTCCATGGCCTCTAGCTGACCTCCCTCCGCCAGCAGACAGAACACTTAACATTGCCTCCCCACCTGTAGAGATGTCTGAGGAACAGGGCCTACTTCAAAGCCCGGCAGTGATTGGGCTGTGATTACCATGGGCACTTGACTCATTTCACCTCCTCTGAAGGACTAAACTTTGGGGGGAATCAGGCATGCAGACGTGGAATTCTTTTGAAAGGGAAACAGGAGATTTAAGCCCCCTTTGCAGGTGCTTTTCAGGGTCCAGATGATTTATTTTGATCGTTCTTTTAGATCCCTGACCAGTGACACAAGTTGAAAAAAAAGCAAAAAGCACAACATCCCTGCTTGGTGCCCTGGTAAACTAGTAAACCGAAAGAATGTTTTAACTATGCAATTTTAATTATTTATTTATTTTACAAGCTTCTGAGGGTAACTTGCAAATGGCACAGATGCTTGCAAAAGAATGTAATTTTGTATCAGCTGAAAAGGCAGTTCGATAAAGCGGCACGGCTAGAGCGACATGAAAGCCAAACCAAGTTCAACAACAAACGTCATCTCTGCTCTGCTTTTCTGTAGCTAAATGCCAGTGACGGGAACAGAATTCACTGTGGCAACTGATCAGGTGCCAAGCGCCCTCTCCCCAGTGCCCTGCTGCACTGAAGCCCTCTATGGAGCTGGCATGGCCTGGCTTGGCCCGGCCTGGCAGCCACGGACCCTGCTTTGTAGCTTTGCCCCATCTATTCAAGCTGTCTCCAGATCGGACTCGACAACTACTGTCAGCTGCCAGTCTCAAAAAACCTGAGTTAAGAATGTAGATTAGGGATAATAGATGGCTGAATAAGTTGTAAGTGTAAGAAAGCGAAACAAGCTGATTTGATGTAAATCATGGGCTTAACAAATGAGCCAGAGGAAACGGTGGCAGACTCACTAGTGTTGGTCCAGCTCAAACGCAAGCCGATATTAATGATACATTAAAGGTTTTGGTACGTATGTCTTTGTCAGGGGATACAAACGTGGTTTCAAAAATACCACAGCAGCAGTGCCCTCACCATCTTTACAGACAGGCAGAGTTGGGAGATACTGTGGACCAGGCCACCAATAAGTGAAACCTATATGGGAACCAGAATGAAACCAGACAGTGTCATTTGCAGTTACTGCAAAGCTTCCTATATTCTAAGATAAACAGATGAACCAAAAAAGGTGACACTTCTGAGATTTACTATATCAAAACACATATCCTCACCGTCTATAGGTAAAGCCATCTGGCCCCAAAAAATACACCGTGATGATTAATATTCCATGTCTAGCAAAAAAAAAAAAAGAAAAAAAGAGCTATACCTTCAAGGCTCCATAGCCTCAGTAAGCTAACGGGCTATTTGTTATGGGACGAGCCCGCATCACAAAAAACCCACTCGTCTGTCTCCGTTGCGTTTCTCGCACCGCCACCGCAGGTTCCCGCATCCCCCGGGTCTGTGACTAAGCACACGGATTCAAGAGCGCATTCATGTTGACGGCATGTAACCGAGAGACACTCCGGCTAACATCTCGTCCCCGGCGAGATCCGTGGCCTCGACCTGTTTTGCCTTCGACCTAAAAACAACAACAACAAAAAATAAAATAAAATAATAAATAAAAATTTAAATAAATAAATAAATAAATAGATAAATAAAAGGTATCCACGGGAAACCTGGAAGTTGGACGCGTCGAGGGCACGTCCTCGCCTACAACCAGCCAGGTGCACCTGTCTTGCGGCGGCAGCCCATTGTGTTCACACCGTCACGTACGAGCCGAGAACCGGCCTCCGCGCCGGGAGGTGTGTGTGTGTGTGGGGTTGGTGGTGGTGGTGGAGGCGGTGGTGGTGGTGGTGTTGGGAGAAAGGCAGCTAAAAAAGCGCAGGTCCGTCTCTTACCGTCCCGTTTTTCAGCCATCGCTCCTCATCCCGGCGGTTTTTTGTTTTTCTTTTTTTCCGGGTCCGGACCTCTGACGAACCGTTAATTCCTCTCGGGCTGCCGCTCTCTCTCGCCTCGTCCCTACCTCTCTCTCCCTCGCTCCCTCGCTCGGCCCCATGTCATATTTCTCCGCTGCAGCAGAACGAAGCCACGCCTCCGCCGCGAGCCCCCTCCGCCGCGAGCCCCTACGCCGACGCCGACGCCGCGTGACGTCCGCCGTCGGAGGAGCGACGTGGCGCGCGCCCGCGGGCACGCGTCTCGAGCCTCGAGCCTCGAGCCGCGAGGGGCCGCTGTGTCTGGACGAAAAACAAAAAAATAAAAACAATAATAAAACGAAACGCTTCGGCCTCGTTGTTTCTGCCGAAATCGAAAACGGCAGCGTTGATAGACGGTAAAGGAAACAGACGCTTCTTGCGTAAAAAAAAAAACAAACAAACCACGACGGACGCTGCTAAAGATGACGTGAAACGACGAGACTCCTACGTCATACGATAATAGTTCTTCAAAAGTAGCCAATGAAGCATCCAAAAGTCATTTTTCCGTTCTTTGCTATTGACTTTTTTTTTTTTAAAACATATTTTTACACCAACGGAGTTCTTTTCCTCTCCAGAGAAGCCAACTGTTGTTTTAATGTCTCCTTTTTTGCGTTTTTTCTTTCCTCATTTCCCTTTTTTATATAATGGCAACACCAGACAATGCATTTCTTTACATAGCGTAGCCTTTTCCTGTGTATGACAATAAAGTCTTTGCATATGAAATTCATAAAAGCTTTATAAGGTGAAATGAATGTCTTTATTTATGGTCAATAAATTGCCGATGACGACGCTTTACAGATCAGTTAAAAGCCATTAATAACTACAAGTTTTGGGTTGCCAGGTTTTTTTGAAAATCTCCTTACGGCATGAAAATTTGCTGGTACTTGAATTCATTAGGAAGACACCCCCAAGCCATCAAATGCTAATAGGTCATTAACAAACAGTAAAGGGTAAGTTGTTATAAGTATCAGCCGCCTACAAACGTTAATAAATCATTAATAAATGGTTTCACAATAAATGATTGTGTCTGTAGTTATAACTGCCTGAACCAGATGCCCTGCAGCCATTGTCCAGAATGCTGGAGGAGGAATTTTCCACAACCTGGCGACCAATTAGGTTTTATTTTTTTCCTCATTAATGGCTTGTAGCTGATTTATAAAGCATTGTTAAATAACATATAAACCAGTAATAGAGCCAGCGACTGCAGCCCATAGAGCCTTTATAAAGGTTTTCTTGGCAGAGGGTGGTGCCCTGCAAACCACTGGAAGTCTCACTCCTTGTGTAGAGGTTGTTGTTGACATGGTTAAATCTTTAACACCGGTGGTGGGCGGACGTAAGGGACAAGTCTACCTGGCAGTAGACACCTATTTCTTTTTTTAATCACATAAATCAGTGA
Organism: Istiophorus platypterus; assembly: GCA_016859345.1. Taxonomy (NCBI): domain Eukaryota; kingdom Metazoa; phylum Chordata; class Actinopteri; order Istiophoriformes; family Istiophoridae; genus Istiophorus; species Istiophorus platypterus. The sequence goes on along the minus strand of CM029121.1, from coordinate 16,662,392 downwards.
AATGTTGCTGAATGTCAGCCTTGGTCTAGTCTCTTATCTATCTATCTATCTATCTATCTATCCATCCCTCCATCCATCCGTCCGTCTACCGTGACAGAGAAACTGGGTGTTCTCGCTTCCCCCTCTTAGGATCATTTACTAAACGCTGACCGCAGCCCAGGCTCATTGTCCAGCGCCTCACTTGTACGAACTGGTCCAGCAAGTTATTTTTCCGGGCTGGTGTCTCAGATCCCCCACATCGATCTGCCGGCGTCGCTGCTGCGCGGACACTGCGTCTTCGGAGACCGCCTAGACTGCTGGGTTGTGTTTTATTTATTTATTTATTTATTTCTTGGGGGGTTTTTTTGGTTGTCCCCCCCCCCTTCACTTCCAGTGAAAGTCCTCGGGGCGATCAGCCATGAGGTCCGCCACCGCGTTCCTGCTCTGTCTCCGCTGTGTCGGATTTTTTATTGCGTGTGCAGCCTCGTCGCCCTGTCCGAGCGGACAGTTCATGCTGAAGAGCCGGTGTGTCCTCTGTCATCCCACCTGCTCTGAGTGCGAGGGGCACGAGCTGTTTGAATGCACTACCTGTGGAGTTGGTGAGTAAGATTTCCTATGTGCGTACGAAACGTCAGAAATAAATAAATAAATAAATAATAATAATAATAAAAAATAATTGATGCGGCTCCTAAGGGAAAGGGCGAATTCTGTGTAACATATAACACGGTTCGCTCTATTTGGCCAGGCGAGGGGGTTTTAAAAGTGGTGTTTTCGTATAGTTTATAGAAGGGCAACAAATAAATCATCGCCAGCTAAACAAAGGCTTCACCGGATTTAGACAATATTCTGACAAATTTCCCATTTGTGTGTCTCTGAATATATTGCCACTAAATTGCTTGCCACTGGCCCATATCATTTTCCCTTTTAACCTTTTTGGTGGTGGTGGTGGTGGGGGGGGGGGGGCACGGATAAGAGATTAAAACAAACCCATGTCACAGACCCATTAATCCAGTTGAAATGGAGGTGGATTTTTCTGTTTTTTTTTTTTTCAAAGCAACACTGTTTAATGGTTACTGAAAGCTGAAAGTTGTTCAAATGTGTTTGCTTTAGAGAAGAGGCTTCCAGCTGTGGTTTACCATTTACGCTTAAACAATCAAGAGTCCGGCTGTATAACTTGTTGATTTTTTTTTTTTTTTTTTTTTTTGTCACAGGAGCATCTTTGAAATAGGTAAGAAATGAAGGTGTGCTCATTTCCTCCCCAGTTTTCACTGTGTAATCTGATCATGTCAGAATGGGGCCTTTGTTAATAAGAGGGAAAAGGGGAAAAAAAATGTCCCCTCAGGCTACAAGTATTACTGTTGCAGCTCACTGGCCTTAACCTGCAAACCTGCAAGTCTCTCTCTCTCTCACTCCTTCCCTCTCTTTCTCTGTATATATGCAATACTTTCTACTTCTGCTGACTGTATTTCAGTACACATATTCTTTGTTCCTCATGCTCTGTGGTTTGTTGTCATACAGAAGACACATTTCTCTGCTCGTGCTGTGACTATGTCTCTAGGAAGTGGAGGAAGGGTTAGAAAGGCAGCAGGAGCAGCTTGTGGCCCCTCTCCTCCCTGTCTCACACATCTTCTGTGCGGCACTGAACAGATGAGACAATGCCGTAACTCATCCGCTTCTGGAGATGCCTAAGGTGTCATAGCTAGGCTAGTAGCAGGTGGCAGAATATTAATCATTAGGCCCAACACAAGACTCTGTCCCTGCCCACAGCTCTGATCTCTCATCTGCCTCTGATTGCCCTTGTGTATGTTAGTTGGAGCATCATGAGTCAGGGATCTCACACTGTGATCTGTTATTCGCAGGCCTACAGTCGACATGCTGGGATGCAGCCATCGGTTTATGCGGTCCATGAGTTTGACACGCATTTTGTTCTGCCGCTATTTTCTGTTTTGGCCAAGGATGCATGCGCAATGGAATGTTGTATGGATCTGCAGTTTCCTAATAATTTCTGCTGATTAACTTGTTGAACCGTGCGACATCTCTCTCTTTTCAAACAAACAAATTTGATCTCTGGAATATGTGTCTATGCTGTAATTTGCTGTGAGCACTGAACTTTCACGCAGTTGGCAGCATGTCCTTTCATCTTTTGTTCATCCAATGTAATCGTCAGGCCCCTTTGGCTCTAACTCTGTATTTATCATGTGAAGCTCAAGAATTTTCACTTTCAGAAGAGTCTACATTTTTGGAAATGGCAGGAGTTCAATATGGCTAATTGTATCTTCTCCAGAGGGGAGAATAGAGCAGGCTGTATGTTAACAAGCCCTCTGTGCCTTCCTCCTCCTCCTCAGATGAAGATGGACAGGAACGTTTCCTCCACCAAGGTCGCTGTCGGACACACTGCCCCCGGGGACTCTATCCTGACAGGGGTCACTATGCCTGCCTGTCCTGCATAGCCAATTGTGAACTCTGCACAGATGGCAACATATGTGCCAAGTGCCGGGAACACTACAAACTCCAGAATGGGGTCTGCCAAATGGTGTCCTGTGACATAGGTAAATATAAAGCAGAGCTTTTGAGTAGGCTGTAACGAAAGAGAAAGAAACTCAAGCTCATAATGGTGAGTGTCTTCGTTTCAGGGCAGGTGCAGGACCCTGACACAGGAGAGTGCATTCACTGTGAGATGGGCTGCAAAGCATGTTCCACAGGTAAGTTACACATGCTTCCTGTATCAGATTGACATCACTGCACCATTTTGTTTCTTATGCAAGGAGGATCAACAATCTGTATTAAAACCCTGGTGATATGATGTTGGTGCACAATGCAGCTTGGTTCTCCCCATGAATTCTAATTAATCACCTTTTCTCATTTGTACACAGAAGACCCTGAGATTTGCAACAGCTGTGTTGAAGGTTACTTTCTGTGAGTTTTTTGTTCTTGTTATATTATTCTGTCTTCCCAAATTATCTGATATATTCTCAAATGTATTCTCAGGCATTATTTTAAATCCGTTACATTTAGCACAAAGGCTGAGACTAGCAGCTTCAGTTATTATGATTAATCTGTTGTATTTTGAATCAACTGACAATTTGGTTGGTTTTTAAAATGTTTTCCAAAATGCCTACTGCAGTTTCCCAGAGCACAAGTTGACATAAACAAAATGTTCATTTTTTCTGACCAACACTCCAGGCCCAAGGCAATTCAGTTTAGAATTATATAAGCCTAAGAAAACAGCAAACATTCATATCTGGGAAACTGGAGTCAGAGAATTTTTGCTCAAAACATGACTTACAATTAACTGGGAGGAAAATTAATCTTTATTGTCTTTTTGAGGTAAAGTAGGTATGGTGCAATGATTCATTCATACATGTGTTTAAGCAGTTTTATAATTATGGAACTTAAATATGCTGCCAAGAAATAATTAACCTCAAAATGACCTTGTAATTGTTTTTATTTCCATTGCCATTGTATTGCAAGATAAACAGTTGGGTATTTCAATATGCGATAGTATTCCATAAATTGTTTAGCAGAATTTGGGTTAGTTATTCTTCATCCTACAAGAAGCTAAATTTCACCTGTATTTCTGTTTACAGCCGCTTATCACTTTGACCCAGCGTCTAACACAGGTTACGGAGCTAGAACAGGACTCCAATTGTGCTCTTTTCCCTTGAGTTTAGGTCAGCTGGTATTGTGTGAGTCAGGTTACCTTCCATTTTGTAGTCATACACTGTTACCTGAGCCTTGGTTTGAGAACAGAACAATGGTCTGCCTCACAGAGATAGTTAACAGACTGTGTTTTTATGTCATGTATGAGGAGAGGAGAAGAGAGGAGCAGAGCAGGTATAAGTGGAGAGCACAGCCAGTAGAAGGTGTGATTATATAGGGTGCACCATCTTGACTCCCCTGGCTGCTCAAGTGAATCACAGCAGTGGAAGTTTAAAGGAAAATCTACCGCTTCACTGCACCCACTGCCTTTTTACTGCTGTTATATAGGTGCATGGAGATACTCAGTCTTCTTTTTGAGAATCCACCTGTGTAACTTTTGCTTTAATAGTAACGATTCTAGAGAACAACAGGTCGCCTCGATAATTTTAGTGGCTGCAGTTCTTATTATCAGCGTGTGTTTGCCATGGGAGGCAAACGGCAATAATTGAAACCTCACAGACCAAGGGGGCAATCGTTAACTGTAGGAAGAGCCTCACTGTGATAGATTGTGACAGTTTCCAGCACTTACAGAAATTCCACTATTTGAGGTTTTACTTGTAGTAATGAAAAATGTCAGACAGCTTTGGCATAGCTGCGAATCAGTGGGGGCAATGTTATTCTCACATAAAACACCGCCTATTGAAAAGAGTCACAGCATGATGGATGCTTGGTATTTATTGACATTTACCTCCTTCTCCAAGGAACTAAGTTCAGCTAAACCAACAATAAAATTGCTGGGATTTATTCTCAATATGGTTTATACCATTAGTTCACTCAAGCTCTCCTAACATCAGGAACCAGTCACAGCATATTTTCACCTTTTTCTAACTAATTCAAAGAATAAAAGCCTTAAACAAAAGTTGCTTTGGAAATGCTAATGTGCTCTACTGGAATGGATAGTCTAATATTTGCACAGAGGGATTCTTGAACATCCCGCAGATCCTCAAGTAGTTTACCGTTTCCAGGCTTCAGCTGCTATTGTGAGTGAGTTGATGGATGCAGTGTGGCGCCTCCAGCTGTTCCTCCTCAAACAGCCACCACATCTTAGCACCAAATCCTGGGCAACGCAGTAGGAAGTGCAGCTTGGGCTGTCACTGGTCAGATTCTCTCATATAGGAGGATGGCAGAGGAGGCAGCAGAAGATGTTGAATTGCACAAGTTAGAGGCTTATTTCTGTGTAGCTTGTTTCATTTAAAGTGTTCAAAGTAGGAGTCACTCTTGCTTTAATGTGACATCTTTGCAACTGAATATCTCAGCTGCTTTAGGCCAGATTTTTTTTTTTTTTAAGACAACCATCTCATGTTTAATAGCTCAGTCAACCCCCGAAGGACTGATAGGAGAGGCTAATGACAGAAATCGCCCCATGCCTCTGGGCTACAAATAAAACACCAATTAAATTTCTGCCTTAAGAAGAGAATAGAACCACTATAAGCTTGAAGAACAGCAGCCCAGATTATTTTTTCATCTCTGCTTGCCATCCTCACTCATGTTTGATTGAGTGCACCTTTTTGCTAAAGAGTGTATAGAAGTCAATAATACAGCTGCAGGTGTGCCGTGGACTGACACGGTGCAAGTTGGGATTGCCTCTTGTGGGATTGTGGTGTGTTTAGTCGTTTCTCTGGTTTCAGCGGGTCTGGCCTCAGAGTCATCCATTTGGGCGGAGCTGCCTAAAGCGACAGCATCCTTCTTTCACTGTAAAGCTTTGAAAGTGCAATTAAATCCCAGCAGTTTTCATCCAGTCTTTGATGTTTCGGTAACTTTGTTCAGCGTGTTTGCTTTGCAAGACAAAAAAAACAGAGCCTCACTTTGTTTAATAGCTGCGGCAGCCAGTCTTAGTCAACACGTTATTGACCGATTTCACAAACATGGACCAACCCCGATTCTACACAAATGGTTTGCTAATTGTGATCGATTATCGAAACATATTTTGAATGGTATTTGATTTAAGATTTGAATTAACCTTTACTTCTACAGGTTCAGACACCAGTGTCGCAGGCATTGCCCCCAGAGCACCTATGAGGACTGGGGCAGCGGTGTGTGTCTGCCCTGCCCAGCACCGTGCATGGATTGCAGGAGTAATACTCGCTGTCTTGCCTGCCAGCCTGGGTACTTCCTCAACGGTACCAGTAGCAAAAAATAATCATGTCTTTATATCTTTTGTTTACTATTAAAATACTGCAGGATTCAGAAGACCATTTAGCCCTATATAGTACTAGTAGAGTTTGTGTTTAATATACGCTTAAATCACTGTGTTGTGTGAGAAACGATTGCACTCTGAGTCTTCATTTGGATTGCAAATCAGGTCTATGTCAGCAAATCTGTAAAAAGAGATATGCAAATGTATAGTTTGTGCAAACAAGAATGGTGTTGAGTTGTGTTCTTTATGGGCATCGGCGTAAAAGCTTTGAAGCTGTGTATAAAATCTTTAGCTGTTTGAAAAAAAGCATTAGCAAGCACACTGCCACACCACCAAACATGATTTTAACATGTTCAGGTACATATTTAAATTGGCATGTGATATATATTGTGTCAGATAGGATCCATCATGGGCAATCATGGGCAATCAGCCTCTATCTAGACAGAGGAGAAGGCTTAACAGTCTTGAAATAAATGAACAGATGGACAGATCTTTTCTGAGACCACATCTGAGCCACTTAACAATACAGGTTAAAAAGACAATAGAGTAATAAAAGATATTATGTCTGCTAGGTTTTCCAGGTGCACTGTTTACTGATGCAGATGAACTGTTATCCTGGAATTATAGTCATTTTACTCTGTGTACTGCTCTGCCCTGTCAGGAGGTGAGTGCGCTAAACAGTGTCCAGAGCAGACCTTCAGTGACTCCAGTGGGTGGCGCTGCCAGCCTTGCCACAGCTTGTGCCAGATTTGCCACGGACCTCGTTCAGCAGACTGCGAGCTTTGTCTTGGTGGGAACCCTCCTGTGCATGGGCAGTGCCCTCTGGTTAACTGCCCATTGGGACAGTACTTTGACGGTATGAAGAACAACCAAATTTTAGTTCTGGTTACTTTTCCTTCGTTCTTTTTTGCCCTTTTATAGAAGTAATATTTATAGGCTTATGAGAAATATGTGATTACAGTAAAATATTGCGAGCAAAGTAAAGAGTGGTAAACATCGTGACCGTGGAGTTAGTGATTATACTGAAAAACACGATACTTAACTGGTCGATTCTCAGATGGGAATAATTGCTTCTTTCCTGTGAGGGGGTCAGAGAAGAGGTCAGTGTACTGTCCCCAGGATCCGGAGGGATTCGGTATCTTGCTCAAGGACGTTTTAGCGCAGCGGCTGCTTGCCACTGAGACAGGGGCTTGAACCCTGCTGAAGCACCTCTAGGTTGAAGGACGATCTCCTACTTATTGTGCCGCCCTGGCGCACATGTACTGCATCACATTTCATTCAAGAGCTTTTGTAATGGAGCAATTTCTAAAGGCTTCTCTGACTCAAGCACATGGGCTCTTCACCTGCTTCCCCTCTGGTGTCTGTCAGCAGCGCTGGAGTACAGTAGTCGATTTTTATCAACCATACAACATTTCCAGTCTACGTCTCTGCCTCACTGATTTGATTATCTATATCTGTGTGGATCAGTCATTCTGACCTTCATTATCAGGAGCACTTTATTCTGCTGTTAACCATTTGCAGGCAAAAACAACTCTTTTCATTCTCAGAGCCTCCAGTTGCATTTCAAGAATAAGTGATTTGTATTCACTTTTTATGTCTCTAACAGGTAGTTTTAGCAATACACACACACCCACACACACAAAAAACAACATTCACTCTGTTTGTCATAAAAGCGATCCAAGAGATTTGAGAGACTATAGATTTTTTCAATGGCAGGCAATATGCTAAAGGTTTTACAGATAATTATGCCTCCCTCTAGTGATGAAGGTGGGTAAAAAAACTAAACTTCCATTCTCATTCTTACTCCCTGTGTTCTATCAAATGGGACATTTTACTATAGTATGAGATAAAGTGACTATCTTTAATGCTTTAATTTCAGGGAAATATGGTGAGTGTCACGCATGTGATGTATCTTGTAAGACCTGCTTTGGCCCACAAGCATCTGACTGCTCCTCTTGTTCCAAAGGTAAAAATGTTGACTTTTGATATTTGATATTACTATATTAAATTACTTTTTATTTACTTTTACTTCAGCCGTGACAGTAAACGTCATCATGATTCCACTTCTTAATGTGCTTGTTCATTTGTGTGTCACAGAATATTTCCTGGACCAGGACAGTGCTTGTGTAATGCATTGTCCACCTGGCTCCTATGCAAACTCCGCTACTCAGCTGTGTGAGGACTGCTCGCCAAAATGCGAGACTTGCGCGGGCACCAGTGACAACTGCATCAGCTGCTCCAAGGGCAGCTATAAACTTTTTCTCCACCAGGGACAGTGCTGGTCAAATTGCCCGGAGTAAGCAATTCGGCTTGGCTAAACCCAGATCCAGAATGAGGAAATTGTTTTGTAATGATGTGTAATTCTTATTTACTGTATTTGCCTCTTTATGTCTCATCAACTGTCTCCTGGCTTAACCTTCAGGGGTTTTTTTGAGGCAGCTGAGGGTTCATGTGAAGCCTGTGACAGCTCCTGTCTTACATGTGATGGGAACAAGTCCCAGTGTCTGTCCTGTGCTGATGGCTACTACTTAGGGGGCGGTACGTGTAGTCTCAACTGTTCACTGCGAACGTACCCTGCAGATGATGGCACTTGCAGGCGCTGTCCTCCCCACTGTGACATTTGCTCAGATGACAGGACCTGTTTCAGTGAGTCATAAGCTTAGGTGGCAGCTAAGCTTTAAGAGGAAAAATATTCCTAATTGATGAAGTTTTAAAAAGAATTGTAAAACATTGCATCGCATCCTGGAATTACAACTCTTACCACCCATCCCCATATCATTTCAGAATGCAGCTTCCTCTACTTGATGCTGAATGGTGTGTGTAAAGCTAGCTGTCCCATGGGCTATTATGAGGATATGGAGGAGGGCCGCTGTGGTCAGTGCCACCCTACCTGTGCCAGCTGTTCGGGGCCCCTGGCAGACGACTGTGAGACCTGCTCGACGTTTAGCCCCAAACTCTACAAAGGTGCATGCTCCAAGGACTGCCTCACTGGTACTTACTATGAAACTGAAGCTATGGAATGTCAAGGTGAGCCTCTGGATTCATAGATTTAACAAGAAAACACCAAATGAAGCAATGAATGTTCTGCATTTGCTGAAGCTTTTTTAAAGAGAGGTGTTAATTCAACTTTCTGATTATGTTAGAGGGTGTAGTTTATGCTTCTGCAGCCGTCAAAATGATTGCAGCTAGGTGTATAAAAAACACACCCAACTGGATAGGGGAGATATGTTCCTACTGAAAGCCCTGGATCATGTTGAGTAATATAAATGTGAATGCGATTCAACAAGCAAACCAACAAAATGATAAGATAGCGGAAAATCAAAGAAAATCAAGTCAAACCTTATCTTTACAGCACTTTTAATACCGGTAAGTTTAAATACATCAAGCACAATCAAAAAGCTATTACTGGAAGATCCCTGACTGTTGTGCTTAGGCTTGTAATGGGTTAATACTGTATAACTGAGGGATCAGCACAATCGGTTGTGAGATCTGTATGACTAAAAAAATGAGGAGATAACTGGATTTCTTCCACACCAAGCTTTACCCAGCGGGATCTTTCGATAAAGACAAAACCTCCAGCTGAACAACACATTATGCAGAAGTTAATAAATCCACAGCGTCTCGAACCATAATAGTGTCACTATCATGTTTCAGGGCCCTGTTAGGGCTGTTCTGAGTCAGTGACCTTTAGACAGGTTATTTATCGACAATTATAATCATTTACATTTAAAACATTGTGGCGATCACACCCTCTTTTGTAAATGTAGTGATATCCCATTTCAGTGTTGCAGTCTGACTTATTTGATTATTTGCAGAATGCCACCAGACTTGTATGACCTGCTCCGGCCCAGACGCAAACCAATGCGCTCAATGCGAGAAGGGACTCGTGTTGGATCCAAACACGCTGTTGTGTGGCGTGACGGGCGACAAAGACTGCCCACCGGGGACCTACCTACACGATGACCAGTTCACCTGCATGAGTTGCCACCGGCACTGTTACTCCTGCAAGGGGCCAGGCAAAGATGAATGCCAGACATGTGCCGTCCCCAAATACCTTCACAGTGAGCATTTTCTGTCGGTGTTCAGCAGCATACACAGAAGTGGCTCGGGAAGTAAAATATACAGAAATCAGAAGAAAGGAATGATCTTTAAAAAGTGCACTTATTACATATCTCCAAACTATAAACTCCTTACAGCGATCTTATTTTTAACCTTGATGAATAATGGAATGGCTGCATAATGATGGCTTACCTGAGAATATTTCATATTTTCAGTGATACTTTAACAGCTGCGTGTGACAGCGGGTTAGATTGACACTGGTAATGGACATGTAAGGGTAAATTTAAAGCTTCGCTTATGTGAAAAAAAATGCATTTGAAAAAATAGTAGCACTCGAAACTTCAATTTGTGGAGCCTTCAGAAAGTGTTTCATAGGAATAGCTATTGATATTGAAGCAAAAGCAATGAAAGGAGATAAAGTGCCAGTCAAAGCTAAAGAACTAAAAGGAGGTGAAGATTTACCACTTGTGTGACTGCTATTATTAGTTCTATTAATACCAAGAACAACCATCAGTCGCCAGCCAGCAGGAATATCGGCCCACTGGGGTTTGAACAAGGGACCTTCTCACTTTTAGGCAAGAGTGAAATTTATTTATTTATTTAATTTAATTTAAAAAATTTTAAAAATTCTAAAACAGTAATTCTTCCAGGCTAGGTTTTTTTTTTTTTTTTTTACTCTTTTTGCAATAAAGGAGGCTGCTCAGAACTTTGATATATATGTGTGAGGCTAGTTCCAGAAAAGTGTCTAAATGACCTGGAGAGAAAACTGAAGAACTATAGAGGACTGCATTAATGTCTCACATACTGTTTTCCAGACAGGACCTGTGTGGATGAGTGTCCGGCTAGTACATTCGGCACACGGCAGGAAGCTGACGGAAAGGAGCTGGGATTCTGTTCGCCTTGCGACCACGTCTGCTCCACCTGCACTGGGGCATCGCCTAGAGATTGCCTCACTTGTTCTCCAGGATACCTGCGCCTCCTTCAACTCTGTGTCACCCATTGTCCCACAGGGTACAAGATGAAAGCTCCATTATATGATCGTAAATGTTTACTTTGTGATGTAAAACAACCTTCGTAATGGTATGTTGACTTTCTCCCCACCCTGTATTCACGGAAAAAGCATGTCTATGTGGAAATGAGTAGCGTTCCCATTCCACAATTTTCTCAGCAGTAGAGTGACCTCCCCTAGAATATTTTATTATCAGTTCCTGATGTCGTGTGACAAAAATTTTTGATTAATTAATATACCACGACATTGCAAATTGTTTTTAGTTCTGCAAATGTGGTTTTTTGGTTTCCCCCTCATAAGACTTTGCTGCTGAAATTGGTTTGTTTTTTTATGTGGGCTGATAATTACCATTTTTAATTTTTTAATATACCATAGATGGAGACTGATAATTTTCATGCATTTCTTCAGGTATTACAAAGAGGGCTCCCGCTGTGAGAAATGTGACCAGTCTTGTCAGCTGTGTACAGGGCCAGGCCCTGAGTCCTGCAGGGCCTGTCCACCTCCTCTTTTGGAGCTGCAAGGTACCAAGCTGTGTGTTGAGCGCTGCCCACACCGCTTCTTTCAGCTTGGTGAAATCTGCAAACAGTGCCACACCAGCTGTCAGACCTGCACAGGTACAGAGGATGGAACTTTTAAAAGCTTTTTAAGAACTGATTACTGGATCTTTTTGTTTTACTCTGATATTAGCTGAACATGATATTAGCCAGATGGCAACCTGTTGTCCATATCTGGATAATGTTTAAACACTGGTTAATGATTTTCAAATTGCATTGGTTGTTAGATTATGTTTTTTTTATATCTTCTTGCAGATGCCTCGCCTCAGAGCTGCCTGACATGTTACTGGGGTAGCACTCTTAATGACAAAGTGTGCTATCCTCGTTGTGAGGAGGGAAAATACTTTTCAGAAGAGGTTTGGTCTGAGCTACCAGTCATGTACTTTAATTATTATAACTCATATTTACTAATATTTAAAGGCAAAAGATAAGTAATTCCCTCTTAATTTCATCTAAGTGCAAATCGATCACATTAATTTTTCAAGAAATTAGCGCACTACTATACATCATCAAAGTGGGTGTTGTGTGTTAGTCTGTTTATCAATCTGATATTGTCAGTGTTTAGTATCTTTTCACTCAGCTTCTTATTGGCTTTTCTACAACTGGTTCTTTTACATGAGATTTTTCTGTATTTGTGTTTTTGTCTCGGCTCTTTGTGCTGGTTTGAAGTTTATTGGCCTCAAATGGAACAAAAGTTTTCACATAGTTTGTGCACTTATTAGGATGTAGCAATATTGAATAAAGCTGTGGTGCTTGCTTTGCTTGTGTTGATAGACCACTGCCATTAAAATATAATCAAACCCAAACCCATGGTCCAGATAGAGCAAACCTGCTGAATCAGGATAAAAATTAGTTTTAAATCCTTAATTAAATAATAACTGAGGATCTTTTTTTCCCCAAAAACTTTATCTTTGGTTGTTGCTTAGTTAATAATTAATATTTAATGCTATGAAGAATTTTCTATCTACAAAAAGCAACAGAAAGTGCAGATCTGTAAAAATACATTGTCTCTCTCTGTTCCAAACAATCAACATTGCTGATTAACCTAGTTTCTACAAGTGAAATGTTTTTCTTTTGTTTGCGCTACACAATAATTTGTGAAATTTTACCATTGTAGGAAACCTGTGAGCCATGTGAGAGCTCATGTAGGCATTGTAGCGGCCCCAGAGCTGACCAGTGTCTGACGTGTCACCGTGACTCTGCTCTTCACGCTGTGGAGAACCGCTGTGCCCGTTGCTGTCAGGCTGGAGGGAACGACAGTGATTGCTGTGTTTGTGACGTCCGCTCAGGTAGAGATCTGCCTCATAGAAGAAACATAGGATTCTTTGGATGCAACAATCTTCTGAAGTCATTTTTTTGTTCTAGCCCTGTGTGTGGAGGCCCCCCAGCCCAAGTCAGGAGATGACCAGGTAACAGATCTGAATATGTCCTCCAGAGCTCTGTATCACACATCAGCTGCCTTGCCTATTTCCCTGTTGTTGGCACTGGGATTGGCTCTGGCTGTATTTGCCTTAGTCAAGGCTCATGCCAGAACCAGGTTTTGCTGGAGCCAAAGCTATGAAAGACTAAGTGGAAGTGCCGGCATCAACATGCCCCACGGTGTGCCCGAGCCGGACAGCGGAGATGAGGTAGATGTGGTTTACACCAGCAGGGACGGATCGGTCTATCGACGCTACAGCTTCATCCACGAGCAGGACACTGACGCGGACCAGGATGTGGATGAGAGCACTTGTCTCAGTCAATCTTAGAAACATCCAAACCAGAGCTCACAGTAATTGAGGAATGTGCTGTGGATGCACAGAGTGTCAAGACTTGACAGGTGAATTCAAATAAGTTTAGTTAATGTTTAGAAGAGAAAGTAGTGGTATGTTTCTTTTTGAGTTCTGGTGTTTATTTTATTCTACAAAGTGCCTGTATCTTTAAAATGCACATTCTTAGATGAGGCATTTGTGACTGAAAAAGAAGAAATAAATACATATATTTGTGTATATGTATGTATATGACTTTTTCTTTTTCTACTTGATATTAAAGAAGTATTTGTGAAAATGAAATTACCATGTACAATAACCGAAATCTGCATGATTTGTTGTAAATAGAAACTTAAATGAAATAAATTCTACCTAATGCCCTCAGTACACCTTGAAAACTGGCTATATTACTGTGTAATGGCTATTTTGAGAATGTCTGGTGGTGTAATTTCACACCATAGTATCATAAAATTATACAGGAGATGTTACAAGTGTCAGCAACATGATGACATTATAACAATACATACACATGTATGAGTAGCAACTCAGGAAAAAATATTTAATTATACCTATCACTTGTTGCCATTTGAAAATTTTGTCTGACAGTTCAAACTCACATGACAGTTGGGGTGTTTAGACACAGTCCTGTATTCACCAGGATGTACATTTCCTGCTAAGAGCTGCTGTGCAGGTATTTTCATGGAATTCCTTCCACACCTTTTGTACACACCTTAGGGGGCCGATATAGTTTCTGTTCCTTTATGTCATAAAATTGTGCAGCCTCCCGGTAATCAGTTACTCTATGACCTCTCCTAGATGAAAGATCACCTGCGCTTTCGGAATCTCTAGCAGACCAGATCTAGCAAGGAAATGTTTTTTTTGAGGTTGCCAAGATCGGCGAAGGGCCAAATGTTGTTGAGGACCCTCTGTCTCATCCTCATGTGTATGCTCCTTTCTGTCCTCCTTTGGAAAGCTGTCTCCAGCAGACGGTCATTAACTGAACTCAGAATACCACGGCAGTTCTCTGACGACCTGCTCGGCTGCTCGGCTATCATCAGTGGAGACGCAGAGGGCAAGAAAAGCGAATTGGAGATACTTCTGGCATCTAGAAATAAGCAGAGGATTTTATCGGAGGATTTCTATCTTAATGTGACAAAAGACTGCCCAGCTTACATTGAAGAGAGAGGTTTCATCACAGTGCCTCTCAGTGAAGAGGAAAATGATTTTCCCATTGCGTACTCCATGGTAATCCATGAGAAGATTGGGATGTTTGAGCGACTTCTGCGAGCCATTTACGCTCCCCAGAACATCTACTGTGTGCACGTGGACCAGAAATCGTCAAAAGAATTTCAGAAGGCGGTAGGGGCTATTGTTTCATGTTTTCCCAATGTGTTTGTTGCCAGTAAATTAGAAACGGTGGTATATGCCTCATGGTCCAGAGTGCAGGCAGATCTGAACTGCATGGAGGATCTGCTGAACTCACAAATCCAGTGGAGGTACTTGCTAAACACGTGTGGGACGGATTTCCCCATCAAAACCAACGGAGAAATTGTTAAGGCACTAAAGGCCCTGAATGGAAGAAACAGCCTTGAGACCGAGGCCACCAGCTCCAACAAGATACGCCGCTGGCAGTATCATTACAATGTCACCGACTCTGTCATACAGACAAATGTGAGGAAAAGTCCTCCACCCATCAGCAGCCCCATGTTCTCAGGGAGTGCCTACTTTGTGGTCACAAGAGCCTTCGTGAAACATGTGATGCAGGACAGAGAGGTTCAGAAACTTCTGGAATGGGAGAAGGACACGTACAGCCCCGACGAGCACCTGTGGGCCACTCTACAGAGGATGCCCTCTGTTCCCGGATCAGTGCCTATCAACAGCAAGTACGATGTGTCAGACATGCAAGCCCTACCTCGTGTGGTGAAGTGGAGCTACTTAGCAGGTGATATGAAAAACGGAGCCCCGTACTATCCTTGCAGTGGGACGTACAGACGAGCTGTTTGTGTGTACGGAGCTGGTGACCTCCTGTGGCTCATGAGTCAACACCACCTCTTTGCAAATAAGTTTGATCCTGAGACTGATAATCTTGCCATTAGATGTTTGGAGACGGTGCTGCGTTTCAAAGCTTTAGGCCAAAGTTAACAGATCAATCTTCTACATTTTTAAATGCTTGTAGGCACTTTAAATGTACAATATAATTTTAAGCCAATACTCCATAATTAGAACAGGTAAATATTATAGAAATCTTATTAATTTATCATAAAACCATTTTTAAAGATCTTCTACTGAAATACCTTTAAGTATTCTGTTCCTATTACTTTCAAAATATATTGTTGTATTGGGATTTTTAAAGAATATTCCTATCAATGTTATTGTCAGAATGTATAGTTATAAATCTTATCTACCTTTATAATGTTCTGTGGATTTTAATATAATTGTCAAGTTACTAATATTTTCATTATTTTTTTATTTTCAATAAAGTCTGTTTTTTCTGCCATCTAGTAGTTTCCAAATGGAAGAGCTCTACAAAGCAAAAAGCCGACATTACCCTAAGTATTAATTGTGACTAATTTTTAAATCTTGTCAAACATACTTATAATCTCTATGTTGTTACCACTGCAAAACTTCTGCTATAGTGCATAAATATGAAAAAACAAATAAAAACAAAACAACAGTGATGTGGGTCAATTACCCTGCTCTTCATACATTGAAAAAAGTTACCCAGATTAGAAAGTTGTTGATCTGACATGAATGTGGATTATGTGTTTCTTTAAAGATGGTTTAAAATAAGTCTGGAACTGTTGTCAGAGCAACAAGTCCAGTTTACTGACAGTTAGCTGGACTTACATACATATATACATTTTTTTATGGGGGGAGGGCTTTCTTAGATTTATAATAGTGTTGATACGAAAGTGTGATTTTCGATGGGAACAAGCAAGCTATTGTGAAACCTGCCTACATAATATTTGTAGGCAGGCACATATGAGATAAAATGTAGAAAAACTATAGTTTGATACATTTTGAGTAAAAAGAAGTAAACTCAGCTGAAAAAAATCTCTGTGTTAAAAGCCCAATGGAGTAAGAAGTAATGGAATTTGATTTTACTTTAAAATGGAAATTTTTCATTTTAACACCAAAACTACTCGTTTCCTTTAAGCTGCTCCTAAAAAGATTTCAGCAGTTTTATTTTAATAGCAGGCTTATGATTATCACTTAGTGTTCTGCATATCTACTGGGAACCCTCACCGATTATGCATGCATGCGAAATTTCTCACAGTCTGACCACATTCACTGGTAATATTTAACAATGTAAATAATGGAAAAAATTGAGTAGAACAATGCAGACCGAAATGACGCATGTAAAAATGCAGGAACAAACATGAAATGAGACTGTATATTATTAATTGCCCCCATGAACGTGAGAGGTTTCCCAACACATATACCTGATGTTACTGCAATCACATGATCAGCCAGTCATACCTCAAGTGAAATGTTTTTCTTTCACATGACAATTGGGTTGTGTAGACAAACACATTCCTGGGTATTTTCATGGAATTCCTTCCACACCTTTTGTACACACCTTAGGGTGCCGATATAGTTTCTGTTTCTTTATGTCATAAAATTGTGCAGCCTCCCGGTAATCAGTTACTCTATGACCTCTCCTAGATGAAAGATCACCTGCGCTTTCGGAATCTCTAGCAGACCAGATCTAGCAAGGAAATGTTTTTTTTGAGGTTGCCAAGATCGGCGAAGGGCCAAATGTTGTTGAGGACCCTCTGTCTCATCCTCATGTGTATGCTCCTTTCTGTCCTCCTTTGGAAAGCTGTCTCCAGCAGACGGTCATTAACTGAACTCAGAATACCACGGCAGTTCTCTGACGACCTGCTCGGCTGCTCGGCTATCATCAGTGGAGACGCAGAGGGCAAGAAAAGCGAATTGGAGATACTTCTGGCATCTAGAAATAGGCAGAGGATTTTATCGGAGGATTTCTATCTTAATGTGACAAAGGACTGCCCAGCTTACATTGAAGAGAGAGGTTTCATCACAGTGCCTCTCAGTGAAGAGGAAAATGATTTTCCCATTGCGTACTCCATGGTAATCCATGAGAAGATTGGGATGTTTGAGCGACTTCTGCGAGCCATTTACGCTCCCCAGAACATCTACTGTGTGCACGTGGACCAGAAATCGTCAAAAGAATTTCAGAAGGCGGTAGGGGCTATTGTTTCATGTTTTCCCAATGTGTTTGTTGCCAGTAAATTAGAAACGGTGGTATATGCCTCATGGTCCAGAGTGCAGGCAGATCTGAACTGCATGGAGGATCTGCTGAACTCACAAATCCAGTGGAGGTACTTGCTAAACACGTGTGGGACGGATTTCCCCATCAAAACCAACGGAGAAATTGTTAAGGCACTAAAGGCCCTGAATGGAAGAAACAGCCTTGAGACCGAGGCCACCAGCTCCAACAAGCAAGGCCGCTGGCAGTATCATTACAATGTCACCAACTCTGTCATACAGACAAATGTGAGGAAAAGTCCTCCACCCATCAGCAGCCCCATGTTCTCAGGGAATGCCTACTTTGTGGTCACAAGAGCCTTCGTGAAACATGTGATGCAGGACAGAGAGGTTCAGAAACTTCTGGAATGGCAGAAGGACACGTACAGCCCCGACGAGCACCTGTGGGCCACTCTACAGAGGATGCCCTCTGTTCCCGGATCAGTGCCTATCAACAGCAAGTACGATGTGTCAGACATGCAAGCCCTACCTCGTGTGGTGAAGTGGAGCTACTTAGCAGGTGATATGAAAAACGGAGCCCCGTACTATCCTTGCAGTGGGACGTACAGACGAGCTGTTTGTGTGTACGGAGCTGGTGACCTCCTGTGGCTCATGAGTCAACACCACCTCTTTGCAAATAAGTTTGATCCTGAGACTGATAATCTTGCCATTAGATGTTTGGAGACGGTGCTGCGTTTCAAAGCTTTAGGCCAAAGTTAACAGATCAATCTTCTACATTTTTAAATGCTTGTAGGCACTTTAAATGTACAATATAATTTTAAGCCAATACTCCATAATTAGAACAGGTAAATATTATAGAAATCTTATTAATTTATCATAAAACCATTTTTAAAGATCTTCTACTGAAATACCTTTAAGTATTCTGTTCCTATTACTTTCAAAATATATTGTTGTATTGGGATTTTTAAAGAATATTCCTATCAATGTTATTGTCAGAATGTATAGTTATAAATCTTATCTACCTTTATAATGTTCTGTGGATTTTAATATAATTGTCAAGTTACTAATATTTTCATTATTTTTTTATTTTCAATAAAGTCTGTTTTTTCTGCCATCTAGTAGTTTCCAAATGGAAGAGCTCTACAAAGCAAAAAGCCGACATTACCCTAAGTATTAATTGTGACTAATTTTTAAATCTTGTCAAACATACTTATAATCTCTATGTTGTTACCACTGCAAAACTTCTGCTATAGTGCATAAATATGAAAAAACAAATAAAAACAAAACAACAGTGATGTGGGTCAATTACCCTGCTCTTCATACATTGAAAAAAGTTACCCAGATTAGAAAGTTGTTGATCTGACATGAATGTGGATTATGTGTTTCTTTAAAGATGGTTTAAAATAAGTCTGGAACTGTTGTCAGAGCAACAAGTCCAGTTTACTGACAGTTAGCTGGACTTACATACATATATACATTTTTTTATGGGGGGAGGGCTTTCTTAGATTTATAATAGTGTTGATACGAAAGTGTGATTTTCGATGGGAACAAGCAAGCTATTGTGAAACCTGCCTACATAATATTTGTAGGCAGGCACATATGAGATAAAATGTAGAAAAACTATAGTTTGATACATTTTGAGTAAAAAGAAGTAAACTCAGCTGAAAAAAATCTCTGTGTTAAAAGCCCAATGGAGTGAGAAGTAATGGAATTTGATTTTACTTTAAAATGGAAATTTTTCATTTTAACACCAAAACTACTCGTTTCCTTTAAGCTGCTCCTGAAAAGATTTCAGCAGTTTTATTTTAATAGCAGGCTTATGATTATCACTTAGTGTTCTGCATATCTACTGGGAACCCTCACCGATTATGCATGCATGCGAAATTTCTCACAGTCTGACCACATTCACTGGTAATATTTAACAATGTAAATAATGGAAAAAATAGAGTAGAACAATGCAGACCGAAATGACGCATGTAAAAATGCAGGAACAAACATGAAATGAGACTGTATATTATTTATTGCCCCCATGAATGTTGAGAGGTTTCCCAACACATATACCTGATGTTACTGCAATCACATGATCAGCCAGTCATACAAATGCTGATAAAAGGTCTCACCTCTACATTCATTTTCCTTTATTTCAAAAGAATATACTGTTATTCAATATAACTTCATCCAGGATTAACGAATCAATTCCCAAACTGTGTTCAAAGAATCAAATTAGATGGATGAAATAAGCAGGGTTTTTTTTGTCATTTTGGCCAGTACACATGAATAACTTAAGCCACATTTGAAGAACAGGGCCACTGACTTGACTTGGAGGAAATAATGTTTTGTTATGGTCTACTTCTTTTCTTCAGACTGTCACTCTCACAAATGTTCTCCCTCCATAAGTCAGAGGGCACATTCAAGTAAGGGGCAAAAAGTAAAACTTTATTTTCCCCAGGCAGGATTTCAACAGAGAACAGTGAACAGTGAAAAAGGTGCTGTCAAAACTCGTTCTATGAAATGCCACTCAGTGGGTCAGAGACCTAAAATGCAGTTTAAAATCAGAGCAACCATAAAAATATATTAATTTCTCTCCTTTGTCACCCTTTGAATATAAATATACATTTAAATGTAATAAAGCAGAGCATGCATCAACCATTTGTAACAGAGTGCCTTAAATAAAGTGTAGATACAACAGTAACTAGAGAACACCAATGAACTAAGTTTGACATGATATACCGGCAGGACGTAAAAAGGATTAAAAAAGTTTCAGACAGCATCTGGAAAAAATGCTGAAGATTAAGCTGCTTGACACAGAAATACAGCAAAAAGTTCCACAATGTAACAGGCAGCATAGTTTCAAAAGGCACTTTCCTGATGCAAAGAGCTAAGTCTCCGATCGCGTAGCCCAGAACATAAACATAAGAGTGGCTGTGGTTCTCAACATTCTTCGTTGTTCTCTTCCCTCACATCTTAAAGTCTGAGCAGGGTCACTCTGGAACAGCAGCAGCTGCGATCTCCACTTTGCCGTGCATGTCCTGATCGATCCTGCGGACAGATTCAATATTAATCAGATGTCTGTGTCACTAGGTTGACATCACATTTAACTGAGCGAGGATAACTGTTAATCAAAGTAACAACAGGCTACTACACTGCCCACATACACACATTTCATATGATCACATCTTCAAAAGTGATCATGAGCTTTACAACAATACAAAGGGATTCTTTGTGTCAGAGAATATTTCTATAATAAAACACTTCAAATATGTGGGCAATACAAACCATCAATTACAGCTGTATTATTATGAGATTCTTACTTCCCTTGAAACCTTGAAAGACAAATGCACTGTGTACTTGAGTATGTACTGTAGAACACCACACTCCATGTTAGTCTAAGCCTGCCTTCATTATCTGTAACATACTGCAAAAAGTCGTAGATTTCATACTAATAACTATATTATAATATATAGTACATGTATAT
Source organism: Istiophorus platypterus (assembly GCA_016859345.1). Lineage (NCBI taxonomy): Eukaryota > Metazoa > Chordata > Actinopteri > Istiophoriformes > Istiophoridae > Istiophorus > Istiophorus platypterus. Next base: position 16,641,499 of record CM029121.1, on the reverse strand, counting down.
AGTATAGTAATAAGGAAACCTGTGAACAATCTGATGCAACTGTTAGCTTGTATAAAATTTACGGTCTTTATGCTTAAAATGTTCATTTTTTTTATTCATACTGTCAGAAAGACATTGCTTTAACTGTGAGATTTTTAGTACATTTGTCTTGCAAGAAACTTAGAAACAAGGAACAGAAGTACAACTAATTGTGGCAGTGTTTTACACCCTGGGAAAAAAAAACACACAATACCAAATTCTCTACAACCACATGGGTCCTCTAAAATGGCTCGGTTTCATTTTTTTTATTGTTCTAACATCCCATGACACATCTGCTAATCAGTAAGTGAATATTCACTACTTATCAGTAATGAACATAATATTTCAGTGTGTGTGTGCAAGGCTGACAAATGTTTATGGCAATTAGCGAACATCAGCAGTGAGTGCTGTGAGTCATGCAAAGAGCTGTAAGAGTGAACAAGCCTAGCGTTCAGTGAAGGCAAGTTACTGAGGGGAACCATGTGAGGACTTTGTTACAGTGCAACCACATACCACACTGACTAAGACTGGCTATTTCCCTGTTGGTCCACCCCATTCAGTTGTACAGACATTAACAAACTTACCCAACATCAAAATCGTCAAATTCTAAACCTGTTTTTTTAAAAAGACACATGCGAGTAAGTGCTAATTGATGCCCCTATTTTCACATCAGAAAGCTGCAAAGCAATAAACTGACATTTTAGCATGACTTAATACATCAGCATAACAGTGAAGAAACAGTTTGTAGCATAAAAACAAACAAACAAAAAAAAAAAGCCCAACAACTTAGCATTATAGATGTACATGGTGTGTTTTAAACCACATACAGATAGCTGATTGGTAATAACTAAAAATATGAAAAAAATTTATAAGAGCTGAAATTCACAGCATTGGCTCAGAAATGGGATTTATTTAGTCAAACAATCACCAAGCCACCTATTTTTGGAACCAATCAAACAGGTACTCAGTTGACCTATTAGCAATGTTTTGGATCTACTCAGAGGAAAATGTAGGACATTGAAGAGGAAAGTGGATTTTGGACAGAAGGTATCAAATACCAAAACATGGGGCAGAAAGAGGTGTATTGGTGCATTTCTAAAAGCCAATGGATAATTTTATTGTTAGTTTTATAAAATGCTTAAAAAAAATCCTTAAACTGTTAAACTGATCCTGGGTGAAAGTGCATATACCTTTTTTGGCTTTTCCTATTTTTTTCGTCGTCAAACCTTAAGAGGGGGCAGGGAAATGGAGTTAGGGAAAGGTGACATACACAGCCAACAGCAACCAAACATCCAAAAAAAGCAAAAACATTTTATAATATGACTCTTGTCTGAGGTCTTTTAAAAAGCCATGAGAATATAAGATCCACATCAGGTTAAGCCACAAGGAAAAATATGGCAGAAGTTTTCTAAGGCACGAGCTTAATAGTTATGCATATCCGCAAAGGTTAACACTAAAAGAAGAGAAGAAAATATTCTTTAATGGAAATTTATAGGACAAAATAATCTGGATGTTGTAATCGTGAAACTTGTAAAAAGAACTTGCAGAGTGCCTAACTCCAACCAAGGCTACACTAAGCTCTAAATGTACTATTTTATGAAAGAAAATATCTTCATATTCATAGTCTGCAGTTGAATCTCTCCTCTATCATAATACATTCAGTATAGTGTGAGTATCACAATAATGCTTATAGAGTTTGGGCAGACAGCATCCATGATTTTGGAAAATTAATTTTAAGATGCACTGTGTAAAATTTCAAATAAGTCTGAATCACAACCAATGACATCTTGTCTACACAGGCCACACAGTAAAAGCAGAGTGTTGCTGTGGTGTCACGTATAGGCAAATGGCAGTCAAATTTTGCAGGACCGGTCAGAGCTGAGAGTGTATGTGCACAAAATGTTTTTGGCAGTATATCTGGGAACCAAGAAATCATTTTATAAAATCATTTATCTATGGCTTGTTCTGAGTTTGATGAGGACTTGATGAAATCTGTGGAAGGTGAGGTAAAACTCTGTGTGGGCAGAGATGGAAGGCATTCTGTTCTTACGTGTTCATGGTTCCTTTATTTACTAATTTGCATGAGCAGCCATGTAAACTTCCACTCCACAATGGTTTGCAGGTGTGAAATCTACAGGCACCAGGTTCACATACGGAAACAAAACATCCTGTCCTTTGATTCTACCAGGGACAGAGCCCCCTTAGCCTTGATTCCGGATTTTTCATGTTTTTTGTAAATTTATTTTTATTTTTAAAATCACCCATACAATTTTAACTGTATACATACGGTACATTTACATTTTCATTCTATATAAATTAAGTTTTTTCTTATCTAAAAAGAGCTTCAAATGTGCTCACATGGTTAAGTGAAACATACTTACTGTTTGATACAATCTGGTATGGACACATACTCCATTGGGACCAGCTCTGCAAGGTCTGTCAAGCTGTACACATACTTGATTTTCTGACTAAATTTGGAGCTGTGAAGAAAAGCAGAAAGTGTCCAAATCTCAACCTTACTCAAGAAAATCTGTATTATTCTAATGACCTGAGCCATTAAAGTTACCTTATGAAAGGTTTTGTGAGCGCCAGCAGGGTGCGAATAAACCAAGAAGGATGGACAATTATCAAAGACTTCAAGTTCTTCCTTAACCTGAACGAAAAGAGTGAGATGAGCTATTAAAAATCAAATCACACCATACATATAATTATGCTGTTTCTACTTGTTACTCAGACTCACCTCCTATCAATCTGCTGATAACACTTTCGGAGCCAACCAACAGCTGGCATCTTTTTCCGTGAGGTCGCCCCATTCAAATACACTATCATATAGTTCTCAGCAACCAGAAGCTCCAGTGTGCCAATGACATACCTGCAACGGGAAAATCCCATTAGTGGTGGCTCTAAAATGTTTGCTCAAAAGGCCAAAGGAATTCAAATAAACACTCACTTGAATAAATTGTCCATGATGTATCTGTAATTTGGTTGATTGCTCTCAGGCATAAAGCACACAGCAAACACAATTATGGCATTCAAACCGTCTCCATAGTAACCTGAGGTGTAAAATCAAATTTCAGAAAATTAATATTTCTGTATAGAAACACTATTTTCAATGTCAAAACTTTTATTAGGTTTTTTTTTTTACTTTATATTTTGGATATACACAGAATGAACAAATCTTAGCAAACGCAGATATAATAAACTAAAATATAGTACATACATACTACTTAAAATGACTATATTTATGTTACTGTGCCAATATCACTATGTAATGCCACTGACCTCCATGGCTGATAACCTTCTTATAAGGTTCAATGGCCTTCATGTCAACCCTATGTTCCTGGTCTCCAATTCGAAACACCCTCCAGCGTCGACCCTCCTCCCTCTCCTCCAAGGCTGAATACTCCTGAACTGACTCCACACCTTTCTGTAGTAGTTCTGTGGTTTTTGGCTTAGGGAGATCATCTAAAGGAGAAAAGGTGTTAAACCCACAGCTTAGATACTGTAGCTGTTAGACCTGAGGGTTGCCTGATTTTTATCAAAAAGATCTATTTTGATCAAATAAGTGATAAAAAAATTTTCAGATCAATTATTATTCATTTAACTTTTAAATCACATGCATTTTAATCGATGGACAGTAGCATTACATCTAACTTTTTTGCATTTATCTTTTGTGTGTGGATGACATGCTTTCTCTCCAAATCAACACATATTGCAGTGCATAAGCCTGCCATGTCACGGTATAATAAATGGAAATAAATTTATCGATCAAATGCTTTTATTCATATCCAAGTACCACTGCTGAGATACCTGAGGAATTTTGTGCATCTTTTGTTAGATGTATGTATGATCATGTATGTAAAGCATGCACCGAGTAGACTTGAAAGTAAGGGAATAATGCAACCAAATCACACCAATACACTTTTAGCATTTCTGAAATCATCTATCAAATGAATAATTTATAATCACATGATTTAGCATTCCAGTGGAAAACTGATAAATTGAATGTGTCTCCAGTTAAAGGCTGCATTCATTAGATGCCCATTTTATTTTACTATAATCTATTCATCTATTGCGCAATTTCTTGTGGTCTGTGATATCTTGTAAAATGTGACACACTAAATGACTAATAACAAAATGGCGCATGCTGGCAAATGTTAAAATGACTCCTATCTAATAACTGCACTGTTACAGTGCTCATTTAACCAATTCTTATTTGACAAACTGCTATTGAATGATTGTTTTCTCAAGTGCAGGAAAATTTCAGAGAAAGAAAAAATAACATGCACAGAAACACTGAGTGAAAATGAAAAGGTATGAAACATGAAAGACCCCATGATTTGTTTGAACAATTCGAGACAAAATATTGTGCAAGATAAGGGATGATTGACTCATGGCTGGCAGAAAAAAAACAAAAAACAAAAACAAAACAAAACAACAGGGGCCGTCCAAGAGACCTTACCACAAGGAAGAGAGAAACCTGTTGCTGGCCTGCAGCCTGTTTCCAGGCAGAGAACGGAAACAATTCTTCCAAGTGAAAAAGAGGAAGGCAGCGGTGTGGAAACAAAAACAACAAAACATATTTTAACCATTTTCGGCAGACAGCGGCCTACCCAAACCTGTAAAATCAAGGTTGGAAATGCCAATGTTTCCAAGAGCCAAGACATAAAAGCCTGGTTTGATAACACACTTGCTTTGGTGTTACAAGCCAATAGTTAAACCCAAGAACGATTAATCCTTTCATATATAAATTACACCACCTCAGATTCACCAAGGTCAAATCTCCTCCAACCTCCCACCTCATCAGGTCAACCTAAAAATTTATTGTTTGAACTTTTAGCATTAACAAAACCAACTAGACCAGTGTTTGAAGAAACTCTTTTAAGTACTAAGACTGTTATTAATGTCATTTGCATGATATAAAGTCCTTACCTTCCCATTCAAATTCATTGCTGTTTTCTGAGGGTGTGTCAATGTCATCGAGGTCCAGCTCTGTACTTTCATCCAGCTCATCAGAGAGAAGCGAACCCTCACTGCGGTCAAGTGTTAGACTGATGTCCGGAGCGGCAAGTTTTTTCTTTGCCTTCTTGCCATGGTCCATTACATAGCCTAGGGTAGATACCAAGACATTAGTTGTTATTCTGTTTGTTATACAGGTTTCAAGTCTATTATAATACTGTTTAACAGTATAATATTTCTTAATAAAAGCCGTTTTAAGAATTTAAGGATTTCTGTTCACTGAAATGCTGGAGGGTTTTAAATGTGAAACAGTTACAGGAAGTCTTGAGTTTGTATTAACAGTGTAGTGCAGAAATTTTTATTGGAGAAAAGGGAGTGGATCAAAACACGATTCTGTACCAAAATCTGACCAAATATATCTATTAAACAGAGGGAACTGGAAATAAAAGCCTACCTCAAACGCAAGACTGCTTTAAATAACGGCCTGTTACCTTCTGCAGTTGTGGTAAATAAAGTCCTTGGAGTCCTTGTGAGGGTACACAGACCAAGTGCCATCACAGACCAAGTGCCAGTGCTAGTCTTTAACTACATAAGTCCCTCTTTGCATTACTCTCCAAAAATATTTCTAAATGGATTCTGTACTAAAGATTAGTTTGGAAGATTCACTGAACTTTTGAATGCATTTTTGCACAAAACAAGGCTGAGCAAGAATGTACAGGAATGATTACAGCAACCAGTACCTCTCAAAATGTACATATTGGGCATGAGAGTTTGAAGATAGACTTGAAATGCACCATATACTATCCTGTTTTCATTACCAGGGTCTCTCTCTTCAGAGGTCCCAGCAAAAAGCTCATCTTCAAGTTCCTCCTCCTCTGGTAGGGGCCTAATAATCAAACAGGTGGTGATCATGTATTCAGTAGGAGTGTGGATCATGTGACTTTCAAAATACAAACATGTGATACAAAGCTATGAACCACGATTCAGACTAATTAGCAATATTATGAGTGATTGACACAATACCGTGGAAAGTCCTCATCCTGCCACTCTTCCTTCAGTTCAACTCCTTCCATTCTTAAGCGAGCTTCTGTTGTGGCAACTGACTCCTGGCGCTCTAGGCTGAGAAGAATACACAAGAAGGTTATGCCATTTTTTATGTTTAACGATCTCTGATTGCTAAAAGGCTCCCTTGTGCCACAAATGTATCAAGATCAAGAGCATGGTAGTAAGTATTATCCATTACAAACAAAATCCAAACACATAATTGGTTATCTGTCAACATTTGCTCATGACTTGAACAATCCTCAAAGGATTAGGGGTGAAACATTAGAGTTCTATCGATCTACCAAGAAAGAAAGACAATGAAAGACAGCACATAAGCATGTGATAATAAACTCTGCAAGTAATGGTGGTGGGGTTGGTCTCTCTCTCTCTCTCTCTCATATATATATATATAAAAATAGATAAATAAATGAATGATCGATTAAGTTAAGAAAATGCTAAACAATTCTTGCAATTCTTGAGAAAGGTCCAACTGAGACTTTTACATAAGAACTTACATAAGAAAAAGACATTTCATGCTTCAAACTGTGTCAGTACATATCACTATATGCCCTGCTGATGTCTTGGGTTCATATTATCTTTCCTCCGGTAGGCAAACAGCATACTCGACAGTCAGTCTCTCAATGAACCTTCACATTTTTGTAGATCAACATTTGAAATTGATTTTTTAAAAAAAATGTTTTTTGATATTTTATGGGATGTGTTGATTATTACAAATAGATTCAATGCTTCATTTCCTTTTCTCAACAAATCAAGTACATTATTATGAGAGGAAATCAACCATAACACCTTGGCTGCATCAGCTACTGGACAGATGATTTGTGATGCAGTGCCCAACATAACATGATGCATATACCTGCAAGTAAGTGGAGTGTCTCCTCGAGAGTATAGGCTTGTAGCTGGCTACATAATCAGATCACTGGCTTCTTGAAAAGCTTACAAGCTTGTGTTTAGGTCTTGGCTTATAAACCATAAGTCTACTTACAAATGCAGATCAAGGTATTCGTATATTTGCTGTACAGGGCTCCCTTTGAAGCATTAATCACATACGCAACTGTATTTGTGCTCTCAGACACAAAAGTATTCTGGGCATTTGGTACTCAACATTTCATAATGTCAGTTTAGCTGTTTGCTTGTATATAGCGCTAATGCCCACTTTACATTTCAAACCCAACTGAGACATATGAGTGCTAAAGGAATTTGGGTTCCTGAAAAGCAAGTCTTGTAATCAAAGTGGAAAGGAGATGTGGCTGTTTGTAAGTGGAATCAGACCCATTAGGGACTCAAATGGAAAAGTGGAAAATAAATGACAGTTTCAAAACTATAATAATAATAATGCACTTTAATGTGAGCTGAATTAAAAGCAGACAAATTGTGGATGGTTTGAGATCATTTTGACGTTGCTGACTCCCCTTTGGTAAGGCTTCCATCAAGAAAGTTCACATATTACACATATTTTATGCTAACTTCTTTAAAGAAATGTCAAGATAATAGGAAACCTGTGTTATGTCAAAGAGAAATAATTTTTCATCGTCATGATTTCATCAGTCTTGACATGTATATTACTTGTTGTCAACATCTTTGCAATATGATTCTCATTTCATCTAAAACTTTTCTTTGCTGTGTTCCCATAAACTTTTCCTTCTATCCCATATTCATGCTGAAAAGGCAGAGAAACCATTACTATACCATAATATTATATTTTCATTTAGTTTTCTTTATGGCACTATGGCACAAGTTGGTTGGATGTGCTATAAGAAATCGTTGAGTTTCCCTGACCCAGCCATACTTATGAAAGTTTCTATGATGCACAAATCTGTTTCTGTCAGATAGAGAGTGGCCGATATTAGCTTTAGTGAAGCACTCTGTAAGCCAAAATGTATGATTCTTCTGTCAATAAAACCGCTGGTTATATTGGAATAAAAATGTAGAAGCACAATCCATGCCACCTTTGTATCCTTTAAAACACAGGTCAACACATTGGGCATTTCCAGGAGATGATAATATACTGAAATGTTATTTCCATGTATTAAATGAAATTTGTCAACTAGTACTGCTGACCAGGTGTTACCCTTTTCATGTACTTATTTCTATTCTAAGCTAGCACATGTAGCAATGTGCAGACACTTGTAATGGACCTTCTACTTGTTTGTGAAGGATCACAGTCAACTTCTTAATAAGTTTTGAAAGATCAGCTAGGTTACGTGCTTTGTATGTGATGCTGCTCTGCTGTGCACAGATGTTACATTTTACAACCTACAGAAGCTTGAGAGAACGACAGTCACTCCTGTACACAGTCCTGCAGTCCATTAACCAGCCCTACAACAAACTAAATTTCTGAGGCATTGTTTCCATCTTTGTTTAGACTGTACCAGAGATGTGCAGATTTAACTCAGTGGTCTTTTTGATTTCATAGTCTGTGGTGCAGTTGCAATGCATTGCACTAGTTTGTCCATAGCTGGACAAAATAACATGGGATTGTACAGATGTTGCTGTTATTGTGTCCACCCGGTCTATAATGTTCAGGAAATAAATGTCATCCCAGCATCACTCTAACTTCCTACTTTACTTGCTTCTCTGGCCAGTCTAGAAATAGAGGAATGGTCTAGTACAGCAAATAAAAGCAATTAGCCCCGGTAGTGGCAATAAGGCTGTGGGGATCGCGGGCCTGTCAAAACACCTTCAAATGCAGTGCAGTCCCTAACACTTGAACACAGGAAGTCGTCTGGGTCAGGTGCTGGAGTCTCCCCCTTGCAATGGAGAGATATAACCAGAAACTAGCTGGTGTTTTAAGTCACCAACACGTAGGCCAAACTTTGAAGCGTACACATACAGACCTTCCGATGGGTTCAGACGGTGTGCGTGGCTCGGGGAGGCTGACCGGGGTAGAGCTTCTTGCTCCAGCCTGTCGCAGCTCATTGTCCGGAGTCGTCCTTTCCCGAGGCGAACCTCTTGTTTTGACGAGACTCCCTTGACGCGCCTCCTCGTCGTTTTCAACCGCAGGGGCCGCGCTGTTCCGTAATTCCTCCATTTCTTCCCCATCGCCTTCTCTCGACGCCCCAGAAGACGAGGGGCTAAAAGCCTGTCCGTCCCGCGGCTCTTCGTGGTTCCTCCCGGGTGTGACAGAGTCCGGGCTGCTATTGTTCAAGCTCATATCACTCGCAGCGCTCCGCACCGCTTCATTCTCGATCACATCCGATGCCATGGGTTTTTCGCGCCGCTAAAGCGGATCGGACTGAGAGATCCCGCGAGTGAAACGTCCGAAACGCCCGTTTTTGTAGTTTCCTAGTTCGGTCAGGTAGCTAAGCCTTGACTTACACAACTTCCTTAGAAGTTTGTGGTTAGCGTGCTAGCTCTTTTCAGCAGTACAGTTAGCCGGGGGGGGACCGTTGTTGACAGCTAGCTACGTCGAGTAACACCATATCTTATTAACTAAATAGTGTTAAATGTCGCACAGGGACCACGGATAAGTCACTTTTCTTTCTAAATGCGTCACCGTTGTGAGCTAAGGAGCCCAAACAGTGCGCCAGGTTTGCATAAGCGGCCCCTGCGCAGTTATCCTACTTATCAGTTTCCTTCCTTCCTTCCTTCCTCCAAGTCGGAGCGGTCTCCTGCGGACGTAACGCACGTTAAGTCACGCTAGCCGTTAGCTAACTCAGCCGCGGCCAGAGACGAGCTAACTTCGTCCTCTCGACGCCGGTTGTGATCCATAAAAAACCGAGACGACCGCGACGCTCCGTTGGCGGAGGGGGGGGGGCAGAAGCTCCGCGGGTTCGCGTACAGTTCAGTCGGTATCCGCCGATTTACCTACCCCCGGGGTCGCCCAGCGACGATAGCGCATCCCCGCAACGCGACGGCGGAGGGCTGCTGTTTGCTAACGACGCTAGCTACCCGAAGCGTTGTGTTGTTAGGTCCCCGGCTAGCGGCAGCCAGCCCCTCCTACGGAGTTGCCAGGTTTCGTCCGCTTCGGGTTCGCGTCCGAAATCGCTGCCTCGAAACTTCCGAGCATAAAACACACACAAAATCACCGCACATTAGTATCACGGTGCCTCGTTTCCACCATCTGAATGATAATTGTTTTTTTTTTCTTTTTTCTGTCTCATCTTGCGATGTAAAACGTTGTTCTGCACCCCCCCCCCCCCGAGTCATCACGTGTTTTCAGTGTCCCTCGGGTTAAAAGTGTTAAAATAAAAATTGATATAGAGCATCGCTACCCGGCCGCGTTTTCATAATATGTCACATAACAACAGCTACAGGCTTCGATGTAGGTTGATGGGCGAGTCTAATCGTTGTGGCTGCTCTGTGGAAAAACAGCGAACCTGGCGCCCCCGCCGGTCCCGGGCCCTGCTGAGGTGTCACTGCCCTCTGCTGATTGTGGGAGTTGACATTTTTAAAAGGTAGAGAACAGGGGCCTGTAAATAAAGGATCTGTGTCGTCTCTAAAGCAGCTTTTTGTTTAAAACACGGGTTAATGAATGAATTCATTAATTAAAGAATTCATTCATTCATTTATTCGTTTACATCTGGGCTGTTGGGGCAGCAGCTTTAAATCGGATCTCTGTAAAATGTCAATTTCTAATTTAATCTATATGTATAACATTTTAATTCCACATAATAACCAGGATTACCTATAGTATCATTTGTACTTATTGTAATTTGTAAGGCAGCTCTGTTACAGTGGTGGTGACTACCTGAGTACATTTACTCAACTAATGTACTCAAGTGTAGTTTTTTTTGGCTAGGTTACTCATTTGGATATAATCACTTTGTGCTATATTGTACTTCTTGTTAACTTTATTCTAGAGAGAGGTGTCGCACATTTTACTGTGCTACAATATTTAACAAAGGTTAAAAATTAAAGTTTACATAGCCTATGACCAATTCATAAAATAAAATTCATGTTATTTGTTTAACAACCCAACAGTATATAAATTAGGGAAAATTGTCTCTACCTTGACTACTAACGACATTAATATGCTGGATATATTTAACAAATTAGTAATAATAATCCAGTAACATAAAATATATTATAGGATCCATTCTGCATAATCATTACTTTAGCTTTTGATATTTGATATGTAAAATTTTGAATTGTAGCAGAGTGTTTACATTCTGGTGTTTGCTACTTGTTCGTAAGTAAACGATCTGAGTACTTCTCCAACCACTGGTGTATAAGTATTGCCTATTACTGCTGGTAGATTTTATTTGTAGTTCTGTATGTTTCCCTGATTTCCTGACTTCTTCATAAACTCTTTAATGGTTTGATTACATGTGATATAACTTGTGGTTAGTTATACTTGTTCACACCAACAGCACTGGAATCTGATTTTGAATTTGATTTCAGTATTTACATCAATAGGTCATAGACTAACCATCAGTGTCTAATCTTTGCCACTAGGTGGAGGCAGATACTTACATAAGTACTGCGGTCTGGGACTCTTTATTGATAAAAAGTACAATCTGCCATGTCTCAAACCCTTGTGAAAACCAAATTGCCTGAGATGTAATGAGGAGACATATTTGCAACCAGCTTTTAACTTACATTTTCAGTTGGAAACCTTATTTATGTGAAGTTAGCAATGACACATTGTTGTGTCTTCTGTATAACTGAGAAATTAATAGATTTAATCACACTTTCTTTAAATAGTGAAATTCTCAAGTGAATATGGTTTTAGTCGACTCCCCAGGTGAGGCCTTATCAATAAATATTTTTTGAATGAAGAGAGGGTATTAGTTTATTTAGTTTTAAGAGCTTTCACCAACACTCACTTCCAAACTGAAGTGAGTCAACTGCAACACATGCACTATAATTTCTCTTCTGGGGATAGTTATAATTGCTATTTTACAATCAGACCTCATGGAAAAAAGAGAAGACAGCTATAGATCTAATATAATGATGCTGCTTGGTTAATACCTCCTCTGTGTGCAGTGGATCATTCAGTGTGATTTCTAATTAACACATTGCTATTTACTTTGTTGGATCATTAGGCCTCATCACAAAAGGATAATCCAGTCAAATTGAGAGTTTATGCTTCCCTCCACCTTCCACCATGGTGCTGTTTGCTAATGAGTCATGTTGCAATTATCTAACAAATTAAGACAAATGTTTCCTGTTTTGCCAAGATAAATCTGTTGGGCCAGGCTATAGTGTTAACACATGTAACACAGACAGAAGATTTTATTCTAAATATTTCAAGAAAATTAATAGCACTTATAGCCTAAATTTTATAGAACAGCTAAGCATGACAGTGGTAATTTAATCATGACTTTTAATTTGAAATTTTCCATCTCATTATTTGATTTTATTTTTAAGTTATTTCTCTAGCAAAAATGGCTACAGAATAAGAATCAGAATAATAAGAATGAAAACTAATAAAAACTAGCCTGTTAGCTAAATATTTTAAAATTTGTGTTACATACATGCTCATCATTTCGGTTAAATAATATCTAAAAAAAAAACCCCAAACAATCAGACGCAGTGGAGGAGCTATTTTTCTTTCGGGTCCACTGTGGCCTGGCAGTTGCTTTAAACAATAAAATCTACGGCATTGTCTGATTCAGGAGGCATCCAATTCCTCCTTTAGAAGTAATACAGGAACTCCAGATCTCAGTGCAGATGCTGTTGCAGACCCCTCCTTTCATGATGAAAGGAGGAATGAACATTAGGATCAGAGATGGAGGCATAACCTATTTGTGAAGCAGAATCATTAGGAAGGTTCTTCAACCAATTTCCATAAGTGGGGTAGCGGGAAGTATTTAGGCTACTCGAAGTATATCACTAATGAGAAAAGACAAAAAGGATTCATGTGCATGTTTTATGCAATCTCTTTCTGGGTGTAGATGAATAATTATTTATGATTGCAAAGCCTAAAAGGGAGGCAAGAAGATAGCAACTGCAAAGAGACTGGTAAAAAATTTAAAGAGGAAGTTAAATGAATATTTAAGGGAAGATGAAATATTTAATGGAAACAAATGAGCAAAACATTTAAAACGGCATGATAAATAGTAGTGAGTGCCATTAAAACGGCCCTTATAATTTGTGCTATTTGCTGCAGTAGCCATAAGGTCTCATTCCCACTCATAATGGTGTGAACTGAGGACTCCGACAACTGCTTTCAACATGCCAGTCACTGTGTGAAGACGCTGTGTCTGTAACCCAGGGCTGACCTCAGAGCTGAGAAATATTAGCCTTTGATTCAGTGTAGTTTGTATTGATGCCAAGAGGCAGAGACAATTCATGTTTTATTGACCTTCTTCACGTTGAGGTTAGGGTTCTGAAAAAAAAAACACACATAAAATGACATAAAATGCAATTATGGTTGCAGTTGATTTCTCACAAGGCGTTCTGAATTAGAATCTAACATGCCATTTCAGTTTCAGTCTGATACTCACATCTACACTACATTTTGTGAATTTCACCTACCAACATCAAAAAAAAAACAAAAAACTGGAGCATGTACCAACATACATACATTTGTTTTCCAAATGCGAAAATAATTAAATCAGCAAACAAATAATTATTCAAGTCAATGAGAACAATTATCTCAAAGACGCCTCTGAGACTTGGATGTGCATACTGAATTGATTAATTATCCCGCTAAAGATAATTGAGTGGAGCCAGATCTTTGACTGCTTCCTCTCAACATGCTCTTGCCTCCATTTTGATCTCAAGAAGAATGTCATCTCTATCAGCGTTTACAATATGTGGTCATTGTGAACACTTCTCCATGCGTTCACAAAAAATCTCATGGTGTAATGACATAGAGGACTTTTTAAGAGCTGTATTTTAGTTTTGCAGTCATCTTGCTCTGTAGCTACTCCACATTATTATTTGATCACAAGGAAAAATCTAAAAATCTCCATGGCTAGAAAACAAGTGCTACTCATCTCTTACCTAAACTTCAGGAACCCTCTATTTTACAATATACTCTAAAGCGTCTATTAAATGTATTAAAATATAGCAGTTTAGACAGATGAGCACCTGTGCTCATCTGTCTAAGTTCAACTTTGTCAGGGACACTGTGTCATGCCCTTACTAACCTGTGGGCAGACTATTACTTACTTCTAAGGCAGACAGAGATCATTACCTCTGTGAATGATGGTGAGGCAGCCCAAGCCCAACAGCTTTATTTCCCAACTCAACTCAGCGGATGCGAGCCATCACATCCAGTTAAGAATTCTATGGCTCCACCATAAAGATAAGCTCTCTCAATCAGCTCCGTCTGTCTCAATCGCCACTGAAGGGCCATCAGTCATCCCTAGCTGGGACAGGGAGCCCTCCATATTCACTTGTGATTGGCACCATTTAGACGATTCAGACAAAATCAGTAGGCTGTTTATTTCCTCCATGGACCAGTGCACTGTTTTCTGATTAAAAGAGTTCATGAAATATTTATTTTTCCATATCAGCTTAGTCAAGTTTGTGTAATCAGTCTTTTCACTCTGAGCAAATATTGGGCCATTTCACGTGGAATCATACAAATGTAGAGATGAATGAAGTCAGAGGCTTTGACATTTTAATCAGAGCGAACACAGGAAGCCGACTGTCACCGTCGAGACATATGAGGGTCATTTCAGTTGTTAAGGATCTGTTTGCCATAACATTTAATCGTTACATCCTAATGATTCGTTTACATGTGAGATCAGGTTGATATTTTATGTATAAGCACACATTCAATTCAAGGCCTTTTATTCTATTAACCTGTCCTGTCTTTATTAGATCATTTCTAAGATAATTCCCATATGGCTTAGCCTTTGATAAATATGCTTTTAGGTCTACCTAATTAATGCATTCCGCAGTGATTTCCATCACTTGTCACCCACTCTTTAACCTCATAGTGAAGGAACAGGCTTTTCCTGCTCAAATTAAAGGTCCTCTGAGACGCCGCATGTGCGAGCCAATGACGTAGTGTGCTTTACAAACCTATCTCATCTTGAGGGCTTTGTTGAAATGTTTTAAATAGAAATGAATAATATGACCTAAGTATTATAGAGTGTGGATACATTGCAAGCAAACATGTTTGAGTTTATTGTGTCTGTGCTTAGCTGGTAATTCTGACATTTTTCAGTTTGATTAGCCCATGAATCACTTTGTTGTTTTGTTTTTTTTTTTTTTTAAATACCAGTGTATGTCCACTTTACCAACAGAATATTGATGTTTTTTTTTTTTTAACAATTAGGGTATATTTTGGATAAAATAAGAATGCTTGTACTGTATATATGGTGTTGTAACAAGAGACTAAAGTCTTTGTTGTGTTTTAACTGCAATGGTCTTTTTACGTTTCTTTGAATACCAGCAAAAAAGCTACATGTGAGCACAGACCTACAAAGCAATGGCCTGGTGTTGGGGCATCATTTCCGATGGAACACAGGAGAATAGGCCTCGACTACCTAAATCTACTTTTTCCAAATTAACTTTATAAATACAAAATTTTTGAACGTATCACTCATTTTTCTCCTTTTGCTCCCAGCATAGTTGCAGTTTCCCACCATGTTACCGAAGCACTATTCGTAGATATAATGAATGGGATATGAAAGTGATCAGCACAGACTCTCTTTCATTTTTGTAACTAAATTTGCTTAATAAGAAAAAAGCGAGCTGTATTCATAAGTTATTACAGTACAATAGATCATATAAGATGCTATATTCTCAGAAAACACACCATGCCATTATATGCATTAGAACTATTTTAGCAACTGTAATGTAGTTTGCTTAGCCAGCTGTGACTTGTCACTATGAAAGGTTACAATGAGGCTAAACAGGAAAAAAATGGCTTAAAAAGTCACCATAGGTTTTGTTGTCTGATCCTATGGTAACGACACCCAGGGTGCCTGGTGGTAAAGCAGAGTCTTTACAAATAGTCAACACAGTCTTTATACACATCCAGAGCAAAGGTTGTAAGGGAGAAACAGCACAGGTTCTTGGGTGGTCAGTGGGAGCGATAAATTCATTAACAAAAAAGACAAATAAATCAGCATTTTATTAAGTTTTAGATCATAAGGAAGTTAAAGTTAAAAAAAACTTTAAACTGTCCATATAGATATGCAGTTTTACGAAGTGTGCAGTTTACTGCTGCCAGATAATGAAAGTAATATTGATAGTTAAAATAATTAGCAGCATTAAGAACCTACTCTGAACTCTGAGACCACTGGTCCACAAATCTGTGATATTGTTATGGGATTTCTTATGTGTTATGTGTACTGGTTATTGTATTTTAAAATATTTTATAATAAGCACAACTTATATTCTAATATTCTACTGAAACTGAAGACATTCTGTTTTGCAGTATTATTGGACAAGGTTATGTCAGTTAGGTTTAGGTTAGAATCAGTTAAGTTGGTAATTGTAAAATGTTGCTCATGTTTATGGTTAGTGTCAAGTTTTGCCTAACTGAGAACACATGTTTGATGTTTTTAGTATCATATGCATCAAATTACAGAACTATTGCTATAATAACAGTGATTTTGTCATGACAGGAGGTTCACTGAGGATACTCAGTGATCAGCATATGACCTATAACTCAGTAAAGAGTTCTCATAAAATTCTTGCAAAAAAGAATTTTGACATCTGACTGAGCTATCAAACCACCTTTAGTACACTGTCAAAGTGCCAACAATCTTTCAAAGACAAAGACTGATCAACCCCTCAGCTAACATGAAACTCTTTGAAGCACACTTTTAATTTAGCATGTCAGAAAAGCCTATCGGTAACTGTCAGTGCATGCGTCTCACATCCGGTGAGTGATGAGAAAAAGCAAAACTTATAATTACTCTTTCTGTCACTTTTTAATGATAAATGTTTAAGTTACCATCCACAGAAAACAATAAATATTGTGCACAAAAGCTGCTATTTTTCCACTCTGGCCTTCAAACCCTCCAAAGAATTTATTCACCATTACAGCCAAACAGTGTAACTACAAAAATACTTTTCCTTGTCTTTTGAAAAGATGAAATATTTTCTCTGCTGTGTAATTCTCCTCTCTGTATTTCGAGAGATACTGACCTAAAAAGGTTGATCAAAGACTGTTGGAACTCTACAGCCTGCAGCAACCAATAAATTGGTCCATTCGATGTTTTGCACTGACAAATTATTCTCCAGAGTACTAACATTCTTGGTAGCAACTCAATTAGCAAGAGACAGATGTAGCAAGAATTCACATTTATGTTTCATAGGCGTTTCAATATTTTATTATTTCAGTGTATGTTGGCATGGACCTTTTTATGCCATAGAAATGATAACTGTTTGCTAATTCTCACATAACGTGATAGTTGTTTTGGTGCGTATTGCAGATTTGTGGGGGAAACTACACTTTGTATAAATTGCTTTGGGCTTTTGCACATTGTTGATATGGCCTTGAGCTTAATGTGACTGTTAAAAGCCAATATTTCTTATTATGGCTGAGGGGAGACTGATCCCACTCACTGTCAATGTAAAGAGAAATGTCGACAAAGGAAAGTGGGAAGATCATACCTAGGAGAAAAATCACTTATTAATGTAACTCTTTGAGAAGTTAATATATTTAAACTCAAAATCTCGGTCTAACGTGACATGATGGTTGTCTGATTAACAACACACTACAGGAGAAGTAAAACGAAAATCCATTCTTAGTTAGTTAGGAACGATTTGTGCAGAGTAGTCAGACTCTTTTAAACAATATACTAGTTGGATAATTAGAACAGATTTACAGAACATATTCGTAAATGGTCTGTCATTACTGTGAACACCATACATTGAGAGTTGTCTTAAGAAAGAAATACAGATTTGCCATCTACCTGGTCCTCTTTGCACAGGGGAATATGGAATGTCATTAATATGCATGGGTCCCTTTTGTCTATGTTTGGGCGTGTGATATTAACCCTTAGAAACATTGGTGACCTTTTGCACGAAACCATATGGTTAACAGTGAGTGATCTCCCTACTGTTCAAGCATCATTTACCCCAGAAAGTCATGAAAACAGAGGCTTTACAGCACCACTCAGTGAAGACAGCTGAAAACATTAAAGAACTCAGTTCCGTTCATAGACTGTAGAAATTTATATTTAGATGAATCATAACTTATTTATTTACTTAATAACTTATTTTATTTATCTCTACATTTGATGTAGCTCTTGGACATTAATTCTTCAGTGGTTTGTGCATGTGAACTTGTGGATTACAGCACATAAAGAGTGTAAATATATAATAATACTCATGTTTTGAAAATCAAACATTAGGGAGTACTACCTTATGGCACAGGAACTGGATCTAGGGAGGTATGATGCACTGCTAATGCATCACTACAGATACAGAAAACACCAGCATTTTCCTGAACATGCTGAGGCTTTGCATGTGGCGGCACCAACACAACACATGGTGCTCTTTGTGTTATGCAAATATGAAATGGAACCAGAGCACAATAACAGCTTTATAGTCTCGCTGTACATTTGCTGAGAACGTCTGAGAATACCAGATTGCATAATTAACTGCCAATTGAATGTTCCCCAGAGTCAGTCTTCAGCTTATTAACAAAGTAATGCAGTTATTTTTAATTGGCCATTTCATTGTAAACCAAATTAGATAAAACGACACAGGGCACATTGCTGAAGAATGGAAGTGTATTGAAGGAGTGTATTGTCTTCTTTACCTTTGACATATGGTCATGGAAAAATAATATAATACTTTTCTTGTCACATATGGAGAGTGTGATCTAAAATATACTCTGGGGTAGATTTCATATGAGAAAGTGCTGTGGGACCTGACAGTACTGATTATATTATTAATTAGTATAAATACATTTGCTATACGATGTGAGCATGCATTACATAAGTGTTTATAATGATGTGTTTGTTATAGGTAGGCATTATTTAATTACTCTATACTATGCAAACATAGGTATTTAGTATGATGTGCATTATGTTACTTTAGATCTGTGTTATGGAAGGTCTATTTTTGTCTGTTAAGGTGTGTGGTAAAACATGTGTGTAATATTAAATTGTCAGCTGTAAATGTGATTTAAAAAAAAAAAAAAATGAAAAGTCCATAGGATTTCAAAGGCTTTTTTAGATCCTTGAAGACATTAAATAGAGCTAGAGTAGTGGGGACTAATTTAAAATTTACCTGTAATGCATTTTGTTTTCTCTGTTGTATATTTTCAAACATATTGATTTTGTAATTTGTGTATGATGGAGCTGTGTATGTCTACATACAGTAATGAAAAGACGACGATTTAGTGATCACTTATTTTTATTGTTTGCTTGTCTGTGATAGTTTAATTTCATTTGCAAGAGTAGTCATTTTTGAGTTAACTACAGTATGTTGGTCATACTCTACTACTTATTTTATGCAGCCTAGCTGCCTCCAACATAGTAATAGTGAGTGGCATTCAGAACATGATCTAGGGTTACAGGAGTTGTAGAAACCTATGGCAAAACTCATCATAGTTTGAGATGGACACGAAACTGTTTAATAATGTAGATCAAAGTTAAAGTTAAAAAAACTGAGAGCAGAAGGCACCCTTTGTGGCACCACATGAAATGTTCTTGCAGCGTAGCTTAAAGAAGACAACCAGAGGGTTGATGAGCAGTTGTGAGGACTTCAAACAGTTCTGTCTCTTATTGAAGAAATACTAGAGAACTTTTTGGTAAGTAAGCCTGTCTTTTTGCTGGCAGAGATTTCAGAGTTGATGTTGCACTTAGCAGCAGGGAGGCACCAGTGAAGAACTACCTGGATAGCTTTCCTAACCACAGACCTATCCCAGAATGGATCATTAGCATCGTGCCAGAGATGGATGGCAACTTTCTGCACGACTTGCCGGCCCCTGGTGTACGAGCAGGGTCCAGGCTCTCTTCTGGTCCCTTGGCCTGCCTGCTGTCCTGCTCCTGGGTCTTAGTTAACATTCAGGGGGCCCTGACCTGAAAAGCAGGCTTGGCAGCAAAACCAAGGTCCCATCCTCCCCAAAGAAATTAGAGTTGGTAATCTTTCTGGAACAACTTGCTAACCTTCCCAGACCATGTAAATGTAATAGATGCAGCTGATTGTCCTGCCTCTGTTGTGCAGCGCCCTGTGTCTTGCTGTCATTGGCTGTGGCAGATTGTGGCCAATTTGTGTGTATTTGACAGCTCAGAAGTGACAAATGATGGCCAGGGCTAAAAGAAGGTTACATTTAAACACAGCACAGGTCAATGGGGTAGATGGCTGAATGCTAAATCATTGTCACGGAAACTAATGATACGGCATTATAAGACAACAGGCAACGGTAAAAGATAAAGTGCAGAATGTCATACTGGTACTATATTCAACCAATGTCTGTTTCAGCTGCACATTTGTCTTGATTTTACATAGACATTCATATATTCTAGTAGTTGCTGAATGGAAATCATCAGGAATCCCATACAATATACAATATATAATATTTGTGTGGCGCAAGAATATCATGATATTAGGATCCCTGGGTACATCATTATCGTGATGCTGGAAATATAATGACCATTTACAAGCCTGCCACACTATTGGGACTGTTCGAGATCCCCTGTAATTAAAACAAAATACACTTTGTTAGGCATTGGAAACAAATATTTAATTCGCTGTGTCTAAGATCTGTTACACCTGCTGTAGCAATTTCAAAAACACACAGGAAGTCTGATGAACAAACACTGAAAGAGCCTGGGAACCGAAACATGAGTTGTGGCATCTTGACAAGTCTTTAAGTAATTCTTACAAGAACAAACACCCCTAGGCTTACTTGTTTCATTGCTTAAGTCAAAACAGAGAGTACATACAGCCACTAGGCTGCCAAGGAAATCAGATAAGTAGTGCCCACTCTTTAAATGAAACAATTTAGATTATTGCTGAGGAAAATATGGACTAATGCATTGTTGGAAAGAGTATAAACTCAATATGAATCGATTTATATTGACATCAATATACAAAACCATATCTGTGTAAATATTTTATTTAATTTTATTGTAATCCTGCCATTACTTTTACATTTTTGTTTACATTATATGAACGCACACCAAAAATGCTATTTCAGTATCTGCGAGGATTTTCTTTATTCCATGAGAAGCCAATGTGGCAGCCAATGATAACCATTAGTACAACCTGACTCCATGTAGCTGGAGGTTATGTGGACATGGAGTGTCCAGGAAGCTCAAGGACGGCTCACACTCCCAGATTAAACAACATTCACTCTCTGTCAAATGCCTAGATCCCAAAACTGCCAAGCCAGAGGAAAATGAGCCCCCACGTGACCCTCACTGCGGATGACAGGATAAAACACTAGACAGTTATGCCTGAAGGAGACCAAGGATAACGAAATAATCTTTAATCTCTGTCCCTTCAAGGCACTTTCAACACCTGTTATTCTTGGTGGCATTGTGAGAGAGGGCAGCTCGCAGATTCATTTTAAGCCTGATAATTATTGCACTAATTATTCACTTCGGTGTTGGGTGATTACCAGTCCTCATTCAGGTGAATACTCGTTCACTTGCACACCAGCTGAGGCCAGAGCGGCTCGGTGGAACAGTTGTTCCACTCCCTTTTCCCTTGCAGATATTTGACCTCTTGTCATGTTTGCAATCTGTACTTTGAGGGGGGGAGGGAGAAAAACAGCCAGAAACTTTTAATTGCTCAACAGAAACAGTAGTGAAAGGCACAGGTTTGACCATCTGTTCAGCCCAACACCATCTCTTTAGTAAAGAAACTTCCTGTTTAAACAGGTTTCATGGTTTCCACAATCCTTGTGTGATGGATCTGCTGGGACTTTGGCATTTCTCATAGCAGAGCAGTTGCTATGCCATCCTGCGTAACGATGAGACATTATTTCTCTTAAATTAATGAGTACCCATAGTATTTTCTCCCTCTCGTCAATAATTAATGAATCAAGATATATTCTTTTCATTTAACGGGATGCATTTATAATCAGGGCTTGGGGCTACGAAAGCCTTTAAGACAAATATTTCTGCTCTTTGACTAGATTTAATTCAATTAGTATAAATACAACATCAAATACTATGCTTCTATTAACAGATCTTTCATGTTAAAAATGAGTATCATGAATATTGCATTTGTGGCCATATGAAGACAATTAATCTCTGATGCTGTGAAGATACAAAAAAAAGAGGGGAAATGAAAGGGAAAAAAAAATGTATAGGTAATTTCCACAGGTAGTGATGAATTCTAGATCAGAAAGAAATTAACCTCAGGCTGTAATGTCCACATCATCAAGTTATTTGTTTTAATATGAAATTTCAAAGAAAACATTTAAATGTGTAGAAAAATCATGAGAGGATAAATACTATACACTGAATCTTGTGGTAGGGGAAAACAGCATTTGTGTTTGTGTGTGTTTGTATATCTCAGTACTTTCTGTTGCCCTTAATTCCAAATCCATTTATTTCTACTAAAGAATTAAAATGTTGAGAGAAGGTCACAAATTATTTTATTTATTTTTTGTGGGCACTGTGGTTTTTAGTAATTGTTAATCAAACAGAAGAAATAGTGTATTTATTTTTGGACTATTTTTGTCTGCAGATTTGTTGTGAAGGTGAGTTATTTATGGCACCATAATGGTGTATGTGGGACTGACTCAGAATAAACTACAATCTCCACGTTCATCAATAAAGACACAATTTAGCCATTGTAACAATGAATTTCACTGATGTAGAGCCAAGGTTCAGGTCTTGGCTACACAGATGATACTTGATGATACTAGGATAAATTAATTACTACTTTTAGTATTTTCAGAGAAATTTGTTGACGATAAGAAAAATATAGAATATCACCAGACTAAAACCAAACAATCTAAGACAGGGATCTAAGAGAGTTAAACAAAAGAATTGGATTTCCAGTGGTGTCAGGAAGTGGGGCATAAAACATAAAGTTAAGTGTTAAGACTGGAGATTGGAAGAAATGATATTATTTATTTCAAGGTCACATGACTTTCCTCATCAAAACACTTGTGTTAGCTGGGATCAGCTCCAGCCCCCCTGCATCTCTCCAAGATAAGCACATATATTTAAGTCATGGATGGATGGATGGAGTTACAGCGTTATTTTAGTGCTGATAAAAACATTATATATTACAGCTGTGAGAGAATAGTTGAGTGTAATTCTAGAGTTACCCACAGCTTCCTAAAGAATATTTTCAAAAACACAAAATCACTTCCTATGATGCAAATACGGCCATCACAATAGTGTGATTCTGTATATTACTCACTGGCTATAACAAATAAAGAGAAATACGAGATATTGTTTCTAATATTGTTGGTATACACAAGAGATATGAAATATATTGATTTAACACAACCACATGTGTTCTGGGAGCATTCACCCACCTACAGTTAACCTTGAAAAAACCCAAACGGCAAAATGAATAAATAAATGAATAAAATTTTAAAGTTAGAATTACCAGTGATAAGACGTGCAATTCTTTGCCAGTTCTCCTAAAGGTCAGGTTTCACTGTCTCTGGCAGCACCACTGAAATATAAATGCTCTGTAACTCTGTGTCTGCTGATTGCTTTACTCTCTAGGCAATGTCAATTTTGTGGAAGTACTTGCAGATTAAGTCGGCAGGACGTCAAGGGCCCTTATAGAAGCTGCTATCTTGTCTTAGCGAAGGGTCCGAAAGCCCTTGTCTATTACTGCAGACACCCCAAGGACAGATGTTTTAGGCTTAGGGGGGTGATGGAGAATAATAGCACATTAGATTCCTAATGTCTCTCGGTTGCAGGACTCGGGGGAGACAGAACTCCTGGGTAATCCAAATTCATCTTTCTTTGTCTCTCTTTCTCTCTTTCTCTCTCTCCCTAATCCCTCCTTTCTTTCTTATCTTTCTTCGCCCTAACCAGAGTTGGGTCCTCTCTGCCTCTCAAGGTGCTGAATCTTAGCCGGAAGCTACATGCTACACAGCCCATTCATCAAAATCATGACAGTCTCCAGTGAGGGACAAGATGCTATGGACTAATGAACTCAGTGCATTGTATGAATGTATGTGTGTCACACCTCTGTACAAAGGGGAGCAAATCTTTACTTATTTCAGGCCATCATTACACATAAAACTCATCTGCAGCATGTTTTCAATAAAAAAGATGAGCATCTCACCTGTCTGGTGTGCTCCCTTTGCCATTGTCCTCATATCAGATGTGAAATTATTCAACTAAAAACAACACTGAACAGCTGAATGTCGTTGTAGTGTATGTATATATGTAAGTGTTGTACGCTTTGCCCTCAACAGCTAATATACATGCGAAACAGATGGATGTTTATGTTTTAGTGTGAAAAAGACCTGCAGGCACAGATTTGTTGTCATTTTTTCCTCCAGGCCAACTTTTTTCCTACTAGGCCTTTCACCCTGGTAAATATATTTCCATAAAGCTAATATGTAATGAACAGCACTGTGGTAGCATTCCCCTCTGGAGTTTTTTTATTGTCATACATCATACATAAATTGGGGATAGAGGGGTTTTCACCTTTTTTTATGTTACCCAGCATGAATGTTGGGTGTACTAAACACAAGCGAGTGATATGATATCCCCGCCCCCACCCCCCTCACCGCCAGCCAGCATGGAGCCCCCTACCCCCCACCCCAGGCCGAGGGTACACCTTGATGAGCGAAGAGGGAGGCTAATTCAGTCCTCAGGCTTAATTAATACTATGTCTTATTTGATGAATGACTCCCAAATTGTCCTGTGATAGTGGTAATTTTTGTGGAGGGCAGCTGCAGTGCAGCGTGTTGACACAAAGCTAGGAGAAAGTCAAAGTCGAGACTTCTAAGCGGCTGGACCTGGGGCTTTGTTTGCAAAGTTTTTGTCCTCTGTGGACAGTTTAGGCACCGTCCTCTGACGTCCAGCTAGATGCAGAGAGTGATGGCGCGCTGCAGGGAACATGCGTTTATGGATCTCTCCTCTCTATGATCACCATAGGACTCCAGTGCCTTTGTTTCACGGTGGGTTTGTCAGTTTTGATAAATATGATTTGTTGTCTGTAAATATGCAGAGTGCCCTGCAATGTTCTTTCTGTTTTACATGAATACCTGCCTCAGGGCTGCAACACATTACCATGATAAATCCCATGTTTGAGTTTCTAATGAGAGGTGCCTAAACTTTTGAAAACAAACATTTTTTATCGATGATAAATCCAAATGTGATGCTAAATTGTTCAGTCATTTGACCAAGGTTATAGCAGATTGTATGACATACCTGAGATATGCCATATGTCTGTCTTGAAAATAAAATACAGAATTTTATTGAACAACTTTACTGTTATATATATGCTCACCACACAACATAACATACAATATAACATAATTATTGTGATATGTACTCTGCGCTGTAAATGTTCCTTCAGACCATATGATAACAGTACCTCCCACAGATTCAGGACTCCTGCTTTTGGCCTGTTTAATATGAATCCTTTTGTCACAAAGGGTTCTGCTTTAAGTATGCATTGTCCTAACAGAGGTAGCACTTAAAACTAACGATGTCATAAATTTTTCTGGCTAATGTGGCAGGCGTAAAGGGAGCTTTTGCGGGTGGGGTGAGGGTCTGGTGATTTGAGAGGAAGGATGATGAGATTCGGTGGCCTAGCCCAAGCAATGAACTTGATTAAACTAATCTCATCTCTATCAAAGCTTCACTTGGATCCCCCTTGTCCCATTATTCATGGCAATGGGATAATTACACTGAGATGCATGGGGCCAGACAGATAGCACGGTGACACGGGGCCCTCAGACCCTGGGCTATGCTGCCACTACTATGTGGCCTGTTCATTTTAAACACAGATTAATTATGGTCAATGGGATGGTTCACATCTGTCACTCTTAGTGAGAAAAATGGAAATGATTGCCCTCAAGATGATAGAGGATGTATATTAAGTCATCTTCCAGTTGGAGGTTCAATAGGGATGAATGCAATCAGCATTTCAATTTTGACATCAGAGTGTCAGAGTAATGTGGAAAAACAGTCACAACAGACATGAAAATAATAATGTTTACAGCCATTGTACTAGAAAACTCACAAACCTATCTCCTAAATCCAAAGTATACAGAGATAATGACAAGTGACTTGAGTATTTTCTGCCTGTATAGACTTTCAAGTACATTAACTGCAGATACTGGTATTTTTGATTTCCCCAATGATTTGTTTTTTTTTACTTTAGCTTACAGTATGTAAAACTGTAAGTCCTGCTTTGAAAAGGCAACATCATTTATTCAGTTCTATTGGATTTAAAAACCTTATTTGGGGTCATTCTTGACCCCAAGCATGTAGAATGATAATATCTAAGTTTATGCTGCTAAAGCATGCTTCAATATGTTAAACAAAAGTCCTGTGATTCTACTTACAAATATTTTCCTTTTCAAGTAAAATGTTTTTTAATTAATAATACATAAATAATTGAGTAAGGCAATATTTATGTAATCAACTCAGAGGTGTTTGTGGTACAGTTCTAATGCCTACACACATCAGTAGTTTATACTGTGTGCACTCTTTTCAGGCATTTACATTTGCTTCTTCTGAGTGCCTTTTTTAATTTATGGTGATTGTAATAAAAGAAAAAAAACAAGTTAGGCCTTTTCCTTGAGTTCAAAATAAATATAACCCTGAGCAGCTTAATTGTGCAGAGTGGGTTTTAACGGGTTTCATGTCTTTATTTAATTTTTATTTGGCTGGCTGCGTCAAACACATAAACGTTTAATTTTTGTTCAAAAAGCAGTAAGAGGTGAATTCAGGATTGGCCTGTTGGCTTGAACAGTCTCGCCAGTACACACACACACACACACACACACACACACACACACACACACACACACACACACACACACATGCACACACCGACAAACACACATACGCACAGACACACACACCCCAAGGGACTCCAGTGGGACAACAGGGAGTGTTGAATAGACACGAGCTATAGACACCAGGCCACTGTAATTATCTCCTGGAGTGGTGTGTGTAGTCAGTGAGCACTGCTCTGCCACGGTCAGAACTGTGTGGCCCTCAGTGCTCGTCTGCAGGTTGTTTTTTTCCACCACAGTGATTTGGCTTGTTCCTAACATGCCCTAAAGATGTTTTTCTCCAGTTCAGTCTTTCAACTCTGTCCCCGAGGACTAGCATCCAGTCACTGACAAGTGACCATACCACTTGAAACTAACGAGATTATACGGTGTGCAAATTGTACTGTCTTTCCTTTTCAGTCTTTCTCATTTTTTTTAACTCACCTGAGAAGACACTGTTTTACTGTTAGTTCGTTGTTATAATACAGAAGTCAAATATAAAATTATGCGCCACAAGACCATGTGGCTATAAGGTTTATTGTAATTAACAGCCCTCTCTTTGTACAGTAATTCTCTATATTTGGATTCGGTCCAACACAGTAAACATGCTCCTAGATGCAAATGTTTATTGCTGTGTTGTTTATAATAGTCACCTTTCATTGAACCAGCATTTTACATGCTCTGACACAACAGTTATAGATTACAAATTAGGAACATTTTAACATTAAATACAGAGAGTGGTACTTAAAGGAAAACCCCACTTTTAGTACAACCTTGTTGTTATCTTTCTTAGTTTTGTCTGTCATTCCTAACAGTATTACCCACCACTTCAAGTACTGAGATCTGGACGGATGCTAGCATCACTAGAAGAGTTGAGATGATAACACAGGTTGTAAACAAACCTCAAGTTTTACCATATTGTTCAAACAACTTTATGGGAGCATTCACTGTATTAACTGAAATCATTTTATGCTTTTTTTTAATGCACCAACTACTGTAATCAGAATTTGGTGTGTTTACAGTCTCTTTATTGTCTTTGTTTGACCTCTATTACAATTTCTACACATAACATAAAATGATATGTCTATTTTCCCTAAAAACGTCTGGTAAAAGGTCATACTCAGCGATGGCATTACCTCATGCAATCATCTTTTAACCTGAAGTGCAACCTTTTTTCCTGACTCTGTTTTTGGGAACATGCACATTGAAGGTTTTTTTTTGAGGCAGCGCACAAAACTGATATCACTGTAAAAGAAACACTTTGCTTTTCTCTTATGAGCATAAAATGATATTCACACAAAAGGATTTTTCAAAACTGTAGCAGTATTTCCACAAAACCACAAAATACTTGAGATGTTTTTGGTTCTTTGGTACTGCTTTGGCCTATTACGAAATGTTTACTTACTTGGTACTTCAACATTTAGACCCGAGACTTGCAAAATAACAGCATGATCCCATGTCTGTCTGTTATCTCGATGGCACTGTTCTCTTTGAGGAGTTTTATGTGTGCCTCAGAAACATGGAGTAAGATGAGGTAAGATGTAAGATGTAATTTCACTAGTTCTTTTCTGTTGTGAATAAAATGGTTCAAAAAAACAATTATATGCTAAAATATCTTTTCAAAGTATGTAGAGACTGAACAAAATTTGTGGATTGTGTCTTGTTTTGTCTGCTGCCTGTTGTCGTTCTGGTTTAATATAGCACAGACTTGTGCCTTGTTTGAGTTGTGACAGTTGCTGGTGCTCTGTCTTCTATCACAGCTCTTGTGGACCAGTTTCTAGTGAATGTCTGTGATACGCTGAAGAAAAATACATATTGTTTTGCTGCCTGTATCTTATTGTCATTGCTTTGGCCAAAAAACAACGCTGCACTCACCCTCCGTTATTCAGTAACGAGCGCTCTGCTCCAACAAGACGAAGGAAATGCAAAACACAAATCTTTTTTAAACACATTCAGTCTTAACACAGCTGTTAAAAGCAATCAGCATTGCAGATGCTTCTAAGTTCATCTGCAGGTTGACCTGATGTTTATCAGTGTTTTCAAGATATTGTGACATGGGAGATGAAAATGTTTCTGAGAATTATAGCAAATTGAAAAGTTCTGTACAGATAGAGCACAGAAGATTTTTATTTGTTGTTGAAAGAACCATTTAAATGCTTGTGTTTTCGTAGTCTCTTTGTACTCTGTTGTACAGCTATTTTCTGTGCAGCACTTTTGTCCTTTACAACAATATCAATATTATACTCGCATATGCTGAGGATATATTACAGGTGTAGCATGTTATATTTTTACACACTAAAACTATAATGCTCAGGTTGTAAAATACTTGAAGATTTCTTTAATTAATGTAGACGCAACCAGTGAGAGTAGTGATGCAAGTGTGAAAAAAAAATATTTCTCAAAAGCTGGGAGTGTAATGCTATTGGTTGACTGAGCTACTTTTGTACTTACCCTTCAAAACCAGTGCTTGTACAACTTGTTTGGTAAGATAAGACAGTTTCTTAGCCTCTGGAAATACTGTACCTGTCTTACTATGTCACAGAAATGTGAGTGAACAGCAGCTGTTGGCTGTAGACTTGTGAATAAATTGTGAATGATCACATATGCCTCTTATGAACGAAAGACCTTTAAATACATGTCCTTGCTCCAATATTAAAAATGAACTATGTACATTTACTCAAATATTGTACTGGAGTACAGAATTTGGGGTACTTGTATTTGAGTATTTGAGTATTTTTCATATTTCATATTTCATATTTCATATTTCTAGTCCACTTCTGTTCAGAGGGAACTTTGCGCTTCACGTCTTTTATTGAGTTGCATTAGTTACTAATTACTTGGCAGATTCAGATTTTAGGCACAAAACTTATGATAAGCAAGTCGAATATGATGCATTCACTAACACTAAATCGAGACAAAAGCCTCCAAGTTCCTCACTGAAAAAATGTGAAATTTCTAATTTCATTTCATATTCTATACGAAAACAACAAGCTCACCCTGAGGAGACAGGGAGCTGATGCTGCATTATATGACATGGAGATACGCATGGTGAACTCATCCTCAACTATAACAGTTCATATGCTGCTCATCTTTACTTTTTTTGGCTGGCTGAGTGCGCTTTAAAGAATTTTACTTGGATCATGTCTTAAGTAAATCAATATGTCTTTCAAGCATGGCTATTAACAGCAGCATCCTTTCATTCCCTATTTCTCCATCAAACCACACTAATCCTGATTTACACAGTTTAAAACCTTGGCCATATCCCTTACCTTCCAAGGAGATAGGGTAATTAAATTGGTACTTTTTACAAGTCGTACTCAATAAATCTGAATAAATTAACAAGGCATTACTAAGACTGCTACATTAAATTTGCATAGTGTGTTTAATGAATATGCAACTGCAAGTGAAAAGGTCTGCTACTGTGAACTCTTGAAATTAGCATAACTACTTCCAGCATGTTTCTTAAATAATGCTCTCATTTGCACATCACTGAGTTGGCTAATTCTAACTTCAGTCAGTGTAGCCTCATAATTAAGACTCTTGCTTTAATTTTTAATGAAGTTTACGTTACATCAATCCTGACAGTAATGAGAGGGACATGGAAACAAAAAGGCTGCTAATAATTAAATTCACCAACCAGTTTGAGGCGTAGTAATTCCTGAGGAGAAATTACATGGCTAATTATTAATTTGATATTCATGCCATCCGATGGATAGACTCACTGCTTGTCCTGGTGCCAGTTATGCTGAAATGCAAGATGCATTTTCACTGGCCCCATGACTAGGAGGTCTCACATGGATTTTAGTACACAATTAATCATGTTGACACTCACGATTAAATGCTTTTTATTGGTCCTGATTTATTAGGCCATATTACCTGAGTTGGTTTAACGCGTGTTGAAGTCTGTCAGTGAGATGAGGGCATAAACAGAGTAATGATTAAATAACAGTGCTAATTTGTGGGCAGTTCAGAACTGGAGCTGACTTTCAAACCAAGAATATAATAACTTTTAAAAAGACAGTCTCTCCCTCCTGGTCATGGGTGTTAACATTTAACATTACTGTGTGTTTTTTTTTTAAGATTTCTCTTAGTTTCTTGATTTGTTAATTCTGGGAAAGTATTTTCTGACTGAAACTCACTGTCTTCCACCTGTTGTCCCACTTCCCAGGAAGAGGTCAGGACATACCTGGAAATAAATGTATCTGAAGGTTGGGCTCAGGTAGTGTCTCATCATTTTGTCAATGCCAGGGAAGAGACAAAGGATTTTTATTGAGACTCCTCCATGCATTAGTGTCTGAAGTTTCAAAAGGTCTGAAGATGACAAACAAACAAAGAAAAAATACTGGTAGAACAGGTCATGAAAAGTATTTTGGTGGACAGACGATTCACTACAATTTGTGACATTTCGACATATCACGCAAACTTAATATGAAAATAAATAAGATGCGATCATCTTTGCAATCAGCATATTAAGTGGCACATTCATTCATTATCAGGTTTAATATAGATATTAATGTGATGGGATCTTTTATAAACTGACTGAATGTATATCATTCCAAACAACTGAAGAGTTTTTATCTCCCCTTAGAGAGGGCAAGTAGGGAGATGGGATACAAATTGTCATCAAATGAGAAAGTGTAAAGCTATGCCAAGGTTGCAGTTTAGTGTTAGAAAAAGACTAAACTACATTTATCAATATTTAACAGTGGTTAGATAGAGATACGGTGTGAGCCATAATAAGACTGATCTAAAGTGTACTTGGTCTTTATCATGTTGGTGTCTGAAAACTGGTGAGTCGCCTGAAGTCTATAAAAATATCTACAGATGTAGTGAGAAATAGAAACCGGCAAAGCAAAAGTTTATTTCTCTTTGGCGGCGAACCATATTTTTGATCAAAACTTGCAGAGCTCCTCGTCCCAGTTGTCACGACAACTGGTTGTTCTGTGGAAAGTTAATTATTTGGGATTGTAATAGCTTTGGTTTAGGCAGGGGAACTGAGCTTTTCCCCAGCTGATAAGGTTGCGTCTGCGGCTACAGTAGCTGTGACCGAAAAAGATTTTTTCCTGATACACAGCGGCACTTGACATTTCGTAGGATTCTTCCTGCGCTCTTCCATCAGTACATTGTAATAGCGTAAACCTCAACTCTGGATTAAATTTGTTTGATAGAAATGTAATTGCATTCTTATGTGTGCATGCTGCCTGTGTGTATTTCACCATCTATAATTCAAATGCTTTGTCACATCTGAAGTACTTGTTCCCAAACAGGTCAGAGTCAACAACATTATTTTCAAGACCCTTAAGGGTCTAGTAATCAACATCACAGTTCATCAGTTCCATTACTACTATCCTTCAAAAATAAATCATCTCATATATCAGCTACAATGCTGCTTCAAGAACCCTTAATAAACCGGATTTCAGACACATAAATACATATTTTTCTCTAGATATTAGCCATGCTTTCCAAGGTCCCTGGCTGCCACCGCGGGGTTGCATCCTCACACTATCAGTGTCACAGCAGTCTGGTGGAATAATGATGCCGAGTCGGCACTGTGCCCTGCCTTATGAGCATGCTTTTATAGACGCACAAAGATTCAAGCCTCACCTTAATTAATATGACAAAATCCTTTCTGCAGGGTTGTTTCCTGTGCCCTTTTTGATTAGCCGTGGATTAACAGGACCTTTATGTTTTCCTCACTGCACCCGTGTTTTCAGCACAGGTTAGCTCCCCTATTACTAAACAAATGAATTAGTGCCTGGAAATGTGTCATGCATATTACCTTTTCAGCAGGAGGCACATTGAGCTGGTCACCCATAAAGGAGCAGTGCAAAGCGTACCATGCAACACTGCTTGTTTGCGCTTCTCTTTAAAGCGCTCTGTGATTTACTGTGAGGCCTGTTTATGCTTGGCAATGCAAATCTGAGTCTTACAGCAGCATATATCACACACCAATTAAAATATATCAACAGAAGTGGCAGTTGGTGATTGGTCATTGTGTTAGTCACCCATGGGCAAAGGACTGAACGTTGGCTTGTTGGCTGCACTCCTGTCTTGTAAAATACAAATAGTAAGTGACAGTAAAACAAACGAGAGGCCCCTTGTCTCTAAAAACAAGAGCCACCTTGGAGATGTAGCTCAGAAAGAGCAAAGCCAAATTTAGCTGTATTAGTTTATCTCTCTTTTTTGCTCAGGTTTCAACAGATGGATTATGTTTGCAAACTTTTTTTGAATAAAATTTCCACGATGTCCTTCCATTCCGTTACCTTCCCTGTGGGTGTCCCCAGCATCAGCCGTATGTTTTTGTTTATCTGTGTCACAAACACTCCTGTATTGTTATTGTGTATTGTGTTGTTCTGGTCTTTGGCTCTGTTAGTCATCCTTGGAGACCGAGCATGTCCCTGATGAATAAGATGAAAAGACGGAACAAAATGCCCCTCATTTGGTCCCAGTTGGTTAAGCGTGTTCTGATCACTGCCAAGGTCTGGATGAACATGCACATGCCAGACAAAGGACCGTGCCTTCCAACCACACAAGCCTCACCATAAAAAAGGGATTTGCCTCACTTAGCACATCTCCCGCACTAACCCCCAAAGGAGGGACTTGTTGGTGTTGCCGAGGACATGTCAACCTTCTTAGAATTGATCCTAGAGTTCAAAGCTTTTTTTTTTATCCTTCGTAATTCCATACCTTGCAAACTTGTGGTGTAATTAATTTAGGGGCAAACAGTCAAAGTTTAATGGATAGTAACCATTTTCTGCACAATAAAAAGATAATAGGAAAGTCAACGCAAACAGAAAGGTTAAGGGTTATAGGTTAAACTTACAACTTTGACCTCAAGAGGTTGTAAGCAACCCAATATATTGATCCATTTAGTACTCGTCAGTTAATATGTCACCTGTCATCTGGGTGTGTTGTACATCAGTGTTTAATGTCACAACACAGTTCAAGGTAGCCCCCCCCCCCCCCCTGCCTCCCCAACCCCAACCCACCCTCCCCCATTTCATCCTGTGATCTTTCTCTCATTGTACAGCTGCACTGATTTGTGGTTACACGTCTTGAAGCCTTCCACCTCATTTTTATCCTGTGTGAAAGGTAACTCTTTGTATGTGACTGAACTATGTTAATTCATACTTCTTTTTTTGCATAATAGCTCTTTTATCTTTCTTCTTCACAGTGAAAGTTCACTCTTTTGTTGAGTTTATTGTTAATATATTATGATCTCACATTGCTTAATATTGCATTACTCTCTCATTTTCAACAATATATACAGTAACTGAGAATTTCCATGATTATTGTTCATATCAAACTAGTTCATTATACAGTAATGCACAGTATAGTAATGAGGCCTACTGCATTTTTCTCTCAATATTGAAATGCACTCTGTCATGTTGTTATTCTGTTTTCTCCTCCTCTCATCTTTTGCCCATTTACATTTTTTTTACTGTCTCACTATCTTTGCAGCAACTTTTATTATGGCTCTTTGCTCCTTTCCCTTTCATATCTGTCAGCCAGCTAAGTATCATGTGCAGTTTAGCGGGATGATTTGTTGTTATGGAGTCACCAGTCACCAAAAGCTAAATGATGAAATGAGAGTGTGAGCGGCACTGTCTTGTCTGTAATGAATGATGCAGGGGGTCAGCGGCCTCTGTTTTGGTTACAGTTGACAGCCCAAACACGGACCTCAGGTAGTACACTCATCAGTCCTGCTGTTTCTCACCATATGGAGTCAATGAACCCTCACACACACAGGCATGTTTCACATGCACTCACCCTAATGTGCCTGCCAAAATAATGTCATAGTAATACAGTAGATAGATGTGTTGATGTTTTAGTTATTATAAAAATTCTAAATATTCAAAACTCTTGATAGATAGATAGATAGATAGATAGATAGATAGATAGATAGATAGATAGATAGATAGATAGATAGATAGATAGATAGATAGATAGATAGATAGATTGATAGATAGATAGATAGATAGATAGAGGTTTTATGTTATGTCATTTAAAAAAATTGTTATGCTGACCCTTGGATATAAAAGCTATTCATTTAACTTAACAAATAAACTTGTAAAACCATTGATGTTTTGCATGTGAAAGATGTGATTACACTTAGATACAGGTAGGTAAGATCATCAACTTGTATTAAAAGAGATCACCAAGAAAGCTCCTATTTAAGAACCTGTCCCCATCTGATGGTCACAGTGTGAAACTGCTGCCTCTTGTGTTACTGCTCCTGAGAAGAAAGAAAGAAAGAAAGACAGAAAGGAAGCAGTAAGAAAAATAAAGTATATATATAAAGTATATATGTGTGTGTGTGTGTTTGGCATTTTTTTAATTCTTTTTTTTTTTTAAAACAATTTTAAATATAAAAATCCCTCGGTGTCCTTGGAAATCACACCCACAAACACAAATCAGGCCGGCAGTGGTCAATATTTCTCCTGTTTCATGTCTTTCAGTGTTTAATTGGATGAGACCATTCACGGACAAATTAAATTAGATGTTCCCGCCTCTGTTCAATTGAGATATCTGTTACAGATGATGTGCCGTATAATGAATGCCTAATTTATGTAATTAGACCATTAAGCATAATCCGATCATATGTTGGAAAATGCCCTGAGGTCTTCTTCCAGGTACTCCCTCTGATGTCACCCAGAAACGGCTGATGGAGTGGGCTGCGAGGGGGACTCTAATCCCGCTGTTTGATAAAATAAGCAACACATATATTCACCACGTTATGATATTAGCAATAATTATGGAGAACATGCAGATTTCCCCTTTTCTGGTCTAAAATTCACATTCAAGGAGGGGGCAGCATGTGAAGATGGCCTTTAAGTAGTGTGAGTATCCCGTCATATAGGCTAAATTTGCCATTGAGGAGATTCTTGTGAGAGCCCTCTCTGTCGGCTAATTAATTGTCATTCTGCTGAATATTCATACCTTATCATCAGCTCGTCCTTAATTGCACCGTAAAACATCTCTGGGGGGCTGAAATCACCACGGACTTAATTAGAAGCTCGGCCCCATTGGTTGGGTCGGAGAGTCCCAGTCTGCGGCGAGACAACAAACTGAACCTGCTTTCCTCTCTCACACCGAGCGTGTGTTTAACACCGAGGCCGGGCAGAGCAGCAAATCCCTTTTAAACCTGCGGGCCCGCTAATGATGATCTGCGTGAAGACAATTGAAACATCTCAAAGAGAAAACTGCGGTAATTTGCACCCGCAATTCACCGGGATTATGAGTGTTTGCCTTAAAAATGTGGATTCGTGCACCCCCAGCAACGATTTGTCTGTTTATTGCTTGACGAGCGCGTTGCCTTAAGTCCGCAAACCTTGGTGCTCTGCGCAACCTGGAAGAAGAAACAGTGATAGACAATTTTAATTCACCACAGAAAACCAAGCCCTACATTCAGCGTCCATTATATATAAATATAATAAGTGTGCGTGGCTTAAATAAAATGTGTGATCGAAACGCGTTATTTTATTTTTTTTTTTATCAATTAATCTTCATTTTCTTCTTCATTTTCAAACATCAGCAATGTTTTCATGCGTAATAAGCATCTCCCTCAGCTTTACATTTCTCTTAATCGTTCCCTGAATAGCAGCCCCCCCCCCACCACACACACACACACACACACACACACACACACACACACACACACACACACACACACCCCTCTCCGTAGGTCTGGGTGGCAGCATATCTCAACTCGATTCAGTGTGACAATATTGTTTGGCTATCATTCGCTGCTTTGGGATGAATGGCATCGATCCTCTTTTAACAACATTTGTTTCCTATTGTGTTCGGGGGGCGCAGCCGAGGAGGGCAGACGTGTGAAAGTGGCTGTTTGATTCTCTTTTTCATCCCCATGACCTCAGCTTTTGTGTCTCGTCACCCTGGGAATGTCACGCCTCACTACTCTACTTTAAGATGTTTCAGAAAGTGCCCTTTGTTTTCGCTCCTCTTTTTTTTTTTTTTTTTTTTAAAGCTCACACAAAATTGTTCTGGGTCCCCCCCTCCCGCTATAAAGGGATACTTCAGACTGAGGCACGGTTCACAAGTGCAATGCAATTTGGCTTATCCCAACCTTTGTTCGGGTTTCTACAAATGACCAAACATAGTGCGGACTTGATCTACTGCTGCTTGAACTCGGGAGTTTGGGTGCAGCTAAAAACCCCCCATTCAGACCCAGAGTCATGGTGGTATTTTCAGTGTGTGCATTCGACGGGGGACAAAAGGGCCCGACCGATATCCCATAACCCCGAAGCTAAAAAAGCCACAGCGTCTGTGTGTGAGAGGAGAAGAAACAAAACAAAACAAAACAAAACAAAACAAAAAAATCTCTCACCGCTCCTGCTGTGGCTGGGCTGGTTAAAGCGAGTGTTGCGGGTTAACTTGCAAAACGCAAACTGGCTTGACAGCAAGTCTGCAGAGCCAACATGAACAAATAGTAAAACGGGTCATTTCAAGGGGGGGGGGGGGGTGTAAAAGTAAGAATCGTGCGTAAAAAAAAAAAATTCAAATATGAATAACCTGTGTGCGGTGCAAAGGATTTACAGTGCAAACTTATTTTTTTTTTACATTTCACTATCATAACTTTTAACAAAGTCTGTAAATTACAGGTCGATCTAACTGCTTTGTGCACGGACATATTAATCTGAGTAAGACCCTGTGATATAATAAGTTTTTTTTTTTCCTTTCGTTGAATGAATGACTGAATGAATGGGCTGGATGTCAGAAGATGTTTGGTACCTCGCATTGTGTTGTCATTATCCGCGGTGTTTGAGATGGGTCGACTGGGCCACTTCCTCACGGACAAAACCTTTTCAGCTCAACGTTAATGGGAAATGACAGGTGTTAAAAGCCACTCTGCAGGAAAAAGTAATGAAACTGCTCGCTGGAAGTTTTAGGCCAGACACTATGAAAAAAAAATGGACTTTCCCCGATTTTTTTTTGCTAGAATAACATATAATATCGCAGGTTTACTATAATTACACGGTTTCTATGGAATAGTCTCTCTTTGTATAGACTCGGGGTTTCATATAGTTAAACAGGCCAGGGAGGACGCTCTTCTCCTCCTTCCTGCTCCTGGTTCCTCGGGTGAAAATAGCTCGGTGTTCCCCCCGCAATGCGATTCTTTTCGTAATCCGTCAGACTGGTGATGGGGTGCATTGTGGATTTATGGGGAGAAATTAGCATAAATTATGAGCAAATCTGCGTTGTGAGTGTGTGTGGTCCCTGGCATTGCAAACCCTCCAAGCGGAAAGGTGGCCCTGGCCAAGAGCTTGAATAGCAATAGCTCAAAATAGGCTTCCCATTTGGTTTTCACATTCATATAATTGACTTATGGATATTTTATACAGTTTTCGCCACACCATCCTCAAGGGTTTATTTGCATTTTCTGAAGTACTTTTGAATCTTCTTTTACATAAATACAATGGACCTGATTGCCTCATGAAGTTTCAGTTTGAACAGCATTGTTTGCTTTGTGTTGATGTTTTCATATCGTCTGCTTCCTTTGCTCAGCTCTGGGCGAAATTATCCGAGAAAAACTAATAGTCGGCTCATCAACAAACTTGCTCACGGCGATTTATTTTGCGTGGTGTGTGTGAGTTTCGTAAACAATTTTAGGGCGTAACTAGATTTTTAAAAAGCGAAACGAATTTCCTCTGTAAAATCGGCTAACGTTTTCATTCAAATCCACATCATTAAAATAAATAACTAAATAAATAAAGGCGTCACCGTAAAAAAAGAAAACACTTGATGGGAAACTTTTCTTGGAAACTCTACGCATTACGCACACGACCGCACAGAGAAGACTATTTTAATAATTCCATGTTTAGATAAAATACAATAAATATCTAGACATTAGCAGCAGCACAGATAGTTAAGATAGTTAAGATAGTTATTATAACAGATAGTTATAATAACAGAATATCATTAAATTACAACGTGTGGGATCCCTTTTAACGTTCACTCACGTTCAAATATACTTTTTAAGTGTAACTGTAAAGTCCGCTGAAGAAACCTTAGCGCATACCTTCACACACTGAGTGCCATCGCAGTTCAATTCCGGTTGCCGAGCCTTTTCACCCCTTTTTCTGTCTTCAAATGGAAATGATTTCCATTGGCCCAAGGTGTCCATGTAAATAGGTGTAAATGAAACCAGATTATGCCTTCCTTCCCAGCCCCCCCTCCTCCCATGGCAATTGTCATGTGATAGCAAAGAGGTGGCACATTAATGGAGCGCCCCTACAGGGGTCTTTTCTGCTCATGTCACTACATAAAACTATCAGATGGTTAGAGGAAGGCCATGGAGGCATCCACTTAGCTCGTCTTATCAAGGACGCCAGATGAAGTCTATTCGGCTCTGCTAGCGGGACAAGCTGACTTACTTTGCGCGAAAGACTTGCAGCAAGCCGTCACTCCCATAAATGTGCGCCATCCGCCAGCCTGTGAGCAGCAGAGGCGCCCGACCTGGCTGTTTTACGCACGACGCAACTCCGGCTTCGCCTTCGTTGAAACTTTCTTCAGTGGCTGTTTTCATGAAGAGCGGCAAGCTTTCGCCAAGGAATTAAGGGGGACTACTTTTTATTGTTTTTCTTAAAAAAAGATATAAATATATATATATATATATTTATATATATATTTATACACCTCCAGGATGCCTCGTCCGGGGAGAAACACGTACAGCGACCAGAAGCCACCTTACTCCTACATCTCCCTCACTGCCATGGCGATCCAGAGCTGCCCGGAGAAAATGCTGCCTCTCAGTGAAATTTACAAGTTCATCATGGATAGATTCCCTTATTACAGAGAAAACACTCAGCGGTGGCAGAACTCCCTGAGACACAACCTGTCCTTCAACGACTGTTTTATCAAAATCCCCCGGCGCCCGGATCAGCCAGGTAAGGGCAGCTTCTGGGCGCTGCACCCCAACTGCGGGGACATGTTCGAGAACGGAAGTTTCCTGAGACGCCGCAAAAGGTTCAAGGTGCTGCCCGTGTCCGACCACCTGGCCCCCAGCAAGCAGTCGGACGCTGCCCATTACCTCCAGCAGCAGGCCAAGCTGCGGCTGAGCGCCCTGGCAGCCACGGGCACGCACCTGCCCCAAATGTCCACTTACAACCTGGGAGTGTCCCAGACGTCGACTTTTAAACACCCGTTCGCCATCGAGAATATCATCGCCAGAGAGTACAAGGTCCCGGGGAGCCTGGCGTTCTCCACCATGCAGTCCATGTCCGCCGGGTACCCGCTCCACAACCAGCTGACGACGGCCTGGCCCCACATGTACAACACCAGCGTGATCGACACGGCGGCCCCGATCTCCATGGCAAGCAGCGACTACAGTGCCTACGGCGTGCCCATCAAGTCCCTGTGTCACGGGGGACAGTCCCTACCGGCGATCCCCGTGCCGATCAAGCCCACCCCGACCTCCATGCCCGGTTTCTCGGCGCTACCTCCGCACATCCCCGCGTTTCTATCAAACTCTCCTCAGTCCCTGAGCCCGACGTCTCCGCAGACAGCGACGAGCCAAAGCAGCCCCGCGACCCCCAGCGAGACTCTGACGAGCCCCTCCACGCTGCAGTCCGTGGCTGTGCACTGACCGGCCGGACTTTTTTGGTCTTTCCCCGCTGAACGAACTGCTGGCTGGCTCCCGGGCCCCCTTTATTTACCGAACCCAAAGTTTATATTTTCTGTCGTCGGAAAACTATCAAGGCGAGTTGCAGTTGCATATCGATTTATTTGTGTATGTGTTGAATGTGTCGCTTTAAATTGTGTCATAGGGGTCGAGCGCAGAATCGCACAGCGAAGTATTGCTCTTGAAAATATAAATTATTTGATAGTTCTATTTTTCAGTTTGTTGTGAAATGTGAGTGTTGGCGGAGGGGCTTCACTGGGAAGTTTGTTTTTGCCACCATCGATTCTGATCTGAAAATGCTCAACGTTGCCGTGGCTTCTTTTCCCCCCATTTTTATCGAACAGCAAAAACTTTTGCACCGTTTTTCTCTGTGACCATTGAAATGTCAATGAAAGTGCGCGGCAATGGCTCCTGTGTTTTTGTTTGCTTTTAATACTGGAATGGTGTGGAAGGGTTTTACCAAATAGGAGTAGGATTTAGATTTATTCTTGACCATCCCTGTTTTAAAAAAGAAAGCAAACTGGGCTAAGAATTCCTTTCAAAATGGAAAATTAGTACTATGAGAGGTCCTCAAAATGCAAGATGTGAATATTTGCAAATAACTGATTCTGAAAATGTTGTAAAATGCACTTTTTAGTTTTATGTTTTAGATATCTATTTTCCAGAAAACGTTCTGTGAAGCATTTAATTTAAAAGGCTGTGGTGACCATGTGTATCAGATGCTGTAAAATTTGTACTTTTATTTTTTTTAGGTAAAGCATGCATTCAAAGTTTGTGTTGTTACTGATGTTGTTATTGTTGTTGTTTTTTTTTGTTTGTTTATTTTTTGCAAGCATGCGTGCTTTCGAAAAGTGTGCAAACAGTCTGCAATGAATTGAAAAAAAATGGTCATCGAAATATTTTCTCATTAAAAGTGAAGTAAACAATCAAAATGTTTCTGAAGACTTAATATTCAATATGCGATGTATTATTATTATTATTATTATTATTATTATTATTATTATTATTATTATTATTATTATTATTATCTAATAGCACTGTTATAATTCAAATAGCATATTCGGGATAGCACCCATTTTATAATAATATTAATAACAATAACAGTAACAATAATTATTATGATACTACAGATAATAATAACAATAATAATAATGATAATGATAATTACGATAATAATAATAATAAACCTTCTGTCCGGACCTGTATGATTTCAGAGTGTACGAGTCGCAGAGAAGCAGTGGGGAGAGAAATGAATCGTGCAGGCGATTAGGATGCATGGAGCTGCGATGCCATGGCCACAGCGCACACAACTGGGCTCATTCATCAAGCTGTAGGCTAAACACAATTAAGCCCAACATTAAACATTTAGAAAAGCTGCACACTGTCCGAAATAATATTGTTGCATATCTCACAAAGGGAGTTAAATCAGTCTCGTGTTGATATTTTTTTTCCTGCTGTAATAGGTGCAGCTAGACGTTTTTGACCTTATGATTTTTTTTTTTTTGCCTTTTATTCAACAGGTTAATACATACAGACCGAGAAGCATTTGCAGTAAAGCGCACAATACATTTGAATATTTTCTTATTTGTTTTCAGAGGCTGAGGTGAGAATAACGGCGCGTTCTCTGCCTCCTCCATAGAAAAACAACAGCCCATTTCGGGGTATTAAACAAATACATTAGAATTCCGTCACTTTATGCAATCGAGTAGATCAAATAAAGGGTCTCGGGCCACTTCATTCTCCCTCATTCACTTGAATTGAAAGTGCAAAGAATGGCAAACTTAGACTGGGCCACCAATGTAGATTTAGCCTTTTTTTCAGCGAGACAAAAAGACTGATTTTTCACAAACACATTGCTGACTGGGGAACTAGGAAACGAGCTGCGAGACCCTTTTGGAATTTAAATCCACCCCTCCCCCATGGACTGTTTGTACAACAGTGTTAGTTTTTTTTTTCTTCCCCATTTGGTGCATTTGTGTGTGTAACATTAATTCTGACTCTGGATGATTAAATGTATTGAAACTTCAATGCCAGATTACGAGCTTTAATTTTGAATCACATTTTTTATTATTTTTCTGTCTGGCGATGAAAATTACATTAAAACCACATTAGCACGTTTTTTTTTTTACAGAGCACATCAACACATTTAAATCAACTAATACTGTGTCACAAAAGTTGAAATAAAAAACTGTAACAGCATATGTTCACAATATATATTTACTACACATTTATACTTGTGCATATTTTTTCTGTTCATTTGGATTTCAATGTTTATCTTATTTGCTATATATTGCACTGTTAAAGGTAAACGGTTTATGTAATATATTGATAAATGTATGAAAAGAACTTTTGTGAATAAGAGCTCATTCAATGTAAATTCATCTCAGAATGTGAAATGTAAATAAATAACCAAAACATTTCATTTGATGCATGATGTGCTACTCTGATGTAGAAATGCAAAATTTGGGAGGCATCATTTAAAAAGTAACATCCTGTAGTCTTATAAATATGTTTGAAGACATAGTGCATGGTGCTGAATTACTGAAATTACTGAAATGTTGCACATTAATGTGTGAAGTCATTTTGAATGAAAAAAGGAGGAGTTTGTTTGGCTGA
The DNA here is from genome assembly GCA_016859345.1 of Istiophorus platypterus. Classification (NCBI taxonomy): domain Eukaryota; kingdom Metazoa; phylum Chordata; class Actinopteri; order Istiophoriformes; family Istiophoridae; genus Istiophorus; species Istiophorus platypterus. The sequence goes on along the minus strand of CM029121.1, from coordinate 16,598,450 downwards.
CATTCAGTTCCATTATAAATTAATAAACATGTTCAGCTTTTACTGGACATATGAACAAATGAACTGAACCCTTCAGAGAGCTAGTAAAGCCAATTGCATTAAAAAAAATGTTACAGGTGGGACAGAAGGACGCAACTGGAACTCCTTGGAAAACTCGTTTTTACCACCTGAAAGTCAGTAACTTAAAATCGAGTGACTGGAAAACATGATTTTTTTTTTCTGAATAAAAAAGGAACTTTCTCTGACACTAAAAATATTTTAATCTGCAAACATGGTCTGAGAGTTTTTTCCTTCCTCTGCAGTTTTTAGCATTTCTTTTCTTCCATACGTAGATATAAATTCTGTTCTTTCTCTTTCAGATTATATTTTTCACTGTTCTGTAGCATCTGTATGAACTCAGTTGTATAATGCAAGTCTGCATTGTCCTTGTTCTCTCAACTATGTTCCAGTTAGACAAAGAAGAAGGTCATCTTAGGCAGTGGATGAAATATAGACCACATGCAAAACCTCAATGTTGTAGTTTAATTAAAATAATTCATTAAAGTGGAGGCCCAAGGTAATTAGCATGTATAATTTATGATTTGCTTAATGCATGCAGGCAGTGGCCTCCGCAATAAACTCAACTTAACCTCAAGTAGGAAATTGATACGGACAGGGTGCTGTTATTTACTATGTGTTTATTGTTTGGATATTTGTCAAGAGGAAGCAAGTGTTTCATAAAACCCTGGCCCTTATCTGGCTTCCACTGCACGCAAACAACTTATTTGTTTATGTGTTTATCTTGCGGATTTATGCCCAGTCATTGGAGAAGACGTCAGATTTATTGTGAGGAAAAGATACAGGGGAATTGCCTTCCCTTTTTCCAGTCTTTCGAAGTAAACTGTATGTTCACGGTTATCCTGCTGGTTACTAGCGTTGAAAAGAGTTTACATTGACTCTTTGAGCTGACAGAATGAGGACATGGACACCAGGTAGCTCATCCTCTTTCCCATAACAGGCTGTCAACTAGGACCTTTAGAAAGAAACAAAATAATCAGCGAAAGACAAAACTTGCATTAATTATGCTCTGCAAATGTGCCAATCTCTGACAAGCCTTTGACATTTTGAAACATGGCTAGCGGCTATATCTTTATTATTTCCTGCAAGAACATGTAGTTTTTTATAAAAACAACAAAGTAAAACAAATATTTTCAGATGGAGCAGTGGACCACGGTAAACAGATTTATTTTAGTGGCAAATAGAGCAACATGGGGCTCTTCCGATGAGTTGGAAAGGGGCTACTGAATGAAAATCCTTATTTTCACACACTTATAACTTAAACTTGTAAATTCATTAGTTATTATTATATTTTTCAATTTGTAACAATATAATGTGCAAATGGTACAAAATTTGCTCCGAATGAGTCTTACCATTCACAATATTTTACAGAATATCATCTTTTTTTTTTTTTTTTTTTTTTTTTAATAAAAATGATAAGATGTGGGAATGATGTTCCACAAGGGAAACTTACACTCTTGTCCTTGCAGTGCACATCATCATCATAAGACTGTATGGTTAAATCATCAGTCATAATGTGTGACTCCCAGGCTAAATACATTACATGGCTGTGTCGGAGGCCAAAGGGCAGGTATGGTGGGCAGCTGAAGGCAGAGGCAGGGGAATGCAGTAGCATTCAAGGCTGGCTCAGCCAAACACCCATGTGTGCATGAAATTAGAGTGTCAACATCTGATTCATGCTGCTGGGTGGTGACTGTGAAACAAATTATGTCAGCGGGTGGCAGCAGTGAAATTCCACTGAGCTGCAGCAGACAGTGGCTACGTGGAAGTTATAGCAGGTCATAGATTCTATTTTATAAACTGTGGTGAAAGTGTTCTGAAGTGATAAATTTAAAGGTTCTCTCATATTCAAACTCACACACGCAAAAAAAAATCTTTAGGAATTGTGTTTTCGATGTATTGTTGAGCTGCAAATTTTAAGATAATGGATGTATATTAGGTGTCATAAAGAAGATCTAATGGTTCTAGGAAATGGGGTGATAATTGTCATTCAAGATAAGGATGCATATTGTCACCGACAGGGTGTGAATGAGAGGGTTCCTACTCTGACACTGTCAGCAGCAAAGCATGGTTTTTATACCTGAGAATTTCATGTCCGGGAAGCATTGAATTTTTTTTAAATGTAATTTTAAGGAGAAAAACATTTTTCAAACAATAACCTAGATGTTTCTTCCTTTTCCCCCTTCATTAACTGTTTTTGAGTTATTTTAGGGTCTTAGAATAGAATGAGCCGAATGTTGTATGATTGTCAAGCCCCTTGAGCCAAACCTGTAACCTATTGTTTTTTTTAGCCAGATCAATAAAACTAATGTGACTTTACTTGACTAACACATTAACAGTAGATGACATCTCCTTTCAGTAAGATACTGGTCATGGTGCAGTGACAGCAACTGACGTTCCGGTTTTTTCATTTTTAGTTTACAATATGCGATTTAACACTATGCCGCCTCTGTGCCTATAGATGCATCTCTTGTTATTGACTTCTGAGTGTGTGCAAGCATTGGGCAGGTTGAGACAAGGTGAGACATACAATCAACAGTAAACCATTCATCAAACTTCAGGCTCCAGACCTGTCAGCCTCAACCTCCAGCCATTACATCTAATATTTGACTTACATATGCTTCTATTCTATTTCATTGTTAAAGCAAATGGTTCAAAATGGTTAAAAAGTAAGGTTTGGACTTTTTTGTGCATTATAGTTTAGATGTCTTATTTTGTTGCGATAATTTTATAAAAATCTATTTTTATTCCCCAGACTTTAATTTTGGCATGCCTGTGAAGGGTGTGTTTTTGAGAGCCAAAGTGTCTGCTCTGTCCCAGCTTGTCTATTCTATTTAAATGAATCTGTGGCACTTACAGGATATTTGGTAATTAGCTTTATTTTTTTAATTTTGAAAAGTCCCAAAGTAAGATCTTGACCAAATGCTTATTCATACAGAACCTCAGTGTGGGAAGTCAGCTAAGTGCTCATACAAACAAGTTGCTTTAATGAAGGTACTTAACAGATCTGACGCTACAGTGTTTTTGGTTCTCAAGTGCTTTAGCTGTTAGGTGTTAGAACTGTAACAGATTCAGTGGATTTTAGCAGCCTGCTATATCCCCTTTTAAATGTGGGACGAAAAGCTAATTTATCACCTTTCCATGGGATCTTATCGTACCCTCTCCAGCCATAAACTAACACTTACACAGGACTTCAAAGGTGCACTAGGTAGCAGAGGTGAGAAAGGGGCCTACATCCACTTGAGGGCCAGTTCCTTCCAGAGATGAGATGGAGCTGATTAGCAGGAGTGTGCAGTGAGCCCCGTGGGGGCAGCAGCTGGAGGAGCGCTCCCCACGGGAGCAGGGAGAGGTGTGAGCTTTGACAGCTCCTGTCTCTTCCCTCTGGATACTGCAGGGTCAGGGCACCCTCGGCGGGCCCGGGCTCTGTGCTGGATAGGAAGTCAGCAGTAATTGCCATTCAGCCGGTGGGACAGAAACAGAGGCAACAATAACCAGCGAAGAACACACAGCCCGTTTCCTCTTTGTCTTGATGTGTTTGAGGAAGGATGCTACCTCCTCTCTGACAGAACAAAGCCGCAATAAAGTTCCCACAATCAAATACAATCTTGCAGAAGTTGCTGAGGAGGATGTATCATTCCGGCATAGTTGTGCACTTGGAGCCTTTTCCTATCCAAAAAAGAGGTCCCAGATGGCTGCTTGTTATTGCATAACAAGGCTGTATTGTTCTGTTAATGTAACTTCATCTGTCTTTGATCCAATCTCATGTTGTCATGGCCAGTGTGAAAATCCCTATTAAGTGCATGATCCAGCACTATGCTCTTTGTGATTGTGATAATCTCCTGCATTGAAATTCCACTTTGTTCCTTTGTTTCTTTGTTAGTGAACACAATGTGAGGTTAATTAGCAGCCACTGGTAACCTATGCGTTCTTGGATACTTCATCACAGCTGAAGTGTACTCTTCACTGGGAAACGGGGGCCACTGGCACTAACAAGACCAAACACAAGGCCTTGAGCCAATTGAAAGGAAACAGAATACAAACGCAGTGGCAACTTAATCCCTTTCAGACTGACACACAGGCCCCAAAAGTCTCAACTGTAATTGTTTCTTCCCATCATTAATTGCTCTCGTCACTGTTTCCTCTCACAGACAGAAAACACACACAGAGTATTGATAAAACCAGCATAGAATCAGGATACATTTATGGAAAAGGTTGAGGCAATGAAGTTTATCAAAGATTAAAAGGCTCTAATGTGGTTTATTTGCTGGTTCGAAAAGTGTCACAGTGTAATTTTCTGTTTCTTCTGTGATGCAGAAGCTCTCAGCACAGTGCATTTATCTGCAATATTGCCCTTCCGCCACTTCAGATCTCCCCATTCCCTGGTGGTCTAATTTATGTTAAGTCACAAACCTCCCCTATGGCTGTTTTGAAATGTTCAGAATGGAGACTATGTGCTCCAGGTTTATACCAGCACCACAATCCCCTGTGTAATTGTTCTCTATGGGAAAGCACATCTCAGTGAAACCATCTGCAAGTCCATGGGGCAGTTTCCTAAGAATGAGTGGACTTCTTAGGGGGTTCCACTGCAATCCAGTTTCTCTTGTGAAGCAAGTAATTAATTCAAATCTCAGGAAGTCAATAGCTGCCTGGATCAGAGGCACGTAGCACACAGCTGCTGATACCTCCGAACACACTGCTTGTCTTCTCAGGAAGTCGCCAAACAAAAAAGGTTACAATGGGCGCACACACCCATACAAGCTCAGATAACACCATTTTGAAAACTGTGATTTTTGTGCCCTCCTATCATAAATTGCACACTTCATTAATCTAAATTGTAATTATGATAAGAGTCACCAATACACTTGGGAAATGGGGTTCTTTATGAATGATGTAATGTACTGTCATTAAGAAAGCTTTCAAGGTTCTGTGGTTCCTCTAGCTATAATTATTTTATCTCTTGTTTTTTTCTGGAAAATTAAAGTAAAAGAAAAAAAAACTGCCATGGAGTATCTTGCCATTATGCATACACAGATTTAACTTGGCAGGGTGTTGGTTTCCCAAATAGTTGATATCGTCTCCATATAGAGTTGAGTTTCCCCAAAATTGTGTACAGAGGAGCCCCAGTTTGTGTGTGGCATTTTTTGTGATGATACATTGAAAAAGTTGTGCTCCTTTCGTTTTCTCCCTTTTTTTGGGTCATTAAATTCATTAGCAAAAGCATAAAATGATGAAATGTAATGAAAGAGCCAGGGCAGCACTTTAAGAACCACAAATGAACATCACTTGCTCGCTGTATCCATCTTTCTTCTCTGTGAACTGCAAAGTAGAGCAGATGAGAAGAAACTATGAGTTTTTTTACTCTTAAAGTTGGACAGCTTTTATTTGTGTCACCATATCACTGATAAGGGAATAAGTTCAAGGGAAAACCTTGAAGGTGCCATTGAAGGACTCCATTTTTGACCTGCAATCAAACCGAAGTCTTGTCCACTTGACAGTACTATCTCAAAGCTGTATGACAGAGATCAGCAGGAGAGGAAGGCTCGGTGTGTGGGGAGGCAAAGTCTCTGATTCCCAGGCAGTAAACTTCCCTCGCCCCTTCTTCTCGAGATGGGGCAGGGCTGGGCTAAATGCCTCGCTGGGCTGCTCCCTACAGCTCTTTGTTGCCCAGCCCATGGAGGAAGCCACTGCTGTGTTTCCAGCCTGTCTCTGACAACAAGTGTAAATAAGGATCTAAATAACAAACAGAGGAATGCGAGCCTGTGTGTCACAGTGAGCTTCACAGGGCTCCACTTTAGCCCCGCACTGGCCACCTTAATGACTCTGTCAAAGGGAGCGTGCAATGGTCGGCTAATTTCTTTTCTTTGGCATCATTAGATGGCACTGTAGTGGACAAATGAAAAGCAGGGTGTGTGTGTGTGTGTGTGTGTGTGTGTGTATCATGGATTACTGCCTTTGGTCTTGTTGTAAAGCCCAAAGGCCAAAAGAGTGAATCAGCAACTTAAAAGCAAATGTCTGGTTTTGCAACATGTAAGTCATTTGAATACCTTTATTCATACCAGTTAGGTGACGAACATCTTGTGGAAAATGTCTGAACGCAGAATGATTGATACTGTGCCTGAGCCCCGAAGCAATGAATGAAGTCTTATTTATGATTCAAATGTTAAGCATCACGGGTAAGGATAAAGTGTTTGTATAAAGGTTGTACTAGATTTACAGCTTTGCTTTGTATTTTACTCTTAAAAAAGAGTTATGACAAATGCATGACATGTCAAAAAAGCTTTCAGCATTTTTCAACACTTTGAAACATAAGGAATAGTCAGTGTTGCTGTTTCTTACGAGAGGAATGTAAGCATTTTTGTTTGCATATGATTTTTTGACTGTGACATGGTGTCACCTGAGTCTCCTTCCACTTGACCTTTGACAGCCAGAAGTCCTGCTTCTATCTGCATGGAGTGTGTGTTGTGCAGCTTGATTGAGGGTCCTCCAGCATATTGACGAGTTATGAGACTGCCTCCTTCTGACACCCTCTCTGAGTTTGCAAAGAGCGTTGTGCAGGCCTGGAGAAGGGCTTGCCCTTCTGGCCGCAAATCAGTGGGGAAAGCAAGCTTGTATCTTCAAAGGGTGGGTTTCCCCCCGTGATTTACAGCCCCCACAGAGACGAAGTTAGGCACGGCCACTGTCTCTGCACCTGGGCCTTTATCAAGCAGCCAGGATGAGCTCTTTGCAGAAGACATTCAAATGTACAAGGAGCAGATTAGGCTGACTCAATCTTCTTTTGCTCAGAGGGAGAAAAAAAGAAAAAGAGAACTGACTGACTTCAAAAAGACCTCTTTCCCTCTGCTTCTTCAATGAGTGAAAGGGTTCAGGAATGAAAACAGCATTGTGTATTCAAAGTGCTAATTCACAACTTATTCCTCTAATACACTCATGAAGCACTTTTAATTGTGTTAGTTCGCATTCCAAAGACATGTTTGTAGCTTTTAATTGGAGGTCTCTTTGAAATCACTGAAATGTATGACTTGTGGGGCCAACTTAAACAGTTCTCTTGGGGCCTGGATGCTTTTCTTTCCCAGGTCTATGTGGCACTCAAATATTGGCTGTTGAAGAAAAGGTTGTGCTAAATATGCTTGTTTGTTTTTTTTTTTTCACAACATCATCATTGTAATATCTAGGACACATTTCGGACGGGAATGTTTTGATAGTAATATCGATATTACTTTATTGATAGTAATGAAAATTAATTGGTAAATTTCTTTCTTAATTCTCTTTTTTCCATGTTAATTTTAAATATTTTTTAAGGTATATAGGCTATGACAGATGTTGAAATGAATTTTATGTAAAGAGTGAAGAATGTATTCTAAAGTTGCTTTTTTATGTTTCCCATGTTTTAAAGAACCAATAACTACACTGCAGCTTTTGCAAAGAGAAACCAGGGGAGTATATTTAATATCAAAAAACTAAACAGTAGTAAAACAAACAAATTATATTTTCTCTTTCTAAAAAAATTAGCAAATAGGGTTAAATTGGAATTCTAGTATTATTATGCCTGATGTTCCAGGGGTATTTTATTTTGGCATATTTCAATGTGTGCATGAACTTCAATACAATCAAAGCTGAAAAGGAAAGGTGTGTGTGTGTGTGTGAGAGAGTGTGTGTCGTGGCGGTGCTTGGGAGGAGGAGAGGTGGGTCTACAGCATATTTCTCTGTCAATCTTCACACATATCCACAGTGTTCAATACACTTTAGCAACCTCTGCAGGTCTCAGTTACTTTTTTCAGATAAACTATGGACTTCTTTCTCCCTGAGTGAATTCTTTCTTAAGCCATTCTGGCCTTCCTCTCCTGAATCATCCTTTAATCCAGAGAAAAGGCCCTGAGAACTGGCTGTCATTTAATGCTGCCACTGCCAGGACTCGTAGCTTAAATAAAGTCAGTGTAGCATGAATCTAATTCTGTAGATGTATGGGCCTAGGATGGTGAATGTTGCGTCTGGAGAGCCAGTCCTGCTCAAAACCTCCGTGCGAATGCCTGGCGACTGCACAGTTACCCACAGTGAAAGGACCACCCACTTAGGGTTGAGAGGGGATTTGAAGCTTCCCTGCCTGCTCATTCCTTTCCAGGCCTTTTCTGATACTGTTTGCAGCTCATCCAATTGTGCCACTCTTAACGTTACTCTATGGCTTTTTTGAAAGCAAGCTTCAACTGTCAATCTTCTTTTAGGATGATAACAATGTGTATGTTGATACATCTTGAGGGATTTCCTGACATTCTTAAGTATTCTTTATTAGATCTTGTTAATAGTTAAGTTCATAACAAACAGAGCCTAATCAAATATAGAATTTAGACTCTGTGCCTTCATTTTCTCAGTAGAGAATATACATAGCTACCGCACAAAGAAAACTTCTGCACATTTTATAAAAGGTCTGGTAAATTTAGTATTTAGATATTATTGCTGCTGTGATTGTCAACAATATAGATAAGAAATGAATTTGAGTCACTTCACATAGATTTCAAATGAAGTAAAAATACTATACCCCGTTTCTCAAAAGTACATCCAGAAATCTCAACATTTACTGTAAAACGATTGGACGGTTTTCTTAATTTCTCTCTTAGTTCGAATTTCAGCGCGTCACAGACAGCATGCCCGGGCTTCTCTCTCCGCCTTAGCCGGTTTTTCTTTGAGGTCTTGTATATTTGGATTTCCCGCTTCACTGCTCCACCCCAACATGTTCATTTCCAACTGCCCATCTCCATTTACAACCTGTTTTTATCAACTTTTTTCACAAAGCACAACAAAACAGAGGGAGGGGAGCCTCGCTGCTTGTGGGGGGGCTAACATAGCCGGGAACATTGTCCATGAACTTCTCCTCATCTCCATCCCCCAGTGTTATAGACAAACAGTCCTTTCCATATGCAGTGGACGGGGTCATGGCGTTAACAGAAGGAGGAATGCTTTGGGGAGAAAATATTGTTCAGCAATGACACAGAAGTAATTTGGGTCTCACTGAGTGATTTCATCAGGGTCCTTTGTTGCCTCAAAGTGTTTGACCCAGAGGTCCCTGTCAGCCCTGTTGTTAATGGGAGCCAGAGCAGAGTGACAGCCCCAGAAAGTAAAACATTTTACTACTAATAGCGGGCCTCCAGAGGCTTAGGCATAAATATTTAAGCTCTTCTCCCTTGTCCCAAATACTGGGGGGTCTCCATGGTGCATTTATCTATAATGCAAGAAAAAGAGCAAATATATCCGATTGATGCTACTATACTGGCTTGTTGTGCATTTTTTTTCCTCAGTGTTAAGTGGAATGAGAGAACATGTTAACTAAAACTTTTTCTTTCTGCAAAATTGCAATAGCAACGTATGTTGTTGTCAACCCCCATCAAGCTACTCAGTGCTGCAAAACTAAAACTATTCCTTTCTTAAAAACACATATCCTCAATAAGGTCTGAGAAGATTTCCCCAATATAGCCTGGCATGAAGAAAAGATACTAACTTTGGCCTATTTCTCAAAGTAAACTTCATTAAAAAAGGCTATGAAGGCTTGTGAAGGTGGTCTGACGTGCCTTGAATGATGGTCTCCACAAACAAAGCTGCTACACAAGCCATCGAATTATCTCTGTCAAACTTTGGCGTAATCTGAGCTGATCCTCTTAAAAATATTTAAATGAAAACATTTGCACATCAATGGGCTCCATGGTAACACTGTGTGTATTCTTCTTTGGGGTGCCTCTTTAACACTGCGCTTTAGAAAAGCTCATCTCCTCTGTTGTGTTGACAAACAACAAAACAAACAATATTAAATGGAGGAGCTGACGTTTTTCACATCATTGATGGATAGAGGAATCTGAAAGGCTGAGGGAACCAGAGTTGAATGAACACTCGACTTTGAGACGTTGGTAATTATATGATTGGTGCTCTGGATGTGTCGTTATACATGGGCTATAAACTGCAGCGAGAGCATTTTGAATAAGATGACCAAAGTTGCGAGAGTGAATCTAACACAGGACTCTTCATAAGTATTCACTGAGCCACCTCATCAGTGCTTTATAGCTGCATATTATTGCTCTCTCCATGGTGAGACCTGTGAAGAGCACATCCCCCCCTAGTGGCAGAAAATAAATCAGCCTGCGTGAACTTCCCTGTTAAGGTTTGACTTTTTTTTTTTTTTTTTTTACCCTAACAGCCTCTGAATACATTATAACATAAACTCGGGCATTTTTGTAGGGTGCAACTGTTGCAACAAAATGTGATTATGTTTGTGAAAATAATAGTGCTTCCGCGGTGCTTCCTCTGCATTCTGGGAAATGGGCGATGTATTAATATAGCTTGTGGCTTAATTGGGTTTTGGATGGTAGATTAATTAATTTGTGGCTAATAGGCACAAACATGAGAAAACAAACTTCTTTACTTTAAGCTCAGGCTGTACATGCATCTAAGTAAGTAATGTAAATTATGCAGATTGTGTTGATTATTCTGACAAAGAGGTGCTTTAAAAGATTACTCCTTCCTGGCATTTTATCAATTGTACACTTCCATAAATAAGTTATGCTGCAGGTTTGAATTATTAGTCTGCTTTGCTCTAACAAATACTGTGCACTGATTAATAACACAGGTTGTTTATAAGAGAACTAGGATCGTTTATTTTACAATACAAAAGTGTGTCGACTATATAATATAACAGAAATAAACTCTGCTACCAGTTTGTACAACAGAGCGCCACAATACTAATATGGTCTTTACCAAAGCACTAAAACTTTGAGTGAGAGCGACAGTTTTAGTATCACTATGACTATCAGGGTTCAGACTTTCACACAATACAGGACTAAAATTAAGTATACTTTTCTTTTTTCTTGACTCTTTAAATCTGCACTTTTATACACAGCCTCCCCAGAAGAAACTGGTTCTCTGATGCAATATGAAGGAAGACCTGGGGTTCGTCAGGGCCTTGTAACACTGCTGCAATCCATGCCTGCAAACTGATAGCTTACAAAAATAGAAGCCCCCCTGGTTCTAAGCATAAAATGTGCTTTAATCAGCAGAACATCAATTAACAGTTGGAAATAAAATGTCACCTTGCCGTTTCAGGGGAGAAGGCTTCTCCCCTCAAGCTTTCATCTAGAAACTTTTAAATTCTTTCTTATGCTAATTTTCTGTCTGTACTGTGTGCTAATACCAATTTCATTTACTGGGGCTGTTAATTATGTTTGCAAAGTTTTAAAACTCAACATAGCAATTAGATCCAAACAGTTGTATCAGAAAATGTCAGTGTTCAAATATGTTTTTACAAAGCCCCTGTTAATTTAAGTTTAGAATTAGGAAATGTTGACAGAGACATTCTTTTGACACAACGAACAAATGTCCGTAAATGTTGAGATTCACTCAAACTACCTATGTTAGCCCCCCTATAAAGGCACGATCCAGTTAATTGCCATCTGAAGAAATCAAGCAATATATCCTAATAACATGAGAAATTAGTCGACTGATCCTCAAACGAGATAATTTCCAAAAACAGAGCCTAACTGTGTTCCCCAATGATGATGCACTTGGTCCTTTATGTTCATTAAAACACAAATTCCATCTACGTTATTTTTTATTTTTTTCATTTTGGCAAATAAGGACATCTATGCAAATGTTGCAGTGCAAGGTCATGCCTCTGTATCCACTTTGACTGAAGATTCGGTCCAAATAATGGCTTTGGCTCTTCTACCTAAAAAGCCTGATGTATATGAGCTTATGCTGAGGTAGGACTGTGCGGAATATATCAGCCAAGTCCTGCCCATGTGATAATTCTGCAAAGTTAAACAGCCATAAAAGGCTTGAGAACTCTGACCTTCACAATCTAACTAAGCAAGAGAAGCCAATGATGTGGAACAGACCCATCGCGGCACTCACATGATGATAAACTATGCTCCAGCTTTGCTAAAAAATAACTGTATGTCTTCTATGACATATATAGCGCCAGCATTTCAATACGATCCCAATTTATTTTGCACTAAAATGGTTTATTGTCGGCTATAAAGCATATGCAGCAAGAGGCGGAAGGACGAGGCTGCTTCAGTGCAGTGAGTGTGTCTCAAAGGCACATTGTTCTCTGTGCAGCTCAAGAACACATCTCAGTGATGTGCCTCAGCTTCCACGAGGAGGCCGTAAAAACTATCAAAACTTATAAACCTTATCATTAGTCTGCCTCTTGTCACTCATGCTGCTATTTTACTCACAGTTAGCTGTTTTCGTTCGACGACTTTCTACAAACTTATGAAAAACTTCTATCTTGAGTGAGGAATTTTGGCACAACAAAAAAATAATTTGATCTCATAAGAAGTGTTCTATAACAACCCCCCTCATCCCCCCCACCACCACAACCACAAATTCAATGAATTTACAGACATTTAGGCTCCCTAGCAGTATTTGTCACTTTGTGTCAAAAAGTTATCATAAAGGATAAAATGGAAAAAAAAAAGGTTTTGCTTGTTGTGAGGCTCTTGATATGGGGTCATTTACAATCCTATAACATATTCTGACACTGAGCAGATAAGCGAGCGATGCATCTTTCACCACGCCTGCCCTTCACACTTGTCATAGCAGCACCATAAACAGCATCCATAACAATTGAACCCACAGAGGGAAAACCTCCAATATGCAGAGGAGCCCGGAGCTAGGGCATACTTTGCAAAGAAATGTGATGTGTTTTTCAAGTTGGTGTGAAAATACGGAAAACATTGTTCTTGTGACGAGCAATACATTTTCAGCGGCAATTTTATTTTGCAGCAAAGAGCCCTATAATTAATGAATAATGTAATGTTTAGTGAGAGTGTTCTATTATTTGTACTTGGTATAGAGGAAATCTTTATGGGTGTGTAATTAATCATAATTAAGAAGATTTTGACAAGAGCTTAGGGATGGAGCAGACAAAGCCCTTTCTCTATATTCCCAAGGAGGGCACTATGAAGTGATGGGAGAGGTATGCAGGCAGCTAATGAGATACGTTTCCACTAGGTTTTTGTTTTGATCTTTGGTTTCCCATGTGTTAAGGGAGATCATGGAGGGTTACAACCGCTGGTTGGAGAATGGAGGACGTACACCTCCTTGTTTTCCTAAACCTCCTCCTCAGATCTATTACAGTGCACTTCACAAGGCTAAGTACCATTTAATTTAGTCGCCCTCCCATATTTATCTTCTGCTTGTGATTTATGGGGTTTGAATATGCACTGGAAATGTAGGGTATCTCTCTACTGTGTTGGTCCACAGAATTTCATGCTATTTTGTGTGAGCAGTTCTCACTCACTTTGATAACTCCAGCTAAATTAATGATGCATGTCATAACAATTATCTAAAAATTATTTATTTTCATGTACATATTTGTGTTGTTCCTGGTGGGGGATTAAAAATCAGGCATGGCCTCCATATCATCACACTTGTCTACTTTTTTTAAATACATCATATTCCCATTTTTTTTAATCTTGAATTTTGACATACTATATTTCTTGTTTCAAATCTGTCATATTGTATTTCACTACAGATATTACTTGCACATGTGGCAAATAAGCCTTGAAAAGAATTTACAACACATGTTAAATGTAAGGCAATTTTGTCCTGAAAACCAAAGAAGACCATTTGTCTTACATTGTTTTGATAAAATATTATTTTCATTGTATTTTTGATATTTATCTAAACATTTATCTATTATAAATACTTCAGCTGCAGCTATAATGACTTGAAACTACCTCAACATAAAAAGGGGGTGTAAACAAACTCTTAAACTACGCAGCTTGAAAGAGAAACACTTATAAGACAGAGGTCAGCGACCTTAACATCGAGGAAAAGTTCCTGGGTGACAGCAGCTTGTCGGCACCTGTGTGCATCTGACTGGCTGTGTCAAAGGTGCGGAGAGTTGACTGCTTGATTAATGTCCTGAGACTCTTTAAAGTCCATAGAGTTTGAGATGAAGAGGCAGCCGCGTGATGAACGACCTTGCCCCTCAGTCCACCTCTCTAATTTTCCTTTTGGAAATGAAATGAGCTTGTCTGCGTGTGTCTGTGCTGTTAGTTAATTGCTCTTCACACGCAGTGTTGAGAAAGTGGATGACAAAGTGAGCCAACCATCTGCAGCAGCTGCTTACTGGAGGCTAATGCCTCGAGAGCATGCATACTGTCCTGACACTGGCATTTCTCACTCTACGCTGCTCCCCGAGTCTGGAGCAACAACACCTCAGGTTGAATAATTTAGCCACTGCTGCAGCATAAGTCACCAGAGATCATCCACAAAGACAGCGTGAGGGGGGACTGCCTCAAGGTAGCATAGTTTACACATGTTCCATTTGGTTTGGGTGTTGTAAATGAGGACATGTTTGTGTTCAATACCAGTGAAAGGTGTGTTTATTGATTATTATCATTTTGATGGTGAAGATAATGGAAAGATGATACTGACGGCAAAGAGTGGTATTGGACCGTAAGATTATTATAAGCAGCACAGAGTGGAGATTCGTTGAGTGATCTGGAGAGCTGTCCCACTTGGCGAAGAGCTGAATTGTGTTTGATTTCATAAATAATTGCAGTCATCAGGGACACACATTGTTTTAGGCTTAACCATGTTGTTTACCCATGCCACATGTCTGAGGGAGAGACACTGTTGTGGATACACATTGCCCTCAAGGAATCTTACCCAGGGCCCACGGTTGGCAAGTGTATTAAAGGCTTTTCCAGGGTATATGTGTGTGTGTGTGTGTGTGTGTGTGTGTGTGGGAGAGAACTTAAAAGGAGAGAGAAAAACAACATGCATCTAGTACTTGAGTTATTTAGGCGAAGCTGTAAGCAAACACATCCGTAGCTAATGAGGCCTGGCATATGGAGTGATGATTGGAATCCATCATAGCGCACTGTTACTGCAGTGCAAGAGTGTTATGCTCCATCACTTAGACAACCAGTAAAGACAAGTAAAAAAGCTTTTTTTTTTTTACCCCAGTGTTAACAAATTAACCCACACATATGTGGGCCAAAAAGAAAGTTGAAAAGAAAGGTGATTGATTGCTCCCTTGTTGCTTTCCTGTCAGCTCACTTTCTGTCAGCAGAGGATACATGAAAGATGGAAACCATTGATGCCTCTGGCCCAAATCCCACTTTGTACGTATGTAACGTAGAAATTCTTCGAAAATAACAAAAAAAGCAAGAACTTTTCCCGTCCTCGTGACCCCAAGAGTTTTCAGAATAAGAAGGAAAGAGAAAATTTCTTTTGGAGGAGGTGTGGCGCTCACTTCTACATTTGTTCATCAGAGCCTTATGAGGAAGTCTCTGTGGTGGTCTATGTGTGTGTATTCTTGTGTACAAATGTGTACAGTTGCATTTGTGTGTGTGCTAAGGAGAGCTGAGAGGCGGAGGCTGTGGAGAGAGAGAGCTGATTAGGAATCAGTGTTTATGCTCCCTCTGCCTGTGTTTGGTGCCGGAGATGAAAGGAGAGTGGAGGTGGAGGTGTGGGTGCAGGTACTTGAGTTTTTATCTGAGTGTCTCCCCGTGCTGTGGAGGGACTGCTACGTCCCTATTATGGGTGAGTGCAGAGAGCCTGATTGTCCCAGTCACCCCTGAAAAACATCAGCGCAGTAAAAGCGGCATGGTGCCAATTAGCATGGAGCAAGCAAACATATATTCTCAAAAAATCCTGATGAAAGTGTATGTTGATGTCATAAATTAGAGGAGTACAATAGATTGTTGTGTGTAAATGTTTAATTAACCTGCTTGCCTACATCACTGCTGTGCTTTGCAGCTAAGGAATCAATCTACTTAGCAACCCATTTAACAATACAAGGCCTGCCTTGTATGACACATTCATTGGGGACAGCTGAGCAGTTGTTAATGTCTTCAAATTAACAAAGTCATTAACCCAAGTGATAATGGTCTGTTTCATGTGTATGTGCAGGTTGCAGAAGGACGATAACGCTGTATAAAACCTTGGTCTAATTTTCTTTATGGCTTCAGGTGAATTATCTGTATTTTAATGAGCACAGACACATTTAAATCAGGGTGCTAATAATTGAGGACGTACTAAAACCAGCTGTGTTTAATCAGGAAGGAAAAAATGGAAGTGTTTATTAGAAATGTTAATAGTAATTAAAAGTTGTGTTGTTCCACAGCATGAAATTATTGCCTGCAATGCTTAGTTTTCACCAATTCAAATATTTATCCAACATTTCAACGCTGCATGTGAATGTTGGGGATTCGGAAAGCTTTAGACGAATCCCAATTTTAACACCCATTATGTTGTTCATGTTTTCTTTTTTTTCATCCTGTAGTGATACATAATATTGAGCAGACGGCATCCCCCCCTCCTTTTTGCAAAGATCACAGAGCACAGGGGGGCCATGATGACCCCATCCCAGAGGAGCCTGCTGTTTTGCCTGCAAGGTAAAGAGCTGGGATGCTGAGGAGTTTTTTGATTTAATCACCGTGCTCCGCAGTGCAGGCTGTGTACTTGGAGGAGATGGCAATTATAACGCCTGTGCCGGCCCGTTGTCCTACCCTGTGTGGTGATGTATTCCCTGGGGCGTTGCAGGGAGACGGTGGCGGGGGCACCACTACCATGAAAGAGAGGAGACCCCCCCCCCCGCAGACACACCAGGCTTATTGCTCTGCACTGAGAGCCGTTGACGAGCAGGATCACTGGGGTGTGCTACACTTAGTTAGCGTTTCTGTTTGAGCAGAATAAACACTTCAAAACAAGGTGCCGGGTATTTTTTTGTTTTCTTTTGTGTGAACTTTTCTGCCAATCCAGAAAATCGTGGAACCTCACTGACCCAGTTTACCTTCCCGCCTCAAATCAATTTGATTACACAGCTTTGTAAACAGTGGTTTCACATTTTCCTTAATCCTCATATTAATGCCATTCTCACAGTCCAGATATGAAGTAGCCCTTTGATTGTATTGTTTATACTAAGAAGGGAGGATACGGTATTATGATACAATATTGATATTTCCATAAATAAGTACTAGTGCCAGCTCTCCCACATACTGCATTCGTCAGACTTCTTCATACTGAGAGGAACTAGCTCAACAACTTTTCATATTGGATCAATCCTACAAGGAATATTGTTGTTTATTGGCAAACATCCTGACACATCATCATACACAATGAGGCAGGAATGAATAATTAATATCCTCTCATACAAAATATTCACTCGCGCTCCAATGGTGTTTACTCCCCTGCAGACATCCATACTGAGGATAACCTCTGCTATTTAGAGGAGCTCTGCGTCTCACTTCACTGCTGCTGAATACTGAGAAGTTACAAGAGACACAGTAACAACATGAATGCAGCAAGAAATAGATCAGTAAATACACAGCAGCACTGTTTAAAGAGGGGCTCAAAAAACACTATGACTGTGATTGTGATTTTGGAACCAGGAAAAATGGTTCTGCAGTGCAGCAGCACAGCAGCCAAGAACTATTGACTGCAAAGAGACTGAGGCTGAAATCAATGCACAGGTGAGATATAATGAGCTTGATCTAACATCTGGAATTTAAAAAAAGGAGTTTGAGGAACAGGGCACAGTCTTAAAACACCTTAAAGGAAGGTTTGTTCATTGGCCCATAAAAAGCATTGTTGATAATGTTATTTGATTATAATAATCTTTTTTTTTTTCAAAATTTCTGAGGCCACATCTATTACCCCTGTCTTATCTTGGTTTGGTGTGTTTGTTCAGTTTTGGCACCAGCTGTTAACACATGTTTGGAATGCATTTCACTTTATTGGCTCCACAGATTTACAGCCTTCATCCTTCAGGATTCCATACGTCACCTAAATTTATTTTCAGCAACATGAATTATGTTCCAGACAAATGACTGTTCTTGTTAATATGTTTCAAATAAATGTGCTACATTTTCAGCACATTTACATTAAAGTTAGTACCTCTGGTTTAGAGTAAAACCAACAGACTTACAAGTGAATTTTGTATACCTTAGTGAATGTAACCCAGTTGGGTCCTGTAGACAGTGTACAGCTGAATATTAAGCTAGTGACTGACTGACTGATGGAAGATGGTGCAGCCCTGGGGAGATGTCTTTGCAGGAGAAATGACACTCCCCTTGTAACTGTCTCGGAAGTCAATGCTATCACACTGTCAAACTCAGAACTTGCTTCCCCACATTTCTTTTATTCCCCCCCCCATCTCTGCATTCGAAATCATTCCCACAGCCTACAGCTATGAGTGCAGACTTTTAGTGCACGTCCGCTCTAGACGGGAAGTGTGGGGGACGGGGCGCATCCTGGGCCACCCTCACCAGGGAAAGTGACAGTCTGGATAATTGGCACTAATCAAGTGACTGCTTGTATTGAGAGAATGTCGCTATCTCCACAGAGAGAAGAACAGGGTTGACCCACAGAGGTAGTGCCCAAGGCCCTTACTCTTCTAAGATAGATTCTGTCAGTCCGCAGTGTGTGACAGTCAGCATCTACCAAAGCAGTCCCTCTTTGGTCAATATTCCAAAAAAATGAAAAGAAAAGAAAAGAAAAAAGAAAAGAAAAAGAAGAAGAACGTCAGAGACAGAGAAAGAAAAAGAGAGAGGGGGTGGTTGGAGAGAAGAGAGAGTAAGAGAGACGTTTCCTATTTCACATGAAAACTAGGATGTTATGGAGAGCATACTACATTATTCTTTTTTATAATTTCTCTTACAGCTATTGCTTTGAATTACAGAGGACTTTTTGTCAAGAGCGAGAATGAGATGAATCAAAAATTCATCTGAAGAAGTTCTGCATAGGGTGAGGCGAATATACCTCTGGTGGAACCAACATTTGCAAAAGTTCTATCTCCTTAAGCAATTATTAGCGGTGATAGTTTGACATGTACAAGAGTTGTCAACAACTGACTTTAAACAAAGTACAAAGCAGAAGTAAACAGTGCCTTTGGCAAAATTAACTTGGGGGACTAGCCACCTCATGAATTATAAATGGCTATCTATTACTGCAGTGAGTGGTACTACCAGGAGGCTTCATTCACTGGAATAGACTAACCTATTTTCAACACATCTGAAAGTCAAGTGACAGCGAGGCACTAAAGAATGCAGTTCAGGGAAAATGAGCCTGTTATTTAGTAAACGAGTTGTGTAATTTCTAAATTGTACCAAACTAACCATTGAATACCCTCAGGGGTTTTGTGTCATCTGCTATACATGTTTGCCTACTAACTGCCATTCACTTGCAAATTAACTCCCTCCACAGAGCACATTTTAATCCATCTAATTAGCAAAGTGGCCCATACAAAAAAGCCTGTGTTTCACCTTTTTAATCCTCACCTTCCTGATGCCGCCTGAAAATAAGTGAAATTATGTAAGATCAGATTATTCCCAATCATCCTGGAGAGGTTTGCAACTCAGGAGAAATAAAGTTTGAACTAATCAGCTGAAAAAATCCACAGGTTCAGAGTCTTTTCATCTGTACATACCTTCAGTGTATTTCCTTTGTCCTAATTCTCAAGGTGGAAATGTATTACATCTACTGACCTGAGATGATAAAGAAGAGGGATTAGAGAAGGTCCCAGATGCAGCCGTGCAGGAATCTGGCTGGTCAACATTGATAAAAGACAGTAGCATGTCCTGATGAGGGACTCGTGCCTGCCTGGGCCTTGCGGGCTCCGTCTCAGAAAGGTGGTGAAATGTCTGGATTGGCACCTCTCTGGATACATGCTGTAACCACTGGAGAACCGAAGTCTGAACTGCTGAGACTCCCCGTAGAACAAGCTGCACACCAAAGGCCTCTTCAGATATGCAGGGAAAATAGACGCTGAAAGTCAATTAAACAGAACGTTATGGATGGAGGTGCGATGCCTCTCCCAAATGGAAAAATCTGAGGAGGAGACCATTTTTTTCTTTGTTTATATCATAAAAGGAGTTTTATACATAATCATAATGTTTCTGAGCTGTCAATTTGTCAAACCTAGAGGGAGTTTTCGGTTACAGCTGCAGAAGGCCGTGTCAACTTTCTTCGCCCGTTAGACAAGCACAGGATAATGAAACTGCAGTGGGCACACAATCAAGAAATCTGTGCACGTGAATGATGGGAATACTTTGCCTGGTCTGTGTCTCAGTACACACACACACACACACACACACACACACACACACACACACACACACACATAATACTGAAGACACAATTTTTCCTCCTCTTTTCCTCCTCTTTTCCTTTTTGCAATTTGGAAGTCTTTGCACAGCTGGCACAGCTCCGCCTCATCTTCAAAAGACCAGTAAATACAATCTTTTTACACCAGTGGAAAATACACACATAGCTGAATACAGTAGGAAAACAACACTGTGATCTAGCTCTACAAACAACGTGATTGGCAGGTGTGTGGCACAAAGTAGGATTCAGGTGCAGCTTCACACATTAATTGTAGCTGCCGTTAAAGGATGTTAACCAATATATATTCAATGCTCTCTCTTTTTAGACTCAGTTCTGAGGAGTCACTCTTCAAGCATGGCAGTGTTATGTGAGCCGCAGCGCTGTAGATTTCAGGAGACTTGAAATACCTTTTTTAGTCGGAGCGTCACTGCAGAACAACATTCCCCCCAGCTGTTTATTGGCAACAAAATAAACTAAAATAACTTCAGTTTGTTTTGAATTGAAAGTCTTCATAAATGAAAATAAACAGCGCTGCAGCTATGTGCTGCTGAATATTCCTTCCCATACAAATGAGTATATATTTACTTTTTACACATTGGCACATCAATATTTCATTTTTTTCATATTTTGATTTCATTGTTTTGACAAGGTCCAGAATTATTCATCAACCTGGACACACCGAGGCCATTGTGCTTTGTTGTTTCTGATTAAGGGCTTCAGTTACAAGTCTATGCTAATCTGAAGAACACAGGATTTGGTGAAGAACTTTACAGATGAAAGTAGCTGTGCTCTGATAAAAGGACAGTGAACACAACACTGCATAACATTAGCAAGGTGGAGTTACTTCCACTGACTCATAATTGTCCAAAATGCCTGGGAGATACATAGATGAGTTCACGGGACACCAAAAATCCTTGCCTCTTGTTTTGCATAATACACAGCTTTGCATGGAAGCAGAGAGGGGAAGCAGGGAGGGGCAGGTGCGAGTGATCTTCCCAGTGTCTCCAAGTCATTTTGTTTATCATTCAAATGAAAACCTTGTTCCATTATCCATGAGGGAGTGGGAGTAATGTGTTAATGTCCCTTACTCATGGCTTGTCTTTTGGTCTGAGCTGACAGCACAGTACCCGTCCATGTCACAGATGATGAGAGACAAAAGATAGACGGAGGGCAGCAAAAACAGGTAATTACCTCGTACCTATGCTTTTATAGAGGTGACTCCTCTCAGCATTCCTGTGTGTTATAATTAGGCCAGCCAGGCCACTGTCTAGGGATGCGTTTGAGGACATGCAGACTTGGGAACTTTGATGAAATCTGAGATGTCAAGCAGACATGAAGGGACTGCATCACTTGTGCCCTTCCCTCAGACTTATGTTTATGCTGCATGCAGTAAAAGAGCCTCCTCATAGGGATCTTCTGCCTTTATGATGATGTATGTGATTGATTATTTAGTGGGAAACTCCTAAACTCAAATCAGTGTGAAGCCAGCAAATAAAGTCAAATAACAAGGGAGAGTGCAGGTCTGAGGGAGGGAAAGATCTCAAGATGTTTTTGAAACGAGTCGGAGTAGCCAAAGGCGAGTAGATCTTCATGCTTTCATATCCCCCCTTTTTAATATTTCTCCCCCGTTTTAATGATGTGCTTCCTATCCTTGAGTAAAGTTCTTCATAGCCAGTCTTTTTGCCAGAGAGGATTTTTTTTTCTCTTTGAAATAAAATGTAAGTATATATTTAGTCTCCTAGTTTAGAGGCTTACAGGCCAAGGCAGAAATTCAAATTTGTGCTTTTATGAATAAGCATATTGACGGTTGCCTGGCTATTGCCAAAATGTTAACAATATCTTAATAAACAGTGTGTGAGTTTTGCTTTTATGTTTTGCTGGAGGAATATGAAGATTCAGTATGTAAATTAAAAAAAATAATCACATTTATAAAACGATGTTTTTAGCTCACTTCCATCGTCTGTATGTTAATGAAAAACAAAACAAAAAAACACAACTGAAGAAAATAAACAGGGCTGAGTGTGCACATTCATAAAAGCGTATAAAGGTATATGGGGATTCTTGCATAAAGAAAAATCAAATATTGATGATGATCGTGGAGAAATTTCCAACAGCGAAAAACAATGAATTCAAAAGTAGCAGGCGGCTGTCATGCCTCACCTATAAGTGTTTGAGGCCAAAATATCAAAGCCACCCTTTTTGATATAACCAGTCTCACAGAGGGCTGCTCTGCTTAAACACAGCTATAATGAAGGCCTCTCATCACACTCTGGCCGTCTCATTTACCAGTCAGAGCCGTGTACTTCCAGTCGCTAACCCTAAGGCAAACTGAATATACCTGCATCTCTCTTTCTCCTTGACTAAAAGACACTGGGCACACTTGAAAGGACAAGCAGCTAGTAAAGTTAGCATATGTAACATTTCTTAGTCTGTATTGGGTAGCTGGGGTAACTGGCACCCATGATGCTGAAATAGTAAAATGTAAGATGACACTCGTTGAAATGCAAAATTCTGATAAGAGTGGCACAAAATAGCAGAGTGGATACAATACAGTCATTGAGCATAATGGAAACCATATCAGGATTCATGTTTTTTACAAAAAATGTAGAAACAAACCAAACTGCAAACACAAAGAAACAAAGAATTGCAATTATATTTACAGTTGTAGTTTACAGTTTAACAATAAGAGGTTTAATATTATAATTGAACCTATTGTTCTGTATTCTACTGGAACAAAATATTAACAACTTTCAAGCATAGGCATTGAAAGGGAAATATGTATAGAAGCCCCCCCCCCAACTCCCCTCCTATGTCTTAAGGCGGAGATAGCCATTGAAAAAGTGCTGGTTCAGTCTCCCTCTGTCTCTGGGCATAGCTTTGATCAGTCCCACCTCAAGACTTATCCTGGAGGGAGCACTGTACTCCTATTCTCCATGGCTAATCATACTTCCTGTCTTTGTTATGTGCTTTAGACAAGCGTCAGATAGAAGCACAGGAACAGATTTGCCCTGAGAACCTGGAGAATAAAGCCTCTGGTTGTGCTGTGGCTCGTCTTCTCCAGCGGATTTCCTCATGAATATTTCCACTGTTTAGGAGTGGAAGATTTCAGCCCATTGCTGCTTTAAGAAAAGGTGCTTTTGAGAGAGGAAAATAAAAAAGCCTTTCAGAGTTCAAGATGTCAGAGTAAATGTACGCTACTCTAGTGTACTGTATGTCACCTGGCTTCTTTACGTTTGTGTATATTTAGCTGTACTACAGTTATTGGTGACAGGAGGCATAAAGGCCAAAGTTGCTGTTGGAGTGTAGACATCACACTCTTCACTGTTAGCCACAGCGCGTTGCTAACCAGAAGAGACGAGACTGAAGAAGCGAAATGGTTAACAAAATAATTTCACATGCACAGCATATTCTTTGGGCTCAGGCAATATTGCTTTGCCTGCCACCAGTGGCACTTTTCACCAAGAAATGTGCTTTGTGTATTTCAAGTGAGTACAGAAAAGACCATTTTTGCCAGGAGCCAAAAAGAATTCAAAAGAAATAGACAAAAATCCTTTTTTTCTTTTTTCAGTGTAGCTGAAGGTTACAAAAAACCATTTTGTGTTCTATTTTTGAACTGATTTCCATATCCATGGCCACCTGAGGGAGGTCAGGCAGCTCTGGCCAACTTCCTCACAGGGAGAGGAACTAACGGTGACAGGGACACAAACCCAAGCACAAACCATCTTCCATCCTTTCCAACACCCACGCCACTCATTATTCCTCACTGGCACCATCAAGACTCTCACACACACATAGGGAAATTAATCGCCATAAAAAACAGAAAACAACAAAATCATTTTTCCTTTTTACTTGTTTCTTGCTTTTTTAAATTCCTCTGCTTCAAAGCCTGCAACTCTCTGCTGTGCCCCAGGGTTAATTAACATGAACCAAACAGTGAATGATCAGAGAGAATGGGAAATCTCCAAAGGTTAAGTGTCACATGGGAAACGTGTTGTCAGAAGAAGAAGAGGAGGAAGGCTGTTTTTTTTCCCTACACATTCAAAATTAAATGAGAGAGGAGCGGCACAGGGGAAGAAATTTGTAGACACCTTTCCAAAACTTTGCATTTCTCCTGTCAGAGGAGGCTCGGGGTTCACAGTCTGGTTTCAAACAATATCTGTAATTCCCTGACATTTTGATGAACAAAAGAATTCTGCGGTTTTCTCTAACTCGCGACTCTTTCGATGGATCTACTCCCCCTTATTTTATAATATCATTATAATTCACTTTAGGGAAGTACACACAACACGATTCTGTAATGTGATAAGCAAAAGCTTGCAGAGAAAAAACACATCCATCACAAAGTTAATCACTGCTTTTAAAGACCTACTCATTGAAATTGTGTCTCCTCTTGGTTTATCCCCAGAGTGAAAAAAAGAAAATGACTTCATGATCCACAGATATCCTGGATGGCATGTCTTGCAGGTGGAATAGTATGATTTCTCTCTGTAATAATTAACATGTGCTCCTCTTCTCTCCCCGTGGCTTGTCGCTGACATTTGGTTCATGCTTGAGTGTCTGCCTAGCTGATTTCAATCTCTTGCATGAAGGTGAGGCTGTGTTTGTGTGTGTGTGTGTGCTAAGGGTCCAGTAGCCAGTTTTGACAAGGACACTGGTGACAGGTCCTGCCTTCTGTAGATGGGATTATGCATCATGACAATATGGATTAGAGACCCACTCAGTCAGTCCCAAACAACCAACAGGTTAGAAGCGGAACAACTAAACACTGAAACACAAATGAGTCTTGTCAGCCTGTTTGTGTTCTTGCAAAATTGCATTATGTAAAGGGCCATATCTCACTTGCTTCTGAACACATATTTTGACAATTTCCAAATTTATCACACCGATCTCTATGCTTTTTTTTCCCCTGCAGTGACAAACCATGTTGATTTACACCGAGGCTTAGAGGATGAAAACACCTCTGAATGGTCACCTCATCCACTGCTGCAACAAGCCTTATTTTACATTATTACATTATGTATGCAGGCTTGAGTATGGATAATGGATGAATCTAAAGCAAAGCAGTTTAATTACCCACCATCATTCTGTCTCACCTAGATGCGGAGCACACATCTTATTAGCCATGGTGTAAATAAACATTAATATGCCACCCTGATAAAGACCCCCCCCCCACCCCCTCATAGTTCTTGGTATATTATCATCATTGCTGCAAAGTACACACACCCAAACTGATCCAGTGGCATGTGCAAACAACAGAGGAGCTGCTGAAGCCAGGGCCAGACCATTACAACCACTTCACAGAAAATTATCATTAGTGCATCTGGCTGGAGGCCACACAAGCCTTATCAAAAGATTAAACTGTACACACAAACAGTATGCATTTATTGGGCCCGCATAATATACAGAGGATACCCTGTGCTTCCGCAACCTATGTCAGATGTTTGATCGAAACAGGAGGATCACAACAATCTTGGCAAGCCTTGTTCTCTGTCAGAAAATTCCCTTTTGCACATTTGTGGCGAGTGGCAGAATAGGCAGAGAGGATGGGATTGGTCTCTGTGGGCCAACTAAGAGGGGGGGGGCAGTAGATATAGATAGAAAGCGTGTAGGTTAACCAGCCACAGGGTATTCTCATCCCTTCAGCACACGGCAATAGGGAGGAAGCTTCAAGCAAAGAGAATACTCAGCATTCAGTCCAGCCCTGAGCATCAAATACTGCTGAAACTATATAAAAGTCTAGTTATGTCTCCAGACATGCTTTTCAACAGACTAGTACCAGACGTGATTGATTTTATGTACAATTAATAACTGCACCCTGTCTGTAAATACTGTATTAAAGAGGCTGAAAAGAAGCAGTGGATTCGTATCGTACTTCAAGTACAACCTTGTTGAGATTCTCTTTGGCTCCTCAAGATGACAGAAGCTGAACTCTTCAAAGACATAAATTGTGTTGCATGTCCACAAAGCCCTTTTATAAACTTCTCGATATGTCTTTTTTGTCTGCAGATGGACTGACTGCAGCCAGAACCCAAGAGGAGACAGGCCCTTTTCTGCTCTCTCATGTTGTTTCAATCACCAGTCTGCTGTACAAAGGAGGCAGCCTGATGGCATGACGAGTGCACATCGCTCATCTGCCTGCGCTGTTGTCTCAGTTTGAGCCTCATAAAAGGAAGCGGGCTCTGACGATGCCAGAGGCGGAGGATCCAGCTCTGCGGTCTGAGCGGAGAAACATCAGCAGAGCGCCATTCTTTAGAAGGAGATGTCCTTCATTGTGGTGCCAACTCTCCCTGGGGCAGCAGCGTCAGACCCAGCCTCTTATTTACCATATACAGGATCTCTCTCTATGCCCTTAATGAGCCAGGATATTCAGCATCACAAAGACAAAGGCCACGCTTTCACTGAAGAAGCTGTGGTTTTGCTGAATTAAATAATGATAATTAAGAAAATATTAATCAAACTCTGGCTCTCCTGGCTCTGTAGATGTGTTGAGGGAACGGGTCTTCCAGCTGAGCCTGTAGGAGTTCTCATTTAGAGTATGCCTGCGACCTATAAAGCTCCAGGCAAATACACACACACACACACACACACACACACACACACAGATGCACACAATTAAAAGCAGACTTTGGTTGCCTACTACTCTATAATTAAACACTCTTTGGTGATCTGCAAAAAAACTACTGAACCAGGTTCAGATGTGTCAAGGAGAGAGAGATGAGAAGAAACATTAAGAAGCTGTTGGTTCTCTAAGTTGTGAGTTCTTTTCAATGCAATGAATTAATAAAAAGCACAAACTAATACCTTCCCAGTGTGCAGTTGGTATGTCTGGCGGGCCGGCAGCAGCTATACAGCTGTACTGTGAAACTTTAATGCTGCTGGATGCCTGCAGCGCTGCCTGGGCTTTGTCTCTGAGGTGAAGTGGGGGAGCTTTCCACATGTTCGATCTCACTGGGACAAGTACCAAAAAAAGGAACAGGATTTGTCTGACCTTTAAAACCACCAGGATACAGCTACAGCTGGAAATGGCCACGGATTCCGAACTGGTATATTGGATTGTTTAAAAAAAAAAACCCAAAACAAACCAAAAAAAAACAAACAAAAAAATACCTTCTATAGCTTTTTCCAAACATGATGTCATCAAAACTCTATTGTCAAATTCAAATGTTATTGGGTGATTATATGGTATTATTCTTCACCTTTTAGGCTTTTGAGTGCTTGTCATTTGGCTCTAGTTGTTATGGTAATGTGAGGTATTCCATCTCCTTCCCAGCATGCTCTGTGTTTGACATTCATGGGGTTAAAGTCCTCTGAATGATGAAGTGCCAGCGTTTGGGATAGTAAATTGCATCGTTTCAATTGAGAAGAGAGTTCCCCTTGGGTTTGCTGGAGGTCCCTACGGGCTGGCCTTGAACAGAACAGCATGTTGTACATCCATATAAAAAAGGGAAAAATATGGTGGTACTCTCCTCTTTATGATGCAGAGATTAATCTGTCACCATATTCACACATAAATCCCACTCCCTGCGTTGCAAAATACTGTTTTGCCTTACTTTACACTATATTTTATTTTTTTTTATTGCCAATAAACATAAACCATCACAAAGGGCTAATGTTCTCATCAATATTATTACAAAATGATCATAAATCCAATGCCTTGTTAAAACTTGATGCCATTTCTCACCTTAGCTATTCAACCAGTGAAAATATAAGACAGAAGCATTCTTTTATCAAGCAATTTCTCTCCCAATAACAGATGATCTTCTATCATATTTGAGTTACAGTACAACACTCTGTTTTCATTAGGTTTTATTAGGTCCGGGCTTTCCTTCACATCCTTTTTCTCATTGCTGTGTTCAGCAGTACTGATCTTGCCTGTTGGGGCCATTTTTTCTTATACTTCAGTAGAAATGCCTTGACAACACTGTGGTGGTTATTTCATCCTGAGAGACCACAAACTAAACAGCAGAAACACACTGTATAGACGCTTGTTTAGTGGTATGCAAATGATCTTTGCCGGAGGTAAAATTAACATTTTTAATTAAAATATTAGCACCAAACAAACACAGAAAAACACACTAATGATTAAATCATCTTTATAGAACCTCATAGTGGAAAAGGAAGAAGACTTCTTGTAATTTTTTTTGTGTGAAAAGATGCTGTATGGATCATACATCAGTCTGTTAATCTGTTCGTAAAGTCATAAATCTTTAAGCTTTCAAACATCACAGCTGAAGCTCTGAATTTGAATAGTCATTTTAACCATGTTTTTTTTTTTTTACATACTTAAATATAGTTATTTGTCACAAGCTGCAAAATAATACTATTTTCAGTGTGGAATTAAAATATATGTGGTCTCTATATCACTTACTATCTCTGATAAACAGGAGGAAGGATAATGATGAAATACAAAAATTTCCCTTGATATTAAATCTTTCATTATATTTTAAAATGTAAGTTCTCTACATTTCTCCAGCAGGTATCAGATATAAGACCCTGAGACGCAGGTTAGCTGGGCCTTTTTGCAGCTGCTTTTAATGTTACTACAGCACCCTCTGGTGGTCCAGTTTGTAAACCTCAAGTAAGAACTAACTAAGGGGAATGCAGGGAGAGTAAGAAACAATACTCTGACATAGAAACTTTATTGCCATTATGTTATAACAAAAGTAAGTTGTAATACAGATTCTTCATGTAACAAAAAGATGGACTTATCACCTTGAAACTTGCATTTAAATGTGTGTATGGAAAAATCAAGCTATTCCTGCAGAGATTGTTCTAAGTGTGATATTCCCAAGCCCACCTTTCCAGTGCACCTATCCAGGGGTGCGCTTTTTCATACTGATCATGCATTTTTACTGCTCTGGTCCACACAGGCTGAGCAGAGCTTTCTGGTAGTCTCCCTTGGTGTGCTCCTGCAGAAACAGAGCAGGTAAGAGGGGCTGCCTGACAGAGAGAGCCTTGCTGTGAATTAGTTATGGGCCAGTGGCACGTTGTATTATTCACTTACCATAATAGTCCTTTGCAGAGACTGTCCAAAGTGGGTCTTGTATTCAGAACAGATCTTCTTCAGGTCCACCTCGCAGCGTGAGATGATAATTCTGGTCACCATCTTCTCTTTGGCTCCTTTACTCTAAGCCGACAAGCACAAGTCAGCACTTAGTTAAGTTGTACATGTTCTGTACTTAACTACAGCAACTGATGCAACACTGTTGTAAGACAACTTTGCCAACTTTGGATTCTGGGCTCCTGCAGCAAAACTGCACTTTCACAAGAAGATGTACTTTTTTACATCTGTTCCAAAAAAAAACCCAACAACCCCCCCCCAAAAAAAAAGCCTGGCCTTCAAAATTTCAACAAGAGGAAGGAGAAGAGCACTGTGACTACCTTCATGGCTTCATTCAGTCTCTTGGCGAAGTACAGCTGTTTGTTTTCAAAGCACTGAACTGGAACAAAAGGAAATGGAATAAATATCCACATTAATACACTTATTATTATAGTTTTGTATTTTATTTTCATTTGTCGTTGTGAGAGAGATTCATATGACAAAACCTTGTTAATCCCAAGTAACTATTTGTATAAAAAGATATGAATAAATGATAAAATATAAGTGTACCTAGCACCAGGAAGGACTTCTGCAAGTCTCCTTTGACTTCCTTCATGATACTCTCCTGCATGTCGTAGGGGCTGTAGCTCTTGTACCTCTGAAATACTAACGACCAGTGAAAAATGATTAATTTTGATTGGTAATTGGCCCATTTCTCAAATTATTAAGGAAGAGCAAAAATCATGAAAGGTGTTGTACCTTTTTGCAGATGGGGTACACTTCTCCCTGACATAATGGAGATCCAAGTCGCCACATCAGTTCCTCTAGTCTTTACGCCAGCATCATAGAGTGCCTGAGTTGAATCAGCGAAATACCAATAAACATGGCCACACTTTACACTTTGCGGGATGAGAGTGGTACTGCTTTTAAATTTGACTGCACCAAAATTACTATCCAAATACTATTATCTAAGTCTGCAATGAAAATGACTTGTTTTACAAAATTATCACCTGCACAAAAGTTTATCCAATTATCCACAGTTTCCAAGCTCATTTGGATATTTCAGTAGACTTTTCAGCAACTTAGTTGTTTCTTTAAGTGCAAGAACTCAGAATTTCCATATTTAGGTGTAACGTGTGACATTTGCCAAAATTTGGCATTTGTTTTAAGAATGAAATGGTGATGTCGATAAATTGTTCCTGTTTAAACAGCTTCTATATCAGCTCTCCACCACAAAATTGATCTTAGGAAGGAACATTATGGAGAGATGAAGAACACCAGGGAATCGATATTTATTATCAGTTTATAAGGGACACTGTGACGCTGGGATTCATTTACAGTAAGTCAGGTTGGTAAGTTTTAAATTGATTGGGAACAGTTTAACACTTTTTGCAGCTGAAATCCTTCACGTCAGAGATGTTGAATTTTATGTTAATTAATTTTTTTTTTTAATCAATTTGCTTATATTTCCAAGCAAAGTTAAAACGGTAACTTACCCTGGCATCTTCATCGATCCTCTCATAGTCTACAACAGAGGATGGTTCGGCTCTCTTGGTCTGCACAGAAATAAGACATGTATCAGGTCAGTTTCAACAATATTGCGGTGCATAAATCATAGAGACAGGCATTGCCAGATCTCACCTGCACCAGAGCCAGGAGCAGTTTAGCAAAGTTCCCAGAGGTGTCACCTGCGACGTCTTTGTCCAGGTCCTTCTTGAACACTGTGGGAAATAATGTTTTCATTTCAGATAAGTAGTTCCCTCTGTATAACCAAAGCAATCACAAAACTGTTGAGTTTCAGGTTCAGGGACATTTAAGACTGGACACATCACTGTTGATGGACAAAGAGAACCAAGGTTGTACAATTGTCTTATAGTGCATGGAAAGGAAAGAGCACAACAACCTTTGGGTGATACATTATTCATTAGAATGTACTTCCAGCCCTTTAAATGAATACCTGGGATATTTTGAACTTACACTCATGGTAGACCCTCTTGATCTCCACCAGCTCATCATTGCTGCGTGAGCACAAAATCTCAATCAGCGTTTCTTCATCTGTTCCTAGACCCTGAAGAGACAGAAATGATCATTACTTTTTATTCATGAAACTTGAAGGTATACACCACCTAACTTCAGATCCATCTGAAGAAAAAAAACCAAAACATCTACTGTCTTTTTTCCAGTAGAGGGCAGTGTGATCCTTCAATTTAATCCACACAGACTCAATGTGCCTTTACCTTGATCGATCCTCTGATCTCTGAGGCATCATACTGGGTCGTGCTCTTCATCAGTCCAAGGATCACTGTTTCCAGAGCACCAGACAGCGCGCCCTTCAGGGCTGAGATCATGTCCTACAAATATTAAAACACAACAGTGTTACCTGACCAGACTGAACGTGTCCCATCACATGGTCAGGGCTGTTGAGTTTTTTTTTGTTTGTTTGTTTGTTTTATTTCTCACTGTACCTTCTTTGCCCTCCTTTCATATGCAAAAGCAATTTCTCTCCTTTGGGAGTATGTCCGCTTTGTTAGGATATCAATGATGGTCTGCTCATCCACTCCTAATGTTAATGCATAAAAGGCATAAATATAGATTACACACATTAATTGAGACAAGAGGGAAGGAGGTGATCCACTAAATATATTCACAGAATTACACTGAAGCTCAGTTATTTGGATTGAATTATACAAGGACTGCAACACAGCTAACTCTATATGACTTCAGAGTGAAAAGATGAGTTAGGAGGAATATGGTAATAAAAACTGATTATAAGCCAAAAGTAATGCATTATAGTTGTAGTTATATATGACTTTGAGAGTCCAACTGATACGGAGAGTTTGGCGCTACATCTTATATTGATCACCAGAAGTAAAAATAAAGTTCCGTTATATTGGATTCTTAATTTTATGTTATATACATTACCTCCCCTTTAAAAAAAACAAAAAAACAAAATGATACCTCAAAACCAGATAAACTTTTATGTAAACTTAGGAATTTACTGAAATAGTTGGTAAGTCAACTATGATGTTCAAGTATCACAGTAAGAATTTGAGCATTTTTACCTTTGCATATCATTGGGGGCTAAAATTTCACATTGAGTCACATTTGAGTCATATAAACACATGTTGTGTAAGGATTTAGTTTGAATTAGTTTTAAAGTCTATTTTGGCTAAATAGTACTATTGGCTTTACAATAGGAGAGGAGATTTTTCACTTGTTGCTGGATGTTTTTTTTGTTTTGTTTGTTTTGGGTTTTTTTTCACCTTTGCCCTTTAGTGGATGCCATTAGACAAGGTATCCCCCCCCTTATGCCCATACTAGTAAAGAAAACCTCTCAACATAGGACACATTAGTCATGACACTGTAATGGTGGGCTGGTGAAGAGTTAGTGGTCAGACTCTTGCCAATAGCTCTAAGTCAGTGGGCAGAACTGGGCTCTGCCAGCACTGAGGCAAAGATTTGGAGGTGTTTCCAGCATGTCCAAAGGAGTTTGAGCAAGGATGCTGACTCACAAATACCAGCTACTCATCTGCGGAGAGAAATTGCGGAACTAGACACTATTTTGTTATTTTTCTATTTTTTGGAGAGATGTGCACAGACTTGTATCTTGCCTTTGGTTTTGATAGCAGTCTCTATCCTGGCAGCATCTCTGTCAGGTTCAAAGTCCACAGCCGGTACCACAGTGGGGAACTTGGGTTCGTGGGTCTAAGGATTCAAAGTTCGTGTTAGAGATAAAAAAAAAAAAAACAACAAAAAAAGCGATATTAAATTAACAGTATGTACCGTTTCCAATGTATGTGATGTACTATATATGTTCTAATTTAAAATATTGAAAAAGAAAAAAAAATATCGCTTTACCCCAATGTTGAGAGACAGCTGTCCAAGAAACTCTGATACCATAGCCATTTTGACTGTCCTGGAATCGGTGACAGAACTGTCAACACCACAATCTTGTAAAAAAACCTCTTTATAATCCTATCACTGACTTTTCTGAATTGAATCATGCAAGGGGTCATGTTTGTTTTGTCTGAAGATATAAATCACTTGAGCCACTAAGGCAATTTCTTCTGTTCCTTTTGGTGCAGGAGTGACAAAAATAACTGCTAGAGACTTTATCCATTTAACCAGTCATCATTTGTTTTGACTGTTTTGGCATATTTTCATTCAGAGTGGGTTCTATTCAAATGGTTAGATACTACTGACAACGGACTGAGTTTCAAATCCTTGTTCAGTCTGACACACATCCTTAACAGCAACCTCATAGACACACCATGGAAAAAAAGTGCTACTGTACTCCAGTCTGGTATGAGTATATTCAGATGCTTCAGATGCTCACAAGAAAGCTGGTTAAAGCTCACACTAGAGAGCAGGCATTCATTTTTAATTTTTTTAAAAAAACAAACCAAGAAAACTTATTCAAGAATACAGCAAAACTTGTTTGCAAAAACTGAATGGAAGTTATGTGGAACGCATGTTATGACTTGCAACTGCAAGTTGGAAATTTTCCTTAAACATTACTGTAAAGTTTATCTTAATTACAGATCAAGTAGTTCAAGATTAGAATGTGTAATCAAAATGAACTTACCTTAGCTGTAAATCTTGAGGTGATACAGAGATTTGTCCAATTGTTGCTTCAGTGGAAAGGGTGTGGAGGTTTGACTTTTCTGACAAACAAAAACGCTCGCCTTTTCACCTCCTCTGACTCAGAATCCCTCCCCTTTCCATTCACTCATGACCCCACCCTTTTCCACCAGAAGCCACTGGCAGCTCAAGCAAGGGAGTTCAAGGTTTTACAGCACAGTTAGTTTTACCACACACAGACTATTGTAAATGAGTGGAGTTCAGTACTTTCAAAATTATGTCTAATCCTGACATCCCAGTCCAGATGTTAGCACATTACAGACAACAACAATAGTCCCATATGAACACTTTGACAAAGTTTATTGTTGATAATTTTACAAAACTTTATAACTGACAAAATATACAATACAAAATGTATCTGAACAAAACAAAAATACAAGTATAGATTCTATACTCTAGAAAGTGCTTCAGCATTCACATCTATATTTTTGGTCGTAATGTACTTCCAGAATAAAATCTGAAGATATTATCAATGGATTCCTTTCCTTTCCTTCCTTTCCTTAAAATATAGGCCCAGCTCCTCCTCTGTTTTACCTAATCTATGACATGAAATTATATGAATGATATGATATCAAACTCAATGTTAAATCGACTTCTGAATTAGCTTTTTCATATACTTTTTACGCCTGGTTGAACGTTTTGTTTGTTTTTTTTTCTTCTTGCCTCCTGCATTCACCTTGTTCCTTAGCTGTCCAGCTCCATGGTCGTTGGACTCCAATGACACACCGCTAGCTGTCTGGTAGGGTAAGAAAGGCAAACATTTATGTTTAAATAACTGGATTCTAATTTCAGTAACACCACACAATATACTCTCCAACAATATTTTTATTAGTTCCTCTCAGAAGTCATTGGCAAGTCAATCAACATGCACAGCTGAAAATGTGTTTTATTGACACATCCTGTTCTGTTAGAAAAGTGAAAAGATACGTTAATGTATTCACTTTATGGAAGTTTGGACAAGCATCCAATGAATGTCTCAGAGTCAACACCAGCAAACCACACTGAGCTGCTGCTGCTATCGGTATGCTCTCTATTGTGTGTGTTGTTAGCTTTTGCAGACAAAGTATGCAGTAGTGCGCTGGACCAGCCTGTCGGATAAGGAAATAGCCAAGTGGTTTGCACTGACAACAACTTAGTGGGAGACCACATTTACTTTATTTTGGCTTTTAGAGAATCCCTGTGTGTACCTCCATTTGTGTGTCTAAAAAAGGGTGTGGACTTCCTAAACATTAACCAATAACCACTTACACTTCAAACTTCCATTTATTTACCCTAACCTGTCCAGCCATGAAATCAATTTTTCACATTTTCATCTATCAACACAATAACTACAGTGACAAAAACCAAGCACAAACCTTTAGGAAGGGTTTTGGTGGGAAGGTGCAGGGGACACGGCCATGGGCTTGGTGGAAGGGTAGGGCCACATCCGGATCAACAGGTATCCAGGGTATGAGGCCCGAGGCCGGGGGCTGTGGAACAGAACTGTGGAGGTGCTGCAGGTTGTACGCCCCCCGAGTCACTATCCCAGTGGCTGCTTTCAGCAAGGTCACAAATGGTTCCCCTGCTTTGTGTGCAATCAGGTACTGACCTTCGTCTAACCTGCAAAATCAGATTTAGTGATTGAGAGTGTGTTAGAGTCAAAACCCACATATTGAAACACGTAACACTTCGAGGGATTCTTCGTTTCCTGCCAGACGACTTGAACATAGGTGAACAGTTCCTTATGAAAGCAGAAGGTGACACATCTTTTGAGGGGTGTTGAGTAATTGATTGTGTAACCCTTCAACAGAAACAACAGCAGACTAACGTCATGTGTTTAGCCTGAGGCTGTCAGGCTTGAATGTACAAAAATGTTATCATTTGAGCATGAAGAAAGATTTGCTGAGGCAATTCATTTGTAAATGATCAGCAAATTAAGAAGTGTTAAAAAAAAACAAAAAACAAAAAACCCCCCAAAAAACCCAACCCAACCCAAAAACTTTTGGCCTGAGCATTCAATCAAACCATATTCATTTATCCATACAAATCTTTACAGTTATTCATCTACATGTAAACAGTCTTACAAGATTCTATCAGCAATAAAAACAAGAGAGTGATGGTAGAGGAGCTCAGCACTAAAAAATCTACAAACAAAACTAAGATGATGAATATTCTTAACAACTTACCCAGTTAGCTTTTTCAGTAGGTGGTGCAGTATATTCAGTGACTTGGATGGTCTGTGGATGGAAAAGAGATATCACCAAGTTACAGTCTGTCTATTTTGGTGGGGATCTATATTTCAACACTGATTCTGATGACAAAAAAAGAGGCGATGAAAACCGGTATCAATGAAAAGACTTGGCTTATTGATAAACAAATGGAATCTCCAGGTGAAAATCTCTGAATCTCAAGTGTCATGACCATAAAGGGATGATTATTTTAATACTGCTCATCTGCACACATCTATTCTAACGACACTCACCTGAACCCACAGGAGATGTTCTGTTTCCAGTCATAAGGCAGCTTTCTAAGGAGAGCTACTTTGGATGTGTGTGCACTGATGTGAGCTAAAGAGACAGAAAGAGTGTGAGAGACATAGAGAAAACAGCTAATGAGCATTCACATCAAGAGCTTCACCTCATCATCAATGTCATTTCTAGTGCTTACAAACTAATTAGTCTGTGATTATTTGCCAGCATTTTTACAAGCTGGAGTAGGGGGTTACAAATGCTTGTTGGTCCTGTCGTCTTTCCTGCCTCCCACTCCTACTTGTAGTTTCTGCTTATTTCAACAATGCCTTCCTTCAATTATGGACAATTTTAGAGCCTGCAACCATGGCAGAGCTGTAATTACACAATTGAGTCGGACACATGATAAACCACATGATGAACTAGGAGCCACTGAGCAAAGAAGCAAGTCTTTTATCAGCTGTGCCTGCTGCATAATGCCATTAAATGGCACATATTTTATCATACAGCTTGTATATTATCAACATTTTTTTAGGCAGGAAGATCTGTCTTTTTTTTTTTCAAACTTTTTCCAAAAAAAAATAAAAAATAAAAAATTGGGAATCTAAGATGCCTGATACAGGGTTATATCCCCTTTTTGGCAAAGCTGTTCACAGCAGGGCGGCTGAATAAATGGAATCAGTACACAAGTTTGTACTTCAAACATCAACTGACAGACTGGAAAGGGCTGTAATTTAGAGTATGCTGTTTGTAAAAGCAATAAAATAGAAATAAAAAAAATCATTATGCTGGGTAGATGGTGATGTACATTCCCAGACAACAATTACTACAAATGGATGTAGTCAGTGCAGAAAAAAGGGTGGAGTCTTGCCCTGAATCTTAAAGTACAGGTAAGCTGCACATTAAGTTTCCAATATCCAGAGACAATTTAATCGTATCTATAAACAACATTTAGCTGAGCGTGGCACACTGCATTCTTTGAAATTCCCCATAATTAGATGTGGCCGTTGTTATAGCAACAAAATAAACTAAATCACTACACAGTCACAGCAGGATGGTGAGTCATCTCAACACTATTCCATTGGTTTGTGGGAGGATATGCCTCGTGG
Source organism: Istiophorus platypterus (assembly GCA_016859345.1). Lineage (NCBI taxonomy): Eukaryota > Metazoa > Chordata > Actinopteri > Istiophoriformes > Istiophoridae > Istiophorus > Istiophorus platypterus. The sequence goes on along the minus strand of CM029121.1, from coordinate 16,561,056 downwards.
ACTCTTCTGAACCCAGTGAGGGAAGGAGAAGAGAAAATTCTCCTTTACAAACCACATAAATATTACTTTGACTATGTTCCTAGCATTTATGTTGAAAAATCAAAGGCATCACACTACGACTGAGAGCAATTTGGGAAAACTTCTGCCTTGATTTTGAATGAATTTAGAAAGAAAAGGATTGCTGGGAACAGTAAACTGTTTTACCTATGTATGAAACTGTGCTGGAGTGGAGCAATGTCTCTGTCCAAAGCTGGCAAGCCTCGTGGCTGGTTAGACACTCAACACCGTAACTCAACTGGTACTCCAGCTTTGGCAAGACATGCACTGGCACATACTACTGGGGCAGAAAACAAACAGACAGAAATAGGATAGCTGGATATTCAGATTATATTCTTTCATATATGAAATTCTGGAGGATGGGCATAAACTAATATGTATACCTGGTTCTGGCTCCTGCCTACTTTTCTTGAATGGGTCAGTGAGACAGAGCTGCGCACCATGACCAGCAAATCCTGGAGACTGTAGAGCTTGTAGAGCACATTGCCATCCTCTGGAACCTTGTAATCTTGTTCATCTTCTGCGCCAGCCTGCAGGTCTTGTGACAGTAGTCCTGCATGGGAAGCGATGATGTACTGTGTGTTAATAGGCCTACAGAGACAACTTAAATTCAAACAATGAAAATCAATTTGAGACTAACTTTTGTGGTCTGTAGTGTTGATGTTCACCACTGGTGCAGATTTGTGGGAAACAGTAAAGGTGTCTCTGCCTTGGTTCTGATTCCTCTCTAAATATGATGTCACGCAGGGCTTAACCAAAGATGTTGGATGGGAGTGAGCTGAGGGTCCAGTGCATCGGGTGGGTGAGTTGGTCTCCTGGGTTATGGTGGAGCATTTGCCTGAGTCATTGGCAGAGCTGAACATTGCTGTCTGCATGCGCAGAATCTCTCCAAGTTGGTCACCAACCATTGACTTTTTGGATTTTTGCGTCTGCCTTGTAACCTTTTGAGAAGGAGACACCTCTGATTTTATAGAGACTGGCTCAGAAACTGGGGTAATAAAGGGGTCAGGAGAACATGGGGTGGTCTTTGTCTTAGGTTGTGTTGAAGGTGTTTGACCTGGGGACACGTCAATGACCAGCTTCTCATCATCAGAATCTCCTGTAAAATCTAGGTCTTTGTCACTTTCCTGTGCTGAGTCATGCCTCACCTGTCCAGTCGTCAGCACATTGGACTCAGTCCGGATAGACTGAGTTGTATCCTTTGACATGGGATCATCCATAACTGTCAATGAGGCGTTCATCTCTTCTAGTGAACTGCTGCTAGTGTTTGCAATATGCTCACTGGATGTTTTACTCTTATTTAAAGGTGGGGCACTTGTAGCTTTTTTACGTTTAACACAGGATTCCTGCTCATTTTGGATTTTCAGCATCTTGGAAGTTTTAATGGGTGTTGTCTCTCCAAACGTCTCCAGGTCAGTGAGGTCCACCTCGAAGTCAAGACCATTGTTTTCAAAAGACACTAAATTTCTTTGTGAGGTCTCCTGATTTAGAAATAGAAAACAAAGAATCACTGCTGATGATATAAAAATCAAATACCACATATAGTACCACATCTACTTGTGTGTCAACCTACCGGAGAGAGTTGCTGCTCATTTACAGGAAGCTCTGTCATTAAATGGAAAACATGTTTACTCCCATTCTTCTCAATGGAGAGCTTCAAACTCTCCTCATGGTAGAAGTGACTCCTCTCCCTCACTGTCATTTCAGTCTTCAGAAGGGGTGAGTCTATGTACACAGTCTTCTGCTGACTATTGCCTGTAAATAAGATGCATGAAATAAAGGACTATGTGAAAGAATGCCACCATAAGGCCATTCAATGTCAATGCACACTGTGATTTATCTTCACTGCTACATGCTGTATTTCTTTCACAACAATGATTACCAATGTCTCAATCCATATATGCACTGTGAAACTTTATTTTTTTTTAAGTAAGTGTAAATGTTTAAACTATATATCATAAATATAGGTCCCTATAGTAAAAAAATATTATGCACTGTTTTTAAACTTTTAAACCTATAATCATGAAGTAGCATTTTCCAGGGTATTGTATATATACAGAGAGTACCAAAAGGTATGTACATTACTCAGCCTAAGATTTAAATTATCAACCGTTTAAAATTGTGTAAAAAAGGATGATTTTTGCAATGATTTGAGAGTTGAAGGTGGCAAACAAAACAGCAAGGAGAAAGAAAAAAGAGACAGGAATGTACTGTTCTTAAGCATTTTTATCGATCAGAGGCAAACCCAACATTGACCCTAATTAAAATATTTTCCTCCATGGCAGCCTGAGTGGCTATGATGCTGTACCTTTTCCTGGATTTAATTTAATCCAAACAGGCAGTTGCCATGGCTCCCCAAAATCAGGGCCATGGTTGTCCAGCAGCTGGAGCAGGGCGTCACGAGTTAGACACACGTGAGGCTCATAATGGGCAGACAGTTTCTCTGCATTGATATCACTGCTGATTGTCTGTAGAGAAAATAAAAGACTAAGTCACAGTATCAGAACATCAAATTTTTCAATTTAACAAATACAAGTAACTACTCAAGTGTCTACAATTAACTAGTCTTGGACAGTACTGACCAAGCATCCTTCAGAAACACAATTAATACTCGTTTTGCTGAGCAAGACATGAACACCCTCTGGTGTCTTTTGTGAAAACTGCAAGAGCTGAAATAGTTACAATAGACCTGCGGTCATGAATCCCATTCTAGCAGTAAAACATCTCTGTGACTTTATTGGAGTAATTAAAAAAGCGAGACAATTGCTTACAGCGTGCATGTCCTTAGCTTTTTTAGCCGGAGGATTCTCTGATGAAACACTTTGATAATCCGATGCAAGTTGTGCATCAGCAGGCAGTATTTTGTGGTCTGTAATATCCACATTGCCCTGGGGAAATAAAGGGTGCAAATATGGAAATGGAGGAAGTGAATAAACACTCCAAGACAGATTCTGCAATACAATATTTCAAGCTGAAAGGTTGGATAGAAAACTGGACAATGGCATTTACTTATCCTTAAGTATATGAAGGGAAAATCCTACACGTTTGGGACTGAAACAGCTCTCGTGTAATAGAAGCACTTCAAAGGTACATTACCATGATTAGTAGCTGTTTCTCAAAGGTCAGCGTCAGCCCTGGGTTAAATGTTCCCCCTGTCAAACTAGTCATCTCATGGATTTGGTAGGACTGAGGTAGTGTCTTGATGCACTCCAAACACCCCCTAAAGAAATCCTGAAAAAACATTTGGGCTTTATGTTTTAAGACATCACATGGAGCAGAAAACAGTTGCAATCCTTTTAGCATCAGTACCTCTGTATATTGCATAGCTCCCTGGGATATGAAGTTGTAGTCTTCAGTGCACATTCTGGCAACATCTTGCAGGTACCTCATGAACTGCATCACTTCATTGTTTACTCGTGCCTTTAAATTCTGAAATATTAGACCAGATTATTTGAGTGAAGTGATGCAGGGACTGGCAGGATCAAAATACCATTAAAGAGAGATGATGGTACCTGTGGAGGATCCCTGGTTTTCTTACTCATCAAAAAGTCAAGATATGTATTCTGGTCTTTGCTGGACAGGGTGGATATACAAGGGAAGGGCAGTCTTGGTTCAGGGTAAGCAGCCCTGGCCTTATTCTCAAACTGCTTGAACTTCCTTTTTGATTTTTTGGTATTATTACATTCTTCTGCACCTTCCGCAGCTTTGTCAGTATTTAAATCCTCACTATCCCTGCTGTCCGAACAGGACTCTTCCTTGCTGATGCAACTGTTGTCTTTACACTCCAAAACGTCTTCTGGGGAAGGAGAGCGGGAGGCTTTTGCAGCCCCAGCATCACACCTATGTTTTATGTTGGCATTCTGCACAGGACTTAGGAGGAGAAAGAAATGAGGGGAAGAGAAAATGTAGCCTTGTTAGTTAGCCTTTAAAGTCATTATAAAAAGCATCTGAACCGATGTGTGACCAAATTTGTTACTTTATTGATATACCTTTGGAGAAAGGTCCACAGTTCTCGGATATTAGGTGCTAGGGAATATTTGTCATAGAGATCTTTGGTAAAGAATGGACCATCAGGAACTGGAGTATCCTCCCTTAAATTAAAAGGAGAAAGTAAATTATATTAGAAACTCTGTGCTGTACCCAGAGATTCATAACATTGTTATTTTACTGAACAGACTTACAGACCTTTTGACATTCAAGATAGAAGAACTTAATGGGTGTCAGTCTTCAAAATGGTGTTGTAGGGTAGTATACACTATAAGGAACAGTTACTCTATGGAAAGGTGTAACACTGCTCTTTTGTGTTAACCAAAATACTATACACCATTACTGAGTTAAAGTGAGTAACAGCAAAGAGTTTGAGATGAAATGATCTTCCCAAAGCAGGTAACTCAATTCCAAAGGTTTACTGTAAAAAGTTACAAGATTCATCTGTTCACTGGTCTCATCCTGACTTGTCTTGCTCAGCACACTAAATAACCCCCACTGAGAGGTATTGGACATGACCTCATCAACAAAGAGAGCACTTCAAAAACTCAAACATATTGGCTACTACAACATTTCATTAGCATCGACAATTGTTCAATTTTCCAGAAGACATAATCTTACCTAACCATGGTAATTTTACCCAAAGTAAAGAATTTCCAATTATTAATATATATATTTCATATTTGTTTCTTTCTTATTTGTTACAAATAGCAAAGGTCCTTCTCTTATTGACAGTCAAGTCAGACACAATACCTACAGCTTCCCCCTTCAACCTTCAAAATACAAGCCAACATTAAAGTCAATGGAAAAAGTCTAAAGTCATTTCAGAGTCAAATCACGGCCACATACTGGTGGAAAAGCGTCCTACAGCACAAAACCAGCGTTTATATCATTCTAGGGGAAAAAAACCCAGAAACATCCACACACATATATAAAAACACAAACCGAGAAGAATAAGGATGAAATTACAGCGTCCATTACCATATAAATCAATTATTAACACTACCAGCAGGGTTATGTTTAGTTAGTTCGTTGGTTACATGGCTCGAGTAAAAACGATGGAAAAATCGGTTAAAAAGAAATAACGTTACACATCATTCTACTAAAAAAAAGAAGAAAAAGAAGGAAAAAGAAGTTTGCATGTGGTGAACTTATCGGGAAGTTCCTGTTTCAGTGACTAGCTTGACTGTGACTGGCGGCTAAGGTTAGCCTGGTGCAACCCTCCTGTTTAGTCCTCCAGGGTTACAGACTCTTGTTTCGAGTAAAACAGCAAACTTTAACGAGTAAACAGGTAAACACAGCAACCTAAAGGCAATTCTGTCCTGTTGAGCTCTTCTCATGCAGGCAGCCAACGTTGGGTTAGCACGGCTAGCCGCTAACTGCCAGTTACAGCGCAGCTCTCGGTCGGGCTTAGCGCTGTACGCTAACTAGCTTGTTATCGTTAATTTGTCCGGAGCGGAACTGTCACGCAATCCACCGCTTTGGCATCGTGCGAAAGTCCGCGGTGAAAATGTCACTCACCACACCGGCTCCATGACGGTCGCCGTCTGATTGTCCGCAGGAATGACAATATTTAAAGTTTTTGTTCATGTAGCGTCGGCTAGCAACAGGCGTTTGACAGGCGACGCTCTTCGTCTAGTGAAATCGTGTTGGACACCAGAGCTTTGCGCGCATTGCTGCCCCCCTCCGGACAGTATGATTAATGGTCGATCCGTCCTTCCATCTGAAGTCCGTCTAAAATACCTTCCCCCGAAAGGGAAGCTAATCAGATCTCACCTGACTCTGCCAAAATGTATTCGTGTCAGCGGGTCCTTGTCCAGCACCAGGCCGAACAGAGCTGCGTGATGTCCCCCAAACCTTTTGTAGACAGCTGGCTGTGGCTGAAGGACACACGGACGTTGATTCCCCATCCTTGTCCGAGGAACCTTAGGTGCCCATTTCTGTCGCAGTCATTCTCTCTCCAAACACAGTCCCCATCCCCTGAAAAGCATGAAGTGAATCCCAAATATTTGTCCTTCGGTGCACTCTGATGGGGTGTAAAATCAGGGGGAAATTGCAGAAATTATCCCCAGCTCCAGTAGAGATGCTGCCAAACCAGACCTCTTTCTCCTCTCTTCACCCTTAATTACATTTTCAAGTTTCTTTCATTAAGGGTGGAAAATTTGGTTGACCTGACCGCTTCTGGTTCAGCTATTAAGGACAGGTACATGCACCATTGTTTAGTGAGAAATAATAATTCTCCAGATGCAACTATAAGCATTTTCTGGAATCAGATTCAGTCCCCAATCATCTCAAGATTTTACATTTTTAAGTTACCTAATGTTTGTTTTATTATTCCTTAAATGGGCAGAATTTCTCAACATTTTTTTTTCTGATTGTTGAATCTAACTAGGTCTTTAAGGTTTAAATTTCAAATGTGATATATATCATGATCCCAAATTAAAATTAAAATTAAAAAATACCCAAAATAAAAAAAAGACAATCAAACATTATTTAGTTCATGGTTTAAAAAAAGTCATAATCTTTCAGGTCTAGTTGCACATTTTTGAATATGAGTATTAAACTAATTTAATGACACTACTTCCTCATATAATCTGGAGACCAGCTTCAAATAGTGCGGCTGTAATTAAATACTAAAGCATTAGGACGATTAGGTCTGATAAAGTGTGAATCAAAACTATTCAGTTTATTAATTTTACTAAATGGATTGTGCATGTGTTTGTGTGTGTGTGACAGAGAGAAGACAACAGACACAGTTTAACAGTCAGGAAATAAAAGCCCATTACAAGCGGTAAATTTTATTATGGGATAACAGCACATAAAGCACATCTAAAATCGATGTGTCCAATGTACTTTTAATAAAGGTAATATTAAAGGTACAGTTTCTAAGTACAATATAACAACATTCATATTAGAATGAAAAGTATTTAAAAGACAACATTAAATTTCTTATTTTTCTTTACAGCTGTATTTACAAAATGAATCAAAATACTTATTTTCATATTTAAGAATCAGACAAGAAGGAGCAAAACTACGTTTGTGAATAGACTACCTGCTAAAGAGAGTTCAAAAGAGCTGGATAAAAAGGTACATGATCATCTGTCCCCATTTTAACATCAGTAGCAAACTGTGACTTAGAAATTTATGACAACCACACACTAGTTTCGGCTTTCCCATAATTTGCACTGCTTTTGCATGGAAAAAGAATCCGAATCCACCCCTGTTCCACCCTCCCTTCATGTAAAGTTACCCCAAACCGACTGAGCGCACATTGAACACAGAACATTAAAGAAATCCAGATGTGTTGTATGCCTCCTTTACAAACACATACAAATACTTGATATACAATGCATTAGTAAATCTTCTGGTCTCAGTGAAATAACAAAAAAAAACAACAAACAAACAAACAAACAAAATAAAACCCAAACAAATAAAAGCTGATATGAAATAAAAAGAAAATGAAGAAATTTGGATTGCCTGTTATACTTTTCCTAGTTGTAAGAAACAATGTGCAGGTGAATTTTTCTGTAATAGTATTTGCGAGCATTTATTTGACCATTCAAGATCAATATAAAACAAACTTCCCATTTATGTTTTTTCAAACAAGGTGAGGGGTGACATGTACACTCTAAACAGACTGTCTATACATTAAAACCCTTTAACCTAGCACATCAACCCACATGAAAATTATTAACACATACTGCAAAGAAAGAATCTAAAAAACATTTGAAGCATGTGAGAGCGAGGATTCATCCTCATGTACAAAATACATTGTCACTTCAGCACACTTCTGGATAACCACAAAAAAAAAAAGGACAATCAAAACCATGTATGCATCTTGTTACACCGAGAGGCACTCAGTGTGATACGATGTGTATTATTGCAAGCATATTCTTACTGATATTTGCTACAGAGTGGAGAGAAAAGGTCAACTTTGTCCTCAAATGGCAATCCTTTCATGTACATTTGTAAAACTTAATGTGGTGCAAAAGGTTTATGCCACTGGTCTAAAGAAACTGCTGATTCGGGATAGTCTAAAATGGGGAATAACAAAAGCATACCGAGGCTCTGTTTAACAAGATCCAAGCACCACTTCTCTGCAACGGGTGAAGATCTATGCAGACACAAGAGAGGTAAATATTCAGTATCTCAAAACCTGACAAACTATAGCCTCAGTGAGTGGTTTTTTTTTTTTACAATCAGTCAAAGAAAAAAAAAATACTGCCATTTCAGTTTGAATATCATCATTTTTCCACAAACCAGAAAAGCAACCTTAAATAGCTTGTTAATTAGCAGATACTAGCTTTGCTATAAGTCAGAAGGAAATAAGTGCCTTACCCCAAGACTAGCACACTGATACAGGTACTGGCCGGGTAATTTTACCACTATCATTTTTGTTATTATTATTATTAATTGAGTCCTAATATCAATAATACATTTATATGCAATGAAATGAATGTACTAATAGGGCAGCCAAGCTTAGGAATCAATACTTTGTTCACAAAATTAACTTACCTAGCACCACACATCAGGGCAACACAAAATAAATGTCAGCATACCCTGTCTCAAACTATCAAACTAATCCTAAAGGAGGGAAACAAACTAGAAACAGAGTTATCATACAATATGGTGTAATTGATAAACAGATAAATATTTTCACTGGGTAGGCCTTAGTAGCAGTATTTTCCTCTTACCTATACAGACAAAGGTTACAAAGCTACCTTTATACATGTGATCAATAATAACATTAAATATGGTGAATAAACAGCTGAGAATGACGGAGAGAGAAAGAGTGAGAAAAAAATAAGATATACAGCATACAGGCCATGTCAAGTTCTTAGTTCTCAACCTGGGAACAGAACTGGTCAAATATACAGATGAAACGTAAAAACATCCACAAAATCAACACAAAATAAAACAAAACCCAAAAAAAGTGATAAATAAGAGGTGTATTTACATGCAGATGTTCAAAGACTATTATGCACAAAAGAATCAAAAAATAATACACAGACATATATTATTGCTTGACATTCGATTATGGCTAAAAGTTGCTTTTCACTTTTTCTTTTTTAAACTATATCCTTAAACGTATTTTAATCATAAATCCTTAATCAGCTGTGCTTTGGAAAATGAGTTCTGTTAAAATTTGATGACTGACTCATAATTCTGGGTAACACTTCTGCACAACTGTTAGCATGACATAACACTGATCTTCACAATTTATTGGTCACGAAGACTCATTTTCACAATTTGCAGGCCAGAATTCAAATCAATTTATTCAGCTTAGGCTGTGGCTGTGGCTGTGGCTGTGGCCGTGGCCGTGGCTGTCCAAGCTGCAGCCAATGCCGCTTCTGTAGACCTATCAATTGTCGAAGACATTATGTCATGCTTTTGAAACCTACACCTATTATGGATGGATCAAGCTCTGCATTTCCAAAACCTTTATTTAAAAAAGTCCAAAATAAAATCAAGACCTCCTCGTCCACATAACCCTGTTCCTCTGTAATTATTAAAGCCTTGTCTGGGGTTTATTTTATTCACACACTGTGAGAACAAATACATACATACACACACACACACACACACACACACACACACACACACACATTCAACACACACATACATACCATACACACACACACTATTGCTTTTTACAAAACAGACAACAGAGCAGAGACAGAACGACCAGCACATTTTACTGTATACTATACACTGATTGAATAGCACACTTAGCATCAATCCCTTACTTAAATTGGGATCGCTAAAGTGGGAATATACAGAAGGACATCACTTTACAGGCCTGTGTGAAGGTGCAGTTTATAGTTAGATACTAATATTCATGTGTTTGATGACAATTTCCTGCTATCCTGCAAATATCGCAACCACGCCAGTACATGAGAGGATGAAAACGGAGTAATGGGGTTTTACTACTTTTTGTTCTAGGCTGAGAGTAAATGTTATTAGTTTGAGTCAGCTGTTTGAATAAAGTCAATTCAAAAGGATGATGGCTGCACTGCAGAGACCCGTAGTTGTAACACAAGGCATATTGCTTGTTTTATATTGTAGAACATATTACAAGCCGCTCAACTATTTTTGACTTGAATGAAAATAAAATGCACAAATTTTCACTTCATGAGAACAGAACCCTATTGGTGGTAGACCTTAGCTGATCATAGTTTGATGAAATACTGAATTGTTTTATGTGACTATCAAACACGATTCTAACATTTTAAGAAAACGGAATAAGTTTCAAGAAACAAACCAAATTTTTGCAAATAAATAAGAGGAAATCAGCCAAATGTCCATTTCTTCATTATTTTCTGAACAGCAAGTGTTGTACTGCATGTTCAGTGTGCTATGCCAAAAAGTTCAGCCACCTCCTCTTGTCAATTGACTGCTCATCAATTCACAAAAGAGCTAATTAAATGCTCTGCAAATGTCCAGAGGAAAGCGAGCTGCATCTTCGGTCTACCTGTTACCTCCCTGAGCATTCACACCTCAACATCTCTGCTGCTCTTGCCAGGCCTCTGGGCCTCTTAACCTGGATTGTCTAGCAGTGTTCCAGACTGGGTTTCTTTTGCCGGGAGACTGAGGTTTACTAGTCGTAGAGGGCTTGTGCATATCCAAAATAGCATTGGATCATAACAGAGATTATTACTTAGGTACAGCATATCTACTACAACCCAAACACAAGAGGATTTAGTATTGCATAAGAATATTTGGTTTTCCTAACAAAGAGGGTTATCATTTTTAAAGACCCTGATGACACCGTTTGAAACCAAAACAGATTTTTTTTGTGTGACAAATATGCTGTGCACTGATAAAACTGCAGTTTGTAAAAGTGATAGGGTTTGTTGCTTTTTACAAATGAGATGTTTTTTTTACTTGACCATAGGGGCACAGTGGTCTTTGAGTGGCTGGAGACCCCATAAGGACATCAACAATGTAAAATTCTGAACAACTCAGTGATGAATATTCAAATGTTAATCTCAACCATTTCTCATGGAACATCCCTGAACAAAAACATAAACTAAACCTAAACGAGTACAAACAAATGTCCTCTCAAACAGAAAGCGCAAAAGAAACTCTTCCCTGAGGGGTGACAGCACAAGGCATTACCACCTTGTACAAAAATTGCACGGCAGAGGAATGATAGTGTGCAAAATGAAAACAAAAGACAAACAGCTGGATTCTATGTTATGGTTGGTGACAGATGTGTTAACATGCTTTGTTGGATTTCTAAAGGGATATATTTTTTTTCCTTTTTTTTCCTTTTCTTCTTCTTTTTTATTTTTTATTTTTAAAGATATTTCTAGAAGCCGCTACTGAGATTGTTGGAATGTCTTAGGAATCCATTCTACATTACAGACGAGTAGACTGGAAAGCGGAAGCAACGACTACTGTTTGGCACATCCAGGGTTTTTCTATCACTTTACTACCACACTGACAAGAAAGACACACTCAACAAAACAGAAGCACAACAACAAAGCATTCTGAAAATAGCACTTGTCCTACCATTTTTATGTTTCTCCCCTAATCATACAAACAACAGCTAGTCTAATTATTGCAGGAATATAGTTAAGTGCTACCTGACATCTTTTTCTCTCCCTCGTTCTCTTTCATGAGTTTAATAACCAAAACATGTTACAAAAATAGAAGCTTTACTACCAGACAAGGCTTTGAATATTCACTTTCCCTTCACTGTTTCTTCTGTGTCCTGTTGTGGCGCCGCTGGGTTGAGGTTGTAGTGAGAAGGCAGATAAAGCCGCTAAAAACAATGATAAAAAAAAACAAAACACTAAAAACATTTTGAGAGAGGCTCATAAATGTGATTGTAGGTTAGACGTTGTATCTTTGTCACTGGGTTGTTAACTAGCTTGCTGTATCTTTTAACTTCCACTAGATGGAACAATTGGATTACTGTCAATGTGTGATTGTTCCAGTCAAACCACATGGATATTCAATATTGATTTGTAGGACCTGAGTCAGGTCATGTTTTATTTTTCCTCTTCCGAGTACCAGATATTCAGAATATCAGTTTGTTCCACTGTTTTCTTGTATTCTAAGGTTCAAAAAAATGCTGTTCAATCCAGGTCTCTTCGTAACACCAGGCAGGAAGCACTGTAGCACCACTACAGGGGTTGTCGGCTGTTCTTGCATGTGTGCATACTCGCTAAAAGAAGTATCAAAGCTACATTTTGACAGGTGTCGTACGGGCAAATGTTGAGGTAACAGGTGATAAGAGTGTCTCTAACCTGCCTTCTCATACAAGCCTCTTTGTTCGCCAGCGAGCAGCCACGCCAGCCATCCTAACAGACAGCCCTAACACTTCCCAGACCAGTATCATCTGTTGCTCCCAGGACTAGCCTCTGTGACCGTGTTTCAACTTGTATTTCTTGTGCACATGCAACACATCACTAGGTAAATATACACGTCTTAAATTAAAGAAAGGTGTAAATAAAAGTGCCTTATCAATTCAACAATTAAGAATGGTCTAACTACTAATATCATACATGTTATTTAAAATAGATTCTATAAACATTACTTTTTTCTGTATAGTAAGTACTTATGACCATATACCCTGTAGTACATTATAAAACAGGTGGAATGGACCCTTTCATTGTGTTGGTGCCCCATGCTTTTCTAGGGCACCTGTCCAGAGAAGGATTAATAGCAGATGGCCTTACATGATTTCACTATGCAACAATGGTGGATGGAGTCTTTGACAGCTAAAATCATTGCGGTTTCATTAGAATTACCAGAATTCTATGTTTCTTTTTTTTTTTTTTTTAAACGATTGTCCATAGAGAGGTGCCGACTGCATTACCATGCTGACGGAGCCTCCCTCAAAGTTGCTGTGAGTTTTCGTTTGAAGCACTGCGTCCAAAAGATACGACTGAACACAAGAGAAAAATGGCTGAACTTGACCAAAGTGTGCGCATTTATCAGTTGTTTATTTTAGGCTATACGGTATGAAAAAGATAGAGGATAGGACTATGAATGTGAAAATACTGAACCAGTCTCGGGAGTCTAATCTGAAAAATAATACTGACGATTGATCTTCATTATCTTCTTCATTTCTAATGAAGAAGTCTTCAGCTATTTAAACACCAGTGGTGGCTTGTTAATTGTTTATATGATTACATGTCAGACGCACAGATAAATCATAATAACAGCGATTTAACAGCTATTGGTGAAAATTCATAAAGGAAATCGAACGAAATCTGTGTTGAGTTACATGTCAGAAATGCGCAAAAAAAGGTCAAATTCAACCAGACAGAAATTATTTGTCCCTATCTCCTCTTCATGTCCCATGGGGCGTCGGGTCCCACAAGTCTTCCAAAGAGAACTAAATTCAATAAAGTAAACCTTGAGAATCAACTCACTAAGCCCTCCCCTCCAATGTAAAAGAAGAAGTTGAACAGCCTGCCATCTGTCCGCTCTGGTTTGTGCAGGGCACCAATAAAGTGTCTCAGATTCCTCCTCCACATTCCCCTACGGTGGGCACACTGGCATCTGGCAGGGCTGCTACCCGTCAACGGGCATGGACTGCTCAAAGTCTGATCCGAACAGCTCCTTGTATAAGGGGGGGAAGTGGGCACGCACAATGTCTGGGTATATTGCTTTGAAAGCTGTAAGCTTCTCTGTATGCCTACTGCACAGCGCTCGCAGTGTCGACACTTTGCATATCAACTGTGGAGAGAGAGGAGACAGGCTGTTTAGATTCACAGGGAGGCAAGGACATGGAGCAATGGTAGTGAAAAACATTCCTCCCTAAAGTGTATTTCCTCTCACGCAGGGGCAAACAGACTTGTAAATACTGAGACAGCCCTACAGACACGAGGAAAACTAGACATTTCATATTACCGAGCTGGTACAATTGATAAATTGCCACTTTTCTACTGATAAAACAGCCTGTAATATTGTGAATGCTCCCCCTGAAATCTGTTAGTTTAATCTAATGCACTAAAAATGGATGATAGCCTGTGGATACAAATCCTAAACAGTGGGAGATTACACTGCTACTAGGGTAGAACATGCTCAGCAGACAGCCACTTTCAGGGATAATGGACGGAGCATGTGCTGCATCACAGTCACTGTACCTTTGTTAGTATACCATCCTCTCTGTGGTTCTTCTGCAAGACGTGCTGGAGGGCCAGTTGGATCTTCTGCTGGAGTTTCTCCACCTTCACCTTCTCCTGGAGCCAGGACCGGTCTGGAAAAGAAATGATCACACCTTTTATATGACCGCACAATCTCATGTAGACCACTTAGCAGTCAGCTTGGCTCATGTGAACAGTAATGACGCAGCGCCACTAATCCGAGATATCAACTGACAGAGAAAAACAGGAGGGCAACGGCATTTCTTCTTGTGGTGAATGTGTGTCTACATTTTTTTTTTTTTTACTTGCATTATGAATGACACCTACCAGCAGACATCAACACAAAGGCAGAGAACAGGGCGATCTCATCCTCAGACAGGTGCATAGAACACAAGTTTTTCCCAAACTCGAAGATGGAACTGATCAAGTCGTCACAGCCTGCCACAGCAAAGGACAGAGAGAGAGGGGTTAGGATGAGGAAGACCAAACAACAACATTCCCTCTTGATCATTATTGGGAGAGAGAGACACATGGTGTGTGTTGTGTGTTTGTGTTTGTGTTTGTGTGTGTGTGTGTGTGTGTGGGGGGGTGCAGGAATGAAAAATAACGGCATTGCTGACAGCACATGGGAGCGTCTTAAGCAGAACAGGCAATGCTTTTACTGAGTTTTGCCTCCCAGACGAGTCACTTTTGGCAGTTGGGTGGTGTTATGCAAGCCAAAATGAGGTCACTATTGAGGCTTTTAGTTCAATCAATTATCGGGGATAGAGAGAGACAGGCGGATGCTGCTGTGGCTCAGTAAGCCCATTGCTCTGCCTCCCTCCGCTGCAGACCCCTCTGCTCAAAATACACAGGACACTGGGACAGATTCACATGTTCACTCGTAAAAACACACAAACGGAGAGGTAAAGGGGTGGATAAAGTCACGCTAAGAAACAGAAGTCAGCATTTTTACTGCCACTATGGGACACATTTACATTTACTTTTGCCAAAAGGCAGTGGGAAATGCAAGACAATCCATGGTGGAGACTCTTAGTAATGTCATGGCAGTCAAACACAAATGCTATTTGCTTTTTGCCTGAGATGTTTTATGTCAGAGAATCAGTGATGGTTTTGATAGCTCTCTCTCCCAAAAGACACTCCGTCTGGCTTTATTTATTCCACATTTACAAGAACCATATGCAGCAGAGCCTCACTAACATCTCTGTTCTACCATAAATAACCACTGCAGAGACAGCAATGCCAGGTGAGGCAGGGATGAGTGCTCAGTGTTTGCTTCTAGGCCTTCAGCATTGTGTAGAACAGAACAGCAGACTCTAATTTTGGCTATTACACCAAGGAAAGGAATAAGACACTGTAAGAAAACCAACCACACACACACACACACACACACACACACACACACACACACACACACACACACACACAAAGCAGCACACAAATTCACAAATGCACACTGACTCAATCCCGTGCACGCACACACCCACATACATACACCTACACCCACTACACTTACCTAATGACTTGAACACATCCGGTCCGGCATATTTTCCATCAAAATAGACTGTGTTGTTTTGCGAGTCAAAGGCACGGCACATTCTGACAAACACAACTTCCAAAGAGCCTGTGGAGAAATACAGGAACAAGATGTTGAATCTCAGCTTTGTTTTTTTTTTCCCCCTCCAACAGTTGCACATCAGTCAGGGATGCAACACACATGATTGCGCTTTGTGCTATTCTTCAGCAATATGAGTAACACATCCACTTTGAAACAGAGATGACTGCCATCAGAGGGAAAAGAAAAAAAAAATCACCTCTGCAGATGATAATATCATAGACAAAAGGCTATTCTTCCATAATGACGTGCCAAATAAAGATTTTGCTTCATTCAGTAGTGACAATGTTTATTCATTCAACCTTTATTTAGCAAGATAGGTGGGAGAAATTGTGATTTGTACCACTCTGTGGGAGTTGATAAGAGGATCAAGAAAATGTATGTAATGTATATAAGCCGTTACTGCCTCTAAGGGAGATGCTTCTGTTTTAAAATGTCATGTCTGACATGGGATCTCAGTCTTTATTTCATTATTCATATTGGCTGTGCTAATGTAAATAATACCCAGGGAAAGACCCAGGAGAGGTGCTTGTTTGCTGCATGCGCAGTATGCATGTATCTGTGTGTTCGAGCATCTCTGTTTATGCGTAAATATAGGTGACAGTGTGCACAGAGCCATATCTGTGTTTAATATTCTGTAAGAATGTCTTCATGAGAGAAATTCGAAGAGGCAGACACCACTTGTGCCTGGGAAAAGAGAGGGAAATGGCAGCCGTCATGATAGGTATTATCTGAGCTCCGAAATACACTGCTTATCTAATACTGTGTCCATCTTTGCTATGTATGTAATGAACGGAGGAAAACAGAGAGCGACAGAGACAGAGAGAGGAAACAGGCAGGGTAGGGTCTCCTCTCTGTGACACTGTCTGTGCGTGTGAAGAAGAGGGCTTTGTGCAGTCAGGTCAGCTACGCCCTTGTGACAATGCCAGAGGGGGGTGGTGGTGGTGGTGGTGGTGGGTGAGTTTGACGGCAGCAGGCCATGTTGACAGGCTGTCATACCTGCTTTCAGCAGCACTATCTGATCGTTCTGACACAGCTCCATGAAGCCGTCGATGCGCTTGGCGAACTCCACCACATACTGAATGGCCTCTGTTATTTTGATAGCACACAGCTGCCACATGACTTCCCGGGGCTAAGAGTAGATAGGAGAGAGAATGGGTTATCTGCTCTAAAAACAATGCGTTTGATGATTGCAACTGCATGTGGGAGCCAGCACAGGCCGGGCTGTGTTTAAGCTACCTTGTTCTGGTAGCTCTCCACCTCTTCCTGCAGGAAGGCCTGCCAGGTCATCTGCTGCAGCTCCTCTCTCAGATACTGACATGTCTCCATGTGTGACTTGGAGATGTTCTGGGCCAGGTGCTCTGAAATACAGGCCAATCGTCACAAACTCGGAAAATTACATTTTAGATCTCATTGTTACTCACAAGGCTACGTGAAAGTGAAGATCTCACTGATGAATTATGCCAAAGGAAAATAAGATTTATTTACTCAGCTCCCAAGCAGGAGGAGAAGCGGATACGTGTGGGCTTTTTTGACTGGGAAAAGGCTTGCTGACATTTCCTTTTACTGCTCGCAGGAAGCTCATAGCTTAAGGTTGAGGCAAAGCCAATCTAGTTATGACACAAATGCATGAAGAGGAGGAGGGGTACCACGTTACTCACTGAAACAAAGGTCACATTTTCTCTGAGAGAAATATTGAGTATAAGAATTTAAATGGTTTTGAAAACACATCTGTTAAAAGGAGTTCCTAGGCACAGGGGAGCCTAAAAAAATGATTTCCCCAGACGCCTGCCCTGCTGGATCCTGATTGGCCCTAATTAATGGAAACTAATTACAAAAAAGAGGCTCTTTTAATGAGTGTTGGAGATGAGTCTCCAACCTCCTGCTATTTTAAGCAACCTTTGTGTCGTTTGCCCCACGGTTGAGTTGTTCTCCCCCCTCCTCCATTTTGCTGTCTTTCCTCTTCTCTCCCCTCCGTCTCTCAAATCACTTCTTACCTAGTTCAGCCATGGACACGGTGGGGGAGGTTTCTCCGTTGGTGAAGGAGCAGTAAGGGAAGAAGCCGGAGCCAGGGGCAAAGTCGCAGATGGGTTCCGGCTTGATGCCGTTGATGTCCAGGCCTGACTGGTCAGGAGATGGCTGGATGTCCAGGTAGAAGCTGCTGACCGCGGAGTCTGGTTTGCTGCCATCAGGGGTGTGACCATCCATGTAGCCGCTGAGGTCGTCGTGGAGCTCCGTGAGGCCATTGGCTGAGAGGCCGTAGCTAGGTGTCAGTGGCTCCGCCTCTCCAGGCTGCTGTTGGTGGTCGCGCTGTTGCTGCTGAAGCCGGTGCTTCTGGACCTCAGCATACAGGCTGTCTCGCTGCTTCTTGGACATGCGACCAAACTTCACCGCTGTGATTAGCAGGATAAAACACGAGTGAGACTACAGCGAAACATCACAAAAAGCTTAAACACAAGCTGCTGTATTTTATCTATTCATATTTAGCATCCAGTAGCTTCTCTGCATAAAGTAAAAGAATTCCTTGTGTTAAAAAATGTGTTAAAAATAAAATGGAAGCCCTAGTTATTAAGTCAATGTATGAGTCTTGACTGTTAAAAAAAAATCTCATGCAACCTCCATGATACTTATTATTTTGTGAGTTTCATCGATTTTATTGTTGGGTCTAAAAAAAACTTTTCTCCAGTATGTGAAAATATCTCAACTGTGGGGTTATGTGTGACACTTATGTATCGAAAAGGCCTGAAACAGTGGAATTTCTCTGAGGACAAATCAAATGATCTCACAGTACTGGCTAAATTCTCATTCCTTCGATTAAACGATAAATCTTGGAGTCTGAGACAAAATGACTTGTCTAGACAACAATGGAAAAAGATTTAGTTGCGTATTTTTTTGGGCAAATTAATTTCCCTACTGGCTACAATTTGTGTAACGCATTCGGAGGTCATTTGTCAATATATGCCCTCTTCTGAGACAGTAAAACATAACTAATCTAAAATTCGTGTTGCTAACAAACTATAAGTCACCTGCTATTAGCATCTTTCTCACCCAGACTGGTGTGCAATACTAAAGAGTGGCATAGACTCTTAACAGCTTAACAGCTACTCAAACATGAGAGGGCTAAGTTCCAGCCTCCTGTTTCAAGGTTTCCAAAATAAACACTGGCGTTGAGAATGAGACTCCTTGGCCAGAGTTCTGGCCTGGCAGCATGTCAGCCGGTCACAGTGAGTGTGCATGTGTGTGTCTGTCCACGTACAGTGGAGCAACGCAGAGAAGAGCGCGGGCAGATGGGCTCTGGTGTGTTGAGTGAAGGCAAGAGTCACCTTCGTCTGTCCTGAGTGCGTGTGAATGTGCATACTTGCGCCTGTTAAGTGCATGCGAGATTGAGTGTGGCTATACAAGGCCCTCATAGTGTAAGTGCTAATGTACTTCTATGTTTATACACATTCATGAATACATATTTACATGTGCAACTAAATTAAGAAAAGAATCCATGCATGTATGTTCAAGTTTAACTAGTTTGTGAGCACTCCTATGTGTGTTCTACCCCCCACAAACACCATAGCCCTTCTCTGTTCTGACAGAATCTCCTCAGACCATCCCAGTGTGGAAGAGCACAGCACAGGAGGGGCCCTCCAGCAAACATCCCCACCCGTGTGCCCATTACGGACGGCCTCTACCAACCCCCGTTTTCATCAAACCTAGTTTCTATCACGGCAACAAATTAAGCCTGTAGTCAAAGCACTCACCTGCACACAGTGAACACATAGGGACGTCTTAGCATGGTTTCATGTCAAGATTTTCTTACAAATTGTCTGTTATTCCCTGGACTACACCTATATTGTGCTTTTCTGGCCTTATCAGCCCCCCAGTGTTTCACATTACAGGCCAAATTTACCTATTCACACGCACACACTGATTGCACAGCCATATGTGGCAATTTGGGGTTTAGTATCTTTGACCCGTCGACAGACTAAAGGACCTTCCAGTTAGTGGATGATCCGCTCTACCACCTGATCCACAGTTACCCCAGATATAAATGTGTGTGTCTGTGTGATTGTGTGTTTTCTTTGTCTTTCCACTAAAAATCGATTTACAGCACATAAATCATGAATATAGGACCACGAATAAACAACCAAAAAACAATAATGAGGTAAGATACTGCAATAAAATCATGGTGTTGTTTTTTGAATGATTCAGGTAAAGTACCCCCGTACCATCATTTATATGGATTTTTCTTTTGCATTAGGTTCTGATTAAATATTAAGTATATAAGTTAGTTAAAATAGAAAGTATACATGAGCATAAAACTCCAGTCATTCCTGATTCTTTTACTTTCAAAATAAACTGATGACTTCCTGGAATTAAAAGCCAAAATAAAAACTAGACTGGCACTCCGTAGTGTGCACATCTACACCAAGGTGAAAAATGCCCTATTTCACAATGTTTCACAACTAGGTTCAGTGCTTTTGGCTTAATCCTGCTGACAAGTAAACAAACCAAACTGAAAAACTGAAAACATAAACTCCTTGGAGGAGGCAATAACAAGCCCTAACTATACACTATCAACAATTTACAACAATGACTATTCAACTTTAATTTCCCCTCGAGGAAATACTCCCCCCTCTTTCCTGCCTTCAAAGGGAGGTCAGGGCCCAAAACTGCATGCCTGGCTCAAAGGCCCTTCAGCAGAGCAGAGTCTTGCCTACATATGAACTTGACCTGAGCTCTCTTTACCTCTGTCAACTCACGACACCACCCTGCTGCATCCATCCACCTATATCTCCTCTTCCATAAAGCACTTACCATCTCGTGACATGCCCACTGCCAGGCACTTCTGCAGCCGGCAGTGCTGGCAGCGGTTGCGGCTGGTGCGGTCAATCAGGCAGTTCTTCTGACGGGGGCAAGAGTAGGCTGCATTGCTCTGCTGACTCCTCCTGAAGAAGCCCTGCACAGGAAAGGGCCATGAAAACACCTCAGATGAACTACTGTGGGTGGAAAAATGCTCTGGGTCTGGTGGATAAAATCAGGTCTTCAAAGTGTTTTAGTGATAGCGATTAATTGTATTCCTAGTGGGGATTTTTTAAAATTTTTTTACTGCTGCCAAACAGATTAGATAATAACACTACTGTGGTGGTTTGTTCCTTTGCTTTATGCTGTAATAACTGGCATTAAAAGAACGCTGGAGTTCCGCAGTATGTACAGCATGAGGGTGGTGCGTTTGGGTAGGAATGATAACAGTGGATGGTATTTTTCTTCAGTGGGGTTATTAGTGTTGATTAACGCAGCCCTGGTATGTGCAGTGCTAAAGGATTGTGAATGCACACCGACCGAATTCCTCATCCTTTGACTTAATGAATTGATTCCAGCACATCATTAACATGCCCCACTCTACCGCTCCATACACATATGTCTTAATTAGCTGCTCATTGGCTGTTTAATTACAAGAAAACAGCTGACAGCTGCCAAGTTGCTTTATAATGGAAGCCATTATGGAAACAGGCTATAACTGCCAGTGACAAGCAGCACTCTTTAATAATGCTATGATTTATGGTCCAAACTTTTGTACTCGCACATATCATTAAAGGCCTCTCTGCCTGGACTAATTAGCAATCATTAAAGATAGATTTCAGCAGTTTATTCTTTAGTGTTTTGTTCCTTCCAGCTCCTGTGTGAGGGAGAGGAGCGCTGGGAAGAACAGCTGAAAGGAACTTCTCTCGCTCTCTCTCTCCCTCCCTCTTCCTTTTTCTCGCTCTCTCTCTCCATCACACACACACACACACACACACACACACACACACACACACACACACACACACACACACACACACACACGCAGGAGCAAATAGCAAAGGTGCAGCCTGGCTGAGGAATGCTAATGATGTGCCTGGTGACAAGCATGGGGACAAGAATACACTCTAAGCACAAAATTCCCTCACTATGAATGGCTGGTGAATTTGAAACAGTACAAAAGGCGGCTTCAATGGAAGCAATACACTGTAGCAAACAGCCAACAATCTGCTATAATTCAAAGCACTCTCCTTTTGATCATTTTATTTCAAGAAGAGCAGTCTGCAGCAGAGGCAAAAACACAGTGAAAAGACATGTCCCTGGGAGGGAAAGGCAGAGCAAGGCAGAGGAATGACTTTGTACTACTAATTGTGGTTTTCTGTGACGTCCTCTGTGGTGCTTGACCACTTTAATGATCATGGTCTTGGTGTTTACACTTTCGCAGTCCCTCTCAACATCTTCCTAAAACTTTGGCAACATTTTTTCAAATGCTTTTTCCTAGCAAGCAACTTTCTTTACTCCCTCAATTTTTCCTGTCTTTCACCCTCTCAGCTCTCCTGCTCCTCTCTCACACTCACACACAAACACACAAACACACACACACACACGCACACACACAGACACACACAGACACACACTACTTCCCATGACACAAAGGTACAGTCTCATGACGCTTACCTTACAGCCTTCACATGTTATCACGCCATAATGGATGCCTGATGATTTGTCTCCACAGATCTTGCAGGGAATTATTTCGATTTGAGCTGCAGAGAAGAAAAGGAAATGAAAGAAATAAAAAAAGAAAATCAACATTTTTCTGTCATGAGTCACTGTACAACAGTCTCACCATGGATCCATGTAGGTACATGAAAGAGCACTGTGCTTCTAAAAACATCTCATCCGGTGGCATTTGAATCCTCACTTCCACAGTGCATTAGCTGAATATTTACAGAGTTGTGTGTGTGTGTGTATGTGTGTGTCTATGTTTGTGAGTGTATAAAGTGTATAAAGGGAAGGAAGCCATTTTAAGTCCTTACAAGTAACCAATGTAAACATGGTGTCAATTTGCATCCTAAACACAACTTAGACAAGGAAAAGCCCAGCTGCCCACAAAACCTAATTTATTGCAACAGTACTAATACTAGCTTTGTGCAATGACAAAGGCTCATTTAGCCACATGAGGAGATGTATTCCCTCCAGGAAAACATGACTTCATGAAGCTTCTTTAAACTTCAAAACCATGAAAACCTCAAGACTAACTCTACTGTGGCTACAAGGAATCATAACATGCCCACTGCGCTGGATGGAGTGGGGGCAGAGACTGTTTGTGCACGTCTGTGTTCGCTATAGAAAAAGTATCTAGTGGGGGTTAAGCTGCGGTGTTGCACTGTTGACAGGCTTGTGATTCACCCGCCATAGACGACAAAACCCAGAGAGGACAGGCCTCATCCATCGTTGGCCTTCTCTTCAGGAGAAGACCACAGGGCAACATAACAGAGCAGACAGAACACACAGACATCAGAGACGCAGAACTCCCAGCTTGTCCCACTGCTCTCAGCTTTATCATTGCAGCCACTGATGCTACATCCCTCTCCACCTCCATCTCCCCCTCCGTCTTCCTCTCTCTCTCTCTCTCTCTCGCCCTCTCCCTCTCCCTCCAGAGATCTCTATCTCACAGCCTCCTCCTCCACATCTCCAACATCTCATTCCCACCACCCCAACAGTGCACTGCAGCGCCAGACAAACCCCACTATCTGAACTAAATCGAGGAAAGATCACCGCGGGATATTTTCTGACGATGTAATGGTTTTCTCTAACCAGCCACGCAGCCAGCCAATCAGAGCTAACAGAGCTATTGCAACACAAGTCTATACCAATTAGAGAGGAATATTATGACTTTGCCTTAATAAGGTGCAATGGAAATTATAATCATTAAAAAAGTGGTGGTACATTCACTATGTCAAAGTGTTACATCAGCCTCTCCCCTCTAACCAGGCCTAACTGTCTACTCTAAAGCCTTGTCTCTCTTCACAAGACTCGGAGCTTCAAATATTCCTTGTACACCTTAACAACCAACCTCTTTAAACTAGTTTGATAACATCAAAAGTACTTTTGCTGAGGTTCAATCCAGAGATCCCTGGCCATTTTAATCAGCTGCCTCGGAGCCTGTAATGTGTCATGTGGATAATGTCCTTTTCCCTGAGGCATGCCCGGGAGAGGCCCTTAACACAGAACCTCTAATCCACTAACCCCGGAGCCACACTCTATTCATTCAGGAATCTGTGTCTGTTCTCCTCACACTGCTGGAGTCAACAAGACTGGCCATGTTTACATGGAATTAGCCTACATTTTAGTAAAATGAACAAAAGGGAGTGGTGGAACATGCACAATTAATTCTCCTCCAGACAACACCTCCTGCGATTTGTGATTCTCACACACAATAGAGGGCACTGCACCTCGTCGGCCCGGATTAGAGTGAAATCCAGGCAGGAGGCGGGCTCTGACAACCTAACTGAGAGGGTTAATTTATAATTAATCTTTTCCTTACTGTGCACAGTTGCTTGTTATTCGGTTAGGTCTATCGCAGTATGAGTGCACTCTATTGTTTGTTTTTGTGTTCTCCCTGCATGAGCATTTGCAGTGCAGTGTGTTTCGACTCCTTTAGCATTTTCAGCCTCATTACTTACATAATTTGTTCTGACATGCACTCACAACAACTGAAGCGTGTTGTAATTATGACTAGCTGTGGTTATGTTGAACTAAAGGCTGTAGTGTTAGGCTCCGGCCATTGGGTGGCAGTGCAGGGCTGCAGCTACGGTTGTCTTGCTAAGTTAAGCCAAGCTTCCACCCACCCTATCCAGCCCACAGGCTTTTGGCTTTGAGCTCCAGCCTCTGATAGCTCCAGGCTTAGGCTGCTGCTAGCTTCCCCCACCCCCACAGCATAGCTGTGAGATGCCTTCATCTTTCCTGAAGAAGCGAAGCTGGCTGGGTGCTTGCTCAGGCCTGACAGAGGCTGTGCCACATCAGGTGAAAGCAGTGGGAGTAGAGACGCGGGGGTGCCAGGCCAGGCAGGGCACACACACACACACACACACACACACACACACACACACACACACACACACACACACACACACACACACACACACACACACACACACAGAAAAACACACACAGACAAACACACACAGACAAATACACAGACACACACACACAAGCATGCCTCACAAAGCCCTATCTGCAGCAGGAAGGCCCTGAGTGCACACAGCCTCACCAGCTAACACCCTCTCACTCCACCGCTGCACAAGCCCCTGGATGCTCAGTGCACTCAACAGTAAAAAGGGTTTGTCTCTGGACCAGCTGAGGCAGGCTCTGTAGTATCTTCTATGAGAAAATACCTCAGTCTGAACATATAGTTATTCCCACTCTGGAATAAGCTGCTTTCAAAAAAGAGGGGGGGGTCAAGGAGAATAAATACTGAGCAATGACAATGGAGATCAAATTCACCATTAAGTCACCTAAACTATCAGCCCAAATCAATATTCGTATATCTATATGACTGTGCAAGTTGTCTTCTTGAGTGACTGGTCATGGGGCCCCTAAGCTACTCTTCAGACACTGAGGATGATTTAAACTGAATTCACACAGGGGGAGTCAGTCAAACAAAAAGGCCTGCGCTATAAGCACTCCCAATCTGGCAGTCAATATCTATTGACATGAGCTGTGGTGTTAACTGCCTCTTGGTGTGAAACAGGCAGCTGCTGGCTCGCTTGAGCTTGACCAGCGCAGCGCCACTCATCCCATTCAACGCGCCTGCCTGCCCGCCTCCCTGCCTGCCTGCTTCCCTGCCAGCCAGCCCTGCCTGCTCTGTTTACGACATCAAAGCCAGGCACAGTTAGATGGGCAGCCATGCTAAAGCCCATCCCAGCAGCCTGCCGCTCCTCA
Organism: Istiophorus platypterus; assembly: GCA_016859345.1. NCBI lineage: Eukaryota > Metazoa > Chordata > Actinopteri > Istiophoriformes > Istiophoridae > Istiophorus > Istiophorus platypterus. The sequence goes on along the minus strand of CM029121.1, from coordinate 16,535,559 downwards.
CAGCACTGTGAGATGGCCTCGGCACGCAGGCCACTTCAAAGACGGCTGCTAAGACTACGAGATTATGTGTGAATCACATCGCAGCACAATCACACCGCTTGCATAACCATAAGTGGTGGACAGCGGTTCAAGACAGATTTCCTGTATGCAGCATTGCAGCCTGGCAATGGGTGTCTTGTACAATGGGAATGGCAGAAAGAAGAGAGAGTCAAGCCGAATGTTAGAGCTTGTTCTTTGTCTGTCTGCTGCTGAGCAGTTCAAGGACACTGATTCACCACACTAGCAGGCCCTTTGAGGGGATGACGTGTCACTCAGAGCACATGTACAATAGGGCAGCATAGCCTCTGCATGATCACCCAGTGCCCTTCACTGTCTTCTCCACAAACCTGAGATCAACCGTCTGCTAAAATTAAACTACATTATCAAAGACCTGGAAACTGACAGTCAAATGTGAACACCCAAAACAATTTGCCAAATGCACACTAACAGCTTACAGCGGCCTTGTCAGAGTTTATTTTTATTATAAGAATCAAATAGACAGAAACTGTAAGACAGAACACTTTCCCCCTATGCATTGCAAATGTATTATTGCCTCATTTGAAGATATAGAGTCATTCACAAGACACCATAACATTTTAACCTGAGAAATATAGTGAAAAATTGGTGAAATATTTAGAAATGCTGATATTACTGTTCAGTTAAAAATCCTCAAGGAAATACAATTAGTATGCACTTTTCAGTGCATACTAACTGCTATTTTAACCTGCTATAGTAGCCTAGATTTTTTCCGACATAAACAAATATGTTATTTAGTTCTCTGTGATAGGTTTTTTTATATTGTTCAAATTTTCAATATGGCATGCTGGTAACATTTATAAAACAAAATAAAACTGAAATATCGTACAAGCTTTAGCAAATATGGAAAATCACTAGTCAAAATCTCCTGGCTGTTCCCACTGAACCCTTGGACTACTGACATAATGCTGAAGGATTACGATTATCCCTTACATTACAGACCCATGCCCAGGCCACCGTCATAATGCCGAGAGCTTAACCCATTACTCGATTGGACCATTAAATCATTTTCTCATGGCCTGATGATTCATGATAGATGTGCACACTATATGAGGTATGAAACCAAGGCTTCTATAATGTTCTGTATAGGCAGAGCCATAATTTTTTCATTGGCTCATTTTCAAAGCACATCAGTCTGAAATTAAGCATTTGAAGCAGTTGGGAAAAAAAAACAAAAACCAAAGAAACACATTTACTTCTGTGCGTTTGGTGGTGTGTCTATATATGTGTGTGTTTGTCATTTGTGTTGTGTTGACAGATGTCAAAGAGTGACGCAAGCCAGTGGGGCCATGTCTGAGATTATGTAAGGAACTGGACAGGGCCCAGCATTATGAGCAGATTAACAATCCGTCTCCCATCAGACAAACTGTTTTAAAACATTCTCCTTTTATGATATTTTACAGCAAATCCAAACAAAAGCTAATAAGGATCACATGCCTGCTCCCAGGACTGTTATACAAAAGCATATTTTCTTAAAAATAGAGCATTCACACATGGTCTCCATCGTTATGTGCTGCAGCTATTTATTTTTGCTACATGAACTTCTCATTTGGCGTTGGAAATCAGCTGTCGGTTGATAAACAGAGTCTTCTCTAAACAGATACCCATGACAGTCAGATGTAGCTGTAGAGAGACGACAGCCTAACAAGAGCTAGAATCAGAATTCTGCCTCTTTTCATCTGCCAGGGCTCTGCTGTCATGTGAAGTCGCACAACACAATACTTTTTTATTCCCATTTATACAGCAGAAGAAAGGTTATTTGAATGTCAGTGGAAAAGGACAGTCGCGATATGGAACACAGGCTGAATAGTATAGATGTGTTACTTATTTAGGTATCGGAGGCTGTTGGCATATTACCGTGGAGCTGTTCTAATGGCATTTGCTGGTTTTGTAGCACAAAAAGCGCACAGCTTTGTACAGAAATTCATCTACAGACTAAAAGTCTATATCATCATTTTCAGCTTCCATTCAACCTATAAACACAGTGAAGTCATCAGAAAATATTCTGACCAGAGGGATTAGAGTATGGAAAGACATAATTGACACATTTCGATGTCTCTATGCTGTGTGTAGCTAATTCCCCCCCCAATCACTTAACTGCCTAGGCTGTGATCCCCCTTCACTAGAGACTAGCTATATTTGAAGAGATATTTCCGTTTCAATAGATGGGCTATTTAAGCCTTTCCTATTATTCCTTCATAGCAGTGCAGTGACTTTGCTAAAGCTCAGGTCTGGACCATCGCCCTGGGCTGCTTTTTGGATGAACTCATGCGTGAATCTCTGTGTTTGTTTGTGTGTGAGGCCTATTAATATTTCAACACTGCCCAACTCCAGATGCCTGTACAACACTGCAGTGCCTCTCTCTTCATGTCTCTTCCTGTATTTACTTGACTGTTTTATTGAAGTGCATTCTGACACCCTCTATGAGGGGGAGCAGAGGAGAGGGGAAGATGTATTCCCAAACCGCAGCACAAGACATCTCTCTCCATGTCTCTTCCTCCACCAGCGTAACAGTAATTTGGGCACTAATTTATGTGTTGTTGTGGCAAAGATTGACGAGCTTCCTGGCTGGGAGTCTACGCGCCTGCACTCTAGGGGAAACAACAAAAGCCCGGGTTTACCAAGCAGACGAGCACCATGAAGGGTAGCATGTGTGCAGTCGTCTTCCCTCCCTTGTTTGCCCCACCTGAGCTCAAATCTTTCTCCCCATCACTCCCCCACCCCCAAACAGACACACACCTATCCCCTTTCCGTCTGCGACTGCAGTGACAAGTGAAGTTGTGGCCTGGTTCCTGGGGACCGGAAGGTACGCCCCCTCTGTGTGTGAGCGTGCGCTCGTTTGCGCGTGCACCAGAGGAGAGAAAGGCTCACAGTGTTTACTCTGATGGCAAAATATAATCTGTAGACAGCACTCACTTATGCATTCTACCAGCACCTAGTTACTCACAGAGAGCCAGGAGAGCTGAATAAAAAAATCTGTGTTGCAAATATTTACACGCTTTGTCTAACTCTTTAGATCATTTAGTTTGGACCCCCTTCATAGAATCAAACATAATTCATCCTTTATTAAAATGCATTTTTGAATGGAAATACAAGTTTTTACATTGTAAGTCTGAGTCAGAGTTGCTCGCGCATTGTTTGCTTTACTCATGCATTGTGCAGCCAGGCATTGGGATGCACCAAGACTCAAACTCACTGAGGCTGAAATCACACAGGACCGCTTGAGTGACTGACGCACGAGCTGCTGGTTGAATTCTAAGATTTAGCTGAGGATCATGTGATGCTTGTGAACTTTTAGTCTGACCACCTGAACTAAGCAGGCAGTGGTTAAAGCCTCGATTTTGGTACAGTGCCTTTGTTAAGCACCTCTCAGCCCCCGCAGGGATGGGAGCCTAGTAGGCTCCTTTAGAAAAACACAGGAATATATAAATAATGAATCCTTCAAAACATCCAGTGCAATTACACACAGAAACCTTTACATAACAACAAAGAGCCTTGTTCCATTGCACCAGGGAATTTGCTCCTGCCACACTGTACAACTTCCTTCCTCCTATAATTGCTATATTAGTATGCATTTCTGTAAGACAACCAGGATTCGGCTGTGGGTTTTTGAAAAGAATCTCTCTACTGTTTCACACAAAGAAATCAAAACTTACATCCATACAACTTCGTGCATGGTCTTTTCTACTCTGTCAGGGTGACAGAGTATATGAGCATTTATCTGTGCATGTCAGACATTTGCAAAGAGCATATTTGGTTGCCTCAGCTAGGGTGGATATGGGGGTGTGGGAGTGGTGAAATGAGGGGGGAAGAGAGGAGGGAGACTGGAGGTCCCATTTCATGCTGCTGCTCAGGGTCAGTGGGTCAGAGGCATGCAGCCAGAACACACATGGAGAGCAGGCTGAATAGTTCAGCTGACAGTAATTGTCCCTCTGTGGTCTCCTTAGGAAAACATGTTTCCAGACAATGTAGACTGGCTGCACGGGCCAGATAGTAATCATGATCTTGATTTGCTCCATCGAAGAGGGAAGCTCAGCATAAGCCTCTAGTTATGGCGTGAGTCACTATTTCCATTTGAGGTGACATCGGCTGAAGCCAGCTCTGTGCAAGGACATGTGTTAATACATCAAGTGATGTGTTTTATTCCAAAACATTTGAAATTAATTTTAGAGAGAGAAAGAGAAAAAAAGAGAAAAAAAAAATCCTGACAGAAATGTCATCATGCAATATATATACAAATAAGAGAATAAGTAGGATCCACTCTGTAAAAAAACATGTGATGGCACACATTTTGAATGAGCAACTTGTGATACTTGAGTCAGTGCTGTTAGTGCGTAAGGTATAAAAAAAATGCATGTAATTATAAAGTATTTAAAAAATATATAAAATATGATATAAAATATAAAATACTGATGCCTTCACAATTTGGTGTTCTTAGCCTGCAGCCCAGCAATGTATATTATAAACACACATATATACACACACATATTTATATACATGTACATGCATACCTACATATATGCATTCATGTAAGGAACATTTCAGTGGCAGATTCATCCCAGCAAATTCTGGGAGCAGACATCACACCACCAGTAAAAAGCTTAAGAGGAAAAGAGTATGGCTATAACGATCCTAAACACACCTCAAAAATTGCCATTGCCCTCACAGTACTATTACATAAACATAATCGAAAATCTGTGGATAGACCTTTTAATGAGCAGTGCATGCAAGACGGCCCAAGAATCGAACAGAAGTAGAAGCCTTTTGTAAGAAAGAATGGGTTAGGTTAAGTAATTTTTATGACCTATGATAATTGCAAAAGGGGATGTTAGCAAATACCAACCACACAGCTTAACAATTCAGAGTAACAGAGATTTTGACCAAAGGTTCCCAAATTTTTTCATGCCACTGCATATTGGGCAACAAGATCTTCCTTGTCTCCATCTCTTTTTTGGAGTATTTTTGATTTTGAGATTTCACTCAGTTCATTAAAATTTGAAATTACAAAATAAATTTTCGCATAATGACAGCAATAGTTTACTGCACTGCCGTGGCTAAATTAAGAGTTTACATTGATCATGTGCCAAGGTTTTGTGAATGAGAGATAATATAAAATTCAAAAAAGAAAAATCGTCAATCATTTTAATAACAAGTTTGTTATGACTAGACTGACAATTTTATCTGCTGCTGGTGCTGTGAACTCACTCAGGAAGTGGACAAAAACGACTGCTATTAGAAGAGCTACGATAAAAGAATATGTAAAAATAAATCTCTAAATTAAAAAAAGTCAGTTACCTTAACACATGCAAGTCTCTGTGCCTCTAATGAAATCTGGAAATTTGTTGCCCAGAAGCCTCATCAATGAATATAGCACTCTGTTAATCAACAATTTTTTTTATGGCCGAGCTGATGAGCACTTTTAACAGCACCTCTACCATTCTGCTTGAAGGGCTTGGGTTTTCATCAACTGAAAAAGAGCAGGCAAGGACAGGGAAGATGAATGACATCAATGGCAAGCCGATACTTCCAGGGACGTGTGATTGAGACAAATGAGCCTTGTTACATTAGCTGGGATACTGAATTCTGCTGCTCAAAGATACAGAGTTTGACAGAGCTGAAACTAGAGGCACCCAACCTTTCCACAGATCACTGTGTCATCGGGGCCCAAGAAAGAAGAACTTTCTCAAAAGGACCTGCTTTACTGGGCTCGCTTTTACTGTTTACCTGGACCGCTTTTGTTTTCTCCATGTGAGCCCTATTTTATGTGCAAGCACACACACACACACACACTCACACACACACACACACACACACACACACACACACACACACAGCTCCTATTTGGCCTTCAATGATTTTCTGGTCCTGTCCTCCAGGTGTAGAGAGCAAATTAAAGTGAGACAGAGCCATTATCTAATCCATATACAGTGCCCTTGGCTATTAGTGACTTAATAAGTGACTGAGAACACTTCTTATCATACACCATTTATTCTAAATGCTACTAAATGTGCAAAATGATTAAACTGAAATCTTATGATCGCGACCATGTAAAATATTTACTTCTGATGAAATTTGCAAAGCCTTTTAAAAATCAATCTGTTTATTTCATTTTGCTCCTGGCAGTATCAGGGCCATGATAAGTCTGACTGAGGCAATGAATGTAAATGGTTTGCTTAAGCCTCAGTACACTGCTATGTCACAGTATCAGGTGCAGTAGACTAGGCGCGCAGGCACACACACACACACACACACACACACACACACACACACACACACACAGTAGAGCTATATCTACGGCTGCTGGTTGCTGTCCAGTGAAAAAAGTGTATCTCCAATATCGGTGATTATTACAGTTTTGAATAAGTGAAAGGAATACCTGTTCATTCTCCTCCTCCTTGGGGTCTCATTTACCCCCTCCCCCATATTATCTGAAAAATGCACTGTCATCAAGCTTAAAACAACACCATTTACATCAGTTTCTAAAACATTTCCTGTTCGGGACATGTGGTTTTCAAAAACTGAATACAAAAATAACTTCAATAATCTCTGCCTTCAGAGCAGAGAAACGCTGAGCGACTCCACTGCTGTCCTCCCTCTCCTCCAGTTATAGCAGACCATATGAAAGGCATTCCTAGATGACAGGGGTGCACGAGGAGTGTCTACTGCCACACAGAGTTCACAGACATATGCTTACAGCGTGTGAGGCACATTCCCCCTGCACTGCTGTTTTCATAGTCCTACAAAACACTGGCCTGGTTTTGTTTAACATGGCAGGATTAAGCAGCCAGGCGCAAAGCATGCTTCCCGCCTTGCACGCTTTGCGTATAGAGGAAGGCCTGAGCGCTTGCTGCTGCTACCTTTTCGGTGAACCAGCTTCCCTGACTGCCGGTGAATGTGCCATGGTGCTCTAATCCCAGGCAAATAAACAAGTGCCAAGACTAATGATTGCATAAACACATCCCAAAAGCCCTGGAATAACAGTCAGCTCTTAAACCTGCTCTGATGCCATGCAAAAAGCTCCTGCAGTCAGCTGACAGGCAGTATATTCCTGTTTTCCTTCCTGCTGCCTCACAACAGCCAGGAATTGTCTCTGCTTTGCTGCTTCATTAACGACAGGAAGCTGTCAATATTTTCCACATGAGAGTGGGTATTTGCAGCGCTGCACTAGGAGGGAACTTTTGAGCCAGAGCAGAGTCCTCTACAGTTTTGCATCTCTTCACTTCTTCCTTCTTTTTGCTAACCAAGGCCACTACACAGCACGTCTGGCCCTCAGTGCCTGAAATAACGCACCTGTCTAAGGCCATAATGAAGACAGCACGGTTGGAAAAAAGTGGAGATGTGAATGCAGTTCTGATTAGTTCGTCAATCCACTATTCATTATGAGTTCTAAAACAATAGCATCTTTGACTTGTTGTACAAAAGACAGTTAAGCAGACGCCTAGAAGGACATTAGAAGTGTGTCTGAAGCAATAAATCACAATCATAACAGACCAAACAAGGCCATTAAAATGACATTAGGAGCATGGACCATCCTCTCATCCCTGTCATCCCTGGTCTGCGACCATAAGACGAGCGTGATGACTATCGTAGATGGTGAGAGATTGAGTGTGAGAAAGAGAAGAAAGAGGGAGAGAACAGTGACGTCCGCTGGTCCAGGGCAGGGGAGCGTGGGACATTCAGATGAAGTGGGAGGCCCCTCTCCAGGAGGTTGCTCCTCAGCATGAAGGCAGATGCAGCACCCTGGCTAATGAGGGGTGAAGTGGAGCCCCCTGTGGGACCCCCTCAGGCACATTCATTAGGAGATGAAAAAGCGTTTCCCGTGGCAGAGCAAGTGCCTGCCTTGGCTCGGACATGTTTAATTTAGGACCATATGAAAACACAAGGCCACACTGGCCAGGTCCACTATCGTTGGTCAGGGGAATCAACAACACACAGGGCCAGTGAGCCGGAGCTCGACTAAATGACTTTGTGCAGAAATAATTCTTTTTTGTTTTTTTTTTTATTTGATTTTTTCAGTGAAAGGTTTAGGGATTGATACCACCTTTAAAGCTTACAACATTCAGATTATTAAAGGTCAAGTGCACTGATACTTCCAACTGTGGGTAAAAAGTCTGTTGTAGACAGCCTATTATAGAGAAAATGTGCGGCTTATCACAAGTTTCATTCCTTTTAATGCATTGCATTTTGTTGCATCTTTTCGGCTCCAGGCAAAAATAATAGATTCATTTAGCCAGTGGTGTTTTGTGGAAGGGAACCAAGGATTATGGTAATGCAGCACTGAACGCTGCAAGCAAAATACAGTAAAAGAGAAACTGCTGCAGTAAGAGACACAGGAAGAATATCTGAGAGGTTAATTTATATGATTGCACAAATCTGCATTCACTAATGCATTTTGAAAATCTCATATCGCACAAGGTATGATGTTTGTAAAGACAATAGAAAGGACAATGCTCCTTCCCCTCACTGTATGAAGAAGGGCATTACAGGGTATCAATCCATGGTGATTCGAATACATGTCAAATACTTATCACAGCCGCTTATCCTTGTTCCTGATGAATCCTCACTTTTATTAAGGCTGTCTTCTTGCCTTGTTAGATATGTATAACCAATCTCCTGTAATTAGCAACTGCTAACCTTTGGGGTGCTAATCCCCCATGAATTGTGGATTTGTACATCAAAGCCCACTCTCCCATATAGCTGGTGCTTGAAATTACACTCGATTTGAAACCTGCAATTATTTGTATAGCATGGATGCAAACAGTCTCCTCTTTTATGTCTCTGAGAATCCCGTGGGTTTGCAGTAAAGAATCCTTAATCCACTCCAGTGGAATCCAAATATAGAGTTAACACTACCTCCCTAAAATTTAGATGCACAGCCAAGTGCCTGCCATGCACGTAAAGCGGAGAAATCTTCTTTCTATCTCACTTTTTTTTTTTTTTTTTTTAAACATAGTAAAGATTAAACTTCTTTAGTGGCTGAGATGCATCATATTAGAGCAAGGGGGGTTGCCCACGTGTGTAACACAATGATGCTTCAACAAAGAAGCAGGGCTGCACTAGTACTTGTGATCCTCTCCTTTACAGAGGCATTAATTGAAAGTTAATTAAATAATCAATGGTCTTGACCCTTTGTTTAATATAATCACACGTCCAGGGCTCTGTCAACAGGGTGATGCTCTGCTGTTTAGAGTCAGCTGCAATTTGTACTTTCTTCCATTCAAGGCCAGGCTAAATCCATTGTGCCAAGGAGGGAGAGATTAGAGAGAGGGAAGACAACTGAGATAGCTTCCCACACACACGCGGATGCACGCACACATGTGCACGCACACACACACACACACACACACACACACACACATGCGCACACACATGCACACACACACACACACACACACACACACACACACACACACACACACACACACACAAACTTGATGCTTTTGCAGAGAGGATGCCTGAAGCATTTATTTTCTTTAATGAGAGACATGAGTCTCACATGTGTCAGTGATGCACAGCATGGGAACAATAGGGTGGGCTATAATTCCATCAATCTACTGCATTTATCCTCGTATCACATTAATATCTGTCAGTTAAGCTGGATGAGATAAATCATGTCAAACAGACTGAGTCAGGGCCACACTGAGGTCGAAAAATATGCAGACTTAAAAAACTCATCTTAGAACTCAGGGGTGAATGTGGTTACACAGAGTCAGTGACAAATTCAGAGCATGGGTCTTAAGCCAGGATATGCGAGAGATTACCTTGTGAGACAAGACGACACAAAGATCATCCTTCCTGCACTTACTCTGGTAAGTGATTAAACAGCTATGAATTAACAATGATGTTGTTAGGTATTTAGAGGAAATGCTACACCTCAGCTGTCACCTAAGCCTCCCATGGAAATCTCTTTACTTACTTTATTGTAACAGGGATCCCACAGTTACACTTCTGTTACCATCTTAAATGGGAACCGATACCCTACCTTACGACACCTGACATAAAATGAATGCTTAAGTGGGCAAGGTGCTATTGAATGACACGGAAAACTTGACTGTGCCAAGTGGAATTGAGATTCAAATGGCTCTTCTGTGTGTTTGTTTGTGCATGCCTGACCTTACTGTACAGCATGGGTGAATCTGCCTTTATGTGTGAGCAGAAAAGATAGCAGGCAAGGGGATCTTCAAAAGTCCTACCCACATATGTGCAATAACATCAGATTTATCGTCAAAGCAACATATAAAACACTTCGAGGAATGGCTTTGAGCGATAGCAATAACCCTGCAGGCGGCCAAATTATGATTTATGTACTTTGGCTTGAGAGTGCAAGGGGCAGTAATGTATATGTCTATGGTAGCTGGCCTTCTCACTGTAGCATAGGAGCGACTCAGAGAGAATACATTTGGTGTAAAATTGCTTCATCTGTTTACAATTCCATTTGGAGTTTATGAGAAAGACAGGCAAACGCAGCCTGATATATTGCCCCTGTGTCATGGCATGGCAGGAGCATCCACACAAAGATTCATCTCTCACTTAGAAGCCAAATGATACGTCTAATTTGCTGCAAGCACAGTTATTTTTAACCTCTCCAGCTGTCAGATGATGGAGCTTGACTGTCAGCATTGGTGTATGTGAGTGTGTTAAAAGGTTGCAAACTCTTTTCAATTTAACATTTCCTTTGAATGAATTACAAAATGAAGGTTCCCATTAGTTCCCCTGATTGACATTGCCTTTTCTCTTCATAAAAACCAAAGAGGGGTTTAAAAAGAGTTGACTGAATTAAGATAGATACATCCAACGGCAATCTAAATTTGGTTTTTCAGATGTGTTGTCAATAATTAAAATCCCTTGAAATAATTTCAGAAATCACACGAAACTGAAGGTTGTTTTCGTGGGTATTAATTGGACGATGTCTTTTTTTATGACTCTCGTGAATGATCATGTCTCCTTTTGTGCAGCGTGCTACAGTATCATTATAAGCAACCCTGCTACACTGCCTATCCCCGAAAATTGTTCCTACATTTTTCAATCCCCATTTAGGAAGATGAGTTGCTAGGTTAAAAAAAAATGAGGTGTTTATCCTCTGCAGCTTTTATTTCATCTGGGCACTTCTCTCTGACAAGAGAAAAATCAAACTGTATTATACTGTGTGTATACAAACTGCTTTCTGAACCCAGAACAGCAACATTGTTGAACTAATGCAAAGGGAAAGTTACATGCAGCCACTGAAAACCGTTCTTAATCAATGAGCTGGCAGTGGACTGTCCACCAGTGTCTGTGGTTTGACTGATGTAATTTAGATGTGACACTAATGGATTCACCAGTCTCTCTTTATCAAACATAGGTGTGAATCACAGCACTTTCACTGCGGAGGGACATTAGACATTTCTAAAAAGCAGCACTGGTAAGACTGCACTAACATGATAACGTAACAGGGAAAACATTATATCCTCAAGGCACGGAAAGATCCAAAGAACATAACAAAGGACTGGATGTTGGCAGTGGCACAAAGACAAGGAAAGAATAGAACAAGTCATGTCAGTCTAGTTTTACAGGCTTTACATTCAGCACACCCTCCATCTTGAGCTTTTTCAGCATTGTATGGAATTTGAACTAAATAACAAATCAGTAATACACCGGAAAAAAAGTTATTTCTTCGAAAAAAAAATTATAAATGTCTGGAGGAAGACCATTGTTTGCTTCACGCAGCAATCTCATTTTTCTACTGTAAATATTGCTCCAGTGAATGACTACATTTCAACTGTCCCAATAACCAGCTGACCTCTAATGTTTGCTAACTCCGGTTTAACAGTGCGTTATGTAAGAGAAGTGAGAGGGACATGCTGGGACTGAGCTCTGTTCCCTTTGCCCAGACCACCAGAGGTAGCTGCCTGGCCGCTCTCTTGCCTGCCTTTGTGTTATCATTGTGCTTTCATGAAGCATAGTGCGCTCTCAGTAGGCAATGACACTTCACATTGACCAGGTCTGACTTAAGCTTTAACGTAACTCAAGATACAAACCATGGCCATGACACAACTCCAGCTGCTCTCAGACCTGTGCTAACATGACCAGACCAGAGCTCAAGTGACCTGTTATAGAACAGCTCCTCACCTCAGAGTTAAACTATAATCTGTGGCTGTTGTTGCCCTTAAATCTCCCTGCAAGGTGTTATCACCAGTAAAAACCTGTAACAGTATGAGAAAATAAATTCTGTTGTTCAGGAAAAAAAGAAAAAAAAAGGAAGTGGGGGGGACTTTAGAAGGCTATAGTGTGTAATACGGCAAGATATCTGGTCTAAAACATTCATATCTGTACATTGCTTTTTATTTAAAATTCACATGATTTGGTGTGAAGTGACAACTTCATGCCAATCATACAATAGGACCTTGCTATTGTGTGACCAAAATTAAAAAAAAAATCATGTGCTTAGCTTGGAAGAAATCAATAGGTAAATGTGCTCTATAATAAAAGGGGGATCATCTTTTTTTTCCTACAAAATATGCAGGCTTATCAAAACAGAACTTTCGCAAACAGGCTGATGCAGTACAATGCTGTTCTTGCTCAAAAAACCTGCTGAAAAAGCCTTTGTGTGTTCTGCTAGAGCAAGTGAGCAGCCACTGTGCTGTTAATATGCCTCCATATTGGCAGTATCTCCTCACTTCATTGGTGGCTAAGCTTTATACTCAGGTGCCAACAGTGGTGCTCTTTAAGCATTACATAAGTAGAAGCTAATTGTGCTGGGTTACTATTTGAGATCTAATCCTCAGAGGCAATATGATCCACCACAACAACTTTCTACATGTTGACCCAGCCTGGCAGGAAACACACCACTTTATGAATCGAAAACAAACTGCACACATTCCTGACTAGCAGGAAGAGTGATTTCTCTCTGACTCTGCCTTCTTGACACACTAGATCCATTTCTCTGCCTGTTCAGTTGGCACAAACGTTGCCCCGTAACAAAAGAACAAAACACTTGGGGAATTTTCTAGAGAAGCCCGTTGCAATTCTCCTCCATGCTAGTTAAATTAAAGAAAAGGTCACAGCGGGGGACTTTCGGAACACAGCTAACAATCAACTGCAGCGATTCTCCTGATGTGTTTGTCAACATTCCTGCCTTGTGTAATTGGCATAATTGTCAGGTTAGAGCTCAGAACAAACTGGGCGTCCTCTTGGCGAGCACGGGCCATGTCATTAAAGGGACATGTTTCTGGAGGCGCTCCCGGGGACACATTGCACGCGAGCATGTTGGAGCGACAGCTCGCCTGATAAAATGGCTGCCTCTTATCTCTACTATGCATATGAAAGGCTTATGCCTTCTCCATGACAGATTCTACGCCTCATCACCATGGGATTTGCCCAGATACACCAGAACAGAAGCTGGGAGAAAAACAATGTATCACATGTATAGCCTCATCTTAACACTGTCAACCGATGTTTGTGTATGTGTGCGTATATATCCTTGTGTGTATGTACACACATGTCTGTGCTCACTTAAGAAAAAAAAATACAGAGTGAACATGAACACACCAAACTGATTCAGTACTAGTTCGCTGTTGTTAACAAATTGTGCGTTTCTCTCCTGCACAGTAATTCACAGTTTATTGGTGCCACTGTAAACTTGGCAATCTTGGAGCAAGCTTCAATTATCTTGATAAGCTGTAGTGAATACTTGATATAATAATGATATAGTATCTATAATTACCATGATGAGGTGAGGTAGAGTGAGTGAAAAATAATCATTTGTATCATCACCTCTGGGTAGCATCATTATTAATCTGACAGCACTCATAAAGTGCTTTGTTTGTTTTCCCTGATTGCTCTTTTACTACCAAAATAAACAACTTGGCTCCTTTGAGTTACAGCGGTATAATTTGCTGGAACAGCAAAGGCATTTATCTATAAATTTATTTTCAATTTGAGGTAAGCTGCAGTCATGAAAGCTAAATCACTACCAGGGAGAAGATTATTCTAATTACTAACCAGCTGTCGCACATGCTGCATGAGCACAGGATGTGTCAGAACACAGAGCAACCAGTAATCAGTTTCACAGAATCATTTGAGCACACATTTACATCTCGCACTAAATGTTGAACATGAAATTGTCTTCATTTGTATGATAATGTTGTTAAACTAAAAGAAGCATATGCTATAACACTGCGTGACAGAATTTAGAAACACAAATTTTATGGTCAATTTGTGATGCAATCTTAAAAGCTGAGCATTTATTTACAGCTGAAAAAATATGCCTGATGGTATTTTAGTTTCCTTTCAGAATACTCTGAAGGCTATGTTGATCACCTGACTGTATAGGAATGTAACTCACATACTTGGAGGAATGTGGGTACGATTTATGGTTTAAAAGGAATTGTGAGTCCATAGGTATACTTTGTTTCAGCCGCACAGCAAGCTAGCAAGGCAGAGCAGAAGAATTTTCTAATATGAAAGTCTGTCTTTTGAGAGCTATATCTGAATTAGACCATAATGCTAGCATGGCTTGGTCCCTGGGGTTTTCTCTGCCATTTGCACTACTAGCGCTGCAATCCCCCTGACAGGCCTGTTTATGACTGCTCTGCTATCAGAGGGCTGAGCAGAGCCAGGGACGAGCCTTCATTAGAGATTAAAGTGACCATCACAAAGTCCAAAATCATCACTGCATCCCACAGCAAAGCGAGGGGGAGACACTGAACTGGCTTAAGCTCATGCATCAACAACAACGTCATATCAGACGGATTCTCTGAATAGCACACAGGAATTTTCCATACGTATTTATGAATGACATTTAAAGACATGTTTTAAATTGGTTGCAATCATTTTGCTCTCTGTCAAAAACTGTCAGGTTCAGAGCTTTGTTGCCATAAAATAGAGATATATTTTGGCAAATACCATGCAAGACATTAATTTCTAAAAACAGCAATATTTGAGGTAGCAGATGTTTATAACAGAGAAATGTGGATGTACTGCATTATATCAACATCACACATAATTTCTTCCTTACTGGAGTTATCATACGTGATTTCTACTGACCGCAGAGGTTAGGCTGAGCGCACCATCTTGCCTTTAGTGGTAAAGCCGCTAGACATTATTACTAATAGGAATGAATAATATGAGACGGAATATGTGCAGCTGGCCTTCTGACCAGATCGCTGACCATAAACACTCCAGATTCCTTCCCCTTCCAGGCACTGTAAGCCACATACTCATCCGCCTCTCTAGCAAAACCCTGCAAATTCACAGAGGGGGAGATGCTACTCTATCACAATGATTTTTCTTCCTGGGAGAAAACTCAATCATGAGTTTAAATTCAGAAAATCTGTGGGTTCTTTTTACACCTACACTATAGGTAACAAAGAGAGAGGTGAGGCATAACAATACTGCCCAGAATTAATGGAAGACGGATGTTAAACAAAGCAACAAAGCCTTTATACACATTACGCACTCATTCCTCCTTCCATCAAAATTCCTCCTGTAACTTCTGAACAAAGCAGCTATTCTCAGAAGTACATGAAAGACAGACACCTGTCAATCACAGCTCCTGTGACTCCATATTCCTTGTGTCAGAGGCTGCAGGATGGAGAAATGTGCAATATTCTGATAATATTTCATGCAAACTAATGCAAGTCAGAACACTTCGCTGCTGGCCAGAAGGAGGGGAAATGAGAACAGGTAATTATCGGATTGCCTCAAGGCGAGAAGTGATAGAGATTGCAGAGAACGGGGATATTTAGCCCTGCTAATGAAGGCCCATGTTTTGGGAGCACCGGGAAGGGGGAGCAGAGGGAAGCTGGGCTGTGGCTCAGCAGGAGGTAGAGCCTGATAAGAACATCTTACATAATGGCCACATCCAGGCCTGGCTCACTGTTTGGACTGAGGCTCACTGTCCCTCTGGTTCTCTCCCATACACTCAGCATGGCCAGCCAAGAGAGCATAGCATTGGCTGGGTATTCCGTTTATCTAAACATTACCGATTTAATATATTATTCCACAACAAACACTGTGGTACCATTTACAATGTTGAGGAGTGAGGGTTGGGGTCTGTTTGCAGATACAAAGCTATGGTAGAATAAAGGTTGCATGGCAAATTACTAATGAGGCATGCTAAATCAAATACAGTGTCTTATATTAAGTATATCAATACTGATTACATGCGCTGAATACAACCAACGACTTTAGTGACTTGAAGAACCTGCCCCCCACCCCCACCTGGCCCAGTTCATTTAACCCTATTGAAGGGTTTATGTTCGCCCATCTCAACAGCCTTACTTAAAGTGCTGAAAAATAAAAAGAGATTGCTTATTTTGTATATGCAGCACTTCCCCCGGATGGATATGAAAGTTTAATCATGGCATTAGGATTCACAGGCATTCCCTTGCCAGACCTGCTTGCAGACATCAGAATTGCTAATTTGCTGGTTTGCCAAGGAAGGTCTGGCTGCTGGGTGAGGAGGGGATGAATGGAAACAGGAGTCTGATTTGTCCAGATAACCTTGAACCCCAACGCTCAGCCTCCTGTGGCTGTACGGAGCTCAATCAGTCCCTCTTTATCATGTTGATCCCAACCGCTGTCCTGTGCAGCGTTCGGCACAGTGCCACACTTGCTCTAACCTGACTACTTTGAGAGTTTGTCATCAGCCAAAATCATTTCCTGCTCTCTTTCTTGCCTGCTCTGACAGAGTCAATAACTTCTGCTGAAATGTCATGAATGAATAAATGCAGCACAAAAAATTGCTTTCAAAGACGATCTAAGCTCTGCAGTATGATCCTAATCAGATATCAACATTAAACCAAAACAAAGCCTTTGACAAAAATCACAGTAATTGTGGCTCAGTTTCTAATCTGAATAATTAATTTCTAATGCTTGTGATGAGAGTCTACCGGAGGTGCAGACATGATAAAGAAGAAAGGTCCTGACAGGGTCATGAGTCAGCAGACATGGGAAATTCAAATAGGCCATGCTAAGCAGTTTGGAGCTGATGGTGATTTGAGTAGACTCACTGGTCAGCCCTACTGTACAGTACAAGAGCCTAAGGATGAAAGATGGCGGACTTACTCATGGGCACAGGTGCTTTATCAGCAGACCACTTGTGAGGGATGAAGCAATAATAATTGTAAGCTTCATCGAATGATACGCTGTACTCTTTCCGTTAGCGTAAATTATGAACTATCTTCATACAAGCTAATATTTCCATCCCTCTTTTTCCAAATACACCACACACATATTTATGATAAGCCACAGTACATCTGAGTGTAGAGTTGCCGTGATAGCTATTTGTATACTGCTCCGACTCCATCGTCATGGCTGTGCTCATGCAATTAACAAAATTAAAAACTGGAGGTTTCTCATTGGCAGGGAAAGATGGAGCAACAGGAGCAGAACTCTCACTGTTTTCTGTCACAGCTCCAGCTGTGTGCAAACACTCTCCTTGCACATTGCCATCTTTCACCCAGCCAGGCACTTTCCTGCTCGCACACAGTGCCCACCAGGCCCAGTCAGCATGCGCCAATCCCAAACATCCATTTACTCACCACAGTACTCCTGCGTACCTGAAGCGGGCCTGCCATTGAGCCCTGTATAGATTTTACTGCGCTGAAAGCTGTGCACACAGGTTGAATACATGGTATTTGGTCAACTACACACACACACACCATCGCGCACAATGCACGTAATTATATGCTTCATTTAAAATCAACTTTGATAATTTCTCCGGTAACACCTTGTCAAGCTGACCGGCCAGACTCGATGGAGGGTGGTAATTGCATCTGTGTAGAGAGACTGGTAGCCTGCAAGGGTTTGTTCGGAATTACTGTACTACACGTGCCCACTGAACTCAGCCAGGGAAAGCTGAAAAACGCACAGAATTGCCAAAATACACAATACAATATATGTACATCTGCACATCTTTGTTTACCTGTGCGCTCACAAGTTCAAGCTGTGGAAGCAGACATGCAGACATGATGACCTATTGACCAGAGATATGTTCTCTCAACAAAGAATCCCACCTCCAACATCTTAGCCTGGAGGCAGGTTTAATGCTAACCTGCAAATGCTGCCTTTGTCTTTGAAGTGGAGCGATGGATGCAGCAGAACAGATGGAGATGTTGGATGCTTTCAGGAATTATTAATGGCACGCTATGATCCCAAATGACCTTCAGCAAATAGTCTCCCAGCACTGGAGTACACAGGCAGCCCTGCACATCCATATTGTATTTAGACAACACACCCGGGTCAATGGAGAAACAGTGAGCCATCATTACTGTACTTTAAGCTTGAATCCGGCTGGGATGGTTTGCTTCCTTTTTCATGGCAATGTAGAAACATCAAATCATATCAAACACGACTGTATGGAACAGATTTTAAATTTATATGACAAACACACTAATTCTGTAAAGCCCAATTTGTTTCTCCCACAATAGGAACCATACGGTGGAATTAATCTGAGAGCCTTTTCTATAGTTTTAAAAATAAACTCTACATCTTTGGAGGCTTGTGTGGTTGCTCAAGGGATATACTATTGTGACATCAAATCTATCTTACAGACATACATCAGTAATATCCATAAAATATCTGTTGCCTATGGATAAAATTTAATTTACACTACAAACTGAACAATCTCTGGATTGCCCCAGAGAAACTGAGCTGCTGAAATGCACCATCCCTGCTTTTGTCTTTCATGAAGTAGAACAAATGTGAAAAACTCATGGAAACTCGATTATGTCACATATGCATGGTATGGAGGAGAATAAAAGGTTCACAATGCAGGAATCTTTTGAAATTCTGGACCAACAGAAATATAAACCTTATTTCAGAAATATAGTTACTAAGATGTATAAGATAGTGTTGTGAGTTTATAGTTCCCTACTTCTTCAAAAATGAAGTAGGGAACTTTATATATTGCGTTTGCGTTTTTTTAGAACATTCATCCAATTTGCGCTTGCAAATGCACGCAGTTAGCATGTGATTTACTTAGGTAGCCGTTATAATTACTCAATCAGTGAGACTGCCCTCCAGGCACATTTATGTAGTAACAAAATTCATTCACAATGGTTGCGATTAAAGTCTGTCTGCATATGATCGCTGGTAGAGCAGTTGTGCGCCAGCTTAAACCATTGTTTTCCATTATAAAAAACCTTGAGCCTTACTCCAACATTGCCAGATGCTGTTTGAATTTTTTTACTGCACACTGTTGTCAACGCTGTTCAATATCTCACAGCAAACCTACTACTTACTGGCTGTCATTGAGATTTTTAATGTTGCAAAAGTGCAATTCTCCTTTACCTGCAACAATGTTCTCTTAATAAATTTGCACCATTGCAAAACTGGGTCTCCGATAACCCCTTATTTTTTTTATGTAATCTTCCCTAAAACTCATACATTAAGGACAAAGAATGATGTTTTTTCCTCCTTCTTTCATGACGTTTTGCCTTAGGTACCTATGGACATCAAATAATCTTCACATATCTAGGCAAAGAACTGAGCAAGAAAGGCAACAAGCTTAGCATCAGGCCTTCTGTATTTTTGGAGCACTTACCTTGGCCAACAGGACGCTGCAAACATTGACCCTAACTAAAGATGCACCTGTATGGGTTTAACTGTGTTTATACAGTTCCTATATTTAGGGGGAATTGCTGGCTATTGAGATGATTAAGGCAATGTTTCTACATTATATGCAAGGTTGGCAGCTTTCAGTTTCTAGAGAATAAATATGTTGGTGGTGCTTTCATAAGACACCGCATGTCTTCAAAGAGCTACATCTAAGGGAGGAATTGATCAGACACTTTTTCTCACACTCGGTAAAAGGAATAAATTATTTGAACAGTGTCTATCTTCTTATATACCATGGCCTCCGATTAATTACCTCAGGACTCACTAATGAGAATGTGTAAATGATTACAATGTTCATCTACTATGTATACAATGTTTACTCAAGTTTGCTGAGGCCCGAGAAAAAACAAAATCCCTTATGTATAAATTATAATAATCCCACATCAAGAAAAGGAAAAAAAAATAAATCCGTGCTGAGATCAAAGCAGAAAGGCCCAATGTAATCATGTGTCAAAAGATCAAAAAACAACTTCCTTACCCACTCAAGTGGGCAAGGTATGTCAAACATACGGCAGGTTTTACCCTGATCATCCTCAATTTCAGGAAAATTTACTTCAGCGATCTCTTCTCCTGCCTACCTCTCTCTTACCTTTAGTTCATCCACAGCTAATGTGATCCACAACAGTGAGGCTGATACACAGTGAGAAGAAATATGAAGAATATATCTATTGTGTATGTCACAAAAAAAAAATTTACTAAAAAATAAAATCTAAAAATGAGCTCCCTTAAGTTTAGACTCGACTAGTGACTGCAATTTATTCCCTACGAAAAAAATAAAGTGACGTTAGATGACATAATTTAATTGTATAAATAAATAAATAAAAAAAGGGACATAAAAACTAATAGCATACCCTCTAAAAAAATACGCGTGCGCATTCATACACACACACACACACACACACACACACACACAGTCTGGGAGGAGCTTCCCCCATCACTTCTCAGACACTGTGGTTAGACATGGGACATGTTTGGTGTCTTTCATCACAGCAGTGAAACATCTTGAAGCATTTCATTTACACAAGGAAGCAGAGCTCAGACAATAGCCATTTGTTTACTGGGACTGATGGTGTCACATCTGGAACTCCATAAGCCTAACTGTTGACTGCAGGTCCAGGCACGGTACCATAAGCTCTAAGTTAGCCTTCAAATACAAAATACAAACACGAAAATGACAGTTTTTTTCTTCAGTTTAGTAGATTTTTGCATCTGTCTTTCAGCCTGTGTATAACCAAACAGTACTGTCTGCTTATATTTTTGTCCTAACTGAACAGCAGAATATTAATTTTATTTTCACTTGGTAAGAAAATATTTAAGCAGTAAATAAACAGTAAATTGTGGGTGATGCATTTAACAGTGGGATGTCATTAGCGGTGGGCTGTACAGCTTTGATAGTTACTGAGAATGCACTGTTTGGGCAGATCCCTCCTCGGCTGCCCTAAGTCACACATTAAAGGCATTAAAGCAGCCATCAGCGCAGTATGAACAGGACTGTCTTCCTCTCCCCTGCAACTACTGACAAAAACAAAAACCATGAGACGACAGCTGCTGATTTGTAACCAAGCAACAGATCCCTGAAAGCAAACAAAGCAGTCGTGCAGTCTTTTTGCTAGAGAACTCTATTTGTTTCCCTTTGACAGAAATCCATTGAACAGCACATGAGCTCTTAAAAGTTTACATGGGGATATATTTTTTCAGGAGCCATTTTGTTCAATTTATTTGATACCTCAGCCCTAAATATTAAATTGTACGAGCTGTGAAAACGAGCAAAGAGAGAGCTTTTTCACAATAGGGGAGAGAATAATTTTTTGACACAAATTAAGCTCCTGTAAGAGGGTGATCATACACACATCCTGAGACTTTGAGCAGGGGTCGTTGCTGATGTTGCTGTTGTCGAGGCTGGACCAGGCTGAGCTGAGCAGCCAGGTTGACAAAGACCTGTGCTCAGCATGAAGAAAGCTCTCATCCAGAAATAAGAAGCCCAGGGGAACAAAGACAACAATATGCCAAAAAGCCCTCTTGAAAACAACAAAAAAAAACAACCCAAAAAAACAAAAAAACAAAAAGCCACCAAAAGAGTGAGTGGTGGGTGATTGCTGCAAACTCCAGATTACCAGGCTCTCTGAGAGTCTTTCAGCAATTGCTGAGAGCTGTAGCATCATCTCCAGCTCCTTAATCAATTCAGCTGGGGAGGGATGGATCTAGACAAGCAAAAATGCTCAGCACGATGGGGAATAAACTCATAATCAGCAATCATATATTCTACATAGCTAGAGGGGATTGGGAGCTCATCTCAGATAGGTCAAGGATCTCTCCACAGCCAGTTAACCCCTTTGCTCCAACTGGGAAACATCCACACACTCATTGTCTAGGACACCCATTGTTTAGTAGACTCTGATGCCTGACTTGCTGAAGTAGGATATTGAAACAGACACGTGCTTTTTTTCTCCCGTATATCAACAGTGAAAATACTGTTTCAATTTAAAAAAAAAAACAAAAAAACCCCCCCAAAACTCTATGAGTTCATAAATGGGGTTAGATTTCATTAAAGCACCATGTCCCTGAATAAGCCATGTGCTGCGCCTTTAAACAAAGTTCACTGCTTTGCACATTCTCCTTCCTTTCATCTTTGTAATTAGCTCTGAAGCAGCATTTCTTTTATTTCAAATGAATGCATGTGCATAAAAATCAATCTTAAGCAGACTGTTCTGGCAAGGCTGTTTTTCTTTGTTATTTATAATGATAAAATCCCTTTCATGCATTTTAGTTGGGATGAGGAGCTCCTAATGCTGCTAACCTTGAGAGTTAGTTTTCACTCTCGCCTGCACAGGTTCCTCTGGGAGATTCACATATGCTCTGTTACATTCCGCGGCCTGGTGTTGAAATGTAACATCGGCACTGACGGTGAAGTTAGGCGACTGTAACAACTTCAAAAATCAGGGAAAGCAGATAGTCATATAATTTGTCTTTCTTGAAAAGCACCCCCTAGTGCTCAGGAGGATTCGCATTCTTTGTTCGTTCATCAGCCTAGACGCCAGATCAGATGAGTGTAAATGATGCCGTCCTACATGTAGAACCCCTAATGGCCTCTGCTGGGACATGTAATCAAACGCCTCACACACTTCTCTCCCTTTTGTAATCAAGCGGCAGAGCGCATGTTGTGACGACCTTTGTTATAACACTGCCTGTTCCCTCATCTCATCAAAATTCCATGCACCTCTCATTTTTCATGCTTTGTTCCCCGCTAGGGTCCCCAGTCACTCTCCATGGAGCAGAGGGGAGTGTGACTTAGTATGCTGTGACCTCTGACACGTCCTCATTCCCTGACTTTACAGCATTCTTTTACTGCAATTCTGGAGAGGCCATCACCATTTACAGTTTTTTGTCTTGATACAAATACCCAAAAACTCCCGTATGTGCAACCTAGGAAATTAGATAAAGTTCTCAGAACATGGCTATACCATATGTCAATATGATAATTGCTGAGTAAGCCATACTAGTGACATCTCTTATCAGCAGCTGTTACAGAGAGCTCCCTCTTAGTCAGCCCAGGTCACATCAAGACCAGAAAAGTACTCCTCTCTCATCTCACCTCTGGCAGACTGACACAGGAGGAGGATAAAGGTGATAAACCACACAAACAATACTCCTCTTTTTGCCTGCTGCCGCTGTGCTTGCCTAGCAGAGAGATCTGATTACAACTAAGCAGAGAGCAGCTTGGTGTTTCATGGAAAAGCAGGTCAACTGAAGAGTGCCGTCAGAGCTCGGGAGTCACCGGTCCTGATGGAGGAGGAGGAAAAGCTATCTGACATTTCGGAGAGAGACAGAGGTTTGTCTCCAGCTGTACAGCAACGGGCTTTATTTACTCAGCCATTAAGAAGAGAAAGGAGAGGAGAAATGATGGAAGCGAGAGGATGGAGCATACGACTCCAGGGAGAGATGCATTAGTGCTGTCTGTTGCTCCTCCTCACCTTCTACCTCTTTTGCTTTCTCCCCCGTCTCCCTCTGGCTCACACACGGGAGACGGAGCTGCCCCACTGCCAACACCTAACTCCTTATGTGTTTTTCTGTCCTCAGTGTTTGAGTCAGACAAAACGCAAAATCAATAATGCTTTTTCACCCCCATTTCCTCTTTGATGCAACTTCAAAAAGCCAATGGAAAGCACTCCAGAGTCCCGCAGAGGAAAAAAAGCCAGTGGTACGAAACACGCTCTGAATGAAAGTACAGGAGGAAAAACTTCACCCTTCACTCTCTTAAAACATTGTTAACTTCTGAGCCCCAAGTGGCCCAGCATATACAGTAAGTGCAAAGAAGGGCACACGAGGCCAATCTCTCTATTTTACTTTTTATTCTTTTATGTATTGATATATTTTCTTACAGATAATCTATACAAAGTGCGTGCGCGACGGTATTTTAAATAACCACAAATGACAAAAAAAAAAAGGAACGGTTTCTATGAACAATGACAGCAAAAATGTCCCCCTCCTCCTGTCTGTACATATTCTACAGTGGAAGGTACAGGAAGAAAGAAAAAAATGAAAGTAAAAAATGTTCTTTAACTCCGTGGACTGTGGTACATGATTATCTAAGGAGTGCTGACAGAGGAAGTATTCTATCAGCAGCTAAATGCTGCATGACAGGGAGACACTTCAAAGGATCTATAAGTGACTCCTGAAATACTGAGTGAAAGTAAAGTAGGAAATTACCCTTAAGTTAGAGGCATTTGACTAAGCCCAGCTAGGTGTTTTACCTGACTGGAGAGTGGAATAGAAAACCCTGAATGAACTTGGTGTGAAAGTTTCAGAGTGAACAGAAATGATCTTATGTAGCCTGATGGTTATCTTTAGCTGCTGCTGTTTCTTGTATCCCCGCTGCTTATTTGGGCATAGGACAAGATAGTCGTTTAAGGGCGCCAATGATTGGACTAATCTGTCAAAACTGCAAGGTGTGACTGACAAGACGAGATGACTGACAGAGCTCTCTGGCACCCTTGCAATGGCTTGGATGGAATCTTAAGATTACAGTGTGTGTGATATAAAAACTATTCTGAGACATAGCTACAAAAATATTGTACCTTAATTCTTTAAATCCTAACATAATAAACAATACCGACATTATACCATTACAAAAAAAAGGTAATTAAAAACACACACACACACACAAAAAAAAGAAATTTAGAAATTAGCACCCATCTCTCCGCTCCTCTCTCCCCTCTCCTCTCCTCTCCTCTCCTCAGCGCACCTCCCTCTCCTCCCAAGTTCTATGGAGCCAAATCAAAAATCCATGCTCTCAATGGGCAGTCAATATCTCATTAAACAGTCCCTCCAAAACACAGCCAGGCAGCCAGGATGTTCGTCTCGGTGTGCACAACACAGACTGGCACACCTCGCGCACTTTAATAACCTGTGGGGACGCCATTCCACTTCCTCAGCCAGCTAAGAGGCAAGAGAGAGTGCTGAAGCACACAGCCTGTCTGTCTCAGTGACTCCTGTTTGTTTTTGTCTTTCCTCCGCTCAGATATCTTTTCAATTTTTACTATAACATCTAAATCCTCCCTTAGAGGAGGCGAAATTAAAACATAAATAAATGTAGATTTTAATTGGATATATAATTTTGATGTTGTACATAATTTTATTTCAATCTATTAAAATTGTCACTGGAGTAATGTTCACATTCACACAAAAATGATTTTAATCACAGACTAAAATAAACGTTTTTTTTTTTTCTTTTTTTCTTTTAAACAGAAGATGTGCAAACAGCTCTTCTTAAAATATTCCTTCTTTTTTTATGGGTCTTTTATTTTAAATCCTTGCAGGTGACTTGTGCTATAGTTGCTTTCACCTTAATCTGTGGTGATTTTTCCTATGGCTCTTCATGTCCTCAGTCCCTAACTGGATAATAGCCAATCTTGTTAACCTCTGCTTTAATGTGTTAGAGCCTGCAGCACTTCAATCGGCCACTGATCGAAAGAGACAAAGAGTACCAAATCTACAGCAAATATTTACAGCCTTGTTAACATAGCCTCAAAGCGCCTATCACAAGATATTTGGCTTTAACATCTCTACGGCTCCAGAACATTTTTTTACAGTCTAGTACACCCTTGTGTTAAATCACATATTTATGTGCAGGCACTATAAACTGTAGTGGCTCACTGGGCCTTGCTTTCGATAATTTTTAAAACCCTGCTGTTGTGCATACCTTGCCACAATAATGCCCTTTTTGAAGGGTTAATTATATGTACTGTGGAGGAGACGCACTTTTTACTTTTTCTGTCAATCCACACATCAAACAACTTTCTTTAATTATGTAATTGGAATTTTCATCTTAATTGTGCTGAGTAGGCTGGGTAATTTGCATGGGGTAATGAGAGGGATGTTTCCATTACAGGTAATTAGGTACTTGAGAGGCAGTGGTGTGGTAGAGAGGCTGAACAGAGACGGAGAGGTAGTGGAGCTGGTGGTAGTGGGGTTGCAGGATAGACACAAAGCCACAGAGACACATAGAGATGTTGGGTATAATATTTTAACAATATTTTGTAGTTTACGGTATAAAAACAATGAAAAAAACATCACCAAAAAGGTATGGTTATTGTGATTGTGTAAACATATTAACAAAGTGACGAAATGCATGGCAAAATAACATCCATTTCATTTAGTATTTGCAGGAAGAAATGACTACTGCGGTTGAAATAAGTTTTTAAATTATACAGCATGTTCATATTTTAATTTAGTTTTGGACAATGTCGCGGTATCCTGCGATGACACCAGCGGCTCCTGTCAAAGTCAAAGCTGGAGAGCTAAATGGAGATGAAAAGTGGCCACTAAACACGATAAATGAGATGTTTAATCCTGAAAATTTAAATTATATATCTATATATCAATTTAAAAATGTACTATTAAAAAAGGTGTTCTTCTAAACTCGTTCAAGAGAAGAAATATACACATTAAAAATGATGTCCATACGCCATACTTTGAAAAAGGTTATAGAAAAGCTACATAGCACCAGAGCCTCAATTCTGTCCAAAAATACTTGGTTTCATAAAGCCCTGCACGCTAAATTGCATATAAAAGGACAATAGGTCAAAGGCCATTTTTCATATGTCTCACTGAAAATAAGACAGAGTATTGCACTCTTTTCTTCACACAAGTCAGACATATCACAAATGACTGTGAGCCTCACTTCATAAATGAATTCTCACACACTGTGATCAATAGAAAAAAAAATTGCTATGGTCATAGTTTCACACAAAGAGCAAGATACTTAACAGCACCTTGATGGTAAACTAATATTTACAGAAGATAAATGGAAATTAGGATAAACTGTAAGAGTTATTATCAATATTACTAATATTGATAATAATATACTAATTTGATTGTGGAATTGTTTTTTCAGCCATGAACTAATTTTTTTATAGTAATATATAAATACACACACACACACACACACAATTATATATATATATACACGCACACACACACACGCACACACACACACACACACACACACACACACACACACACACACACACACACACACACACACACACACACACACACACATTTTTTGAAAATGCTCTATGGCTTTATAAATATGAATACCATGTATGAAAACTTATTTTTTGAACAAGCTGGAAGAGAGAAAAGCAGCAAGTATCAAATTCAATTATCATTACTGACATTTTTCATTTTATACAGAATGGCAGCCTCCTGCCTCCTGATACTGTCAAATACAATAACCATGCCTCATCATGGTTATTGTATTTGACTGTATCATGGGTGTGTATGAGCACATATGTTTGGATATGGATGTTAACATTTCTCTATATGGAAGAATGAGAGTGTATTCATATGTGTGAAAAACATGATAATGTGCATGTGTGTGTATGTATGTGTGTGTGTGCAAGCATGCATGAGAGAAGTGTGCACTGTACTGTATATCTGAATGCACTTTCAGTATCTGTCTGCGTGGACGCATGTGTGCGCATGTATGCTTGTATGATGGAGGGGCGGGGGGGTTGAAAGAGCTGGGATTAAGCATAAGAGATCAACATCACAGCAACTGGGAGGACCCAGTCCTGCTCTCATGGCCACACATGTAAACCCGACTACCCAAAAAATAGGTCAGTGGAACACAACACGCTCACACTCAACGCAGATATAAACACACATGCACCAGTATCAACTCAAAGAATCACAGTCTGCCAGTTGCGCTAGTGCCTTGTCGCCCCTCTGCGACCCACGTTCAACACTGCCACACACGTCTTCCTGCATAACAGACACGTCCTCTGGACTGGAACAACAGGATTAAGAATGGGGTAGAAAGGAATAGCGACAGGAACCACCTCCTCCTCCCTCCCTTCAGACCCTCTGCCCCCCCGCATGCTACCTCACATCTATGCCGAAAAACTTCTGCTCCGAAGCTCGTGAGATTTTGTTGTCAGAGACGTACCCATGCAAAGATTACACCGGCTGTGGTTTCCACAGCACCCGACTCAACAGTAGCAGTGAGAAAACACGCACTGAGGATAATAAAATCAAAGCAAAATACCTTTCCAAATTTTTTTTATGTTGAATGTTTTTAGCTCAGTTTCTTTTTTCAGAATTAAAAGAAGAAATTTTGTCCATGCATGAAAAGAGATATTAGAAAAGCTTAATTCACTTGCACACATTACGGAACACTGTATTACTGTAGTTCTCTCTCCCTCCCTCTCTGTTTCCCTCTCTCTCTCTATCTCTCTCTCTCTCTCTCTGTCACACTCATGCCTTGCAAATGAAATGCAAAGAGTTGGCAGGCTATGAATAGCGGAGCCATACTTCCCTACTTGTTACTCTGGGTGCAGGATCAGCATGCATTTTGCTCTTACCTTTCATAGCTGAAATCACAAAATACATCATTAAGCTTCGAGTCCATAAGAGAAGAACTATCACCAGCGCAAAGCCCTCCACTGCTGTCTCAGCAGCAGCTGGCCAGCACAGCTCTGTCTCTCAGCCTCCGAGCATGACCACACCAGAATCCATGTGACTGTGACATCAGTGTTCATGTCTGACTGTTCCCCACCCACTAGCCTTTGATTGGCACAGCATGCAGCCAGTAGGGGCGCTGAGAGCTCAGGCAGGGAAGCTGGCCCTCTTCCCACTGATTGCAGTCAGAGCCTTGTACACCAGCTTGCTAGACACAGCACATTCTCACTATCTTCTGTGGCTTATCTTTTTAGTGCAAGGATAAAGTCAAAAACAGTTCTAGCAGACACCAGTTTTTCATGCTCTTGTTCTTGTTCCCTTCTACTCTTTTCATTTTAATGCCTTTAAAAATGGTACAATGTCAAGGATAAGAAAAAAAAAAAAGTTAAAGAGGGGGATAAAAGGCTAGTCAAGGATGAGAGGCGGGTAAAGGGAAAAAGGAGCAGAAGAAACAAAAGAAGGAGGAAGCAAAAAAAAAAAAGGAGTGGAGAGAATTGATAAGAGGGGATGTGTAATTTTTCTGTGGCTCAAAGATCGAAGCGCTACGCTCTTCTCCTCCTCCCTGTCTGTAGATATGAGTGATCAGTGTGAGGCCAGATGTCTGCGAGCAGCGGTGGGCCCTGCACAGGGAGAAGATGAGTGGAGTCTCAGCTTCTTCCCCTGACCTCTCAGAGGACCTGCATTTCCCTCTCTCTCTCTCTCTCTCACTCCGACGGCTCGCACACACCCTTTTTGACAGGTGAAGAAGGGGAGATAGTGCCCGAAGTGTTTGGATGATCCCCTCCACCTCACAGCGACCGGGCGATGAATTTCTTGCTATCATTTTTCCCTGCCTTTGCCCCTCAATTTCGCCCCCTGCTTCCCATTCCTGTCCCTTTCTCTCGCCGTCTCTCTCTCTCTCTCTCTCCTGCCGTCTCTCTCTCTCTCTCTCCTCCCCCTCTCCTCGCTCATCCTCTCTCATATGATAATCTGTTCTGACTCCTAACCAGCTGCCTCTCTCTGATACAATATTCTGGTTTTAGTGCAATCCAGCCTTGGCCAATAACCACATTGCATTTGGCATTTCCATGAATAAGCTGGTGCTCATATCATCTCGTCTCAAGACAAACATCATATGGCTTTGGTTTCAGATGCTGTTATATTGGAAACAGAAAAAAAAAATGTGTTTTAGACCACCAGTTTTTCAAATTTTGAAATTTCGGAGGCTCACTTCCCATTCTCCATAGTTTGTGATATTAATAACACTGCTGCAACATTGTATCTTGCCACAGAATTATGGCGTTTCCACAAGGCAAGAATTTTATATTAATAATGCAATTTTAGCAGACATTTGATTATTTTTTCATTCCTATTTTGCACTCTAAATATCTATATTCAGTTAGTGTCTGCTATATTTTTTATGTTCATTGAATAAAGGTACTTCCAACCACATAAAATGGAAATGAGGAATCAACAGTTTGCAACATAAATCTTCCCATGACAATGTTCATTAGAACCTCTATGATCCATTAGAGTCACTAAACACATTAACTCACATTGTGTCAACACTGGTCTCTTATTGCTCACCGTCTAATGAACAAAATATCATTCAGAGACTGATAGCATCAAATGGAGCGTGCCTGGGATGCAAACTAGCCATAGACAGGCTCTGGTGAACTATCCAAAAGAATGTGATGACAGAGACAGCGCAGTCATCTCAGTGTTGGCATCTCCCTACAAGATCTTCAAAGTTCAACAGATGAGTCAGGGCCAAGAACAACGCAGGAACATGTTTAACTGCCACTATCTGTGGTTGTCTTTGAGAAACTGGCTGCTGTATCAGTCTCTCTCGAACCAACCGTGGCTAGATACACCATGGCTTAACACGGAGCCATGGTTAAAGGGTGGAAAAAAGAGAACACAAAACATGATAGCAGGGGTTGATTCAGTTGGCTGGTTATCCAAGAACATCTGAAAGAAGGATAACATCCATATTACAATCGTTAGGAAAGAGTTGGAGGAGCACATGTTTTGTCTACTTTCAATCTTTGTATGCAGTGAATAGGTGAGGTTCTGAGAGAGTTCCAGCAGGTCAAGAGGACTATGAAATCATTCTGTGGCGAATTCTAAAAATAAAAAGAAAAGAAAAACCTGTAAAATATCACATTAAAATCAAGATATGGGTAGAACATTTCATTTTTTGATATAATTGAAGTGGCTTCCCTATGAGCTTTTCCAGTGCAGCAAGGTTCTATTTCACAAAGGGTCTCATTGTCCCCTGACCGTTTTTTTTCTACCTTTACATTTTCACAGTTAAAGGGTTGGTTCACCCAAATACATACACACACAACCACTATCAAACACACACACACACACACACACACACACACACACACACACACACACAAACACACACACAAAACTCCTACTTTCAACCAATTAAAACTGTTGACAGTGTGTCTTTGGATTATGAGGAGACATTGCAATTGTAATTTTTTCAGTTCAATTGTTTACTACTGTGACAAACAAACCATTCACCTCCCACTGTATTGATGTGACAGAAGAAATCTCGGAAATATCTCACTGCCTGGGCAAATAAACCAAAACTATTTGCATGGGTATATACCAACAAATTTAATAGTATATATATATATATATATATATATATATATATATATATATATATATATATATATATATATATATATATTGTGGGAGACCCAGTGCAACTTAAAACTAACAAATATAAATAAACCGATCTGGATGTTGTTCTATCCTTTCAGCTCTACAACAAATATAGTGCCTCCAACTGTATATAATTGTGCTTAAAAGCCCAGGCCTCCCTTAGGACAGATGTTTCCAGCAAAGCTGCTTCATTTGCTCTTGATCACACACTCCCTTGACTGCTCCACATTACCAGTGACAGTAAGCCAATGCATCGCTGATACTTGTTCATTAGAGAATTGATTAAGCCATAGAGGCTCTGATGGTCAAATGTCTGTGGTTGTTAATGTGGTGATGTGAAGCCATCAATAGTCAGTTTAGTAATTTCTTTATGCTCTTGAGTATAAAACACAGAAATAGTTATTGCGAAGAGTTTCAGTCAACACGCTACCGCTACATACATTAAACCGAACAAAGCACTGCGCACCAATTTTTTTGCATTTAGACCGTCGCAGACCCAGCGTGTGTCTTGCTCCTCTTGGATTATTCAAGCAAATGTATTTACTTTAAACAGGCCCCGTGGAATGGAATTCAATTGAGATGAGGTGCAGAGCATCCACTGGTGCCCCTGGAGGAGAGGAGAGGACCAGACCCGATAATGGCCTCTTTAGCAGTCTGTCAGTAGTCATACCACACACAGAATCATCATGCAGCTGATACACATTAACTCCTAGAACTCTGGGCTGGTCTTCTAAGACCAAGGACATGTGGCCTGCATGCTGTTGGCCTTCTACCACACAGGATAAACAAGTGATGAACTTCCTCAAATTGTGTCCCAATCTTACTGTGCAGTATTTTAGAGACCTGAGCCTTATATTCCGCCGCAGAGCCACCTGGGTGTTTGGAACTTCACCACCAGCCCGAAGCAGCAGCAGAATTAACAAGCTCCAAAAGGCACTCTATGAAAACAATACAGATCAATTTAATATAGATGCCAAGGAGTCGAGGGCATAATATTAGAACCATAACAGCGCCGACCCACACCACACAATCATAAACCAATTTAGGGCCATTCCAGGCAATTTCCTGGGGGCTTCCACTTGTGGGAAGACTTCAATAAATCACACAGACAACAAAGGGAATATCTATTTCAGTGAAAATAGAGGACACTATTGGGTTATGTCCAGAGGACTACAGAGGCTTGCATTTAAAGACAAGTTTAAATAAGCACATTGAGAATTTAAAAACATACTATATACTGATCTAGCATGTGGTTTAATGTGTAGCTACAGGAAGTGCAGTTAACTCATTATAGCGAATGGATTTTCCATGGAACAGCACAGTGTGTCTGGTCTAGCAAGGTAGCGGCTACATGCAAGTCTTGTGCTTTTATTATCTTAACATTTACACTCTAATTAGATGACTCTATATTAAAGACTATATTCACTGCCCTTCAGTCTTTACATACATAGCAGCACCATGGCCAACTCAGCACTATTTTCTCTCTTTCACTCTGTCACTCAATGCACATACACAAACACAATATTTATAGAACAGAAGGGTCAAAAGGAAGAGATATGAAAGCATATCATTCCTACACAGGTGAAGTGTACACCTGTCAGCTGTCATGTAATCAGAATCAACAACACAGAGCTTATAGGGAATGGTTGACAAGGGTATAGCCTTTTGTTTTTCTGTCATTGTTATTTATAGAGCTAAATTTAAATCTTTCTTGAACGAATGTAAAAAAACAAGAGCCTCTGGTGTTTCCAAATCAATTGAATCAAATATTTTCAAGTACTGTGTCACCATGGCAGTAAAGCCAGTTTTTTTCCTCCATGAACTGACCAAGCCTCACATCATTTAAGGCAGATTTTCATAGCTGCTTCACATTAAATTAACACTTGCAGGAATTAGTAAGGTGGTAAGAAGAAGCTGCAAACAATATGATAAGTACTAATCTATTTCAATGAAAAACATAAAATGCGCTCAGCTCTTTTTAGTCACTGTTATGTTTAGTGGCTGTTTAGCTGATGCCCTTATTTCTCTGATCGATTTAAACTAAATTGAAAGCCAGGCGATTTCTTTCTGTCTTTGGATACTTCAGCAGCAACATAAGTGTTGAGATTCTACCCACTGGACAACCGATGAATACAGCCTTGAAAAAAAAAATACAAACAGTTATTCAACAAAGGTTATTTATTTGGTTTATCAGATGAAAAGGCAGCGGTAAAGAGAGATCATCAGTACTGCTGGAGTGCTATCATATAACTCACGGAACAAATTTTCAATAGATCAGTAGAAATCAGATTTAACAATGAAGTGCACTGCATCTCTTTTGTGTGAAGTTGCCCTTGGGGACAGAAAGGAAAGGGATAGGAGGATAGAGAGAGAAGGAGCGAAAGGGAACGAGGAGGGGAGATTATCGCAGGCATGGCAGCCTGTGTGAGAGGCTTAGCCTGGCTAGGCAGGGAGGTGGAACCCTGTGAATTCTAATGAACTGGCAAGACTCCCCCAAAAACCAGCTCCATCTCCATGGCATGAGGGCGACAGGAGGGAAGGAGGAGGTGATTAGGAAGGTGCAGCCCCTCTACTGCAAAACCAAACAGAGCAGGTCATTTTCCCTGTGATAATTATGGCCATAACCAGGCATGAGGGATTGGTAATGGACCTGCTTATTCTTCATGCCCTGCAAAGGCAACTGCTGAGCCTGTCAAGGGGAAACGCATGATGATGTGTTTTTTTTCCTGTCGGTGGGGTGACTCTCGTAAGAGTTGCAATGGCTGTTGAAAAGGGCAGCGGGGGAACTTGGCCTTTGAGGGGGAAGTTAACGAATGAACTTCATTATTGAGGAGCATACCAGGCAGACCCCCCGGAGTGCGTGATCTATTACCTAGCGTCAAACTTACACACTCCCACAGCATCACCAATATAGCCTGACATCAGTTCTGGGGGGAGGGTAGGCGTGTAAACTAAAATAGTTAACCTTCTGGCTTTAGGCTAGTAAAAAAGAAGAAAACAGAGACACAAACTGTGGTGTACAAGATTTGCATCTGTAAAGTTGGTTTGAAAAAAGAATCCATTTAAAAACTTCTAAATTACTCAGTCTTTTCTCCGCTTTTAAGCTGAACAATCTGACCATTATTCTCCCTCCAGAACACCAAAGTGAATAATGAGGCAGTGCCCTTTCTTGTGACTGCTCAGCACGGAAACCCTCAGAAGAAAACTGTTTTAGCTTAAACTAACATATATTTAATGTTCTCTCTGTGACTTCAGGTAATGCAGTTGGCCCAGTGAGGCGGTCTAAATCAACGCAATTTAGATTACTCTCATTTATTAAAAAGCAGCCCCACGTTCAAGCATGAAAGTAACTTCTCCTATGTTCTATGAGCTTTATAAAACAAGTCACACACCAGAGGGACTAGTGTTTTCCTCAAGATTGAGAGAGATCTTCAGGCTATTCACAACGTGCACCACTTAGCCCTCCCGCCTTCCCGTCTCCCTTTCTTCCACGGGGCCTGGATGGAGTTTCTCTAAGGTGGACGGGACGAAGGAGCTCTTTTGCTGAGCGCACTCTCAACACTTTTACTCTTGACTTATGAGGATGCCACGGGTGCAAGGGAGTGATTCATCACTGGGTGCGCTCCTCTTGCACCCTCACACATTAGTAATGTGGTCCGCTGAGGAGGAGTCCTGTCATCAGTCTGTACCTGGACCCTCTGAACAAGGTAGGTCAACAGGAGGCAGCGGTAGCTGTCCCACTTTTAGTCTTTCACAGCACCTTAAAGTTTCCTCCAGCTCTGTCACAGCTGAGCCTGACGGACATACTAAGACCAGCGCGGTCAAGGGGAAACACTGCCTTGGTACTGTAACCTGTGTACTCACTACATCTGTTGACTCAGTGAAGCTTGTCCTCTCAGTGCCCAAGTACAGCAGGCCAAATAAAACTTGGTGAGAGGTTAAAGTGAGAGGGGAATAGAGTTTTCATTTAAAATAGCACAGGGTCCGAAAAGTGAAAAAAAAGAAAGAAAGAAAGAAAAACAAACAAGAAATGACTCATAGTGTGGATGAAAACTTCCCAGACTTATCCATCTGAAAGTGCCTGAGGAAATTTCATCACAAGACTCCCTAGTCTTCTGTAATACAACAGCAACCAAATAAGTGGCAAACACATGATCATCTGTTCCTTCACAAAATACAGAGCCACTTTAAGTTAGCATAAGCCTTTGACCTTAACATTGCAGCTAATGCACATTTAAATACCTACCTCAGTATTCATGTTTGTCATTTTACTTGTGAAGATTAGGTGTAAAAAGGCTATTTGAAACCAAAACACAGGATTAAGGGATAATGCTGCTCTGTGTCTTGTGAGTCGACCTTGATTCTGTAATCCAGCACAATACTGGAGAACAGCATATTTCTCTCTCTTGTACATTCAACACTCTCACTGTAGAACAGCTCACTCTGATGTAATAGCAAAAGCATAATGGCTCAATGCTGAAAGAGAAAGTAATCTGAATTAAAAGGAACTTGAGTGTAATATCTGTGTAATAGAACTGGAAATAGCATTACAAGATTTGTACAAAGAAAAAATAACACTGTTAGCACCTTTATGTTTACTAGATTAAAAAAAAAAAGGAGGCGACATAAAAAGTAGAACCCAACAATGTTGTTACAGGTAAGATAAAGGAAAAAAAAAAAACATATGTGAATTGATTTGAATTACGTGAACCACGCTTTTGGTGACCGAGGTGAGAAATGAACTTTAAAACGAACCAACCCATATTCAGCCACGGTACTATTAAGGACCGGGCCACTTAATCAGGGGGGACGCCAATTTAGCAAGGAGCCAACTATGCAGGAGGGACACCGCAGCAGCGAACACGTTAGATAGCATTTTGTAACCTGACTCACACGCAGGTATATATCCATGTTCTCCTCTCTTCTCCCAGTCTGCCTTATTTTCCTGACTCCATAACTCCTTTCCTGTTTTTTTTTCTTTCTTTCTTCACCGTGCCGCAGACACAGTAGAACGAAAACCTGCCTTTGATGTCTGGGATCCTATAATGCTGAGCAGGAGAAATCCGCATGCCTGTTATCTGTAGAATCTTAATGATGATGGCTAACTTCACAATGGGTTAACCGCATCTCTCTGTTCTTGCGCTGCGCACCCACAGAAACACAAATTAATAGCAACAGGGAAAAAACAGCTTTTCTCTAATAAAGCAGATTCAACAAAATGTGCACAATGCGATCAGCACAAATGTCAATGTATAATATCACCGAAAGCTTTTGTGCGCACTTCTGCTTTTCTTCCCCGTAGATGTAACTTTTTTTTTTTCTACTTTAGTTTCTGCACAAAATGACATTATTTGTCAGAAAAATGTAATCCTCACTTCAAATTAATCTAATTCGGTTTCAATGAAAATTTTAATGCTTGGTATGCAAACAGTCTGGTTTGCTGCATTTTGTCCCAACATACTTTTTTTCTTTGAAGCGTTATGGTGATTATTACTGATCTTGAAAGGGTGCTCACATGATATTTCAAAAGAAGGTTATTATCGGGAAAATCTTACTTGTTGAATGGTTCTTTAAAAAACGTTCTTCTCAACAATTAAGGAATCAAATAATATATGTTAATATTACTCACCTTTATTCAAGCATAATATTGCATTAGAATTATCATATCCAAAAAAAAATCCCAATGGAATAATTAAATATTTTATTTATTTATTTATTTATTTTTGGGAGGGGGGGGGTTGTGTTCCCATTTAGTATAATTTGTCCTTACTTCAATGAGAAGTGAAAACCATCAATATCAGATCACCAGACAGGATGATAAGCTCTGCACACGAGAGGACGGTCTGTGTGTACGGCTGTGACTCAGGAGCTTGATGATGGCACAACGACATTAAATTATAGCCGCCATCTTAAAGCTTCTCTATCAGCATCAGTCAGGATCATATCTGGAGGAGCTCTATGACCTCCGCCTCTGTCGCCCTCCATGAATCAAACCTTTCATTACATGCTGACACTCCTGTTCTGCGCTGAATGTGTGTACACCATGGGAAAATGATGAGGCACTGGAAACCTGATGAGTGACGGATAACCCGAGCTTGTGCAAAGGCTGGCTGACTATGTGCCGCAGCAAGTGTGAGGCCGGCCGTGCCCTCCCAGCCATGCCAACTGCTTCGCCTGGCAGACGCCACCGTCTCAGCACAGCCCTTGCTCCCTGGCCCCTATCACCTGAGGCAGCAGACAGCCGGCAGAAGAGAAAATCGCCCACAGCAGATGGGGCCTCTTACTTTGGCTGGCCCATCCAAGCATTGTGTCCTTGTCACATGTCACTTATTCTTGTTTTCTGCTCTGACAACACCTCAAGACAGGGTCTTTCAGTTTTGGGTGAGACACAAAAGGGAAAAGGGCGAGGAAAAGCTGACGAGGCCTCTCTTCGCTTCGGCTCAAATTCTTTGAAAGAGCCTGCACCAAGAGAAGAACCAGATTAAGAGCCAACAAAAGCAGAGCACCCCCAGCCCCACAAAAAGCTGTCATGCACCCCTACAGCTCAGCTCACTACTCCCCTCCTTATAAAACACAGTGGGCCCCCAGGAGGCGATAAAAAGAAGCGTCCTTACCCACAGAAACTTATGCAAAGAAAGTGTATTTCCAAAGGCCATTTGCAATTTCACAAAATGGCAGACATAATGCTTTTACTGAAAAATGAGGACCTGCCATATTGTGTTGGAGAGGGAAAAGTATGGCAGGAGAGGAAAAATGGAGAAAAATCATGCTGGCCTGGTTTACGACAAATAGATAGCTCTATTGATTTCCCTTTTACAGTGACTGTCCATCCTTCACTGTTGTGATTACACTGACCTATTTCAGAAAAAAAAAAAAATAGCAGTCTATTATAGATTAAATCCAAATGTCCAAAAAGAAAATACTCTTTTTGTGGAACAAACAAACAGAGTAAGATGAAACATAACCTACCGTACAGAGGGAGAAAAAGATTGTGTCAATTTAAGCGTTCAATGTTGCTCTGGGAGAGGAGGAAACAACGAGTTCTAGTACCACGCTGAGAATCAAATAACTTTCCACAGAAAGAGCAGCTGTGCTTTGTGAGGTCCTGCATTGTCAATTTCAACTCTAACAAAAAAGGCAGCGGCATTAAAATGACTGCAATACAGCTCCGCTAATGATTAAAATTAATAATGCCAATTTTACAGATTTGGAGGAGTTTTTATAAGAACAACAGAGTGTGACACATTTGATTATAATCTAATGTACTGTATTTGCTACTGTATTGTGTTTTTACTCTAATACACCACAGCACAGTGCAACGTTGTATGCTTTGTGCTGATGATTCATCTGCGTCTGTGTGTATTGCTGTGTGCGCTCGTCTTGCTCCACTATGTCTGTGCTGTGTGTCTCACTAGACTATCTCTCTCCGCGTAGCTCAGGGGACTCTGGCTGGCTGATCTTCATTATCAGCCCTAGCTTAACAATGTACTGGATGCACTTCCCACATGAGTGCAACTAACAAATCCCCACAGAGCTGAATCAAGGCAACAATGTGATGAAATACCTTCAAACAACCACTGAGCATGGAACACTGAGCTATGCAGAGACAACTCGCGCTGCCCCGGGCGATTCCACAGGAGTGCGCCTGTTGCCAAGCAAAATTAGACAGCAACTGGGACATATTATTCTCCTAAATTGGCAATGTACAGCACTATTAAGGAACATAAATCTCATGTTTGATTAAGTGAAAATACTTCAAACCAGAGAGCCAATGCAATAGCATTCTACAATTCAAAAATCCAAGCAGGATCTGTCATGTCATTTAGAGGTAAAGCATGTGCTTCACAAGTGTAAAGGCTGTCATTGTACTATCTGAACAGGGAGAGCATTATTGGGATTAATAATGCTGTTAGCATATTCTTGCAAACATACACAAGACCTCTTTTATGAGAGAAATTTCACAAAGGCGCAAATGCACAAAGGCATGGAATCTACAAACTCTGGCTTCATAACTTTGAGGGAGTCTCAATGACTGAAATAATTTCAC
Source organism: Istiophorus platypterus (assembly GCA_016859345.1). NCBI lineage: Eukaryota > Metazoa > Chordata > Actinopteri > Istiophoriformes > Istiophoridae > Istiophorus > Istiophorus platypterus. Next base: position 16,496,213 of record CM029121.1, on the reverse strand, counting down.
TGTAACTTTTCCCTCTGTTTTTCTAAGACAGCGCAGAATTTAAATCATCTACTTCCTTTAAAACAGATTGGCAGCACTATTACTAGGAGAGCGCAGATCTCTGATGAGAGACACTCAGTACAAGCTGCTAGCAAATAAATGAAGATGCAGGAGCAAGGCCATGTTTCTCAATCAGTGTAAGGAGACTGTCACCACAATTGAGATAAATATAGTGTGAAAAAACTGGGACTCTACACAGTGCATCTGTAAAGCTGAGGAGTGGGAGCTTCGTCTGTCTCCTTCCCTCCTTTCCCAAAACCACATTTATACAGTTGCCTCCCTTTGGCCACTCTATTCCCAATCTGAACTCAGACACACATTAAATATACTACACATTAATAAAGGGGATTGGCAGAATTTGGCAGACCGGTGAAAATAATGAAATCAAATTCAGTGAAACTGTATGAATAGTGCTTGAATAATAGTGAACAGTGAAACCTCAGTTTTATAGCTTTCGTTATGATGTGTTGCTGTATTGGATATTACTATATAACTGTATGGTGCTTCTGTTATTTGGACATAGTAGCATAGTGTCAGTTTATCTCGAATGTATTGTCTAACCCTTTAGAAAGCACACTGTAAAAAAAAATAGGCAACTTAATGTGGGTATACAAGCCTTTGTTTTTTTTTGCTTACCATAGTGTAGGCAGTCAGCAAACAATCAGTATATTGTACATCTACAGCTGCAAGAGGATTAGCTCCAGGTAATCAGTAGATCTACTCTGTTCGGGGAAGAGCATCCTGGGTACACGACCTATGTGTGTGTGTGTGTTAGCTAGCTTGCTGCTATTCTGGCTATGAGACAGAGCCCCAGACTGCTGATGGTAGATTAGAGGTGAGACGTCTAATCTCAGTGTAATCAGCTGCTGCATCTGATCCTCCGCTGCACAACATCTCTCTCAACAGGTCCAAACAGAATATCATCTCAGAGCGACGAAGCCCTGCCGAGGTAGGAGAAAGTGACGGCACATATCAAGTCCACCATCAGAGTAGGGAAAAAAAAAAGAACAAAAACATTCCAACAACACAAATTTAAGCCACCGATCGTTTGCTGTCACCACCTTTTACCACGCGCGGTTTTAGAGATAAGTCAACTGCAGAGGAAAGTGCATAAAGCATTTGCATAACTTTAAAGGAAATGTACAGAAAAACCATAGCTGACTTCTTTCTGGGAATTACAGCCTTCTAGTATGGGGACTGAAGAAAGAAGGGGAGACAGTGAGAGTGAAGAGAGGGTGCTCAGATAGGAAATATACATAAATCCTGAACGGGGAGAGGACATTACAGCCATTGGCACAATGATAAAAGTATCTGTTTTCATCTAGAATACTTCACCTTCTGATGGCTCAATGATTAGTCCAGTTGAGTGGATGGAAGAGGGAAGTAGGGGAAAGAAAGATGGAAGAGAGGAGAGAAGAGGAGTGGAGTCTGCCAGTGAACAGCTGCCCCTGTAATTTATATTGATGAGGGGACTGGCACGGCAGGGAGCTTCCAGCAGTTTGATCAGTCAGGCAGAGTGGGGAGTTAGTCAGAGACACAGCCCATCCCTGTGGTCTGGGATGGACTGGGAAGACCTCCCAAACACACTCACACTCACACACACACACACACACACACGCACACACACACACACACACACACACACACACACACACACACACGCATGCACACGCACATGCACGCGTGCGCACACACACACAGACACACACATACACACACGAACGAACACACGTACACATGCATGCACAAACACACACATGCACACGGACACACGCACGCACGCACGCACAAACACACAAAATTGCAGACGCATACACATACAATCAAGACTGCCAAGCTCACAATACGAGCTACAGTGTGGACCAGCATAGTAGGGAAGCCAATGTTTTCACTCTGGAAACAGAAATAGATAAACGGCCTTACTATAACCATGTAGGGCAGATTGATCTCCCCCTCATTATTACTCCGGCAGCCATATAATCACCAGGCTTCTCTGAAAAAGACCTTCCCTCCACATTCTCAATGACCATTAACTGGCCCTTGAACTACTTCTTGTGCACATAGCTCTGATAAGATTCTACAGCCACTTCCTGTCTGTGAGGCACAGCAATCAACTACTTGTTAAGGGGCTTTACTTTGATTTCCTCACATGGACAAGATTTGAATATTTCTCACTGAAATGAGACAGCGTAGTCCAGTCTCTGCCCAGGGCTTTGAACCCAAGACTCCTAAATCATGCTCTTTGATTTGAGCCCCCTTCCGGTGTAGAGGTGCTAAGCGCCGCGCTAATTAAGATAGTGGGGCGGTGGATGGTGGGTCAAAGCACTTCTATTCTACCTTGAAGATATCCTGACACAAACACGAACATTCACACGCGCACATCAAAAAAAGAAAAAAAAAAAAATACGATAGCCCCTCCAGACAAGCAAATAGCTTAACACACAATCATGCTGCTGTTTTGACGTGGCTGTTTGAGTAAGGTAGAGCTGTCTGGCATGGAAGATCATACCCTTTGCCCCGCCGTCTGATGTAAGAAAAGAGCCGGGGTGTTTTACCGCGCGAGATGCAACCGCTCACAGACTGAAACACTCCGACCGCTCTTACAGAAAAGCCCTCTGGCCTTCCCCCTCCACAAGTTTCATCAGAGTGATCAGAGCGAAAGGATAGCCTTCAGGGCTAGTCTCATTCACACAGCGGGGTACGGACACACGCGCATGGATGTACACGCGTAGACAGACACACTGCAGCACACTACGCAAAAGCGTTTTTACAAGCCTTTTCAATTGCACTTCACGCGTGTCAAAATATAGTACAAATCTCTTGGAAATCATTGATTTCTATGGGATTGACTGTTGATCAATTCTTCATGAGCAGACTGACAATGAAAAGGCAGTGATGGTTAGAAAAGGCAAAGCCTGTGTTCTGTTGCTGCAGTACACAAAGAAGCTTTGCATTTCACATGTGAGATATGTGTCCCATTCTGTGTCTGCATCTTTCAATTTTAGTGATATGATCTGTACTTGAAGAACACAAACTCGGGTAGTTAATGCAGCCTCAGAGGTTACAAACCACCACACGACACCACATCCGTGTTGTTCAGCTGCAAGGCCTTGCAGAAAACAAAGACGTGCTTCAGCACACTGTCTGCTTGAACTGTGCATGATTAGCGAGCAGTCATAAGACTGCATAGCATTTTAATTTCCTCTCTGTGGTTATCAACATATTCTCTCCAGGATTAAAATGGAGAATTACAAAATAGTAAATCTGGATGTTACTGATCAAAATGAAGGTACCGATGTATTACAATACTGGTAATGCAATAATATGTTCAAAGACAATGATGGAATAAAGAGTCAAGATACACATAAACAAGGTGATCTTATCATCTATAATGTATATGCGCTATGACAAATTTGTTTTTTTTCCACATTAATGGTAAGATTTATCTTAGAATGAAAGGACGTTTTTACAGCCTTTAAATTGAAATTCAACAGAAATAAGAACCTCAGCAGTAAAGAACATCTTTGTACTCACATGTATGTGTCTTCTTTGTTACTGAGATACCTGCAAGGAGAAAACAAACAAACCATGAAAAAAATTAAAAACCTTCAAAATATTCAGCACAAATCATATTCTATATGGAGCGCTGCTTATGGCTGACTGATAACGATGATGGTGAAGAAGGAGACCCTGTGGTCCAGCAGACTGTCACTGTCCAAGGTCAACGAAGGTGGCAGGCCCAGAATAATTATATGTGTAGACTGGTGTCTGACCTACAGCCATGCTATGTCAACATCCACAACAAGGTGGTTGAAAACTATCCTCTGCGGGCAATGAATGAAAATTTATTACTAAAAACAAACAACATTTGGAATGCTAATGTGTTGAGCAGCAACACTGATTGGGCCTGAGCACATGACTAAGCCTGTGGCCCAGAGCGGGATGGAAGCACTTTGACCTGAACATTGGTTGGTTAATCCTATATTTCAGCAGGTAGTCTCATCGAGATCAGGACATCTCTTCAAGAGAGTGACCGTGTGCAGAAAATGTATTTGTAAGTAGAAAACAAAAATATGATTTAAACACAAATAATTAGTTATTAGCTGTAATGAGCTTTATTCGTTAGAATATATAATATTTAAAACTGGTTTTAAAAGCTTGAGATTCAGAATGTGGAATATTTAAGATTAAAGGTCATGTCTTCTGAGACCTGATCAGAGAGCAGAGGCTGGTTTCCAAGTAGAGATTTATAGGCAGTGTGCAATATAATGCCCTTTTGTTTAAAAAAATAAACACGGACAAACATCCCAACTTCTTATTTAATAGACAAGGTTAGGTGAAAAATGTAGCACCAAAATGTGTAGTGCACTATGATACAGAGAGTCATGACATTTTAGGGTTGAGGGAGACGCATGTCTATAGATTAGAATCATGAACAGAATCATGATTTGTTTCTATACAAGAATGACATTTTGACTTTCAAAATACTTGGTCGGTGATTCACTATGGGTCTTAAAAAATCTGCTGTCCAGCCAGAGTCTGAAATGTTTGTAAAGTAAAGGTTTTAGATACCAATAGCAAGCAAAATGCTGTCAGGGATCTTGAAAATTGCACATACTTTTATCAGCAGTTTCACCTCATTGTATATTACTACATCATAAGTTAGATTAGCATAGATAATATTAGAAATGTAAGGTCAAACATATGAGCCAGCAGTGTTGAAATAAAACGAGCACTGAGGGACCAACAGGAAAGATCTAAATGATCCCCCTCTCTCAACTTGTTATGCTTTATACTGACTAGTTCATTACTGTATAATGTATATTGGCAGTGGTAGAAAATATATCATCAACTATAGATTAGATACAAGCAGTGATGATGTGTGTGTGTAGCTGGGAACTGCTTATCATACAAGTGACCAGTCTGACCAGTGTGAGTCAGACCCGGCTGAGGCTGAGGTGGAGCTGGCCTGCCACTGCCCATGATGCCCTTCCTCACCCCTTCGGGCGTCAACTCATCATATGAGCCACGTTGGTTTTTGCCGTTGCTGTGTGTGCAACATCGGTCTACTGCCCCAGGAGCCTGACATGTACGGGCGCACAGCCAGCCCTGGTCCCCAGTGGCCCGCTGGATACTCATGCTTTGCGGGGCGAGAGCACACTAATAGATCCCACTTGTCATGCGGAAGCAATGGCTAATTTTTCTACAGCTTGCATTTGAAACTTGGGGGATGGCGAACCGACATGATTCAATAACTCTCTGTGAAGAAGGCGTCTGGCCAGAGATAACAATGTTTCAGACACGTTTGAGGGGGAAACGAGTCAAAGAGCAACGAGGGGGAAAACAAATAAACCCCTCAGCCTCCTATAGACAGAAACAGAGAAACGCATAAGTGATATTAACTCCACGGAGCAGAAAGAGGGAAAACAGTCACCTAGGGGCCGGCAGTCTGCGATGGAGCTCTAGCATTGTTCCCGTGCTGAGGGCCAAAGGCTTCTGTTCTGTCCAACTGTGACATTACGCGAGGAGGAAATAAACAGTAATCCAGTCTTAATTCTACAATTCAATCAAATGACATGGAAGCCAGCAAGAGCTGATGGTCCATTAAAGAGCAGGGGTGTCAAGGTGCTGGAACACAAGGCAGCTGTAAAAGCCTGTAATAAGCAGTTAACCGGCTCTTTGTTTTGATGGGTAAGGCAAATTTATACAGCATGTAAGGAGCATTACGGGTGCACTTAGTGGAAACTATATTAAAAGGAAATAACAAATAGGCAGTTTTTCCTGGCTTTTTGTCAGACCTTACAATACTATCACAGACACATAAACCAGACATTCTCAGACTATCTAACAAGAGTCTGGTGACAACTGGACAAGAGACATTATTTATCTAAAGGCAATTTAGTTATTGTAAAATTTACAATCCATGGAGATGATGCAAAACGAGAGAGACAAATCAAAATTACTGTCTGAGGCCTGAGTCCTTCTTCTTCTGAAGTGTTAACCAATGTGCCTTTGCCTGACCAGAGACTGTAAAAATTGTAAACAGCTACTCCTTGCTTTGCAAAATATTTATGACAGAGGAAGTGAAAGGGTACGTATACAGTAGATGCATGTGTTTTCCCCCAAGATCAGCCACACAGACCACATTGCTCACACTGCTGGCTCCTTTACTGATAAAGTCTAGAAGTAATAATTCATCTGGTACTCTAAAGACTCGTGTTTTTAAAACTCAGATTTTCAACTTTACATCCAAGATTCAGTAATGAATGATCATCATTTTATCAATTTCTCAATTAATACACTACAATGAATAAACTGATTACTTGATGAATTATTTTTTTATTATTTTCATATAAAGTAAACTTCTCTTGCCCCACTGCAGTGAACATATTCAATCTGAATCCTTTATAAAGTCTATTTAAGGAGGGTTTATTTACTGTAAAAGTACTCTGGGGAATTTTCTGTGTAAACAAACACTGTTTTGTTTACTGGACTTTGGAAGTTCCTCACTACTAAGTATTCAGTTTATCTTTGGGGCCTAAAAATAATATTTTGAATGCATTCACTGCCTCGTGAAAAATTTGCTAATTTGTTTTGACACCTTGATTGTTTAAACTGTCCAACAGTTGCCTTATTCCTCTCTCTTTTTTCATCCACATTGCTACCTGTTATGGCATGTTATCAGCACTAGCTGTCAATATGCAATAGCTACATGCCCCAGTCAGCAGAAAAGTGTGAAGTTTCACCGTGCTTGTAGCGTGCATGTGTATCCTCATGCTGTGGGGAACAGCTCAACAAATCATTTCTCTAGATTGCCACTTGTGGTCAAAAACTCCACAGCGTAACTTTAGCGGGTTTGTTACTAAGTTAGTGAACCAGATGCACAGAGAGGTATAAAAACAAACAATAAAAAACGTGGATGTGTAGTAAATCACAAATTCAAAAAAAAAAAAAAACCCATAGAAACAACCAACAAAGCAAGAACTTACAGTGACTGAATCAGTGTGTGTACAATAAGGGGCATCACCAACTGCTGTCTTTCTCCTTAAACAATTAATAACATGAAAACTCTGCTCCTCGTGAAAATGTTCTAAGGTGCAGAGATAAAACAGTTACTGTCTTCTTTGGCTCATCTGGCCCGTTGCTATGCAGGTTAGAGGAAGCGGGAGGTGTGGTAATGGGCCCCACTTCCTCCTCAATGTGTCATCAGGAGCCATGTGATTGGAGGTGGCAAGGAAACCGGGCCAATAAAAAAGAAGGAGTTAGCTCTGGGCAATGACACGGGCCATTCCTGCCAGCTCATTTCTATTTCGCTGGATCGCAGGTTCAGAGGTCAGTCTGGAGGTGATGCTCTCTTTGGCTGGAAAACAAGCCGCTATAAACATGCTTACAGCTTGAGGACCACCTTTTATTAAATAAATGAATGAATGAATGATTAAATAATTTTTTTTTAAAATTTAAGTGCTTTTCTGGCATAATTAATAATAATGAAAAAAAAAAAGGTGTTAAAATGCAAGCCAGTGGTTTGTATGAAGATGCAGCTCAATTTCAATTTCTACATTACCATTTGTCACAATGGAAGGCGGGACAGTTGTCACCATGTGCCTTTTGATCAGCCATATTTTCCCTTAGCATCGGTAAACAATTCAGCACATGTTCTCATGGGACCTTGCCTATGGTATAGAGGAAGAGAGGCACTATGCAGTCAACTCGATGTTAACCTCTACCACATCTATCTGTGAGTGTGTGTGTGTGTGGGGGGGGCACATCCTGTAAACATGCCACTTAGACAGGAGGAGAGTGAGTCTGGGGTTTGGCAGCCTCAGTGCTGCAGCCAGCTGTGGAGCACCGTGCCATCGCAGGCGACTCAAAGTGACAGCACTGTAATGAAGTCTGAGGCGCACGGCAGGCTGTACGTCATAATTTCAGGTTCCTTAAAGCCTGACAGGGAATGATTATCATGGATGGTTATTGTCACCCTGCCTCCCTGGGAGACGAGGCGTGCTCTGGGGTTGTTGCACCGTGACATTCAAAGTTACAGTCTCCTTCATATAATGGAGCTGTCCTCTCAGCGCGCTAATGGGAGCGATCCATTTAACCTGTGCCAGAAACACACAGACGAGGAAGTTCCTAATGCGAGGCCTCTCCCGTGGGGACGTCACACTCCCCCCCTGGCTGCTCCCTTCCTGCTGCTTGATTCATTGACTGGCGCTCCTCACTTATCCTCATTCACTGTTCAGTCTGGGGAGACAGGGAGGTTCGCTTCCTGCCGCCTGCTCCACATGCCACTGCTGCACGCCCGCCGCACACAAGGACACAGCCGGTGCAACAGACCCAGCTGCAGGAAGAGCCAGTGAGGGCCCAGTGCGGGACGGGCTAGATACCTACTGGAATTACAGGTCAATGCCATAGGCCTTGGGAATGCTAGAAGTGCACACACTCTACAGTTAATAAGGCCTGTTAGATAAAGAAAAAGAACCATCAGATAATAATGCCAGGGTTTGGTTATTATACAATCTTAATGACAGCACTTGAATGGGACTGTTAAATTTAGGCTACTCCTGAGGTTGCTGGTTAATGACGATAGCTTAGCCACAGTCATCTTAAGAATGATAGATGTTGCCACATTTAGTAGTCCATCTTTTGAATCCTGCCGCCTGCCCCACTGAAAAAATGGAATACAGAATACATTCTTTAGAGAAAATAATTAGAAACAATTAATGTGTTTCTCTTCTCAGCAATCACAAAGCTCCAAAAGCAGTTTCAATTGTTTAGGAATATGTTTTGCTGTGATTTATGGAGCTGTGTATGTAAGAAATTCAACAGAGTGCAAAATCTAAGTGTGAAGGAAAAAAACTAGAATCATTCAGTAGGTGACTTGTTTAGATGGTGATTCGGTAATTTATACATTTATTAAAAGAAAAAAAAACCATAGTAGTGGATCAGACAGTATAAAGTACTGCAAAAGCACCGAGATATAATGCAAAGCTGCTCTTGCATTAATGCTCATCTCATCAAAAGTCATAAAATAAGATGGATGAGCTGATTCAAGGACCTCTGTGCTGTTCTAACTTTGGCAGTCTTTGTGAAGGCCAAGTTTCATACACAAAGTCATTTAAATAATCCTTCTTTTTGCTGTGACACACTTAGCCTTATTAGCTATTATACTGCTATAAACTATACATGCAAAAATGTAATGATTAAAAAAGCACAATGATTCTAATCAGCTGCCCCCTAATATACTAAAACACTTAATCCATGGAGAGGCCAACTCTCTAGGGAGGCTCAAGAGAAAAATGACTTCTCTGTCTCCAGGCGCTGTTATTTCTGGTCATTTCTAATTGGTTTTAACTAAAAGCAACCACTCCGAGACTCCACAGGTTACTCCAATGCATCGCTATGGAATTGTCTGCAAATAGAAGATATACATCCAAATTAGTTTTAGAGGACACCACAATTGTCTTTCAGAAGACAGAGGAGAAAGGTCAGGAAAAAATAAAAGGATACATGCCTTACTGAAAAAGACAAGAAGTTAGAAGATCCCAATGGGGAAAGGATGTTATCAGGGTGACCCTGAGATTATAGAAGACCTGGCTGACTTGAGGTACTATGTCTCACGCACCTTGCCCCCTACAAATGTCTCGCAGACTGATGTACTACATCTCCCCCAGTGTAGTTCTGCATTGCTGGGCCTGTGAGTCTCCAGGTGAGTCCTCAGTGCTGTTTGGTGGCTCATGAATTATACATTGCAGCAGAGGAACTGACGTGGCCCAGGAGGGCCGAGAAACAGCAGGCATGGCTGGGAGGCAGACTGGAGACTCTGACGGAATTTTAATTATACCATAGGGATCATTGCGATAAGTGCTATTGTTATTGGTAAGACACTGCTGCACAGGTTTACTTAGCTGAGAGCTTAAAAAATGACAAGCTCCAAAAATCTGTTGTACGACATCCAAGGCTCTAACATGACTCAAAAAGCCATACTGAACGGTTCCTCGTCACCGTTGTACTAATATTTATCACTGCTGCCCTCTCTGTGCTCAGTATTTATCTGCACCATGCATAGAGGACCAGTGAAGTTTAGCTATGGTGAAGTAAATTTGAGATTGACGAAGAATCTAAAAACTAAACAAGGAACCACTCAATCAGAAACCACTGAGGCATTCCCTTCATTTGTTTTGTTGTATAATTCAGTAAAGTACTGCAGGTGAAGAGCAAAAATGTTTGGGTTTGTTGCTACTCTGATGTTGTTCACTCTGATCCTGGCTCTAGCTATAATTTACAGCAATTCTCCTCTGAGGTTGAGCTGGTCCTGGGGGGGCCTGATGGATGCAGGAAGGCCCTGGGCGCTGGTCAAAGTGAGGCCAGGGGCACAGACAGGCCTCTGTGTACTCTTTGTGCTGGCAGTTCCCAGCCCAGCGGTAATCTCCCAGTGATCCAGCCTGAACCACACATGAAACCCAATAGCCTTTCAGCCTGCACCATAAATAAAGACAAACCACATTCAGTAGACCACCCTGCCTTACTTTACTCATACTGAGTTACACTGAGCAGCAGTCTGCATGGGCCACCACGGGCTGTGTTTACACACTTATATATAAAGGCTTTAACTAGATAGATTTGAAATGGATACTCTGTCATAGGAGGGTTTATTTCAAGTGTTGTAATTACATGCAAACACACCTCCCTGTATTTTTTTTTTATCTACACAATGTATACAGAAAAAAATGTCACAATTCCCATTATTAAAATGTCGATGTTAGAGGTTGGTCTACCTTTCTAGTAAACAACTGTAATGTTCCCCAGAGAGCGCACTTTTGAATTTCTATTCATCTTACAATATATTACATTAGCCCAACAAAGGTTGAAATCTAAAGGGGAGATGCAATTACCCAGATCTCCTGAGGCAGACACTCCAGTTATGCACTTTCTACAATAATGGGCTGTAAGAGTTACACCGTTGGCCAATAGAGATGTTCCCCTTGGGCTAACATACTGAGAAGAGCCTAAATATTTAAGGTGCACAGCATATTGCGGATAAAAGACAATTTCAGATCTACAGGTTGCTGAGAACTGATTGTTTTCACTTTTGTTTTTTCTGTCTGGTTTCTTTTTTATTGTTGCGGAGGAAGATTCACAGCCCATATACTTAAGGAAACCACAACGGTAGACTGCCAGAAATGTTGTTGTAGCAGACGAAGTGAGTCAAGATGTTGTCCTGTCTGAGCTTCGATATGCATTTCATATCATCAAAAGCTGGCATTAGAATAGGTGAGTTGATGTGTTTTCTGACAGAGACAATGTTTCCAGGTCTGTCAATAGACAGTACATACAAGCCTGCTTGCTACCTGGGGAGGGGAGGGGGGGGGGGGCACTAGAGCTCTGAAGGCAACTAATGTCAGCTAATATCAGCTATATAAAGGCTGACTCAGAAATATATCGGAACCCTTTCATTACCATCACTCATTCAGTCTCAGTTCTCATCCTGTAAAGTACAGTACTGCAGGCACTTGTCTAATGAACAAGGGTCTATGGGGAAGGATCACTCTATGTGAGTGTGTTGGAAGTTAAGGTCCCACAACAGTGGACTCGTGGCTCTACTGATAAGGACTTGGCTGTAATTGCTCAAAAGGGAGGGAACTGCAGCCCCATTAGGTCTGGTCTTAGCACTTGCCAATAAGCCAAACTGCCCCTCTGAAGCCTCCAATGTAATGAAAACTTCCTCTGAGATGAATTACATGTCTGTCAATCCACTAATTAATATCATGGACTCCTATTTTTTGCCTCTCTGCAGTAACGAACTGAGTCAGAAAGATTTGGATTGAGGTATTTCTGAGCACTGGAAGACATAAAGGAAGGAAAAGCAAAGGCAAACTAGCAAGCACGCTGCTACTGTGATTCACTGCAGTCATGGTCGGCACTTACCGCAGCATCTATTTTTCATGTATTTCATAATTAAAACCTGCGAGTTCTGTAAGCCCTCCATGCTCCATGCAGATCAAAGGTAGTCCTATTAGCAGGGAGTTCATCAGTGGAGCCACTCTTCCATTTCCAGGCAGCAGAGCCATGCTTAAAGCACAAATACCCTGTAATTACACACATGTGTGATAACGGGACAGCCACGGAGCTGGACTATGATTAATAGAACACAGATCACAGTTTCCTCCTCCTTTTTCAAAGCTAACACAACAGAGGACTTTACACACGAGGATAATCCATGTGTAGCAGATAAAGAGGTTGATGAAAGACTGAATACATATTTCACACATCACCTCTTGTGGTGCAGGTGGAGTGTGTGCCTCAGTTTGTTGCCTTCTCCCTCTCCGCTGCATTCTCTATGTAAATGTAATCGGAGGATAACACGGGATAAAGCTCTGCAGAGCAGAGACATGATGCCTCCCCTCTGCTGGGATAGAGGGTTACAAACCTACCTCATATGGTGTAATCAACAGAGTGAGCTGTCTTGCGTTATTTATTTGTCCCACCGACTCCTCGGTAAGTTGACACCACAGGGTGCGCTGTCTGGATGCACAGGCTGTGAGAGATACTTACCACCGATACTGTGCGACATAACACAAAGCAACGCCTGCTTGAGAAGCTTCTTCACAGGTTGCAATTTTTTAGTGGTTGCGACCAGTTCAATAAAATATTTTTAAATTAAATAAATTAAATAGCAATTTCGCAAGAGAGTGGTAAATATCAGATGAATGTCTGAAAAATTACACATGCTTAGGAGAAGTAGAAAATCTTTTCTAATTTCCAATCCTACAGTGTTTAAAAGTAACCCCCATACATTTAGCAATGAGTATTTCTATGACTTTTTTTTCATAATTTGTTATGTCTTAGTGAATTATAGTAGCAAAAACATGCTTTGCAGTGTTAGAGAAACTAAAGCTGGATATACCAAAGTTAATGTTGCAAATAATTTAAACTATTTTAAGAACTGTTTGATGGCTTACTTTCATTGTTAAAGGTTGCTGAACTGCAAAGTTATTACTTTGTATAACCGTCAAATATAATGTAAAATGTAAAATACATAAGATCAAATGTAACTGGGTAAAAAGTACGAGATTTAGCAAAGAATTCAATTAGAGAGGAAGTTTACAGCAATATACTGAAACACTCAAGTGTAAGTGACTCACAATGGTGATAAAATAAAGTACTTGAGTAAAGGAACTTACTTTCCACCACTGATGCTTTTATCTGATCACCAACAACAACCAAAACGGAAAAATAATCTCATCTAACAATCTTAAATGTAAACATAATTTATATCTAGGAAATTTGCAGAATGTATCTTGCTGCTGAAAAGCTTCCTGCTGTCAATGGGGTTATTCTTATGCCATTACATAACAATGTCAGTGAAAGAACATGCGGTGAAGTCTTGTGAAAGAGAGAGTATAATTAGCCATACTAGCATTCACACACTCATGGCCATAGCAGTTGAGTTGCTTTCTCTTTTACTGAAAGCATAACAACTCTCTGCTCCAGAGCCAAGTTAACAGTAGGGAGCAAACTGCTGAACCTCCTGCAGGCTCATGAGGTCAGTTACAGTTCACGGTACAATCGCCCTGCACTAACAACTGGACAAGGTAACAGGAAGGTCTGTTGGTTTATCGAGTAGGACAACCCTAAAATACACTAATATACACCTCTAAAGATACACGATAAAACATGGCATTTGTCCAGAAGACACAGCAAGATAACACATTCTACAGCCAGGACAGGTTACAGAGAGGACAAACGTAGGGCAGGGATTCTGTATTTTACACAACATAAACATCCAATAAGCATCAGCAGTCACAATGCTGGCCTATAACAAAGGCAGTTCTAACCCTCCCTGTGGTGTTTATCGAGACTACACAACTACACATTTCAATAAACGTTTTCTTTTTTTTTTTTTTTTTTTTTATCTACATTACATTATTTTTTATGCAACAGTCACCACTTTGATATAGCCGGTCAGGCATGGAATATGAAGAGCGCACGGAATACAAAAATGCCCGAGCAGACACCCCCAACATATGCACAGACAGCCCACTGACACTATACAATCACAAAGTCAGGAAGGGTCTGATGCTGAGGCTGGAGCCCAGATCTATACTGCAGCCACAGCTATACATTCTCAGCAAAATGAAAGCTTGCAGCCACGGCCAGCAGTAATAATTAATAGCATAGTCTATAAGCATTCCATTAGGTGCAAGCAGCTGTCATAAACATCTTAATTAATTTACAAAGCAAGCAACTGGGGAATTATGGCGACGTAAAAATCTGCTTCCCTCTGCCGCTCCATAGCACTGGAACAGATCGGGCTTTTAAATTTTTAAACATGCCTTTCATGTTCTCTAGAGCACTAAAAAGCCTTTGAACAGTCAGCTTGTTAGGAGATGCACCTAGCAGCCCAATACCTACGGGTTGTCTTGCTATTCTTTTCATACAGTGACAAGAGGTTTCGGGCTTCTCTTTGCTGCTCCGGCTCGACTCAAGGAATCCATCTCTTCCTGTGCAGTATTGTCCCTCCCTCATCTTTTCTTTCTCACAGTGACATAACTGCACTGTTTTTTCTGTCAAACACTCAACCTAAGCTCTCTGCGTCCATCTTTCTGTGTTTGCTTAAAGTATGTTGCTATAGGAGGACAGAGGACAAACAACTGCGGTTCATGCACATAGGAGATTAGCAGTTTTAACCATTCCCCTTAAACCCCAGCGATACATTTAATCTGGATTATGACAATTTAAGAGCAGCATAAACAAGGCCAAAAACCAGACCCAAAACAAAATAGTGGTGAAAGTACAAGGATGCGACTCTTTGTAATCTGGACAGTACAGTTCCAAAGCAAAGGTCAGAGTGTTGTGGTAAAAACTCTCTTCTTCACCTGCTCTCACTCAGAGAGGGCAAGATTAGACTGGCCACTCCATTATAGAAGAAAGGCTTAAGAGCATTTCCACTTTCAGAGCTAGGATATCAGCAGCTTCTGACACTAAGAAGGGCTGACCTATCATTTTGGAGGGGGTTGAGAGGAGGGTATCAGCTGTCTGCCCAGCAATACAGATGAGTCTGGGCTAAAATCATTTTTTCTGACCACTACAGTCTTTTCAAAAAGAACTACACTACAGTCTGAGACGACAGTGCAAGTGTTATTATTCCATTAAGAAACAGGGCCAACACCTCCTCATGTCATAATATATGTGCATTCACTATCTCCAATTATTTCCAATTATGAATCAATTTAACAAGCAGACATTGAATTTGGATGTTCTCATTACTCTCCAATGATAGCCAGGCATCACATATCTCCTTTTTTTCTCAGTCCCATTCTAACCTGTCTCCTCCTCCCCATCTCTCTCCATTTCAGCCCATGCCATATTTGCTTAACCCAGCCAGTGTGACAGCACTCAATGCTAAAGCACTCCCAAGGCAGATGATCAAAGTCAGCAGTCAATTCACATTACAATGCATTGATTTGATGTTTCCTAACCTCCCAGGCCTTTCTCTAATGCTGCCAAGGACCTCCAGGATATTTCACAGTGTACCTCCTTTCCCAGCTTTTCTCTGTCTCCGTCTCTTGCTGTGTGCGTGTGTGTGTGTGTGTGTGTGTGTGTGTGTGTGTGTGTGTGTGTACAATGTCTGCAACTGAAAACATGGTTGACAGAGATATTTCTCTGGCCATGTTTGCATATGATTTGAGTCTATATTCTGTCTAGTTCAAAAACATACAGTTTAAAATTAACTGACCCAACTCAAAGCCCAGCACGAAATCATATGAGGCTGTCTACTTCAAAACCACTCGCCTTTTACAATGTAATTATTGCCCTTCACTCACCTGCTGTTTCAAATATTGTTTTAGAGTAAATCACCCCCTTGTTCTCATATACCACACTTCGTTTGCTCCTCATCACTTATTCATTTGCAATTCTTTATTGAGTTGGCTTCTATGCTTTAGTGACTGCCATTTCCCTCTGAGGGGATGTTCAGAGCACTTCCATGTTTTATTCAATTATGAAAACCTAATATGGTGGAAAGGTGTGCATGGCGCTCACTCATAACCATGCATTATTTCACACATATTTATTCTACCTCGCAGTTGTTGGGTGGCAGAGACTTCAACAAACAGCTTAAACAGATGCATGCTCCTTTGTTTCTGTCTTTGACCCCCAGGGTCTGCAGGGTTAATATGGGGCACAGAAAGAAAGAGAGAGAGAGAGAGTTGCAATGTCCATGTATAACAACTGAATCTATAGCATCTGCCTTAGTTTTGGAGGGGAGAGAATTACTTTGGCTGTTTTGTTTTGGGTTTTTTTTTTATTTTTACACTCATAGGTTGTCAAGATGCATAAGCATCATGGCCATGGCACAGTGACACACTGACCTACAAGCACAAAGGAGAACTTTGTCTGCCTTCATAAACACACACACACACACACACACAAAACACACACAAACACACACAGAAAGAGCAAGAGAGAGGAGAAGAAAAGAGTACGCAAAAGAGAGAAAGGAGGAGAGAGAAATAAGAGCTATTGATTTATGTAAGAGCGGCATTCCTTAAACAGCATTAGTCATCGTGGTTGTGTGCAGCAAGCTGGCTCTTTAATTATTCCTCAGAAGCCAGACAAACTCAGCGCTGCGTGAAGAGCGCCTATTGATTTCTGCCTGGCAGATGGGACACACTTACTTATAGCAATTCACAGATTGTGTTGATGATCAGAAAGACAGAGATAGTACTTACCTCCTATTCAATCTACAAAGCAACTGTTAGGGCTGGCCACTAGGCATGTAAGGCAGAGTTAGAAGTATCTTAGGTCAAACTGCAGAGGTTTGAAAACTTCTTGTTTCATGGTGACTGCATCCGACAGGTGAGTGGCACCTGTTGTGGCATTGTGTATTTAAAAGTCCAACCAACAGACAGCAAGAGGAGATGAGCTACGTGTTATTCACTTAAGTGTTAAGAGTGGTGTAAATGACAGGAAGTTGATGTGATTAGAGTGTTATCTACATAAGGTTTGTGGTTTGTGTTTTGATGAGTGGTACACAGAAGCATCGTTGTGTTTTTCACTGATTAATCATTTTTTGATTCTTATTGATTTGTTAATTTGTTAGGTCTGACCATATCAAATGATTATGAAATATGCCAAAGATCATTTAATTCAATTTATTATTTTTTCTTGACTAAAAAAAAGACTAAAACACAAGTATATTGTATTTTCAAAAATAATATACAAAACAAAAAGCAGCCATCCTTTGAGAGAGTGGAACCAATAAATACTTCCGAAATTTGTTTGATAAATCATAAAATGATTACCAGAAATCTTGTTGATTGATTCCCTGTCCTTCTAATAATCATTTAATCTACTTGTTTCATCACAGCTGAATAATCAGATGCTTGTGTTTGGCAAGGCTCCTGTATGTGTGCGTGTGTGTGTTTGTGTGTGTGTGTTTGTGTGTGCATGGTTGAGAGAGAATATAAAGAGAAAAAAAGGACGTTTTTCTGCTCTACACAGTTACATATATTAAGTTCTTTGACCAAAAATCAACTTTCAAGAATAGCAAAATATTTAGAGGACATAATAAAAATAACTATGAACAGATAAGAGTACATGAAAAAATGTTTAGGAACCCTTGATCTAAATTTCCGTTACTGTGAATAATTATGTGAGTAGAAGATGAATGTATTTCCAAAAGACATAAAGGTAGAGGAAAATAATTATTTTCAACATTTAAGGCACGATTAGTGTATTGTTTCTGTTTTGTACAAGTTAAGAGTGAAAAAAAGGAAAGGAGCGCTATACAAAAGTGTGGGCTCTCGGATAATTTCTACCAAGGTCTCAGACCTTACTTGGCTGGTTTTTGCTATGGTATGTTCATAATAATTGTCAGGAAAAGCTAAGTGACGCAAATTTCAAAGATTTATAAATACTCTGATTCCTCAAACATTGCCCCAAAAATTAGCAGCCACGAATTCCTCTAAGCAGCTGCCTGGCACTCTGAAAATTAAAATAAATGATGCCCACAAAGCAAGAGAAGGCAACAAGAAGATATCAAAGTGTTTTCAGGTAGAAATTTCCTCAGTTTGTAATGTAATTAAGAAATGGCAGTTAACGGGAACATGGGAGGTCAAGAAAGCTTTCAGAGAGACTTAGCGCTCTCCAGAGTGGTGATGCACTCTTCTACTGTGCAGTGACACCAGTCACAAATATTACCCTCACTAGAGAGTCATCAGCAGCATTTTGGAAACAAGTCCTGTGGAGTGATGAAGTTCAGATAATACTTTTCGGCCACAACGAGCAAAGGTATGTATAGAGAAAAAAGGGTGCAGAATTTCATGAAAAGAACACGTTTCCAACTGTTAAGAAAGGACTAAATTAAATACCATCAAATTGTGGGGAAAACATCACACAGTCTGTAAAATGCTGTGAATAGACCTTAAAGAGCAGTGAATGCAAGACATCCCTAGAATCTTACAGGAGTAGAAGCCTTTTGCGAGGAAGAATGGGCGAAAATCGCCCAAACAAGAACTGAAATACTCTGCTGCAAAAAGCATTTTACAAGCTGTGATACCAAAGGGTGTGTTACTAAGTACTGACTAGACAGAGTACCCAAATTTTTGTTTCAGGTCCCTTCCCTTTTGGAAAATAAATGATAGAAATAAAAAAGTAATCTTGCTTGAAATATTAAATAAATGTGTCGTCTTTAACTTCATACCTTTTTGGAAATCGGGTCATCTTTTACTCGCTTAACTATTCAAACTTTTGCACGTCACTAACACTAACACTAACACTATGTATGTATAAGTCATTTGATACATTAAATTGGCTGTTGTATATCCTAATCTTCCAATTAAATATCAAATAAAAAATGCACATAGAAAGCTTTGGTATGAAAGTCCATCTGTCTTGCTAGTATATCTTTTTTGGTGCTAACCACTCGTCTTCTGTGAGGTCTACGTTTTAAAGTGCCACTCCATTGTTATTTTATGAGAAGGAGCTGAACACAGAGCCAGAGCATCGTCTGAGCTGTGGAGGGAGAATTCCCCTGCATGGCTACACAATACACAGACAGCACATTTAGAGATGTCAGCCCCTAACTGAAGAACAGTCAGTAAGGTGAACCCACTAACCCCATGCCTTTACCATGTCTAGCCAGGCTGCTCTGGAAACCCCAGTTAAAAATGCATTTGGTGTGGCTGATGCGGCGGGGCGGACCATGCTGCTAGGCATGCCAGGCAGACTTGCATAGCCTCGCATGTGCTGCTCGAAACGGTGGTTAGTGAAATGCCACTACTGTATGCCTCATCTCCACTGCTTCCCTTGCACTTACATAATTTACACAAGCAAAGGGAGGGGAGGACAGCAGGGGGGGTGGGGGTGCTGAGCTACAGGGAGCTCGCGTCCAATTGCGTTTGGCCATGTGGAGAGACAAATACAGGAGTATGAGGAGAGCTCATGCCACAGCGGGCCTTGATGACTACATGCTGAGACGCCCCTACGACATGCTGATAGACAGTAGAAAGACCCCACCCCTCCTTAGCATTCATGAAGCCAAGCGGAATATAGACGCAACAGGAACAAGGCAGAGAGTCTGAGCACATTAGAGGCGCGCTGATCCAAGACCATGGCATGGTTATTTATTAATCAGCTGAGCTTAGCTAACTGCCTGCTTAGATGAACAGCACAAGCCTGTGATACATTGCAGCATCAGCCCCAAGACAGCGAAACCGTTGACATAATGTAACTTAAAATACACGATGCGTAAACTTTAGATAAAGCTGTTTGCCAGAGCAATTTTGCATTTCCTTATATTTTCCTGTAGCATGTGTCAGTTTTCCAGTAACACTCACAGAGGGTGTGAATATGATACAATCTAACATAGCGAACAAACAATCTAAAACTCAGCAATGCTAATCTATCTGCGCTTATTTGGTCTAAAAAAAAAAAAAATTCTATGTGATCCAATGTAAATACTGTCGGAGTGTACAGCAAACAAAGAATGTTTGCCCATTTGCACATTATTCATCTCCTAGGGTGAAGTCAGTGATGAGTAACAGCATGGCGATGTTGTCAGTAAATACACTCTAACATACACAAAATCACCCCTTTCATGTTGTACTTTTGGAGTTCACTGGCACCACAACACTGTGCGCTGACAATGTTTTTTTGCCAATTTCAACACCTCACAGTTGGGGTGTCAGCACATTGAAATGGTGTTGAGAAACATAGCCTTTTAACTGAGAAGAAACAACTCTTGGAGAAAAAAAAAGAGAAAAGAAAAACAGAATGGGATGCAATTCTCCAGAGTGTATCCCCCTCATGTCTCTTCCACTGTTTTTTTGGCAGGCCGGGTAATACACAGGAAAACACTGGCACACAACACCCTCTCTACCTGAACACAAAGGGAAACATCTCAGCCTGGAGTTTGGGCTTCAGAGACTAATAGGAGGCTCGCACATCACCACGGGGAAAATGCGTGTTAGGCTCTCCATTGGCTCATGCTGTTGATGCAAGCTTTACAGACCGAAGTGTTTTTCCTAAGTCCTTCATTACTTCAGGAGCCAGTTACAGAGGTGCCATGAAGGAGTGATGGAGGCTGCAGAAAACATTTGTGGGAACAGGCAATGAACAGGGGAGGCAGAAATCTGATGTGGTCATTACCAGACACTTCCTTTCATCATTTCTGAGACTACCTCACACACTCTCAGTCTCCAAGACTTCTGCAGCACTGAACTGAGAGAACCTAAGCCTCTTGGACAGTTCATTTAGGATAATGCAATGATGAGAATGGGGAGAGGGGAGTCTTGTGTGTGCGCACCAAATCATGTCTGATAACTGTTTCTTTTCAAAATGTCTCCTCTGACTCTAACACATTCAAGAAAGATGCAAAACATGTCAGCAAAGACCAGAATAATTATTTCCATAACCTGCTGAAACATAAAAAGGCAATCTAAAGTGTAGACATATAATTATTTTATGAATTCAAATGAACAACACAAAAAGGATATTTCAAAGAAATTTTCACATGAAAAGATGGAATGGAAATTATCTAGGGGCTTTTTTCCCTTTCTTCAGACTTCAGAAAAGAGAAATTTATTTCTGCCTTCATCTCTAAATTGGATGCAATTTATTGCCTCTCCAAAGCACATTTTTCACTGGCTTGCAGGATCCATGGGCCATGGCAAGCAATGCATATCTGCCCGCCTCCCCTGGCCTCGGGTGCTAATATGTGGAAACTGGCCTGGGGATATGGAGCCCAACCAGTGGAAGAGGACACAGAGGGACAGAGGAGAGAATCAATCCCTAATCGCTTAGGAATAGGAGGGATGAAGAGGAAGTGGAAAAAAAAAAAATCAGGAGAGAAAAAAGACAGAAAGCAGTGTGTTTACCAGCAGACATTTGGGTGCTGTCAGCTGACTGCAAGAGCTCTGGGATGTCAAGGAAAGAAAAGGGAGTTATATAACCAGGCTGTTAGAGCAGGAAGGGAGAGAGACAGACAGAGACAGAGAACAAGAGAGGGACCAGGAAAAAAAAAAAAAAAACATCACCATTTAAAGTGACAGGGACAACACGATCAAAGCGAAAGCAAACATGGTACACAGTGCTGCCTGCAGACACCAGACACAGGCAGGTGAGTGTCCAACAAGCACAGATCTCCGGCGAGTATTTAAAAATGCAAGTACCACACAGATGTGTACACAGGTCATAGGTTATTACATCCATCATGTATGCATTATCTTGGCACAGGGTCTCATGTAAGCAATGCTTGCATGCCCCTGAAGCCACGTGGTTGCTTGGATACCTCTGCACTGTGGAGCTTTTTCGGCTTCATCCAGCCTGACAAAAAGGAATCTCGCAAAGTCCAAGCCACACCACAAGCCAATACCCACTAAGGCCACTAATAGCCTCTAAAAGTCCACTCAACCCTACAGTGCCCACCCATCGAATACCATTAGCTTTGCACTCGAGCTGGACTCCATCAATTTGGTACGTGGCTTACTGTAACATAACAAATAATTTAATAGTCACTTTTGCGGAGGATGCAAGAGTGGAGCTTAATTTTAGAAATCTGTTCTGTTCGATACCACACACACTGTGATGCCACACATAAACATTAAGTACAGTTAGCTCAAGGTGCATTCTGTCCTGTGACCTTGCTGTTACACATCCGCAGAGCAATGAATAACTATCGCATTTCTTTGGCTGACAGCTGACACCAAGAGGGCCCAGGTGATATACGAGACATGACAAGTGATTCTAATTAAATGTAGAGCTTGTGGATGTAAAGTGGCAGGGAGGGAACAAATCCTGTCCAGGCAGCAAGCCGCAAAGCGGCATGCCTTGCTCCAAACGAGATGAGCTGGGCTGTCAGGGCTGCCTCAGCTGTCCTGTAAACCTGGGCCCAGCTCCCCAGGGGGACTGACAGGTTTCCGCTGGAGGGGAGAAGGCACACCGCAAGCCTCCCGCCCTCCCCACAAAAACAAATACATGACACACAAACAGGCAGTTCTGATGCAAAGCAAAAGCCATGTGGACCATGTGCATTTGTCACGTAACTGTTTACTAACAAGTTACAAAGCATGGTTGTCTGTATCCTGAGCCACCATGAAGTCTGTCATGGATGCATCAGCTCCGGTGTGGTTCGGTGACTAAATAGAAAAACACGCCACGATCACAGGGAATCAATAGATACAGGAAAGACGACACCTCTGTTGATGCTGCATCCCACTTGTATTTTCACCTAGACTTTATTCATCCAGCTCAGGTTGAGAACAAAAGACTAGACATGGTGAGAGTCTTTTCACAGAGAGCAGGTTGGGTTCTTTTCTTTTTTTTTTTTTCTTTTCCAGGACACGGCAGAAGACCCAATGGTACTCAAGGCAAACATGAGTGTGTCAGTACGTGACACAGGACTGCACTTTACAGCGGACACTCACGGGGCCTTCGGCTTCCCAATAAGACCCCCAGAGACAAGCCTCACCAAATCAGTTAACCTTTGACCCATCTGGAACAACTTGGCACTCAAGAGTCACGGTCAGCCAGCTAAAAGACAATGTTCATCGTGCTGTTTCTGATTGACAGAAGCTGTCGAGGCTGGCAACTGTCCACTCTGGAAAATGAGGGAACAGCAGTCTATCATAAGCCCATCTAATGCCGGCCAGGAAATATTTCTTTGATAATACAAAGTCATGGCTCAGTGCTTTCTGTTCTCTCCAGCAAAACAGGGCCAAACTTGATACATCTGGCCTTACAACCTGTCGATTTTTCCACTACGGCAGTATAATATAATGTCTTCCGCATGACACTGGACATAATTTAAACACATCGTGCATCAAAATATCGGCACTTTGTAGTTGTTGATTGGTGTTTTTCATTTCTAGTGTTCCAGAACTACAGGGGAACTTTTTAAGCCTGGGAATGTCTCCATTGCAGTGAATCTGGCCAAATGACAGATGCTGATAAAATATCTGCACTGAAGAAAGCTGTAAAAATATTCATTACAGATTTAAAGGTTGTCATCAGTTCATAAACAGAATGAACACATATGATACTGATGTTTAGTATGTGTAGAATTTCTTGCGGCAGTAACCTCAATAAAAATAATCCCATAGTAGTGTTTTATTGTTGCGTTTTTATCGTCAGCTGACAGAGATCCAGTAAACCTGCCAAGGGAACGCTAATGTGGGTTGTATCCAATGGTAGCAACAAGTGAAATATATGGTTATTGGAGAGGGAGGTTTGTTGCATTACGTGTCCTGTGTCCTAAAGTCTAATCCGGTGACGAATACCAAACTGTTGAATCCTTAATGTAAAACTTTAATAAACTGATATTAGGAGATGGAAAAAAACCCAACACTTGTATGATGAAAGCCATCTTGACCAGTTCTAGTAGCCTCCATCATGTTGCATCCATTCATCATCTAATTTTGTCAAAATCTGACGGATACCTTTACCCCAGCGAACATGTTGACATGTCATAGCAAGACATATTAATGATGGTTTCATTCCAGACATTTATTGTAAGACGCCCATCATCAGTGTTATTAGTTACACTTGCACCTTTCCTGTTATCTCAAGCAGAATGTCTGCCCTGGAAGGGTCTACTGAAACTGCTAAACCTGTGAGTAAATATCATGATTACTAGACACAGTGGGAAAAAATCTGCTATGCCATGAGACAAATAGCTTAGCTTAGTTTAGCTTAGCTTAGCTTATTTTAGCTAAAGAGTGGAAGCCTAGTACCCTTAAAGCTCAGTCTGGCACATAATCCTCTAAGTCTTCAAAAAAATTACACATGGTTGTTTTTGCACTTTTGTGTTCTTACAGATTAAAAAAACAAGATGCTGTATATGTTAATTAGTAAGCTTTAGAGGCACTGGTAAGCATTTCTTATATTTATTCTGCTACTGGCTGTAGCTTTATATTTAGTGTATAGCAAAGAGTAATATCAATCTTATATAATACTCAACGAGGAAGGAAACAAATGTATTTCCCAAAATGTCAAATTATTAAGTAAATAAGGTGATATCAGATGTAATTAGGGTAATACATCGCAGTAACAATAATAAACATAAATTCAACCAATCTCTGCATTTTCTCACAATTCCTGCCACTAATATAAAGATGTTCTCCTGCTCAGGTTAAATCAAATCAGGCATCACCCTCAAAGTAAAGTCATTTAAATGGACTTTTTAATAGCAGCTAAATACACAGCAAAGATAACAAGGCTCAAAATGCAAGAGAGATTAATTCTATATATTTTTTTTCCCTCTGTAATGTGTGTGACTGAAGACAAAAAAAAACTGGGCCCCAGTCCGTTTACTTTCTCTGGCCCTTCCCCACCAGACCCTTCAGTTTGCCCCGCCTCCTGTCCAGCCCAGAATCCCTCTATTTTGGGTGTCTCACAAAGCCGCTGATGTGATTAGAGAGGATGATGATTACAGTTACATAACAGAATCAAATTAATTTGTGGCCCGAACACAGCAGTGGCAGCAGGAAATCACTCAAGCTCTCAAATCTCCCTTTCTCTTGGTTGCTCCTGTGTTCTCTATCTTCGCTCAAACGCCCCCTCCCCCTTTCCTGTACTCGCTGCCCCCTCCTAGAACACACAGACACACCCCTCTCTCCTCCCTGCCCCTCCCTCTAGTCAATTAAAGTCACATCGAGGGATTAAAAGGAAGTAGGTCAGTGGAGCATTGCTGGGGGAAAAAAAAAATGCAACAAACCACGTCAGAAGTCACTGTGTCGACCTTGTGAAACACAGACCAAACCAGCAAAGGCCTGTGATCTCCTGCTTCGACCAACGCCGGGGCTCCACGTGGAAGCCAGGTTCCAATCGCACTGACCAAGCTTTGCCCTCACCTTGATTTCTCTGCAGCTCACAAAAACCCCCCTGGAGGGCAGCCTCGGAAGCTAGGCTTTGGTGGTGGACACTTGATACACTCTACAGAGTGCGTTTTCTCAAGTCCCCTGAACAGATCCTCTTCAAATGCAGGATTATAACAGTGCTAGAGGCAATGAGAGCCCCATAGCTCCACTGCTAGGACTATGCCAATAGCCCCCATGCAAGGCAGAAACAGTAAACATGCTATGACGCTTTTATATCCCTTTCATACATAGATGAACATATGACGCAGGTCTACTGAATGCAAGTACTGTTAAAACTCTCAAATCTGCCGGTTTGGTTTCATATGCACTGCTGATTAATAACATATTAACAATGGATTACATCACATACTGTGAATAGCAAAAAAAAAGGTTGGAGACCACCACACTATGTTTGCAGCTTTGAGCTTATAAACTACAAATCAAGTATACTTTACATCTTTGCAGACAATTTTCAAATGAATTTATATTTAAAGATTGTTGGATGCATTTCTATCACAATTTAAGGCAGCCATTGATTTCCATTCATTTCCATATGTTGTGAAAATCAATTAGCAGACTTTGTCAAACTTGTAAAACTTGTACTCTATCACAGCAAACATCAAGTCTGCATATGGGATGGCTGTGTGATCAACCTCAGGGCAGGTCTATCCTTCCCAACTGTGTCCGTCTGAATGGAGTGTTAGAAGTGGCCTCCACTGTGTGATGGAAAATCAGCAGGGGAGGTGAGCAGGGAAAAGCCTTGCTTGTGCTGTGCCATGACAGGGTGGTGCTGCTGTCAACATATTTTGTTGTATTTTGTCCAACTTAATCAGCCTCATACTCACCAAAAACTATACAGAAGTAAATAATAATGGGAAACAAAGAAGCTTGTCATCACTGCACATTAACACATGAAAATTATCTTGGCTAGTTCCATGCTCACCAGCTGTGAACGTCTTGACAAACAATGTAAAAATGGATTTTTCTGACAGTCACAGAGATAAGACAACAAATCTAATTGTTTAGCAGCACCACATATTGAGATAGCAAAGGGTTTTGAAGTAAAGAGATACTGCAAGCAATTTCTTTACCTTTTTGATAAGAGCCAGACTACAAAACAAAAAGATTAATAGACTAGAAACTCAGGACAACAGAAAAATGATAACACTGTTTATGATGCATTTCAAATGCAGTACTGAAAAATCAGGTTAAAAAATACGTGTTGATGTATAGTAATAATAAATAAATCTTCAGAAAATGTGTTATAATTGGTGAAACAACTTAGTGAGATATGTACAAGGCAGAATTTTCAAGCATTTCGTCACTTATTTGATTACCATAGTATGGCGCTAGCTACTTTGGAGTTTATTTAGACATTGACAGGGTTTAATCGTAAAAATACAACATATTGTTTGTGGTATCTGACATTTGCCTGGGTCATTTCTTGCAGGTGCTAATTGGGAAAGTTATTTAATAATAGAATTCTTGTGAATAAATTGACATGTACCACATGTTATGTTTACTAATTGTTAGATGACTGCATTGATTTAATTCATTTATATATTTTGGATGAAGTCATCTTATGTTGAATAAAGCTTACTAGTTGCAAGGTTCCTATCTAAGGATTCTCCCACCTGTGGTGTTTGTTTTGGGAAACAAACACTGTGTTGTTCCAGAAAAAAAAAAAGGAAGTCTTACTTCATTTACAAACCATTTAAACTTACTCTTGCAGTATATAATTTCATTTCGTTAATGAAAAAAAATGTTTGTGAGAAACCTTGCTGTTATGTAAACATAATGTAGAATGTAAATGCTAAATTAAAAAAAAACATACATGTACAAACCGACAGATGGATATAGAAACTGCCATCGATCTGAAAAGCTGATTTACAGAACCACACTGAGATCGACAGAGTTGATTTAAGGTGTGGGCAGACAAGCCGAGCTGCAGCCGCACTAAAGTCAGAAGGATTTGCAGAGCCATGTCTAATGCTCCCTGATGACCACTAAAGGGCCTTGAAGAAGGAAATGAAATAATTCCTTTTGACATCAGATAGTCCAAAAGACTTTCCCAAGCTGAGCTCATGATGCGGCTCTCTCACTGCCCATTTAACTCTTTGCAGCATACAGTATCTGCAGTGCTGCAGTGCAACAAAACCATATTTGCTTAAAATATTATCAAAGGTGCTTCATTGAGGGTCACAGCTCCTGTTAGTTTCTGCTTAAATTATATTCAAATCCTAATTTTTCTTTCTATCAAAAAACTCATATTTTACAACAATTTAATTGCTTTACCTAAGGACCATTACTGAGTAACTCTCATATTACTATGTAATTAGCTCTGATGATGAGGCATGAAGGAATCAATGCTTTCTGCGACAACCTGGTTTGAGTAAACAGCAGGGTTTTCCTATGCGGGTGACTACACTCATTATTTCATTTTGTGGATACAGAATACCTGCTCAACAACTCCACTTATTGCACTAAGTAATTCAATATACTATTTGGAGGACAGGTTCATAAAGTGTAGTGTAACACATTGAGTGATATTTAAAAAAGAACAGTACACTTTCAAAAAATTGCCTTCTATAAAAGCAAATGTCATAGCATTGTTTTAACAGGCTAATGAAAACAGGCATTTGAACTAAGGAATCGTGATTGATCTTTAAAGTATGTACATACAGTAAATATGAAAACTAAGACTCTTTGATAAGTGAATACACTCGTTTTTTTTTCTGGAGAGAAAAAACAATGCAAAAATGACGACAAATACAATTAGAAAAAAAAAGGAAATCATTTATAAACATGCAAATTAGAATCTATGCTGAATTGTTCTAAACTTTTCTTGACAACCTTACATTTGTTCTATCTAAACATTACAATTCTAAAATTCATTTGGCAGATGCTTTTATCCAAAGCGACATACATCTGAGAACTGAAAGAACACAAGCAAGGATTTAGTGAAGAGGCAATGCATAGAGTGCATTGGATGCATTTTTCAGTTTATCCAACTTTAAATGGTTTAAAATGCTTAAACATTCTTTTTTAAATATTTACGTACACTACATACAGTGGTTACATTTTTGCAGAGACCTTACACCCTCTATAAATATAGAAAACCTATTTTATTTAGCACAAATAAAAGTACTGAACTATTGACCTCAACCCCAAAACCGATTAGCAATCTCACTGTAATGGGATTGTTGTTCACATCAGAAGAAACAAGTACACAGATGCAAAGCCCTCCAAAAAAATGTAACAGCTTTAAACTTTTTATAATAGGTCAGTGGTCATACGATTAATTTTGTTCAGGAGACTGATGTCTAGATTGCTTCATATTACAAACTTCCATAACAAATGATAATCCAGATTTAGTGGATGAAAACAGGGTGCGTGGTGATGCAATCTAACAATCCACTTGTTAATGGTGCTTAGCAGGACTATATCTCTGCACAAACCTTTCATTAAGGCATCAAAATAAAAAGCAAATTGCTCCATTCCTAAGCAGCGGTACGCTGGGAACAATATTGTTGCCTGATGATGATAGGCTAATCAACTCCAGATGCAACTGGAGACACTCGTACACTGACTCAACCTCTCCACTGCCTATGACTTTTTAAGATGGAATAGTGCAGTGTTGGAGACATTGATTTCTGATTTTAAAAAAGAGAAAAAAGTGGTCAAGCCTGCCACATCGACACTACGTCAAGGCAGAACCCTGGCAGGGATGTTGGCTCGAGTCCATCTCTTCAGACTGCCTCCATAATGAGCATGTTATCGCATCCTGATTTCAATTAGGAGCAGGACACAGATCTAGACAGCTGCATGTTTAAGTGTCTGCACCTCAGGATTCCCCAGCATTATCAGATGAGGAGATGACTGAGACAAACCTGATTGGTTCTGTGACAAACTGCCGCAGGTCACGGTTTAAAACTGACTCGAGAATCCATTTGTTGCGCCTATCATACGGAGAAATCACAAGATATGATGATATGGGAATTTTGATTATATAAATGTTGTCGAGGATAACATAAAACTAACATCTAGACCTCTCACATCTTGCTCTATGTGACGCCCAGCTTGAATCAAGAAGATGCTTTCAGTTCTTTAGCTGAAAGATGATTGTTGATACAAACTTGGAAAAGCGATGCATGGTAGTATCTGGTGAAAAATGTAGAGAGAAATAAGACTTGCTCTGATCCTCCATCTGATCTAAAGGTCTAACAGATTCAGAGCCACTAAATTATGTACAAAAAAAACCCTCTCCACTTTTCCTTATATTATCAAAGCATTGTCAACAAAAAAAGTTGATATATATTTTCATAGGTAAAACTAAATGAAGATAGCAATATTGCTAGCAAGATTAGCCATTCTGAACCTTTGAAGAAATGGCTGTGACAGTGTGATATTCCACAGACTCGTCACTTTGAGGATGAAAGTCTAAGAAAAGCAAAGGATGAAATCTGCATCCCCGAAAGAGCCTGCTGCTCTAATCTTTGCATTGTGAAGGCAAAAGACGAGTGAGTCAGATTTACGTCACTATTTGTTTGCTCTTTTTTTCCACCCACAAATGCCTCTTCCTGCTTCCTCTTTCAGACTTGCCTTAAGGAGATGAATCGTTTTTACAGTTTAGTTCCTCATTTAAATGAAGTGGGCGGGATGTGGGAAGGGTATTTTAATCACTTATATAAATATTTGCATTCACATGGGCTGACCCTTGGAATAGTCTGTTACTTCATCTCTTTCACCCATTGGCCCCCACCTCTCTCCAGACACGCTTATTTACCTCTCCTGCTCACCCATTCAATAAGACTTCAACCAGCCTAGAGACATTAGCATAGCCACACAGCTCCACAGACAAGCGACTATGCAGCTTTGTTCGCCGCTCTGTTCTGAGGGGACAAATAAAGCCTGCTATGTGAGACTAGTAGCAGAGGAGGAGTGGGGGGGAGGGGGGGTAGACCACTGGGGAGGCTGGCAAGTCCTCTGTTTCTACCCTCCAATGCTTTGACAGCGAGTAATAAATTGACCATAGCGTTGGGCACGGTGCCGACCTTGAGATTTTTTCTTTAAGTAGTAGATGGGCAGCAGAAAGAGAGAAGTGGTCATCATACAGCTGCGATGTGTGTGTGATTTACTGGGCAGACTCAACGATAGTGATCTGGGATGGATCTCAGAAGAGACAGGGCTCCTGCATCTTTAATTGTTCAGAGGAACAGAGCCTCATCACAATTATAGAGCATTCAGGAAGCCTCCAAACTCATTTAGCTCTCCTCATCTGGGAACAGGAATCCACTAAACACAAATTCCTCTTCTGCCGCCTGCGGCAAAAAGCCTTTTTTTTTTTTAAAAGATTAATAAGATAAGAGATTTAAGAATATCCAAAAGACAGAGGAAAAGACTCATTGTTGAAAATGAAACATCTCAACGTGTCAGCATATACAATGGAGAAGAGAGATGCACAAAAAACTTGACTATACCCTTACTGTCCATTTCATTACTTTAATTAAACCTTAAGTAAGCTCTAAAAATATGCAATTTTTTTTTTCTCTGTACAAAACACTCTCATTATGTCTGGTCTAGTCTGCTCATTGTCTGCCTGTCTGTGGTGATCACACAGGGACACTGAGTGAAACATGAGCCCATGAGAGGAAAAACATGCACAGGGCAATACACCTAACATTCATTATAAACCTTCTCATCTCTCTGTGCACTCATAATCTACCTCCCCTTCTAGTGCACGAGGTAAATTACAACTATAATTGAAACATTGCACATGTTTAGTAAATGTGAGCTCGCTCATCCATAAAGAGACGGAGGCAGGAGATCCATTAAAACAAATAAACTAATCAAGTGAATGCCTGCACTGCACACTTGTCAAAGACAAACACATAGAGAATTTGTACCAGTGCTGCACATCATGATATTAAAATATGTAAGAGGTTGATGTTGCAGGAGTATCTCTGGGTTTTTTTCTACAAAAAATACCAAAGTGACTGAGTCTTTAGAGTCATATCCCTTCTCATCTTAATGGATATATGGCTGTATACATTGTAGCTATTGTGATGGATGTCCCTGGGCACTTGGCAGTAAGTGCTCTCTGATGCCTTGTGAGATGCAGCATCACAGAATGAGGCCTGGAGTGTTACAAAGGTGTGACCCAGGTATCTCTCTCATACGCACATGCACACACACACAAACACACAAACACACACACACACACACGCACACAAACACACACACACACACACACACACACACACACACACACACACACATACACACACACACACACACACACACAAGCATAACTCTTTATTTTATTGCTTCAAGCAATCCATATTGAGGCTTTCAAGGGCCATGAGAGTGTATAAATATTTGAGGTAAAGTAAGCCCACTGTTCCCTTACCTTTGACAGAGTGCAATTTTAATGCTGCCACAAACTGTTCAACCACTTTATTGTTCCTTTTCAGGACGAACATCGTTTACAAGAAACTCTTTACCCAGGTGGCCTTTACTGATATCTAGCTTTATATGACAGGAAGCACTGAAGACATCCTCTGCTCTCTTTCAGAAGTTGTGATTTATTTATTTATTTATTTTTTGGTCACCGTAAATGACAGAGACTGGAGAATTTTCCAAATTAGACTTTTCCGCTCACCATCACTTTAAGCAGAGACTGTGCGGCGATTAGACTGAGTGAGGAAAAAGAATGTCACCAGCATACACCTGTAGAGGGCATTGTGATGCATGTAAGGAACAGTGCCCCTGCTGTGTGCTTTGTGAAGCAGAAGAAGAAAAAACAAGACATGGCACAATTTTCACCACGGTGCCAGTCTCCCTCTGCGTAATAACATCACCCTGATCACGGCTCTTTAGTCATCATGGTCACATGAGAGAGGGGGAAAAAGAAGTGACATAATTTTCTCCATTTCAGCACATCTGTTCCACATCTGACAGCCTTCCAGACAGATTTAGTGAGGTTTTCTGCCCCTGCTGTGGAGATTGTAAACAGGCCGTTCAGCTTGTGTTGTTAACTCAGACAAGATGTGAGGCCAAGTCTGCATTCAACCTGGGGGCCTTATGATTACACTGGACTCGGGACAGATTCAGGGCCCCTTGCTGAACATCTGCCTAAGCCACAGCACCTGGTCTGAGATCAGCTTGGGGGGGGGGCTCTGAGAAGAGGGGTTTGTCTGCTGTAAGCCAGGACTGAGTGCTGAGCAGATAACTCAGGTTGCGTAACGCTGCCCACTCCAACACTAGCCTTAATGAGGAGAGAGCCTTTCAATTCGCCTCACGATGATGAGCAGTAAAGGAAAGACTGAGAGAAGAAAAGCACAGGGCTGCAGGAATCCCATTTGTATTTTCAAGATGAGCTCTTTCAGACAAAGGTGTCACTCGTAAGTATCACTGTGTAATGTGGCTAATCTTACACTGAAGATATTGTAAATGACTGCTTAAGACCTCTCATTCATCTGCTGCACTCCTGGTACACATCCATTCGATCAGCATCATTTAGCACGGAAACATGCTGCTGGTGACAGGTATCAGAGCTGCCTCTCTAATCATACACATACCTCAGGACTGTGGCATGTCCTCATCTATCTCCCTCTCCTCAGAGGCAGTGCAGTCTCCCAATCAGAATGGATAATACCCTGTGGACCAACTACCACCTTCTACACAGACAGAGAAACATTGTGGCTAAAAAGAAAAGACAGCCCAAGCCCATTTAGCATTGGTGTGTTGACACTAATGGACACACAGACTACACCCTCATGTTTGAGAATAAGGATATTATGCAGACATCCAGCTATCCCCTCGCTTTCCCCCCCTAAAGCATAAGGCAGCGGGGGAACAATTGGTTTCATGGGTGCTGTGGGGTATCATTTGGTAAGGTCTCCCTGTCTCTTCCTCTACATTGTGAGCTGGAGCTGGTGGAGTTTAAGAGGAAGGGGTATTATCTCAGACTCTTGCCAGCCCAGTGCACTCTTTGGGATAATGTTCTTATTGGGCGTGATCCTCTGACTGCAGAAGTCATGCTGTCTTTACTCAGAAAAGCAGAGGGGGGACTGGAGGTGGGTGGCTGGCTTCGCCCCAACAGATTTAAAAAAGAAAAAAACTAAAGTTGCTGTTACACTTGCTTGAACCCACATGTTTGTAGAATATTAAAGAATTAGTTTTAAGAAGAAAGGAGTTTCATATTGCCATAATTACTCTTATAATCACATGAGAAGATAATGACACCAATGTATTAGATGTCTGGTTACGAGTGAAAAACATTTTGTTGAAAAACAACAAAATGTTGAACAATTATTCTTCTTTCAATGCTTATATGAAAAACTGAAGTTTGATTTGGTTTTAAAAACCAAGTCTCAGTTAAATTTTAGCAGACATTTTGTGGTGAAAGATATACTTAAAAGGTGTCTTCGCTAGCAGTCTTTGTGCACCTGTTTGACCGTAATCTTGCTAAACAAACAAACCACTCAGGAGGACATGTGGACCAAAGCAAGAACACTTCATCTATTCTTTATACTGAGAACTTTGAAGAAACTCTTTTCAGTTGTAACTATAAGCTATGTCAATATTTGACTCAGACCCTGACAGGATGTTCGGGGAAGCCAGAGGGATATACAGTTCCATTATTGAATTATAACACAGGAATGCAAAAACAGTACAAGTGTCTAATAACACTATTTGGGAATAATGCAGGGACAGGTACAACCTCACAATTGTCTCTAAGACCACAGAATTAAACATAGCATTAAGTTACCCCCCCAGCATCACATCAGAGAGTCTTTTGAAGAATAAATAAACAATCTATGAGGCTTCAGGTGACAACACAGCGCATTGGCAGCTCCTCAGCATCTGATAAGGTCTATCTCCTCGCCCATGGCTCACAATCAGAGGGATCAATTTCAATCTGGAGACGTGATAAAGAGAGTTGACAATGTGCCCCTGCGGCTGTAAATACACAATGTCATGTCAGAAAATAACTGAAGAGAAATGATGTAAGCTCAAAATGTGCATTGATTTCATTGCTTTATAGCCTTACTCCCATCCCATTCCAATAATTACAGCTATTGTTTCTGTCAACTGAGCAACTCCAAAAAAAAATAAAATAAAATAAGTAAAAATCAACGATTGGACTAGTCTCAATTGCATAAAAAGATCACCCTTTCTGCCAATGTATGAATAAAAGATATTGCATTACAGTCAGTTTTTTGTCCAGTGTGGTTTCCCAGTTAGCTAATCTAAATGATACAGTGTCATTTCATACAACAAATGTGTTCTTTATTAACCAACAGACATTCTAGTAAGACTGTATTGCTTGCCAGACTGAGGTGATTGTGTTATCTGTGAGGCCGGCTGTGCAACTCTCCGTCGGGCTCCTGCAGCTCGAGGATTGTCCCTTACCTCTCCACTACCCCAAGCACTGCTTCTCTCCTGCTCTCTAATTGCCTCCATTACTGTATCTGCAGTCAGATAAAATGCTAATTTCACAGCACATTAATTTCTCCAGGCTGAACAATAAGCAACACAAAGCCCAGGCCGCCTGTCTTTGCCTGGGCAAGCACGTCTGCAGCGCTGGGCTCCTTCCCAGTGGTAGAGGAGTGAGAGTACCATTATGCACAGGTCAATGAAATGAAGGAAAAATCCATCGATTCTACATTTGAAAAGAAAACACAGGAGAAGGGCTGGGACAGGGTGATTTATCAGTCTCAGACGGAGTCTGGCAGTCGGGCCTGGAAAATGCTGAGGAGAAATGCTCCATCCTCATTGGCCTGCTTTGGCCAAGCCATAATACAGTAACATCTGTCTATGAATACTTATAGCTTTTCAATCTTCTCCTGAAACACAAGGGACTTTTTGAAATGGGATCAGAGTTGTAGAGATGAAACTGAAACTTAACTACAAATGATCAGTTGTTGACATTTGTGGACTTTTAGCACAACTCTGTCTCTGATCTACTTAAGCTTTATGGGGTGTTGTAGCTAATTTCATATCCATCAGAGCTTCCTTATGGAGTTCATCGATCATCCCCTACTTTTCTTGCTCAGAAGCACCCGTCTGTGTACATCAACTTAATGTTCTCATATTATATGCATGGCTTCATTCCTCCCCTCAGCATCCCCAACTGTCTCTGGATTAGCAAGTCCCCACTTCACAAATCAAAACGTTTAACATAATAGCTCCCATCCTCTAATGGCTACACAACACACTTCATTTATTCAGCCATAGTTTTTAATAAGTCATTATCAAATTCTGCTTAATTCTATTCAACCCTGCAGGACAGCAAGAATGTTAAAGGAAGAGCCGTTAACACAATGCAAAATGTGCATTTGTTTGTATGTGCATGTGCTTGTGCCAGGAGCAGAGTGAATCCTGACCCAAGGACAGTTTCTCTTCCTGGGAGAGGCAGATTTCTGCCCTGGAGTGGGGCTGGCCTCAACTCTCTCAGATAAGCCCTTCACATGAGGAGCACTGGAGGGTTCAGTACACTGTGCATCAACATAAACAAGTCACATCAAGTCACACTTTAACTCAGTGATAGTGCAGAGTATTAACAAAAACCGTTGACATACTAATATTTCATAGGTTGCTTGGTGATGAACAACAGGCTGGGTCAAATGCGATCTTAAGGGAATAACAATCTTCAATTTGTACTTTTCTGGCTGCTCCTGAAAAAATATCCTGCTTCCTATATAAAGGATATGAGCTTGTCAAAAAGTTGGTGAGAAATTACTGGATACTCCGAGTTCTATATTCTGGTGTAAAACAAAAGTGAGCGCCAACATCCAGAAATTGAAGTTTGTAGATGCTAGTGACCCCTTGTGTCCCTCAGTAAAATATTGGATGACAGCTGTTGCAAAAACATCCATACCTCCTAAACCCCCCCACCTCATCACAGCCTGCAGACAGCAGACATGTATGCAATACAAAACAGGTGCAGGATGGAACTGAAATAAACTTAAATAATGGGGTGGCAGGAGCCAAAGTCAGGTCAGACAGTGAAGCAACATGGCTTTAGCCCTTATTCAAATGATATTCGCTCTCTCAGTGTCAGGTAGGCTGATGTTTTCCACCACAACATAACATATATATGTTCTTCAATGGTAAATATTCATGGTAAATATTTTTCAGTGTTCAAGAAGTTGAGACATCAAATTAGTCTTTTGCATATCAAGTTTGGATCACAGATAACCCATGCAAATGAAAAGGCTATAGTATGCTTGCTTAACAAGTGTTTTTAATACAGAGTATTACAGGGGAGATTCAATTTAAGATTCAGCATTCAGAGATTAGAATGTAGCTTGTGAGCTAAACGCCTGCCATTTCTCCCTGTAATGGGAAAAAAAGAACTAGACCAGAATGGACATAAAATCAAAGTAGCAGGGGATGTGTGAGAAATTTAATTTTAAAGTTAATATCATTTTTACAATTACACAGCAAAACATGTGTAATACAGGTGTGATGTTGGATAGCTAATGAACAATTAAATTGTGTCATGACATCACATCAGGCGACAAATATTAAAGTGGCTTTTTGGCCTTAGAATGGCGCATCAACACACTGTAAATAGTAGTGAAAAGCCATTTGACATATATTTACATTCTACACCGGTACGAGAGAATACACTGAAATTGTAGTGTAACATCACAAAAAAGAAATAAAAGATAGAAATTAAAACAGCCCACCTGTTTCGTGATAGTGAAGATCTTAAATCACCTAAATACATTTTTGTGATGGTCAATAAAACAAAACATAGGATTAAGAATATCAGTATATCAACTTTATGTCATAGTAATGATATAAAGTTGCAACACTGAAATGTTGGAGATGGAGGCCAAAGAAAATCAAAGCTTTT
Source organism: Istiophorus platypterus (assembly GCA_016859345.1). Lineage (NCBI taxonomy): Eukaryota > Metazoa > Chordata > Actinopteri > Istiophoriformes > Istiophoridae > Istiophorus > Istiophorus platypterus. The sequence continues at coordinate 16,458,950 of CM029121.1, read as the reverse complement.
CTAGCCCTAAACATCCAGAAAGAACACTTACTGACTGCTTTCATCATCTTTTCAGCCTGCTTGTTTGGCCAAACAGCCCCCAGTTAAGGATCAGCTTGTGGAAACTGTAGTGAATGGTTGGTCCCAGATACTCAACAATGGCCAAACAATGCAGAGTTGGTGTGTCAGAGCCTTAACACCAGCAAGAATATTTTGCGAGGCAATAGCCAATTGTTCTGTAAAAAACATATTAGATGAAATTATAAAAATATGTTGACAGCAGCAGAACTGTATGGGTAATCTTCGCAAATAAAGTATGAGATGACACCACCCTGGTTATTTACAGCAGCATGGAGTGTCTGCCCAACATCAAGTAGGACTTGTCTGGATGCTGCCTAAAGAGGCGTGCCGATTTTTCCCAACATTTCTTCGAACAAATTACACTCTTTCTTCTGTGGCAGCTTTCTTAACGACCGATTCAACATCATACAATGCCACATTGAGTTTATTTATTAGCTATAAATATATTAACTATATGATGTTGGGGAATATGCCAAGATGCTCAAACTTTATTAATTTTTGCAGCTTTTAATAAAACAAAAATATCAAAGAGTAATAAATGAAAATTTGGTTAGAATAAAATGAAGCAAAACACTTTTAATCATTATGGCCTAATTATCTTAAGCAATTTAACTGCACGAATAAAATTTATTTGTGAATATTAAACACACAGGGGCTTCAAAAACATAGCTTAAGAAAACTATTTGAAAAATGAATATAAGCCATCTATTAATTCTTTTGTAGACAGTCTGTCTGGCTCAGACCTCTGTATACAAATGACAGTTCTTATTTTCATATATAGTGACAGAAATATAAACATTCTAATTTAACAATTTCTAAATGTTTATCATCCACAGAATTGGAATGGAACTGAATATCTATAAAAACACCATCAGATAGGGGAAAGCTTAAGTGTGGCAGACCAAGTTACATCATATTCAGACTGGTATTAACCCCCTATTTTCTGAGGCCTGTTCTGGCAAGTCTTCGCGGTTCATCCTGTTTCCATTCAAACACTCTGAGTGCTGTGGAAGTGTTGACAGACTGAGCATGCCGGCACTGGTTGGCTGGCTGGCTAGGGACTGGGTGGGGTGGGGAGAGAGATAGAGAGGGAGAGAGAGAGAGAAAGCGCCTGCTGGCGGAAAAGGAAAGAGGATGTGTGTCTGGGGCCACACGCTGCACAAGGGACAATGAACAGACAAGCACTGTTAACTCTGCATCTTGGTATGCGTCAGCAGGCACAATGCTAACAGCATATCGGATAGGGTTTATCAAAGAGTGTGCAGCACGACTGATAGATTGAGAGGTGTCTCTGGTGTAGAAATCACTTGGTGAATGTCTGAGAAGTTATGGCAGGTGGGTTGGCATGGTGCCCGCCTCCCCTCCCCTAATTAAAACATTACTGGAGGGTGTGGAGACTTCGAGGCTATTACATAATGCACTCCAATGTGCTGGAATGGGCCAGTCCCAGTGGACAGCAGGCAGTGAGAAAGACAGGCAGAGAAAGAGTAGAGGAAAGAGGCATTTGAGATTAAGTCCCTTTCATCTTCAACCAGACTCATATTTCCTAAAGTTAAGTACTAGATGAAGACTGTGCGATTACTCTCTCCCTCTCCATCCCTCTCTCTTTCATTCTCTCTTTCACACACTTTTGCACACCCGCACACTCTCTTGGTCTCTCTCTCTCTCTCTCCTTTTCTTTTTTTTTTTTTTTTGCCTTTAGTGGAGGACTCACGAAATGTGCATTCAAATGTCTGTGGAAGACTCAGGCTCCCAATCCCCAGTGCTAAATACAGGAATTTCTAAGAATCACAGTTCAAAAAGGAGACACTTAGCTATCTGCTCTCACATTTCACAAGAGAACCACATTCAATGGCTGGGCTGGGATGCTTATAGTAGATGCTTCAACATGGATTACCTCAAAGGTTTTACAGAATGCTACCTAACACGATAATAATGTTTTTTTTGTTGCTATCCTGTTTGTTACTTTTTGGGATTAAAACAAACACACATGGAATTGAAGTGCATGACCATCACAAGTGATGACTTGTATCCGCTGGGAAAGTATTTTCACTAATGTAATCTAAGAGGGAAAAAAAAGACCCGATGGAAAAATGTGTTGCAGCAAGAGGAAACACCGACATGTGCTTGTATTTAAGGCATCATTTTTCAGATTTTACACAGAGCAGATACACTTTACAGTCACACAGTTGTTCAAACAGTCTGAATGCCTAGCAATCACTGTTTCTACCCACATTGGGTTATTGGTCACACTGTGCATGGCATCTTAGAAAGACTTCTTGTGGAAACATCTTTCGCTTTACAGTTTCAAGCTTTGCTTACTCCCTCAACTGCCCCTTGCGAGAGAATGACGATCACTCACACATCACCATTCACATTTCTAAACACCGAGATACACTCTGATAGGAACTTGTAAAACAAACAGCAAAGATCAGACAGATCACATGTGCAGGAGTAGACGGATATATTATTCCAAATCTCTCGTGTGATGGAATCATTTCAGCCAGGCAAGAGGCAGAGGAGTAAATCACTATGATTGCTTACAAACAGCTGGATTCAGCCGAGATACGCTCAGGTTGGGGAGCTATCACTCAGGCCCCAAAAGACAGTACACTCAAATCCGCTCTCTTCTGAGCCCTCAACGTGTCAAGTGGATGGGGGGAGGGTATCATGACATGAAAAATGTCTATTCTCTGGCCCAAATCACACAGGCCCTCGTATGATTAAGGCATTGCGGCAATCAAGCAAATTGTTGGTAGTGTGTTTGTGTGAGCGAGGGAGAGATCTCCACCAGGGCAGGGCTTCTCCACTCAGCAGTGTTTGCTGAAATAAATCCTGCATCTCCAGTGGTGCCAGACAGCAGACGCTGTCTTTGCCAGCTGTCTGCCATGCCGCTCCGCTCCACTCTACTCTACTCGCCGTTTGCTGCTGTGACTGCTGTCCGACGCTCAGCACTCAGCCCCTTGTTTTCATAACAGTTCCGGCACGGACGGCTGGCACAGCTGTTCTGTGGGTCCCCACGGCCCTTTAAAAAAGGCAATAAATCAATCTAGGCACTCAATACAGGCGGGAAATTGACCAATTAGAGTGGCCCAAGATGCTTATGTTCAGGCGGACGATTTTACAAATTGGCTATCTATTTATACCAACACAGGCACTTCACAAGAAAAAAATCACTGGCTGCAGTCAGTGCATTAATGTTTTGTTTTCTTTTTTTCCAGGCAACAGACACCACATCTTCCTATGCTGAGGCCCCGCTGCTTAATCACACAACGCTCATTCAAAGCAGCCTTTGTATGGCTACTCCATTCATTCTAACTCCCACTGTTTCTATTAGCAATGCAAAGAAAAGATGTGATCAAACATCAAATGATGTAATCTGGTGTTTGTTTTTATACTTGTGAAGACCTGTAAGTAATGAGGTCTTATTAGCATGTACATTCACTTGCTCTGACAAAGTCTGGTGAGACGAGGTTGGACCAAAGTACTACTTGTAAGTGCTGCTAAGCAATTTGCTTGAATAACATGCCAGAGTTTAACAGGCAATCATTCATTTGGGATATAAAATAAAACAGGTGTGCACAATGCTTTAGCGTAGTCTAAGATAACATCAAGAGATTAATATTCTGTATAGTTAAAAGAGACAGCAACTAACCAAACACAATATCAAGCCCTCTCATGTAAGCCTAATACAGTAGTTATGTCTAGTATGTACACCTTGATTATGAACTTCAACACCATCAATTTATCATTTTGTGATCTACAGGCCTGTTGCCTGTCTAACACCTTCCTCTTCCCAAAAATAGAAAATGAACTCAATTAGGAGCTACAGGTGTGCTGGCATCTGTTAGCAATCTGTCTGTGTGCTGGCATTTTTTCTGTTTTATATAAAAAGCATGTATTGGAGGCCGTTTCATTAACCAAACCGAACATCATCCCGATGCCTTTGTTGTATGATTATCAATCTCAAGGTAACAATCAAATAACAGGCTGCTCACACCTGTGCGGCTGTATCTCCATATGCTGCCTCTCTTAGCAGGTTACAGTATAAGTTAGCATTCATCCCCAGAACTGGCTGATGCAACGTTCAGGCTAAATCATGCACGAGATCCAGAAACAAGCCACAATGGTGGTTTTGTAGAGCCGCTGGCTAAATGTGGTAAAGCCTAATTAGTGCTACTCTGTAACTAAGTCCACTGACTTCGTTCTGGAGAATGCCATGAGCGCAAGCAGCAGTCCCTTATGTTATGCTAAGTAGAACTCCTGAGCATCATTATCATTCACAGTCTACTTGCCTGCAGACTCATTTATGCTTACATGTCACTTTCCTTCCATGCAGTCTAATCAGCTGATTAACACACACATGCACACAGTGAAGACTTTAAAGGTTAATGCCCCCCTCCCTAGTACTTAATCTAGATAGCCCTTACTATGCTGGACTATCTAGATTAAAATAAACAGGAAATGAAAACAAACGGGCCTGTGTTGTTTTTCCTCCCCCGTTTTCTTTCTCCAAAAAAGGATGGCCTGTGGCTCTTCGGCTGCAGCAAAGGGAGAAAAACCCCAGTGCTTATGCTATGACTCAATCCCCTCTGCTTGTCACGACTCATCGGCCAGTCATTTGCCTCTTTCATTCTTGTCTGTGACCGTGCATGCCATTCACAACTAGGTTCAAGGTTTACATTTGTATTCAACCATTTTTATCACCAAGAAAGGAGGATTGGTTTTGCTGCATTTGTAGCACATATTGTGGCAGCACTATTAGAAATATTTAAATAATATAACAGGGTTCAAACACTTCCATTTTGATGCTATCAATTACCCTCTTTATTCCTCAATTCCGACCCCTTAAATATTAATATGATTCCATAATGAGGCTGAGTGGTCGGAATCACTCACTGTCCCTCAAGGCAGCTTCGCAGTGGACGAGTGCACAGACCTCGCTTGATGAATAAAACCATCCCATTAAGCTACACTCCACCACTCGTATATGCCTCTGTGGAAATTTTGTCTTCGTCTTTGTCACAGGAAGAAAATAAAAGGCTCCGTGCTCATTCTGCAGGTGCCTAACTACATCCTTTGCCTGGTGTCTTAGAGATCCATGCTGCTATGTTAGATTTAATACATTATAACAGGTTAATCTATGTGTATATGTGCGATTGCACATTTATAGGTATATGTGTTTATTTGTTGGTCTCTATATTAACTGTATTAACACAGGAACTCAAGTAATAAAGCATAAACAAAAAATCTGCAACTAAAACAATTACCGCCAAAATATTTTCTCCTTTTTTCTTTGAACATCCTGACGGTCTTGAAAAGAAGTTTTTCATGCTTCGGACTGCATGATAAACTCTGTGGGGTCAGTGGTTTACAGGCAAAGGAGGACCTTTCAATTACTGCCTGATGAGGCCTGAAAAGAGACAGCCCTCTGTGGAGTGCACAGAATGAGAAATGAGATGCTTAAGATCACTGAAATTGTTACATTTCAAAAAGCAATTTTCTTAAATTGCTGAACAAGTTACTAAAATCAGACACCCAATTAGGATCTGATTTTTGAGAGTGGAATTAAAGGAGTGGCTCCACTATCAGCACTGTCTGGGGTACAGACAACCGTTGCTCATCTCCAAAGCAAGGCTTTTATGTGTAGGACCCTGTATCATGCAACTCACACAATCTAATTAGCTCCTCTCAAATGGTAGAACACTCATTTTGAAATGCAGCTAAAAAAACGACACAAGATAACTTGGGCTGCTGTTATTGTCGCATTTATCGACAGATCCTCCCTTTCATGTGTCATGTGAAAATGAGTAGCCATGCTACTGAATCATCACTATTTAGACAGTCAGCTAATACACTGTGAAATGAGCACCACTTCACCATCACAGAGCAAAATAAATCATGCTCTGAATAGAGCTTTTGACAAGAGTGTGTATTATTTCTATAATACTAGCAGCTTGATACTTCTTGTAATAGTGTATTAGGAAATGATCCTCTCTTGAAACTGCACTGACCTTTCACTGAGCAACTTAGCATAATATCCTTCAGCAAAATTAAGTGACGGCAGAATCTGCTACTTACTTACAATTTCAATAGTTACATAAAGCACTTATGCGAATGCATGCGCATACATATACAGTTTTAGAGTATGAGAGTACAAACTGAGACATGTTAAGATTCACACACACTCAGACACACGCGCACACACACACACAAAAACACAGAAGTTTGCAATCGAGCAATCCTTGTTAGGACATTGCATTGACTTCCATTCACCGTTAGCAGCCTCACCATAGCCTTAACCAAAACCTTAACCTAACTTCAATTCACACCTTGCCACAGCCCTAACCTTAACCAACCTAATTAGGACCGGGCTCTGGTCCCCATAAGGAGCACTGGTCCTGACAACATTGGTGTTTATACCGGAAGAGGTCCCAAAGAGGAAACAAAAAGGCTTACACAAACACCCACAAGCAGAGACGAAGGCAACCAGTGAACCATGAAACATCTTCATCCATCTCTGTTCCCATGGCAACAAGTGAAATCATATTCCTTTAACAACTTTGTTCTCCACTCAAAAATGTAACCATCTGCTAAAAACATATAGTCACAGAGAAAAGTTATGTGATGAATATTTTAGGCGGCTTTGCAATGGGCTGCAGGCATTATGGTCCCTGGCCAACGTCCTCCTTGGAGGCAGAAAACAGCCACATCCTCCCCCCACTATGGATGATGCTAAGGGGAATGTCCTTCTTCAGGAGAGTCCTGGCTACTAAATCCCCTGCGCGGTTATATTTCTTCCACCACAGTGCCACAGAATTATAGCTGACCATTCTTTTTCCCTTTTGAGCTGAACACAATTTGTATCAAAGTCTATTTATATTTCAAGTTTGTCTTTCGGTGGGGATAGATTTTTTTCTCTGTCCAGTAGAACTGATATTTTTCTGTGTGTTGTCCATGGTCACTGAAATGTTATGTTAAATTTGAATTTATTTTTTTTTAATCGTCTTCTTTGATATTCAATTTTGCAGTATTAAGTTGCAATCTAATTTAACCACATGCTTCAAATGATCACTTTAGACAAAATACTACTTTGAATTGCAAATTTATAAACAGTGGTCAACATGTTCGACTCAGTCCTATTAAAGGTTTATAGTGATTTTTGCTTTGTTCTGTTAGTTTTTGGGATCCCTGCAGCAGGGATCTGCAGTGTGTGTTGGGGGTTCTCTTTTTTTTCCCTTTAGTGTTTATCAAATATATAAAGTACTTGTTAGTGAAAAAATCAACACATACTATCTCACTATGTTTACATTTACTCAGTCACAACATTTTTCTTTCACATAGCTGATTAACAATCATGCCATCCACTGTTATGAATAAGCCTAATGATAATAGCATTTTTACACCTGAACAGTCTTGATGAATCATATTTCACAGTGGCCTAATCACAGGATGAAAATAGTGTCTTTTTTTTCTGGAAGTATTGGTTTCCCAATAGCATCTTCATTGGCAATAATTGGTAGCATGAAGTTACCTTCAGTCATCTTCTGAACCATGAAATTATCTACTTTATGCTATTAAAGACAACGACTTGATAAAATGTCTTAAAATGTTCAAAGCCTATGATACAAATATTGTAGTTCCACATCATATTGTCAAACACAACAATTTACTGATTTTAAGTTAATCCATGTAGACCACTTGTTAAAGAAGTTACTGATAGTGAAGTTTAATGCAATTAGGTAAAGATGTAGGGTTAGAAAAGTAAAACATACATGTTTGAAAATCAAGCATACACTTTTCTGTCTACCTATTTGAATTGTATCAAATGTACCACATATAATATTATTCAGGATAAAAACAAACATGAATTATGTAGCTATTGCGACTTCTATCTATAAGCATACATGGTATTCAACATGAATCAATATTGTATATAGATATTAATTACTTATCTAAATGTATGCATTCAAAATGTTTTAGGTTTTCATCCAAGAATAAGAAATATGTTATTTCATAGCATCAAAAATAAAATAATATATTTGATATATGATTATGTGACTCCGTCTTCCTTCCCCAACACATTTAAATTTAGCACGTTAGCATGCTTACTTTATCAAGCACACAGGTTGACAGGATTGTGGTTAGTTTAAGTACACTATATACTCTCAAGTGTTGAATAAGTGGAAATGTTTGTCTAGGCTGAAAAATAGCGGAATTTGTAAGTGATAAACCAGACAAATATGATAAAGTGTGAATTTAAATAATCATTAATGTCTTCATCAAAATAAATTCAAATTGAAGAGCCTTAATTCAAATTCAAGAGAGTTTTTGTGAGTCAAAATATCAGAGGTGATACTAGGATCAACACTGGGCACTTATGTTTCCTGTGTAAAAATCACTTTTAAATTTTGAATCCCAACAAAACAACAAATTAGGGATAAGATTGCCGTTAAAGTGCAGCATGGTTTGCAAATTTGTTTATTGTTCATTTTCTCCAAAATTTATTTCAATTTTTTTTCTTTTTCAATGAAAATTAAGAAAACTGAAAAGCATTCTGAAGTGTGAAGCCACTATAAAGGCTCCCTATTGATGGCAACACTATGCAGCAGAGAAAGACGCTTCAGACAGCACAGCTCAGACCACTCTCTCTCCCCGTCTGGACCAGTGCCAGCAAGGTTCACACGGGTTGAAACTCAAATGCTTGACAGTGGGTCCGCTTCATGTGCAAATACATCACGGGCGGACAGGACATTGCCGAGGAATAAAAGGGACAACTGGACCGGTATATTAAGTACAACAGCATCCAATCCATAAAAGTCAGCATTAATAGCCAGGCTGGCCATTTAATATTTCATCTACAGTGAGGACAATTTAGAAGAGTTGAAAGGAGCCATTGGAAAGATGTCCATTTTTTATCAGTGTGTCACAAGGAACAGCCACATTATTTATTCCCCCCAATGTCCCCTTCACCTGCCACAATTAATGGCTCGCAAAAAGCTAATTATCCGGTTTTAATCTGGATTATAATGGATGTTCTCCTGACCAACAGCAACAGTTTGCGGAGCATATGTAGCGAGTCTGCGGTATTCTGCTGACCTCGTGTTGAACATTACTCTGGAGGACTGACACTCTACACACCAGATGGGGGAAGACCAAGCTCACTGTGTTCAGGAGAGTTAAGAGTCTGGCTAAGACAACTCACATTAACACCACCACAAACACATCTGTTTCATCCTGTGGCTATACATGAATTCCAATCATTCTTATCTTGCCACTTTTTGGTTGTCTGGGAGCAACTTTCAACAACGGCATATGGTCCAGTGGAAATGTCTTTTTTTCTTTTTTTTTAATGTAATGAGAAGTTCCAGTTCGACCACAGACATGAAATGAGCACTATTGTGAATTTCTGTGGCTCTTTTTTTTTCTTTTTTTTAATTGATTTATTTGTATTTTAGAGAGTTGGAATTTGCATTCTCCCCTCGAGATTCTTAACAAACCTTATAACCTTGTTATGAAACAAGTTTCAAGTTTAAATCACCTGTTTTGATTGCAACATCAGTGCCCCGTTGAGTAACTATGTATTGAGCTGTTTTTCAAAGCTACTAGTGACATGCTTTACATGCATCTTAAAAACATTAGAGTGCTCAAAAGAGTTGTCTACCTATGTGTTACAACAATGATATCTTCTTGCGTCTACAGTAGTAACACTGACACCTGCTGGGAGAGGAGTGACTCCCGGCTAAATCCAGGGACAGGTAGAGGATTCACCTGTACCTGAGGAGCGAGTTTATCACCTTTGACCCACTAACAGCAAGGTTATGCTGTACGTGGAAGGGTTTCTCCCTTGAAGGAACACCGAGATATAACTATTTCATATCTTTGTTTTAAAAGTGTCTAAACTAATGGCATCATAAATTCATGCAAACTGTAGTGGGATGGGGGTTGTGGAAAGTGGTGGGCGCAGGATTTTAGCTTAAATACAAATACTATATCTATCCTTCCTTTGTTGACTGCATCCTCAGGCTTAGAGAGAACGTAAAGTAAATCTTACCCCTTCCCTCCACCCTTTTACCACAGCTCTGGAGAGTGGAGGTGGCAGTGGGGGGAGGAATAAATCATTTGGCACTTGAGGCCCCGTGAGGAGACCAACTTTGCCTGTAAAATAATCACAAATACAAGTGAAAATGTTCCATTTTGAACAGCATGCCTCCTAATGTAAAAGTGGCAGGTGGCATATTTCAAGTGAGCTTTGATTGATCCCCAGCTGTTTGTAAAATTGTCCGTCGTCACAGAATTCAGGTCAGAGCGATAAGCATTGTGGGCACTCCATCTGGGAGTGCTGTTCACATGTTCTCATTCAGATGTCTGTGTGGTACGCTGTTCCACTGAGGCAGTGGCAGACCCAGTGCTACGGTGCGGAACAGAGCGGAAGATGGAAAGAAAAAAGAAGTTTTAATAGAGAAAAATAAATCTAATCTAAAAGTTTGAAATATGTAAAATGAATTCATCCAAAAAAAGTTTACAATTATTGTTACATCTTGGAAACATGTTTTTTTTTTTTATTTAAACAATCTGTATACTCTCCAGCAATCCATCTAAAAAAGAAAAACAAACAGTACTATGTATGTAAGCCAGCTCCAGCATTAGCAATATAAAAGTTGGACGCTATCCCATCCAGTATTAAAGTGAGTTTTCAACGGAGATAACTTTAGGAAAAGAATCTATTGCCGTGAAAAGCAAGTGCATTTTAAAACAAAGTAACATTAGAAAAGATGGAAGCTGTTTTTTGATTTTCTTTTCACCATTTCCTTTTATTTTTTTTTTTGCCAACCTGGCAAATAATCAAAGCCTCCAACAAAAAAAAAAAAAAAAGGGGGGGGAGAAAAATGAAATAAAAACTACATGAGCAGTCATACATTTCTAATGGGACTCTTTTAATCTTGCAAGGGAGACTTTCAATAGTGAATTAGTCTTTTTTGTATTCCTTTAATGCTTCCAAGAGAAATATATGCAAATCTCTGGCTAATGCTAACAGCAGTGACAAAGGAGCCAGTTCTTCCCTGCTACACTGTGTTACCCAGCCGGCAGTGCAGCAGTGGCCAGCATAATGCCTTCAGATTCCAACAAGGCCTCCTGGATCAAAACCAGTAATGAATACATGTGGATGTTCTCTGAAAGAAAGATTTCTATCTTCAACCAGCCAGCACCTTGGTCAAGGCTTTCTAGGTTTTTTTAAGCTACACCGAGCTGTGATTTTAACCACTAGTGCATTAAATGCCCTCGGACACTGCAGATAGCTACAGCTTTTCTTTTCCTGCCCTTTACAAAGAAAAAACCAAACATGTTTGGGGTGACAAGATCTCACCATGCTTCAATTACAGAGAAATTAAATTGTCAAGAGCATGATAAGCAGCTTACCTTCCAAAAAATGGAAAATATAAATTTTACAGAGCTAAAATGAATATGCAAATTAATATAATGTGACATAAGTAATGAGAAATTGCTAAATTATTGCACTCTATTTCATAATTAAAATATAATCATAACAAATATTCTGCAAAATCTAAAGTTGACAAAACTCTTGTTTTTATCCAGTACCTACCACTCTTCTAATTATTGATAAATTGATAAATGCATCGCCACATGATACTTGATGACACACAATCAAAACACATTGATGTAGGCATTTGAAATCCGTCTATTTTCATTTTGAGGGCCTGCCTGGCAAATTCTAAACGTGGTTAACTAGTAGAGGCAGAGTTAATCCTTTTATCTAGATCCCTGCTGCAGGGGATCCCAAACACACTCTGATTAAAAAAGGAAACGTGGGCAATGAACAGTTTAAGAATCATGGGCCCTAAACAGATAAAGGCGGAACATCTTGTTGCTATGGCAGTGCATATGGAATGACTGGCGACAGTTCTCTCCCCGTCTAATATATTCACATTATTTATGAAATATTTTATAAGTAGCATAGCAAATGCTAAATATAAATCCCAAGGAGATGCTCTGTGCCGTTCCAGCTGGAGTTGTGGAATGCCAGTGCTCGTGTTACACAGCTTCTTCTTTGGAAAGGCTGGGTGTTTGTTCACAAGACACACTGCTTTTGATTCCCCCATCCTCCTATTCTTCAATAGAAAAAAAAAGTAAAAAAGAAGAAAAAAAAAAAGAAAAGAAAAAAGTAACCTCGATCTTTTTACATTGGCAGATAGAAAACATGAACAAAAGAGACAATTTGATCTGCTCATGTGGGAAATCAGATTCCCGTCTGAGATTTATCCAATGCACTCTAGGACACAAGTGAAGAACGGCCAAAAAATAAAAAAAGTGAAGGAAATTATAATATCATATGGAATAGGTAGCTTGCATAAAAAATAGAAATATCTAAAATATTCATACAATTATTATTCCTTAAAAGCAAATGAAAAATGTTCAGCAGAAATAGAGAGGAGATTTTTAAGGCGTGCGGTAACAGAGTCAGACAGATGTGAATGAGACACCCAGACTATAGGACAATCCACCCCCCCCCCCTCGTCAACTATATGCTGTGACAGAGCAAGACAACTGCACTGCTATTTCTCCTGTCAATACTCTCCCAGCATCCATTTTCACCTGGCTGACACCTTTTACTGGTCAAGGGATGAATAAATCACACTTAGTGTACTCCCCTGGTAGTTTGACTAAAAAAAGGATATCAACATGAAGGAGGACTGCAGTGTTTTCCTGTCATCATTGCCCCTGAGGTACGGTGAAAAATTACCGTTGATAAAATATCATTTTTCAAAGAGCCTTATTGCTCTTTTAATCTATCCGCCACAATGGATGGCTTCTGGGATGTGTTTCATTTCATCTGAACACAAACAATCTTTCCAAGGGCTTAATAACAGTTACACAAATGAGAGTCATTAATTACCTGCTAATGGAATAATAGATGTGCCAAGTAGTGCAGCTCTACAACAGGAAAGGTGTGGGGCTTAAAAAAAAAAATTATCTGGGACTCCACTTGTCTTTGAGCTTCATTAGTACTCCAACACAAGCACCATAATGCAAATACAGGCACTAAAATATGCTGATCATATTCTCTCTGATTCTAGTTATCTGTTTACATAATGATAGTAAAAATTCACGAGTGGGAATCATTTCAGCTGAACAGAAAAGGGTAAGGTAAAGAAATAATGCAAAATGTGCTCTGCTCTGAATATTGCTGTGTAGATTCCTAAGGAAACTTTTATGGTTTATTTTTGTTTTTCCTCCATATTAATGTATTCTGTGGAATTCCTACCATAAGTAGTAAAAGTAATTGCAGTTTAAATGCATTCCCGGCATTAATCTAAATAAATTACTCAAGTCTTAAAAAAGATATGAAATCTTTTTTGCGAATGATGCCGAACTGTGTGCCACTTTGGCTTCTAGATGACAACAAACTACTGAGAGAAGAGTTTCACTTTGATTATCAAATCGGATCTGACTGATGTGACACACTTGCAGTCAAAACTCGCATTAATCTTCCTGCGGAATCAAAAACTAACACATAGGTATTTTTCATCCTAACCTTACAGATAAAACTAACAAATAGAGATGGATTTGGGGGGGGGCAGTTAATGAATGATGAATTAGAGACGAGGGGAAACATCATAAATTCTGTCAGGACGCTGTTGTCTGCTGGATGATAAACAGCAGTGTTGGATGGAATCTGCCTCTCTGTGTATCGCTCAGACGCTGGCTGCCACTTTATCGCTTCCATCCTGCTAGATTACACCTCCAGGGTTCAGGTGGGAATCAATCATTGCTATTATTACCTGAAGTCACAAGATGCATCTATCATCACTAAGGTTACCATAACCTCAATATTAACAGAGGAAAAGCCCCTCTAATAAACAGCAGAAAGGATGGGTTGGCTGGTGGGATTTCATCTTCCTTTCACTTTTAATAAGGCACTCAGAGGAATAAAGATTACAGGCCATATTTAGCATGCAGAACAAATCAGGCTCTTCCAGGCTCTTCCTCTCCTCCACTTCTCATTCTGGTTAGTCATTAAGACTGGGGTGGGGGTGGGGGGGCTGTTCTGGTGTGGAGGGGCGTTCCCTGGTTCAGTAGTCATGCTGCTGCTGCGCTCTGTGTTCTTTTACTGCCTGCAGCTGCTGTTAATAAGACTCTTCTAAGGCCCAATATGTGTAAACTTAGTAGTGAGTCTCCACATGCCTCCTCAAGCCTGGTTAGACCACTTGCACTCTCAGGCCTCTTCACTGCACCACCAGACGGATCTAGTGGAGGAAGAGTGGTTAAAGACCTGGGGACACAACCCTGTTAATGTTCATCCTCTTTTATAAGCCACCATTACACAATGGTGTCTCTGTAAAACAAGATGCAGAAAAGAGAGTGAGCATCAGGGCAAAAATGGCTAAGCTTCTTTGAGGATTAATGGAATTTAGTCAAGTAGGAGTCTGTGAGTGCATTAGAGCAGCTGACATGGGGTCACGGCACCGCCGAGTGTTTTCACACGCGACCCCTGACATGAATCATTCATTGACATTCAAATGAATATCATCAGCCGAATGAAATATCATTAACCACTGCTAAAGTCATTCCATAATAATATACCTCCAATTAAACTATGATCAGAGCATCAAGCCTGATAATAGATTCATACCAATTAAGTTAGAAATATATTCAAAGGACTTTTCACTTTGAAACCAGTTTTGTTATTCCCCTCGACATCCAACAACAGCACTCATTACAGTGGCTCCAGAACTAGAAATGGAGAGACCATGTAAATATTTAAAACCCTCACAAATATATAAATATTCATTCCAGAATGATTTGATGCGCTAAATAAATAATCCCTTGTTAAATAAATGACACCATAAATAAAACTTTAAAAACAGGATCTGGGGAAATGAAGATGAGATGAATCAGAGGGGAGGATTCTGGCAAGAGGGGAGTAGGGGGGAAATGTCAGCTATCACTCCACCCTATTTGAATTCCTAATGGCAGCCATGCAAACGAGCCGGGCTAATTAAAGCCCGGCAACCAATTAGATGAGGTTTAGCTGAACCTTTTGGGGAGGTACCAAGGCTGAGCCACAGAGGGGGGATATCTGTTTGGGAGGTGGAGCTATGGAGTCAACTGAAAAATTTTCTCCACATTATTCTGTCACATGCTAAAACACAGGTTCAGATTTCTCTCCAGCTTTTTATATCAATACACTGTAGGACTTTTTCTCGGTGCCAAGTGCAGCATCAAGTAGGATGTGCAGCAAAGAGACAGGTAGGGGAGGGGATATAAATAAACCAAATGTGAGAAACTTCGACTGATTCACATTTTCACTCTAATACTTATCAACAACTTCGTTGGGTAGCCCATTGTGTATACTCTATTATCTCTTATGAAATAAGCGATGGGAGGAATATGATTCATTATGTCCTAATGTCGCACACACCCTCAGTAAAGGACGATATCACACAACTCTTATCGCTTCTCTTTTCTTTTTCTCATCATGTGTTCTGAAATTATTACTGTTCATTGCTTCCGCCCCAAAGCCTGACCTCCTCTGATAGATGTCTGGTCCTACAGGCCTGCACTCTCCCCACACAGTGGACGAGACATAATCTTGGGTGTCGCCTGGCCTATTCTGCTTCCCATTTGACTGCCTTTTCCAGCCTCCTGGCTCTCTGGAGGGCCGTGCTTTTATGCTGCCGGAGTCTGTCCTATCACAAACTGGGCTGCAGGAACAGCGCTTTTGTGATGGCTGTGATTAGTCTTTTGTGTTCCCAGGTAGAATTAAGATGAAGTTCTACAGGCAGTCATTGTGTTCCTATCTTCAGGACACTCAAAGAAATATGTTGGGTTTTGAAGGGGTGAAATGAAGCCCGCGGGGCCTTGGCAGACCTTGCTCTGTGGGGAAATACACAGAGGAAACACAATGGGAACAATCTTGTCCTTCAGTTTCCTTTTGTGCTCTGCTAAACCTTAGTCAGTGCTGCCCATTTACTGTAGCCTCTTTTTAACAGAGCAGTATTGTCTCACTCCAGTCTGCCTTTTCCTTTTTGCTAGCTTCTGAGGAAGACCCAACGGCTGATGAGATGACAGCCGCGACTTTGCCAGAGTCTGGAAGACCCTCAGGGTTTATTACCCATATTCCTCCAAGTGTTGGGTATGCAAATAAAGTTTGAGATGGCGGCTTTCAGATGTGATAATTATGGATTTATTTGTAAGCTGTCACTTCCTTTAATGCTCAGGGACATCAAAATAAGTTCAAATGCAACCATCAGAGAGGATCACATTTGCTAGTGTACCAGAGATTCAAAGAACATGTGATTCTCATGACACCAAAGGTCTGTCAATAACCACTCATTTAGACAGCAGTGTGCTTTGGAGACCTTCGCTGCATGCAGTCCCGCATAAAATGTCTGGTTGAAAATATTTACATTTTCTCATTCGGTTAGATATTCAAACATCAAGGCGCTTTTATCAGTGGGTAACACACAAACAAAGACAGAGAGCAAATTTTTATTGCCACCTCATCCCCTGAAACAGACTGGAGCTGTGTGCAACTATTTCAATCAAACCTCTTATTAAAAAAAAGAAGCAAATTCTTAGAGTCATACACTCCAGATTGAGCCAGCTGGCTTAATATTGCAAAAGTCCTCAATTAACACGCTTACCCTTTAACAGCTGTAGATTACAGTCAGGTTCTTGACAGGAGGAGGTAAATGAACAAACAGGTGAAGGGATCAGAATCCTAAAAGAAGGACTCCTAACTATATGAGTCCTCTCAGATATCTGAGAAAGACAACAATGTGCCTCACAACGAATTGTGTGCAAATTGTCATGTGTGATGTGGTGACTAATGGGTTAGGGTTAGGGTTAGGGTTTAGGGTCATGGTTTGCAGATGCTGTTTCAGCAGGAGCGGAAAGGCAAGGCAGAGTGCTGAGCACTGTGCCTACCTGAGGAAACAGCCTTGCTGCCAGGGCTGCCTAACATCACAGACTCTTTGATTGAAGAAAATGGCTCGGCCCGGATAGTGCTATCTCCTTCCAGCTCAATTCTCAAACATTGGTCTGCCGGGCTCTGGGAGAGTTCTCTGTCATTGTATAAGTGCACATTAGGGCCTGATAAAAACTATGGAATCCAGCCATCCGTCTTGATTTGCCAGTGTTAGTGAGTAGGGAGTATGAGCGCTGAATACCTGCCACTCGGTGGAAAAATACTGCTAGTCTAGAGGTCTGGCTTTAGGCAAAGACTGAAGCCTACCTACACGTATACTAGGATTTACAAATTTATTGATCGGATAAATGATTATTGTCTTTTTAACATTTATTGCCTTCCTACATAAATAAAACACATTTTGGGAGGATGCAAAGGGATGAAACTGAAAGTAAATGAGATCTCATCCAAGCCTCCTTTTCATTTGCAGTTTATAGAAATATAAATACAGAAATGCCAGTTAAAGTAAAATAATGTATACATATATGAGTGACAGAGCATGTCACTATTATGAAAACTATTATGAAAACTTTTTCTGAAAATGTAATTATGCTGGTGGTTGTTTCCACTGTGATGATCACTAACTTGTGGTGATCATCCAACTTGTGGTTACACATCATGCTTCTGTTGAGCGTTTACAGTACAGTTACCCACTTACCTTGTTTGTGTTTGCATTTAGAGGAAAGGAAATACATCCTTGATTTAAAATACTAGGTATTAAAACTGGCTACAGCTAAAACAGGACAAACGCATCAACCAACACAGTGTAAATGTATCATGCAGAACTCAGTGTTGCACAGTGTGTAGTTGATGTACTTCAAACACTAGCAGTTTAATTAACAGTCAGATGTATGGTTTGGTAACAGCACTTACCTTTAAAATGGGTCGATGATTACGTGAACACAGGGTGCAGGGAAGAGCACAGTACCAAAAAGAAAGAGAAAGGGAAAGACAATTTATGTATGTCTTCTCTGGGTACAATAACAGTTGTGACAGCTTATATTAACAAGATCATTTCCAAATTATATGATACATAAATCAAAATCTTCTGTATGGGGTAAAATATATTGTGAATGGCATTAAAATTACACTTTAACAGCATAGCTCCAATATTACAATAAATCATATGAAAGCTCACAGAGGACAAGGCAGTTGTCTTGTAGACAAAGATGTTAAAACATGTCTGTATTAGCCCTCTGCTGGTTACTATCAGGAATTCAGATGATAAACGATGCACAAAATTCATCCTCTTATTACAGCGCAGTCTGCTCATTGCAAACTAAATGAAATGTAATGATAAGAATCAGTGCAATGACAAACCGAGGTTAAATACTGTACCCTACTGGCAAATACGTGTGTTATACTGATAAATAGAGCTAGTTCCCAGAGTCTCTCTCTGTCGGTCTGTTGGTCTCTCGGTTCCCTCAGCCTGCTCTGTCTCTTTTTCTCTCCCTCACACACACACACACACACACACACACACACACACACACACACACACACACACACACAATGATACACAAACTCACACAGAGACAAACACAGATAGATAGAACTCACACACATGTACACACACGCTGGGACTGTGGCTCTCTAGGGGCTGTTTCACAGTGGCGCTGGGCCGCCTCAGAGCACATTCTATCACCAGCGCAAGATAGCATCTGATGACTTGTGCGATGTAATTGAAGTGTAGATTACTATCTCTCATGTGCTTGCCAGATCAAAATAATAAAAATGCAGGGAGGGAGAGATAGAGATGGGAACGTGAGCGGGCTACTCCACTGTGGCAAAGTTGTACATGCCCCTCCACTGCTGGAGACAGAGAGAAACCTCGCTATCCTTCTCAGGAGGACGTTATGCCACTTCGAAAATTGAATCCCCCACCACAGCTCCCTCCTAAACTACGCTCTGGACGAGTGTATGACAGGCCAGGGCATGTTCCCCTCATACAGAACAAGGTGGAAGCCCAGGTAGTGAGAGATGGAAACGTGTTGGAGGACATGGGCGTCACTGAGAGTTGACTGACAGCTGTGACAGCACTGAGATGTCAGAAGTGGGCTTTAGAGGCGCCACACCTGGACTAACAGTTCAAGGACGCAGAAAAAGCTAGGCTACTTCCAGACACGTAATGACTGATCCTGAAGGCGGCCATCTTTTTCTAGTTTGGGGACCTGCCCACAGAACAAACAACACAAGTGTGAAAAGGGTAAATAATAGCTAAAAAGATTAATAGCAGCTGGAGTGATAACCTAGTGCACGACAGAGGAAAAATCGTGAATCTCAACTCGGCTGAAATAAAGAGGGGATCAATGAGAGGAAATCTGAGGGGAGATGGAGAAGGTGGAAGTAGATGAGAGACCGAGAGAGAGAGAGAGAGAGAGCGAGGAAAAAAACAAAACAAAAAGGGAGCGAGAGGAAGCCACGAGAAACAGAGCGGCGGAGAGCAGGGGACAGAAAGGAGCGAGCGCACACGAAATGAGAAAATGATCAGGTTCACATGAAGCGAGGCCACCAAATTTGTCGTTGTGTAGAAGAACCCCTCATTACCGCACCTCATGGGCACTCGGCGTGGCCTTTGAAGTGCTTTGAGGTACATCATCCCATGAAACGAGCATAGTTAATCCACTTGTTAATCAAGTGTGCTCATGAGCTTATGTCTGAAGTGGCTCTTTCTCCTCGGAAGACTCAAAGCTTTCAAAGGAAACTGCGGCAGGGTGAAAAAGACAAGATATCAGAAATTGCAGACCAATTCCAAGTGCGACTGTGCCAAAACTTACACAATATTCCAAATTTGATGCGCAGTTCTTCTCCGCATCGAGCGCTGACTTCTAAACGGCTGATGTGGTTACACTTCTTAACGCCGATTGTGATATCAAGGTTCCCTCAACTATGCTATATGTGAACTTGTATCCATTTCAGGATGTTCTTTGTAGAAACCTATTTAAGATAAGCATCTCTCAATTATTAAAACAAACACAGGTTGTCACCCCTCAGGTTCTTGTATGCAAACTGAAATATGAAAGAAGCGACCGTGAAGGGTGGAGGCTGGCTTCTCATGCTTGTCTTCCTCATTCACTCCCCATCCATTTCTGATGAATGGCTTGTCTCCCTTTCTTTCCACGGCAAACAGGAAACAGACAGAAGCGAGAGGGAGATGGCTGCCTCCCCTCACTCCCTCCCTCCCCGCCTCCCTATCTCCTTCTCTCTCTCTCCCAAAGCCTGTGGGCCGCTCTGAGGCAGAGCCACAGAGGCCTGGCGCTGCCTCCCCCTGCTGCGCCAACAAGTCTCCTTTTTACTTCAATTAATGAGCCATAAATAACCCAATGAAGGTGTCAACAAAGAGCACCATTTATCATGGCTTTCACCAACTCCACTTCATGTGATGAGGAAAGCTCATTCCCAGCCTACAGCTTGCGCAAACAAAGACAATGCAAAAAAGAGGGGAGATTTATTCCTGGACGAACACTCCAGCCTAGAATTCATCTTGCGCTGGGGCTCTCACAGGTGCAGCAATTTGACAAATATACTGGTAACAGTAGGCCCATGCCTTTGTTAGATGTCCACAGTCAGACTAGCAATAAATTTGGTTAAGAGTGGGGGACAACACTCTCACTAAGCTCCCAAGAGGATGCCAGGGAGCCCGTGTTAAAGACACTTCTTTCTGTCTCAGTCTACTTCAGGGTTGTGGATCACAGGAGGCAGCCTGGGTCTCCAAGAAAAAAAGAATTGAATACAAATGAATGAGAAAAGCTGTTGAAAATAGCGGGCCGGTCTGAGCAGCAGGAAGAATTGCTTTATCAGGATGTCCCATAAATGTCACTTTGAGTCAACAATGAGGGAAAAAGAATATACAGCACCGAATCATAGGCCCTTCTCTTAAATGAATGGCTCCTAGAATCACGCAGCAAGCAGAGGTACAGTGCTATAGCGAAGTGCTTCGGAGAAAAGACGAAAACTCCCTAAATAATATATGACAGCTTGGGTTTTGAATCCGACATTAAAAGTGATGACATGAGTACGAACTCAGCTCTGCTTCATCTTGGATCCACAAATCAAAACCTAAGGCACAAAAGTGAACAGTAAATAGTCCATCTTCACTGAGAAAGCATTTATAGCGTAAAAAACATAATAATAATAATAATAATAATAATAATAATGATAATAATGATAATAATAATAATAATAATATAACAACAACAATAATAATAATAATAATAACAACAAACAGGAGCCTTTGAATGCATCTACATGCAAGCATTTTCCGCCTTGCAGCTAAGCCGGAACTAGTGTCTATATGATCCTGCTAAACCAATTAATGGTTCCCGTTAACCCACTCATCTTTGGGGAGGATTGTCTTTCTAAATAATACAGCAAGATGTCTCCTATCCACCACACAGCCCACACACACGCTCTGACAAAGACTAGCAGATTGTCACTTGAATCTGGGGCTCTTCTCACACCACAAACACACACTTCAACCCATAGATTCTGCACAATACGGTGGAAGTCTTTGTCTGGCTGTGGAAGAGAATCCCCCGATCTAAAACGCCTCCACATGCCAGACACTTTGATGGTGTCTGATACAAGCTTCATAAAATAAACCAGCAAGTACAGCATATGATTCTGAGACTATTCAGACAAGGGAGAAGAGGTAAGGGAACAAAATCAAATCCATTACAGCAAAAGGGGTATTAAGTGCCGTTATCACAGAAAAACATAGCATTTGTACAATTTTCCGAGCCACCCCCAGTGATATAAATGTCCAGCAACCATAATCAGTCTGGGTTACAGACACGGCCAGAAAACCACGATAAATGACATTTCCCAAAATCACGCTGACATTTTCTCTTATCAAGCAGCAGGCACTGGCATGGGGAGAGCAGGCTTGTCAGTCAGAGGCAGACAGGCCTCACACCTTATCACAAGGGCACTCAGCCTCTCTGGAGCTAATGCTGAGGCTGGGGATGGAGTTTAGAGATGGGGCTAGGGGGCAAAGACCAATACTGAAGCTGAATCTGGAGCCACCCCCAACCCCAAAAATTGAACAGTATACGATCACCAGGTCTTGGATCCTTGGGTATTCAAAAATGGCAGCTCATAACTGGACTTCAGATGGAGGCATTGTGGAAAAACACTGCTGTACTTCTGCTCCAGTTGAAGCTGACTTTAAAGCAGCGGATGCAGATAAGGCTGATGCTACAGCACGACTTCTTTCCACCCCCAACCCCCCCCACTGCTCTTCCAGTCAGCCTCCCTCGGAAGCAGAGACAGAGCGGAAAATTAAATATTTAAGGTTGATAATGACGCTCTTCATTAACATGTGATTCCGAAATAAAAAGTGGAATACATAAATAAAGAAATAATAGAATGCCTATAAGCGGACATGTTGAATGAATTTCAGTGGCGATAAAAGGAGCGAGCGAGAGGGATTTCTTGGTTGGGGAAAAAATGATTGAGGCAAAGGGGAAGAGATCAGAAAGAAATGGCAGTCTGGGAAAGAAAAATGAACATACAATGTGCATTACTGATTGTCGTGGTTTTTCTGTGAACTCGATATAGATTATTTGCCTCTGTATTTATTTCATTTAGTGTTGGCCCAGCTTTATGTGGCCTTGCTGTTTTATGTTTTTCTCTAATTATCATATACTAGTACTTTTCCTCCATTTTCAGAGTCCCAATGGCATTTCTTACTGTCAAAACAAGGACTGGACCTCCACCTCTCTCCTGACAACAAAAAGTCACCTAATGCAAGACGATGCGAGAGGAAACCCAATACATTCTCCTGGCAGTTTCACTGAGTGTGCTCGGATTGCAGTCAACAAACTGATTGGCCTATCTTCATGAGCCAACAAACTCATGGGAGAAGTTATGTTTTCTGTGTGATGAGGGATTTGGTTGGAGATGGCTGTCTGAAGCAGCATTGTGGCAGTGAGACAATAAAAGTGGGGGAGAAAGCCTCTATCCCTGGCAGCACATGTTTGAGTCAGAGCAGTAGATCCTGCTAAGCCTCAGTGACTCACAGTACAGCTCGCAGTGCAAATCATCAGCTGTGTTCCTCTGATGTGTAGGAGCTTTTCAAAGTCAAATGCATTACTTCAGGAATGCAGGGTTAAAATCTGCATGAAATGAAAGACTAAGCAAATAAACACCAGTTTTTATGAGAAGAGCACATACAAAACATCTGATGCTATGAAGAGAATTTCTGGTATACAGTACAGATGAATGCCATTTAGAGATTTTTTATTCTCTCCGTAGCTGAATAGCACTGCGATCTCAGCTTGTAGTTAACTATACACACTGAGGTGATAGATGGGTTAACAGGGTATAAATTACATAACAGCAGGTAAACGCAATATACTCATTAGATTCCAATGCTTTTATTTTCCCCAAGAGTAGCTGTACAGTAATTGATGTCTCGCTCTTCTGTCTGTTTGTTTTACCCTGACAGAATCAGTGAGATAATTCACACTCAGCTGCCACACTGGCATAAATACAAGGCAACAGTGTTTTCCCTGACTGCATGGGATAAAAGGCCAACTACAGAGAAAAGCAATTTGGGAAATGATGATGAAGCGAGAACTTGTGGCAGATAGAGGTCTTGTTTTTTTTTGTTTTTTCATAAAAATATTCAGAGACATTGACCACATTGAAAACTACAGCAGTGCATATGATCAAATATATGATGTAACACTTATTAAATAACTTTCACGGCGTGAACATGGGACTTTTCAGAGAGCCACTGTCAGACTAAAAATGGAGATTAAAGAACACAAACCGAACTGGGTGAAGCCATCAGCTGACTTCCTGCGTAAAACTGTCACACAGGAGTCATTCATAGAATCCACATGTAATGCATCTGAAATTCCAGCGGAATGAATTTCTGTAATGACCTACTGAACTGCTGCTAAAAACCCACTTCCAGTGTACTCACAGCAACAGTTATTTGTTTACTCCTGCCTGTCTCTGGAGTCTTTGAGTTATGATGGGGTTTATGCTTCCTTTTTGCAACAGTGACTTCATGGCTGTTGTCATCTCTTACACAAAGACACACAGGAAGAAATTATTCATTCAGCCTCTGCACTCCTGAAAGGAAATTCCTCTGATTATTTGTATATGAAGTTGTTTACCGTTGCCATCTCCTGTCTGTCTATGAGGATATTACTTAAGGGCTCTGAGCAACAAAAAAGTCTAATTTGGTTGAATTTTAAGCATTTTAAGCAATTAAGCATTTCAGTAATGTATTACAATGAAGAGGTTTGAATTAAAAATTAAACACTGCTCTTAGTGTTAATGTACAGTATGAGAACACTTAATGTTTTATGTCAGTAAATCTTCCGGCATGGCTCTGGACTGTTATCTTTGTTTCCCCATTGGTGGTCTTTAACTCACTCCCTTCAATGAAGACAATATTGTAGACAGACCAAACATGACAATACACAAACAGAAAGGAGTTCTTCATATTGTTTGGAGCATACTGGCTGCCATTTATGTTTACACTCTTCATAAAAGTTCACTCTAACAGTCGGTTATGTAGACAGGACTACTCCGAACCCTAGCCCCGCCTGTACGCAGGGAGGATGCTTCAGGACATTTGTCCTATTTATTTCCTTCTGACATTCTTTCTTCATTATGTAGCCACAGTCAGTTGGCTCAACGTCCAGTCTCTTAAGTCTCTAAATGGGACGGTGCTACTGAGAAGAATTTTTTTTTTGGGGGGTGGGGGCATTGGTACCATACAGAGGAGTAGGACAAGATATATGTGAGGCTGGTCAGAAATGATCATGTCAAAGAGATGGAATCACCTGGAGAATCTCTAACAGAAAAGCAGACATTTTCTATTAAGAGCACACAAAACACAGTTCAATGATGTTTTCTCTGAGGAGCGCCTCTTTAATAGAAAAAAAAGTGAAAATAAAAAAAAAGTAGTGATTTCTTACCACTTGACATTCATTTTTCAGGGAGGATATCTGACGCCCAGCACACTAGCTGTGATCAATATCTAATCTGGAGAAATAAATTGCTGCTGTTTGTCTTTCATCTTTGAGGAAATGTATAAGCATTCTGACAACAGCGTGGAAGCATTAATCAAATAATGAAATAATGGTTTGGTGAGGAGGGGAAAAAAAAAGAAGTATACTATAGCCTGTTCTGATATTCACTGTGACCCAGCAATGTTGACATCCCTGCATCTTGTATCACATCTTGTTACTTCAGTGCAGTTGGGGGGGACTTCAGCAGAGATCATCTCCTCTCTTTGTCAGAAAGCAAAGCA
Organism: Istiophorus platypterus; assembly: GCA_016859345.1. NCBI lineage: Eukaryota > Metazoa > Chordata > Actinopteri > Istiophoriformes > Istiophoridae > Istiophorus > Istiophorus platypterus. Next base: position 16,433,628 of record CM029121.1, on the reverse strand, counting down.
ATGAATTGGATATCTAAGAAAAGGTATCAGTCCCCTGTGTACATTGTGAATAATTCGCTGTAACATGCATGGATGTCATACACTTGTGCTTCTGACCTTCCTCTATCTGACAGTAAAGAACTCTCCTTTTTTTCCCATTTATTCTCAGCCCTTGTCTTTGCAATTACCATGTTCCAATCTCGCCTTGTCCCCACAGTCACCCGCAATACCCAGAAGGATCGGCAGTCTTTCTTCTGGTGCAGCAATTACCGCCCCTATCTCTTTGAAACAAAAAGTTTGGTGTAGGATATTAGAAAATGTCAAATTCAGGTTATATTTCACTTAAGTCCAAAGGCGATGCGGTCTGCTCTCAGGAAACACTATTTTCACAGCCTTTGCATTATGCATGAACCTTGAGGTCCATCATTATTTTCTAGAGGAGGCGAAAAAAAAAATGTTTGCTATCAGCACAGTGTAGAATACATGACTAAAAAAACAAACACACCAGGTACTGACATTCATAACTGCTTCGGAAAAAAATCCTGCTTACAAGCGTATCTTTCCCAGTCCGATTTTGTAGCTCAATTAGCAAATGAGGAGCGATTGACTTGAACATGTATTCAACTTTTGGAGCAAGTCTTTATAAAGTATCACTTTTAGAGAGTTGAGTCAAATAGTTCCTCCTTTGCTGATATGCATGAATCTGTGGCCTCTTATCACAATCCTGCAGGACAGACTAATCACATTCCAGTCTTTCACCTGCATGCCTGACATGCTTTGCTAGAGCTCATGATGAACCTTCTCAGGCAGGCATGACACCACTCTGTCACTGATGGTGCCAGACTCTCTAAAATGTACTTCTGCTACTCCTGGATCTACTACTACCACTGCTTTTAATACCAGTAAACAACGACAATAATAATAATAAAAAATTGCTGCTAACAACAACAACAACAATAATAATAATAATAATAATAATGATAATAATAATAATAATAATGACAATGATAACAAATAACAATAAGTATTACTATTATTATTATTATTATTATTATACATTTCTGCTAATGACAAAAAAACAATAATATCAATATGACAATCATAATAACATATTATTATTATTATTATTATTATTATTATCATTATTATTAACATTATTATTATTATCATTATTATTATTATTATCCAAACTCAAAATTTCTATAACGTTTTGGCTCTTACACCATGTCCTGAAATCACAGTACATGGAACTATGACAATATTCAACATGTAAAAATCTAAGGAAACAGGACAAATAATGGGCCAAGTGTTAAACGAGGGTTTACATACAGAAAGGGCCTTTTTAAACATTCCGCTAAAACCACTTTCACTTCCTGTGGCAATACATTCTTAATCAGCAAGTTGACTAGATGGTTTCAGATCTGATTCAGAAGATGAGAAAGAGAAGAGCAGCTCAACAAACTTAAGTGGTGTTTGTGTGTGTGTGCTGATACACTTAATCACTACATTTGTTAATTTTTTTTGGATCCATTTGTTTCATTGCTTAAATCTAATACTCCTCCTCCTGCCTTCCTAAATTTTTTGTAATTATCTATGTGTAATTTATCTTCATCAAACTAGTAATTTACCTTAGGAGGAACAGCTGCTGTGCTCCGATATGCTTTTACTTTGGATTTTTTCTTATAACATACAGTTGGGAGAGCTTCTTTACCTGTCCAAATTACTGTGCTGTTTGTGACCAAGTTGTTCAGACAGTGACGCTGTGGGAAAAGGACTTCTTTGTCCTGCTTAAGGCCACTTTCTCTTTCAAAAGGACCACTGTAAATATGGAGTATTTTGTCCCCAAAACAAGATATTTGAGGGAGAAAAAGAAGAGCTGGGATAATAAAAATAAATGTTTATTAATATTTATCTATTTATATAAAAATGTTTACATTAAGTTTTTGCCTAAGTTCTTCCAACAGTTTTTAGGAGTGTATTTATATATACAGTCTTATTTCATGCTGCACTGTAAATCCAAGTTCTAAAGACCTAACAAAAGTTTTGAAGGTTAACACTGTTATAATTTTCATAATGTAACTTGAAAACTCAGGCATGATTTCTGTGAGTATGTCAAAAGAGTGGAAAAGCTGCATTTTGAGCGATCAATGTTTAACTGCTACCTGTAGTAGTTCAATGTCTAATATTTCTGATAACAAATACAATATAATCAACTGTTGTTTATAGTGTCTGTGTTGTCCAACTGCGGCTCCAAGGAGTTTGTGTTTAGGTTGTTAAGTTTTCACTTTATACATGCAAGCCACAAAGATCCCAGTTTTTATTCGTCACATTCAAGAAATATCTATACTGCGTATGTGCCAGTGAGCAAAATATATTTTTAAACTAATTTCTAAATATGGGTTCTCGCATTTCTCACCTTGTTAAAATTGTTTAAATGAAACGTCTACTTCAGGTTTAAGCCAAACCTCTGTTAATATTTAAGACCAAAGTCCTGAGTCTGTTCAGTGACTCTAGTCACCTCAGTGGTGAAGTATGTGTGGCCTGATGGAAAAGTGGAAAAGTCTGGTGATGTAACACCCTCTGAGGCTGAGCACTCCACACCCTGTTCCTGTCTCTATTACAACTGCAACGTCTGTTATATTGTTGTGTTTGCTAACACTGGCAAAGTAGAAACAGAAGATCACTGATTTTGGACTAAATATTTATTTTTTTCATGGGTGGCATATGCAATGTCTGGTATCTAATTAAAAAGCCTCCCAGGTGACGTCACTCGAAACCTGAACCTGCTTGGAAAAGAAATTGTTGATGAAGTGTTAAGAAAAGTCATAAAGCTGCGTTACAAAAATTGCTTTGGAGTGGACCTGGAAAACAGTCGGAGGACATCTGTTTTCTACTAGTTAAGCAACTTTATACTTGTTCAGGTTTGGTATGGCCAAGTCAAGAGTTGCAGTTGCTATAGAAACAAAACAGGATGGACAGTATTGTCAGCGCTGTGGTTGAAGGTCTGGGATGAATGGGCGTTTATTGTGTTCTCTGGTTGGCGATTTGAGGGAGTTTTAACCAATAGAAAAAACAGTAATATCCTGTTTCGGCAGTAGCAAAGCTTGTTTAGCCTTTAACCCTTCACATAATTTGTCAGGAGGGAAATGAACAATATCCTACAGCATACTCCCAGTTTGGGACAGTGCAGATGAACCTGAAAACAGAAAGGGTAGTAGCCCAGAAAAGTATACTCCATAGTTGACATGGACAGATGGTGGTGCTCCGGTTTGAGCCTCATCATTTTAAGTGAAATGATGCAAAAGAACTGAATTCCCTCAAAGGAAGGCTGTTAAAAACATAACAGAGACGGGTTCCTCATTTTTTCCAGGTTAGCTCAGGAATGGTTGCTACACAACAATAAGAACGTCTACAAAGTCACTTTCAATCCGGAGATAGCAACTCTTCTGAGCAGAGAACAAAGCCTTATTACCTGACCTCCGAGATGAGCTGTATTCTCTACCATTAGTGAGCGCACTTTCAATTACACAGGCTGGAAACAGCTCCAGGGTGCCGAACGGGTGAGGAGCGCCAGACAAGACAAAAATTAAGCTTGTTACAGACTGATTTTCAACTTCGCTTAATTCAGCTTTCCTTTACGGATCCCTCCCATACCCTAGCATTTCTGCCCCCCCCCCTGCTCCTCAACATGGAAGCAGGATTTACATATTGCAGGTAAACTGGGGAATAAAGAATGCAGATCCAATTAAACCTCTAGGGAGCTAATTAGTTACAATTAAGTTTCTGCTTCACTTGTTGTGTGGGATTATTTGGTAAACACCTACAGAATGTTGAAAGAATCTTGGCCTTTTCCCTGAACTTGAGACGAGCTCTATTCATCTAGAGGAAACTTGATTATTTTTTTAATGATATTAATTAATCTGTGAGGATCCTGTGGTGAGTTATTGACATCAAAGTTGATAGAGACGTGGCGCAGGAGCAGAATATTCACTACGTGGCAAATGAGGTGCATAATCCAACACTGTGAACACAAAGAGTGGCCAGTGTTATCATCAAATAGGGTGAAGAAGTCACCGAACAACCAAGGCTTGCATGGAGTTAATTGCATGTTGACTTCATCAACCTTGAGCAACACCTTCCACGTTGTGACATTATGCCTAAATCAAATCGTAGAGAAAGCACAAAATCTAAGAAAAAAAACGGATAACAGAAGCTCTGGAATCCGGCTTGCTGCTCAGATCAACTGTTAGCGACAAGCAAAGAGCAATGTCACATAACATTTAACAACAATGGCTAAGGCATTTCACCTGCCTCTGCAGACTAGCCTGGAGCCAGTCATAGGTGTGTTCAGTGGCTTTGTCCTGTCATCACATATCGGCATTCATTTGTGCATTACAAGGTTCAACACAACACGTCCCTTTCAGTTACACTGGCCACTGACACAGAGTTTCAGCCGGCCTGTCAAAGAGTCCCACATGTGTCGATGATAAACAACAGCGGAGACTAAGCATCATTCCCTGCTTCTCTAAACATGAAAGGGTCAGTTCAGTCAAATTTTAAAAAAATTACATGTTTTCACACTTACTTTTTGTGGAACCTGGCCTTGCAGATGGATTAGATTTTATTTGCCCATGATGCCCATGTTTTAATATATATACTGCATTTCTACTTAAAGTGAAACTGAAATTTAAATGCTCACTTTTTATGTAAGGAAATATGGGTTAAAATGATGCGGCAGCTTTTGCAAATATTTTACATTTTTAAAATGAGGATTAAACCAATGAAGAACATACATACATATACACATACACACCAAACACACCAAAAGTATCTGGAAAATTACACATTTCTTGCTCTTAGGACTCTGAGCTTCAACATTCAATATAAATTTGAGATAAAATTAAATAACAGATAATATATTAAAATGCCCAGTCTCAGCTTTAATGAGTATGTTTACATCAATATAGAAAGCACTCTGTGGCAGATATAACCCTTTAAACTCATAGCACCCAAAGTTTAGGGGTTCTCAAGTATATAAACAGATATACATGAAGTCACACAAAATCCTCATATTTGACATTGATTTGATACTGTCTGAAGGGTGTTTAGTCTGGGCATTTGGGAATTATGCATTGTGAAAATATGTGTCATTTTGCACCATTATCATTACAGTATTTTTATAAAAACCCACCCACAGGTTGTTGTTTTTCATGGTACACTCAGACATCATCATCATCTCTGACAGACATTAGCTGTTTAACAGATTTTCTCCCTGGTAAATTTCAGCAGGAAAGACATCAGAGACATTAAGAACTCGTTTTTACTCATCATGAATTTGATTCCTCTGTAGAAGCAGAACATGTCACACCAGCCTTCAGGATCTCCTACAGGTTAAACTGGACTAATTAAACATTTTTAAGGCTAATTAACCCTGACAACTCATTAAAGGCAGACTTGAAAACACTCCCTAGCCTGGCAACATAATAAGACTACAAATAAACTATAATGAAACTCTGTTAAAGGCCATGGTTACACTGCTACTCTCTCCATTTAACAAAAACATATCTGTATCTATACTGAATGAACAAGTAATTGTCTAGTCCTGAAATGTAGGACAACCCAACTTTTTAAACCTAAGTTTCACAAAAAATATTCTCTTATATCAGGGCCAAATATGGTATCCTTTGTCTCCAGAGCCTTAGAAAAACTCAGCTTAGTTGTTTCTGTTTGTCTGATTTAGTATCATTGTTCCGCTGAATTACAAAATATCGTCCAACAAGTTTTGATGCATTTAGCTGAATCTGAGCTTAAGGAATGCTCCTGTACACCTTTGCACTTATTCCACTGCTTCCATCAGCAATAAATGCCAGTGTTTTATTAATGCTGGTATGTTTTTCAGAGCCTGGCAGCCATATACGCTCAATACACAAGTTGCACAGGGTGCCATTATTTACAACTTCAATGAGAGGATGAAGCAGAACTAACTATCCTTCTGGTCAGGAAAAGAGGAAAAAAAAAAAACCACCAAGACAGTGAATTGCAGGAAGAGCAATAATGGAAACTCGTGTTCTCTTCTTTCCAAGTTTGATGACAGCAGATAACTATTCATTTAACATTAAGTTGATGTCTCATTAACCGAGCTAAGTGATATATCTCTTGGTCTGTCAGTGTTTTGCTTGCCAGCCAATTCCAGGGCTGTGTTCTGTGACTTTGTGCCTGACAAAAGTGAGCATGAAATACAACTATACTGTACGTTTCAGAAACACCGACAGGCGACTTTGTTTTTTAACTGCAGCTTGGAGATAACCCTGTCATATGTGAACATGCGTTCATATGAAAGCCGCGCTTTCCAGCAGCAACCTCTGCACGGAACAGTCTGGACAATATAGGGATGTAACGGCACTTTCCAAAGGCACACGCAATTTATAACCACCGTGTCACATGATGCAGCAAAAGCTGCACTATGCACAACTTGTGTTGTTTTGCAAGAGCTCCCTGCATTGGCATCTCCACTGCACTACCAGATTGACCCCATTCAAATGGATTTTTTTAAAAAAAGTGTCTTTTCCTCCTGCATTATAGGCTAGCTGCATTTAACTCTCTCTTTTATAGGTGCAGATGTGGAGAAATGTATGGAACGCGCAAATCATAGATGGTATATCAGTCATCAGTCCCCATCTGGTTTACTGCCTGTGTGGCCACTTCAAATAAACTGAAATTATCAGCTTTTTTTTAGTGCCTATATACACAGATAGTGCACAAATCAAAATCAGTGCCAAGATTGTTAGTCGTAACCAAAAATCTCAAGGCCCTGAATTATGCTAATGAGGGGAGCACTATGCCAGCAGAAAAATACAAAAAAATTTAAATTCACTTATAAAAACTCATGTCAGAACAAACACACTACTGAATTAGCACAAATACATTGCACTTTAACAGACCTTGACTATATTTGTTGCTCGTCCAACTCACAAAAGAATTTTTTTGTTTCTTTTTTTTTGATATATCCCCTTCACTGAGTTAAGGGACTAATGAAAGAAGGCAAAGAAAGAAAATATGTGATTTTGGGCTGTATAATCAATATATCAACTTCATTTCAGCTGAATGGAATTTCATTTGTGGTTCTCAAAACATAAAAAAAAAAAAATCAACAGCTACCTACAGCATCTGTTCAGAATTGGTTTCACCAATTCCTTGGAAATGCCTGTAAACATACTGTCATTCCAACCACTTTCTTCCAAAGAAACACTGCCAGTGAAAATACTTCACAGTGAGCTCTGTGAATCATCCAGAGTTTTTTTTTTTCTGGAAAGAAATGTTGAATGATGCTGTTGAATTTTTTAAATGTCATTTTTTTAAAAACTGGGAGCACCACAAATTATATTCCACTCGCGGCTATTTAAGCTGGGAGGCGTCAGATATTTCACAGACAAATATCTTAAAACCTGAGCAAATACAACAACTCTCTCTTTGGCTGGACATCGCTAAAGGTAGGTGAGAAAATATGTTTGGTTTTTTTTTTATAAATAGGCCTGAACGGATCTTTTACGATTCGAGCACTAATAGGGTTTAAAACACCACCTTAATACCAAATGGGCTTAACTAACAACACATTACTGATGTCTTTTCCAGGTGGTGCATGAGGTGTTTAAAGAGGAGGTCTGTGAGCTACATGCCTAAGTTGACATTGGAATTCAGTTCGCTAGCGATGCAAAGTGTTTAATATTATGGCAGAGAGGGAAATGGCACCTACTGGGCAAACACGCCATATATTGTAATGTAGCTTAGCGGCACTGGCCCAGCTCGTTGCACTACAAAGCAGTCCATCAAAGTGAGATCTGAGAGGGAGAGAGAAGAGGATCATGACTCTTTTCACACCTTGTCAGACTGACTCGCCTCTGCCGGTTCCAGACCGGTCAGTGGTTTTCCTCTGCGCTAGAGGAGCTTCGCCAACCCGTGCCGCGGCCAATAAACCTTAACTACAGACAGTGGGATAGTTATAATCGGAGCATTTGTCAAAAAATGGGAGTGTGTGAGTGGTGTGGGTGAGGTGGGTAATTTTCCAACTTCCCAGCCAAATACAACAATGACACTTTTTTCTTTCTCCTTTTTTTTCTGTGTCAAAACATATGTAATATACAATACTATGCTTTGCTTAGTTAATAAGTGATTTTAAGTTTGAGATGCATGGTTTGTTTTTTTATTTCTACTGCATTAGTCCATGTGTGCGTTTAAGATTGGTGGAGGGAGTTGGAATGTGAATATTAAAATGTGCACTTCAGTGATATTTATCAGGAATAGAGGGCATATAAAAAATATAATTGGATTTTATCCAGTACATGAATTTAAATTTCAGAAGTCACTGATTTAAATGATTCGGTGTGTTAAATCTGTACTGATAGAGCTCCCAGAATAGGCCACTGATAGTAGTTGCATTCCTGTTATGAAAAGATTTTATTTTTTTAAACTTGAAATTAAAAGTAGTGCTAAAAAGCGTGTCTCAAAATTATAAAGCTTTTTGAGAAAACGTGCCCAAAGTTTGAATAATGTTCGTATATAAGATACATTATGTAGGTGTTGATTTTTGATTTATGTGAACAAATACACAGACAGTTGCTGCTTCATACGTTGTCCATTCACTGGTAAAAACTTTTCCCAGGACATTCCCTTTGCAAAGCAGGATAATAATCTACCCAGTGAACTGAGATAAAACTTGGAGATAATTTCAATGGCAGAAAGTCAGGGTAAACCCACAGTAACATCTGGCTTTTCGCTGGGCTTGGAAAGGGTTCGCAATAAAGCTAAGGGAGGGAAATTTCCTTATTAATGACCTATTTAATGAAGCTCACTAAATGATAAAAATGTTGTGGGAAAAACCTCTAAATAAGGTGGGCTTGTTCATGTTTTAATAGAAATGGTAGACTGATTATATGTTCTCTTTTACTGATGATAAAAATACACTGATATAGCTGGAAACACAATTTCATTGGAACACATGCAGTACATTTTGGTGCAATCTAATACATAGCCATGTAATAAATATTAAGATAACTTAATTCTTGATGCTGTAATTTGTGGTATAGTGTGGTTGTGCTGGGCTGCACTATATTGTACCTGTTCCTGTTATTTTGCCCACTTTTGTACATGGTGCCTCTCTCACATACTGCCATAATTTTGAAATTAATCATCCACACAGGGTAGAATTGTTTTTTATGACTTAGAACATCAAACTGTGCCACTGGAGAAAACTCACATACAGTGTTAAATATCCTCCACAACAGGCAGATTACAAGCCATACTGAGAACCCCTGCTGTGCAGGGTCCTCCAAAATGTCACAGGAAAAGCTTTGCCACATGCCAAAGGCACTCGTCTCCATTAACACTGCACCAGGGGAGACTTACTGAGACTGACAGGAGGCAACAATACTGAAAACTCTCCCAACTGTGTGAAGAGAGACACAAAATGAAGAGAAGTGAGAAAAATGAGTTTGGAACTTTCATTGTCCTACGCCTTCCCTCCGCACAGATGCGCAGCTGAGCCAGTGCAGCTGGCCAACTGACAAATGGGAAAAAATAGTCCAATTTGAGCTGGTCGTTAGCAGTCGGAGCGCAGCATTCCAGATAAATGAGCGGCTGCCTCAGGTATGGCAGGAGATCTTCCTGAAGCATTCCTAGGAGACCAGTCCGTACCACGGCAACCCCTTAGCCATGCCTTCGATCCGACAGGCCCGACACTACAGCAGAGGTGACCTTGCAATGCCGCTCCTGCCGGGCTTCTTATTTTTACACTCCCCCCTCACAGCCCCCCTTTTGCTTGGCCTCCACTCCTCTTTTTTCTAATCCCCATTTAAAGAGACAGTGTGATGGTTTTTATACCACTAACCTCCCTTTCCCACCAGTTTTTGTCCCAGAGACCAAGGCAGCGATAGAGAGTGCGAGCAAGAAAGAGAGAGGTGGTGTCAGTGGTCTGGGTCCGGATGAGGGATGGAGGGAGAGCGATCTCCGTTAAAGTGTCTATGAGGGGTTTAGCTGAGTCAAACACTTACTCTGGATGTTTGGACTCTGACTCTCCTCTTGTTGACACTTTGTAAGTCAGCCTCTTTTGCTGCATGTGTTTGTTTTTGTGTGCGTGTGTGTGTGTGTGCTCACGCGTGTGTGTGTGTGTGTATGTTGCTGTGTGCCACTGTGCCTAAGTATATATGTTTCAGTGCCAGCTGCCAGAGCGAGGCCACTGTCTTCTGCACACCCACTGTGGCCTGTGGGACCGTAATCTTTGTCAATGCCACGCTGGTTACGTTTTGCAAGGGCCCTGAACTGAGTGGGCCAAATAAACACAGACATGGTTGATTCCGCTTGTTTTTCACTCTATTTTCAGGACACAGCAAGTGAAACCCCGATCCAAAGGCAGTATTTAGACTTTACCAGATTAGAAATGAATCAGAAGCCAATTCAGAAAGTGGCTGAATGCCCTCAATGAACTGTCTGCAGAGGAAGCCACATACAGTGAATCAACTGGAAATGTGCTAAAACAAATCATCCAAGAAATGTTCACTTTTTCACTTATTAGTGCATGATCTTGAAAATATTTTTTTATCAAAAAACTATTCATAAAGTGTTACGGTAACCTGCCACTTGCATTCACTACATCTGCACATTACTCATTCTTGGCTTTGGTTAAAAGAAAAGCTCTCCATGGACACTAATACAAACCAGTGTGTGCCTCTCATCAGCCTCTTCACACTTCACACAAGCACTTCCTGACAGCTACTTCATTGAATAAATCATGACTATTGATTAACATGCACACAACAGTCTGCACGGGCACATTCTGAGGTTTGTTTCTTGAGTGCCAAGCTCATTTAACATGGGCTCTTTCATCTGAGTAATTGTGCATGCTTCCAGCCATCTACAGCCCCCCTTTCATATAAAATAGAGAATCCCACAGCTATTTCTCCCACAGAAATTAGTGAATTGTGATGAGGCGAACTGAATCAATTATTGCCTTAAGGTCAGAACCTATTAAAAATATTTTCCCCCTGTTGCCATCAATTATCTGTTCTGATGTACCCGATCTCATTTTGTGCGCTAAGACAATGTGTGACACACCTTTTGACTGCAAATGTATATTAGTATTCATTATTCTTTTTTTCTTGAAATGTGTAGCATCCCTCACAGCGTCAGTGCCAGACTTTGCTTCCATGAGAATTTCTACCAAATATTCTCATGATGTCATCCTTTTTAACCGAGACATAGTGAATCATATTTGAACAAGCTTAATGTTTAAGAAACGTAATAGATGCAATGAAATTATCTTTATATATATATCTATATATATAAAAAATATTCTGTTAAAATTTGATGAATCTTTCATTTTATGTGTAGTAATGAGCTTAGACTGGAAGAATGTCCAGAACTGGATATGGGAGTCAGGGAGACATCCAGGGGAGTATTTATGTCTTACAAGCTTTACTGTAAAAAGTAGACGTTGGGAAATCATTTCAATTTTAATATACAACTCTTTTATTGTAAAGTTACATGTTTTTAATATATCCTGCACACTCTATAACTATTGAGAGAAAAGGAGAGGAGAGGAGGAGTGGAGAGGATCATCTCCAACTGTCACAACTTGGCGAAAGGATCCCGGAGACGAGATGCACTCTGGGACCCGCTCAAACACCTCACTCTACAGTGAGTATGTATATCTGGTGGGCAAGAGGTGTACCTGGTCATCTCTGCAAGTTCCTCCTCGGGCCAACAAATGGGCCACTACTCAGTTGGACAGGCACACTCATTATAAATGAGGATGTACATTTGTGTGTGTGTGTGTGTGTGTGTGTGTGTGTGTGTGTGTGTGTGTGTGTGTGAGTGTGTGTGTCGGGGGGTACGCGCTACACAGAAACACCAGGACTTTCCTCCCACTCTGTTCATCCCTTTCTCTCTCGTTTTCTTCCCCTTGTGGAAAGCTGAAGACCAGTAGAGGAGGGTGAAAGCATCTGGATCGTGACCTTTCCTCAGGCGCACTGAGACAAATTAAAGCCAGACATCTGATGAGAGGAGACTGAGGAGACCTTCCAAGCTGCTCGAAGAGCAGCCTCAACACTTCCACAATTTCAAGACACTGCACATAGAATAGGTTACATTGTCCTGATATTTCAATAACAAGCTGGGGGCTTGCAATGCATCTCATTTTCACCATCGCAAACGAATTACTATATTTTTGAGTATTTTTGTAAACAAAAGGTCTAAACCAAGGGTATAAATTTACAATTTCTGAAACTCAAGAACCTTTCTAGCTTTATAGCTCCCAATGACACAGCAAAAGCTTTAGACTTGAAGGCAGAATTCAACCACACAACAGACTACCTCAGCTATGGAACTAATTGTTTCCATTTCAAAGCCGATTAGCAGCCTCAGGGAAACTCTGACAGTTGGACACCACAGAACCAAACATCCAGGAAGAAGAGCGATGGCTGAGGCTCAAGCTGATCACCCAGCACATCTGCTTCTCTGCACTCTGGCACAGAAAGAGACTCACTGAGCATCATGGTCCATCTCAGTCAAGACCAACAGAAGCTACGCATTACAGACTGGCTAGACTAAATAAAGCTTTCTCCCTGAGGTCTAAATGGAAAAAGACGCTTGGAAAGTCCTTTTTTCGCACTGTCTTAATTGCTGAGGAAACCGAGAGACAGAGAGGCTATTGCTTAATACATCAGAAACAAGTGCTGAGATTGGCTTGACGTAGACGTAATTAACCGTGGATCCAGAGCCCGCGAGAGGACCTGCTATGCCGTGTAACAGAGCACGCAGATTTCGATTTAATGTGCAATTTTTAGTGGAATATGACTGAAGTAATTGAGTGCAAAATGAATTAGGCTGATGAAACATCCAGGGAAAGTTTTGGAAATGTTTTAATGTTATTGTGATGGGGTTGAATTAAAGCTCTTGCTCTTTGAAGCTTTTTCTTTCATAATGGACTACTCATGATGACACATCTTCAATTCAACTTTCAAATTTAGGTTTCAATTAATTTCATATATATATATATATATATATATATATAGCAATAGCAATGAAAATTGCTGAAATAACCAGTTGCTAAAGTTGCTAATATTGCTAAACAAAATTATAAAATTATAAAACTAAAAGCTGAAACATTAAACTATTAATTAAAATTTAATATAAGGTCAACTTTGCTAGGCTTGGTCCATCACAGAATATAAACTGAGTGTTAGATTACATTTCATTAGTTTGATTAAAGGATTAAAACATAAAAACAGTTCCTTACCTGAGGTATAGAAGGAAGAGGACACCATCAATGGGACAGTAAAATATGGAGAGAATAAAGAAAAGAGAACATTTCTAATTAGGGAAGTGTGGTTTATTTTTTCTTTCAATATATGATATTTTATTTGGTCTCATCAGACAGCACTGAGAATATTTATGGAACAAGAATATGTAAAGAATTCTTCCAGGAGACAAAATATAGACTGTGTGACATCTACCAGAATCTCTTTTGACCAAATAGGGATAAGTGTTCTCATAAGATGAAACCTTCATGATTCCCAGGGGAAAGCTGGGAAACATTTAAACGAAACCATGGCTTTCATCTGACCAGTCTACGCCTTCTAGACACAGGCTCATTTCTCTGACAAACTCCAACAAAGGTAAACAGTAAAGCTTGTAAGATATAAATACTCCCCTGGATGTCTCTCTTGACTCCCATATCTATAAATCTATACAGACAATCACGCTGGCACATTAACACATTAGTGTAAAAGTCAATGTGGGGGAAGGCACTATTGTTTGAAGTACAGACTATGCATTGAGGGCAGTTGTTACACTCAGGTAAGGTTTGTAAAGCTGCAATGGAGGGAATGTCTCTGCAGGAGAACCTTCAGCCAAGGCTGAATACTGATGCGTCTGACTGATTGCCACGTCTGTGAGATGTAATTTGAAAGGTGGACAGTGATGAATGTCTCTCCTCCACTTACTGGCCGTCTGATGTATTATGCATCCCCATCTGATCAGAGAGGCTGATGAGGCGCGGGGAGACGAGGGGTGTCCATGTCCGACGCACCCTGACATTGGTTATATAAATGACTGCATCACCACGCCTTTCATTTCCCAGCTCACAGGTCACGGGAGGAGCTAATAGGGCCATCGTTAATAGGGGATGACTGACTTCAGCTGGGGCCGCCCGTGCATTTTGATGGGCTACACATTTGACAAAGTCTCTTAACACAGTGGCTGAACCATGCTCTCCTGTCAGCCTGGAGTCTAATTGTCAGAGACACAAACGTGGGCAGCAGCCGGAGGATAGTGCTATCGGCTGCCCAACTGCCACTGTGATCATCTGTCTGTGTACATCTTGGCTCCGCATGAGAAAAAGGTGTGCTTACCTCAGTTGTCTGGCAGACAGACGTGGAGGAAAAAGGACCCTTATTGTTACAGCCTGTCAGCGACAAAACCCATGATTTAAAACTATTGCTTTGATCCCATGGCTACCAGATAGCGTATTTTGCTGCCGACTTCATGTTGCCAACTATATAACTGAAGAAGTGAAACCCTTCTATTAGCCTGTAGGAAAAAGCCTGAGTGTCGTACTATGTTTTTTGTTCTCTCGCCAGGAAAAACAGAATTGGTAATTGTGCTTCTGCCGAGGGAGTGGAGTGGGCTCATTCTTTGTTTAAGTGTCCACAAGGAGAGTGCTCTCTAGCACAACAAGGGCTCCTCAGCACCCATCAGCTGCACATTTTAATGTGCTGAGGCAATATTAAAAAAGGCAGCAAATAAAAAAAAGCACCGGCCCTGACGGGAACGACGTGGGCCCCAAACAAGTTTATGTCTGCCCTAATTGAGCCATTTTCACATCAGCTGCTGTTTTATGTCAGATCAGGAACTACTCTTCCGCTCCCAGCTCTGATTTTCTCTCCAGGAGTCAGCTCACAGCTCCCATATCAACCCTGCACAACAGAAGGTCACCATTGGTACTGATAAGCCCATTCACAGAGTCCCACATGCTGACACACCCCAAGAAGGATTTGTATATGAGAAAACATCTCCTGGAAATGAAAAGAAAAAAACAAAACAAAAAAGGATGTAATATAATTTCTCAAAGCTGATAAGGCAGAGCTCAGGCACAACAGTTCAACCATTATCTGGATTTTGAATTTAACTATGGCACTCATTTGTATAAATCCGTATGCTGATTATGCGGCAAACAGCAGTGTTTACCAGCTTGAGAGCAAGGAAGCCATCTTTAATTCATTAGAAAAACACACTTTGCGGTAGGACTTCCAGTGGAGGCTTTACATTACTGAGGCTGCTTTAATACATGCTCAGTATGCAGAGAAGTCATATGTTAAAGTAGTGGATAATAGGTGAAAAAGGCTGGGGTGAAATTCAGTCTTTTTCCAATGAGCAATTAATTAGTGCTCAAGGAGGTGAACGACGTGTTCAAAAGCTGAGGATTTTTCATTAGTCATCCCGCGGCTGCACACTAGTCATACAGACACACAATTAGCCCTCCCGGCCCACCAGCAGCAGCCTCTCCTCCACGGAGCGAGCCATAGGCTGGTGTTGTCACAATTTGACGGACGCACTGAAACTAATGTCCATGCTATCTCTAGGTGGCTTCTCGTGTCAGCACTCCTTCCGGATCACCCTTCTCTGTCACACAGCCACTTTGATTAAATACATGTGTCCCATTATGGCATATCTGGCCATTATAATTAGACGATGGAAGCAGATTTCACGAGGAGACACTGCATGCTACCTAATTAGCATTGTATTAAAACACTAAATCAAAGTTGTAGCACATGTGCTTTTGTTTGAGCGTTCTTTCATCTTTAGGGGATTGTTGTAAAGATTGTTCATGTCATTAATCTCTCTTCATAATGCTAAATGAGCCAGAATATTAAGTACTTGATTGACATGCAGTAGCCCAACCGGGTTTGGTACACATGGTCTTTGAAGCTTTACTGTAGTCTTTCAGGGGAATTGGGAGTTTTGGGGTTTTAAATGGGGGCAGCATTTGCTTTTTTTAAGCAACTGAAACAACTGATAAATGAGACATATCAGACATGTATCCATTACAAAGCCCAATAAAGCACTTGTGAACAACTACTCAGCGCAGAAATGACTTGACTCTCAGTGCAGTGTGTACAGTTAAACATCTGTGGACTATCTTGTTGACATCAAAATCTCTTGTTTACAGCTGGATCTGTTCATTCAACTAGACAATTTACTACAGCCACAAACAGACTTCTATTTCAGTGTGGGTGTTTTCCTCTGACCAATCTGAAATAAATGACTAAATGCATTTCGCCTTGGCAGCCATTATGCTTTTTTTTTCTACTTGTCTTTTTCAGTACAACCTGTAACAAATATCTCCTTTTAACATCATAGTTCAGGAGCAAGAATAAACCACTACAAAATAAACAACAAGTGAATCAGGGTTGAGCAGATGCGAGGCCTTGATGGTAAACTTCAGAAGGCTGCACTTTGGACAAGCGTGGCAGCAGCAGAGACAAGAGCGACATAGTAGAAAGGATGGGGAAAAAAGACTTCTGCCGGGGGAGGCGACAGGCTTCTCTGAGCTGAGCGTACTCCTCCCTGCTCATGCAAAACACATGCATGTGCGCACACATGCACACAGAGAGCAGATTCACTCATAAACAGGCTCCCATCACTGATAGCCCTACAAGTTATTATTTGCTTCCTGTCGTGACGTGCTGATAAGTGGCAAAGAGACCAAACAGTGAAAAGTAAGAAAACAACAGCAATATAGTCATTTAAAGGGAGTCTATTTTGAGTCAGGGACAGCTTCTCTCTCCGTTACTGAATTAATCAAATCCAAAGGACATCATCTTCAAACTCGACATCCCCCTAAAGGCGAGCATCTCATTCTGTATGCAGCTGAGGAAGCTTCACAACATCCTAAAAATACAGCACTCCTGGAAGAGAGGTGCTCTACCAGTCTGAAGGGAAGCATGAAGAACTAGCAGGCCCATGGGAATAGACATTGTGATTAGATGCAAAAACTCTGCTTTCATAAACAGCATTAGTTCTTGTTAGACATCCCACCCCTCCCACAGACGCAAGCCCTCTCTGTTTTGCAAAGCAGTGAGAAGGCGTTATTGTTTTATTTGCATTTTCGCTTCCCGAGCTCTTTACCCCAACATGTTAAGCACCAGTGGGCAAAAGCTGTTGCTGTCAGACAGGTGTGTGGACTGAATCCTCAGTCCATGTTCATCATTTGCTGGTCCCAGTAACAAGGTAATCTGGATAGAAATTTTTTTTTTTCCTTTTTTTTTTTTCACACTGCCTGTGTGAGCTAATCAATTTGCTCCAGGCTATTGCTCTCCTGTGATCATATAATATGAGTCCAATAAAAAAGCCTAATGCAGCACTTGGACAGGGCATCAGTTTATTTTGCTGTTTCATCATCAATGTTAGCTTGGTGTGCAAAGCAAAATTAAACACCAACTGATTGAGGATCTTCATAGCTTAACATTTAACAGTGTGAATGCTGCATTTGTTGGATGTACAATCACATTCTGTCCTTTTTTTCAAATAATAATAAATAAATAAACAATAAAACAAAAGCACAAATGATATTCATTATCATGTTTCAATTCAAAGTTCAATAATTTTAGCTTATTTTTTGGTATATTTCAATTAGGCTCTATTTAGGTCTACTAGAAGTTTCAACCCATTTATTTTCTACTATAATCACTTTTCTAACCAATTATCAATGTGGGTTAATGTAAAAGGTTTTTTATATGTTGAGTATGGGTTACAGTTTCCATGAATACAAATGATAAGACAGAACATGTATTTCAGTTCCAAAAGGTTATGGGAACAGACAATTTAGCTACCCATTATTCATTGTCAATGCCTCTTATCAACAAATCTGTCTTTCTGCCGGTTTACCGCTCCTCTATTACATTTCTGCCTAAATTCAAGAAAATATATAATTACACAGGCTATGCAACAATCCCTGAAACTAGAAAACAAAAGAAATGAGAACTGTTTGTTGTGCCATGAATACTGTATATCCAAAATAAAAATTACATTACTGCAGAGATATATTGATCAAAGTACCAATGTTCGCTGCATTCTCTCTGCACTAATGCTCCAGGCTTTATCTACATTAAAAAAAAAATTTAATTATTACTGAATTAATCAATGACCAGCTGTTCCTCATTTACATTCACATGAACTGACATTTAAAATTTATCTCCCATTTACTTTGGTGCACATCACACTTCACTGCTCCTTTGGAAAAATGTAATCTGTACTGTCCACCAGATGGAGCTGTCATGTTTGGCTGAGGAAATTAGCGTTAAAGTGTTATATAGAGTATAGGATGCTTTTAAACATGAACTATATAAGCCGCTATATGTAAGTTTTTTAGTAAAAAAAAAAAAAAATCAAAAATTAACTAAGATTATAAACAGAATGTCACGAAAAAACAGTTTTGATGTGTCAAGGATGGTCTATGTATTGTGCTGCAAAGATATCGTAATTAGCATGCTAACCGATTAGCCACGGCCCCTCCGTTCTCTTAATACCACTTTGTACCTCAAGAGGCGATAGCGAGTCACTGTGGCATCCAGTCCCTTAGTCCAACGTGAAAGGATGAAGACAGCAAGAAACCACGTGCGGTGGGAAAGAAAATAAGTGATAGAAATAGAAGCAAAACAAGCATTAGACAGCTCTTGGCTATTAAACGAATGTAGTTTAATGCTGAACTCACAATGTTTCTTATACACTGATGAGTAAACAGCCATTAATGCCAATGTTGGCTACTTTTAACCCTCTCCCTACCATTCTGTTGAGTTTAAGTTACTGTACAATAACAATCTGTAAATTGTGAGATATCTTTCATTTTTCCCTATGGGCTACTCCCTTTGGGCAATATCCATACTATTTTAATAAACAGTTTGCAGCTGGACGAGAAATTTTTAGCACTGTTGTAGTTTCAAAACAGCCAGAAGGAAGACACATTAAATTCCTTAATCCATTTTGATTGCATTGTCTTTTCATGTAACTTTAAGAGCCATCTAAACAAATACTACGCGGTGCCTTCACATCGAGGCAGTTATTTTGGTCTAATGTGTTCTGAGTGTGGGTAAAAACTCATTCTTGCAGCCTGCAGTCAAGATAGTGTATATATTGTCTCTTGCATTTCAAGTTGTTTTTTTAATTGACTTAAAGTAAGTGTTTAAAATGGACCTTAGCTATTTGAAAAAAATTTAGGTTTTTTGCATCACTTAGCACGGACGACATTCAAGAAAGCCTTCAATTCAGCTGGATGAACATGAATATTTCAGTGTTCAGTGTAGATTGTCTATGCCTTCCAGTTTCTTAGAGCAAATTAACATGCTTACCCCAAATGGTTCAGTCCACACACACAAGCCTACCTGAACTTTTGTGATACTTTCGTTGGTTTATTGCCTTAACTATCAAATTTACCATTGTCGTTATTCCTAAATATGAACTTATCTGGTTGTGCGCCAGATCCCTGTCGGTGAATGTAAAACCCTATTGTCCATCGGTATTGTGAGGCTACTGTGGGATATGGATGAAGCCATTTTGTGAGCATAGTTCTTGTTAAAATGAAGTGTATATAAAGTAATAACATGCAGGAGGGTCTGCTCTCTGCACCATGAATGAGTCGCTCCTGCCGTGGGGAGCCGGTGACATGATTGTGATTGGACGAGACACAGAGAATCCAGATCAAAGCAATCTCTAGTGTTTTGGCCCCCAGCGCAGTGTAGAGCAGGCCCACACACACACACACACACACACACACACACACACACACACACACACACACACACACACACACAAACACACACACACAACCACACACACACACACATGCGCGCACATGCACACCCGGACACGGACACACACGTACACACACACTATACTGTATACAGACGAGTATGTGCACACACATGCGCACACAGACTTGCACCAACACTAAAACACATGCATACTGCTTTACCTTTTCACTTTCACACATTCTGTCACACATTTATGCACTCTGCCTCACAAATTCAGTGTCTATCTCTCCTGACACATTCACAAATGTACAACCAACACTCTTGTGCACTGTAGAGTGTTGATTTGGATGAGTAAGCTGCACAAGATGAAGGACACTGCCCTGTCTTTTTGAACCAAGATATTTATACTCTTAGAATTACATTTTTAGTCTTTAATATTAAGGGGGGGTAGCACTAAAAGAACAATATTATGTTAAAAGTTTTAGTTTTTCTATATATCTATCATTTGCCTTTTTGTCATTATTCATAATATTAGCCTTTTTGATCATTATAATGTTTTTTTTGCATTATTTACAACACAGCATCATTTCATGTGACTTTATTACCATCTACAGCGTATGTTCTTTTCTTTCTTTTTAAACTGCGATAGTGGTATACTAAATGCAAAGCCCCATTATACTGAGGCGTCCTGGCGCACCAATAAATCATCTGCAACACAATAAATCCACCTTTGAAACACTTCATTAAGTCTAGAAGTTTTGAGAACAAGCCACTCAAGACTTCTTTTCATGGGTTGCTTCTTTCCCTGCATTACACTTAAATGAACTTATCAGCTGGGGTCTTTTGTTTTAGTATTT
Organism: Istiophorus platypterus; assembly: GCA_016859345.1. Taxonomy (NCBI): domain Eukaryota; kingdom Metazoa; phylum Chordata; class Actinopteri; order Istiophoriformes; family Istiophoridae; genus Istiophorus; species Istiophorus platypterus. Next base: position 16,412,993 of record CM029121.1, on the reverse strand, counting down.
AGAGATAGACCTTTTGAGGTATTTTTGAGCCTAAAGCTGCAATATGAATTACAATATTTGTCTTGATACAAGATGTAATACACTGCATGCTATGACTCCTGCCTTCCTTCCCCGCAGTGGTCAAACTTCCTTCATAAAATTTGTGACTAGTCATAAAGGATGGGTTTATGTGATTTTTTTCTTACTGGCAGCACAAAAACAAAACCAAAAGTGAAGTGCCAAGTTGTTTCAGGGAATTTTTCATCCTTTGGTAAAACTAAAAGTATATATGTATTACTCCTTTTTCAAGACTTACACCTTTTTTAGGAACAAACAGGCTTGGGGCTTCCAGCCATGGACAGGGCAGGGAGGTCTGCAAATACTGAGAGACTGACTAACACATCACTGGCTTTGGAAGTTGGACACTATGAAACTAAGAAAAATATAGAAGATCGCCACACTTTTAAAATAAAATAGCATCCGGCCTTTTATTGAGTAAAGCAGCATAACCTAAAAAGGGTGATAATCACCACAATACCTGTTTGGCATTGTTGTCTCCACCATTGTTGCTGGTGCTCTGACTTCACACCTGTTTGATGGGCACAACCAAGCTTACTGCTGCCTCCGCCTTTCCAAAAAAAATAAGCCTCCCAAAAATGACCCCATTATAAACACACCTGTAAGTAAGAAGGATTTACACAGGAACACACAGGATAACACCATTATCAGGTGCCCACACTGATAATGTTTTGTGTTGTAACTAACAATGCAGCACTGATTAGCAAGTCCCACATTTGACTAATCACAGCTGTATATGTAAAACTTTTTTTCCAGTTGTGATTAAAGCATGTTTAATTAATCAAAATGTCATTGTTAAATCAATAATGATATTATTATTTGCATCCCTATTATGTACTGGTTATTCATCGTTCATGTGTTGCTCCCTTCAGTTTTATGTCTGTAGGTACCTCTTATGTCGCTTCTTCTCAGAAGTCTGGTCTGGCTGAAGAGCTGAGGTGAATCTGAGGTGATGATGAGGAAATGTGCTGCCTGTGGTATGCAATAGCAGCATACAGTTACCACACTGCAGTTTTTAACTTTCCTGCTTGCTTCTTTACTTAAACAGACCATTTATAATATAAACATAATTATTTTGCAAATATTTTTAGCATGGTTAGGTAATGATCTCATCGTGGCAAGCCGCCATGGTGCATAAACACAGCAGCGCAGTTTGAGAGTGAGGTTATGAGTAACATCATCAGGTGTAAGCGTGCGCCGTATTGCAAGTAAATAGTCTTTGTCTTGCCTGCACACACACTGTCACTGTGTCACATTCGTTGTGTATACAATCATGCAAATTCAGGTTCTCTTTCTTTCTTGCTGTCTTTGAAGCACGCACAGGCATGCACAGACAAACAGAAAACGCTCATCCACTCACTTGCAGCGGAGAGTGGATCTGTCTGCCGAGGGGTGGGGAAAAAAACCTGGGGCTGAATGGGCTGAAGGATGTATTGCCTTCTATGTGACCTTGCTGGTGACATCAGAGCAGAGTTTGTGCTGTGTGTAGGCAGGGGCAGACAGCTTCAGACTGACAAAAACATACAGTAAGCTCACTGCACTGGGATAGGAGCAGAGCGTGGTTACAAGACTCTCTGTCTTATTTCATACTTTCCAGTGGTAACAGTTAAATTGACATTTTCTGTTCCCGTCATCCCATAAATGGAAGCCTCTGTTTAATTGCTTTCATACGGTTAATCCAAATTAAGCATGCCCACTAAATAAGATATTCCATTTCATTTGGATAGCTGGCGATTCCAACAAATCTTTCCTTTCCCTCTTCTTGTGCTCGCTATACCAAGGCACTTCTGAATGGATAACTTCAAATCTTGGAAAAGACCCAATTTTGGGCAAAACTGTTTATACAAGACAATCCTCCGTATTTGCCATGGCATGAATGCTGAATATGGCAGTACTGAAGTGTTTTAGTGGCTTAGACAAAGTACATTTCAGTAGGAAAAAGTTGCTTAATTGAACCCGATACTCCATTGTATAACATTCACGTTCTTTCTCTAAAACCAACTGAGCAGAAATTAATGTGTGAAACAGCCGAAAGAATGACAGAATTATCTTCATGTCGTAATTCATGCGTCTCTTTATGCCTGCTGATTTATCTCAGCAGTGGTCGGATACATTTCCCCCTTCATAATCAGTGATGAAGAGGGAATTAGAGCGGCGTTCATTAAAATCAAAAATTTTCTTTATACTAGTCCCTCACCCTGTTTGAGATTACAGAAAAAAAAATAAATATATACCCCAAAAAATGTGTTTAGATTTGCTGGAGAAATACTGTTACTGTACTTTTATTCCATTCAGTTATTTTTAACTTGCATATTCTATAACAGTCAGGCTTGCTAGGCTGTATCAAATGGGATTGAATTGTTTAAGCGTCTCTCCTTATGTCACATTTTGATCATTCTGCTTTGTGCCTGTTGTTACTACAGTGGAATGAATTTTGGAAAAACGGTGAGCCAGATGCTGAAGCTGAAGACAAAACACACTACAGTTCACAGATATTTGGAGCGCCTGTCTGTAGTACCAAGCTACGAACTATTAGTATTAGCTCCGCTGTCAGTTCTGTCCTCCCTCTTACAGGCGAAAAAAAAAAGGACCTTTTTTTCTCCTCACAGAGGACTTGCACTGTCACACAGGGAGCGTTACCACTACTCAAAAAAGGGACAGGGCCTTCAAGTCAGAAAGTAGTCCCTCCCTCCCTCCTAGCCTCTTTTTCACCCAGCTTCACACTTGATTCCCACAGGCCTCCATTGATTCAAGTGCTACAGTGTTGATGGAGAGCAAACATATCTCCCTCTTCAGTTTACTAAAGTCTGCATTGCCTTTTTAACCTGTCTACTGACAGAATTTTCGGGTTTTGAGTTTTGGGTATACTAACTGATAAAACAGAAGGGCGTCACTCATATTCAACACGAAACTGCCTCATTCTAACCATAAAATCGGCCCTGTTAGCACAAACATTCAGCCGGTATTTACACTACTGGTAAAGTGTAGGGTTGAATGAGAACAGGGGAGCAGGGCCAGAGAGGTAATTTCCTTATACTGTGGACAACATAAGACACAGCATGTATTTTTACTAAACAGCCTTGGATTGCTGAATTGTTGAGTCTCATGGACGTCACCCTGTTGTCCTGATGTAAAAGGGATTTTGTGAAAACAAGTCGAAGGAGAGAGAGGACAAGCCAGTCTCAGGGTGACTCAGTTTGCAAGTTCAAGCCAGGACACACTTCAACAGCTGGCTCTACAGGAGCTCTTGTGCAATTATCAACAGCAACAGCAGGGAAAGTGATGAAGGGGCCAAACTTTATGTCATCCAGTGGGAGAGCGCTGCAGCCAATTCCAGTGTCTGAAATTTATTATGAAGTATACTTGAAGTGAACATTTCAATTGACCGATAATCAGGTGCTGCTGAATCAGCAGGAGATGAAGTATCTGTGAGGGACTGTTAAAAATCCACAAAATAAATTATGCACATTTGAACGGGTCTTTGATAAACAGTCTCCACGGTATCTTGATATTACCAAAGAGTTACATCTTCAAAACCGATAAGTGTAATTGCCTTACATTATTCTCAATTACAAAACGACACAATGCAGTGCAAACTTTGGAAGGTTCTCTGCTCTTATCTAGTGGGGGCTGTTTAGTAGAGTAACAGCAGCTGAAAGCCATCTGCTGTGGAGGAAGAACTGGCTGCCTTAACAAGTAGGCAAACTGTCAGAGAGGATTAATGCTCTACCTTAAAACCTGAGTTAATAATAAATGGGCTGTTTACTTGTTCAAGGGGGAGGCCATAGATAACAGCACTCAAAACCCCTCCTCTTACTGCCAAAAAGATAAATTCTGGTTAAGTGGGGACCTGCCTGCATTGTGGCCTCAAGTACCCAAATTTTTAGGAACAAAACAAGAGTTTTACTCTCACTTACTATTGGAAACTATCAGATTACATGCATGTGTAAACCCTGGTTTGAAGAAGCTATGGGATATTCGGATAATTGTTAGTAATGTTCCGGGCCTGACCGTACCCTCTCAAAGTGTGAAGTTCATGGAAAGAACCTATTTAAAATGCCTCTGTGTTTCACTGTCGTGAACACCATAACATTTGTGATTTGATGGACAAAACATTCATTATATCTGACCACAAGCGCAGCACCCGACTCTGTGAAACCCCAATGTAAACCTTCAATAGAACGCTGATGGCGGCTTCAAAACTGGCACTGTGCATCACCCTTCTTAGCTGCTGATGCATGCAAGAAAATGTGGGAAAGAAACCCCTGAGAAGGAGTCAAAGAAATGTCTTCTTCGCTCCCCCTCTCTCCTTTGCTCCTAGAGGGCTGTATTAGCCCACGGTGGGGATTTAACTAATGAGCCTAGCTGCTCTCCACTGAGGACATCCCAAGACAGCCTTTCTCCTACAATTGGTTCCAAAGGGTTTAAATGCGCTGGTCGCTGCAAAGCTCGTATCTGTCCAGGAGATTATAAGGTAATAAAATAGATGGAGGAGATGTAGTAGAGGGGTATCTTTTCAAATTATTTGCAGTTATGATGGTTAGTGAGCATACAAAGGCCTGCTGGTAAGTCAGTAAATTTAATGGCTGAACAAATTCTACACCTGCGAATCTTATCTCTAGCCCTATTTTGGATGCATCATGAAAACAAGCAACCCAAAGAAGTGCTGGATACTTTACACTGAGCAAGCTGGAAATCTTGTGCGAAGAGAGGAATGAAGTTAATATTTGCTTATGTTGAAAAGAAGTGCAATGCTCATTGTTGGACTGAAATTCTACCCTTCGTGCCCAAAGTCCTTTACAACCTGCTGGACTGCAATGGTGCATATAGCCAATGCTTCATTTCCTGGCAGCTAGATTCTAGCTCACAGAAAAAAATCTGAGGTCAGCTAAAAAAAATCCCTCAGCTTCTCCCTAAAACCATGAAATCTCTAGTTGAAATATTCTTGTACTACAACTGTGTGTTGTGAGCAATTTTGTGGATGGCTGATACACTATGAAGATATTAAGCTGCAAACCAAGCTGTGAACATAACATTGACCTTAGAAACTTGATATAGCAAAAACAATTGCTAATTTTCACATCCAGCAGACACTGAGAAACTTTTGCATATATTTGGAATTGTGTTTCTTTCCAACAGATGAATTTAAGTCCAATATGAATCTCCTTCTTTGGAAAATATCTGGCTCTTTAGATGCAAAATCCACTATGCTCACCAGCTAGTCACAACCTTTGTCTGCCGTTTGGTGCGGGGCAGGTAGTGTACAGTGGGTTCATGAAAACAGCTGCCTGCTGTGGCCGGAAATGAGGCCATAAAAACAAAACAGTTAGTTACAAGATACTAAACTGCTCCACTGAGCTGAGGGGAACTTCAGAGTCGGGTGATTAATTCTCTGTTACTCTGTCCCCCTTTCACATTACAAGTAATCATTTGATCCATGGATAGAAAGCAGCTTTAAAACCTAAACAGAGGAATGTTTTGGGATGTATTAAGTTTGCATGCCTTAGTGACAGGTGCACTACAGTCACCTGTAATTGTTCCTGCTTGCTTATTACACCCCACCGCTTCTCAGACTTCCTTCGGGTAGTCCAAGTCTTTAAATTTCCTGGCTCTGATAACAAAAAAACATGGCAGCAAATCTATTCAGAAAGCTGTAAGGGACATCACAGACACTACACTCATATTGCTTTTTATATAGTCTTATGATGTCATCTCACTTCTGCAAAGAGCCTGACGAAGTTGCTGGCCACTGGCAGGCCTAGGATTTTGTCTTTTGATACGGTGATCTCACATCAGTGCATTGCAGAGCACACAGGAAACCGACTAAGTATGGCATTTTCCTGCAGTGACCTCAGTTTTGAATTAAGTGATTTTTAAAGGCAACCCAATTAGGCATCGCTTCAAGTGGACCTCGTTATAGTATGTAAAAGATCACCGAGAACTTTCAAGTGCGTGGCATATTCTCACATCTCACCGCACAAACTGTAGATTATTATGGATGATCGAACAGTCGTGATAGTTAAGACCGGATAGAGCCGATAATGGTAGCTGGCACATAACAAATGAACAAGTGTCAGTTAATTGTCACTGCCACATCTCTGCTATAGCAAGTTGCAATATGAGATATTTTGTGAGGTAAATGCCAGAAAGCTATTAGGTATGATTCCCTTTGTCTGCCACCACAAAGATTCAAATAACATTCTGTGCTGCACCTCACCTCTATCCAGAGTGGCACTGATGCATTCTGCATGCTGGGGCTGACCAGCACAGGTGGGTGATGCTTTGAATATCTGAGCAGGAATTCTGGCAGAAGATATTTCACGAACATTAACATGATGTTTGGGTGCAAACAGCAATGATATGATGTCAATCAAAGAGGTTTTTTTTTAATTATACATGTATGGTCCTACAATTATATGATGAGAGTCAAGTATTCCACACTTGGCTCCTGAGGTCAAATGGAAGACACTTTCACTCAAGCATCTGTCTTGGTAAAGACCAATTCATACAGAAGGATCTATTTCAATCTTGTGTCCAACGTGCAAACAAAACCTGCTATAATCCCGACTATGGTGTGTGTGAGTAAGGATTGGAATCTCTTGACTGTTCCTGTAACATGAACGGCTGACAAAGAGCTTATCACGGGGGATTAACTACTGCTTTTCAAGGTGTTTTTCCACATCAAAACTGTACTTTTTGGCACTCCACTGAAGAGCACGGGTGTGGCACGCAGCAAATCTCTTCCGTTTTCAAAATCCCCCTTGTGATGATCGAGCCTTTAGACAAGCCCAACAAGACAACTTGTCTAACAGCAAGCAAGGTAAGCATTTACAATGAGTATGGTGTAGATGAAAACTGACACCCACCCGATTACTCTGTGTATGCAAAGCCTGAGAATATATTACCCTGACGAATCGGAGAGGAAATCCACCGATTGGAAGGACAGATATTACTGAATGTACAGTATATCCAACAACCACTGTATGATCACATCTCACTTTATCCAAGCTGAACTGTGACGTGGGTGTGTCCCTCGTGCAAAGATGTCTATTCCATAGCTGCTGCTTTGTTTTCATGACAACCACCAATAAATAAACCTTGAACACTGACTCACTCTTCACAAGCTGAAAGCTCAAGTTACTCAACCTCATGGACTGAGGTGACAGCTCAGAAAACCAAACCCAAGTGTTTAGATTTTCTGCACACTAAACCAGAAACAAGGGAATATAATCCCTTTTCTCAAAACTGGTATAATTTTCCAGATGAAGCCAGTAAGGGGGCATCGCCTCACTTTTCTCAGCCGCTCTTCCTCCTATTAGGCATCCATGGGACACTCATTTGCAACACTGAAACGACGGCGTGAATATCACTCTCACCTGCTAATTCTCAGAGGTCTTTGTGGTGGTATAAATCATTAAGACAGATACTCCTAGGAGATGCTATGGTGGTCATATTCAGTGCCTCTTGTGCCAAAATGCATTTGATTTAGTTTGTTTAATGCTGTGTCTTTGGCAAACTGCATCACAGGCAGGGAGATGTTAAATTTAACCCCTTGTTGAGATCATTTGCATTATCTTCTGCTAATTTAAACACCATAGCAGAGCTGCAAAATGGGTGTTGGAGAGTTTGGCCAAGAACAGCATATTGGACTAAATTATACACGTGGTAAAAAAAAAAAAAAAACAACTGAGTATATTCAGTCTCATTCAGATGCTTATAGGTGAGCTTTCCATCTGCAGCAGATGCAGTGATGTTTTATATAGAGGATGCTCATTGTGAGGGAACCATTGTTCTACTGCTAATCCAGGCTCAGCTTCTCAACCAACCAGCACTAGAGGCTTAAATACAGCAGCCCTTTTAATTCTCCACTTTGTGGCTGCTGTTGTTGCGCTCTTCTCATAAATAATACCAACAGGCTCAAGAAACAGCCCTGCAATTGAATATGAACTATGTCTGTAGAAATGCATTGTGTCTTGCAAATTACGGTTTTTTGGTTTGTTTTTTTTTTTTTTTTCTCCTTCCCTTGGACTGGCTCGTGTTGTCTGCCAGGAGATGTGCAGTGGCAGAGATATGACTCTGGTGTCGAAGAGCACATCAAAGACAGGGCCTATGAGAGGTCTGCTTTACCTTTGAACATAGAATAGGATTGGAGGCTGTGCCAGCTCTCTGCAGGCAAGGCTCAGGCTGATCAGAGGCTGCCCAGCGCAGCAAATGCAGCAGCAGTGGGCACAAACACTCGTACTATAGTCAGTTTCAAAGGAGCCCTCTACCCACCACTGATAGCCTACACACAGAGTGATCGCAAGCTTCACTACTGAGAGAAACTGAGACCGTATGCCAAAGCACAACACCCTGCAGAGCTCATATGGAACAAAGTTACTGATTCAACAGTCTCTCACATAGTTCCTCCTAAATACTGCATTTCCCACTACACCAAGGCCAGCATGAGGAGAAAAGATAAATGCATACTTGAATACCATCTCTCAGAGGGAGGTTCACAGTGTCCACAACATTATTCAGAAAAACACATCACAGGCACACCTTTATGTCTGCACCAGCCAATGGGAATCGGATAGCAGAGAAAAATTCATCATGCTCCTCTGACCTGTTCCTAAGGATTGATTCAATTAAAATTAGCTTTATGTTTTTTTTTTTTCAATCCTTCTTCCACTTCTACTGCGCAAAATATTAATTACATGAATCATAGTTCACAGTCTCTCAGTTAATTGTTCAGTAGTGAAGCATTTCATGGGGCCACAGCTGAAGCCTGGGAGATGAAAACAGGATGGAGATGGGGGGATGAGAGGGGTTCAGGAAAGGGGGAGGGGGCACTAATGCTTTTCCACTGTCACTGAACTGTAAAACACAGATGGGACCCCATCGTGTGTTGCTCATTCAGCAGAGAGGCAACCACCGTTAACAACTATTCAAAAGTTCCTATCTATTCTTAATTATTACTATTCATGTCAACAACTTATATTAGTTAGCTGCCTTACATGCCCCAAGCGAGATGCCGCTGGCACTGAAAATATATTTAATTGCGCTTAGTAGTAAATGTTACTGAACTCCTTCCTCCTCCCTTAAACTATTATTTTATTTTCAGTAACATGATAACGTCCCTAATCGCAGCTGGATACTCTTGTCACTTCAGAGCAACGTGATTGTTTTAAAATCATTTGGCAAAATTATCTCCCAAAAAATGTGTGTGGGCAGAAAAGTGTTTATGAGCACGGACGATTATCAGGTTAAGCAGAAGAAAGCCATGAGCTGGCAGTTTGCTTGCTTTGTAATCTCTACCCCCATATCTTTGTAACAAATTTAGTGTGGACTGCACGGCTAAAAAAAAAAAAGGAAAAAAAACAAGGACCGTATTCTGGCAGTAGCCCACCAATTAAACAGATAATTATGCAAATGTAGCCTTTACTTAGTCAGCGAGTGGGCAGCAACATCAGCCAGCACTTTCTACCGGGCAAAGGCTATTACGGCACACATACAGGAGAGTCTATACTCTCAAGCTCCGTGCTCATGATCTAGCCTCTCTTTCGTTTACACATACACACACACACATACTTGTACACACACTTCACCTTTAATTATCAGAAACAGGAAGCTTACAAGCTGAAGTCAATGACCACAGGGAAAAAAAGAGATACCCGTGCTGACTGTGCATGCATAACATTTGAATGCCACAATACTGTAACTGCGTACTGGATCGGTAATGCCTGTTTTCCAGACCTGATAAGGAAGTAACAAAGGCAAATTTCGTTCTCTAGCGTGCATTATTACTCATGTCAGTTTGTCAACAGCAAACCATTTGTCGTGATTCAAATGAACAAGGGTGGGAAAACGAAGCGGAGTTGCGAAGTGACAAAAGTGCCAATGCAGTTTTAGTATGAAAGCAGCCTCATTAGTATTGAATGTATTGCCTTTTTAAGACGCCTGCCAGATTTAGCGGTTCTAGAAGCGTACCGAGCCATTCAAGATGCGCACCACAACAAAATGCTAATGGAAGACACAAAGCACTGTGCTGACGGGATTTTGATATGGGGATTGTTAACATCCAGAGAGAGAGAAGGCTGGATGCCCGAGTGCTCTAATCCCACCTGCCTCTCTATATACCGGGGGGGAGACAGCAGCCTCCAGGAAGTTCAGTGTCTGCATCTGCTTGACCACATCGCAGCCCCATTGATGAGAAGCAATGTCTCTGTGGCAAGGTGAAGCAGCATGGCTCACAGAGTGCAGGATTAGGCCAGGCTCTCCAGGCAGACCTCACAGCCCTTCGCTGAAACATTCATGAGGTTGCCAGCATGGAGGCACAGAGGCAGAGGCCAGCGTCTGATCCATGGGCAGAGCCCCCTGCTGGAACTGGAGCCCCAGCAGCTCCTTAACCACAGTGAGTGTGACAAGCCCTCTCACATAGCTCATCAGCCACCGGTTGCGGGGCTCCGTTGGGACTCCGTTGGGCTCTGCAGGTAGTGGCCACTAACCAGGTTCCACCTGGGAGGGTCCGGTAGCCACACTGAGGTACTCTTTAAACTGAGAGGGCGCACACTCGGGAGGCCGAGGTTGGGGCTTTCCTTTGCTATGCGCATGTGTTTGTTCCTTAGTGACTAACAGAGGGCTGCTTGTGCCTGCGGAAAAGACATGGTGAAGCTGACATGTTTGGATTGGAGAGCAGTCTGGCCTGTCTACATGGTCGCAGTGACGTGACAAAGGGCTGCTATAGAGCTAATACTGACAGAGGAAATGGTTTTGACTGCAAAGACCAGGATGTTTTCATTCTGTAGCTAGGTGCTCATGGATACTGTTACAATAATAGAAAGGTCAGACACTTACAGTAACTTGGCAGTAACGCTAATTGTTACTGAACCCAAAACCAGACCCGTTCCCGGCTCTCAGGGCCTCCACTATTGATTCTGTAAAATTGTTTCTGTCCGAAAGTCTCCATCAGTGTCATGACTGGTGATCACCTGCTAAACAATTTGTGGGATGCTAGAATTATTTCCCCTAGTTTCCACACTTTTTCTGAAGTTGGTGAACAGATGTGTCCGTTACAGTGAAGTGAGTCATTCCTGCCTCGACGACAACAGCCAACTCTGAATGTATTCCACTGAATAGGTAGGCTTTGTCTTTCCGTGATTATGGAAAGTAATGCAAAGCAGAAAGCAGTAAAGACATGCCTGGACTCTTACAATGTAGAAAACTCATCTAAAGTAAGAGTGAGGGAAAGGTAATTGCAGCAGTTTGAATCAATGACTGGAGATGGAAGATGCGGCTTTACCAACATGCTCTAGTGACGTCTTTTTGAGCCAGAGTCTGAGCCATAGTGATCCAGGTTTAGCTCAACTGTAGGTCAGTCACACCTTTCCATGATAATGTCGCACCCCTTATCTGAAAATTGAACACTTGAAAAAATGAAAGAAACCATCATTGGGAAAGGTCTTTTTTTACTTCTTCTTTTATTTTTTTTAGTTTGGCCCATGTCCCATTCACTAACATGGAGGGAGCAGGATTTCTGACCTATACAGCAACCAGCTACCAGGGGGGAAATCAAAATGTTCTGGCTTCACTTTTGGGGATTTGTCATGTCATCCATAATTATATATAATCATTGGTTCAAACTATGGTTGATATCTAGTGATAAAAAATAGTAAGCAATTTACAGTTCTGGAGCTGTCATGTGGTCACGTGTCACTGTCCCACTGTCGGTGCTGGTGACGGATGCACAAAACTAATGGTAAGATTAAATGCCTTGGTCTGAGAATAACTATGATAATTATTGTTGATGCATAATTAATAATGTTGGATTACTATTTCTTTTTTCATGGGCTATTTGGGATTTTTGTGGTAATGCATATATAATAATGTTGATAATAAAGCATTCAAATACTGATTTGGGGGTCAATTGCCATGGCAGTGGGAGAAACTTTGAAGTTTCCAGGCATTCAGGTCATCCCCAGTGAATACACAAATATATTTTTTGATAATGAAAATGATCATTATTTTCAGCCATTAAAATAAAAAGTATTCTAACAATTAGTTCTAAAATCTTTCAAGTAAAAATAAACTTTGATGAAACTTTTTTTTATTTTTTATTCTGAATTTTTGATCAGTCAACACACAAATCTTGAACACATTTTAAACTCACTGTTTCAAAAGCTCAGATAATTCTTTACATTTTGTTACTTGTGTTCATTATCTGGATGTAACTGCGTATAAGACTATGAGAAGGCTCCTGTGTGCTTCAACCAGTGTATTTGTGAATGTTTGTCTCCATGTGCTTACGGTCAAATGTATAATATACACTATATGCAGTGGACATATTAGCACTTTCAAAGTTGGCCAAAAATAGCATTTAATTATTCCCTCTAAAAAGCATATTCAAAACATTTGAATATTTATTTTTGAACAGTATGGTCATAAGAGAACAAACCTATAAACTGAGAGACATAACTACATGGCTGCACCTTACATAGCTTACATACAACTTCATCTCTAGGTCCCACAATTTTGCCATTACAGAGACCAAAATCCAAAGTATTTCCAAAACGGGCTTTTTTAGATTGCTCTGAGTGCAAGTCACTCTCCCTGCGGCCAAGTTGGGTAGAATTATTCTCTCATTTCAGCTTGGCCTACATCTCATTTTCAATCGATGAAGGTGACGGTGTGTGACTCGTGTCCATCATGCAGTGCATTCACCACAGAAACCCAGGCATATGCTAGAACTCGCCAGGCAAACAGCCGCAGTAGTGTCGCTATTTCTTTTCACATTCAAATATTATTTTTCACAATCAAATATCAGGTTTTTTTCATATAATTATGTTATATAATCAAATTTAGAGTATTTGTTGGCAGCCCTTAGACATGTGCAGAGCTGTTACACGAGTACAGTTTAACAGGTTGGAGAAACATAAAAAAGGACCTCAGCGTCGAGGTGCCTGATGGAGCGAAGCAAACAGTGAAATTCAAAAATCCCAGTGGCTCCTTTACCTTGCCACCACCAGACTGCATGGCAATCACAGCATTACAGACATATAGTTGGGCTGTGTTAATTTGAGTACTACATATCCACAGGCAATCTGCAGAAAGACACCAATTACATAGAGTTTTAAAGTGTCTAATTGAGGCCCTTCAGTCTGAATATGTTATTGCCAGTTCTGATTCAAGTATGAAGACAACATGCTCAGCTGCAGCCTGCTGCTTACTCTTCAAGGGATGTGTGGTGTTAATAGGATGGATGCTCAGCCTTTGGTTCAGCGTCCTCCTACTGAACCAGCATGCCGCAGGGTGATAATCCTTATTTTGTTGCACTGGCTTATTACAATGCTAGCAGTAAATTTTGCATTTAACCACAGGCCCTAGCTGCCTGATGTGAGAGCAACCCTCTAGAGGGAGTGTCAAATCTACACCATATCATGGCCTATTATGCTGTTAAGTTAAATTTTTAAACTAAAAAAAAATTATGCTTGGAAAAACTAAGCATCACTGCAGAGGAAAACTGCACAACGTTCTTATTTCTGACATTAATTATCATCATCCCCTTTTCTGATGCTACATTACACTTAAGATAATGACTTATAAGTGTAAAGGCAAAAGTATAAAATAGAGAGGACTTAAAAAGACATGAGGCTGTGATGAATGTGAATGATTTCTAGAACTTGAATCAAAACTCTTCTAATTTGGAGCGCTGATGAACTTGGTTGGCCTTTAATTTCACTTTCACTGCACCACAAACGCAAAGCTTTGTCCACAGACTCGAGTACGGGTCACACTGATTTCCATGACTCTAACTCCAAAAACAGCCACCAGACTCTCATTAGGAACCCCATGTTGGAGAACATGAATAATGCAGCACACTTAGAACACTGGCCAGCGTCTGTACATTCACCACTGTGTTTGATCTTGTCAAGTTTAGCTCACATTTCTGCATTTATTCGGTGGCGTTTAACTAAGCAAGTTCCCCGAATGCACACAAGGGTGTCGCAGGCAGTCACTGGTATTTGATGGGTATAAATATGGGAACGTTTGAAGATTAACCCAAAAGACTAATGCCGCTCTAACACTTGCAACGGGTAGATCAGCTAATGAGAAGCCAGCCCTGGTCTTTGGCATCATAAACATTTTACCAAATGTATTCCAAAGCCCCCTGGAAAAGCATCTTGAGACATCTTCCCCTTATGTACTGCACTTCATCTCATTACTAGAAGGAGTCAAAAACATTGGCAGGAACTTTGAAGCTCGGAGCTCTTCTGCGAACCACAAGGCACAGAGGTGAGAGTGGGCATATTAAAAAAATTAAGATAAAAACTCAAAACAGTCCATCCACTGAAGTGTCACAAATGAAAAAAACTACCACTAAATACACCCAACAAGTGTTATAAAAGGTTTAAACGAGTTTCTAACAGTGTTGTTTAATTCACAAGTGTAAAAAAAGGGTCACACTTACTACGGCAATCCATTTATCATTCTATCGTCTTAGTTTCTCAATCACACTTGACTAGATCTATAGAAAAAGGTAAAACATGAAACTGAAACTTACAAAACAGAGTTTTGGTTGGCTTTTATTTAACAGTTCCATGCACATTGAGCCATACAAAAAGCAATAGCATTATAAGGACACACATCCCTATGGAACGCTCACGGGCAACTCAAAAATAAGCTTTACGTGTCTATGTAGGTGATGCTTGTCAGGGTGATTAAAAGAAAGAAAAAAAAGCCATTATAAAACTCAACAGCAGAAAAAAACAGTGAGGTCCTCTGTCCTCTTGACTTCATAATGTGGTGTTTCTAATAAATCAACTTTTATCTAAATACTGATCAACTTAAAATTCGTGGAATTATCATCATTCAATAGTTCAATAGCTCTTTTTAAATTGTTCGTGGTGAAACGGTAATATGAAACAGAATGCATCACGTTAAAACATTTAAGGGGGAAAAAGGTCAATTGAGGCATGTTATCTGAAGGGAAAGTCCCGTGCATCCCAGTAAAGAATGAACCTTAGAGAAATGTAAGAAACTGATGGCAGTTAATACCAAGCCATCATGTTACAAGCCCGCTGATCTGAGAAGACTTGAGCAAAAAAAGGGGGGAAATAGGCATGTCGAGCTTAGCTTTATTGAAGGTCAGAGTAGCCTACTTGCAGTGTGGGCAATCTTCCCCTTAAGTCATTTAGCTTTAATTTCCACATCTGATATCACAAAACGTGCTGCCTGTAAGAGGGATAAGCTTAGCATTGGCCAGAGCTAAAAATAATAAGTCTTAGATGTTAAGAGACCAAGGTTTGTTCTCCCAAGTCATTAGCTGAGATAGCCGTTATACTGACTTTTATTCCCTGAGAGGAGCGCAGGAGGACTGGTGCACTGCCCGCCCTCGCCTTCAAAGTCATTCCAAAGAGTTTGGTCTCCTCAAAATAAAATAAATATTTTTTTTCCAAGAAATATGATACCAAAATAAAATAATAGACAGAGATTACTGACATGATCAACATCCCCTTTCTCGTTTGAGAAGTGATGCTGAAATCATGCTGTTACAAGTTACTTATTTAGTCACCCAGTCAGAACCCATCAAGCCCATTTAATGATGATTATCCAAATACACTCCCCAATGGATGACAAGCTGCATCAGCTGCATAAAGATAAGAGCATCTTCAATGCAGACTGGGGAGATACTATCAATGCCCCTGTGAAAGCAAAGATGAGAAAGTTCAGCAGAAATACCAAGCACTCATTGAAGAACTCAATGACAGTAAACAAGAATAGTTAATTTGTTGCCAGCAGATAATCAAACAGGATTAAGCTGATAAAAACTGATTTTGAGGTGCTGTGGCAGTGAATGTAGTGCACCAGCCAGAAAGTTTCCATTTTAATAACTCAGCTGGCTCCTCCTTGAAGCAACGGACTGGGATATTTGATACACAGTCACTCATCCTGCCCCTTTGACAGGAATGAAGGTAAAAAGTTTGGGGCTATAAAAATGATATACATGACAACAGCATTTCATCATGTGTTGTACCAGCTCCCAGATACTCGCTGTTAGCTCAGGACCCAGAGGAGCTTCTGTATCTCCATGATAAACTCATCTGGCATGATTTATTAACTAGTGATTCACACTCCGCTCTCGCTCTGTAGCGCAGACAGACAGACACACATACACACTACTTTACAACTTCTATGGAACAGTAAGCCTTTCCACAGGGACAGTCAAAGTCATTAGCACCTCCAAACTTTCTCCATGCTAATTTTTTGCTTTGATATACTGGGAAGCTCATTTAAAACATAGTTCAGAAACAGAGTGCTAATGTTTAAAAACTTTCACAACCAATACAACTTCTTGTCACCCTCACTTGAGAGAACTCTACAAATTGTGCAAACGTTAATAATGCTTCTTTGACAATGTATCTTTCAAGTTTCAGTTGAAAAAGGCATAACTTGTTTCACTTTCAACTCATCCATCTTTCTGCGGATTCAGGGAGACTCCCCTTCCTCAGCCGACGCTCTTTCCTGGCCAAAATGACCTTGTGGAGGTCAGGCTTAGGCAGCTGTCTTATCACATCGTCTTATCACGCCCTACACTGGTCTCAAGCGGTCCATCGAGTGCGCTGCTGGCACCAGACTGCACAAAGAATGCTGGCATCATTTCATTCTTTGAGCCTCCATCTGCCACAAACTCTGACCAAGGGGCTACTTCTTATTTTAGAGCATCTATTCACATCCCGTGTCCGTGTCCGCTCACACAGACCCCCACTGGCCCATCACCACTGTCCCATTTACCCCTCACATCCACTCTTGCAAAACTTGGGCTCCCAAGGCGGAGCTGGGCTGAACTCTATGAAGTAGACTGGAAACATCCATGTCCTTTCCAAAACTTTGCCAGGTGAAGGATAGTAGTTCTGCTCTAATGGACAGAGGACCAGCTTTGCCGTCTCACTTACACAGCACTTTAAAAGGGAATCCCGGTCAGCCAGCACAAAAGCAACATTCAGACACACTTAAGACAGTATAATGAGTACAATTCATTAATGCAGTGGTTATATGAATTGCTAAAAACAACCATGGATCATACTTCGGCACGATCAGTGTGTGTTGAGTGTACAGCTGTGCACAAAAGGGCTATTCAAAAAACATATGTTATAATAGACGCATCTGTTTTCCCTTTTTTTTTTTCAAATTTGTTTGACAAAATTATCAGTGATCAACGGTTTGAATATCTTCACAGACTGTCTGACACCAAGTGTAGCACAGCTTAATTATAGACAAAGGCATCCAGCTCTCTACCCAAAGAACCCATTTTTTTCTTTATCACTTGCACTTACTTATTCTCATTCATTGCTCTCATTCAACCACAAACCTACATGCTGCCCTTATGTTCAAATACACATAAGAGAGAAAAATGCACACTGCGCCATATGGAGCTGGCTCTGTTAGGAAATAGATCACATTTTCATGACAACTGTAACTGCCTGACACAGCCAGCCTAGAGACCACAACATCTGTAATGATGGATGGCCTTCATATTAAAGATATCAAAGTAACCCCAAAAGAAATACATTCTAAGTGACATCTATGTATTACCAAGGGGGGGCTGGTTGCACATAATTGACTTCATATGCAGCTCGAGTGTGATCTGGCATGCAACTGACAGCTCTGCATAGATAGTGAAATTCTTACACTGCACAGAACGTACCGAAGAGGATGTTGGACTCGGAGGACCAAATATTTGGTAAACAGCCTTTACGTTTACACTACACCTTCTATTTTACAGGCCAATCGTGCATATCTAGAAATGGACTTGAAAGGTTTGGTAATATAAAATACAGACTCCTACTAACATGGCAGTTTGTAAAACGAAAAAAAATGCAGTGATCTGACACCTTCTTATATATGCTACACCATTGTTGCTTCTTTAACCACCTTGTTGGCTCGGTTGGTACCTGCAAACCCGGAGCCAAGCCAAGTAGTGAAAGATTGCCAAAGAAACGTCTGGCAGAAAAAATATTTCTCTCCTGCTGGATGAATCTCCACGGTAGAAAAGTACACCTGAGGCCACGACTGTACCAGAAGAGGTGACATTGACTGTTTTTTTTTTGTTTTTGTAGTCTCCCAGGTGGGACCAAATTACCTGTAATCATGCCCAAATTTCTAAATTAATACACCTCTGAAAGCACAAGCGACATAAAAATTCAATATCAGAAGGTTTTTCTTAAGACAATGGCCAAAAGGACTACCTTTAGTGTATGTAGTTCAACTCTACTTATAGCTTTTAAAAGAAACGCCCTCTTAGACAAAGCCAGCTTGTTGCTAAACTAAAGTCCACTAGGAAAGCTATACGTCCCAGTTTTTTGTCCATGACCTCCATTTCTTGAACTTTTGGCTTTGGAGCTTTTGTTCCTTGTGTCCCTTGGCTGCACTGTGTTAGTTTATGTCTTTTTTCCCAGCAGATACAGAAAACAAGACTACGGTGAATCTGAATATTTCTATGTCTTGAGATTACTCCCAAAGCGTGCATCACAGCCCCACACCATTAGTTTGAAAATTAAAGGAGTGCAGATTAATAAATCATAATCCCGAACTCAGCACTCTTCAGTCACCTTTTTTGTTATATCTAACACCCCAATTCCCAGCAGGCTGGGCACAGAACGGCATGTAAGATCTGTGCTGCTCAGGAGAGGGGGAAACAAACAGGTGGTGTAAACCTCAGCGGGCCCAGCATCTCCGCACGAAGCCTCTCTGACTCTGTCCTATCAAAGCAGGTTGTGAGACCTTGCTGCAGCTCCCTGGTAGTCCCTTGCTATGCACACTTAGTGGCCTCTGGGAAAAGCACTCCAGGTGCTCATTGACTTGCATGAAGGCTGACTTTAGTTCTCACGCTGGTGCATTCGAAAGACTGATGAGCTGCTATTGATCTCTTGCAGGAGACGCTTTTTCTCATGTACAAAGAAGATTATATAATAAGTAATGGCAAGAAAAGGATTTTACCAATTATCTTCACTGGTTATTATTCTAGTAAGCCTGAAAAAATTACAGCAGGAGAAACATTTAGCATTTGTTTTACAACCAACCCTTGTTAACAGCACCAGCATAGGAAGCAAGTGTATCAGCCTGATACAATGTGCACAGAGTTGGGAAAGTAGACTGCTATTACCCATGAGTGCTACAAGATGTCCAGCCTAAGTGAGATGCCGTTTGCTTTCAAGGACACTTAGGATCCCAAGGTACTTGTTGAAGAGGAGGAATATTATTAACCCCGGTGGCATGGCCCTCCATTTCTTTATATTTTACAGGCAGAACCGTCAAACCATTATATTACAACATTTCTTTGATTTGTGAAAGCTAATTTGACTTGGGGAAAATTGTTCCGCGTAAGGTCAAAACAATGCCACAACAATGGCGGAAATGGGGCATTTCAAAAATAACTAGACAGGGGAGGAAACTTCAGCAACGGAGGCTGTTCTTTTTTTTCTAGGCCAATGTGCACCAGCTTGCCATGACTAGACACTTGTCTTAGTTAAAAAAAAAAAAAAAAAAAAAGGGGAAGTAACACACTTTAGAGAAAAGCCAGATAAGAGTTGATAGATGAACAACTTGTTTTTAAATTTTCGGTTCTACCGTTCACTTTGGAAAACTTTGTAAAAGACCTTGAAAATTCTTCAATGATAAATTTGTCTCTCTCGCAAACCAATTTAAGCTGCACTCCTAAATCTGATTGGGGGAGCTGGAGCTGTTGGATTAACAGCGAACATTTGAGAAAATAGCAGAACCACCTGAAATGACCTTTCATCTAATTCTCTACGTGATGACAGACTAAACAAGACAAAATATTTGAAGCCCTACTAGTGGCCCCTAAGGAAATGCAATGTTTGTTACATCCTACAATATAAAATTATTAGTTAAAAACAGATGTAGAGCCATGCAGCCAGAGGGACTAAAAATGCAAAGTTTGACCTCAGAAGGGTTTTTCAAAATAGGTCATTGAATCACAAAGTTCAGATAGTTTTTTTCTATGGAAAGTATGAATATGCACTGCTAATTAAATCATTAAACATCTTAGCTTTGAGTGGAAATCTTGCTTTGCTAGTGGGGCTATAGGAACTAAAATGAAGAGGGTTCATCCCCTTGAGACCATTAATATTCAAAACAGAATTCACAAAAGTTTGGCCATTAGTTAATAGGTTGAAAACTAGGTGCAAGGGTGTAGAATAGGTCAGGAGTCACCAGTTAAAAGGTCATATGATGACCAAACAGTCAGAAATCCTATGGGGAGTATGACGGTGTTCAAAAATGTTCATGGTAATCTACCCTTTAGAATTTAAGACATGTTATGTACAAGTGAAAATTTTGTCCTGGGGGTGGAGGTAAAGGAAAGGTCAATGGGTTAAAACAGTGAACCATGAATGTGCTCCCCAGAGGTGTCCGGAGCTTATGACTTATTCTTCTTGTGTATAAAGAAAAAGACATTCCTCATGACAAGAAGAACGAATGAGAAATTCAATTCAATGAGAAAAATATTTTTGTCATTAATCAAATGATAGTTTTTGACACCTTGTGTACAGAGTTGGCCATTTGAAATAATGCTGCCGTTGGAGAAGAGCTCTGGTATTTATTTTGTAAAAGTGGAGACTGGGTCTGATGGCAGAAAACTGTGGAAAGTTCTGCATTACAGTGTTGCTATACTAAAAGCCAAAGGAACAGCAAAAATATACGCAGCCATTCTCTGGGGGGGATATAGAGCAGACTTAACTGCAGTCTTGCCAGCAGTTGTCAAGGTATCTTGCATCCAGAAGTAACTGTCAAGACAATCTTTCCTAAGAAAAAATGCCAAATTTAAAAACATAAAACAGACTAGAAATAGAATAAAATAGACTTGTTTTTCATGTGTAATTTAAAGTTTATAGCAGGAAAAGTTAACATGTTTCAGATGCCAATACGTCGAACAGAAGCAGATCAACAAGCAGTTAAACAGCAACCTGTTCGACACAAGCTTTACAATGACTTATACTAAATGTAATTTCTATGAACATAATGCTTAAAACTGTATATAGTCTGTTAAAATGTTTCCGTCTCAGAAAGTTACAAGTCCTTCCATTAGGGTATTATTACTGATTTACCCACCATAGACACATTCTAGCAGCCATTTGGCTCTTGGCAACTATTCATTTCAGACCTGCAGTGAAAAAACCACTGAAGAAAGAAACGCTGTTGAAAACACTGGCTAAGCAGGTGTGCTTTTACTCTTGTCTTTCCTGTATAGGACATGGCACTATGACAATATTCTGACTGCCGTCCTTAGTGACACAAGACTCTGGAGCTCCTCTATAATTAACCCTGGCTGAGCTCCAGCCCAGGTAGTGCAGGAGAGAAGGCCTACTGACTGCCAGCATGTCTGGCAGACACCATCCATTCCCCAAACCTGGAGATGATCCTGCACAGGAGACACTTTGACACTCTCTACTGCATACACGGTGGACTCAACAGAGCTTCAGCCAACAAACCCATCTGTGGAACTCATTATTAGATTACTGCTAAAGACTCAAGCAAGACCCTCCACACTACAACTCAGTTCTGCAAATATTTTTCTAGCTGCCTTTATACAGTATAACTATTCCGTCAGCTCTTTAAGGAGATCATATTTTATCCCTGTATACTCATCATTCACTTTTTGTGTAGAAAAGAGATGATCTTACACCTTTGTGTTGGTCAGTTTGAAAACTTAGAAGGCTCACGCCTAAACTTATGTATTATACTGGAAGCAAAACTGCTCCCTGTGAGATAAAGAATCATTAATATGTTAATGACGTAGAGCTTGTATAGTTCAAGCTTCATACTGTTATATAAAACTTAGAAACATACCCACAGCATCAAGAATTAATGAGCATTATTGTGCATCAGCATTTCTTAAAAGGGCTCATAAGACCTCTGACATTCTAGGTATCGTCTCAGTCGTTGTTGGATAAAGAGAATCCATAAGCCCCTCATTGTTTGCAGTTTGACCAGGTGCTTAGCACATAACACCCCTACATTCATCTGCCAAAAACCGGCTGGCTTGCACACAAGACTGCAAACATCTCTTCTTGCTCACTGCTGTGAAAATCATTCTTTTCAAGAAACCACACTATGTGGAAACACACAGTGTTTATATTGAGATATTTGAATAAAGAAAAGAAAGAAATGAAATAAATATTTATCTTAACTCTGGTTATATCCTAATGGTTTTCCAGAAGTGAAACATTGTCTTCATCTGTTCATCTGTCTTTTTTCATAATCTATTACTGCGTTCCTGTTAATGAAATGCATATCATCACACATTAATCAAACTAGTCGTACTTGCCATATACAGTATTTTAATGTTCCTGTGCAGGAAAAAACACAACGCAGCCCGGTGATGCCTTGTGATGAATATGACCCTGGGGTTAACCTGTTCCAAAGAAAGACCAGAAATCAATTAACATTTCATTTGTCTGCAAATTAAATATTGAGAAAGCAGGAGGTATTTTCATAACGTGTCTGCAAGTTTTT
This sequence comes from Istiophorus platypterus, assembly GCA_016859345.1. NCBI lineage: Eukaryota > Metazoa > Chordata > Actinopteri > Istiophoriformes > Istiophoridae > Istiophorus > Istiophorus platypterus. The sequence goes on along the minus strand of CM029121.1, from coordinate 16,390,424 downwards.
ATTAGATTAATTTGAGTGTTTTTTTATCAAAGATAATGTTATACCAAAGCTGACATATCCCCTCGCCTTCCCAGTTTTGACTGCACTTTTCTTTCAAAATGATTGATTCATGAATGGATGACTGCACAGGCCTGGTGTGCAATTCAGTGTTTCTTTCATGCTGCTAACACAATCTGGTTTTGAACATCTTAAAATGTTTCTCATACATATGCCATTGGAGCAGAATAGATAAGGTTAATAATTCAAATACAGACTGTATTAAACATCTGCTATATGAGGAACTGTAGCTTTATTGTTATAACTTAGTGTAAAGTCATATCAGGTCAATCAAGTTTGCAAGATTTTTTTCTTCTTTAAACCACAACCTTCTCGTCTAATACGCTCACTGACAAGTCATCATTTGTTGTTACTAGACCTATTAAATACAAAACACACTTGCAGTAATTTAACATCATTAAATTCTCAATTATGAACTGTCACTTAGTAATGGACAGTGAGCAATTTCATTGATTTTTTTAAGTGAATGGGATCCTTGGAGCAGGCGTGACACTAATTACTCCATACAGATTTTGAGTCAGGCATCAGATAAACATAAGCAACATCTTGGCATGCATCTCCATGCTTCTTCACACTCACACCTCAAGAAGCTTACAATGTCTGATGGTTTTGATGTACTTCAGTCACCCTGATATTTCACACGTTTAGACAACCTGCTCTGGTTTCATCATGTGAGTGTCTAAAATCATTTAAATAACCCTTAACAATCACAAACAGGATCCCAGACTTACGACTTTCCATTTGAATTCTTGCCTACAAGACTCCACAAAGAATATAAAACCCTTTTAATTACCAGGGAGTATTTCATCTACGCTAACCTTGTGTCTTCATTCAAAGTTTCTTTTGAAATAACCTTTTCTCAACTTTCTTTTAAATCAGCGTTGAAAGGCACACAAAAGAAGGGAGTCTCTGATTTGTTACTAAACGTTCAAAAGCAAGCAATGATGCTTCTTAAGCTTCAATATGTTCAGCATATCCAGCTGGCAGAACATCATTACACAGAAACACATTTGCTGGTTATATCCTCTCCAGAGGAGTTAAAATGATTGTCATCTCCTGATATTCAAATCCTCATATCTAAATAGCTATCGAGAAATATCGGAAACGTGAAATATAAAACATTATCAAGGAATAACAGATATATCAGTGATTGCATCCATTTTCCTTCAAGTTTAAAGTTAACGCAGAGCTTCACTTTATTCCATTAAAAACATAGTGGTATGAATCATTTTATGGAATAGATGATTGAACCTGATCTGTTGTCAAGGGTCAAACAATATCCAAATGCATGACACTGGTTGAAACCACCCAGTGCTCCGCAAATCAGTTGGGCACAAAATACCCTTCTGTTCCAACTGTCACCTCCTGGTACCTTCACGCTTTGTGGATATATCAGGGAGGGAGGGGGAGGCAGGGGAGAGCCAGAAGACAGGGGCTGAGGCCGAGGAGCCTGGATAAATTAGCCAAACCACTTAGGTGATTTCAACTAAAATTAGCAGAGCTGCCTGTGGGCTCCATCAATTCTGAACTTGCTCAAACTCTGACAAGCATGGGGGAACTTTTTCCCCCTGGCCAAGCTATCTAGGAGCCCCCTCTCTCTGGCTCTCCTTCTCTTTCCTTACCTCTTTTATATCAGAAACATCAGTAGTACTTCATTTTATGAACATTTTCAAGGTTTGCTCTACAAATTATCATTAACGGAGAGAACCAGGGTTGATGAAAAATGATAAACTTCAACGTTATTTTAATTTGAAAGAAACAAAGAAATGGTGTCAGTGTTTCAAAACTGTGCCGTGATTCATTTACAAGGCTCACACTCTAGCTCCATGGTCACAGGTGCTCATGGTGCATGTTGACACACAACAGTGTGGTAGCTGAGAAACCACATGATCTGAATAGGATGGAACACAATGAGCTGAAATTTCAAAGGGCTCCCTTTGCAAAGCTGTAACACAAATATCAGCAACACAGCAACAGAGAATTCTCTTTTTGAACATGCTGCACATAATTCATGTGCCTCGTTTTATATTGTAAAACAATTCAAATAAAATGAGAGAATAATGTTTGTTAGAGTTTTGTCTTTGCCCGTGCAGGGTGCAGGATGCAAGCAATTTCCTTAATAATCTGATGACATATGTGCAGTATTTATCTACACCTGGTTCCTCCTGGCACCGGGTTCTCTCACCTAGCCAAACTGCCAGTCTACCAAAACTGACAGGTGGCTACCCTGAAATTAAAAATTTGCAACACATTTTGTATTTTGTGAGTGTCAACTGCCTCTCTGGAGGACACCTCCAAAGTGCCGCAATTTTAAATGCTGTAACCGAAAAAGAAATGGATGGTTACGCAGAAAGCATCTAAACTTTCTAAAATAAAAAGTTAATCTTAAATTTCTTTTATGAACAACAGGGGTAAATATCTCTATTTAGCCACAGAGAAAACACCATCCATTCAGTCTGATACATCACGGGAATCCCATGTTTGATTTGGGGAACATTTCTGTATCCACATGTCTATGAAATCAACCACACAAACTTTAAGGGGATTTTTATTAGAGTAATTAACTGCTTGCAGCAACTCAAGCTGCAGGGTGAACAGCACTTTTCATTGCAAATCAGACGGCAAGTCATCAGCTCCCAGACAGCATGCGTGCTGAAACGGAGCACGGGAGCGTGAAAACCCAAACACATGTTCACACACAAATAAAAACAAAATGACAACATTTAAATGATACTGCCATGATTCACTAAGACATTCAATCAGACATTTAAACATGCATAAAATGGTGACGGATCATATTTGCTGCACGAGTGGCTGCCCGAGCCCACAGAGCCCGGGCAGATGAAGACAAAGACATTTCATAGGAGGAAATGCACAGCTCCAACCAGCCAAGCAGACTAAATTGACCTATTCCTTAATCGCTTTTAATGAAGACAATGTGAGCCCTGAGTGCCGCTGAGACCTCAAGCGCTGGAGATGCCTGTGCATGCCGCTGCAAACTGGCTGCCACACAAACAAAAGCCAAGAAACTGATTTTTAATTCGAAATTGTGAATTCGAAATCATCTCTCCCAGAGATTACCTTTCCCCCAGCAGACTTTCTCTAATTTGTTCAATTAATGGGAATAGTGTTCCAATTAAAATGTCATATCCAAATGAATTTAATTTGAGATGAAGCTGCCTGTGACAAATCTGACAACTGGTTGGTGAGAGATCTCTGACAATGGAACTGAATAAAGCACTTATTTTTACATCCATCCATTTCCAATTATTTTTTCCCTTATCAGGGTCTTTTTTATTTCTAAATAACTTAAGATTGTGTTTAAAAATAAAAACACTGGCCATTGTTCTGGATACCTACTTTGGCTCTTCCATCAGAATAAAAAGTACACTCAACTGCACAGTTTACCTGTCTGCATATTAAGATCTGACTGGCTCTTGTCTCCATTCATCCTGACCTGTTTCATGACACTCTGTTTTGTAAGCTTCTACCAAGAGGCAGTGCAGTGATACCACTGAGGCAAAGAGGTCAGATCATATTAAAACTATCTGATCAAACCGCTGTACAACATCACAGACAGCTGCTTTTTTTTTCTTGCCATTATGCAACTGCTAACATCTGTTATGTGCAGCCTAACAGACATTATACGCTGGGTTAGAACAAGATCTTAAATTTACATCAACACAAAGCTAAACAAAATGGACAAGAGAAGGACATCTGAGCATTCAATGTGCAAATATAACAAGAAAGAAGGTTCCAACATGCAAATTGCATGACTTCTTAAATCTCCAAGGTGAAATAACTTATTTGCTCACATGTTAAATTAATTCATTTTGCTTCAACCTCCATTTTCTACTGGGCCAGGACCAGTAAAAATGTATGCAGACAAATGTTCTCATCTCTTCCGGGAATGTCCGGTGGAGGACATTTCTCTGGGAATATGCAAACCTTCTTTATTCGCCATAACAGCTTCTGCAAACCTATCGCTTTGAGTTGACAAGGTGCTCCATGGAAGCACGTCCACTCTTATATCAAATTCACCATTCTGACCTTCGCCCTACTTTCAAGTGTGGGGGGGGGTGCCTGTGAAACAGAGTGGGAGAGAAAGAGAGAGACACAGGGGGCTAGAGAGAGTGAAGACAAGAGAAGTTATAGGGAGGAGATTTCCAAGGACAACTCCAACTTCTTAATGGAGTCTCCAGAAGCTGGATACTGGTACACCAGCGAAGAGGAAGACAACAGGAACAATGGCTCCCTCGGGGGTGAAGAGACACGGCAGCGATCAAGGGTAGCAGTAATATAAGCAACTGATAACTGGCAGCTTTGCTGATCAATCACATCAACTGTACAAGTGAAGCAATAAGACATAGTGTCCAGGTATTATCTACAGTGTAGAAGTCTTTGAAAAAGTATAAGCCTTCTCTTCGCTTTCAAGATGCCGTTGGATTCTTCTCCTCTCATTTTTCTTTTTTTTTTTGTATATATTTCTGAACCATAGAGGATTAACAGCCTGAATAAAGTATGCAAACTGTCAAGGGGCCCAATTTCAAACACAGCTGCTTATTTTGTTATTACAGACCTCCCAGTTCTAAGCTGTGTTAAGAATACATCTTCTCAAGACTGCTGCTGGACTCTTTCTTGTGCAGCTGAACAGTAAAATTACATTATCCTAAATAAAAAATGAATGACGATGGATGCAATTGTTTCTGCTTCCTTTCATGACATCATGGTGCATTTTGGCAAGCAATTTTCTGAACTGATACAGAGTCAGACGATAAAAAAGCCTGTCTAAATTAATGTAAAGCAGCCTTCAGTATGAGTTCATATTCCAATATCTATGCCACTTTCTATACTCACTTGTTCACTTTCCACAAAACTGTGGCCACACTGCTTTCTCTTTTGTTATTTCTAGCCTTACAAAGTGCTGAAAATGTTGGTATTGCAACACTTTCTCCATATGCCTCCAGACATCATCAAAAGACTATTTTTACTTTTTATTGGTCAATCATCAACTTTTATTTGAAAGTAAAACAAATGACAGACGTTTCAGCCCCTTGGCGCACAATCACGTGGGCAGGACAGCAAAGCCAGGCAGCCTGATGAATGCCCGGCCAAGGCAAGCTGGAGGGAAGTAAAAGACACTCCTCCTCAAACGGGCCCATCAGCTTTCAAAGAAGCAGCCATTAGTGAGTGCTCATCAAGCGGGAACAGGGGCCCATCCATTCCCCCAAGTGAAGTGGAGCAAACGGCAGGCCACAATGCCTTCACAGGAGGAGGGAGGCGGAGGACTACAGAGATGAGCCCTGGACCCAGTGGTGTTTCCGAGCGGAGTCAAGCCACACGTCCCCGGCAAACTCAATTCCCAGCCCAACTGTCACTGCTGGCACTCAATTCAGCCCCTTCAAGCACATAATCTGTCCTCGTATGGCTGTTAAACACCACATACCCCAGTCCCTCACTCATCCCGTGCCATGGTATTGTTGTGTCTGCCGTCTTTCTTTCTATTACTGAGCCATTAAAGGGTTTGGATGGAGAACTATTTCTCAGCATATGGTATCTTGATCAGCAACAAGGCAACTTCAGGACAATAGATTCCTTGCACATTTAGAAACTGGTCATTTTCTGTACCAGAGGTATTTAAGAAAATATCACAAACTGTATATCTATAGTCTGCTTTGGAACGTCGTATAACCACCGCGGCCATTCGCTCATTGGTTCACGCAGTGAGGAGCTGTGTGCAGTGCCCATAACCGAGAACAGGTGAGAGAGCTAACTGAGATTCTTGCAAGTTGGAAGGAGAGACATTGCATTAATCTCAGTGAACTCAGTGGGGTCTACGGTGGCACAGTGCCATGCCGGAGATTCCCCACTTACGGCAATCTCTCCCGATGACAGAGCGATAATGTCACATGGGTCTAGGTGAGCAAAAAATGGCTGCCTGCTTGATGCTCAGCCGGCTGCTTTAATTGGCTAAAACAAAGTAATTTGAGAGCGGTATGGGGGGCACAAGGGGGTAAATGATGGGGACAGAAGGTCATTGCTTCTCTTTTACTCTGCTGTGTGCCATCCACCAACACGCCCAGCATGTGCTGCAGTTAATATTGAGATCTATTATAGACTAGCCTTTCACCATCTGCTTCACACATTGAGAACCTGTGCTGCACACCCTGTTATTGAATAAAAAAAGGGAAACTTTTTTTTGCCACTCTGTATTTCTGTTTGAGGATGTAGCAACATACTTTGATTCAGGGGAATCATAAGACACTCAGATGTTACTGATGGTTGGTAAATTATAACAAATGACGTAAGAGTATCAAAAGAGCTTTAAAGGTGCAAAGAGCAGAGTATGTTTTTAAATGTATTACATATCCGTATGGCACACTCATAGCAGGGAAAATTCAAGCATGATATTAATACGAAGAGTATCCTTTTTTTTATTTTACACTAGGGCTTGATGTTTGAAGTACTTTTTCTGTTAACTGAGTAAATGTTAGGTTTATAAATGTTAAAAAAAATCAAAATGATGTGAAATTACCTTTACAGGTAATTACAGGTAAGTAATGCATTCAAGATCCATTTCAGTCCAAAAAAATTCAATATCAAAAAACAAACAAAAACAGCAGCTCCTTAAATTTAAAAAGATGGACCAGAGGGTGTGTGGCACTTCTGCCTGAATAAAAAGCCTTAAACGATTAACTGGTCATCGGTTCATTTTTGAATAATTTTCTATCAGTTGATGAACTTCTTAATTATTGTGGGGAACAAAATCTTGGTAACATCAGTTTGAAAACTTAAGCTTATTCCAAATATGGTGCATGTAAAACACTAAGTAACTGCTTCAAAAAACAGCAGCCTGACAGCACTCTTTTGAACAATGTCTTTGAGTACACATTTTTTTTTATATAAAATTTTATTATACTATGTTTGTGACAGAAAACAACAGGTCATAACAAAAGATGCTGTGCTGTAGACATTTTCCAAGATTCTGCAAAGCCATTTGCACACACAGAATTTCATTAACACTGTGTAACAGTGTGCATGTGTGCATCTGGGCATGTGTCTCTCTCTGGCCGTGCTTTCAACTGCGTGTACATTGAGTGTGTTGAAATACATGATACACCTGTGTTAAACAAATGACCCCCACGCCTGTGTGGGTTTCTCCCAGGTGTAGCTGATGCATGGATCATGTGGTGCAGAGTGCTCGGGGCCACACTGGCTCAATTGTCCTGGGATCATCTCTGAATGTGGCCCTGAATTTGCATTGAGTGAAGGAACGGTTCACCTCCTCAGCACAGCCTTCGACGCATCTGACGTGCAGGGAGGAGGGGGGTGTGTTAGACCAACCCCCTGCAGGCAGAATCAGGTGTTATCTGTCTGACTGGGGACACCACCATCAATCTCTCCTGTCCACTATCCTTTGCCAAGAATCAAATCAGCACAGGATAATACATCTGTGCTGATGACATGCAGACAAGATAAGCGGTACAGTATGCCAAAATTTTGCCATGTGTTTTCCAGCTGTGTGGAAAGAGAGGTGATAATGTATTTATCACTATACAAAACTGGTCAAGCCTTTGAACAACCAAAAGCTAATGTAATTAAATCAGATGGTGCATTTTTTTCCTCTTAATTTCTTAAGTTTTGCTTTCTCATCAGTGTTTCATTGCTAAGTATAACCAGAGCAGCAACAATCCAGTTGTAAAGCTGTTGAAAGCTTTTATACATCAAAATATAACGCACTATACAAAGGTTTTCCTCATTAAAATAACCAACAAGCTGGGTTAAAAAAAAATTAATTAAAAATGTATTTTCTTTTAAATTAAAAAAAAACAACGTATATATTTTTATTTATATATAAATAAATAACTAAAAATCAGGTTCAAGTTCAATGTTTATCCTTTTAAATTAATTGCAGGCTTCAACACTGAATGCATCTGAAACTGACTGACTAATACTAGGTCACATCAAGAAGAATCACTTAGTGTAATCGGTTTGTACTGAACCTCTTATATACTTAAAACACATTACCTGCGCTACTCCTCAATATTTCATTTTATGCCTCATTATTTTCCATTTACATGTTCCCACCTTTCATATCAACTGAAACCAAAATATTTCCTCCAACTGTTGCTTCAGATTTACTGCACCCTTGATGGCCAGAGACACAAAATGCTTCAGCCCTCAGCGTGTCTCTCTGTATTTGCAATTGGCCCGATAGATTTGACAAAAGTCTATATGATTCCAGCGGTTTTCTACACTGTAAACTGCCCAGAGAAAATTTGAATCTAAAGCATTACTCAATTTTTCAGCACTTGAGCTTCTTCTATAATTACTATATAATGACACAAAGTGAAAAAAATCTCATATCTCTCCATATTTGGACATTTTTTTTTCTAACATCAGTCACAAATCAGTTCCATTTCCCTGACTCGTTCAAAATTTAGCAGTTATGCTTTTAACTCATTAAAAGGGACCAAATAGCATCACTCAACTTTCTGTTCTTTTCACTGGTTACCCGTTTGATGTAGAATTGATCGTAAGTCTTCAACAATATACTTTTACAAGCACAGTGATTTCTGGCCCCAAACTACATTGCAGACATTAAAGCCACCTGCAAGCAAGCCTGCAGCCTGAGATTCTCCCTCCGGCTGGTGCAAATCTTTCTCTATTTGAGACTAAAGATGACCAGGCTGTTGCCATTTAAGGCTGTAAACTTAAATCACTTGAAAATAATCATCTCCCAGGTTATAGGAAAATTTCTTTTGTCTGAATTTTGCTGTGCAGTACACAATAAAAGTTCCAACCTTAAATAAACCAGTGCACTTTCTTGTAATTAATCTGTATGACAAGGCCTTATTACGCCTTGGGTCAGTAGCTGGGAGGGATTTTATAAAAGCAGCACAGCACAGGGAGAATCTGAGTGGACCAAAAGATGCAGAGGCGAACAGGAGGGGAAGAGGGAGGTGAAAAACCTCTGTTGACACCTGGTCTGTATGATAATGCGATCTGTGTGTGATGGCTGAGAGTTTGAAAGGCACTTTGTCCAATTAGAAGTGTGCAGCAAATTTCCACCTGCCACTGACAGAGATGAAGTGGCTCTTTCAGGAGACACTGTGGCACTGAGCCAGCAAAGAGAGCCCAAACACCACAAGTGGAGCAAGCAGAAATTAATGAGCATCACAAGCCACACTTGTTTAACATAAGATGACATCGAATGAATATTCTTTCAGTTAAACTGTTTAATATTATATTTCAATTACTCAAACCGACTTGCAACATCAAAAAAGGCTGAAAACATATTTATCATTCAACAAATAATAGATAAAAGTAGAAAAAAAACTCCAGTTTTGTACATTAACAGAACTTGAAAGCAATAGGATTCATTGTGCGATCAGAAAAGCTGAAGTCCTCGATAAGTTCATGGTGCAGTGTATAAGGAACGTCTGCACAATATGCCACTATCAACATCAACCAAAGGCCTTCATCTTCCTATTTCTGTATGTCTATTTCTGTCTGTCACATAAAAATAGGCTTTTAACAACCCAGCATGGCGTTAATTATTGCCTCTTAAGCACTGCATTAGTAAAATAAAGCTGAAAATATTGATTGATCAGGCAGATGATATTTGTCAGTGACTGAGAGTAGGATTCGTGTATCATAGATGGTGAAGAGTGACTGTCTTTCAATCACTGTCAGAAAGCAGCACGGCAGCATCGCTGCATTGATCGAGGCCCGTCGTGCCACAATCTTAATATGCCTCCTAAAGCAATCAATCCACAGACACCAAAAGAACCAAATATTCATTAGTGACTTATTCATATTCAAAAGCTGCCTTTTGAAACTAACAAAAGAGCAGAATTGTCTTTGACAGGAGCATTACAATGATTCTGTGACATACTGTGTGAGGCGTGAACAATTGTGATCATCTTCTATTATTTTATGTGTGAAGAGTTGTGTTCATCATGTTGTCTGCCATGAGGAAAATCTGCACGAACAACTAGATTATTTTAAAAAGATTATAGTGTTACAATTCAGCAGCAACAGACAAAATGTTACACTATGAAACACATACAAGAGGCCTCTTCTTTGATTCCACAAATATTCTACTCTCAGATTTGGTCAGTACTAATATCTGTTGGACAACACACTGGCTATTATGAGATGTTTCAGTCAGATCAAGCTAATAGTTTCACACAGAGTGATTCAACATGATTAATACTTATGGGTATTGTTTAAGTACTTCAGCCCACTGGCCCTCTGTAACTGGCAAAAAAAAAAAAAAAACTCCAAAAAAACCGAGAGAGCGAGGGGCTGCGATGTTAATAATTAGTTGCTTCTGCGCTCAAAAAAATTTCTGTCCAACCTCACCAGATTTTAATCAAAGGCTGAAAATAGTAGCTGATTGTAATCGGCACTCAGAAGTCACCAGGGGTGTTTGAAGAGCCCGTCAAGCCTGAGAGTGGAGCTAATTCGATTAAGTGGTGGCAGTACCTGGAGGGGACGGATCTGTATCTCTCCCTTTTTTATTTATGAGATTAAGTTGCGCTTGTTATTCCAATATAAATAATCAAGCCAACAGAAATGACACTGATTTTCAAGTTGTTTTATCTCTCATGTCTCTGAAAGTTTTTGTTTATTTCAGGTGACAAATAAACTTTGTTAAGTAATACTCTAACAGTGCTGGTGTAATGAAAATGACGGCAGAGGATGTGATGTGCGTGCTTTGCCTTCCTCAAGAAAGATACCTTACCTCGTCTGGCAGAGCCAAAGAAAATCAAAGCTGAAAAATGCCTTACTCCTGAAGCTCTGTTTTTTTTTTTTTATTTTAAAACCTAAACTTCTAAGTTAGATTTGTGATGATGAGAAACAGTAGATTTACATACAGTGAAATACCAATGCAGAGATTTACAAAAAGTAAAAACACACATTCTCCCGTCTAATGTGTCTGAAACAAGACCAAAAAAACTTTCCACCCTCTCTAGTCTAGACTATTCTAGTTATATCTAATACATCCTGAGAATACATAAGTGCAGACATTGGTAAATTACATTTTAATTACTCTAACCAAAGGAGAAAGCACATACATTCTTCAGCTTTGCCACTGTTCTCCATCTATACCAGACAGGCTACAATATGCAACAGATATTCCCATTTTCATCTTAGTCTAATGTTGTATCCCACTATTCCACGGAGTCCTTAAAATAAAGCTGCCATAAGGGCCATTTAGCCTATGGAAAGCAAGATAAATCAGAGGCTCCTGAGGTGTGCTGTTTGGATAACATACTTTAGATTTTACAATGTTACCTCTTCCTGTTACAAACCGTGCACATACACGGAGGGAGAACCTCCGTGGGCGGGAGATCATCTCGATTTTTCTCTCAAGTGTTCAGCACATGTCAGTGTTCTGCGGCTTGTATGAAGCAGTGAAAGCTCTGTGGTAAAAATATATATATATATATATATATATATTTCTCCTAGTGTGCAGACATTCAAAGGCTTATGGTTCACGAGATGATGCCTATGACATGAAGCAGCACTAATGTATGTGTCCAGTATGATTTTGTTCAAAGGCGAAGGAATGATAGGTTGAAAGATACTCCTGGTCAAAGTTCCTGACTGAGTGCTAGGATTTTCAGTGTGAGGGGCTTACCTGCCTGCTCAGGAGCTTTGCACCCTCCACAGTGGTGGAGATGTAAAAGGCTTGGCCCTAGATGTGACATTAGAATTCCTCTGAGTGATCCTTTAGACCCCTCTCAGCACCTTTTTCCCTCCAGGCCTCTTCTAAGGGGCCCCATTTCATATCAGAGAGGCACAGAGCAGCATGGAGCCAAACGGCACCAGTACTTAGGTCACAGTGTACCACATTAAATTTAGACTCCTTTAACGCCCTCCAGTAATGCATCTGGAGTATTTCCGGTCATTACTATTCAGACTTTTCTATCTAAGATACAAACTTCTGTAAATGGGCCATGGATCTGAGCTATCATTCACCACTGGAGATTTCACATCAAATCTGGTGTCTGTCACCAGTTGAAACTTCCTCGCCAGCCCCAGTTCAGCCACTGGTGATTCAAACTCCAAAATAAGCTGTCCCACAAGACAAAAACTTTCAATTTGGTCTGAGTTTGACATTTCTCAACTTCTTTTTAAATCATATAGCTGATTAGGGCTTCGCATTGCATTGCCTGCAATATTCATCCAGTAATTTAAAAGGAAAAAATGAAGTTACACTAGAACGTAGATGCAGAATGCATCTATCTAGTAGTGCTCTAGTTTAGGTATTAGTTTCTCATATCCTTTTACTTTTCATTCTGCATGTACAGTGTGAATCCTGGGCTGTGTGTGACGATTAGTTTCATAATATGCCAGCACTAATTAAAAACTTGTACAACTGTTACACTTAAAAAAATCCTGCACTAATTAAAAGCACAGAGACTCAAATTATCAAAACATAGTGAATCAAGTTTTCTGCATCATATTAAGGTGCCACAGAAATCAAATGAGGAAAAACACAAATGCATAAACTTGATATAAATGCAAAAAGATTTCAGCCTGGTTAATCTTGAAACTACTGGCCCAGATGTTTAGGCTTATAGAAAGAATCATGGGTCAAGTGCGAACTCAGGCAGGGGTACGCCTGCCAACAGCTAGCAACGTCCTGTCAGAGAGTTCACTGGCAGGGAAGGACCAACAGTATATCTACAAAGCAACTTCCTACAATAAAATCCACAGGAGTCCTTTCATGCAGCTTCCCTTTTCACTAAATAGAGTTATCCGCTCTATATCATTGCAGGATATTGATTGACATGAAAATCCTTCACATTGCAGATACGAAAGATTTAATGTTTTAATGGTAAGAAGAAAACAAAATCTTAAAACCAACCGCTAAACCAAACTCAACCAAACTGGTTCAGAACTGCTTTACCAAGAAAGTAACAGTCGCCTTTCAGCCTTGCACTCTGTCCTGTGGAGTCAAAACATTCAAAGGTCTGCATAAAAAGTACCAAAAATATTTAGTTTACAACATCTCATAAAATGCCTCTGAGTGCATTGTTTTGCAGAGTTTGACATGTTACCCCACGAAGCAGGATGTTGAGGCTGGCTTTAAAATAAGGAGGACCTCCTTTTAAATATTTGAACATGATGGGTTTAAAAATAAAATTGAGCCATTTATGTCACAACTATGACATGTTAGGAAATGGAAAGAAAAAGTTTCCTAAAAAGGGTCATAGATAACATTTGGTCAGACTTTTTATGCCTACGCACAATGAACCACAAGCTAAAATAAAAAAAAAAATTAAAAATTGACTTTGAAAATATACAGGAAATAAATTATGATTGTGATAAATGAAATAAATGGAATGATATCAAAATTCAGAATTAAATATTTCAGATACAACAATAGATAGTCGAAAAATTCACCACAGGATACAAGGTAAGAAAATGAGACGTTATCATTTCAGTTAACTAAAAATTCACTTATGTCACATCACAAGCAGGATAGCAGGATAATTTGAGCTGAAATAAATTTCATCATTTTATATATTTCACTCATTGTTTTGACCTTACAGAGAGAAAAACAAGTTCCTCACACCTGCCGTGACAAAATCTCAATCAGTGCTCATTTAACTATTAATCCTGACGTTATGTTGACATTCACAGGTACATCCTCCTTAGATAAGCATATTGCTGCTCAAATGTGTTTTGACCTTTGAGGCTCATGAGTACAGTGGACTTTTTTTTTTTCTTTTTTTAATTAGCAGCAGTGCCGAAGTCTAAACTCGGGGCAGATGTCAGCATCTATGCAACAGCTCGAAGTATAGTTGAAGAAATACTGTTATCTTTTTCAGTTCAAACTGACAGATGTTTTATTTGAACGATCAAATGCTGTACCTTGACTTCAAAACAGCTGACTGTTAACATTTAACAATGTTAACTGTCTGACAGGTACCAATAAAAGAGTTGAGGATATTATCACTACACCTGCACTTAGGAATTGGAAAACACAGGAGGACTGAAACTTGATATTATGTTCTAGGCAGCCAGGCAGGGAAAAAAAAGAGCCACTTAACGGAGTTCCTCTCCCCGATCTGTCCTAGCTAAAGGCTCAGCTATAAGCCTATACCTGTATCTCCATGCTCTCTAGTGGGCAGGGAGCCCTAATTCATTGAATTTGAGAATGCCACGGCCTCAATAATGTTGCTGTCCACTCCTGTTGCCATGCAAGCCCCATGCCAACTCCCCAGCTTTGTGAGATTTTGTGTAAAGCCTTTTTTTTTTTTTTTTTAAAGCCTCCGCATCCCTGCACCTCATCCGTCTTGTGTCAACAACAACTAAATAAACGCCGCCACTCTAGCCGAGAGCTCTCATTTTGCTGGCCAAAAATAAAACTGCCGGATGAAAGTCTGGTTACATGTTCATTAGGAGAAGACTGAGTATTTTTATACTCTGCCTTTTTAGTTTGGATCAGCTACTAAAAGTGCAGTGTCAGGTGAGATCTGTTTCCTACTATGAAATCATCGCTTTAAACTGCTTAATTTTTTTTTTTATCCTAAGAAAATGGTAACAAAGATGCATGATGGGACTATCTACAATACCACTGGATGTTGTGACATAACAGGATGAAAGCTGGTATTTAGTTTGAAAAGATCAAAAGAGATTGATTCTAGATATGACACTGAGGCAAGCTAATAAGCAGGATGTGCTGCAACATTCTCCACAGTAGGACATCACACCATTATCACTGTAAATGACAATACTGAGCATTTGTACGGTATTACGGGTCAAGCCTAGGGTCACTCTGTAAAGTCTGCTACTGCAGCACAGACAAGCACATACACACACACAACTTAAACAATGGCATGTCAAGAGAGGAACCAGGAGACTGGCACTCTTATCAGATCTGCAGCTTCAGAGCTTCCCCATGCAGGAGTGAGGTTCCCAGCCTCTGCAGAGACCATCACCTTACATAACCAGGCCATTAATATTGATTGTTTCCAAATTTGTGAGCTGAGGGATCTTGCAATATGAAAATAACACCCTTTCTTCTTTCCAGTAATGATATCCACAGCCCTCCAAGGCCTGTTCTCTGACCCACTCAAGTCTTACAACAGAGCTTCTGCTGAAGTAAGCCTTTTCCACTTAAAAGGTATTAGCACTCAGGGTTAAAACAGTAAATGCTCTGCATGCAGGATAAGAAATGTGCATCCTCAGAAAGGCTAATACAGCTGGTGGAAAGAGGGAAACCGCACTTGAGCAAGTGTCTGCCGCCTTTCAGATGTTGGTTGGCTTGGAAAGCCCAAGTCTGAGCATAGAGCCGTAATCCTAAACACTGTTTTACAAGTCTGTAACACTACCATGAACCATAAACCTTTTCTTTATTGTTTTACTTTTTGAGCCGTCCTGCACTGAACTGTGCCATCGCAATAAACCAACTGCAGTTACTTCTTAATGGAACACTTGTACTTTTACATGAACACTTTATTAAATAAAGCAATTAAGCCATCATTTCTTCATGAAAGCAAACTTTTCTTCTGCTCTCCTGCATGGTGAATGTTCTGAATACTTCTACTTTATTACATTTATAAACTAGAGTGGTACTCAGTAGACCGCAGGCTTCCGCTAAGGCCACTGTCAAACAATGTACACCAGACTTCACAGAGAGAAATTCAAATTCATAGTAAATGATTTGGCTCTGCACCAAAATTTATCTTGTCAGGGCCATGCCTCATGCCTCCAAAAAGTTTGGTGTAAATCAGATCAGTACTTTTTTATGTAATCCTGCTGACAAATAAACCAACAAACAGACACAAAATATATCTTCCTTGATGAAGTAATAGTAATAATCTCCTGTATGAGCCTAGTTATATTTATTTTAATCAAATATAGGCCGAGTGTTGCACTCCAACATGCACAAGAATCTATGGATTAGATAGCAGACTACAATGGATTGCAGTTACTCTGTGGAATTGTACATCAAAGCTACAGGCGACAACTTAATGATTCTGAAAGATAAGATAAAAAAGGAGACGCCTAAACACCTCAGTCTTTTGAAGACAGAGCAGGCGTTTGCCTCCATGACAGAAAACACCAAGGTGATGTCCTCTAATACACGTTAAAGTTAAAATAAGAGAATAATTCAATTCATGAACTTAATCATAAAAC
Source organism: Istiophorus platypterus (assembly GCA_016859345.1). Lineage (NCBI taxonomy): Eukaryota > Metazoa > Chordata > Actinopteri > Istiophoriformes > Istiophoridae > Istiophorus > Istiophorus platypterus. The sequence goes on along the minus strand of CM029121.1, from coordinate 16,374,203 downwards.
ATTTCTGACGCATGCTGACAGGCAATGAGTTTTTGAAAAGTTCTCCAAACTTTTCTTCAAGCCCTCTCCGACTAATGCTCTCCAAAAATCATTCCCATTCTTTGCACCAGGGTCAAAATAAAGTTTCACTGCAAGGAAACTCCTTTAAAGCTGCAGAGGTTGTCCCACTGAACATGGTTTTTTTTTTTTTCACCCATTCAGCATTACATAACAGACCAGAGGCGTTCTTTTTCCTGTCTTTCTCTTTCCCAGACGCGTTTTAATCCTGTGCATAAAAGGGTGGGGTGAATATAGGTCAGCAGGTTAGCAGTGTCTCAAAGTCAAACTTGAAAAAAAAAAAAAAAAAAATCAATCCACGAACCCCACCCCCCCCCTTCAACTACCTGTCTTTGCCCCGCGTATTACATAAGTGCTCAGACTGTGCCAACCCACAAAGTCCCACAGTTTCCCTTCGGTGAAATATAAATACTGGCTCAAGTGCCAGTGCGTTTTGTTTGTTTTTGTTGTGTTTTTTTTTTTTGTGTGCGTGTGTTTCGTTTTTGGAGGTTTTGTTGTCGTGTTGTTTTTTTTTGTTTTTTCCCCCTTTAATTTAAGAGCCGAGGCGATCGCAGGGAGCGGGCGAACTCTCCTGTGAAGTGGAAAGATCCGCGATGATGATTTCTGCTCTCAGTTGCGCGCCTGTTTATGGCTAAACCTGTTACATAACCAGCTTACATTCCACATTCACCATATCACACTCTAAATATACCCTTGCGCGCAGGAAGAGTGCGCACAGGCGCGCACACGCACAGACACACACGCGCGCTGGGGGGAGGAAGGGGGGGTAAATATAAAACCTGTGCGATTAATTAATTAATTGTCACGTCTCCACAGTTCCCTCCGCCGCCGTTGTGTCATGCCAACCCCTTGTTGTCAAGAATCTGAGGAGAAATCACTGTTCCTTTTCAACTTGGACGAGCCCCGGTTAGCCATGTACTGGAGACAGCCGAGAGGGGGTGTGGTTAAATACTGTCTGTACTGTACAACATGGACGGGACGCGTTGGGTAAATCGTGTAAAAACGAACGAGGCGACGCGCACACACTTTTGGCCGAGGCTGACCGACGACAAGGGGGGGGGGTTGCAGATTGTTGTTTTTTTTTACCGGGGTTATTTTGTTTTTGTTTTGTTTTTGTTTTGTTTTTTTTATTAGTTATTGTCTGACCGGGCGAACGGTTTCTCAGTCGCGGCGCCCTTCACGCCTCGCAACAGCGCAGGGAGAGCGGGCGCTAAACAAAATCCAGCTGCCGGGGCGTCTTTTTTATTTTTTTGTACACGGGAATAGACCGGATCGGTTAGGAGGAGATGTTTGAGGTGGTGGTGGTGGTGGGGGGGGAGAGAAGAAATAAATAAAGAAATAATAAAGAAAAAAAAAAAGAAAACCCAGCCAGACGGCGCTGTGTCAGGAATAGTGTAGGACATGTCCCCGCAGAAGGAGAACGAGGAGGGGGGGGGAGCTGATCGATAAAACTAACCCACAGTTTCCAAAAAGTTCACTTTTAGCCACTTTGACAATATCTCCTCGGAGCAGGCAGGTCGGCCCGTTCTGGAGGGGTTGTTTTCTGTTGTTTTTTTAGTTTTTTGGGGGTTTTTTTGTGGCGTGAGGAAAAAAAACAAAAAAAAAAACAAATAAAGCCCCCCGTTGGTCAACGTCTAAGTTGTTCGGGTTAATTGATTTCTCTCGCAAGTCGGAGCAAAATGTGACATCTGTGACCGAACCGCCTCAACCCCACCACCACCCCCCTTATGATCCGAGCTGTCAGCGGAGCCCGAACACCAGCAAAACACACACACACACACACACACACACACACCGAAGGAGATAATTACGACCGAAACGGCAGAAAGAAGCCGCGGTGGTGCTCAACACAGAGGGGAAAAATAAAGAAAAGAATAAAGGAAAAAAAGCCCTGTCACTCCGGCTCCGGCCGATTTCACAAGAGTCCGCGGTTATTTTACGGGCGAGCCGTTTAATTCATTTTGAAGTTTGATTTTTTTTTTTTTTTTATTGGATTTATTTATTTATTTATTTTTAATATCCTCGATCGGTGTTTTGTGTCTCGCACGGTCACAAGCGAAAGGCGTCCCGCTTACCTCTGTTGGTGCTTGAGCAAGTCTGCCTTCGAACCGGGGCTTGGTGGTCCGCTTTCCGGAGCGTCTCCAGGTTTACCGGGGTTTCCCTGACCGGGGTAGCCGGCTCCGAGGCGCTGTTGCCCGGGTCGCTCGCTGGATCTGGAGGGGACTCCATGTTGAATTTTCGGATTTTTACTGCTTAACTACCGCCGATACTTCTAACTAATTTCTATGCGTTCTGTGAGCTCCGACACTGCGCCTTGCTATCTAATTTAGACTAGAAGTAAGAAATGAGAAATGCGAGTGTGTCTAGGGGTGGGTGTGTAGGTTTGATTGTCCACTAGCAGCGCTAGTGAGAGCTCCAGTCATGCAAACTGGAAAGGGAGAGGTTGTCAATAGCCGAAGAATAGATGTAGGCCTGAAAGTGAAAGTAATCCATGCTGATCGACCCCGCGCTGTTTTACATGGAAATGGCAATATTTCAGTACTGTTTGGCCTCGTTCGGCGGGTTTCCGCATCCACGTATTACCTAAGGCGCGAGTTGGTTGCAAATTGGGACGATACCACCTATAGGCTGCCGCTGAATCTGAAACTGAAAACTGGCCAAAATTGGTCAAAATACATCACAGTGACATGCAGTTGCATCAGTGCATGATCCAAAGCATTTAATTGGGCCACTGAGATGGCAATATTGAATTCATAGCGAAAACAAGAGGCTGCTGGGGTTGTGTTGTTTTTTTTTTTATTGTTGTTGTTGTTGTTGTTTGTTTTTTCTGCTTTCACCACACATCTCTCCCCAGCTAAATATGGCCACTTTCATCCACATCAGCATATCATCACCAATAGCATCTGCGCTTGCAAGTTTGGAGTCAAAAGGCTGCGGAGGAAGAGGAATTATTTATAGCGAATTCCTTCACTGTAGATTTCCCTTCCTGGCTGCAGCATATAGCAGCCTGTAGGCTTCACCCGACCGTAAAACTACTTTTAATGACGAAGAATTCAGACGAGGGTAGTCGGAGCGCCCTCTGTTATTTTCATCATCACCACCACCACCACCACCACCACCATCATCATCATCATAATCATCATAATCATCATCATCATCATCTCCAGCATCCTGTGGGAGGAGCGGGCTGCATTTCTGAGCAGCACTCTTCCCTTTCCCCCCCCTCTCATAGAGCAACCTGATAAAAGTGACTACGGTTCGGTTCGGTTCGGTTCGGTTCGGTTCGGGTGTGTGTGTGTGTGTGTGTGTGTGTTTGGGGGGTGGGTGGGTCTCTCCGGGGTGACGGCGCCGCGCACGGCCGCCATCGGACGTCACTCCGGCGGCCGGGCGTCCACGCAGCGCTCGTCTCGCGGCGGCTCCGCGCCGCACGCTCGCCGCATGTGATCCGCGGGCGGGCCGCGAGCCGCGGGGCGGAAACCCCGCCTCTTCACAGCGGCGCACGTGGACTTTGACATGGTCCTGCCCTCTTCAGCTCGGAGCCGGAGACGCTGATGGACCAGACGCAGATAAACCAGAAAGGGACAGAGAGGGAGAAGAAACCCGATGAACTTGTGCACTTATCAAATAGCAGAAGCGCCCTTCTCTTCCGACACAACCGCGTTCATGTTTGCATTTAAATATTCACTATGCTGCACAATTTCTTTTTTCCTCCTTTCCTCAAACATCGGCGTCAGCGTCGTGAAAATCAACGTCATGAGTTCTATTGCACAACAGCGGTTCAGTTCTTGAGTATTAAATCTGATTGAAACCAGGATGCCTGCTATTAAACAGAAACACATTTCGCTGAACTGAATATCCTTTGAGGCAGAGAGAAAGTAAAAGCCACGTTTTTCAGGTTGCCTCTTTCGGAGTTAACTCGTTTAAACTGACCTGACCTGGAAAGGATTAAAAGTTAATTGTTTATTAGTCCCCCTCTCAATAAAGGGTCAATGACTTGTGCTAATGGTGAATTTAAAATGACCGAAACATTTATCAAAACAACACTATTTGACTGTTTTCAAATGTTAAAGCTGTGATGCATGAAAACAATATAATGTAAACTGACAACTGAACGTGATTAAACTTTCATAGGAGTCCTGTAATGCTGTTGTATTCTTATTTCACAAAAACTGATACCATGCCATTTTACTAAAAGCTGTGATGTCTGTTCGATGTCTGTCAGCCTGTGAAAAGGATCACTGGCATGAAGTGCAGCCTTTGTAACGGGTGCTTGCCTCTCATAAATTTTTTTTGTTTCCAAACTGGTTAAACCATTAGTCAAGTGACATCATTTACAAAGGTAAATAGTGTCAAACATGGCAGCAAAACACATTGTTAAAGATTTGGAATGAATTTGATTTAAATTGCTGCTGCCTAGTAATTAAGGCCAATTATTGAAAATGTGATAATGAGCATGATTAGGTGCCAAAAATTCAAAGATATTTGAATCCATGTGATAATCTTGAAGACATAATATTTAGGTTTTAAATTGGTCGCAGGGAGCGACTTTGTCTGAAATAATCTTTTTTCATTTCATGTAACTCAAGAGTATGATATAACTTTTGGAGCAGAGCTGCACTGGAGGCCGACTTTTTGAAAGAAAGCCAGAAGGAATCTCTCGCTGCCAAGTGAGCAGGCCAAGTTCCATTCCTTCTGCTCAGCTCCAGCTCCTCCAAATTTCCCCGACCTCCTGACCCACTGCAATTTGACTGTGTGAACCCTACACTAACATTCCTTGCCTGTTGCAGTTGTTTAGCATTGAAGCTAAATGCGAAAGGGACATAAACACGCTCAACATTTTACCTCTGAAAATCACAAAATCAGCATGTCTGCAAAACTGGATCAAAAGTGTATTCTTATACATGCATGAACACCCACACATGTAATTAAAATGTACATCCTACACAGGTGTATTACATTTCAACACTCCTCACATGTGCGTGCATGCGTTTAAGATAAGGAAAAGAAAGAATGTTTTATTTGCATCGAAAGAACATAGCCCACTTTAAATACACACAAAAACAAAATAATCACACGCTCAGAGCAACACACTGCCCTGTCTTTAAACCAAGAGGATGCAAGGACAAGTTTGATGCTGCCGCTTTAATTTTTGCATTAAAATGAATTATGCTGCTGTCACGTTGCTGAGCTGGGGAAGGATGTGGCGGATGTGAAGCGAGTAGAGTAAGCATGCCTGCCTGTGTTTAAAAATGATTGATTAAGCTGACACCGGCTCAGGGGTGCAACACCGCTCTATTTTTCTCCCTCATTATGTAAGGCTATATTTCAAATCAGGAGTGCACTGGAGGAAGACACCAGAGACACCAGACAGGACACCCTTCAAATAAAAAGTTTATCAGACAACAGCCAAGGAGACTGATGAGTTTCCCCGCTAATCTTGTCTTGGGAGTGGCGATAGAAAAGGAGAAAAAATGTGTTTTGTCAAAGGACGAGGTGATCCTTTGACAAAACACAATGAAACATACGTTCAGAAAGTCTTCACAGTGTTTGTACAGTTCATTTTGGCAAAATGTTTGTTTTAAAAATAAACTCACAATCAGGCGGACTACAGAAGGTTACATGTGGGCTATGAATTTTTAATAATGTATAATTTTCTTCAGAAAAGATCAGTTCAGCTGTGTTTATTTAAAAAAAAGAAAGTCATTATTTCAGATGAGATGCAAATATTTTGCTCATGATTTAAAACAGCTGTAAACAGCACACGATGAAATTTTTACCATATGAAATTTACTCCCTTCCTTTTACTACTGTAGGGCCTATTTAAAAAAGCAGGAACAAAATGTGAATTCTTAGAATGACACATTTGTTTCATGCGGACATGGTGACATATCTTTGTTGCCTTACAAATCGGACATCAGAACCCGAGCCCGGCAAATACATGGTTTTTTGCATGCTTGTGCAGTGCAGAGCGCCAGAGTGTAATGAAAGAGACATATTAATGGCCTTTCACTTATTCATGCGTCGGAAATGAAGAGGCAGAGTCACATTTGAAACGGCTGACAGAATAAAGAGTCAACATTGGGGAAATGATTGTATTTATGATTTCACCCTGACACACAAGGGTATCAAGAGAGAGACTGAGTGACATATTTCTGACAGTTCAAAGTGTTACATGATGTGATGTATGGCAACATGCTCAAGCATGAGGGCACCCGCTCTTATATATTTTCACTTTAAGAATCAGCGCCTCACAAGTACAGACCTGGGAGGCAGCTGAAAAGGCACTTATTTCAGCAAGCATGTAAAATGCTGTATTTTGTACAGTATCTCCACACAAGGCATAGGAATATAAATATTAAACTGTAGCATGACTTCTTACTGAGATGGCTTTACACTTTTACAATTTTGGCAAATGCAGATGAATCTACAGTGTCGCTTCACTCTGTGTCGAGTCTCTTCCACACAGGGAGTGCTAGCAACAGCACCACCTAGCAGCAGCTTGACTACAGTAAATCACTGCGTCCACACTCAGCCCCATGTTGCTGACACATTTTGTCTTTATTTATGTATAAAGGGAAATTTTTCAGCATACTGAATAATGAGTACATGAGTGTGATTAAATGTAATCCCCTATTTAAATGTACTCTTTCTTCTGTTCTTATTCAGGGTCATATTAGCAAGAAAATAGCAGTGTTAATGATGCCTCTGTTCTTCCTTTTATACATCAAAAGCAGCAATGACATTGAGACTTAGAGTGATTCTTGATAACATTTGTTCATCTCAGACTGCTGACTAATTTCAGTACTATTTGCAGACAAGAGACTATATAAGGATATTACTGCGGCAACAGACCATTGATATTTTACCTTAAAAGTCTTAGTAAGGATCTTGGTTACAAAAGCGTGAAATCTAGATAGCTTGAGTTGTCACACTGCACTCATCCATGACCAGTGATACAACAGTTAGAGTTATTCATTCATGCAGTCTATGGTGTGCAAAACTGTGGAAAAAAGGTCCCAAATCGGTGAAGAAATAAAGATTGTTGGGTGAGAGTGAATTCCTCTCTGTCAGTGCTAGAATTGACTCATGGCATGTGCATAGAGTTCATATGACTGGGGACCGGGATGATTTTCTCAGTTAAAAATCAGGAGGTGAAAAATGGTGTGGTTATTTGTGCCTGACAGAAGTTAAGAGCTTTTCCCTGAGGCCTACTGCCTCCCTGCTGACCAGGAGTAAGCCTTCTCCTCCAGCATCCACTCACCTTGTGAGCTCACACCTCTACGCCGGCTGCTCGGCACATCCCGCAACTTCACAGCAACTACCAGAGACTGTCTCTGCGTTTAGCATAAGGGTTCTTTTGTGCCTTTCGGTACAAGTTTGTATATCACTGCATCTGTTTTTATTGGTGCAAAAGATGTCTGCAGAAGTTTAATTTGCAAGATAAAGCACAGAGGCAGGTGAATCAAGTACAAGGTCAAGGTTTTGTACTTGTGTAATTAGTGGTGTAATTGCTGCCTGGTTCTAAAGGCTTATCAGAGATTCCTATGTGGCACAAACAGGTCCCACAGGAAGAGATCAAAGCAGTGTCTGGGGAGGGAGCATCTCGATTAGAGTTTATGTTTTTAAAGGTTCAGAGAGAAAGCAAGCCCTCATCCAGTGAGGAGTATTTCTTATGGACCCATAACTGTACAGCATACATGCATGTTGATGACAGCAGCCGCACAAGTTGAGGTCACCTGGCACTGCTTAGGAGTGGCGCTTCATCCACGCTGTCCCCTTCTGCTCATTATAGAAACAGGCCAGAATGACCAGGATATAATGAAAGTTATTATGCATGTATAATCACTTGATAATATTCTTATTGTATCTATAGTTTCAATATTATGACACAGTGGTTGCATATAAATGAAAATTTATAAATATTTATTTATTTAATTTAATTTAATTTATTTAAATATATATATATATATAAATATATATATATATATATATATGAATCAGCCATATACCATCGGCTGATTGGTCTTTTAGCTTACAGGGGTAGATTAACATGTTGTTAATTACACAAAACATAATTTTCTGACCTTACGTTACGGCAAACATTATTTTGACTAGCTGTTCAACAAAGCATGGTTGCCAGCCCTTACTGTTGAACATGATGATGAAAACAAGACAGAAGCACACTGCCTGCCTGATCCTATCTGACAATCCTCACCCAGCCAACATTACTGTGCGGTCTCTGATGTTGGGCTGCTGCTAATTTAGCCTTTAGCTCCATGGTACCGTAAATCACAACACTCAGGAAGACAAATGTCAGAACACATGTTGCCAGACTGTGTCTTTGAGCAGAAGATTCCTTTAATTGGGTGTGCAGGGACTGGGTCCAAACCCCAGCACTCTCCTCCTCTTCCTCCTTCCTCACTCTCCCTCTCTCTTTGCCTCTCTCAACATACTAACAAAAGGCAGACAGATGAAAAAGGCAGCGCCAACCCATCCCGTACTTTGTGCCATTATAGAACAGACACACCAGGGGTAAAGAGGTACGATGCTGAACATCAAGGAGAGCTTTATATAACTCTCTTTTCATTCCCCTTGTTTCATGTTTATTTTACTTCTTCAAGCTATCATGTCTGATTGACACATTTCTCCCTGTCATAACAACCATTATTCATCGAACCAGCTTATGGAATACAGTGATAGCTTCTGGATATATTTGTCTGAGTTTAGGAAAATGTGTAAAGAATCAAAAATGCTCTCCAAAGTGTGTTCGGTGTCATCTCATCATCAGTGTTATGATTCCACCCTTCCCCTTCCTCCGCTCACGCACACTCTGAACTTCAGCAGAGGGAATAGAGATCATAAAGAATAGATATTCAAAGGCTTTAACACAAAAAGACTTTCCTCAAAGCCTGCCTCTCTCTGGATCCACTGGGCTAGGGAGGGTGAAATGTCCACACAGAGAAATCACAGGGCTCAAGTCAGAAGAAGTCCTTTTAATTCTGTTAAAGTTTATTGTTCACAATTTAGATATCATTAGCTTTTGAGCAGCAAATGTTTATTTAATCAATTGCTACCAGATCTGAAAGTGTGTACAAATGTAAAATTAACGGTTTTGCCAACATTGATGTTTATAGGCTTAAACCTCCTTGTTATCATATCCTACATTGTGAAATGAAAATCATTAAAAAAAAAACAAAGTTGTAGAAGAGTAGGACCCAATTCCCTCTTTAGTTGAAAGACCAACTAATAAAGCACAGTCGAAGGTTACAAGCACACTCAAAAACTTGGGACCAAGCTGAAATCACTTCAGATGGTTTCTAGTTGCCACAAAACTAACTTAACTTTTATACACCCCAGGAACCAGGTTTAATTATCAAAAATGTTTTCCACTGAGCAATGGCTTCACCAAAGTTGAAGGATTTCTAAAAAAAAATTAATGCATTGTAAAAGAAAATTAGATCTTGCATATGAAATAGTTGAAGCTGTTCTAAAAAAATTATACCTATCTTATATTGTCACTATTTCCCAGCCCAATCTGGAACTGGGGAAAAATCTTATGTATGCTACTACATGAGAGAAAGGGGTTCTAAAAGGATGTGCTACACTCACTGATGTTAATGATTTATTGATTAAAAACCAGTAGGAACTCCAACTTTAAGAACAAATATGTGGTCAGACATAAAAGCTCTCTTGCCATTCCAGGCTTCCACAGAACTCTGAAACTGAAATGATTAGACTGTGATCATCTGGAATGTAATGTTCTCATACATCTATAGTACTGTGTCATCTTCATGAGGTAAAATAGCCCATAACACATAGCTTCCTTCATAAAGCTGGCAATATACAAATAAATTTATTTAAAGATGGTATATATTGTCTACTGTTATCTTAGACTCTTGTATAATGCCACTGAATCTCAAAATCTGTTACCTTTAAAGAGACAGTAGGAATGATTGTCAAAGGAAATGCAGTTGCATCCACTGAAATGCCATCTGGGTGGGTCTGGCGGAGAATTTATTTTATAAAATATGAATTCATTCAGTAGAATGGCCACTCAATAGAATAGCCAATAGTGTGGTGTGATTAGGGGTTGGTCACTAAAATCAATAGATTAATTTATTTTTTTTTTTTTTTTTAGCATAAAACAAATTCTAGCACATAATAGTATCTAGTATAACAGTTGTGAGCTATATTTTAGCTCAGTACCATTTTATGTTGTTGAGCAAATTTTTGAAGCTGGACCTGATATTGATATTGAGATATTTAAAAAAAAAAAAAAAAAAAACATATAAAAAAATCTAAAATATTTATAAAATAAAAAAATATCAGCCAATAGTCTTTATTATGTAAACACGTATCCCCCTCCTGTTATATTCATTTGTCAGGAACAGCAATGATGTGACTGGGTCAATGTTGTCGAAGTTGTCAGAAACCAAAAAATCCTACTAAACATTGTTTATATCTCATTGTTTATATCCATTACTAACAATTCCATCAATATTTAGTTCAATGGTGCTCTTTACCTTTGCACCACTTGAAAAAATGATTGATACAGTATGTGTTGCGGGTTGTAAAATAGGCACTAACTATCATTAGTGACGCACCGAATCCTTCATTTTCTCCTCTGGTTTTGATGGCTAAACTCTGGATACTGACTGATGAAGAGTCTTTATCTAATACATTAGATCTATATGCCTCTTTATGTTGAACTGCCTTTGATCGACATTCCACATCCACACAAATACGAGACTTTTAAGAGCTATCGCTTCTCCACTATAACAGGAGACATCCATTCAACAACATTCATTCTAGGCTTGTGCAAGTTTTATTTGATGTAGTATTTCATGTAGATTGGTCACATCTGGCCATTATCCGATCCATTTCATAAGGTCAGTATCAGTGCCAACAGCAATCCAGTGTATCAGATCAGCACATCACTAATTAGAATCAGCATATTGAACTAAATGAAACACTCAAAATTAATCCTACAAGACCTGACATAAATCAGATTACAGTGTTAGTTTCAAACATGCAACAGGGTCACAGTGCGGATAAGAAATGTCAATAAATAGTCTGTTCCCTGCAACAGATTACATATTTTTTAAAGTAAACTCTCCTTAACCTCATTCATTTATTGTGTTGCAAACCCTGAGCACTACAGAAACTCTTATTCCCTGCAATCATTTGACATGTGATTCACATCATCTCTGTTTGTTTAGGCAAGGCCCTGCATAGCAGTGGGGAGCGATGGGCCATGAGCTGCACAGCACTACTCTAATGAGCAGAGCTGGACACAGACAAAGAGTCTGGACTCTGTTCAGCATCTATGCCCATTATCTGGCTCTGGTCCAATACACAGAAATGAATCCCTGTTCCTTTTGGTGAATATGGTTTCAAGTGAATTACTCTGTCTGCAAAGGCTGCGCAAACTTTAATTAATACACCTTAAATCAATTCAACATTTTCTGTGTAAATCTGTTGTAATCTGCAGATTGTTCTGATGTACTTCAGTAAAATAATTGCACAATGGAAAAAGATATAACCATTAATCAAAGACTTGAATCAGAGGACTGGGATTCATATGCACTCCATCTAAATGTTGTCCGTATTCTTGATTACACTATCGACACCATTATATCATTAAAAAGCAAACATATGGACAATATCAAACCGATGAGAACAATGTCACACCGAGCGGCAAACTATTGCCTATCTACACAAACCCTCAACATTAAGTCCTTCATGAGGAATGCACTCATAAATTTTTTTTTTTTTACATCTTTACAAGCCTTAGAGATGGATCATAGTGTCTTCATTTCCTTTCATTTTTTTTTTTTAGGTTGAAGTGTGACCAAACTTGGAGTTTTTTAAACCACATTTTGAAAACAGTGTGGGTTGCTAAAAAAAAAACCAGCCTAAAATTCACCACTACTAAAATAGACAGCCTGTAAAGGAAAATTACATAGAGACAACAGCCAAAGCTTTCGTTTTCCCCAAGGTTTTCTAAAGCCTGAATTGTTCACAGTAATGTTTGTCTTCAACAACAAAACAAGTCTCATCTCTTTTTCCTAGGTGTTTTTTTCCCCAGCCAGACCCCATAGTGAGCAGCAGGCACCTTTTATTGATCAACACAAAGTCCCGAATAAATGAGAATGAGAGCCATGCTCCAGGGATTGCAGGGGAGCTGGAGCTCCATAGGTTCCCATCAATTTTAATCACTCCACTAATGAAGAGGCTCCTCTCTGTTGGGTGTCCATAACTCACGGTGCCAGTGTTACCTCCACTACCTCAATCAAATCATTTCTACGCAGCCCACTTCTCTTCACAAGTCTAATGACCTATTCAGAGTAAACAATGCCTACATTAACAGAGCAGAAGAATTGTTAGATATGAATAGAGAAGTTAAGTGGTTTACAAAACGAATGGATACAGGAGTGAGTTAATCAAGCTCACTTCAACTTGTGTACAAAGACACAAAGTATTTTTGTAATGAATCCACAATGAATAAATCTGCAGTAAATTAGATTGGGAATTTTCTCAGGTGATTGGGTTGATATACACCGTTGGATTTTGACTAACCAGAACTGATGACATTATTATTATTCCTTCCATTATTAGATTTGAGTAAAACACTCTTTTGTGTCGGTATGTTTATTCGTTAAAGGTCTGAATCATATATCCATAATGCACTCAAACAACCAGGGAACTAAAGGAAATAAGAGTTTTCAGATTGTCATGTTATTACTGCATTTGATTCATATAGTACAGTTTTTCCCTTGGTAAATTCCCAAGATCAAAACAAAATCTCACCTGGGCAGCACTGTATACTGACAGTTTACATATAACTTGTCATTTCTTTCGTCCACATGCATCTGCAAAATTCATTTTTTCTCCCAAGTGTCAGTAAATAAAACTTTAAGCCCACAAATATAACTTAAGAGATCTGGGCCTTCCTGGGGAGAAGCTGCTCATGCCATGATGGTGTGTAATCTCCTCCTCTCATCCTTTTTTACCCTCCAAGTATTTCAGAAGTTATTGAAACTCCAGAACTCTGTGAACTAGTGTTTCATGTACACACAAATACACACACGCCCGTACTCATATTTTACTTCTTGTGACGTCCAGAATCTTTCCCCAGCATCTGCTCCGCTCACTGTAGGTAAGGGAAAAAATCCATCACCTTCCCTCTGGGTTTGCATAAGCCTCTCAAAGAGGTGAGCCACTGCCACTGGGCTATTTGTTGCCACGTTCTGGGATTTGCCCTGTCTTTTCATATTTGATATCTGAACTCTCCATTGTGGGCGCGTTGGTGAAAGCTCAAGTTCCACCCAGGGTGATGAGAAGTGTTAGATATTTGCATTAAAAGGTACTTGTATTTTTTTTTTTTTTAATGTAATGTGATATTTCTATATTTTATGAATTTGCAGAATAAGTGTACAGGGATTTTTTTTAAGCCAAAATGTGCACTGTGTGACATTAATATAATGCAGGGGAAAGTCACACAACATGAAAGAAAGCCATTATTTGTCGTTTCATCCAATTCTACTGGGGCAGCGTAGTTTTGTGCACACTATTATGTGGAGACATTTAGAAAAAAACAAAACATAAAACACACAGTTTAACAGGAGTATTCTCGGGTGATCTCTCAACTGGAACACATTAAATTCACTGTGATTAACAGCTTGCTCTGAGAGCCTATGATGATCATTGATGTTTGATCTTTCATTTGTGATGTAGCACATGAGGCACTCTGTGTGTTGCTGTTGTAGCCTGTGGGCACACTGCACCATGTGCACAGGCAGGGGCAGTGGGCAAAGTGGACAGAGACATTGGTCTTGTCTCTGCAGCTGGCCCGACCTGCTCATACATCCACATTAAGGGCCGATGTGACTGGCTCCACTGTTACCCTGTTGAGTAACTGGGAATACTCATGACACATTGTTGCATTAGAGAAAAACTGGATATCACGGCAGATTCAAAGACTAAATAAAAAATAGCTCTAAAGTTGCAAAAGTTACTTTGAGATCTCACATATTTATTTTAGAGCTCTCACAGCTGCAGATAAGACAGAATAGGATGAAATATTTTTATTTTTCTCCACTACACTAAAATTAAAGAGTAAGATAATGACTACAAGCTGATGAAACAGTTTTTGTGGCAGGCATAACTATATTACGATGCATTGGTTATTTTCGATCAAACTAAACAACCTGATGGAGCTGACTGAAAGTCACCTTGATATAATTCTGGCTATCAATCATTTGGAGTGCACTCTTAGTCATGGTTGGCAGTGCCATTAGCATCACCATGGCATTGTTTGGTGAAGACGACAGGGCTGTTCCGCTGTGATTAACACAATGAAGAATTATATCCTCCTGTCTCGCTGCAGCGTCTATTGTTTCCCATTTAGCTCGTTAATCTCCTCTGGATGCTCCATCTCTGCATTTTAACTATCCCAAAATGTCTCAAATGTCACTCTGCAAGTGTTTGCGTGTAAGATAGAGTACGTTTGCCTCTGAATTTGTATTTTTAAGCCCCACATCGTCAAGCAGTTGTATCACAATGAGGAAACTAGCTGGATAATTAGCTGAGACCAAGGTGCGGAGAAGCCGGGAGAGGTTTCTCCATACAGACCTCTTTAGCCTTTCGCTTTGCTTTTGTAAACAACACCGGATGTTCCAAAGACACTTACGTTAACTGAAATTAGCCTCAACCAGAATTACTGCCCAGATCAACTGCCTTGAATTTGTGCTTCATCTGAAAAGTTACAGGATAAGATCTGCGATACTGTATATCCTCAGCAATATGTAATCAAGCTGTTTTCTAGACCACTATTTACAAAAACACATAAGTCCATGCAATGTATTCTTTTCATGATCATTACATTAATTGTACACGACCATCCAATTATTAGCTGTTTGCTGCCAGTGTTCAAACAGAAGCACAGAGAGGTAACTTGCTCAACACCTGGTCTGGGATCAGGGAGCAGAACGCATTTGCCCTCTGGTCTCACATGAGCTGCATTCGGAGCTCAACTATGGGCTTCCTAAAGGTTCTGTGTGGTTGGGAGACATATGGCTTAGCCCAGTGTTATGTAACCCGCAACCCTCACCATCTGCCAGGAGGCCCAGGTGTGCAGAGCTTGCCAGCCTCCAACTGAACCCAACACAACTGGAGCTCTGTCATTCATGGCTTTTTAATCTTGCCACCATCCCTTCCCCTATTCCAATTACCAGACATGCACGTGTACAAATAAGCTGTATTAATAACTGTAGAGGCCCTTCCCAATTTGGCTCAACCGAGAAAGGAAAGCAGGACCAGAGAAGCTTCTACTGTGGGTGTGGGAGGGAAGGCGTAGGGGGACACTCGTGCCCGGCTTTTGTTGACGGGAGGGCCCAGCGCACAGAGAAGGCTGGGAGTTATTGGAAAATAAATCATAAATCATCTCACCTCAGTGACAAGGAATGGCCCTTGCAGAGCACATCTCCTGTGTGGCCAGTCTGACTTCATCTGATCGCCTGGTCCTCTAATGCTCATGCTAAGCTCTAATGAGTATGCATGCACCACACCAAGGATGGATCATTAAGGAGGAGGACAGAGATGTGGATGGGGAAAGAAAACTTGAATCCCATCAGCAGGAAAATTTTGACCTCACTATGAGCACCACTAAGAGTTCATTCCACAAACTCTCTATGTTCCCAGGAGGCATCTAAGCTTGTTTCTGGTGATTTAGCCAGCAACTCATTCCTTCAGAATATTTGTGGGGGGGGGGGTCTATAGCGAGACTTAAAAGATTGTGGGTGGCTTTATATCCAGAGCACTGACAGGCTTGTAGTCAGAGTGCAAATGCTGCAAAACCAACAAATGTATTTACCTTTACATGTGTGGTGCATCCACTCAGGTGATCGAGCCTTTAGTAAATATTGAGTCGAGGGGTGTCCCAACAGCGTGGTCTGCAGATTTATCTGTAGAGAGAGGAGTACAAAGATGAGCCCCCATGAGGATTCAGGGAGAGATGGCTTGTGTTTGATCACCCATCAGGTGTCAGCGATGTTTCGGCTGTTAAAAACACAGGAGAGGCTGCCGCTCTTGTTTGTGCCAAGCACATCTCTTCAAAGAGCCTCGGAAGCTCTGTAGCTCCTCATTTAAATGGAAAAGTTTCTTTCAGCTTATAGCAAGCGCTGGTAGATCTCCTGTTGACACAGGACATTTTTTCCCGTGAAAACACATCACTGTTGTTTTTCCTGCCTCCTAGTGAGAAGGTGATTAATGACCAATTTTGAGATTCTATCAAAGCAACTGCACTGCTCGGCAAATCCACCCTAATTACTACACATTGTTACAAGCGTTGGAGAAAGAGACTATCACAAGAATGCTGAGACCTGAGGAAAGAATGACTTCTGGTGTTTTAGATATATATTCAAAATACTTTAAACAATACTGAATCATTTAAACCTGGATAATCACTTAATTTCTTTCTTTAGTGATGATTTTCCCTTTTTACAAACCACGAACTCTGTCAAAATCCAGTACAAGTTCCCCCACAGTACATACTTGATCAAATTTAATTGCCACAGCTCACTCCTCCAATATAAACAGAAAGTTGAAAGTAAAAGTAAGAAAAAAGAAAGAATGAATGTATTTCCGCATACTATGATATGGTAAATGTTAGTGCCTGCTGCATCGCACTCCATATCACTTCGCTCCATATGAAAAATAGTTTGCTATTTTGGAACCCCCTGGCAGCCATAGTGGATCACCACAGACCCAGAGCTCATTTATCTTTTGTCAGAGATGAAGCCAAACTAACGCCATCTCCTGAAGCTGCTAAAGAATGAGGAGGGACATAGGGAGGGTAAAAATAAACCCAGAGCCCAGGTAGCTACACAAAGAAGTCACTCTATGGGTGGCTTTTGAAAGTGGAACTCTGTTTAGAACTGTCCCTACCGCTTGGAAATGACACTGTTTACTGTTCGAGCATATTCATTTACCTTTGTGTTATAGGACCAATTAAACTGTGAATATTTTTTTTAAAAGCTTCAGCGCACCTAGCCATCAAATTAATAATCTGAAAGAAAATGCATCACAGCCGTCTAACGCTGGTTTATAGCTACAATAATACTTTACAGTTAAATCGTTTAATGTTTTGCTTATAGTAGAAAAATACTGTTTAAATCTAGAATCTTTGAATTATGACCAAATGCTTATATATCATTTGAGTATATGTGTACGATGTAGGTAAGTACTTGTATCAAAACGTTGAAACAGGCAGCAGGTCTATGGTTTCATCCAGATCAGCATTATCTTTTAATACTACTTAACAATTCAGTGAATCCTCATACTTTCTAAATAAAACCATATGTAATCCATAAATTTGATCTTTCTATTCCCTTTTAAACCCCACTAATTAGAGACACAGTTACAGTAAAAACCACAGTAAGGCCAAGCTTTGTTACTAACTACTTTTGCCTCAGTCTGTGTCCTATTTCTCCACACTACAACAATATTGATTCATTACATGGTACCACATCACTGCAGCTGAATATGGTAATGATTGGATAAATTACACCAACAGAATCAAATTACCAATAAAAAAATACCACAAAGAATTTTTGTAGCAGCCTGCAAGAACAATTAAATACATTTTATCTCTTCTGAGTTGCCCCTTCTTTCTGCCTTACCGGGTAAATCAACGAATACAGCTGGAACAGCAAGGTCAACATACAGACAGCCCAATATATAAAAATGATGTTTACATCTAGAGAACAACCTGGCTATTGGCCATACTCAGCTAAAAGTCTTACTTAGCTGTAGCTGTTTACACAAACCTTTGATACCCTGCAAACGTACATCCCTGTTGCCATGAATAAGCCATTTAAAGAATATTCCTTTACACCTGTGTTGCCCCAGATACAACAGTCTGCTAGCAGAAAAACGTAGCCGCCAGCTGAAGCCTCCCTCTCTGACTAAGTTCCATTAGATTTCTTCTATTACAGGGAGAAGAGGTGATAATTCTTGTGGTAATAGTAATGCTAAAAACTCCTCTCTACCAAATTTACTGTTATGAACTATGTATTTGAGTTTCAATAGATGATAAAGTATATGTTAAAAAATGTTTTATTGACTCGTTTATATCTGGGTAAGACATCTTGACCAATTTTCTCCTATAATTGAAAGTTGAGCTTAACCAGGTTATTTTTTCTAACATAAACTGATTTCAGTGTATGCAAACCATTGCTGATATCATGTTTTTTAAAGGAACATTTGCAGCAGTGCAACTCTGCTTTTTATGATCATCTCCTCCAGGCCTCACACAGCGATGAGCTTGTATGTCGATTGGACACAGACAGTATAGATATAAGCACATGCAAACATGCTTTCAGGTTGCACGTTATTCTACTCACTAAATGGTAATTGGTCTGCATTTATGTGGTACTTTTTTTAGTCAATTGACCACTCAAAGCCCTATACAATCTCAAATATTGTCTCATTCACCCATTCAAACACAAATTCTAACACTGATGGCGCAGCATCAGGAGCAGTTATGGGTTCAGTGTCTTGCTCAAGGACACTTCAACGTGCTCTCTGGAGGTCAAACCAGGAACTTTGCAACCGATTATTAGATGACTGCCCTACCTGCTGAGTCACGCCGCCCCCTACAGTTTATAAGCATAAATGGAATGGCTTTCATACAATAACATTTATCTGCAAATAGCAAATGCACTTGGATGAGAAAATGGCAACACAAATACTGTGTGTCACAGATTAAATCTCTGCATTGCACATATTCACAGGCCATATTATAAGGGACCGATGCATCTTTTCAGCCATCTACAGGATTGAACCAATCTGTAGTGCAATAAACTAGAGCTGTAGAGTAGTGTATATCTCTGACAAGCCAATGATAGACCCCTGTGTTTATAATAAGAATGAGCCATCTGTGGGTCCTGGTGGCAGACTGCTTTGCAGACAATACAGTATGACAGTCCTCCGGTATATCTCTCAGTATGGTGCTGGCTGATAGTGTAGTGGGCTGGTATGATACACTGCTTGGTTACTGTTACAGATGAATGATCCTGATGTTTGTGTGAATCTGCGTCTGTCTCCACCTCCGTCTCTATCTGTGTACCTCGGAGAAGTTCCACCGTGAAGGAAGGCAGACAAACACACCCCGAACCGACACACAGCCAGTGGGCTTGTCATTGGGAGAACACACCATGACTAAAAAAGGCCCAGCTGTGATTGCCTCTCCATGCCTGATGTGGCCTGATGATGGCTCATCCCTGGCCTGTAGATGAGAACCTGATGAACTGTCAGGAGCCAAACAGCTTTAAATGAGAAATTGACAGACTAAAGCTGCATATGCGGAACATTACGGACGCACTGGAATGCTTGGACATCTCATTGCAGGTGGTAATGTGATGACTTCTGTATCACTCCCCTGAACATGCAATATAATGGTTTCGAAGCCAACAATATATCCAGATAGTGCCTTGTATCTTCTCTACTTAAATACAACAACTGGCCATATTTCTTCTGCAGTGTCTTGGTAATTATAAAACTGCTGAAACAGACTGTACACATTGTTTCATGTTGCACAGCTATTATCAAAGAAATGTATTATTCTTTCTGGCGGTAAGAGATTTCATCACATCTGCAATGCTTGGGAGCCATCTGACTTTGATCTCAACGTGTCTTTTTAATCAAGTTCCAAAAAAGACGTCTCCATTGTTGCAGGCCCTGGCCAGACAGCACTGGGAGACATATGCTAAGTTTATCTTCAGCAAATACATCAGCAGTGCTTTAATATTTTTGCTCTATAATGGTCTTCTTTCCCATTGCACTGGGCCCATTTGGCATTATTTGCTGCTGGGCATGACTTCTTAATAGAATCGGAATTCCAATTTGACTCTCCCGCTTAGCAGCCTTAATTTGAAGACAGGCTGTCCACAGCCTTGGAAAGTGGAAGACAGTAATTTGAGCAGACCCCCCCAGCATTACAACTGCTGCATAAAGCATAATTCCTGGTAAAGTTTTTTTTTTTTTCTTTGAAGGCTACAAATGAATTAACAGTATTTTTACTGTCTTCGCATCATTCGGTAAGGTTATACCGTGTTGTCTTCTGATATTCAGCTGATCTCTTAATGAAGGGAAGTTCATCTGTTTGCTCACCTTCCCCCTGCAGAGTGGTCAAGGTACAGGGTCAGCATCAGGACAGTGGGGGGTTGGTGGAGATTCAAACATTTTGCTCAAGGACACCTCAAAAGGATGGATGTATTCTGTCATGGGGGCCTGAACTCAGGCCCTCTGGATGAAGGACAGTCTACCGAATTATAAACATCTAACTTAAGAGTTTTGTAATTCACTGTTTGATCCACACAGCACAAAGAAATCCAAAAAGATTGTAAAGCTGTGTTAGCAAGGGCATCAATAATAGAATATTAGCTTTAAGGTATCAGACACAAAGAAGCTGCTAACTGAGTGTATAATTACCAGAGCATTAAGGGAGGGAAAGTGGCTCACCAGCCCACCAATAAGCATGTGACCAGTGGCTTTTTGAGAAGCTCTTGGGGAAATCATTCTTTATACTTTTCTTCCTGATGGTGCATGCAATAGGTGTCAAGAATAAAAGCTCTTACTAAAAACAAGGTCTAAAATTACAATTTATGTGCTGACATAAAAAGTATTTGGATAACTTACAAACTGAGGCAATAAACTCAGCTTTAGTGTTTGGGGACAGGGCTGCAACAGCGATATTTTCAGTTGAAAATGATCTGTTTTTTACTTCCTCGCAAACAGATAATTTAAAGATGACTTATCCATCGTATGTGTATGTTTACACATAATTAACCAAGTCAATATAGTCTAATATGAGTGCAAAATCAAATGTGAATGGGAAAAAATGAGGCAGCCCAGTATGTGTAATGTGGATGCATAAAGAGAGAAAGAGGGAGAGATGAAGAGAGAGATGGCTGCCCAGTCTGCTGGCACTCAGACCCAGCTGGGTTACAGAGAGGCAGTTGCTGCCTAATGAGCCTCTCTCACCCTAGAGAGCTCACCCCTCTCCTCCCCCTAGAGTCCCTAATGTAAGGATGAAGGACTGCGCCAACTATCACTATCGCATGTGTTGCTTCTCCAACGCACAGCAGGGGAGCTGATGAAAAAACAATCTTCTTCTCCAAAATGGTCACTTGCTCACCAGTTAGTGGCGTGCTCATATTCTCTTAAACCACAGGAGAAACACTGATACCTATAAACACAAATTTCCAAACATAGAACTGAGACACGTTTTAATCACCTCTCTGTTTTCTGTCATCGGGACTGTGTTCATGAAGCGTACTCAAGGGATCTGTTTCATAATAAAAGCACCATAATGTCATTATTAATGACCGCCAGCGCTACTGTGGCAAAGGTGGATGCTGCTTTGTGTTTAACAACACTGTGAACATATTTTCCCCGGCAGTTTTAAAATTCATGGCTTGTCCATGAAGTCTGTCTAGCTCTCTTAGGCTTGTAAAAACCCTGCTTAATGGCCTTTGCTTTGTAAGGCCAAAGCCATAGTTCAACCTCTGCGGAGGAATACTCCCCAGACAGTTGTAAATTCCAATAAAAGGTTCATGCCAAAGTGAGCGTGAGTGAGTTATTCTGTTAAGGAGTGTGGTGGGCAGAACTCCAGTGGGCCCTCTTTCCATTACCACAGCTCCCCAGTGCCTAATGGTCATGGCCTGTCTCAACTGGGTAAATGTTTACCTTACAATAAGAAAAGAAGAGGCTAACCACAAACAGGAATACAGAGGCCGGCAATGGGCAGGGAGATAATGAGCTACTATCAGCCTCGCTGCCTCAATGCCTCAGCCACAGCCAATGCTCATTAAAGCACGGTTGATGGGCAGGAGACTTGAATGCACTCAGTCAAATGGTTCTCCACTCTCACACAGAGAAACCTAGATTCATATTCAAAATGAGAGAGGAAGAATCAACAGTGAAAATATTTGAACAATCTATTCAAACACCTTGTGGATTGTACTGGAGGCAGGCGGCCAGAGAGCAGTTGTTGAGAATGGGCAATGAAGAGATGGCGAAGACTCGCAGGCAGTTCAGTGGGGTTCTTTTTTTGTCATAGGCTGCCAAAATGGCTTTGATTTACTGAGGGACCTATTGATAATTAATTGTATCATCTGTTTCCTCCTCCACTCAAGCCAAGAAATAGCGAACCCCGACTCTTCATCAGAGGCCTGGGCACAATTCATACCATCAGAGGGGGCGATTGGATCGAAGCTGGCTGTGCAAGCTGCCGGCAGATGGCAGCTAAAACTAAACACCTTTCACTCTCAGCCCTGAAGAAAAAACAGACTCAGGAGCCCAGAACTTTGCCAGGGTATGGAGGGAAACAATTAATGGTCAACTTTTGAATCTACCAGTCTGGATCCTGCTTACTTAATTAAATAAGTTGCAAGGACGAGAGCTTCCTCATGCATAGTACCCCCATTAAACTGTAATGCTTGGCAGTGCAAACAGTCTTCCCGATTTCATCAATCCTTAATTCAGCCAGTTACATGAATATGGCATTAGGCACAGGTTCAGGCTATCATCCACAGTTGTGATTGTCCAAAGCTTTAATAGTTCCTGTCTGCTCCGCTGTTTCACAAAAACACAGATCTCCCACACATCTACGGAGTGGATGCTGTCTACAAAGCTACAGTACACGGCCGTATATGGAACATACTTTTAGCTCAATAATTCATAATCTTGGAGGGATGCTGAATAATTGAAGTGAACTTGGAGGCCTTTCAGCTCAGCGGAGCTTTGCATGTAGCTGATGGATCCGTGGGATTCAATGCACATTACAGGGGGAGAGGGGAAATATAGTGCTAAGCTGTGTTTCTGTTTTCACTGCACATTCATTGATCAATTATTCAGCTTGGCCCTCTGACTGTGACCTACAGTTCTGAGAGGAGGCCCGAGTCTTCTCAGCCTAAGACGGGTCTGTGACAGCATTTGCTTCTCTTATTGTGCTGCATTTCATGCTCCAGCCAGCCTGCTTTTACCCAGTGTATCTCATAAAACACAATCCAACTTCACTCCGAAAACGCTTTTGTGTTGTTCAGCTGCGGTGGCCACAACTTCAAATATTACAGTAACTGTCTTTCATCTTCTCAAATGAGTAAAAGAGGCGAGGATGCTTATGAAATGAGCAGCGCGGCCACTTCAGGCGACTCTTTTCCTTTCCCTGTTCTCCTCTAGTCTGGGGAAAGAGGTGAAAAAGGGAGGGGGTTGGTTTTTAGAGAGCTGGGGGGTCCCCCGACTGAGCATGGCTTTATCACACAGGCCTTCTCATGAGTGCTAGATCTTTTAATCAAAGACATTATTTCACAGCAAAACCAGCCTCACAGCCAACATGACTGGGAGTGTCTAATTAACACAACAGAAAAACACTGTGCTTGTGCAAAGCCCCCGAAAACGGCGACCTCCGTCACTGCATCTGAGATAGCCTTACACAGTGTGATGAATTTATCCATTGTGGCTATTTTAGCATGTTGAGCCGTAACTCAAAGTTTTCTATGCAGACAAAAAACACTGCACTGAGAGCTTAGTTTAATGTAAGAAGCCACGAGCACAATACAATACAAAATACAAAAAAAAAAAAAAAAAAAAACAACCCAAAACTTATTATGCACCCTGTAGGACTTGAGAAATGGTGCAGCACACTCCACTTCTCAGGTGTACAAGAAGAAGAAGAGCCACTGAACAATACCAGAGTTGTTTGTTATGCAGAATAAGCCCTCTGGGATTACGGCTATCTTTTTTCAAAGCTCAAATAAAGTAAGTGTACCTATTGAGGCCAAAAGACATCCACACTGAATCAGAATAGCCTGATACACAACCGTTTAGAGGTCAAGCTGAGCTTTGTCTGCTATGATTTATGATCCACTTGCTCACCTACAGCTGTAGGGGAGAATACATGTCATATAACATTGCTTTGTTAGAAAAACACAGTTTGATACCATTTTGATAGATGGATTTGAAGGTACCCAGGCTTTCTGACATGAACTGAGTATGTTTTAGACAGAGGTGTTTAATCTTCATCCTGAGTGGTAGGCTCCTCACGTCCCCTGAGCTCCTTGTTTTCCTGTATTGATTAAAATCTGCCCTATCCACCTTCCTGGTGTAAGAACTCCTTCAAAGAAGGCTCAGTGGGATTATTCACCGAGAAAAACTTACCCCAGTCTTTGGTCTGCTCGTTGCTCTACCTTGTTCGATGCAAGTCTGTGGGCCAATATTGGCACAGATAGACCTTGATTATGAATAGGTGGTTAGCAGCGAGCCCCTTTGTGACTGGTATATTTTCATACACTAGAGAGATAATTTATCATAAGGCTACTGTGAAAACCTTATTTTGAGGATCTAAGCGGCAAAAAAAGAGAGTGTCAAATGTGACCTTCGTGTGGCACGCACAGTGTCACTGTTATTTCAGTTTGACCCTCGGAGCTGCAGTCTGCACAGAGCAAGTGGAGTGGGGATTGAGACAAGGGATTAGTTTGGAAATGAGCCCTCTCCTATCTTTAAACATGGACTGGCTGAGGACTGGGTAGCTTACCTCTTATCTTTTTTCATTGTTGCCGGAGCTGAGGAAATAATTTGAAGACATACATTCACAGGTCTGTGTCTGTGGATATGTTCTACAAAGGTATGATGGCAACAACCACTTAATTCCTGATTAGGGCTTTATTCAAAGGTGTGTTTATTCTCCCAGGAATTCATTAGATCCAGAAGCTACTTCATTTTTTTCCCCTTTCCTGCGACTCATTCCCCCCGTGAGGTGATTTAAAGCTAGTCTCTAGGTGATAAAAAACTGAAGAGCATGACCACAAATATACTGAATACATTAACTCTCTTTTTTTCTTCCAAACACAAGGAAGGTTATTCTATCATGCAAATTACCCAGCGCTCCAACGCATTTCTCTTGTGTCTCATTCCACAGACATCAAATTATTTTAGGTGTAGTGCCAGGTGACTTACCTGTAGTGTTTTAATGTTGCCATTGGAGAAAAAAACAATGCTGTTTTTGTGGCAGCTAAAACTACTTGAAAAAACATTCTGTGCCATGAACTTTTCAGTGAGGATTAATGCAGTATACCGGTGCAAAAGTAAACACTTGAAATGAATAAAAATCCTGATTTTAAGGTTATAAGATGTGATACAACTTCCCAGTTGCAATAACAAAAAATAAATTCACTTCAAAAAATAAAATTTCTTTAAACTTGTTTACTGTAACAAATTTTGACATATGTTTTGTTTATTCACATCTTATATTTAATAAAAAGAAGGAAGATTATGGTTTTATCTTTTTATTTCTCTGAAAAAGCTGTTTTATTTAGTGATTCCCATGTCTAAACACATGTTATTAAACTCTAGAACTAAAACAAAATACAGGAGGAATTTGTTCTTCTCACACAGCTATGGAAAAACACATTGTTTTGACTGGCAGATAACAAGAATTGTTCCAAAGCTTGACTTACAAAAACTGCCGACACTTATATGGAGACAAGAATTGATTCTATAGGTTTGGGTTTTTTTGTTTGTTTTTTGGGGGGTGTGTGATGCTTATATTTGGAATTGATATAAAGCTGAGCAGAGTTCATCAAATGTAATACCTGAATACCTTTGCTGTATGACAGAAATGCAGCACATTCCTGTCAGATTCTGTCAGTAGTTAAAAGAAAATAATTGCTCAATATTAACAGTTTCAGCATTTTACTAGTTATAGACTTCACCAATAATTTGTCTAAAGGTCCAGGTCATCAGTTTTGCAAAAAATCTTTGAAAAAATAAATAACAGTCTGTTTGTTGTCCTCTTTAAAAACAAGAGACTGCATTAACAGCAACGATTACTGTCAGAGCATGGTCGCCACAGACCTTTGAACACCCTTTTACCCTCTTAGGCAGGTTTTTGTTTAACACCAGTATATGACATAATGATATGTCTGTCCTTAGCAGAGCCCTAAAACCTGTTCATGGACACAATTTCATTTATAAACACTCTAAGCAAAGCAGAAAAACTGCAACACAAAAGTTTCCAGTATTCTGAAGTAGAGGCTGCAAAGCGTGCAGCTTTTAACTGAGGTAACATATGTCCTGCTACCATCACTGCACTGCCCATATGAAATTGATTTCTGCATGAACCAACACATAAACTAAAGAAGATCATATGGGAAAGTAATTATTTCTCAAAAAATTAAATGTAGTGAATTTCCAAGGAGTGATTGTACAGGGAAAGACTGCCCCTTCATGAATGCAAACGTATATAAAATAATACATATGTCATGCAGAATATTTCTTTTCAAACTAACAGGGTCCACTTGATATAAGCATTATTAGGGTTCCTTCAGGGACTTATAAAAATACTTCATATTAATTTATTTAAAGCTACATAATGGGGCCTGGGTGACCAACAGGTAATGGGGGAATTTGAGAGGCAGATGTTACAGAAGGCTTTTTTTGGTTTTGTTATTGTTGTTTAAAATAAAAAGAAATGCTTATATAAATAGTGGCTTTAAAAATGTAATGGTAATACAAAATCTACTTTTTTATTTCAATGTGAAACCAGTTTGGAATAAGTTCAGTTTGCATCTTTGCACTATTAAAGCCTGCCTATTGTTGTGCGGAAGCAAAATTTGGTTATTAACCATAATTATAATTATCTTTGATAAATATTAATTCTTATTGAAAATTAAAGGAATCTTATTAATCGAGATTAATAATAATGGGGCACCACCGGGAAAACCTGGACCAATAACCAAATATTGGATGCAGTCTCAAAGGGGTGTTCACTCTAGAAATGCCAATATTTGGGAAATATTGGTATTTCTAGAGTGAACAGAGAGGTCGGCACTGACTCCCTCAACCAGCTTTATATCACAATATGCGAACAGAAAAACATCAGGGCAACTTCTCTTTAAATGATAACAGGATTTATTAACAGCTGTAACATCATTTTCCAATCAACATCACTTCTGTCAAACAGATCCTATCATACACTACTAATACTGGCTACCAAGTACAGATCACAAATAAGTATTGGTGTGTGTGTGTGTGTGTGTGTGTGTGTGTGTGTGTGTACCGGAGTGGATATGTGTGTGCGTGAGGGTCGGCCGGAAGTCTTTGGAGCGCAATGGTGGCTCGCCGGTAACACGTGACTTCACAGAAGGTAGGAAGGGACAGGTGAGCGGGACGTTCAAACTTCCCTGCGCTCAGGTGTTGGTCTAAGAGTGTGTGTGTGTTAGTAGAGAAAGAAAAGAGGCAGCAACTTTCTGGCGATCGTGAACGAGGGCCAGTGTTTATCTGTGTTACGCAGAAACTCACCGATGAGCGGTGCGAGTCTGGACATTAAACAAACAACAGCAAGTGCTGGTCTCGATCGCGATGAAGAGCAGGAACTAAGTCGATCTGCTGCAGACGGATCGACTTGTAGTTCATTCAAGTATTGTAACCTAAGTGCAGCCATAGGAGCAGCACAACAATATGGCGGCTAGTCTTTAGTGAAGCGACCTAATCCTGGCTCACGGCGGATAACCAGTTAGTCGACTTTGAAAGAAGTGAGGTCTGTGTTCCTTCCTCCGTCTACTTGAAACGGGTAGGACTCGTTACCTACCGGGTTTCGCCTCCAGGTGAGAGGGTGGATCCGTGGTCTCGAACCGGGCTGAACTGTGCCGGAGATCGGCGAGGGAAATCCGTGGGCCTGGTCGTTAATGGTGTAGACAGACACTCCTAACCACTATGGGGGACGGGGTCTAATCTTAGCAGCGGTTATCGTTGCCCCTTCTATCGGCGAGTAGTTCGCTGGTCGTAGCGAAGGTCCAGGCCGGAAACCTGAGTCTCAGGAGTTTCTGCGTTAATATATGTTTGGGTGATGTCACGGTTTGGGACTGACCGTGGCGGATTTCACCCAATGGGAGTCGTGGATTTTGGGGGGAAACACCGCTGGTCGGCTGACGCTGCGTGTGTTGGGGGGGGCGTCGCTCATCTGGTCGGTTCTTCCTCAGGTAGCAACACGTGGCCTTAGCTGGATTCCAGGTGTGGCTGTACCTGTGGGCCTTCTCTGTCCACAGTCTGTCGGTGAGGTACATCACTATGTTGGTGGATGATATGTACGCTGTGAAAGCCGTGTTCCCAGCCATCTTTGAGCTGGGCTGCTGTGCACCATCTGCAGCGGCCGAGGGGACAACTGTTGCTCGTTAAGATAGCCAGCTCCATCATCCGGATGCATCGGAGGAAAACCTGGGATCTCTGTGGCCTTTCTCTTCGCCACAACCAAGCCCTCTCCTTCACTAATATAGATGCAAACTCAAGTAGGTCAAACACCAGGTATAAATCTTCCTTGGCAAGCCACTGTGGTGTTTGCCAGGTATGCACCGCAGGCTGGCATGATGGGCTGTGTGTGGAGGTGTGGCTCAAGCATGAAGTGGGCACGCTGTTGCTGCTGCCAGCAGGCTGGGACCAGCTTGCCGCTGGCCGAAGGGTTTGCCTCCTACATGGGGACCAGTTGGCTGCTACAATGTGTTCCTGAAAACAGATATTTGTTATCAGAATCAAGCTGATATTGTATTTATGTGAGCATCAGGAATACGGTTTGCTGTAAAGGCATCAGTGAGCACACATATTAAACTTTCTGGAAACTGAAACTCCTAAAACATTCATGGGAATTGTTTACCTATGCAGTATCAGCAGGAGTAAGGTCAAGGTTATAGCTCAGTTGCTTCATGTAGACAGTCCTTGATATGAGAAAAAGAAATATCTGATATGGCCATAAAGCTTTTTACAAGTTAAATAGTCTAATATAACACTACAGCAATCAGTTATGGCCTTTGAAGTTTATACTGCAGCCAGAGAGATCCTGCCCTCATTGTAATGATATAACTATAAGGTTCCCATAAAATAATTCTTAAGGACCGTGCTGCGGGAAAAAATCTAGAGGTGAATATCTTGTATTATTTAAAATCCTAAAGAACCTTTCTTAAATGTTTTATTGCCTTCGCAACACCTTCTGTACAGCGATCAAAGATTGTAATGGCTGATTTAGCCAGCCAACTGATCAGCTAAAGACTTTGGCCAAAATCCAAAATACTTTCATGACATTAACTAATTAAAAATAAAACGGTAATTGGCACAATTCTGAAGACGTTATCCAGTGTAACTGGCAACATGACCATTTGAGCAATCATTTATCTTGACAGACTAATAGAAGTAGATACACTGTGACAATTGCAATTAAGAACTATGATTATATTCAGTAGTATGAATTTCTGTATAATTCTTCACAATGTTTTCAGATCCCTTCACAGGATAATTTACTTGTATGACCACACCAACACCCATGTTGATTAAATGGCAATGAAAGGGACCTAAGGCTCACACAGTTGAGAGGGATAAAAAGCCATTTTTCTTGGGAAAGCATTTTAAAAGAAAACTGCATTTCTGTCCATTTCTTGTTGTCTTGTGTCAATCTTGTTGAAAAACCGGCATTAGCGATGCCTCAGATAGGGCTCTGCTCACCGGCCTTTCCTCTGCGCACACAGTCTACATAGTCTTACATTTCCAAACCTCTCTGGGATAACTCACACCTGTGGTAAATTCATTCTCTCCACTCCTCTATTCTACTTACATGAGGGGCAAAACAGGGCCCTCAGTGATATATGGTAATCCTTGTTGAAAAAGGAGGGAGCCACCCTCAGCTCAAATTTGCATGCTTTCCCCAGTCACTAAGGACATTGTGTCTTCGTTACAAAGTAAACACTCCGATTTCAAAGCTACTAATGTAAAAATCCATTGATTTATATTTTACTGACAGTGGTAAAATCCAGATATCATAGCTTTTTGTCAGTAATTGTCTTGTTTTAATAAAGTTTCAGTCAGTTTGGGCTTGAAACATTTGTTTTATATTTTAATAATGCAATTAATATTTATTAAAAAAAAAATCAAATAAAATGGCTGGGTCTAAAGTGAAATGGTGTACTGGATAACAGAGGTAGAAAACTGGAGCGCCACACGGGTTGTGCATATCTCACATGATCCACCAAGATCTGCAGGTACCAGACAACACGAGCTTGTGTATTGCCAGACATTCAGACAAGTGCAACAGACTGCAGATGCAAATTCTGACCTTCAGTCTAGAGTGTTGCTACTGTGCAGAGTTATGTAGAGATGGATTCCTAATGCTCCCTCACAAATACTTAGGTTGTTGAAGGAACACATTAGCCTATAGTTATTAGATGTAAATGGTCATCCGTTAAAAGACTAGTTCAGGCTAAATAAATAATGCTTGTTGGAGATACTGCCTGTCTTGGTGCTGCTTCTGCGATTGCTTTAGGTACTGAAAGCCAATAAAGGCTGATTTAATATATGCCTTGTGACAGCCTGCAGATACTGAGCAGTTTTGGTGAATCAGAATTTCATATCTTTGTTTTTGTAGCCAACTTTTTCAATTTCTTTTTTTTTTTTAATTTTTAATTTTCACTAATATAAACAATACTTAAATTGTATTCATTTATTTTTCATTTGTGCAAATCTCATGATAGAAAATACACAGGGGTTTGGTTGGTTTACTTTAATTCATGTACTGGAATAGTAATAAATATTAATTAAAAATACACAAGTGGAGCCAATATAAACACAATAAACACTCCACTAGTTATTAGTCTAACTAAGAAACTAAAAAAGTAATGATGGGATAATGCATAATAATAACTATAAATGTAATTGCTTCACTGTCTCACAACAACAGCTAGATTCATTCAGTGTTGACTCAGTCATTCCCTCTAGTGGCCTAAAATATGCACAAGACCTCAGCAGGTCAAGATCCTAAAAAATGTAAAGATTCAAGCAAACAAGCTCAGACAAGCTCAGTGTACAATACCTTTTCAGTACCAAATGAAGTCTGCAGAACAGCTCAACTCAGGCACCTAGAGCTAATGGGTAATGAATGTTGGACTAATAGTACTAATAATATACAGTCCACTGTAGTTTATTATCTATTTTGGTAAAGTTTCACTGTGCTCGCTCATGTTATTCAGCTACACATATGTGTCAACACTGCCTTGTTAGTTTGACCAGCGGGAATAAACATCCCAGTTTATTTGTTGTTTTGAAGGAAAATATCCCTCGATCCAAAGGCATTGCTCTTTCTTCTAAGGGTACGGTGGTTCTGTGAAATTTTTTCACAAAAACTTTTTTCAACTGCACCCTGATAAACTAACAGATACATAAACTTAATAAACAAATATTTTCATCTTTGAAGTTTGTGAACTACCTTCAAATGGAACAGTGAGAATAAAACATGTCAGGAGGAGTGCACCCTGAGTGTCAGAGGTTGAGGAGAGTTAGCAGAGGTTGCTGTGCTTAGCCAGTATAAAAAATGGGGGCCCGTATTGAGTTTGTAGGCCTGCAGCTCCAGGCAACAGTGATAAATCCACCTGTGAGAGAGCTTGTATCAGACAGGCCCAGGCCACTGGCAGATAAATCGACTGGCCCGTGCCCTGACTGGGAGTCACACCCCTGTGGGCTTCCCTGCCGCTGAGAGTTATATTTCCAGCTCTGTCCCTCATAGGTTGGAGCAGCGCTTCAGGACACAAGCAAGCTAAATGAAACACTAATGCACCAAGCTTCCCATCAGAAATTTCCATAATTCATTTCCACACATTTCCTTGAGAGCACACTGTGGGACTTGAGGGAGGGGCTGGGGATCTAAGTACCAGCTGTGTGAAAAGACTTTCAGTATTGGGGCCCAATGCTGAAAGCCAACCACCTGACCTTACAGGTGTATTCCCCATCTTTCAAAAAAGGAGGATTTTTATTTTATTTTATTTTATTTATTTATTTTTTCATTTTAGTGTAGGCAGTTAGTTTTGTCAAAATGTGCTCTGCCTCCTCCTCGAACCTCTTTGGATTTAGAGTTTATACAGTTGAGAAAAATCTATTATTTTATGTTTTACAATTCAGAGAAATCCCCTCTCTCAGCCATTTCATTTTCATCAATAAATAAGCCAG
The DNA here is from genome assembly GCA_016859345.1 of Istiophorus platypterus. NCBI lineage: Eukaryota > Metazoa > Chordata > Actinopteri > Istiophoriformes > Istiophoridae > Istiophorus > Istiophorus platypterus. Next base: position 16,342,103 of record CM029121.1, on the reverse strand, counting down.
ATTCTGCTCTTTCATTCACTGCTTGAATCTATGTTGAATGATTTGAGGGGCTTAAAACTGCTTCAGCAGTTCTCTTTGTGTTCCTGGTTAAATGTTTTCCTCCAGTTTGTTTTTGTTGCTGTTAAACTACTTACTAAAACCATTTGTTCTCTGGAAAAAATAATTCTCTTTTGGATTTCAGTGCAATGAAGATATTACTTTTGATGTTGTTCTCTTAGACCAAAGGCTGTTTGCGTCTGTTGGTATATTGAACCAAAGCCTGAGATGTCCAATATTACCCATGGCTCAAAAAGTTCAGAAAATATTTCATAAAAGGACATTTTCAGGCTTCAGATCCTTTAGAACTGTAGTTGTCTGACTCTTTGTTCATGGCTTGTGATTTTTCTATCCAGCATCCAGTCAGAAATAACGTTAAATAATGATGAAAGTGAATGACCCTTTATTAGGCTTCCAAAGAGAATACAATTTAAAAATAACTACTAATTTGTTCTATTACAAAAATATTTAAGATGGGTTTCAAAATCTTCCAAGAATAAGGGAGCAGTAATGAGGCTCTGCAAGCATTGTTGGATGGCGAACAAATGGTTTGTACCAACAATGTTTAGAACACAGAAATAGTCTGAACACCAGGTGCTGTAGGACAATATTCCCTGCAGCGTGATGAATTGGTTGACTAAAGAGGGTATTCATCCAAAAGCACCATAGTCTGCAATATGTGATTACTAAAGCTGACAGAGTCTAAGAGAAATGGCATGCTCTTATAACTTGCATCAACATAATTTTGAAAGATTATATTGACATCAATTTCACATTGTCAGAAGCAAACAAAATATTGTTTTCTATCTCAGCAGTCGTCATGATTGTCACCATAAATGTTCAGTATCAAAGCCAAACAGTAGCTGAAAAGGTCATGGGTGCAGATGTGGATGATGGGATGCCACTAAAATGCCTCTTCTGTCTTTTGCAAAGTAGTTCCAAAGCCACAGATTTGACAGAGCACTTTAGAGGTAAAATTAAGATATCTTATCTCTAGTGTTCCATTGTCTGGAAAACTATCCTAATAGTTTTTTTCTCCTTGGTTGCTAAAGACCAAGAGAAAAAGGAAAAAAAAAAACAGAAAAACAATCCTCCTGGGGAGCATTTGCCAGAGGTAGGACACAGGTGGATGGAGCCTAGAGCAGGGTCACAGTAAAGATTTATACTATCTACAAAGTAAAGAACAGAAGAAAAATGGCTGTTCATGTAGCGTCTCAGTGAAGCGAGTGAAACAGCTGTTCATGGAGTGAGGAAGTGGTCAGGTAAGACAGGCCTGGAAATAATAATCACAAGCCCATCTGCTGACCTGGGACTGCATGGCCCCCGGGCTCCCAGCACAGGCCCTCCGTATGGAGCACAGCACAGCCCTCGCCCCGGGAAACCTGGCCACGCCACACTAGGCTGCTGACACTGCCACATGCTCTCTTTCCGTGGCCGGGGTAGCCTGCAAGCCTGTGCTCTCTCTATACGATGCATTCAAGTTAAGGTGCCACTGCAGACACTATCTATAACCAAGTTATTGCTATTATATGTAGTGTACCGTGTATGTATACCTCAGGGAGGATGTTTAAACTTAAAGGAACAAAAGAGCCCAGACAAACCTCCGTTATGGGTGATGATAAATTGTTGTTTTATCAGAAGTTCCATGTGAGGAAATGGGTTCATTAGATATGGGGACAAAGTTTTAGAGCAAAACTACCAACAACAGGGACCAGTCTCGTTCCAACTGCCAAACTAGTTAATTCTGATCATTAATTTAGTGACTAATAGCAGTGTAAGATGGCATTCTAATGTAAAGTTGGATTAAAACACATTTATCATATTAGAGAGCATATCAGTGATTTCCTAGCTGTGCATCCTTGATGGTTTCTCGAGGAACAAATCAATATTGTGCTGTAATTGAGCGATGAGGAGGGTGAAAAGTGTGAACAGCCTAATCATAATTAAAGAGCCGGCTGCTGAACATAAGGGTGAACTAAAGCTCTGAAAGATAAACAGTGTCAGCAAGACACACTGCACAACAAGGCAAGCTTTGTTACAACTTTCCTGTTTTGTCTGAACTTACATCAAAGACAAAATTAAAAAGATCCAGGCTGAAATCACCCACCCTGTAAATTCTGGGGGAAAAAAACAAGCACAAAAAAACTTAAAGAGCAAGTTAAGGCTGCAACAGTGACAAACCCTCAGATGGGTATTTATAATGGGTTTAGACATGAAATCAAAAGGATAAAGGCAATATCGTGTTTTTCTGTAGCACTATACACACAATATTAAGACTAATCACAATTAGTCCCAATATTCACTTCACAGTCTGAAATGTGATGCAGATAAACTTCAAAACCACTTAAAGGAAGCAGATGCTTCCTCAAAATCCACCTGCTCACACTTAAAGCAAACAGTATAAACAAGCTCCCAGTTAATCACTCTCTCTGCCTTTCTGTCTCTCTCGCACAAACACGCACACATCACACACACACATTCTTCGCTCTATGACATGCCGTCAAAGCACACAACACAAAAGCACCTTTAATGTATTGGAAGAAAAGTGGTAAACAGATTTGCATCAGTACCCCACATTATCTGCTGACACCCTGAAATGATTTGTTTTATGCACATTTGGCCTTGAAGTTTGCAAGCAGGTTGTCAGTGATGATAGAATTGAGGTAAATGGTGTAGACTGAGAAAACAACAACTTTGCTGAGGTCCCCACTTTGAGTTGGAAGGCAAACTGCTTAACGCAAAAGGCAATTTTAAATGTATCGATTCAGCCATACAAATGTAGAATTCTCTTCAAAAGTGTGCAAGTCAGCACAGTTTCTGTCTTCTAATGCAGCCAAAAGGAGCTAGTTTATTTAAAGCCCCTCAACACAAGTAGACAGCGCACAATCACAGGATGGGGTTTTAGTTTCGCATGATCCAACACAATACTCAAAAGTTATTTGACAGGAAAAAAAGCACAGATTGTTCAAAGCCCTGTTTAAATATGATCGGCATTGCAAAATGCAAACAGCAAGATAAATATGAATTTTTGCACTTGCAACTTTATGTCATTTGTCAGGTGGGGAATAGTAAAGTGGCCTTTTCTGTAATGGAACAAATGAAGGAGCTTCAAAGATGCAGAAAATAAACCTTGCCAGAAGAAAAATGACAAAGCTGGACAAATAACCTACAACTGCAACTTCAAGCTAACAAGTCCTTGTGCATTACAGAAAATACGATTTCTAGTTTTCAGTTGTAAATCATTATAAAGTTCACTGTCTGTTGCAGACTGACTCGCACGCCAACAATCTATGCCTTCTTTTCTATTCCATATAATGTTTCAGCAGGTTCTTTGACTTGTGAATAGTTTATTGTTCAGATACAATAATGGTAGATTAATGCCCTATTCCATGTGGCTGCCTGGTAATTGAACAAACTCCATAAGAGTCACAGAGTAATCACATATTATCAGCTGCTCTTGCATTTATTCACACAAATCTTTGATAATTTTTTTTTTAAAGTGTACATTTTACCTCTTGTGTGTATGTTTGTTTGTATGTTTTTTTTAAGAATTTGGGTTCTGTACAAGAAATAATTAACAGACACTAGAATCAGTGAAATGTAGCAGCAAGCTACTGAGATTCTGGCAAAATTCAGCTGTGCAAAAATAATAATGAAGTAGCAGTTAGTTAAAAAACTCTGCTTTTACAAATGCAAATTAGCACAGTCACTATAAAATGTAGTTATTTATTAATGATCATATTAAACTCTGTGAAAATGAACCACTGTTAATGCTAACTGCATGGAAATTTCAAAATCCATGAACAAATCAGTTATGTCACCAAGAAACAGCAGTTAACAGTGACAATTTGATTTTATAAGAATTTGCCTTATCATTTATTGAAATGTATTTATTTAACAGCTATCAGTAAAATCTGTGGAACGGGCCATTGCCAGGATTAGTATTACTATTACACAGGGATACACATTTCTACTGTACTGCGCAGCTTCAATTCACTTTAGACCATTTTTACATTTAGTCCATTGTTGAATGAGCAGTAGAGATTTATATAATTGTAGTTTATTGTTAAATGTGGGCATTTATCATATTCAGACGTTTCTGCATTGACTTTTCATGTTTTTACATGTGTTTGTACTTGTCTACATATGTGCTTGCATGCTTGCTTGTGCATGTGTTTAATAGAACACACATTATCTGCACAGGCTAGCAAGCCCGGGAATGTTTGTGTCTTTGTTTACACACACACAGCCTATCTGACCATATGAGGCCGCCTTACACTGACATGTAGTAGATGACAGGGTCGGTCTGACGGGGATGGTCATTTCCCAGGTAGATCTGGGCACACCGTGAGGGATGAGTTCTGTGTGGCTGTCACAAGACATTACCAGAGAGCACATACTGTTGCACACACACACCACAAGCCCATGAAGATGATCACATTTGATACACAGATGACATTCCATCCCTGCTGTGACAACACGGGCTCATTTTTATGCTGTGACATCCGTTGCTGTGTGGGTGTTATTCAAGTCAAATCTATCATTTTAATGGAGAAGTAGTCAGACCTGAGGATTATTTGAGGGATAAATATATCGTCGCCCGTTCTTTTGGTATCGACCGAGCGTGATTGTGCCATGACTGGCTCTTTCAAGACAAATGCCTTAAGATACTATGAAACATACATAGATGCAGTAGGCCCTGCAACATAAAAACATCATGTGAAAAACAGTAGCAAGCTTTACAACCATTTGCAAAGGCTCTGATAACAGGCTTTTTAACATAACCGCAGAGGGATAATGAACAGGGTAATTATGTTATCCTTAGTGACTACAAAGAAACAATAGACCCATCAATTAAAAATCCTCAGGACTGCTCTTGTTGAGCACCATGAGTGTAACAAAGCGAATTGTCCGACGTGATTTTAACTTTTTGTAAATGTCTTTAGCACAGACGATCTGATGAAACTCCAATTTGCCAGTAACCAGTGCACAGTGGCATAATGGAGTATTCCAAAATATTGCTTAAACCATGGCCTCTGAAAGCACCACTAATTGCATCTGGGATTTGGTTATCCATTCCCACAGTGCATTGCAGCCAGGCGGGGAGCAGGGGGGGTGAATTAGAGGCTGGCGGGGTGAAGATTCTGCTTGCTGAAGCCTTGACAGTGCTTTGTACTGAATGATTGTTCTCCAGACAGCTGATGGAGGTAGCAGCGCACGCAGATTTTTTGAAAACCCAAAAGGATATGCGGCTGCATCATCAAAGTCCAGCAAGTCTTCCATGTGTCAGGGAGAGATTAAGCTCTTCCAGAGAGGGCAACGCCTCTGATCACTCTATTCAATCGATGGGATTTGAATAAAGGAATAAAAGATCAGGCATTGTGTATCTGGGTGCTGTGCAACCGCTGGATAGGATTAAGGCATGTTGGAGCTGTAACAGTGACAGACGCCATCAATCACAAGTTCCCTACACTAGTTAGATAAAGTTGATATTAGCCCTAAATAGGACACATCTGTTTGTTGCTGCACACTCTCTGACTTTAATTAATTCTCAAGTCATTTTATTTTTAGGCACGGGGTTTTTATTTGTTGCTGCTCCTGTACATGTGCACAAAAATGTAAATTGCATCCTTCCTTTGCTCACAGTGTGGGGCTCACATACACTGTGATGCTACAAATTAAGCATGCACACACAAGTTCACGTGCACACCAGAGCACACACGGACACACACTCACACACATACATACGCACACACAAACACAAACAATATGAAAGTCACTGTGCAAACAAACTTTGGTCTGGTGGTCCGCTTCCGCCTCATTTTCCTGGTTGAGTTCGCTATCATTGCCCAGCGTCTCCTCCACAGGCTTTGTCAGATAATAGCTTCCCCTCTCCAGTTTTCAAGAGAGAATGAGTCTATTCCCCGGAAACTGGGTTCAAGGGCAGGTCTGTATAACCCAGAGAGACAGGCTCTTGCCAGGACCTTGGCTAAAGATCCTAGAAATGGCCTAACGCGGTTTATGCCTGATTTGAACGCGTATGCTGCAGTGACCAGGAGCCCTAATTCTCTCACATCAGGCTGAGGTCTGTTGATCCATTTTAGGTACTTGAACTCACCTTGCCATCTTAACCTGTAAGTCTAACCTACCATGAATTGTTCTGACTGTCATCCTCTTGTATCAGACAGAGCATAATTTCTTGAGTTGTAGGTTATAACACAAACTCTACTGATCTCGCTTGCGCTATTTTTTTTTCCCTGACTATTGTCTTCTCTCTTAGCTCTCTCCTCTCCTCTTTTCACCCATCATGTCCCACAGTGGGGCATAATTACTAGATTCCTTTGCCTGGCTATGTTCTCCTATTATTAGCCTAGTATTAAAGCCCTCGCCCTGGTCAGATGGTCATTGCTTGAGGGCAATATGTCACACTACATGGGCACAAAAGGTAGCCAAACAATGCCTATTGAGGACCAGGTGCCAGTGCAGTAATACCATTTGGCTACCATTCACTATTGTGGTGCACTGTGCTTGTTGATACAGTACATTAATTGCTAGTGGTTTCAAGCAACCATCTTAATTAATGCACCCATGGACAAGGTGTGTGCACTCAACTGTCCATAGAGGCTATTATGACAGTCCTCGGCATTAGCTAGTTGGCATCCTTGAATGACTTGTATAAAGACACAATGACAGAGAGGAGAAAATATGACTGCAGCCTGCATAAAAGAATATGCAGTAGCATAGTTGTAGCATCATTATGGTGCCTTTTCATCATTATGCTGCATGAGAGAAATGGCCTTTTTGCAAAGATATTCTTGGCAATCAAGCCAGCCTTTTTTAATGATGTTTTGGAGCTTAGTGTTCACTCAAAAGAATGAATTTGATTGGTATTTTTGACATTCAGTCTTTATTTCAGTTTTAAATGGGCCCTCTATTTTCAACATATTATGACATAAAGCATCAAAGTGTACTTCACTTTAGACTGTAACAAAACAGCTGTTCCTGGCTTTGTATCCAGTTCAAATGAGAAGCCAATGATTTCAAACCAGTGATGCTGTGGACTAATGAAGCATGTCTATTTGTTTATTTGTAACAAGTTAATAATCATACTGTATGTATTAGGGCTACGACTAATGATTGTTTTCGGTCGATCTGCTCATTATTTCATGAGCAACTGATTTAATCTTCTCGTCTATAGAATGAACAAAAAAAAAAACAAAAACAACAAAGATATTTAAAACCAAAGTTATTTAATTTCCATTGAATTAAAAAAAAAAGAGGAAAAGATATGAAGTCATTGTACTTTAGGAGCTGAAACCAGATTATATTTGGTATTTTTGCTTGATAACTGACTGATAAATAACCCAACATGAACTTATCTATTAATCAACAAATCACACAAACACACATATATACATACCTGTATATCTATGTATTTTTTTTTTTTTTTTGATTTTGTTTTGTTTTCTTGTCATGCACTGTCAATTCAAGAATTTAAAAACCTTTATGTTTTTTATAACACCAACAGCTGGCAACATTTTGTACTATCATTGCAGAATTTTAAAAGCCCTGCATTTCATTTATTGGTCTGCTTTTGATAGTGAAGTTTGGTATGACTGTGGATTTACAAAACCCTCCCAAATCTAAAGGTGGAGGTGAAGGTTGGATAAAGCGGATGAAGGCCTCTCTAGGCCCAGGTCAGGCCCACGTCAGCAGCAGCTTGTCTCATGGATAAGAGGGGCAGACCCCAGTCTCTTTACTTACAGCCTACTGTAGCGAGAGGTCGACACACACCTGAACCCACCCCGGCACACAGTGGGCTGTGGGGCCTGGCAACACACGGGACAGCCAACCCGCTTTGACCTCTCCTCTGCTCTGGGCCCCTGGGACCCCCGCCAATAAGCTCAGGGACCACTCACATCCTCTCCTTTCGCACACTCTGCCCCCTCAGTACATCAGCCGGTGAGCGCCGCTCTGTTCACACCGTCTCTGGCACGTGTGCTTGACACATAAACAAAGAGACACTCTCAGACCTTATACAGGCATCACATAATGCCTCATGCAAACACAATCCGTCACACACAGCAATGTATTGCATCTCCCTCTCTCCCTCTGTGTCTCTCTCTCTCACTCGCTCACTCAGGCTCTCTCTCTCTGTCTGTCTGTCTGCTTTGTGTGGAGCCAGGTGGGCGCACAGCATTAAACTGGTGAATATCTCCATCTTGTGGACATTGCTTGTTTTGTTGTGAGAAATGATGTGGGTCAAATGTTCATTATCCATTTAAGCACCGGTCAGACAGGGTCAGTTTCCTTTTTTAACAAATACTTTTGACATTGCTCTTCAAACAGAAGGACACAGCAACTCATATGGCAGAGGTTTATCAGTGTATCTATATGGTAACAGTAAATCAGCCAGTTGTCTCCGTTGTAAAGAAGTTATTTTCATGTGTGAAATAATCTGTCCACATCCACAGCCTCCCAGGGTCAAAGAGGTGGCAGGGTGACTTCTATCTTGAATGTCACTTTGTTTTTGGTTGGTTAGACAGTACCCTCTCTTGGATTAGCTTCTCGGATGAAGGCACAGGTGAGGCCCACAGAGGAGCAGCCCCCCTCTCTCCACAGCATTTCCGCTGCTAAAACAGCCCTACATTTTAATATGCAACATCTGTGCCGGGAGAGCCTTCCAAAATGGCTGCTCCTTGGAGGATGACGGTAGAGTCTGCTCAAACTTGGGGTTGGGGCATTTGGTACTGCAAGGTTCTGCACAGATGTTAGCATTCACAATGTCACTTTGTCCTTTGCTTCAGTACCCAGGGAGGTCTATTTTAAGGGGAGGGTGGTGTGTTTTCTTCCTTAGTACCCTCAGATCACTTTATCTGTAACTGTCAATGTAAAAATTCTGCCCAGACTTGTTCAACTGAAATGGGACTGCTGTCTCTGATCGGTAAGGTATGAAGGAGCTTCCTGCCTTTATCATTTATCATTTAGTCTGATAGCTGTCCTACAAAGATAGGCTAGTTCTATGTAGTCATGAAACAAAACAGAGTTACATTATGATACAATACATCAGGCAACCACATTAAAAACCTTCAAAGAGATGAAGAAAATGGGTAAGAATGCCAAGACAAGCCGTTGTTGTCTCTGTAGTCATTTCAGTTGCATTCGTAGAGGAACATTAGCTCAGTCACTCAGAGCTGTGTTTGTGCTTTGCTTTCACAAAGAATTGAGAATATTTTCTGAACAGAGATGCCATGACCTAAAGGCTGCTTGTCAGTCGGATTATTCAACTGATTCTCAAATAAGACTCCAGACAAGGCTGCGGAGAATCGGGGAGGCAAAGAAGGGACCAAAGGAGAGAAATAACGAAAGCAAGGAGAGGGACATGTAGGGCGCCTAATGCATCGCTTACACAAAGAAGATGTTCATATTTAATGCTCATCATTAAGGCAGGGTTTGAGCATGGAAGATGCTTCTGCTATTTTCCCACACCCCTTGAGCCAAGTCCTTGTGACAGCCCTCCACTGCATCCTGGCAAATTATCCGCATGAGCTGCGGCGAACAAAAACAGCCCAGTGCGGGGGAAGTGAGGCCCAGCCTCAGCTCCACTCCTGTGATGGGAAGACACGTCACTTTGCATCAGCTCCAGCCCTCCAAACCACATCATCTGCAAGTGAGGAGAACAAGACCGCTCCGTGGGGAGAGGACAGTCGAAGAGAAAAAGGCAGATATGAATAACGGAGATAAGTAATACTGGAGAGGGGAGAGAAGGGGAAGGGACGGGAGGAGGTTGAGAAGAGAAGAGAAGAGAAGAGAAGAGAAGAGAAGAGAAGAGAAGAGAAGAGAAGAGAAGAGAAGAGAGGAGAAGAGAGGAGAGAGTCAAGACAAGACAAGACAAGACAAGACAAGCAATAATGGAAGTGAAACATTATAAACCAACAGAGTCACAATACTGATCTTTTACAAAATCCTTTAGCCAAATGACTTACCATAGTCTTTGGCTTTAAACTGCATGACAAATGAATCACTTAGATCATTTAGTGAATACTGTATTCCCCCGAGCACAAATGTACTCTAGGTGTGAAAAAAATAATTAGACACACAACAAGAACTTGCTGTGCATCAGTAAGCAAACAGCAATTCAAATTTAATTTGTCTTCTTTTATTGAATGCTCATAATACAAATAACACCAAGAATCCCATTTCTTTGTAATATCTATATAAATATTTGATCTACAAATTAGTAAAACATGCTGTAGGGTATGCCTTGCTAGTCTTTCCTGGTGGTTGCTGCTAAGCAGCCCGTGATAAAGACAGTCATGACACTCTCTGCTGGACACGGCTAAATTTGCAGGACCTGTAATCTATTAAAGGTAGACACTGTGTGGTTTTTGCTACACTGAGAACTTGATGTGAGATGTTTAGAAAAGTACCTGTGCCTGTGGCCTCTTTCCCAAGGATATACCCTGACGGCCAAGGAGACTTGAGAAAAATTGAGTTACACCAAAATAAACCTGTCTTCCAAGATGCATGTGCTCCGAGCCTAAATTGGCCTATATAAAGGCATAACCATAGACAGCCTTTGAATAATATTGACTTGCAAAGTATGCTGAGGTCAAGGACACGAAGCTAGACCATGCTAGTTGGCACAGGAGTGATGGAAAGTAAACCAGATATATTTAGGATCAGTGCAAAGTAAAAAGTAAAATGCTCTGCTATTTTTGCAAATAATGAAGGATTGAATTTCTGGTATGAAGAAAATAAGCTTACAGGAGAAACAAAAACATTAATTATGAATTTCTGGTAGTATTTTGTAGTAAAATTCAATAAATATTTTAAAGCTTACTTCCCATGTTTAAGAATTAATTACATTTTATTTTTAAAGCAAATTAGTGTTGAATTTTTTTCCTTGTTTACAGTACATTCCTGCATCATGAATCTATTACTTTTATTGTGCGATGGTGCTATTTTTGCAAGCTGTTATGATCACAAGAATTATGAGCTTTGGAGAGGGATAAAAATATTGCAGCAAGCTGCAGAACCCTATTGTGGCGCCAGCTGAGGATTCTGCTGTTTTATGTATTTGTGGTTGTCTTTTGTGATACTAAATGTGATTTTCATATTTTTCTATTTGATATTTTTTTCAGCAATCAAAAATGAAGTGATTTCATTATCTTTGACCGGGAATCAATGGAAGAAAACTAGCAACTTAAACCACTGATAAAATGAGAGTAATTTTTTGAAACAAAATAAAAGAAATTATGTAATATGATTTTTTTTTTCAATATTGTGGTATCAAAGTGTGGAAGTAAATCTTTATTTCCACACTGCAGTTTTCTCATGAAACAACACTTTCAAATACATGTTTAGTGCTCACTAATCTCTCAGTATTTTTTCCTTGAAAACATAAAGATACTCCTCAACTTGTCTAGTATTTATTGAACACACACAGAGTATGTGCAGGCTGTCTTTCTGAATCATTGCTCTCTTGCTGCAAACCACTCTGTACAGCCGAGCACACTATCCATATTCATGTGATTTTTGCCGGAAGGCATTTGTGTCTACTAAAAATAGCATGGTGAGAGAAAGGGTCTCACACTGTGTATCCTAACATTCATGAGCCCAGTCCTGGTGATTGGTTGTAAACAAGTCTCTCTTTGCTGAGAACATACTAAATGTTGTTGAGCAAACACTTGTAAATAATTGCTTTGGGCCAGAATAAACAGATATTCAAGGTGCATAGTGTAAATCAACAGTCAAGCATTCCTCATTTTTCTTTTGTTTGCACTCCTCAATAAAGAGACATCTGGGCGGTCAGTGTATTTGTGCTCAAGGCATACGCTGCTACATGTCTGTGTTATTGCCCCTTTGTATGAGTGTGTGTGTTTGTGCATTTGTATATACTATGTGTGTGAGTCCAAGGGTAGATGTTCTTGTGCATAGATTTGGTTTATAGTATAAATTAAATTAGCAAGTCTAGCTTAGGAATACTGATAACATTAAAGTTTGGGTTTTTTTTTTTTTACTATGTTTAGTGGGCTGTGAGTAGTACTTTTAAAAATTGCATGTGCCTAGTGTTCACTAGGTTTCCACAAAAAACAAATTGGTTTTGGTTCAAACTGAGTTGAGGTGGTATCACCAGCAGATGGCAGCCCGCATCAAGCTGTAGTTGAATTGCAAACTACCTGCTCAAAACATCATACCACTGTTCACAATCTATTCTATTAAGTTGTAACTATAATGGCAATTATACACTGCCATCATTTGAGCCTCATCAGTGTTCAGCTCATTAAGTCACTGGATAAACATACTAGCCACACATCATGTCCCCAAATTATAAGTTATATAAGTTATATTATAAGTAAACCAGTTTATTTCAAACACATTTATATCCAGTAAATTACAATGTCTATAAAGCAGCCGGTGGAGCAATACCATTTCTTATCAAAAGGGGTATTATTCTGCTTTCACATCAGTTCTTGCATAAGCAAAAGTACTCAAACATAACTAACAACATAGATAACGAACAGTAGTATTGAGTAACGGAACATGCGAAGATAAATCGGTGGGCATTTGCTATTCTGAGCTGAATACTTTACATACAGATTTTCTTGGACCAACAGGAAGTGTGTTAAAGTGTATGCAGGCCTGCACAAATGAGGCAAAGACGCATGTTCAATTTCCGTTTTGAAGAAATAAAAGGCTGTGGTGCCTGAGGCTACAGTTTGACCTCCCAACAACCGGACGTGGAAACTGTGACCGTGTCTGTGAGCCTGAGAGAATACAGGAGTAGCTGTGTGGGTGTGTAGTAGTTGAGAAGGACCAGTCACACCAGCTATACATTCATGTAACTCTTAACTGTTAATATCTGCTGAGATAAGGACCACATTCAAATACAGCAAAGCACAATATTGTGGTTAAAATAAAAATATACCTAATTCACAAAGGGCAACCTGCAGGAGGTTTAACCCTATTGGCCCTTACCAGATATATCAGATAACACCTGATATTTTATTCAGCCAGTCTGACAGCTGGGGCATCACTGATGCTCATGGTGTCATCAAGAGTTAGGTTGCAAGTTTCATTTGTCTCCTCCAACAACAGCTGTAGGTCACTGACATTCAATTTCTGTCTACCTTGTGGATGATTAAATTGGATTAATATAGAATTTCTTTAAGTATAAACCAGACCACAGACTTGTAGCAATTTAAGCGACCCCTAAAGATGTAATATCATTATACACCAAAAAAACTGCTTTGTTTTAACAATAATCTCACTACTATCTGCCTTGTCACAGCAACCTTGACTACAGAATGTGTCTTTACAAATGAACTTAGCCTTTCAGAACACCTTTAAGCCCAGGGCAGACTCGGCGCAGGCACAATTCTGGATGCGTCAACATATCCCACCCAGCCAGGCTCTCTGCACCGTAGCACTGTCATGTGTACTGACACATGCAGCCTCACATGGTGCGAAACATGTGCCCTGCTGAGATCTGAGATTTGTGGTCCTCGAAACCCTCGCTTTCAACTTACTGCATGAGGCAGAGGATGCCCAGCTGTGGAAAACATGCAGCATTGCATGTTTCTCAGTGAGAAACTAAGGGCAATAACTCACCAATTGAATCAATTAAGGTTTTGATCAAAGTGCCAAATTAGCGATTCACTAAGCTTCCAGCAGATTACGATGCCTGTTTGCCTATCAAAACCCTGTTTTTTTCCATTGTGCATTGTGACAGCGGGGCAGAGCAGCAAATGAAGCGAATAATTATCCAACACTCCACAGATCAAGTGCTGTGAGAGACGATGCGGTGTGGAGGCTTTGACGCAGCACTGTACTGAACCAGTCTACAATCGCAGCTCCTTTTAATATATTTTCAGTGTCAGTTCACTGGTAAGAAATTGTGAATAGAAACGCTGTGACAATAACACATCCCTGTGTTACAATAGGAACGTGCTGATTGAGCAAAAGCCTCAGCCTATTAATATTTAGGTTATTTTAATAACCTTTTTCTGTCATCAAGCTTAAAACAGTGGTTACTGGTATGGCTGGTCTGTTACGAGTCTGTGTTGTCCTTCCTCAAGTCCTAATGTGTCATGTATTTTTTTACCCTACCCTCTGACTGTCATGTCTGTCTCTCCCTGTCTGTGGGTCGGTGTCTTCCTCAGGGCGGGGCTGCTCGGCCCTCCACTGGATTTGTCTCCGCCTCACCTGCACAGCTGCCACTTATCTCCTCATCAACCACGCCAATTAGACCTCTCCTACTCTCAGCGTTAAAGACCCAGCCAGACCACCAGTATTGGTCGAACTGTTTGTTGCTTCGTGTGGTAACATGCTTGACCAATTAACCCTGAAAATTTTGACTGAGTTTGGATGCTTTTTAATCACTATTTCCATCTGCCACAGAATCATCCGCCTGCTGTTGCCACCGGCCTCACCCTGAAAGTGTGTGTGTATCCGCTCCGACTGCTGGATTCCCTTCCCCGAATAACTTCTTGCTGTTGATGGACCGCAAACCCTAGAGACTCTGTTTGTTAAATCTGCCTGCCCGTCTCTGAGCCCTGTACAAGTTAACTACCTGAGAATTCAATTATTAAAATCATTGTGTTATCCACTATCCCCCTTTTTCTGTATCTGAGCTTCAGCATTTGTGTCCCATCTGTCCTCGTAAATTTTAACATGGCCAGGTTTTTCAAATGAAAATAATACTCCAGAACTAAAGGGGAAAAAAATAGCAATTTCTGGATATTAGGAATGAGAATAAAATATCTGAATCAGGCAACTCATGTAGAGCTGATTTCTAATTAAGTGAAAACAGACAGTGTACACAGTTTTTGTTTGGCATCTAGGCTCTGACATCACTTCCTTATAGCGTACGCCTGGGTTACCAAAGCAGAAACATTAAATGACGACAGCTGCTATTGTGTGGGCCAGAGGGGAATGAGGAGCACTATGTGTAAACTGGGCATTAGCAACCAAATAGCAACCCTCCCCCCACCCCCCATTAACGCCGTCATTGTGGGGAATCTAGTGATTTGTAACTAAACTAAACCAAACCCAGCAAACACTCATCCAACTGTTGATAAACTTTGATGATTTGATGTTGATCGGTAGTTAATTGATAGAAAATTAATCAATGATAATTTTCAAAATCAATCATTCAAATCATTGACAAGTAGTTTTTAGTTGTAGCAACTCAGATGGGAGCATTTTGTCTTTTTCCTCAGTTTTATATGATTCTAAATGGAATACGTTATGTATACAATACGTATGTTTGGGACTGGTCAGCCAAAACCAAGCCAAAACCATTTAAAGATGCCACTTTGGACTTTTTTTTTTTTTCTTACTTTTTCCAGGCATCTTAGACATTGTCTAAACCATTTATAAGGAAAAAAACTGCAATCACAAATTGACTGACATGAATATTAGTTGCAGGTATAAAGTCAACTATTAGACAAACAATTATTTGAATATAAAGACTTTCAGAAATTCTTTGCTTGGGGCAGACAATCTCTTTTTACAAAATGTAATGTGGCATTTAGACCATCAGGAGTTCAGATATTTAGAAGTTATTATGAATTGAAGAATAGTGTAGCAAGGTGCAATAAAAATATAAAGTGGTGAAAATTGAAGATTTACTACCAGCACCCATGTGTGAAGTATCTAATGAAGCTAATTTTACAGAAAAATAGATTTAAATAGGCTGCGTGCTTGACAATATATTTCACATATCTCAAGGCAACACAAAATATTACATTCTGTCAGGCAGCAACATAAAATGTATTAAAGAGCCAGTAAAAACACAACATCCCTGGAAATACAGCAGTCAAACATGATTATATTTCACTACTACATAACTCAATAACATAAAAGCATCAGAGTACATGTGCCAAAAAATAATCATAACAACCAGAGGAAAACTAAACTTAACTACAAGCAAATATTTCATAATATTACAGTTTGAAGAAAGCAGCTGAACTGTATAAATGGGTGGTTACCATAGACCACAAGGCAGATCAATAAAGTAGCCAGCAGCATTAGCATCCAAGCATTGAAACACCCACAGAATACACAGACTCAAGATATTTAAGTTCAGACAGTTTTGTATATTTTGTCTGTAGGTAGGCACCTTTACTAATAAAAGAAGCAGCTCTGTTTTGCAGATATGCAGATAGATATGTTAGCATATCACTCAGACCTCTCACATCTGTATTCATTTTTTATTTCAATTCTGCATTGTACTTGTGGAGCAAATCACAGCTGGACTGAGGTCTCCAGTTGACATGACTGGAATTTTACTGGTAATTCAATATATTCAATACCTCATAAAAACTCGATATGCATGTTAATAGGAAACATTGAAAACAGATCTGGAGTCAGATCTTTGCGATTAAAGCAAGTTGATAAATGTGAATAAAATGTCATTATTTCTGGGCTTCCACTTCTCACTCTTATTAGTTCTGGCTATCCTCATTTCCACCTCTTTCCATCTTTCACAAAGCACTGAGCACATAAAAAGGGCCTTGTTTTGTTAGACAAACTGCAAAGTGTGTGCAACCCAGACTTTGAAGATTAGATCACAGAATAACGGGGGTTGCATAGTTCTAACTCTGCTCGTCGATCCATAAGATTATGTTTTGATAAAGCAATATTTCTCTTATTTTCACTTATTCATTCTTCTATGGGAAAAGCTAAACTTTATTCATAGTCTGTCAAAAATGTTATACTATCACTAGTTTGACAGAGGTCTGAGCTCATTTTAGCATTACAGAAAATGTATTGCTGATAACATTTTTGAAGCACAGCACTATTTGAATTAATATAGAGGCCAGGGCAAACATTTCTGTTCCAAAATGACAAATCCATCGTAAAAAAGAAGGTATTACTTTGGCTTTATGATACAGTATAGAGGATTTTGTGTTTAAAGGTGCTATTATTTTATTAGGCCCTTGGGAGAAGACATAATTCTGGCACTTTGCAAGGAGAATATATCTGTCTAGAGATACCTAATTGAAACCGTACTTAGATTTTGCCAGCAAAGCTGCACCCACAAGCTTTCATTTTTATGACACACCTGAGTCTGTGCACTCTTAACAACTGCAGCAACACCTTACTTACAACCAAACGATGAGAATGTTATTAAGGTAGTGTCGGTGCTTCAAAAGCAGCCAATTCTTCCCACATCAGATTTACTGAAGCCGTGGTCTCTGACTTTGACTACCATGGAAAATGAGGCTTATGCAAACTTTAAAGTGCAGTCTCAAAGCTTGAAGTATGAATGTTTCATGGTTAAACACAGCTATCTCTCCCAACGCTTCCCTCAGCGCCACAGGTTACGAAACACTTGTACAGAATGACAATACCCGGGTCCTTATGAGTGGGTCGCCCAGTGAACCAAATTGGCAAACAAAGACCCATCACCTAGCTCCCATGTTTACCCTCAGTTAAATAACGTGACTAGAGGCAGTGAACCATTTGTTATCTATCGTCCCTGGTCCAGTGTTAAATTTACAGCCCTTTTGGGAATCATACGACGATACAGTGTGTCCACAAACCAGGGAGAATTTATTTTCCAAGTCTCTGTGCTTTAAATTTTACAATACTGAAGATGTGAAATTGTGACATAGCCTGCTAGTTGGGATAATATTAAATGTACACTAAAGTAAAAGACATGTTTCTCAACTTTTCCATTAGTATGTCCATTCAACACATCTAAGCATAAATAAATCGCCATGTCAATTCTCTGATGTTGGTGTTACCTAATAGTGTTGATAAAAGATGAGCTGAAGAAATCCTTATTGTGTTTAAAATCTGTGAGTGAGGAAGAGGGTTTCTATTTTATGGATTTTTTCTTAGACACTAAAGCTCTTTGAAATCATAATTAACCTTCACTTGATTTGTTGTTTCTTCTCCATAAAAGCAGAAGAGCATGTGCGTCATCTACACTGGACTTTTATCTGTCTCCCTGGTTCAATATAATTAAAATAGCAATTCAATTCATTAGGTGTTTTTGGAACTACCTTGACATTGAATGTGCCACCTAAAATATGATACTTAATTTGAGAAATTATATGGGATTAGACCATAAATTGACTCTCTCCATATAAACAGCTGGCTCTATAGTCCACAACTTTTACAATATCTCAGTGTCAAGGACTGACAAAGTCAAAGGAATCAGGGTTGTGAAGTTCCTCTGTAGTTTGGATGTTGGTTGTGTAAGTGGATCATAGTAAGTAGGACAGTAAAAATGACACAGATAGTCCTAGATGTGCCTGATTGCCTCTCCCTCTCAGGGAACCTGATCATGCACCAGATTGTATGGGGACTCGGTAGACAAACTACACTGACTAATGACCATAACTAAACAAAACAAAGGTACTATATCCGCATTAGGAGCTTTGATTTAAAATTAGATATCAACAGTTCGAAATTAACCTTCTTTAAATGATATTCTGAAAAAAGTAAAAATATACGTAAAAGTGTCAGAAGAGTTTAAATTAATCCCTGGTTAATCATCTGACTGAATCTTGACATTGTGATTGGTAGATTTTTCCTGTTATGAGTATTTTGGACTGGGGCTCTTTGAATGTAACAAATGCGCAGCAAAAAAAATAATTATATATACATATATGCGTGTCTAAGAACCCTGTGGAGTATTCACAACACATGATCCATACTTTGCCTCCCCCTTCATTTTAGATGCAAAAGGAAGGACGTATTGACACCTGGCTTTGGATGCAGGCAGCAACATGACTGAAGCCGAGATGCATCTGAATCAAACAGACAGGGACAGCTTCTATCAACTTATGTGTCGAAATAAAAGCATCTCCCAGATGAAAGGCAGGATCTCCATGGTTTCCCCTGGAGCTGGGCCTTGTTGCCATGGGAGTGGAAGGTGCTATTGGAAGAGGAAAAACACAGAAAGACAAGCAGGAAGACTGTGTCATCTTTCCATGTACCTAATCATGCACAGTTTATTGTCTTTGAGTCTAAATATATCTTTCATCATGCTATTATCACAGTGTATTAAAATAGCAATTATAAGAGAAACTGCAATTATTATTCTGTATTATATATTGTGCTTGAAATAGGTTTATAAGCTCTAAAATTAGAATAAATCAAACAAAACCCTGCTATTCCTGTGTCACCCCCCCCCCCCCGCGCCATCCCCACATCCCCACCTGCCACATGACCTGCATGTGGCAGACTGTTTGCCTAACTGTGTAATGGCTATTCAGACAATATTGTCCATGCCCTGTCCTGATTGTCCTAATGCAATTAACCATCCCATCAACATGTGCCTGTTCCCGAGTTTGATCAAACATGGGCAACTGAGAAATGAACACACACAAGCAGGGTGCTACACTATTCCTCATGATTATTTATCATTAGCCTTTTCTTCTCACTGACACACTGTCAAGATACCCGAAAAACCGAACATCCATGCTAATTGCTTTCCCAGGCCAGACCACTGTGGCGTTCAGAAGGTGTCACGTGGAGTCCCATCACACAAAAAACAGAGCAGGGTTGAACAAGTTCAAACACCTTGGTTCTGTTTATAGACGTCTGATCAGATGTGTGGAAGTCCAACCTACAGTATGTTTGGTTGTTATGTACTGAACAGGTCACGCTTGGACTCAGCTCCATTCTGTGCCTGAGGTGATTGAGTAGGTGGTGTAACACAGGGCAGGTGCACAGTCTAAGTGATGAGTCTGCTACGTGCAGATACAGCCGGATTTGCTCTTGGCCTCATTGTAAACTGTGAATGTCTATACAAATAACAATATGTTAGGCGGTCGCATGAAGTTGATTTTGTTGCATTGTTGAAAACAGCTTGTAGCTGACAAGTTAAAGGGCAGAATGAATCACCGGAATTGTCAATCGGACAATGGAAATGTCAATAAAGTAGGATGTATTCAGTCAAATATTCTGAGTGATTAAATCAAGACATTCAATATTTTTCATTTAATCATTTCTAAGCAAATTAAAGTCACCAGAGAGTTTCACAATGTCATACCTCAATTAAATACAGACTCCAGTGAGTTTGGAGTATCATTGCCAAGGTGTGGGTGTATGTCAGCGTGTGTCTGTTTCAGTCAGATCTGGTTTCATCTTACATGATGTGTCCTCACACAAATTAATAATGCAGCTAAAATATATTGTATGTTCTGCTCATTACTTCCACTGATCTGGGGCAAAGCTAAAAAGTCAGGGCAGTGTTTACCGGTTGGAAGAGTGAGTCATTAACAGTGATGTCATGGCCCTTAAACAACAATCACTCAGCAACACCACTGACATCATGGAAGATTTTAACCCCTAGTAATCATGCCTTTTAATGACGGTTGTTTATTGTATGTTTTTCGTGTCAGGTATGTATGACATGTACTGTATGTATGCATCGTTATCAACTATTAAAAGACAGTCAAAGACTGTCTTTAACTATCTCCTTCAAAGGTCGTCTGCGTACATGAAGTCAATGAGCTTGATGCCTACGTTTAGCAAAAGAAGTTCCTTACTGGTCTGTCAGAATTGGGCATCAGAATGCTCTGACCTGACAATATCATGACAATGACAGGGGAAGGATATTTTTGCAGGGCGTTTGATGGATAGCAGTGGGAGGTGCAGGACAAATTACAATAGAAGTCCACTAGCTTTTGTCACCCCAAATCCACAGCTGTTCTTACCCTGAGAACATATGAAGGTGGAGTAGAGGACCTAATGATGACTACAATGGTCAAACGTGTCTATGTATGATGTTTTAAGGTGTATTTTATATTCTTTGGCTTGGTATAAGAGCCTGGTAAAACAGAAAACAAGATAAGGGAACTGTTCTGAACAGGCGTATTTACATAGGAAGCTGTAAAAAAAAGGAAAAAGACAAGTGAGATATGGTAGGGGAAGGGAATAGTTTGCATTTCTCGGAAAGAAAAACCTTTTCTTTCCATTTTAAGAAACTAGAGAATAGTGAAAGGGGTTTGATGAAAATAGGGGAAAGGGCAATTTATAATATTGAAGCATACTTGATAATTTCTAAATGTAGTTGTTTTCAATTCCACCTCATTACTCTAATACTATAAATGTACATTAGCTGGGCAAAGGCATCCTGGTAAATGAAGGTAACCAGGCAACTGTTTTCAGACACTTAAGATTAAGCCAGTGCACTTCCCCTCTTCTGTGTTTACATTCATGATGCAAAGCTCTTAGGGAGACAGATGTTTCCTACAGATGATATGAAATCACTTCTAGTTATCAGTAATCAATTTTAAGCACAAAACAGAACATATCTTTGTATTTCCCTTTCTTCTGTAAATGTTGTAGTATATTTCTTTATTTTTAGAATCTTAGGCTCAAACGTACGTGTCCTCTAGAAATATCTTAGTGTGCTCTAATTAAATTCTCTGTCCTGATTGTGTATGTATGTTGACTTTATTCACTGCATTTTTTACTTACACTCAGTGCAGCATGTGACTGACATCAAAGATGCGCTGTTTTTTTTTGGTTGTTTGTTTGTTTATTTTTTAGGAATATGTGGTTTTCCAGGAAATTTACATCTATGTTTCATGTGATCTCAAACTCAATATGAATTGCTGTCATTATTTGATGCTTTTATTCAGCGTCCCTTGATAGATACACTTTTGTATGGGTGGCACCAAGGTCCTAACGCAGCTTTAACCAGCCTGCTCTATAAAACCAACACTTCTGCTCTTTTGAATGATAATAGATCAGGGGAAATCCCTCCAAATCCCTATCATTGGTTGACCAGCAAGGGGAATCACAGGATTTTCTCATTTATTACAGGGTATTTAACAGCTGAGTCAACACTCAATAAAAAACATGTCCAACAGTATCAGCCTCCTTGCAGGATCTGGAAACAGAAAGGTATTGTTGAAAAATGTAGGTTATCTGCATGGGATTTTTATAGGTTTCTTTGTTAGAAATGAGATGTTCCTATGTATTACAGAAACGCAGGAGCCTGTGTATTAAGCCACGTATTGTAGAAACACAAAAACCCTTATTAGCATCAAAACAATTGAGAGGGGATTGCAGGTCTTTGCGGCCCGGCTGAATCTGTAGTTCAAGCTGAAAGTGGATCATGAGCTATATTTGTCCAGAGGCTTTTCTCAATGGCACAATCCAAACAGTTAAATCTAGTAAATTATTTGCATTATAAAATATGTGCAATTGCAGCCATTCAGTCTTAAGACCGGTCTCCCAGCAGGATATATTATATTGTTGGCAGCAATAGCTATTTATGCGTATGTGTGAACATTTCCCCATCTCTCACATTACTGTATGTTGTTTTGTCACATACTGTATAACCAGCAGTTGTCCCCTATTGGAGCCTTTCTGAGCCCTGAGAAACCTATTAATCTTTAACTAGGAGCTATAGTGGCAGCCGGTGCTTTTAAGCCTGATCTTTATTGCAGAAAGCAGCAGGATATACTTGCCTGGAGTCTACATTAAAGGATGCTGCTCTGTTTAGTTATGTAAACATGTATGTATATTGCATAGAGAGGTGCCGTTTTTGCCTTTAAGTCTTTAAGTTGTCTGTAGTTGTCTGAAAAGAGGCCTGTTTTAGTTCATTCTATGTATTATAAGCAATGCTGTTTATCCTAAAATGACATAAATCCCTTTTAGCCACCTAAATGTATTCAAATTCTCAGCCCAGTTTGATATTTTCAATCAGAGCTGTGGGTTTGTATTGTCATGCTTAGGTTAACAAAAAATGTTTTGCAAAAGAAAAAATCATTTTGAAAAGAATCTTTTTCCGGAGTGCATGAATATAAAAAAGGAGAAACATATCTTTATTAACTGACGATCTCATAAGCAAACTGTGTGTAGGTTTAATTGAGAAATATTCCTTTATAATTCAATGGAAACCTGAGGAAAATGCATGCTATTTAACTTGTAGAATACTGCTCTTACAGCCTCAGTTGATAATCATGAAACATAACAGTAAGTGTTCTGTATCACAGTGGGGAAAAAAACAGACAGAGCCTCTTTTTTGCGCTGATTAAAATTATGCATACTTAAAAGTGAAAACTCCCCTCTAAGGTTTCTTGTTTCCGATGATATTTTTAATCACTAGAAAGGTCAGTAAAAGAACAACAGACTTAGGAGAAATATGAGATGGTGGTTGTCTCACGCCAGCTGATGTTGGAGCTATATTAACACACCAAGGAATGAAAAGCCTGGAAATCCTTATTCTAACCTTTTTGTACTTGTTTAGGAACAATATTAAGGTAAGGATTAAGCTTTGCGGATGGTGCATTTTTCTTTATGATATTAACTTTATCTTGAGATTTTAATTCTGAAAACATTAATTTAAAAAATGGTTGAACTATTCCTATAAATCTGCACAAAAACAATTTATCATATAATGAAACCATGTCTGCATAGTCTTATTCTGAAATCTATTAAAGACAAACAACCTAATGTTTTCCATAATTTAATCATTATAAAATCTTGCTTTACAATACAAAAAGGAAAATAAATAATTCAATTCATAAATAAACTGATGAGGAAGTGCTTAGGTTTATAATAGCACAATGCTAGAAAGAGGCAAATCACAATCACCAAGCAGATAGTCTCTCTTCAGGGTGGACATTTTGTTCACCACTTTAAAGCGAAGGGACCGTTGGCTGACGTCATCTTCTGAGATACCATCAAAGAAGAAATCCTCATTGAAGATTGGATTACGGCTCTTTCTGATGACTGTGCTGCGTTGCTTCTGGACTTTTCCAGGAACCAGAGAGAGGCTGACGCTGCAGTTGATAATCTTAGGATCTACGGACAGAGGATAGAGGCCCTCGGCGCTGATCAGTCGAACCCGTAGTCTTTGGTTATCCAGACAGTACTCTGCTGAGAGTCTCAGGCTGCCATCTTTCCCTATGGGTACCATTCTTTCCTTCATTACCCTCTCCCTGTGCAGAGTCAAGTCCATGGGGAAGATGGTGGGCGGTGCCAGGCTGTAGTTGCTGGGCAGGCCTTCAGCTAACCCCTCTGATGCCCTCCTCATGACATTGGGGCTGTTGTCTGTGGAGCTGCCTTCATCTGTGGATAGGGAATTGTTCCTGGAAATCATTGCCTTCCTTATGTTCCTTGATAACAGTAGTTCATGACTCAGTGCTTTGAAGAGGGAAGACTTGGCAGGGCACCTGGTCAGCAGAGGTGAGCTGAAAGGAGAGGACTCGGCAGAGGAAGTCGTATCACTGTCCAGAGTGGTCTGCCAGTTCATTGTGTAGCATCTCGGATAAAGCCTGGAGGTCAGGGTGTTAAGACTAAAAGAGGAAGGAGAGGAGGAAGGTGAGGTGGAGGGGGAGACTTTGGAGCACATGCTGGATCGGCTCCTGGGCAGCAGCAGTGGAGAGGAGCCAGGGTCAGAGTGGAAGAGAGACTCCTTCCTTCTGGTGTGAGGGCTCTCCAGTAAGGTGCAAAAGCCATAGCAGGTCTGGGCTTTGGCCAGGTGTGGAAGGGACAAGGCAGCCTGACTCTGGGGGTCTGCATTGGTGGCCTCCTCGTCACTGCAGCCATCATAGGGGCTCTCGTCCACACTCTCCACCTGGATAATATGTGTGTTGAGAGACTCATGATGTGTCACCTCTATTTCAGAGCTAGCCCTCTCACAGGAAACCCTGATAACTCGGGCGGCTCGGCTCTGCTCCATATTCTTCATCTCCTGCAGGGATGGGATTGTTGGAGGGATGCAGAACTCTGGGATGTTGTCAGGAGTGATGACGTTAGGACAGAGGGAAATCCTTTTGGGTTTGTCAGCTTTTTCTCCAAACATGATATCACCAATTTTAAAACTGAGTTCAGCTGTCGGGATAGGAAGGTTAGATCTCTCCACTGACACGCGGATCTTCTCCACCACCCACATGGGTCTTCTGGTAGAAATGGGGAGGCTGTGAAAATCAAAAAAATACGTACATGCCAGGTTTTTCATTGTGTCCTGAAATCAAACACACAAGCCATCAGAAAATTTTGCCATAAAGTCTACAACCATTAACTTTACAGGAAGACATTCTTACCGTATATTCTGAAGATATGGATAATCCAAAAAGTTGTCTGAAGCAGGATGGACTGATTGCTCCAGCTAAAAGTTCAGGGTGTTGTTAACCTCTCTGAAGCTCCAAATGGAGGTTCCCTCTTGCCAAGAGCAGCACATCTGTGGCCGTTTGAGAGACGCAGGCAGTTTAAATGAAGCAGGAAAACAGTGTATCTAACACACACCCCCTGTGTCGCTTGGACGGGATCCTCCCTCTTTCCTTGGCCATTGGTTCCCATGGAAATATCTGAACCACAACAGTGCTCAACGCCCCTGTAGTAGCCGTTGTACTGTGTAGAAAGATAAGTTCACAACCTCTAACAACTGTTTTTAAACAAATGGTAGAACTTTAATTCGCATGTTTGTTTTTCCACGTATTTAAATTAGAGGGTGCCTATGACCTTGTTCCTGGAAGATAAACAAGGTGGTTTGATAAGATAAAAAATTTCTGAACTTTTTTTAGAACATATGAAGTGCCATAATCTTTCAGTGGCAAGTTCAGAAGATAAAGCTTCCCTCGCTTTCCCAAGTTTAGGAGAAGTCCTTGTGGTATTGAAATAAATGTGGCAAGTACTACTGGTTGGCCATTCTAGTGTAACTATAGTCTATACCTGCTTATTCCAGTTCTAAAACTTATTTTGGAACAAATATACTTAGGTCAATAAGTAATACTGAAATAATTAAAAAAAAAAACATTTATGATTTCTGCATCATTTGGAAAATTCTGGATGGAATTTGCATTGCAACACACACACATGTTGCTGGAATTCATGCTGATATATTTTTGTATCTTTGCAAATGTTTGGATTTTAACCTGAAATTTAAAATGACATTTTGTGGAGATGCACGGTGGGTGTCTGTGCATCATTAGATTTTCTCACCAATCTACACTTCACTATACTAAAGCAGCAGCTATGTTGGTAGGGTGGAACATAAAGTCTCCTTATCAGCAATGAGGTTTCCTTAAAAGTCAACATAAGCGTTAAAAGGGACAAGCAGAACACTGATTTATTTACAGTCATAATATCCACTGCTCCATAGGTCTTCAGCCGTATTTATATTATTGTAATGTCAGTGCTACCCTCTTGTGGTGGGACACGAAGCGGTTGTATTATGAATTACTCATGCTTGAAAGAAAAGGTGTATTTTTGGAATGACTGCAGTAACTGCCAGGTCATAGCTCTCCATTACAGGCTTAACACGTGTTAAAACAGTGCAACTGAAAAAAATAAACCCGTGTAACATGCTAATGCGACATCTGAATCAGTATGCAAACTGATACACTGAAACACTGAAAATTAATAATAAGGGGGGGGAAAAGCCCCACTCTCTACAGGACAAGGTTCAAGTGGAGTAACTTGGTTACCGTGTGTTACCAAGCACTAAAAGACAGAATGATGTCAGGGCTAACAATGTACCAGGAAAGTGTGAAATGGGGTAATTCACAGAAATGTTTTCCAAAATCTTGAGCTCACACCAGTAACTCAAGCATACCTCTCAAACATCTTGTTCCTTGCAAAACAAAGTGTAAGAATGTAGTGAATTTGAGGTAAATTATAACAATGGTTTATAAGAAAAAAGTAAATATTAACTCTATTTCTCTGATAACATTATCCAACCTGACCCGCGCAGACATATGGCACATGCCTATTGTGGGTCTGTGTGTGTCCGCTCTGTGTTTGAGTGTCATATATCTGCAAGCATCAAAGATCATAATTACAGTTTTACTCAATTTATTACAAATGCATACTAATTGACAGGAGAGACCAAAGTTCACTTCCTTCATCATCAACAACAGATCGTAGGAAATGGCTCAGCATTTTTCTGTGATTCAGAGGAAGGGAAGTGTGGATCGAGCGAAAATATTTTTTGAGTATCCGTGCAGAAACTGATATTTGCATATATGAAATATTAATTATGCACATTAATATGTTGTGGATAAATATTACAACACTTAACATCCTGTGCTCTGTCTTCTATTTCCATTGAGCGTGCCCTCGCATGGATGCTTGCATATCTCCATTAGGGGGCAGTATATATTTAGAAAACAACAGTACAACCCCCCTTGAGATGATAAAGCGAGAGGGAGGCGGGAGTCTGATTGATACGTTAAATGTGCGCCAAGTATTGCACGGATTTGCAAAAACTCTTTAAAATACTGAACTGGAGTACAGGGTTGATTCAACTTTAAACAACCCCCCAAAAAAACTCCTCCATAACTGCAGTGAATTCCTTTTAAAGTAAACCCGAGCAGGTCACACGCTCTTTTCGGGGGGCATTTGTTTTAGGTGTAGTGCGCTCGTTCTGCGGGACGAGGCGGCCCCGGTCCGAGCGTCGTCGGCGCGGACACGGGGACCTGCGTCCCCACTAACCCCGCGTCCCGCCCCCACGGGGTCTTTTGGCAGGTGCACTTCGATGCACGAATTCAAGACCCTTTTTTTTTTGTTTTTTCCGAAATAAGAGCGGAGTCTGCCAGATCGGATCTCCGGTGCGCTCGTCCCCGCACGATCGTCGGGGTCCGCTCCGCCTCTCGGGATCGCCCGCCCGGATCGATACTCTCCTCCCGGGCCTTTAAGTCGCTCCTGTCTCGGCTGCGTCTTCACGCTCATCACGCGCCCCGCGGGTGAGAGGCGGTGACGCCGTTTCCTTTTTTTTTTTTTTCGGCGCATAGATATGCCCCCCCCTCCTCCTCCTCCTCCTCCTCCTCTTCCTCCTCCTCCTCCTCCTCCGATGTACGATAAACGAGGAGGGGCTTGATGCTGTGGAGGAGGCAGGCAGGCAGGCAGGCAGCTAGGCAGGCTGAGCTGAGCCGAGCTGAGCCGAGCTGAGCTTGACCCGCTTGCGGTTTGTCCGTGCGTGCGTGCGTGAGTGTGTGTGTCCGCGTGTGCGCGTGTGTCTGCGTGTGTGTGTGTGTGTATGCGTGCGTGTGCGTGCGTTTCGCCTCGCCTACATCCAGGTCAGCCCGCATGCACTGACCGGCCGCGGACATCAGGTAGGATTTCGCCTTGGTTTCTCTCCGATGTTCCTCCCGGGTCTGTTGAGCCCCGACGCCGTCGCCGTTCCCCCCCCCCTCTGAGCGGGCTCACCACGGGGGAGGCGGACCGCCCGACGTCGGCTCAGCACAGGCGCTGGAAACATTTCGTATTAACAGCCTGCGTACGACCCCGTTCTCGTTATTTTGTGCGATGTGCTGCGCTCCACTATCTCTTTTGTGCTTCTTTGGATATAACATCAGTCGATTTGCTTCAGCTTGCGCCTTAATATAAGCCTGTCAAAGTCTATTTCCTCGCCTAATGTATGACTGACTGCTTTTGACATTGACAGATCAGAGGCAAAAAAAAAAAAAAAGAAGAATATTTCATTGACCCACTTGTTTTGCGTTGTTGCTGCATGTTAGATATTTCGATTTTTGTTGCCTTGAAGTAGGTCAGACAATAATAATAATAATAATAATAATAATAATAATAATAATAATAATAATGACCAGATTCAGCATCATTGCTGCTCTGCAAAAAGAAATGTGCTGTGCAGTAACTTGGACTTGGACCTGAATGTTTTATCTGGATCTTCTCAACATCAAGGCTGACACTGGCGTGGTGAGACTGCAGTGGGCAATGCAGGGACGTAACCACCGATGATTTACAGTGGGCTGGAAAAAAAAATCTGTGGGCAAGATGGGCAGGGGAAGGTCTGTAATGGTCAGTTTGGTCAAGTTTGTTAAGACTGTGAAAGCTTCCCAAGCCCAGTAATCCTTTGCCCCGGGGATGTAAATCTGCCACTTCGCGGATCCCAATAGGAACATTCCCTCCTTTTTATTCCCTCCGCTCTGACACCTGCCTGCTTGCAGAGATCAGAGTGCACACTCACCTCTCTATGGTGCTGGTGCTTTCCCCAAAGACGCCAAGAGGGAGGCTGTGCACCCTCTCGACTGGAGGACATGTCTGCTTAACCTCCGGGCTGCCTTCTGCTTTAAGAGCTGTGACGTGTGGTTGTTAAACACAGGTACAGGCCAGCAAACATCTGTGTGAGAGTTGGCCTGACTCGCCATACCGAACCACATTAGCTACACGTTAGCCTCTTGCGACGTGCTCATTAACTGAAGAAACTTTTCGCTGCTGTGACCACCTGTTTGAAAGATTTCACCCCCCCTTGTCTCTAGTATAAAGCCGCTGACCATTTACTATGAGAGGCATCTTGGATAGTAAGGGTCAAATCAAGGATACTCGTGCCATGTAGGGGGTTTCAAAACATGCAGAAGAGTTTGTTTTATTTGGGTGACGTAACTAGAGTAGTCAAGCTGCCTCAGCATGATGCAGACAGCTGTGATTCTGGATAGCTTTGCACAGTAAGGCACCTCCGACACACTGGGGGCTTGTTTCCAACTGGGAGTACCCATCGTAAAAATGTACTCCCTGATGGTACTTTAAGGCACCAGTTGGAGCAGAGTAAAATCATCCACCGAACAGACAAAAGGAGAAACTGTATGGGCCCCTCTGTAACGCGTTTAAAGCGTCACTGATCAAAAACCATCAAACATCCTTCCATTTTACAGAGTCTGTTGTGTCGCTCAGTAAGTTTGTGATATTTATATGTAGGTATTCTCAGTCCTGTGTAAATGTGTATAAAGTGAGATGCTGCATTCTGGCTTGACATAATCCATTGTTCTGGGAGGTGTACTATCTATACGGTGTACATGCTGTGTCTCTAAACTAAACAGGTTGGATGTTGATTGTCACCCCTTTTGCTTTGGTGCTAAAGTCTGCTTCAGGTGTCATGGATTGAGGCCTTATTGAGTCCTCGTACGTTAGTAGAAATACTAAGGCCCTGCAATCTGTCAGAAATGTTGACCCTTCAGCCTTTAGTTATCTTTATCAGTAATATATGCAAGCAAATTAAAAAAAAAAAACAACCCACAATTAATAGGATCACATGTGCATCCCTTTATAGAAAAATGATTTGTTAAATGTCAGATTGTCAAAATGTGCCAATAGACAATGATCTCCAGATTACATAGTAATTGAAAGGCTTTATGAATTGTAAATACCTTCTCCTTGTATTTATGTTTGGACTAGCCATAACAGATTTGCTCATAGTGTGTGCATACTGTATATATGTTTGTTTTTGTGTCTATGGATGGATACACTGTTTTCGGTAGTAAGAGCAAATAACACTGTGCAATCAGATAACTTATATTGTTGAAATACCGAAGCTTTGGAAATCATGGCATTAGCTACACCGCACCTGTTGGTTCACAATACGAGCCCTTTGCTTGCCCATGTTTAATACAAAAGATTAGACCCTCCCAGTCCAAGCATCTACAGTCAGTACTGTATACTTTCCCACAACGCAGTACGCAGATATAATTAGATCACAGCCCCACCAGTGTCACAAGCTCACATGCAGCATGCATCTGCCGGCGGCATCTGATAAAGGCGCACTGTTCCATCAAACAAAATGATGCTATTCACATGTCCCAAGGTTTCAAAAGCAACATTTGCCTATTTGTAAGATGATGCCCAAAAGAAGAGTTTGGAACTGAAAACATCAAAAGAGGCACAAATTTGTCAATATTGTCAAAATTCTACTCTTCTCCCTCCAAGCTTCTGAAATATTAAACACTGCTGTTTCACTTTGAAGGGGTAATTAATACCAAGCATTATTTAAATGGTTCCTTTTTTCCCAGTCATTGCCAACTATTGAAGAGGCCATTACCATTTATTCTATATAATGGGGAGCTATTAAGGGTATCTCTGCTACAACAACTTTAGTTTCCAATTTACTGAGAATCAGAAGTTTCAAACATAATCTTTAAAGGCATTGCATACACTCATGAGGTGCTCTTAGTCAGTGTTCCTTCAAACTCTGCAACCCAAGGATAAATATGCAATCCCGAAACAGTTCAATACCTAACAATTAAAAACTCATGCATTCCCATGTAGGTATCCTGACTCACAAAGTGATTAGAACAAGCAGTTTTTAAAGACAAAGCCTCAACTGTATTTTCCGTACCGTTTATTAGAAAGTTATTTTCCTCTCAGCTGTTACAGTTGCTCCGTCATCAGGATTACATTCCTGGTCGGAATTCCCCAGGAAATGTTCAGCTGGAGGTTAGGAAGTGAGGTTTTCGAGAGTCACTGGAGAGTGTGATTGTTGAACCATATTTAATTCAAGAGTGTGTAGGAGGTGGAAAGTAAAACACACCCCATGCTGTCACTTTGACCCTGCCTTTGTGTTTTGTGTTTACCAGTGAAATGGATCGCTCCTACATATATTTTTTTTTCCGTGCTGTCTCTGCGATCACAGCCTCTTTAGGACCTGGCTCCTTTCCAGGTCTGTTTCTATAGAACAAGGGGTAGATGCATAAGCTGGCTGCCTTCCTCGCTCCGTAACTAATACATCAATTTGAAATCATCATTTCCTGCATTTTTCCCGGCAGATGAATGTGGCAGGTGGTCAATATGTAAGTGCTATAATGGAGATGGACCTTTTTTTGTCATTACCGAACACTTGACCACATTCCCAGTGTGTTTTCAGATTTGAAGTGAGGTTTATCTCACATGTGATTTAGTGGGATCAGATAGCTACATTACTCACTGCTGGCCCCTATATCAGTGTGTTCAGTATAAGTATCCAGAGCTCGCTCAGTTGTTAATCCTATCATTTTGACAGTTTGATGTAATATAGTTTCATTTTTACTTTTTCTTAACTCTCAGGATACTTAATGATATCTGAAGCAGCATACATTAATTTGTTTTTGCTTTTTGTCTGGAGGTGGAATGGTGGAAAGCAGTTAATAATCATTTTTTATGATGATCGATCAGCTTAACAGACACAATGTTTGACACACATCATTTATTAATATTAGTGTGCAGAATGGAAAGAACGAACAAACAGTAGTTGAAGTGGTTGTCTATTGAAAACAATCCTCACAAAGCTGGTGGTGTCGGCTAATACAGTCCATTCACTGTACATGTGGTCTAAACTGATGCGGCTGTGCAAGCGATGCGTAAGCAGACTCAAGAAGTAGGTCAGTAGATGCCAGCGTGGTGTTGGTACAGGTCAGAGGCAGTGGCACAGCCTGTGGCACTTCTCATCAGTGGGTCAGATGAGATGCCAGTTTGAAGTAGCAGACGACAGGTTCTGACTTCACTGTCAAGCAAGTACTAACATGTACCGTGTGTACACGTTTCCCAAATTTGGTTCCCTGAACACCAGTTGTCACCTTGAAGAATTAGTTGTCTTTCGCGGTCTGGCTGCTTTTATGCATTTTCAAATGAAATTGGTGATGTTAAATGTTAATGCAATGACTATTGATTTACTTGTTTCTTAATGTGTCTGTGTTTTGAGGGCTATTTGGTTGAATTTAGGAGTGACCAAGCTTCTGACAAAAGCTGCACTATGTGTGCAGAAATTTTTAAATAGCTTGCTGTTGTGCAAATTGTGTGGACGTCTTCATTAGAATTCAGTTGTACTTGTCAACTGTCAGTGAATAGGTGTGCAATTACCCCTACTTAATTTTGTAAGGAAAGGTGTTACTGCTGCAAATACACACAGCATAGTTGTAGAGCGAAGTGAAACATTTCTGTGTTGGTTTTACAGAGAAAATGGAATGATCGGGAACATGACCCACTCTGCCCGAGGCAAACTGATTATCAGTGGTAAAGACCATGTGATACCTGGGATAAATATCATGTGATATATGGCCTCCTCTGAAAAGGGGAGAGTAGCCGAACTGATGTTGTTTTGTCTTGGACATGTCTGTGTCTCTCTATAATAAGTCTGAGTGAATACAATTAAGAAATGATTTGACTTTTCATTTGAATACAAGAGGAGCTGATTTAAGTTATTGTGTTTAAGTCAATGTTTTCCCAGCAGTTCAAACTGCTGCTGTGGATTTTAATGGTCACAGAATCCATATAACACAATTTATCACATGGTTGTCTTTGTTCAGCCAAAAATGGCTGCTTGTTCTCAGGGAGTAGTCATCTTGTTGTAACCTGACCAACTTCTATCGCGGGCACTTGCGCTTAGAGAATCTAAATGCCAGAAACTGTCTATTTTGTTGCGAAGTGTATTTGAAGTAACAGAAAGAAAAAAGAGCGAGAATGAAATTTTCTTGCGCAGTAACTGGTTCTCCTGAATTGCTGTATTATGATCCATAATAAGAACTATAATTACTCCACTGCACACAGTGCACTGTATGCTATGTTGTTATGATTTGTGCTTTGCTTTTGTGAGGGTTTTTTGTGGTCGGTATAACAAAGAAATAACATTAGAGCCATACTCTCAAAGGCCCTGATGGATTTGCCCCCTTTATCAGCATGGTGGGAGTGTTTTTCACCTTCAGGGGGTCTCCCAGGAAATCCACGGGAGCCAGAGGTCAATGACAGTGGGGCAGAGATCCTTGTGATCGAGCCACTTGCCATTGATCTGCATCAATGATACATCACAGCCGAATACAGCTGAGTGGTAGGGGCTCTGCACCACAGCACAGATAAGACATTAATCACTTGATGACACAATGACTTTTTATTTTTTCTACATCTATGAAACAATTGTTTACCTCACCGACAAAAATCAAAGAGCAGTGTTTTTAAGTAGTCCCACACAGTGTAAATTTTCTGAGATTGTCGAGAGGCTTACCTAGTTTTTGGACGGTGAGAGCAAAGGCTAGCTGCACTGGGACAGAGGGGACGTGGAATATCAGACAGATAAACTAAACAGATTGATATTGCTGTTGAATGGGACCGTTGATCTTATTTTAGAGAGAATTCACAAGGCAATAGTTTCACATCAAGGTTAATTGAGGGCCGTCAGATCCATTGTGTGCACAGTAGCCATCAGGCTGTTTTTGCTGCCCGGAGGAAAGGACTCTCCTGTTTGAAGAGCAGCACTGAAATTACTGCTATCCTCTGCTCTGATCCTCTGCAGGCTGCGAGGGCTGCTGACTGAGCGAGAACTCTCCCTTCCTCTCTCTTCCTCTCCTCCTCACTCTCTTTCTCCCCTGGCTCACTGCTATGTAGTGTCAGCACCTTGAGTCTCAAAGAAGAACTATGGACTGCCCTGAAACATTTTCGTCGAAATGATTTCATATTGGCCTGGCAGAAGTGCATTTAGCAGCTGGAGGCTGTGCTGTATAAGTGATGTGTGTTACTTTAGCCTTGTACATTCAGCTCATCAGCAGTGTGGTGACCTTGTGTTAAGGGCAGAGGGAATCTCCGGTTACCCTCAGTGGAAGGCAATATCTAGGATTACATTCGTTGCTCTGTTTTTAGAGATGGAATGATAAAGTTGACTAAGGAGTCCATGGCATGATTTGTAGTGATACTCCTCATAAAAGTTTTTTTTTTTTTTTTTCACAGTGTCCATTTTGAACTTGGCTCACATTTGGAATGCTTAAATTGTACCTTGAAGATTTGGCACAGCCCAGATATATCCTACTGTGTTGGAACACAGTTAAGGCCTCTTCATTCCTAAAGAACTCTCTAGTGAAATCTATTGCTTATTGAGGACAAAAACCATTGCCACTTTCTTATAATAACTGATTATTAGCTCAATCACTTTAATGCTTCAATAATAAATATTTTTTTTATTAACAACAGATGTAATCAGAATGTGAATATGGAAGTGGGTGCTCGTAATGCAAAACCACAGCCAATGAAAAAGCTCTAAAACACTAACATTGTGTGCCATCTGCCCAACACCAGACGGCCCGCCAACAGTTAGTAACAAGCTGGTGAATAGAATTTAGCATTTAGCAGCTGAAGAGATGTGTAAATTTGAAGTTATCTGCTAATATATTAGTTGGTACAACTTCCCTTAGATGAAAATAAATCAATGTTGTGTATACGGCTTGTTTCTCTGATCTCAACTCACCGAAAAAAGAAAGAAGGAAATTAATGCTGCTTTTATGAGACTAAAAACCTAACTGACAAAAATGTGTAAGTCAACGAAGGTTCTAATTAGCTACAGGGATGCGTATTGAATCAGTGCCTTTTTGGTACTGACTGAAATGTGTCTTATTCACTGAAGATCAAACACTGTTATTTACTGGTAGCTGGCAATGAATGTCAGTTCAGATTTTTTATTACGTTAAATGATTTCTGATTCAAATCAAAATGTTTCCTTTTTTTAAGTTATTTTATTTAGACTATTTATCAAGGTTGTTTTTCTAAAAGCACTTAACATGTGAGAACATTGGCTTCTTTTATAATGTTAGAAGTGGGTCTTCTTATATAATATAACAGAATTATAAATTATATTTTGTAAAGTAAGATATCATAAAATGTATTGTTATATAATTACAAGTATCATTACCAGCCTCAGATATACCATCAGCAATAGTTTCGAAAGTGTCAAATGGTACTCAGCCCTACTGATCAATTACTTGACTATTTCAGGGTGCAGTTTTACTAATATGCAGCCTAATGTGCCGGAAACACTTGGAATCAGACAAACATTTGGCAAAAACTTTCCCGATAAACTATAGTTCATAATTAGAGCATCTAACACATCTGTTAATGTTACTGTATAACAGTTACATTCAACTGCCCTCACAAATGTGTTGACCTAGCCTTAGTTGTTATGCTGATCCTCCGGGTCGAGTGCGACATAAATTCTAAATGGTCGCTTTGGGAATTAGTCCATCCGGACTTGATGGTACAAAATCATTAGCAAAGGAGGAGATTTTAATTCAAGTCAGGTGTTAATTATACAGAATCCTGATGTTTCAAACTGTAACCTTGTTTGTCAGTCCACTGTTGTTCTTGGAGCTGAGCAAGAGCTGAATATAAATGCTGACTTTCTTCAGAACATGCATTGTTTGGCAAATCACAACCGACGGGCTGATTGAGTTTTTGTTCAATTTATTTAAATAGTGTGAGCAGCCGGTTGAAATTGGAGAAGTCGCGGAGAAGTTGACATCCTCCTAAAGCAGATTCCAGTATAATCTGTCTCAGTATATTTTATTTTATCATTGCATCTTGGCTTGTTTGTGCCATTGCATGACCTCTAACACTGGATTAGTTTAATATGCTGAGTAGCTGGATCAAACTTTTGTTTCTCTGGAATGTCCCCTGGATCTTGTGAGATTTTGTGTATAATTACTCTGGGAAGGATAAGTACAAGATTGAACAGTAATATCCAAAAGATATTGTGTATTCCTCTCCTGTAAAGTATAACATATGCTCCATCACATCATTTTATCTCTACAGGAGGAGGAAATAAAGAGACTCTTGGCTATAGGTGCAGTTGGCATGGTCAACAAAATAGTATACCATATAATAGGTGAATTACCTACTGGATTGTTTCCCTCCCATTATGCTCTCTCATTTCTTCTTTTTGCCTATTCTGTTGTTTCTTTTCAACCTGCTTATGAACATGTGCATAACAGTACAACAGTTGATCAGCAGAATAATCATGTTGTTTACAAAAGCATTGTTGATTTTAATCCAAAGTTCTTAATCATGTCGTCAAAGTCAGTGAACCAGTCAAACAAGTGGTTGTTGTTCTGATGATTCCCCTTCCCGCTCAATACAGCACAACAGGAATGGACAGTGTTTGAAGATGAGACATCACCTTGAAAATGCTCTAAATAGGGCAGCCATTATATGCCAGCTCCATTCATGAGCTTTGTTCTGTCCCCATGGCTTCCCCAGCACTCAAGCTGTAAGAATTGCTCCTTTTTAATTTTGTGAATGCATAATATTTAGACTGCTATTAACTGTATGTAACATTAATTTGATAAAGCAGTGGGTACTCGGACAAAGTAATGTTTAAGTAGCATTGATTCCAATTCCTTAATGTGCTTTGCTGTGGGACCAGATGACTGTTATGTAGTGAAAAAAGTAGCCATAGGAATTTCTTATTCATATCAAAGGTTAATCATGAGTTTATCCTTATGCCAGCAAACAGTTACATTTGGCACATGGTATAATGTATATATCTCAAGGCACCTTGCAGTACAGTGTTTCAGTGTTTAAAATTTGACCACATTCCTCAGAGAAGAAGGTGAACATTTTCAGTTTTGACTGGAGCAGCTGAAGTATTGCTGGTACCTCAGTGGCTTTGTTAGTATCCCCATGAAATACTGAAGCGTATATCATATTTATGTCCATGCAGTTGGCATAGGTGAAGAGGAGGATGCTGGTTTGGGTAAGTGAGGAATTTTTGCAGTCACATTGTACCTAATCCCAGGGCATTTGATGATGACTTTACAGACCTAGCGCACATGAATCAGAGCTTTTTACCTCTCGCCCTGTATTACATGCAAACACACAGCTCATATACAAACTCTCTCCCCGTATTTTCTTCATTCTGGGAATTCAATACTTTCTGTGAACATATCAAAGCCTGATAAATGTTTTACATTTTTAGGATAAGAAATGATTAAACATTATGCAGCTATGACAAACCGGC
The DNA here is from genome assembly GCA_016859345.1 of Istiophorus platypterus. Taxonomy (NCBI): domain Eukaryota; kingdom Metazoa; phylum Chordata; class Actinopteri; order Istiophoriformes; family Istiophoridae; genus Istiophorus; species Istiophorus platypterus. The sequence continues at coordinate 16,304,605 of CM029121.1, read as the reverse complement.
ATCACTGAATTAGAGTGATCATGTCTGAGCTATTGCATACTCACCACGGTCATTAGTGGAAGGCTCTCTTACAATAAGCAGTATTCACTTTCATCAGGAAAACATCAAAAAACCCTTTCTCACACAGATAGATGTGAAAAACATTGCCTGGGGTGCTTGCAATATGCTGTTGCAAATATTTCTAAGAGAATATATAATATGGAGAAAACCAGGAAACAATCAACAATACATAGGACAACCCGAGAGGTGCATTTTTGTATGAGATCTAATATTAGAAAAGTGTTGAGGTTGCAGACATATATCTATTCTCCACGCAAATTGAGATGCTGTGTATAAGTTCAGAATGATACGGTGTTAATTTCTTGCCACCCTTACCATCTGTGCAGTCCACTATATGGCAGCTGTTAGCCTTTCTCTCTGTGGAGTCTTCAGTTTCTTCAGACGAGAGATTGATGGACCCGCAGCCAATGGAGGGTAACTGCACAGCCGCTGTGGACATGCTACCCCTGCTAGGTTATACCCACAAGATGATACCCGCTCCTTGCAGTCCGGCTGGTATAGTGTCCTGTAACACAGCCAGGAGTGTGCCAGCCTGACGTCACGGGTCAGTCTCATACTTGCGACCAGGACTGGTGATCCTGTCTTTAAAAACAGTGTGAAGTGGGTGATGTGCAGCTCAGTGCCTCTGGTTATTCTTCATTTCCTCTGATTTGTTTCTGCCATGTCTCATTCATGATCCATGCTTTCTGCCCTTTTCATAATCCGAAATCAAATGTGGTGCTGCCACAAGTGGGATTATTGATGCTGTTATTTAATGACTGTCAGGATCACTGGCATTTATTTGTGATCTATGGTCTGTGTGAAGAGCTCATACTGGGAAACATGCACTATATTTACAGTCTGATTTGATTTCTCTGTGCCTGGGAAAAGGCTGACATAAATTACAGGAATCTCATGGAGTGAGGCACTGTGAAGCTTTATAAATTCCCGACTGGGAGGAGGGACAAAGAGAGAGCGGTCGAGACTGCTCTGAAAGGGCGATCTGTATGCAACTTCAAGGGGGGGACGGCATCCTCGAAACATGGCACAAGCTTGGAGGCGTTGCTTCGAACGTCGCTGGCTTGTCATGTAAGGCAGCTTGCTCTGCTCTCCATTTGCATCAGTCCACAAACCCTCCTCATTCAGCCACTCTTTGTATAGATTCTATAGTTTTTTAAAGATGGCAAGGGGTATTTTAGGAGGAACCGCTCTGTGTTGGTAATACAGAAGTTCCTGGGTTTGTTCATTCTCAGCAATATTTTAGCCAGAAAAACTACGTTTAATTCAAACCAACAGCACGAATGATGTGCTGCCAATATCTTCTGTGCATGCACTAGGCCTGCACATCCAAGATGTCTCAATGAGATGGATCTGTCTGCCTCCCTCTGGTGCAGAAACCGTGGGACTAATTGAATTACACATCCCCCTCCTTGGCTTCTCAGTCCCATGGGAGTGCACAACTAATCATCTGGAATCTCTGTTTTTCAGAAATGCGGAGGGGTGAGTTTATCAATGGCTCTCCTATGAGTAACCAACTATGAGTAACCAACTGTAGTCATAGCCTCTGCTATACAGAGGCTATGACTTTTTCATGACATCTCCATAGCTGCCCCAGAATTAGACGTTGTCACTCCAGAGGGACCTTAACCTATTGACCTCCAAAGGCTCTAGTGGCGCCACAGCTGGTGCCCAGATGTAACCCACATAGTTGCATTGCTCGCTAATGAAAGAGAAGTTCAATTTAGGAAGTTGGCTGATGACTTTTCCCCAGAGCCCCATATTTAAATTTGATAAAGTATAACAAGGCTTGTGACCTCATTCCGCATGGTTTACTAGATTTTATGGAGTTCTGTCTCTTTGAATTCTGGGTTTGGACGATGAGATTATATTCAATTTTACCTTCTTAGGATATTAGAAACTGAAATATTCTTGGGAAATAATCAGGATAATGGACCTTTCTCTGCCTCATGGTGTGAAGGAGAAGTGTTCTCTAATGCCCAACATCATTAAATATCAAACCTGCCAAAAGTCCTAAGCTTGCAGCTTAACACTGTGACAAGGGATATAATGAAGATTAACACTGGACCCAATTAAGCCCAGTTTACTTAACTAGTCTGGTTGATATAAAGCATTGTCATCAACATCCACATTGAAATTTATAGAAGGTGTTATGAAACTGATGAATTGTGTACAGAGAGGAAAAACAACACATGACAAATTAACACTGAGCTCAGTGAAAATTAATGCACTGAAATTATAATTGATTTTTGTGCAAGGAATTCTTTGTGATTATCAGTCACTGGAGGTCATACTTTAACTGGCTTTTCTGTTTATACTAAATAGATTTTCTAATTACTGTACTTTTCGTCATGATACTCAGGACATGGAAATCATTTACAAGCTTAAAAAATCAGACACGAAAAGTATTTCGTGCAACAGCGTTCTGACTCTACATGCTTAACTGCTGCAGCAAAGAAAGAATGCTGCACGTTGGAAAGGAAATTGTTCTCTCCCCTCTTTAAAACATTGGTGAAGCTGTGGTGAAACATAGGACGTTGGGGTCCCTATCATCTGCTATTATGAATTCCGCCGTCTGTCTGTGGTGCTTCTGTTGTCGGCCTTTCATAATCAGATTTACTGCTACATCTGTAGTGCCCATGCTAATGAAGTAACACCCAGTGCAGGGACACAGCATTAATTTCATTTCCGGCCTCTCTTGCTGCTCCCCGGGTAGCTAGATGGAGATTACATGACGATGTCATATAAAGGCAGAGATTAAAGAATTGTATCCAACAGGAGCAGCTATGTGCTCAGCCTCACAATTAGATGCAGAAGTTTAGGAGAGAGCAGTGGAGATGGACACTCAGTACCATGGGCTTCCTCTCGTTTTTATACAGATCTTTCGAGCATAACTTTTTGTCTTGTTAAGCAAGGTTGTCAGGTTCCCCCACACATCTTTGCCAATGAATTGGATGATACTGCCCCTGTCAGGGGTCTGTGTTGAGGCAAAGATGAAATGGATGGGTTGTCCAGGTAATTATAGAAGAGAGGAGGGCACAGCTCGTTGCCTGCCTGCATGCTTGCCTGCTTTCATACCATGTGCTCGCCCAGTGCTTGAAGTCTGTCTGCCCCTTTTCCTATTAGTGGTAGAATGACAAAACAAGGCTTGTGAGAAAGTAAATATGACAAATCCTCCACGAAGGATTTGTCAATCCTTAGTGAAGGATTTGTGCCATTTCAAACAATTAATCTATTCTTTAAACCTTTAAGCGTTTTGCTGGCAGTTCAGTTACGTTACACAGAGACAGTGTGTTGTTCAATGAGTGCAGTACAATCTTGGGCTAAAACAATTAGTGGACTCGGCAATTTCTTGGGTAACAGGAAATTTTGATAATTGACAATTTATACAGAAAAAAAAATGCTAAACGTTATGTGATTCCAGTTTCACAAGTGTCATTGCTTTAGAAAACCTGTTAAATGAAATATCTTTGGGTTTTGGACCATTGGTCAGACAAAAAGAGCATTTTTGAACACATCACAATGCTCACAGTCTTGGAAAGATAGTATGAATTGGGAGCATTGTTGTTTTGTTTTGGTTTTTTTTTTTTTACTTTTTCTGAAGTTTAACTGAGTACATCATTGATTTATTAATAAAAAAAAAAGATATATAAGTCAATTTTTTAAAAAAATGTCCTTAAACCTCTATCGAACAGTAAAATTATTTTACAGGTGCCTGTTTAATCCTTCCACATCCTTTTCAGTAGTATTGTTAGATGTCTGATAGAGGCATGTGCACCTGATGGGTACAATATGCCATGAGTTAGTTTGCCATGACTGGTATTAATTTTTGAGCATATTCTGTATAATATAGTCAATACATTGTATTTTCTGCCATACTTTTAACACAAAATATTGCAACACACACACACACTGATAAGTATGTCTTATCTGTTTTCTGGATTTATCAGTTGAAACTCTGAACTACTTCTTATTAAATTTCCCCTGAGGTAAGGTAATGTTACTGTGCCGAGGACCAAATACGCTAGATATGATTCCCGACAATTATCATTTGATACGCCTTGTTCCACATTTTTGTGGCACACTGCAGGCGGGACAACACCCCATCTGACTAATTTATCCAATCAAGTTTTGAACAGATGCTTTGAATTGCCTTAAGTGTATCTCTGTGTTAAGGCACTGAAAACAACTGGGGCATTTGAAAACGCCACACACTCCATGCCTCTAGCACATTACCACATTTAAACATTGCCAATGCTTTAAGGTTTTTTCAAGACTGCCATCTTCTATGGGAAAAGCCATTATTGCTGTCTTGCAATTATTTGCTGCTGAATTTTGGTAAATTTGCTGCGTTTAGAGGGCAGAATCGTGAGCCTGAGTCTGCCTCCTGACTTACTATACAGCTGGAATGTCTATATGCTATCCTCCAATATTTCACTACTTCAAAAACCAAATTAGAATAAATAAACACTAGCAGGTAATTTTTTCAGATTCATTTGCATACCCTATATTGCTGAACTACGCTGTAGAATTGATGTTGCCCCCTCATTTGTTGTGCCATCGCTACCTCACTTGGGTTACACGCATATGAATCCTCAGATTTGTTGTCCATGTAACGTTATTTTAAGGTTGCACTTTACAAAGTCAGCTAACAGCCTTAACTTTATGTACAATATTCAGTTGTGTAGAATCAGAATTTTCGCTTCTCAGATCATTTTCATGTGACATCCATTTGGTATGGCACAGCATGTAGTAAGTGAAGCAGTAAGTGAAGAGGACAGCAATGGCATCACTTACTGCATGCACCAGATTAAAAATGATGGTGCACCTTCCCCCGCTGGAATACAAGGCACGTCCTGTGGCACTTGCAAATTTTCATTTCGTACAGATCATTACATATTGAAAGTTTAGTCCTATCCCAAGGTCAAACAATTTCACAAGTTGAAATTTTAAATAACAAGTGCAGCTGTTGTCCATTATTCCTCTTTTTGTTCCTGCCACTCCTGAGCACATTTTCTGCAATCCTTTGAACATACAAATTTGAAAAAAATAATAGATTATAATAATATTTTGGACAATGGAGCCAACTAAATCTACATAGAGCACAGTTCTAGTAATTATTAACTTTACTCATCCCCATGGGGAAGAACTAAGGCACATAAAATGATAACTCTATAATGCCCAGATGTTCCTCAGAATAGATCAAGAGACAAGCAGTTGCAAGGCTTCATAATGAGGATGTTGACTGAAATGAGAATAAATTGTTTTTATAGGATAAGAAACACATTATCACCTCTTTGATGTGCTGGGTATGTAGAGTTTGTGTGTGTATGTGTGTGTGTGTTTCATTTCCTGATACTTTGCTTTCAGCTGGTTTAGTTTTTACTTGGATTTTAAACCCACACTCACTCTCGGTGGTGGATAATTGCCTGATCGGCGTTATCACTGCAAATCTCTATTAATGATAAACTGCCAAAAGCTGTCGATGAAAATAACAGGTATTCTGAATAGGATGTTGATAACATGTTATTTTTTTTTTGTAGGTGCTGTGTTTAGTGGTGATAATAAAATACTATCATAGTGACTCAAAAAGCAGAAATAATAAGTATTCATGTTATCAGCTGGCTGAATGCCCCCACTTAACTAATTAGAAGTCTGTGTCAGCTTTAATGAGTTGTGTGCAATGGTGGCAGAATTCTTTCAGGCAATTAGGGAATCTCAGAAAGCGTGACACTTCCTGGCAAACTGCTGAGCTATACATTAGTGAGGTCACTCCTAACTGACTGCATTGAGCAGCAGGCAGCCCTAAGAGTGACCTCAGGTACATTGAACATGAAAATGTTCATCTATGCTGATGCATCGTGTTTTCATGCTGAATGAAATGATATGATGACTTGTAGAGTGTTTTTTGTTGCATGGGTATGGTGAAAATCTGCTCCGTGAGTGAGCAGTCGACGTGCCATCGCCAGAAATCAGCAACAGATGATGAGAATATACTGCGAAAGAGCTTTGTAATCCTTAGCATCAAAGTAGCGTTCAGTTATTTGAAGTATTTTGGAACCCAGTTGCTGACTTTAAATGAGTTGTTCAAAATAGGCTGTACAAAAAGTTTAATATCTGCGACAGATGTTTTCTGTGAAGCGATGTTATAAAGTAAAAGGAGAAAATACGTTTAAACAAGGACTGGGTTTACAGCCATGCAAAGACATACCAAATTGGTGGTGTTGTTTCCGTTTCTTTGGCTGAGTAGCATTGGTTAGGGAAGGCTAACTGATGTGTTGGAAGGACATGAGGCTTCAAGTAATTTTACAAAGCTGCAGTGCTAGTCTGTTAGCCAATTCTACTGTGGACAGGAAATGATAAAAGAAAGTAGGATTAGCATGAGTTATGGCATGTGGATGTTTAATTTTTTTGGCTCTTCCTTCCATCCCTGCAAGATGCATCTTTGATAATTAAGCAAACAATGTGGTCTATAAGTGTTGCAAAGTGCAATTTCTGCGAAAGGGCCAGTAGTGGCCTTTGTTATCCAACGTAGTAAAGACCTCAAAGATAGTGTCTTTTTCTGCGACTACTATGTGGAATTTGCACTGCGCACCAGGGATTCTTTTCATTCCCTCATGATATCTCTTGTTTACACGTATTTATTTTCACTAAGTGGACTTCAGGTAAACGCAGAAATACAGATAACACAGAGACAAGCTTCTTTTTTTTTTCTAATGGGATTGACTTTCACCAAGCTCAAGAAGCAAAGTCACATGCTGGCTCTGGACTCAGGTTTGTGTTACAGTATATAAATTAGGCACAGGAACACACAGTGCTCATATGGATAGTGTTTTTGTGCTACTTTGTGAAATCCTGCCCTTCCCTTGGTGGATACATGAGAATAAACTGTGCAAAACCGTGAGATAGTGAGTGCTGAAATTTAAGGAATGCGAAATTCCCAGTTACTTATAAGAGATGTGTATATTCTTTCCAGATGGGAGTTTCATTTTGTTTATTAGCATCAATCAAACCCCAATCTCCTTTGATAATCCCCTTCAGGAAAGTATCCTGTGCATCTTTAACAAGACCGACCAGGCTCATGTCTAAATTATTGTGTTATTATTTTTCATGGATTTTCAGTCAGTACAGTATTAACCATATAACTCCATTTCTTTAAGGACGGGTTACTCCCACAGTTTCTTTTGCTTTGAAATTTTAAAAATATAAAATCTAGTTTATCCAGTTTAAGAGCAACAGATGAATTTTTCAGTGTCAGCTATTTCCAGCAAACTAATGAATGGGCTTTTTTTCCACTTCCCTTAATACATCCCAACTTTACATACTTTGCCTAATTTTCATATCAAAGTGTCAATGGAATGAATATTTTCCTGTTCCTTTTTCCTGTTATGTGCACGCTGATTACCTGGCTATCGTGACATTTGATAATGTCCTGCAACTAGAAAGATGGTCATTACTGTGTATTTGTACACTGGTCTTTAGTCAGCATACACTATCGTGAATCTGCTTTAATGAGCCTATTCATCGGCATTTAGAGCTGCACCTGGCAGCAGAAGGCAGATTCGACATCAACTCACACATCTTGTCTGACCGAGGGACTCGTACGTTACTCCATCTAACATGCACTGTCTTAATATTCTTGATACTGGCAACAAATGCAACAGCCTTGCAGCATATCCATGGGTGTCTTTGTGATTTATCAAACAGGGGGGAAATGAATTATACATTCAATGTGTAACCCATAGAATAATGATGATAGAATTAATATGCAGACAAAGTCCGAATCTGTTTGGAATAGTGACAATAGGTGGATGCACATCGATTTACACATTTCTAACTGTTTGTAGAAGGTACAGTGTGAATTGAATAGCCCCTTGGGCATGTAGTGTTTAGATCAGGGTCTGAAGGTCAGAGGTATTTACTTAAAGAGAAGTGACGAGTCACCATCGGCTTCTTTAAGTAGAAATTCCAGCTAGGCATGTATATTTAGGTTTTGGCTGGCAACATTCCCTGGGCGTTTTGCCAGTTTTTCTCTGACCTGCCCCTTAAACCTACTTCACCTTCAAACAGTTGGCCATTTTCTGTTCTCATCCATTACCCTAATGATTTCTATGGCCAATGAACTCTCTAGCTATGCTGGGTTTGAGCCCTTTGATTTGCTTGGCATTCGGCTGCCAGCGAGAGTCACCGAGTGTAGTGTGTTTGTCTGCATCCACATTCGATGTTGTGCATCCAACAGTCTTTAAGCTCATTACAGTAATCAGGTTAAAGAGAAGGGAACTGGGGAGCACTTGGCCCATGGTATGTTTCCTCCCGACTTCCCTAGTGAGACGGAGAACCTCTCATGCGGGTTAAGGCTGAGCTACTGGGACCCAGCTCTGCAGACGTCTGCTCCTAATGATCAGTTCCTGCTGCTTCTGTTTGTTTGAAACCTACCCAGGGTTATTCAATTGCGCCCATGCTGTCATAATGCCCAGCTTGTAATTGTAAAGAACTTCTGACATGCAGGCATTCTTTTCTACGTTTTTTATCTATTTATTGTGGTTCACACCAACACATTTAGCAAATCCCACTTTCTGCGATTAACCATTTTTTCACAGATGAGGCATAAACAATGATGCGCAGATGGAAAAACAAATCGGTGAAAATAGCGGTGAAACAGTAAGATGGTGACTGTATTTATAAATGTAGCATGTATGTGTTTGGGAGTTGTGTTTTGTTGCTTTCGGTTTTGTAGCTTATATTTTGCTACGTCACAAACGCTGTGATTCAGCAGTAATGATAGTCGTGCATATTGCCCCTTCTGTTTACGCCTTGGTTTCAATCTGCATTTTCAGTTGTAAAATATCTACTGAAACCCTTGAACGCTTGCTGCTGAGTCTTTTTTGCCTAGCATCATGAGAAAGTACAGAACAAGGTCAGTAAAAGTGATTCAGGCACACTTCAGCTGATCTGCGGTAGTGACAGCTTGGCTCTTTAAATGCTGACTGTGTGTAGCCATTGAAAACACTTCAGTGACCATCTTAAGAACCTCTAATGAAAGTCAGAGCCTTTTATCATTCATTGGTTTATTTTGCAGAGTGCACTACATAGAAAAAGCCTTTTTTTTTTTTTTTTTTTTCCTCTGGAGTTGACAGAAGCCACCTGACCTGGGAATTGCCCAAAACCAGGGTTGCTATGGAAACCAGCAGATGTGGAGCATGAAATAGTGAGGCTGCGAGTCCTTAACTAAGCATGGCAGCATCCCTTACATGCTCCATTCCATATCGTGCGGTTCCTCTGTCTCAGCATAGGTCCAGCTGTAAGTCGTGTCCAGAGATATACAGCTATGTTTCCCCCTCTATCTATATGGCACTGAGCTGAAAGCAAGCACAAAACAAATTTCAAGCAGTCGGTATGATTCAGTCGGTTGACTCTGTTGCACAATATGCTAAGGATATGCATGCTGTGTGTGGGTGGTTAGTGGACCAGATGTGTATGAGGCAGATTTAAGCCAGAGATGTTTGTTTCTAGTAATCAGAAACACTTGGACATGGGTTAGGTTGTGGAAAACCCAGTGCGAAGGCTGGAAAAACTAGTATGAGAAATAATTTAATGGCACAAGACCTGATTGCTATATAATTTATGTGTCCATTGTATTAAAAACCTATCTCATTTGGTGCTGTGTTGTATGTTTCAAATTTCCAAATCCCAAGGGTTGCAAATTAACTACTTACGAGAGCCTTTGTTTTGGTAATTGCAAAATTATGTCACTTTTTCATGTATTTTTCTGAGTATATGCAGGCACCAAGAATTTTATTTGAATGAAATAAATATTCCACAAGGCATTTCTGTCATCTGTTTTTACAAAGACAAGAATAGTTTATGATTCTGCTCTTATGAAAAATCATGATGTTTACTTTGAACTTTTCCTCCCCCTTTACGTATTTGAGGAAGCTTTCTTGTGAAGAATAGATTGCCACCACTTTGGAGAACAACACTTTCGATTTTCTCGTCCTATTCACGTTTTTTTTTATTGAATTTAAAAACTTGAATTTGTTTTTTTCCTCAAAATAGTATTCTTATCTAAATAGGAAAGCACAAATGAGAAATATATTTATTTTTTATAACACCACGCCTCAGCAGGAGATTGTCACAGTAGAATATACCAGAAAAACTGTCTTGTTAAAAACATGTATGTCTTTGAAACACTCTTCAGAAAACTCCCAATTTGCCAGAAGGCCTAGAAGCGCAGAGCCTCCGCTTGAAGAACTTTCTGAAGTGTACAGTATTTGTCTGAGGGAAAGTTGTTGTATACGCCTTCTCCAGCCAATTTAAACATTTGATTCTCCAGTGCTTTTAGCTGCTCACTGAGAGAAAAAACAAAGCTGCAAGGAGTCACACAGTGATACTGCATTTGGAATGTACTCCAAAGTTAACAGAATAATGGAGTTTTTCGTTTTCCTTGGCCTTCCACAGTTTGCTTTCAACTTCTCTGTCGACTCTCCATGTTGACCGGTCATTCATCATTTTGGGAGGGAACACACTCTAGAAAACTGTTTGGTTAATTGAATGGAGGAAAAAGGTTCTGGCTTGAGTGCTTTCCCTGTATATTCTGTGTCTGCCCTTCTTTGTATGTCTGCGTATCTCTTCCTCACTACACTGTGGGCATCAATGCACCGGTTAATGATTCTCACAGCTCTCAGTTTAGCTCGCCTCACAAAATGTTACATTATGTTTCCCTGCTGAACCTTCAACATAGCAGTGAAACTGACATGACACTTTCCACAGAAAGGTTTTTTTGTTTGTTTGTTTGTTTGTTTGTTTTTTCAGATGCACTCTATCAGAGTGAATTGGAGTCAACTCCATCAACCTTTTTTCTGCCGAACATTTCCATGTAATTGTGACAGGTGAGGCCTTCTGGATGAAAACTGGGATTGCATAGCCATCTACGCAGCCCTACATGAAGCAGCCCTTAATATGGTCTAAACTCTCTCTCTCTCTCTCTCTCTCTCTTTCTGACCTTGTCTGCTTGACATTTAAAAGCTGAAATCCTTAAATAACTCTTGAGTGTACCATATAGCCAAATGACCCTGGAAGCGGTTGCATATGGGGACCTGAGGGCAGAGTGGATGTGGCTGCTGCTGTTGTCCAGCCTTATATGTCCAGGAAAAGGTGGGCACAGCAGCAGCCATGGCAACTGTGGGCAGAGTTGCTGATCTGGAAACAATGGGCCAGCAACATGGCCTCTCCCTGAACCTCCTCTCATGCAACAACATGCTTTCACTCACCATCAACAGGAGATTTAATTGTTGCAAGGACAACTTTGATTTTGTTAGACATTACAAGGTTGGTAAGTGCTTCCTTTTGTAATGCTCTACTAAGCTTACAGATAACAAAACGAGACACTGTGAAGGAGAAACTAATAGGTGATGGTGTTCAAAACTAAATGTTTAGTTTTGCTTAAGGAGCCAGAACAGTGAAATTCTGCCTTTATGTGTCACATTACTCCTTTTACAGCGTGCAGGAGGATATAAAATGCTGATAGAGTACCTCGGTGTATCACATTTTGGAGTGAAGCCAGTGCATGTTCCGTTCCAGCGCTCTTGATATTATAATCAGCATACAAGTGGTAGTAGGCAGCCAGTGACTAAAGTATGAGAGAGAGAGGCTCAGTACTGGGGAAGCAGTGCAGACAGGAGATTGGAATCACCTGATTTACAGGACGTGAAACTCCAGGGAGAAGAGAGTGTCGTCTATTCAAGCCAATGACGTTGGTTGGGTTTGCATTAAGAGTCCATATATGTTAATATGTGACCTGTTACGCATGCAAGCTCTGGCATTCACGTCACCCTCTACCTATTGTAAATTATTTGTTTATGCTTCAATCTCAGATTGAACACTGTGAACATGATTTGCTATACAGTTAATAAAAGATTGTGGTGTTCATTATTCCCATGTTTTGTCAGAATGCCATATAGTTCTTTAGTATAAAATTCAGACAGCTCTCAAAAGCTGCTACTTTTTATGAGGACAGGCTGCCTCATTTTGGTTTTCTTGTGCAGTGCTGGGAGAGCTGGAATGACACCGAGATACTAGGAATAGGGTTCGCATCTTAACTGTGACCTTTTGTAGTTCTGATGCAATGATTTCATGAGCTGAGTCTGTCTTGTACTTACATATTCTTATACTAATAACTGTCACATCTCTGCAGTCTCTCCTCACTACTCCCTAATCTCCCCATGCCTGTCTGTCTACATTTGATAAAACTGCATTTAAGTTATGTCGTAGTGTATTGCTGGCACATAGCGCTGCTCCAACAATGTGTAGTGCAGGATGGAGCTGAGACAGAGAACATAGATTTTAGGACATTACAGTGTCAAGGTAAATTCCATGAGTGAAAGAAATGTCCTGGTTGAGGGTTAATATATTTGTATAAAATCACTCAGCCTTTCATAAAGGAAAATTTAGATTTGCATGAGAATGTAGGGACGCTGAAGTAGACATAGTCTTGGACCAAACTAATACAATTCTGAAACATTCACAACAGCTGCCAAATGCTGACTGAGAAAATGATATAGTTGTCTAGGTATCACTGATAAAATAATAATAACTTCTATTGGTTGAATGTTTCTAATGCATCGGTAGCTATGCAGAATTTTAAATATTGAAATATGCTGTTTTTACTACAACAACATACTGTTATTGAATAGTACTCTACAGTTATTCTTGAAGTTTGTTAATCAAGCATACAGTATTTATTCCTACTCTTTTTTCCTTCTAAAATATTATTAGATTTTTGTTATTGCAACATGCATACATGAGGTCAATTACCTCAAAATGTTCTTTGATATTCATGCAGAAATTTGCACCTGCTCTTGGATAAATTTCCATGTTAAACTAACCCTGACAAATTGAGTTGAAAGTCCGTAAATAAAGCAGACTGTGTGATCTCCACACTTGATCAGTTCTCCTCCTGTGATATGTGTAATCCAGCCATATGCATGAAGGACCTGAGTGCACTTCACTCATTGCGCACGGACTGTGTGTCAGGTAACAGGCAAACTGTGGCTGTTTCTTTGTTTTATAACCAATAGCACAGAGAAATATGTAGAGATAAGAGAATAAATCAGGACCAGTGTACCAAGTGCCAAAAATGACCTCAGATTGCTCAGGGGTTCCTGTCATTGCTGTCATTCACCTGGCCACACTGGGGACTCTGGTCCCAGAAACATTAGCCATGATACACCAACACAATGATGTTCAAATGCTGTTAAAAAGCAGCCAGTGTCACAGCTAATGTTTATGCTTTCCAATCGGCATAAGAAGTTGGCAGCGATGGTGTATCTGTGAGCAATTTAATATACAAATGTGTGTTGGTTGGGCTGAAATCATGTAGTAGACTAATAGTAATAGTAACTTTGCTGTAACCTAGTTTTGCCTCATGTTTGTGTTACCCAGCGAGCTTTATGTGCTTTATTTGACAAAGGTGAATTGCCTTTTACACAGGATGTATATCCATGTACATATATGGGTATTAACCGCAAGATATAAATTATTAAGTAAAAAATAGAAATCTGGTGCATTTTTGCTGAAAAGAAATTATTTTCTCAAGGTAACTGTGGAGAAGAAATGTCTTCCAGATTACTGAAGTATGTCGACATCAAAGCTCCCATATGGTCTGCAGGGAACAGAACATAATATAAAAACCTGTGTGGTTTGAGTGGTTGACAGCACTTGACAACCACCTGTTCAGAATTTTAGAATCGTAATAGTCATAAATAAAGCTATCACATTCCAAAATGTTTTCTTCTACATGAAATAAATATGTTAAAAAATGTGCTGTGAAAATACGGTTTCATAGAATGTGTTCAAGGTGTTAACTGATCTTGCTTGTGGGAAACTGGCATGCATCTTCTTCATTTAGCAAAGTATTCTGTGGACTCGTATTATTTTTAAGTCCATAAAACTAAATTAATGACTCCGAACATGTCCTCAGTTTCACATCATTACATCACTTTGTCTGGAACAGTTATCAATCATAAAACAGATGTAGGCTAGTGAACCAAAGGCCACATACTGTAAAACTCCGTATAAGAGATTTATGGTTAAAAATGTGGTTAATAATTATAATTAAATCATCGTGGGCTGAGTCCTTTGTTGTTTTAGGGTAATCCATATCCATCAATGTATGTCATGGCAAATGAAAAAAAAGGTTTGACAACATCTGTCTGAGCCACCATCAACCCCTGACTGACTGACTGACTGACTGACTGACTAGCTCAGTGGTCTACTGACTGCAGCTGCTGGGTGGAGCTCTCCTCTGGTAGCTATTTTCTGTCTACATCTATTAGGATGCTCATTCTTCACTAGATGAGGGATGGTACATATTGAATAATGCTGTGTGTTATAAGACTCAGTGTATTGACTGCAGGACTGCTGGAATACCTAAACCAATAATATCTCAATAGTAATGTAACTAAGCCAAGAGCATACTGTACCCCCTCTTATAATTTCTCAATTTACTGAAGGATTTGCTGTGTAATCTTCAAGAATTACAATATAAGAATTACTAGAATTTCTTTTAATCTTTTGGCATATAGGTGTAGGCATTAGTGAGCACTATAGTCTTTATCACTTCTGCTGTGGATTGGTTTGAAAACGGTGCTGCTGGAGGATGCTCTACTTTGCTGGATATTTTTAGTGTAAGAGGAGCTGCTCTCTCCCTCCCCGCGACAAGGGCAGGATTCATAATTTGTCAGTATCTATACCCTAAAATTGCATTATGGCAGAGTGTGTCGCCCAGGAGCAAAGCCTATAGCCCATAGAGTGGTTCATAGCAGCAATGTTAGTTTTTAAATGGCAAAAAAAAAAAAAAATCAAGCCAGTATAGCTGTAAGTGGCTCTGAATTTAGAGCTTAGGAGCCTCTGTCTTTTTTTATCTGAATCGACAAGCACTGCTTGACTAACACTCTATTAGGTAAAATAATACTGTGAAGGCCACTTATAACATGACAGCTTGTTCATAGTAATCCTGGTGAACTTTAAATAGCGAGGGTCAGTTCTGCTTCATAATGCTGTCCGGTGATAGCCGTTTCCTGCTGGAGCAATGATTAATTAATTTATTGAATGTGGGGAGGAAGTGATAAGGGTGGAGGTGAAAGCCTTTGACTTATTAATTATATGAATTGTATTCAGGTATAATCCAGATTCAGTGGGTGTTGTCTGCAAGGAAATGCGCACAAGGACATCTTGATAAATAAAAAAGGAATATAGTCTCTGCAAGGCATGAGAACATGGACATTTATATATAAAAGTACATTTAATAGACAGCATGGTTAATTTTAGATCTGCTAGCCGAAAAGAAGGTGTAATGATTATCAGTACTGTATTGCTACAATCTACAGCCTCCATAGGAATAAACCTGCTCCATCTATTCTATTATGACTTTCTGCATCGGTGTACCATTATATTATTCTCCTCATGTTTTTAATTTGGCTTAGGCAAGTTGATTGAATGATGTCTCTTTGGCCCCATGTGCTACTTAGATTACAGCTCTGGGCTATTAAATAGATGTACAATCATTTGTTGTAAATCAAATATGCCTCATACCTATAATGAAGATGTATTTATGGTAGCTGATTAATGTCTACTTCTACCTACTGTTAGGGCTCTGATTTAACAATTCAAATTAGGATGTGGAGAGTGCAAAGTGATAAACTAGCAGTCATTAAATTTGGAAAAGCAACATTCACAACTGGTGGAAACAAAACCCCTGACCTTGACAGGCTCTCCATTGTGGAGATGAACAGAAATTTAGGCATATTGGATTTGAATACACAGGTGATGGAAACAACAACAACCCACGTTGGCTGCTACTGGACTGCCTGTGTTCCAGGAAAACTTAACAGTCTCATACTGTGGTCCTGCAGAAAACTGACCTTGCTTTCAATCAGACAGGGATAAAAGGTTAGCAGCGCATGAGGATGTTAAGAGGAGAGAAAAGGAGGTGTAGTGTTGAGCGGTTTTGCCACTTAGCATTTTCTCAATGCACACATGCTTTAATCCTGCTGTTCTCCACAGTCCTTGGAGCTGCTTGGGTCAGAATTACGCTCAGCCCCACATTCAATGTCAATGAAATACAACATGCTTAAATTACACCATAATAATGGCCTACCAGGCTGGAGATAATTTGATGTAGTAAATTCCAGTTCACTGTATTTGTGGGGTTAGTGAAGGCTGCCGCTGCAGTATTTTTCCTGCTGCTTTACTTGCTCTTTCATTTGAGTTTTGAGGTTATTTTCAATTGCATCACAGCTTGTTAAAGTCTAATCATCAACCTTTACAATAGTAGTGCCTTCTTAAGCATTGCCATAGTAATCTACCTTTTATCCCAGAATGGCCGTTTTTAAACTTATACTAACTGCTAGCTGCTTATTGTGCAAGTAAGAGATGTTTGCATCTGCATCACTGTTTCTGTTTTTGTTGATACAGGCTACCAAAGCAGTGAGGGTCTAAAATGCCTTGCTCAACTGATTTGATAGACAACAGAAGACTGGCGTCTGATGCAAACGCAGTATGGGTGACACGTACAATACAGTAATCGCCATATGATTGCTGCATTGAACACGTTCAAAGCAGCTGTAAAGACTTCGTATGTTCTTCACAGTTGGAAATCGTGGCTGTGGCTCCAGGTAACTCGGTTGTATCTCCTTCAGAACATCCAATCCCGGCTTTTGTTGTGCTCTGCATGTTCTACATTCTCATTTTGATGTAGCAAGAGAAACACACGAGGCATTTACACTGTTATTGATCAGATAAAACACGCAAAAATTGAAGCTCCCTGTGTAGCATTTTTTGCACGGTGTCCTTGCAGAATGTTATTCATTCTCATCCAAACTTGTTATCTCTTAAGGGTCACTCTGCTTCAGGTTTATTGTCCTGTTAGTAGTATTTGGAAGGCTTGTCCAAACAAACCAATCAATCGTGGACCAACACTATTTAAGTTTCTGGTCCAGCCGCCTCTTTACTTGTGTGACAGACTGGTGCATTAATCGCAGCAGTTGTTGCTCTCAGGCTCTGTGCTGCTGCTGCTGGTATTACAGTCAATCATTAGAGTAGCCTCCTCTCCAGATGGCACCTGGCCATCCCTTGTTTCTATTGAATTGTCCATGTTTAGACTCCCCAGCTAGCTGCACTTTTGCCATTTTCTCATGTCTCAATATTTAGTAGTGAACAAACCTAATTCAATAGTAGTGATTGTCATGGAAGATAGTGCTTTGAAATTAAATTTTTAGGCTCACCCAGTGATGCTGAAAGGGTAATAAAATAAATAAGGTTCAGCATAGAGTCACGTAAGTGAGTTGTTTCTCATGTCTCCTTTCTCAGACGCAGATCCATCCATGCTTGAAAGCAGAGCTAATTAGGAGCTGGCTGCATTGGAGTGTTTGCACGAGGACCCTAGTAAAAAATGTGCTCTCACACTACTGTAAGCTCAGGGATTATCATTATCCTCCTGGGTTTCATCATGTGGTTTCCGTAGTACTTACTCTCTGAGTGAGTGATGCTGCTCACAACAGATACTAAAGGGACTGTTGCTTTAGCAGATAGCTGCAGTAATCTATGGCAGTTACAAGTCGTCAGAGGACACTTTGGCTTTTCGAGATGGATCCGTCTGAAATATCCTTGAGAAACAAAACATTTTCTCTGCACTATATTGAGATTTGTTGTGAGTGTGTGTTTTTGTGTTTGGGACTTGTTATCTTGGAGTTTGTATTGTGAGCCCACATGAACATCCATACGGCCTGCTGTGTTGTCAGTCTGTGGTCTCAAGCTGCTTGTCTAGAAGGGAGTATCTGTGGAAAGAGCTGGATGACAAAAACTCGGTTGGGCTTCTCCACCAGCCTGTATAGAGGAGAGCTCACGCAGCGCCATTACCCCGTCTTCTTTGTGTTTTTCGTTCCTACTTTTATGAAGAAAAGCACAGGAAAGGAGAGGGTCTATGGTCATGATAGAGCCAAAGTCACAAACAGACACATTCACAGCGCAGATCATTATAGAAAATTTAGAGGTCTGTGGATGAGCTGTGAATCCCGTGCACAAAAAAGTCTTTGTTTCCACGGGTGACAGAGATCTGAATTGTACCAGTGTGATGATTTGAACTTTTGCCTTTATATCCTTTAATGGAAAAAAATACAGAAATTCTTTCATTTATAGTAGATTTTGAAATGTAGTTGAAACAATTAGTCAATTAGCTGAACGGTCAGTGACCAGAAAATTAATTTACCGCTTTTTTTATTTCAGTTCATTGTATTGGTTAATTCAAAGTATAAAATGGCACAAATCCATTCTATTTTCTTAATCTTCTATGATATCAAACTAATCTGCTTTGTGTTTTGGACAATTTGTCGGACAAATCAAGCAATTTGAACGTTCCCACCGGGGCTTGTATTATTTACTAGGCTATTCTGACAGTTTATGGATCAAATAATCAATAAATCAATTAATGAAGAAAAAAATCCTACTATTAATTTATAATGAAAACAATTTGTTAGTTGCAGCCTCAGAATATAGTGATAGGAGCTTGAATCTATGCAGATATACCAGTCTTATGTGAAGAGGAGATGCCTTGGCTTTGAACGGTCACAGACCAATTTTTGTTGACAAAAAAGTAATAAAAATTAAAGTAAGATCTTAGTGTGTGTATAAGACAGAGAGCCTTCCTGGTAATAGATGGCTCAATTTATCACATTCATTGCTCTCCCTGTTAAAGCCAAGGTCATGGAAGAGGAGAAACACTCAGCAGTCACAGTCTCTTTGCTTTTTTTGAGTCTCAGAATACCTGAACTGATTCACCCTAATTGCAGTATGTGATAAAACTCCCACTGATTTGTCTCAGAAGTGAATGTCTGCTTCTGGGGGAGAGTGCAAGCCAGAAAAAGAGGGAATAATGATGCAGCGGTGGAATGTCATATTAGGTGTTTTACCTCGATTTCTCTTTTTCTGCGGAAAGATAATTTTTCATGCCTTGTTTCAGCTAATTGTACACACACTGCAGTCGGACAGAAGCTTTCCATACACATAGCCCTTTAATATGAGAACAGCAGGGAGGAATTGAGGAGCTGCTGAGACAGGGGTGCTGCATAACACACAATTTCACAGGTGAAAATGTTCCCGAGTAGATAATTGTGATAAATTGTTCAGTGTCCTACAGTGTTATATTCTGCTTCTGCGATTTCCTCTTCACACTTTCAAGAAGGCTTTTTTTTTTTGTTTTTGTTGGTTTTTTTTGTCAAGGACATTTTAATGATGCTCCATTGATACCAGCTGTAACACAGACCATCTACCTACTCAGGATATCAGCCAGCAGCATGACGCTACACACTGAACCTTATGAACTGTTTCTACTTCTGTGTTTTCCAGGTGTGTAGGTCGGTGAGGCAGTTATATTAACCCACCAAGATGGTGGCCTTGTCCCTGAAGATCTGCGTGCGCCAGTGTAATGTGGTGAAGACGATGCAGTTTGAGCCATCCACGCCTGTGTATGACGCCTGCAGAATCATCAGAGAGAGAGTGCCGGAAGCCCAGACAGGACAAGGTTGGTGGATGACTCAGAAATGGTGAAACTAATTTACATAATGGAAATCTATAGGCATCTACATTTGCATACTCTGTTTCACTTGATGTTTCAGCCTCAGATTATGGCCTCTTCTTGTCTGACGATGATCCCAGAAAAGGAATCTGGCTCGAGTCTGGAAGAACGCTGGATTACTACATGCTGCGAAATGGAGTAAGCTTAAGTCAGACAGTCTGGGGTGGAGAACTGTCAGTGTCACTTATCATCTCTTGAAGTGATTTACATTTTCTAGAGGGAACCTGAGATATTTATGCCTCTCTGCTCCCTGGGGGTAACTGCAGTTCACTGTTGAGACCGATTAGTGGAGTTAAAGATGTCAATGTGCTGTTTTCTCTACTATTTTCTCAGGACATCTTGGAGTATAAGAAGAAACAAAGACCTCAAAAGATCAAAATGCTGGATGGTGCAATTAAAACCATCATGGTGGATGACTCAAAAACAGTCGGGGAGCTGCTTGTCACCATATGCAGCAGAATAGGTAAATGATAGTCTCCCAGCGCTGCTAATATGAATCTTGTCAAGCCATCGTCCAAGGTTTGAATTATTCATCCTCTATTTTATTTTTAGTCCACCGCATACCACTTGATTTCACAGTGAGCTGCATTATGTTGCGGTGGTATTATGTGCTATTAAAGTCCTATTTGAACAGCAGCATTAGTTAGCTACTTTGTAGTATTCATGTACGCTTGATAAAGTCCTCATTACATTTTTTTTTAAAGCACAATGGGCATGATGCATCGAGCTCAAATAAGCTTGTTTCTAATAAATGCTAAAGTGGTCCTCCTAAGGCCCAGACTGTTCCATCCTTTCCTGTGACAGAGGTGTTCCCTAAGCTGTATATTTCAATTATAATGGGCTGCCATCAAGCTCAATTGGGTGAGGAGGAGAGGGATGTGTGTCTGGCAGATAGCTTTATTGGAAAATGTTTGTTTGGAGTAGGTCTTTCTGCTTGGCTTGTTCTCCTCCTCACTTCCCATTTTAGTTTGCTGGCTCTGTGCCAGCGTTCCTTCACTTGTGTTTCAGAGCGTAGAGAAGGAGATAAAAAGCGAGTGTAAGAGAATTGCTTTTTCTACAGTGGCAGTAGTTATTGTGCCAGTTTGAGGCATCGCCTCCTCCCTGGCTAACCTGTGCCCTTTTCAGGAATCACCAACTATGAGGAGTACTCCCTCATTCAAGAGGTGACGGAGGACAAGAAAGACGAAGGAATGGGGACGCTGAAGAAAGACCGAACGCTGCTGCTACGAGACGAGAGGAAGATGGAAAAGCTCAAAGCCAAACTCCACACAGATGATGAATGTGAGTGTGAGCTTGCAGAAGCCTCCAGAAGAGTTGTTGATATCTTGATGGGTTTTATGCCCATTTCTCATTATCACATGAATGAATCTGACTCAACGTCATCATCTGTACATGTGCTTTATCACTCGAGTCTAATTTATTGCATGGACATATCAAAGTTTAATGAAATTACCACTGTTATCTTTTGCCCCAAGGACACCAATTAAATTTTGAAACATGCAAATATATAAATCACCCTTCCAACTTTGGCCACTATAGACTATCTCACTTCTCAGCAGGAAAATAAGGCAAATGACTTTTTTCGACCCCTGTCAAGATTTTCACGTCTTGGTAATTAACTTGGGAAATTGTCTGTCTAAGCTGATCTTTCTGCCCCTCTGATATTTTCGAACTGCTTGGTTAATTTCAGTATCCTCCTCCGTAAAGTGAATGTCTATTCATTTCAGCACATGTGGTAACAGAAGGTTTGTATTGATTGGGCAGTGAACTGGTTGGACCACAGCAGGACTTTCAGAGAGCAAGGAGTGGAGGAAAGTGAGACTCTGCTGCTCAGGCGCAAGTTCTTCTATTCGGACCAAAATGTGGATTCACGGGACCCCGTCCAGCTAAACCTGCTCTACGTTCAGGTACACTTGATACACACACGTTTATGCTGACGTAGCAAAAAAAAAAAACAGTGAAGAGACAGGTGACCTAGGCCGAAATTTATCCCTTTACACCCCATCCTGGAAAATGGGGCCCAAGTTGGCTAACCTAAGAATTATACTGCAGTATTTTTCGGGGTGTTATTTAAGCGTTTTTCAGAAGAGCCAGGAGATCAGGAGTCAACACAGGAGTGTAATTGGCCTCAATTACTATGTTTTAGCGTGCATCCAACTTTTAGCCAGGTCTGGACAGACTGAAATGTTGTTAGCTCAGATGAGGTCTAGACACGTTTGACTGGTTTTGTAGCCAAAGCTTTCGTTCGGGTTGGTAGAACCTGCATTTTGTCTAGGCGATGAGTACAGCAGAGCAATCTGCAAAGAAAACATTGACATATTATGAAGTTGTTAAGCTTCCAGCAGATGTGGGTTGACATTGGCAAACATTTGGAGTGGTGTCTGTGTCCACCTGACGAACCTAAGTCCAATATTCATTCACCTTCTAGCTCCCTTTTTGTATTCGGTAGCCTACTGGCTAAATTATTAACCAGCTAGTCACTATGTTTGTTTGTTTGCTGCCTGGTTCTAGCTTGTCAGCAGACAGCTTATGATAACTTCTTCATTGAAAACCGCTCTCTACTTTGGCTGGCAACAAGGCCGATGAGAGTGGAGAGAGTGAACCAAAACAGTAGACTTGTAGGCAGTAAAACCAAAAGAGTGAGCTTAAAGAAGCTAAAATCCTCCATGGAGATGACCAGAACTGCCCGTGATAATTCTTTATGCTTTTGTCATTAAAAGCGACCCCTCTCACACTACTTATAGTCATTTGAGCCACTCTTAATATGAAAATATTAATTTAATATGAAAATATTAAGTAGCGTAGCTTCTAAGTTCCTAAATTATACATTGCAAGTACATCATCTAGTCCATAAATACATGTAATTTTTAAGCACTGATCCTGTTTGTATTGCCAATCTTTGGGCTCTAAGCCTGAAATAGCTGGAATTTTTTTTCATGTGTCTTTCTGGTGTCTCAGAGGATAATCTGTGATTGGACACAGCTGTAGTGCTGGCCAGCCATGCTACTGTTGTTTGTGGTCTGGAAAGCACAAAAGGAATTTGCTTGAGGCTGACATTGCTTCAAGTAGACTGTACATTACATGATCTACAGTATCTCCACATACATCTGATATTCAACCTGGAAAGGAATGGCCTGACTGGTTGAAGAGTTTACATCTTTAGTATAACAGCCTTTCATGAGGAGTTACGTCACTATCTGAACACTTCACGTTGTTTAATGGATTTGTCCAACATGTAGCATACATCTGGTAGGACTCGCTTGGAGAGATATAGCTCGGCTTCGAGGGGTTACATCTTTATGAGTCTGTGTACATCAATTAGGTTAGTTTCCCTCTTTATCACTGTGTCACCATCTGTGAATATGTGTGTACTCTGCGGTTGCTTGTCCTACTAGTTTTGTAAACCAAGGGAGCCTTGCTGGCACCGGGGGGGGGGGGTCTGGTCCCCGAGGGGGGTTAGCTGAGTCTGGCACCGCACTCGTCAGGGTTTTCTCAGTACACATATCACTGCCTTCACATTAGCCCCTCCAGCAGGGGGAGGGGAGCTCCCCGCTGACACCTGGACTCAAACAGCGGGGTGTGGAGCACCCCCCCACCCCACCCCACCACACACACACACACACACACACACACACACACACACACACACACACACACACACACACACATACAGATGTACCCTGTGAGACAGACTGAGAGCATGGGAGCTTTTTTTTTTGTGATCTTTCCCTCACAATAAAATAAACAAGCTCCGAAAACACTGTGCTCAGAGATATATATACCGTGTCTGAAATATGTATGGCTGCTTGCATTCAGGTCTCTCCGTCTTTTCAGTCACCGCTGCCTCCCGAACATGTTCATAAAAGACATCTGGCCATCCACCCTCCGTGTCAGCTCCTGCTGCTCTCCTCCCTTCTATCTCTGTTCCTGTTTTTTCCTCTATTTTTCTTACCCACGGTTTCCTTCCCTTCCAGTTCGCCTGTCTCCACTCCCTCTCCATCTCCTACACATTCTGACATAATCGCACACATCCCCACCCTCCTACCCTGGCACCCATTACAGCACAGTGCATATCGTGCTCTCTTCTCAACATTGACTCGAATTTCCTTTCGCAATAACATCCCCGCTCCCTTACCCCGCCTCTCTTTTGCCTCTCCATTGCCCTTCCCCATCTATCTTTCCCTTGTTCTCTCACACTCACACAAACACACTCACACACACACACACACACACATACACTCACTCACTCGGATTGTTACACAGGCAGATCACAGAGACTCTTCACATGGCAGTGACTCTAATTTGTCACTGTGTTAAAAAGGCCAAATAGAGCCAGAAGAGAGATCTGGCAGAGCTGAACACACCCCAGGCTTCTTTTCCACATTCTTTTTTTCTTTTCTCTCTCATACACAGCATTTCTACTCCCCCAATTTTCCTCTTTAATGTCCTTCATCTTTCACAATTCCTATAATTCTCAGAACCTCGGCAGTGTAGAGTAATTGAATTCAGATTGTGCAGATGATGACATTATTGCTGGCATTTCGTCTACAGAGCATCCCTGCGATTCAGCAGTGATCTCTAATGTTTATTAATGATTTGAAGCTTCCCTGATTTCAAACCCACCCACTCACCCACCCACTAACCCACCCATACACACACATAATGGAAGCTCTGCCAGTAACAGACTAATCGCCTTTACTACTCGGCCACTCCCTTTCTGTCATGTATTTGTGCTAAGACCAGGATAAACCTCCATAGCAATAGCATCACTCTGTGTGTCCTGGTCCTTTTGCTTTTACTTTTGCTCACTTTAGTTGATCCCGAAAGAATTCTCCATGTGCCATGAGACAGTATTGTCCAAAGCAGGAAAAGATCAAGCATTTATCTTTAAAATAGTATGTATCCTCGAGAAAAAAAAAAAAAAAAGGTATTCGTTTAAAATTCACCGTAGAATCCAGTCTTTATTGCTGCTTCATCAACAAAGGACCTGCTGTCCTGCAGAATGTAATATAATGTCATTAAATTTTCTCTATCATTGGCTCTGTAAAAGTTCGTGATAGCGATTTTGGAGCTCATGAAGCATCTCTGCTTTATTTTGGAAAATGAACTACACATAGAATACAGAAAGAAAGGTCAGGGTTGGATCTGAACCAAAGCCAGTTCAGGTAAATTACTGTAGCTAACTGAGTTGTCAAAATGCTACATATTCATCTTTTCAAACATTTAGAGCCCTCTTCAGAATAAAGCTGTGTCATGTAAGTCATGTAGTGTTTAGATAATACTTTACTCGCTGATCTATTAGCAACTGTCCTGGTCAAACACTGTGTACATTCAGTTGCTTTAGCATATCCCCATGTCAGCATTTATTTTTATGGCTGTATTATACTCTGTGTGCTCTGCTGGGCCATTGTGGACTTGGTGACCTCAGTGTTGTAGCCCCAGGCTGTATGTGTCACAGCTTCTGATGTCTTGTGCTTCACTTCCACCCATGCAACTCTATTAAAATGTCCCAGAACCAGTGTCTGTATTACTTGTCATGTCCGCCATGAGAAAAGGAGGGACTGACCTCACTATCTTGTCTTTTGACAAACGTGGGACGATTATCTGGCCTATTATTTGACCAAATACTGATACAAATCTGTAAAATGACTGCTTATCAAGAGGTTTGCAGACGAAATGACCCAGCCAACAATCAATTCAATGTCAGTCATAAACTTTAGCGTATGTGGTTATCACAGCATGAAACTCATAAAATAACAATACCAAACTGAAGAATATAATAAAGCAATGTGTATTTGGACGTGGGAGCAGGATTCCATTTTTCTCAGGCTCATCCTGGTTTTGATGGCGTCAGCTCTGTTCTCCGCCTGAATGCTCCGTATGAATCCCACTTTCATATTGGCATCGGCTGTTTCATTCAAGCTTTGCGGTCACTGGCCCACTCACAGCTGGTGTGGCTCTCAGCTGACGAGTGGCTTCCAATCATATTCAGGCAGGTGTACAGCATGGCCACTATTACCTGACACTTCTCACTTTATTCTGCTGATGCACATTTTGCAATACTGTCAAGTGCGCAGCTCCCGTCACCATCCCAAACTCGTCCAAAAGCAGAGCCTTTTCTGATATATCCAACTGAAAGCATCTGCTTGAAGTTTAAATGGGATAGGACATTTGCAGAGACACACTACTTATTTACCTCATTGTATCCATTATTCTAACAGTCCAGAATCCATTTTTCTGATTCTCTGTGTCAAAGTGTAATTTCTGGACCAACTACACTCTGTTGCTAATGTTAAATTTACCACTCAGCTGGAAATTGAGTCTTTCATCTCATCACCAGTATTGGAAGATGAAGGCAACACCTAATTGAATCTATCCTCTACATTACCAGTGTTAGTCTTCATTACATCAATCTTCATCATATAATTTGTTTTACTGAGGAAGTATTGGGAGCTCCAGTTGACGATGCATCTACAAATCCTTGAGAAGTGCACCAAGGTGTTCCCTGTAGGGTGAACACCTTTTCTCAGTTTGCTCCAGCTGGCACATTTGAGTTTCCCTAAAGCCTAGATAAATCTGTCCTGGTTTCTGAACATTAACCGTACATTAACCACTGCATATGCAATCACATAGCCAGCATATGTCGAAATCCCGATAATAACATGCTAGTGTGCGTCTAAAACACTAATTGTGAGTTTTCAAGATGTTATAACATTGAAATCTGCGATGACTGTTCTATACTCTACTTCTATGTATCTGTGGGTCAGGTTGTAAACTTAACCCCATACTGGGGTTCTTGCAACCTAAATAGTTTTTTCTAAATAGCAAAAGTCTCACTTCATTATACTCTGTGAACAATTTGCATCCACAAAGCAATACTTTAAAATTTCTAGTGTTTCCATTATTCCTAGAATCTTACTTCAGAATAATATATGGTAGTAATATTGTGTACCAGCGTGAATGGCTTGTGTGGGGGCTAATTTTAGAGCATCTTCTTGTGTTCAGTGAGAGCTTATCTACTCTACTATGAATTGCACTGGGGAGAGGACTTGATTGTGAGCAGAGGAGATTGTTGTCCTCATTACAGCAGTAAGCTGCTGCTTAGTTTTTCATTGATGTAATGGGACGTAAGAATGAGCTGAGTCCATGCTGTGCGCTGATATGCTCATGCTAAAAGCACTGATGGAGCCTCTGTCATTGTCAGCAAGGCCTCTCAGCTTTTGGAGCCATTAATTTTGCAGCAGTACACTAGAAAGAGCGAGAGAGAGGGAAAGGGAGGCAGAGCTGACTGCCCCCTGGAGAAAACGGCACACACTGACAACAATTTGAAAGATGTCAACAAAGGCTTCTCCCTTTACATCTATGTACATGGTGAAGATAATTTAGAGAGCCTGGTTGGAAGTGCACTGAAACATAAGTGATGTCTCAGCAGCACTAAATAGGCATAAGCTTTTTTGTGTTTTGTTTTGTTTTGTTTTGGGGTTTTTTTTTTGGGGTTTTTTTTTTTTTTCGGTGGAAAAAAAACATTTGGTCATTAGATTTCTTAACAACATATCAAGCGTTGTTCTGTAATGCAGATGGGATATTGTGTAAAACGGGTGCATTTCTGTAATGTGCTTTCATTTTTAATAACACATAATGAGCTGTGATGACAAATTGTTGGAGCTGTTACATTGGAGAGCTGGCAGAATGGCTTTTATCGTCACAAACAAATCTTATTTGGCTCCCGTGTGTGGCGGGGTCTCGATTATGATGTCCCTGCTCTAGACATACACTTAGTTATTCACTCAGAAGACAACCTCTCTGAAGCCACAGTGCATTCAAAGGCAAACAATAAGTGCTCATTACAGAGCTCTGCTTGGTGAATTGCCTTTGTAGTTGTATCATTTTCCTGGATGTGTTTCTTCTTCTCACTTGCCCCCCTTCTGTCTCCACCAGGCTAGGGATGATATATTGAATGGATCCCACCCAGTCTCCTTTGATAAAGCTTGTGAGTTCGCAGGGATCCAGGCTCAGATCCAGTTCGGACCCCACGTGGAGCACAAGCACAAGCCCGGATTCCTTGAGTAAGCTTTTCACTTCAAAAGAATGCATTAACACCAACAGTCATAATAACTCCGTATAGCATGTTCTGCTTTTTATACGTTCACAGCTGCACATATGCAGTGTTTATCTCCTGCTTTAGTACGGACTGTTTCTTCAGGGATTTCCTCCAATGGAAAGCTCTGGGGTGATGTCAGCTGTTACAACTGTTTTCTGATATGTAGGCAGTAGGGCAAGAATGACCTCATATGTGGAGGTATGTTAATAGAAACGGAAATGCCTGTAGCTCAGAAGAGTAACCATGTAAAAATGTCATTTATCTCCATAGCCTGAAGGAATTCCTACCTAAAGAGTACATCAAGCAGAGAGGGTCTGAGAAGAAAATATTCCAAGTATGTACATTATATTGCTTGAATGTTGCATTTGACTGAAAATATCATGTTTGAAGCGGATGACCCATGGGAATTATAGTAATTTGTTCTCTTTTGATGTGCAAAATGACAAAATAAAAAAACATGTAGTATATTCACATACATATGTAATGACAGCTCTAATGAGGTGGAGATGTACCTGCTGTCGTTTCTCCAGGAACATAAAAATTGCGGCGAGATGACGGAGATTGAGGCAAAAGTGAAGTATGTGAAGCTCGCCAGGTCCCTGCAGACATACGGCGTGTCCTTCTTTCTGGTGAAGGTAAGAGCTAAACCATGCCAATTGAAAGCAGTAAAGAGGCGGATTAGTGAAAAAAGGAAGAAAATATGTTTTCAGATTTATTGGATACATTATTGGATTTATTGGATACATCCATAAGCACACTAGACAGCATGCCCACATTCCCAACGAATGGGATGTCTGCCGTTATCTTTTTCTGGTAGTTTGGGCCATCATTTCAGTTAGTGATGGTAGGACTGTATCACCTACCCTATCCCCCAAGTCTATTACATGAGATCTTCAAACGCAGAAACCTCACTAACAGTAAGTCCAAAGGAAAATACAGGTTGTAAACAAACCCTGAGGTAAGTCAGACTTACTTGGAAGAGAAAACGAAGCCCTTTTTGTTTCACCGCCAAATGAAGGGGTAGATAATCTTGTTAAACAGTTGGCGTCTTTACAAGTGTGATCCTCTGAGTGCTTGTTTTTCTTGCCCCATTTAACTTTGTTGTAGTAATGTTACTACATTTGTAGATCTCAGCTGTTCACTTACAGCACTTACAGTACAATCTTGCAATAGCAGAAGCTATGAAAATAGAGCTCTAGTTGTAACAAAGCATAATTTTCCTGTAATAATTCCTGGGTAATATCAATTTAAAACAAACATCTGGTTATAAAAAACAGGCATGTAATGCATCTGTACTAATGAGTGGCAGCTGTGAGAAAAATATGCTGTTATGCACTGCACTGACTAACAGGTATGAAAGCTTGTTGAAAACACCAAAAACCCCATTACCGCAACCAATCAAAAGCTTCAGAGTGGACGCTTGTGCGTTCGTTTCTCAGCAGCACACTCGGTGCTGTGAAATACTTGTGACAACAGCATTTTTCTTCTGTTGTGGTTTGGCGAACAGGAAAGTGGAATGGAGGTGCGGCATGGGAATGGGATGATATCGCACCACCAGGTATTATAAAAGCTCTCTGACAGCAGCCTGGTTGGTTACCAACTTGCGGGGAAATAGAGAGGAAGAGGAAGAGCTCAGTTTTCTGCGGGGGTCTTAATGGGCAGTAAATGGAATGTTTGGTCCCACAGTTAAAGCAGTCTGCAGTCTGTGTGCATCTACATGTAGGAGCCCAGCCTGCCTTCAATGAGGAGTTGTACTGATGGAGATTTCAAGACTGTTAAATAATTCACTTCAGCTGCACTCTGCTCTTGATGTAAACAGAGGCAAACACAAGGACCTGGCTTTGTTGAAACACATCTGAGAGTTTATTGTCAAGTTATTCACTGCAGGTTATAGGTTGGCAAACCTTCTACTTCTGTGAACTTCACAGATTTGGAAATACTTTACATAGGAAGTAAATAAGCCTGTATGTATGTATGTTTGTTTGTTTGTGTCTGCTGCTCAACTGTGATTTGTTGCACAAGCAAATTTTCTCAAACAATAATCAAGGTTAACCATTCAAAGTAATATGATATGTCGGCTACCCACTTCAGATTAGGAATTCAAACTTCCTGATTGAACACGGCCTTGGTAATTGTGACTGTCAAGTAATGTAACCCACAACAATGGAAGTTTTTAATAAACCTTTGTGTGACGATATCGCGCACACTGGGATAATGTTATCTGTCCTTGTGTTTAAGATCCTGAAACGTAGAAACCGTTCTAAATAATTGGCCTTTGTTCCATTCTCAGAGCGCTCCATTTTAACCCAGTGATTTAAAAAAAAGCAGAAAAAAAGAAAAAGAAAAGAAAGCCCAGAGACATCGAAGGTATATATTTCTGCGCCCCCCATTTCTACAACCTGTTAATTTTGTATCATACTCTGCACAACTGAAGGGGAGCCAAGTGTAGGCTTGGTCTCTAAAGTGCGCTGTATTAGATTTTCAGTGGGCAGAAAGTGGAGGGAGCTTGAGCTGGTCAAGCAGAGAGCTGGTTGAAGCACTATGCTGGTGTGCTGACAGTGACTAAAGCCTGTGGAGACCGTGCTCAATAAAGCACCAGTTAAACAAGGCTGAATTCATCTGGGTCACTTCACAGCTGTCCTTTTCCTCTTCCTTTTGGGGCACCAAGCCATGGAAACAGCATTTGTGTTTAGACAGCACCAGCAGAACGCCGTGGAGATTTTGCGTCAGCTCTCGTATGAATCATCTTTGTAGGTGTTCAGCACTGACACAAATGTTGCCCGATGCTTTCCGATCTGACAGGAAAAGATGAAGGGTAAAAATAAGCTGGTCCCGCGGCTGCTGGGGATAACCAAAGAGTCAGTGATGCGAGTGGATGAGAAGACGAAGGATGTCGTGCAGGAGTGGCCTCTGACAACGGTCAAGAGATGGGCTGCCTCCCCCAAGAGCTTCACCCTGGTACTGTGTTACTGTCCGTTTCGAGTCCTCAGCAATACTTAGATAGTCAGATGGAAGACACTCCTAATCCTATGCACATATTCAGTTACTCTGTGCACAGTGTGATTTACACAGTCTCTACATCACACATTCAATCTTTCTCCCAGTTTTCATTTTTCAATACAAACTGTATTCTAAAAAATTTGTGAGACCTTAGACTTCAGTACTGAATGTTTTCAGCTTTTCATCATAACAATAGATGTCTAGAGAGGAATGTGCAGGATATATGTGTTATATATCTTTGCCAGCTGTTGGCAATAGAACGTATTTTTTCCTGCCATATTGGAGAGGAGTACTCCTTTTAAAGATGAATAGATTATGCAAATTTTAAAAATACTAGGTAGATTGGTTTAAACTAAACATATTCAGCCTTGTGTTTCTGTAGAATCTTTTGAAGTGAGCAGTTTTGAGATTCCCTACATCTCATTTTTAATCAGCTCTTTGGAGAAATAGGATGGGCCATAGAAGCCAGTCAGGTTTTTCTTTTTGTCAGGGGTAGAAATGGTGACGGTATAGCCAAATTTATTCACAACCTCACCGCCAGTAAGGTATTTTTTTCATATGCAAGCAGGCTCTTATTTGGCATGGAATATTATATCAATGCTAGATAGATGTTAAAATACTGTGTCTTGATGATTTGCTCTGAATCTCTGCTGTCTCCCATGAATAACAAAGGATTTTGGAGAGTACCAGGAGAGTTACTACTCTGTCCAGACTACAGAGGGGGAGCAGATCTCCCAACTTATTGCTGGATACATTGACATAATTCTTAAAAAGGCAAGTAATTGACAATTAAAAGTAAATTAATACAACATACATAAAACTCTCCATACATTTAGCCTGCGTTGTTCACTGTCTGTGGCTCTCCCTCCTACAGAAGCAGAGTAAGGATCGTTTTGGCCTCGAGGGGGATGAGGAATCTACCATGCTGGAGGAATCGGTTTCCCCTAAGAAGTGAGCAGTGCTTACTGTGTATAACAGTGTGTTATCTACTGTTTCTCTATTGTCTGTGCACTGCTTTGTGCGGGAAAATGCTGACCATTCTCATTCAGTGTGACCTAGTCAAGTTATTCTTCATGAATTTAAACCTTGCTGTTTAATTTTGCATGTAATTACATTTTTGTCTGCCCAGCATTGTACCCCCAAGAGAAGTAATGTTAGAATTAAACAAAATACTGAATTTTACAATAACTAACTAACTCGATGTTTCAAATTACAATTTGTTAAAGTACTTCCTTTTACGATTTTGGTTTAGGAAAACAGAAAACTGCTTCAGGGTAAAGCCACTTTTCATCTTATTTCACAAAAGGAAGCTGCACCGTGGAAGGTTAAGATATCGCACAGTTTGAGACATCTTCTTTTCGGAAGCTGTTTCAATCATTAATTTTTTTTAATCTCTCAGTTCTTTGCCATCTCTTGTAATTTTTCCATATTACTCTTTGACCGATGGCAATTAAGGTATTGCCCCTGGACAACGGCTCTATCACACTGAGCATTGAAACTTGTTGTCTCCGGAAATCCTCATGGCTCTTAGCGAAACCATTCTCTGGCAGATTGAAGCATCATATTCCTGCTGCTCATGGGCCAATTGACTCATGTCGTGGTTCTCAGCACACAAACATAATTGCTGCCTCTCAAAACAAGCCATAATTAACCAATGGAGTCAGGAGCATCTGTTGAGCTGGGCACAAAAGCAGACAATTTTTCTGTACAGTATTTTTTTCCGACATGCCTATTTACCTCGGGAATAGTTGCTAACAAACGTGGTAATTGTTCTAATTACAATTTTGTCATTTTTGTCATCTAAATGATTAACAGTTATGTAATCATCTGGAGTGATTATCAGAATTTCAAGATCCACTCATAAGTAGCACAAAGGAACATAGCCAGCTCAAGAACACCTCCACAAGTCAGTTTGCAAAGCACATTGTCTAGACATACAGATAATTATCCTAAAATAGGATCATTTATAATTGATCTGATGAGTTTTAATAAGGACAGAAAATTAGATGAAAAGCACCATGAATATTTTTACAAGTCTGCAGCGCTGAATAAAATTGCTAAGGCAGCATTTCACTTTGTTTTACTTTATATTGCTGATCTTTCCATTGCACACAAGCTTTCATTTAGGCCCTTAGTTTTCACATAATCAGAGAATCATAGGTTTAAATGCATCTGCATGCATGTGTGTCGAAAGTACATGTATCTACACAATGAAACGCCCTCATGATTAAAGTGTATTTAATTATGAAATCAATCTTGTACTTCCTATCTCTATTTCTCCTGTATTAGATCCACAATTTTGCAGCAGCAGTTCAATCGGGTGGGTCGTGTAGAGCATGGCTCAGTGGCACTTCCAGGTATAATTCGGTCCGGGTCCATCGGCGGCCCTGACACTTTTAATGTGGGTACAATGCCCTCTGCCCAACAGCAGATCACCACAGGGCAGATGCACAGAGGACACATGCCCCCACTGGTGAGTAAGAGAATCTGCAATTGCATGCAAACATGATGTGCCAGAAAATTGTGACTATACAAAATATACAAACATACCCTCTGAGTCAGCATATTTTAATAGCATCCAACCTAGGGAACACACTGTGTGTGTCTGTTGTTTGTTGTTGTCAGAGTCTGGCCCAGCAGGCCCTGATGGGGACCATTAACAGCAGTATGCAGGCTGTGCAGCAGGCCCAATCTGACCTGGGACATGTTGATAATCTTCCTCCACTCGGCCACGACTTGGTGAGACACCCCTCTACTAACTGCACAGTTTGGAAAAAAATGTTAGTGTAGATGCAGCATGAATCAATAGAGTACCCCTCCACATCCCATCCTTTTATTGTTATTCCTCAAGTCCCACTTTTCTAACAAGTAAGAATGTGTGCTTTCTGATATCACAGTTCTGCAAAGCAAGGAGATCTTAGACAGAATCAAGCATTCTCATCACATCAGAGTCCATCATATATTAAGATTTAGAACTGACTCTAAATGTGGAGGCTGTATTTAATGCCCAAGTGTTTCCAAAGCTGTAGGTGTTGCAGCCAGAGTCCTTTAATCCTGCAAAAGGAAGTTTATATGAGCTGAAAATCACCCACTGTGATGAAAGCCAATAGCTCTCCTTTTCCTCCTCCACTGAAAGGCATCCAGGGTTTGGGTTCAGAACAAAGTGGATGAATCCAAACATGAAATCCACTCCCAGGTTGATGCTATCACCGCTGGAACAGCATCTGTGGTCAATCTCACTGCAGGTGAGTGCCCAAGAGAATACTAAACAGCTAAAGAGTGGAGCATGCCAACATTTTCACCAGAATTCTGGTTAATGAACAGTGTGCTGGACAAGGCTCTAAAGGAAATGGCTGTTCTTGAAAACATTGTTTAATTTAACATCATTGTAACCCAAAGATGTGAATAAGTAAGAATGTTTTCCAAGTCAGAGTTGAACACTCAGTGATAACGATCTTTCTAAACAAAGGTGCATTTCTCATTCTTCCCGCTAAATTTTTCGAATGAAAAATAAGCCGTGACCTTCTTGTCCTAAAGCTCAACTTCCTGGCAGTCTCTCTATCTGCTCCCTATGTTGTTTGGCTCAACGCCAGTTAAAGTTCCTGCCAGCCTATTGCAGGATTTTAATCTTACCTCACCATCTGTTTGGTTGAACTTATACCCCCACCACTATCTAATACAAAGATTTTCTTCTTCACAGTCACTTGCTCCGTCAACACGCTCATCTCCATGGAACCATTTCAAATAAGATCTAATTATGACACTGACGCTGATGTGTGTGTTACAGCATATGACACCCGAGCTGCCCCCGTGAATTAGCTAAATCAATGTAG
Organism: Istiophorus platypterus; assembly: GCA_016859345.1. Taxonomy (NCBI): domain Eukaryota; kingdom Metazoa; phylum Chordata; class Actinopteri; order Istiophoriformes; family Istiophoridae; genus Istiophorus; species Istiophorus platypterus. The sequence continues at coordinate 16,269,984 of CM029121.1, read as the reverse complement.
CAGCAGGCACGGCAAAATTAAGATGCACGGTACAGGTGTAATTTGTAATGATGGCTATCCATCCTCCGCAGGTGAGCCTGCAGAAACTGACTATACAGCGGTGGGCTGTGCCATCACCACCATCTCCTCCAATCTCACGGAAATGTCCAAGGGAGTCAAACTGCTCGCAGCACTAATGGACGATGAGGTGGGCAGCGGACACAAGCTCATGGGTGCTGCCAGAATGTTGGCAGGAGCTGTATCAGATCTGCTCAGATCTGTTGAGCCTGCAGCTGCTGAGGTGAGACGCCCACTGATTATTGTACTGACTTGTACTTAGACCTCCACTATAATCCCAGTAGCTGCAAAGCCACACACAGTTGAACAACATGCTCTCCTTGTTAACAATGTCCCAGTGAAGATGTATAACAGAGGGGCTTTCTGGGATGATTTTTGATCCTGGAGCCTGTTTTAGGTAATTCATGGAGGCCTGTGTGAGAACAGGCCAGGCCAGTGTAATGAATGTGGTGATGTCATCTTCCTACAGCCCAGACAGACGGTGCTGACTGCGGCAGGAAGCATCGGACAGGCCAGTGGGGACCTGCTCCGTCACATGGGGGAGGGCGAGACCGATGAGAAGTTCCAGGTTGGACGCCACCCACACACTGTTCCTATGATACTGCAGGCCAAACAGGAAGACACACATACATTCTCAGATCCCCTTTAAAAATGTCAACACAAACTTATGTAATCACCTCAAGCTTTATTAATAGACTCTAACTTTAGGTGGATTTTATAACACAGTGTCAGAAAAAGAGCTTTAACTAATAGAATGACAATATATAGTGTCTCAGACATCCATTAACACAAGCTTATCTGCAGCCTTCGCTATCTGCCTCATTTATTATTTTATATCTAAATTAATTTACCTGCTGCATACACATCTTTTATTCCCTAGATGTCCTCTGACAGCCTTTAGTGTTAATCCCTGGAGAAGAGGGCTCATTTATCATCCACATGCTTGGTCTCATGGACCTAGATCCAATATTAGGATCGGTGTAGTCTGTAATCAATTCGCTTTACTTTATAATACAGATAAAATTTATTATTCACACTCTAAAATTCATAGTCGCTATCTGCCTCTTGCTTAAGGTACATTTGTTGTTATACTTTTGTTCCTTGTGCATGAGTTGTCCAGTGTTCACACTATATCAACTGAACAGAATGAGTTAAAACATTTACTTTCCTGGTCCCATCGGTTACATGCGCGCAGCTGTGCTGTGTCTCGGTGAAGGACATTGATTAATATGTTGCAGGACACCCTGATGAATCTGGCCAAAGCAGTGGCCAATGCAGCTGCTATGTTAGTCCTGAAGGCCAAGAACGTGGCCCAGGTGGCCGAGGACACCATATTGCAGAACCGGGTGATCGCAGCTGCCACTCAGTGTGCCCTGTCCACCTCACAGCTGGTCGCCTGTACCAAGGTACTGATCTAAAACTTGTTCATCTCCACAGCCAAGTAGGTAAAGGGCATACCAACAAAAAGGAAATCCTCCAGTTAGAATATATTACACTGGTCGCTGCAGCTTTTTAAATTTTACTTTAGAAATATGAAATAGTGTGGATTTTTTTTTTTAATTAGAAAACTGTTTTGTGTAATGTTGAATGAAAAAAAAAATATTTTTTCAAATTAGTAACTAATGAATAACCTTTCCAAGTTTCTTTTTAAAATCCTCAATCATTAGTCTTGGTAAGAATTACTGTAGATATAGTCTGTATAATCTCAAAGTAGTCTTGAGCTCCTGCCAACGACTGTGTGTGGTGCAGGTGGTGAGCCCAACCATCAGCTCCCCAGTGTGTCAGGAGCAGCTTGTCGAGGCCGGGAAGCTGGTGGACCGTTCGGTGGAAACCTGCGTCAAAGCCTGCCGCTCAGCCAGCGACGATGGTGAGCTGCTGAAGCAAGTCGGGGCAGCAGCTGGCGTGGTGAGCCAGGCCCTCAGCGACCTGCTGCAGCATGTCCGCCACTATGCCAGCTGTGGAGAGCCCATCGGACGTTATGACCAGGCCACAGATACGATCATGAACGTCACCGAGAACATTTTCACTTCCATGGGCGATGCCGGTGAGTACAAAAGGGAAACAAGGTTACGAGTGAATTCCGGTTAAGAATGCTTTAAATTAAAGTTGTTTGATGTTTCCTAAATTCATCCAAACCTGTTTACTCACAACAGGGACTAAACAGCGAAAAAAACAGATGGTCTTTAATTATTACCTGCTTCAATTTGACTTGTTCTAATGTGTTTTGACAAGGGCCTTAGGATATTGTCCAGATTTGTCCATGTCCTTGTTAAGTGATCTTAAAAATCCTGTTGAAACATTTTCAAAGCATTGGCTATTTGTTATGGTTTAAACCATGAGGCTGAAAAATTCCCAAACCCAGCCAGTTCTCAAGGGGTTGTAGGAAACATGTCATCGAAAACCACTACAGAGCTCTCAATCTGGTCCCAATCAACATCAGGGAGGCTTTGAAACTTAAAAGAAAACACATGACCTAAGCATTTGAGGAAGGACAAACTCTTTTTCTTCTATAAATCAACAAGGAAAAAAAGAAAATTACCTCAGTGATTGGAGTTCATCCCACAGGTAGAGTATTGGTTGGTTCCAAAGGCCATAGGATGTGTGTTGTACAGCACCTAAATGTCTTGTCTTTAATAGACCTCTCTGGATGAGTAATTTCAAGCTGTAGGTGGGTTTTTGGGAAACACAGGCTGTTTATAGCAGAGGTGTGGGGAGGGAGGTGGTGCGCATATATATATCTATCTATATATCTATCTATCTATATCTATATATATATATATATATATATATATATATATATATATAGATATAGATAGATAGATATATAGATAGATATATAAAAAATATAACAAACAGAGAGGATGACTAACTAGAAACCTTCAGCTATAAGAACACATGAAGGTGATAACAGTGCTGTGACTCCCAAGACTGGGACACTTACCTAAATGTCTTACTGATGCACTGCTGTTGGGTGTTGTGATGACACTGTCGACTGCCTGGCATTTAGTTATTTCTACAGAAATAGTCATTTAAATGTCTCTGGTTGTGTTAGGGTGTGGTGTGTTGTACAAATCAGCAAACAGGACAACATTAACTTAGCACTGAATGTAGAGGATTTTTGATTCAGATAAATTATGCGTTTTTATTTTTTTATTTATTTTTTTAGGTATATCCAAAAAATACAATATTTCACAATTTATATATACTGGTATTGCAATATAAAATTACCTGTGTGACAGAAGATATTCATATCACACACACCTTTGGTGCACATACGTCAGTAAAATGAGGCACTATTGGCAATTAAAACATAAGAATGAGTCAAGGTGCAGCCACACTAATCCGTCACTGACGTGACACAAATTTGACAGTTGGTGTAGCTGCTTCAGTTTGTTTAAGGATATTTCTGTCACAAGAAATGCTTCCTTGATTCTTGTGGTTATGGATGATGGCAACTCTGAAACTTAACCATCACTTTCAAAGTTCTTCCTGTCAAAATGGATACAAATCTACAACACTGTGCACAACACAGACAGTGCTCCCTGAAAAACAAAAACAAATGTAAATGGACAGACACACTGAAACAGAATTGGCTTGTCTTTGTGCTGCCTGTCTTAGGTTATAATCTTGATGGGTTTTTCTTGGTGGCATCTGCTTTTATGCATTTACAAACTGTATACTTGCATGTGTTAACAGGGGAGATGGTGCGTCAGGCCAGGGTGTTAGCCCAGGCCACTTCAGACTTGGTCACTGCCATGAGATCCGATGCCGAGGCAGAAGTGGATGTTGACAACTCCAAGAAACTTCTGGCTGCAGCCAAACTCCTGGCTGATGCCACAGCTCGGATGGTGGAGGCTGCTAAAGTAAGAGTGCTTACTTTTACTGTATAACCATAAAATATGACTGATTATTTGTTAAAGCATGAAACTAGTCATATGATATACGAAAATACTTAATAAGGTAATCTTATTGCTTTATGTCATTATTACATTACTTCACTGTAAGTTATACATCAGTTAGTACAGAAGACACATTCCTTTTTAATTTAACCCCAGTGAAGACAATCAATTTGCAACATAGCAGCGCTGACGGAATGTTTCATGTCACTTTGAATGCACCGAACCGAACTGACTTGCTTTCATTTGATAGAATACATATTTTTGCATTACTGTATGCACTAACTACCAGCACCATTTTACATCTGAAATAAAAGGGTGCAGCATCAGTGGCTCTTAATAAGCCTCTGGCACTGTCGAGAAAGATGTTATCAGTGTCAAATACCGAAGCAAGCGATACGCTGCTTATAGCTTGTTAGATGTTTTCGATCTGGGACACATTAATCACCACATCACTGCCATTATCAAAGAGGAAGTGGGGAATCTGGCACTGATGGTTTCCTTGGAAACTGTCAGAAAACAGACAGAGCTAAATGGCTCTTTTGCATCTGTTGTACAATGTGTATAACCAGAGTTGTTAAACACATTGCTGCTGTCCGGTAGCTGTTGTTCTATACAGTATATATGTGCTCTTGCATGCCTTCAGGGGGCAGCTGCCTTCCCAGAGAATGAGGACCAGCAGCAGAGGCTCAGAGAGGCAGCTGAGGGGCTCCGTGTGGCAACTAATGCTGCAGCTCAGAATGCGATAAAGAAAAAACTGGTCAACAGGCTGGAGGTGAGTTATGGGAGTCAGCATGTTTTCATCTCTGTGTTCTTTGACCATGGTCAAAACACACCCCTCCTTCTTGAGTCTCCTTAACAGTTATGATGTTGCGTAACCATCTCTCTCCCACATTTTGTCATCCCTGCAGTATAAACAAAGTACAAATGTTGTAGGAATAATTTGAGACTTTAGAAATTAGACAAAATGAAACTGTAATATAATAATAATTATAAGGATAAAATGTTTCAGCAGTCATTTTTACAAATATGTCCCATTTAGTTTATTTGTGTGATTTTGATCTTGACCTTTTTTTTATTTCATTTCATTTTTTCATTCTCTCAGCAGTGAGCTATAAATCCCATTAGGGCTGTGAATGAACTATGCACATGTAAAGATCTGTTAGTAGCCCTTGGTATCTGTTTGACCCTAATGACTAGCCCTTCTCTGCTCCGGAGCACCCAATGTTCAATTTCACTGGTGCATAAAGTGTGAATACCCAGACCTGGGATCAGTCTGCTATCAGACATATATCTGATTCCGCCTCCTTGCATCAAAATGGTCACAGTAATTGGTGCTAATGGTAGCCTCCATCATCGAAACGTGTGGGCCAGTGAAGACCAAAGTGTCATGACTCTGCGAGTGTGCATGTAGCAGGTCAGACACATTTAGACCCATTAAGACCCCGTTAATTTCAGCTGTTGTCTCATGGCGCACTGTAATATAGTTGCTTTGCAGATAAGTATATGCATTTATTTATAAGCAAATGCTATATTCTATATAGAATATTAAAGATATACAGAGCATGCCATAGATAGAAAATGCTACTCTTTACCTATTGTGTCACTTCTACATCCTCAGTCTTTTTTTTTTTTTTAAATAGAATGATATCATCTATTCCATGTTTCTTTTTTCATCCTCACCTCCTCTACCACTCAACAAGGAAAGTCTTTTTCTGTTTTCAATCTTGTCGTTGCTTCAAAGCCAGTGTGGTGTCTGTGAATTAATGTGAACTAAGCTGTATATTTTTAGTGCTTTAGTTTTTGGAAACGTAGTAATGCGAAAGTAATGCCAATCATCTCATGAAATAGAGATTGAGCTGTAAAATCTCATCCGTTTCTGTTTTAGTTTGTGACCCCTCTTAGTTTGATTAGAACAACTCTGTCTGAGTACAGAACGTGACACCATAATACTGCACAGAGCAAAAGTGAGTGTTGCTCTTACCCAGGCGTCACTCTCTTACTTTAGCCTAAATGGTTTCCATTTTTATCTTATCAACAGATAGCTGCAAAGCAAGCAGCAGCTGCTGCAACTCAAACTATTGCAGCTGCCCAAAATGCTGCTGCTTCCAACAAAAATACTGCCTCACATCAGCAGCTAGTACACAGCTGCAAGGTAGGATCAAATACTCTACCTCTACCTTTAATTAACCTTTCCATTACTCTTTTTACCTCTGTATTTTAAAGATGCTTTCAAATAATGTACTGGAAAACTCAAATGTTGTCACACAAATTGTCATAAAATATGTATGCTTTGGTAGACTTGGATGCGCTATTCTCTTTCAAACATGATGTTGTGTAAATGAAGCATACATTATAGGTATGTTTAAATGCAGGCAGTAGCAGATAGCATTCCCCAGTTGGTGCAGGGCATGAGGAGCAGCCAGGCACAGCCTGAGGAGCTGGGTGCACAGCTCGCCCTCATAATGGCCAGTCAGAGCTTCTTACAGGTTAGTCCTTTCACCATGACAAAGACAGTAACCATCAAACTCTATCATCAGATAAACAAACATCAAAATGCTCTTTTTTTCATGCTTTTGAATTTGTTTGTTGTTTTTTTTCTGTCACCATACCTCAGCCTGCAAGTAAGATGGTGACATCTGCAAAGTCAGCAGTTCCGACGGTTGCTGACCAGGCTGCTGCTATGCAACTGGGCCAGTGTGCCAAGAACCTGGCTACCTGCCTGGCAGAGCTCAGGACCGCCACCCAGAAGGTATCTATACACAGCACTGTTAGAGATAGCAGAATTCATCTCGTTGACACAGGAAATGAGTCGCTCTCTTGTGATCAGTTGTTTGTTGCAAGGTGTGCAGGTAGGTAACTAGGTAAGCCGAGTTTTTTGGTCTCATTTAGAGATACCAGACACTGTACATAAGATTGCATCCTATCTGCTCGGTATAAAGGATGAATTCATGCATGTGTTTAACCTTTATATATGTGTGTGTGTGTGTGTGTGTGTGTGTGTGTGTTTTCTAAAGGCCCATGAAGCATGTGGTCCTCTGGAGATCGACTCAGCCCTCAAAACTGTACAGACCCTCAAGAGTGAGCTTCAGGATGCAAAGATGTCTGTCATCGACGGCCAACTCAAACCTCTTCCTGGGGAAACAGTAAGTACATAGCAACATATAATATGAAGTTCAAGTCGAACATTATACTTTGGATATCCAGCTGGAGAACTACTAACATGAGGATATCATAACTATGAATAAAAATTTATTTAAGTGTTCTGTCGCTCACACAGCTGGAGAAGTGTGCTCAGGATCTGGGAAGTACATCTAAGACAGTGGGCTCCTCCATGGCCCAGCTGCTGACATGTGCTGCACAAGGCAACGAACATTATACAGGTAAGAGAATGTTATTCCACACAGAGAGCAGGTCTCTGAAGCATAAGTAGCTATATTGTTAAATTAATTACTTCTGTCTAAATAGGAGTGGATGGATATAATAAATATGCACAATATAGATCTCTGACTGTAACTTTTATTGAAAAAAGTAGCATCTGTGCCAAGTGGGATTGTGAGGATAGAGCAGGTAGAGAAAATTATGACTCCCTTAACTGAGCCCATTGAATCCAGCACGCCTTGGCTATTCTACCATCAATTCTGGCTCAGCTGAAGATCTCAGGGGAGGAGAGATTAAGACAGATAGAGAATAAAATTTCTAACAATGAATGCTCCCAGGCAGCACTTCATGCTGCTCGCTACCCATTAATCTTATTTTCACTAGATTTAACATTCCATCAGCAAATGGCTCCACTTGGGTAGTTAATGCAATTTGATGCAATTTGCTGCTTTTTTTTCTCACCTCTATGTATAATAAGTTAAGGGCACCTCCCGTGTGGGGCCATCTTTATTATATTAACTAATTTATTTAAACAATGAGGGCATTTCACTATCACAGTTTGTTCTCAGTGTGGTACTGCTAGCTGCTGCCAGCTGATTTCCACAGTGCTATTGCAATTATAGTAAAGCAAGGAAATACACATACCTCTCAATACCTCCTGCAATGCTTAAACAGAACAAAGCATAAGTAATGACACTGAAATGAATGTGTAGCACGATGTCAGTTTCATGTCAGAAACATGGTTACTTACTCTCACTATATTAAAAGGTACAGCAAAGGATAAAATCAATATTATATTTCCTCTATACCTGTAGAACAATTTACTTCAGTCATATCCATAGAAACTAGAGTAGATTGGCTGTAGCACATATTTAACAGTCAGGCTGTTGGTTCATTTTCTTGTTTTTACTCAATATTATATTTTGGTTTGCCGCATGATTTTCTCTCAGTATTTGTCCCTATGATTGAAATTATTCATTGTCATTTCAATGTGTTGCTGCCTGTCCCCAGGTGTAGCTGCCAGAGAAACAGCACAGGCGTTAAGGACACTGGCCCAAGCAGCCAGAGGTGTCGCAGCCAGCACCAAGGAGCCGCAGGCTGCAGCTGCAATGCTCGACTCGGCCCAGTGTGTCATGGAGGGCTCGGCCATGCTAATCCACGAAGCCCATCAGGCCTTGGTTCATCCTGGAGATGCTGAGAGTCAGCAGAGACTGGCACAGGTAGCATAGCTCCCAGATATATATATATATACCCCAGAGGTGGTGATATTCATGCAGTGATCACATTGTTCCTCTCGGGCCCCTCTCTCTCCTTTACTGATTTATAAACATTTGTTTCTTTCCATAAAAATCACCCTTTCTAAGCGTTGCTATCCTCTCTCCGCTCCGTCTCTCACCTGGTATTTCTTTCTCAGGAGTGACAGAGTAAAACTGCTCATTCTCCCTCAGCCCTTCAAAGGATAAACGTATTGTTTGGCATATATCTGTGACACCAGCATAAATTAGTGACATGGATTACTGTGCACTGCTGCGGGCCCAATTTGCATTTGTGATGTATTCCCTCTTATACCTTTGCTCAGGGACTTTGTGTTTTGTCGTACAGTTAGAATGACTATGGCAGTCCATTGACAGATTCTCATGCATTGTTTCAGGTGGCCAAAGCAGTGTCGCACTCCCTGAATAATTGTGTGAATTGCCTGCCAGGCCAGAAGGATGTTGACATGGCCCTCAGGAGCATTGGAGAAGCCAGTAAGAAGCTGCTGGTGGACATTGTAAGTCCCGCTCAAGCTTTAACTGAGAGTTTGTTGACATTTAGTGTACGTGTATTGACGAAAAACATTTGTGTACTGTACAAGCGCATTCATCTCTTTCCCCATAACTGAACGGGGTATCCATTTGACTTGACTTTTGATACGCTACAGTATGGCTAATGCGTGTCTTGTCTTTGAAGCTCCCCCCCTGCAGTAAGACATTCCAGGAGGCCCAGACTGATCTGAACCACACGGCGGCTGAACTCAACCACTCTGCAGGCGAGGTCGTCCACTCCTCCCGTGGAACAAGCAGCCAGCTGGCCGCGGCCTCTGGGAAGTTCAGCCAAGACTTTGATGAGTTCTTGGATGCTGGCATTGAGATGGCAGGACACACCCAAGTAGGTTTCATGATCATACAACCCCTTCGTCACTCCACTAATTCAGTTCGGTGATAATCCTTTGAGACCAATATTTTACACATTGAAAGACGTGTTCACACCTTTGAGGGATGTGAAAGCCTTAAACACTGAGTGATAGAACTTATATTTCTGTCACTTTAGTACCTAAGCTATTTAAGTCATTTGTTAATTAGACCTTTTAATCTAATTCACTTAGGCACATGACTGTCCCCAAGAGCATTAACATAGTCAGATGTAATGAGATCTTGTGATGTTCTTGCTCTGGCTATTTTGCTCATTAATTTGGAATTTTGTCTGGGATTGGAGTTGATGTAGCATGACACCCGAGCTTTAATCATGCTCATAGATGCCTGCTGAGGGAGGATGGAGGATATAAATGGTCAGAACACATTAAGAAACACTCTTTATAATATTTTGTCCCTTAACAGATGTTGCTGATACAATAAACACTGTGCATATTTTGACTATATTTGATACAGCTCTGAATCCATCTTGAACATTGCCTGTATTTTTTTTCGTTTTTCTTCCTGTGCAGAGCAAGGATGACCAGATCCAAGTCATTGGTAATCTGAAGAACATCTCCATGGCATCCAGTAAGCTGCTGCTGGCTGCCAAGTCTCTGTCCGTGGATCCGGGTGCAGCCAATGCTAAGAATCTTCTAGCTGTGGCAGCAAGGTGCGATAAGATGCAAACAGCACCTGATATATATCTGATATTCTCCTCATTTTGTGTTTAATTAAATTCTTACAGTATTTGCTAGTAGAGTGAACCATTTTGACCTAAATTTAAATCCTGTTCCATATTCAAGCCTGTAGCAAGTTGTGGAAAAAATTCATCTTTTATACTTAAATGCTGCAAAACGTCTCCCCCGCTGCATCTGTATGCCACTCCTAAGTTGTGTCTGTTCAGCATTGCTGGGGGGGAGTACATATCCTCCCCCTAGTGGAGAGAAGCCAAGCAGCTGGTCCCGCAGGGCTTTGGGCCTGACTGACTTCTCACTGTCTAATTAGGAAGATGGAAGCTTTGGCTAGAGCCTGTCTGTGCTCAGCAAGGCTGAACGCAAACTCAAGACAATCTCAGCACTCCTGTGTGCTGTGTTAGCCTATCGCAGTGAGGGGCCGGCAGTGCCCGCTTGAATAGGGGAGCTAAAAGCATGTGTGAGTGACTGTGAGTGAAGCCAGGCTGTGCGTGCGTGCAGAGGACACAAGTAAGAGCTAAAAAAGCCTGTGTGGCTGCCTGTGTGTTTCAGGGCGGTGACAGAGAGTATTAACCAGCTGATCACGCTCTGTACCCAGCAAGCAGCAGGACAAAAGGAGTGTGACAATGCCTTGAGGGAGTTGGAGGTAGCCGTCCTCACACACACTGTACCACACACACAGACCTCCTTCTCTTCAGGCCTGTTTTATTGTGCCTGTACTGTATGTTTTCCATCAGTGAAACTAAGTTCATTTTATTCACCTTTGCCTTCCTTCTATTTTTGCATTTGATTACTCATATCTTGTAGAGGCGAGAAATAGGACATTGGCATATTACAATTAACTTGATTTACATTTGTAATGTTTATTTTTTCCAATCTAATTTAAATAGGTCATGTAAGTATAAGGGTATCATAGCAAAACTATTCAGTGTTGTGTCTGTTTTAGTTATTATTTTGCGTTTTTTGTATACAGGCTGTCAGAGGGCTCCTAGATAATCCAAGTGAGCCTGTCAACGAACTCTCCTACTTTGACTGCATTGAGAGTGTCATGGAAAACTCAAAGGTACAGGCTCTTAAATAAAACTTTGTTTACTGTATACGTTAACTGTCAGAGGTGTTTTTTTTTGTAGCAAGCAGCTGAAGATCTCATTTTTACATGTTTACTCTATTTCCGGATACCTCAGGTCCTAGGAGAGTCGATGGCTGGCATTTCTCAGCATTGTAAGACAGGTGATGTGGCAGCCTTCGGGGAGAGTGTGGGTGTGGCATCCAAAGCTCTGTGTGGGTTGACAGAAGCTGCAGGACAGGTGAGATCCACTTAACTTCCCATTTTTGATCCAGTCCACGACTTGCTTGCTTTTTTTTTTTTTAATTTTTTTTTTTTAATCAACATTACATCTCAACAAACTATGAAGGGTTTTTTAGGCAATACATTCATGCATGATAAGAAATTCACACAAGTTTAGAGGTGACAAGGTGGAAATTATTCTTAGATTGTTTTTATACCCTATAACCTTCTACCTTATTTTCCACTGGAAACCCTGACAGAGAGGCAGGGTAAGCCAGGTTTCATTGGAGATTTTACAGACTCCCATCCCTAAAGCTGTAAAATAACATTCTCATCTCCATGCAAGATTCAGTTGCTTTGTCTGAAAAAGGGCACACTGGCAAATCCTTTGTTTCCACTGCTTATCTTCCCTCAGAAAGCTCCCCTATTATGCACCATCTATACAATATGAATCTATGTATGTATATTCACATATTCATTTAGTATATTAATGAATGTAAGAGAACATGAACTGCCAATGGGGGTGTCAGCTTGTCTGTGACAACAAATGTAGTCTTGGAGGACAAATAAAGATCTGTTTAGTGGTAAACTGATACATTACCATAACTATGGTTCTTTTTTGTTCCCTATAGGCGTCTTATCTTGTAGGTGTGTCTGATCCCAATAGTCAGTCAGGGCATGAAGGCCTTGTGGACCCCATCCAGTTTGCAAGGGCCCACCAAGCTATACAAATGGCTTGTCAAAACTTAGTGGACCCAGCCAGTAGTCCCTCACAGGTAAGAAGGTCCAATCCAGCACTGCAGCATAATACACAACCAATCCCTTGCATGTGGGATCTGCACTTTGGTACATAGATCTCTTGTGACTTGAATTAAATGGCTCATTAAGTTTGAAAACCTTAAAATCGACCCAAATGTCGTAAATAATTTAGTTTGCACACCTCACCAGAATTCCTGATTTTATACAGCTCTGCTTCTTGTTTGATCATGTTTATCTGTCTGCCAGGTCTTGTCTGCAGCAACAATTGTAGCCAAACACACCTCAGCCCTCTGTAATGCCTGCCGCCTGGCTTCCTCCAAAACCTCTAACCCTGTGGCTAGGAGGCAGTTTGTCCAGTCAGCCAAAGAGGTGGCCAACACAACAGCCAACCTCGTCAAAACCATCAAGGTCAACTCCCCAACTGATCAAAACGTTGAGTGTAAATTTGTTACAGAATTTCTTCGTCGAGCGAGAAGCCGGGGATGTGTGTATAACTCACTTACTTACAAAAATACAAATAAAATGGCCAAACATTCACATGTCATTGTCTCGTTTCAGGCCTTAGATGGGGATTTTTCTGAGGAGAACAGGAACAGGTGCCGTGTTGCTACGACCCCGCTCCTCGAGGCTGTAGAGAACCTCTCAACCTTCGCCAATAACCCTGAGTTTGCAAGCATCCCTGCTCAGATCAGCAATGAGGTATTCATTCATTTTGATGCTTCCTTGTAATGCCCTATTAAGAACGGGGTTTTTTTTTCTTTTTTTTTCCGTCACTAATGACTCATGTGAATGAAAATGAATGGCAATCTTTCCTTTCATGATGTTCTCTGTTCTCAGAAACATGCAATTTGATATTTTTCCCACTCATCATACAGAGGATCTTGAAGCTACTCTTCAGAGAGATTAAATGACTATGTTTGTGACTGTGTGCGCTCAATCTCCTTGAAGCAGGCATACTTATGTGAGCCAACAGAAAAAGTTTTGTACAGCAAACAAGGGGGGGAGGCGGGGTGAGGTCCAATTTTCGAAAGAGAAGGATGGATTTTTATTTTTCAATCTCGCACAGTCCTCTAAAAGCTTTATGGCTGTAATCTGTTGGAGGGCAGTGTTTAACGGCACTCTCTCTCTGCACAGATGCTCTAATCTTCAGCTTGTTAATCTAATTGTCGAGGGAGGCTTTGGCTCGGATCATAAAGACTGAAGGTGTTTCTTCTTGCGTCTGTGTAAAGCTTCTATTCTAATCTTATCTATCCCTTTGATTGCACCTTTGATCTCTCCAAGGTAGTCAAAGAATATTAACAACTCAGTCACACCAATGTGGCTGCGTGGTTTTGTTGTTGAGCTGCTACCTGGGCCGTGGTTTCACCTGCGCTAATCTTTTCATTTCCACAGGGCTCAGCAGCGCAGGAGCCTATCGTGCGTTCAGCCCGTTCCATGCTCGACAGCTCCACTTACCTTTTAGAAACCGCTCGCTCGCTGGTCCTCAACCCCAAAGATCCTCCCACCTGGTCCATACTGGCCGGCCACTCCAGGACAGTTTCTGACTCCATCAAGAGCCTCATCACTTCCATTAGGTTTGTATTAATCCCACGTACGACCGCATCTGTCTCTGCAGGACCATCCTGAATTCGAGTTTTTATAGGTTTGCTCACAGCTGGGGGAAAAAATAGGTTTGAACCTGGGGGTGCTTATTCTGCATTGTCTGTTCAGTTAAGCAATTAATTGACACATTCATGCTGCCTTGTAATGAATTAGGGAAAACGATAGAACAGTAATGACACGATGAGACTTGCTGTGGTGAATTTAAAACAGATTTCACCAAAGATAGGACCCCCCCCCCCTCATTTCTACCTTCATTATCATCATCCTCCAGTCACATGCACATACTACACTATTCTCACAGCAGCTAAGCGCAACCCGCGTTTGATTTAACCCTGGCTGAAAGTATTTTTAAAGAAATAATTCAGCATCTAAATTTCTTGCTGAGACTTAGATGAGAAGATTGATGCCGGTCTCATGTCTCACCGCTAAATATGAAGCTAAAGCCAGCAGTTGATTAGCTAGGCTTAGCATAAAGACTGGAGGGGTAGCTGGTTGCCAGGCAACCCCACGGCGACGGCGAGACTCCAGGAAGTCACTGCTCCCAGCCAAAAAATAGTTCTGCACAAAATCCTCCTGCAAAACCGCAACCTGTCATTTTTTGCATATTGGTTTTTGTACACAGTAAGCAAACTACTCATAACACGGGGCGCTGCTAGCTCCATTTTTCACGTTTGAACAGAGCCAGGCTAGCTAAGCTAAGGTAACGGCTCTGGAGCTTTATATTTACTGCGCCAATTTGAACTTTGTATCGTCTTTCTTATCTTAACTCTCATTACTCATAAAGAAAATGAATAAAAAAAAACAAATACAAAAAAAGTATTTCCCAAAATGTGAAATGTCAAATTTGCTATTTTACTTTTGTGCCATGATTTTTGTACTGTCTATATATTTACACAGTATATTCATTTTTGCAAAAAAAAAATAAATAAATAAAATAAATGTATTTTAATTTTTCAATATTTCTGGTGATAGGGACAAGGCACCGGGACAGAGGGAGTGTGATTACTCTATTGATAACATCAATAAGTGTATCCGGGACATCGAGCAAGCTTCCCTAGCCGCTGTCGGGCAGACCCTGCCCTGCAGAGATGATATCTCTATGGAAGTGAGTTCAAGTACCCCATCGGGTCTATCTTGGATAAGAGAAAGAACTTAATGGGATCTGTAGTCTTTCTCTTCTGACTTATACCCTAATTCTCTGCCATTGTAACTCACCAGGCTCTTCAGGAGCAGCTGACATCCTCTGTGCAGGAGATTGGGCATCTGATTGATCCTGTCTCCACCGCAGCCCGAGGCGAAGCTGCCCAACTAGGGCACAAGGTGCCGGTGGATCATATATCCCTTCATCCCATCTGGATTTAGAAAGAAAAACCTATGCCGTCTGTTTTCTATCTTGTGATCCAATCCATCTAAAACTCATTCTGCCAGGTGACCCAGCTGGCCAGCTACTTCGATCCACTGATTGTGGCATCAGTAGGCCTGGCCTCGAAGCTCCAGGACCACCAGCAGCAGATGACCATCTTGGACCAGACCAAGACCCTGTCCGAGTCTGCCCTGCAGATGCTCTATGCTGCCAAGGAAGGCGGTGGAAATCCAAAGGTACTAAATAATTAAATAGGTTCATACAGCTAAGTGACCACCTTTTCAATGATAAATCTTTTTTTTTCAAGTGATTCCAGCCATTCTTTGCTTCCTCAGTTTTCTTTAATTCTCTATTATGTTATTCTCTCAGCTGTAAGTCATTTGTATGGAACCAAAGCTGCAGGAGTTCTCACTAGCTTCCATGGCTCTCTATCAGTGTTAAAATCAATTTTAAGATTTAAGTGATCAGATTTTTAAGTAATTTACTGCACGATTACTAATCCTGCTCTCTGATGATACTGCCTTTGCTCATATTCAACTACTATCATTAGAGTCATAAAATGATAAAAAGACTGGGAGGAATTTCTGTTGTGTCACAAGATTGCTCGTATACCGCTGCCCTCTATAATTATTTTATTTTAATGAATACTGTGTTACTATGTACATTTAATACTACATGCTAATATATGGCATATTACAGTGGTATAACATGTCAAATGTATAAATTTTGATCGTTGAGTTTGAATTTTTAGAAAATACAGTGGTACAAGTTCTCCAGTGCAGTGTCCTCTTGTGAGATGCTGAGTACTTAGGAGCGTTTGTCAAGCTGATAAATTTCCACCTGTCAAGACGAAGACAGTGCCACACAACCGTTAATATGCTGACGGTGTCCCCAGGCATCCCACACCCACGATGCCATCTCTGAGGCAGCCCAGCTGATGAAGGAGGCTGTGGACGACATCATGGTGACTCTGAATGAAGCAGCCAGCGAGGGGGGCATGGTCGGGGGCATGGTGGAGTCCATCGCTGAGGCCATGGGAAGGGTGAGTGCAAGTGTGTTTGGGTGGTTATTTTCATAGAGCGCGCATAAACCGATCAGTCCTAACTAGTAACTTGCTAGTGAATCTCATTTGTCCAGCAGATAACAAGTTTTAAATCTGTAGCAAATAGGATGGCGATGATGGACACGTCAGTGGGTTGACAAAGCAGTTAATGATTAACAATGATCTGCACATACACTAAGATATTGTCTTTCATTTTTATTTTTTGTCCTTGTGTTTTGTTTTGTTTTTTTTTTTATTTTACCCTCAGTTTAAACAATGAAAATGACCGTCGTTAAAACTCCATTAGCATATTTAAAGTGGAACCACTTCACAATAATGCATAAAATGGTTTATATGTTCTCACTAATAGTTTTTTAATTATTAAGAAATTATATATCACTTAGCAAGTTATACTGTGCAATCAAAAGAACTTTGGTTACCAATAGTGTGCATCCAATATTGATGTCTTTTCAACATAGCTTGATTTATCTTAGCTTATCCTTAGCTGCCTATTAATCACCCTAAATTCAGACTGATCTCCCACAGTTTTGTACCTTCTAGGGGAAGGCTACACAGTGACAAGGCCAACCATTTTTTTAATGACATGTTAAAATTTGCATCTGTAGACCCTTTTGTATTATAGAAAAATTCTCTATATTCACACTTTATTAGCAACACCCATCGAGGTTGGAGTCATAAATGTACTAGACTTTTATGTCTGGTCTCTAGCATGACTGATAAAAGATTTTTTTGGGCCAACACCAAAAGCACACGAGAGTTTTAGTAAAGATTCGTAACATTTTTTACAAAAGAATTTTGAGCAAGATATTTAGAAGTTGGGCCTTTTTGTAGATGAAGGATAACATTGTTAGCATTCTCTGGTGGAAAAAAATATGTGATGGAGACACTGTTTATAAAGTACCTTAAACACAAAATATCTCTGGCATTTCTATACTGCTATTTCTTTTTATTTATCCACCAACATATATGATTATACAGACATATCAGTAAAAAGGCTAATTTAATGGTTGGGCTTTAATTTTGTTTTAAATCTGTTTTAAGGGGATCAGAAATTCAGTGGGATGGATGCTTTATGCAACCTCCATCCAAAGATATAGCATGGGAAATTAGCAGATGATCAACCAAGGTAGCCATCACTTCTTTCTGCACTGACAACCTTGACAATGTTGAATGTAGATTATGCCTAAACCCACAGCTTCTTACAAAAGGTTTAACAAATCTATTTAGACAGCTCATTACAGTTACTCATTTGGCAGACGTTTTTATCCAGAGCGAATTACAAGTGAGGGAAAACACTAAAGCAGCAGGGGTCCTTGAAGTAAATGTTAAGTACTAATTCTTTTCAGTAAGACAAAGTGAAAGGAGATGAAGTCAAGAAGTGCACAGGAAGTGCTAGTCAGGCATGTTGGGGTGTGCGAGGCGTTAGGACAGGGTGTGCTCTCGGAAGACATGAGTCTTCAAATGATGATGGAAAGGGACGCCCCTGCTCTGATAATATTGGTTAGCTTGTTCCAGGAACCACAAACAAAAGCAGTCTGAACAGCAATTGCCTGGTGTGCAGGCCCACTAAGATTTACTAACAGTTAACAGTATAATGAATTAAAATTTTGAAACCCTTTGTATTATGCCTTATCGTGAAGTGGTACCATACTAAATCAAAGGACTTACCTAGTATTATTTAGTGTTTTAAAAAAAAAAAAAACTTTGGATAGCTATGTTATTGTAA
The DNA here is from genome assembly GCA_016859345.1 of Istiophorus platypterus. Classification (NCBI taxonomy): domain Eukaryota; kingdom Metazoa; phylum Chordata; class Actinopteri; order Istiophoriformes; family Istiophoridae; genus Istiophorus; species Istiophorus platypterus. The sequence continues at coordinate 16,251,983 of CM029121.1, read as the reverse complement.
AATAAGTACTAAAGGGTTGATCTTAACAGCTGGATGAAGGAACACCCCCTGAACCCGAGGGTTCCTTTGTGGACTACCAGACAACCATGGTAAAGTACTCCAAGGCAATCGCCATCGATGCACAGGAGATGGTGAGTGCACTGACAATATTTTTCAGCAGAGCTAGAAAAACACGTCTGCGTCTTCGGATGATGATGATGATTTATATTCTCTCTGTCACTAGATGACTAAGTCAGTCACTTGCCCTGAAGAGCTCGGTGGCCTTGCCTCTCAGGTGACAGTGGACTATGGACAGCTAGCACACCAAGGGCGCTTGGCTGCAGCTACAGCAGAGCCAGAGGAGGTGAGGGCCTGTGCTCTCCATCCCGTAGAGGATGCGTGGGGAAATTATATACTCGTACTGTGTGAAAGATTTAACACATCATGCCATATATCCCTATACTATTGTTCTCTTATAATAGCAGACTGAAATAATAGCTTAGATCTGCATTTTCACGCACTGCTATCGGATATATTCACTCACACATGGATCAGAGGAGATGTTTGCTGGTCTTTGATGTGACACCCCTTCTTCAAGGCTGCTCCCGCCAGGGTGGGATCAAACAGAAATGTAGCCCGCTAGTATTCATCATTTCAGCACCCACACTACTCTTTCCTTAAAGCTTTCCTGTGTAGTCCAGAGGACAGCAATGTGTGGAAACATTACACTATTAAGCACACAGCTCTTATCAATATCTTGCATATAACAGGTTGCTGGAAACCCTGCTGGTTACCATAGCGACATTGTGCCTCTACAAGTCTAAAAGCCTATAGTGATGCTTATAATGAAGTACCACCCACCCGTGAATCTCAGTCTGGAAATTAAAGGTGCAGTGCCAGCATTCCCTCTCTGAGGGTACTTGAAATCATTTTCCTTCACCCGCTGGACAAAAGACATTCTAGTCTTGGTCATGATTGTGATTGTGCAGTACAGTGACACAAATGAGAGGACGGGCGCAGCATAAGTCAATGCTCGGTTGTGCTTTCAGGTTGGTTTCCAGATAAAGACTCGGGTGCAAGAGCTGGGCCATGGCTGTATATACTTGGTCCAGAAGGCTGGAGCCCTGCAGCTCAGCCCCACTGACAGCTTCTCCAAAAGGGAGCTCATCGAGTGTGCCCGTGCAGTCACGGAGAAGGTAAGCTATGTGGACAGAAACTGGAACAGCATTTTTTTTTTTTATCTAGACTTTTTAAGGGAAGTCTATTTTTGCTGTCATGATTTTCTTTCTCTGCTGCTTGATGTTAGGACCCAGCATCAATTCAGCATTAGCATTTTTATGCAAATACATCTCACGCTGCTATATATATATATATCCCTAATTAACCACAAGACTTAGGAAGACGTTTACTATACTGTGGCTGCCAGTTATGCCTTGTATTCTAAATATTGTTTATTATTTTTTTAAAGTATACCTTCAGCTCTATTTAGAACTAGTATAGAGTGGGAAGAACATAGTATAAATGTTTAAGATGGTAATAATCAGTGCTTTACTGTAATATTGTACGAGTCATGCAGAACATGAGAGTATTCTCTTCTGACCACCTTCATACTCTGCAGATAGTAATAATACAAATGTCTCCCTGCGGCGTCCCAGGCAGCAGTTAGCCAGTATTGCTCAGACATAAGAGATCTCCCCAATCAAAGGCTTTGATTTAATCCGGGTCTCACATCACACTTTAATAATTAGTGGTCTCATGCTTGCCGTTACTTTAAGTTTGTACCATGTTAAAATTTCACTGCTTTCCATTTGTTTATGAGGGATGGCCGACACCAGTCCTTGTGGGGGACTAGTGTTGTGCAGAGTCAGGCTCACTGACTTAATGTGATCGTACAGCAGCCTCTGATTTAATGCATGCTTAACCCTGCTCTCCTCTTAGTCCCAGCTTCCTCCTTTATCCAGCTTTTCCAAATCTTTCACTCTAAACTTTTGCAGCCTCACTCACCTGCTTTGTAAAGGCTCCGCCAACATTCTATAGAGAGGAAAAATTGCTGTTTAATCACCTAACATGTGCAACACATACAGAACCTGGGGTTATTTATAGCTGTTTTTACACCCCTGACAGCAGCATGTTTGAAGGACTCCTCACATCTAATGCTATACTTCACATGTTCCAGGTGTCCTTGGTGCTGTCAGCACTACAGGCGGGGAACAAAGGCACCCAAGCCTGTATCACAGCAGCCAGTGCTGTTTCTGGCATCATTGCTGACCTGGACACCACCATCATGTTCGCCTCAGCTGGAACACTGAACCCTGAGAATGAAGAGTCTTTTGCTGACCACAGGTGCAATGACCTTGCCACAAAAGAGACAAGCAGACCAAAACATGATGTTAAATGAAAACCTCTAGGCACCAAAAAGAGCAACATGTTAGAAATGGGCAATAGACTAATACATTATGAAGAGTACAAGGGTTATAAAATTTACAGCCTGTACGCAATGCATCAACTTACTACGACTTCAGTTGCTAAATTTTTTAACACAGCAACACTAGAGCTCCTTTCTTCATTTGATGACTCATTCATGAGAAATGCAGTTTGCCATTAAAGCAGTAGATATATAGAGATGGGTATATAAGTATTTGGACAATGACACAGTTTTTTGAAATTGTTCCTCTGCACATGTCCGCGATGTATTTGAAAAGAGCTTTCGAGATGTGATTGAAGTACAGACTTTCAGCTTTAATTCAAAAGGGGGAATCCTCTGCAGTCAATCACTGCCTGAAGTCTGGAACCCATGGATATCACCAAATGCTTAGTTTCCTCCCTTGGGATATTTTGCCAGGCCTTGTTGTGAAGGATTTTTCTTTCTCAGTGAAAGAATTCTGCAATCATCCACTTTGGTGTTTTTCCATGGTCTTCAGGCCTTTAGGTTTTTCTTAGCTAAACAGTGCATTCCTTCTTTTTAAGAATTTGGAAAATTGTTAATTTGGCCACTCCTAAAGTTTCTGCCATCTGTTCTGTTTTTTTCAGCCTAATGATGGCCTCCTTCATTTGTATTGACACCTTTATTAACCACATATTGAGAGTTCCCACGGACAGCAACCAAATGCTAATTCAACACTTGGAATCAATTCCAGACCTTTTTTCTGTTTGATTTGTCATGAAATAACAAGAAAACAGGCCACACTTGGCCATGCAATTGTCCAATTACTTTTGAGACTCTAAAAATAAAGGACTATGAATAAAAAAGTTGTAATTCCTAAATGGTTATTGTGATATTTTAGATAAACCCTTTGAATTAAAGCTGAAAGTCTACACTTCAATTATATTCTGATGGTTTTGTTACAAATCCATTATGGTGGTATACAAATTATGAAAAATGTTTCACTGTCTAAATATGGACCTAATAGTATATAGTTCACATAATGAATGTATATTGAAAATTATCCTCACTAAGTACACATTCTGTTCAGAAAAGCAACAGCTTCCTTTCATATTTCTGGTACTTGACTGTGACTGTGAAGCAGATTGTGAAACAATGTGTCCCATCCCTCAGGGAGAGCATCTTGAAGACAGCCAAGGCGCTGGTGGAAGACACCAAGCTGCTGGTCGCTGGAGCCGCGTCCAGTCAGGAGAAACTTGCCCAGGCTGCCCAGTCCTCAGCCAAGACCATCACCCAGCTCACTGAGGTGGTCAAACTAGGAGCGACCAGCATGGGCTCAGAGGACCCTGAGACACAAGTAACGAAAATCTTAACACACATTTAGACTAATGAATGTCTAAAAGAACCACAGATGTTTCAGCCATATGCTTTTATTTTTTAAAAGATTAAAATATTTACCAAAGCTCAGTCATTACCTTTTAATTCAGCTGCATGGAACTGTGTTCTGCTTTTATGACTCTTTGTCATTATACTATTCTCTGATAATGGACATTTTCAATGAATGACTTCTATCTGTCTGTACACCCAGTGCTATATTCTCAATGTAATTGCAGTTTCATCTGATACATATTGTGTCCCCTCTGTCCCCTGTGTGTATGCCTCAGTTGCTGCCCTGCATTAAGTCTGAGGTATCATGACGAGGTGGGATTGATAAGGGCTGCAGTGTTAAATCCTCTGCCCAGGATACGACTGATAAACCTACACTCTGACCAGTGTGCTGTATTGATTCCAATTCTATCTCCTCAGGTGGTTCTGATAAATGCGGTGCGCGACGTGGCCAAGGCTCTGGCTGAACTCATTGGTGCCACCAAATGTGCCGCCGGCAAGCCAGCTGACGACCCATCCATGTATCAGCTGAAGAGCGCTGCCAAGGTAGAGGATAGACTGCTCAAACAAATGACTATCATGTCAGGTTTTAGCCGTGAATTGATTTCAGCAAGGCAAGTCTCCAAGTTATTGTTCAGCTGATACTCTTTCACTGAGAGGACACAGCTTGTAGAAATGTATTCCACATATGCTCTGTTTTTATTACTGCTCTATTTAGTTCACCTTGATAGCACAGTTCAGAGCCTTTTTATAAGAAGGATACGATCGTTCTTACCAGGCTGTGTATTTTATTTGATTTCTGTCATGTCTTTATGTGGGACTAGACTCATTGCTCATTCTCTCATCAAGATGTGCATTTTGTTTATGCGTTTGTGTGTGTCTGTGTTGTGTTGGTGTCTGTGTGTGTGTGTGTGTGTGTGTGTGTGTGTGTGTGTGTGTGTGTGTGTGTGAAGGAAAGAGGGAAAGGGAGGCCTATCTGCTTTACTGAGAACTGTCTGCAACCACAGGACTTCCTGTATTGTGAATATTGAGATAATAATAATAAAAGGTATTTTAAATCTGCTTCACTGTCAAGACCTGATCTAGGTGAAGCTTCATTTAAAGGTCAGTCTAACAGTTGCATTTATCATATCAAGTCAGTCTTATTTACCATATATAACCCAAAAACTCATTTATCTCAGATTGCTTTACCATCTCTACAAGAAACAACATCCGCTATCATTAGAACCTTAGTTGAGGCAAGATAAAACTCCACATAAAAACAATGTTAAAAGTGAAACAAATGAGCTTAACATGAGAAAAAAAACAACACATTAGGGTCCCCCTCCAAACTACACATATATGCAAAACTACGCCTACATGTAAGAGATGATTAATGTACAAAAGATAGCAGTAGGAGAATTACAAAAGTACGATACAGAAAAGTAAACTACAATATAGAGTATATGAAGTAAAATGTAATGTGAATACTAAGTGTAATAAGAGTTTCAGACACAGTGTATATATAATTTTTTTTCTTATGAAGACTGGATCAGAGATAAGATGACTCCCAGGTGCCTTCACAGGCCTGGGAGAATCTGGACTATACTGTACATACACAAAATAGGCAAGCGTTATCATTTTACGCTTGATCCTAATGACCACGTGTACGGCTGCCAGCCTGCTGAGGAGTAAAGACTAGAGATCAGACCTTTTGTGTCTAATCTTGATGCTGCTTTGGTCACTGCCATTGAGAAACAAAGATCAAAGTACTGAATCAGTGATTGGGCGTCAGATAACTCTAAACCTCTCGATTTTCTAGTCTAAAAAAACCTCCTGCAGACTTTCTAAATTCATTTTATTTATTTTACTCACAACTATCATCCTAACCACAACATGTAATTCTAACTGTTGCATGGGCTTTCTTGTGTTTTCTCATCTAAATGGAATTAGGGCCACCCATGGACCTGGTCATGCTGACAGATTGTTTCTGTTCCTCTAACATATGGTGACCTCCAAATGGGACCCTCTCAAACTCCTGGCGATCATGTTGCTCAAATTCCTGAGCTAATAATGAACACTTTGCCAAGTGTTGCAAAGACAGAGTTGAATTTGTCACCATGAATAAAACTGAATTTAAGTATTTTGATTTTTTCGATGTCAATCAATAAAAACTGTACTAAATCAGCCTCTTTTCGTTTTGAAATGCAGCCCTCATTCTTCTCTTTCTTCTGCAGCTGATTGTTTCATTTTCATTCGATAAGCACCTTCAACACATGCAACCATTGTCCACTGTAATGGAATCAGTGAAGGAGGAGGCAAAATGATTTTGCAATACACTGCTCTGCAGCCAAGGAGAAAGAGCTCCATCTCCTGGTTTGACATTGGGCCTCATTATGACTCCCTTTTATTGGGCAGGTCATGGTGACCAACGTGACGTCTCTTCTAAAAACAGTGAAAGCGGTGGAGGATGAAGCCACCCGTGGGACGAGGGCACTGGAGGCCACGATCGAGTGCATCAAGCAGGAGCTGACAGTAAGAGTGCCTGACAGGCCAAACCTCTTCTTCTGTGGTCTATTGGGAGTCAACTGATGAGGTACAACCTCTCTTCAAAGCTGGTTCAAAGAGGGACAGGGAAACCTATCTCTGTTATTCTGAACAAAACAGGGGAGCATTTTGTTCTTTTCTTTTTTTCTTTTTTTTCCTTTATGTTCTGTCCAACCCCTTCGCTCCTCCTTGACTCTCAGGCCCTGTGTGTTTCTCACAGTTCTCTTATCAGAGTCTGGGTAGCAGGCACAGGCGGAGTGAGACAGGAAGAAGATTTCAAGAGCTTGTTTTTTTTGTAATTTATTGCTAATCCTTATCGGAGGATCCCTAGCCTGAGAGGAGGCTTTACCAAGAGCTGCTGCTGAGGCCAAATTCAACACAGTCTACCTAACACCCAATTATACGGCTACCCAGATTAGGATTTGCAGTTTACACTGATTACACTTTCTGCTGCTACAGAGAATGCATTTGCACTTAGTGAGTTCTTTGAACACATCTCACACCTTTTCGTGCCTAAATCCCTTTGCCTCTGGTTCATCATCATGTCAGGTGTTCCAGGCCAAGGACATCCCAGACAGGTCCACCACACCTGAGGAGTTCATCCGCATGACAAAGGGCATCACCGTAGCAACGGCCAAGGCGGTGGCTGCAGGCAACTCTGCTCAGCAGGAGGACGTAATCGCCACTGCCAACCTGAGCCGCAAAGCCATCTCTGATATGCTGACCACTTGCAAGGTGCTAATCCACACCTGCACCGTCAGAACTGGCCTCACGCAGGCAGCCCGGGCTGCCAGGGAACACGTGAGCCCAGCCTGCTGTGAGCAGATAGGACATTAGAGCCTAGTCTATTTTATGACTTCTCCCACTGGTAGTGACTCAGTCACTTTTCAAAGTTGTACAGCAGAAAATCAGTCAGCATGACCTTCGGGAACCATAGAACAGTTGCAACAAGATGAAACAGAAGGAAGACAGAGTATTGTGGGCTGCGCTTGGGAAAACCAGAGCATTAAAAATATAAAAGTGGAGAATTAAGAGATTTTATTTGCTATATATTTGATTAATGATTTGTGAAACAGTACATCCTCACAATTAAAATTATGAAGGCTATTCCAGACCTCACATAGCAAATTTACACTTAGATATCAGAACCTATGTTAAATCTTAACATTCCACTGGGAACAATATTTGTATCCTGTTTCTTATAAGTTTTCCATACAGCATTGTTTTCTCACCCTCCCAGCAAGCGGCATACCACCAAGAGGTGGGAGAGGAACTCAGGAGCAGGGCCCTGCGGTACGGCTCTGAGTGCACCAATGGATACGTCAGCCTCCTGGAGCAAGTGCTGCAGGTTAGAATAAGAAACAAAAAACACATGCCATAATTAAATGAAGTGGTTTGTTTGTGTTTGTATGTATATGTCTCAAGCTATGGTTTGGTAGATTCTTGTCTTTACTTTTACCTAGTGGGATTTCACAGGTATCAACAAGATTATATCCTGCAATGCTTGACAAATCTTTCCTGGCTTCCTGTCATTTTTACTCAGCATTTACTTCAATATCACCATGAGCTGATAACTGAAGGAAGGTCTCATGAATCACTACTACTCTTACCATGAAATGACAGGACTGAAGACTTGAAAATTCACTCCATGCCTTCAGTCTGTCTTTCTGCAACCAAATTTATTTATATACATCATTTAATTTGTTGCAATCATGCAACAAGACAATTTTCCACTGAAAGTACTGTGTTCTATAATTTGTGGTCTAGTAGAGAGAAAGAGTAATAATACTATTTTGCCAGTTAACTAGTTTCTCAAATATCAAAAGAACCGAAAATAAAAATAACTAGAGAACACTAATTGCACTGTCAAGTCAAGTCAAGCAAGTCAGTATTAATTAGTTGCACTTGGGGTTTATTATTTATTATTATGATTGAGATAGGTTTGAAAGATGGTAGAACAGATTTAGAGGGTTTTTATCAGCCTTCATGTTTTTTTCTGGTTCACATTTTCCATTGTTTTTACTTGTGTTTCTTTTATGTTTTGTGTATGTGCACGTGCCCATACACTCCTGTGTTTTCAGGTGCTACAGAAACCCACGCCCGAGCAGAAGCAGCAGCTGGCCGCACACTCAAAGCATGTGGCAGCGTGTGTGACGGAGCTCGTACAGACAGCTGAGGCCATGAAAGGTGAGGCCACACAGGCTGCTGATGTACGCTGTCACACACTCTTACACAACGCACACAAGCAGGAGTTAGGCTTGACAAACTTTAGTTACCCGTGACCGCCTTCTCACTTATGTCAGAATTTTATGGACCGTTTCACGCACGTGAAACTTGTGTATATTTAGAATTCTGAGTGTTTGGTACTCTATGTAACGGTATAATGTTATTTTATTCGGAGGCATGAGTTTCACAGACGCTTGTATGCTTTCCAAAAACCATTGGCAGCAGATTTTAATTTGAAAACAACTGTGAGAAATTATGTGCACTGCAGTGTAAAACTAGGAAAACTGAAAGTGCAGCAAACAGTGAGTTTAAAAACAAAGGGATTCCCATTAGGAGCCAACAAAAATTTATATATATATATATATATATATATATATATATATATATATATATATATATATATATATATATATATATAGTGTTTGTGTGTAAAAAAAAAAAAAAAAGATTGCAAGGAGCTCTAAGCCTCTTGTGCATGAATAAATAATATTTGTGTTTCTGATTCAAGCCACAAAACCTGTCTAGGTCTCTAATAAAGATGGGTCATGAAAATCACTTTAGAATATTGAAATCGTGCCATAGAGTGATTGCCCCGCAATTTGTTCCAAATTAAGCTCTGTAGGATAGTTATGACACAAACATACGAGGGTGTTTGGTCTAGAAACTGCACTGCCACATCTGACAGTAGTAATAGATGGTGTTTGGATGAGAATTAGATTTCAGCGTATAGCCTGAGACCCATAGGGGCTATCCACTTCACCTCTCTAATGCCCCATGTGCTCTCTCCCTCTTTCCCACCTGCTCTTTCCTTGCTGCCTCAGATGGAGGTAAGTGGGATATGGTGTGTTTTGTTTCTTCAGATCACCTTTCATAGAATTAGAAGGGGTTAGAGGAATACCCAGCTTGGGGGGGGGGGCAGATTTCCCCAGAGCCCAACATAATCTATGAAAACTTCGTTCCATCTGCTTTACCAAGCTGTTCCCAAAAAGCTTTGTTTTATCGGCACTTAAAAAGCTATAAAAAGACAATGATCCATCAAATGAGTATTTCTTCTAACTTTTAGTTTATTACATTTAACTTTGATATATTACTGTCATAAGGCAAACAGTGCTTTGGAGTGTACAGAGCTCATGAGCTTTGCTGCTCTTTGATGCCTGGATTATGTGGAAAAAATGCATGAAAAAAACATCTGTTTGAAGTTTAATGTTGACTTGTTTTTACATACAATAAAATTATATCACCATCATTATTGTACCTACTTTTCTTTTGGGAACTCGTGCTAGATAAGCATGTTGTAACCAACGCCTGGGCATGTGTCATTTCCCTGCTAAGGTTCAGAGTGTGTGGACCCCGAGGACCCCACCGTCATCGCTGAGACGGAGCTCCTCGGAGCAGCAGCATCCATTGAAGCTGCAGCCAAGAAACTGGAGCAGCTGAAACCCAGGGCCAAGCCCAAGGTATAAGTGCCTTTCTCAACCCTATCTACCCACACAAACCCACACGCAGCTTTTTGCCATTAATCAGCAGGGGAAGCCATGTGGGCCGAAGGTAGGAAAAGGTGACCCTGACTTTGAAGTGGAGTCATCTTTTTCAGTTACTGAGTTGCTATCTTTCTACCATTAAAGGAGAAAAAAAATATTTCTTTGTTACACACACCGTGTTGAGTCAGATGGCTGGTCCAGTGAGCTAACATATAACGCTTGGAAAACTTTCTTCAATCGCACTTTTGGACAATGTTTTGAGTTGCGTTGCCAGGAGACGCAATTACCCTGCTAGGTCCTCAAGCTTGTTTTGGAATGCGTTCAAATGTGTGATGAACTGCTGTGACCCTTTCTGTAAGAGAGGGCCTCTGTGTTATTGAACTTATTTCCTTTGTTTTATTGCCATGTTCCTCATTTCTAAACAAAACTCAGAGAGGCCTTTTTAACCTGTTATTTATCTCTCACACACTGTGATATTGACCAAAGAAACACTTAATACACAGAGAAAATAGAAAAAAGATTGGAGATGGTAGTGAGAGTGCTTTTGGAAATTGAAATCCCTTTTATGTTGTTCCATATGCAGTATAGGATTGTGTTTGTGGTTTGCTACTGCATGATGAGTGTGTCGTTTGTTTTTCTGTCTCTGGAGACTGAATTGCTGGATCCCAGTGCTATTCCTTGTGTGCCTTTTAGTGCTTTTCCCCTTTCTATACCTCTTCTTCTGCACAGTGATTGTCAGTTCCTCCCTCTGCCTGTGTGATATAGAAGATTGCGTATTTAGGTTAACCCAGTTTTAATAAATACCAGATAATGCTCTGTCTCGTACTGTAATTCCACAGCTCCAGACTGCATTTATGAAAAGGGGATTAGTGGGTGAAAGGCTTTTCCTGTTTTAGATGTCACTGTCTCCCTCTAGTGATCTAATATAAACTATACCAAAAGGCATACAAAGGGGGATAACACTACACCTTTACACAATTTTTCCTCATTTACACTTTTATTTACAACTATGCCTCAGTATCCCCAATCCAATTTTGTCCACCATTAATTTGTGTTCAATTTCCGTAGAAAAAATTTAAATTCAAAATCAAAAAATGGAGATGTCGGCATAAAGGGCATCTTTCCTGAAAATGTTCACACACAATTTATTTAGCAGAACCATTATTTGTGAAATTGGAATATTTTAAGTGTCCTAAAGCGTGTACAGGTTTTGCAGTCCACAAAGTAGACTCACACAAAAACAGATGAGCAACATATATGGTTTTTAAATCAGAAGTTAATTTTATTCCGAGACAGAGTTATTTTAGTACTACTGATAGTTCTCGGAGGCCTCTAGCCAACATACAATCTATCAAATTGTGCAGGTGTTTTGGTGCTCCCATCAAACATTTATCTGTCTAAAAACACCTTGGATTCTCTTTCTCTTTACTCCCTCTCCCCTCTGCTCCTTCATCCCTCCCACCCTGAAAGGAGGGAGAGTTCTCCTGCTCCCAGCATGTTCCCCAGCCCTGCGTCCCCCATCCCTCTCTGAGCCGTTGTAGACCTGGAAGCCTTCTCTGCAGGGCTCTGTCTGATATGTTTGATATATTAGGTTGTTATTCAGTCCAACTATATATCAAACATATTCCTACAGTGTCCCGCCCTGTCTCCAGCCACGTGTGCCTTATGTGTTTATGGAAGGCTATCAAATGTCAGTCAAACGCTGTTGACTTCTTAGGCAAAGGTGGCCATTTGTTAATTGTCCCTTAACTGATACACTGTGATTTAGTATTTGGTTCAGGTTTGGGAAATGGGGCATCATATCTATACGGTTTCTGTTGTCACTAAAAATAATCCTTTTTGATTGTGCTTAGTGTGCAAGATAAATTTGAACCTTATAAATTACACTCAGGGTCATAGCGACCATTGAGGACACAGATGTCATGTCTTCCCAATTTTTTTTTTTTTTTTTTTTTGTATTGGGGTCTTTTTTTGGAAACTAGGAGAGAGATTACATTCTGCAGTCAAAAACTAGAACTTAGTGGGGGGAGGGGGGTTTCTAGGCTGTTTAAAATATTTTTTAATCTTAATATGAATACATTATATTACTTTTAGGCCAATAAATAAAATTTTTTTTTTTTCAGGATGAGGATATTTCATCTTTCATATTGGGAAATTTCAGGCAATATAAGTAAATAGTTACAGACAATAATAATAATTGTTTCTATAGTTGTAAGTCTAAACTGATATGTTGTTTTCCTTCCAGCAGGCAGATGAGACGCTGGACTTTGAGGAGCAGATCTTAGAAGCTGCAAAGTCCATTGCTGCAGCAACTAGTGCTCTTGTTAAATCTGCGTCAGCAGCTCAGAGAGAACTGGTGGCACAAGGCAAGGTTAGTCTACACACCCACTCAGACACTCTAGAAGATAAATATACTGTGTCTAATAATTTCACACAATATCTGCATTTTTTTCCTCAAACCCAACCTCAGGTGGGATCCAATCTAGCCAATGCAGTGGACGACGGCCAGTGGTCACAGGGTCTCATATCAGCAGTAAGTTGCTATGAAAAAGGACTCATATAAACTCATTCTATGTCAACCCAGATCAAAGTAAGATGAAAAACAAAATGAGCGTGTGTGAATTTGTTGCTTCCCATAGGCACGTATGGTAGCGGCAGCCACCAGTAACCTGTGCGAGGCAGCCAACGCCTCAGTTCAGGGCCACGCCAGCGAGGAGAAGCTCATCTCTTCAGCGAAACAGGTCGCGGCTTCCACGGCTCAGCTGCTGGTTGCCTGCAAGGTGAAGGCCGACCAAGATTCTGAAGCTATGAGGAGACTACAGGTAACACCGGAACACAGTTTTAATTTATCCACGGAACCTAACACGGATAGCGTGCACGCTAACTTTGAGATCATCTGTTCAAAGGCTGCTGGCCATGCAGTGAAGCGAGCTTCAGACAACTTGGTGAGGGCAGCTCAGAAAGCAGCGTTTGACAAAACTGAAGATGACAGTGTGGTGGTAAAGACCAAATTCGTCGGAGGCATAGCTCAGGTGAGACAAAATCCTGAAAGAAACATCATCCCAGTTGTGTGATTTGCCTTTTCACTAGACGTTTGCACCTCTCGCTGATATGCCAAAATGCCCCAGTGGTTTTTCTGATATTGTGATGAGCTCTTTCATTTCAAAGCTGTTTACCAGGTTTACCAGATACCCACAACTGCGAAACATCACATCTCTTGAAGCATTTTTCTGTTACAGCAGTATAACTTGCCTCCTTTTTATCTTTGCAAAAATTTGACGGTAATTGATGTATGTGTCTTTTTCAGAACTCCAGGAAGCTTTACTCTTCATCTTGATTGATTAAGTTACTGTTCTCGCAGTCAGTGGTGCACCTCAGCTGGGCTTTAGCCTGTCAGTTTCTCCCACAAGTGAGACTGACTGTTTCATTCATGTCTGATCATTGTTGCACGGAGGAGGGATTTGGACAACATTGTCTCTTGCAACAGATCCAACTCTGATTAAACATCAGTGGGGTCTTTTTGATACAGACCAACAATGAAATTATCATCACATTTTTCTAGGGTAATTCTTGATTATTTTTTTTTTTCTCTTTCTAGAATTTTAAAGCCTAATCCCAAACTATTATTACTCTTACTACTGATTTTTTTTATCTGAAAACAGTTTTCAAAATAACAATATTAGGTTTTCTATATGTCCAACACAGAAAAGGCCTACTAAAATATGTGCACAGAAAAGACTTGAAATTTTGTTGTTGTTTGGACCATCTATTTTTTAACATTTGGATTTGAGGTGAACTCCTGACTTTTACTATCTGCTTTAATTCTTGTGTGCTTACATCCATATTTCTCGATGTAAGGTGCTGTTTTGTGCAATTTTAATCCCATACTTGGAGTTAACAGGCTGTATGGTGTGAGCTAATTACAGCGCAGCTACACGGTAGCTTTTCTTTTTCATTTCAAGCTATCCACAGGAAGTTGGATTGGGAGAACCGAAAGACACATTTTCTGTCATCCATTCCTGTCCTCCTTAGATCATTGCGGCTCAAGAGGAGATGCTGAGGAAGGAGCGAGAGCTCGAGGAAGCCCGGAAGAAGCTGGCTCAGATCCGACAGCAGCAGTACAAGTTCCTGCCCAGCGAGTTGAGGGAGGACGAGGGCTGATTGGCTGAGCGGAAAGGATGTGTGCTACCGATGAGACCCTCTTGTCATGGGATGATGTTGCCGATGTACTCTTGGCTGCTTTACTCTCATATAACCGAGGAATACACAGCACTTGAAACAGGCCTGTTTGGTGAGAAAAACAAGTGCCTGTGCTCTGTAGTGTTTTTGTGTGTGTGTGTGTGTGCGTGTGTGTGTGTGTGTGTGTGTGTGTGTGTGTGTGTGTGTGTGTGTGCGTGTGTGTGTGTGTGTGTGTGCGCCCGTGTGCGTGCGTCAGTGAATGACACTGACATTTAATAAGGAGAAAGTTGTTACAGTTGTCAGTATAAGCAAGTTGAGTCTGTATGATAATGTACGATAAATGAATAAAACCTGAAATCATTTTAAAAGGCAGAAAAGGGGAGGCAGAGGCTCATTTCACCACTGGCTTGCATGCACCATAATGTCTATACATATCAGTGAAGCTACTAACCAATAGAGTAGTATAGAGTAGGAAGGCACTTGTATTTTACTAATAAAAATGTGAAGTTCGGATATGCTGTTAATCTAGCAAATCCTTTTAAATTAAGGATTCTGATTAAACTATGTTGTTCAGCTTGACACCAAACAACAAGGGATTCTGATTGGAGCCAATTATGAGTGAAAAAAAAATTATAACAGACGACTGGCCAATAATAGCTATAAACATATTTATTCCTGACTAATTTTTCTTAGGAGCAAGGAGTTCTCTAAGAACAGACAGGTGTAACCTATGGTATTCGCAGAATCTGGACTATATGTGACCAAATAAGTCATGTCTCCTGTACACCATGCTGCTTAACGTAAACCCTCCAGTTCTTCCCTCACATACACAGAGCTGTGTAAGGAATATATGTTTGCATTGTTTTTTCATGTTTGTTCTCTCTTGTCTTAATGTTTTAATTCCTGTCCCATTTACACTGGCCAGATTTTTGTTTGGGTGCCCGCCCTCACTTTCATACAGTTATGTTCCACTAGTCACTGCCCTGTCATGGTAAAGGCATTTTTCACTTTAGACACAAAGTCTATAGAAATACGTTACACTGAATAAACTAGCAAGATAATGGTGACAGTCTGCGCTGTTATTGGTCAGAAGATTTGATCAGTGCAATGATATTTGGCTTTGGGCTCGTGAGTGAAAACGAGCACACGTTATGCACTGAAGTTACACATAAACTTACACACTGAAGAAGGCAATTTAAAGCTTCCATTTTATTAAATGTGGGCCATTCTCTTAACACACTAGAGGGAAATAGCCTCAAGCCCTGATTGAGGAAACTGATTTAATATTTTATTTTTGTTCTTAAGTATATTAATATATAATATATTGGAAATTTTAAGCAGTTCATCTCCTCAGTCTGCCAGTGTCTGGTCTGCATTGTGTACAAGTGCCTTACTTGAGTCTGCCCTG
Source organism: Istiophorus platypterus (assembly GCA_016859345.1). NCBI lineage: Eukaryota > Metazoa > Chordata > Actinopteri > Istiophoriformes > Istiophoridae > Istiophorus > Istiophorus platypterus. The sequence goes on along the minus strand of CM029121.1, from coordinate 16,236,415 downwards.
TGAGCAGCTGAAGATCAGGCTGGGTGAGAGCCTGAGCCTTTTCCTCTCTGAATCAGAACATTATGCCAGTCTTATTCCCATCGGGGTCTTAATGAAATGTCACCTAGTCCTTTGTCATACAATACAATGCCTTGGCTGGTGACCTACCTGCCTACAATGTTATATTGCTGATATAAAAGGGCATCAGTGAATACCTGAGGATTTAGTGACCATACCGGAAGACTAACACTAGACTGCATTCCATTAACATGTGGCAATTTGTGTTTGAAGTCGAGAAAGTGTTGAGATTCATTATGCCGAGTCCCTCTTAAATGTTGGACTGAATAATTTCCTTGTTTCATTGCCTAATCACTATAAATAGTTTTTATCAGTAAATGTAAGAATAACCCTGAAATATATTGTCTTTACTGATTTGTCCGAGTATTAACGGAAATAGAAAAAGTTACTAGCTCTGTTATGAATCGGTGTTGTGCTTTCTTTAACAGACTGCGTTAGTTTCATGATTTGATGCTGTATGTATAATATTTATCTGGTCACAAAAGTATTTTTTGTATTCACTAAAAAAATAAAGAGTTTCAAACAACCACAACCATTAAGATAATCTGTCCTGTTTCGTTTCAATGCATGGAGTTGACAAAAGAGATGTCTAATAGAAAAAAAAAAGTCCTGCTACATTCTTTCCAGTAGATGTCAGTATTATCCTTCATAGTTCAGTCAGAGGGGTCAGTGGATGTTTGGAGAAATATGTTCTACTGGAGGGATTGGCAAAGTTAGCCAGACCAAATATGGACATGGTGGATGTGCTTTTTTCCCCTCTTAGTTCACGGACCAGACCTTGAAGTATGCAGTGATTCCCATTTAGATGTTTTGGTCAAGAATGAGATTTCACGTTGATTTTTTTTTTCTTTTTTTTTTTTACTCTGGGTTAGACATTTACACAACTAAAATCTTTGCTAGAGAGTTTATAAGTAGCCCAGTTGGTCTATATAAATCAGATTTGAGCTCTGTCTTTCTGACTTGGGTGATATTGTACTTATCTACACGGAAGCTGAAGCCCCTTTCAGTGTCAACAGCATACAGGGCCCGAGCATGTAAGTGATGGTTGGAGGTGGCCAGCACAATACAATGAGTCGTGCTAATGAACACCATATTTGGTTGTTTGAGCGTTTTGATCTCTTGCAAGGCCAGGCCACACAGTAGAGAGGGGAAACTGAAGCCATGTGTTTAACTGGGAGTGCCCATCTACTACTCGCCCGCTCTCTGTCTCCCTCTCTCTCCCTTCAGTCCTAAGGATCAGGAGGATGTTTGTCTGTTTTAAATCTGGCATTTGTGAAGAGCTATCAAAACATCAGCAGATTAATGATAACAAGCAGCGATGTGATTGGTCGAGTGCTTCCTCTTATTTTCCTGAACTTCATGATTTCAGACTAATTAGTAAACCACTCTGTTATTGCTATGATCAAATTTCCACAAAGGTCATGTGTTTATAGCCTTTTGCTGCAAATGTTCCATTTGGCAGAATAAGCCCTATGGTCAGCATGACGGCTGCAATGAAAAATTAAACAAAAATACTTCAGGGTTTCGCATGCATTTAATCACCCCTCTGTTTACTTCTTCAACCTATATTGCTCAAGCTGTCTTTTTGTTCTTCTTCCTGGCACATTTCAGTGTCCTGCACATGGACACAGGTATGGACTTGCCTTTTGGGCACTGGGTTTGATACCTGATCTTTTAACACCATGCCATATGTCATTAACCTCTTCATCTCCGCAGACTCATGTGGAGCATATTTCAAACCTCTAGAACCTTGTCAAGTTCCCAACTCCTCCAAAGATGCTACAACTATTGAGTTAAATTACAGGAAAATGTGCATGGTATTAGTGCAAATATTAAAAAAATTGAACTATACTGTGAATATTTCACCTTTGTTGTTTTCAACGAAATGATGCACTTGAACCTGATAATGATTTTTTTTTTTTCGAGCTTCCAAATGTTTACTTACACATTCAGTAATCCTTAGCACCTCTAGCATCCTAAATGGTTCATATTTCCTGTTCTGGAAGGTGTGCTTTGCAATGACAGCAGCTTGTGCCATGCCTAATCCTCACAGCTTGGTTGCCATTTAGTTCATGCTTTGTTCCATGCTCAAGTTCTCAAAATTTAAGCCATGTTAACCCGTAGCTAAAAAAAAACACAACAGGGTCTGGCTCTCCACTTTCACGATTTAAGCACTAATCTACAGGATATTTAAGTCATGGAAGAGCAACCATTAATGCACTTGCCTGATACCCATTTCTTATATCCATATTTTTTTATATTTTACAGTTTGGATAATACACAAGTTATGTGTTTGCACGGGCATGATACTGCCCAGGAATGGAGTCCTGGTTCGTGCTAAGAACAGCCTTGGTGAAACTGAGAGTTGCCACATTGGAAAGCTATGTAGCCACTTATAGCACGTTAATAATACTCCTTGAAATCTCAGTGTTTATCAGTTTCTTAATTTGCCTTTAAGGGAATCTAATTTGTGGTTTTATTACTGGAAAACAATGGGGAATTATTTTTACATTAAGAAAAACAAGCATAAATTACATTCTATAGGAGACCTGTACATGAGTGTCAGTTTGGCCAATATATTTTTTGTTTGGAACCTTGTGATGGTATAAAATTAGAAAACAGGTCGAGAGAGCACTACAGTCTTTTACAACAGAGAGAGAAGGAGAGAGTTTCTGCTCTTAGCTGGTTTTCTCCAGTTCTAGAGAAAAAGGATGAAAGAGGAAGTGAGGTTTGGAAAAAATGCACACCAGGAAAGGCTTTTGGTTTTTGGGCTGGTCTATTTGTCCAAAGCATGCTTCTTAGATTTTTTTTCCGTTCTTAGACGACATTTCAATCTGACAGTGTCTTTATCAAGTTGTTGTCAGATAAAAACATCTGTGGACGAAAACTTCTCCCGTTGTTGTAAACTTCGGGCAATGTGAGGGATGTTCTCCTCCTTTATCCTTTGTGGCTGCTTTCGAAGCACACCTGTTCTCCAAGATTTTTATGAGAGCTTTCAGAAGTAAATTTCTGTGTTTATAATCCTCTTGAGGTTGTGATATGAAGAATTCAGTACGGTGAAGGCAAAGGACAGGGTTTAGCCATGGTTCAGCAACCATGTCAGGCAGAGAATTGGTTGCTCAAGCTGACAAAACAGTGGAAGCCAGCATTGTTCATGGGTTGAATGCCTGTAGTTAATGTTTGGCTTCAGTCCATTTTGTCAGGAAGTTTCACATTCCCTTGCAGCCCCAAAGATGGTATGGTAGAGGGAACCAGGAAGGTACTTAACAGACTGTTAAGAAAATTACCAAAACCTCCCAGAAATTTCACTCCAGCTTGCTTTGTCTTACTGTTTATTTTACTTATCCGGTATTGCAGCTTTAATTTCTGTTCAACTCTGTCCCATATCTGAGGATGGTGGCTTTTCTCACTGGTCTACAATAGCTTATTTAGTGGTAAAAGCAATCATCCCCAGTCCATGTTTACCCAAGAATTTTAATTCAGCAAGAGTCTCAGGCACTTCATGTTCCAGGGATGTTGCTACATGTGGTGTATGGACTTTGTGTAAACACACTTGCACTGTCTTCGTAATTAAATGTTCTGAGAGACTGAAGAAAAGAAACACTGCCAAATAGAGCAGCGACTTACAGTAATGTTTTACCAAAGTGAGTGAGGTCACGGTGATACAAGGATGCCTGTTGTTTACTCATACTCACATACCACCACTTACGCAGTGCTCCCTAACATAAACCTGGGAGACAGCGGCTGATGGATCTAAGAGAGCCCTTTGCTCAGGTCTGGATCACTTGACTATTTTAGGTCATCAGCCTGGGCTCTCACAACCTCTTGGCTCCAAGACTTATCTAGTACACAGCCTCTCTTTTAGTGAGAATAGTAAACACAGTCGGAAAGCACAGATGACATCTGTGCTTTCATAACTGGCTATTGTGTGCGCTGAGATTTCAAAGTTAAAACCAAGGAGGTTATAATAGCATTACTCAAAATGATACTCTAGGCCTTAACTGTCCAGCAAAATTTCCTTAAAGTGGTATTTTGAGTGTCAAATAGCAGGAAGTGCTCCCATATTCAGGCCATTATGTAATGCTACATCAGACAGAATTCATCCATTTCCATGAGACAACTGGTGGGTGGTGCTTTTACGTGACGTATGTGACTTAGTTGTTGTCACTTTTAGAGGGTCCATCCTTTGCTGGGTTACAGTATTTGCTGCCTATTTGTCCCCTGACGGTACAGCAGCTCCTTTAGCCATCACGTAAGGAAGGTGCAGTATTTCTCAGTCAGCAATGACAGCAAGGCTATATTGGGACTTAACTGAGACTTAAAACTTGGGTGCTAATTTTAGCCAACACAAGTGTCATCAGGCATATCTATTAAATGATATCGTCTGACTCCAACACCATCTTCTAAAGTTGGGCTATTCCCGGTGATTTACAGTGATTTTCCTTGGTATTGCTCAGGCCTTAAACAGTGTGGAGAGCGAGCTGTGGAACAGGGGAACAGGTCTGTCTCAGATTGTGCTGCCGACTGGAACTGATCTGCAGTGTCTCCTGGGATTTAAGCTGCCTAGAGTGAAATCTAAGTCTCGTCCATCCAAACCCTTCGGTCTTAATAAGGAAACTTTTCTCAACACTTGTTAGATGACAGGCCACATTTCTGCGGAGGAAAAAAGTCCTTGGCTTCTTTTCTTCTCTCAGTCCTGCGGCCTCCCCACCCCACGTTAAAGCTGAATAAACAGTCACTACACTCAGTGCTCAGCAGATTTTTCTCAAAACTGATGCCAATTTTCATGAAAGGGTTTGGTGTGGGGACAGCCAAAGTGATTAATCAGTGTGACTTTATCCATGCTACCATGTCTTACATGGATCGTTTGAGAGTCTTCCTGTCTCCTACTGTATTCACTCAGCCAGAGACTCAACTGATTACCTTTGATGGATTCAGGGAGGCTCTCCCCAAGGTGACTAACTATATTTGCTGAAGTACTGTGCTAAAGCACCATTTTGGGGTACTCGTATTTTACTTACCACTACACTTGAGAGGGAAATATTGAACTTTTTACACCACTTAACTCTTTTTGACAGCTAACGTTACTGGTTAATTATCAGATTAAGATTTTACATACAATAAGATGATAAAAAGCAGCTCGTTTTTAATGATTATACCCGTGGTTCCCAACCCTTTTAGCATGCAATCCTTGTCTTGTTGGGGCTCCTTGATATGTTTCAGTGTCATTGAAAGACTAATTTTCCTTCTAAGCTTCTCAGATAGTTCCTCCAAAAAGCAACATTTGGAGAGACGTTCAAAAAATTAATACAAATTTATTTGTACAAATTTACAAATTTTTTTCTTCTGTTTATTAATTAACCACTGGACTAAAGTACCAAGCAGTATATAAAGGTTAAAACGAGCTCTGCTTCAACCAGCTACAACAGAAAAAAATGCTGAGAAGGCACTGATGTATTCTAGCAACAATTCTGTTCAACTTCTTTGACACCTTATATAAATGCTGGTTATAATACTTCTGTTCTCTTACTTAAGTAGGATTTTAAATGCAGGACTTTACCATGTAGGCCTAATGAAGTATTTTTCACTGATGTGTGGATACTTTTGCACAACTAAACGATCTGAGTGCTTCCTCCTCCACTGCTCTCTCCCATCTTCTGATGGGAAAGATGCTGTCTTTAGGAAGCCTAGGAGCATAATTACCCTCTTATCGTACTGTATATTGTTATCTCAGACATCCAAGGCCTCAGAGCAGGAACTAACCAGACCACGCCAGATGGATGTCTATTTATTCTCATGTCTGCACCCTCAGTGAGTTGTTTTGAGACTGACTTTGCACAACTGTCTTATCAATCTCTCTTGCTGAGCCTTACTGGAAAATGGTCACGGAATCTGATCAAACGTTTGGCTGCAGACAGGCTTTGTTATAAGAATGCAGGTGCCGCAGGGCTGTGGGTTCCTGTGGTATTCCTCACTGCGGAGAGACCACTGTGACCCAGTCAAGTGATCACAGCCTGCAAGCTCTCCAACAGCCATTCAAAACCACACTGGAATGTCTCATCGCCATACACTCTCACACATGCTCCACATAATGGCTATTCTTCAGCCACAGCTATGGTCGTTTTGTAGGTTGGAATTCACAATCATAAACTTTCTTTCACTTTCTTTTACAAATTTAGAAAAGAGGATGTTTTCTTGTTTTGAATATGATTATTCTCCCTCAGGAAGAGTATAGATGGATATTGTTGTTGTGAGAAAGTCTTAAGAAAAGGTTGTAGTCACAAAAATAAACAAGGGCAAACTAATATACTGCCATAGAAGTCCAGCATCCTCCTCGTCTTGCCATTGTTTCATGTCTCAGTGCCAGAGGACTCTGACAGTCAGGACTGTAACAGGGAGAACAGTGGCTGAGCTGGGAGCACATACCAAGAAGTTTTATAGCCCTGTGGAATGGAAAGAAATATCGAGTACGTCTTAGGACCTCACAAAAAGCCCCTGCAACTTAGCTCTCTCCTCTGTCTTCTCTACCTCGCCTACAAGAGAGAGAGCCCATATATGGACACATGTATGGAAGATTCCCCCTCCGTGTGCAAACATGGAAACTTCTAGCCCTGTGGCACGAAGGGCAAAAGATTGAAGGCAAATATTCGAAGAGAGCTATCAACAAGATGCCGCACAGCTGTGAACTGAGATACAAAACCAGCAAGACCAAAGAAACAATAATTAGGCAGTGAGAGGTTGAAAACATGAAGTAAATAGCAAAGGGCAGAGAGTGTTGAAGTCAACTTTTTTTTAGAGAGATCTTTCAACTGCTTCCCTAAAGGAAGAATGTCTGAGCAGGACACAACAGTGATTCCGTGGAAGGAATCTCTTCATCTGGAAACGAGGGACGTCCAAGCTGCCTATAAACAATCATTTACTCCCCACTTCCCTCTTGCCTGTTCCTGTGTACAAATAAATATAACGAAAGTTAAAAAAAAAAGTTTAAAGACAAAATTGTACAGCAGAATGCCTGGCAGATTGACTTTTATGATCCAGTTTTTGGGCTATGACGTGTTTGGACTTTTTGAATTGAATTTTACACTTGGATTCTAGCATGGCATCCCACATGATCTCGAAATGAATCATGACGGTTCCCCCCAAACGCCACTCTGCCCCCCCTTCTAGTCTAAGCTGACCGAGCAGCATCAGATATGACTAACATTCTTGCCTCATGTGTGTCCCCATCTGTAGAGGGGGAACACAAACAAACAGTCTGGGAGGAGCCCTGTTGAGGCCACATATATTCCTCCATTATGACGTCTACCCACATTTGTGTTTGCAGTACTGGAAGCTCGAATGTTTGGTATTTTTACTCCACAGCTCAGCTTGTGTTCTCTCACTAAGTCATAGCTACTTGCACTCAGGAATCTCTGTAATCTTTCATCTTTTAAGCTTTGGAAATTATATAGAAATCTCAACTTTGGCCAGTGAACTGTATTTGGAGGACAAATAAGAACAGAAAATACTTTTAGACATTCGCTTATTACAACTGCGTATCAAAGAGCACATTTCTTACAGCTTCCCCTTAGGTCAGCGACAGCAGAACTTTTAAAAGATGCCAGTCGTGGGGATTTCTATAAAACCATGTAAGACTAAAAGTTTGTGTCCCACGCCAGGCATGTAAGAGACTTATTACAGGTCTTCTCAGTCTGGGAGATGACAGATCGTTTCACTTAACAGCAGCTACTTGTACTGTAGAAAAACGTGGTGCATGAGGAATGCTGCCCATCTTCAGTGAAGCACCTGTAGCTGAAATATTTGACCTTCATATCCCAGGAATTCGACCCCCCTCCAGTTATTATGCATGGAAGTGGTGAATACTGTGAATTTGGAGCACCTAATACTGTATCTTTAATTTCCAATAACTAAATAAAAACGTTTAAATGGAAATACGACCAACTCAGGGACACATCTGTGTGATTTACACCCTTACTGACAGATTTATCACCACCCTGAACTGCGTGAGTCCAAGTGTCACAGCCTTATTGCAGCTATCCATCAAGTAAAATACTGTTGCTGTCTTGTGCCGTAGTTGTGCTTCGACGTCCACCTGTGTTCACTAATATACCGGTTTGAGTCCTACGACTACCGGTATATGTCAGTGGAACATTACTGTGAATAAACCCAGCGGCAGTAGGACATCGACCAGGCTTGGGTTACAGCCTGGGCTGCTCCCTCCCAGTACCCCCTTTCCGTTTTTGCCTTGCTAAATGATTATGCCTCTTCTTGGAGCTATCTAATCCAAAGGGTACTGTCCCAAAGAGCCAAGGACTTCTCTCTATATATATCTGGACGATGTCTGCAGAAATCTTCAGATGGTATTTGACAAGGGGCCTGCCAGCACCGTGCTTCTCAGAGTTTCACTCAGCGGCCGTGCACTAAACCAGAAGGGCAAGCTACCCTCAATATTCCCTCACTGTTCTGTGCCCAGTGAAATCAGCGGTACATCACTGGAAAAATAACCATACATGCTGTTAAAACCAGTTACTGGTTATAATGTTGTGACTTATTGCCGTATCTTAACACCAAATGAAAAAAAATTTCTGAAGAGCAAGCAGTTTAAGATATTTTCCCGGAAGAAATGGCCATTTGGGTCTGAGCCTCAACAGAGGCAGACACATAGTTTCTCTAATGCAGTATGATTTTGGCCATGAGAGAGCTTTAAATGTCTCTCCCAGGAGTCCTCTTATACAAACACGATTTCAGGCACAACGGCCAAGTCAAGCTCGGCTCCTCCCTGAGCGGCAATTGAGGAGAACCGGACATTCCATGTACATAGTGGGTTGTCACTGTAGGCCTGAGAGATTAAATAATACAGTGTTGCAGTATCAGTTTTAGTGTTGAAACACTTTGAAAGGCTGCTCTGTGTCATTTAAATGGACAAGAAGACAAACTGTGCTCCTACCCCATGGCCGCATAGTTCCAGAGGTGAAAGTCTGAGAGTTCAGGGACTCTTTTGTCTCAGTTTTCAATTTCCTGCATATCCATGTAAAATCTAGTTGTTTGGGCCCATATGTGCCCAATTCTTGACCCTCTTACATCTATATTTACTCACCGTATCACTATGAAATAATTTTCTGGCCTCAAGAGTTGACTTGTGTTTTACTGTGGTTCTGTACACGGTAACTCTTAAAACTTTTTTTTATAACCATGGCTGCCATAAAAATCTCAGATGGTAAGAAGAGAAAATATAATGATAGGTTAGTGAATGTGAAAATGAATATGAAATCTGCTGACTGCTGCACCTGTTTCACTCAGCTGTCGCTTAATGTAGACCACCGAATCGGGATACAGAGACCATCAGGATTCCAACATGCCAGAGTATCTCAGATCTTTCCAGAAAATGAGCGACAGTTGACTGACGGCGAGTCTGGGTTTTTTTTTCCCCTACGTTGTGAGAAATAATTATCTCATTCAGTAAAGTCAGACTACATCCTCACAGCTGTTTGCCACCTAGGACGATGAATACTGAGAGGAGTCTTGGCTGATGAAAAAGATCTGGGAGGGAGGGAAGTATAGCAAGAATATAAACACGAACATTAGTTTTTTTCTTTGCCTCGTGTTGTTCTTGTAATAAGTAATTTTCCTGATTTTCATGTTTCAGTACCAGTTCCAATGCTACAAATGTAAATGGTAGGATACAGGTTTAATGTTTTTTCAAATGCTCTCATTAACTTTTCTGGTTTGAGACTTTCAAGTCTTTGTGAAACTCTTTTTTCCAAAGAGCACAAAATCATATGTCTGATTTTTTGTTAAACTGCCAAAAATATTGATAGAGTTTGTCATAGTTTTTTCTCAAAACATATGCAGTGTAGTAAAATTAAAGAAGCTTAGCTCTGTCTTAATATGTGATGCTTTTAATTTTTCAAGGGGATGTAATTTGGAAGGCAGTGGCTTCTCAGTACTGTTTGGACAAGAGGAGAGATTTGTGATTATTTTAATCAAAACAACTGTATTGGGCCCTGGGTTATTTTTTCTGTGCCAGTGTGATGAAGGAAAACATTATAATGGAGCTTATTTTCATTCCCAGAATACCGAAGCAAATCTAGTGTGCCATCATGAATCTCCCCTGGGTCCATTAAGTGGAAATGCTGCTGAAATAATTAAGGTCACATTTCAAATCAAGAATACAACCGGTGCTTTACTTTCAATGTTGATGAAAGCATTAAGTATTTCTGAAAATATTAAACATGACTAAGTATATAGAAAGCATAAAATACTGTATGCATACAATATTGAATCTAAAAAAACCCTTTACAACCATGTATAATATAGTATGTTTTAATTGTAAAATATACACAGTGACATGCTGAAAATTCATATACACACTATAAATATTAAACAAAGCAATTCAGTAAAGCAATGTCATGGAAATCTCAGTGACACATCTACATGTAGCAGAAGCTTCCAAGCCTTATATATTTATTGAGGTTATTTTTTATCTTAATATATACATACTGAGAAAAAGAAAAAGAACTTTTCCAGAGATGTGATCCTAAAACCTACATGTGACATGTACCCAATACAGACTATGATCCAGAGTGAAAGACAAGCAGACAGAAATAAGGCTGGACCTGTGACCAATGTTTTTCACTGCCAGTCACACTTATACACATGCCGGTCTGTTAGAATATGGGCTGGGCCTAGATTATCAAATGGTTTTCTATTACTGTAACTATCAATCAAAGTCTAAGACAAGGCTGGTTACCAGGATTTGAAATTAAATTAAGGAAACCAGTAGGATGAGAGAATTGCAGAGACCATTTTCTGATCCCATCCCTTCCCTGCTGTTGTTATATTTCATTTCTTATTGAGTAAAGTCTGAAGAACAAGCACGTTAATTGATTCTGCAAGCATGAGTAAGTCTATGCCAGGCGTAGCAACAATAATCTATAAAACAGACCAAAACCTGAGCAAGACAAGGATTATTTTAGGGGACATATCTAATAGCATTAGACCTTGGACTCTTGGCATTGAGTCTTGAAACTATATTACAGACCGAGGCAGGTGCATGAAAGAGAAGGCAATTCTAAAAATATCCTTGAGTATCTTTCTGAAGACTTGAAGACACTTGGTGTGTCCTCAGTCACCACGGTTGCGTGTTTTAGGTTTTCATTAGCTCGGTTCAGTTATATCATGCTAAAATCTTAAGGGGATTATTGGATCAAAATATTAATTTACAATTAATGCACTGTAACAACAGTGTATACTAGAAGTGTATTAATTATAATGTATCACATTTCTTCGACCCCATCAGATTCTATAAAGGCCACTAATATACTGAACTGAACATAAGCTGAAATATTCTTCACTCATTAGTTTGTAAAGTAATTGACATTTCTAAAATACCGAGTCAATCAGCAGCTAATTAAGGTACAAAACTCATCCTGCCCAGCTGGAGCTGGATGCTGTGGTGCCACATTCAAATGGCACATCAACAGTGTACAGTGAGGATATCCGATACTTTATCAGGTAAACACTTCCCTGTCTTGAGCCCCCCAGACTGTGAACAATGCCTCTAGGGCTTGTGGGGCTTACGGAAAGCATCTCTTCTCGGACAGCCCACTTGCCTGGGGATACTACAACTTCTCCCAGAGGGAAACTTACACTCACTCACCCACCCAAACTCCCTCAGACACAGAGACACCAGTGGCTGCTGGCTGACATAGAGCCTGGTCAGACTGTTACTGCAGCTGCATGTGGTCCCAGAGTAAAAGGGAGAACCCTCACTGTGAAACCAGAAAATATAATTTAACATGAAAAGAGAACATGCCCCAGATTTCAGTAGTAGTGGAAACTGAGCAGACTCAATAAAGAGACAGCTACCACACGCTGCTTTTAGATGAGTTGTCACAGTGGTAAAACAAACTGCACACAAGTGTCACGCAGAGATTTAATTATATGCTCATTCAGTACGAAATGGCCTTCATCTGCATCTTCTCCGTGCATTAAATGGCTTCTGTTTCGCTGCCATTAAGAAGCCTCTCCACAGGAGCTGCCTTCTTGTCTATCACACCCCATATAAAGGCGTATCAAAAGTCAAATGTCGGAGAGCGACGAATCGCAGAGCAGATCCTTAAAAGATCCCGGGCACCCACGCACGCCTCCTCCAAAAAAGTATTGGATGACCAATGGAATCCAGTCAGCCCCCCTCGAAAGTACATATTTGACAGGGCACAGACAGGCATAGCCCGCACTCCAGCTTAGCGTTCAGTTAGGCACAGACGCCCCAGCCCGTCTCCCGCTCTCTCCCCGGGTTTTCATTCGGACGTTTTATTCGGTGCCACCGAACAGCAACCAGCAGCCATGGATGCCATCAAGAAGAAGATGCAGATGCTCAAGCTCGACAAGGAGAACGCCTTGGACAGAGCTGAGCAGGCTGAGTCAGACAAGAAAGCAGCAGAGGACAGAAGCAAACAGGTCGGCTGATATTTTGTTCCCCCTCTTTGGTGGAAAGTCTCAGAGATCCATAGAAAAAGCAGGAGTACCATAAAGCTGCTTCCCTTTAAATGGATCGCGTCCTAAATACGGATTAATTACTTTCTTGGATAATCCCCAAAAAAAGGATTGAATTAAGAATAACCCATCCTACTTGATTTTTTTAAATTTTTTTTATTTTTTTTATTTTTTTTATTTTTTTTATTTTTTTGATGTTATAAAGCTTCCTCTAAACTGTTTTGGCAATTGGTGATGTAAATATAACCTTTTAAAAAAAAACAAAAAAAAAACTATGATGATTACTTTGAAAATTGGAGAGGAATAACCTTTGATAATAAATGGAATCATTGCATGTTTCAGTCATATCCTGTTTAACTCTATAATGTCTTTTATATGCATGTGTAGTTAGAGGACGAAATAAGAGAGTTGGAAAAGAAATTGCGTGTTACTGAAGACGAAAGAGATAAAGTGTTTGAGGAGTTCCAAACTGCTGAGGAAAAGCTGCTGACCGCTGAGGAGGTCGCCACCAAGGTATCTGATCCTGACGTGCATGATCCTCCCTAACTTTTCTCTTCTCCCTTTTCTTTCCCCTGTCCTGTCTTCTCCTGTCCTGTCCTGTCCTGTCTGTGTGTGTGTGTCTCTCTCTGTCTGTCCATCTGTCCGCGCTCTCGCGCCTGTGCGCGCTCACGCAACACCCCCCCCCCCTCGCTCCCGCTCCTGCTGATCACCTCTGAAAACTGTCCCCGCACTGAACGCTCGCCTCAGCTTGAGGACGATTTGTTAGCTCTGCAGAAGAGGCTGAAGGGAACTGAGGATGAGTTGGACAAGTACTCCGAGGCTCTTAAAGATGCCCAGGAGAAACTTGAGCTGGCTGAGAAGAAGGCCACCGATGTAAGTAGGGACGGGGATCCACAGCGCCACCAACCCCTCAATCACGCTTCCTCACATCTTCATTCTCTCATCACTGAGTGAGTGCGGGAAACGACAGTTCAACACCAGATGGGGAGAAAAGAAAAGTCTCCTCGTCTATTACCTCTGAAATGATTTGGGCCGATTTGGATGGGTACGATCTTGCACATCTGCCCCATCTGGAAAAAAAAAAAAAGAAAAAAAAGAATTGACCATCAAACTCCAAATTGACTTTTTGATCACAATGCACAACTATCGTTGAACTGTCGCCTCATGTTTTGTCGAGAATCGAATGCACGGTCACTTACAAGTCAGCCCAAAGAAAACCACTGAAACACAATCACACACACTCAAACACACACACTTGGGGGAAAAAAAATCAAATTTTTCCACTTGGCTAATTCAAACATGAACAAAATATGCTGCCTGATATTTTTTTTTAGTTTGTTTGTTTTTTTTTATCCAGATGTGTTCAGGCTTATATGACTTTGGCCTGAAGTAGCGTTTTTCAGAGTGAAAAGTGAAGTGGTCTAATGTGCAGTCTTCCCTGGAGCAGTGGGAACAAGCGCCCGGATAAATATAGCGCACTGCTTTATATGGGCAAGATAGAGCTCACATCTGCGGGCTGCGCTCTTCGCTTACCAAAGGGGAAAAACACAGTTTCCCACCAAAACCTCCCAGCCAGCGTAGTAATTTAGAAAATGAGCTTGACTTACTTACAGCAAAATTGAATAAATGATCCTTTTCTAAATATCTTACTGTCGCTCACAGTGCCCCCCCCCCTCCTTTTTTTTGGATAAATACACGACAGGAAAACTATGTAAAGAATTTAGATGGAGGCATTTAAAGGTCGCGACCCGCCGGACACAAAACACACTTTCGAGTCTTCGTAAACGCTTTCTCGTGACAAACAGCCCCGTCGGCGACCCGGGCGGGGTCAGGTTCAAGTGCGGCGGGCAGAGATGTTTGCTCACAGGAGTCCGTCGGAGGAGTCGGTCTGCAGCGAGGCTTATAAACCGCCTCTGAGCAAACCACGCTTTAATAATCCTTTAATTGGATTCCTTCCCGGAATTAGGCCGCGGCCACTCTACTTTATAGTCTAGTGAGTTTTAGCCTGTAACACTTGATGCCGCGTTTTACGCCCTGTGGGTCCTGATGCTGCTGTAGTTTCTGTCTCAATATTAAAATAGGAACTTTCAAATAGTTCTCAGTAGTTCTCAGACGACTTTAACTACTGCTCACTGGGTTTTTTTTTATATGGGATTGGTTTTCCTCATATTTTAAGGAGGAAGGGGGGGGATTTCCTGGGATATGTGCAAAGCCCAGAAGGCGTCATTGAACGGCCTTGCGGCGCCGGAACGTTTAGTACCGCGTGTAGTGCTGGAGGTCGACCCGCAGATGGCGCTGCAGCCCCGTCAGTCGTGACTCTCACGTTGTTTTTTTTAACTGGGTGTGTTATTGACAGTAAAAGGGAATCGTTCATTTGTGTGAATTAAAATTTCACGTCATACTATTTTACGGGACGACGCAGCAGATCTCCCACGGTGGACACCTCGTTGTTTATTTTATTTGTTTGTTTGTTTGTTTTTTTTGTTTTGTTTTTTTTTTTTTTCTGAGGTCCGCTTTGACGTGAGCGCTACTTCCTGGACCGATAACGACACCGCACGGTGCGTCTCCGGAGAAGCTTGCGCGCCGTCCTGGTTGTCTTTACGCAGCGTTCGGCACAATCACAGACGTCACCTCGCCGCTTGTCAGTTTCTCAGAAATTGGGCTGCAGCGCACGGTATACTCGGGCTTTTTAAAACAAAAAATATATATATATATATATATATTTATATATTTATATATAGTTGTACACTAAACAATGGCCGGGGCTACATCACTGGATGCAATTAAACGAAGGATCAAATCATTGCAAGAGCAGGCAGACTGCGCTGAAGAGAGAGCCGAGAGATTTCAGAGGGAGTTGCTGGCGGAGAGGAAAACCAGGGAACAAGTAAGCATGTTTACCGAGCGCCCAGGGCAGGCAGGGGCTGCTTATCAGCGCCTAATTACCCACCCTCCTCCCTTAGCCCCCCCCCCCTTGCGTGTGTCTTCGCTTCATTTCACGCGTTCAGGTTGTTTCTCTGGGCGTTCTTCTTCTTTTTCTTCTTCTTTTCCTTGGCTCCGCGCAGGGCCACCACCGGGCAGCCTGCCGAGGGTTCGGCAGCCCTGCTGCTCCCCGGATAAGCCCTTATAATAGGTAACGTTAGGCCGCTGATGCCTTGGTCTCGTCGTGCCACCGCGTCGCCTAATCCCCCTTCTTTATTTACGCGTGCGTCTCCCGCGGACGCACTCGGCTGCGTCCTTTAGTCAACCTGTCCCCCCTTTTTTTTTTTTCTAGCGAGTTCCGTTTATTCTGCGACGCGGACTCCAGACAAGGTTAAAACACTCGAGATGCAATAAAGACATCTTTCTTTTTTTCTTTTTTTTTTTTTTTCTCAGTAACCAGGAAGTTGCAGCTAAAGTGTGGAAACGTTTAAGGTGCCAATCCGCACAGAGAGAAGAAGCTCTTTGACTTGCCCTTATAAGGACAATTGGTTTTCACACAGCAGCGAAACGTAGTTTCTCTCTGAGTGAATAGAGAGGAGGGGGGGGGGGGGTCTGCAGGGACCTCTAGAAGTCAGAGTCTGTCTGAGGCTCAGTGTGACAGATTGCAATTCATGTTATGTAAGGTGAGGTGTTTTAAATAGAAGTGAAACAACCGCCTCACTTTTTTTTTAAATTCTTTTAGATTATTAGTAACTTCCCTGTCAGGCTTCTCACCTTGGGATGCACTTGATTCCGGCACTGCAGTTTTAAACAGGAGCTGCAGGGCGAGACGGCCTGAAAAGACCTTTTGAGCCTCTCAGGCTCAAAAGGGTCCGGCGGTTCTATCCTGCCTTCTCCGTAAGCGTCTTCGCTGTACTGCAGGCCTCATACGCGCTGAGCAGGCGCCAGAAAGCAGATGCAGGCCTGCCCTCCTTTTTAGTGTCACCTCCCTTTCAGTGCATAGCAATGTTTCTGCAAAGACACTAGCTCACCTAGCTTGGACCAAATGTTACCAGTGATATTACACTTGAGTGTCTCCTGCAGACGGAACTATCCAGAGAGTTTCCTCTGCGGTTGTGTGTGCACCATGTGAGCAGTCATTTGCAGCATAATTGTCACAGGCCCTTTGACTTGAGCCTTGTTAATGTTTTCTCAGGGGGCCTAGTAATGAGGCAGGGCATTCAACCATCTGTCAGCTTGGGACGTTGTTATCATTATACATAATCGGTGAGGAGCACGGGCAAGCCTCCTGGGAGGGCTTTTGCCAACAGGTGACACATAGAGATACTTGAACAACCGTGGCTACACTCATCCACCGGGCATTGATTGAAGCTGGAGTGCACTAGCGAGACCCCCCCCACACACACACACACACCACCACCACCACCACCACCACCATACAAAAATAAATAAATCAGATACATCACCTACATTCTTTGGGCTGATGTGTATGTGGGCACTCGTGCGATTTCCAGGTTGTTTGTTAAAGATGGTGACCCCTTCAAAGTCTGACTCCCCGTTCTTCTCTCCTTAGGCTGAGGGAGATGTCGCCTCCCTTAACAGACGTATCCAGCTGGTTGAGGAGGAGTTGGATCGTGCTCAGGAGCGTCTGGCCACTGCTCTGACCAAGCTGGAGGAGGCTGAGAAGGCTGCTGATGAGAGCGAGAGGTGGGTTTCTTTTGAGCAGCACAGACTCAGACACCCGATCTTTGCCATTCCGCTCACTCTCTGGCAGTCGGGACCAGGTGGCAGGGCGTAAAGACATAAAGATCCAGTGCAACTGTGTTTCCACCCCTTTGTAATGGAGTACAAGCTGCAGACAATTCACCGTCTCAATAGTTTTGTCAGATAGTGCTGTCATTTCCTGTCATACACAATTCTGTATTTTCTCCCTATGTAATGCCAGAAAACAATTAGGCCTTCAACTTCTATTAAAGATTTACCTGTCAACACCAGACATGTCTGTCCTCGGGGAGACTGTAGGCCATATGTCAGGTCTCTGTCAGGTCTGACATTCCTTTACTGTTTGTTCCCTAACACAGAGGCATGAAGGTCATTGAGAACAGGGCCATGAAGGATGAGGAGAAGATGGAGCTGCAGGAGATCCAGCTGAAAGAGGCCAAACACATCGCTGAGGAGGCTGACCGCAAATACGAGGAGGCGAGTTTTACAGCCCCTGGCAAGACCGAACATGCGTTTGCTTAATTTCCACTGCAGTCAGCACCACTGTGAAATAATCTGTGACAATTATTGATAATAGGTGGTTAAAGTAAAATCTCAACAATTATGATTTGATCATATTAGAGTTGTACACTTTCACTTTGAGGAAAAACCTTTACACCTTGTCTTACTTGTGTCACTGGTCAAGTATTAGTCGTCTTGTAACACCTTGCTGTGCTGAACTTAAAGGTGGCCCGTAAGCTGGTCATCATTGAGAGTGACTTGGAGCGTACAGAGGAGCGTGCTGAGCTGTCAGAGAGGTAAGACGTTTCTCCTTTACCTTCACGAAATCCGCATTTGCCCTCGCACACCCACTGGCATTTAAACAGTTGGCGCTTTCCACACTAATACGATAAGTACACAACTTGTTTTCATTTGAACAGTGTGCCCTGTGTTCTTACTGTATGTGCTGATTATTTGCATGCTCTCCGTGATTTGAAATGGTTTTGGCTTGCACGTGTACGGCACACCCACTAACAGACGAGCTCGAGGAGTGGAAGATGAGCTAAGGGTTTTGGAACAAGGCTTGAAATCACTAAACTCCTCTGTCACCCAGGTACTGCAAACAAAAACTAACATACACTTTTGTCTTTGATGAGTAGTTCTTTTCACTTTCATTCATGCTGCTGAATGAAGCCTCTGCTTTGCTTTGCTGTGATTGTTACATTCCTCTTTCATGCCCTTTTATTCTGGGTATTAGACTCTTTCATGCCTCTAACATGACAGGGAATGTGCAAGAATAACACCTCCTTTCTAAGAGAAGCATGCTATTTAACTCAAAAAGCATCTACCAAATTATTATCTTTTTTTAACCAACTACCTTTTGTATGATGACAAGAGTCACATTGCTATTCTCACATTCCTTTTCTGTTAAGGCATTTTAAAGGTACTGGGGGTCCCTCCTTGTTTAATCCCTGTAGTTCTTATTTATATTGTGTCCTCTCCCTCCCTCTTTCTTACTTTCCCCTCCACCTGTTTTGAGTCTACCTTTCCTTCCGTCCATCCCTTCTTCCCTCCTCTCCCTCCACCCCCCTCCTCTTCTCTTTTGCAACTTTATCCCCTTGTCTAAAACACCAGCAAATGCTCTGAGCTTGAGGAAGAGTTGAAAACTGTGACCAACAACCTGAAGTCACTGGAGGCCCAGGCTGAGAAGGTAAGAGCGACATTCTGGTGAAGTGCATGCTGTCAAACCTCTCAGTGCCCCCGTACACTCGGTGAATGGGGAGCAGAAGAGCCCAGGCAGCGGAATCTATCACTTCAGCATAATTTCACCGATTATGTATAAATGTATTAGAAGATGAGCGTGGTATGGAATTTGACTCTGTGCCCACATGTTTGACTCCTGTCAATGTTTTTGTCCTACAGTACTCACAGAAGGAGGACAAGTACGAGGAGGAGATCAAGGTCCTCACCGACAAGCTGAAGGAGGTAAAGTTTCACAAGGCCTTAGCTGGGATTGCAAGCTGAGTCCAGGAGCATTCATACAAGTCACAAATGCCGTATCACAACTCAAATAAATCCATCTCTGTGCCACAGGCTGAGACTCGTGCTGAGTTCGCTGAGAGATCAGTAGCCAAGCTTGAGAAGACCATTGATGACTTGGAAGGTATGTTTTTTTTTTTTTCCACCCCAGCCGAGAATACAACTCTGGTTATTTGGAAACGTTAAATATGTATAAATAGTTAATGGTATTCGGGTAAGTGTTCAGTGCCTTTTTATAGAAAATATCTTTGCTTTGCTCTTGATCTCTATTTCTGCTTCCCACTTAATTTCATCATGGCTCTCTTTCAGAAGGCATCATACTTTTGTTGTGGTTACTCTTATCGTCTCTCTATGAAGTCTAGTTGATTTGTTTTTGAGTTTCAAAGTAGGAAAGAATGGCTTTGATGTTTATCAGATACTCGGCCTGAATGTTGACTTAGCGTTGAAGCAGCCCCAGTGAAAGCAAAGGGCTGAGAGACATGTGGCAGTGAAATAAACAGTCCATTTGTTGATGGCGCTGAGGAATTTGCCCTTTTTCTTTTTTTTTTTTTTTTTTACACCTCCATTCTATCATTTTCTGGTATAACTTTGTTTTCCTCTTTTTCCCAATCTTTTTCCATCACCTCTTCCTGTCTTCCTCCCTCTCCTGTCAATGGTCTGGATGCTTCACCCTTCACCTCCGTGTCATGTGCTCCTCCACCTTTGCTCTCTGTCACTGCACCTCCCTCCCCCTACTACCCTGGCCCACCAATAGATGAGTTGTATGCCCAGAAACTGAAGTACAAGGCCATCAGCGAGGAGCTGGACCACGCCCTCAACGACATGACTTCCATGTAATTTTTAACTTGCCGTGCTTGCTTGTTCCACCGTCGCCCTCCTTTCCCCTTTTCTGTACATCAGCTGCCCCGAGTCCCTCGTCTCTGACATTTTCTAGTACCCACCATTGTTAGTACATTAAACCCTCACATCTGACTTAAAATGGTTACACAGCTGTTTTTTTCATATAGTCTTAAAGTTTAAGGTCTTTAAACAGACATTGTTGTATTCTGCGCTTGTGTAATTCAAGCCAACTTGCAGTAATTACTCTGAGAATACACTGAGTGATTTAAACAGTGAAAAAAACAGCATGGGTCAGTTGACATTTTTTAGCTGATGTAATTGTGAGTTGTGTTACTTTTATGTGAAAAGTAATCATTGTTTACTCTGAGTTTTATGCATTTTATAGCTCCCTAATTGCACTTGATATTTTGACTACCTAGCCAGTGCATGCAGGTTGTCTCTTTGAATATTTTAGATTTTGTTGAGGAAGCATTTCAATGAATTGCATTCACTCACTATAATGTTATGTGTAGTGTTTCCTCTGTCCTCTTCTACTAACATGGTCTACGTCTGTCCAGAACTAAGGCCTATGTGTTTGTGAGATCCCCTGCCCCCTTGTTCTGTCATTATACCAGTTGATGGCTTAGTTGTCCTAGTTTAGCATCACTGTGTTTGAGTCCCCAGTTTTGCTAAATTAAGTGTTGTCCCTCAATTAATGACCAGTCCCCAGTTTTGCTAAATTAAGTGTTGTCCCTCAATTAATGACCATTCTGTGGGAGATTGACAAGGAGCATCGCTACCATCACTCCTCTTGTTTTAGCAGAGAGGTCAGAGGGAGTAGTTGCATCAGCCTCCAGTTTGCGCTTGTCAGCGTGTTCTGTCCTGCAATGCATTTCCAGGGTGCATTTTGGTTTTGTAGTGCAGTGCCTGTGACTCCTGTGGTTTTGGTGTATTGTGGTGCGCATCTCAAATTTCCGTAGGTCCTACAACAACCCCATGGTTCACTCTGCCTCTTCTCTCCCACACAGATAAATTGTTTACACCTCATCAAAGACGCCTCCTGCCGGCTGAGCAGCGTCTGTCTGCTCTCTCCAGCCTTCTCGCCATTTTCCCTTTTTCCCTTTCCTCCTCATGTTTTCATCCTCATGTCAAAGTTAACTACATCCCATCTCTTGTACAGAATCCTAGAATCTTTCTGCGTTGTGTAAAAAATAAACGTCCTTCCTTCTATGTAAGCTGTATCTCTTTACTCCGTCCTTTTTTTTCCTCTTTAATTTAATTTTAATGTTTTTAATATTCAAGTGGCTCAAATAAAACCAGAGAGCCTTGATTTTAGGTCATGTTTTTGAAGTTGTTTCGTCATCTCAACAAGCCATTAGCTGCTGCTGCTGCTGCTCCTTTCTTTGGTGTAGTTTTATATATTTCAATGGATGTTCATTTAATTTTCTTCAACTGTCTTTCTGTGAAGCTGAGATATTAGGAATATCACAGTGGTGCTATAAGCGCCTAAACCTAGAAGTCTCTACATCTACAAGTACTTGACTGAAAGCTGAGCCGAGTTGTCTTCTCTCTTAGCATTTGAGACTGATGCATGCAAGCACTTTTCAATTCTGTGGCAGGATGAGCTGACTGGAAAGATTTTAGAGTAGGAGGGAATTAGTGTTGGATTGTTATCAGGAATATTGTGGTAGGGGAGAGCTGTGGGTGTCGTGGTGAAATACAGAACGGTATGTGGGAATTGTTGATCCTTATCTGGTTGCTGGAAAAGTTGGATGAAACTGATATCAGTTGTCATTATTACACAGGCTTTGTATGATAAACAGTATCCTGTCATATATTTAAATAAATATACAATCATAAATTCTGAGTCTTTTCATTAAAGTTATTTCCATAAAGTCAGGCACAGATAGACAAGCAGAATTGAGTACTTTTCGTGAGCTGTGTGTTTTGAGATTTCGCAGTTTACAGGGGGACTGTGAAGCTGTTGGTGAGCCACATCCTCAGATGCAAAAATGTCTAAAAAAAAACTCAGACTGCAGGATTTTTGATTCTAAGTTGCAGTTTATCCAGTTCTGATGTTGATCAGCCATATTTAAGCATATGCTATAATGCATTGAATGGAGGATATGACTCAACAGACAAACCTGGCATTTATAGAATTCATTATTTTTTCTATTTTGTTGCCACATTACCCAATTTTAAAGATTTTATTTTACGGTTCAGTTGTGCAGCCATGCTTCCTTTTAGCCTCTCCCGGTAAAATCTCATCCTCTGCCGTTTCCCTCAATGCACTGTCCTGCCATGCGTCACACGTTGCAGAGGAAAATAAAAACCTTTGATTGCCAAAACCCCCTCTCAAAAAACAGGAACATCAAAACACTGTTGAATCATGTTAATTAAAGGCTATTCAGATATTTTCAGTGTTTTAAAAAGATTTTAAAAATTCTTCTCTGATCAGTTCCAAAGAAGGTAGGTGTCAACAGGCAATGAACTTTCTCTTTTCCTATTTTTCCTCTGATTTCCTGTCCTCTCTCTCTTTTTCAAACTTGCTTTCTGACTGCAAAGAGCACCTCTACCAGCAACTTGAGAAAAACCGCCTTCTCACTAATGAACTACGCGTGGCCTTGAATGAGGACTAAATTTTCTGAACGTCTTATCTGTCTGTTACGGTTTTGTTATTAATGTGTGTATGACAATCTGATCCAGTGTGCGATCCAAAGCTGTTCTGTTTGCATTGTCCATGTACGATGCCTGCACTGCTTTAAATCTGTGTTGCTTTTTATGGAAAATGTATTTATAGTGAAAATATAATGAAAATCAGGGATTATCTCAAAATGATCATTTTCTGATCTTATAACTTATTGTTTTTCAATTATGCAATAATAATTTCTGTAGGTTGTTGTGTTAATGTGTATTAATAAGAATTTTGTTGTAGACTGTAACCTGTTTGCATGGTTGCTTGCATATCACAATATGAGCTTCTTTACTCAGTGTGCTTTTCTTCTCTGTGTAAGTTGTGTAGATTGGTTAAAAGACACTCAAATTTAATGAGTGATTTGAATGATGTAGCCAGCTTTGTAATTAATGCAAACTAACCAACTGACTCACTTACACTTGCTTGTGTGAGATTAAAACTTCTCCATTTGATGTTCTAACAGAGAAACTGTCACACGCTAAAGAAGAGAACCTCGATATGCACCAGATGCTGGACCAGACTCTAATGGAACTGAATAATTTGTGAAACTACGGTCTGACCCTCCCCCACATACACTGTGGTTTTGGCTTTTTGTACTTGCACCTTGCTTACCGTAAATCCCTCTTCTCCTACCTTTGCCATGGTGGAGAACAAACAGCCAGATGCTGATCCCAATGCACCATCCTGCCTTCAGCGGAACTCGACCAAGGAGCAAAGCTAAAAGGAAGTAAAGCTTAACCATTCCCTTTGCTGAAGCCTAAATTGAGAAACACCATTGTTTTCTCAAGCTTGTTTTGATCTTGTAATGATGTGCGCCTTTTGCAATCTTTAAGAGAGAGTTGGTTTTTTTTTGGTGGGGGGGTCTTTTTTTCTTTTTTTTTCTTTCTTTTTTTTTTGACAGTCATCCGGTGAAAGGACAAGTGCCATTGGTTACAAAACTTATTTTCCACATCTGCATTAAAGCTGATCTGGTACGTTCAATTTCACTCTGATTATGCACATACCAAAGGATAATATGGAGAAATTTTGCACTTAATTAACATCAACAATATTCATAATTTGCATACTGTAAGAAACATAAAACAAAAAAACATGTTCTCCTCCCAGTAAGTTTCCTTTCAAATGTAAGTATACATTGGCTATAATGCCTGTTGGTATGTATACTGGTGCTACTGTATTGTTAAGCAGTGACAGAGAGATGCTAATGCATTACAGTATAGGCTTAGTTTTCTTTTAAAAAAAAAAAATGTTCAAAATTTTTTCATCTTGTCTATAAAGTATGGTTTCAGTCATCTGGTAGTGCATTGTTTTAGCATTATTTTATGAAGATGTTTCAAGTGTTTATCATTTCTAAAATGTACAAATAATGAATATAAAATAAAAGCACGTTTTGAAAGTTTTCTAACTTTTTTTGTGGTGAATACAAGGTCCTTTTGTCCATTATGGAGGTGAAGAAATTAAAGGTTTTAAAAGGTTTCTGGTGGATTGCATTGCAACAGGTGTTATTCAAAGGAAAACAAAACAAATTGAATAGACTTTCTTTTCCCCATAGAGTCGTAGACTGTTAAGATTTTCAGAGCAAATAGAGATCTACTCATTCTTGCTCATTTTCACTTGTCCCTCCACTTGTCTTCCTGCTGGGGGGAAAACACTGTCATGTGTTTCTATGGTTCACTGGAGCTCTACTAAGCACTACTGGACCATATCAATTCAGTTTCAGAGTAACCACACCATGTAGCAATAGTGGGAAATTTTTTCTGTCTCTCACTGTCTCACATACATATATATAATGTGTGTGTGTGTATGTATGTATGTATGTATGTATGTATATGGGGGTTTGTGACCTGGAGTTTGGGCTAAAACTTGTTTATTATGACTTTGGAACTGGGCTGGCATCCAGAAAAGTAGCATGGGAGATGCCCCCAAAAGTGACTTGAGTGTTTGCATGTTTTTTAACGTTTGTTGGTTTTGTTTCTTTGTTTACAAATTTGCAAATTTGATGCAAATTTCTTAGGAAATTTTCATCACATAAACAAATTTCAATCAGGTGGGTTCTGTAAAAATACCCGCCCTTTTTGCCCTGTCTTATAGCCTTGTTTTAAACGAAGGGTTTTATTTTTTATGTGCTTACAGTTTTTGCTTACACGGTGCCTTTTCTTTGCTCCAGGCTAATTGACACAGAACCTGGGGCTAGTTGGTATCATCTCAGCTAAGGAGGAATGGCTGGTCTCTAGGGAAATAAAGACGCTACCATGTGCTTATACTTTGTGGGAATTTGGAGAGGATTGAGAGTTTACTGTATATAATGCATAAAAGGCCCCAAAACATATATTTGCCTCAGGCCCCCTAACGGCTTAATCTGGCCAAGTTAAAAGTGGACAAATAAACCCCTACACCGGGGGGATCACAACTGATGTACAGCTTTTGGTAGGATGAACCACGCTGTTCTCTGGCTTATCCTAATTATTACATCTTCACACACAGCAAGGTTCTCACTGCCTGACTTGAGGGCCCTTTATTCTAATGAACATGTGACCAGCATTGTATCTTGGTACATAGAGCAGTGTCACTGGAAGCGATCAAGCCTCTGTACACAGCTCTTACACTGCAATATGGAGGCATATAGTAAGTTAGGCTGAGTAAGGCTATTCAGAGGTAATGGCCATTATTAATGATGTATTGTGACATATTTTTCCTACTTTGCGCGACAGTATATCAGTAGCTTTAAAGAGTTAAAAGCGTCTATATCGTTACTGATGAATGTGACCCTGGACCCCCGACAGCTCTCCGTCACTCGATGTTGTCTGAATCGTGGTTCGATTCATCCGGTCTGGTTCGAGGACGCACACAGGAAGCGAGGAAGTTATTGGAAACTGTCTGTGCTCCACACGACCGACCGACCGACCGACCGACCGACGGATCGACCGACCGGGGCCAGCCACCGCAAAACAAAGCCGAGCGGCGAAACCTCACGATGTCACGGTTGTTTTTGCCGAACCGCCTCTGTGCCACATGCCCGCCGCTGTCGGGTCGGGTGTCTCCTTTGTGGACGCGGGGGAAGCAGCGTCGCGGTGCTCTTCTTCCTCCTCAACAACAACAACGACAACAAAGACGACACGTCGGGGGGTCGGACGCGGCCCCCCGCGGATACCGGACCAGGTCCAGGATCTGGTTGTGCGGGGTCGGCGCCGGTGTCGCTTTGGCCGTCGGACTGAAACGCGGCGCCGACACGGCCGACGGTCCGTCCGAGGGCGAAGCGGCGGGAGCGGGGAGGAGAGGTCGCTACGGCGCCGCGGTGGAAGCGAGCCGGGACCTGCTGGAGCGGACAAAGGTAGGCGCCGAGGTAGGCCCGTGTCCCCGCGGGGTAAATGAACACCCCGCTCCCGTCACATCCCCCGCCTCGCCCCCGTGTGGCAGCTGTGTCAGGTCGGCGTTGTGTCTTGTCTGTCGTCAGGCTGAGGTCGGGGCTCCCGGGCTGGTGGTCGGGGTCGCTGTGGACGGTGCCGAGGTCTGGTGTGAAGGTCGGTGCCTGCAAAGTCCAGTTTAAAGGTGCCACGGGCGACATGGCCTCAGTCTAACCGCTGTGGCTGTCACAACATTGGCAGAGCCGATCTCTTCACGTTGCTTATTTTTTTTTTTTTTTGCACTGAACCCAAAGGTGAAACATTTACATTTATATCGAACAGTGGAAAACTGTAAAATCTAATGCTTGGAAAAGCTGGAGCTGGCAAGTATTTATCATGAAATCACTCTGGCGTTTAACCGATGATCATATTATCTTCCAATTAATTTTTCTGCCCATTAGCTATTAAATTTATTAGCTAACTGTTGCATCTGAAGGTTGATCTACAATGATAACTGTGTGTCAGTGTTCTCACAGTGTTGAACTGCTGTAAAATTGGCCTCTCGCTGATATTACGCCAATATTGCACCATGATTTGTATTGTGGACTTGAGCTACGCAAACTGGTTGAGCTTATGCATCACCAGTTTGGATGGTCCCACATTTGCCCATGAAAAAAAATGAATGCCGTACTATATAAGAGTTGGCAAGTTTGCTGCACCCTTGCCAATTTTAACACAACATTGGCCAATACCCCAGAAATGAGCCACTGTTGCTCATTTCAAGTCTGTTTTGGCAAAAGGTTGTTTGGAGATTGTGAAACTAATTAACAATAATGGTTTACTAGCTCAGAAAAAAAAGCCTAGGAACAAGGAGAAGAAACACGAGAGACAAAAAATGATTAACAGCTGTCAAATTATGTGGCCCTCTGTTTGTGTCATGAATCAAGGTAGCAGATTCACAGATACCCAGTAACACCTAGTATGAGTTGAGTTTCAACCTCTTCCATGGTCTCTTTACTTTAATGAAATATCAAAAAAGTAATGTGATCATGGGGTCATTTTAATAAATTATCTTAAGATGCAAAACATGAACTCTCTAATATACGCGTCTGAAATCACATTCTTATATGATTCTTTCAAATTCTTCATACAATTCAGGGATCGGTTATGCTGATTTGGAGAACCGTGTGCCATGCAGCCCGGAAACAGTGATGCGAATCGCCAGCATCAGTAAGCCCCTCACATCTGCAGCTGCAGCACGACTGTGTGAGGAAGGCAAACTAGATCTTGATGCCCCAGTCCAAAACTATGTCCCAGAGTTTCCCCAGAAACAATTCGATGGACAGGATGTAAGTCACTTGAAGCAAAATGCTTTTTTTTTCCCCTACATCTTTGTAATCTTGTCTTGTCCATTATTCTGTTTAGCTCAAATTATTTATTCGGTTCTTTCAGGTCACAATAACCCCTCGTATGATTCTCTCCCACCTGAGCGGTATACGACATTATGAGAAGGACGCAAAGAAAGTGAAAGAGGACAAGGAGAGAGCTAAGCGCCTATTAAAGCCAGCGGTGAAAGAGAAAGAGGATGAAAAGAGCTCATCTGAAAACAAAGATAAAGCCACAACAACGCAGAACGCTAAAGGCAAAGAAGCCACTCAGGCTCAGAAGAAAAAAGAGTTTGAGCATGAGGAGTACTACTTGAAGCAAAACTTTGAAAGTGTCACTGAGGCCTTGGACCTCTTCAAGGACGACCCACTCATTTTCGAACCTGGTAAAGTACAGATTTGCGCCATCCAAATATGATGCATTTTCAATGTTAACGTATTGATGAGTAAGATTTATGTTTTGCTACATGCAGGCACCACTTTTTTGTACTCAACCCACGCCTTTACCCTGCTTAGTGCTGCTATGGAGCGAGCTGCCGGCCAGCGCTTCCTGGATGTCATGATGAACATGTTTCGTGAACTGGGAATGCTCAATACCGTGCCCGATAAGAATGAGCCTATTATTTACCACCGCTCCAGGTAATACAAAATAATCAATGTCTAGTTATGTGAGAAATTATTGTGACTACTCTCACAGCTTAGAATTAGGGGAGATGCATCAGTAACACCAGAGTAGAACTTTGGAGAGGTCTATTATTTCTTTTAGGTTATTTTGATTGCTCGTGATTGTTATTGTTTTCACATTTCATACTAAAAATCCATTGGTGAGTCCATATTTAAAGATGATGCTCCTCCGCAGATTTTATCATCTCAACAAGAGAGGACGTGTTGTTAACTGCCCCTACGTAGACAACTCCTACAAGTGGGCAGGAGGCGGCTTCCTCTCCACTGTGGGGGACCTGCTGCTGTTTGGTAATGCTCTACTCTACAGCTTCCAGGTGGCCCAATTAAAGGACACTGAGGGCTTGCTGCCTGGCTTCCTCAAACCCAAAACAGCCATAGATCTTTGGGCACCTGTTGACAGGACGGAGGCCACATGGGATGAGAATGGACTGTATGCCCAAGCCTGGCTGGTAGTGGAGAAGCTGCAGAAATATGGCCAGTGCAGGAAGCTCAGACACTATGTGTCGCACACAGGCGGTGCTGTAGGGGCCAGCAGTGTCCTCCTGGTGTTACCCAGTGAGGAGATAGACCAGCGCCAAGGACAGAGACCCATCCTGCCACAGGGAGTGGTGGTCATCATCATCACTAACATGCAATCTGTGGGACTCAGTAGCACAGCACTGAAAATTGCACATGAGTTTGACAAAGCCAGACGCCTCTAAAAACAAGTTGTTTATAGCAGTGTGTGAGTTTTCATTTTATTGAGAAGTATTTTAGATAAAGCTTGTGAACTTGTGTAACTTTGATACAGCTTTTCATTACGTCCAGAGGGTGTTTTAGAAATGAAATAAATCTTTAACAAGTATTTTATATACATTTTATGAGTTGTGAAGTTTTTTGATTTTTATTTTTTATTTTTTTTTTTTTCAGTTACAGCACAGGGAGGACATTCTGCCACTAGGTGGAATCAGTTTACTGCCTTTCTATCACAAAAAGGAGGCCACTGACCTATATTATCAGTTTGTTGGCTTTATAGAGGGATTGAGTTTTTCCCATTTAAATCTCACAGAAAAATCTAGTACCTTTTTAAATATCTTCATTTTATAGAAACAAAAGAATTTCATACACGATGGAAAGATGTTGGTTGCTATTTAAAGTAGCATGCTATGGCTCCATAGTTTGTGTGTCACATGTAGCGGCCTTTGTAGGGCCCACCCTGCCCAGATATTTCTTCCCAGCATCTTGACATGTTTTTGGAAAAACCCTATTGTGTGATGATCTAACGCTGTTGCTCTGTGAATAATCAAGACAGAAACATAACGTGATATTTTCACAATGTACTCGCTGATCTGCCAACTTTCAAGATCCCCTTTTATATAATACCTTTTGTTAAAATTGAGCCTCAAGTACAATCCTCACTTTCTCTTAGATTTCAACAAAAACAAGAACTATTGCAGAATTCAATGCCCGAGTGACTGTTTGGCATAGCTGGTTCGAGAATTAGTCCCCAAGAATTTATTAGAGTAATTAAGCTGTCAGCAGCCTGAATTAAGTTTTTCCCTTTCACAGTTGGCTGCAACTGTGTGAGAATACTGGAAGTCCCTCAACAGAAAGACTAACAAACTATTGGCAATGCAGTCCAACAAATTTGATTTCCTCTTCTAAGCTGTCAGAATCGGGCTGCAGGCTAAGGTTAAGATTGATGTGCTGATGGTTAAGTTTAGAGGCTAAGAACTTACTAGTCAATCAGGAATTTCACAAGTATATAAATAGAATTATGTGGGCGTGTGTATGTGTGAGAATTCACTCATGCAGAAATCAAACAGTCGAATCATTATGCAGTTGATCATTGAATATATTTACATAATTAAATAATATTTACGAATACCATATTGAACATAATTAATTAATACAAGGGGTTGTTTTATATTTAGATATTTCACATAATAGTTTTTACAAAGTCCAACTGTGCTTTGTAAATACATTCCAGACAAAGCACATAGATTGAAATGTGATTTAACATTGAGTAACACCAGTTCGAACTTCTTAGCTTTGTTAAAAAAGGCTCCCGCGCAAGGTGTGATTAAATTCCCCCCTATTCACACTTGCTTCCCACCCTGTTTTTGTTTGTGTGTTAATGAATTACAACTCTCTGTAGCAAACTGCACGGAATCCATAAATCTCGTGAGACGATTGATTAGCTATCAGCCCTTCACTTGCCTTGACTGAGGTCAGCGCAGCAGTTTTCCTCCATCTGTTGGTCTTTCATGGTCATATTATAATTATTTCATCATCCCATCCAACACACAATGGAGAGAGAAAACAAAATGTACACTAAAAGAGGGATTATACGCTTGATTTTACTCTCCAATACTGTTGCTGATTGTTCTGTTGGCTTTGTTGCTTGGCTTTCAACATCCTGTGTGTGGAAAAAAGTAATGGTCATTAGTTTTAAAAGAATGTATCCTGCCTGGAGTACAATAATACTATGACCTGAAGTTAATTTCAGATGTCTTGAGAAAACTGGGAATCCTAAATCCATAATGTACTTACTTTCGTATGTAGTAGATAACACAGGCCAGCACCACTAAGATGAGGAGGGTAAGAATGACCATGGCTGCAATTAACCCTGCCTCCCCCACATTGGTGACCTTGCTTTGGAGCTGGAACTGCTCACATCTGCTGCCTTTGTAATCTTCATTGCACCTGAAGGGAGATATGACACACAAAAATGTAGACAGTCTTTCAGCACAGTGAAAAATTGTCGACACTCTTATCATGCTTTGAAATGAACAGGCATTCTTACATAAAAGTTAAAGATTCCTGGAGACTCCCTCTTACATCTAAGACAGTTGAAAAATATGTTTGGGGTTTTGTCGGGGGTTTTTGTTTGTTTTGTTTAACTTACACACAGGAGAGTGTATTCATAGAGGGTATTCTGTAGCATGTCCCTCCATTCATGCAATAGGTGGCTTCCTGCCCATCACACAGGTCTCCATGATCTACACAAACATAATAACATTTCAGGAAATATAGCAATAACAGAACTGAATAGTCACTTTTTAAAATGCATTGATCTTTCTTCTGATAGATCCTTTTTGTTATGTATCGATTTACCTGCCATCATCCAGAATGTTGTTTCCTGGGAACATAAAGAAATATTTTGTCACAGAGAACAAAGTAAACTCTCACCACCAAGGAAAGAATGCCATGACCACAAGTTTCACATGCCAATAACCCCCACATATATAAACAATCTC
This sequence comes from Istiophorus platypterus, assembly GCA_016859345.1. NCBI lineage: Eukaryota > Metazoa > Chordata > Actinopteri > Istiophoriformes > Istiophoridae > Istiophorus > Istiophorus platypterus. Next base: position 16,205,031 of record CM029121.1, on the reverse strand, counting down.
TTAAATTTGAGAGGCTTTGTGAAATTTTAAGAAAGAGTTATGAGAGGAATATAACATAAACCTGACTGAAATAAATCAAAAATCTGTCCTTACCAGCTTGTGAAATCCCAGCTTTTGGTAGCTAGTGCTGGTTGTAGTAATGAAGGTGAGTCATAAAGACGCTTCAAAATAACTGAACTGCTTTTTGTTGGACTGCTATGGAAACTGTAATGTGGGTGTGTTGCCTAAAAAAATGTTGTGATTGCAGTTTGTCCACATTGTAAATGGCACCTTAAACGTCATAATACTACCCATTTATTGTAGGTTATTTGTTAAGAGCTTGTCATAAATGATGTCACTGGCCAGTGTGTGAGAAATTCACAAAATAGCTGTCAGAAGTCTTAAAGTCTCAGTCTCTCAAAAAAAAGTCGCTGCGAAAGGTTTGAACTCTGTGTCACCTTGTCAGGTGAAGCATGAATAGATTACGTTTTGCTTTTTTTGGTTCCTGGATGTTGAGCATGTGAGCCCAGCGTGTCTGGGCTTGGTTAGAGACAATAAGCTACAGCAAGGTATGCAAATAAGGCATGAATGGAATCGTGGGAACATTTTTGTAGTCTAAGAACGCATCACACCACTTCCAGCAGACAAATAATTATAGCTTAATGCTCAGAACCGTTAGTTTACTCATCATCTGGCCTTTTCTTTTTTTATTTTTAATTGTTTACCACTTGCTTTTGTATGAAGACATTTTTTTAGTCTGTGCTCTGTGGTGCTCTTGGGCGTATTCTCAGACCTCACCCAGGCAACACTAAGGAGATGGTAAAATGATTTTGATGACATTTTGCTCTGACTATGTGATAGCACGTTCTGAGTAGGCTACAAATGGCCTCACATCGTAGTCCTGCCATCATCACATTTCATTTGGCTAATATTTTGGATGCCACCTTCCTGTAAGGCATCATTTATATAAACTAACTTCTCTTACCAAACAGAAAAGATGCAGCCAAAGGGCTTTTTAACAACCTGGAAACCATAAGGTCTTTTTATTATTGGTTATATCTGATCAATAAGTCATTAGTAAGTGATCTACCATTCACAAATACATTTTTACAAGCTATAAATACTTTATAAAGGGTGCCTCATAAAAAGTAAAGTGGTACAACATTTTTTTTATGCCAACGACAATGCAGACACGTTGCAGCACCCAGTTAATTTTTTTGTTGGTTTTTATTTTTGTTTTTATTTTTATTTTTATTTTTTTTTTGTTGTTGTTGTTGTTGTTCTTTCTGGGGCTCAATTCCTCTGCTAGACTTTCAGAATACATCTCAAATATCTCATTGAATCCATACCTGGGGATATTATAGCGACGCTGATAAAGTACAGTAAATAAAAATAAAAAGGACTTGGGCACCAGAAGCTCGCAGCTGAGCGCCAAGGAATCACATCAAGTCAGCGTAAGAGTATTTGTGTTTTGGGTTTTTTTTTTTCGTACGGGGGCGGAGAGGGGGTTTGTTATCGCGAGGAACTCAGAAGCTCAGGAGGTGAAGTGAAGCGAGAGTGTTTTTCTTCGTCGACGCTTCCAGGATGGCACAGCGCAGAGGGTCGTCTGCGGGCTCTCGTGCCCCGACGGGGAAATATACCGAACATACCGCGAGGAGCGTGTGCGTGCGCCTTATGTGACACCGAGGCGCGTGTGCCAGGTGACGGCGCCGCTCGTCGCACATCTGTCGCCGCTGGAAGCCCGTTTTTTTCAGCACCTGGACAGCTCCCGGTCGCTAACCTCTTTTTTTTTTTAATCAGGCACATGGAGTCCCTGGTGTGAGTGTGGGGGAAGCCCTGCAAGCACATTGTGCAGCATCCCCCCCCCCCCAAGATGTCGTTATCTCCCTGATCCACTGACGGTCTCGTCGTCCTCCGCCGAAGGATGGTGCTTCCAGTACGGAGTAGGTGTTTTCGTCGTGCGCTGTCTCCCGAGTGGCGATACGGGTGCTTGGCCAACGCAAATTTTAGGGGGAATCGCAGCCTACACACAGCAAGATCCGAGCTTCCCTCACAGTCGGCATCATCATCATCATCATCATCATCATCATCATCATCATCATCATCATCATCACCATCATCATCAGCAGCAGCAGCATCATCATCATCATCATCGGCGAGGAGGGAGATATAACCATCATCTCTGCGAGAGCAAAGGAGTCACGACCACACTTCACACAATGTAGAGCAAGAGAACACAATAGGTTAGTGTGTCTTTGCGTTTCTTTTCCGCTCAGTGTTTGATTTAGAGCACCCACGGTATCTGATGTATGTGTGTTGGTTTAAACCAGAACAAGGCTGAGCTTGCATGGCCTCTGAGCACAGCGGGGGGGAAATGTTAACAGCACCATAACTGTTTATGTGGCTAGGACTTGGTGGGAAATGATTGCAATGCATCTTGATAAGGTTAAATGCAATGAGCCTGGACAGCCCGCAGTGCTTGTTCAGTCAGATGGAATAGTGAAAAAACTGCTGCCTTCGTGGACAACCACCTCTGCTGATGAAGCACTCGCTGTACTTTTAGTAATAAGTAGCAACTCAAGATGCTAATTGTGAAATTTGTTCTCTCTAATACTGTGATTTACTCAAGTCCAGAATTACTTTGCCGTGCAGTGAATTGCCTCCGGGATGAAATGCACACGCATTTGATGCCACTTGCCTTTCTGATCACATCTACGGTGATTTCTTGAAGTAAGAGAAACACCTTATTGAGCATTTTGACAATGCGTTAATTTCACTGGTCCTCTGCACGTCTTATGAACAGATCATTTGAGTATAATGCTAAAGACCACACTTTCGGGTGCTGCAGTGAAAGAATATCATTCTCAGCCCCTGAGTGACCTGGGCTGACTTATCCTGAGTAGCATTTAATCTGCTGTGCTTCACTACATTACTCTGCTGTGGCCGTGGATGCTGACTCCTCACCTCTCCATGTCTGAGGGTTTCCACCATCCCTCTGTGCGTCACACACTTTTCTCAAATCCATTGAATACTGTGTAAATAATGAAGCCATGTATAGCAATGCAAACGGGTAGCAAATGCAATTAGAAACTCGTCTCTTGATGAAAGCTGATTTTTTTTTTTTTTTTTTTTTTTGTAAAAGTAGGGGATAAATGATAAAACCATGGTTATGTGCTCATGACTTTCCTGTCTGGTCGTGTCATGTCAGTTCCCTGCAAAAGCAGCTGGAGTGGGCTTTCACTGAACGGAGTTGGACATCAATGGCTCTCTATCCTGTGGCACAAAGAGCAGGCGTCCTGCTGTACTTGCTATGCAAGAGGTGTGATGTTCCTCAGCCCCTGATTCACAGAGCGGAGCGTATATTGGAAGAGATTTAAAATCCATCACAGTTTAGTGCTCCCCAGGAAAATAGTTGAACGGAGCATAGCTAAAGCTGAGGTTAGGACAGGGAACCTTCAGGAGACACATAAGCGCCGATACCAGATTGATAATTGTGCTCGAATTTGTGTTATACAACCCGACTATATATAGACATTTAAAAGTTTTGTGATTGGGGGTTCATTATTGACCTTGGAAGGAGCAGATGGCAAAACAATACCCTCGCAAGGTATATTAGTTGGTGTTCTGGAGCTCCAAGTGATATCTAAAAATATTCCCCTATAGATAGATTTTGCCCCATGGTTTGCTCCATGTTTTCTTGTGCTGTAGTAATGACATTGTTCTTTTGTATTTTCTATAGGTGTGGTAGGAGTCAGGTCTCTGCAGTGGTGAAATCACATTTCACACTTATTCACAATATTTATCGAGGACGTCTGTTTACAGCAACAAGACCTCAGCATGAGCAATCCTCAGTAAGTATAACACCTGCCACAGTCTTGTTTGACACCATGTCTGAGAGAGTGTGAAATCTTAAATCTCAATTTATGAACACGCAGTCTTATGCAAAGGGCATCTCACCATTGTAGGATATGATTAGCAGAATGGGACCTGCATATACTTGTGTCCCTCCTGCGAATGACTTCAAACAGGGATCAGCGGGACAGCAGAGCTCTGAGCCTGGTCCAGCATCTCTGAGAGCAAAAGAGAGAGCGGCCAGCCATCTCCAGTCTCTGTTGGCATCTCTTAGCATTCAGGGGGGATGTTCACTTGTCATCTTCTCTTATTAATAATTACTCCATGTGTGGTCCTCCAGACAGTCCCTGCATTCTGATGACAGCCAGGGTTGGGGGCTAATAGAGGGGAAAAGGGAGGGAAGCAGGGCAATGGAGTGGAGTGGGAGGAGGTGGAGTGGAGTAGAGTGGAGGGGAGTGGGGTGGAGTGAGGGGTGAATGCAAAATGGGTTCAGTCAGCTGCATCTTCTGGTTAAAGGCACAGGATTCCAACCACCGGAGATCTCGGACCAGGCCTCAGAGCAGCAGATTTGTACAGCTGATGGTTGAGTCCATTTGAACAGCAAACGCTGGTGCAAAACATCTGTAACCAGCGGGAATGTGCACATAAAGAATGCATTGGCTGGTTAGTATTAAAAAGGCAAGGTTTAATGCTGCTGGATGCCGGTGAAGTGACAGATGGGAAACTCTCATGTAGAGAAAGGTCTTTGGAGTTATTTTCACCCCTGTTCTCCCAGACTTGATACTGCTGTAAATCCGTTTTTTCCCTCCCTCTCCCTCTCTCTCTCTCTCTCTCTCTCTCTTTCTCTCACTCTTTCTCTAAACAAACAGTGGGAGCAGGATTGGAAAAATATCAGATGCGCAAATACAACAAAATCTAAAGGATTTTTCTCACATATTTAAAATCACTTTAATGTAAAATATCAAATTTATTGTGTGCTCATGTAGTTTACTTTTACTTTGTAAACAAAGAAAAAATCGAGGAAAAAAAAGAACAGCAGCCTCACTGATGGGGCAGCGCTCTTCCTATTCACCTGTTAATGGAGCTGTTTGCATTTTTTTTTAAATTTCTCTTTCAGCGCACAGAAGTAAAAACCACACACCCAGAGGAGCCTAGTGGCTATGAAACTATCGTCCTGGTGCAGTAAAATACTCAATAGCGTATTATTTGTGTATTAACCTGCATCTGAAGATAGTCCCCAACCAATGCACTATCAGCACTGTCTGAAATAAAGAGTTCCCCAATGGTGAGTTCCCCGATGGTGCAGGAAATTAGTTTGCCTTTTACTTTGCTTCTTTAGGGGAATGAGTGGACTTGGGGCTGAGTGCCACCTACAGAATGGAAGTTTGAAGGTATTGAGGGACAGGACAGCTCAGGTTTTGTGTTGGTCTTTTTGCTGAATTTTTTTTTTGACGATTGTCAGATTCTTTTGTAGATCATGCAGCTGTTGTTTGGATGCCTGCAGGTTTAACTTTCAGAAGTCATTTTTTTCTGCTTGCTAATTGAGGTGATATGAATTATTCCTCTATGGATTCAAAGTTGGACAATTTTCTCTACTAATGGTAAAGACAAGACTCACAGACCAACAAAACTGCTTCACTCTTCATTGGTGCAGGAGCATTTTGAACTGGTGTAATTTCCCCTTGGACCTCAAAAGAGCAAGTGTTGCCTAAAAGATCTGATCTTACAAATGTACCATCGTGTCTGGAGCTTGTGGCAGTGCTGCTGCAGCTGCCTGGTGTCTGTTTAAGTGTTTTGGCACATTGGTCCCACTTTCCTGATGATATCAGAACATTGAATTTCTTTGTAGCGAGGAGTAGCCAAGTGCCCGTATACAAACTCACTGGATAAGACAGATCAGACGTGTTGTAGACAGCTGGCCTGAAATACTGTGGCAGTGAGCACTCAGAATGACAATGATACCGATGTCCTCTGCAAACCACCAGTTCGTGCTTAGGCAGCACTTTAAGCTCCGCTGAAGTGAAGTAGGAGATGTATTGCTTCCAATAGGTGATTTAAAATAGTGACAGGCATCAGTCTCACCCCGTATCACCTCGATATAATACCTATACGCTACTCTATTCGATCGTTGTTGGCAGTTTTGGAATTGCACAACATTATATGAGTCAAAAGCTATTGTAAATATTTAGTTTATATCATATTTCATATTACCAGTTATTTCTCCATGGAGAGTTTTTTCAAGAACTGTCTTGCTGTACAGTCACACCTGGGTGGTGAAGGTTAAGCACTGTGCTGTAGGGCAGGTCTGCTACAGTGTCTACAGCATTTTTGAAGTAATGCTCCACTCAGCTGTAACTCCCCCTTTAAACCAAAGAGCATTTTCTGCCAATACAATTCAGAGAAAAGTTGGGTGCAGATGACACTTGTCTCAGACCAGAGTCTGTGTGTATGATGTGAAATACAATATAATATAACTTTAACACATTCATGGGGCATTTAATTTTCCCTGAAATTGGATTAAATTAACTCTGATTTTAGTCATAGGCTCAAACTGGTTATAGTCTTGTCTTAACTCTGTTTAACAATATAAATAGACTCACTCTTGACACAGCCCAAGCTACAGCCCCGGAAGTTAACATGTTCCCTTCTGATTTATCTCATGTCAGCATTTGAACCTCCACGTCCACAGGTTTTAGCATTCAAAGTAAAAAGATATAAATTACCGCTCTCTGTTGAGTTCAGCAGCATTGGAATTCACCTTTCTCACAGAAGGCAGCAGAATAAGCCTGGAATAGATTAAAAAGGTGATTCATTTAAACTCTAGATCTTTGGAACCACTGACTCCTGCCAAGAAGATGTTCCTATTGAAAAAGTCTAAGTGAAAAAAGATAGTATTTTTGTATGTGTTTCCAAGAAATGTGCTACCTGAGACTGTCTCAGGAGGGGTGGTGAATTGGTTGTGCCTTGATGTAGCTGAAAAGAGTGGAGGAAAATGAGAGGAGTCACATCATGGAGAATATTAATAATGAAACCGTTTAATCCTGACTGCATATTTTATTAGTTCTGTATGACAGGTAAATAATGATTATGCCTGTCATTTTGTGACAAACAGAACTAAATTGTTTAAGCAATGAGTTGGAACTGGAAAGGTGAGATCTCAGCAGGCTGTTATGTTTTTATGTATCTATTGATCCCTGCATGGTGATTTATAGTGAAGTGATGTTAAAATGCTGGGGGAATAGCAATGGATTGCTGTTACTCAGGAGGAGTCAATTCCTGGCAGTTACTATACCCAATGAGCAAATAGATTTAGCACAAATTCAATTTTAAAATTACTGTACACAAATTTTTACTTACATGTGTAACAAATTCTCAGGAGTTTATTATTTCGCAGTTTCATTAGCATCACCAGTTTAAGTTGCTCTTTCTATGTAATAACAGTATAAATAATGCAGTATCTGTCCTGAATAGACAAAGTACTGGAGAACATGAGCTATAACCAGTTTCAGTTTTAGATTTCTGTGTCTTTAGATGATTTATTAAGTTCATTCAGCCTTAGGACATGGCAGTACAGTAAGAACAATGCCTTGTAAAACAAAGCAGCGCTGTTAGCACCTTTTGGGCTTCATGTTAAGCCTTAGCTCTTCCTCTGTACTGGTGTGGGATTTTCCCCCCAGCCATGCATGCTCTATGTCAACCTTCGGCCTGGTGGCGTTTGCTAATATCGCATGCCTCTGATAATGATCCCAGCCTTTAGCATGCTGCTGGCTGTCCTTGCCATCATCGTTGAAGGGTGCAGAGTGTTCAGATGCGAAGCCTCCCCTTCCTCTCCAGGATGGCAACCAGCCACTCCACCAGGCTCTGCACATAATGGCTCCTGGCCTGCTCTGTGATTGTCTGGAAATGCGGTTTTGATGCACTAAACAGTTTGTGTCTGTCATGGCTGATTAGCATCCTTGTTGCGGTTGGTCAGAGGTGCCAAGTTCACAGATAACACTGTAATGCACAGGCGTGTTTTGTGGCGAGTATGTTAATATAGGGTCATTCAATCCTCAAGTTAAATGACATATAACCGAAGGATCGGATATTTAAAGGGTTGAAGAGAAAGGCATTTTATAAAGTGAGGACATGAGAATAAGAGAAATTTGTGCTACATAGTCTAATAGTGCCATGTTAGGACAATACATAAGTTCTATGTAAGTGATTCTTGGTTTCCTGTTAGAATAACAAAATTACTTCTCAAGGGAGTCTATTAAACAGCTATTGGTAAGTCAGGAAAAAGAAAGACCTATTTTCCTTTCCAGGACTGCCTGCATTAACATTCAACAGGAAGCCGGGTTTGCTCAGTGATCTTCTACTAACTGTTTCCTCCTACTCTGTTTCACCTCCAGCACAGAGGTTGTAGAATTTACCAACTCAGTGGCTTTTGTTCCCCGTATCTTGTATTCAATGCCTTTCTCCACCATTAAGCACTAGGGGTTATTGATGTCTCCAAACTGTCTGCGCTGGGACGGTCGCCAAAGCCGTGCGAGTCTCCTTTTCCGTGGTGACTTCTCCTTGTCCACTTTTGGCTCAGCTTGAAGCATCACAGCCCTCCATGTATATTTAAGACCTCATTGACTGGTAAACTGACACTTTGTCTGGTTCTGTCGAAAATTGATAATTTCACAGAGAAAATACAGTAAATAAATAAAAAGGGGGAAATAAACACATCTTTAAGCATACTTGATTATTGTAATAAGATATTTAAAATTGTCACTGCAGTTTGTAGTCATGAATGGAAACCGGTAGACTAACAAAGTAAGAATTTTTGATTTACTTCATGTTCATTTATGAGTACTTGTGAATGCAGAACAGTTTTTTAGTTAAAGCCAGTGCCTGTAATGTTTTAATCAATATACTTTTAATATGTGTGAATAAATACTCCTGTTTTTATTGTGGTTTAAGATTCGCTGCACTTCATATTCTGCTAATGAGAAATGTATGTGTTTGCCAGGTGAATGTGTCCTTGTTGAAGGTGCCAGTATTCACTGGAAACAAAGAATTTCACACCATGTTTGTGTTTTCATTCATCAAAATTAAATAGTCTCAGCAGTTATTATCACATTTTGTGCCTTGGGGCATTTTCCAAGTAGGTGTGTGGTTAATTCAAATAAATAGCAAACCTTCATACAACCTTGCGCTGCATTTCTGCCAAATTTACTCTGGATTTCACACATGCAAACATTAAAAAAAAAAAAAATCAATGGATGATAGTCACAGTTTACATGTCCACTCTCTGACTATAATGTTGTTCTGGTTTTGGCGTGTTTGTGTGCGTGCGTATGTGTGTGTACGTGTGTGTGTGTGTGTGTGTGTTTCTCACAGGGCCCCTCCCCAGGCTGGAGCCTCAGAGCTAGAAGTGATATCCCAACAAGTGGAGGAGGACAACCAGTGCGTGGCCCCTGTGCAACTGGTCAGTTTCGCCTACAGAGACTTGCCTTTGGCCGCCCTGGACATATCCCTCGCTGGATCTCAGCTCATTTCAAACCCAGACGAAGAGGACAACAGAGAGGGGTACGTCCCATGAATTCAGCCTAACACAACCCATTCCCTTTCTGTTTCTGCTCGACAGTTCGACCACAACCACTGAAAACAACCTCCAGAGTGGACTCCGTTACTAGTAAGCACTCATGACTGGTTTAGCTACCAGAAACAGCAACTTGAGTGTGGTCATGTAGATGAAGAGGCACCATATTCAATAGTTGTTTTCATTGTTTGAAGGGTATCAAAGACCCTACATTTTGAGGAAGCTGTAAACAAAGTAGTTGTATGAATATCAATGAAATCTTTCTATAATTAATTTGTATACTAAAAAGCCCAAGATGTAATTACATATTGATTGATGTTGGCCACCACAGCTAAGAAGATACTGGAAAGATGGTGTCTGAAACATCGTCTCTGCTTGTTGCGTGAAAGTGTTACATCCATAATTAAGGCAGAATTGCAATTACTACAATCTATAATCTACCCTGGCAGGGAAAAACTCTGCCGTCACTCTCTCCGTTGCTCGTTATTGCAAATGGTAATTACGCTTGGCGTATTGAATCTCCCCTCATTTTATATTAGAGTCCAGGAGTCGAGGATATTTGGCGATGAATTTATTAGTGTCACCATTTTAAATGGACAATGTCTCTACTGATGTGTTCATTTCAGCTCAGTGACACAGCAATTTCTCGCTACCAGACAGGCTACTGTTCATAATGTCGATTTCTGGCAGGAAACAAAGAGTGTTGTTAGTACCGTGGCTTTCCGGAAATGTCAGAGCCTTGTGGCAGTGCCTTTTCTGTTCCTGAAGCCTGCTTGTCCTGGGCTTGTGTTGTTTTCTTGTCACCGAGCCGCCGTGCCGCAGGCCCAGTACTCTTACCCTTAGAGCCCCCCCGTAGCAAGTGTCCATGGCTCTCGACTCATGAGGTGTGACTTGAGATCCTTTGGCTTGCTGCGATGTTTGCATCCATGCAGAGAAAGTCAACAAACAGCATAAGCTTAATTAGAGAATGCGGCTTTTTGCCATCTAAGCCCTGGTGTGTCAGCTGACCATATCCGGCTGCACTTTGCCTGGTCTGGCCCGGTCCAGGCCGATGCCTCTGTGGGACGGAGGACAGGGACAGATGGGTTCTGTCCCGAACACCCACTCTCTCATCCTACCTAGTGGCTTTCTCGCTGTCTCTTGCTCACAAAAAGGACAGAAAACACACACATAGCAACGTCACAGCAGAGGGCAGGATCTGGCAGTCCAGCAAAATTACCATCACAGTGGTCGCTCTCATATGGCACCATATGACACCCTGGTCTGCTGGGATCTGGCATTATGCAGTGGAAAAGTCCTGCATCACCAAGACATGTCACTGGGAGATGTATCAAGGCAACAAAGTAAATTCTTTCAGTAAAGGTCATTAATTCTGATCAGAGAAACACTTCCTTCATAGATCAGCGGTCTTTTTCAGGAATAGGGTTTAAAAAACTCTGAGCCTACCACTAAACTCTGAGCCGACTACATCCTGAGATAGGAAACTTTTGGTTCCAGAGCAGCTGATCTGAGCTAGTTCAGTCAACTCTGAGTATGTTCACTCCGAGTTAAGAACGTGCCTGGTGAATGAAAAAATAAAAAAGCCGTCTTCAATGGAGCTCCAATATATGATTCACCATGGCAATGGGTTGATAAAGAGCCAAGCTTCCATTTTAATCCAGGGGAGCTAGAAAGATTAATGTGTGCCATTAATGCACATTTATCTTTAAAAAAACACAGCAGTGCAAGAGCTTGAGTTGGAGAAAAGAGTCAAGTTTACACTGTTATGTTTTCACTCAGCATCGTCCACCAGTCCATATTATTTAGCAGACTTTGATTTTCCTAATGGATGGTAAACTGCTGCAATCCTACCGTTTGTTAGATTAAATTTTTAAAAATATTTATTCAGCTGTAATCTGATAGGGACAATGTGCTGCTGGCAGCAGGAGATGAAAATATAGATCAAACAGATGAGACATAAGTTAATGGATCTGTGAAAATTGAGCGTGCATTTTCTAATGTCTTTTTTTTACATTTAAAAACCTTCAGACTACGTGCAACCTATGTTCAAAAGCTCACTTGATCTACATTTAGTCTTTTCAGCTGCGCTACAATCATCTTCACTCAGAAATATCACATAATCTATGATATGATGTGATAACCATAATAGGAATATTCCACCAGTGTGACCAATCACGCCATGACAAATTATTCTATATAGATCAGAGTCTTGTGTGTCTAAAGATTCAGACAATTTTTTTTTTTTTCAATTCACAGTGACTATGGCTTGGTAAATAGTTCAGTACCGGGGGACTTATTGAAATCCTGACAGTTGTCTTAATGTCCACAGAGTCACAGCATCAGAAAGACGTACATTGCATAGATGTTATTCTGATTTGAGGTTTAAGCCATGATGTGTAATATTTGAATGTAAGAGATCACTTTCACTGTCCTTTCATTGATTACTGATCGAGCATCAAAGTGGTAACATTAATAAAGATAAGTCTTGGGAAACAAATCTCCATATGTCAAATTACGATTTTTAATATTCTCCCAACGTAAACCTCTGAAAATGAATGTGCTCCGATATGCGCCTTGATATCAACTGTACGAACGAGGAAATGAAGTGCCGTGTCAGAAAGCTCCTTCAGGCTGTCGTCTCAGTTTCTGAAACAATAACCCCTCGTCTCAGGGTTAACAAATTCAGAGTTTTCTGTAAACCTGCTGTCTGACACAGGACCCAGGAAGCCTAAATATATTCAGCGGAGTTGTGAAAACAATTTGCTATCTGTCATCCACGTCAGTGTTACAGTTCGTTCAATGAGCTGTTAGATTGGAATTTTTGATTTTCATCTCACGGGCACTCAAAGACATATGTAGGCTACTTTTCATCACAGTTTCATACACACATTCACTGTTTGGAAGTAATCTTGGAAAAATCACCAGAGCCAGGACATTGTTACAGGTTCTGGCTGCCTCTGTGTGTAACGTCAGAAAAATGACACAAAGGTGGGATGTGTCATGTGCTGCATATTTTTTAGATTAATCAAGACTGTCAAAGGCCCTAATGGCAGAGCAAAGAACTGACTGATCTGTGTTGCTCTGCTGGCTCTGTAAACCATTTTTTCTCTTGTTTATTGGAATGTGTGTTCATGGAGACACCTCCACATACTGTAGGCTAATTTTAGCACTTTGTAAATGACTGTGCTGAAGAATGTAAACCCTCTTTCATTGCCTCGCTGCGGGTGTTGCAGTGGCTTTGTGCTTTCATTTTGGTGAGTAGTATAATAATTTTCACAAACTACTATGACTTACCTTCCCGGGATGCCTTTACATCTTATTCATGTTCTTTTCTCAGTCTGATTAAAATCCTTTGGATGAGCAGGTGCGTTCTGGTTTCAATTTTAATCATAAGTTTAGAGTTTATGTTGATTTTCGGCCTGTGCTTAGGTTTGAGAAAAGCATTAAGTCAGTCGAATAGCCACATACCAGTGGACAGAGATGGGAAAAGAAAGGGTTCATTACTTGTGAACCGTGTCTTAAATTTTGATCATGAGGCTTTGGTTTCAGTTAGTTCTATATGGCTGTAAAACAACAAAAAAACTAAAAAAAAGGACAGAAGAATACACAGCAGAGAAGTGCATTTAGTCTGGCACAGCAGCTTCCCATGGCTTTTTAACGGGAGACGTGGCCGATTGTCTAGGAGGTGGATGCTCTTGCAGACTACATGGGACACACACACTGTAGATGCAGATTCAGCAGAGTGATGAGCTGGATGGAATTACTGACAGATTTTGGCACTGCTGTCTTCACCAGAACCTGCTGGAAAGTCCAAGCTGAGGGTGGTGTAAGTTCACATCCACCTAATTACTGTTACATTTTTATTGTTGTATTAGTTTACAAATCAAATTTTCATAGTGGATTTTTTTAAGCACAGAATGTCATACTTTTCTAAATGAAGAGGTCACATGCTTTGTCATGTTTCTGTATTTTTATTAAAGCTGCTATATGTAAGTTTTTGCTACATTGACAACATTAGCATTAACATCTCTTTACCTACCAGTCTGGAGGAAATGTTGTGAATTCATCATCAGACTTGACGCCTTTACACTCCAAGAGCTGTCTCGAGTGGTGAAAAGTAACACTAATGTCAACTCTTGTTTTACTTCTATTTCCATCACGTCTTTTCTTTTCACACGGCTATTCAATGGTGCAGCGACATTATAAGAGCTCAGGTTGTACATAATGCACTTGTCCTGGGTTATCATCTCCAGATCAGCCTGCTGTCCACAGCAGCAGTAGCATATGCCGTTGATCTATACGGGCCAGATTGAGAGGTGTGAGGCGCTGCACAAATGACAGATGGTTCATGTGGGTCAACCTGCCGCTTCAGCTGGAGGAGAGTGTAGGCGGGGGGATAAAGAGAAGGATTGAGGGGGGAAATGGTGTGGACGACCCTCCTCCGTGCTTTCATTCACAAAGCTGCTGGCTGCAGATCACAAGGAAATGGCTGCGTTTGATGAATGTCATATCTTTCCGTGTTGGACAGCAGTGTGGGATTAACCCTGTGCCGTGTTGCATGGTGACAGCCACAGTTGTTGGCTGATACATTGTTGGGTGAAATGTCAGATATGAGATAATATTAGATATGCTCAGGCCAGCATAGACTGATTGCATTACTCAACATGGCGCTCAGACCTGCCCAATGAAATAAAGTTCTGAGGCCACCTCTCATTCACTACAATGACTTAATATAGCGGTATGTCTGTATGGTCATAATCAAACCTAGGTTGAGAATGCTCAAGGTTGAAGTAAAATGGAATAATTAGAAAAGTCTAGACTGTACAGTATAGATCTGAAAGACCTTGCCTGAGTCTAGAATGAATCCTGTCAGCAGCAATATTTCTTCTGGCTTGGAGCCAGAGCCACACTATACCTGTTCTGTGTTGATGGATGCCTGAAAAGGGAGCAGGATTTCTCTTTTTCCCCACCTCTGACTCTATTTCAAACACACAGAGGAACCGTCCTCTCCATAAAATTGGCTCCCTTGCCTGGCACCATGTGCAACACAATAGATGACATTTGAGTGCAGAGTTTGAGGGTGTGTTAATATTCACAGACATGCAAAGTGTGAGATTGCTTTTTAGGCTGAGAGCGAGAGAGATCAAGTGTCCTGGTGAAAACCCATTTATCAGGGACAGCTTGTCTGCTGCTCTGTACATGGAGCCCCATCCATCTCCATTTGTTTAGTATCTGTGGCCCTTTCCTCCAGCAAAGACCAGCTCTGAAACTTCTACCATAATGTAGGAGGGAAGAGATGATGGCTGATCACATTTTGAAACAAGCTGAAAGTTATGTTTATACAAGAAAGCTGCATGCATTTTCAGAAAGATTAAAAAAAATGTTTACTTGTTAACCAGAGGGGATGCAAGTACGTGGCCAAAATGTGGCCATTTTTGTTTGATTTTCTAACGTACCGCAAAAGTGTTTGCTAATTCCTCTGGTGTGGGACCGTAAGAGATTAACAATAATGAGGCGTGGAAGTTCTACGGTGTACTATTGATTATCTATGATAACTTCACTATATTCAGCATATTTATTGCTTCACTGGCTTTCCTCTCTCAGGGTATCTTCTCCTTTTTTGCCCATGGAATCAGAGATGACCCAGCAGTCGCTACACAGGAAAAGATTTGGCCAGTTTTTATTCTGGTATTTGTCTTGATTTTCATGAAATCTAAATGGATGCCCCCCCAGCCCCGGGCTTTCTCAAAAAAAAGAAGCTCTCTAGTAAAAAAAATGTATCACATATCAGGGATTAATTGAAATGGTTCTTCAGGCTTATAAAGTCAGTTAAAGAGTCTACACAGAGTTTGAGCAGCCTGAATGGGATGAAGTCCTCCAACCTTTACTGCTCAGTAGCCCACAAACACTAGTATCTGCCCCTTACAACATGAAAAAGGACATGTTCAGATTAAAAGATGTTCCCCAGTGCTCAGGTGTTTCTCCCCCAATAGTCAAAGAGATTGGTGAGTTGACTGACTGTGGAAAAAGAACAGTTTGTCAAAATAATCACTGCTATGAAAATGAGAAAATATTTAGACAATAATTTTTTTATCCTTTAATAAACAAATAGAGTTACTAAAGTGATGGCTCACGACCTACAGGTCAGGCGCCCTCAGGGTGCCAAGATGATTTAAAGGTATCGGAATGAAAACAGTTATTTCTGTTACACATAATCATGTTTACTTTTTTCAATATAATATGTGTGTGTTCCGTTATGGATACTTTCCATCATTTAAAGCTCTAAATATTCTTCCAGTGATATTTTTGCTTGAACAATGAATTCAACCATTACTCAGTTATGTAAATAGTTATGTAATTTTCGGTCCACCAATTGTCTAAAATACGTACTGACAACATGTTCAAGCTCTAGCTCTGTGTAGACCATAACCTTTGATGAAGGCACAAGTAGACCCTAGTTCATTTTAAGGGTCCACAATCAAAAAGGTTTGGGAAACAATACAAATGCTGCATCGTACTATATGAAGAAAAAAAAATTCTTGGAAAAAATTTCAATTTTTTTTAAGAAAAAGCACAATTTGCTTCTGTGCTTGAATAAAGGAACGGCTGCGATGTACAGTGATCTGAGCCTCGGCCTCGTAAACAATCGAATGGCACCCTTAATTTTTTTTTTATTATCTTTTTTTCACACTCAAAGCATGATTAATGGTTTTGGAAGCCAATGTGTTTGTTGGGCATATGCCACAGATCTGTACCCTAATGTGCTGGAAGTTCTTGCAGAGCAATATTCCTCTGTTGTAAATGTGCAATCAAGATATCAATCAAGAGTTCCGATCAATTATTCAGTGTACTGGCAAAGCAGTGCAAGCCATTCAGAGCGACATTATTTTAGGCTTTCCTTTGCAAACATTTTAAAGGAGAGGTTAGTGTTTGCAGTTGTTCACTGTTGTGTGTGAACAAGACTGATAGGGTCTTTCGGACTCATTACTTTTGAATGAATCTCCCCCTTTTTTAGCCTTTCCCCAAGGTCTCCCACTCCATTTCCTAACTTACAAACACACACAAACAGAGCCACACCTCTCTGATTTAATATCCATTTAACTTGTACCTAATGAGTTTACATTGTATTTCAATCTGTCTGTAATACAGAGACAGTATAATGAAAGAGATGCTGCTTGTGATAGGCTCCCTGCCTCAGTGAGAGTTCCTTAGATGGGGCTGGAGCCAAAGCTCTGTCCTGTCTGTGTGAATGGGCCCCAACAGAGCGACCAGACACCTTCCCCGGTGCCAGTCCCTCTTCCCGATGTCTGTGTCAGCTCTGCCCTGTCTGGCCATTCTGCTGCAAGGCAGAGCAACTGGCGTCATGTACAACATGCCATCACTTCCATCTCAGGCCACTATTGATCTGTTTTATGATCTAATCCCCGCACTCTGTGCTGCAGCCGTGGCGCGCTTCAATCTTGCCTCAATGTGTTACCACTACGGCTGCTGGCCTGTTGATGTCTTTATGTACCTGTCCAAAGTGCAAAGCACCTGTATCTCTCATGTCCTCCACAAATTATGTTTGTGGGTGTGTGTGTGTGTGTGTTTGTGTGTGTCTGAGTGAAGGATTTGTGTGCATGCACATGTACATGCATGACCACCCCTTGAGGTATCGCCCATTCGATCTGAACCAGCCATGACCCTGGGCGAGAGTGAGGCGATTTTCTTCCTTGGCTTGCTTCACCACCGAGGCAGCTTCACTTCCTCATAAATACTTCAGGTCCTCAGCGTTCAAGGTTTAAAGTGATTTCCCTAAAATTAAGTTTCTGAGCTTGGAGTAATCCATCACTGCCATTTACTCTGCTTCCAGACAGGGTTTTTCTTTACAGGTTTATTAAATTAATACCTTTTTCTGCCTGGCTTATGGGAGAGGTCTGAATGAATTATGGTTCCACACAGTAACATGCTTTTCAATCCTGAAGGTAAGTGAGGTGTCTCCTGAAATGTGTGCCACTCATTCCATCTTTTAACTGATGGTCCACAAATGTCCAGTGACAGTGTGTTAGACGTATCATTAGGTAAATGTTTCTTTTTCTTGGCTTTCCCCCACTGATGGATGGGGTTTGACATTGTTCCTTGGGAACAGATCAGCGCTGGGGAAAGTCTCAGTGGTATCTGCTAATGATTCCATTACCTTCCACCACCTCTTTGTCGCCCCAGGTGTTGAGCTCCTAATCTGTTGGCATTGGTGAGTACAGTGGGTTGCCGCAGTGGGCTGAGTGCAGCGACACAGCGTGGCAGAGTTCCAACCTCTCTTCTGACCTTGGTGAAAGATGGAGAGGATGTGTAGCTGCGCTACGCCAATGGTTCAACTACTCATGCAGAATGATGCCATTCAGTAAAATCTCCTCTCTCTTTTTCACCTTAAAGGAAAACTCAGTTTATTACAGCTCAGGTGTTATTTTTTATAGTTTTTGGCCATGATTCCAATTGAGAACAGTATTCACCAACTGTGTTGATCTGGAACCAAAGGGACATCGATTCAGTTCAGTCCAGTTGGCCAAGACACAAGAGGCCATTAGACAAGTTATAAAAAAGGCAATTTTTGGGGAGGGGGTGGTAAAACCAGGAGTAAGCGTGTCCACAATGTTAAGGAATGCACCAAAAAGTCAGTCGGTGAAATTTGACGGATTTTTTTGTTGGACAGTTTTGGTTAATAATTTTACTGACCATTCTGACCATTTATACACTAAACAGTTGGTTTGCAGCCCCAATTCCACATAAGTGTAGCTAACTTGAAGTTTGTTAAAACGTGAGATTTTCTGAACACTTGTCAGACTTCTTTTGAGCAATGTTGCCACATGCAAAAATCCAAGCAATTAACTTTCTGCTATCATTAACATGATGGGCAAAACTCAGGCAAATCAGCATCTTCCTCTCTTCTCTCTTTCTCATTCTTCCTTCTCCAAGTCCCCCCCCTTCCTATCTGGCTCTCTCTCCAGTTCATTTTTGGATGAGTCCCAGTGCCTTTGAACCAGCTGCACCCGGCTTCCTCTCTCAGTGTTTGACGCCTTCATTCTGAGCTGAAGCAAGAGGAGAGTAGAATAAATTGTATCCTCTTTTGTCCTCTGACAGATATTGCCCATAGCTTTCCTCCTATGGGGGACAGCTGACAACAGATAGCTGCTATTTTCGAAGAAACATAGTGCCTGTCCATGCGTTGCCTCGGGAAAGGACAGCACCCAGGCCAACACTCCCCCGTCCCTTCACACCTCACACCTCACACCAAACACACGCACATACACACAGACACACACACACACATACCCACACACACACACCTTCCTTTTTTGCATCTGGTTTTCTGTTAGAGTATATCTGAGTAGTGCATGTGTGGATTGCAAAGCTGTGACAGGAGGGGGAAGCCCTGTTAGCCTCGTTGAGATTTGTCATTATTTATTGACCATAAATCCCAATGAGTCAGTCACGGCCTCTATGTGGAGGAATTTAAAGTAGAGTAGGGATGACACTTACATCTTCAGGCACGATGCACCTGGACATGGATCAAGAACACCAGGACACCCGGCACACTCCTAACTAACGGAAAAATATTGCAATGTGGAGGGAGACATATAAAGCAGCAGCTGTTAAAACCATTACTAGGAATGACAGTGTGTATAACGCACCAATTCTGAGAATGGGAATTATGAGTGATCCAAATTTCTCCCTCTCTGATGTTCACTCAACAAACAACACAGACATGAGAGTACAAACATTGTCATGGGGAACATGGAGAAGTCATTGTCATTCAGTTAAGCCATCGTCTTTTTGGTTGCATGTGACTGAATCCTCCAGATGGTGCACATGCAACCCCCCCCACCCCCCGTCATGCCAGAAGAGTAAAACCATGCGGTCAGCCAGCCACCTTGATAGTCACTTATACTGAGCTAATGAGCTAACTACCAGCCAGGTTGTTAGCACACCAGTCGCCCAGAATGGCATTCAGCCAGCCAGTCAGCTAGCCAGTTCCTCCCAGAGACCTGTCCTGTCACCCAATGAAGTAGCAGGGATGAGAATTAAGCACAGGAGACTCTAATCTCTCCAGAGAAACACTTTACTGACTTTGACGCTATACAGGATGTATCTAACATGTACTGAGTAAGCTATCACCTCCTCTGTCGATGGTCTGAGGAGATGAAAACAACTTATTTAATGCTTGATAACAACAGATGTCATGTAATCTGTTTCCAAAAATAGGCACAAAATAATGGCTGTTGTAGTAGGTCGACCACACTGCCTGATGATTGTATAAAAGGATGGCTCAAATGGGAAGAGGACAGAAAAGGTGAGAACGAATGGATTTATGAGGAGATGAGGAAAGGGGCAAGGAAGAAATGGCACTCTTGAATCACTTAATGCAGATATTTTATGTAATTGCCAGAAAATAATGTATTTATGCTCTGAATTGAATTTAAGCGTAAATTAATTTCAGCATGCATGCTCTGCATTTGTATGATTTGTATGCAGAACAGTGCCCTCTGCTGAAAATCATTTAGAAAAACGTCAACTGAAAGCCGAGCAAAGTCAAGGTTGAATACGCCTCCAGATTTGTGCATCTTGACGTTTCTTGTGTTTTATTGATTTGACCTTGCAGGCGGGCTGTCAAATCTGCTCTCAGTGCCAGTATTACATTTTAAAATAACACCACAACAAGACCTACCATTTATCTTTGTGCCCACAGCTCTAATGACCACCTCCTTTCCCGCTCTGTCTCCCCCGACCACCACCCGCCCCATCCCCACTCAGGTCGAAGTGGCTGAAGCCTTGCTGTGGAAGAAGGGCAGCGCTGTGGCAGGTCTGTCTGCTGTCGGCAGGCTTCAACTGCTTCCTGGTAGCCTGTGTCATCCTGGTGGTGCTGCTGCTGACGCTAGAGCTGCTCATAGATACCAAGCTGTTGCAGTGTGAGTACTATGAAGACAGTATGAAGATGGTTGAGATTGTCAATATGATGCAGTTGTGGTTTTGCGAAAGTAGATTATCATGTACTCATAGAGGTTGTAGCAGTAAAGCAATAATGAATGGCAAACAAATATGGAAAAGTTTTATCACAGCATAGCAAAAATTGGTTGTAGAAAAAGAAATTTTTCCTTCATTAAGACAGGCACAATTTACCTGTCAATATTATGCAGCAGTTAACAGATGTTACTGTTATGCTATGAATTAGCAACAAATACCTACCTTTTCTGAAGAGCCACATTTATTATATCCAGTGCTGATATTAATGGTGTATAACATCATTTGATCCTCATCAAAATATCGTTCTGTCTGTTGCCATATCAGATTCAACAATCATCTGATATGGCATTATTGTATTTTTACTATACTTTACCTTTAACTTTTAGGTTTAGGAGCGTCAAGTGTATCAATACATATATCACATGTTCATATTCATATAACATATTGTAGCATCAGCAGTCTGTGAATGCGGTGGTCATACTATACTATACTATAATATGATGCTTGATTCTAATATAAATCAGGATAATGTTTGTGTCTGAAAGAATATACCAAAATTTGCAACATGGATTTGATCATGTGCAGATGGGTTTAAATACTAGCTGCTCACCTGGTCTTATACATGTACTGTTTAATGAGCGTGCGTGGCTGATCATCTATTCTGGGACCTGAGGCTCTGATCAGTCATGGTCCGGAGAATATAACCCTCTCGTTAATATTCCAGAGTTTACACAAAATGTCAGATGGTCAAAATACCATCATGACCCATGTCACCCCAGTATCACCTTCATATACATCACCTGGCCTGAAGGATACATCCTCATCTATCATAAGTAGAAGGTCATGGGATTTGGCCTGTTTAATGTCAGAGAGCTGAGTGAAGAGCACACATGCCTACGGTGTCACTCCAGCAGTATCCAAATGCATTTAATTCTTTACTGTTCCCTTGGGACAGACTGACTCAAGAGAGGGGGGAAAGTGGAGACAAATGTTCAAAGGGAGAGTAGTGGACAAAGAAATCAGGCGATACAGAGTTGGCTGGTGGACGAATGGGTGGGGGGAGATGTGGCGCAGGAAGAGAAATTCCTCAGCTGGCAGCCGAGTGTTGTTTGAGGCTGTCTAAAATCAGCCAGATGAATAGACTGGACAATACAGACACATTCATGAATAGCATGTAGTGAATTCATATTTATGATGTTGTGTTATGCCTCTGTCTGTGCATTTATTGAGGTGTGTATGCATTAATGTACCTATTTGTCAATGTCACACAGCAGAAACCAAAAAAAAAGGACACACATTTGCACCAAACCGCCATCTTTCATCACTTCATGTCAGATAAACTATAATTACAAAAAAAGAAAACAACAACCAGTTATTCTGTTTTATCCCTTCAGTTAACAATGCTTTCCAGTTCGCCAGCATCATCCACTGGATCAGCCTGGCTATCCTCTCCGTGTTCTTCACCGAGGTGAGTCTCTGTCATCTCCCCGCTCGACACAGTCTCATTTACAGCTGATTCAGCAGCCTGTTGATTAGTGCAATGTTGT
Organism: Istiophorus platypterus; assembly: GCA_016859345.1. NCBI lineage: Eukaryota > Metazoa > Chordata > Actinopteri > Istiophoriformes > Istiophoridae > Istiophorus > Istiophorus platypterus. The sequence continues at coordinate 16,183,086 of CM029121.1, read as the reverse complement.
GCAGTATGGGAGGCCAGTACGGTACACAGGCACATTATAATACTAACGACACTGAAACGCCCCGCGCCCTTTGTCGCCACATGATTAGTGTTTTGGAAAAAAAAAAAAGGTACATAACTGCTGTTGTTAAAGCTGGCGCGATTGGTCCCTCGGATTATTCCATTGATCTGCTGCACAAACACTTTAAAATGCAGATGGAGCTTTTCTGTGCCACTGGTTTCAAATAATTTTGAAGCCTCAGGTGGGACATATTGATTCCCATTGTCTTTACAGCCGGCCACATTTGTCTTAGTTCTCTACACTTCATCACCCCGCTGCTAACTTTTTTTGAAGCTGGAGTTTTATTTATCAATAAGAGCGAGCCCACGGTGCTACACCAAAGCAGCGGACACAGCGGAGGGGGCTTGTTTCTACTCCAGTGCAACCTTGAATATCTGGGAATACCTGGGAACGGTAAAAGAGTAACTGACAGAAACGGGAGCGAGCTTTCTGCCCTCTGCAGCCCCTGCTGTGTCAGCAGAATGACCTAAATGCTAAATGCTTAAATGAAGTCCTATATTTCCGCCTGTGAAGTGTATGACTAGGATGTCACTGATGAATTACCAGTGGAGGGACAAAAGAAATCTTGATCACACCTGAAAATGCCGTCGACTACCAAACGTGCTCTGCCCACATCGTCCGGTCTGTCAGTGTAGCTGTCCTTGTTGTCCTCCATCTTACCATGCATATAACCTGCTCTCTGTCTCACTCTCTGTCTGTCTCAGACTGTGTTCAGGATCGTGGTGTTGGGGATATGGGATTACATAGAGAACAAAGTAGAGGTAAGCTCCCATGGGTCCCGTTAGCCCTTACTCGGGGCCCTTTTCACTGCAGTGTCATTCCCTCAATGTCATACCTCAATGTGGGAACTGTGGAAGCTACAGACACCACAGTAGCCTAGTGTATGTGTGTGTGTGTGTGTGTGTGTGTGTGTGTATGTATTTTCCCAGGTGTTTGATGGAGCTGTCATCGTACTCTCTCTGGCCCCCATGGTGGCCTCCACAGTGGCCAACGGCCCCAGCAGCCCCTGGGACGCTATTGGTCTCATCATCACACTGCGCATCTGGAGGGTCAAAAGGATCATTGACGGTGAGGCTGGGAGGGGCTGGAGGCTGATGTCCCCTGCGTCCTGTCCTTTACTATCAGGTCACAGAGATAGACACTGCAGTGTGCTCTCTGTTGTATTGATCACATCCAATTTTGAGGACGTATGCTCGTTTTTTTTTTTCCTCTTTTTTTTAATTATTCTTCAACAGTAAGGATGGCAGGAAAAAATTTGTGTCAATGATCCTGTGGTTTCAATGCTCTTGCAATAACTGCTACATGAAAATTATTTTACCATAGAGATGGATACAGAGCATTTCATTTATTGGCAAGACTGCTTTTTCAACAATGTTGCTCCCCCTGCTGGTTTTTGAATATACTACAGTACATGTTCAAAGGGATGATTGGTGAGCATGAGCTAAATTTGATTTGTGCTATCACCCTTTTCCCTAGCTGCATAAAATATATCATGTCAACACATGAAAACACAGTCCAATACAACACCACCACAAACCACTGCCTGAAGACTTACCATAAAATAAGCACGTCTTCTGACACAACCGCAACTAAAGCTGAACATGACTGAAGCCTCACAAAGGTGGCGATTGTTTGCAGGATCATAGGGATGTCACTTTGTCCATGTCGTGCACGGTATGTTTATAGTTGTCCTACAGCCAGTAAATGTGGAGAATAACCAGGTTAACAGCACGTACAATACCCTAGAAGATCCACTTTAGATTCTCTAGGGGTAATCAATTGAATTAATAAATCTAGTGATCAAAATTGACGGGCACATGGTTACATTTTTCTTCAACCTGACTATAATGATCCCTGTTGTTCTAGCCTATGTACTGCAAGTGAAGGTGGAGATGGAGCTGGAGATCCAGCAGTATGAGAAGGCCAAGGCGGTGAGAGAGGAACAGCTTGACCGTCTCACTCAGATCTGCCAGGAACAGGCAGTATGTCCTCCTCTCCGTCTCATATATCCTACCCACTTACAGTCTGCTAATTATTATACAATTTATTTATTTCTGCATTAACCAGTAGAGGGCGGCAAAGCACTACACAAGGAATGGATAAGATGAAATCTGAAATCAGAATGGTATAAAGAACCTACAAAATTGACCCCATATTATCACTGGGTGCAACGCTTTACAGTGGTATTGTGGCTATCAAATAGCCAGCGCTGTGAAAGTATCTCAAAGCAATTTACCTTCACAATCTAATAATCTAGTTTGACTGCAAGTGCATCCACTTGGTGCTCTGTGTCTCTCAGAAGTGTCTACTGTACGTCTGAGAGTTATATTTTAACCATTGGAGAGACTGGAATGTGCAGTTTGGCATACGCACCCTGTACAGTCATATAAAGGTCAGCGATGATGCAAGCAATGCAGAAGGCACTGTTAAACAGGGGCATAAAATGCACTCAAAAATACTCAGACATTAATGGATAGCATATTAGAGAGAGTTTATACAGTGTTTAGCTTGTGTTAAGCACGGTATACTTACACTGAATGTTTTAAGGCAAATTGAGGCAAAGTTTTTTTCCGGTTTTCCCATTTGTCCGTCTTTCCTCTAAGTTTGAAATCAGGCAGCTGAGGGCCCACCTGGCCCAGCAAGACCTGGATCTGGTAGCGGAGCGTGAAGCAGCCATGCAGATCCACCATATGTGGGGTAAACAAAGCAGCACTTTCCAGGAGGTGGATGGACTGGCCCCCGGGGCCTCCGAGCATCATGGTCCAGCTAAAGCGAGAGAGCCCGGGGGGCCTGCAGGTAACAGTCCAGAACACCAAAATTCTTTGTATTGCAGGCTATCAAAGTCCTCTGTTCACTAGGGGGAATCCAGGCTATGCTTTGGACGTTTAACCGTACCCACGTTTACACGATTGGACAGCTGAATGTGGAGGTTTTTAGTGCGTTGCGAGGCCAGTGGTGGGCTAGATGCAATGGCTGGTGATGGCTAGACGGCTGGTGACCGGAAGGTTGTAGGTTTAAATCCCTTGGTTGACTGAGAAATCCTTCCTCATCCTATGCAGAAACAGTGATCTCTCAGAGAAAACACATGAAGATTTCAAAGGAATATAATATATGTAGGGCTGGTCTTTCAAAGTGTTTTCTTTTTACCGAAAGCAAAAAAAAAATAAAATGATATATATATATATATATATATATATATATATATATTAGCAGGAAATATGACACCAAGCAGAACATCTGCAAATATTAATCTCTCTCTCTGTTCTCAGTGTTGGAGATTAGGACCGTGTGTTAATAGCAGATATTATACACCAGGACGGTGCTGGCATCCTCGGCTCAAAAACATTAATCTCAGAATCCACATCAAAATTCTGGTGCCACATCTACATGGACTGTAAACCTCTCACTCAGTGACAGGTCATAACTTACAGGACTTAAAACAACAAAGCGTTGTCAGGGCTAAAAACAGTGAGGCTTTTCCTTTATCAAAGCTATAAATCAAAGTGTGACCTGCCATACATCTGAGCCACAGTGTTTCTATCCAGACATCCTTTTAACTTGGGCCTGCTTCTCATATACTCATGTGGTATTGATCATCTGGAGATAGCCTGTGACGTTTTAGGCCCAACAACGAGCGGCTCCTCTTGGGAAACTCATAGAACGAATATATAACGCCTAAAGGTAAATATATATAGGGCATCTAACAATCCTGTGGGACAGTGCATAGAGAAACTTAAGAGCATTTAAGAGAAACTGATTTTGGTTATGTGAGAAACATTCACACCAAGCGTTGCTCATTCAAGCTAAACAATTTGTTGATTAATCCATTAAAGGGGGTAATTTTAATGACCGGTTACTTGTTTAAGTAATTCATCAAGCAACATTTACCAATTTCACCTTCTCTCATATGAAGACTTGTTGCTTTTCTGTTTTTTTCTAGATTAAATCAGCAAAATGCTAATGAGAGAGACTTAAGTAGTGTGCTGTAGATTTAGAATTGGAATGTAAAAACCTATGTGGTCTCTGAAGTTTTTGTACGATACCTGTACACTGATCAACTATTATTGTATATAAGATATAATAAGTGGCCATTTATATCCTCGCCAGACCACCATGCCCAGGATGATATGAACAACTACATCAGCCAGTACTACAGTGAGCCAAGCAGTGGTGAGCATCAACAAGATCCCGCTTCAGTCTTTTCTAAAGCCCACGTCGCACCACAGTATTTCAGAGGCCTCTACATTTTCTGTTGATCCTGTAGATATGGGGATTCCAGACCCTGCGCGCGTCATCACCACAGCAGCCATAGACGTGCACCTGCCTAACAACCCCAGCCAGCTTCCGTCCTCTTTGGTGAGTGCCGATGCAGTGCTGTCCAGCCATTTGCAACGGACCGGCAGCTCAGTCAGCGAAGCCTCCACGACCACGGTGTCCCGGACCAGCTTCAGCGCCCGCCAGCACAGCATCAGCAGCCACACGCTTGGCTCCACCACAGACTGCAGCTCCACGGTTCGAGAGGCCTCCACCTCCACAGACTACAGCGACCAACGCTGCTACCCTCCACCCTACAGCAGCCCTCTAGCCCTGGGCACTCAGCCTCGGGGGAGTCCCAGCGCCGTGGTTCAGGAGCTGCTGTCCTCTCTGACCGAGGACTCCTGTCTCACACAGAAAGGCCTGGACCCTGTCAACCTCAAACCCCCCAGCCCGGCAGGCTCCATCAAGACCAGCCCTGAGCTGGAGCACAGGCTGAATATCTACAACAAGAGGAACCAGGAGAGCCGAGTCGGGCTCCACTCTAAGCCACTCATCCATCTCCAGGGCAATGAGCCTCTTCTAGAGGAGAAGTACAGGATGCTGGAGCCAGTAGACGCCCCAGTCAACCGACTGTCAGAGACATAAGACTCTGTCTTATATCCGGAACTTCACAAGACTCGCTCTTCAGAACAACCGCAAAAATTAACGCTTTATTTAACTCCCATGTTGTTGGGAGTCACTGGCACATAAACTGTATGTCTGTCTTCCTCTTTGTACCTTCGGAGCGGAGAGGATGAACTTGCCAGAGTAGCACAAATAGGGCATGGATGACAGAAGGAGACAGACTTTATATCGGCCACTACTTATCAGGAATTGACACTCACAAAACACTTTGAGTTTTATGAATAAATTTTACCAAAACAAACCAGCAACAGGGCCCAAGCCCAAAATTTTCAATCAACTGGTCTGTGCAGAAAATTTGGCTTTTGATATGTAAAGTTGTGGTTTGGGTTCTCTGGAAATGAAACCAGTGAGTGGATGGTGCTGAGGGCTTAGTTCCCTTGATACACTTTGTAGGAATTGGAGATGCTGGACTGATGATTTATTTGGAGAGCTACAAACTGAGGATCAGTTCCCTCAAGCTACAAGGCATGGATTTGTCACAAGCGCTGCTGTGTCAGCTGTTTTGGTAGTCAGTCTAGTGTCTCCAAACTTGCCAAGTACAGTTCTCTTTGATGGACGGCTGCAGGGTACATTGGATCCGTCTTGACTTCTTTCTAATCTTTGTCTTTATATATTAGCAATGTTAACATTTTTATCTAAATTCTGTAAGTGCAAAGAGTGTGGAAATTTTCTGACTTGTGGCTGATTTGAGTGATTAAGAACATTTTTATCCAGGTGTATCCAGGTTAGTGGACGCAGACCAAATCCAGTTGAGTCAGTGTTTAGATTTTGAAACCACAGCATGTCCCTCACATCCCAAAATAATTTTTAAAAAATCCACCTGCATATGATAAATTCATATCATTTAGGTCTAAAGTTCTACCTTTTCATGATTTTAATGTTTGGACGCTGTGTGATTACTTCAGATTGGTTTGCTCATTAAATCATAGCCAAAAATAATGAGGGACTGGCAATAGAAAAAAAGTTGAAAAATTATAGCATGAACCTTTGAGATTTGCCTCTCAAATATTGAAGACTGTTTATTGAATTGTCAGCAAGCATTTTCTACCTTGATCATGGAAAGAGGGCATTACAAAATGAACCCAATAAAGGGAAATTATGGCAAAATGACAAAGCTAGGTATTACTTTTCAGTTAATTACATAATTTTCCAAGGGCATCTCAGTACTTCCACATCCTCTAGCTAAGCATGAACAACCACATCTTACAGAGAACTACAGAATCAGAAGTCTAAAGACAAGGCAGGCATTCCCAAAGGTTTCCTTTAATGCACCCTAAAATGAAATACAAATTACAACACATGTACTACTGGAGGCATAATATAACCTTTTGCCAAAGGTAAGTACAAGCTTATTCACTGATATTTAATTCTTGTAAAATATATATAAAAACTGGCATTTATTTCCAGATCGAGTGTTCTTCTGATGCCAGCCAGAGAGATGTTGATGAAGAAATTATTTCTGGACAGACACACAGCCTGAGAAATTTGTTAAGGCAGTGGCTGTTAGATCCTGTGGTCACCCTTACAGCTGTGAATTAGAAGTTTGGTGGGACTTTGTTTCTCCTCATTTGTTTAGCGCTTCAGTCATCTCAGGAACAGCCTGTAGAGAAAACAGTGCACACCTAAATATAATGCTTTATCAACATTGTACACTGGTATTATGACAGGACCTAACTCAGCAAATATTTACTTTTAAGTGCATCTACTGCAAGAGTTTGTTTTGAACCTTATGTACTTTTAAAATAATGATTTGTTTACAAATACAGTGTAGAAATCATTTTAAATGAAGTTCAAGTCATTTCTATTTTGCATTAATAAGTGCTGCAACCTCCTGTAATATTTCAGGGCTTTACATGTGAGTGAAATGTTTGCTAGCACCTGTTATTTTCATCCCCAGCATATTCCATATAATAAGATTTATGTGTTTATTATACACACCATCAAGCATGCTGGTGCTCACGCTATAAATGAACATGCTGAGATTTATCAAGACTGCAGCAGGCTGCACACATACAAACATTTATCACAGTGTTTTGCAAGGTTGATAAATGCAGGGTGAAATTCATCAAGGGGAGCATCCAGCCCATAAATAAACTGGCTTATAATGCCAGTTGTGTAGATTTAAATACTACAAATTCACAAGCCTTTTGTGGTAAATATGAGTACAAAACTATTCAAATGGCTCTCATTGTGAATCGAGTAACTTCAGAACTGAACCAGTCACTGCCTGAGTTGGTCCAAAGTATTGATTGTCCATTCCTGGAAAAAGTAGAAAGTCCATCCATTTTAATCAGCTATCTGAGGAGTGATCAGATGTAAGGTGATCTCATCCAGTAGGTCACAACTCTACTGCCCTTTGCTCTTATTACTAATCAAATCTACAGAGTTTCTCAGGACACTTGGGCTGCCCATACACTGCTGAGGGGCCAAATAAACATGGCCACCAGGACACAAATGAAAATATAACCTACCAGCATTTCACAAGCAGCACTGGACTCCAGTGTTTGTCTTGCCACATCTCTGGCTCATTATCCCCAAGTAGCATACTGGTGCAAAACAGCAGCTAAGTGTGTAAAGGGCTTGGCAAGTAGAAGCTGAATACAAAACTATAGCAACCCTTTCTATAGCAACTTCTGAGATGTTCACGTGTTTCTCTCTCAGCAGCAAACTCCAGCCACAATTCTCCTCCATTTAATTCACGAATTTAATAATTCAACAGATGCACATTTCCATTAGATGGAATAAGGCATCATACAAAATTTATCAGTGAGAAAGCAAATGTTAGATTCTGGTTCTGGACTCTCAGCTGTCAATACATGCAGGTAGATGATACATGAGTAGTCTTTTGGCGTCACTGTTTGGTTCTTTCCTAATGTAAGAGTCGGTGTCATTACTGCAGCACTATAAATCCCAGACACTCACCTTGAAAAGATCAGCTACCAAGCCATAGTCAGCCACCTGGAAAATGGGAGCCTCTGGGTCTTTGTTGATAGCAACAATAGTCTAAATAAAAAAAAGAACATGTTCAGCACATCAAAATAAAGTACTAGCCAAAATTACAGAAACATTGATCATTCAATTAATTTGAACTTCAAATTATAATATTTATTTCTATATATAAATATATATACACACACACACACACACATGTATATATATATATATATATATATATATATATATATATATATATATATACATACATACATATATACACACATATATACATACACGTATATATATACACATATACATATATATTTACATATATATACACATTTATATATATATACAAACATACATACATATATACACACACACACACACGCACGCACGCACGCACACATCATTGGTAGGCAACATTAAATCTTACATCTACTAAATCCTTTGTAGCAAGACGAGGGCTAAGGCTACTTGATGTTATTAGTTTTCCTAAAATCTACATCGTGACTGGCTGTCTTATATATAGTTTATAAAAACAGTAAGAAAAGGGAAGGATTAAAAAAATCCTTGGCTCCAGCTGTGTTACCTTGCTATCTTTCATTCCAGCCAGATGTTGAATAGCTCCAGAGATACCAACAGCAATGTACAACTCCTGTTGACATTAAGCAAAGACAACCAGACAAGTGTGATTTTTTTTTGCTGACATGAAGTGTAAGCTCAGGCTTTTGGAAAAGGTACATCTCAGAACTATGACACATCAGAGCTGACTGGTGGTATAATAACCACAGATGTGTAATGTGTCAGAGGTGCTGGGGCAGTGTGTGCTAAAGATCAGCCATCCTCATATCTCCCCAAACCTGCTGGGAAAACCATCTCTGCCTTTCTGTTTAATGCAATACCATATGAATATTTTAGTGATTATTTAATGTTGTTTCAGTGGAGCAGAGCATCAATCTGTGCAGACAAAGCATCTCATAACTGCAGAAAATGCATAAAGCTACCTTTCCAACCAGCCCGCAGTGGCAACAGAATCTGCAGGTTTTCATTCAGACATTATTGGTATATGAAGTGTAACATCTTCCCATTAGATTATGAACACTGAGAGGGATGGTCCACGTAAAATGCTTTGGCCATTCCTAGTGGATATTTCCTTTTATACTAAAATACCCTGAGACAAAAAAACGAATTTGTGTGGTTCATTCAGTGTCTTCTTCACATTTTCTTTTAACAGGATCTCTGTATCAATTACATCTATAGCACTCCAACACTGCCAATCTGTTTGTAAACACACAACCAGTCTGCCAAGGTGGAACATCTGACAGCTTTGATTACAGTTAAAAATTCGGAGACTAACCACTGTTCAAAGACATTTGACTGACGTTTACATTAAATTTGGTGATAATAAATCCTGCTTTAATCAGGATTTAAAAGATATTATCTTAAGAGCGTACAAGTGAATACAATCTGATTCTGTTATTTCACTGAACAAACTAAATATTTTTAAATTGTTTTTTTCTCCACCCTACCATATCTAAATTATATGTAATCAACTTAGCAAAATTCATCAAGCTTGTCATAACATTTGGAAAATCCAATTTGTCTGGTCTACCCTCATCTGAGGTTCCAACTAGATTTCCACTGCACTCTGCTTTAATGGATCAGCTAAATCATTTAGGGCCCTAAATGTGCCATCAAGTACATTCTGCTGGGCGTAATGTGTGGATAATTACAGCTGGGGTAACCCAGCTGAAGCACATAATGGAAACTTAACCTTTTTAAAAGGGTAGAGCAGACATCCTGATGATACTGGATTGCAAGCATATTATGTAAAAGCAAACAGGCATTTGTCAAAAGCAGCAGGTTTGTACACGCTGTACACTGATACTGCAACTGAGTTGCCTTTAAACATATTTTTTAATGTAACTATTGACATTTAGACATGACAATGTCCCTCTCTCCATTTTCTTGATATAAACCAAATAACCTCCTCAGAAAAGGAATAACTTACTGGTGCTACAATCTTGCCGGTCTGTCCAACCTGCATGTCATTTGGGACATACCCAGCATCCACTGCAGCTCTGGATGCACCAACTGAAAAAGGAATATTATGTAATTTTAAATTTACTTTAATGAAAAAAGTACCAAGATAGTTTACTGTATAACACAGAACAATAATCCCATCCTACCTGCAGCATTCAGTTTGTCGGCAAGGTCATAAAGCAGCTTGAAGTTATCCCCACTTTTCAAGCCCCTTCCTGAGGAAAAAAAATACATTTGCCATACAAATAAAATTTTGAATAGGCAAACATGCTACTGAACTCTATTCAAACCTCAACCCAAGGACAACAAAACAGGATGATAAAGCAGATTTTCATTGTCCTAATTCTTCCAACAGTTCAGGTATCATTCAACCCACAATAAAGGCACTTGAGTGAGGCTTTGACCATAATGCATAGAAAGTGGTTTTGCTAACAAATTAATAATAAATCTGCCGGCCCACAAGTGGGTTCCAAATGCATCCTATGGTCACATTGTTTGGCCATTTGTAATACATAACATAAAAGATTAAGAGAGTTGACTCATACCTCCTGACACCACCACCTTGGCGCTTGTCAGCTCTGGGCGGTCGCTCTTTGTCAGACTCTGCTCGAGCCACTCAGAAGTTCCACTGGGTGAAGAAGCGGCCACTGCAGATCAGAGGATCATCAATGACCACTAAGAAAAAACACTTGCAGTGACAAATAAGGTTTGTAGAGGTTCAATGTAGCTTTACTATAAAACTACATTAAGATTAACAGATAATTTTTAGCGTGTAGTGCAGCAGAGCTGTACCATCTTCGGATGAGGCACTTCCTCCCTCTGTTTGAGCTGCCTCAAAGGATGTTCCTCTGACGGTGAAGACTTTGACTGGCTCATTACATTTCACAGTACTGAGTGCATTTCCTATAACATTAAAATAAGATTAATGTGAAACACTTAAAAAGCACTTATAAATCAACAGTTCAAACCTGCCAGAACCAAACCCTGATGAAAAAACTGGGCAGTGTTTAAGTTATATCTCTGTCATACTAAGGCTGGGCCAAAGCCAGAACATTATTTAATATTTATTCTGAGCAATGTCAAAAAACGAATTTATCAGAGGATAAAAAAAGCATTTGTTACTTCTTTACCACCATAGTAGGCTTACCTGCATAAATGGTTCTGACGAAAGTGTCTGGGGACTTGATCTCAATAATATCTGAAACTGGGGCTACATCCAACTTGGCAGCTACTCTAGGAAGTAGGTTCTGCAGACAAAATGTTAAAATAGATGAGAAATGTGCACCAACCATAACTATGCATTAAAAGTATCAAGAGGAGAAAGTACTGTAGATATCGAGGAAAGAGTTGATGGGTACACAGAGTTTTGTTAATTGTTGGATGAAAAATTAAGTAAAAATGAACTTCTAAAATCAGAGATTTTGACTTTTCAGAACAGGCGTACCATAAGGATAAGTCATTTAACTATTAAAATATTTAAGTGCAAATTCTACAGGTGCTGCTCCAACTTGTGATTTACCTTTCCAAAGGCAGATGCACCAGCACAGATGTGGGTGAAGCTGAATTGCTTTTGCGTTGCCAAGATAAGTGGAGTCAACTCCTCTGAGGGAAAAACACAGAGGCAGTTTTGACTCGGAGAGCAAAAGCAAAAAACAAGGAGGTACCAGTTCTAGCCACCATGAACATATAAGAGAGGGGAATCCATGAAAAGCAGTCTCCCCTCATTCAGTTGAGACTGCCAAGATACCCTTTAGCAAGTCAAGCACATCATCATCCAGCTGTGAATATGTGGGACTGTGCAAATATGAAGCAGGTTACTGCTATGAAAAGAGCAAACAAGTTCAGTATGTTTTCGCTCAATTGGTGAAGGTTACACAAACCACAGACATCAAGTATCTTTAGTCTTACATACCTGGCATGGCCCCTTTGTAAGAATCATGCTGGGCCACCAGAACCTTCTTCACTCCCTGTACTTTGCTGATTTCTTCAACAACCTGAAAAACACAAAACATTTGACGTATCTGAGTTTGTGATTACCTTCTATTGCCTCCTTGTCTTTAAAATATATGTTCAAAATACAATTTTCTACATTCTTAGGTCTACTGTACTTATACTTCTAAATTATGCTATGAGGCTAATGATATGTTAATTCAATATGGTTTGGCCAAAAAAGATCTAAATACAATCATAAATTAAAAAAAAATACATTTAGTAATCCCTCAAGCAGGGTAGTCTAGAAAGCTTTGCTTACCTTTGCACAGTTTGTTCCAGCAACCAGACAAGACACCTCTCCACCCAGCTTACTGGCAGCAGTGATGGCATTGAGCGTAATAGGAGTCAACTTGTCATTATTGTGCTCTGCAACCACCAAGGTGCTTTGAAACCTTTGGAGGAGACCTGACTGTTGGAGAAAATACCCACATTTAAGATCTGCTTGCCTTTCAAAAGTCCTGTTATGTTTCAGATGGTTTATAGATGCTACTTATAACATCCAAAATTAATAGATAAAAAAACAGAGAAAAGAGCTGAGTAATGTATCAATATTCATCACCGAAAATATGCTTCTATCTTGATAAATCATATTAGTAGAATATTGCAAAACTGCTAATAAAGATTTTGATTCCCAAGCTCTTATTTCTGCAGCTTCACTGATAAACTTAACAAGTGATTAAGGATGTAATGGATATACACTTTTATTTTGTAATGATATTCAATTCTGGGAATTAATTATATTTATTTATTTATTTTTAATTCTCTATATTTAAGGGTCGATAGTGGTACACATTAATTCAAAAGTACTCTGCTCAAATCAAGAATAATCTCTGGCTGGTGGAAAAAAAGCCCCTGAAACAGCTGCATCAGGTTCAGAGTAGAGCCAGATAATACCAGCCTCATCTGGACAGTACTGACAATTATCAGCTGTAAAGGTCATTCAGATAGAGTCAAACAAATAAAGAAAAATTAAAATATCACGTTTCTCTTTACCTATTATACCTATTATATAGTGCTGTCCTACAAGAGATGACGTGCTTTTTATGAGACTTTGTTTACACGCGTTTAGACGCTTTGGTAAGACTCGTTTCGTAACTGTTGTTTGACGTTAAGGTTTCATAACCACTCGGCTAACTGTGCTAATACCAACTAGCCTCAGCTCGAAAACAAAGACTCTAGCTTGTATCGATGTCACACCGCGATGTGCATTTTAAGCCAGAACAAATCAAATGATCCCGTCATACGCGCTAATTCAAAATAAGACCACGAAGCACCGAACGATCACGACCTAAATTAGCCTTCGGGTTAGCTAGCTAGCTAGCTAACAGCTGCAAAAAAAAACCCAAACAAACCCCCTGAGCTCCCTCCCGTTGTTTCATGCTTTCAGCCTGCTGCAGCCGAGCAATGCGGCGGCCGCGTAGATCACATTTAAGACCTGATCATCAAACCCTTACCAAGTGTTTCAGACTTGTTTTGTTAAAGGCTCTGTTCATCTTGGAACCTCTGACTGCTCCTCACCGCTGCGGCGAGACGGACTGTGCCAAAGGTCATCTGACGTTCGCCAGCACTTCTCGCGAGATTGACCGGTCGCTAACTTCCGACGACGTCTCTCTCTCTCTCTCTCTCTCTCTCTCTCTCTCTCTCTCTCCAACATTCAAATAATCTCCAAAAAAAACTGCTATATTAAAAAATAAACAAATAAATAGGATTAAAAAATAAACAGTGGCTTGATGATAGTAAGTTAAACGTGTGGATACATTCTCAATACACTGATTCGTTGCAGTCAAACGAGTTCTTCTCCTTCTCTATTACATTTATTCTGGTTTATTCTGGTTACATATATTTATTTATTTTAATTCTCTATATTTAAGGGTCGATAGTGGTACACATTAATTCAAAAGTACTCTGCTCAAATCAAGAATAATCTCTGGCTGGTGGAAAAAAAGCCCCTGAAACAGCTGCATCAGGTTCAGAGTAGAGCCAGATAATACCAGCCTCATCTGGACAGTACTGACAATTATCAGCTGTAAAGGTCATTCAGATAGAGTCAAACAAATAAAGAAAATTTAAAATATCACGTTTCTCTTTACCTATTATACCTATTATATAGTGCTGTCCTACAAGAGATGACGTGCTTTTTATGAGACTTTGTTTACACGCGTTTAGACGCTTTGGTAAGACTCGTTTCGTAACTGTTGTTTGACGTTAAGGTTTCATAACCACTCGGCTAACTGTGCTAATACCAACTAGCCTCAGCTCGAAAACAAAGACTCTAGCTTGTATCGATGTCACACCGCGATGTGCATTTTAAGCCAGAACAAATTTAAATGATCCCGTCATACGCGCTAATTCAAAATAAGACCACGAAGCACCGAACGATCACGACCTAAATTAGCCTTCGGGTTAGCTAGCTAGCTAGCTAACAGCTGCAGAAAAAAACCCAAACAAACCCCCTGAGCTCCCTCCCGTGGTTTCATGCTTTCAGCCTGCTGCAGCCGAGCAATGCGGCGGCCGCGTAGATCACATTTAAGACCTGATCATCAAACCCTTACCAAGTGTTTCAGACTTGTTTTGTTAAAGGCTCTGTTCATCTTGGAACCTCTGACTGCTCCTCACCGCTGCGGCGAGACGGACTGTGCCAAAGGTCATCTGACGTTCGCCAGCACTTCTCGCGAGATTGACCGGTCGCTAACTTCCGACGACGTCTCTCTCTCCCTCTCTCTCTCTCCAACATTCAAATAATCTCCAAAAAAACTGCTATATTAAAAAATAAACAAATAAATAGGATTAAAAAATAAACAGTGGCTTGATGATAGTAAGTTAAACGTGTGGATACATTCTCAATACACTGATTCGTTGCAGTCAAACGAGTTCTTCTCCTTCTCTATTACATTTATTCTGGTTTATTCTGGTTACATATATTTATTTATTTTACTTTTACTTGTTGGAACCCTTATTGTTGACTGCAATTGTTTGTTAGCCGGGGTGTTTTTATTTCCCTATGTCTTTTAATTAACTAAACAGGAGCAGCGCTGTTATTAGTTGTATTAGGTACAATGACATATAAGGGCTTTCTGTTCTATGTCTATAAACGGAGCTTCGTGAAGTTTCTCCATTGGCCACTAAATTTAAAAAAAAGTAGTAACAGGGTAAAATAAATAAAGAAGTCAGTTTAAAATTTTCGCTTTGGAAAAACAAACATCTGTGGGTCTTTCTTCTCTTCAGCCTATGTTCTTTAGTCCAGTGCTACTGTTACAGCCAGTTCCCCTAACTGTCTTTTCAAACGGTTTCATAACGCTGCAACAGGTAGAGAATATAAATATATTACAGTTCATGAATTCTTTTTAATATTTGTACTTATTCAGTTACAAATATATATGAAAAATTAAATATGTGAAAATACATTTTCTTCTGTCAGAATTCGCTGGTTTTTGTTGAATTTACAATCATTACTTCAACATATGTACAAAGCGAAGTATCAAATATTTAGCATCAAAATCCTAAAGTATTTTGTGAAAAAAAAGGTATAAGGCACTTGGTGTAGGTTTCTGCCTGCGAAGGCGACACAGGAAATAAGCGGAGAAAACCTAAAACTGACAAATGGGAAATCACAACAACCTGTCCGATGTAGAACATGTTCTCCCTCAGTCGCTGATTCACAGATTCATTTTTCTTAAATTAACTTTGACCTGTAAATAAAACTCCGGTGAAATTTATTCAATGTTTGGTCCTGCAGATCCGCTTTTCCAAAAAGGTCAAATCTAAACAGCAAAAAGGTTCTCGGAAAGTTTACCATCTGCTCTCTCTCTCTCTGCCTTTCTCTCTCTTTTAACTATCTGCAAACTGATGTTTGATTCGTATGCATGTGACAGTTAAGAAATTATGGTCACTCATCTAGCGGGTCCCCCATGTTTATTAATCTATTTTTGTCAAAAACCTCTTATCAGTTATCACTCACCTGATAAAACCCAGTAAGTTCAAGGAATTTATGATTAACCCATTCACAGGAGAAAAAAAAGATCTGCATCCTAATTGTTTGCTCTCTGAAACCAGGAACTCCGTCTGATTTTCCAGCCAGCAGAGGGCTCTCTGCAGGAGTGTGAGAGTAATGGTTTACTTGTAGAGCCACTTATAAGAAAACAAAAACAAACCAAAAAACATTTTTGATCATGCTTACAATAAATAACCTGATTTTAACATGACAATTATATAATAACAATTATTACTATTATTATTATTATTATTAATGTTATCATTATTATTATTTTTTATCATTATTATTATTATTATTATTGTTGTTGTTGTTGTTATTATTATTATCTCCCCACTTGATGATAAACATTTCCTTTGCACTTTATTTTTTAGGAAATGCAAAGATAATAGTGTGGATTTAAAAAACAAAAAAACAAACAAAAAATAGTCTTACTGTAAATCTATAACGCAAAATATCATAGTAATCTAAGATACTGACAAGAATAAACTTTCCACGATAAAAACATTGGCTATTATGAGCCCGCAGAATACTAAGGGGCTTGATACCAAAGGAACTAGTAGCTAACAGCTGAATTTAAACTCACATTTGATGTCACACAATAAGTCCCAAAATTTGTACATCAAGTTTACCGGGAAAGCTGCTTTTACATAGGGAGCAGAGATGGGCAGACAGCGCTGTGGGACATAAAAGACTAAGAAAAAAAAAAAACAACAACCCCCAACTACTCTCACAGCCAGTCCAAGAAGCCGAAAGAAAAAAAAGCAAGGGTCCAAGGGGAGATTTGCATGGCACCCTCTCCCCGGACTCAGAGAGGTCCAGGTTTACAGACGTCACTGGTCGAGGATCTTTGTTTTCTCCCCACCTCTCGGTGGAGGAATACAAGTTTATCATCCAGCCAGGGACGGGACGGTCTCCTCTGCCGCTCCTCTCCTCCCATCTGTCGGCTTGCACTGGGCTCTTTCTCCCGTATGGTGGATATCCTGCTCAACGCTTCTTTCTTGGATGATATGGGGGATCATTCAAAAAGTAAGATACTGCTCTTTTAACTCATATCTTAACATTCTAAGGGGGGTTATTGGGTTTTGTTCTTTTATGTCCTAACCGGCGTGTAGTCTCTTGACTTTGACTATAAATTGCTCGATTCCCGTCCGAAGTTTGCAGGATAACACAGAAAACTGCAACTAGAGCACGATCAGCAGCCTCGCCCGATCGAAAAGAAAAACACTGTAACACTCGTAAAATGCCCTTGTATCAACTTTTAATGTATCTGTAGTAGTTCATTCGTTTAAAGTGGCTAATGCGGTGAGTGACTTGGGTATTTTTAGCTCCCGTGGCCTCATTATAATACTTCAGTGATATTCTTTGAAGGTCCTACATATTTGTTGTGATACACGCACAGCAGTTTCTCCCCTTAAGGTAAAGGGGCTTTAACGGAGATGCCATGGGGATTAAACAACAAAAAAAAAAGCACAGTGTTGCATTAATGCGTTCCCCCCCGCATCACACAGAGAAGTCGGGAATCGCAATGTGTGTGGGCTGTGGAAGTCAGATACACGACCAGTACATCCTGAGAGTCGCACCGGACCTGGAGTGGCACGCAGCCTGCCTCAAGTGCGCTGAGTGCAGCCAGTACCTGGACGAGACCTGCACTTGTTTCGTCCGGGACGGAAAGACTTACTGTAAGAGAGATTATGCAAGGTACGACTTCAACGATTCTCAGGAATTTTATTTATTTATTATTGTTCATTTGTTGTTGTTGTTTTTTGTTGTTGTTTTGTTTTTGGTTTTTTGGGTTTTGTTTTTTTTTTTTACTTTCCTAAATTTATATAGACCGTGTGTTGGCCTGTTGAAAAGAAAGTGGTGGATTTGGGAAGCAACCGAGATGACATAAAATAATAATCGTATAACGATACGGTCCATTTCATTAGCAAAATGGTCAAGGCGTGCAAATGAAAGTGGGCAGAGAAAAAAGTGCAAATGTGCAAAAATGTGATTCAGGCTTGTGTTGCTGGCATCCTCGTTTTAATTCTCTTCTTGTGTGACTCATGGCTTTTTCTGCTTCTTGTAATTGAAACATGAACTGAGCTCAGTGTAACGTTCGTTTAGTTCAAGGGGACAACGCTTGGTACCAACGCGTCTTTGCGCTTCTTTTTCAGGTTATTTGGCATCAAATGCGCAAAGTGCAACATGGGCTTCTGCAGCAGCGATCTGGTGATGAGAGCCCGAGACAATGTATATCACATGGAGTGTTTTCGGTGCTCGGTGTGCAGTCGACACCTCCTGCCGGGGGACGAGTTCTCCCTGCGGGACGAAGAGCTGCTGTGTCGGGCGGACCACGGTTTGCTGGTGGAGCGGGCCTCTGCTGGGAGCCCGCTCAGCCCGGGGAATATTCACACCAGATCTTTGCACATCTCAGGTACAAGCTGGCTTATTATTTGTACAGTATCCTTATCATCATCATCATCATTGTTAATAATAATAATAATAATGATAATCATAATCATAATAATCATAATAATAATCATAGTAGTAATAATAATAATAATAGTAATAATAATGATGATGATGAAGAAGAATAGGGATACTGTTTATTGACGGGCTCTTTTCTCTTTATTGTTTTCTCTTTCTTGCAATAGTAATAATTATAGCTTATTTTGTTCGGTAATGTCAGTTTATTTCACTCGTTATTTCTGTAATATGCCTACACAGCATGTCAATAGAGTTTAGATTATCTTACAGTCGACTAATAATATTTGGTATTTCTGTGGCCTAATTTTCTCAGGAATTGCAGACTTTGATAAGTGCAAATCCACAGACTATTTGTTTTTTTATGTCCAGATGTAACGAGACTATAATTTCTTACAGGCCTAAGCCATCTATTTAAGATCTGTTATAACGGAATGATTTCTTCGTGAAAGCTATTAAATTCTTCCCTCCTCCTCAGACCCTGTTTCGGTCCGGCACCCTCCTCATCACCGGAACCACGTCCACAAGCAGTCCGAGAAGACCACCCGGGTCCGGACGGTGCTAAACGAGAAGCAGCTCCACACGCTGCGGACCTGCTACAACGCCAACCCGAGGCCGGACGCCCTGATGAAGGAGCAGCTGGTGGAGATGACCGGCCTGAGCCCCAGGGTCATCCGCGTCTGGTTCCAGAACAAGCGCTGCAAAGACAAGAAGAAGTCCATTCTGATGAAGCAGCTCCAGCAGCAGCAGCACAGCGACAAAACCGTGAGTTCACCTTGTTTCCGTGCCCTCCACTCAAGGCCCGTTTACGGCCATTGCAAGTCCGGATGAACTTGTGCAACACATGCGCATTTACTTTCTCATTCGCACAATGGCTTACTGTCACTGTTGCCACGCAAAGCATGCGATTAATCCCCACTGAGATCAATTCAACTAAATAAATAAAAGTCAAAAAAGAAAAATCAAGAAAAGTCCAGGTAACCGATTATTGACACGCCTTGTTCTCCATCAGATCAGGGCGGAAACGGTTAAACGACAAAACCCTCTGGTTTAATGAACTGAAATCAGATTTAGTCTGATATCTAACATGGCTTCCAACATAAACAGCAAACGCACCGATCAGTGAAGAAAAAGGACGGAAAATGAAATAACTCGTTCCCAAAACCCGTAGAGAAACAGCAATAAACTCAGGCTCTCTGACACCACTACTTCTGGTTATTGCATTTTCTTCTCTTCCAGTTTCTTTCTGAATATTCAGACTGCTTGCTTATTGAATAAATATTTGTATACTGAATTACTGAATCGAATTATTTTACGAGTCAACATAACTGTATTCTGGGTAGAAGAGCAGAGCCATTTACTCCCACTTCATCGAAATATTGTGGGATCAGATTTAGGCTGGTTCATAACCTATAAATGTTTTTTTTTATTATTTTCCCTGCATTTTTTTTTACAGATTAGTCGTTATTTAATAATCATAAAGTTCAATGATTTTTTTCTGTAGTGTTCTCTGTGTCCCCTCCCAATGGCAGTAAAGAGATAAAAACAGTCTCTTGATTATTCACCCTGGTATCAAAATCCCTGATGCTGAAACGACTTCACTTTGCACCAATTCGACGGACGAGCTGAGTGTTTATACTTCCTCCCGCAGAATCTGCAGGGCCTGACGGGAACACCCCTGGTGGCAGGCAGTCCTATCCGGCACGACAACACCGTGCAGGGGAATCCTGTGGAGGTGCAAACCTACCAGCCCCCCTGGAAAACCCTCAGCGACTTCGCCCTGCAGAGCGACCTGGACCAGCCCGCCTTCCAACAGCTGGTAGGATTACATGAAATGACATTAAAAGAAAGGAGGAAATTATTTTAAAAGAGAATACAGGGGAAACTACCAGGCTAACAATCAGAAATGTGTTAAGATGCATTTATAAT
Source organism: Istiophorus platypterus (assembly GCA_016859345.1). Classification (NCBI taxonomy): domain Eukaryota; kingdom Metazoa; phylum Chordata; class Actinopteri; order Istiophoriformes; family Istiophoridae; genus Istiophorus; species Istiophorus platypterus. Next base: position 16,162,721 of record CM029121.1, on the reverse strand, counting down.
GGTGAATAATCCCGATACTCAGATCGAGTTGATGGTCTAATAACGATGGAGGTGGTGGCTTTAATCGAGTTAAGAAAAAGAACAAGTTCATACATTCATCCGACAGAAACGCTTTTCACTTTCTAGAGATTCAACTGCAAACATGCTGTTTCTTTTGCGGGCCCCCACGTGGAGTCGCTTCACATGCTGATGGAGCCTCGGTTGATTTACGAGGCTGATAAAGTGATTTGTTTTCATATGTTTTTAATAGATAGAGCTAATAGGTTTTTTTGGGTTTTTTTTTGGGGGGGGGGTTACTGAAAACTGAAATTAAAGCACGACCCTGCACATTCACCAACACGTTGACGTCTCTTTATCTGGCTGTTCCTGGGGAGTTTGGCACCAACAGAGGAAAAGAAAAACCATAAATCCTCCGTTGCAAATCCCATTTTCCTGCTGCTGTGACAACCTCTGTCTCTCCCCCCCGGCAGGTGTCTTTCTCCGAGTCGGGCTCCCTGGGCAACTCCTCGGGCAGCGACGTGACCTCTCTGTCGTCGCAGCTACCGGACACACCGAATAGTATGGTGCCGAGTCCCATCGACACGTGAGGAGGCCCCGGGGTCACCGGCCCGCCGGCCCCCAACCCCACCCACCCGCCAGTCCTCTGAAGGGAGGCGCAGAGACACAAGTGACATCAAATCAAGAACGAAACAAAAACAAAAAACAAAAACAAAAAAACAAAAACAATGAAGGACCAGGGGTGGATTATGTTCCAGAACTCGTTCGGGTCCCGGCTGGAGGATCGGAGGCCGGACGGTTTCGCTTTGCTCCCGTCTTGCTCAAGGACACGTCGGCAGGACACGCGGATGCTGATGGACCTTCTGTCTTCGCGGCTGGTCTTTATGGGACATCCTACCGTGATGCCAGTGCCTGAACTGGACATAACGTGGGGGGGTGGTGGGGGTGGGGGGGCATGTTGTGGGACTCACACACAGGGCAGCCTGTACTGGACGTCTGAGCTTTAATACTTACAGTATGTTTATCAGGAAAATACAAGCTGTGTAGATGTGCATGATTTGTTAAGTTTCAATATCGACTCTTGTAAATTAACGAAACGGATGAGAGAGATGGGCATTGCTCGCGTTTTCTCCAGCAAATAAGTTATTATTATTTATTATGAGGACAGACATAGCCGATCTCATCAATAAAACCATAAATCTATCTGATTATTGCATGCAAAATCCATTTGTTCCGTAAGCTTTCAGAGGGATTTTAATAATAAGCGGCGAAAAATAAATCCGTGTTGAGGTAAACGGAAAAGCATCTGCTACTTATAATGTTTGATACTGATTTAAGAGGGGTTTAGAGCTGGAGGAGCTCCCCTGTTTATAGTCCACAACACAAACTCATGTTGAGGGTTGTTCCTTAAAACCGAAATAAATACCCGGAGACACTTGGATCTCGGATGTTGAATATTTCAACGTCGAGGAGGGTTCAGTGGACCGGATTTCTTAGGTGCACTTAAGATTCGAGCTCCAGTTCACGAGAAAACCCTCATTTAGACCAAAGGTTTCGACCTACTCCGTTTCTGAGCCAAGTGGATCAGTGACGAGATGTTAGTAAGCGCCTGGCCTGTGTCATAGGTCACCGCATGAGACACAAGAGGCCCAGGGCCGTTTAATTCGCCTCCTCCTCTGATTTTCCCAACCATTATCATCATCATTATTATTATTATTATTATTATTATGGCCTCTATACGTGCAGTAGCCCGGGCTTACGTTTGGAGCAAAGTTTTTTTTTTGCGCGAATGTTTGGTTGCCGTCATAGCGAAGAAACGACGAAATTGGTCTTAACTAAACAAACGTCCCAGCGCCCCAGCGAGCCGGGGCCCACGGTTGCAAGTCTAGACAGGGGACAGGCAGCGGCGGCCCCTTATCTCCGTCTGGCATCACCTGCAAAGGACACGCTGAATGGACCCACAACGAAACGCGCCGCCGCGCAGCGCCGAGGGGACTCCCCGGCCCGCGGACGCATCCTGGCGTGTCCTGGGTTTATTTTCATTCCAGTCGGAGTCCCGGAACGGCAAATAGCCGCCGGACAAGGGAGCGCACAGGTCAAGCCGGCGCTGACACTCTACACCTCCAACAATTTGTTGGGGAGGATCGGCTTTTATCAGCGAAGGAAACGGAGTCTCGCTGAAATCGAAATCCTGTTAAGTCTTTAAGACACGGTGATACGCTAAATCTTTAAAGGTTGGAGGAGAGATACAACGGAGGCAACGGGATAGGGAAGAGGAAAATGTTAATCAGGGGGATACTAGGCAGCGCAGTCTAAGATGCATAAAGCCTCTGGAAGAAACCAGGAGGTTTCAAAGATAAACGGCCGAAAAATTAAAAGGGATATTTCTAGTGATTTTGCGTCAAAGGTGGCTCCAGCCGGTTTCTGCACGCTGCCTAAATGTGCAAGGCCGACGGTCATACGCACAGAACCGGAGGCGGCGTTGGTGCTGTAGCGGCGGGGCCGTTTTCAGTTTCTTTTATTTTGAATATAGGTTATCAATCAGTAAACTTCCAATTATCAGCACGGAGCAGGTAGTCTACATTGGAGAGGTGGCTTCCTTAAGGCAGCTAGATACACTGGTGATTTCCAAAAGGAGAAGGAAAAGTTATTTAAATATATATTTAAATATATATATATATGTATGAAAATCATGTTTTCTTTCAGTATTGTTTAAATGTAAATATTACCGAAATTTAAGATTCAAATACAGCATTTGTTTTCTACAATTCCTCGAAATCCGTCAAGTCACAGACCAAATTAAAGTCTTCAATATCAAAGGTAATGAGGATATAAAAGCAAGACTCACAACAAAACCAGAGTAGAAGTGTTGATGTTTGTTAAGTCATGATATTATTAAATTTGTTTGTTTTGCACAGAATAAAACTGAAGAACAATATTAAATAACCGTAGGTATTTTATTTTATATGATAAAGGTAAATAACTCAATAAATTATTTTAATTTTTAGTGCCCCTTAACAGAGAGAAAAAACAAATGAAAAATATGTGAACTTGAAAAACATAACTGATCATTTGCACTATTTGCAATCAAGGCAGGTCAGTAACTTATAACTGGCATAAAGACTAGAGTTAACATTCCGGTTACTCACATTGAAAAATGAGACAAACACAATAAATTAACACAAACAGTATTGATGACAATGTTTGGCAAATCATTAACTACAGTATGAGTACATGTTTCAGATTTTAGTTATCACTGCTTTGAGAACAGATCCATTTCTATCTACAATAGAAACAAAGAGACACATGGCTTGTGTAGACATTAAAAGGAATAGTTGTGCGTGTGTTCTAACTGCGATGTACAAATGAAACATTTTGTGCAAATTCCACATAAACATCAATCTGATTTCTAAGGAAACAAAACAAATGCACCAATACAGGATAAGGCTTCACAATCTTTACATGTGACAAATTCTGAAGAACATATATATATTACTCATGTGTCGGGGGGGGGTCAAAAAAAAAAAAAAATCAAGAAAAATCAAGAAAATCTCCAATTCTCAGTCTCTTTTGTTGTGTTCATAATGTGCTTGTCTATTCTGAGAGCAGTGGGTAACTCCATCAGTCCTCCTGCTTCTTGAGAAAAAACTGCAATGCTGAGTCCCACTGATCTCGCGGAAAGCGGTTGGACAACTCACAGTAATCCAGCGGCTGGGAAACTGTGAACAGACAAAGAAGGATATCAACATTATATTGCATCTTTAACAGAAAAAAAGCAGAACTTCACCAAAACAAGCCCGACATGTGCTGAGAGAATATCTGTACAATGAAAAATCGTTACGTTTCATTACATGAGTACATAAAAAAATATTATTGGAGTGAATTGGAGTACCTATATGTCAAAAGTAGCTGTTATATGATTAAACACTATTTATAAACCATTAAAATATCTTTGTATAATTGAAAAATGAAATCAATTTTTGCTATGCATTTGATAAATTTATCAGAATAACTTACCTATTTGCTTTGTTTTGTTGTCTGACTCTTTCTCATTTGCAGCACAGTCCTAGTGGAATTAATAAGGATCATTAATGTCAACTATGACAGTATAGCACAGGCACCGTGTGTGTACAATTTCATTAGTATCATCTAAGATCAATTGAACTTTGCAGCAGAACAAAAAAACAGAAAAACAAAACAAAACAAAAAAAAACACAACACAAAATTTAAAGCTTATATTACAGTTTGACTGAATTGTAATTTACTAATCAAAATAAATCTTTTCAGTATAATGAGTGATATCGAACCATCCTGTATCAAACTGTTCACTCCGAGGAATGCTCTCGAGGTTAACTCAACATTGAGGGCAGCGGGGCAAGACACCATGCATTACTGCTTTGTTTGAAAGAAATGACAATAGCTTGTCTCCCTTTGAATGGAAGTTAATCGGTATCCAAACAGAGGTGGTTGCGGAGTGGTGAGGGGCGTGTTGTTAGAGGAAGATGAAGGAGACAAGCTGTTTACCGGGAGTTGAACCAGTGGCAGGTAAATCCACTGTGAAGGAAGCCATTAATCTTTGTAAAAAACCTGCCTGTTACAGATTCACCAGGGCCCAGAGGAGCAATCATTTATCAGCCCTTGCAGAGAAGTTTCCTTCTGATGTGAAAGAAATTCATTGAGTTTGAGTTTTATTTAGAGGCATAAAGCTGTCAAGAACAAGGAGGATGATTTTGATAGTTATGTTTTTGAATATAATATAATATAATATAATATAATATAATATAATATAATATAATAGTGAAAACATTTTCAACATTGTCCCACCTGGTTTTTGTTTTTTTTAAATCATATCAGTTTTTTGGGCTACAACACGTTTTTTTTCTTGACAATCTTTTTATTTTATCACTGAATTGTTTATTTACAGTATGAAAGTATGTTTTAATACACAGTGTGTGTGCACTCATATACTGTATGTGTGACCATGGTCCCATATTTACCTGAATGAATGTAGCCAGCAGCACACAGCTCATTTCCTGTTGCAGGATGACCTTATTCTGGGAGTTGTTGTAGCAGGCCGAGATGAGGGAGGGGAAGAGCACTCTGATAAGGCGCGGGTGGCTGAAGTACTGGAAGGGCAGCTGACAGAGTTTCTGCAGCACGCTGGGCTGGCGGCCAGACTGAACTATCACCTGGAACACACAGGGAGCAGGGCCAGTCAGTCACTAAGCCAGTCAGGCGGCCAGTCGGTGGCACTGCTGGTTGTAAATCACCCGCCTGTGCCCCTCCCACATGTAAATCTGCCACTAAAACAACACACAAAAAGCCATTAGGAGGAGACCTGGGGGGCACAGACTCCCACTACACAATTATAGGCTATAAAATACAATGATGGGATGTTTTGTTTCTTCCTTTGTACCAACAGCGATAGCAGAGCTGCTGTAACATAAGAGGGAAATGAGAAATGTGAACTGATGTCACTACCTACAGTTAAAACTTCACTTTCAAGTTTCGCGTTCTTTAGCTCTTTATGCAACACTCGAGTGCAGAATTGGTGCAGGAGTGAAGCTCAGGTTGAAAGGGCATTCATAGTGCACCAGAGGTACAAAGGGGTCGGGTAGCGGGTGAGAGGCAGGGTGAGCGAACCTCTTCCAACGGTGCTGCGACCCCCACTTTAAGAAATGAGCAATACCATTAATGGTATTTTCACCCTGCCGACATCCTGCTCTCCATCACAGCCTGTCAATCACACACCATCACATCCGGCCCACCAGTATTAAAACCAAATTACTCCCAGCCTCATTTGATTAGAAGTGGGACTACTGCAAAGGAAGGGATCCCGGCCTAATGCTGCGGTCATCTCCCCTGAGCCTTGGAGGACCAAGGACCGAGCTCCCAACTGAGAGCAAAGGGTCCAAAAAACCCCCAACAAAACACCAAGACGATGCTTTACAGGTACAGATGGAAACCAGAAGGGCAAGGTGAGGTCCCCAAGTCATGGTGACATAAATTCACAAGATTTACAAGATTTTAAAAATACACTCTCTAATACCCTTCAATTGGCTTCTCCTTTGATAGTGCACTTCAAGTTTTAGCAGCAGGATAAACAAAGCGATAATTCTTTGCTTTTATCAGTTAAAGGTGAAGCTTCTCAGAGCCGCCCTCTACAGCGGCGTTCAAAGGGACACAAAACAGTGCCATTTCCTATCATCATTTGTTTAAAGAATCCATATGGACAGGTCAAACAAACCAAACTGTAATACATTACAAATACTTAAAAACGGGAAGAGCACTGCATTTGTCAACCTGAAATGCAAGTGTTAATTTTTGAAACTAAGAACATAATTAGAATTAATTAATGATAATTTCTGTTCTGCTGTATATTACTGAATGCAACATTGAACTAAAGAATAGCTTTGAATAAATTACAATTATGAAAAAGTGTGGTGTGATTATATGTGCGCAGATGTGGAGGAACAAAATCCCCAGTTTCACTGACTCAATAAGTGTTTTTCACAAAGGAATGTGGGGCTTGCTGGACAAATTCATCCACTGAAGGAAGGGGAGAAAAAAAGGCAAGCTCTGGTTGCTTTCAAAGTAGAGCTGCTTATTTTCAGTACATTTAGTTTTAGCATTTTCATGCTACTCTCCAGTTCTATGATATCATATTTATCTTGTCTATTGCAACACTGCCCAAAGATGAACTGGCAATGGGGTGTCATAAATTTCTGCAGTTGAATTCATGAGAGCCAAAATCATGATTCTGCAAAAGTTGAAGAATCTGTTCATTCTCGTGTTCTAATTGAAGACATTTATGGTTTAGGTATCATAATTTAACACCACAGCAAGTGTTGGATGTTTGAGCTGGGGCTCTGAGGAGATCCAACCCACAAATCACCCAGCCATCTCATAATCCTCCTCTACGCACAGTTCCATCTTCAGCTGCCTAAACAAATTGTCCACCCTCAAGTGCCTGGCGCAGGAGGACATAAAACAAAGCCCGGTGGCTGCAAGAGTCTGGAGGTAACAAAGAAACCGAGCCCCCTGCCAACTTTCCAGGCTTCTACCAGGTGAGGAGCAAACACCAGAGCCTGAAATGGTTTCCAACCAGAGATTATGCCATAGTGTTACTCCTCTGGCCCCAGCTGAAGTATCTGCAGCTCAAAGCCTGACATCATAAAACTAACAACAAGCATCTGAACACATGCATCTGGCCCGCATATAGCGCAGACCCTGTGAAGACTCAAGTGTCTTGGCTGCTCTGTTCTTTCTTAAGTTCTGAGACCTGGCATTTTCAAACAGTGCCAAGTTTTATGATGCTTCCATTACATAACTTCCTCACTGTCCACAATGACAACAAAGAGTGTGTAAAGTTAATGTTCTGAAACGCAAACAAAGTCCTGGGAAAACCCAGTGTTAAAGCGGAAACCAAAGCTAAAGCCGATTTAAGAACAGAGAGAGGAGAAAAAGAGGGTTGTCATCCAGCCATTGAATAAGAATAAATCTAAAATAGCACAATGAGCCTGTATACATGAGGCCGCAGCACTGCTGGATGAGGCAAAGAAATGTCATTAATGTCTTACTGCCCAAATCTAATTATACGTTTTTCGATGTCACACCAAAAGAATGTGACAATCTTGAATGTGTAGAACTATTTCCATTCATTGTAGCGTCTAGACAGCCCAAACACCTCAGGAAGAACCAGAATCAGAACAGGGCCATATATCTGACACGGAGATCCATAATATAAACCAGATCCATCACAGTGGAACTGCCTTACTGATAAGACAAGCAGCACAGCAGACACCACAAAGCAAAGTTTGTCAAATAACTGTTGAGTGCTTCTTTGCAACATTTACAATGGCTTATTTAGACATGGACAGGATATGTGTAAATTACCTTGGAACAACTGGATGGCAGCAAAACAGACATTGACATAGACACTCCAACTTGACTTTTAAAGCTAATTGTTAATTGTCTTAAAACCTAATAAAACCTGCTGTTTACACAATAAAGCTTAAGAACTCCTTTTTTATCTCTATGAGCTGACGCCGTCATTCCATCGCAGATTGTACTGCAGATAATTCTGCTCTGAACCTAACCTGACCACAGTGTTATAGACAAATGGAAACTCCTCACTGAAAGGTCTGCAGGGATAAAAACGTCCTCAGCTTCACTTTGAGTCAGTTGGACCTGCATTCAACCTTGAAGCACAGTGTAAATCATCTACTGAGCTAACAATCGGATCCTCTCCTGCCAGTCAGTGCAGAGTGTGTCCGTCTGCGTTTCTCTGCCTCTGTTTACTCTGCTTGGTGATAGAGAGCGTGCATTCCCCGGCGCTGGCTCCCTACGGTCTGCACGAGCTGCACTTACCCCGCAGGCAGTGAGGGCTTGGTTGTCTCTGCAGTAATGGACTGCTGAGGGGAGCATTTCAACATCAGGTTAACAGGAATTACAGGCCTAAAGCTTGGCTTGGGCCTGCGGGGCAGAGGAAACGCCCTTGTAGAGAAGGGGAAGAAGAGGAATGACCCCGCAGATAAGGGTGAGCTCTGGAGATGTGTGTGGGATGTTCGGTCCGGACACAATCCATAGCTCATTTAATGTTTAGTTGTACAAGGAGGACATTTTACAAAATGTAAGCATTGAGGAGTCAGGTAATATAAAAGGAGTGAGCGCAGGGAAAACGATGCAATTAGATTTATAAAAAGGTCCATACCTGAAATTACACACGTTTTGTGTATTTTTGTGTGTGTGTGTGTGTAGCTCATTCTGCTTGCGTGCGTGTGGCCACTTTCCATGTACTTAGGAAAAAGCAAAGTTTTCTTAAGATTTCCACACTCTCAAATTGCTTGTGTCTTTTTAAAAAGCAAGTGGAAATCACATGGGTTAACATGTCAACAGTTTAAAATTACAGTCCCGTCAGCTCAAAGATTCAACAGATCATCACTGTGGATGAATCATTAAATGAATCACTGTATTTAAAGACAAGGGGATTATGGGAACATATCTCTTTCATTTAAATGGGAAGTACAGTTACATGTAAGTTACAAACTGTTTTCATTTGTTGTGTTATTTTGTAAAAAGGTCTCTATGGATGCACCCAACAGATAATGAAACACATGGCTCAGTGGCCCCTATGAGGAGAAACGCTTGAAAAATACACAAGCCTACATTTGTCACTCTCCCAATGGCTTTTTGTGTCATAGTGTGAATTATTCATGCCCTGAGGGCAGAGGGAATACATCATTATGTATGGTGCTGCTTCAAAGTTCTGCTTTTTTATGAGCAGCCTTATCTCTAGTGCAAATTAAATAATTATATATATATATATATATATATATATATATATATATTTATATATATTTAAAATTAAAAAAAAAGAAAAGCTGGTGTGCTGACAGTGAATCAGCAGTCTCACGACCACACAAGCCTCGGGTCGGGCCGCTTTTGTGTTCTGCCAATGCTTACATTAGCTTGAGAAAAGCTCAAGCTGCTCTAAATATTCTCCTTAACGCCATCCATCTTGGTGCGGAACTGAATGGACACATTCCAGGAACTGGACCACTGGCAAAGATTAACTCTGTGTTGAGGTTGTGCGGGAACTTGGTTCCCAACAATCTATGGGTTTTTCTATTATTGTTATTTTTTTAATTAAATTTTGTTTAAATTGAATTCTTAAACCTAAAAGCAAGGTAAGTGGTTTTATTTGCTGATTTTTTTCTAAACATTCTCCCTGACAGTATCCAGGCTGTGGAGAAATGAGAAATTTCACATCAAATTAGCAACAAGCAAATGTTTTTAGTCAATCATTGCTGCCCTTTTTTATACCACTGTGGGTGTACAAAGACAAATCATCTGTCACCCACTTAATTTAATCATCAGTCTTCATTTAATTATTCAATATAAAATGCAAATTGGATCTACGATGACCAACAAATGCTAATTCTGTACATCAGAATAATTAAATTGGATAGGAGCGGAGAGGAGAGTTTAAGTGCCATAGACTGGAATAGGAACCTTTAATTAGAAGTAAAAAAATCTAGCAAATTAGAATCTGTAATCAGCCTGTAAATTGTTATGATAGGGGTCGGCTATGACCGTGCCGCCTTAAATGACATATCAGAGGTTTGAGAGTGAAACTGGCTGCTGTCCGTGTAGGTCAGGCTTAACATAATCAAAGCCCAACCAACTGTGGCATGGCTAATCAGGGGCCCGGTAGATGGGCCATGCATGACAGCCAATTACATGACAGCCAGGTCTGCTCCATCACATCCTGCTCGCTTCGATTGAGCCCCCCCCCACCGAGTAGCTGCAACACTGGTGTCAGCACGCAGCCCTATTTTACCAGGAGGGAACAATGGATACCTCTGTGGGACAATAGACAACACAGACCAAAAGCAGGTAGGTGTAAAGGCATGAATCTTTAAGTGGGTGCGTTTTGTTACAATTACAAAACTACACCCTTTTTCTGACAAATAATACATGAGCAGTTAAAAATAAGATGACATTACCTAGCCCTGTTAACTCAGTAGACAGCTTTTCAAAATAATGGAAATTATTAAATGGAACTTGTGCTACAATAATTAAATTATTAGTAGTTTGACAGAGCGTTAAAATACAACAAATGTAGCAAATACTTAATTGTGTTAAGAAGAGCAGAATAAAAGATTAACTTATTAGCCCATTGACAGAAAATTAAAGATTAATAATTATTTAGACAACTGGTTAATGTTTCAAGTAATTTTTCAAGCAAAGGCGCAAAACAAACTCTGATTCCAGCTTGTAAAATTATGAGGATTTGATACCTTTCTTAGTCACATATAAGTAATAAATTATAAAACAATAAATTTAATATCTTTGGGTTTTAGACAGGTTAAGTTGAGATAAAAAGTATTTTGCAGATATCAACTTGTGTTAAATTTAAAAATATGTAATTTTCAATTCCTACTTTAAAATAGCATAGAAGTCATTTACCAAATAAAAATAGGTTATAGCACTGTTTTCATTTTGTTTCCTGTTTCTTTTTTATTGGTCTGACAAATAAAGACAAAAAATTACCACATATTTTTATAATTAAGACTGGAATTTGTCATAACTTTTGACATCTTACAAAATGATCGATTGATTAAGCAATCAAACGACGAAACAATTAAGTAAACAATAAAAACAATTGTAAGTTTCAGCTTTAAAAATGACAAGTCATTGCAGGTTCAAGCTACTTTACCTGGTTGTCAGGGTGGTTAACGGTGAAGTATCCCACACAGATTATAACTTCATGTAGCAGCTCTTCAGAGGAATGCTGGGAGCAGTACCAGAGAAGGGAGCTGACAATGTGCCGGAAAGCTAGAGACAGGCCCTCAGCTCCTAGAACACACTGGCAAGTCACAGACAAAGCATGTTACTGTGTTCTAAAGCAAAAGAACCACAAATTGTCTATGACTGTGATTACATAGAGCTCAATGCAATAACATTACCACATAATAAAAAGTTATATGTTTTGCTGGTGGGAACATACATGGTATAAGAGAATAAGCAATTCAAGCGGCGTCCCACCATAAAACACCCCAATCTGCTCAGAAATTAGATGCTAGGAGCAGCTCACGGACAGTATTTATTAAACATGTCAGTATGACAGAGCACCATAAGATCATCACAATTCCACAGGGAGTTTGGGTGCTTTAGCATTGTAACATCCATAAACACAATACCTGAGAAGCTACATGTTATGTTCAAACATCGAAATCAATGCATGCTGGCAACAAATTATACTCAGTGAACCATGAAAGCAGCTATCAATTTAAAATAGAGCTAAGTGTTATTTAACAATAAAAAAATAAAATATTTATAAAAAAACACACTTAGAAATGACAAGCAGACAAAAAACTAAGCAAGGAGAGAGAACAGCATGTCTGTGAACCTTTGCCCTTTCTTCACCTTCAATATCAAGGATCACAGATTTGTTGCAGCAGATTGTGCCAACATGGAGCCATGACAAAACCAAGTTATTTTTTTTATTGCAAAAGCCCCTTTGTTAATACCAGTCTAAACATATTATTAGGAGCTGATGTGGCTGAAGAGTGAATTAATGGCCTGAATTTTGATCATCCATCCACTACAATATGCGTAATGTTAGGTAATGTGAAACACAAGGTGATTACAACTTCGGGCCAAAAAAAGAAACATTATTTAAAATGTTCATAAAACTCAGGCAGTGAAATGCTTTTATTTCCAGCTGTTTTGAGTTGCCTGTATGTGGCAGGTCAGTGAGAGGAAGCTGCTTCAAAGTAATTACTGCAAGACATTAAAATAATTAACGCTTGCTCTTGTGCCTTTCCGTCTACACCGTGACTTAGCACAGTGAAGCTGTCGCCCTCTCCTCCTCGGGCTGGGTAATGTACGGCCCAGCATACAGTGCTAATTACCCGCGCTCCATCCTAACGGCTGACCCAACGGGCTCTATTCAACCCCAACAACTGACCTGGGGTCAAAGGGCACCTGTGTTTATGTCCACAGGTCAGCTTTGTCCCGAGGAGAGTAACTCTTCTTCTAATGGCTCTTAACAAAGGAACTAGCATCAATTTGATCATGTATACAGATTTATTAAATCCAGGAAGGATGATTTAAATATTTGTAACCATTTTTATGACAGCCTGTCATCTGTGAAAAGAGACAAGTCACTTGAATTGCTCTTACTGTTTATTCAAATACCAGTTAATTAATGCCAAGCTACCTGCTATTCTCCCCCCAAAACAATGTACTTTGAATGGGAATGCAGATGCAGATTCAGATGCAGAAATGAAAGGAAAATAGAAAAATATATGTCTAACCCTCCGTCATCAATGCATAAATTAGCTTGATCTAAGGATTTTTAAAAAAAATTTATGACAAGTGAAAACACAATATAATTTGGATTTATTATTAATACCTGGAAGGCAGATAGGTCAAGCAGGGCAAAACTGTTGAGGAAGCGGATGCCTTGCAAAGCCACCTGGATGACCCCAGGGCCGTAGGGTTCCTGACTCTGCGAAGCAGACTCTGGTAAGAAACTGTGCAGCAGGATACAATACAGGGTGTGCACTACTCCCACGAGGTCTGTAGACTGCAACAAGGCCGTCAATCCAGTCGGGTCCTGACGTTTATTGTCAAAAATACTTGGAGCACTGGAGAGTAAGTAAGGGGAAATGAATGGTCAGCAAAACCAAAAATAACTGGTAGGGTTCATTAACAAATATGATACTAGTAAAAACTATGTAGCATTAGTGCCTTTACTTTGTGCATTTCTGCTGCTGTCGTAAGGGAAAGAAATCAAACCAAATTTCAAAGTGAGACTGTTCTTTCACCCCAACATCCCAAGGCTGAGGACACAAATACCGGTCTGAAGCAGTTTCTAGATTTATTATACAGACATGGGCTCAGAGATAACTTTCCCTTTAGATAAGAAATACTACACTGTTAGAGCTGATGATTACCTGACTTCAGTGACTGCTGCTAGTGGAAGAGCACCAAGTTTAAAATCTGCTGCATATTGATATGCTGGAACACAGCTGCTATTAAGTTCATCTCATGCTCTTCATATGCTTCTCTTTTATTTATGGAATAACCCTTTTCGTCTTTGCATGCAAGAACTTCCAATAAGTTTCAATTTTCGACTTAGCTGGTAAAAGTCAATGCCAGCCGATTTGATTGCAGCAAGAATGAGACCTTCAAGATTCAAGATTGGCTCTTCCGCTCCCACTCCAACTACAGTAAACACAGTAATGCCATGACATGAAGCTCATGGCAGTGACTTCAAGCTGCCTGACAAGGTGCTGAGTGCTCCGGCACATTTAATCAAAGCCCACCTGACAGGATTCAAGGTGATATGTTTCTTCAGCTCCAACAAGATGCAACTCTGTTGGTTAAAGGGATTGGTAACATCATCCTTTCATTGTACCTCACATTTAACCACAAAGTCAAGGATAATACTGATTGGAGAGAGGAGATAAAAGCTTGACAGTATGGAGAAAAGGCTCCATTTAATAAGGCAAAGATGTAACCAATCCATCTGGTATTAGGGCAGGATATTTATACATTTTTACAAATTCAGTTTATTTAGTTTGAAAAGTGAATTTGTCATGCCAGGAGATTTTCAAACACAGACATCTATTTGGTAAATCAAATCTGAACAAATTAGAAAATAAATCAAACAAAAAATAAAATAAGTTGAAAGCATACACTTCATTGCCTGCAGGGTTGATATGACCACGCACTCAGCATTAAGGCAGTATTTGACTTAAAAAAAAGACCCCCCCCAAAAAAAACAACAAAAAGACTAAAACATCAGAAAAAAACTTAAGTAATTTATAGAGAAATTATGATAGGTGTTGTCAGTTGTAATGCGGAAGACTCTGGAGAAAACCCTAGGCTGGTACAGACAGACAATTTAAGACTACCGCAGCAGCACTAGCTATGATTTGCAGCCATGTAAAATGGAGGGTGTGTGACCTCTGGATGGAAGCTACAGTGCATGCTGATACTTGATGTTAGCCAACAGGCTCTGTGTAAAATATGCTGCTAGGCAAGAACACAGCCTCCTAATGCCATAATAATCCCCTGACACAGCAACTGGCATGGCTAAAATATTCTACAAGCCCACTGAGCATTCTTATATATGACATACAAAGAATCTTGGCAGAACATAGCTTGCTGGCTGTGGTTTTTGACCATAACACTGGTCTCATTAAACCTGCGAGATCAGACACTATGTTTTCTCACAGATATTCAGTGACAAACAGAGTCCTACTGTAGCTGTCTTCTGCCATGCTGGTGTGAAGCAGCTGGTCATTGTTACTGAAGCACCTTGCAGCTGGCAAGGTACAGCAGCACAATGGGTGAAACTGAAAAAAGCAATGACAAGGTCTCGGCGTAGTGTATAAGAAGTGAGGTTCTTACTGCTCGATCACTACCTAGATTCAATATAACAGTTAAATGTATCAAGGTTCTTCCTGTTCAATTTGTATTGCAATGCATGGGATCAAAGCATATCTGGGGCTGCTACCATGGTCAACATTTATTTTCTTTTTAAGTGAGGAATTGTGGTGCTGATGTCCCTCAGTGTGTCTGTGTGTTTAGCCTCTGTCAGCGGCGCCACTGAACCTCTCTTAGTGGGGGTCACCATAGCACATATGGGTGGGCTCCCCCCGCACTACAGGCTAAGGTTTATGGTGAGTGACAGAGCGCTGGGTCAAGTAGATACCTATCTCTATCTGCAGTAACGACAGCTTAGCAAGCTAGCTGGCTGGAGGAAACGACCTCCTGGCTGATTGCAGAGGAACCAAAGTCTTTGTTTGAGTGACCATGAGCCAGTCTCTGTGGATCCTTGTGACACTAAAGAACTGACAGCGGCTGAGTCTCTGTCATTAGATGCAAAGAAAGAGGTTTGTGTGTGTCTGTCAGAGAAAGATCAAGAGATCAGGAGTATAATAGATTAAGAGAGGTGCTCACCGTCCGGTTACGACAAAACACAGCTTACACATGCTGTGCAGCAGGGCTGAGGCTTGCTGGAGGAAAGCAGACATCTTGGGGTGGTCGTCTACAGGACCCTGGACCGACAGGAAGCACCCGTACAACTTGTCAATCAGACCCATGTTTACTACATAGCTGCAAGAAAAACGCACAAGAAGAGAAAAAACATGAAGTGATTAATAGCATTTTTTTTTCTTAATGTTAAAACTAATTTACTTTGGGTGACTTCCTTAAAGCTCATCTCATACAAGCAAACAAAGGCTTTTACTGTGCATACTTCCACAGAACTGCAGCTGAAAGCAGATACCTCACCTAAGCCCTCTTCCCCCTGCTATTACTGTGATATCTCAAATTTGTCTCTGCCAATGACAGGTCTCGTGATCATGTTCCCTCTACTCTTTCAGCCACAAATCACTGCTAATAGTGTCATTAGAGGGCCGTTTGGCCCCTGTGCCAGCCCAGCTCTGGGCCCTTGACAGTCTGTTGACTTGGGGCCATCTTCTCAAAGCTCTGGTATGCCTACGCCTTCAGGCTCAGGTCAGGCACCAACAGTTTTTGAAAATCTAGTGACTGCTACAGCTGTCAATCAAGGCGTTCAAGTCACTGATATGGTCACTGTGAAACCACTGCGCCTCATCTTATCACTGTCTTAACTCTCTGCTTTTTTCACATACCTTTTTTTGTTAGAACTGTCACTCACTGAGTTCCTCTCAAAACAGGTGATTACGACCATTTTCAACCACCACTGCAGGTCATCCGACACTTGAACCAAGTTCCATTGTTTTGACTTGATCCTCTTCCACAGCTTTACCTGGGATGAAAGGATCTTTCCTCACACTGACTGCTGTGTTAAATGCTGTTCTCTGTTTGACAACCAGCTTGGTGGTCGAACTTATCCCTTTGCGTCTCATCATTTGAGCACGGATTGAAAACATTAATGACAATGATAGGGGACTAAAAGCTCTGAAAGCCAAACTGAGAAACTGGTAATGAGAGGAAAGGAAATGGTGAACTCCTTTTTATGTGATATATGGGTTGGTATAATGGGAGAGTGTTGCAAAAGCTCAAAATGTTTTGATCTTTTGTCCTTCCTTGCTTGCATATACATTATACAAGGCAGTTGAGGTAAATCTTGAGTTCGTACTTGGGATTACCATTCTGACGATACCATTTTTCTCAGGCCCTCCCCTGTCTCCAGGGTTACGACTGGGTCAGTGGATGAGAGTGGTGGGCCTGTGCAGCTGCTCTGTCCAGATAATTCATGGCTTGTGGGAGGGAAGGTGGAAAGACTGCACTCTTCCACAAGGCTTCATCAGGCTAGGCCTGCCTTTCCTCACAGTCCACATTTCTCCAACACAGCACCGACTCCTACAGCCCAGCCCCACATGGCTAGCTCAAACACCAGGTTCAAGGGGACCTTTCAAAGCTTTGGAAGTGCTCTTTGTTTATGCTACTTTGTAGCCCCCAGAACTGATTTTACTTGAAATGTGGCACTGGATGTGTGGAAAAAAAAGTACAAGTTGGAAGGATGCCAGAATATACCGTCATTCTCACACAACTCCCATTATAACAAGACAGCAGTTGGATCATTTCCAAGAGATCTGACATTTTGTCAGCCTATTCTTTACATAAGGCACACTGCTGAGGAAATCAGAGGTTGACCAACTCTCAACCCAGTGAAGAGGAATGGAGGAGGGATGTACTAGAGGAGGTAAAAAGGTCATGAGATGAGAAAAAGAGGTGCCATGTAGGAGGAGGAGAAGCAATGTGAGAGTAGCACCGAGCACTGGAAGGAAAATACCTGATTAGGTCTTGTGTGCGAGTGTTGAAGGACTCCGTTGCAGGCTTGACCTTGGTATCTGGGGAGGAAATCCACGTGTTTTCACCTTGTCCAGACTCTGAGATATGTGGCCACAGAGACCCCAGGATGGTGGCAATGGTCTGCAGCAGGCCTGTCGTCAAACCCTCAAAGACCTGTTTGTTCACACTGCGGCCAAAAATGGACTTGTCCTCATCTGGGACATATAGCTGTGAGAATAAAAAGGTTTTTAAACAAGGTAGCCTAACTATATATTCAGCAATTGATAAACCAGTGGTATTTGCATCACTACGGTGACTGCTTTTTGATAAACTCTTAGGCTGAGGTAGAAATCTTCCAAGTATCCAAATGTTATTAGACAAAATACCTACAGTGCAGTGAGATAAACAAGAACAGGGCAATTTAAACCTCAGCATACCTATCAAAAGCCATTCAATGAATGCATTTGCTAACATTAAATGCCCTGTTTTTGTTTAGCTAAAGGGTTTTCCCACATTGTGGCTACATTATACAGTTTAATGAGTTCATTACTCACCAGCTTTAGGCCACAAATTAGTAGAATCCTTGTTATATGTAATGGCTACAATAATGGTATATAGTGGAGGCATTTTCTAAACCACACAAACAGAATAGCTGCTGTAGACAAGTAAAGATGTAGTATGAACAAGCTATATCCATACAAGATGAAGGCTTAAATAAAACTGCTGTGGAGGAAATTAGATTGTATAGTTAGATTCACATTTCCAGCTTAAGTTCATGAAATGCAGAAGCAGAAGTCCAAGTTTAAATCATAGTGCTGCAGTTAAACACTGAGAACGCTGTAAGGGCAAACCGTCTCGTTTATTCTAATGGTTCGGGTGAACACTGACAGCATAGGTAAATCCACCGACATTCTCCACAAATCTAATTAAAAGGGGACATGCTCATATGGCAGCACTACCCCCACTGCTTTACTCTATTGCTCATGCACACGCATACCAAAAAATAGACATGAAAATGTAAAAGTTAACAGTTGTAAATTAAATCACAGCTTATCAAAGAGGGGTGTGTAGGAGCATGGATAATTGTTGAGCCCAATTCTTAATCTGCATTGAGCACATGGAGAACAGTTAGTTTGTCTCCTGCAGTGCTGTTGGATATGTCAGTCAGCAGAGCAGCTGCTGGGATATGTTTTATATAAACTGAAACATACAGGCTAACCTCTCCCTGTGCGCCTAAGGAAATATGACTGCTTTGGACTGGAACTCGGCACTAGAGAAGGAAGCCCCAGTAGAGTTCATGCATGTACCACAACCCTGTGCCTGTGCCTTGTCCTGTCTGCGCTGTGAGTGTAGGCGGCCCCAGCAAGCCGCCACCGTTAGATGTTTGGAGTGGGCTGATGTTTACAGTCCTCCTCACAGAGTGCTGAAGGATATGGGCTGACATGTCGCCACGGTGCAGCCTGCTTGCCTGCCTGCCTGCCTATGCTCTCACATTCCCTCAGTCAGGAGGCATCCGTGAAGAGGTTGGGCAATGGTTTGTTACTTGCTAACTTGTGTCTCACTCCGTCTTTCATTAAAAACGTAGCAGTAACAGACAGGAAAGAAGGCAGGCTTCTCTATGGTCAAAGCAGAGTGTACCAAAAGATAAATGTGACGAAAACAAGGAAGGTCAAATGAATGTGCTAGAAACACTCTGCATACAAAACATTCAAAGTGTGATCAGATGAACAAACATTTCAGCATCTCCTCTCCTCTTTTTACAGGACTTCATACAAATTCAAACAATACTGCTGGCACAAACCAATTGGAAAAATATTGTCTCACTGTATAATTTAAGAAATATTTTGTTTGTAATGGGTGCGCCGACTTACTGTTAGTTGATGCAGCAGCAGGTCCATGAGAAGTGCTATCTTGTTGCTGAACAGCACATAGGCGCAGTTGAGGGGGCAACAGGAACATGCCAGGTAGTAGGTATTTACAGCAGCACAAAGAGATCTAAAATGGAGTGATGACAAACCATTATTAATCACAAGTTAAAAACACCTCAAGGCACACTGATACCCCTCTCAATTCATTACAAAAACACTACTACTGAGATGTAAATGTCTAGCTCTGGGCACTGACAAGACTATCTGCAGTCATCAGGAAACCAAACACACTCTTCTGTATTTGTGGTTCCTTAAGGGTGTAGTTTGTCTTCACAAGTCAAAAGCGTATCTCACTGACAGCGCAAGTAAGGAAGCCGATTTGGGGAATAAAACACTCATATCAGCTACTTATGCGAAGACTCCCCTCACTACAGCCACCTTCAGAGAAAAGCTGAACGCAATCTCAGTCCCATCTTGGCTGAGATGCTGCAGCGTTTCTGCTGGAGAGATAAAACTATTCCTCTCAGCAACTCCTCACAGCCGCCAGGCAGCCCCAGGCAGCAGTCAGTGCTGAGCCAGCCAGCGTGCCTCTGTATTATGTCTGCTCTAAAACTAGCCCCAGAGAAGATTAATGCTTCAGATAACTGACCAATCGTTCTGCTGTGACTGCTACTCCCCCTCGCCCCCATTTCATCAGTTAATATTTTCTGACAACTGTATATTTTAGCCATTGGCGGAATGGCGTGTTCTATCTGCCTGCTGGAAGAATGGAATCCGCCTCTCTAGTGCCTAAAGTAGGCCATGTTTATTTCAACTGGTAAACATTTTGATATCTACCGAAACCCTCACATCTGCTGTGCGTTTTCCATCAAACCATGCTGTGCATAGTATAGGCATAGTAAAGGAAAATAGATTAGGGCTGAGGCAGACCCAAGTGTGTCAATAACTTCCCCTATTCTGTGCTTTGCATTTGCTTGTGGGCGGATCAGTCGTTTTGCTGTATCATTATTGACATTGCTGTGTAAAGCTGTCCGACATGGAATGTGGTGTTAATGTGAGAAGTACTATTTGTGAGAGATCAGATAGTGTCTAAATCTTACATCAAAGCTTACTTCCATCTAGCTGAAAACAGCAACAGAGCACTTATTTAAAAAAATCATAAAATGAGCTTTCTTGCAAATTGTTATGGTCTAGTGTGCCAGCTATATAGACAGTAATTCTATTAAAGCATAAAGATGATGGAAAAAGTCAAGCCGTAATGGTTAAGTACACTGATAGAGTAGCTTGTGTGGAGAAAGAGGTGCGGTAACATGAGATCCCAACCAAATTATACTTTGTGTGTAGCCATGCAGCATCAGGACTGATTCCTTGGTGAAAATGAGACAAAGATCAGATTCTATGCAAATACAAAAATGACTACTCGGATACCTGTTCTCAAATACTAATTTATCATTGTATGCCTCACACAGCTTATGAAATTCCAACTGTGTTAGCTGCCATGTACATTCCTCCAAAGAAAAAGAGTTACTTATCGTGCCTTGAGTCACTATTGTGGCGTTTCAAATAGTGTCCCTGTTGAGGAAAAATGGAGCACAATAGTGAGGATATCGTATGACCCCCCTACAAGAGACTAAATGATGAGGCAGGATTGACTTCCATTTCTGTCAAAGAGCTGTTTCAGAATGGCCAGATAAATGTCACCTTGGTAAGTGATAGCATTCAGATTACATCTGTGACAGCTACGATTTGGTGCACACTTCCTGACAAATATTTCTTGTGTGAATTTTGCAACAACAACAACAACAACAACAACAACAACAACAACAAACACCACCACCACCCTTGGAAGCAGTAGTGTGACCACTACATTCAGAGCAGCTTCAATCCCTCTTGGAATGCTGCCATGTCAGTCCTAAACTGTGTGTAATGGGATATTTAATCGTTGCTTGAAAAAGGAATGAAGAAGAACTTTGAACTCTGAGCTTCTCGTAAAAATTCAGAGACATTCTAGATCACCAGACTGAAGACTGCGATATTTCTGACTTCATCTTGGAGTTCATGAAACCACTATTTGGTTTTGTTTCAACAGGCACATTTCCAAATGAAAATATGTGGTTAAGAGGATACACTGAAACACATTGTCAGGGTGTCCTGGTAGCCTAGTGGTTAAGACACAAATCATGTGGTTGCAATGAGACTGATTTGATTCCAGTTGGCGACCAATCTAACATGTCATTCCTCTCGCTCCCCATGTTTCCAGTCAATAATGGCTGATATACCCAAGAAATAATTGAGATGTTTTTATTGCACTGTCATATCTTTTCTCTGTTTTTCTTGGATACAGGAAGTTTCCAAATGGCAGCTTCACTGATGATATCAACTTTATAAAAGTTAGAATGAAATTGTATGAAAGTTATGTGATTTTGATTCTGTTATAATTATTTTTTTTAAAAGAGATTTTACAATGGTAAGCAACTATTAATCATCAGTCTATGGTGGACTCTTTAGACCATGTTCAAGTTTTAGCCTGTTGCAGCCTGTTGTCATGTTTTTTTCCCATTATTTGGCTGTAGCAAAAACAGTGTCTTATTTTGTCTCTGCCATTTGAAATTTGAAACCCAAAGTACATGTATACATGATAATATATGCATGGATACATCTTTTCCCTTGAAAAGGGACAATACTTAATACTTTAAATGGTATACCATAAAAGTTAAAAGAAAATGTAATTTCAGGCAGGGCTGTAATCTCCCTGACCCAACTTGCATATTTTAATTAAATCACTTTACTCCTGGCAGGACAGATCTGCCCCCCTGGCTTCACAATCGGCTCACTCAACTGTTCATGTAATGAGCATGTAACTGCTTTGTAACACAGCTAATCAGGCTTGTCTTTGGTCATCTCTGAACAAATGAGGAGCCTGTCAGAGACATGCTTGAGTTCTACCCCTTACACCAGCTTGTACAATGAACCATCACAGTGATCTGTCTTTGGTTTCCTCCCACCTAATTGAGCTTGATGAGCATGACACTGGATAGCCCGCCCTCTCTGGGAATCTCACTATCTCAATACCCCTCAATGACAGCTTTAATCAAAGATTTTGTGGAACAATTTGGTGAAGTGCCACACCAGCCTGTCTCATGTTGCACAAAAACATTGTAGGGACTGATGTGTCCCCCTCTGTCTAGGAAAGCAACGTTCCTCCACCTACACTATTATGAGGTTATCATTATGTTACACAGATTGTGCTTCAGATGTTCCAAAAATGACCAAAGGCACTATCCATTTCCACCCACCTAGTGCATTGTCTCCTATAGAACACTGCTGCTTTGAAAAGAGAAGCAATAAACTATTGTCAAGTTTTAACTGGTGGACTTAACAGTGGGAGCACATGCTGATTAAACAAAAGGGAAAGTGAGAAAGAAAGTAAGAGGCAAATAACGAGCAATGTAATTTGCACACCCACGTTAAACATCTTAACCTCATACAGCCAAAGAATACCACTGTACCTATACAGCTATTCAGATCCATAATGTAATGAGGCCAAGAGGTAGAAGGATGGCGCACACCTGATCCTGTCTCACCACCCTGCAGCCCTCTTGGTCTCTGCCTGGGTGGCCAACAGGCGTACACATGACAAGGCAGAGGCTTGGGGGGGGGGGGGGTTGGGAGTGAAACTGACCTCTACGTTTTAACTTCTAACATTAAAATATTACTTTATTTTAGGAGTAATATTTTCATGGAGATGAATATTTCCATAATAGCACTAAAAAAAAAAAAAAGGATCCAGACTTCACTGCCTCAAACATAAATAGGAATTAACAACCATAAACGAAGTTTACCTAGAAGAGAGATGTAGGGCTAATGCATTATGTCTATTCTTAAACATAAATCCATTTTTTATGATAAATAGCTGGCTCTCAATTCAGTTGACAACAGAATAAAAAAAAAAAAACATGTAAAAGGCCCTTTATGCTTTTTGTCACTACCTTGAGTTGTCAGATCTGAGATCTGTGTCCCTCAACCCTAGTCTCACATTTCTCGCCCTCTCTGTGTGTTTCCTATGTGCACAGTCAAGCCTGACCGGAGCAACGCTGCAGATATCTGACCAACTTCCAGATCAGGTTGAGTCCCTGCCTCTTAAACAGGGTAAATTTGTGTTCAGGGGAGGAAAAAGAATCCTAAGCCAAAATAAAAGGTGAGGAGCAAATCCATTTCCTTGTGCAGTCAAACAATCCCTTCATTGACTGCTATCTAAATGACATTTAATTTGATTCTGCTGTTGATCTCTCTGATACCAAGTGCTTCCAAGACATCTACTCTGGCTGTTGTGCCACACTGGCCAGGTACGAGGGGGGAGAAATCTGATGAGCCGTCACAAAGCATCGTGCTTAGGAGTAGAGTGTGTGCTCTCTCTCACACGCATACACACCTTGAAATGTTGGAAAACATCCTGAAATAAAACCAGAGGGAGCAGGTTTGATTTCACAGGATACACCGGGTCATGTGAGACTGAGGTGGAAATACAAATTGTGTAACATGCATCGTTCAGGGATTACTAAACCATTTGCTGGAGATCGCCTGTTTAAGTTACCTTTAGGACTCTCTGCCCTTTTTTTTTTTTTTTTTTTTTTTTAAAGCAGCAGAAACTGTCAACAGATGACCAAAACATTAGAATATGAACTTCTGAATCCCAAATATCATAGACAAGTGCCACTGGTTTTCGTTTTTTTCTTTTGTTTGTTTGTTTGTTTGTTTTTGTTTTTTTTATAAAAGCTGTGTACAAGCATATGTAGGCTTGTGCTGGGACCATTCACAAGCAGTACATAAGTCTCTCTTCTTCTCTTCTCTCCAGTGACCCCTATTGGAAGACAGAAGTCACAATTAAAAAAAAAAAAAAAAAAAAAAGATTCTTGTCATCTTTGACACTGGTTTTGGGTTGACCCCCCCCACCACCCAAAAAAACAAACAAACTGCCATTCACATTATCAAAATCCATACAGCTGTCCCGTTGTGACAAAACCACTTTGACTACATAAAAAGCCTTTATATGCAGTATACTCCTGGTACTGATGCTAGTAAATAAAATGGGTATGATGCATTCTTCACACAGTACAGCGCTACATATATAGATATCTCAATTTATAAGTGTTATTTATTATTAAACTAAAATGAATTAAAGGAAGTAGAGAAACTATTTGTCGATTAATTGATACGTTGATTTACAGACAATTAATATGCAAAATGTTTAAAAATTGATCACTTATTTAAGTAATCCCTTAAGCAAAAAGAAAATTATTCAATTGCAGTGTCTCTGATGGGAATATTTACCAATCAAAATATTTCACACAATGCAAATCAAATTAAACATTTCAATAAAGGTGTATGAAGATTATTTCTGTTCCTGAAAAACTACAAACTAACATTTGAGATGTTATTGTGCGTTTTGAGATATCATCCCTCCAGCTGAAGTTAATGACAGTGGCTGCATAAGCTTTGATCTAGACATTCTAGTGACCACAGGGTTACACCAGGACATTAGCGAGCCTTGTAGAGGAATTAGCTCATTAATGTAATGGTAACAAGATGGAATCAGCCTCCCTGGGGAGAGATACAGCAGGAGCATCTCTGCAAGCTGCCTTTTCTTTTAAATCACTCTGCTTATCTGGTGGGAGGAGGTGATCAATATGGCAGCATCACTGTAAACAGATAATGTAGCGCAATCTGGGGCCAGTGTCTGTATAGCAGCCCATTAGGCCATACAGCCATCCAGATGACAGTCAGTGATAAGTAGACAGTCGGGCTGCATCCTTTTGTTGTCAGTGAGATTTGTTTGAATGAAATTGTGACTCTTTCTAAACGTGCAAATGATTCCTAAAAATAAATAGCTGTTGGTTTGCATAAAGTGTTGCAGCCTTCACAGTTTTTAATCTATAAATTACATTCAATTAATGGGGTACATTCTACAAGCTAAAGGAAGAGTCTCTTTCAATCCATACAACAGAACATACTGTAGACAGTATATATTCTCAAGATGAATGGGTCCATAGGCCTGGGTTGATATGTTCATATGGGGATATGGGGCTCATCTCTAGTTCAGTCCTTAGTTCTCAGCTGGCAAAGCTCCCAGTACTGGCAGCACAGGACTAACTAAAATGCAAGCCAGTGAACTGAAGTATCAAGCTCAATTCTAAACAAGCTACTAAAATAATCTGTTAGGCCTTGAACATACTGTAGTGTGTCTTTGTCACTGCATTAATCTCCCATTGTTTAAGACTCCTCTGCAGAGAAACCTGTTTAGCCATGTGAAAGGTTTAGTTATGAAAGAAGAGCCATTTCAAGACTGTCCTTTTAGAATTATTCATAACTGACTCCAGAGCTGGATAAGACTAGTGAGCAAAGGATAAAAACACATGAGCCTAACCTTTACCTCCTATTTCATCACCAAAGCATGTCAAAAAGATGTCCTAATAGTTTTTAGGACATCTTTGGACATGCTTTGGTATTGTCTGCACTTAAGCTAACATGTCATACACAGATGTAACAACAAACTCAGGAAACAAATGCTTCATACAGGACAACAGTCTCTCCATTTAAGATAGTAATACAGAAGTCTGCTTGAAATTCCCTAAGATTACAATGATTGACAAAGAGAGAGTACAGGAGAAAAAAAAAATCAATATACATGTGATGCCCTTTAAAAGCCTTATAAATATAAGAAGCATTTGTCCATTAGCAGAGATTCAGAGACCAGTAAACGCTAATGAATGGGAGAGCAAGGCCATTCGAGTCCATTACAGAGTCTCACTTGTGAGTACAGAAGCCTCTTTGAGGTTATCTACTGGCAGGCCATGCAAACGTCAGACCCACAACTCAAAAATACTCTGCACTCTAAAATGATAGATGGGACACATATGCTTTTGTATTTCCAGAGAAAAGAATGAAGACAATTTGATTACGGAAATGGAAATGCTCTCCATTTCTAGGAGGGCAGCACTGTTACTCATTAATACATTTTGAGAGTATTTATCGAGATGAAGCAACTATAAACAGTGACTCACTTTATGCAATTGCATAAATAATTACAAATAAAGTTAAAAGAGTGGTGGTGGTGGTGGTCGAGGTCAGAAAAAGGATAGAGTCAAAGAGAAGTCATTGGGAAGTTCCATAGTTCCATAGCTGTTTGCGGCATCATGTATATATAGCTGGGTCCTCATTAAACAATATGGATTGTTCAGAGGTGTTTCTGTAGTTTAGCTACTGTGAGCACAATCAAAAAGGCAAAAAATTTCATTTGTTAATAATATTTTTATCCTTCCAACAATATGGCTGACATTTATTCCTGCAGAAAAAGCAAAATTAGACTTTTGGGGAAAATGAGTTACGGAAATTACATATTTGCCAGTGATTAAGATACACATAATTTTCAGCTTTGTGACAATGCATTTTAATGCAGCGGTTAATCCAAATATTTAAAGTTGTTTTTAGTTTATTAAGTGGGATATTCTTCTTAATCCATAAAGCAACACTAAATGCTTCAGTTGAAATGAGAAATTAAAAATAAATCAAAAGTAGAGATACAATGCCGTCACTGAACAGAGTGATAAAACATGTATAATAAAGCACTGGGGCAACTCCTTTCTACAGCAAGTAAACATTCCAGGTATGCTTGTCCATATGAGTTTTCATTAGATAAACACTGTTGACACTGAAGAAAATGAAATGTAAGTGTTCCTTGTGCTATTGTAACCCAGCTTTACAAAAACAAAACATGTATTTTCACTGGGGTCATAAGGCAGGTACTGCTTATCACAGATCTTTTATAAATTCAGGCCCTCAGGGAATTTTTGTCATTGCAGAAAAATCACTCCACACCTATTCCAGTGCTTAGACTAAACCACCTCAACAAGATCACACTTACCTTTGGCTAACATCAGCTCTGGTCTCAAAAACAAGTGGTCAGTATTTCCAAAATCAAATTGTACCAATCATAAGATATAGACAGAGCTTACGCTGCTCGCTTGAAACAGATTAAAAGTCATGATAATGACCTAAAGGACATAGCAACTGATTTTTTTTGTGTTGAGCTGTGTACTAAATCATAGAGAAATACCCAAAGCAGACCCTCTGCTTTAATGTATTTATGTTTATCAATGTAAAAAAATATGTAAATATTTCAATTTGGTGACGGTACTCACTTGAGAGGAATACGAGGCACTGCAGTGGGTGTGGAAGCAGCAGTGATGACATGCAGAATTTGTTCCAGAGCCGACAGGCCGCCGCCCACTTGGAAGGCAACTTGGTCTGCATTGTTCTGTTGAGGCAAGGACAGACAGAGAAACAGAGGTATAGTCAGGGGACAACGAGCCACCAAGCAAGTGGGATTACATGGCGCTCAGTGGGGAGGGAACCTCGCTTTCTCTTACAAGATGTGAGAGACTGAAATCTGAAACAAAGTGATCCCTAAGGTATTTCTGTTTAATCTCACAAGTGCACAACCTGACTCCGCCCCACAACAGTCAAGTTTCAGCGGAAGGTGAATGCTCTGCAGGCTCCAGTTCGCACCAGGGTGGTCTCAACAAATGACCACAGAGTAAGTGAAACTGAGAAAAGGCCACTCGGCCGCACAAAGAAAGACAATTATGGATATTTAAAATTAAGAAAACTGTTCTAAGGATATGAAAAAACATTAGGTCTGATTATAGTAAGAATCTGAACAGATAATGCATTAGATCTTCTTAAGTAAGAAAAGTTTCTGCACTTGCATTACTTCGACTGTTGTGTCATCATTTCAAGGGATTAAAGAGCTCGTAATCTTGTTCAGAGATTTTTCTTCAACCTTTGACACTATCTAGCCTCACATGCTTGCGGAGGAGCTCATCTAACACTTCTAGTTACTTTAGATCTGAAAGTTTTGCACTGATAGCATACTTGTCTTAGAACCTGATTAAAAAGCATTTGACCATCTCAAAAGTGGTGCTATGCCTCTATTGGCTTTTTTAAAACTAAACTTTCTTTCCATTTTAGGATGGAGATGTGACAGTGGACACAGTAATAGAGTTTAACATAATATCTTTTGGTAACTGAACATTGAAAGCTCTCAAACCAATAACATGCCAATACATTTAAAATACATTTCTATTGTAATTACACAAAACTAATTAATGAAAATCATATGGAAAAACAGCCGACCAACTATTATTGATAAACTTTTCGACAAAGAAAAGTACAATTGGAAAAATTCAGTACAGTTTAATATTCCCATGTAAAAAGTACTTGTGTGGGGAAAAATATTTCTGTGTCTATCAAGGTTAAATAAATATGTTATTACACCTTCAAATGTGCCGTTTTGTATTCATGGCATTTTAAACTTATGATAAAAGAATGGGGAGCTTGTTTAAAATACCCCATGAGCAAAGGTGAACTCACTCAAATGTTGAAAATGATGAGCAGGAAGGTTAATGTCATTTTGACTTCCTGGTCATTCTCAGCAAGAGTATTTGAATTCACCCTGTAACTCGAGTAAAACTACAAATGAGGCATTCATCGCTTGCACTAAAAAACAGCTTCATTTCTGCAATCTCTGTCTGTACAATAACTTTGCTTTGCAATTACTTTATTACTCTCGTATGAATAAGCTTGAATTCTCTCTTGCTTTTAGGAACTGATGGAGCTACACAAGTATCAAGCCTTATTGGGTAATTTGAACTAAACTTCAGAAAGTTTTCACACAATGGTGTAATAAACAAAAATACATCTAGTCAGCAGTAATCCTATGGAAAAGAATATTTGGTTAAAATGAATTAAGTTCATTATATAATGTTTGTAGTTATCATTTTGAGTAATTTTCTGAACTTGATAAGGAAATGAAGGAATTTTGACTATTTTCAACTTCAAGTTGAGCCCACTGGTTCCTGGTGTTATTAAGTTATACTCTTTTTCTCACATCAAATACAATATAAAAAGTAGAATACAAATAAACTAATTCAACTGAGGAAAAACACATCATTACAGTGCATTAGATTTATGAACACATGTAAATAGTGAGGTGCTGCCCTCCTGTGATGATAGAGTAATTGGCAGTAAGTCAGATGCTGTTGCTACAGTGTCTTATAAATCAACAAATACGAAGCCAGGAGCAAGCACTGACTATCGGGCATGTTTGTGCCTGGGTCGATCGGGGGGAAAGGAGCTGGAGGGGAGCTGATAAAGGGTCTTCTTCACACAAATGCAGAGGGCTCTGTTAACACTGCAGGTCACTCCTCTACCTAAAGAGGTTACAGGCTCCTCGGTGTTGTGACAGCGTGAAAATCCAGCCACTTCACAGTTCTTTTGTTTCCCAGATGGGAAGTTGCCAACAAGCCTGAACACATTGAGAGAGAAGCGCTTTACCAAATTACAGATAAGCTCTTCATCTGTCATTCATGCCTGCTGCTGCTGAGGTAACTGCTCCTTGATTCCGTTGTTAGACACACACACACACACACACACACACACACACACACACACACACACACACACACACACACACACACACACACACACACACACACACACACACACACACACACACACGACCCAGTCAACAATCATTTATGGGTTTGGGACGAAAACAATAACAAACACTCCAAACATCCTTTACCTTCAATGTAATGAAAAAGGTCTCAAAGACAGTCTCAAGAGTTGAAGAGTGTTTGTATAAATACCTCATTATGATTTCTTTTCTTTAAGTTGCCAGCAGTTTCCATTCCTAATCAATTGGGTCTCAGTCACTGAGCTTGGCTTAACCCCATTCTTAACCCTCCCTTCAACACACCTACCTAAAAGCTTCTACGCTAAATGAAAAAAAGGCTGCTCTTTCATAGCAGCTTATCAAATGGTATTAAAGGGGGTAACTGGGACCTGCCCAATCCTGGCTGTCTCCTGAGAAAACCAGACAAGAGGTGCTTGGCTAGTCAGAGCATTTTCTACTCTGCTGACAGATTTATCTGTTGTGATGATAGAACAATACTGGAGAAGTGGATTAAGTTTAAACTACCTGACACACTATCTTAGGTGGCCTAAACATGCAGTACACCACAGAAAAAAAAAAAAAACGCACAGAAGTATTACTGTGAGGACACACATTTCACCAATAACATAATGCTTAAAATAAAGGCTTGTTTTATATGTTAACAGCTCAGTGGTTAGCATTTTTTTGAATGTTGATCATCATACTTTACAAAGCAGATGACTTTTTAAGCAAATTCATAAAAAGCATCCGGTGATGACATCTGTACTTACAGTGAGAGTGTATCTACACAGTAAGTTTAATATACATGGAAAGTTAACGGGATGAAAATGATCTTTTTTTTTTCTATAAGATCAGTGAGGATTCACAAATTACATTCCTGAGAGATAATTACAAAAAAAGATCCTCTGACCAGTGTTCTTGAAGAGATATTCAAGCACTTTAGATAAGACTGCAAGCAAGTGTATTTAACAAAGTTCTATAAGAAGTTGAGTTATCAGTTCCTCCCTATGCATTGAGGTTATCTTGGTTCAAAGACTAGAAGCAAGGGGAAATGAAGAGCTGGGCCGACTAACTCAAATCTCAAATGTTCAGTCATCATAGTATAGTTGCAAAGTTTTCACATTCTTACAGTTAAGAACAAAACCCAACCGACTCTTGTATAGGTGACTGGCTTGCTACCTGTCAAGATATAATAAACAATACCTGCTTGGAGTTTTTAGAATTCACATTTTTTCAGCCACATTAGCAATGTAGTTCTTGGGGTGGCAATCTTGGTCGGTTTGTTGGTTGGCTGGTTGGTTTGTTGGTTTGTTGGTCCACCACCGTGGCCCACCGTGGATGATGACATTCCCCTGACTTTCTCTAGACTGCCACCTTTAGAGTGGCTTTTCCAGTTCTAATTGAAATGTCTTGACAACTAATGGATGGACTGCCATGAAACTTGGTGGTAAGTCAGGTCCCTCTCAGGATAAATAGTAATAACTTTGCTGTTTTTCAATTTTTCATCTTTTGAGATTGTAAAGATCCAAATCTTTTTTTCATTTCATTGGCTTTTGACAACATACATTGAAAACTAATATCATTCCCATCTGGCTAAGATGCACTTAGCAAGATATAATACAGAAAATAGCATGTTAGCATTGTCTTTGTGGGCATGTCATCACACTGACAAAAGCCTTTAGCTCCAAGTATCATTGAGCCTAAAAAGGAGACTCATAGAGACACTAGATTGGCTGTTGACTGTCAGTCTTGTTCTACTTTTAAAAGGGTCACCGCACAATTTTTACATGTCAAAACCAATTAACTGGTCTTATGAAACAGTTGCATAATGTCACCTGTGGTCTGAGCAAATTGCTCAACTGACAGACTGCTTGCTAGTTCTAAAGTATCTCTGTTTTGAAAGGACAGAAATTAAATTCATATTGTGGCTCTGGGTAGGACAGCAAACAATCATACTTCCCAAAATGTAGGTGGGTTCCTTTAAGTTTCAATCTTGTCAGTGCCTAGTCGCAATGCAGCAGAAGCTACAGGAAAACACAGTAAAAGGATGAACAACTAATTTTCCCTCAAAAGCTACCACTGAGGGCCAGGGAATAAGGCACAAATGAGATGGATGGCTCCTGAATTATACAACAGGGGGAATCTTATCCAATTATAGTCCAGGGTGACCATTGTTACCCCAGCTGATGGGATGGCTGAAGCAGCTGGTAATTCCTGCGACAGTGTCCACAGAACAGCAGACCAGCCAGATTGCACTTTGTAGTCTCCTCCCACCAGACACTTTAATTAAAGCAGACAGAAGAGAACAGCCTCATTGTCCTGCCCCCACTAACAGATGGACAACAACTGGCAGAGTTCTTTTAGGACTGGCTTCAACTTTGATCTGCACCTTGAAGGCACAAGTTCACTCCTTCATGACTTAAACCTAACAATGACAAAGACGACTATGACGTATCACCCTCTCCTCACATGAATTTCATCAGTATACAGTCTTAAGGGAAAGGCTGAGAAGGGTAAACAAAGCTCTGTGGGCCAAGTCAACTGTAAACCACAACAAGGCTGCTGGAGTAAACTATTTAAGGTTGAGAGTAAACTTGTGTGTTTACAAGATATAGTAGCATATGATTTAGTACAATGTGTGAGTGCAGGGCGAACATGGAAATGGGTAATTCTGTTTATTCTATAAAATGAACCAAAATTAATCAAAGGCCATGGTGGAGCAAATCAAACTGGCCACAGATACCACAGACAGCTTCTAGCTGTAAAATAAAACACCAAGAAGCATAGAACCATTTCCTTCCCTTGGGCCATAGGCTGAGGAAACAAAGATGAGACTATTTGGGAACAAATGACAACCTAGAATAAGAAAATCTAATAACATTAGAGCTGAGAAAAAGACAATTGTAATAAAATTGAGAAATTTTTAATACAACATGCCCCATTTATTCACTCACAAATGTCTCTCTGTTTGACATAATTTTGAAACAGGTAATTTGAATCTCACGAGGGAAACTAAGGAAATTAAATACCTTTCTCCTGAATATTTAAAAAAATGTTATTGTTGATACTGTTGAAAAGCTTCATTAAAGGTAAATAACAAACGTTTGCTAAAAAACCCAAGAAAAACATGAGCAACACAGTAAGACTCAAAGTTTAAAGAAAATATGGATGAATATTTCTCTCATAAAGATGAAGAATTTCTAAACTGAGCTGAATAGCATGCTGCTCACTTTTGCTGTCTACGACAAAGTTCTGACACTGTTGATCTGGGCTCTGTCTGTCATTCTGCTGGAGGCCCAAGCAAGAAACCCTGTTATCCCGCCACTCTGCCTTTCACCTTCCCCCATGTCCCCAGGTCCATTTCCCACTAGTCCCACTGGTTGGCCATACCAGGCCCCAACAGCTGGCAAATGAGAATGTATATACAGTCTGGATTCTTTGGTCCTCAGAGCACCATGTTCCTGAAAGTTCATTACCTGTCATACATGTTACCCTGTACTAAGCAGGCTTTAATTGAAACTAGTGGTTAACACCTTGAGCAATATATAAATACAAGCTCTTAATAATAAGACAAGTATGCAGCAAAAAGAAAAGAATGGCACATTGGGAATATTGCTCTTCTCAATCACTCTGAGTCAAGAAAAAAAAATCCCGGTTGACACAAAATAAACCATTAGAGGCCACTGAGGGGGAAACACACTGAGGTCAGAGACTAGAAGTAGACTAGAAAACAGGGGAGGAGTGAGGGGTGGGGAGTGTTGTCCAAGGAATTAGTAGAGAAAGTGGAGACTGAATCAGATATGGGGGAGAAAAACAAATCTTTAGGTGAGTCAACGACATGAGAGATGCTTGTTAGGTCAAATAATCTAAATGGTCCTGACTTGAAGTGACTCAGAGGCCAGACAGCCACGCTGACGGAGACTCTATTTATTTGACTTTGTCCAGGGATTAGAGAGGGAGGTGTTCTCCCAACTGCCTCATTGACCAATCGCATTGTTCCACTCAGCTTTTGGGGGGAGGGGGGTGTTTCTATAAGAAACTGGTGAACCAAAACTTTAAAAACACAGTTTAAAAATGTGTTTTTAAACTGAAGTAAAAGACAAAGCCAAAGCACTCAACAGAACCTTGATCTTCCTTTTTGCCTGCAACACCACTGTTGAACAGAGCACATCTCTCGTGGCCCACTGACCCCTGACCTCCCACTGGGAGTATGAAGAGCTAAGGGGAGGAGCCCTCATGAAGTGACAGCTTGTGAGCTACTCACGTCACACTTGTCTCCTCCTCTCTTCTTACAGGATGCTGTGCCACCCACCTCAGCCACTTCTTTATTTGCCCCTCTGGGGAAATTCAGTAATGGCCTCTCCAGCCGCCCCCCTCGTCACTGATGGGACACCATAATCTCTCTATCCTCACACCCAGAGGCATGCACAGTGGGATGTTATGATCGCTCGAACCACAAATTGACAGGAAATTTATGCCTCATTACAGGAAGTGGGCTGTATATTCTCATCATAAACGCTGTGGCAGGTGTTTTAATTCTTCCCCTCAGCCTGAAATTGATGTGAGTTTTTTGCTAATAAAAATATAATGCAACAAAACCTCTGGGACAGATGTTTGAAATTAACTATCGTTATAAATTTCTGCCATTATATCTAACAATTATATAAATTTAGACAGATGTAAAAGGTTTAGGAATAAAAGTTCAATCTCTGGAAAAAAAATATTTTCTTGCCTTTGTTCAATCAAGTCTTGTGCATCAACAACATTTCATCTGGAAATCCAATTTACCATTGTCTAAACCAGTCACATCTGAGTCGCACAAGCCACATAGACACAAGACAATGTTTGCTCTCGTGCTTGGAAGCTCCTCTATTGGTACCATGTGGACAATGAAAACAAACTTAATCTGGTCTTCATTAGCCAATAACCAAAGGCAAGTCGGTCTGGAGTAAGCGATACCCTACATTGGGAGGGTGAGACAGAGGAAGCCACAGCCAAACACAACTCATCACTGAAGAGACGCCAAAGGGCTGGCATTACCTGTGCCCTACTGCAGACTGTTTAGTCGGCAGCAAAGCAACAAAACAGGACAGTAAAAGTAGCAAATTATGCAAAGGAATCATTGGTGGTAGCAGGCAAATTAAAGTGAGGGTATAGGTCATAAAAACAAAGAGATAAATATAACTCAGTCATACTGTCTACTATGTGATCCATTTGTTGCTCTACCTGTTTCTCCAAGATGCGAGAGATCTCTCCCAGAGTTCTGTCCAGGCCAGACACTTTGTTGTTGGCCCACTGTCCGCTGTCTTGGCCCTGCAGCTGCTTCAACAGGTCCTTCACCAGGCGCTGCAACCTGAACATACAGAAGCCAATTGTTATTGTAACAACTGGCTCCAGTTGTAACTCTCTGTTTACCAACACTAGTTGACAATCTATGTTTCCATGCTGCCCCAGCCAACTTCTAGAGTAGAGAGTTGAATAGAAATGAAAGTAGTAATTTAATTGATCGAAAATTCAATTATTTTTTTAAGTAAATTCTAAAGCAAATAGCAAATATTACAAAAATAATACAGATTTAAGCTTCTAAAATGTTAAGATTCTCTTCTTTTCCTTGGTCTCAATGAGATCACACGTAATATCTTTGGGTTCTGGACTGTCAGTTTGACGAAAAAATCTGAAGAGTCACGAAGAATGATTAATTGATAAACAAAGTTAAATCAGCACTGATTTTGATAATTGATTTTTTGAATTAGAAGTATTTTTTAAGCTAAATAAATAAATAAATTAAAAAAAATTCAGCGGTTTAGGCCTCTCAAATTTACAAGTTTTCTATGATAGTAAATCAAAAATCATTTGGTTGTGGAAAGTTCCTCAGCCAAAGAAATCTTAAAACGTCACCTTGGGGATATTTTCTGGTATGAATGAATTGATGTTATTCAATGGATTTAATGAAAAAAATTGTTAATTGTAGCCCTTAAATTAAATACATAATCTTGCATTTTGGGAAATTCGCATTTTACCTGATTTTCTGATTTTAATGACCGAATGATTAAGTGATTACTTGAGAATATAAACAGCAGTTAATTGGTCATGAGAATAATCAAAAGTTGCTAACCTACACCACAGCTTTATAATCTTTAGAGAAAACGTTAAAAATGAAGAAAAATGTGAAACTTCAAGTTCTGAAAAGGAAAACACTTACTTGGCCTTGTATGGGGAGTCAGGGACCTGGGTCTTTGCCTCCATTGACGTCTCATATTCCTTTGCCCTGCAGATGGAGAAGTAGGAAAAAGTCTTTTAATCCCAGAAAAAAGTGTTTGGCCTATCAGTAAAGAACACAAGAGATGAAAGTGTGAAGAGGAAAGAAAAAGTTCAAGCTGCGTCTGTTTATTTGGCCTGTCAGCCATTCACCAAGCAACTTGGCTTAAAATAATCAGACATTGTGTCTGTAGGGACAAGTGTTTTGCTGCAAGTGACTCTGAGACCAAATTCTACCTCTAAACCCTCCTGCCTTTGAGTCTTATTTAAGTCTTATTTAAAAAAAAAAAAAAAATATATATATATATATATTTTTTTTTTTTACATCACACATTGTCAAATAAACAATTAATGGAGATTTCAAGCAACCCAACCAGTGTTTTGAATGTGTGACCTACTGAAAGGTCATGTTCATTAGGGGATTTACATCTCTGTGGCATTAGCCCAAGAGCCACACTTAGAAACACCATTTGTCATTGTGTGTGTGTGCGTGTATATGCAATTGGGATTCTATCTGTCTGTCAATCAGACAGACAGATAGAATCATTCCAAGACATGATAAGTAACTATTGATCAGAGTTAGATAGAGCATCTTCCAGTTACACGTCTCTACACTGATAGAATCAAACAATTCCTGGAAGATGACGGGAGAATGTGTCCCAGCAGACCAGCCCTGGACCAACCAAAACCTGAATTACTGTACACAATCTCTTTTTTTCAAGGACAGTCATCTAATAGCAGCTGATAGGTCAATTCATAGCTAGACCAGGGCAGTGAGATACCAAAAACCTTCCAACTGCTCACCCCAGGCATATATTCTACCATTCAGGAAGATAGTGATGTTATCATGAATTTGTTGCTTCAGCTGCTCCAACTGTTTTCTTATTATCCGTCTTGATGTAGTTGATATAAAAAGCTAATATACATTTATATGAAGGTAAAATTTAAACAAGCAATCTATAAGATCAGGCATATAATAATTGCATTAATTATTACTGCATTAAATATAAATGTCAACAGACCATGCAAGGATAACAATATACATTTGTGTAACTCTTCAGTATTGATTCTAAATATAGTCATTTACTGTTTGCTATGAGCAGGATAAATGAGTAGCACAGACTTGCTT
The DNA here is from genome assembly GCA_016859345.1 of Istiophorus platypterus. Taxonomy (NCBI): domain Eukaryota; kingdom Metazoa; phylum Chordata; class Actinopteri; order Istiophoriformes; family Istiophoridae; genus Istiophorus; species Istiophorus platypterus. The sequence goes on along the minus strand of CM029121.1, from coordinate 16,125,655 downwards.
TCAGAAGGGCTTGAACTATATATGCCCTGTTTGTCATTCATGATATTACAATATTAACCTCTGACAGGTTTATACCTAACCAGGTTAAAAAGGGAGCAATTGCTGGGCAATACATTATTGTCAGATGCAGCCCATGCGAAATGGACTTCATGCAATAAATTACAGTGATCAGCAATAAGGGAGAAAGCAAAAATCTTTGAGCAGTTTATAACATGACAGATCTCAATTCCTGGTATGTTTTTATTTTTAAAAATACACACTGCACTCCAATTCTGCAGAAAAAAAGTCATTTTTTCTACAAAACACAGTTCTGGAAAAGGAAGCCAAGCATAATTTCAATGGAAGTAAAAAGAGGAATAGAATCTGCAGAGACCTAAAATTATACTAATATTTCAACACATTTAGCTTGTATGTGCATTGTGAAACTTTTAAACTACACTGCCCCCCCATTGTTTCCTGAGTCTCCGGAGTTGATCAGTGCAAAGAATTTTAGGATCCCATTATAGCTACAAATTTCCGACGGAATCTATTCAGACTTGTGACTATGGTTCACAAAAAAGGTTCTACCATGGACCTTATCTTCCCTTTTTTATCCAAAAAAACCACAAAATTTCTACTATATTTGTGCCTGTACCTTTGGTTCATCATCTCTTATACTCATTTTGACTTTTTGGTTGTAGAATTCAAAGATTTATCTATCAGGAACAAGGGTTATGACAGTCATCAAAAAGATCGAGGAACATACAATTTAATTTGGAGTACATTATTTTCAAGTTTGTGCACAAACATGGGGATGTCTCTTAAGGGGTTAGGTAGGACTTTTCCCCTTAATCTAATGGTTGCAGACTGAGTAACAGGCATTAGAGATATGCTTGCCAACTCATACTATAGTCCATATTCCATACAGGAGTGCCTTTGTATAAATAACCACCATCTGAGGTCTGCATACATTCACAACAACACAGTGGCCACTCTGTTCCCTGCTGAGTGAACCACAAGCTACCAACTTCAGGCAAACAGCTTGTAGAAAAGCCTAAGTGGTGACTTTGGTTTCCAAGTTCAAAACCCATTCTAACATTAACTGACAGGCAACTTACATGAAATTTTAATAAATTATTTTCCTTCCCAAAACACTTATCATTAGAGAGGGTTAGCAAAGCAGCAAAAAAAAAGAAAAGAAAAGTGGGATAAAATGTGTTCACTTCTTTATGACAGGCAAGGGCTGCATGTTGGCCTAGTGAAAAGTCTAGCAAGAACCAATCACATTTTACAGACACCATACGGCAATCCAATATAACGGTTCATTTCCACCTGGTGGTGAAGCGGCTCACCTTTATGTTTATTGGGGCACTGTGTTATTTATGACCTCTGAAAACCTGCTGCCTTTGAGTGCTAGTCTCAGCAGGGCTGCTGCAGGAGTGACAGTGAACAGAGACGGATCATGTTGTCACTTTTTCAGTGCCGCTGAGCCTCACAAAGCCAAAAACAGCAGCACTGAGACTAAGAGCCCTGTGGCAGAATGGGTGTTTCAGCCTTTGCTATAGCCAGACTTAAACTGATGAGAGAAATTTGCTTAAAAGTGGTACAAAAGTCTGAAATGGATAACACGAAACAATTGATTGCAGATGAAAAGAATTTGGCTTTTTCGCAAATGATATATGATATATGTTACCAATTAAAGACTGCATGGATTTGCAGACAGCAGCAGAACAACAACAAGCTCTGCCTCTTGGAGAGTTTATTGAGTATTTAACAATGTTTTTTGCTTCATCAGTAGCCTTGATTATTGGAGGGGTATTTAGACTAATTGCGTGTGTATTTGTTGAGGGACTAGAAAAAGACAGTCCTTTTCATAAATTTTGGAGTTGTTCCTCTGTGGCTCCATAGCATCCTGAGAGCAGTTTTTCACAGAAAAATATATATATTTAGAACAACATACATGGGTGAGCTGAAGAAAATGACCCCATTATCGATATAATCATAAACAGTAAATGGATTGCACGGATATTGCACTTTTCAATCGGAGTACAGCACAGCGACTTTACCAAGCCCCTACTTCACTCTAGCACATATATGGTGCCATTAGGGGCAATCTGGGATTCAGTGTCTTGCTTTACTACTGAACTACAAATGCTGTGATTCTTGCACAATTAACTCTACTTGTGCCACAGCTGGCTCATCAAGTTGTTTTTTTCTATGCGTGTATATTTAGGATTTGAGTTCTTAATGAGAAAAACTAATAATACAATCGGTTAAAAAGACCTGTGTCTTTTTCATATGGTTCCTGATAAATAGTAATGAATTTTGAAATTTACTTGTGAGACCAGTTTCTGGTTTTCCAACAGCAAACATTTCACACCTCCACAACATTTGCAAGCCAAAAAAGAAATAGTAATAAATAATGTTAAAGGATTGGGTAATGTGATTTATCACTATCGAACATGACCTCATTAGTTATAGGTGCAGGGATGTTAAGGTTAGTGATTCTACCATCATTAAATGAATTTGATAAAAGTCCTACCTTGCTTTATGACACTTAAATAATTTTTTAGCATGCAAGGTTCCTTTCTGTGTAGTGTAAATCTAAGACAAACTAGTCATCATGCCTGGGGTAGTAAGCTCCCAATAATCTGCATCAATTTCATCTTACAGTGAATATTGTCAACAAAGTGTCTGTCTCCACTCCCCTCCCTCCCTGTTGTGATGCCAGTTAAATTGATTGAGCTCAGGTCCAGGTTCTGACACCCAGCAGCTCTGCCTCCTATTTGTTGATTACTATTGATTTTCGTTGATACTTCATTTAAAAATCAATAACTCAGAAGAAGAAAAATAGGCATGGCTCATACATACTTTAACATACATCCTGTACACCAAGGAAGGTTTCAGGTTTGGCAATGCCATGGCAGCAATTTGGAGAAAAGCTCTTTACAGGTGAAAGCTTGGGCCCTACACATCGATTTGCAGTTTTGCTCCCCAATCACAGAGAGTGGTCATAAATTAAGCTCATCAGTATTATCTTGTAGACAGCCAGGATGCACATAGCATCTGCTTTCCATCTCCTTGTCACTTATAAAACAGTCCTGGCACAGTTTTGTCCTCTTTGCCTCTGAGAGGATGAGGGGGGAGAGACTGAGAGAGGCACACTGATGAGACCGAAAGAGAGAAAGAAACGATGTGTTACCTGGAGTTCATCCTGGCACGGAGCTTCTTCGCCTTCTTCCGTGCTTTCTGTCTTTCTTCTCCATCCTTCACACTCTCAGAAGAAACAGAGCTGTCTGTCACTATATCCACAATGAATTTTTTCAAGGAAAGATGCTCCTAGAGCAGAAAAAAAAAAATACATTCAAGACACTACTGTCAAATCTCTATTGAAATAACAGCTATGTATGTTGTTTGGGCACAAAGAAAACTACAGTTAATAATAGCAGAATGTCATAATGAATAGAGTGAATATACAGCAGCGCCTTAATCTTGGAAGACTAGTGTGTATTGTCCAATGTTAATAATTAAAAAAAACTGTGTTCCCCAGCATTAAGAGTAAGTCTATCAAAACAGAATAGAATGCAAAATAATGTAATTTAGCAATGTCTGTCAAAATTACAAAAATAACACAGCAAATAATACCCATGTTACAGAGGTTGTACATTTCAAAGTTGGCACTTTGAATGTATTGTGTGACATGTACACCTACATCTCTGAATAACACCAGTGTATCCTATAATTACCTCCAGTACTCTACAATCTTTTGAAGCTGCTTGCCTATGGACATGCCAAAGGGCTGGAGGTGTTGCTTCCTGTCTGGCCCTGTCAGATGATTCTGATATTTCCACCAAGAGACGGGAATGTAACCCAATTTGAACAACATGATGCATGTGCAAGAAAGCAATTACCCAATTATACTGTCATCCAGCACCCCAGAGAATAAGATGGCCTCATAGATAAAGGGTTTCCATTCAGCAGTCGAGCTAGACCTGTGTGTGGGATGCCGTATCCTTTGGTCACAAGTGCACCTGCTGCCTGAATAGGGGTTTTCACTTAAGGTCGTTGGAAAAACTGGTCACCTTAGGTGTGTAAAAGTACCACTGAATTTAAATGTTCCTGTACCATTTTGACTTTAAGGCTTGAAAAAAATCAATTTCCTAAATCAGCTTCTTACTATGTGGCCCTACAGGAACACACAATTCCTGCCAAAATTTGAGAATTCTTGGTCATTTCACATGATATATTTTCTGTATCGTGTGTTTTGTTTGCACTTTTTTCAAACGTTGAAAGTGGATTGGACTCCATTGGGGATAGACAAGATTTATCAAAGTTTAAATGAAAATGTGATGATAGCTTTGGGGTTGTTTGCTTATTGTGTCAGCAATTTCAATCAAATCTGGCCATAACACAACAATACATTTCTAATGACACAAATTAGCTGAGGTTTTGGGTTTTTAAATTTGATTTTGATTACTTCATACTTAGTTATTTCTCTATAATATTGAACATTCATTACTAATATTTAAAAGCAATGTTTTAATCAGCTCTAATACTAATCACATAATAAATTTATGATTAATTTGATGACTCCAATGGAGAGATGATTTTAAACTTTCTTTTTTAAGCCTAAAAGTAGCAAGAGTAAAATAGGATAACGGGGATGAAGATAACTTTGGAAATGAGAAGGGCACTGCTTGTGAGTGTATTATGTTTCTTAAGAGGGGTGTGTATGTCTGTATTTGTATGTGCAAACTTCTGCCCTTTCCTCCCTGATACTATAGGTCAGTCATGACTCATGATGGTAACTGTCTCTTGCTTGGGAGGCAGCTGTTCAGTAATCTCTCTGAGAGGGTATCCTGTGCAGTAGTCACTCACATAATGGAATTGTTTCTGTAACACACCCAAAACATCTTTGCAAAAATCATACTGGTAATATAAAACATACCTGAAATACTAAGTTGTCAAATAGAGAATAATGCTGACACACATTATTTTAGCAAATTAATATATAATGATTAAAAGGCTAGTCTAAATGGAATTTGTTCAGACTTTGTGTTTGAGACAATTACACTTGATAACAGATAGGTGTTTACCACTGAACCATTGTAACAAAGTAGCAAAGTTGCTGTCCTAAAGGCAGTGCCACCACAAAATATCACAGATTGCCTCTGGTGGGAGTAACGTGATACCGCTCTAAACATCTCTCCCTGTGCCTGACACAAACAGATCTATCACAGATCCAGAAGACAGCCTAAACAAATACAAATTCTATGGGTTATTTTCCTCCATTGCCTCTTGTGACACATACAAAGGCATAAGAGGTAGGCTTTCCATTTGGTGTGAAACAAACAGCTGGATTTCACGTTGGCTACTTGGCAAGATATGATACAACTATACTGGATAGAGTTACCTGCACAACAGTGGTTTATATGACATTTTTGTATTAAAATGCAGCCTATCAGTGACATTCAAGGAGGGGGAAAACATACAATGGCCAACTGAAAGCTATTCATTCGATCTCTCGCTTAACAGCAGCTTTGTTGCTATAACTAGATGACAGCCAGATTGCAAAACAGCGTGGAGAGGGAAGGGCCTGTTTCAGCTGGCAGCCCAGATATTTCATCAAGGTTCTCAATTTGTCATCGGTAGAGCTTCAACAGCAAGAACTTGAGGACTATTTAGTGCATTTGGGAGGTCAGCTCTGATACTCCCTGCAGCCTGCTGATCCCTCTACTAGGTGTGCTTGCCAAACGCTACAGAAAAGTAGATCAGAGGACAACCTTCTGTAAGAGAAACCAACAGGTCTTTTAAGCTATCATGTCTAACGGTGATCAAGAAATAAACCGTGATGTCAGAAGCCATGCGTCTTTGATATTATCTGCATCATATTGAACCAGAACAGAAGGTGAGCAAAAAGAGATTGAAACCCATGTTTTTTCCCACACAATGATCTTGCCTTGTGAATTAAATTAAAAGTACAGTAATTACTGACAAGTTTTCCAAAAAGAACGAAAATGACTACATACAAAAATTCACAGGGCATTTTGCTGCCTGATTCCACAGAAAAAAAGCTAGTGCGTGACCTCTGCACAGTAAAGCCAACCATCCTCATCTTAATTAAAAGTCTTTCATTGTGCCAAGAGATATGGAGCTTTAGTCTGTAAAATAGTTGGCAGTAGCTTGAATGAAATGGTAAGCCCTGTAACTAACTTTGATATAAATAATAAGGGGGCGCATAAGTCTATCTAAACAAAATCTCCAGACATAAACCTCTTGGACTACTTCCTTAGCTTTCACATATAATGAGAAAGGTTAGTTCTGGACATCTACATATTATCGATTAGAGAATCTACGATGACTAATAGCCTAAACCAACAAAAACACGCTTTATACAAACTGTCAATTAAGAAATTTAGGTTTGGCTAGATGCTGGACAGGACAAGGATGACTTAGAGTTCGGTGAGGGTTTAATTTTAAATGATAAGTACTGCAAGTGAGATGCAATGTGAGAAAGCAATAAAGCCCTATTATTATAGTGATGAGTAAAAACTTTATCATACAGAGGAAAACTGCAAATATTGCAAATGTATATGAAGTAGAGCTCATTAATGAACTGTTTTTAGTGCTATATTGTTGAAGTGCTTCTCACCATTGCCTTGTTTATCATCCTGTCAAACAGAAAAAATGACCTGCATTTGGGAAGGAAATGATTTAGAGGAAAGGAAAGAGGGGGTATCAATTATTTCCCACTGAAAAAAGCTTTGAATGAAGGAGCTGCCAGGGCCAAAGGTGCTGCGTATAGCACCAACAGTTGTCAGCCTGACAATGAGCGCTGCTGAAAAGCCAATCTCATATTGCAGCCTGAGAGGTTACCTTGCATTAACGAGCTGCCTTCCCATGAAAAGCGCTCCATGACAAAAACAGCCTGGAGACAAGGGGGTGATGTCACCCCTCCACTAAAGCACTGAACCCTAACTGTGTACATTTCAAGGCCCATTTGTAATCCAGCAAAAGCCAGCAACATAGCCGTAGCAGTATATAGGGGGACACATAAACAATAATAATGACCATGTCATAAAAGACAACTGCTGTGTCTCTTTGTCTTTTTACATGACACAAGCAGCAGTAGAGCAGTAGTCTTTGACAGGATGAGTGGTTGTTTGTTCCTAACAGGGTGTGGGTGATACGCACCACTTCCTCATCGGAGAGCTCCCGTCCCTGGATGCTGCTACCGTCTCGCACAGCCTGTTGGTGCCTTTTGCCCTTGGTGTGGCTGAACAGGTGTACCTCTGAGGTGATCTGCAAACACAAACACCAGTGGTCAGAGGTCACTGCTGCGGACACAATAGAGACAGAGGCAGGAAAGGGTCAACAGAGCCCCATGGGACCCTGGTGAAATGATATACAATGCGAGCTTTTCAATGGGAAATGCCTTGCCTCTTCCGAAACCAAATTTAAACCAGTGACTAAAGAGAGGAAATGTGATTCGTTCCAAATGCTAGCTTATGTGTAACATAGCTATACACTTGACTATACATGACTTCATGGTTTCCATTTCTTTTTTTTCCTTTTTTTTTTTTTTTTACACACTAATTGATCCTACAGTACAGTGGAGTCTAGCTGAAGAAACGATTAAACAAACCAACTCTCTTTTGGGATTTTAATATTTAACAAAGAAAAGTTTAATGTTGGAAACATTTTTTTAAAAAAAATCTTAAAATGCCTTAGAAAATGTTTTCAATATGCTAGCCCTATAATGCAGTGGACATGACAGATAGATAAATATAGCACAGGTCTGAGAAATGATCACAACAAGCAGGCAGGATTACTCTGCCATCGCTGGAAACAAGCCCATTCAGAATGGTTTGTGTTTAATGTCATTAAATAAAGTGCTTTCTGCTGACCCATCCATGATCTCTGGTGTCAGATGCTAGCCAAGGTCATCTAACGTTTTAACAAGATTTCCTCATTCACCCCCCGAACCCCCTCTTTATCTGATGCTGGTTTGAAGACTCAAGGTGTCCCACCCTTGTTACCATGAGAGCCAGTCCATCAGAGATAAATGTGTCTGCCTGTTGGATTTTGTTGCCTGACACTTCAAACACACACACACACAGTCATAAATCTGTTTTAAGAGTCTAGGTTTAAACAATGCCGTTAAATCCTCATTTAAATGTGCCCTCCTCTAAAAATCCTGTAAATGTTCCTAACAGCATTTTTATGTATATACAGCCTGCCAAATAACCACGTCTTTTCATTTTCCTCGCATATCTCTGTACCAAGTACAATAATTAAATAAAGGGTTAAAGAACAATTGAAGCTCATTTGAAAGTTATGAGGATGTTTTTATCATCTCATTTCTCAATGATAATAGAGGCCATGGAAGCTGTACTCAAGTAAGATTCAACAAGTAAAGGGTACCAAAGAACATCACTAAGTCCTTAAACTGATGGGATAAAACCATACATACCACAACACCACAGAGGGAGCACTGTTTCTTGCGCTCATATGGTGTCAGTTTAGGGGCATAGTCTGTGTTAGCATGTCGACCACTGCTGAGCTCAGCAGCCTTCTCCTTCCTCTGCTCAATTTGCTCCATATGCCTACGACTGCTCTCATCATGCTATGGAAGAAACCAGAAACCAGGGGTCATGTGGGATATGAGGATTCCTCTAACGTGTCTGGTAGAGAAACAAGGTGACATGGTATAATCTTACCTTCATCTGAATTTTCTTCTGTAGCTCCTCCATGGCTTCCTGTTGAGCAGCACTAAGAGCAGCCAGACGCTCCTCTCGGTCCCTTCAGAAAGGACATGAAAAAGCAGTATAAAACAACTATGCATGTCAATCTAAATTACTGTTTGAAAGAAATGAACATTGGTGAAGCCACCTGCAAATATATACTGGCTTACTGAAAGGGTTTGTGACTACAAACCTGGCCCTTTCTCGTGCTGCATCTTCTCTGGCCTTCTCTTTTTCCTGCCTTAGCTGTTCAATACGAGCCTCCTGCTCCTTCCTCCGCATCAGCAGCTCTTCCACTCTTGCCTGCCGTTCTGCTTCCAGGACCCGTTTACGCTCCTGCATAAGGAGTAGAAAAGAATGGGGATGCAATTAGATGTGAAAATTACTTTTTGGAAAAATAAAATTTGAATGGGTGATTGTTTTGTGTGTGACCTGCACAGCCTCATCTCTAGCCTGCTTCTCCTCCTGTCTCCTCTGTCTCTCCTCCTGCAGCTCATTTAGGCGTTGCTCATACTCATTTAACTTGGCCAGGGCATCGTGCCTCTTGTTTTGAGCTTCAAGAGTGTTAATGAATGCAATTTCATTCACCTGTGAAGAGACACATACTTATGCACAAGGATATAAAAAAAGACACACAAGGTATATAACATATATATAAACATTAATGTATGCCTACACACAGAGGACTGGAGATGTCAGTTTGGCTGTTTGTAGCCTAAAAATTGAAACCAATGAAATGTGTTAAAAAATAGGAACCATACTTTGGCTAAAGTCAACCAGAGTGACACCTCTCCAAAATATGAACACTCCTTTTCAAGGGACATGTGTGTGTTTGTATTATTATTTAAAAAAAATATATTATTTTTTTTTAAACTTATATACTCATTTGCTTCCTCTTTCCTGGATGTGTCTTGAGCAACTGTAACAGAGAAATTTCCTTCTACCTTGGCCTCTTCTTCTTGGGCCTTCTTCACAATTGCCTGGAGCTGCAGCTCTCGCTTAAATTCTGCATGTAACAGCTTTTCCTCCATCATCCTCCGACGTTGCTCCAACAACTCTTCCTTCCATTTCCTCACCTCCTTTTCCTGCAGAAAAGTGGAGAGTGAGAAGCCGGAGTGTTAAAAATAAAAAAAGTACATTACATTCTCCAAGACAACACAGACAATGGATTCTTGATCTATCAGATGCTTCCCTCTCTTGTGTGTCCCTGTAGGGATTAATGTGAATATACACCACTTCATGCATTTATGTGGTTAATCCTGATTTATTCTTGGACTCACTCATCTCACTATTGGCCTGGAGAACAAAAACAAACTTCATGAAAGGCTGTTGATTTTGGCCAGGGCATCTCTCTTACGACTGTCTGCGGCCAGCTGGCCTGGTTGTGACTGGAGGGGGGGTTATAATATTTAGTGATTCTATCAGGCAGTGTGCTGACAGAACCTCTCGTTTTGAGCTACACTGGCGTTAGCTTGCATGGAGTTTCGTTAGGGTGCTTTCTGTCAACTCGGCATGGCTTACTCACCCTCTCCAAGAGCTTCTGCAGTTTGAGTGTCTTTTCCTCCCGGAGTTTGTCTCTCAGCTGCTGAGCCTTCAGCTGTTTCTCCTCATGTTTCTTCTTTGACTCTGCTATGGTTCTGTCAAAAATATGGTAATAAATCACTCATTTCCTTCTGTGTCCTTATCAACAACGCAAAGGGCAGATGCTGACCTGATACTGATAGGCAATACAGCCTGTTCAGACATTCTGTGTGGTAACTTAAAAAAAAAAAAAAAAAAGGCAGGTTGGGCCTTTGACTCTCAGGCTGGTGGGTTAAGTCCTTGTCAAACTAAGATGAGGGCATTGAAAATGAATAGATTGTGGCACAGTTCAGGGCGGCACTACACAAGAAGAGTAGCTGATTGTAATGTGTATGTACCATCAGTGTGTCAAGAAATGATGAAAAAGGCTTTTGAAAAAGGGAATATGTGCTCAAACTACTTCATACAGAAAATATCTCTGCACCTTTTGCGAGACGGTGAAGACAGTTTCTCATGCATGTGGATCCCATGTCCAGGAGGCCGAGCAGGTTCCTCTTCTACCATGTCCCCCCACGAGGTACTCTGACGCCATGGCTCTCGAGCTACGGGAAAGATAAGCAAAGGAAATTAGAAACTTAAAAGTAATGTTTGCCATTAAAAATAATAAGAGTTCAGCCTCTATTCAGACTGTTGACCTCCATACCGTCATAATCAGCCAACATGTCACTCCAATCCATATTGACTCCACAACCTCCATTGCCAATGCTAGCCTGTAGGAGGGAGTTGTGTTTTTTTATGTTACTTTACAATAAATAAAACTTTCAAATAAAAACCTCAACTTGCTGCCTAACAAAAAGTGTTAAATATTTAAAAAATAAATAACTGAATCTTACAGAGAAGTCACTTTCGTTGTCAGTCTCCAGGTCATTATTCTCAGCCTGAATCTCTCTGGTCAGCTGCTCCTCCTCAGCGATGGCACTGGCGATCGCCTCCTCATTGGCCTTCTCCAGTCGATCAGCAAGCTCCTCTTTCTTTGCCAGGACCTCGGCCATGGACTGGGGCTGAACACATGGCACAGATACCACCTCTCACACACATTTCACGTGTAATATTATGTTGTTCAAAGCAACATATACTGAGCCACCAGAAAAACAGAAATCTTGGTTATTTTAATGCAATCCAATAAAATAATCCTCTGAGTTTAACTAACTTCTGAAAATTAGAATTTCTATTGTTGCTGAATATTTGTCAGAAAGTTGTTTCTAATATGACATTTATCCTTCCAATGTACATATTAGATGACAAAATATGCAAAACACCTTTCAGTACAATGCATTTGTGTAGCCCCAGAGACTGTGCAGGGGTTTTATTTTTTTGGTCAACAATTATAAATTATGAAAAAATCTAATAAGAAAAATGTAGTAAATATAAAAGGGATTCAATGTGGAGCACCTTTAATGATACATTTTAGTTTCTGTGCTGTTTTTCTCATTCAAACTTAAGTGCATGATTCAAAGATTGAAGGGAACACCATATCAACCAAATCACAGTTTGTACCACACAATCATCACAAGAATCACAAGTGAGAAGGCATTCAATAGTCATGCAGGGCATGTTTACTGTGAGGATGAAGAGATGGTGGAAGGAGGCAACTGATGGTTTTGCTTTGTGAAACTGGCTGTTTACTTCAACTTTTTGAATATTTTGGGAGCATTTTAATGACATGGCAATAACAAGGGAATAACTACTCTGAATCAATTATTGAGGTAAATTAGGAAAAGCCTTTTCAACACTGCGTCTTTTACATGAAGCATGGATGTGAAGATTAAAAAGTTCTGAGTCTAACTCTTAAATACATCAGTATCCTGTTGACAAATCTGAGGCCAAATCCCCTTCACTGCAGATTTGAGCTGAAGGCATTTCCACATGATTTAATTCACCACCTGTCAAAATCTTACCGTTTTTCACTTAGAGGTGTAAGCAATATGATTAAGTGTATGATGCTCTGTGTTTACTCACTCCACAGTATTTAAGACTAGTGACAACAGCTGATGTCAGAATACATTGTTTGTCAATGAGTTTTGCGCTTGGTTGAATACAAACTGGAAAACTTAGTTAAGATTCAGCAGCATTTTTCTGCAAAGGATTTTAAGAGTGGCCAAAATAACTGAAAAAGGGTGAGAGATTTTTTTTTTGGGCAACACCCTGGGAGCACTTGCTTGAGTACAAAAGCCATCTACTAACAGCTATTCTTCACAGTGAACGCTGCTGTAACAAAACTACACAGAGCTATGCAGTCCTGCCTGCACATTTGGTCTGGTGGTTTCTTAAGATTGACTTTGTTTAGGCGGTGAAGGACCCTTGGGGATCCCTGCCCCCCCACCTCCCCCTCCCTCTGGTCCTCCATCTCTCAGCACTCACAGTAGAAAGCTCTGTGGGGTCCAGCACACTCTCCAGTTTCACTGCTGCCATGGGAGTCTCAGCCTGTCCTGGAGCAGATGTGGCCATGCCCTGTGACGTGCCCCCTGCAGCCCCACTGTCCCCCGAGACCAACAGTGCATCGAGCCCATCCGTCTGGGGTGGATCTGGGGATGAGGAGCGGGCCAGAGAAGGGACTGGGACTGATAAGATAATGTCTGTTGGTGGGACTGTGGCTGAGGATGGGATGGGCTCTTGGGCTTGGGGAGGGGTCTGAGCTGCTATGGGGGGAGGTGCATCTTCAAAGGGAGCGTCGACACACTGCCCCGAGTCTTGTACACTCTCAGCTGGGGGCTGCACCAACAGTCACACACAAACACACGCAAACTCAATTAAAGACATGCATATTTCAAGCAATTCATAATAGCAATACAAAAAAAATAAATAAATAAAAAAAAATCAGACCAGTCAACACACAGCTGAAAACACAAATCATGCAGGGAAGCTGGTACTGACATGCCCTAAACATCAAGTAATGCTCAAAATAAGCAGATAGATTATAAATACTGATTTGTATTTCAAATTAAAGGAAGGCTATAACACACTCTTACCACGTGTCTTGTGGCCTTAACAGTATTTATTTCATGAGAGTGAAAATGGGTTTTCTACCTCTGAAATGTCAGTGTACAATCAATTGCCTAAAAAAACTGATATGCCTGTCTGGACAGTGTCTATGAATACCATAGAGACCAAAACAAAAACAATTGTGGCTGATAAAATGTTCTACTGTTACTCTGCTCCTTGTGAATAATTTATACCAAGAGACTTGTCAGGGAGAAAGACATCACATTGTACTGAACCTCAGTACCTCCATCATCTGCCCATTCTCTGGACTTCCAACCTCTTCCAGGGGGTCAGGCTCCGCAAGGACTTGCTGCTCCGTGTCTGTCTGGGTTGAGTCCTTGTCCGGTGGACACTGAGGTTGCAGTTGTTGCTCTGCTTGTGGCAGCAGATGTGACTGGTTATCCTTGGCGCTGTCCTGTTTTGGGGTGACACGAGCCAAGACAGGACTGACCTTGGCAATTATGGCAGCAGAGCGAGGCTTGGCAGTGCGTCCCCTCTGGACCGTCTCCCAGCCCTCAGCGTCCTTTTTACCTGGAAAGCACGTGAGGCACTCCATCAGTAAAGGAGAGAATGAAGTGTTTCTGTGTTCTCTATGTCAGAAGAAACCATATTCTCTTTAAGTACAATCTGGGATGGGTCTGAGTGGAATTTCTTACTTGGTTTTTCTCCCAGTGTTGTGGTCGTTTGACTGGAGATAGGGTTGGACTGAGTGCACTTCACTCGGTCAGCCCAGCTAGGTCCTGTGTGGGAGAGTCGGGCTGCAGCTAGCGTAGGTGGGGGTCCACTGAATAACACACACACACACACACACACACACACACACACACACACACACACACACACACACACAAATGTGAACCTATACATTGGTGCCTTTACTGTTAGCATGTCAGCATGTAGGATTTTTCAGCTTTATTAAATGCTGTCTCTGAGCAGCTCCTACTGTGCTGTCCAAGAAACTTCACTATACTGAAGAGAGCGTCTACCTAACCCCTCAGCACTCTCCACTCAGATATAGCATAGAATTGTACTGGGCAACAGGCCTACGTCATGATCAATATCCATTTCCGCAGCATCCAATTACAGAGCGGTGCACGTATTGAACCAATGCTTCAGCAGGCTTTAACTGACACTTTTGTCTACACCTTCCAGTGATACTATAGCCTAAGAGTGAGAGACTCAACAAATCGCATTAAACAAATGCTTCACCATCAGCAATCAATGACTGCATTGCTAGATAACATAGTTTTTCTGAGCCCTTCAAAAACAAGCATAGAGCATCATTACAAATATGGATTAGTTAATAATGGGATGCCTTATGATACTATGTTAATCAAATAAAAGTTTCTATTGGTCTTTAAAATGAAATCAAATACCTAATGGTGACAGAGAAAAATGAAGGAGACAGAACTTACGCAAAGTTTAGAGTACGACGTGCACCTGGAGAAGGAACCATTCTGTCTGCTGAGGGGCTTGGCATCACATGACGTCCCGGAGACATCTTACGCACCTCCCAGGCTAAAGAGGTGGGCCTGAAGAAAGTGAAAGTGATGAACATTACTTAACTAAAACTAATTACAATTCCTAGTTGCCTAACACACACAGGCTTGGCTCACACTTTGGCAAATCAGTTAAACGGCTGATTGACTTGCAGCAATTTATGCAATAAATGGAGCAAGTAATAGTTTCAGGTTGTCTTATTGATTAACAGTATGCTTTAAATGAACAAATCAGGAGGCAGCACTGGGAATTTAATTTCCTAGTCAATTTACGGTTGCAGTGGTCACTGTGTTAAAGAGAAGCCAATAAACTCATGGATCTCTTTGAATAAAAGCCAAGGCTATTGATCCATTCTGTTTGTGACTCAAAGCCAGGGACTAGACACTGGCACTTACAGTTTCACCTTAGGGAGCAGTTCAAAATGGAGCGAGAATGTGAATAAGCCAAAGAAAGACAAACTAAAGATCACCTGTTTTGGGCATCTGTTTTCTCCAACTTCTCCTGAAGCTGGATCCAGTCTATAAGAGCTTTGAAATCCCGTACGTAGTTGTTCAACATCATCAAAACCTCCTAAAAACAGCAGTTAGAATCGGAGACTGATTAGAGAGCGTATTAAAACACTAGGAAAAGAGCAAAGAGAAAAAAGTTGCATACATTTTGTAACTTAAAAATATTTGTTAGACAATAGAAATGTAAAAAGCAATAAACTTAGTTTGATAAATCTGAAAATACCACGGCAATAACCATTATATTGTCTGCAAAAAATGCTCTCAACAAACTCAAACCGAATGGATGATCATAGATTCTCTATTGATATTTTTATAACCATTGTACAATGTATTTCTTACCTGTGATGTTAAATATTGCAATTCTGGGATCTGTTTGATTTTTTTTTTCCCAACTAAAACCAGTAACTGGCATTTCAAATGATTGACAGCCCTAATTTGTCATATAAGTGAGTTTAGAGTGCCAATGATCAAGAGAATAATTTAAAATACATGTTCATGTGCAAAGACAAAAGGCCGATTGAAAAGTGTGAGGAAGAACACAGAAGGCAAATTTCAAAAAGAAAACATCTATTATCTTCACTTGGACAGATACACAGAGGTGGTTATCCAGAGGCAGTGGGCTGTGTGGAGCTTTTTCCCAGAGCTCTAATGAAACGGACGCAGCTGATTGATGGGGAGCGTGAAGGGAGTGGTAATTGAGAGTAAAGCTTCACAGTGCTTTTAGTTAATAGACAAGTCAAGCCAGTGAAAGATGTGTCCAGCAGCAGGTCCGCTGATTAGAGCTAGTTAACAGGCAAAGACCACTGCTGTGGGCCGGTGTTCATTTGGTAATGAAGGCCAAGACGGAAAGAGGTTTGCTGCTCCTGTGACAGATAAACCTACTTTGAGTGAAGGCACCATAAATTGGCTTTCAGCATGTTAACCGTCACACTTACCTACATACAACCCTCGCATAACATTTTGTGACAAATGAATAAATGTTTAACCTTCTAGAGGCATTGCCATAAAGTAGGATGGGCAGTAAAAGCGTATGGTCCTTAGACTGAAACAAGAATGAACAGGTAAAGGCTAGGTCAAAGTTATTGACCTAAAGTAACTAATTAACATTTTAATTGTTCTTATTAAAACTATTTAAAACCAGAACAGCCTGTTTCAGTTCATTTTTAAAATTATATCAATTAAGTTCAGAACCTCAACTAATACTCAAACACACAGGAAGACCAAGTACCTTTCTTGCCTGGTCTAGATGATATGTCTAATAAATCAGTTGACAGGATAAAAGAACAGTGGGCAGGAGCTAATTAGGCCTGGGGGCCGTGGAGGAAAAAAAAAGAAAGAGCTGCAGGCATTATTAATAAGTATACATTAATCATTCTGCTGGAAGAACGATTTCCCTCTGAGCGGGAAAACATAATATTTTAGATCAGCACTAAGGTTCTCATTTAAAATTATAAAAAGCATTACAGTAACAAAGCCTTAGCAGAGAATTAGGTGTTACTTCCTGAGGATTGTTATGTTTACATGGATCGTTACGTTTACGTGGATTGTTATGTTTACATGCTTTTGTTTTTAGGTGGAAAATTGTTAGCTGAGCACGCAATGTAGACTCCAAACAGCTACACTGGGGGATTGTGGCTGGGGGCTATCAGAGCACTCTGTTTCCCCTCCAGATGACTCCATCATCTATCAGTGTCCATTAAACCCAAACTGGGTGGGTTGGGGGATTATGAACAGCATTCAGCTCCCTGGCCATTAGACAGCATTAGGGTGTAGAGAGATATAGTGGTATGAGGGGCAAAAAAAAAAAAAAAAAAAAAAAGTAGCCAGATGTCTTACACAGGCCAACTGACAACATGCTGATCACACCACGGGGAGCTGTGCAGTGGCACTGACAGCAAGCCGACCACACCGCAGGGAACTGGGCAACGCTACTGACCGCAGACCGTCACCAGAATCATGCTCAGGATAATTCAGCATGGCATATGAATCAATAAAACACAGGACCAGCAGTATCCTGCCAGTGTGCCCTGGAGCAACATCACACTGCAAGAGAACCATGTCAAATATGAGGCTGATTTTATGTGCAAGACATAGACCAAAAAGGAGCCGAAATGGCCGAGTACCATTTCAGCAAAATGCCGCTCAACAAATGCAGTGTATATACAATACTGTTTACAGTCTGTCATCAATATTCAGTCCAGTCAGCCAGGCCCAAGAGAGAGTCTTGTGATAATTCTCTCGCCAGCAAGCCTTCAAAGAGCCTCTCTGACATAAAGCAGAAATCAAGAGGAATGTGAGCTGCAAGGGAGAAATTTCGTTCTGATCTCAATGTCCCCCTCTAGTGTTTATAAATCATATCACTGTTTATTCTCCCTAAATAATGAATTCCTGTTTGGTCAGATCAGATCTTGAACCAAGCGATCCTGATATCAGAATTGCCATTTCTATGGGGGTTTAAAAAAAACAAAAAACAAAAAATAATTAATTAAAAAATAACCTTGCATTCTACAACACTCTGATCAGATTCACAGGTGACGTAAATCTCGTCCACAGCTCGACGCAAGTTGTCAAAGAGGAACGCCCAGTAGCGTGCTCGCAGGTCCACCTTTCGGGGCTGTCTGGCTTTAGTGGGGCTCTTTTCTGCCCCCTTGTCCAACAGGGCACTGGCTGTGCCTTTACTTTCCACACCAGCATTCTGTGGAGACAGAGCATGGACCAAATATTGTGGTAACAATGACAAACTTATTACAAAGTCTTTAACTGAGTAGATATATAGCATCTATGGCAGTTTGCAGTCTATTCCCATTGGCTGAGGCGGGAGATGCAGCTGTCATACACCTTATATTATCAACCATTTGATTTCAACACCCTTTGCCAATGTTGATGAAAACATTAACCCAGTGGTTTCAGACAGAATGCATAAGAAAGTATTAAATACAAAAAATAGAAAACATCTATATACATGTAAACTGAAAGAAAATAATAGATAAGGTTAGCATTTTACTAGCGCAGCTGGTAACAAATTCTTGTTGGCAACACTCTTAATACAGTACAATATCCCACCACATCACATTTTCCTCTTCCATTATGTTTTCTTATGCAGGGAAAAACTAATGGACATAAGATTATGGACTGAAAAAGATCAGACTCAAGATGGATTTTGGTTGAATGGAGTACAGTTACAGTTCTCCGCTGCTTTAACCCCTTTTTTCTAGGTGAACTCACAAGATTGCTGAGACAGTGAGTGACATGACCATCACAGGTCCCCTGCAGTGAGAGAGTTAGCTGGGTGAATAGTGTCCTCTAGTGGAAAGAGATGAGATGCCAACCTGTTTCTTATTTCTTTGTTGACTAGAGTTGATCCTCTGAGCCCTGGAACTGCCACTGGAGTTGCTTTTGGACTTTGCTATGTAGAGAAGCGAAAAAAAAAAAAAAGAAGCTTTCGTACAGCAAAAGGTGAAATAAACAATCTAAGCTTCAAGTTAACAATTAACATGGTCTAATGGCCTTTTATAAAGCCACTTGCAGTCATGTGTTGTTGGGTTTTCATTGATTAATTCAAATGTCACAAATGTACAAAATAAATGTGGACATTCAGTTGCACAAGATGCATGAAAATAGAACAAACCATTTGATATCTTAACCTGAATTATGGCAATTAGAAGTTTTCTGGCTTTCATGGGATGAACTCAAGACCAGAAAATAAGCCTAAAATAAAATAACTGGACTGACCGACAAAAAAAGAGGAAGAGCCAGTGCAAAAGTAAGAAAGTGTAGAAGGCTGTGGTTGGGGATTCTGAAAAAGCTGACCTAAAAAAAGCTTTTTCTAAAATAAAGCCTAAATAATGTAAAGGAGAATAGCACTATTTCACTGAAATAGTGGGATTTCAAAAATGACATGACACAGACCGTCCAAACAATATGAAGCCTGTTATATAATAAGCTAATGACCATACAGAATGAAAATACAGTACAGCACAAATCTTTGCCAAATGGAATTTTATATTCTATATAACATGCATTGTGCTGCATGCATTGTGTGTAAGCTTTAGCCAGTAGAGATTCTCACTACTCTCATGATTTGTCAGTCTTGTCATGAAATGAAATGGTCATTATGTTCCAGCTGATATTGTACTACAACTTACAGCACCTAAATTATAAATACGTCAAACTCATTAACTCTTATGATGTTAATATGAGTCCTTAACGCATTGGTAATAATGGGAACCTGCCAAACAGTTGAATCATAGCATATCAGCATGCACAAAGAGTTTGTTTTGTATGCAGCTACCAACCTTCCTCCTCTTTGTTCTCTAGAGGTACACTCCAAGCAATGAGGTTTCGAGCAGCCCGGCCCTCTTCAGCAACTATCTTCCGCACTTTGTCATGGCTGTTGGAGCGCTGAAAAGATGCCTACAGTGACAGGAGATTCAACACGTCAGTTTTGCACTTTGTCCAAGAGCCAAGTGAAAATGGCATAGATCAATACAACATCACATAAGATCCTGGTCAATATTCTTATGGCACCCCTGAATTTCAAGTACAGAACTCCGAATATCTGATGAAATAAATCCAAATGAACTAATCTTGTATAGCCAGGATATTTCAATAAAATGTCTAAGGTTACTGAAAAGGGAAAAAAAATTGAGTGAAATAATACAAACACAAACTGTACCCTGGACACAGTTACAAGCAGACTTCTCTCATTTTTGGTTGTAGAACCTTTGGCAACAATGACAGCCTCTAATGTTTCCTTTAGCCATCTAAAAGCTGCATGCACCTGTCTGCTGGTAGTTTCCACTACTCTTCCATTGCTATGGATTCAAGCGCTTTTAAGCTTGCAGGAGTCCTTTTTGCAATGGCAGATTTCAGCTCTCCAACGGACTCTTTTCTCTCTCCGGTATAAAACAGTCCATCTTTTCCTTTACAACTTTTCTTTTGTACAGCTGAATGTGTACTTTGGGTTGTTTTCCTGCAGAGAGACCACAGACCTTAACCTCAAACCAAGTTTGCTAACACTGGGTAAAACATTTTGCTTTAAAATGCCTCAGTAACTTTCTGATTTCATCATTCCTTTGATACATTCAATGTCTCCAGTAACTGCGGCAACAAAGCAGTCCCACAGAATGGTGGACCTTCCATCATGTTTTACTATAGGTAGGGTCTTCATTTCATTGACTATAAACAAAGTGAAGCAGTGCATTCTCAAAGAGCTCAACTTCAGTTTCATCTGTCCATATAACATTATCCCAGAAAGACTGTGGCTTATCTATGAAAGGTTTTGCAAACATTAATCTTGCCTTTTTGTGCCTTTCTCTCAGTAGCTGTGTCCTCCTTGGGCTTCACCTGTGGCGCCCAACTTGGTTTAGTGTGCATCGAATGGTACATGCTGAAACCCTCACTCCAGATTGTTCCAAGTCAGCCTTAAGATGTCTTGCTTGGTGTTTTTTCCACAATCTGCATCAACTTTTGCAGACTTCTCTCAATGAGTTTCCTCTGAACAACCTGTCTTAACAGTTTTTGTGAAAATTCTTCACATTATGAATTCTTGAAAAAGGATTCATGACCTTTGTTGATTGCCTGATAGCCTTTGGAATTGTTGTTTTATAATAATAACATTTCAGATGCTCTGAGACAGCTATCTCGTCTTTGCCATTGTAAAAAAAAAAAAAGTAAACAAATAGCCCGTTTTCATGCAGTAAAAGGTTAATTCAGGTTACGTGAACACTGAAAATTAAGCACAGGTGAGTCTCATTGGTATTTTATTTTGTTTGAGTAACTAATTTAAATTAATAATCATTAATTGAATTATCAATGATGAATGATCATAATCATTAATCATGATTGCTTAAATCAATCACTAAGTGCCCTGACTTCTGTGGAATAATGGACATGAAGCTGAATGGCATTTTGTCAACCAAGTCCACTACTTTCTATGTTTTGACACACTGGAATACATTATGGGGCTCAACCCATGAACACACATGAAGAAAGGCTTATTAAAAACAATATCAGCTTTTTAAGCTTGATTTGTGCTCAGTTTAAAACATTATTCCGGTCATATTTCATATTTTGTAGTTGTCAGCAAATCCTATGAAAAGATCAAAATATGTATTGTCTGTGTAGCAAAAGCCTCATATACTATAACTAATTCAACCCTTTGCCATAGAGCTCCAATGCTTTCAAAAACTATTAAATCAATGAGCTGCAATGTTGCCCTGCATGATGAAATACATCCTTCATTCTGACTGATGGAGTTTAGTTTGAATCAATCCCACATACACTTTTTGTGCTAACTATTCACAAGTGCCTCAGACCTTCTGCTGAAACTAGTCCTCAACAAACAACAATAACTCCTGTTTGAGTAACGTTTGCCAAAAGCTACAGTGTTCAGCTGTTTAAAGAACTGCTTAGGATGTTTTTCAAAATGAAACTATATATTTGTGACCTGTTTTTAAAATATTTTCTTTAGTAGGGACAAAGAGACTGGGGCAGAGCACCAAAGAAAGGGTAAGGATATTGGACCGTTCTGTGAGATGAACTAACACATTTTCGATTTTGGTCTTTTCAAGGGATTTGTTGATGATAAGAAAATAGTAAAAAAATCACCACTACAATTCTTTAAACCAAACAATTTGACAAGAGTGTTACATGGTAACGATGCCTTAAGCATTAGTATTTTTGCTATGGTTACATCCATTTCAACACATGGACATAAAACAGTGTGTAACAAAGTGCACATAGTACATTTAACAAACATAATCCAAACATAAATACAGGCATAAATATTATAAAGGGCAGAACTGTCAAATGTCTGTGGTTTAGGGAGAATATACCTATCCCATGCCTCACAGTAGCTCAACTTTTTTGAACACAGTTACCTAAAAAGTAGTAACTGCTGTTATATATATCTTAATCCATAATTAATGCTCTCCAGGAAAAGAAAAAAAGAAACAAAAACTTAGTGACAGTCCATCATTCCAAAAGAGAGCGTAATGGAAAATGCTTTTTCAGTTATCTGTCATATCCCTGGTGTGAGGTTTTGACCAGAGTTGAAACCACAATACTGCATGCATTAACTATACCATATGCAAGAGCTCTACTGGCACAGACTGTGACAAGAAACAGCTACAGGCAGTAGCTCTGAACCCGCTTTGTTCACAGAATGCATCATGTTTGACCTACACATTGAATATGCATCAGTGAACTTGATTTTAACCTTGGGTGAAGCAGACACTGTGAAGCCAAATAAATGTTGCAGGAGCCAGTCATCACATCCTTTACCTATTAGACCTTACAATGCCTTGCGATGAAAAATGGCATGGACATCTCACTGCATCCCTATCTCACAGAGAAACATTTTCATATAACAGTATTGTTAAACGGCTCATTTATTAATCCTTAAACCAAATCTCTTAAATAATGAGCAATAACAATTTTATAATGCAATGGCAAAGACAAAAATACACAATGTACCAGACGGTCTCTGTGGTATCATTTGCCCTTGCAATCTTACATCACTTATTATTCTGAATTCTGGCAATCTTGTTACACAACAACACAGAAGCTAATACCTACAGGCTTATCAACGTGGATCCCCCACTTGCTGGGTTCTCTCTCACAGCTGAATGGCCTATACCCCTTCTGTACTCTTTATAAATTACTTAATCTAATCCTGACGAAAATCCAGACCAAAATTTGCTGTTTTGGTCAGACAACTGCAAGTTATGGTTTCAGACTTAAAATACATCGCTACCTGAAACCAACACAAAAATCGAGAGCCAGATCTCCTGTTAATAGCAAATGAGTCATGGAACAAACCGTTCTTTCTTTTCCTGGCTGTCTCTCACTAGCAACACTATTCAGACAAGAAAGCTACAGCAAAATTATACCTCTATAACCTTTGGCAGATGAAAGATGAGGAATACAGTGTATGTCTTTTCCAAGGGTTTGAAAGAACAAGTGATAATTAGCTCAACATGTATGCAAAACTAACACGCAACAGTCTTTTCAGACTATCCTTCAAGGCTATTAGAATAATGTGAACATGACTCATTAGGCGTTACACATGTAGAAGCAGAGTGCATGTAATGGTCTGCTACTATTTAATGTCCCTAAGGGAGATATGCAGCTGACCTACTTTTGGTGAGCAAAATTCTTTACGTGTTGAGTTGCCTGGGCATTATACTGCCAAGTAGAAAAAGACTACAAAGAGATAAAAGAACATCGATCAACATAGGTCCTTCTAAAATGAGCAAAAACTAATGAGCTAGGTCAGCATCAATGCACCATCTCCCATCTACAGACTGTAAATATTTACACTGCATTTCCTGGGCTTGGCAGCCATTGGATGACAGATGAGTGTTGTGAAAATACCCTACCTACTCACAACTGATGGCCAACTGAGTGCAGCAGCATGAGGGGGAAAAAAGGCTTACAGCAACATTCTCTTGATCCACTTAATCAGCTGCAAACAAGTTGTCTCCTGGGCAGGGCTGTGGAACAATGCTATGGACATAACTTCTGCTATATCCTCTAGGCAGGCAGTCCTTCCACATGCACCAGAGAGAGTGCGTATTTTCTAGGCTGTGCTGAGTAAGGGGCAGGTGTAAGGTTTCCCTTTGGCATGGTCTACAAACAGATGCAAGCAGCAAGACAGTGGGTGAGAATTAGTTCATTAGGACAGACATGGAGAGAATCAAAAGATTAAAGAATACATACAGAATAGAAGTACAGTCTATAAGCAGGTTCGTCGTCCTTATCCACCCCTGACATACTTCTGCAGCCCACTTCAGGCAACCTGTTCCCCCTCACCAGCAGTGCCACTTGTGCAAGGTGACATCGTCATCTGACAGTGGGACCAAAATAGAATCCTACTGTGTAGTCCACACTGTTATAGCAACTTGCCCAGCTGCGTCAACTCCTCTCCCAGTAGCAACTAAGAGAGACAAGTGTTGTGTAGCCCGGCAGTCCTGCCTTTCACTTTGACTATTCTGTCTGTAATCCAGCCTGAGCCTTCAGCTCTCTGCTGAGTTAGCAGCCACCTCTTAGGCCCACCTCACTGCCTGCTGCTGTCTATCTGCCTTGCATTCTCTTCTGCTCTCCACTGCATTCAGCTTCCTACATTTACAGCTTCTCTCCTCTGCTCTCCCTGTTCTGCATCAGAGCCCCCACTCTCTCTCTCTCTCTCTCTCTCATCTCTCATCTCTCACTCTCTTTCAGCCAGGGCACTGCGCAGTCATGTGCACACAGCAGGCCTGCCACTCTGCCCTCCATCCCGTTTTGCCAGTGATGAGAGTATAGCTGCAGGCTCAGAGGCAGTGTGTGCAGATATGAGCCCGGCCATGCATTAGCCACACAGAGTGATGCTCTGGATCTGATTGGACGCGGCACTCGAAGAATCACGGGCTGCTGGGAGACAAAAACACATGCTCTGATTGCCTACAAATGCTGAAAACTTACAAACTCTGAAAGGAGAAGTTGGAACAAACTGGGAGAGGGGGACACCTCACCATCTGATGCAGACTACCCATCACCCTTGCGTTAACCTACATATCGCTCCTCCTGTTGCCACATCCTTGCTTTAATGATACAATAGATTTTAACGCAAAAAAACCTCACGATCCATTAAGCGTCTTCTCGGAAATCTCACAAGGCCATCTATTGTTCCTTAGTGAAAATCTCAAAGGATGATAACTGTGATGAACAACAGCACCGAAGGAAGGATAAACATTTCAGGAACCGACAACATCACACCTACGGAAGGTAAGGTCCCCAGAAACGCTCCTTTCCTGTGGGAACTGTGAACCGATTCTCAATCGCCCCGTCGCTTAAGTCTCATGCTATAGCTGCGAGCGCACGGGAATTATTATTTTTTTAACGCTATTTACTGAATTAAAAGCTCTTTACTTACCTTCAAAGCGGATATGGACGCATTCTTGCTTTTGCCTCCTCCATGCGAGGAGCCGGAGCTGTTGCTACCAGACCTCTCCCTACCGTCCCCGCCTTGGCTAGCTCTCGGGCCGAGACGGTGCTGCCCAGCGCCACGCCGTCGTCCATCGTGGCGGTTGTCTTTGGACATCGACCCGCGGTAATGTTCAAATTCGCAGCCGGCGGAGGAAACGAAGTCTACGGACAAAGTTGGGTCGTTGTCAGTTGATGGAAAAACATGTCAGATAAATACAGTGACAGTGAGGACAACCTAACACAAAAGCAGGAAGTCTGTTGAGTTTACATTTTTGACCGGCGTCGGGATCATCCAATAGATTTATTGTAATGTGGCGACGACATACGCGCCAGCCAATCAGGCACCGAAGAATTTCGGCCAACGGGAGGGACAGGTTATCGGTGGGCGGGGCTTCGGGCCGTCTACCATGGCAACCATACGACCGGGCGGGAAGTTTGGTTGATTCCTCAGTGTTTGTAAAGGCACCGACAAAACGGCCGGAAGAGGGCCAGACGGCGAGCACACCTTCAAAATAAAAGTTTTTTTGGGGTGCGGGAACCTTTCTCGCTATATGAAAAGATACGGCAAGCATGAAAAATATTTCAATTTAAGATGGCACAACTCATCCCACTAGTATTTATATATATATATTTCACTGGTTCCTCTGCCCTTACGTTGCCTTTAAGTGTGTCAAATGCTCGCGTTGTTTCCAACCCCGTACGGGCAACACGGTTTTGCTAAGTTTGCTTAAGCTAAGTGAACTTAATAAACATCCAGCTGTACAATATCAACCACGGTGGTTCCCGCATCATTAGCTGATTATCGAGCCCGATCATGTGGAGGAGCCCTGCGTCAAAATCAGACTTCGAAATTGAATTGTTTTTAGTTATTCCTGTTTCCCAGAGCATATTCTCCAGCATCATTTCAACGCTGAAGTTATGGTTGCACAAGACTTCAAGGGGGCTGTAGAAGAAGACGTACCGTGTGTTGTTGTACATTTATTGTTTATACACGTGTACCCATTTTTTTCCCCCACGTTTTATTCACTACATTTCTCTTTTACCTTTTGTCGCGCTGAGTTTTAGGTGTTTCGGGATATGCAGGATGTGCCGGTTGTTTTGAAATTCGTGACAGGAAGTACATCTTAGCTCTAGCGTGATTGATAAGTCACCATTTGTGCGGAGTGTTTACTACGGTAATGGCGTTTTCTTTCATTTACATTACTCGCCTGCTTCGTCTTAGTTATATATATATATATTTTTAGCAAAGGCTTGTTTGCGTAGTCGTCAACCGCGTCTGTGTATTTCGCTAACGCTGTCGTTTTTACCAGCAGATCTGCCTGCGTATCTTTCGGTCTCATTTTCTCTCCCTCAAACGCTTTCAGCGTCACCAGGAATTATTTTAAGAACAGACAAGCAAAAGTATTAAAATTAATTTTATTACTCAACAGATGGCGTCCTCGACATTGCTGGCATTGCTTTTGCTTCAGTTTGGACTTGGACAAAGCTCTCAAAAGCACTTCCATGAAGATCACTATATTGGCCAGCAGCACAACCCTGAACACGACATGAATGTCCTGCTAGGAGATGAGGTTGCTAAATGTTTTTACACGTTTTCCTTCACCCTTCAGTCAAATTGTCTGTGCTTCAGTCTGCTTACTCTCTGCTCTGTTTAATTATTTCATGCACTTCTGGGAGGCCGAGGAGATCAAGAAATTTAGCCCAGCAGAGAGGAGGAAAAAGATGATGGAAATTATGAAGAAGATTGACACAAATTCTGACAATCTGCTAGGCGCAGGTAAATGTATGTTTCTCCCGATGTTTAGAAAGAAAACAAAGATAAACAGAAACGATTAAACGTCATAATCAGCCTGCTCTGTTTTTTTTTCCCCCCCACAGAGGAGATCACTAGGTGGATTCAGCATGTCTACAGAAGATATGCTCTGGATGATGCAGACGAGCGGTTCCCTGAGTTTGACACTGATAAAGATGGTGTTGTAACGTGGGAGGAATACAATAGGGTCGCTCATGAGCAGCTCATTAGCTTAGATGACAGCACAGTTCTGGAGGATCCAGAGCAAGAGTCACTCAGACATGTTAGGCACACTTTAAATTGTCCTGTAGATAATCATATTATGTCACGTCGTAATATGTGAAAATTACCTCAACGCAAGCTCATATCTCCATTAGCTCCATCTGAAGGAGAGGAGGCGCTTTGACTTTGCCGATGTGGACGGCATCCCCGGCCTTAATGTAACAGAGTTCCTTGCCTTCACCCATCCATCTGAAGTGGATCACATGGCTGTAAGACAAGTTTAAATCCTACTCCTGCAAGGCCTGATATGATAATGCATTCCTCCATGCAATGTAAGGGGGTAATATCAATTTCATGATACAGGTTAATGATTTACCCTTTTCTCTGATAGGATTTTGCCATTGAAGATGTTTTGAGTGAATATGACACAGACAAAGATGGATTCATCAGTCTGAGTGAATTTATTGGAGACGTCCGTGGTGATGGTAATACCACAGAGCTTGTCATAAAACATAAAACAATATGTTTGTTGTTAGTTTACTCTTCTATGCCAAACATTTGTCACCCTTAACACTTGATTTTTATTTTTTATAAATCAGAGGATTCCCCTTCACAGTGGGAGATTGAAGAGACAGTGCGGTTTAAAGACCTGTATGACCAGGACAAGGATGGCAAGTTGAATCGAGAAGAGCAGCTTCGCTGGGTTGCGCCTAATAGCTATGGTGCAGCAAGAGAAGAGGTGAACCCATAATTGAGCCACATAATGGGTTAAATTCTAGTAAAATTCTTGTGGTTTAAGACAAATAATGTACTTGGATGTTCTCATTAAGCTGTTGCCTGGTAGGATCATATTTCCTTTCCCTCCATGATGTTATGGCAACATATTCTGATTGACTGATTTCCTTGTTTTCCTCTACTGTCGTCAACAGGCTCTTCACCTCATCAAGGAAATGGACAGCGATGGAGACGGACAGATCTCAGAGGCTGAAGTTTTAGAAAATCAAGAAACATTCATGAACAGCGAAGTGACAGACTATGGGAGAGAGCTGCATGTATCACATGATGAATTATAACTATACAACATATTCTTGTTTATTGAAGAGTTTCCTCATTTGTTTCTCATTTGTTGCATATTTTATTTCCTGGGTTGTGCAGTGACATTATTCATGGGATTCAAATCATGCCCTAGTACAAGATTACATTATCTGTAATTTGTAATTTGTAATAGTAAATAGCCTGGACAAAATAACAGGAAACATATATTGCATCCACACAAGCATATTACACAATCTGAAATGTCCAGAGTGGCGTTTCAGTACCTCACTGACAGAGTGTCAGCAAAAAATGAACATCTGAAGCTATACAAAAATAGTCTTTGATGCAGGGATGTTATAAGGCCCTCCCTATGTTTTTTCTGCTCCCTATATGCACATACTCCTGAAACACAGGGAGGTTCGAACACAATTTAACCACTTCATTTAAGGACTTTTAAACAAAACTACTTGAAACACTTTATGTGGGTGTTCAAACCAACAGGCCTGTTAATTATTACCAAGGACATAGGAGTTTGTTTTGATTAATTAATCGAATTTATTGCTAATTAATGGATCGTAGCTGTTTCGCATCACTAGTTTTCCCTTCACATGCACCATGAGTGAAATGCCATGAGTATCAATATCATTTTGCTGACATGTTACGGCTCTTCCTCATTTAAATCAAATGAGTTAGTGAGTGAGCGTTGCTGTTTGAAGGCTGGTTTCCTGAATGTGTCATCATCCGTTTCACTTGCATTGAGCAACAGCCTTTTATACTGGTGTCGTGTTGTGAAGTAATTTGTAAAGTTGAGCGGATTGACGAAAAGGGAATATTTTTTTTAATCACTACCAAGATGTCGTTGCAATTTAAAGATGCCTTTTGGGTGAGTGAGTGTGATGCTACTGATATCTGCATTTTTGTTATGTTTAGATTTGAAACTGAAGTTGACCATGAGTTTTCGGAGGATCCAGGGCAAGAGTCACTCAGACATGTTAGGCACACTTTAAATTGAGTTTTCAATTAGTTTTGAGACCATGAGTTTTCGATAAGGTGGGAAGTCAGTGTTTTATTCAGTATATTCACTGGCATTTTTGATATATAAAGTTTTTGTATCTTTCCATTTCTACTGTATTCACTTTCTTTCATTTTTTCTGGAGAGTATATACTGTATCATAGTCCAGTTTACCTGGGAATACAGTTAGCTAAACAAGTTGTCTCTCTTTGGACCTCTAATCTTCTTTGCTTTCTTTTCTTTTATCTCCCCCATTTTTAATTGCTGGGTTGTCCACATGTTCTCCAACTTCTGTCTAAAACAAGGTGTGTCAAACAAACTAAAGAGTTCTTTCTCATTGCAACTTTTTTGAAATGGTGTATGAATGGCCAAAATAACAATTCAATACAGTGTCTTTATGGAAGTAAATGTGGGATCTTTATCATTAGTGAGGATTCCAAATTGTGTACAGCATTTATCAGCACGTGTGTGGGACAGTGCAGTAGACAAAAAACTTTAAAATGTAAACATAAACAGTTACTACCACGGTACAAATTTCATACCATAAACATAGGAAAAGTATCAGGAACTGACAATTCAGAAAAATGATCATTTGAACTCTACTGTAGCTTCAGTTTATTGTGATAAGTTGTCTGCTTCCTTTTTCCTCTTCATTTTCATTCTGCCATCAGCAATCCTGTGCATATCAGTGATAGTACAAACTAGTAATATTTTAGCAAAGTAATTCTTTTATATGAGCTGGATCTCTTGTTAATTTACCTACTTGCTAGTTTACAATTCAGACCCCAGCAACAATTTCAAAATGATATATCGCTATACTCCTATTGGGAGGAAAAAAAAAATAAAAAAAAAAAATCTCAGAGGCACAATCATCCTTAAATCTTGATGTTCATGTCATCATAATGTCTCTATCATTTAAATTCCGTTATCAGTTATTCCCAAAACGTAATCAATTGAGTCTTTAAAATAGCGAGCAGTAAAGATGCAGTAACATTTTTCTAGCCACTGGATGCATAACATTTTGGATTGACATTTTATTGTTTTTCCAATGGACACTATTCTCTTATCCCTGAAAGTATGAGCACTATTGTTTGGTATTTGTGGTTCCAGGGAGTGGACTTCATCAGCAATATCGGGTATGAGACTATTATTCAGAGACTTAATGATGGCCGACGAACATGCAAAGATATGGAAGAGCTCTTGAAAATGAGGTTGGCTCAGAAAATCTCTGCTAAATTGCACATGAATATAGAAAGTGATATCAGTGAGATGTAGTTCAGCTGTATTGTGTTTTTGACAATGTAGGGCATCAGCTGAGGAGAAATATGGCAAGGACCTGGTCACCATTTCACGCAAGGCTGGGGGTTTGCATGAGATCTGGTAGGTGTGTCGGGGTTTGGTACTTTTGAGCACTAATGCACTCAAAAGTATTTCTTCCTCGCAGAGCAATACATTTATACTGTATTTCACATGCAGAAAACATTTTAATGCAAAGATTTAGCATCTTCTAAGGATATATTGTGTTCCTTTTTTTCACAGCACTTTGAGATCATCTTTTGATGAAATGAAAACACGTAAGCATAGGATATTTTTCCTGTATTATTTAGCATGACTATATTTTAGGCATTCATACATGTCCCTCTCACTTCTGAGTTTTCAGTCATATGTTCTGGTATTTTTTAGAAATTGAGAACTCAGGAAACTTGCACATTCAGCTTTCTGGGCTCCTAAAGGAGGAGGTGAAGAGAATGGAACAGTTCAGAGAACGACAGAAAGAACAGAGAAAAAGGGTAACATGAAAAGGCTTTTTTTATTCATACTCATTTGCATGCAGAGGAAATCTAAAAAAAGAAGCGTCTCTTGGTGAGGTTTGATGACGATGATGATGACTTTTTATATTATGTTGTCCATCACTTTTTAGTTTGAAGTTATCATGGAGAGGGTCCAGAAAACAAAAGTCTCCCTTTACAAGAAAACAACAGAAGTAAGGACAATTCATATTATAATGCTATACAAGACTTTTCTCCTCCATGTTGCTTTTCAGAGATGAATTTTTTTTTTTCAGGTTGTAGTGTATATTTTCTATGTAATTTTGGGTTGGAAATGTAGATTTGATGATCTATGCGATTAGACCTTGGGTTTTCATAAGCCTTTGCTAACAGTTTTCTTAAAATTCATTTCGTTCTTGCCAATGTATTTATATTTGCACCTTTTATAACTGCGGTGGATGTTAAAAGAGTCATGACAGTTTGAGCTGTCAGTTTTAAGGTATATCCTGCTTGTACCTTCTAAGAAATGTACATGAAGGGCACCCTGGCCTCCAACTGAAAAGATATGGTAGAAAAGCATCACTATGTATATTTAAGATGTTTAAGAGTAAGATGGTTTCGCAAACTACAAAGGGAAACAGTTATGTTAAGGAGCTTGTGGTCATGCTGTCAGTCTTTTATGCCTGCACCTCCTTCCTGTCAATGTAACATAGAATTGTATGCTGGAAAACAAAGCGTGGGTGTTATAGTTTCATATAGTTTCTGTTCTGTTACCTTCCCAGTCAAAAAAATCATACGAGCAGCGCTGCAGGGAGGCAGATGAGGCAGAGCAAACGGCTGAGAAGATGGGCAGCACTCCCACAGCCACTCCCAAACAGATTGAGAAGGCAAGTCTGTGTTGTAGTATGATTCAGTAAAGGTTTACTGATGTGATGCCAATTCAAAAATAAAAAGCCCTCCTTGACTTTCTAACTGAAGGAGTGTTTTCCTCCAGTTTTCATCTAACCATTTTTAAAACTGTATCAGGCGTCTTTTCTCTGTGCTCACCAATCAGGTTATTATTTTTCCTTTTAAAAATAAGGCTGACCCCAGACACATCTTTAAGAAATATAAAGAGATATATAGATTACTCTGCTTGGAGTAATAACTTGTGTCTGATGAAGTTATTCTGCAAAAACATTTTGTTTTTTAAATTTTCTATCTACTCCTTCTCCCTCTTTGAAAAATACGGAATCTAAGAATACGCAAACATCGGTTACTTCAAAAGTTCAACTACTGGACACCGGATGTCTCAATCTTCAATAGACAGTCAATTGTTAGTGTAGGCAAGTGGCTTCAAGTTTCCACATCTTGCCTGTATGAACATGTCAAACGTGCATGCACATCACTCTACGTTCTCTCTTGGCTTCTGTCTCATTTTTCACTCAAGGGCCAGGTCTCTCATTTTTAACTGTTGTAAATGTTTAACTACTGAAGAATAGTTTTTATGTTCAGAAAAATATTAATAAAACTACTACCACTGGGCACCTCATTATCAATACAGGCTATTAACAAATGCAAACATCAAATGCAGGTATAGTTTACACACTTTTTTACCTTTTAAGAAGAATATATATTTAAAATGAATCGCTGTTTTTTGCAACCAGAGGGATAACTTCTCAAACAGCACTGGCAGTTATTCCAGTTAGTCCACAACACTGACAGAATGGGGAATGCAATTCTCGTTGACATAAATTTGGTCATTTATAAGCTGTGAGTTTACAGTTTCTGTCTTTAAATGGAATTTAGACAGATTATGTAAAAAACAGAGCTTACAAAAAAATAATATAATATTGGGAAAAATATATGTTTACAGACACAAGGGCAATGTATCATTTCGTAATTTCTTTTTCTGTTTCAGATGAACAATAAATCTAAACAGTGCAGAGAAGCTGCTGTGGAGGCTGGTAAGGATAAATAAAAAATGATGTGGGAAACTTTACCATGGCTCTGAAGACATTTGTTTCCTGTTGCTCCAGTGTATATTGAAAACATTCTTAACTTCCTTTTTAATGAGGAAAGAAATAAGTTTAGATGCAGTATATCAACCAGTATACTGTTGGGGTGACAAATATGTTAAATCTATGTCAGCGATATCTTCTCTTTTTTTACAATTAATGTTTTCATTTTTCTTTAGAGAAACAATACATGGGAAACATTGAACTGCTTGACAAGATCCGTCAAGACTGGGAGTCAACACACATCAGCACATGTGAGGTAAAGTATGTCACTGAAAGCTGTTTCTCCTCTTACTGTATTTATCATGTGGGAGTACACACCATAGCTTAACACATCTTTAAATGTACAGACGTAAACCAAGAGTAGCAATACCCAAGGCCTGTTTTGTCAGGGAGAATGCGTAACACTTCCTATAAGTAGAATATAAATTGTGTAACTAATCTACAGAAAATGTTTCCGGGCAATTAAGTCTTCCTACAAATAATAACATTAACAAAATTGACACAGCCATTTGACGATTGTATTCATCCCATTAAGGTTAAACCTAAAGCAGCAAAAAGACAGCTGAGAGCTGCATTTAGAGGTTTACTGAATAATGCATAAATACATATCTGATAGCTAAACTTTAATTTGACAGTAAAAGACAGTGCTAGATACAGTTTGTGCTAGAAGAGTACATACATTAGGTCTGTACAGTGGCAGCTGTACACAAAGTGTTTTCTAGATGATTTGCATTGTTTCCAGTTACACTGTTGTTGTGCAGATGTTTCAACAACAAGAAGTGGACCGCCTCAGCGTGCTAAGGAATGCTTTGTGGGTGCACTGTAACCAAATATCAATGCAGAGTGTGAAAGACGATGAGGTGGGTGCAGCTGTGGTAACACATCCATTGCTGGACAGACCCACAGCGAACGCCTCCATTACTGAATTTCATTCAAACTGTTCTTTCAGTGTTACGAGGATGTGAGGAAAACACTGGAAAAGTGTGACATCATCATAGACAACAACTGCTTTGTGGAGATGAAAAACACTGGCTCAACTCCCCCAGGTAGGCACCCGCCCTGTAGCCTTCCGGATTTGTATTTGAATATGTTCTGTCGGAAATTTTAATATTATCTCTCAGCTGCTGCTAAAGCAGAATGTCTGGCTCATTTGGAAACAGGTGATGTGTTGTGTGCAACACCTTAAAGCTATTGTTTTGGTTGTTTTTTACAGCCGCTATTGAATACGAAAACTACTATGACAGGGATGCAACAGCTGACAGAAATGGCAGTGCTGGATTCATAGGAGTTATGAAAAGGTGATGAAAGATAATGACAGAGATGGTTGCATTGTTTTGTTTTTTTTTATCTCCTCTCAGTATTGTTTTGTGAATTGTTATTTGTAGGTTTTCAAATCTTCTACAGGGAAACGGTCCCGCTTGCTCCAAAGTGATCATCAATGAGCCAGTTACACAACCATGTGGTATAGTACCAAAGTTATTTAAGTAAAACGGCAATTTTCAAGATGATGACATATAGGATAATGAAAGCCACTTCCTCCGTGCACCACAGGGGCTGGGTTGCTTATTATATTTTTTTTAATTTTTTTTTTTTTACACCAATAATTCCCAAGCATAGGCACTTGGCCTACTAATATGAGAAAAGAAGTTGTCATTTATTAAGGAATATACATAGACATATATAAATATATCCAAGTTGTTTCTTTGGCAGGACCATTATAAAGACAAAAATGATTCAAAAATGGCGTGAGGCAGAATATGTTTATCATCAGCACACATGCCTCCCGCCAACCTGAAGTGAAGAAGTAAAGTGAAAACTCTCAATACTAGTCAGCAAAAACGCAGAGATGTTGAAAATAATAGCATAAAAAGAATAGATGAATTGTTTTTTTAGGGCTGCAAAATGCAAACTTGACTTCATCTGACTGACTGAAAAAGAAAAAAAAAAAAAGTGAAACCAAGCATGCACATTGATAGCTTCAGGACCACAGATCTTATAGTGCAACAAAATCCACTTTAATATAATTAATGGCAAATAACGTCCAGTTTAAAAATACATTAAAGTGTTGTACTGTCTGTTTAGTCACTGCTATGGGAAGAAATTTGCAAATTACGGGAGGCTTGACAAAACAACTGAACCAATGCTGATTATGTCTGCAATCCTGTCAAAACTCTCCCTCAGATACATCAGAAGGAGTGTATGCTTCCATTCCTGGATTACAGGCATTGTCCCAGCTGAGCAGTGATGAGTATAAGGCCGTGTATGACTATGTGGCACAGGTCAGCTGCTTTGCTCTGATGTCTAACTCTCTGGTGGCCTAAGTCTGGTTCACTCTAAGAATAAACTGTTGACCGATTGTTCCTGTCTTGGTTTAGGGGGAAGATGAGCTTTCTGTATCTGCTGGGGATGTTGTGGTTGTCATTCATCAAGCTGAGGACGGTTGGTGGACAGTGCAAAGAAATGGCATCATGGGATTGGTTCCTGGCTCTTACCTTGGCAAAGATTGAGTTCACGCAACACTCATATGTTGGACTTTATGATGACTATATTTCCTCATGTAATATTTTTTAAAGGTCTTGTCCTTTTTAGTTAACTTATAGTCAGATTTAATCTGCTGTTTATATTTCTGTTGCATACAGTACATCCTTAAAACTCCTATATGTGAGATTTGAAATGTCCAATTTTGGCACCACCTGCTGGTAGCAATATAAAAGACACAGTTGAGGAAAACCGTGCATGATATCACACCCCATGGCTTTGACAGTGAGACCATGAGAATGAAATGTTAACAGCAACAAACAGAACTATGCAATCATAATATAAAATCACTGTGCATTGAAATCTTATGCATAGGGGTTTTTAGATAGAGTAGCACAAGACCCTGTTGAATTGTATATTATTTATTGCTATGAAACATGTTCATATTACTTTTCCCTCAATGCTGGTGTGTTAAGTGCTCCTCATACCAATGACAGCCGGGAGATATACTGATCTGCTGCACAAGGTCATTGCACTAAGTTCACTCATATCGTCAATGATATTTTATTTGAGTTCTTAAACTTAGGGCAGAATGTTTGATTTCTGTTGTTGGCTTGTATACAATTTTTAATGTGTAGTTATTGTTTAGATCCTGAATGCTAAAAAGAATAATTGTTTGTGCATGTACATTTATTTGTATTTATTCAATATGACCATACTTACTATTATCATACTATTATCATACTATATATATATATATATATATATATATATATATATTTTTAAGCACCTTCAACATTTTTTGGCCATCCACTAATTAAGTAAAAAACATCTAGCATGTGATGAAATTACATTGCTTTATTTTTTTTTCTCTCGAATGGACGCTGTATTGTGGGGAATATTATTCTTAACAGGGATTATAAGAGGACAAGACCAGAACAATCCAAATAAAGGAGCTGAATGGCACCCAGGCACCATTCTTGGGTCATGTGGCTGAGCAGTTTGCTCTCTTTGGTTTAAAAGTATCTAGTAACTCTGTGATGAATTGCTAACTCAGTGTCTATTAAGTATCGAGAGCAGAGTCTTTTTACCACCATTTTAAGTGTATATGAAGTCCATTATGTTGGTTCAGAGAACATAAAATGTTTCAGGGGCAAATACAATGAGGTCTAGTTATCCCAGTAATGGTTAAATATTTCTAAATGTTAAAATACATTTTTAGCTGATGGTAGGCCGCAACCTAGCCCGAAAACCTAAAGCTACAAAGCATAAATGATTAGATACACAGAGGCCAAAACATCTGATTGAATATGTGAACCCCTTACAACCCTCCTTTCATGGGAAACACCTGAATTTTGACCTGTTTTTTTGACCAAGGTATCTAAATACAGATGTGCCAGAATGGGTAAAACTAATTTAAAAAACACAGTAAAGATCTGAAATTCATATGAAACAATAAATCAGAAAACTCATTTAATTTCAAACTTCCACCTCACATTTTATTTACATTCTTGAGTCTTGATGTTCCTACATAATTTGCAAATCAAATTTTAAAACTACCAACAGTAGACTGTTGAGACAAAAACAAGCAAAACGGCTATAGGACAAAATCTATCTTGTGTCCACTGTTACTACTTGAAATTTCCCAGATACTAAAGGGGATTACATGGTTTGATTCTTAAAAGAAAGATCAGCTAAGCAAAAGCCAGTTGAGTTTCATGGTTTACACCAAAAACCCTGCTGTGCCATTGATTTGGGCTGTAGTGCCTATTTCTTGACAGAATACTGCTGGTGAAAGTTTAGGTTTTAACCAAAAATGAACCATAATGACAGTAGTATAAGTAGAATAGGAGTAGCAGTAGTAATAGCAGCAGAGGTACAGGATGGACACTCTTTCATTCAAGTACATGACAAGTTTAAATATAAAATATTTGAAAGCCATTCACATAGTGCAAACTAACATATGAGGAAATGATCCTGTCCACATTTTACTCCATACATGACTAACAGAGTTTAAATTTGGTAAGAATGAGGTCTACTGACCTCATGCCATTCTCAGAGCAAAAGAATGATTTCTACATCTCATTCTCAGTGACCATGAAAGAATTTGGTCATAAGCTCTTTTTTTTTCTTTTCTTTTTTTTTTTGAAAAAATGGGTAAGCGCTATAACTTTATTGTGGTTAGTGTGTTAAGATGAAAGTGGTAATAGACTATTTTCATGCTCTCACCAATGACACAGGTAAATTCTGAAAGTGTGTGTTAAGGTAAGAAATGTGTTCTCCTTTATGCGTATGTGCCTCCTGTAATGAGAAGCTCGTAGGCAGGATCTCTGCTTCTGCGGCACAACACGATACATGCGCACAGCATCCCCAGCATCTAGGAGAAACAAACAGACAAACAAACTTACTCGTGTTTTGGTCTTGAAATGTTGTGGGCCTTGTGGTGCGTGTGGATTTTTTTACTCCAACTGTGTAACTCATGCTACTTTCTTGGGCTAAATAACTACTGTATTATATCACCCTTTACTGAGATGGAAAATAATTGGGGGGGTGGGGGTTTCCAAGTATAACAAACACAAGTTGTGGTCTTACAGGCACATTTGCAGGACTATTTTTTGCAGCAACTTCCTGTATTGTCATAATATCACCATGGGTTTGTCAAGAAACCAGAGTTAAGTGATGCACTTTAGAGGTGCTGATAGATGTGCTGATAGATGTGTCATTTGCTATCATACTGTCACAACAGCTGTAAACCCATTTCCAGCCTTTATGCTTAGCTAGATTAACCAGCTGCTGGCTGTGGCTTAATAATTATCAAGAGATCGGTAGTGATTTTCCTGGGCTTTCAGATCAAATCATGTATATGTTGTGATTTTTTAAAAAACCTTACAAATATCTTGTTGCTGTAAAACACTGAGGGTAATTTGTCTCATTTTTCACTACATCAACTAGAAGAGCCGAGAACAAAGTAACAAACTCATCAGCAAAAGAAAGTGTAAATCGAGCAGGAAACTTTCAACCTGTTACTCAATTCAAATGTTCCTGTTTACATGTTTTTTTTATAAGGAGCAGAAATGCCAAAAAAAAACTTTTAAAAAGCAATAAAAAATTAGAAAAAAAGGAAGGGGCAAAAATTTGATTCAGAGACAATGAAAATGAACAAATACATATATAACAGGTAAATTAATAAAAACGGATATTATGAAGTGTGACCATCTCTATATGTCTATGCCTCACTAACTTCTTCAACTTTACCTGCTACTTAAATGACAAAGACTGTTTAAGACTATGTTTTCCATCATCTTTACATGAGAGAGAGCACATTAATGAAAGTTAAATACCTGGATGGCAGCAAATGTCAGAGCAGTCCAAATGACATACATCATGATCTCCTTCAACTTCTTCACAACCAGAGCCTCACAGCCCTACACAAAAACACAGGACATGTTTAAACATATGGAAGAAGGAGAAATCACTCCACTTCATAAATAAGTAGTCTTTATTATAAAAACCTGACAAATTAAAAGACTTGTGTACTTCTTGGTAGAGATCTTCAGGATGAGTTAGGGACCCTGTGCAGCTCCCAATGTTATTTTTGCAGCAGCTGATGGGCACACTGTTGTTTTTGGATTCTTCATACCAGTGAGTATGCTGCCAGTCTGAGTAATTATGGATCCCACAGCACTGAAGCTGTGAGGGAAAATGAAAACTGAATGTAAACTCAAAATAAATGTCAACTATATGCATCAGGTCTAACAGATGAACAGGCAAAACAAATCTGTATCAATTGGTGATGAAGATGACAGGATTTTTGTCCTCACCTGTCTCTGAACGTAGTCAATGGCACGGCTCTGGGCATTGCTGTTGGTGCCATTGTATTCATCATACACTTTCTTGATGGAACTATTAACTTCATTTTCAACCTGGCAACGGTTAAGGAAGGGGGAGACAATACATTTGTGGACATATCTCCTAAAACAGTACAAACCAACATGATGGCAGACAAGATGGCATACAAGCAGATTAAATTAGGTTAGCTATGGTTGACATGTGTTTTCTTCTCAGTTTCAGAGTCAGAGTTTCAGAGTCAGTTTTATCAGAAAGATCTTTTTGGTATGAGAATGAATCAAGGCAAGGAAAAACAAACGTGACCTGACTTGTGTTTGACTTTCTCACCTTTGCTCTGTAAACGTACCCAAGAACGACAACTGCCACTTCAGTCATGAAAACCAGCAGGAGAATGATCACGAACTGTGGATTGAATTTCAGATTTACAGATATGCAAATATATTTGTAACGATATACAGGCTAAAGACACTTGGGGGGAAAAAAAAAAACAGGCACACATTTGAAAACTGGACTGTCCACTTTGGCATGTTCATGTGAACCTTCTTCATACCTATTAAATCATGCCATGCAGTTCTGTGCTCAGTGAAATGTGATAAACTACAATGAGCTTTTGAGAAGTCAAGTTTAAAGAGTTTATACTTGTTCTAATGCGTTTTGCATTTTTAAATGTTTCAGTGTTCATCTTTAACTAATCACTTACACAAAGTCATCCTTAACAAAGTATGAAAATTATTTTTTCTGTCAAGCTACAAGCAAACTGGTTTACTGACCGTTGTAAGTCCACAGTAGCTCTCTCTCACTGTAGCGCAGCATCCAATGAGCCCAATAATGAAAAGGAGGGCTCCAACTGCAATGATGGTCACCGCTGGGATCAGAGTATACACATCCTCAAAGAAATGATCGTAGTCATCATATGTAATGAAGACATAGGCTCCAACATAGCACAGGATACCAGCAGCTGCCTGCAGGTGACAGAAAAACTTAAGCCTTCCCAAAGAGGGGAAATACGTGCAGCTGCATATAGATTCTTATCAGTGGCAGTGAACATATCCTCAGTGGTGGAAATTACATATCTCTTCTTAAGTACAAGCTGGAGGTACTTATCCTTTAGTGATGGTATTTACATTTTACTATACATTACACTTACAGTCTATGAAAATTCAGAGAAAAATACTGTACATTTTACACAACTTAATTTGTTTGACAGCTATAGCTCCTTTGCAGGTTAAGTCCTTACATGCAAAACCAGGGCCTGATCTCTCCAACCCTGCAGTATAATTTCAGAGGGTATGATACATTATTGTAGATTCAGCTACCCTACAGTATGTTAAGAAGTTATTAAGTGCATCATTTATTATTATTATTTTTCAATAATCCAGTAATGTAGTGCATATAATACCAGGGCACATAAATAGATGTACTTTATACTTTAAATACCCAACTTACTGATATCATTTTTGTGTATTAATATATTTATGTATTTTTACTTAGGTAAACATTTTAAATGCCTCACTTTGACTTGTATTGGAGTAATTTTAACAAAGTAAAGAAAGTAAATACTTCTTTCACCACTGCTAATTAAAAACCTCCACTGGCATTCAGAATGACTAGACCTGTATCTTACCAGAATGACCTAAGGGCTTTTACCAAAACAAGATAAACATCTTACTCTGTTTTACATAAAATAAATTCCAGCCTGAAAATACTATCTCATTCAATTATTTTGTTCCCCAGGAAAGAAATCAAATGGCTCAAAGCTTATTATTGATTATGGGAATATAATATACCAGAACTCCAGAAAAACATTGTCATCTTTTAAATGGAGTATGCAGTGATATCTGTAGATGTGTCCTGAGACTTTCTTATGCTACTCATCATTGTTTGACAGACAATACACTTAACTGGTCATTGCTTTACTCTAGCAGATATTTTCATTAGTTTCTCTTTGTTTTCAACTGCATTTACCTGTACTATCCACTATTCATAAACAGACTTTAGTCCCAATTAGATAATTATATTCACTCAGACACACTCAACATCATTTCTATATTCTTCATTTATATTTTAAGGATATTGAGAGACGTGCTTTTAAAATTTAAAGCCCCATCAGATTGGAATCAACCGACCTAATTCAGATCTATTACATCTTTTCGTGGCTTCAAGACTTTGCTTATTCCCTCAGATGTTCTCGTGTTATTTTTGATTGCGTTTACCTTATTTTATTCTATTTTTTTTTTGTGCTGCTCTGTTCATTATCATTTAACTCTTGTTAAGGTTTATGCAAATGACCCTTGTAACAGAGATCAGATATGCATTGTGTGGTTGCGGTCTGGGATTGTGGGGGAGCCCCAGTATTCTTATTGCTTTGAACGTCTGTTCATTTTCGTCTCTGTGTGTGAGGACCTCCTCGAAAACAAGATGATGGGTGCATTCAAGTTAAAGTCTCTTTATATCAGCTCGGCTGTCTCTTCACATCCCTGTGCAATCATCGACATGATAGCTCATCTACACGCTTTCTCTGCTCGTTGGTGGTATAACGTTAACTTACCCTCCACAGGGGTGTCAACAAGCTGGAGTTTGACTTTAGCTAGCAGCGCTGTTATTGTCTCTCGGCTCCGAACTACATTTAAAGCTGCCTTATTTAATGGAGCTTTTCGTGGGTAAGCATCTGACTGAACAATTCATATTTATCCGAGGGACGACGCTCCCGAACTAATCCGTCCCTGGTTAAACAAAGGTCGGCTAGCCCGGCAGCTAGCCCGGCAGCTAGCCTAGCAGCTGACTAGGCACATAACTAGCTTGCTGCTGCTGCCGCCGCTGCGCTGTGACGCACCGTCTAAAACCGCCCGAAACCTCCAAAACTCACCCAGAATATCAGGTTCAGAAAGACCAGGACCGTCTTTGAGGACGTGAGTCCGCACTGTCCCATCTTCGACGCCGGGGTTTATAAGCTGTACGTGTTGGGAAAATAACGCAGCTCTCTAGTCAGACATGTCCCGGCCGACTCCGCCGCTCACCCTCCATATCCCGACCCTCCGTCACCGGATCTGCTCGCAGCGGCGCCGCAGCGCCACGAACACAAGCAGGATAACAACAAACCCTCCGGATATGTAATCAAAGCCCAAGGCACCGAGTCTTATAGGTCTACATGCATGGAAATTCCGTATGTAATATTTATTGTAAAAATTGTCCTTGAATATCAAAAAGAAAAAAGTATGTCGGGTTCGGTGGAAATGGAAATTGGAGCTAAGATCGAGAGCTGAGATATATAATTTGACTTTTACCTTCCTCGTCCTTCATGCATAAAACATTTTTAGAGTGTCAGCGCCAGTCTGGGATTACTGATCAGGTTACACGATCTCAAAAAATACAAGAGGCATACTGGTGTCACAATAGATATCCGGATTTAATGTCAACCAATTCCAAAAAAAATAACCGGTCAAATCCAGGCCTGACACAAAACGCAATGAAATTAGATTAAACGAAATAAATTGAAATTAGAACACGTGCGACATGACATTGGTAAAAAGCAGAAAAGTGGCCTCAGAGGATGGATTATTTACATGAAGAAGAATGTAATGTAAGTCAAGTCTAAAGCTCTGGATCCCTAAAGAAACCAGATACACCAAGAGATGGAGGCATTGGGATATTATTTAGATTGTGCGCAAAGTTCAAATGATATATTTTTGAAAAATGAACAGATTTGATCACTATCATAAAAGCTACAGGAATGTTTCCCACATCTTATTAATAGAAGCATCAGTGGCCTCTAAGTACAAGACAGTACCATGCCTCCATTTGTGTGTGAAGGCAAATGTAGATTTCTCTCCAACTTACCCATTTTTATATTATAATGTCCAGCTAATTTTGGGAGAACATATACATATGACAATACATATACATACAATAAACACACATCTCTATCTATAGCTTCTACCAAAATTTTAACAGCCTTCTAATTCTTAGGGCTAGAGAAGCTGAAATCAGCGTGTGTGCCAAATATTTTGTCCCAGTGGCTGAAATGTGGTGCAAAGTTGGTGTTAGGTTTCTGATGGTGCACGTCGTGCTTGCTTGGCCCTCCATAAATGCCAAACGGTATCAGACGTGAGGTGGACCAGGGGAAATCATAGCCACAGTGATCCTCAATAGAAAGGTAGACATGCAACACCATGAATGCCCATGTGGTGAGAAGATGGCATCGCAGGATCACAGGATTCAGGGTGGTCCAAAAGCCAACCGTGACCAGCTCCCAGCCGCCAAGACACTGGGTTGCAAGAGCAAAGGGAGATGAGTAATTGTGATGGATGGCATGGAAAGTGACATACAGCCAGCGGATCCTGTGATGGAGCAGGTGCCAGATGAAGTACTGGAAGTCAAAGAGCAGGAGGTTGCCTATTACTCCAGCTATCAGCTCCATCAGGGACGGAGCCTGGTCCGGCAGGTCCACAGGTGGCCTCCATACCCACTGGGCCACTGACGCTGGGAGCACGAGGAACACATGGTTGTACAAGGTGACACCTGCACAGTGCAGCAGTGTAGAGGCCGTAGGTCGCCGGCTAGGTTGGATCTTGAATTGCTGGACCCATGCCCACCTGTCCCCCAAGACGTCACAAACAAGAAAGGGAAGGCACAAGATAAAGTAGGAAGACACAGTCAGAGCAACGGGGAAGAGGGGAGTTCTCAAATAGTCTCCGTAGTTCAGCATCAGGCTGTCCCAGAGAGGCTGCAGCAAAGAGTCGTTTCCTTGGCGTCTTATCCAAATATCCACCCTGGTATCTGTGAGAGCCATCCTGAAGTAAAAATCACAAGGTCAATATCTAACAACTAATGACCGAAGAGTGTAGATGTTCTAATAAGAAACAGTGGTAAAAACTTTACGCATGAGTGTCTGCTTCTGTTTTGCTCACTGTGTGGTATCAGTTGACAGCCGGGTGAAACAAATTATTCATACACCCTGGATAACTGGTATCAAATAGCTCTCAGCACG
Source organism: Istiophorus platypterus (assembly GCA_016859345.1). Classification (NCBI taxonomy): domain Eukaryota; kingdom Metazoa; phylum Chordata; class Actinopteri; order Istiophoriformes; family Istiophoridae; genus Istiophorus; species Istiophorus platypterus. The sequence goes on along the minus strand of CM029121.1, from coordinate 16,081,250 downwards.
ATAAAATATGAGAAATTACTTTAAAATCCTATTTTGCTCAAAAAGGTAGAAAGGGAGATGAGAATATTTTTACAAGGGGAGACACAAAGAGCATTCGGGTTACTCTTTAAATTAAAAAAACAAACTGCAATATTATATGAAAATACACAGTATACTTTATATAGGTCAGGAGTACTCAAGTGATATACTCAGTATTTAAATGTATAAAGTGAACACTGAATTTATGAGAAAGCACAACAGCTCAGATGGTTAGCATTGTTTTATTATTAAGAATAAAAAACAACTGTTACTTAATATAACATATATGAAAGCTACACAAGTTTTCATCAAACTACAAAAATATCTGGTGAGTTTAAACTCTAAAACAATGCATTCTGGGGAGTCTATTTTGCATTTGTTTCTTTAATAACACAAATTTAATGAGTTGAGTGAACTCTAAGAAGTTCATTCATGCAACTCATCATTTCAGCTATAACTCATGCTTCTAAGTTCTAAATGGTCTCAAAGTCAAAATTAGATGTTCTAGGCTGAATTAATTTGAAATGAACAAAAGGCAGATAGTTATATTAAATGCATGAAAAAAGATTAGTTAATTAAATTATTGTCTAATGTTTTACAGCGTACAAAACGGGCTTTGCGGTTTAATTTTTTTTCAAAGGCCAAGAATGAACTTAACACCCTTCCAGCCGACATGGATGACGTGTCTTTGAATTGCGCAAAGGGGGCAACGTACCAGTGTTACTCCATCGATAAAGATCGTGTGATCGATATAGATAACGACCGCGGGGTCAAGAATGAGCAGCGAACCTCCGCGACCTTAGGGGGCGACAAAAGCTCCACCCGGCGCACGACGGGGGCCCCTTCACGACGCTCTGGTGACGTCACGGACGGGGTCCGTTCCTTCTCGTCGTGCGTAATGACGTAAAACTACTACGCCCCCCCCCCAACGCACGAATACGTTTTAGCACCTAACGTTGTTGTCAACTTGGCACGTAGCGGTGAAAAGCCGCTTTAAAAGGCTATTGAAGTTTTTCTTTAAAACACTTATTAACGTATATTCACACGGAATAAACCTTTCCGTGGACTCCTCGTTTGCTTATTAGGTAAAGATACCTTCCAATAGTAACTGCTTTGATTTGAATTAAGTGACGGCAGTAGCCAGTATTCGATAACTGTACGCAAAGTTAAGCTAGCTAAGTAGACGGCTAACGTCGGTCTCATGTTGTCGTGCTGCTTGGATGGTTAACGTCGGAGTAGATGTTGATACTTTGCCCAGGCCTGACAGCTACACTATATGGCCAAAGATACGCGGATACCCCTGTATACATACTTCAGTGTGTTTTTGAACGGCTCGGATTAGTCCCCTTTTTGTTTCACTTGAAGGAAATCTTACTGCTTCAGCATATAATGATATTTAAGGCCAGTGTTTTCCCACCTGGGGTCCAAAGGTCAAAAGGAACAACAATTGCCCATTTCAACATGACAGGAGTCATTCGTGATTAAGAAGTAGGTGTGTGTATATCAGTAATCCGTGTTACTCTAATCATACATTCAGGTGTTAAAAACGATGGAGAAGGGTGTGGATGAGAAGACAGGCGAATCAGAGCCAGTTCCTCATACACAGCAGCTGTGCCGCTTCTTCTCTCAAGGGAGACACTGTAGTTTTGGGAGGAGATGTAAATTTCTGCATGCAAGAGATGACACCAATGGGATTCCAAGCCGGTCAGATGCCACATCTCCAAACTCAGAGGAACCTGGAGGAAATGTGGAGAACAGGCCTCCTCTAAAAAATAACTCCAGGGCTGCACCTTCATCTGGCCGCCGCCCCTGTCGATACTTTGTCTCAGGCCACTGCACCATGGAGGACAGGTGTCGCTTCTGGCATCCACCGCAGCTCCCCCTGGTGGCTGACCTGCCTGTTTCTGGCAGTCAGACAAGACCCACTCAGAGGCTGCCACTTACACCCCACCCCAGAATCTTACAGGAGGTCAAGCTCTGTGACCTGACAGAGGATGTCGCCAGGCAGCTAAAGGATACCGAGATCAAACAGTTGAAGAAGCGTTTTCCCAAAGACCAGCTTATTATTCAGCAACGAAGTGATGGCAAAGTAACTTATTACAGGATGACAGTAGAGGCTACTGATCCAGACTGGGTAAACATTTTCTTTTACTGTCTATCTCTACTCCTCCCCACTAAGTTTAGAGTAAAGGCCCATCTATGCATTACTTCAGTAATACAAGTGAAAATGTAATGCTGTTGTTCAGAGACAAATATGGAACCCTCTCACAAAATTAATAAAACCATTCAACCATTGCTAAAACACTTAAAAAAACATCCAGGGTGTAACTGTTAATTAGAACAGGAGAACAGGCCTCCTCTAAAAAATAACTCCAGGGCTGCACCTTCATCTGGCCGCCGCCCCTGTCGATACTTTGTCTCAGGCCACTGCACCATGGAGGACAGGTGTCGCTTCTGGCATCCACCGCAGCTCCCCCTGGTGGCTGACCTGCCTGTTTCTGGCAGTCAGACAAGACCCACTCAGAGGCTGCCACTTACACCCCACCCCAGAATCTTACAGGAGGTCAAGCTCTGTGACCTGACAGAGGATGTCGCCAGGCAGCTAAAGGATACCGAGATCAAACAGTTGAAGAAGCGTTTTCCCAAAGACCAGCTTATTATTCAGCAACGAAGTGATGGCAAAGTAACTTATTACAGGATGACAGTAGAGGCTACTGATCCAGACTGGGTAAACATTTTCTTTTACTGTCTATCTCTACTCCTCCCCACTAAGTTTAGAGTAAAGGCCCATCTATGCATTACTTCAGTAATACAAGTGAAAATGTAATGCTGTTGTTCAGAGACAAATATGGAACCCTCTCACAAAATTAATAAAACCATTCAACCATTGCTAAAACACTTAAAAAAACATCCAGGGTGTAACTGTTAATTAGAACAGGAGAACAGGGGATTTGTATCAAGCTGCATGGCTGAGATTAAATTAAGCCTATTTAGTTATAAGGGAACAGGGGTAAAGTAGTGATTAGTGACTGGCAATTTTGACGAATTTGAGAACAAGTAATTGGAAAGTTATACTTGGTTTTCCACTTTTCACGCACAATGATTTGATAAAATACATTTTAATTGTAATTATACTGACCTCTTACATTCTAACCCACAGCCTTTTGATCTGAAAGAAACTGACATCATGGTGAGCTTCCCAGACAACTACCCACAGGAGGTAAGGACCACCACTCAGTGGTCTATAATATATTTATTTAATAAACATAGACATAGACAAAAAGGTTACTCACAACCTTTATACATTTTCCTTAGATTTTCACTTTGGATATACCATTGGATCAGGATCTTCCACCAGTAATGGCAAGGTAAATTAATTTTCAGCTTATTGTAATATTTAATATATTGAATGATTGGTGTTCACAACAGGTGCAGTCGTTATTATAATACCTCTGCCTTTGCAGACATGTACAGCAAGCATCTTTGGATTGGCTTCAGGCCAAGCATGCAACCAATCAACTTCTGGGAAAGGTAGAGCTTCTCTTCCGGCCTTTTCTTCGCTGGCTAGATCGCAGTATGGAGAGACTGTTCACTGAAGGAGCCAGACAGGTGGGACTACAACTTGCTTGAACAGTAGATCATTGTAAATATGTATTCAGTTTGAGTTTACTGATCTGTGAATAAATTCCTTAAATGTTATTGCTAAATGCTAATTATTACATATACATATTTATTTTTTTGCAGTTGAAAAAAGACATTGACTTAGAAAGAGCTGGACTGCAGTTTATACCATACCAGGAACTCCAGACAGCAGTGTGTGAAAAATCTGAGAATGATCACTCCTCTGACAATGCCTCTGACTCCACTGCTGCTGCAGATGTAGATGAGCAGGCCAGTAATGATGGAAAACTAGAAAAGACGGAAGGCAAGAGGTCAGTGGCGGGAGGAAAGCCTTTGCATCCAGGCTGTAATGAGGAGCAGGAGCAGGAGGAGGATGCTGCTGGTTATCTGGTGACGAACATTAAGACCAGTGATCCCCGTAGAGGTACAGAGATGAAGCTTCTGGGACTGAGGCTTGGAGAGAACACGGCCACCGTAGTCGCCCAACAGATTACGGTTTGTCTTCAATGTAATAGGTAAAAAAAAGAACAATAATATTATAACAGCATCAAAAATGAGAGTTTGTTATTAGAGTAAGATCTAATCCTCAGTTGTAAATCCGACTCTGTGCTGTCTTTTTTCTGTCTGCAGGTGTAAGGTAACTGCAGACCTGACACTCACTGGAAAGACAGCCTGCACAGCTCACTGTGAAAAGTGCAATACAAGCATCAACGCTGCATTCAGGCCCTGTATGCTGCACCATTACAGTGACATCCTTGGATACCTGGACCTCCACAATGCTGCACCCGCTGACCTTGTGCTTCAGGACTGTGAACTCATTGTGGGCTGCCTTAGCTGTTCCTGGGAGTGCCCTGTGCAGGTAATGAAACATGTTCTGCTTATGGCTTCACACATTTCTTTGTGTGAAAATCAACATTGTGAAATGACAGCAAGAATAAGTGAAATATGTCTTGTTGCACTCTGACCTTCTCTGAATCCATTTTATTTATCTATTTTTTAATTTACCATCAGAACCTTTCCTATGGACAAACAAAGGAGTTTAATTGTGAAAACTGCCACAGCAAACTCAGTTTCCAGGCTGAGAGCACAAGATTCCAGTATATTCAGCCACGTGCAAACAAAACAGGTCAGAGCTACATTTGCAATAAAAGAGATCAGCAAAGGTTTAAGATCATACAAACCAAAGTGGCACAGTTGGCTTTCTGCCCATTGTTGCCACACACTGTTATTTAAAAAGCTACTCAAAGTAGAAAAACCGTTTCCATATTAGCTTCAAACATACACACTTAAATATGTTGACTGTATTTAAGTAGGTCTCAAAGGCCAACATAATGTTTTTTTCCTCTCCCTTCGTGCAGTTTCAAGTGCTATTATTTATAAAACGATAAGGGACCCGGCTGTGCAAAAGGGGAAGCCACTGCCGGAAAAGGGAACATGTAGACATTACAAACAAAGCTATCGCTGGCTAAGGTATCGTCTTCGCTATGTCCAATCTCGTTTATTATGTCTGACATCTCAGCTTTGAGAAATACCTGGAGAAGTTGGTGAAAGCTTTGTACCCATGTTGTTAGATTTCCCTGCTGTGGCCGGGCATACCCCTGTGATGTGTGTCATGATGAGGACCAGGACCACCCCATGGAACTCGCCACCAGGATGATTTGCGGCCAGTGTGCCAAAGAACAGGTGAGCTATAGACCTGACATGACAGGGCAGGCAGGCTGGGAACCATAAAGTATTTGTTAAAGAGGATTCAAGTGATATCAGGTGAAAAGGAAAAAAAAGCAGTGTGGAAGAGCTGAGGGAGCTGTTTTAATTGGCTCATTTAATTAAATAATTTTTAAAAAATCCAAAATTTGGTTCCAATCGGAAGCATGAGTGCATAACGCTGACATTAGGCATACACTCTGATTGGAGCCATTTTCTGAATTTAATCCCTACCATGTCTGTTGTTGCAGCCCTATGGCAATGGAAAGCCTTGCATCAGCTGTGGAAGCATGATGACAAGAGGCGCACGCAGCAGCCACTGGGAGGGAGGACTGGGATGCAGAAACAAAGTTAAAATGAGCAGGTACATCTTCCTAAAGACAATAAGGTCCAGATGTTTCTAGCTATATTGTTAACATTACAAAAGAAAACTGATGCTAGTAGAAGAAAAATTTTATTCACTAAAGAAGATATTGTTTTCGGTGGTTAAAAGGCTAAAACTTTGCTTTTCTTTTCTCTTTAGAAACGATCGACAAAAATATGCCAACACCAACAAGACGGTTTCAAGGAAGGCAGCCAGTGAAAAGAAGTAGCTGGTGAAGAAGAGCATTATTGCATTCGGTTGTAAACAGACATTATAATACACAAATGTAGTCTCAATGGATTTGCCTATTTCCCAAATAAATCATGTTTTTATGATTATTCAGTGTGAGTGTGTTTGGGGTGTTAATATTCTGATCAGATATTTAATGTCTGAAGGATTATTCTGACTTGAGTTGGAGTCTAAAGGTAATTTTACAAAACTCTGTGGAGTAAAGAAATAATGCACAGCATTTGATCCGATGTAACAGAGTATTATAAGATGGTCAATTTAATTATTTCAGCATTTAGCCTAAATGTTCAGATTATTATTCTTACAGTAGGAGAATGGAATGGACCATACGTATACACTGCTTTAAGTTATATATGGACTAAAAATACAAAATGTAGTCTTGTGGCTAACCAACAGCATGAGGTATTTACCTCACCAGTCACCTTTTACATACCATGTGAGCAGTTGATTCAACATGTAATGAAGTGGTTGTGTGCGGTTCAGTTTTAAGATGATGAGAAATTTTGGAAGGAAAAAATAATGTGTTATGCTACTCAGATTAAAAAGATGAAAATTTTGGATAAGTGAGGCTATATTTCAATATTACAAAAATGTTCCTTCTCCCTCCTCCTCCCATGCATCAACCATGTTTGGCCTTGCAGTGGTTGACAAATTGTGTCTCAAGCTTCAGTATGTTGTATTTGGTGCATGTTCTTGAAATTTTTTGTTAATCTTCTTGTCAAGGTTTAGCAGGGGAATAAGAACTGCCGGTCTGTTCCAGAGTAAAGCCCCTTATGGGGCTCCACTATATAAAGGCAGAACAATGTTTTGAGACTTGAGAATTGCATCAGCAGCAGCAGCAGCAGCAGCTTTCATTGTAGCACAGCGAGATGCTGAACATTAGTGAGCTGCCTCTGCAGCTCCTGCCTCCCAGGGTCTCAGACCATCTGCTGCAGCCTTTTTGGGACTATTTGCTTTTTCACCACCTGTCACTCATTTCATCTCCTTTTTTCCCAGTTCTACTTGCTTTTTCCAGCTATTTCTTCTTCAGTATACCTTTTGCTGTACTGGATCTCTTGGGAGAAAAGGTGCCTTTAATTTATCAGTACAAGATCCAACAAGACAGGCAGCCAACACTGAGAATGATGGCTAAGAGCTTCTGCACAGCGCTGTATAACCACATCTTCTTTGTTATCCCAAGTGTAATAATTGGCACGTTCATATTTCCTGCACCAACGCTGCCACAGGAGGCTCCTTCTCTGTATGAGATATTCATCGATGGACTGGCTGTGCTTCTCCTCTTTGACACTCAGTACTACATCTGGCATTTCATACATCACAAGCATCCACAGCTTTACCGGTGGATCCATGCAATCCACCACGAATACATGGCGCCCTTTTCGTGGTCGACTGAGCAGCTCAGCATCCCAGAACTCATGACTGTAGGGCTCTGGAGCAACCAGGACCCTGTTCTTTTAAGGTGTCACCCACTGACCACATGGTGCGTCACAATTTTCAGTATCTGGATGTCTGTGGAGGACCACATAGGCTATGACCTGCCGTGGACCCTCAACCACCTGGAGCCTTTTGGTCTGCTGGGTGGTGCGCCAGCTCATGACATACACCACCAGAAGCCGAGCAGTAACTACGCTCCTTTCTTTAGACACTGGGACATAATCTTTGGCACAACGGTCCCTCTGAAAAAGAAAACAATGAAAAGATCATAAAAACTGAAAGCAATTTTATAAATACTACACAATTAGTGTTTTTTCTTAATGAGTCATTGTCACAGTTCTATGTTTGATAACTATTGTCTCTGTAATTTTGGACTACTTGGTGCTTCTTTGCTGCTTCACCTGGTTTTCTTTGTGAGGCCACATTCTCAATAAGCAAATGTTGTGAGATACAATACAAAAATTGTTGAAAAATACATTTTTATTGGCTATTCATTCAATAAATGTATTTTGTTTATGGAGATTCTGGCACTATTGTTTCTCTCTGTGTTATATAAATTATCAGTTTTATAAAAGTTGACACATTCAATACATTAGTCTCAATGCACATTAGATACGCATGTGTCATGTATCATTGTAATTAAATAACCAACAGGGAGGAGTTTTAACAGCAAGCAAACCAAGTACAAATACCTGTAAATTACTTATTACTTCCTGTTAAACTACTGTTTCTTGTAATCTTCTTACATAATCTTTGAAAGTCCTTTACTCAACAATATTTTCATGGCAAATTACACAAGAATAAGGCGATTATATTTATATACATACACACACACACACACACACACACATATACACACATATACACACATAAACACATATACATACACACACACACACACACATATATATACACATGTATAAAATAATATACATGTATTGTTTAAGACTATTTTGTCAGGTAATTTTTCACATCTTTGGTCTGATACTCTAATTTTTTGGTAATGACTGTAATTCCTTCTCAGTAAAAAAAAAAAAACTGCATTATTTCAGATCCTAAAAGTTTGTAAATTAATCCAAATGGCCAAAAAGACAAACAGGCAATAAACATTTAAATAAATTTATTTGTCACTAAAAAACAAAAAAAAAACAACAAAGGCATTTTAGTGGAGACTCTTATTTAAATACTGCACAAACATGTTTGAAATTTGTCCTGTGTTCTCTGTCGGGTGCATCTTGGTGTAGCTGATGAACTGGCGGCGTAGTTTCCGCAGCTCTGCCATGTTGATACTCCTGGTGAGCTCAATTTATAACATCAAGTTAAGGACATTAAAGTGCAACATTTTTCAGCATGCAAGCTGTTCTCACATGAAGACAGAAAGTTATTCCACAGGATGGCTGAACACTGATGAAGCGGTATGTAACTGATCAAAGTATCTTAAGGTCACAGCATCACATTTAAAGGATGACACAACATGAAGTACTGAATGTTACTGACATTATTTCCAAATTGAAGTATGCACCTGTCATTAAAAAGGTTTACCAGTTCAGAATCTACTGTACTTTTTAGTTGATTTCTGCTTGGAACAGCACCTTCAAAGGAGATTAATCAAAGTGTTTGCTTCTAAGAAAGCATGAAATACTGCAGCTGCCAGTAAAATACACTAATCTCTGTTAATTGGTTTCTCTCCACCATACATATCCCACAGAATGTTATTACAGACAAGACCTTTAATGGTGATTGGTTGCTGAACCTTTCATTTAAGTCCTGTGATGGCCATGCATCCATTAGCCTTCCCTTTCTAACAAGCCGTATGATAAAGAACACTTCCCTCCCACTGGTGAGGGAATAGGATTTCCCCTTAGGAGGAAGAATTTCAAACAGTGATTAGCTCTGACAGGTCACTGGTATCTGGATATGGGACATCACACAGGCTTGTGGACATGAAAACAGACAAACAAAATCTGTTCATTGTAAAAGAAAATTGAGTTTTAAATAAAAATGTCGACAAGTAAATTCTGTTTAAAAGGATATTTTTTCTGTGGCTCCTGGAACTGAAATGAGATCCCCAGGAACACTTGTCTTCTGTGCATTAAAAATTGCCTGAAATTTTTAAATTATCTTTGTTAAACACATTACAAACAGAAGGTAACGCTCTAACTGACATCTACAACTTCCCAGGTGCTTTGGACTGTTCAAGAGCGGCAAATTGGGACTCGCACACTGAGGGATGGACTGATGAGTCAGAGTTAGAAAGGTACTTGTTTTCCTATGTATCCTTTTTGTTTACAGTAAGTCTGTTCAAGAATGAAAACCTCACCATCCATGTAGACTTCAGTATGGAAGAAAATATAACAAACAACATACTAATTCATACCACTAGCAGTGGACTCAATAGTAAATCAAGGGATCAGAGCAGGTAATTTCTTATTGTCAAACAGCAATTAGTAAAAAAAAAAAAAACTTGCCCTCACAAACCCTGATTCTCTATGGATTTTCATTGGACTTTCAGTCATTTCTGTATTATTAAGCGCAAAGTCAAATACACCAGAGTTTTCATAAAAGTCAGAGCTTCCCATGCCTAGATAGACTAGGATGTTGAGACGAACACTGATAACAAGTCAGAAACATGTGATTATGACAACTCACTAACAACTGTTATTGAGCTATAAAAGTGGCCTTTCTTCCCACTGAAAAGTCCACATGAAGTGAATGTATTTTTCAGTCCATAATGTGCAAGCCTCACTTTGGTATGACGTACAGTAAAACACTCCAAAGACAGACTGGCAAGGGCAAAAACAAGATACCAGGGGGAAAAAAGCATGGGTGACTGATAGATGAAGAAATAATCCAAAACAACTGATAATAACATACCATCAACACGTCTTGTGTGATCTTGTCCAACTCGTACAAGAAGTTGGCAGATGACAGTGGTTGCTACAGAGAAACACAAGGACATCTTACAATCAGGCAGTCAAAAAAGGTAGCACAGCAGAGAAAACATGTACATGTACTGACCATTTTATGTGTGGTAAAAAAATAAAAGCATGTTTCCCTACGCTCTGAGTGGACAGGTTAGGTGGGGGTGCTTTTCTTTTGAAAAGCGCATCTGAAATGTCTTCAAACGGAAGTGCGTCATCCCTCAGGACGGTGAAGAGAGGACTGTCCCATCGGTTTCTGGAGTCTGGGGCTTCGAATCTTAGAACTAGTGCATCAAAGCTTCAAAAGAATAAAATGGACATTAGGAAATGACAGAAACAAACTGAATGAATTGTGATAATCTTTGACAATGCCTGGCATGAAGATATTTCTAAACCCTAAGTCAGTCTTATCGCAGACTGACAGGCACCTATACTGTATGTGCGGAGGATTCTCACTCACATATCCTGGGTGTACTGCTCAGCAGCATTTCTGCTGGTGTTCCATGATGAGCTCTGTTCATCTGACGTCAAACAGTATACCTTCATCATAAGAAAGATTTTGACTTGTGTGATTAATGTAAATATTTTTTATTCAGAGATTAGATTGTAACCTCTAATCAGATAGTAAATAATCTAGTACACTCACCAGGCAGTGTGGTGTCTGTGCGTGTTTTACAAGACAGAACAGTTCATAGCGATAGCCTGTAACGTATTTCAATTTTTAAAAAAAGGTAAAAGCATTGACAAATCCCAATGTTTGAATACAGAATTTCCACAGCAGACTATAAATAGTACAATTTACCTTTTATATAGTTTGAAGAGTCCAAAATCACAATGTCATCCTTGTTGACTTTTCTAAACAACAAACAAATGAATTGTTAAAAGCGCAGTGAAGGCAGAACATCTGGATGTTTAATTTTTCTTTTTTTTTTCTAAATTTTGAACCTGATGAAACCCACCTCTCTACTTCAGCTTTCAGAGCTGCTCTGACATTTTTTTCCTTTTGGGAATCTGCAACACATCCAACAAGGTTAAGTTACTGCAGAACTCAGCCAAGTCGGAGTCGAAGGTTACTTACCAGAAATCTTGTCTGGAAACAGCCAATTTTAACTGTTATCGACTGTTTAGCGAATGCATCACGCAGGGCTGTGCTGTTGTTTAGGCTTTAAACTACCAGCCTCTTTTATTCTGGCTGTTATAGCAGAGGCAGCCTGCACCATACTGTATGAGACTGATAACACATTTTACATTAACTGGAACTGAAAAGTGTAAGACTGCTGATGTCAGGCCGTAAAGTGGCAAGATGACGATCACCTGAACAAAATGGTTTATCAAAAGATGACAGTCAGTCGAACAGCTGTTTTAATAATTTCATGCTATAAACACAATCCAAATAAGATAGATTTACTGATATGTAAAGGTAGTCTGGTGGGTGAAATCTTTATCACGGACCAATGAGGCAGAGACTTGCACGCCAAACTCCATTCAAAATACCATTAATTTAATGCTGCGCAGTTCCCCCGATAAAGACATACACTCCACTGAACACGAATTGAGATAAACTCTCATTATAATTCAAGCACATATTATTTTTCGGTCTACGGCACAAACGATAAGGAATTTCTATTCCCTCTTAATGACAGTTCATGTCGTTGAAGAAGTGGTTCCGTTGTTGATAAGTCACATTTCTCTCCCGGGTCAGTTAGCTTCAGTTCCCCACCGGTAGCGTGAGATATTGCGGTTGAATTACAAAAAAATATATAAAAATAAAAATACGAAGGGCTAAGCGGATAGTCGAGGCGTAAAAGTAGATTTTAAAGGGATCTAATGTAGGAAAACTCTACAGCTACTAACGCGTGATAACTAAAGGAGGTTAGGCACCGTTAGCTTGACTTGCCTGCGTAAACGCTGTTTTTGTCAACGCCCAGGGCTCCGTCTCCCACGATGTGAACTTTTCTCTTCACCTCCTCTTCGAAATACACCTTCATTTCTTCCGCCCGCCGCGTTTTACCGCTACAGGGGAAACCGCACATCACTACCAGAGGCATGGCCGCCGGAGTTTTATCAAATAAACCGGGTTAAGTTGCGAGGAGAAGACATGGTGCCACTTTCACCCGGATACGATCGCTGAGGCCGTTTTTCGATATGACCGACAGGGGGCGCCGAAAAGCTTTAACAGACGGTGCTGGTTTGTTTTCTTCATCACCGGCTGCGCAGAGTTTTAATTATAATGTGAAAATGCTTGAACCACATAACTCGATAACATTATTGTTATTTTCATCTAAAAGAACAACAACGTTGTTTTTTGAAAATCAAAAAGGGCTGACATCTGGTCCGGCTTTCAGTGCTATTTTATTAACAGATTGCACATAAATATTAATTTCAAATCAAATGGGCTGGCTTCACACTGTGATTTTCAAAAATAACACATCACTTTTAAAAATGGAAACATGTCAAGGATCATTTTTCACAGGAAGGTTATCTTCATCAGTAGGATTTCCTATATAGTTGCACTGATGGTGGAACAGCCGCTGGTGGGAACGTTCCTCAAGCAGGATCCTCGCCTCCTCTGAATGAATGGATAAATATCATCAGTTGTACAGATGATGGCTTGGCTATAATAATAATAATAATAATAATAATAATAATAATGATGACAACAATGACAACAACAAGAATAATATAAACCAACATGTTGAGTGCCTGTTTCTGTCGGGGAGTACTCAACATCTGAACAAGCAGGTCTTCCACTCTGTGCAGAGGACTAACAGCTCGGACTTCAGTGGGAACGTTTACATCTTCAAAGGCAGACTCCATGAAGGAACTATCCACAACACTTTTCTTGCCCATGAAATGCCCTTATTGATAAGAAAAAACATACAATCTCAATGCAAACTGTTAAAAGTACATTTAAGGAGTAACAAAAATATGGATTTTTTTTTTAAAGTGTCATTTTTCTTACCTGTTGCCCACAAATTCCCCCTTGGATTCACCTTGATCTTTGAAATTTTATTTCTCAGCTCAGTCAAATCAAGAGTCATTGGAGATGTCATAGCAATGTATGAGATGAAGATGAAAGAGGACAGGAGTCCTGCGCTGCAGATTTTTGTCCAAGTGCCTTTCATTCCTCAAACTTGTTCTGTGCAATTTGTTGCCAGTTAATTAAAAATCTCCTTGCTCCTCTCTTCAGGCCAGGCAGTTATACTGAGATAGGATGGGCTTAATATTCTAATAGGATGAAGTCATCCATCTGTGGTTGCTTTCTTATTGGATGCATAATGCACATTAGAGAGCCTTTTGCCATTTTGACTTGCTATGATGATTTTAAAGTACGTGACCTCAATGCAAAACCACTAATCATCACATCCAAATAACATAAAGTACTTTCCTCCCCGGCATCCCTTAGTTCAATACAGAAACAATTCTGTAACACAAGACAAAAGACAAAGCAGGTATATAATTAAATGCACCAATTTATTTGTAAGTACTGTACGTAAACATAACAGCAAGGCACATGGGCCACTGCATGCTGAATAGATGTAATGGCTTAAGAAATGAGTGAATCCAGGGTTCACTGGCTACTGTATGTACACAGGTTACTTTCCTATACCAAGTCCTCCCTGTACACAGTATCAAAAGTACAAATATCTTTCAACAAGCATTACAAAAGAACTAGTCGTGAACAAGTTAATCTTTTCAGCCTCTGTAGACTGACAGCTGCAGTGTCATGATTTAAAGATTACAGGGAGAAAAAAAAGAGCTCATATAGCACTTACATAGAAAAGTTCACTTGCCAGTTAAGTCAATATGACCATATAGCCTCACTATCATTCCCAAAATAATTTATAAAATTTAATAATGTGGGATAATACACATTTTATAAACTATTTTTTTTTTTACATTGCACTGAGATTGCCTGCAACTCTCCAAAGCCTTTCAACGTTTAACAATCACCGCTGTGCATCATGGAGGTAGGAACTGTCATGTATTCATACAAAACAAGAGGTGCTGCTTTACAAACCAGGACCTGTGAGCGACAAGAAACTACCCTTATGAGTGATACTATGAGATATTTCTTTAAGAAATCCCTCTGCTCTACCTAGTATCTTTTCAGTGACTTCAAATCAACAGGTCCTGATTTCTAAAACTTTATCTCCAATATGCAACCAAAGTTCACTTTCACACCTGCTCTGGATTATCAAAACAATGTACCCTGATTTGACATAACATTGACCATTCACTTGCCTGAAAAATACACTTCTGGCAAATTGAGGTATTTTCAATACTGCTGCACCACATATCAAATACCTCTCCATGTTTCTCCTGAATTCTCATTCAAAGAAAAGAAAGAAAAAAAAAACACTTTAAAAAAAGGGCCAGATCTGGGAAAACACATGCACCAACAAATCAGGTATGTTCAATAAACATAAAGACAAAAGCATCTCAGAATGCTTAAATAGTCAAAACAAACTCTTGTTCTTATGTCTAGCCCATTTTCAGTCTCAGGCTTTGATTAGCATGGAAACTCCACACCTGTAATTGATCTTACAGGATTAAAAAAAAAAACCAAAAACAAAACTGTTATCATGAATGCAGGACTACTGCTTTTAAATGAATACTGAACTATACTATGTCTTGTAATAAATGGTAACTAAAGTTCTAGCTTCATACTGCAAAATAATTGCAACACAGTCAACATAAAAATTAAAACCTGAATCTCATTCAGGTGTAGTATTAAATACCTTAGACAAAATTTAAGCAATTAAATTTACTGTTGGTTACAAAAGCAAAAATCCACCTCATCACTCTTACATCAGTCAATACCACACCTTGAAACTAACAGACATTCCTAGGTCTACTGTCAGGGTGGATGGGGAAAAAACAAAAAAAAGAAAAAGCAAAAGCTTTAGCTGTAATATGAGTGCAGTTATGTCTGGAAGGCAAGATGTATATATTATCAACATGCAAAGTTAAATAAAAATAATTGAAATATGATATCAATTTGTCCTCTCATTTATGAAAATACTGTTCTTTACTAAATGCTAAGGATTTGCTTGAATATACTATTTGGCCTCTGAATAACTTGAAACAAATTTCAAAATTAGAGGCCCAAACACTCTACCACCTCCATGCATAATGTGAGGCATCCCTTGTCACTTTCACATGAAAACTGAAGACCTCACAGCCACTTTAAAAGGGGGGTTGAGGTGGCCCACACTACCGGAGAGACAGTGCTTGTGTGTGTGGATGAGTGCTCGGTTTTAAATTACAATCCATGGTCTTGTCACAGTGCAGACCTGCTGGCTCGTCCGTCTGTGAGGGCTCAGTTTCGTTTGGCTCTGGTAACAAATGTTGTACCCCATCAGTCTCTGCTGATACAACTGGCTTATTATCCTGCTCCTTCTCCCTAACCTCTGCCTCGTCGTCGTCCTCCTCCTCCTCCTGCTCCTGCTCCTCTTCCCCAAGATCTTTGACTTTGTGTACAATAAAAAGATGTCTATTCAGAGACAGCACAGATGTGAAACACAGGCCACAGTGAAGGCACTGAGGAGTGTTTTCATCAGTTTTATGCTGAGGTATATGCTGCTGGAAATTTGTACTGTCGTCCGTAATGAAACCACACTTTGAACAGCGGAACTGAGTTTTCAGACGCTTCGCTGATGGAGCCTCCAGACCCCCAGAGTGATCCTCCATCTGTGTGCCAGCAGCAGATTTTTCTGATACAAGTCCCTGCAAATCAAAGAAGTCACACACATTTAAATGATGAGCTGTAAGATCTATAATATTTGTATTTGTGCTTGCTGGTATTTTTTGTTTATTTTAATAAAATAAGAAATGAATACCTTGCCCAAACCCTTTTTCGAATCCTGGATGGCGGTTTTCGGCATTTGGCCAAGATCAGGATTTTTGATTCCATGCATTAGACTGATGTGGTTTTTCAACATCACACTTGTTGTGAATATTGTCTTTGTGACTGTGCAATACCTCAAGTGTAAAAAATAAAAAACAAATTAAATGTGAATAAATGATTTGATGGTTATTTTGACACAACAGTTTGAAAACAATGATAAGTTCATTTTTAGACATATCAATCTTACCAACAAGTGTAAATTTTCTTTTTTCCGTCATGATCACTACGAAGATGTCTTCTCAAACTGGTTGTAGAGTTGAAAGACTGCTCACAATGTCGACATGGATATTTCTTCATCGACTGTTGGAATTAAAAAAAAAACAAAAAAACAAAAACAACAACAAAAAAAACATTAAAAGGTACATTTAAAAAGAAAATGTGATGAAACGAACTTGACAAACTCCGGTAAAGGGTTTCTTCCAACTAATGTCATAATGGACTTTAGTTAAGAGGTAATCATGAACATGCAACACTTTGGAAAAACCTTTTGGTTATAATTTGAAAGTCACACCAGAATCAAGACACCATTAGCTTGTCTAATGTCATGTTTGCGTTTCAATCAACACCCGCTCTGAGCTCAGCTGGATGACTCACTATCCTAGGAACTTACGCAGTCTGTGTGATTTGAAAAGTTTTAAATATGGATTATTAAAAAAAATACACATACAAAAATACACTGCTAATTTATAAAAAATATACATAAGTAGTGTTAAAAAAGAGAGGGGGTATTGAGGGGTATTGAGGGGTATTGATCGATGTCTAACACATGCTTCTCTATGTGTGTGTGGACCAATACAATAGTAGGGGTTTCCAGAGCTACCACATTGCCACAAATAACGAAAGTGCTGTATCCAAAAAATAGGGTAAATGAATGAAATTAGATCAGTTTGGGGACATATAAATGTTTCAGTTATGTGAGATGGACAACAGGTGGACACTGTAAGAGTTCCAGAAACACTTGAAAAAACTGTTTCCCTTAAACACGCCCACTGAGGGCACACACACCTTGATTCGCATGGTGCAAACAGCAAATAATGGTTAATCTGTAAACACAATAGGGTTTTGATCAGAAATTTCAATAACTTCATTATATCAGGAATCATCATAAATAAGTAAATAATAAACACTCGGTTGTATTTAAACTGGAAACAATATGTGTATGTAACACATTATAATTAAATACTGGAGTTTCAATGCTGATATCCGGACAAAATTTGGGCATTTGATTTTGTAGTCTGACACTAGTAAGGTACATACTGCTAGTATATCTTATGATATACTGATATAAGATATTGACTTATCTAAAGATACATTTGAGTATGCAGTAGTCTTTATATGTTTTGTTTAAGCACAAAAATATTTCATCATAGGAAATTCATGATCCCTTACCTTTCCGTGCTTGGTCTTCACATGAGAAACATAGGAGTCTCTCTCAGGGAACCGCTGGAGACACTCCCCACACGTCCACCCGGTAGGCTTTACACGAGGTCTGCCGTCCTGCTCAGCTTTTTTTCTTGGACCATCTGCGTGTTTAACAGAACTGTGACTCTCTTGTTGCTGGACGGAATGAGCATCCTGGTTTCGGTCAGTCTTGTAAGATTGTCTGCCATTCTTTGCCATCTCTGCCATCGTATTTCCCACGTGCAAAGCCTGCAAAACAGAAAATACGTGTCAAAAATCACAAGAGGTAATAATATATGAGACTGACACTTTGGTGTTGCTGGGCTGGGTGACTTCCTGATTTGCCATGTTCATTTCTCTGCATTACGTGGAAGGTTTTGCATTGTTTGGCAAGTTCAGTAATGTGCCCCATTACTGTCACTCTTTCGCACAGTTCTAATGTACAATTTTCATGGGAATTATGGAAATCGGTCACCAAACCCTGTTTGTTTTCATCATTTGAGTTTCCAGTATTAAATAGGTAACCAAGTACATGGGTGAATGTTTAAACTTCTACTACACAATTAAATTCAACCTACAAATATATGCAAAAAGATAACTATCTGGGAGTCTATTTTAAACTAACAAATATTAAAAAGATCTCTTTGTTACATAAATAAATACATAAATAAAATCAACCTAACCTTGAAGTGCTGCATTAACAGTTGTTTTTGTGGAAAAACTGAGTTGCATTCTGGACACTTGAATACACAGGTAACACGTTTGTCGGCATTCTGATGGAAATGCTGGAGCAGTAACTGCTTTTTCTTGAAAATGGTCTCACATGAACACTTAAAGATTAACCTGTAAAACAAAGAGACAACTGTTAAAACAAACAGTTAAAAAAAAAACAAAACAATACAGTCAGCTCACGAGATGTTAACTTACTGAGGGGATATTTTGCTAGCACTGTGTTTATTTTTCAAATGAACTTCACAGCTGTCAGAGGTCTTGAAGGCAACTGGACAGATGGAGCACTTGTAAAAGACCTCACAGTGTTTCTCTTCAATATGAGTCTTTTGTCCTTGAAGGGTCTTGAAAACCATATCGCAGTGAAGACATCTGGAAAAAAGGGAAACATAATGCCACTTTTCTGTAACACAGCAATGTATCTGACGAAGACTTCTTGACAAAAGCCTTGAATTTCATGCTCGGCCACTTACTTGTACCAAGCCTTTCGTGCATAGTGCAGACAGTTTTCCTTGACATGCTTCTGTATGTCTGCAGAGCGACTCAGGGCACCACACTCAGGACAGCAGTAAGGGGACTTGTGTGCATGAATGCGTTGGTGAGCTCTGAAGCTGCACTTGTTGGGTAGCAACATAGAGCACACCTTACACATCTTTGTTATAAAAGAAAACAAGAGGAAAGTTTCAGCCCTGGAAAACACATAAATACTTGACACAAAGTCTTTAATATTCTATTGAATCATCCACTCACTAGTCCGCCCACATCTTCTGATGGCCTCTGATAATGGCCTGCAAGTGCTTTGTAGTCAGGAAACTGCTTGTTACACTCCAGGCATCGGAGTCTATGGCAAATGACACTGTCTGGATATAAGGGCAGGACAGGCTGGCTTTTAGTAGAGGATGATGGTGAGGTGCACGAGTCCGCATTCACAGGTTCAGTGCTCAGGGGCACAAACATGTGTTCCTCCGAAATGGGCTTCATATGGAGCTGTGTGCACTGCATCACCATGCCGTTGTTCTTGTGCTCCCGGGCATGTGCCAACAAGGCACACTTGTTGAAGAACACCAGCGTCTTTGCACAATGTGTACACCCTACTTCAATGTGTACGCTCCTCCTACTGTAGTGATACACAAGACTCCTCTCCACCACGAAGGAGTCCCCACACTCAAGGCAGCAGTACCCACGTGGTGGAAGGTTCATATTGCTCTCTGGAGGGGGGTTCAGGTTGGGCACATATGTAGGCACAGGGTTGGCATTGTTCAACAGTCTGTTCAAGGTTCCTGCTGCTGTGCTAGGAACGGACGTGCGAGGATAAGGGTTGCCTGTTTTGACCTGATGCACTAATGGGACAGTACTGTATACCGGAGAGGGGAGTGTGTGTTGGCTTTGTTGATGAGAGGTGGACCGTGCAGCTACTGAAGCAGCAACACTGTGAGGGACCAGGTTCAAACTAGCTAAGTGCATCGCTTTGGGAAGGAAGTTTGTGCTTGTTGTATGGCCTGTTGTGGCTGACACTCTCTTTGGTTTCTGCCCATGATGTGCAACAGATCTTTTGACAGGACCACTAGTATGAAATATTGTTGCAGAATGTGTTGTGCCTGACCTCCTGGGGTATGCTTCTGATTTGTTGAGTAAACCTTTTGGCAACACTGAAGTAGCTAGGGTGCCCTTATTCTGAATTCCGGCAGTGTTATCAACAGTCCCAATTTGAGACTGATGCGGAGACATATTGCAGTAAGAGTCTTCACTAATCATACTCTGCGAGGGAGAGGATTCATAGGTAGAATGAACTTCATCTGTTTCTGAATCAGGCAGCACACTGGTGACTGTGCGTTTGATCTGCCCAGACATGGTTTTGATGGTCTTGATTCTGACCCTGGGTATGGCAGGGGGTGACCCTGTTGCCACTGCAGGAGATTCTTTGCTGCTACTATCACTGCAGATGCTCACAGGGCTATCGGAGGGTTTCATTAACCGTTTCACAGCTTCAAGTGGACTTTTGGGGCTTCGTGGGGATACAGGCACCTTGGGGCTAGCTTTCATGCAGTCACTCTGAACTGCTGATGTCTCTATGGGATTAGGTCTCTCACTGGGATCTTTTCTAGCATTCAGAGCGACCAAAGCTTCAAGGCAAGAGGATAATTTAGATGTCTGAGATTTGACATGTGAATAACTGGGGGGAACATCCATTGTGGTTCCAGAATTGCAGTTGGTCTCGATAAAGTTCTGGTTACTGCCTGGCAGGGGATGTGCACTGAGCACTCTAGGTGTTGTATCCATTTCGTTACTAACGTAGATGTCAGAGGGCTCCTCCCTTCTACTACATTCTGCTTTGCTCCTTTGAGTGTTTTTAGGAATATCAGAGTCCACTGGGCAGTCATCAAACATGCTGAGGTCCAATTTATTTGGATTGTCTGGGACCGAAGGCTCGACCGAAACTGAAGCTTCGGGGAAACAGGGTGTGTCTCGTTTTGGACGCGTTTCATCTCTGCTACACTGAGCATCTTCTGACTCCGGACTGGAGATGGGGCTAAAATGAGAAAGTGACTGGGAAAATATTGGCGTTCCATCAGGTTTGAGTTGAATAGGTGCCTTTCCGAGAAGCTCTCTTGAACTCTCCCCATTCAAAGCAGAGACAAATGATTTGGAGAAGCTGGTGTTGCTTGTCTCAACAGAGTCAATGGAGGTCTCTTGTCCCCTGAATCCATTTTGCAAAACTGATCCTGAGTGAAGCCTATCGCCAAATCCTTCCAATGACTCCTGCCGATTTGTGTTTTTAACAATAACACTTACAGCAGGGATATCTGATGTTGTAACAGCTTGGCTACTCAGTAAACTGTCATCCAGACATATCCCTGTGTGTTTCAGCTGACTCTCTGTCTCCTCATGGCTCCCCTGGATGGGCTCTTTGGCATCCAATCCTGGGGCATCTGGGATGTCAAAGGCAGCCAGAAGATCATCAAAATCCGGGGTTTTCATGTCACCCATGGCTGCGCAGTCTCATAAACCTACGGAACCACATGTAAGTTTAGCTTTTGATGCACGCATAGGGCACTGCAGAAAGAGTTTGAGCCACCGCAGCTGTTTTACAATCTGACGGCCAACAGTTCCCGGGTAACGTCCCCCTATACTAACGTTAGCTTTAGCTTAGGAAGCTATACGTTGCGAAGATCCGCTGCTTTTCGCCACCGCCGCCGCTGTTGTGTGGCAAAACATACATTAACAGACATATCGCAAGTGACTTAACATTTACAACAGGGATCACCGTGCCCGCGGAGTTAGCAAAAAACATCAACTCCTTCGCAGGCTTGAACTACGTGAAAGTTGTCCTGACGTTAGCGCAGCTAACCCACAAGATCCAGTCAGTTGGCTACATAACGGAGCCAAGCCAGTGGGTTAGCAGCCTAGCTTAGCAACATGTTAGCGCGCAAATAACTTAGCCAGGCTAGTGACCTAAGCGCGTTGCTCGTGTCGATGCAAATGGTAAGTCCGCTTACCATTTGATCCGCTTGTGTCTGACAGCTCCAGTATACGGGCTATAGGGTTAAGCTCGGTGTTCTCCCGCTAGGTTTGGGCTGGTGCAGGATCCCATAGCCGAGCTAACAAGCTACTGGCGTTAACTTCGTTTTCCTTTTCCCCTGCGCCCGGGCGATTCAAACCCTCGGCGCTGTCTCGCAGACGACAGGCGGCGACATCGACCGCTCGCAAACGTTGACATTGTCGTATCCGGTAAGTTGTCAAAAGCAGGGGGGGGGGGGGGGGGGGGTAACGCATCACGTCGATACCGTACCTGCAACCAAAATCAATTAGGGAACATTTGCATGCCTGGGGCCCCTGGGAGTAAAATAAATAAATAAATAAATAAATAAATGAATAAATAAATAAAAATCCCCCTAACTAATCACAGACAGTGCCATTGCCACCGTTAGACACCTTCTGCTCTTTACCTTGTGAATGTGATCCGCTAGTATTATGAGTATCTTAAAGTTGTGCTTCGGCGATGTAGAGAAGCTGCCGCAACCTTGACCTTTAGTCCCTATTAAGGGTCAAGCTCAAGAACACTGGATCATACCATTCCCATAATGCCACTCTGTAGCCTTGTGGGAAATAAATTCTCATATGCTACTGAATGTAATCTCTATTTTTTATGCAATTGAATGTGATCGCCTCATTGTTGTTTTTTTTTTTTATTTTTCTTTAGGTGCAGTCAGTAAGAAACCATTAAAAACAGCATATGAGAATCAAGAATGCCAACTTAGAAACGCTTAGGGAGGAAGACTGGGAGGATTGGCTTGCCTCAGAATATGTTAGTGTATGCAATCAAGGGATACACAAACACATTTGATGTCCACCTCCTGATTCTCCCTGCCTAGAAAATTTTAATACTATTCACCTTTTATGCCGCAGTTTTATGCTCTGTGGAAATGCATTGATTGCTCTTGGTTGTGTGGAAAAATACACTGCCTGACCTTCAGGCAAAAAAATTGTGAGTTGGCACCAGGCAGATGTCCTCTCAGCAGTTTCACCGATTAATTATTATTAATATTTTATCATCCCAATCAGTGAGATTTGGCTGAATGTTCTCCAGGCTCACTGTGCCACAGTTTTGTGCTCTGCGGAAATGCATTGATTGCTTTTGGTTGTGTGGAAAAATATACTGCCTGACCGTCAGGCAAAAAAATTGCCAGTTGGCACCAGGCAGATGTCCTCTCAGCAGTTTCACCAGTTAATTATTATTAGTATTTTATCATCCTAATCAGTGAGATTTTGCTGAATGTTCTCCAGGCTCGCTGTGTTGTGTTTTTCTATAATATAAAGGTGAAGCTATCACTTACTCAAAATACCAAAATCATTATTAATAGTTGGATGTCAATTTTAGCAGCAAAACAACCCATGTATTATTTGTTTTGCTCAGTTTTATCAATCAGTCAGTGCTTTGACAGAGTGTCATTGCTTCAATAGAGTGTTTTGTCAGTTTATAATCACTATGTATATAAAGGAAAGCAGGCATCAGCTCCACTGTGTGCTCCTATTAGTTACTTGGACATGGTGTGAATTACAGGGCATTACAGAGAAAGACAAGATCTGGTTTCTCTGTATTTGGTACCTAGGAGGTCCTGGTACGTAGGAGTTCCTGGTATGCAGTATTGATTCTGATGAAATTTCCTGGGGAGTTAAGTAAAGTGGAATTGTATGTGGGAGGACTGGCTGCCTGCCTGCCTTTTTTCAGGGAGGAAGGGCAGAAGCCCTCTGGGTTAAACAGTATGTCTCAGTGAGGGGAATAGGTTTTAATATCCTGCCAGACAGAACTGAGGGGCTCAAGTCATAACCCACTCCCTTCCCGCTAGTCAGGCAGTACAATTGTGACACCAATTCCTGTTAAGTTCATGGAGGCACAGGCCAAAAGAACTTTGGAATCAGAGAAAAAGAAAAAAAGTTTTCAGTCAGTTTACAATTAACAGAAATAATGATGTTATATTATCCAACAGTTGTGTGGCGCACCAGGGACCGTATGCGGCCTACTTAGAGACAGTGATTACTGCAAGGTAATGTTATTTGAAAGACAAAACAAACTGCTTTTGGGAAACTATTTATTTTGAATATAGGTTTTAATTTGTTAGCCTGTATATAAAGAATCATGCATGCTTATATAAGATTAAAGGGAACAATGAAAAAACTGAATGGTGAGATATTGCCTAAATTCAGATTTTTTTATTGCATTAATTAAAGTTTTTTTGTATTGTATGCAGTACAGTCATCTGTCGACAGTTATATTTCTATGACCGCCTCATCTAAACTGTCAAATTAGCCTGGTATGTTCGCAAATGAGCTGATGGTGTACATAAAAAGACGGTCTTGTATCAATGAACCAAGGCATTCAGTGTTATACCACAAAATTTGTTATTAGGTCATTAACCTCTGCTAATGAAATTCAGGAACTGCGAGTCTTTCTGACAAGTTAGTGAACACAAAGAGCCTGTCCTGTGCTTTTAAACAAGAATTAACGGTATTTCACATTCACCCAGACAGACTGAGCACACAATGAGAGTTATGAACCATGGAGTATTTCAGAGATCAAATATGAACCACAGTGTGTAGAGCAAATAGCTGCTATTATATCCAATTGTAAATTATCATCCTGAAAGTAAATGCGTTGCTATAAATTAAATGGGCCAAATAACGGCCATAACGGATCTCAGGGCTATGTGATGATGCAGCGAGTACTTGATGTAATTATTCTTCAAAATCATTATTTGAAGAGATGAGATTTTGTTGTAGAATTTAATTTGACATTGTTGACCTTTGCCCACAAAAAGCACCAGGTGTGTATTGCGGCCCCTAAGGGCACAAACAGTAACACTCACATAGAGTGGTTATCTTTGGGCTTTTGTTTTTTGATAGAGTAATGTGTGCTACATTCTCTGAAATTACAGGAGAACTATATAATACTAAACAATATAAAAAGCATTTATAGCATTTATAATTTATAATATCTGTCTGTATAAGGGCAACAAAATGTTGATCTAAGGAGAAAATATTTGTGTTCATCTGATCTAAATACTTTTTCTCCCAAGAGAGTGTTTGATATTGTGATTTGTTTTTGATATGGATTGAGTAAAATTCCAAAAAGAATTTCATCATGTTGTTATTTCAAATATTTGTCATAGATTTGTTTTTAGGAAGTCATCTTTACAAATAGGAAATCTTGTGTGCGAAGCAAGCATCGGTGGAGAGCACAGATAAAAACATTCATGACTAAACTGCTATTATGTCATCCCTGGTATTATTATTATTATTATATGCATATCAGCTTTTCTGGCTGACAGTCTGTTACTCTGGTGATTTGGCAAATGATGAATTTTGTCAACATCACATCTAGTCCAAAGTTGCTTCATATAGCCCACGAAATCATTTCTATTGCAATATCAAACTGTCAAGTACTTCCTAGGACAGATCAGAGCACCACGTAACATTTCTGTTAATTAATGATCAGATCTTTCATAGAGGTCAGAGTATATTTTCCCACAGTGTATGCTACAGCACAGCAGTTGACAGCCGGGTTTAGGAGGACTCAAAATGAGTAAGACATTAGCTCAGCTGTTCCCTAACTTAAACCGTTTGGTTTGCAGTTGTGAACTGTTTTGTTTTTTCACCATTCTTTACAAGATAATCTTCCAGGACTCTGTTGACTTATTTTGAGGTTCTTTTATCTCACAAAGTACATAGAGGCACAGCATGTTACTTGTTAGGTATTGCAGGTTGTTCAAGCTGAAGCTGCTTTTCCTAAAAGCTGCCGTACAGAAGTCATAAATTCCTCTGTTTTTCAGCTGAAAACAAAGATGTCCAGCTGAAAGTTGTGCCCGACAGCGACGAGAAAGGCGTGGACAACCATGGTTATCAAAGTGAGGTATGTATCCACGATCAAAGAAAATAGCACAACACAGTCATTTTGTAAAATTAAAATGCCTTTATTTTCATGGCAGGAGGACTCCATTCCTGATACTAACAGCCTCAAAAGGCAGACTAAAGAGACTAAAAAGGGATCTAGATCATATCTAAGGTGTGTCAGTTCAAATTTAAGTAATTTCATTTTGTAAAACAAAAGTGGTTATTGTATTATGGGGAGTGCAGTACTTCTGGGTAGTACAGCTAGTGTATAGCATTATGTCTTTGCAATGTTGATCTTGTTTATACACGATGTAAACAGTAGCGTTCTGTCACACATTAAGTGGTCTTTCTCTCCTACTGTAATCTTTATGAGATTTTTCACTTGTGGGATTTGATTGTATTTAATATGAAAAATAATGATCTTCGGGAAAATATTAATTTCTTGAATAGGAATCTATTGAATTATAAGAAGATTAATTTTTTCATTCACTCAAGAGAAATATATTGGAAAAGTGCATTTTGATCAGAATTGGACCTTGGACCTAACTGAATTTATTCTGTACTTCAGTCAAGTGTTGAAGCCGATTAACACTGCAGAGGATTATGTCAAGTCTCACTCAAAAACCTTCAAATACATTGTGCTGGGGATTCTTGGAGCAGGTAATGTTAAAATACAATCATCTGAGTTAAAGTTTTACACTCTGTAGCAGTTTTTGCAGTGGTGTTGTCCTGCATACATCGAAGTTTTATGATATTTATTTAGGCGGCCATAACAAGATAGAAATGAATGACTTTTGATCAGACACTTTTGTTCTCTAGGTTATGTGGCATACTTCATCGCAGCCTGTGTATTGGATTTCCAGAGGGCCACAGGTCTTGTAGTCCTAACCGTTTTGGCTGTTGTCGCTAAGTCATATGAACTTTTGAAGAACTACAAGGGAGAAAGCATCAGTCGGTGTTTCGAACCTGCAGTCAGATGCTTTCGTTCAAAACTGTCATGGCTAAAATGGTGAGTGGACGTCATGTTTTCAGCTTCGTCGTCCTCAGTGTTATAAGAAAGCCACTTGCAGTGGAACCTGTTAGAGAGCAGAGGTGTGTTTTTACAGGGTTTTCATCGCAGCAGCCGTGGTCCTGCTTGTTGTGTGGCTCATCTTGGACACAAGCAAGCGTCCAGAGCAGCTCATATCATTCGGAGGTGTGTGCATGTTCATCGTGCTTGTGTTCCTCTTCTCAGCGCACAGGACAGTGGTGAGTTTTGTGCCTTCAGTCGGCCAGTGCCCCTGCTCAAGGATGAATAATTACAGTGGCGAAATCTGTTTCGCAACGTGCTTGGGCGTTATCCATCAAGTTATCACACCTCTGTTTTGTTGAGACTTGGGATATCACTTGGCCTTGTCCTGCTATCTTCCTAAGGCTTAGCAAAAGTGCTTCCTTGCAATAACACAAGGTTGAATGATACATTTATTGTCAAACTACTTTTAGGTGTCATGGAGGCCTGTTTTTTGGGGTCTCGGGATACAGTTCTGTATTGGACTTTTTGTTATACGAACCCAGCCTGGACTCATAGCCTTCGAATGGCTTGGAAAACAAGTGCAGGTATTCATATTTTGTTTCTTTTTTTTTAAGTAAATTATTGATACTCTGTTCCTAAGAAGGCGTATAAAAAGGTGTGTTCTACTGGAGTTATTTTTGTTAGATACAGCCATACAACTCCCATTACCGAACATAGCATTAGCAGGTATCTGTACTTTGTAAATGTCAATTATTTTATTAGGACTCTTGATTGTGAACACCATCCATTTATATAATATTAATTATATACAAAAATGCATATTCTATGCTCAACAAATATCACCATTAGTGAGTCAGATGTATAACAAACAAAAAGAGAAGAATTACTATGGAGTGTGTTTTTCAAAACTCATGTGCCTCTAACTCACAACACTCTCTAACTGAGTAAATCATAGGTGCTTATCTTTAGAGTTGCTTTATTAGGCTGTTAACTCCCATTCCTGAATTTCCAGAGGTTGAATCAGCAGTGTGCGGACAAGCATGTGGCCTGTTAATCACTGTTTAATGTGCAGCTCATCCCACTTTATCTGCTCGGCTGCCTCTTTAGTTCGCATTGTTAAATGTTAATGAATAAGTAAATAATCATAGGAATTTTTAATCATTCCAAATTATATAAAATGTGTTTCTTCTTTGTCTTATCATTACAGATATTCCTGGACTATACCAAAAAAGGGTCATCATTTGTTTTTGGGGATCTCATTTCAGGCATTTTTGCCTTTCAAGTAAGTGGATGAGTGAATGAGTTTATTTATTCTTCTTTATTTTTCACCTAACCAAGATTACTAATTATTCAAATTGAATCGGTTTATAGATTTATTTTGTGATTTCATCCTCAGGCTTTGCCAATCGTTGTGTTCTTCAGCAGTGTGATGTCGGTCCTGTACTTTTTGGGGATAATGCAATGGCTGATATTGAAGGTGAGGCAAAGTTAAAACACGTACCTCACGTCATCAGACATGTTCCTCTAGGGTCTAGGTACATATCGCTTACGCCTGCAGAGATGTACTGTAACCAAGAGCCACGTGTTTTTGTCCATGCAGATCTCATGGGCTATGCAGATAACCATGGGAACCTCTCCCACCGAGACCTTGAGCGTGGCAGGCAATATATTTGTTGGGCAGGTACTCGGGGCAGGGCCTGATGTCTTTGCAACAATATCTTTGACGCTTGTCTGACTGCATTTTGCTTTGAAATTTCGAATTTCTCTGTACTTCGGTTTTATGATTACATAATCAATCATTGATAAGTGGAGTAATTAAAAAACAAAACAAACTACAGGTACTCTGCATACTTTTATGTCATGTTTTTGTGCGCAATAGACTGAAGCACCGCTGCTGATCCGCCCCTACTTGAACGACATGACCAAATCCGAGATCCATGCTGTTATGACTGGTGGATTTGCCACAATTGCAGGCAGTGTCATGGGGGCGTTCATCTCATTTGGGGTGAGGTGAAACTTTCTCCAACGCAGCATACAAACATACATTTAATAATAATATTAGATAAACATTCCATACAAAAAGATGGAATAGAAAGTGTTTCAGTATTGATGAGGAAGAAAAAACACAGGATCATTAAAAAAAAAGGTTCAAAATGATGAATATTTATAATGTGGGTGTAAAATAAAGTAAAAGATTCTTGGTAAATGGAGGCTTACATTTTCTTTTAAAAGTTATTAGAAAGGTGCACATTCTTAAATCTGTGTAATATTAGAGGAACCTTTGGTATCAATTTGAGGAGGCAGTCTCCCTCTACTATATTATCTAGCATCACTGTCCTAGAGGGAGGAACAGTTAATATGACAGTGATAGCACAGCTCAGGGATTTCTTACCTGTGAAGCCAATGATGTAGTCTGGAGCATGGAGGGGAACTGACAGAAGTAGCGAGAAACTAATTCTATGGTCACAGTCAGCGGAAAGATCTTAGCCTGAGGGTGATACATGAACAGCGCGATGCAGCCATCGACAAAGTAATCTTTGGTGTACTATGAAATTTCAACCGCTCCCAAAGATTACTCCTAGAGATTTAGTGTGCCCTGAGATATGAAGTGTCGTTATTATTTTGGCCAAAATTTCTGTTTTGTTAGTGATTAACTGAAGAAACTGTGGGGAGCTGGTAAACACAAAAAACACCCAGGACTGAACTTTGGGACTTCCCAAAAGAAATACTTGTTCTTCCTGAACAGAACTCCCAGATGAACGTAGTCTCAACCTGCAGTAGAATTTTAAAGCTAAAACAAAAAAGACAATAAAAATTGCAATTATGGCTTTATTATTTGATGATGTTTTTTTCCTTAGTTGATTTTCAGTTTCACTTTTTCAACAACAGTAAATCATGCAAATATGGGATAATTTATCTATCGCTAGTCATTGCAATAACTCCACTGTTAAGGAACATTTGATTGTATTTTGCAGATTGATCCATCTTCCTTGATATCAGCCTCTGTGATGGCCGCTCCTTGCGCCTTGGCCATCTCCAAGCTGTCTTATCCAGAGACAGAAAAGAGTATCTTGAAGTCAGAGAAGAATATCAAAGTGGCTTGTGGGTGCGTATTTTCGTCCCCTAATTTCTTCTCACTGCTCTGATAATATTCTAATTTTTTTTTTCTTTTCTGCTTTGTAAGCTAACTGACTTCATTTTTTAAACTCCATAGAGATGAACAGAACATTCTGGAGGCTGCTAGCAATGGAGCATCTGCTTCAATAAGTCTTGTAGCTAACATCGCAGCGAACTTGATAGCCTTTCTTGCCATTCTTGAGTTCATTAATAAAGCTTTGAGTTGGTTCGGTGGTATGGTGGGATACCCTTCAGTCACATTTCAGGTAAGCTTTAGCAAAAGACTGATTTATTTTGTAATAACTTCACAATTTAATTCATTATTCTGACGTTTGTGGTGGCATTTCATGAATTTTGCCTGCATTTACCTTTGAATTTAACAAGCGACTTATGCACTGTCCAAATAAATGTATGTGTTTATGTGTTCATAGTTAATTTGCTCATACGTCTTTATGCCTGTGGCCTTCATGATGGGGATACCATATGATGAGAGTTTCATGGTTGCTGAACTAATTGGCACCAAGCTCTTCCTAAATGAATTTGTGGCTTATGAGAAATTATCTGAAATGAAGGACAGAAGACTCCAAGGATTTGATGAAATTCTTGGAGGTGAAAGACAGTGGATATCTGTGAGTAAATTTCCTCAGTTGGAGTCTGAATTGGTAAATTCATGAGCCGTGCACAGAAAATATGCTTAAAATATGTAATTTTTTGTTTGTCACAGATCCGATCAGAAATAATCACTACTTATGCCCTTTGTGGATTCGCCAACTTTAGCTCATTGGGTATTGTGATCGGTGGCCTATGTAAGTATTTTATCATCCTTGAACATTTTGGTCCTGCCCCAGGACACTGTGTCAGTAATGCTGTTATATACATATTATATTTTCTTTTACCAAAGCCTCTATATGCCCATCAAGAAGAAGTGATATCTCATCTATAGTGCTTAGGGCTATGATCACTGGGACTTGCGTATCTCTTGTCAATGCCTGCATTGCAGGTAAGAGTTTTTGAATTTTCTTAAATTTCAAGTATTTGTTTTTAGTGCACCTGAGGGGCATCTTGCAGGGCAGTTTGACTGAGTAACTCCAATTCTGTTTCTCAGGGATCCTCTTTGTTCCTCCATTGGACTGTGTGGGGCTGTTCAAAGAGTCTGCTTTCAATGCCACAGATGCAAACATTCAAACTTGCTGTGAAAACCTCTTTGAAAGGTAAGCATTTACTCTTTCAGTACAAAAATGGATTAACTAGGAAAAAATTGTGACACACTGGATTCATATGTTTTAAAATTTGTACTTAGGCAGTTGAATATCTCTCTGTGACATGTGGCCACTTGTGCTTACATCTGAAATTCATTCTTTTGCAGCACTGTAAACAATGGGACCATCTCATTTGAAGGCTCTTGGAGCAAAGTAGTAAATGTCACTGTGTTTTTTTCTAAATGTTGTCAGTGTTGTGGATCTCTTGATGTGGCAGTTTGCCAGTAGAGGAGACAAATACATAGTAGTGTTTGTGTTTGTACTGTAGTTCACTGATATGCCACTCCTTGTTTGTTTATTTGTGTCACTGTTTATAGAAAAATGTAATGCTTATATGCTTATCTTTTCAAGGTGAAGGCATCTTTCGTGTAATATATTGTAAATTAATTAATTCAGTAAATTAATTGATTTATATCCAAGGATTTAAGGGACACACTTTAAGAAGTATACCTCAGGAAATGTTCAGGTTTTTATCATCTGATAAATGTAAATATTTCAAATAAAGTTAAGTGATTCAATTATTTCATAAAGTTATTGATAAGTTCACACACAGGAATACTTTCTGAAAAAAATATAAAGCTCTGTAAATGAAAATGTGAATCATTCTTGGACACAAATGTTTTACACATTTATTTAAAAAAAAAAAAAAAGAAAAACATAAGCTGACATGGTGTACCATACCAAAGACAGCACACATTGTAAACCCATATTTCTTCATTCACTCATTCACTTATTCACACACCCGCTCACACACTTACTATTATCTTCACATGCCTTCAGATATTTAGTCCTTTGACTTTATGTACACATAGACACAATACAACAGTTTGTTTGCCTGACACCACAACTAACATTACAGTGTTTTTACCATCATCAGCCGGTCAATATACACTCACTTCAAATATTTCTCCTAGTATTTGGGTTTCTTTTCACTAATAAGGCTTCATTAAAATAAGGTGATAACAGCTGAAGTTTAAGAGGGGTTATTTGGACTCATTTGAGGACTTTTACTGATCATTAACTACAAATCCATTATAGAAATTCCTAAAAGATTTGTTATCAGGAGGAATAGGTGCTGTCTTGTCTTGTAAAAGGGAACTGGTGTCGGAATTTAACCATGAAATACCTGTGCAAACTCATGAGAAAACGGAATAGTTTTCTTGCTATTCCATGCTTGCATTGCAACCTAGAAAAAAGGAATAGGCAGTGCTAAAGATTGGTCTGGTTACTGGTGACCAGCTGTACCTTAGCTCACAGCTAAGCTCACGACTCTACTGTTCAGCAACAGGAGATAAAACAACGGATTTCAAGCTGGAAGGGAAGCTGGGGGAAGTGATCAATAGGCATCTAAAGGTCCTGAGTCTGCTCTTTTGCTTATTTTGTTCAGCGTGCTTTTATCCCTCAGGCTATAATAAAGGTCCAAAAAACTGCATGGGCCTCATTCAGCAGCCTTCCTTGCTGCAGGGAACTCACTCATGTGTTTGCATGTCAATGAACATACACGAGCCATATTTGAGGATTTCACTGGTAAACCCCTTTACTGCTTATTGCTTTGACAGTGGTATTCACCAGCATATTTACTAAATACTGTAAGTGGACTGATTAAAGGCACAGGCACCCTCTATAATAAACAAATACAAAGTACTCAAAAACTACCAAAAAATAATGCCAAAAACAAAGTGCACACAGACATATTTGACCTAAAAATTTTGCTGTTATTCCACAGTATGAGCTCAACTTTTCTGTGTAAAGAAATGCTACATAGGCAGCTCTAAGGCTTGCCACAAATAACATCTCCAAAATAAACTTTACACCCTACACACATAATGTCCATCGTAGATGAACCTGCAGCAGTTAATATAGATCCATGACCTCAATCACTTTGGTGGCCGTGGTCACGTACATTTTATACTCCACAGTTCTCTCAATCAAAAAACTGAAATGTTTACATCCCCTAAATAAAAGAAAAGAGCGACTGCATATGACACATTTTAAGTTGGAGAGTTTGTCCATTCATGGAGCTGATAAGACTCTGAGGCAGGTGTTTAAAAGTGATTTAAAAGTATTATGTTAACTCTAATGTGGACAACTCCAACAACTCCACCTCCATGTGTTTTTCATTCTCTAATGGTAAAAAACAATCTTGACTCTGAGCTATAAGGTTGAAACCTTGTGTGTATCACTCCAAACTTTCTTATAAACCTTTAACTATATTAAGAATTTAACTGACTAGCTGGGAAATGGGTGTTTCATAGTGATGGCGACTGAGGAATTCACAGTAATTTTTTTTTTTTGATAAGTCAGGCCTTTTTCTCATAATTCTTACTCTTCATGTTCCTGCTGGCTTTGGTAACTGGAAACAAACAGGTAATATTTAACTATTAAAATCAATAAAAATATTGTTTGAAACAAAGGAAGACCTTCATCCTACCGCATTTCAAGAGCACCGACAGTTTCGACAGGCTTGGCTTTGGCGTTTGATTTATTCTCCTCTGTCTCCTGAACTTTTCTAGTCACTTTAGGGCTAGATTTATTGTCCTCTGTCTCCTGAACTTTTCTAGTCATTTTAGGGCTAGAATTTACCTTTCTAGACATCTGTGGACTGTGTCCTTTCCGCTGCAGCTGTGGGCTGCTGGAGCCCAATTTGCGGTTGAGAAGGGGGCTCCTGGAGCCCTTCATCTTGGTGGGTTGCTGAAGACTATCCATCAGCTTCAGGGGGCGCAGGCCAAGAAGTCCACAGTAGTAGTTGCAATGATGGTGTGTCAGGAACTGTTCAAATACTTCAGGAGATCCACATTCAGTTAATCCTTGGTATCTGAAATACGGAGGACAACTTCATTGTAGCTGTTCCAAAAGCAAATGCCACTAACATTTCCATCTATTGAAATGATTTGAATGTATCCAATACAAACCCTTTTGACTTGGTCACAACTCTAACATTTGTAAGCTTTGTTTCAACACCTGCAAAATGAAAATAAAAGAAGATTAGTAATTTATTTATTCCCAAAAACGGATATAGGATTACTTTCATTATCACGTGCATGTGTGGCGTACCCTCCAGCCTAGTGACTAATAAATTGCCATGCGTCCACTGATGGATCCAGTGCTGGAACGTGATGCATTTCTGCTCCACCTCAGAAATCGATCGTGTAATCAGTCTGCCTTTAGGATCCATCATACAATACTTGAGGAAGACACCTTGAAGATCAGCTTCTACTGTGGCATATGGCACAGAGTTTGCAGGCCGGTACATCAGATATTGAGGAATCACTCTGCAGACAACACAAAAAATTGTTGGTGACGTGATAATTAACAGCAATTCTATTATCAGAGTTACTGTATGATTAGTGTGGTACTTACTCTAATGAAAAGCCAAAGTTCTCAATAACTCTTGCTTCAGCTGCAAAGATTTTACAGTACTCTCGAATCATGTTTTGGACTTTGCATTCCTGGCAACACAATGAATGTATTAATTCAAATGCATGTACTGAAGTTATAAACAGTGTGGATTTATGGGGCTATTTAGAACAAATAGCAGAAAATACTTACTTGCTTAGTAATCTCTAGATTTCTTTCTGCAAGGTTGCTTTCTTGTTTGGTCCCGTAGGCGATGGGGTTTTGAACTTTGATAATGCAGTTGCTTCCAGAATCAAAGACAGGATCCAGGCCGTAAATAACCTTCACTCTGCTGGCTTTGTGAGCGCAGCCCTCCCCGATGTTCACTGTCTCGGTCATGATGCGGCCAAAGTACTTGTCCCCCCAATTTCCACAATTGGCCAGGCCTTTGGTGAACAGCAGTGGGGTCATCTCAATCTCCTCTCCAACTAAGGAATACCAGAAATAGATATTCATAATGAGCAGTGATTTATTTTAAAATAATGTTAAAAAGAAATGATTCCTATGGTGAATTTCTAACAGAGAAATTTACCTTCCAAATCATCTTTTAGTAGTATCTCAGAGAGAACTGTGAAACAGAAAACACACAAGGATACATAAAAGTGTAATTGATATTGTTAGATTTAAATTTCAAATTTTTTTCCTTAGGCATATTGTATCTTACTGTCTACGCTGAGCAGGAAGTCAGTGGTGTCAGTCCCGTATTCATTTTTGATCGTACAGCCATATACCCCACAGTCATGGCTGTTTGCCAGCACAATAGCCAGTGCTACTTGGCTTTCATCTCCTCCACTTGAGGCCAAAAATAGAAAAAAACACACACACACACACAAAAATCATGAACTCCTCAAGTTGACTGGCTCATCAGATTTTTTCCTAGCTTCAGAGATTCAACAACAGCCCACAGGGTGTCGCTGTGAGACAAACGGTTGTGCTGTGTGGCAGGAGTCTGCTGACACAGCAGGCAGTAGCACATATATAGACTTTTAATGCTCCTTGGAGATGAGAAAAATATTGTGTCAGGTTACAGTTTCTGTGCCTAGCCAGAGATTCACCTCTCTGTGTCACAGCTGTGGGGTTCACAGTCACATGAGCTGGAAGTCTCTGCAGTGAGAATATGAGAATGACAGAAGGCCATGGGATGCACCCTGAGGCCCAAATAAATCCTGTTCATCCTTGTAGCATTATTGCTTAATATTTGAAACCTGCCCAGTTTTTTCCAGTCATGTTGGCTGGAAATCCTCAGAATAACAGCAGGGAAAAAGGTGACATTGTTAAGTTAACACCGTGTGATATTGCTGTTGATTATTTTTACAGTTGGTTACAGTAGGACAGGAAGGGTATTTACCTTCTCTTCACCTCCAGTATTTCCTCCTCGTCTCTGTACCATTTAATGGTGGAGTCACTGAGAACATTGAAGAACTGGCACCACAGCTTCAGGTGTCCAGAGGCATCTGAGAATGGCTCTCCCCTGATCTTACGGATGACCTGTGGAGCTGGTGGTGCATGAGAGAGAGGGGGTATCGAACAAGGGGCCCAAGTCAAATATATACTGTACTAGAGAGCCGGACTTTCTACTGTTTCCACTTCCTCAAGTGCAAGTGAACTGATCAGAGGAAAAGAAAAACTTTAACAAATATACAAAGAATTTCTTAGAACCATTTGTATTGTGATACATTTTGTGAAAACTAAGCGAAAAAGTTGGATCCAACAAGTCAGATATGTTTCACTGTAGACTGTAATTTAACAGCTAATCACTTGGGATTCCACAGAGCCTGAGTATTTATCCATATTGCATATATGTTTTTGGTTTATGTAAATTTCTTAAATAGGTTATTGCTTCTAACTTATCTACTTATACACTTGTGTACTTATAAACATTAAAGGAGCTCTTATTGGAAAACATGCAGAACTTCCACCTCCCACTTATTCAAACATAATATTCTCAAGATTTAAAAAAGAAATAAAAAAAATCCATATTTGTGGGACAGAATGACCAATTCTTTACCTTTCAAAGGGTCTAGCTTCTTTTCAGCTGGTTTTTCCTCTCTCTTGGAGACTGGCTCTTCTTTAGGAGCCTCCTCAACCATTTCTGGCACCTCCAAGGTGGTCTTTCTGCGGCTCAGTAGAGGAGAACGCCTCTCCATTGGTGGAGTGTTGTGTCCTGTAGGGGCTTGTAGTAATGCTGCTCTGCGAGCCTGGCCGGGGGACATGTAGGGGGTCTCCTTCTTGCCCTGATTGTCCAGCACGCTGACCATTGCTCCCTCTCCATCTTCTTTAGTTTTTGGGATGAAGATTTTACGGCGCGCTCCGGAGGCCAACTCCTCAGGTGTGGCGGAGCGAATGAGCGACAGACTGTCTCTGCGCTTCAGCCGGGGACTGCTTTCACAGGACAGCGATGATGTCGGCGTTGAGCCTCCGCTGAGATCTTCATCTGTCTTGTCACTCTGACGATCGCCTACTGTGATTAAAGGGACAGCCGTCACAGCCTCATTGTTTGAGTCCAGAGCAGCTTTGGACATGAATTTGCGAAGGCTTGATGGACTCAGTGATGGATGTGCTGGAGGTTTACAGCTGAGTCTCTCTATAGAGGATCTGTTTCTTTGGAGGTCCTCGGCAGACGCAGAATTCTCTCTCTTGGCCTCTTTGAGGGGTTTTATCCGCAAGATTTCAGGAAAAATGGTGTCTTCTGTTGTTTGATTGGATGATGGCACATTGTCAACAACCTTTGGTATTAGAGCCTCATGTATTAAAGAGGGAGTTTTGTCTTTTATGCTCTTTTCTGCAACTTGTTCAAGTGTCTGTTTTCTATTTAGAGCTTTTTCAGGCTTTGTGGTCATTTTATTATCAACATCATGCTTTGTTCCCCCTTGCTTTGCAGCTGAAGTTCCTGTTTCTGTCAACTCAGTGTGTGATGTAAGTCCAGGATCACTTTCATGACAAGTGATAGAGATTGGTGGCACCACAAACAAAGGCACCGTTGGAGTTTCAAAAGGCTGATTTGTATGTGAAACATGGGCATTTACAAAAGCATTTTTCTCCTTGTCATCATTACACAAAACATTTATAACAGGAATTGATGGATAGTCCATCTGAGGGAGCTGTTCACTGCCTGTCACACGTGGCTGCTCATGCTCAAACATTTTTGTCTCGTGATCTAATTGTGCAACTTCCTTTACTTTCTCTGCAGGCGTGAGGTTATAATCATTCTGCATACCTTTCTGTGTTGGTAACAAGCCTGGAGTATCAGTCACACTTTGGACTATATTCTCTGACACATGAATTAAATCATGTTTTTGCAAACTGGCAGGCTCTGATTCCGGCTTATCTGGTGCCAAAACAGTTGTTGGCAGAGGGCATTCTTCGAGCTCAGGCTCCATTATTTCAATTTTTGGCTTTATAAAATGCTCATTTGGCTTTACATCTGCCACAGTTGGTTCATTATCTGGGATGTCTTCAGTAGTAGATATTTGGATTTGTGGAACATTCTCTGAGGGCCAACCCAGCTGTCTCTCACCAACATCTTGATGTGCAATTTCATTGGGTTCCTTGAAAATATTAGAATTACTTCCCTCATTTTGTGTTACTGAAAATATTTTTGATTCATCTAACTCCTCTAATCTCTTCTCTGTCTCTACCTCAAACTGTAAATCCTCTTTCCTTGCTCCAGTGTTCCCACCTTCTAAAACCACTTGATCTTGTGTGTTTAAGTTGTTACACAAGTTATCTTCTAAATCTTTCTCTAAAGCGGAATTTAAAACCTCTTTCAATTCACTTCTCTCTTCACTGCTCTTAAGATATGGGCTTGAACTCTGTATTTCACTGAGACTCTGGACTTCTGTGCTTTCCTCTACTAAAGAGGGCATGCATTCATGCTGTATTTTTAGGTCAGCCTTCTCTAAACTCTCTGGAGCTGCAGCAGGCGGAAATCCTATATTCATTTCCTGAATCAGTGAAGTAGATTCGGTCTCTTCTTTTACATAATCTTTCTCTGCAGTGTTTGCTGCCACAGAAGAAAGAGATGAAAGCACCTGATCTGGTGGTTCACATGGCTCTACACTTCCTCCCAAGGAAGATGTTGTTAATTCAGTAGTCTCAGATCTGTTTATATCTGGGTAGGGCTCTTTGCTTGATTTCACTTCAGCTTTCTCTTCCTCACATAGCTTTTTGGAAGAAGGGTCTGACTCTGTGTTAGTTTTACCTTCTTCCCCCATCTTATCACTGAGCTGCTCCTCTTGCAACGTTTCAGTAGGTGCTTGTCCAAGGCTGTAGCTGCCTGACACTGAGATAACACTGAGAGGGGGAGTCCAGCTATCTTCCACACTCGTGAGAGCTGATGTGGGTGGGCATTCTTCTTCATAAGGTTCTTTGGTCTGTGATAAGACACATACATCTTCGCTGGGTGAAGTATCATCTCCTCCAGCTTGGTTATTAGACTGTTTGGAAACTACCAGCCAATCTGGCTCTTGCTGGTTTACAAGGACCTCTTTGACAACCGAGACTGCCTGAGAATCTCTGTCTTCCATCTGAAGGAACATAAACAAAAAAAACATTAGAACTTCAAAACTTGCAGTTGCAGCTATTGCATTGTTTATCTTTCACAATGAACTCCACAACACACACTTGTTGGTTTTAGTCCTTACATATGAAAAATATTTCCTCCTGTTTTTTTACCATCAAAGAGATATCACAACTTAATGGAAAAAAAAAGATTCAGCATCAAGTTGATGAGTTAAATAATTATTGTTAAGAAGCTTGTCATAGCGATCTTAGTGCAGTGACCTTTGACAGTGTGACACTGTGACAATTTTAGACTGAGACAAGTTTTTCGACCATAAATCAACAGAAGCATAGTCAGTGACAGATTCTGACATACCTCATGTTACAATGCAGTGTTATAGCCCTGAGAGACAGGAAGAGCACTCTAGAGCACAGTCTGGTAATGAAGTAAATTAGTCAATCAAAGTTAATCAATTATTAATTCATAGGTAAACATTAAATAGTTCGGAAAATATGCGGAACAACTTCAGTAA
Organism: Istiophorus platypterus; assembly: GCA_016859345.1. NCBI lineage: Eukaryota > Metazoa > Chordata > Actinopteri > Istiophoriformes > Istiophoridae > Istiophorus > Istiophorus platypterus. The sequence continues at coordinate 16,041,692 of CM029121.1, read as the reverse complement.
GTCAATATGTTCTTGTGTTTTAAGACCTGTCAACTTATTTCAGGAGCTTGTTTACCTCATGTCACGTGCAAAGGTGGCTGACATCAAGTGTGTACACATGCAAGGAGCCAATTAAGATTTTTGAACAAAACAGGGTTTCTTCCTCTTTTTTACAATCACTTTTTTTGTTTAATTTCTAAATTAAGTCCTGACTGAACACCGATAGTAGTGATTGTTATGTCAAAAATAACTACAGAGTTTGTTTTGTACTTGTGTAACCTGTCTCTTATGTTGAACCATGGATAGGGGAATTCCCACATATGACCCTGATGTCTACAAAGAATTTACTGGGCAGTCTCTTGGTGAGAGACAAGTCTTAACACGTAGAGTATGTTCCACATAATCTGTTATGCATATTTCCCTAAATCACCAAGCTGAACTACAATTGTTATTGACAAAGAAGAACATAACCTGACTTTGATGTAAAACCGCACATCTCTCAATTATGATATTCTTGAAAAACATATATATTCAATTTAAGTATGCACATTACTGAGAGGAAATTTTAGATTTATTTATAAAGCTTTGAGGTATACATAGAAGTGTTGGAGGGTTTTCCCCCTTACTGCCCCTATGTTTGCTGTTAACACCATCACAATTTATGCAGAAGAGTAATGAAACCCTGCGCCTTCTCATGACAGCATGTTTGGTCGGTAGTGACTACTAAGAAAAAAAAGAAGTTGCTGCTTTCAGCTGAGAGGAACTGGTGTCACAGTCCAAAAATTAAGCTCCGGTAATCATAATAGCTCTGTGTGTAAATAGATATTATACTTGTGAGATCTCATTCTTTAGATAAAGGGAGTTAACTTCCCCCAGTTAGTCATCCATTTGGTCTCATTTTATATCAACAACATAGCAAAGGTGCAGTTGTGGTTGTGAATTAAGGGGATATGGTACAATTGCTCTGCAGGTGGCTCATTCTTAAACACAGTGACTTCACTTCCCTTTTTCACACATCACTGGGCACCACGTAACTAGGTGTTAATGCACTGAAGCATACAGTTCACTGAACAAAATAATTAATTTGAATTACTGATTATCAGCAATAACACAAACAAATATTTCACTGCAATTAGACCTGGGTTAAAATAATCACATAAAATTTCAGAAATTAGTATGTACTATCATATAACTATCACCTGACAGAAAATTTGAACAAAATATACAAAAAGAGAAAAAACATTCAGATAACTTTTGAGGGATTTTTTTGTGACACTAAAACAGTCTTTCTTGTTCTTGCAGTTTATAAGGGGGTTTTGTATATAATTACATGCTTGTATTTGCTAGATTTGGTAATTATACCCGTGAGTTTAAATCTAATATGGCCATGAATTCCACTACTTTTACTTTTTCAAATTATATAAAATCAATACAACCACAAAAAAAATAGCAACAATGATGAGTCACTATGTAAGTGAGTAGCGCTATCAGTTTTCTCACTATATGTCATATACTATACAACAAATTTATCGTAGCATGATGACCCTAAACCTCAACATGTGACAGATAAGAAAGAATCAACAAGCTGGACACTTAGATGACAGAAGTGCTGCCTTCCTCCCTCTTCTCTAAATGAGGAAGAGGTTTATTTTGAGATATGGGGGGACTGTGAGGAATGTGTCAAATGTGACGAGGCCCTCCCGTCACGTTGAGACCTGCCGCAGAACCCGCTCTACTACCACTCAGGCAGTCCGCACAGCCGTTTGTCATGCAAGGCCCTGTTTGTAACACGAGAACCGATTCTGACATTCAGGTTTCATCATGATCTCTGACGCACTGGTGTCACACTCAGCAAAACCAAACTCTGAGATATTCCCCAATCATATCTTACAGTGTGCAGTGTCGATACCCAACACCCCCCACCCCCACATATATCTAGTAAAAATTGTCCTGTTCTTATGGTTCCCTACGTCTCCCTAACCTTCCCACACTATCTTGTTTGGCTCTTCGCTCTTGAGCGACACTGACGCAGTAAAACCACAGTCCAACGCAGCCTGGCTGACTCACTCCACCAGTTGCTGATTGCTTTTTTACTGTTTGTTTAAAAGGGGTTGTATTGTCTGGCGTTTCCACACCATCCCCTGAATATAACATGGAACTATGAATCTTTACTTGCTTTTTATCTACCACATTTACAGCTAGCAATGGCTAAAAGCCTAATCTATGTCATAGTTGACATACTGTAGTTCTGGCTTGGGCACTGAAATAGCTCATCTTGTCACACAAATGCAGCCTATATATAACTCCCAAGTGGGAGCCAGCTGACCTGCAAAACTGCTTTACGTACCTCAGTGAGGCCTTGAAGCCCAGACAAACACATTTCTTTGCCTGGACTGCTGCTTCCCGCCCTCACAGACACCTCCATGGCCTCCACAGCATCATCGGCCTCCTTGACACTTTGCCCTGTGGACTCCTCTGCTCTCTCAGGTGACAATTTATGAGCTGGTGGCAGGTCTGTTAGTAGAACACTGTCTTCATGCTTATGTTGAAGCATCTCTGATGACACTGACTGTTGTTCTATATCCGAACTTTCTGAAGACTCCTTTGGTTGATCCAGTTCCATAGGCACGACTTCCTCTATTACAGGCTTGTACACATCTGGATTACATTCCTGTTGCAGCTGATATGATGGAGGCATTTCCAGTTGAGGAGGCTGAAGTGAATTATGGTCAAACTCTTTCTCCTGGTTCTCAATGTGATCATGAGAATCCTTCTTACTCTTACCAAAGAAGAAGTCTTTGACTGTGTGGAGCATAGAGGAGATGGAGGCCTGGATGTTGAGGTGGTCGTGATCCTTATGAGCCTTGCTGTGATGTGTGACTTCTGATCCATGTTTATTATGAGCTGTTGTATGTATCTCCAATGGCCTTTCTCTTTCTTTCTCTCTCTCTTTGTCCAAGTCCTCTTCTCTCCTTTTCTCTCCCTCATACACTTCCTCTAGTGCTTTTTCATGTTCTTTCCTCTCTTGTTGCACCCTTTCGTTCTCTTTACTTTGATTCACGATAGGTATATTCATGTCTTGAGGTTTCTCCACTTGAGAGGTCTGTTTCTCCTCAGCAGCCTGAGACTGGATAGTCTCTGACAGAAACTGTGCCAAACTGATTCCTCCATCATAACAGTTTTCACCTCCATTACCCATGATATGGCTTCTGCTACTGCTACTGCTACTGCTGCTGCTGCTGTTAACCCCAGCATCTACACCATTTGAAATCTTTGGTTTCTTCTTAGCCAAGGTTTCCATAGATGAAGGTGTATCATTCTCCAGGCCACTGTCTATGGATGTGACAGGGGCTGTTTCACTGACTTGCGAGCTTACTCCATTAGGTTCTGCAAACGCTCCCACTTGTTCCACAGCCTTCGGCTCCTTGACCACTGCTCTTTCCGGTGGTGGTGGAATGGGCCGCTTCCTTGGAGGACGTTCTGGGCTCTTCTGCGGTTTCTCTTTTGGAGTGTTTTCTTTATCTTTCTTCTTGGTCTGCTCCTCCAAATCTTTCTTCTTCTTCTCTGCTTTTTGTTTCAGCTTGGCAAAGAACCTCTGGTGGATCTTGTATTCATTCATGATGCCAACCTCCAGAACTCCTGAACAGGAGACAATGCCTTTGCTATTGCTTGCTGAGGCCTGATAGATGGCTGCATCATCTAAAGTGCAGCTGAAAACAGAAACACATATCTTACATAGCATTAATCTTGCATATGTGTGTTTCTACTTATTTGAACAAGTGTAATAGATTGATGATTTTTGCAAGGTTGTCTTACATACTTGTAAATTTGGAGGGTGTGGGTTTTTCCATTCCGACGAATTTCATATTTCGGGAGTCCACAGTACCGGTCCATTTCTATATCATCTTTGTACCATTTCAATTCTGGAGCTGGGTAACCTACAGACATGGATAGACTCGGAACTCATTGCTTCTTGGTAATAAATGTTACATTTCACAACGTACTATCTATGCACATCTGTTAAAAAAATGAGGCAGTTTGTGTTAAATATTCTCTTACACTTATAACTAATGGTAAAATTATACAGTAAACAAATTACAATGTAGAGGCTTTGGCATGAATGTTCCTTAAGCTGTTGCATCATGTCTGCAATGTGTCACACAAGAACAGCTGCAAGCAATTAGATGAGTCCACCCATTCGATCTGCCCACAGTTAAAAGCACAACATCTTGGAAAATCAGCTTGAAATTTATGTTGTCTGAGCAATTTGGGAAGAATAAAGCAGTTCATCTGGTGCCTTTAGGGGTCTCTTGTTATATTTCTTTGTTTACAGATTAGTCACATCCTGGCTCTTCACAAAAAAAAAAAAAAAACAGTCTGAAATGTTTTCAGTTATTCCAACAAACAAAACGCAGACACATGCAGAATACACTAGGCCTACCTGACACCACACAGGTGAACTTTACATTACAGTTTTCTGACACTGCCTTCGATTTCAAGGTGGTTTCAAAGGACGGCTGTATGTCCTCGGTCAGCTGAGCCATGACGCTGCATAGTGTGCTCCTGGAAGGAAGCACTAATGTATGAGTGTCAATTTCTTGCTTTCAAATAGTAGACAGTATCATTTCAGTGACCTCACCACCTCTGTGCAGTACATTCCAACTACCCAGGAAGGGATGTTAATGGAAATTTCTGGTAGTGAATACAACATAAAAGAGTGACACAGAGACTTGTGAGATGCCAAGCAAACAGGGTTGTCAATCCAACACTGAAGTCGATGTTGATCACTAAAACTGAATGCAACATTGGACAAACTGGACGCTTACATTACAGTTAAAACGTGTGTAGGTTTCATTCTTGGGGTATACCAGGTTTTCATGGTTAAAATGTTAGTTGAGAGAAATGTTTTGAAAGAATAATTTACCTCGTTGGCCTGTAGTGAGAATACCTTGAATAGCTATTCAGAGAGGAGGCAAATGAAGGGACAGCAGTGATAATTAAGACCTGTGTATATGGAGCCCACCTAAATATAATAATTAAATAGTTGCCCTCCTCTTTGGCAAATGGAGCATCTTGTTATTCTCATGGTTTGTAGATTAGAAACAGAAACACACATAACTTATGTGATAAATGTGATTTTTGAACCATGATTTCATGTAATGTACAAGGAAAATCAATGATTTAACTCACTTCATCATTTACTCTTTCTTTACTTGATCTGTCTGACCCAGATGCTTTTTCTTGACCACTATGCAATATAAATATGTTTTGAAAATACAAATCTGCTTCAAAAGAAACAAAGATTTACATGCTCTGCATATAAATGGATTATATATGAGACCCTCTACCTGTTTTCCGGTCTAACATTTGAGAGGTAGGTAGTACGACTCTCTGAACGGCCATTGGAAGAGCTGCTCTCTTCTTCACTGAAACTGCTTGACCTCCCATTGCCAGAAAAAGAGCGACCCATTGGCCTTCTGGAAGTCATTGTCCACTGAAGCAATTCACAAAAAGCGTAAGATCCGAGATAAATATAGCAGCCACAGTATAAAACTGCTCCGTGTTCACTTCCACAGCTTGTCAAAGTTCAAGGCTCAGATTTTAAGGTGTTATCCACGTAAAAACTCCTGGGCAAGAAAAAAGAAACATTTCAGATTGTTAACAAAGTGTGCTGGAGGTTCATGAAAGACATTATATTTGCCCATTCTGGGATATTTGCTCAAACAAAACTCAAACACACAGTTCAGACTCGTCCTTTCTGACCAGGCAAAGTACTTGCATTGGAGCTAAGTTATAAATAGATCAGCTATTGGGTCTTTGAAGGCCTGTTAGTGGTTAAAAACAAACCCAAAACAAGCTATTTACTTGTACGTATTATGAATATAATTCAGGTGTTTCTTGGTCACCTTAAAACTTGGTAAATTTTCCAACTTACCATTGAGATGTTTTCAGTGTTGCTTTGGAGCCAGAGTCTGCGAAGAAAATCTCTGTAACTGCCTATCATAGACATGCATGTGTTGCCAGCAGGGGACTATTTATAGCAGGCCTACAAATAGGTGTAAGAGCACATCACATTTTCCAAAACTAGACTTTGGACTTAGCAATTAAGTCTTAAAATTAAAGAGAATTCTAAGTAAAAGTTAACAGTTTCAACCAGGACACATTCCTAAAAAATCCATTGTTTTGTCAGTAGTTATACTGGAAAAATTTCACTGCTTTGTTTTGACCCATCTTAATAAGTTGGAAAAAGGGGCGTCCCATCATAGCGAGACACTGAAGTGGAGTGGATGTGAACTTGAAAAACATGTCTGTAGAATATGATTCATGACGTAGCTGCTGACAGCCAGCGGTCTATGTCTTACACTGCTCACACTTCATATTGCGACATATGTTCAAAACATAGTGGCTCACTTGCTGCTTTCATTTCACATCTACTTGACAAAAACAGGCTCATCTGAGAAAGTCTATACTTTGATTTAATGGTCTAAGGGTATATTAGAATATCGATGTGTTAGTTATGTTTTCATTTTAAATTGATCTTATTTAGTTTTATGGTTTTTGACAATTCTTCAGTTGTTTTACAATGATTTTTAGTTATTTTCTTGCTTAATATCTTTTATACAACAGCGTTTTATTTACAGTTTACAATTATTCACAGCTGTGTAAAGTTATCATGTAATTTTGTAATTGTAATTTAGTATAATACTCAGTTTGTCTGCAACATGCTTATCTATCCTGGCCAAGAAACTCCTTAAAAAAGTGATTTTAGGCTTTACTGGATAAATAAAGGTTCATTATAATAGTAAGTCAAACGTAGCTTTAACGAAAAAACATAGACAAACTTCTGTTTAAATCTTATACATTTTTGCAAAAATGCTATACACCTATATGTTCATAATGTGAAAGGGATGCCAAATAATATACACATTCAATTACATGTTTACACAAAGGCAAAAAAAGGACATAACAGTGCAAATTAAACATTAATAAATATAAAATCTTAATACATTCTATCTAAATACTATAATAAATGGTCAATCATGGATCATAAATTAAACGAGACATTTTAAGAATATGCTCCACAGTCTACACACATTGTATTATGGATGTAGATATAAAAGCAAAAAGTTATCTATTTTATACTATTTTCCTTTTTACTTTTTAAATGTTAAATCTATACGATATCTTAAAAGGCATTTCTTTTCACTTCGCAGCTCTCCGGCTCTCCAATCTCAGCCGGGGACTGTCTCACACCTGACAAGGTGCCAGATGGCTCATTACCATAATATCGGGAAAACGCGGGCTCTGCTGGAATCTGCCTTTTTTTTTGGGGGGGGGGGTTTATATCGATCTCACCGGCGCAGATTTCGTCTGTTTGGAAACGTCTTTCGAATTTTTTTAAAAAAATTATTTTCAATATTAAAAATCAAAACAAACGTTTAGGGTTTTTTTTTTTTTTGTTGTTGTTTTGGTTTTTTTTTTTTTTTCCCCAGCTCCGGCGCAAGTGCGAGGCTCGTCGTGGTCTCCGAGCTGCTCGCGTATTACGGACCTGACGGTAATGCGCGTTGAGCGCTGCCTCGTTCCGGGAAAAGGAAGAGTTCGGTCAACGCGACTTAAGTCAAGACGAAGCGGAGGAAAACGCATCGTGGCCGAGGTCCGACAGCTGCTCAACCGGTACGACACCGACGGCGGGTATTCAGGGACGCGTGTGTGTGTGTCGATGGCTGTACCTAACGCCGATCGTTTCCTTGTCTGAATTCGTAAATCAGTGTGTCGTTCACCGGGGTGCTCGGTTACAAAAAACCGACTTCCCTAGAAATGAAAAGTTAGGGCACCGGGGCTGTAAATTGGCAGCGATTTCCTATTTACGGCGAAGTCTCGGTGTTGTTCGCCTCGCGGTTTTCTGGGTAGGTCTCAGCTCTTTGGGTCAGGAGCGACACTATAGCCTTGGTTCAAATATACTAATTTAAAATCTCGACTCAACTTCTTAACAGTCTGGGGTGAGGAGAATAAGATGCACTGATGACTGGTTCCCGTCGCAATTCCCGTAGAATAATGATCAGAGGTATGTAATTTCTCTTTGGCACCTCAGCCTCAGCACGGTTCGGGGATTTCGGGTTGGCTGATATTTTGACCTGGTTTCTTTCAGAAATTTTCATAGTGCGCCATCCTGTATCTGTGTGTGTACCTGCGAACCACAAGGTGACCCTGAGTGTCCGCGCCGAGGGCACAGGTACCCTAAAGTACCAGTGGTTCACAGATGATGAAAAGGAGGTATGTGGATTTTATATTTATATTAAAAAAAAAAACAAAACATATTCCTTTTTTTTTTAATACAATATAGCAATTTGAATGGCACATTTTATTGTTTTCTTTTATGTGGAAAAAGATACGTTTGCTGTGTATGAGAAGAATTATGTAGGTTCACCTATACTTTTGCTGTACTCTTCCTTTGGTGCAGATCTTGGTCTCATTTAAACACACATTTAAAAAAAGATTCTCCTACTTGAAATGCAAATGGCAATAAGTGAAACATTCCAGAGCAGATACTTGATGTGCACTTTCTCCTTCCACAAATGTTTCTGCACTTAGTAAAGATTATTTTGTTTTGCGTCCCCCCTCCCCCTCCCCCTCTCCTCCCAAGGTTCTTGGTGCTACTCAAGCAGACCTGACCATAAATACCAAAAAAACACAGCTCTATGTGTGCCGAGTGCACGACAACTTTTGTAACTGCGTGTTCAGCGACTGGGTGAAAGTGAAGGTGTTGGACATTGACAAATCGGGTATGCATCGGGCTGTCCTTGTGATTTATGGTGCTGTGCTTGCGTGATTTCTATTGTTTTGAGCTACTGTGGCATAGTCTAGGCCTGTCAGTTTATGATGAATCAGTGTTTTGCATATTGCTGATTTATTTTTGGGTTTGATTTGTTGTTTCTCTTTTTAAACACATCAGGTTTACCAGTACACTGGCAGGGTGAGCCGCACATTGCTGTCAATCCTAAACCCCAGATAGTGCGACATGGTACAAAACTCACTCTCCGCTGCGCTGCCTTTGGCATCCCCACTCCATACTATCAGTGGTACAGAAATGGACTGCCTCTGGCAGACATGACTGGTGACACGCTACAGGTAAGGTGGGATGACAAGCGAGTGTTTACTTTCCTCAGTGCTGACAGTGATTGTTTACTCAATGCTATTTTTACTGTTATATCACTGCCACTGTACTATTACTGTAATTCATTTTGAATATTTGGTTAATCTTTTGCCCAAAGGTTTGATTTATGGTTTATTATACTTACATGAGGGCAAACAGACAGAGAGGAAAGCAATGTGATTTATTGTGATGCCTGCAGGTTGACTGTGCAACAGCTGAACATGGAGGATCATACCTGTGCTCGATATCTAACGTGCTGGAGGAGAGATGGACTGAACCAGTTGAAGTTGCCATTGGTAAGTGATAAATGACATATACAGAGTTTTGTTAACTCTGTGAGTCAGTCTTTTCCCGATTTATACCGTTGTATTTCCCTCAGACTTCAAACCCTTTATTTCCATTGAAAGGGATGTGAGGAAAAACAGATTTTCTTCACACTCCTTTCATTCCACTGATTTAACTCAGAGGCTCTTGGTTGTTTCCATTATGCTGGTGGTACTTTCCCATTTCTACAGAGTAAAAAGGAAGTTGTTAGACTCCAAATAGTACTTGGTCCGAGGCTTAGACACAACAGGAAAGTGATGTAAAGTGAAACTAGTTCTTGCAGTGTTTCTCCTATTGTTACTTGTTTGTACAATTTATATCACAAAAAAATGCTGTCAAATTGTTGCATTGTACTGCCCTGTATTTGCCCTCCAGATGGAACCAATACTAGTACTTCAGATCAGATTTATGTTTAAGAAATACTGATTTTTTTTTTCCTTCTTTTGTTTTTTAATCCTCTAGTGCAAACTGATCAGCTTCCTCCGGCAGCACCCATAGGTACAGTTTTATTTAAAGAACCTGAGTCTCAAGCCATGCTATTTTCAGTGTGCTAGAGATGAAAACTATCACAGTATGTATAAAAGATTCCCTGTGTTGCTGTAATTCTAATTTTACTTTGATCTTTGTTTCAGCCACAGACAAAGTTGCCCTACTTATTGGGAACCTGAATTACTCCAACCACCCTGGCCTGATGGCCCCGATTATGGATGTACATGAGCTGGCCAACCTCCTGCAGCAGCTTGGCTTCAGAGTTCTTTCCCTGCTGGATCTCACCAGGGAGGAGATGATGGCTGCCATTAAAAAATTCATTCAGCTCCTTGACAGAGGAGTTTATGGTGATTAAAATTTTTCATTTAACCTTGTAACATTCTTTGCTGTGTCATGTGCCTTTATCTGTTGCTATCTTCTTGTCATGGGTCTCGATCCACGGGTGGTTTATAGTATCTCGCTTTTACGTACAGTATGTCTGGATGAGTGGGCGGATAAGGGGAAAAAGAGGCGTAGGTGTTTTTCAGTGATAACAAGCTATCTTCCTGAATGCCTTTAACACTTGGATAGGGTATTTATGTTGTATCTATAAAGGTTAATTGACTCTCAGTCAGACAGTCATATAAACTTCTGTCCCTCTTCATTATTAAACAGCATACAGATACACAAGTACACATTTAAATGAAGGAACTGCAATATGATATTACATATATGATAAAATGAAACTAAAGATAAGGTAACTGTCATTTTATATCACAATAATACTGTCTCCTACAATTCTCTACTTTGTCTTGCTAAAACCGAAACAAAGATGGAAAATTGATGTTATGCTATGAAATATATCATACTGTACAGAAATCCGACATCTTTTTGATCCCCAGTGTGACTTTTCTCAAACCTGCCCCAAAAATGACTTATTTATTTATTCAAGGTTGCAGATGTGCAGTGCAAAATCAGATGATTACAATTCTTGTGGTCTCAGAGTGATAACTAGACTTTTTTTGTTGTTTGTTTTTTTTTGTTTTTTAAATACCTCTTGACAGGCATTTTCTACTATGCGGGTCATGGGTATGAGTGTGCTGGAAAGAATTACTTGGTAGCTATTGATGCTCCACAACCATACCAACCACAAAACTGTGTCTGCGTGCAGAGGGTCATGCTCGACATGCAGCAAAGACGGACTGCACTGAGTGTGATCCTACTGGATACCTGTAGGAAATGGTAGGTCTCGCATTTATTTTCACACACATGGATTTTAAAAAGTGATGATTATACATAGTTAAGTGTAGTTAAGTGTAAACTATCATATACCGTGTGTGTGTGTGTGTGTATGTGTGTGTCTATGTATATGTATGAATGTATGTACACACACACACACACACACACACACACACACACACACACACACACACACACACACACACTCATTGTTCTAAAAATTGTATTTTCCTTTCTAAAGGTACAACCAGGACTGCATACCTTCGGCCATCATGCCATTGAAACCCAGTGGAAATACTGTTTACGGTTATGCAACGTATGTACTTTTTATTAGCTGTTTTGGAAATAATCCTATACCCAAGTTGCTCAGTGATTTAACAGTGCTATCGAGGTTATTATTAGCCTATGACATGAGAATTCATTATAATTTTTTTATTTACAGTTAGTTCACATGCTGTAGACTGGGATGTCAAGTATAAATATAGAGAAGAACTGAATTGTTTTGTATCTGTGTTAGTATAACTTTTCCTTCATTAACTACTGTAGATGTGAAGATGCTGAGGCTTTTGAGGTCCAGGATGGAGGAAAAAGTACTGGAATCTTCACCAAGTACTTAAACAAGCACATCCTTCAGTCTGAGAAGGTCACACATGTCTTAGAGAAAGTGTCTGAGGGTAAGTATTTCAGAAAAAAAGGCTGTGGTTTAGTTTTGGTTTTTGATGGGTATTTTTTAGTAGGTTTGTGACCTTGTTCACCAAATGGGAATTTTTCAGCTTGTATTTTTTCATTTATTCATTCAGTTTTTAATAACATAATATTCCATAATTCAGTAGGATGACAGTTCTTGCAGATCAAGGGTGAACTGAACTGAAGGGAGCAAGTTTTTCCTTGGTGTGCTGGGTGGATCACAGACAAGTTGTATAATTTTTGGCATCTCAATTTAGTGCTGTTTACTCAAGAGGACTTTCCAAGTATAGCTTGGACTGAGCAGGGGCGGAGAGTTATCAAGTTGTCCTGTCGTTGTTTGTCTGTTTAATGCGTCTCTGGTGAAATACATTTTTTTTTTGAGGTACCATTACCATGTGATCTCATTCTCTGGAAATTCACACTGTTGGCTAGAGAAGAGCAGGAAACCTGAGAACTGCAGAGTGCAAGACAGCTGCTCTGCTGTTTGGGCACCCTCTGCCTCTGCTTTCATAGGTTCACTCTGAAATCAGCACTAGCAAGATGGGATGGCTTTCTGACACCACTGTGTGTGTGTCTGTGTGATTGTACTTAGATGTATTGTGGTGAACAAATTTAACAATGGTTACAGGTTTTTATCCCTTTTAGCTCTTGTGCACAGTACAGGCAGCAAATTAGAAATTCTCAAGCCTCCGGTTTTCTTCACTCATCTTTTTTGGGACTTATTTAGAGATGGGAGCATAGTGTAGACAGCTGACTCAATATTCTTGACACAAAATCATCTCGCAAGCTGAGCATATATCTAGATCAATTTTTTTTTTTTTTTAATTTTTCAAACATCGTCAGCCAATCCATCCCTTTAACTTTTTAAATAATTTCTATATTTACATGTATTGAATCATGCAGAAGGGTTTTTTTCCAAAACTCATTTAGACTAGTCAGTTCCAATGAAAAATTAACTATCTCATTTTTTTAAATTTCTTTAAGTTCCTCAAGGGAATCTGATGAACTATTTTTAAGCTCACTCATTCCTCACATACTGTTATTGCAAAACTCAGGGAGTCCCATGATAAAAGGATTGCAAGTGTTCATGCTGTTTTGAAAGATTTAACAGTTAATGAAATGAAAAGTTGATTTTCACATAATTGGTAAAAGCGCACAAAAAGCTGGGAATTTGTATGGGAAGTTGCTGTACAGCTTTGTTTCCCGGTCTTCTTTTCATTATACTTACCTGCATTTTCTCTCTCTCTCTCTACACCAGATCTAGGCAGAGACCCTTTAGTTAAAGGTAAGCAGGCAGTGGAGATCAAACATACCCTGAAGGAACCTCGATCCCTCACAGATCCAGTTCGGACCACTGGCCACACAAGGGAACTACACCTGCGAGATGCCTGCTGGAGGCAAGCAAATGGTGAATTGCGAGATATTTCCCCAAACATACATGTTTTTTCCTCTGCTGATTGAATGCCAGGTCATACGGTATTGATGACAGGATATGTAAATATATATCCACATTCCAAAAGCAGTTTATTTTCCATCAAAGAAACCACAGTTCCATTTCTTGAGCCATGAGAAAATTTGTTCTTAACTTCTCCTCAAACCTCTTACACTACAACATGTGACAAACCAAGTACAAACACTGTTGTTTAATGTGATTTTTTTTTTTCAACACCTTTCAAACAACATGTACTCACCGTTTGTGTGAAAAAGGATTCATTTTAATGTTAAGTGTCTTAACTGTTCGAATGAAGGATATCATCTTCTGACACTTTTATAGCTTCCTCAAACTGACCTTTTTAAAGTGCAATCTTAATATTGTGAGTTAATGTGAGAATGTTCCCAGTCTCATCCAGACCAGATTCAGAATTCAAGATATAAGTCTGCAGTTTAAATTAACAGCATGGCTGAAGAGGCCCTAATGTGGTTAAACAGTGGCTCTGCAAAATCAGCTGCTCTGTCTCAGTGTCCAATTTAATACAAAAATACAGTCAAAGTAAATTGGTTTTAGAGGGATATTTTTGGCTTACTTTATCAAGAAACCTTTTTATATCTTCTTTCAGAGCTGCCACGGAAGAAGCGGCTGATGTTTCTTTGCGGAGTAGAAGTGGAAATCAGCTTCTCAGCTTTGTTCTCTAATGTTTTGGTGGTTTTTGCCACTGTAAAGACTACAGGCCCCCGAACCCAGGATTACACCATCACTATGAGCAGCATACATGTAAATATTTGTTTTTACTTTTCTCAGCTTTGTTCTCCAATGTTTTGGTGGTTTTTGCCACTGTAAGGACTATAGGCCCCCAAACCCAGGACTGCACTGTCATTACAGTGTACAGAAATGTCACTTTTACATTTGTACATAATTGCCTTGACTCATCACTTAAGTCCTACTTTCTTCTTTGTGAGTTGGTAAACTCAACAGTTCAAAAATTGCAGACTTTATCTGCATCATAAATTCCATGTTGCTCACCATAGCATGCCGTCAGTTTCCATTAGCCAGCAGGAATTTCTCAACGTTGACCATTCACCCCCACGTTTCACATGTCTGAGGAAGTTCTGTCCATATATAGACTTCCAGTCTGCTGCAACCATAGACAAAGACAGAGCAGGAAGTAATACTCTAATCTGCCATGCTTCTCTTAGTAATACATGGATGCTTTGGACTACAGAGTCTCGGACCATAGTGACATCTAGTGGCTGATTCTTTAAGACATTGGTTACACCCCGTTTAGGCAGAGATTCAGTGCCAAAACATTACAAATGCAGAAGACACATTTATTTTGATAAAAGGGCTTAAAAATGACAATACTAATGAAATCTTTCATGCCCTTAATCCTTAGCCAATGGAAGACATATTTTCTGGCCCTGGAAGGTCAGAGGAGATGGACTCTCTACTATTTAGGAACTCTGATAACCCAGACTGCACTCTAAGGCTTTGCGCTCTTCAGAGGCTTAAGGTATGCATTCAGTGGTATATGTCCCAATTCTGTTCCTATGAAAAACAAACAGAGTAAGTCTTTACAATAAGGTCTGTACAATAAACCTGAAAGAATTTTTTACTTTCCTTTGTTAGGAGTCACTGGTCATCAAGGTGGATCTACACTATACTCACACAGACAGTAAGCTGCGCCACACAGAGAGCCAACATGTGGACACGGGAAAACCTCTGGTGGCATCCTGTGAATTGAACAGGAGAATGAATCATGCAGCAACAGACAGAAAACATGAAGGTGCTTCTGCTCAAAGTGTGGGCTACATTTCAAGTAGCAAACCACTGCTGCATCAGACTCCAGCTGGTCCATGTCGACCATTTACCAGAAAGGCAGAGTGTGCCGCTAAAGTTGCAGTTGCAAGGACCAATGAACCAGAAGAGAATGATGAGAATGAACTGCACAACTTCACTCTTCAACATTAGACCTTTCTGCTTCTGCTTTTGTAAATACTTATTATTTTATGGACGTGATTAGGAATTATTCAGTTGCTGAATAATCGCCGTTGCTCATGTATCTTATCTGTCTGTGGATGATGATGATGATGATGATGATGATGATGATGATGGATGAATGAATGAATGAATGAATGAATGAATGAGATTTGTGTTTAGTTTGTCTCAGACTTCAATTCTTAGCTCAACACTTGAAGAAACATTAACACTTTTGCTAACCACTGATTTCATCAAAAATTGTATAATACCTACAATATTACTTGTGTATGACACTTTTTCATCAGCTGCAAGCCGGCTAGCCTAATTTATCTAATAAAGACCATTGCTGTCAATAATTTATCTAATAAAGACCATTGCTGTCAATAATTTATCTAATAAAGACTAGCACTTTGATAATTATTTTGATTGTTAATCACTGAAAACATGCCTGTGATTAAATATTTTACTGTCCAATCAATTGTATAAATATTATTGTGTTTCAATGGAGAGCAAGTAGGCGATGCAAGACATAACAATAACAATGATACTGAAGGCTAATGGCTTGTTCCTGCATGCTACTTTTGTGCTGTAAGGTTCTGTAATTTAAGACTGAATTTCTTAATGTTACCCCACATTACACTAGGATACCACATTATATGAGCAAAAATAATTGGAAATATTTAGACCTGCCTAAATCAGTAATGGTAAATAAGCCAAAGGGAAATTAGTTACTACCCATTTGGGATTTCAGTGCGGTGTTGGAACACCTTTACATATAAGCGAGTTATTTAATACTGACATATCGGGGTATTTTTTTCTATTTTTAAGTTCACCGCATCGACATTTGAAGGACGGCATTTTTAATGTCTGTTTGCAGCCTGTGATTTATTAACTTTTCACTTGAAAAAACAACAAAGTATTTAAATAGGCCCGGGCTGCTCAAACATTTGCGTACAACACTGTAGAAAAGCAGCTATTTGAACACGCGGCTACCGCTAATGTAAAGTTAACGTATGTAGCGTCTCCGGTACGTCGAACCAAAAAGAGATGTAGAACTGTGAAAAGATATTATTATTATTATTATTATTATTATTATTATTATTGTCAATGTAAAAACAGCCTGTATGTTTGCACCTTACCATCTTAAAAGGTGTCCACGTCTTTTTGGCTATTTTTCGTCCACCTTGGAGTATTTAGTGACAGCTAGCTAAACTTTAGCTAAAGTTAGCTCGATGGCTACCGCGCTGCCCTGTCATTCTTGCGTCCTTTGGCCACTTTACCCGCAACAGATACGAAGTCAACTTTTATAAGAGGTACGGGCGTCTGCCGTCACCGTTATATAGCCGCAATCCGCTCGCCTGCCGCCAGTCCCCGCTAGCTCGCCGTGATCGTATAGTGGTTAGTACTCTGCGTTGTGGCCGCAGCAACCCCGGTTCGAATCCGGGTCACGGCAGAGGATCGGAGGCCCGAGGGGGGACGAGTGTTTTTGAACGACTGTTATTTACGGCTGGTCTATTACCAAAGCTGCGACTATTATGCTAAACCCATTTTATTTTAATCAAAAATTGCAGAAATACAGGCCTTGGATTTTCATGTGAGGCTTAACAAACGCCTGCTATAGTCTCAAGTTTTGTTTTGTCACCAATAACCAGTTTGGTTTGATGAATCTGCTACGATTACATTGGACATCACAAAGGGGGGCAACACCAGTGACAGCAAAATCTAGCTTTAATTTTCCAACACGAAATATAAATGAATTTATGCCATCGCATAACGTTCGGGCGTAAATTTCGTTTGAGTGGGAACCAGTGAAAATGGTAGTAAAATCACACCGCTTTTATTGGCAACTCACAAAACCCTTAATAACCCCCCGAGGGTCCGAAAACACGAATCCGCCAGCGTTGTTCATTACATTCACGCACCTGCAGCCCGACGGCCGCTCCGTGCGCCCTGACGCCGACCGGCCTGCAGGTGGCAGGCGAGCACGGTCTTCATTGACCCGCTGTGACATGGGGAGGGTCTCGGGAAAATAATGCCCCGCCCCCCCCCTTTTAAGGTGAGGATGGCTCACCTTGATTAAAACAAACAAACAAACAAACAAAAAGATATACTTCAAAATAAGATTGTTGAGATTGTTGTGACTGGCCGAGGCCCATGTTTTCTGGTCGGGTATAGCAGGTTTTAGTTGTTTGTTTCCAGACACAAATGATTTCAGTGAATACACTTTAGAATAGGTTTTCTGAATTAAGTGGATTTTTATTTATTTTTTTTTTTTCACCAAAGCTTAAGAAAAGAAACCCCCCCCCCCCATCGTCGGAGACCAGAGCTCAGAGAGAGAGATGCCACACGCTCCCGTTGGCTGACTTCGACGTCAGTTTTCGCCGGGGCCCGCCCGCTTCGCCCAAAGCGGCAGCGGTGAGCGGCGAGAGATAATCTCCGGCCCGACCACCGACGCGCCGCGGGGCCGAGCTGCCTCCGGATCTGGATGCGGGCGTCCCGGGGTTCCGCTCTCGGCACGGTCCCCCCCACCACCACCACCACCACCACCTCTAGACGCCTCGGCGGGACGACGATGGTGCGAGCCTCGGCGGCTCAATCCTCGGCTGCTGGTCGCTTAGGGGACCGGGGAACGCGGTCGATGTGACATTCACCCGCACGCCGGCGTTGAGTTTTTTGGTTTTTTTTTTTTTATTGTTCTGCTCCCAGACGCAGGGCAGCGATCCTCCGAGAAAGATGTTGAGCCGGTTCGTGAGTGGGAGCATCAGGAATCTCGAGCGGGAATACAGCTGCACCGTCAGGCTGCTGGACGACACGGAATACACCTGCACCATTCAGGTTAGTCACCTGTCGACCACCCTTTATTCGCCTCCGCGGCGCCGAGTAGCGCCGAATGGCGATTGCGTCCGACCCCGGCGGACGGGAGGCGAGTGGGACGGCAGGTGGCTGCGGCTCCCGCTGCTGGTGCCCACCGAGCTTTTTACCCCTCACCCCTGAATAGGGTTTTTTTTTATTTTATTATTATTTTAGAGTTATATTTTTTTGTAATTTCAAATAACCACTCGGAAGAATCGGGCGGGATGCACTTCCCTCACAAAACCCCTCATTTGCCATTTCCCATCAGTGAATTTGGTGTCTGGCTGTGAGACGCTGGGGAGCTCTGTAGGACAGACGTGGTCAGATTCCCTCAAGCTCAGGTGGACGGGATGCCAAAAGGCACGTTACACTTTTTGAAATTGATGCCCGAAAAGGCATTTTGGAAGAATATTTTTATTAAATATTTCTCCTCCTCTGTCAGTCTGTCCCTCGGTTTGGTACAGTGCTGCTTGCTGGATCCCTTGTTGGTATTAATCACCATCATTTATTGTCGTTGCTCATGCAGTTTCCCTTTGAGTCTTTGACATCAATAATGCACATAGGGTATCCCACTGCTGCTCTGGAGAACATGCCTACTAAGTTACGCAATGTGGCTTTTGTAGATCCGCACTGAAATGCTGAATTGTGCTGTGTTTTGTGAAACAGATTTAGATGTTATCAGTTAGTGACCACAGCATCCTTATGAGTGTACATAGCATTTTACTTCTTGTCAGCTAAGACACATTGCTTTGAAAGGTAAAAACAAGACAAGGCCCTGATATTAAAAATGTCTTTCTCTGCCTTTTGTTCCACTACTACAAACCTTGCTTTGATGATTGTGCGGTTTTATGTTCATGCTGCTTTCATAAAAAGTAAGTGAGAGGGCCTGTCACATCCATTACCAGGAAAAACTGTTCCCTTTGTTGGTGCTCTGCACTTGTGGGAAAGGGATGTGAGGAAATCCTGAGCGAAATCTCAGAGCAGTCAGCAACATGTACACACATTAAAGGTGCTCAATAACATCTCACATTTAACATTTAACCTGCTATGTGCAACTAAGACACATTAATGAGACATGCATGTCTTTCACCACTTTGATATGTTGTCTTAAGCAGCTATACTGCAATAACTCCTCTTTCTTACCAAATTTGAAATAGATACTGCAATTACTGTAGGATTGTGACTGTGTGCCCAGGTTGTAAACAGACCTGCATTTCTGCCTGGTGAGCTGAGCCAGGGATGGAGCTGGGCCAGATGGACTGCGAAGCCAGCAGGTGTGCTGTTTGCAGCATGGTCCTGTGGTCTGGTTGGCTGACGTCAGCAGGCTGAAAGGAAGAGAGTGGAGTGAAAGAGGAGAATACTCCGGCTCTGCTGTGACTACCTGGCATCCTGGCTATATTTTTGTCTAACTTGGTTGTGGGAGGGAGCAGGCTAATCCACCTGACTTGTCACACTACTGGAGCGTGTTCATGTAGTTCAAACTTTGCCTTTCCTTCCTTCAAGGCTTCTGGCCTCCAAACCTCCCCTGGATACAAGGACACCTAGACTAAGGAAGGCAAAATAAGAGGCATAACTAGGTCATATATTCTCAGTCTCTCCCAATCTCTCTCTCCCCCTCTATGTCTTTCTGTCTCTTGCTCTTACTCTTTTTCACCTTTCTATCCTTTTTTGAGCATGCTGGGATTTTATTCCGACTAGACCTGCTTTCATTACTCTCTGATCCTCTCAATATAATGTTTGATGGCTCCAAATTCAGATTTTGCCCCTGGCTTGGGTTAGCCTACCTCCTATTTCTGACATTGACATCAGCTTCTTCAGTGACAAGGTCATCTCTATTGTGTCCACATTAATAATAAAGCCACCTTCAGCAGAATCTATAAACACAAAATAAGTAAGCACTAAAGCAGAGCATTGCGGTCTTTCAAACGAAAAGACATAAAATGTGTGCATCCTTTTAAGGCAGTGGCAGCTTTAATGCATGAACTTAAGTTTTGCTTCAATGAATTATGGATCTTCCCACTATGTTAAGGGGGAGGAAAAAGTGAGCACTCATCATTACACAGCCATGTAGATTTAGCGCTTATGTTGTTGCAGGTTGATGGAACTGCCTGAAATCCTCTTTTGCCCTCAGGCCTCTTCTACTCTGATTTTAATGCAGTATTGCAGCAAAGAGTCAGGCTGAGCCTTTGCAGTGTCTCACTTCATTGTAATTTCTGAATAACAGATAAATCACATCTAAAGCAAATGCCATACAGTTAATAAAATATCAATGTAAATACAGCATATGCTCTCTTTTGTTTGTGGGTCTTCTCTTGAAGCAAAATTCAAACATTACTCTAATTTAGTTCTGTCAGATGCATTATTGATGAGCCTGAGGCATCTAAAAGTAGAATGTTTATCCCGAGTTTGCCTTAAAAGTTCCCTCTCTCAGGTTGTGCATATAAGGAAGCCTCAAATATGCCATTCTTACACAGTCAGTTGCCAGTATTTCTTCCGGATCTCCATTCTTAAAGTGCCTCTTTGTTGTCACAGAAAAACAGTTGAAAAGGTTCTGTGAATTTTGTGTGGGGAGAGGAGGCAGAAACAGAGTGAGACAGCCTCCGCAGACATGGGGAAACTATTGTTCATCTCTAAAAGGTTTGTTTGGCTTTTTGAAACAGCTTTTTGTAAAACAGAAAAAGTAGCGTGTATTTAAGCTGTCTTGCAGCCAAGTCCTGTTTTTTCTGACTATTTGTATTTTCTCACGATCTCACTGATTATTATTTCTTCAAGCACTTACAATGAGCCAGTGTGATGATTTAAGACACAGATTGTACTTAATTTCACCTTCACCAGTGTAAATCTGTCATGTATTTCAAAAACCAGCAGTGTTTTGTCATTGTGCCCTTTAATTAATTACAGTTATATTGAATGACTGTCAGCACAATAATCTGGCCCACTCTACTCCAGATACAGAGTTAATTATAGTTTGCACCCAGTGAAACCTGCCACTTCTTTTAATTTTTTGTCAACTGTTTTGTTTCCGGAAACCACAACCATCAGCTTTCAGGGTAGTGTCCCTTTAAATAAACTCAAAAGTAAATAGCAAAGGAAAATGGAGTGTGTTTTGAGGTATGCTCTAAGATAATAAAGAGTTAGTGTAGGTCCTTCTGCCCTTTCAGTACTGCAGTGAACAAAAATCAGTGCTGTACAAGTTCTCCTGAAGTCTGCTAATGTCTTGGTGAGGAGACTGCTGGGGGATGGTAGCCTGTGTGTGTGTTTGTGTGTGTGTGTGAGTGTGTGTGTGTGTTTATTGAGGGGTGCTTTACTTCCCAGCTGTTGCTACGGTGACTCCACATTTACTCTAACAAAATGTGAGATCACTCACTGGTCAGGCTTCCCCTATCAAAAGCCCTGACAAAGGCCATCAGAGCTCACAGAAAGGTAATTTATTCCCTGGATGCCATTGTAGGGCACTGGTGGTGTGGTGACGGATGTCATGCCCACACCAACCAGGACTATCTTGGGACTGTCCCACTGTTCCCCTGACGCACATTCAGACTTGTAACGCTTGTGATGCCATTGTCCTCACAGATGTTTTCTAAGGTCTCGCTGGAACATTGGATATACCTGGCAGTGCTTGATTGTAAAGTTGACTCGAAAAGCTAGAGGTGTTGGAAAATTGACGAGTGCATTTAGAGCAGTGTATCATTTTAAAATATTTGTCTGCTGTAGTGTAGCTATAATAATCAAGTTGTGGTACTGATAGGCCTTGTCACAGAAGACATTTGTACATGTCAGTACAAAAAGCACAGATTTAAATAAAAATAATAATAATGTTGGCTGAATTCTACTTGGCTACTTCAGTTTCAGGGTCCTGGTGCTGAGCATCTTTGCTCCCTATCACACTGTCATGGCTTTTACTGGGGCACTTGAACAGAACAAAGCCATAATTAATAAGTAAGTAATAAGTAAGACTCGACCCTAATTATACTGCTTCTCAGTACTTGATGCAATGGATACATTTGGATTGGTACCAAGAAAAAAAAAATTGAGGTTTGACCCAAACCCAAACATAAGTGCAATTGATTTTTTTTTTTTTACCTCCGCAAAGGAGGTTAGGTTTTCGCTTGTGCCTGTTTGTTGCTTTGTTTGTTTATTTGTCAGCGGCGTTACGCAATAAGTACTAAACTGCTTTAAACCGATCTAGGTGGAGGAATGGAGCATGGGCTCGGCAAGAACCCATTAAACTGGCTAACTGACTTTAGCCGATAATTTTTGTGTGATCCTACTATCAGTAAACCAACAAACAGGCATGGGTGTAAACATATTTCTCATAGAAATCAAAAATATGTCAAAATGATCTTGACCAAAGGTCTTCAACTGTGAATGGAGCTAACTCAGTACCATGATATTTTATTATATTGTTATTACAGTAATAACTGCGGTGTCCAGTGTGAGACCCAAGCGATCCCTCGTGACTGCCGTTGTCTCTCTTTGCTGACCTTCCACTGTCAGGACCGTCAGAAGTGTCCTGCACTGGTTCTACTAGGCACAATATGTCATCTTGTGTTGAAAGAGTGCACACCTCTGTGTGCCTCCGTGTGCAGGTGTGTGCCCACAGCTCACGGCGGCTGACACACTGTTGCTATGCCTTGTATGAATGATTAAAATATGTGCCAGGTCTGAATGTTTAATGAGGACTAACCTCATGAGAACGTCACTTGTGTTTACCAGCATCAGGATTGGCTGAACCTGTGGCGCATGGCTGGTTGCGATTAAGGATTACATCACTGAAGCATCTATCACAGCAGAGCAGGGCAGGACAGCCCTGGCACGTTGCCCTCTCCAATCTCTTTCATGGGGATTTGATATGTGGGAGCAGCCACTTGCCAGTTACACTCTATCAGTCATGTCTTGTTGATAATGAAAGAGCTGATGCATCGTGTCAAGGTTGCAAAGGGCTGCTGCTCTGTTGCTGTCGTTGGATGTGGTCCTTAATCCTCCACCTTGTGTTTCACTGTTGTCTCACACACACAGTTCTTGATACTCCAGCAGCGTATGACAGGGAAATTAAACTCTGCCTGACCTGCATTTGCTTACTGGGAATCATGAAAGAGCTTAAGTGAGGTCTAATTGTCAAATGACTGTTTTGCTATGCACTCGTTTTAACGTGAGCTTGCACACATGTGTCCTCTTAACGTTTTTTCTTTCCCTTCACTCTCATATCAGCATGCTTAGGCAACTTAATGTGGGTGCAGAGCTTCTTTGGGTTTCTCTTACCAAATGGCCCTCTCCTATTCTTAACAGTGTCTCTTTGTGTATGTCTTTGTGTGTGTGTGTGTGTGTGTGTGTGTGTGTGTGTGTGTGTGTGTGTGTGTGAGTGTGTGTGTGTGTGTGTAGGCAGGATGGAAAACAGGCAGGCAGGCAGTCTGTCAGTGTGTCGGTAGCAGTTTGCTGAGCCCTTCATTGTCCTGTCTGGGGTGTATTGTGTATAAAGAAAAACAAAGAGGGGCCTGAGGTTATGCTCCAACTGGAAGAATGAATACTAAATCTTCTACCAGAGCAATATGTTGCAGGGCTGACTGGTCTGCCAAAGAGTAGGACTGTAGTCAACCAAAGAAAAACTTGGTCAACTGAAATTGTACCTATTCTTCAACCAGTTGATTTGGTTTCGGGGGGAAAGAAAAAACAATGAGATTTCTGTTGGATTAGAGCATATTGACCAGTCGACTGGGAGACTACAAACCTACTAATGAGAAGTGTACAAGACCAGAGTAGTGTTGATGATGCTGCTCCCCTAGCAGGTCAAGGTTAATTTTAAAAGGCAATAGCCTACAGCCATAATAATGCAAACAGACTGCACAGCTTGTTGGTAATATTTATATACTTCAGTGGCCTTGTAAATGAGTTAACATTGTGCAGTGCAGCTCTTGGTGGGGATTGCAAAAGGGAGAACCTTGGATAATTTAACTCACTTAAAAGAGAAAACAGTGTTGAGTTAAGTTTTGATAAATTACAGATAATGATGGGTGGTTTGTAACCTGCAGTCATGATGTACAGGAGTGAAGCACCACCTCAAGCCAGAGTTAATCAGATAGGATCTGTCTTCAAACGCTGACCTTGAAAAGTTTTGTAAGTCAGTTTGGTATCAAACAGAACTTTAATTGCAATGTTATGTCAGGCTCAGTATTTATTGTAAGGGGACAGTACAATAGCCTTTTCGATACTCCTTATGGGCATGTTTTTTAATGAGTCACATTTTATGCAGAGCAATTTTTGTTGTGTAACAACCTACACTTCTTTGTTTTTGGACCATACCATGCTTGATTACAGCCTTTTAGCCAGCTGCTAATGGAGGGCACAAAAATGTAATTTTATATCAGTGGTGACATAAACTGTGATACTTTTTTTTTTTTAACCATATTTATTCTTTGGTGTCTAAATTAAAAAAAGATTAGAAGGAGAAAGAAATGCCATTACTGATGTTGTCTTTGTAACTTAATTTTTAGTTTAGAGATTTTGCAAAGCACAGAACAGCACAGAACATTTAGTTTGGGAAGACTTTTCTATAGAAAGTTGTGATGAGCACAACTGGGCTGCTGTTTATAGCTGGAGTATACTTTCTACCCTTTCCTCTCTACTTCCTGCTCATCGCTCTGGTCCTGTTTGTCTTGTGGCCTCGAGACTCTCTGCTGTATAAGAGAATCCAGCCTTTGTCTTGCTGTACTTCAGGGTCCTGTGCCTCTGCAGACTAATGAAGAAACACAGTAATATGCATGTACAGCTACAACCTAAGTAAAAAACAGCAGGACTGCACTTTATTTATTTAGAGTATATTTGTGTGTGTTTGGATTCTTATTCTATTATCAGCTATGTGGATGGTTTTTTTTTTTAGACATTTTAAGACATGTTCACAAAATGTTTAAACGAGTACGCGCACATTAATTCTCTGTCAGTCCAACCGCGTTGTTACTTGTGAGTAATCCTTAGTTGCATTCTCAAATACAAAAGTCACTCTGTGATGGAGAATGATATTAATGCAGGCTTCATCAGTACTTAGGTCATGTGCTGAGCTGAAACCAGATGGAGTCTGACAGCCGTGACACTCCAGCTAACAGAGCAGTGACAGACAGCCACCGGTAGCTATAGGCGGCTGTGGCTCAGGTGGTGGAGCGGTTGCCCACCAGCTGGAAGGTTGGAGGTTCGGTCCTGGCCTCTCCAGTCCGCATGTTGAAGTGACCACATCAAAGTTACTGAACTCCCAAGTTGCCTCAGATGTGTGTCATTGGTGTATGGTATGAATGTTATAATGCGCTCAAATGTGTAGGTAAAAAGTGCTGTGTGAATGTGACAGTAGCGTAAAAAAGACTAGAAAAGCACTATATAAATACAGTCCATTTATAGAGTGAGGTAGAGAGATACATTTTGTCTTCATTGCTTCACCTAAATTTGATGTCTTCAGCGGAGCGTTTTTCAGCAGAAAGAGTGAGCCGTTTTATTTATGAGACATATTGTTTTCCTCGTTTTTCCCATCCAACCCTTAACCGCTCCAAGGATCAGCTCTCTTTCTCCCCGTCTGTATCAGCAGTTCCCATAGCATTCACTGCAGGCTTTGTTGAGCTAATGATTGCTACTCCTCTCATCCTTCTCCCATCTTCACCTTCCTCCATCCATGCCTGTGTCTTGTGTTTTATTTGTCTCCTCAGCAGATTTACTGCGTGCATCCCGTTTCTGTAATGCTTTCAGTTTGGTAATTGCTGTTCAGGAAACTGTTTGTATGTCACAATAGCCAAATGTTTTTAAAGGCATACTGACATCTATTTTCCTGATGTCCCTGCTATGCTGGTGGCCACAAAATGAACAAAGACGCACTTTCTCTTATAATAAATAAGATTTATTTGATTGATATTTAATTTCTTTAATTTCTATTTAATATTTAATTTTCTTAATACACTGTATAGTATTTTTACTCTGGCTCTTTGGGGAATGAAACATCGCAGCTCAGGCTTGTGTTGCTGTTTTCAAAGTGCAGGCAAAGATATTTTCCAAGGTAGCCTCTTGTTTTTAGTTTACATATGTGTTTGTGATTCACTTCATTTTCAGCGGGCAGCCCTTTTGCGGACATAATTAATGTTTGGAAACAGCTTATTTTCTCCCTATATAAACATTACTTAAACACTGCATATTTGTAACATCAGTATCCAGAGTACGATTTTCTATTTGAAGGAAAAAACCTCCCAAAAATACTCGACCAGACAGTGAGTCATCTATAAATAAAACGTAAGTATAAAGCATGCAGACAGGGTTGAGTAGTTCAGCAGTGGACTGAGCAATGCACTTAAGTTCCATCTTTTTAGCAACATTTGAGGTAGTATGACATCTGAGATGGTGTCCTGAGATTTGGTGCACAATGTTAGTTTGCCAAGAGTTATATAATAAACAAAAAGCTTCATGTCAGCAAAAGCCCTTCACTGATAAGATTGGCATGTTACAGCTGGGTGCAGTAGGGTGAGTGATTTGCATTAAGTTTTCTCAGAATGCACAGCCTGTCCACCGCAGCTGAAGAGGACAAAGCACGTTTCTCCTCCGGCAGCTCAAAACAAGCATGTAAAACTACAGAGATTTTGGGATTGCAGAACTTTGATAATTGTGGAAATGTGTAAACTAGGGATGCACCAAACCAATTTATTCTCTGCCGATACTGAATACCAACCTGAGACTTGCTCTCTTTTTCCCAAATACAAAACTGGTATACACTCCTGCCTGGGACTCAGAGGGATCATATTTATTGCTGTAGTAGAAAAAAAGTGCTTGACCACCGCCTGCTGTGAGTTAATGAATGCAGAGTGAATTTAATAGTAACAAAGAACGTTAACAAAGAAAATGTATTTGATGTGGATCGGTCATTTCATGTCCTGGTCTATTTAATTGGCTCAGTGTCAATACCCGTATGATCCAGTGTATCAGACTGAGGCAATGGTCCCTGGTGTATACATCATAAGTGGTTCCACAGATCCAGGTGTTTGAACTGACATGCTGACTTGATCTAATTCTCGTTCATCCAATGTGGATAATGTTTTGCTTGCACACGTTTAGGTCTTTGGTGCCAAATTATGAATTTTTGAATACCAGTGCATGCTTAAACAGTATCAGTGAATATTACTACTGACAGTGATTTATGATTATAAGGAAATTAATGAGAGATGGCAGCACTTTATCCTTCTTTCATGTGTTCTACCTGATATTCATAAGGATAAATTAGATGTTATCACCTGTGAAGCAAATGCAGCTGGCAGAATGTGTTTTACAGGTTGGTGCTTTTTACCAGGAGGAGAGTGGCTGATCTTGAGCATCATAGTAAAAGTGGTCACAATGGAAAGCCATCTGGACAAATGAGCGTCTGGCTCTAAGAGAAACAGGAGATCCTGTCAACCTTGTATAGATGTGGTTGGGAGCCTGTGAAGAGGGCTACTTGAGCTGCACAGACAGCACAGGCTCTGTTCATTCTCTGTGCCTCTCACTCCTGCCATCTTTCACTGTCTTTTATTTCTGTTCAAAAGAGCAACAATATGTGCTTTTCCTCAGGTGCGCCATAGAACACAATTGAACAAATCCCTTATGAAAATGAGAAAGGCGGCTAGTGAAGATGCTTGAAGAGAATCATGTGTGATGTTGCAACAAGACCGTGAAACGAGGCGGACTTGTTTTTGGTATTTCATCCTTTGAATCTTAAATTCATCCATGACTAATTTGCAACCCACTCTAGATAATTTTCTGGCAGAGAAGGAGTTGTGTTTTCCATTGGGTACATAGATGACAGGCTGAATTGCTTTATGAGAGTCATTATTTGTGTTTCTGCTGTATGCTTACTGCTTGTGAATATCTGTATACGTACATCTTTGCATGCCATATCATCCATCAGTCAATATTTTATTCAATCTAAGAATCAAAAAAAAAAAACTGGGTGGCTTCCATTGTTCCATGTGTGTCTGGGCCTGCAGATTACACTAAGAGCTGTCCATGTAAGCAATCAGTCTCCTCTTCCTTTGTGTGTGTGTGTCAGCACAGCAGTCAGAAGAGATGAGTGTCTCTGGAGGGGAGATAGATGAACACACTCAGGAGACAAAGAGGACGGCCAGTGGAAATGCACAACAAGCCACAGACACAAAGCCTGCTGTTCACTACAGGTTCTGGGTCCATCCAGCAGATGTGTTTTCATTCAGAATGGTAACAGTAGAGTTAGGATGTTTGAAATTCAAAGGTTGAATTTTTTTTTTTTTTTAATGTAATAAGTGAAAACAAAGGTTCTTCCACTGAACAGTTTGATTTGGGTGTAGTGATACCTTTTTTTAATGCTTGGAAGAAGGGAAGCTCTACATTTCCTGAAGTCTTGTGACATCCCTTGATTTTCATTTTGTGGTTGCTGTGGTATAAGTGAAATGCTTGTGACAGTATCTTATATAGTTCAGCTTGATGACCATATATATCTGCTTCTGCTGCAGCCAAATTTCACCCCTGATGCAAGATTACATTTTTCTTTTTTGACTTTTTCTCCTGTTCACAATATATAATCTAATTCACAGATGGGAAGGTATTCCTTTTATTTCAATGTTGCAATGTTATAATATTAGAGATTATACAGGTATCTAGTTTTTTACTATTATAGCTTTTGGCACCTTCAAAACTTGGATTTGATCTGAGTGATTTGTGTGTTTATTGTGGTGTTTTCATTAACACTACTGTTTTTTGCTGGAGTACTGAAGTCAAGAAGAAAAGATGGTTTGTAACATGAATTGCAGTTGTCAGACATATTGCTGGTGCTAAGTTGGTGCTTGTTTGTCTTTCCTGAGTAAGACTTACATGTTGCCTGCAGATAGCAGTGACCAGATAATAAATGTGTTGCTACTAAAGCTGAAACAGTCAATTAATAGATTATTTGTTAATTATACAATAAAGTGGCAACTGTTTTTAATAGAGAAAATAATGAGTACATGAACTGAATTGCTATAGTTAGATTTGAGGCTTGGTAAGAGATTGTCTATCCCACACATAACAGCACCAAAAAGAGAAATCATAGGTAATTTAGAGCTATGTCATATTACTATTATTATTTTGAACTACTCCTGTGGAATGTCTTTCTGTGTTATCTGTCTGGTTCTCTGATTACCTGGCCACCCTGGAAACCAGCCAGGCTTCGTGTCTCAATGACCAGGAAAACCACTGCCTGTCACAACACATTTTCCCAGGTGTCCTCCTCATTTAGGCACAACAGCTGCTGCAAATCAGTTAAGGAAAAACATTCTCATTATTCCTGGTTCATTAGGTTGTGTGGCTGGATATATTAGACAACAAGCCAAGATAAAGACTTGTTATTTGGGCCTCTCCTCTCCTCTCCTCTCCTCTCCTCTCCTCTCCTCAGTGCACTCTGTCAACATTTGCCTGCATGCCTCACTGACTACAGTGGCGAGTGAGTATGTAGTGGACTCAATCACTTGCATCTTTTCATTTGGTTTAGCAAATTCCATTCTGTGTCCTATATTGTTTGTAATAGTATTACAAACAATATAGGACACAGAATGGAGACTATTCTTAGTCTATTACAATATCTAGAACAAGGAAATCACTTTAGGAACAGCATAAGTGCCTAATAACTTCTATGCTATCTTGAGGAAAATGGGTTTTTAGGCCAAGTTGTGACATGGATTTAGCATTTAACAGTTGAGCTCATGATTATCAATGTATGTATCTCTGGGGATTTTTGTGTCATGACTGACTGAATAGTGCATCTGACATCTTCTGAGCCATCAGATGCACTTCTGCTCTCTCTCTCTAAAATTAGAGTTGTTTTTACTTTCTCCCATTTCCTTAATTTCCAACCAAATATCAGATTGAGAGCTCTAAGTAACTACAGTCTGATGCCACCATTGTCTCTATTGATCATCTTTGGAAGAACTGGACGTGGAATAATGATACTTGAAATCCATATTGTGTATCAGTGTTCATTGTTAATGTGTAGCTCACCAACAAAAACAGTATGATGGTCACCAGTGGGGGAGATCAAATGAAAGCTGATGAAAAATTTAAAATCCTGTGTATGGTTAAAGAGTCTAAAGCCATGTTAGCTGCTCTGCGAGGTACAGTGATCTTTTAAGCTAAATGCTAACACCAGCATGGAAACACAATGTCAGTGCTGACTTGCTGATGTTTAGTAGGTTTAATGTTGGCCGTGTTCACCATTGTAATGTTACCATGCTAACCATTGCTAATTTGCGCACATGCAAAGTGCAGCTGAGCCTGATGGGTACGCCATCAGTGTTGCAGGTATTTGGTCATACGTATAGTAAATACAAATGTGATTTCTCACCAGATGACGGCGCTAGTGGAGAAGTCAGGGGATCACCAGTCATTAGGGTATATCATGTGGAAATTTTGGGTGTCTGTGAAAAAAACTATGGGTGTCCATTCAGTAGATGTAGTGATATTTCAAATGGTAAGTGTAAACTTTGACTTCTGGTGGTCCTAGATGAAAACTCAGGGGTTCAACAAAGCTATTAGGAGCTAACCTCTCGACACCACCATTTAACAAGTGATGAGATATTTCAGTCTGGACCAAAGTGGTGGACAGTTCAGCCATCCAACTGAGATAGCTGTCCCTAGAGCCACACTGCTAGCATGGCCAAAAATAGCACTGGCATCCTAAGAGTTTCCATTTTTGTTGCACATACACTGTATGCAGGGTGCTTGCCAGTTTCTAAACATATAATTGAAAACAAATGTGGAAAGCTTAAGAGCAAGATGACAAAACAGTGAGATTATGCTTTCAAAAAGAATGACCTTTAGATGAAAACTAGACTACAAACTGACCCCTTAGGCAGTAATATTTGATGAAAGAATTTGTCATCTGTCTGCTTATTTTCTCATTTTTGTTTTGTGCCTATGATATGAGCTGTGTTCATGTTGTAAGTCTGCAGAATTTGCAAAAAGAAAAAACCTTAGGACATAATGTCAGCCATTGGTGGCAGCTCTGTGTCTTTGTTTTGGCTGAGTACACAGACAGAGGTGCACCATATGGCAGGAAAATAGCAGTTTGGAGGGGTTTGTTTCAACAGTGGCGTTTCCCTCTCAATAAATGGTGTTCATGGAGCTCCTCATCATCCCCAGGGTGGGAGACAGGCGCTGCTGAAGGGAATAAAGGGCTGTTTGCACAGCTACTCAGCACGTCAGTCTTCCAACTCCTTCGGAAGGGAAGAATGATTGTTTGCCCCAGGCATCTTTTGCTGCACATACAGTGCAAGAGGGGAAGTGCAGCTTCAGTAGAGTTTCATATAAAATGAAAAGGTAAGAGGGGATAACAAAACTTTCATACATCATTCCTGTTTGTATATCTTGTGAATATATTAGACCAAATAAAAATTATTCAGCTCTGGGAGAATTGTTTCATCCTTTGCAGTCGTGGCCTGATATACCAAAGTTGGTATGATTGTTATTAGGCAAAGCTACAAATCTGCAAACTGCAAAAAGAGCTTTTTTTTCTCTATCATAACAGTCCATGTATTGTCAGAGCTCTCCAAATTGGAGTGCAATTAAATAGCAATCGTTCCAATCAATACAGTGATCAATAATTATCCTGTGGCCTGTAGGGATACTGATGATGCGATGGTCCGGTTCGTTATAGCTTAGCTATTTCTAACACTAGTCATTCCTCAGTGCAGGTACAGAGAATAAACTCTACAGAGGAGTTGCCCTGGCCACCTCCACCCACATGCTGCCTCAAGCACAATGCAAAGCTAATGAATCATGAACACATTCTGTGACTATCATTATCTGATCTGTCAGCGCCCTGCTCACAAGCGCTCCTAGAAGATTCAGTGATTTATCTTGGATTGATTGTGTAGCTCATACTGTGCTAGAATTTTATTCTCTTTCATGCCAAAGGAGTCTCAGAAGTTTAGCGCATTACATAATATGTAGCCCTTGGCCTCCCTCTCAGATAGAAGGCTCACAACAAGGCACAAAGCAAGTGTGCCAGTTGCTGTTTTTTCGGCTGATCCAGTGATGGCAATTGTGGCAGGGAGACATTAACAAGATTCAACACAGAAAACATCTAAACAGCAGTAAAGCTGAAAAAACAAACAAACAAATTAAGAAACGTGTTTGCCACTCTGACAAAAAAAATGCAACATAAAAAATGTGATGGAAATAAATATTATCAGATTTTAATATTCTCATATTATTGTAGATACTGGCTATACGCCTTACTTCAGCCTTTTACTAATTACTGGCATGTTTTTCAAATTTATTGTCCCTTGGAAATTTCCATTGTGTCGCAGCGTTTTCTATTTACTTGTTTTCTGTATTTACAGTGTGTTTCTTTACTACTGCAAGTGTGTTTTTGTTGAAAACTTTTAAGTAAACTCTTTTCAGAGGAGTTATTGTCACCCCCTAAGGTTGAACTATACATGGACATTTGGTTTATCTGTGTGATTTGAGTTAATTTCTTGGCTTGCATTGCGTCTTCCCACTAAATTGACCAGTGCTCTCACTCCTGGCTCCTTTGGGCTTTCCTAAAACACCTTTCATACAGTAGGCATTAACTGGCCTCTATAATTAATGAGGGTAGCTAACTGAGGAGTGACAGCAGAGCTTTATGGAAAGCCCCCAGGAGTGCCCTTCAGGACATCCCATCCCCCCCAAGACTGTCATTGCTGGCTTGGTAGTGATACATTGTGTGTGGACATGGCGGAAGAGCGCTGTTTTCTATAGGAGGTGCAATCAAGCTCAGATTATGCTTCATTATAGCTACGAATCTAGTGTGCTTCTTGACAGTACATGTATTTTTCTTTAGAATACTTGTATTTGTAGAAGAGGTGTTGTAGTTTTTCATCCCTCATTCACTAGACTTTGCCGTGACTCTTTCTCATGCTATAGAAAAGTAACAGTCACCATTTCAACAGCCTGGGAAGTGATGGAAATTGTATGATGATCGGATACTTCCTCTGTTATTATTGCATAATTCACACAATTTCCAAAGCCAGTCTGTGTCTTAAAGTTACAAGGGGCTAAATAATAAATGATGAATGTATGAATTATGCATTTTTTACTGAATTCTGACAATTTTGGATACCCAGATATTATTATACTTTACTGTGAAATTGACATTGCTCTCCCAGTTACAATAATGAAACTAAATTTAGGCCACTTCTCCTTGACCAAAGCCAAGGCTGATTCTTGGTAATTTGGCAGATATCAACATAATGCCTATGTCTGATGTTTCACTGAGTTTTGAGCTTTCATGTTTTTGAACTGAAGTGTGGGCAAAATATGAATGTTTGAGTCTCTGCCAAGGCTGTGCCCTTCGGAGAATGGTGCAGTAATTACTGACTAGATGTCAGCTGATGTTTACTCTGTGACAGTTGGCCAGACTTTGTAGTCAGTACTTCACTGCTCACTTCATTCACTGCAGACAGTACCTTGATTTGATTTATGGTGAAGACTCTTGTCTCTGAATCAGAAAACAAAAGACAAGGACTCTGAAGAGGCAGCTAAAAATTCTTGTGTGGTTTGTTTGGTCTTTCTCACAGCAAAATAGTCCTTTCTTATCATGCACATTTTGACTTGAATGCAGTTCTTTTTTTTTTTTGGTATTGCTTATCGTTATGCTCAATTGGAACACAGCCAACATTGAGTTCCACCTGTGTTTTTTCTGTTAGGACAAGTTGAAATAGCTACTGTGAAAAAGTTATATTGATATCTCTGTTGCATTCGTTGCTAAACAACACAAATATCCTCATGCCCGTATCAAAGATGTGTGTATTCGTTAATCCCTCAATCAAGCTTTCTGCTGTACAAGGTCACAGCTCTGTGATGTACATAATGTTTACACCCTTGATGTATTAAGCATTGGATGGACAATCCGAACTGAGTAGTCCATCCCCTCCAGTAAAAGCTTAGCCAGCGCATAGTCTTTGCTGAGAAAAGGTATTTGTCGCCTCTTACATCTGTGTCCATAATGCAAGTGCATTACAAGCTTTCTCCAGCTCAGCCTGACAGGCTGCTGGCCCCACATGAGTCTTGGTGGCTTTTATGTAAAAAAGATGTAACTGTAAACATACTGTGAGTAATTTTTTTTACGTTTGTGATGCCAGACTGTGCGGTAAAATGGCTGAACACCATACCACTGTCCTTGGAGGCAGGTTTAGTTAACACTTGTCCTGCACAAGACTGTCTGTTTTGGAGAGATCTGCTCCTTTTCGCAAACCATGACCTCTTCCCACCTATAGTGCTGGTTAAAATTATACTCAAAAGAAAAGGGGATCCTCAGAATACATTCTTTTAAAATATTTGAGGCATTCAATGCTAGCATGTTTCTTTGGCCTTCTTCACACAAGCACAGGCATTTTTGGCAGCAATATACATGCTACACATTGCACTTGTCCCTCAGGTAAGTGCTTGGGTATATTGCACTGCTCCACTTTTCCTCCTTGCGTACTCGTGGCAGATAGTGGTGGTTTTGTTTTTCCCCATGACGGATGATAATCATTTGCCATTTCAACACATATATAAAGAGACTGGATATTTCAGGGTTAACTAGATGATCTACTGTATGAAACCCAAATGCACAAGGTTGAGAGTTTGGCCAGCAGGACTGCATAATCTTAGAAAGGCAGGTTCAGCAAGAAATTGCCACTAATACTCCTCTGCGTTAGGCAGGATTACATTTCTGTACTGCACCAACCCACGGCTTTCATCAAATCCCCGGTAGATGTTCAGAAGGTGAATCATGAGTATGTAAATGTAGACCTCCATAATTGGGAAGATGACAGATGGGAGGAAATAAAGGCCAGTTTGAAAGTGCTTTGTAAATCTTGTCAGTGTTGCTATGCTGAGTGTGGCTGTTGAAGGTCATTTGTCAAGGTTATTGCCTGATGTTTCTAAAGGGGAGGCAGTGAAAGAGAGGGAGAGGGGACACAGCAGACCGTCAAACTACCAAATAATATTATTTAAGCATGGTCACAAATCCTTCAGTGTGCCACCACCAGAGAAAGACAGATGGATGCCTCATGCCTTTTAGAGAATAAGGTCACAGAAAGGCAGCAGAAATTTAGATCACAGGGAATTATATAAGAGTGATATTGAAAACTGTTTTATATTGTGCTACTACATCTCTTTTTCATACTGTCCTTGGAAATAGAGAATGAGGTTTTGATTCATCAAACCCTGTAATCATCTCACACATACCAAGTACATTCTCTGCTCTAAGCATGAACTTCCAGTGAGACTGTGGTCAGCTGCAGCCGGTCGAGTCTAATCCAGGGTTTCTAGCTTATCTGTGTCTCCCTCTCCGCTTCCTTCTGCACATGGTCTGTTATATGTTTAGATCACAACCCACTCTGCAGGTTTACTTCTCAGTGACCATGTTCTGATATCCAGTAGTGGATTATTTTTCTCAATCAAGATGTTTTATGTAACCACTAGCCTGAGAGGATTATAAAAAAAAAAAACATTCTGCCTTTTAGAATTAAGTCCAATGAAGCATGAAGATGTGGCCATACTTTCTGTTGTATGTTGTAAGTGAGTAATAATCCTTCTGGTGTGAAGTGTGGTTAGCTTAATGTTTGTATGGGATTGACGGACATGCATTTACCTTTAAATACATTTCTCTTAATGCTTAATGTAGAAATGCTGCAGAGAAATGGCATGTTTCTTTATCATATGGCTTTACATTCACACATAACGATGACAGGGAGGTTGACATATAGCAGCTTAAACATGCACCCCGATTGCAATTTGTGGTCTCATTTTTCTTTTGTGTTTCTGAGTGGCAGCCAAGGAAAAAAAAAATGACATTTCCATGTCCTTGGAGTTCTGGGATGCTGTGGCACCTCATCACCATGGCAACAGCTCATTTCGTCACTGCTCCCCAGGTGTGCTGTGTAATATGTACCCAAACTCTCTCCGCTCCCAGCTACGTGTCATCTAATATAACACTTATTATGCCTTTATTTTGACAGAGGTAGATGTCATTACCTTTGTGATTTAATGATTATCCCTTGTTTACACTATGCTTTTTATTTTTTCATGACATATCCCAGTCTGTGAGTCATCACCTTAGTTGAAATGCAAGCTGGGTATCAGACCTGTTATCTCTGAGATTTTTTGCTCGGCTCACTAAACAAACTGCTCTCTTCTCTTCTTGTATTTACAAATTCAGCATGCAGTAAGTACCGGACACAATAGTAAGTGGTGGCACATAACAGTAAGCAATCCAGCTTGCAGATGAAAATCTGCTTGTTCTGGTACAGTAATTAGTGCCTGAAGGGTGCAGCATTAGCACATTCTGCTAATCCAGCACCAGTGCTCCAGTGGGCTCAGGACTAGGAGAGTAGGACTGAATCCCAGTGGAGCAGTTGGATGATGTGATCCGAGGGAGGCTGAAAGGGGCCCTGATCATTAAAAAGGCTGATTACATGGTGGTAATGAGATCAGCATTTTAGGCTCAAGGCTGGTGGATTTGAGGTTCCATTTCTCTCCGGGCTCCTACAGCTGAGTTTAGAATACTTTTGTCTCAAAAGGGTTTAGTGAAATCGACTCAAGGTCATGGTCCTGTCCAGGGAATTCCTTAACCTCCACTCTTTGTGTTATGACATTACCTTTATTAGTCAAGATCACGAGACAAAATTCCCTCCATTAGTAGATGTAAACCTTTCACTTATTTAGTCTTACATTTGATTAGCAAATGCTTTTTGTCCAAAACAACTCACAGTTTTTCCTCATACTACATGTTGAGCAAAATAGAGTTCAGTGTCTCGCTCAAGGACAGGACAAGTCCGAGGATCAGACTTCCAAGCCTGATGATTAATGGCCAGCCTGTTCTACCTTAAGCTGCTTGTTATGAGAAATTCCTTTTATGATATGATGGACTGCATAAAGTTATCTTATGATGATGAATATACTAATAATAATCTACTATGAATGACTGACGTTCTCTAATTAGAATAACAGTCTTGTTGTTATTTTTGTTTTAATTATTATTATTATCATTATTATCGCAGAGTCACATTAAGTAATGAGAATTGGCATTTAAGTAGGTGATGCATCATGCTGAAGACCTCTTTAGCCTGCCTTCATCTATCACTGTCACTAGAGAAGGCACCCAGCTTGAGACGGTTAGTTTGTGTGTATGTGTTTGTGTGCTTTATGCAAAGTCAGTGTTTTTTCTTTATGAGCAGCCCAGCCTTACTGCATTTTCACTGAACCAAACCTATCCATATGTGTGTATTTGGACTGTGTTCCTCTGGCCTTTTTTGACCCCAGCATGGCCATTCATAAGTGTATTTTGTGTCTTACACAGAGAAGTTTTACGTTAAGCTAGCGATATGCCCATAGATCAACGTCTGTCTCTGTCTTTTCATTGAATTCAAATCCTAAAAATTAATGGATGGCGGTATGCGCCCTTATCCATCCCAGGACAGGGATTAAATTATGATTACAAGTATTTATTAATTAGGGAAAGTCAAAAAGAAAAGTAAAAAAAAAAAGTTGTTTAGCAGGATTAAAACAGATTTAGTCGGAGTTTTGTTTCTGTGGGATGGAAACAACTCAGCTCTATTCAATTTTGAAAGTCAATCTGAACCCTTTATTAGTCCAGATGAAATACAGCAGAAGTGTTTGAGATATTTCCAATTTGTGCTTAGAAATTCACTTTGAGATTGTTCCTTGTGTCTGGCTTCTTCCAGATTTTCTGGAAAAGAACTGCCATTTGAATTAAATTGTAATCTGGGATGAATTAAAAACAAAGATTAGTGAATGAAAATGTATTTCACCATCCAGTTGACTTTCAGTTGTTTCTTTACCAGTATCAAATTCCTCAGTCTTCAATCAATCATAGCAGCATTGGGATTTCAAGTGTTTCGAAGCTATATGTACATGTATGTTTGACTTATAACAGTAAAACCCTATCTCCTGTTACTTATCCCTGTCATTTTGATTGTGTGCAGCCTGAATCACCCCAGAGCCATAAATTTGGATATGCTGACCTGTCTGTCTATCAGCATCCTACTCAGTTGCAGTTTTCCTTTGCTGACTAGGGAGGTTCTCGTATTATGGGATGTGAGATTTCCATCTTACAACAGCTCATCCAACTCAAGCAGAGCAGCAGCAGCAGCCGCAGCAAAGTGCGCCAAGATGATTATTATAGTGTTTAGACACATCCTTTGATTCACCTTTTGCGCTCTCAGCCCTTTATTCTGAGGTGATGAATGTTCTCTACCCAACCCACCACCAACAACATTATATTCAGCTCAGTACTCATTCCTGTCATGGTGTTTACAAGGATAAATCTCTATTTAGCTTTTAAGAGAAATAAAACCAACATACATGCAGAGGACTATGAAAAAGATGGACTGATAAGTTTCCTCAAATCCCTATAGCAATTTTCTATTGACCACATTGGCTAATTGGTTTCCTGACCATCTTCCACTGGGATTGTAGGGATGTTTATGCATGTGAACACATCACAATTACATCACAAATTGGCTTTGAGGATGATTAGGAAAATTGTTCTCATTTAACCATGGAAAGGCGTTTTGTTTTAAGGATTTAAGAATAGAGCACAGAACACAAATACAGGAATACCTGAGCCTTCCTTTAAATCTCAGGCCTGCTGCAGTATTTTGTAGCGAGACTCACCAGGGAGGTTGCCCACTGTGTGCTGAGCTGGATGACATCACTGCTTCAAGAGTTGCATGACTGAGTATAGCATGGGAAGACAGGAGGAAAGGGCCTTCAGCAAAGAGTGCAGCCTCCCACGCCACCCCAGTCCCAGTAACACCAGACCACATGCCACCCTGTGCAGCCAAGCCATGCCATTCTAGCTTCCCCCTGGGGGAACAAAGACCCCTTTCAGGCCAGTCCCTACTGTGATCATGCAGAGCAGAAGCAATCTGTTCCTCTTGGCTGCTCACTGTGAATTGACCCAGGCTTTTCCTTGCTACTGCTCTGCAGGTTTATGCGACACTCAACAAGTCAGGCCGATTCTTCTTTTTGAATTTTCTACTTGATCCTGTCCATCTTGAAAAGGGCATGGAGGCAGAGAGGAACCACCCCCTCAACTGTCTAGACCAATGTATCAGTGTATTCAGTGTGGATTTGGAGTCATTTGAAGGCATTTAAAGCAAACCACAACTAATATGACATCGAAAAGGAAAACTAGGGTTTGTTAGAACTTTTATAACTCTGACTACTGTTTCACAGCGACATTGCTAAAAAAAGGTCCAAGCAACACAAGTAGTCAAACAGTTATACAAGTTACAACCAAACTGATAATTGTTGTTATTAATCGCAGGAAAACACTGAGTGTGCACAACTACACCAAGTAGAATAGATTTTTAACTTTAAAATTGATTCTCGATTTAAATAAATAGACAAGGTGGACCATTTTCAGGCTCTTGCTCCTTGCACACTTTGTGCCAGACCAATTTCCCCTTGTTTTTAGTCCACTGAATTCCAGTATGAGATAAGAAGAATATATAATATCAGAAAAAAATTAAGAAAAGTTTCTGGGAGTATCCTGCTTTTTTATTTGATATAGTTAAATAGAATAATTTGGAAGCACGTCATAGTCTTTTGCTAGTATAAGATCTAGGATATGAAAGTGCAATTATTGAGCATCACCACTGGATGAATGTCCTTTCAAAAGCAGAGGTTGGCCACTTAAATCTATTTATAGCACTGTATATTGTACCATCCATCATATTTATCACACATCACATACCTTGTCTATATCCTGCAGCCTCAGACCTGATGTAGATCCTCTTAGTAGGAAAGTGGAACGGTAGCTGAAGTTTTTACACTGATATTTACTGACATTCTTTAACTCACCCTCCTTTTTTAGTTTAGGTTTAGGATGCTCCAGGGCCAGAATGCTATTTGTCCGACTGATGAGGTCCGAACTGGGCACTCTGTACCAGCATGCACCTGCACTCCCATCAGCCCTCTGGGGTGATGTCACATCTCAAGTCTGTTAGTTGGTGGGCTCCTATTTCTTCCTACTCGCAGAATCAATCCAGTGGCCTCATTCAGTCACTCCTTGCAGCAGTCAAGGTGTTCAAGACGTGTCGACCTATGATATAAAAATAGCATTTGAACTTTCAAGACACTTTTAAGTTTTTCAGGGGATCTTTTGTTTGCAGTAGAATGCAGGAAATTGCAGCCTCATTAAAGACTCATTCCTTTTATGAGAAAGAAATTAGAAAGAAAATTTTGTATTATTTTGTAATTACAGAAAGGAGATTACGTGGAATTATACTATTTCATTTAATGATCATGTCTGACTGGGAGGTGTCGCTGGTTTAGGACCATGTCACTTTATCTTTTTCCTTCCAGGAGATCAGTCTGCTTTGACTGGTTCTGTTGTGTTAGACTCTCACATTCTCTCTTTATCATTAGGTAATTAGCTGTTCTACAATTGTGAAAAATGATCAATACCTAAGTGAGATACATTTGTAGCTGTATTGACTCGTTGGTTTTCAGCGATCACTTCTCTCTCCTTTTTCATTGCAAAAAAGTATGAGATTTTAGTCCAGACAGCAGAAAATGTGACTTATGTAACCCAGTAATGATGCCCCGGACATCGATACACCCATCACAGCATTTTAAAGGCTTGATGAAAGACTGATCTGGCAAATAAATAAGTGAATGTGAATGAATATTAGCATTTTGCTTGAAGGGAGTTTTTGTGCTGACTTTCACACTCTTAATCAACTTTATGAATGTGGGAAACCCTTTATGATTTATAATTTTAAAAAATAAATTTTAAAATAATTTTTTGTTAACTTGATAATCCGGCCAGGTCAGTGACAGTGAGCTGTAACGTCTGTCTGTGAGAACTGTTTCTTAGCACTACCATCATAGTTGGCATTGGGTATTTGAAATGGGGAATACAAGGAGCTCTCTATTTTTGGTCCCACTGGCAGCCTACTTTTTCCACTGTGGTATTACAGTATTATGGGCAAAAATCTAATTTTACCCAGTGAAGTAGGAGGCCCTTGTAAAGACACTGATTTTCAGTTGTTCATTTCAGTTCATTTTTCAGAATTGTTTAGATTAGAAATGTTACTTTAATTTTAGGGTTTGAGTTTGATAATCTGTGATGTTATAACAGCTCTGTCTTCTATGCAAAGTGGGTGAAGAATCTTATAATAAAAATTTAAAGAAAATATCAGGAAAATATAAGAGGCATACATTTTGTATTAAAGAACATTAAGAACATTTGTGTTAAAAACAAAAGCCTTAAGTATGGAAAGGGTAAGTGGTAAGAGTGTAGGTTTCAGAGGCTAATGATCGGGGGATTAGTAGCAGTAGTGGGGATTTAATATTGAATTTTAAGGAAAAACCAACCTCATTCTTGACAGTGTCTTTGATTGTACATTTAAAAATCCCTTTTACTTAGTACAACCCAACAATATTTTGCCCATAACCCGTTTTCTTCAAATCTACAAGTTTTAACACTGTGAACAGCAGTCCCATTCACCGTATGTTGTATTTGGAGCTAAATTGCATACTGTTACTCCACCACACAATGGCAACATGCATACTGCATCTCTGTGGACTGAGCCAATCTAGTTTGAATGTACTTGAAGTGTGATAGAAGCTGAACTGAGAAAATGTCTGCTGTCATTGTCAAGATTATTGTTACAGATATGATACTACAGCACAACTCAGAGTAACAATGTGCAAAAGTCAGTTTTTTGAATTGAGTTTTTTAGTTGACCAGGTGTTGTATGGCCCAAGTCATTTTTTGATTCTACAGTTTGCGATAGTAAACAGAAAGAACAAAAAAAAGATGATGATACTTTTGAAGTAACAGCATCTATAGTAGTTAACAAGCAAATTTTCTGTGATGGCATAACTTTTATTAATATCATCCCTGGAACCCATTGAGATTGTCTATACTTCCTGCTCTTCTCACTTCAGCACATGTGTAGACTCAGTCTAATGTTTCAATGTGGTATTTTTAGGTGACGCTTAGGTGAATAGCGCTTCGATATTTTGAGGATGTTTTTTTTGGCATTAGTTTTTTGTGTGTGTGCGTATATGTGAGGGAGAAATGGTGATACCATACCTGTGGTTATCTACTATTCATAAAAACACTAAAATTATTTAGAAAACAAATTTATATCGGGTCTCCTTTCTAAACAACTTGTTTTGCCTCAGGCAAATAATTCTCTATGGACTCTTTCTTCCAAGTCTCAAGGTGTCAGTTTGCCGTCATCTCACGCTGAGGTTGAAAGCAATAATTATGAGTCAAGCAAATCCTCTTTGATAAGATTTAAATATTTTATTTGCTAAGCTATTCAGGGTTGTTTCTTACTCCCTTGTTTTTTTTTTCCTTTTGAAGTCTGGCACATTCAATACCTTATGTAAGCTATGTGGGAGACAGTTGAAGATGAATTTGAGACTGTTACTTAAGAGGACCGATGGCTATCTTTACATTGTATGTGTTCTGCAAGGAGTTGCCTACCTTCATTCAAAGGGCATGGAATGAAAAGCAAGGCGCCGAGTGAGGAGAGGGAAGAAGTGCTGCTCATGGATACCGCTGTTGCTATGAGACTGTCAAAAATGTGTTTGAGGCACAGCTCTGTTTTGAGAAAAGTTAAAATATTTTTAACACCTAATGCTTAGGCCGATGTAAGCCAAAATTATGCCAAGCGCTCTGCTATGAATACGCAGTGCTGTACCTGTTTCCGATGAAAAGCAGCGAGCATGAGAAGCCAGTGCTGTGAAAGTACACTGTATAGTATGTCGTAGATTCTCTGCTCAGCTTCTCTCCAGTTTTTTTCACTGTCAACTGCTGTCTGATCAGCTTATGAGGATCAATAATTTCACACAGCATGAGTAACAGGGAGAGAAAAGGCCATGGTTGTCACTGTGGGTTTGTGTTAAGTGTTAGATGTTCAGCAGAAGTGGTTACAAGATCACACTGTCAGTGATGATTTTGGAAAAGGGCACAGTTCTGGGGTCACATGACAAAATTTGTTTGAAAAGACTATGTGTCTACTAAAGGCTAAAAGACTGTTAGAGTAATCACCTGTGTGTCAGTTTTGCTAATACGTCCTCCTTTTATGCTCAATAAATTGTCAGCCTCTGCTGAAAACCTGCTCAAACACTAAGATACATTCTCTGCTTTGTCTTAGCGTGTGATGATGCCGGATCCCTCATTAATGCATGGGAGGTTTATAACCTTCAGTTCCTGTGGAGCCGTAAGACAATCAGCACCATCTCTTCCCTGAGGAGAGCAAGCTAAGCTGCATGGGACTGAAACTGAGTTCTCACAGCTTCCTTTGAAAGTTCTATTTTTTGCTCCACTTCTGGAGATTCACCCTAAGAGGCTTAATTTATATTAGCTATGCAATCAGATTGCTCTCAAAATACCAGCATTTAATTAAGCATGCAAACCAATTAAGTTATGCTCGTCTTCATTTTCCCAGTGCTTAACCTCGGACAAGGTTAGCTGCCGAGGTGTCCGCTGTCACAGGGTTTGTGCTCAGTGTCATAAACCTCTGTGGTTTAAAAGTGAAAAAGCCAATATGTGAACCCATGCCAGGTCATTTAAACTCCTGCCAGGCTAAGAAAGGCACTTACTTTGAAATCAGATGTATTTGTCTGAAAAGCATAACTAGTGAAGCACCAATTTTTATTTTATTTAGGGCTGCAATTAAAAATCCTTTTCTTCATTGATAACTCTGCCAAGTTTTCTCAATTACTCAATTAATTGTAAATTAGATAGTTTGAAATGCCTGACACAAGATCCCATAGCCAGATATGCAGTCTTTAAGATGCTTGTTTTGTGTGGACAACAATTCTTAATCCGATGATGTTCAGTTAACTGTCCCTTCTATCGTAA
Source organism: Istiophorus platypterus (assembly GCA_016859345.1). NCBI lineage: Eukaryota > Metazoa > Chordata > Actinopteri > Istiophoriformes > Istiophoridae > Istiophorus > Istiophorus platypterus. Next base: position 15,997,688 of record CM029121.1, on the reverse strand, counting down.
GACAAGGAGAAACAGGATGGCTTCAGGTTTGAGAGGCAAACGGCATGTTATCATTAAAAGTTCTTGTAGGATTTCTGATAGGATTACCTCTAGTTTTATGTAAGTATACTTTTCAATGTGCTAAAAGAATATATGAGTCTGAAGTTTATATGTACAGCTTGGGATCTGTTAAAAAAAAAGATAAAATGAACGTTTTATGAATCTATTATTTGATAAACAAAGTAATTTTCAACTATCCTGATGATCATTCAATTGTTAGTCATTTTTCAAGCAAAATTGCTTGACATTCCCTATGTCTAGAAGTTTTTTGTCCCATGTAATAGCAGAGTGAATACTGAAGAATTTAGGTTTTTGAATTATTAGTCAGAGTAAACAAGCAATTTGGTGGCATCACTTTGGGGGGAGTGGGACGTGCATTTTTCTCTATATTCTAACATTTTAATGACCAAATGATAAAATTGATTAATCATAAAAATATTTAGCAGTTTAATCAATAATGAGAATAATTGTTAGTGGCAGCCTGATAATAAAATTCTGCTTATTCTGACATACTGCTTGAAAGATGCACAGTGCTGTAGAGCTTTTGGATGCCATGAAATTTAATGGCTTCCGATGCTGAATGGATACATACTGTACGTTGTGAGAGCTCAACATTTGAGCATCACACACTGCGTAAGTGGTTCATACCATATAGTCCATCCCTCTTGAGAGGAGATAGCATAGACTTGTCATGGGAGTTTATTCTCGTATTTTTTTCAATGCATGGCCACTTTAATTACTTTGGCCTCATTAAAACATCTATGGAAGAAAATATTTCCAGTGTGTTAACTTTAGCTCGAACAGTGTCGAGGATTAGGAAATAGGGAGAGTCTTCCTAGAAGCTTCTTAAATGACACCACAGTAAATCTCTCAAATAAGCTGTCACTCCGAATCCCCAGCCAACAACTCAACAGCACTTTTTAGCTTGTCCTTCCTTACTGTTTGGTTGCCAAGTGCAGCACAGTGGGTTGCAGACAGCAGCCGCCCTCGCCTTCACAGTTAAACTCTTCATGGCTGTCACACTAAATAATCAAGGGAAATAACACAATCTCAAAGAGATGATTGTGCTCATTATTATGTCTGTAAGATGGTGAAAAGTAAGAGAGGAGCTACTGCGCCCTCACTCAAAGTCAGTAACCACCTCGGGACAGTTTGGAGTGTGCAATGCCTGGCAAAAAAAAGTAGCAGAGATTACATCACATCAGATTCGATCAAGCAAAATGAGTTTACGTATTTTAGCAATATTACTCGGTTAAATCTCTTAAAGCAATAATAAGCTTAGTGTATTTTGAAATAGATTCTTTCTCTCATTGTTCTTGTTTCAACCTTGAAAGAATTTAAAGGTCTAATTATAAATAGGTTGTGTGAAAATTGTCATGGAAGTGGGTTTGATGAGGCGTAATGGCTTTGTCACCTACTGTACAAAGATTTGCTAAAGCTCTGGGAGATTTCAGAGACAGCTCAGTTTTATAGGGCACTGTAGAGCTCCGTGGCATTGAAATGGCTCTTTGTTTCCCACTAGGCGATCCAGTTGAGTGAGACCAATTAGATAATTTCCTAATTCCCCCCCATTATTAGTGGACCCTGGGATTACTTCGCTTTAATGAGAGCTTCTGACCTTTGAAGTTTAATTTACATCAGCGCAGCAGCTGATAGGAATAGACTTAAGGGAGCGTTAGTATGTTAATGTCGATGTACTACTAATCATGTCTACTTCACTTGACTAGTAATCTATTACGTAAGCAAACTGCAGTGTTTTAAATTTCTGAAAAGTGTGTTTCTTACTGCAATATAAAAAAGTATTTGCAAAGACATAAACCTTGCCTCAGTTGAAACTAATGATTATTCTCATCATTCAGTTTCTTGATTTATCAATTAATAGCTTGGACTATAGATATAAAAAAAATGTGAAAGACGTCCATCATAGTTTCCAAGACCCAGTGACATAATCAAATTGCGAAAAACTTTTCTGCATCACATGACAATCGCATTCTTAGAAACTGTTACATTGAATATTAAAGTCTTACAGCAAACTCACTTTTTCAGCCCCTGACTCCTAAAATAACATCCTCCACTCTTTATTTTCTCTGTGCTGAACTGGTGCTCCCAACAGAATTGAGTCAGTCTTCACTCTAACCATGCAGGGCATTATTTAGGGGCAGTAGCAGCAAAGTTGATGACCCACCCATGGCCAGATTTACTCTTGTCATTACTACATGGAGCTGCATTCAAAGAAAACCTCTATTCTCTGAATCATTTATCGACAAGATTGCATTTCCCTTGGGCTTCCATTAGAGCGTTGACACACAGTGGCAGTGGTGGGCCTTTCACGCCTGTGTGCACAGCCAGCCGGTCTCCAGGGCCAAACAGCTTTCTGCATTTTTATGGCTGGATTCACCACTGGAAAGTGATCTTTCCCGGGGCTCTGGAGACAATGGAGAGGGTGAACGTTGTACCACGAAGGGCCTCCTCTGCTCAGCATGAGAGGGTTTAACTACCAAAGGGTGCTGATTCTGAGAAATGGAGTCCAACATCTTTCCACCAGTCAGTCACTTGATTGACTTGCTTGTCTGCCAGTCACACGAGTACGGCTCTTACACCACATACGAGCCCAGAGATTCAGATGCTCATGCATTGCAGTAGGTCTAGCAAACAGACAACCACTGTGGGAGCTGTTGTTACATTTTGTAGTAGCAGTGATTTACTTCAGAGAGATAAACAGACTCTGATTTACCCTCCCATTGTGTGCCCCTGGCATACTGGAGTCAGACACAGCTAAAAAATATGTGGGATGTCATCACAAGTACTACAGGCACACTGAGCGAACTTCAGCCATTACTCCAGTGAGAGAAATATTTAATAACTGCATTGTGTGACATTGCAAAGAAATCTTTTGATAAACCCTCCAGCTACAACTAATACAGAAGAACTGCAAGTGTAATGTTCTCATCCTCTGTGCTCACATTGATCTTATCCAGCCATCAAGCAAATTAAGATGTCTCTGTACAATCAGTTATCTCTGATGTATATATGTTATAAAAAAGTACTAGGTGTGGACAACCAGTTGATATATATATATATATACTGAGAGAGTATATAGATTTCTAGATTTGATTTATAGATTTGATCTACCATCACAGATTGTGCCTAACCATTTATAACATGGTATCTGTCAAACTCTGTGTGTATTCCATGATTGTGGACGATGTTGCATATCAATGAACAGGTGTGCTTATTGGTTTTATACGATTTTTGTATCAGTGTGATGATGTATTAAAGTACTTTGACTTGTAAGGTATTCAATTTCCTGGATTAGCAAAAATAGACCGTCTTCCATTATTGTAACTTAGTTGATTTTTCAGAAACTTAACCATATCATGATATATATCAGAATTGAGATATAAAATGACATTTACCACGATTTCATCCTTTTTGTAGACCCTGTGATGGACTCTTCTTAATGTAACCAGTTGTGACTACAATAAAGAAAACATCTCAACAGTAAAAATAACAAAAGTAAACATTTTTGGTTGCCTGATACTCAATACCAAGATTACTTTTTTAAAAAAAGAAAAAGAAAAGTTGTTATTTTTGCTTGACTGACAGTGACCGTCTCTTTGGGTCCACACTGCAAAGTCACACAGAAAAAAAACAAGCATGGTTGTCGAGCAAACATTATTCCATCTGAAAGTGTCTTCATCAGCAGAGCCAGAAAAATCAAGCTTCCGCCTACTCACAATAGAAAAGCTTCGATTTATTCAAAAGGATTCTTCTGCCTCGCCTCTTCTTGCCGAATTTAACGTGCTGCCTTTGACTTTACCGCAACAATCCTATCACTGTGTCCTGCTGGCATATGTGCAGTTTACCTATGTTGCCTCATTAAATAATGGAGCCTCTTTGTGCTTTGGGTTTGAGGCAGCAGGGGATACTATCACGATACAGTTTTTAGGTTTCTAAAGATATCTTACAATGCACTGCACAGTGCTCTCAGTGTGCTGATCCTGCTTATCTGTGCTGCATGGAGAGTGGGAAAGTTGGAGAACCTGTCTGCAGGAGTTTTTACATTAGAGGCTAGAAGATTCAAATTCTATTCCCCAACTTATGCATGGCCTTTACTTTGGCAATAAATTAGTCATAGGTGTTCAGAAGCTCTTAATTATGCAAAAGGGAAAAAGGCTCTTACCTATGCTCTGGCCAGAGAAGCTATTGTCATTGTATCTGATATACCAGAGACACTGAAGACAATAGGAAACCAGAGCCTGTGTCTACGGGTGTCAGTAAAGCTTTTTGAGTGGTTTAGTTAGTTTCCTCCTTAGCAAAGGAACCATTACAAGTGATCACGTACAAGTGATGGAATTTCTGCCTCATCATCCTTATTTGCATTTCCACACCTACAATGAATCAAAACATACACAGGTTTCATCTTAACTCCATTATGCTCTTCTGAAATCTTTATTTAACACACCAGACTAGGTGACATGCCTGTCATACCCTCTCTGATCAACGCTGGTTATAGGCTCTTGGACGAGTTGACCGTTTTGGACAAGGTAGTCTCAAACTGAACTAACTTGAAGTGACAGAGGAGGAGTTAATCTCAGCAAGATGGAGCCCTGAGGCTTGTTCTTGGCTGCAGCCCAACTGATTCTGAAGTGTAAAGCTATTCCTTACAGGCATCCGAACACAACGCAAAAAACAAGTGATTGTGCTGTATGTTTAGTATGAGTGTGTAAACTACTGGGAATAATTTGTCTACCTTATTTAATATTCAAGATGCAATGTTGTAACCATGTAGCTATAAATCTATTTTGCCAAATGTACATGTTAAACGACAAAAGGGCAATTCCCAGCGGATTTTTGTCTCCTGACTTCACATTCAATCAGCCAATTTGACAAAAATAGAAGGGGAAGAAAAGACCAAGAATTCAGAAGGGAAATTACAATTGACAGAAAAAAAGATAACAGCATCGAAGTGAATCCTCTCCTTTCCCAGAAAGATTTTTTCTTTCTGCCCTCTATCTCACGCAGTCTTGCTTTTCATTAAAGATCTGACAGCAGCAGCTTATTGAGGGAGACAGATAATGCTTTAAGTAGCTATTTTGTTTAGGTCAGCAGAAAAAAGGACAATTTTTCATATAAACCGTAAAGTGTGATAAACAGGAAGAAAGTTGTAATTCAATGCAAAAGTGGACAAAACACTTACATGGGGAAGCAATCAGTGTACTATTAGGAGGGGAGATGAAATCAGTTAGTGTGCAACCCCCGGTGAGGGGATTTGCATTATCAGCACAGTATCCCTTGTAATCATACCGAGGAGAAGGTGCTGTGGTAGTGGCACAATTAGACCCGATGGGTGTCCACGCATATTTTAGAGATGGCAGGCTTTTAAAGAAAGGGCCAATGGTGAACACTGCCTGAGAAGCTCCAGCTGCCTTTGCCTGACAGGGGGTTAGCTTTGGAAAAAAAGGGTGAGAAAAGAGCTCATTGAAACCTGTCGCTTCATTTAAAAAACAAAAAAAAAAGCCCATGCCTGAGTCACACTGTGAAAGTTAAAGCCTGAGACTGATTAGTGGACCATGTAGAACCGCTTTTACCAACAAGTTCTCGCAATTAACCTGCTTGGGCATAGTTGCTGTTAAAGTCTAATGATCTGAAATGTCATTTATGAAATGGATAAAGAACAATAAAGGCTCAAAGGCACTCACAGCTGCCCTTGACAAGAAATCCAGTAGTGCAGTGCTGTTGGCTATTGCACTGATCAAGAACAGACATTAGTTATTGTGAAAGCGTCTTTGCCCGCAACTCAGATGTGCAAGCCTGGTTCAATGTGTCATGCCTGTGAGCTAAACCTAGATGTAGTTACAACAATATTGCACGCTGTAAGACTGCCCAGTTCTCATTTCATGTCGAGGTTAACCGTGCATGAGAAAAAAATTCAGGTCTGAGGGGCTGATTTAGTTTAAATTAGTGACACTTATTCATGGCCCGACAGCCTTTCACTACACTAGGGGAGACTGAATTGGCGCATCACCACCACAGCTGTGAAAATGCCAAAAAATGAAGTATTGTTTATATGCTAATCCCAAGCATGAAACCAATTGTGCTGCTCATTTTGTTTTGGGGGTATTTGTCACACTTCTTTGTAAAAAAAGAAAAAAAAAATCTAACTGTTGTGCAGAGGGCAGACTAGTCCAAGCTCACTAAATATATATATATATAAATATATATATTTATATACACACACGAGATGTGGATAGGGAAAAAAAAACCTTTATCTAGCCGACAAATACCAATCCAGTTACCAGGGGTTATACATTTTACACTTATTCAAAACCTAGCTCTGCACGGAGGTCTAGACAGGGTATATTGTGAAATAGTTGTACCCACAACGCTCAGTTGTATGTGCAACTGAGAGATGTGACAGAAAAGCCATTAGAGCCAGGCTGGCAGTGAAATCCATCACTGGTGGGCTGAAGGACTAATGACTCAGAGATTCTCACTGAGAAACATATTCATTTCCTTGTGCCTGCAGGAAGGCATGGAATCATTTAGGCACATGTCACAAACAACTCTCCATCAGATGCACATCTAAAGCCACTTTTCAGGTGGTGAGGGTGCATCCTGCTTGCAACCCTGCAGTCTACTATGTCACAGAGCGCTTTGCAGTAGCTATTTATGACTGACAGTGACCCACTGTGTATTTACAGGACCAAGCGCTCCAAAGACCGACAGCCATAATCAGCTGGAATGTCCTAAAGATGTTTTCTTGAAAAACACTTTCCTCAGGTCCCCACTTCAAATTGAAGATGCAAATCCCTTGGAGAGTATGTTTCTTGGTTTGCAAACAGGTTTAAAGCCAAGAAATGTATTTGAATTTGCTAATGTATCGCAAGTAATTGTAATCGTGTGTAATCGTGATTTTTAACAGTTGACTTAGAGCAGTGGGAAAGCTCTAAGGTGCTAAATCTGCAAGCCTTAACAATATTTTCAAATATGCATTAAAAGCAGCTGAGAGACATACGGCTGGCGCATGTAACGCAACACATCCTGTTGAACAGATTGTGCTTTGCGGCTTTTCCGTCCCTGATTTCATCACACGGTTTTATAATTATCACTTTTGATTGGAGTATTTTCATTTTTTTCCTTCTGCGATTACTTAACAAACTTTATCCTAAAGCATTAGCAGACAAAGCCATTCTAACAAAAGGTTATTGTGCCTCCAATCCTCTTATCACATATTCGATAAATTAAAGATAAACCCAACTCCCAAATTGTAAGTGTATTTCTGTGGAGCATGTGGAATTTAACTAGCTGATAGAAGTTGGCCTTATTTTGCAGATATCTGAACCAATTCTTCTCTGCTTTAATTTGTGTTACAGTACAATAACATTAGTCATTACAACACTGATTTGTTAAGTGCCCTGCCAACACTGTCAAACAGGGTAACAGCCAAACAGCAATTATTAATCATTTTTGAGAGGTCTTGAGGAGAGGCCTTGGCATATAGCTGAATAGAACATTCCTTTCTCATGAATTCCTCCTTTAATCATTAAATACCAGCTCAAATTTCAACCATTTAAACCATTGGTGGCAATGTCTCTCCATTGAGAAACTCTAAAAGCAATTATCCATATCGAACAATCGACAGCTCTGGTTTTCTTTACTTATTCTCTTGATTCCTCACATTCTGGGGCAAATCCTCACACATTCTCTTTGTGTTTTGATGACCCAATTTCTGCCTGGTGGGACTGTACTGCAAACAGTTTCTCTGGTTCGCCGTATTGTCTTGTATGAAGACTCATTACGACTGCATCCAATCTTATCTGTGTATGCCATTAAACCACTCCATTTTTCTTATTGTTAAACCACCTGTAAAACAGAAATGTATGTTTATTGTTTGTTCAGTTGGGTCAGTATTTTCTCAATTTTAAACTGTACACCGATTTTTCTTTGCACTATATGTTCCTCAAGACATCACTCTTACAATGTTCAATCTTGTCCTGTCCCTTTAACATCCAGATTTGATGATCTTTGATTTAAAATAGTTTGATTGAAGTATTTTAATAACTCTTGAGATATTCTGTCACTGTCTATTACATGTCTGATTTTTCCTCTGACTGACCATGGCTGCATATAAGTTAATAACCCTAATTAAGAGCTGCCATTGAGCTGCTAATGTAGACACCAAATGTCTGACCATGTAAATACTATCACTCAGGCTCATGATGTTACCTGAGTTATTTCCTCTCATAAATCATACACCGTCCTCCTCAGGTTCTGATGTTTATAATTACTAGTTGGATGTGGCTCAGTAGGCGAAGAAGGTTTTTGTATTAAAGACACACAACTCTTTTATTCATGTCGTGTTTACAACTTTATGAATTTAAAGATGTGCTTTAAAACCCTGATTTCTTGGCATTGATTGTTAAATATACTGCTGATTGAGGAACTTGAAAAGAACTTGCCTAGTGGCCTGTATCATTAGTTCCTGCTTTGTCTGTTATCTGTGAGATCCAAGTAGCACTTTCTCTATTGTTTTTACGAACTCAACAGATTTACAGAAAATGGATTTTTGCCTTCTCCTCAGCAGCATTAAACTAATCCTATGCAGTGGCATCAATTATTTTCTTGTCAAAGATTTAATTTCTGAAACAAAATGACATTTTTGACCTAATTCCTCATTAGCATACATTAATATTATGGTTTAGAATGATCCAATAATAACCTACATGTACCTAAATACCTACAGTAGTAATAATGCACATGATTTACTACTAGAATTATTGTAAATGCCTTGACTGACATGATGTGCTCTATTTATATGTCTGTTTGGCAACTGACTGACTGTTACTAACTGTTACTATTTGCATTTAATGAAACCACAACAAACTTAATTTTATGTTATGCTGCATTATGGAGCAAATGAATGAATTTGAAGTAGGCTTGAAGCGTTTGATCTTATAACTTGATAGAAACAGACCTGATTTTATGGTGAACTGTAAAGAGAGCTTCATATTAACTTTGAGTGGTAGTGGGTTGGCCCATGTGTCCTCTCGGACCCCACTGAAGTGGCAGGGTCATGACACGAACTCTGTGCAGCTCGGTCAGGAAAGATTAACTAGCACAATCAGTCCGCCTCCTGGGACAGAAGAAAGCAATCTGCTTATGAAACCACAGAAATCACCTAAGAGCTCTAGGTACCTTTAGCTTACACCACACACACACACACACACACACACACACAGTCATGACATCGTGTTTCCACTCGTCTCCCTATAAAGTGATACAATCTTTTATTAATGGACTGTGCTCCTGTGTTGACATGGAGACCATTTTAATGATTAATCTGAAAGGAAAGTGCCCATTGTACTCTGGGGACTCTTTAAGACTTAAGAAAAACCAATGTGTTGTTTTCAATTAGAGGCTTGTCAGAAAGATCTTTTTAATTCTTTTGTCTTTTTGAGATGTGTGTCAGATTATTTCACTAAGCCTGTGAGAGATGCAGACACATTCGGTTGTTGGCAACACACCAGGAATTAAAAACCACTTAAGTGGAAAAAAAACAAATTCAGATGAACTCTGTGTAAGAAGCTGAATCACATTAAATGATAATGGGCTGAATTTAAAGGGTTGATTGGAGTTCACGATTCGATGGTTCTATATTTTGTATTCATTTGTTCATATGATTATTTGTTTTATAATGCTGAATTAAAATTGAACACTTAAATTATCTATATCTGTTAAGGCAGTGCTGCCCTACTTTGAGTCTTAGACCAACAAAACGGGTCACAATATGAATCCAGGAGCTTGAGAGATGATTCCTGGGGTTGAAAATAAGGAAAAACTAAATTACGCTGCCCAAGATTTAGTTTATTTTTTAGTCTTTTCTCTCTTTGGATTCTGAAATTCTGTGCTCAGAACGACCTTAAAGATTGATTGAGTAAGCGACCAGGAAGGAGCAGCTCTCTCTAAACAGCAGGGGAAAAGCATTGCATCGTTGATGGATTTTGCATTTTCGGAACAAGAATGAACGGTTTCCTTTTGGTTGAGGCGTAGACCTATTATTGTACATCATATTTGTTTTTGATTTGTAGCCCATTATAGATTTCCCCATCCAGGAAAATCATTCACTTATTGCAGTGTTTTTGTGTAAAACAGCGACATTTTGCCAGAGGTTGTTTTCTACTGAACAAATCCATCACCATTACAGGCTTATTGTTACATCCGCATTCTCTTAATGTTTTCTATTCTTCTCTCACAGTTAACGTAATACCTTTTTTCGGAGGGAGGTCAGCAGGCGATAGAAGGCTCGAGACTGTTCATACAGTATTTACTAAACAAATACGACAAGGCAAGATTGAATGTCGTAAGTAGGGTCACACCTGGTCATGTGGTTGTTTTAAACTCTTTCCACCACACCTCAAACCAACAAATTCTTTTTTAAATTTGCTGAGGCTCACGTAGGGCTATATTGAGATGCCAGGGGGAAATGGTTCATTAGTATTAATTAGAGATTTCAGGACATCCTTTCCCTCCTGAAATCACCTCAATCTTGTAATTAGAAAGACCAGCAGGGGAATAATGCAGCTGTGCTTGATGTGGGGCAGAGAGGGAGGGGGCACCGGGGGGGAGGGGGCACCGGGGAGCAAGAAAAGGGGGAGAGGACGGGTGGTCGGTGGGAGTGCTGTTGAATACTAACAAACTTGCTTTTTCCTTGCAACAAAAGAGCAGATGTCCTTTCTGAGGAGTGTGTCCTCTCCATAATTTGTATTTGGCTTTGTTGCTCTCTATGGCTCCCGAAAGTAGGGTTCTCAACCCAGAGATTAAACCAAAAGAGGAATCATGCTTTACACATATAAAACATGAACATTCTCAGCTTTTATTGTCTTCTTTTTGTATTTTATGCCGAGAAAACCTGAAAATCTTCAACTTAATGAGATTCAACAGGATTTGCAGACTATTTAGTCAAGAAACTGGCTTTCTTGTGAATTCTAGCTGGCGAAATCGAGTTTTTTCATTTGCCTATCCTGATTGTGGAAACCAGATTTGTCTTATACATGACAAGAAATTACTGTGGAAAACCAAATGAAACCTGGGTACTTGAATACGCTTATTGAGGGGAATCGTCACGAAAACCATAATTTGCAAAAATTACCAACCACTCTGGGTGTAATTTTTAGTTTTATTTGTGTATATTTTGTGTATATTTTTGTGTGTGTGTGTGTGTGTGTGTGTGTGTGTGTGTGTGTGTGTGTGTGTGTGTGTGTGTGTGTGTGTGCCCGTGGTCCATCCAAAATGCTTACACAAAGCCATATCTTCCTGGACACCACATGCTTCTCCAGTTCATCAAGGCTCTGTAAGTTAGCAAGCACATCAGATTGGTTAGTAATGATACCTCTCAGTCTTGTCACAGAAAGGTCACATAGCTCCAATAGCAAAGCTCCAATTGGCTTTTGGTCGCAAGAGTCAGGGCAGTTCGGCGACAAGCCTGACATCGACAGGCCTTTGTCCTAATGAAGTGCCTGTTATCTGCAGCCTGAGTAATGACATGGAGGAGAGGGCTGTCGCTGACACCTCTACTGCCGTCACAGGGCCGACGAGCACAGAGACTCGTCTGAACACTGCTCCTGTCCGACCATGACCTCGGCTGACCTCCTCACGAGTCATTGCGGGGGCTGAGACCTGAGTTGCCGTCAGTCTGCGGCCAGCATTGGATTTAGACGAGGAAATGAATACGGCTAGATGTTTCTTTTTGTGATTTTAATTTTTACCTTAGTTTGACGAACAGAAACAGTCTTTTCTAGAAGGTGGTTGACCATCCAACAAATTACTTTATGAAATGTAAGCAGTTGTACAAGAATTTGGATCTAAAATTAGAAATGTTTCCTGATTTGATTTAGGAAATATCTAATTGAATAATTGGTCAACAAGTATTTGTTGCCGATATCTACTGATGCTTGATACTATAGACACATTTAAGGTGTTGATGGGAGGTGACGATAAAATATCGAGGTTAGATACTGAACCCTAGACATGACAGGTCCAAACATTTTTTGAATTATTATTACTTTTTTTAATCATCATTATTATTAATTTTTTAGTGTGGGGCAAAAAGCCATAACCCAAAGAGTAACATTAACATTCATTTGCAGTCCCAGGGCTCCTGAGGAACACAAGTTCAATATTTACTCTTCTTCTATCTCTGCTTTGGTCTCCCCCTATGTCCTGAGGGCAATATCTGGCTCTCTAGCTGCTAAATGCACCACTACACTCACCAGTTAAGTCACTAATGTGGTCTCTCTGCTGTGTTTTTGCTGACTATGCTAATGAGAGCGGTGAGAGGAATCCAGATCAGTGTAATTGCAAGCTGAAAACCAAAAGGCTTGAAATGGGGTGGGTCACTACAAGTGACACTTTTTAAGATAATTTAACCCAAAGTTTGTGCCCTGTTTTTTTCCAGATATAATCACACAGCCTGAGAGTTAAGTCTTGATTCTAACTCTTCAGTCATCCCTCTTAATTTACTTATGCAAATTATATCTGCATCCCTCAGGTCCTGCTGTATGGATGTATAAAACTCTTCCAAAGGGAAAGCAACAACTTATAATGTAGAGCAACTGCCTTGTCATCTTGTGACAGTAGTGGATGCTTTTGGATGTATGTGTGAGTATTATGTGTCACTGTTGGATTACTACAAAAAATTCAAAAAATCTAGAAAACAGAGTATTAGCAAAACCCCAGTGAGATCTCAGCATATTTAATCCGTCCTCTCTTTGAGCTCCTCTTTTAGCTGTGGATAGGGTTTATTCCAGACACTTCAGAGACCTCTGGCTGTGTATTAATATTGGATGAATATGTTATATCTCTGGGAGGGTTTAAAAAAATTGAAGCACATTCTGCTGGCAGGAACTATTTGTCATGTTGAAACTCAGTACAGCTCATTTGCTTTATTGAATCTTTTCTTAGCTACATGTTCAAATATGATTTGTTGTTGCTAACACGCTTGCTCCACTTCTGTTTTTCTTCTATTTTATTGCAGAGGGATGCAAAGGGACAGTATCTGTTTGACCTCATCTGCCACCACCTCAACTTGCTGGAGAAAGACTATTTTGGTATCAGATATGTGGATCCAGACAAGCAGCGGGTAAGTGTCTGTGTATGTGTGAGAATGACTGGGGGTCTCTGTCTACATGCTTATGTGCATTTGTTTCTTTTATCATTTTTTCAATAGAGTATTTTACTAAGAGTAAATTCTATCTTTTGAGTGAGACTCAAGGAAAAGAAAAATACTACACTAAAGCAAACGGAGTCATCACTGCTTTAAAATCCTTTATGAAGACAGGAAAACTTTAACCAAAGTACTTGAAGTTTATTCCAGGTGTGTATTACAGTATATTGCACCACTTAAAGATTATGTGTTTTATATGATGTTTTTTAAACTACCTACTTCTGTGAATAGGTAAAAATGATTCTGGTCTAAAGGAATAGTTTAAAATTTTGAGAAAGTCCTCTTTGCTTTCTCGACAAGAGTTAGATGACAACATTAATACTACTTAGCATAAAGACTGTAAAAAATAATTAGGTCACACAACACCCTCTAATAACAGAAAGTGTTGCTTTTACATTTCTTTTTTGTACAGATTTAACAAAAATAGACAGCACGTTAAAGTTAGTTGTTTCCCCCTGCTTCCAGTCTTTATGCTAAACTAGACTAACTTCTTCCTGGCTCCAGCTCTGTATCTCACACAAAGACATGAGAGCGGTATCGATTTTCTCATCTAAATCTCTGCAAAAAAAAAAAAAGGGAAGAAAGTTATTTCCCAAAATGTTGAACTATTCCTTTAATAAACAGCAGGCGGCTTCAGAAATAGCGCTTGGTACATAAGTAAAAACCATTCACTTTTTGCAAGACATGTTAAAATGCACTGGCAAACCAAACTTCTAATTGAAATGCCAATATGAGTCTGAAATCTATCCTGTTATGTCTAATGCATCCAATGTTTTAAAAGTAAAAACTGGTTGAATGGGAACTCCATATTAATAAGATTGTGTTGCTTTGTGTCCATATAAAAATTACATGTGTGGCTATACTTTAATAATGGATCGTATATGATTTAGTTGAAGAATGAAAGTGAGACTTTGATCCAGAGTGAAAAGTTGTGTTCTTCAGTTTCTCTAATTCATGCTGCCTTCCAGAGTTGACGGCTGCTCCATCAGGCGCCTCTGCTGTGAAGTGTGTAGTAGCACTGCTTGATCCATGAAGTATTCACACGTTCGCGGATCATGTTGTTGTCCTGCAGATGAGAGCCAAGTCCTGCTGATGCTGCATTTTTTATGCCATCACTCAGGACTATTTTGGTGCTGCTGTGGGTGGGTTGGGTCGTTGAGAGGGGAATCCAGGAGAAAGATGGAGAGAGAATATGGTCCCTGAGAAAATGAAGGATCCGACTTTGGCAGTAGACACAGAGCCTGTGTACCTGTCAGCAGCAGCAGGCTCATTGTTCAGTTCAGACCTGCTGTCTATTCAGCCTCCTTGCTCTAACAGTGTCTCAAGAGACCTCCAGTATATTCGCCTGAAACTTTTGATGATTTTATAAAAGAAAACCCTGCATATTTTTATACTAAATGCAGGTTGTACTTCTCGAACAGCACCGTTGTAACAGTATGTGTAGCACGAATTGGTTTCCCTACAAATTTCAGGTGTCAGTTGAATAATTCGATGTGTTGATTACACAGAGAGGTTTGTTGTTTTTTTTTTTTTTTTGTGACATTTGATTATTTGTATAAATCTGTTTTTCTTTCTAATGTAGCACTGGTTGGAGTTCACAAAATCAATTGCAAAGCAAATGAAATGTAAGTATTTTTAGTTTATGTTTGTTTATTTTTAATCTTGGAAATTGGGGGATTAAATCCTTCATCCTCAACACGAGGTCTGCAATGATATTGTTGATAAACATAATATATTGATAATTATATTGAAAATGTTGTACTTTTTATTCAGTTTAATTTATTTGACAGCTTCTGTATCGTTACTGATTATTTTATAGAATAACATTTTACAGACAAACCCACTAATCAACTCATAAAATGTGATGAATTGTTATAGATAAAATTACACAACAATGTATGAAGAAGGTAAAATTAGCTCCACTCAGACTAACTACAACATTAAATGCTGATTGCAAATACTGGTTGATTCATTGAAAATTAATCTAGTCATTTTATTATACAGCATAATAATAAAACAGGGGTCATTTTTCATTTAATGAATAATGAATAATAAATAATGAATAATTTTACTTTTGATGCTGAAGTACAGTTTGATGTTAATACTTCAGACAAAAGCACGATTACTAAGGACTTCTACTTGTAGCTTATTTTTACACTGTTGCATTGCCATGTTTTAATTAATGGACCTGAATGAGTTTTCCACCAGTGGAACTTTCTTGCTTTTCTTCCCCCTATATTAATCAAATACTTAATGTTTCTTAGTGTTAAGTAGAGGGGGAAAAAAAACAAAAACTAAGCGATTCTGTACTTTGTAACATGCAGGTATCGTGATTTTTGACATTTAATAGTGTAAATGATTAATCCAGAGAAAATTTAGAAAAATCTTAATTAACAAATCCCTAGTTTACTAGTTTACTATTTTTAGGATTTATTTCAGGGATGATGCACATTGATCAACAAAAAAAAAACTGCATGAGGTGGCTTAGAAGTTTCATCTTTCTATTGTCACTGGACAGAAGTTAAAAAGTCATTTTAAAAACAGGATAAAATATTGTATCAAATTAATATCTGCAACATAATAACTATGTACAAGATTGTGCAGTAAACATCATAAATAAGTTTTTAAAAATGATGCAAGGGAGGAAACAGCAAGAACTGATCAAGACGGACAAGTTGTTGCCCCTATGACCTTTTTCTTTATTGGACCTCTCTCGTCTGGTGCCAGACATCTAATCTATCACCTCATGAGAATAAATTTGCTCTTTTCTGAGTCTCAAAACTGTTCTGCTGTCTCCCTCAATCTCCTGTTGATCTGTTACTTTGAAAGGACTCCGTTCATTTCTTAAAAGTCTGATGTCTGTTTCCTCCAGCTCAGCCTCCATTTACCATGTGTCTGAGAGTCAAGTTCTACCCTCCTGATCCCGCTGCTCTAAAGGAGGAAATCACTCGGTATGAACTCCTGTTGCTGCTTTCACTTCAAAAGAGTTTCTAAAGGCTCTTTTTTCTCTATAGCTTACCTTTGTTTCAGTTTAACAGTAAGGGAGAGAATTAGTCATGGAGAGCCTGCTGTCATTTGACCAACGCAAGAAGAGCAGCTGTGCTTGGTCCTCGTTTTTTTTTTTTTTTTTTCTTCCGTAGTACAGACTGTGCTCTAAAATTTTTAGACAGAGCGAACATTACTCTTCCTAAAACATTATTTAAGGACCTTCATAATTAAAATGCCTGGGTACTTAACTGTCTAAAACAGTATGATAAATATTACACAGAACATAGTTTGCAAGAGGAGTTGTGAAGCAGAGAGGAATGTAAAAGCCTTCACTAATAGTGAAGTACTAGTAACAAGTAACACCATGTGAGATGTCTGTGTTTGAATGCTCCCATTTCTTCCATCTCCTACATATGGCCCTGTCATTATATTTTCTCATTCATTTGCAGAAAGGTTAAACTGAATAACTAAAACTAAGAATGAAAAGCTGTGAGGTTTCACTGCCTCCACATGATGCTTAGAGTAACCAGCCTGTGAATGAGTGCAATGAGAGAGAGAGGACCCCCCCCCCCCGGGTCCTCTCGCTCTCTCTCTCTCTCTCGCTCTCTCGCTCTCTCGCTCTCTCTCTCTCTCTCTGGTGTAATGAGATGAAATGTGCCCCACATGTAGAATGGACATATTGCACAGAGTGGCTAGAGGAGATAGGGGGCAAAGGGTGCTGATTGAGAATGGGAAGGAGAAGGAGGGAGAATGAAAGGCTGGGGAGGTGGGGAGGAGAGGGAGTGATGCATGGTGATGGGAGTGGAGAGGGTAGAGTGTGGTGCCAGCAGCAGAGACAGGGAGCAGGCAAATAATCAGTCATATATGGGAATCATTCACTATGAACTCCCAGCTCATCATAGTGTGCAGGGATCGTTTGTAATGCCCTATAAAAATCTATTGAGATAAAATTGTTGTATCTACTGTTGATATTGTTATACAATATGTATTATTATGTGTATACTGTAGTAGGAAGTAAATATATAATATATAAAAACTATATATATTTTTTTAATTAATGGACTGACAAAACTGCAGATTTGTTTTGGTTTTAAGCCCTTATCAGAGCAGGCATGACAGTGTGTATGCAATCCATGGGAAAGCAACTACACCTGTAGGTGAAATAAATTTGCAGATGTGCTACTGACCGGCTATGAGCTCATATTAGTGTAGCACAGATGTTTTGTAATAGAATCAAAATATCAGCTATCAACAGCCATCAGCACTAAATGGCTTTTGAGTCATTATCAATTTATTTTCAAATCCTTGACAAGGATTTCTCCAGCCCGTTGTAGATTGTACAACATGGGAAATGCAAGCGGCTCTTTAACGCATGTCTCCATATGCTGTGTGTTGTTAGCTCTTATAGAAATGGCCTAGATAAAGGGAGATGAATGTCTTATTTCCTGTTCAAGGTTTGGGGAGTTTGTAAAAGATGATTTTCGATAATCCCTGGCGTCCTCCTCTCTGATAAAAATAATGATAGCAATAATCATGATCATATTAATTGCATTATCATCACCATCCTGCTATTTGCTGCAATATTGTTTGAATGTAAATGACATGCCTCAAATGCTGATTGGTTGGATTAATTTGAAACCAGGCTGGAGGCTTTAAGAGAATCACGGCATCAGTAGCAGCTTTTCCCTCAGGGCCTTCCAACCCTTCTTTCCCCAAAACAAAGCCCTTATTTCAGCTAAATCAAAAAGAAATATTCAAAACCCCTGATGGGGAACCTGAACTCAACAGTCTTGAGGTTACCAGGTTTGTTGTTTTGTGGCTCCTAGTCCTATCTTATTGTTTTATTTCTTCTGTGTTTTCACTTAGAAATGTAAGTGTATGAGTGGTTGAGGGTATTTATGAATATCATTAATATTCTCATAAGCAGGCCTGTCAGACTCCTTGATGTGATTTTGTGATTCTTGTCTTTTCCTTTGTAGATATCTTGTCTTCCTGCAAATCAAGCGAGACCTCTACCACGGTCGGCTCCTGTGTAAAACCTCGGACGCAGCCATGCTGGCTGCCTACATCCTTCAAGGTAATGGAAGGTGACAGTTGGAAATGACTTACACCACTCTCTGCTTTGCACTGTGTCCATGACCTCTTTTTACCATGCCCTGTAGTTCGCTATGCAGATAAAATACTGCCAGTCAAGCAAATAGATTTTTTTATGTGGAAAGAAACTGAATTAGGTGATACAAGGAGAATGTATAATGCTCATCAAAGGGTATGCCTGCAGTGGTTTTAATTATTTATGGTTTAAGACATAATAAACAAAGGTTCTTCTGTACTTTGTATGATTGTTAGTTCAGTGGCTTGCGCTTCTTCTTGATAAGCAAGAAATCACGCTCAATTAGAAAGTCTTTGAAGTGGTTATCTTGCGTCTCATCATCCTCTCACCACATACACAGCTGCATACCTGAACAAACACAACACAACACGCACGAGGCATCTCGGCAGAGACAACATCACAGAGAGCACAGTGTTTGAGAGGAGGCAGGTCCTCTGGAGGTAGGGCTCATTAATTAAAGATGGGCTGCCTGGTCAGCTCCTCTTTGCAGAGAGACGTCGGCATCAGGGTCATCCGAGGGAGTGCAGTGTGGCATGAAGCAACGCAAATGATCCCGGGCATTCTCAGCTCATCTCCACTGGTGAAAGCATCAGTGGGCTGAAAATAGTTACATTATAACTATAACCATTTTAACTTTTATTAGCTTTAAATGTCTGTGAATATGTTTAACTTTTTCTGTTCCTTCTTCCAGCTGAGATCGGAGACTATGACCCTGGAAAGCATCCTGAAGGTTACAGCTCCAAATTCCAGTTTTTCCCTAAACATTCTGAGAAGCTAGAACGCCGGATTGCGGATATACACAAGACAGAGCTGATGTAAGAGCCAGAATACAGAGGTTCAACTTCAATATCGAAATCTCCCTGTTTCACATGCCTGCGGATCCTGCACCTGTACAGGCTGAACAAAATCCAGACTTCCTTTGACATTTATGTAATTGACCACAGTGATGAGTAACCATCGGTCTGTACTGGGGTTGGCCAAGCAGATTGTTATCGTTTTTTTTGAAAAGGTTGTTGCCAAAAAGCACTCTCTTCCCCATCATCCACCCAGATAATGTAGTCAGATTGTCTTGAGTTCATAGCCTGCCCTTTATTTGCACAGTTATTAGTGAAGGGTCCTAACCCCAGCTTTAACTGGAAGAGCAGCAAAGAAAAATTACTGGAAGTGACCAGATAGAGCGGGTCCATGCACACAAACACACACAGACAGAGACACAAACACAGCAGGTAAGCTGATGAAGAATTCCATTCACTCTGATAAGTGTGTACTCCAAAATACGTAAAAAATATATATCGAAAAAACAAGTATTAAATCGTTTGTAATGTGAAGAAACCCCTGTGTTATCTTACTTTAGTTACCAGGAAGTTTAAAGGTTAATATACTCTAGAACAGATAAAGGGCAGGATAAAACAGAGGATGCCTGTTTAATGATATACACTGAGACACAATAGAGGCGGAACTGCATCAACCAAGTCTAGTTTAGATGCTGTGGAGGCAGAATGACAAACATCATGAGACTCTGCCGCCCACTAGTGGTTAATTGCCTCCTCACCAAGAAGCAAACGCTGCTCCAATATGAAAACAATGAGGGAAGGGGGTTGATTGTTAAAACTGAGATAAACAATAAGTGCTTTTTAAATACCCATTTTATTTATTTATTGCTTCAGTTGATTTTATGTTAATGTTTGATTTGTTAGGTTATTACCTCTGTCTGCCTCTATCAGTCTTTCTAAATTAATGTGTCAGTCATTTGAAATTATGTGCCTCTCTCAGAAGTCTTTGGGTTTTTTAATTTTAGACATTGTAGACTGACACAGATGTTTCGGTGTGTTGTTGTTCTCCTTCAGTGGACAGACACCGGAAACATCAGAACGAAATTTCCTGCAGAAAGCCCAGATGCTGGAGACATATGGTGTCGACCCGCATCCCTGCAAGGTTTTTCAAGCAATGCTGCATTATATTTAGAGAGTTAACGTTTCAAAAGCTTTTCTGTTCAACATGAAATATTCTCATGGGATAAACAGCACAGCCCAAGCCATAATATATGCCTGATTTTTGTTTTATCCATGTTTAAATGTGTGCGTCTAAGTTATGTTTTGAAATTGTTTTGTGTTTTTCAGGATGTGTCTGGCAACCCAGCTTTTCTCGCCTTCACGCCATTTGGTTTTGTGGTGCTTCAAGGAAACAAGCGAGTTCATTTTCTCAAATGGTGAATCAAATGTGCAACTCTCTCGTATGTGAGCCAAAGACAGCACACGCCTCGAGTCTATGCAGGATGCAAATAGACAAAGGCTGCACTGCAGGCCTTGATTTGACACACTGTATGTGCTCTATACGCAGGGCACTGAAACAGCATGTGTGCTACAGCTGGTTTTACACTCACAGTAGACAAAGCTCCTCCATCTGCCTCTACCTGTGACAAGAGCCGGGGGCCAACATGTGCACAGATGGCTAAATACGCCAGCTAGATTCACAGAAATACTCTGTAGAAGGTCAAGACAATAGCTTGATAACCATAGCCTATACTTGCAGTAGACACTTACTGATTTGAATTCAGCAAGATACTTCAGCGATGAAATGAAAATGTAAACAACGAGTTGCGTTTTTCTTTAATATTTCTCATTTTGTCTGTTTGAATTTAACTGAGAAGGTTACAGTTACATAAGGAAGACTTGCCCTCAGCAATGCTCTTATTTCCCACGTTCTCCATTTCCTGTCTGCAGGGAACATTGTCAGTTATTTGTTTTGTCAGACAAACAGAGGTCCGTGGCTGTTTATGTGATCTCAAAGTGGTTGTCTTGAATATTTAAAGAGGCTGTGGCATTCTGTTTCCTCTTGCTGTATGTGTAACTGTTGCTGCGCTCTCGTCCCGGACAGGAACGAGGTGACAAAACTGAAGTTCGAAGGCAAGACGTTCCACATATATGCAAACCAGAAGGAGGTGAGAGCAGAAATTGTCGGATGTGGAGGAGAGATGTCTCAGTGCTTTCACTAGATTGTGATTTTCTGTCTCAGTGTATTATATTGTCCTGCACGTTTTCCTATTTTAAACATGCAGGACAAAAAGATCATCTTGACATACTTTGCACCAACTCCAGAGGCATGCAAACACCTTTGGAAATGTGGAGTGGAGAACCAAGCTTTCTATAAGTGAGTCTACAGATCTCCTCCTTTACTTAATTTCAGCGCTTCTCCTTTCTCTCTGCTATCATGATTTAGTTGCATTGAAAGCAGTCAGCCAATTTACCGTCGCAGTACCCCGGTGTCCCTAAAAGACCTTCCCTCTGGCTTGTTTGTCAGCGGGAAAAATGAGGTGTGAGTTGCCGCTGACCTTTAGTGAATGAGTGTGCGCTGGCACGAGACTGAGAGCACTTCTGCGCTCCCTCTGAGAAATGGCTCCCTTTTCTCAGCCATGAATGATAGTGCGGGTACCCTCCGCCCTGTCTCGCTAAAGAAAGGTGATTTATAAAAACAAGCAGCGGGAGCTCGGAGGCTGGGAGGGGTGTAGTGATGAGTTGGGCTGATGGCTCGGGTGGTGGAGGGTGTGTAGGGGTTAGCAGATGGAAAGAGAGAAGGTGGGGTGAAGGAAGGGCGGAGCTTAGAGCATGCATTGATGGACTTAATATTATGCAACCTTTTGATGACTCTGTGGCACACTGATAATATTGCATCAACCTACCACTTCTTAAGAGTCTGGGGGATTACAAGAAGAGGGCATGTGGTAAAACTGATGTGTGTTTCAGAGAAATACACTTATCCCTTGAAAGCAAAATGAAGCATTAAACTTTAATGTTTCACTTACTATGACAATATAAACATATTGAATACTGTATGGAGCCATGTCAGGAATGCAGTGCCTATAGTGCGAACCAGACGACGTGCATTATTTAGTAGCAGCCTGTTTGATCCTAGATTCTGCTTTGCGTGCTGCTAACAGCATGAATATATTAGGAGCCTATTCTAATAAGCACGAGTGGAAAACTGTTCATATTTTCAAGTTCATACCAGCAGTTTTCCGTGTTTATGTACAATAGGCTTCATTTCCCTCTTATCTTTTTTTTTTTTTTCTTCCAGGCTTGAGAAGTCAAGTCAGGTTCGCACGGTGTCCAGCAGCAACCTGTTCTTCAAGGGCAGCCGTTTCCGTTACAGGTAGAGTACATCAGAAGGCAGTATAACTGATGACAGGGAGGGGAAGACACTGCAGAAAACCCCAGATGGAAGTGGAGAGAGGTGCTCCCAGAGGACGTGGCCTCCTGGCCTTCTGTGCTCTAACGTCAGCCTACTTTTGCCCGTAGGATAGGACTGACACCTCACAAGCTAGAGGACACAATGAAGGCCACTGATCACATGAGGCATTATCACCTTATATATACTATATACTGATTTATGTAAATTATACAGAAACACATTTTCTAAACTACCCTTAGTGGTATCTAGCCCTTAGGTTTTATTTACACAGGTTTTGAGATGTCCATCTGTGACATTTCTGCTGCTACCTTTATTCAGTGGAGGTGAACTTGAATTTTGTTTTTGGGGGTCAAGCACAGAAAAGTTATATTTAAATTTTTCATTAACCTACTTTATAGCATAGAATAGTCATTAGTGGGATGGTAGCATGAAGTGTACATCTCGAAAGCACAGCAGATAATTTAGACATTATATTTTATTTGACGGAAACAAAGCACTAGATAGTTACAGCAACAGATATGGCTTGTAAATGTAAAAAAGTTTAGTAAAACCAGATATATCTGCACAGCTAGATACTGACTACAAGAAGGTGAAAAAAAATCGTGTGGATGAACTGCCCCCTTAGGAAGAAATATTCATATTCAGTCAAGAATAAAGGGAATAAAAGTAATTTTACATCAAAAATGTGGCAGTAGTATATGAAGTGACATCACAAGCCAAGTCAGCAAAATCCCGAGTGCACTGTTGAAGGGCAAGCCATGGTCATTGTTTTGATATTTCTGCCTGCAAGTCTGTGTGCATTTGTCTGACCGGTTGTAATTCAGTTACACAAAGCTGAATTCACCGGGTTAATTCAGTCATGATTCTCATGTACTGTACTCATCCACTGCAGTAATGGCTTTCATTGCATTGGGTGACACCAGGTTGCTTGGTTATGTGTGTGTGTGTGTGGTGTGCGTGTGAAACTCATCCTGAGCATCGTCTCTGTGCTTCATAACAGTGGAAGAGTGGCTAAAGAGGTGATGGAGCAGAGTGCCAAAATCAAACGCGAACCTCCAGAAATACACAGGTAGAGTTGTAAACTCGGGAGAGGTCAGAATGTTCTCGATAAGATATTTTATGAATTTCTCCATTTTCTCAGGCACTTTAAATCAGCAGCACCTACACGCTACAGCATGAGTTACCTCCACCCGCGGCTCTCTCTGCAGTGCAGTGACGTTTGTGTCTGTGTTTATTTCTGCAGGGCTGGCCTCGTGCCCAGCAGAAGTTGTCCATCCATCACCCATGGACCTCGCCTTAGCAGTGTACCGCGCACGCGTAGGAGAGCCGTGCACATATCTATCATGGAGGGTAAGAACCGAGCTCCAACCCCTCGCCTCAGCAAGCAACAAATCTCACAGTGGCAATGGAGGTGCTGGGGGAAATTTTGCTATTTTTCCAAGAACTTTACGTGTTCGCATGTCAACCTAGTTCACTGAAACATGAAATTTATAGTTAAAATTGCTATTTAAGTGGCAGTTAAGATTTCCATCTTCAGATAACCTCCTGAACAATTTTGTTACTGCAACAGTTAACTGGTGACACCAAATTTGAAATGGATCAGAGAGTCATAAGCTCCTGTTTGTGAGGACTCTTTCCCGCCTTGATAAAACAAACTTACGCACACGCACTCTATCATACATGCAATCATGCTGTAACCGAAGCCATTTGGCCTGGATCATGCTCCCGCTATCAGCGGGACGTGCTGCAGGTGTGCGCGTCAGTCAACCTGCTCCACCTCAAAGCAGTGTCTCAGAGCTGTGTGTGTGTGTTTGCTTGATTGTTGGTGTATGTTTTTGCCAGCACAGAGGAAGCTTAAGTCACTTATTCAGCCCATCTGCAGGCTCCTGGCTCAGAACAGGTGGCCTCAGTGCCGAGACGGTCTCTCTTGGCTCTGGTTAAAAACGAGCCCCTTTGGGGTCTCACCACCTTCTATACTGAAGAAACAGAAATCAGTAGCAGGTGTACTGTATATATTGAGGGTCTTCTGCTGTGGGTTCAAGAGAGCCATTGGAGCTTCTCGCCCCCAGCATGTGCTGACTGGGTTCCTTACAGTGGTATTAATACCTTAGCTGAAAATAGCCTGGGCCTTCTACTCCATGTATGTCACTGGCCTGGGTGGGGCCAAACCCGACCAGGCCAGTGCTGGTGTTTGTATCAATGCTGCAGAAACCAACTGTCTCCCCTCACACTCTTTTCTGCAAACAGCAACTCAGGTAGAACACTTAGGCCTAACTTACACAAACACACACGCGGGACTGGTTTGGACTCTGGGACTGGGACCATAACAACAGGATAAAATCGTGCATGTGGCAGCCATGGTGAAGTGTCTGATCCGCATCACCACCCGGGTGAACGTCCATCTGCGTATGATCAACCACTGCTACCGGGATGTGAAAGTTCGTGTGCTGAGCCTGGGGCCTCGTATGCTGGGCAAGGCCCTGGGCATCCTGCCCCTGTACCCTGCCCTGACGGGGCAGCAGGAGTCTGCCAGCATCACCCCACTGCCTGGTACTCCCCTGCCTTACTTTCAGCCCAGCAAATCTCCAGGTAAACTAATCACAGAGCCAGCCAGAAGTGTGCTTTACATGGAGGTGCCAGTCGCGTTTTGCTATTTTAAATCAGTGTGTGCCTCATCGATGTTGGCAGCGAGGGACTGACACTATTCCTGAGCTTGTCTGTGTCAAGTGAACAGGCGGGTTTTGGGTTTTTCTTCTTGCTGATTTTTTTGGGGGGGGGTTTTTGTTGATTATGACCCCGGTAGTGTTCATGTAGCAGCTATCTTTGGTTCCAACAAGTACACAGTATTTCAAGGGGTTTGGTATGTTTATTTGGTATATGAATTTCTTTTTGGCATATTGTAGTATTTTAAGTTAGAAGTACTAAAGATTGGCAATATAAATGAAAACAATGTGTTTTACACAAAAAAACAAAGCATTAACATACAGTTTTGCCAAAAAAAGAGCAGTTACATCAAGATCGATATAGGTGTTTATATTAATTTTATATTTACAGTATATTATATCCAGTCATTCACTGTCCTTCAGGTTATGGAATGTTGATTTATATTGGGCAGCAAGATATTCCCTGCCTCCTTCTCTTTGGAGTATTTTTGATTTTGAGATGTCATTTATCTTATTGTACTTTGGAATTATAGAACTGATTTGGTTAAAGTAATGTTCATTCCTACCATTTGATTTATGTTATTCAGTTTTCCTTTGTCAGGATTTTCATGTCAGTAAACACTTTGACACCAGAGATAACCTCTCCTACATTTCCTGCAGTTTTCGAAATGTCCCTTTCATGATTTGCTTCCTCATCAAAAGCTTAATTCTGATCCCCTCTCCTCATAGTGAAGGTGTAATGTTGCTGCTCTGACACTATGGAGAATGTGATATCGTCAGCAAGGGCTCAACCACAGCTCATCTTCACTGACGCGCACACTGTGGATTGGCTCTCGCGCTGTTCTGTTACTCATTCGACAAACAGAACAGCACAGTTGTACAGGAACAGCACAGTATTTTTGTCATGCCTTAAAACCAGTGCATTATTGACCACTTGTAGGTAGAGTTAGACAATAGGACAAAATATTTTCTGAACTAATATAAATTTACCAACTGTCTCACATGTTGCCTGAAGTGGTTGCTGTTTCCCTGTAATTTCCACTAATGAATAAGACCATTGTGGCTACTGTTGCAAGTCAACATGCAGGACTTTTTTATGGTGATACTAGATTTTTATTTTATTTTTTGCTGTTTAATCTGCAGGATTGGTCATTCCTGTATCGTTTTTTATGCATAAAAATATTCCTTCATCACAGTATCAGATTACATTTACTGTAACAGAGCATTTGATTAACTGGGAAAGATTCTCAGATTGTTTGGTGCTGATACAGTCTGGCTGATTTGAAATTTTCTACTGTTCACATTTTTTCAAGTCTGTCTTTAAACAACACTCAACGCTGTAACTATGGAAAATACTCGAAACTAAGACTGGAGGCCTGACGCTAGCTTCAGTTGAACTTGAAACTTGAAAACAAGGACTTTTTGAATGTATATATTGGGCATATGAAAGTTGTCTTGAATTATATATTTTTTAAAATGTAAATGTAAATAAGCCTTGTGGTTTGTTTTTATGTCTGAGGCAATGAAGCTCCATTTAGAATATTAAGCATTCTTATACAAGCTTGAACCTGAACACAAATGGAAACATGCAAAACCAAACTAGGATCATAGATGTAACCTCTACCATCTGTTGATAGAGTTGAACTCAGAACGTGCTGGCACATGAGAGGAGAGGACGGTTGACCGTTTTATCACGAAGCAGGTTTCGGCTTAGTTAATGCTCTCTCAAGGTTACTGTATCTTAATGGCTTTGTTCACTGTGTCGTTGTTGAATGAGATCTCAGCAGTTCCAGTGTAATTGACTATATGACCGTTTCCTCCATTAGTAATGATGAGTAGGCTTCACATCGGCTCCTGAACATTCAGTGCAATGACAAAGCCGCCCCCTGTCTGCTTGGCTCTGGGAACAGCATGATCGGATTTCAGCTCTCAAGTTGGAGACGATGGGTCTGTGCCATGTAACAGACCTCAGCAGAATGAACCTCTCGGCACTTAGAACCTCAACTGCAGCACATTGTGTGTGTGATTGCCACGCTAGTATTGCGCATGACTGACCACATAATGTCTTTGTCGGTTATTTTTTTTCATGCTGTAAAATGTATGTAACATTTCTTTATTGCCCTCTGTTCTGGCCCCTCCTCTTCCTCCCCGAACACCTCCACAAGGCCTGGAGTCCTTGCGCGACAGTGCCCACTCTACACCGGTGCGTTCAGTCTCCCACGGAGAATCCTTCATGCCACGCTCCCGGAGCCAGGCCACGGACACCAGCGACGGCACGGCGGTGATCTCGGACGAGGCCTACAGCCCCTCCGACAGCGTGCTGCCCACCCCGGTGGCCGAGCACAGTATGGAGCTGGCCGCCTCGCGCCAGATCAACGGGGCGCCCTGCAGCATCGAAGAGGAGAAGGAGTCGGAGGCAGGCACCCCCACCCATGGGGAAGGGGGTGATTTTGGTGCAGACAGTAGATCTGCACAGGAGGGTGCAGGGGGGGACTCGGCCCTCAGCGAGGTGGAACAGGTGAATAAGTTTGTCTTAAGTGTCCTCCGTTTGCTCCTTGTGACCATTGGACTCCTCTTTGTCTTGCTCCTCCTCCTCATCATCCTCACCGAGTCAGACCTTGACGTTGCATTTTTACGTGATATCCGCCAGACCCCCGAATTTGAGCAGTTCCATTACGAATACTTTTGTCCCCTCAGGCGGTGGTTTGCCTGCAAGCTCCGCTGGGTGGGCGGGTTGCTCATTAACAAGTGAGAGTGAGGTCGTAGAGTTCGTAAGCCTGTTCGGGGGTCTGAGAAGACGGTTAGGACTCCGGAGTGATGGAGGGCAGCCTCGTCCCAACCATGAACCCTGCTTCTCCCATCATCCTCCTGCAGACATACAGCTTGGACCACTCCTGGTAACACCGGGCCAGGATCTCTCTTCCCCTCCTCCACTTTGAGTTACCCCCCTCCACCCACCCAACCACCTTCTCGTTTCGGTTACGTTTTTTCTTTTTTTTTTTTCTACAAATCCAGAGGATGTTTTTTGCTTCTTCTTTTTTTTTTTTATTTCCAGTCATTTCAGGTATTTTATTTTTTCAGATAACACAAAGGAAAAAAATTAAAACTGAAATAAAAGAACTGAAGATTTTTAAAGAGTTCCTTTTACTGGAACGAGAGATTGTGTTGCAACGGATGAACGTTGCCTTCTTTTATTATTTATTGCTTTTAAACATATATTTGCATAGAAAAAGGAGCGGAGATGATGACTGGTAATGGAGGAAGTTGATTTGTCATTAAAGGATGGATGTTAGTTAGGTTAGAGTCGATAGGTGGCCTACTGCTGCGAAGCATATGTGAGGCAAATTAGTATAAAATCTTGTAATACTGATCCATCCCCATCAGATGTCAGCTAGACAAACAGCAGATTCACCTCATCAGAAAAAACCGAACAACCTGAAGGGAAAAATACTGAAGGTTTGTGACACAGGGAACAGACAGGGTGATTACCAAATGCCTTTGTTGAGAAGAGGTCTGACTGTTGGCGGTTTAGAATTTAGTGGATTGTTTTAAGACACAATCAGACTTTAGTATACAGCTGTGTACAAGTTAAACTGGTAAAGATCAAAGTTGTTTTTCTAACATTTTATAAGGCTACAGTAAAGTAAACCAGTACCAATAGTGTTATGTGACCCAGTAGTGTCAGATACAGTTAGAGATATATTCATGAAGAGCAAAGATTCACTGGCACCAATAGATAATTGTCTAGATAGATGTGCAATGCTCATTTGCTTTTAATAATTAAGTACGTTTTAATGTGCTCATTTGCTCAGTTGTTCAGTTATTTGTTGAATTAATTTGATTTGCATTTTCTCATCAAGTTGAAATTCAATGAATTTCAATTATTTCTACATATGAAGAGTTTCTGATTTATTATGGTTTCATATCAACCATACTCTTAGGTTTATGTATCATACTATATTATTATTATTGCTAGAGTAAGAGTTACGATGTACCTTTTGTACAAATTAGTTTGTTTCCTAATATATATTGACAGGTTTTCCATGTATATTTTAACAGAACTGAAATGTTATTTTGTTATTGAAGATTAAATTATACCTTTTTTAGCACTGTGTTTCAAGTAAGGTCAGAAATATTCATGAAATTGTAGAAGGGGGGAAAAAAAAAAGAAGAGAAAAAAAAAACAGGGTTTTTATCCAGATCCACTCATCACTGATCACATTTCTCATTACTCCACCAGCAGTGAATCAGCCTTCAACATATGCACAGTTTGAAAAATACCAAATAATCCAGAAACACATTTTCATCTTTCATCTGTTAACATAGCTTATTGTACTTGAAGAGTTTGTAGAGGCGACTCTGAGCTGGTCCTCGATCAGCACCAAACAGTGAAAACTTGTCCCTTGATTCCATGGCTTAACTTCCTTCTAAAATTAATTTCAAAATAGAGCAAACCTAGAGCTAAAATGATGAGTCAATAGATGGATAGAGCATTAACTGGTAACTAGTTTTTCAATTGAATAATTGTCATATTTCGAGCAATATAAATAAATATATACCAGCCTAAATTAAAGCACATGCTAATATATCTAAAATAAGCCTATATTGGCAAATTTTATCTGCCCTTTGATTTGGCTCTAGACTCTTCTGCCTCGCTGCTCCGTGGAGCAATAAATGTCACGGCTGCTGGATTCTGGGTAAAATCTGTTTTTTCTATTGTGTGTCTACCTCCTGTACCAAGTGCAGGTGTAAGTGTTAGCGTGCCTGTATGTAGGAATGGAAACTACTCAAGGTAATAGCGGAGGATGTTTAGACAGAGAAGGGTAAAAAAAAAAAATAAAACATAAAAATTTTTAAAAAGTACATTTTTCATATTTTGCTAAAAAAGGGAGAAGGAAAAGTGGAAAGGCAAGAAGTGAGTGAAGGGTGAAGAGAAGACTGAGGGATATCCGAAGTGATCAGTCTGCTTCTTTGAAAACTGAATTTTAAAAAATACATTGGGAATGGAAGGCATTTGGTGACTCATCACTCTAATGACTGTAAAGGGTTGCTTGTTTTCGCCCCCACCCCAACCCCCCACCAGCACCTGCAGCTGCTCACTGAAGGCCCGATGGTGCTACCTTCTTTATTTTGCTCCAGTGTAATTCGAGCCTGTCAGTCCTTGGCTAAGTTGTCGTCCCGACCACAGAGTAGCATGCACTTGGGCGTTGTGGCTGGATCCACTCCTCTAGCTCCTCATCCTTCAGAAGCTGGTTATCTGTGGTGGAGGGAGCAGCTGTGACATTTCCCAGCATGATGCTAGAGGGAATATCAAATCATTAGAGCTACATCGGTAAGCAACCTGTCAAAATATAGCTTATTTATGTCAAGTTCATAGTTTTTACCTTGGATCCGTCCAGGAAATAGCAGATGCAAAGATGAAGCACATTTTTCCTAACAAGGGGGTGGGGCAGGGTGGGCAGGTTGACTATTTTGTGTACATTCATACTTCATATGTATTACTTCTTACTGATCTGAAGGTCAACATGACTTGCCAGTCAAGCCAGGCTGAGTTGTTAGCAGGACATCTTTTCAAGGTCAGTCTGCAAAGGTGTCTCTCATACATCAATCAGCATTATGTAGCTTCAGTGGTC
This sequence comes from Istiophorus platypterus, assembly GCA_016859345.1. NCBI lineage: Eukaryota > Metazoa > Chordata > Actinopteri > Istiophoriformes > Istiophoridae > Istiophorus > Istiophorus platypterus. The sequence continues at coordinate 15,966,842 of CM029121.1, read as the reverse complement.
TCTCTCTGAACATGCAACACTTAAAAAAAGGCAGCATTATTCAAGGAGCAATAATCAGTTGTAAGAGCAAAAAGATGTGATTTACAAACTTTTAAATGGAAATCCAATGATGAATATGTCCTCTGTTTCTAGAAAACCACTCTTACCAAATTGCTGTTGTGCTGACTCTAATATCGATGTGACCACTGAGACACTTAGTTCCTGTTGCATTCAGTAATAACATTTTATAAAAACCCATTTTCCTTAGAGACCTCTTGTGTGGATATTTGTTCTGCTGCTGTTTTCTTTGCTGTTTTACACTGTTAAGTGACAGATTGTTCCCTGTGCCTGGATCCGAACTCTGCAGTTTACCAAAGTGGCAAAGATGAAAGAATGGAGAGCTAAACACACAGTATCCCTATCACCTGAACTACAGACTTCTCCATTCTTAAAACTCCGAGGCCAAGAGGGGAGACGGTGTTCATCTCCGTCCGAAACTGTAACGTACACTGGGCAGCCCAAAAATCTCTGTCTTAATTTGTCTTTACAGACAAACCTGACTTTACATTTACATTCAGTTGCTTACATTTTGTTTACAAATTTGACTATTCTTTTATTTCATGGTAGATGGGCTACAGGTTTGGCCAGATGTGTTACATTTGAGTGTGATTGTCAACCATGGTTTATATATGAAAAACAGCTCATCCGTCCATCCCTGCAGAGCAACAGTGAAGGTACAGCCATGCAAAACACATTATGGTGCATTGGAAGATGAGGCATTTAAACTGATCACACAAGGGAAGGACTCGATTACAGGAACACCAGCATGGTATGATGTAATTCCTTAAAACAATCCAGCAACACGTCTTACATTTGTGAAATGTATGATCGTTTCTTACTAAAGTCTTGTAAAAGATGTTTCAGGGTAATAGGTGAGGTTGTATTTTGTGATATTGTACTGGACTGCACTTTACTGTGAGGTGTTCTTGTTTTTGTCTATTCCCTGCATTTTGCGAAATATTTTTAGCAATCATCATAGAGATGTCAAGAATAAAGAAAACGCCTCAAAAACCAGTATGACTTAATCAGCACAGATGCTTCAAAGATTACAATTGGCTGTCCTTCAAATGATTTTTAGGGTTATTGTTGAGATCTGAGATGAAAATTAATTACCTAACAATTTGAGATGACCAAAATCGAGCAATTTCTACAAAATCAGCTGCTTGTATTTTGTTCCTTGTCAAAATCCCTGTGACGTTAAAGTGGATGATACATCCTGATCTGCTTTTTCTCTGCTCTGCCAGCTCCCAGTAGACAGACCCTCACATGACTGTGCATATACCCAATTAAGTGAACATGCATATTCATGTCTGGTGGTGTGTTATGTTGTCTGCTTCGTTCCATCCTGGGATTGGAGATTGCTGTTTAATTATGTTACATATACAAATATATATATATATTTATATATATATATATAAATCCATGTGCCAAAACCAGTTCTTGCTCATTCTGATCCATTCCGAACCCATTTGTACTGTAGGTAACCTTCTGTACAAGTCAGTATAAAATATTGTTTCTCTCCAATAGTCCCTTGTAACTGGTGCCATTAAATAAAACTATTCAAACTTGAAATAAACATTGAATAAAAATGTGATGTGGCTCTCCCTGTGGCTCTGTGGAACAACACAAAAACAGCACACAGCATGCTCTACTCATGGAAGAAAAAAAAAATCTTCTGAATGTGGACCACTTAAAGGAATAATAGTAAATACATTAAAATTTTGTCTTTATTATTCAAAAAAAGTGACAGTGAAAAACTTTTCTGGTCTTTGCTCAAATGCAATTTACAACAATATATAAAATCTGGACAGACACCATGACAATAGCTCTCTCTCACTCACACATTCTCACACTCTCACGTTTCAATTAACAGTTGGGATACAACAGGTAAATACTTGACAAAAATTACCAACACCAGATGGTTTGAAATTGTAGTGAAAAGTAGTTTCCCAGATGACAACCCTAGCTCAAGTGTGAAAAAGCCGGCTTTAAGAAGGGCCGCTGACTGGCTTTAGGGGTCGGGGCAGCCAAGAAGCCCGGTCTCCTGCCTGCTGACGCATCTCCTGCTGAGCTCCTGGACCCACGAAAAGCAGCTTTCGATCCACCTTGGGAGCTGGACGATGACCACGATTTATTGGTGTTGTAGCCACGACTGAATCCACAACAAAACAGAAAGACAGAAGAAAAGGGAAGAAAATTAGGTTTCAGCTATAGAGTCAATTTTGTTGCTAAGTATGATCCCCAACCAGATGATGAGAAGTGAGATGAACATGCTACAGACCCTCTAGAATTGGAGCTTGTGTTGCCATATCCTTTTCTTTTCTTGGAATACTTGAAGAATGGAGCTTTCTTCCTCTTTTGTCCCTGTGAAGCCTGATTACGGAAGTAGGTGGAGGACTCTGTATCGTCCTCATCATATATATTTGTGCGGCCTCTTGTTGTGTCTATCCACCCATCTCCACCACCGTCTGTCTGTTCCTCCACTACTGAAAATGTAGGATTAATAATGAAATTATACATAAAGTGCAAGGTTTAAAATAAAGAAAAAAAAGAAGGAATAAATTAGCAAAGGAAATGGGGTGCTCAAAGTTTAAATATGCAAAAACTTCAATTAGTTCCCTTACCAGGCAGCTGCCACTCAGAGTATTTCTGTAGGACCTGAATGACTTCAGCTCCATACTTTTCCAGTTTGTCCTCTGTCACACCATCAATTTGGAGGAGGACTTCAGGGTCAGAGGAAAGTCTCTCTGTCATGTGGGGGGGGGGGAGGTTTAACACATTATAAAACTCTAGTAGCTGTTGTGGCATTTAAAAGGCAGTCTTGAAAATTGTTTCAGACAATACCGGCTATCTTTTTCAACGTGGCGGTGGAAAAAATGTTGTAATAGTGAATGCCAAACGCTTTCCCCAGCTGCTTGCACAAATCAGTCAGCTCCTTCAGACACTTCTGTACCATCTCTTCTCTCTCAGAGACATTCTTGGCCACAGCAGCTTTGTGTCTCCTGATGGTAGACGCACTCTCAGTCTCATAGAAATCCACCTGTGACGTAAAGTGCCGGTTAGAGTTTAATGTTTTGATCAACACCTGAAAACTCAATAAGCGTTGAAAGCTGGGGTTAGTTGATGTATGACCCATCACCTGCATGTGTCCAGAAAGCACATTCATGGCTTTTGGTCCAGCAGAGATATAAGACACCGCTTGGCCGTTAGCCGTGATGTAGAGATCCTCAACCAGAACATTATCCAGAACCAATTTTTTGAAGAGACGGTCAGCGTTATGCCTTGAATAGGCTCCTCCCATCCCAAACATTCCTGTCTGTATCTTGGCAGATTTAGACCCTGACAAATGAAAAGTTTCCCCACATGAGAACATTTATTTTTTTTTCCTCACATGAAATATGAACACAGCTGCACAAGACAAATATGCAACTCTTATAAATCATGAACAATTCAGAATTGAAAAATGCATTTTCATTACAAGTATGAGCATATATCTTACCTAGGAAGATATCCACCAGCATGTTTAGTGTCAGTCGGTTCTGCTGAGCAGTCTTGCCGAACCTGGCTCCAACTTTCTCACAGTTCTCTTGGCAAAACCTCACAATCCTCTTCACGTCTTCGGTAACATCTCTCCTCTTGCATTGCTGTGCACAGGAATATTCAAATTGTTGCTGTTTTGTAAATGGCCTTGTAGGTCTTTGAATATTTAATCAAGAAAGAAGTGATAGGTAATGATATCTACATTGGGTTTGGTGCAGTTGTCACAGCTGACGTCAGGGTGGTCTTTACAGAAGCTTTTGTTGAACTTGAGCTCCCCAAAGTATGCGAGCAGCTGAATTCTTCTACACTCCATTAAGTTCTCACAAAAATGGACCATGCTGTGTAGGTTGTTGTAATGAGTTGCCTTGGTATGTCTGTCGCCTTCTCTGTCCACTGTGGCGAAGGAAAAAACAACAAACAAAAAAAACAACAAACAAACATCTGAGTTTACATTAGTAATATATACAGTTAATCATTTGGAAAATAAACATGCTTGAATGATTTCATAGTTTTTTTTTTTGACTGAAGTAAGAAAGGTCTATGTTATTTTTGCCACACACTGCTGATAATCCTCTTGATGCGTTGGACGTCAGTATAGGAGTAGAACAGAATACAGTGAGAGATCTCTCCATCTCTGCCAGCTCTTCCTGACTCCTGGTAGTATCCCTCCATCGATTTAGGCAGACTGGCGTGGATCACATAGCGCACATCAGGCTTGTCAATGCCCATGCCAAAGGCTATGGTGGCACAGATAACCTGGCAAACAAAAGGGGAACAGTGACACAAGGTCACTGTGCAGTATGTCTCTCCTTATACTTTAAATCCCTTTAAAAGATCTACTGGTTTTCAAAATGTTAACTCTCTTTTTATCGTTGGTGCTTTGTATCAAGCACGATCTATGAGTAGTCATCATATGATAACAGTGACTGAGTTGCGATCTCACCTGGCAGCCGTCCTGATTGATCCACTTGCTCTGCACATATTCTCTGTCGCCGTCACTCAGGCCTGCGTGATACGACAGAGCTAATAACCCTGCTCTCTGAAGACTCTCAGCCATAGCATCGCAGTCATTACGGGACAGGCAGTACACGATGCCAGAGTCGCCTGCAACATGCAGAAAGACAGCTCATTAAGACAGAAGACAAATTCAATGAGGGTTTTGTAATGCCTTACAAAAATACAAAATTCCAGTGGGATAGTTAAAAACATGGTCATTACCTCATTACAAGGCTATATAAAAAACAAGTGATCAATCTTTTGATTTTTTACATGCCTCCATAAAATATGATCTTTATTCTGCAGTAAGCAAACAACAAGTTCTTGTTACAAGGTTTCATAATTTAACTGATTAGACATATAACATTATCCACTGGACTTCTTGACTGCAGGCTGATATGATTTCTCACTAACTGTCCCTACAACATTATTCAGATATGACAGACCTCATAATGTTTTCACAATCAAATCTGAGCTGGATATTCAACTAAAGAGTCACAACAGTTTTCTGAAAATAGCATGAACTGGGATCAGAAAATGTACTTCTGAATTATTTACGTGGGTAGTGCTTCTTGATCCAGCTGATGCAGTCCTCATCAACTTTTTTGGGTTTCTTGGGCAGCACAGCGTACTTCAGGTTTGTTCGGTTGAAACTCATGGTAAACCTGAACATATGTCGGATGGAAAATGTGCAGTTACTGTTGGGTAAAAAAGATCTGTAATTAAAAGGACAGACAGACAGAGCCTGAATTCGAATACCTACACCTGCGGCCGAGTCATATTCAGCTGGTTGAGGATATCTTTCTGCACACGAGGGGTGGCAGTGGCTGTCAGAGCCATCATTGGCACATTAGGGAACTTCTGACGTAGTTCGTGCAACTTCTTGTAATCCGGACGGAAATCGTGACCCCACTGAAATATGTAAAGTCATGGGATTATTCACAAGAGATGGTGGAAAAATAAAAGCATACGGCAAATTGTCTATACAGTAAAAGCAGACACAAAACACACCTGACTGACACAATGAGCCTCATCTATGACAAACCGGGCCAAAAGGCCTCGCTCATACAGGTTGTGCAGGGCAGAGATCAGCTTGTTACTTGCACTCACCTTGAAGAGAAGAAAAGATGCATCAAGTCTTGAGTAAAAATCGTAGATACTGATAACTTTAAATGATAAAATGTGTGATTTCTTGTTTGCTATGAATAGAGTAAATCATCCAATTCTCACCTTTTCAGGAGTGACATAAAGCAATTTAATGATGGGGTCTTTCCTGGAGAGCTGCATATAAATCCTCCCGGCTTCACTGTCACTTTTGTCACCAGAAAGACTTGTTGCTGAAATCTGAAGGAGTGTGGCATAACAAAATGTCACGATGCACTTTCTGAGTACCATACAGCACCAGTAGAAGCAGACATACTTACATCCAGTGTAGTGAGTTTCTGAATTTGGTCCACAATGAGTGATTTCAGTGGGGAGATGACTACAGTGATACCCGTTGACAAGCAGGCTGGGAGCTGGTAGCACAAACTTTTACCCCCACCTAGAATTACATCAGTAAGAGATTTGGACATCTTCACTGCAACTGTTCCACAGCTAAGTGTGTTTCTACCTTGCATGATGTCTACCAACCTGTGGGCATCAAAACAAATGTGTCTTCTCCCAGCAGCGCAGCATTAATTGCTTCTAGTTGATTAAACCTGAATTGATGAAGACCAAAACGCTTGTGAAAGATCTTCATCATCTCCTGTGCGTGGGGGAAGTCAAACCCTCTGAATCGATCATGGGCTGGGTTTCTGAAGGTGGGCTCTGCAATGGATAACGAAGTTGAGTCAGTAAAAATGCACAAACACACCACAAACCTACAAAACAAATTTTAAAAAGATATTTAGCAAGCATCTAATAATCATTCCTAGAAAATATGCAGAGAATTCAACTTGGATTATGTGACCATAGTGTTCCTGAAAGAGTTCTTATGCATTAGATTACAACAGACTGTAAAATTAAAATAATGACCTCTTGTTGTCTTTATCTACTGTGCAATCAACAGATTCAAAAGACCTACATATAGTATGACACAAAATACAAAAAGCTGCTCTGAATTTTAAGTTTTTGCTCAAAGTTTGATCAAATATGCAGTGCTATGAAAAGTTTGTGCCAGTTTGGACTAATCTCCTGCTGAGACGTTTGTTGAATACAAGCCCAGATCACTCACCAGGGGAGCAGATCTTTGAGGGCTTGGGGGCAGAAGCAGGTGTTGTTGGTTTCTTCTCCCACAAAAACTTGCTTGGTTCAACCTTTTTTGCTGTTGTAGTCATAGCACTGGAGTTTTGTCTAGACATTGATGGAGTTGGCGGTTCATCAAAGTAATCAGGGATATCCGAGTCATTAAGGTCATCTATGTCAAAGTCATCAATGTAAAAGTCATCTGGTTCTACGTCTTCTGTAGGTGTGATGGTTGTTGGGGTTTTCAATTTGTTCTGCACAAAAGTCTCTGGCCTCATGGATGAGATGAAGGGATCTGAGTCATCCAGGTCTGTGCTTGTTTTCTTATAGAAATTAAAAGATGATTTTGTGAGGCTGTGGGTTGATGGAGAATCACAGACACTCTCATTTCCCACAGATAATTTCCCAGTGTCTTTACTGTACAAGGGTTTTGTGTTAATAATACTGTCAGAAAGATCAGAGTCATAGTCCACAGAGATTATTGAAGATCTCCTGATCTGAAGAGGTTTTTGGGTGTCTACAGGGACAAAGCTGCTAGAAGACATGGCACTTGATGTATTACATCTAAAAGACTTTTCTTTTAAGCTGGGTTCAGAAATCACAGTGCTGTCTGGCTGCTGAATCCTAAACATAGTATCACCACCAGTTGCAAGAATCCTCTTCCTGGAGGAGAAAAAGAGAATAACAGCCATACTGAGATTTCATTGAATATTCTGAACAATAACAATCCTCTTTTCCACTGAAATGTACACACCTTTGAGCCCTCTTCAGTAAAAGCTCATCTCCACAAGACAGAGCTATTAGTTCATGTTCAGGGATGGAATCAACTAGAGAACAAATGGACTCCATGATACTGAAAAGCTTCCCATCTGAGACATGATCTGGAGAAAGAAACAACAAAATTAATGAATGAGGACGGAGAACAGAGACCTCATTTCATAATTAAATGTGTATAAGTACCGGACAAATCAGAAAAAGGTATAACACCCACTTGTTTTGTCTTCTGAGTGGTGATCAGAGGGTTTGCGCAGAATTGTGACGGATGCCTTTGAACACCCTTGACCATCTCTGCTTTCAGAATCCGCTGATTTAGATCTGTTTGAAATCAATATTATTATTCTTTTAAAAATCAAATTAATCTAACATCCAGGACAAGAGACAATCTGCACAGAAGGGAGACTTTGCTATGATAACTCTTACATATATGAAAATAGTGTGAACCCCCAGCAGCAAAAACAGACCCACTATAATCACTGTACTTCCAAAAGCAACATGGTTTTCATACCAACAAGTGTAAATCAAAAACACAAAAACACAAAAATAATGTTGCTGAGTCTAAGATGAGTAAGACAATATTATAAGAGTGCAATGCTAAATCAGTGCAGTACACTTGTAACAGTACAACAGATTAACCCTGTGTGGTATTGACAGGCATTACACACATTTCATTATTAAGAATGATCGAATGTACTACCATGTAAACTCAGTAACTCCTGTGAAGACTAAAGCATAATAAATTGAAAAAACTGACCTTGTTTCCGATATAGAAGTAGTATAAGAGACCACATCTGGGACTGGCGAAGGGGGAATGTAGTCAAGGTCATTTTCAGGCTCTGAGTTGTCATCAAGCTTTATTACCTTTTGGTCAATCCATTTTTTCTTGTCATCTAAACAGCAAAAAAAGATTCAATTTGTGTGTGTTTTTAGAATAATTAATTGTGTTCGTGTATGTGCTCTCCAGCAAAGTACAAATAAAATACAAGTGTTGCAACAAGCAGTTTGTTACCTGTCCTTTCTTCAAAAGGCTCAGTCACATCATCATTGTCATCTTCGCTATCACTCATGACAGACTTAGGATTACCAAGAGGACGTCTTCTGGGCTTTCTAATGGGGGAATCCTCCAGTAAGAACTCTGCTGAGTCCTGATTACAAGTCAGTCGTGGTGAAACTGCAGCTTTGTTGACATTGTGCTCCAGTTCATCTGTTTGTATAAATTCGACATTCTTGGCATCAAGCTTTAATTTCTCTGGGAATTCTTTTTTTTCTTCCCTAGGTGTTGAAACTTGCTTGGTGGTGTTGCCTGATTTTTCTGAACTGAATGAGTCATTTTTTGTTTTGGCAGGAGTTTCGAAGTCATCAAAATCATCCCAGTCGTCCATCGGGAATCCAAGAGATGCATCCAGATTCACAGGGGTGCTATTTCCATCATTCAACTGGCTGTCATGAATAGCTGGAGCTGGAGTCACTTTGATAGCAGACCCTGCAGAACTCTGAGCCTGAACTGCAGGAGAACAGCTACCTGCTGGGTTGATGAAGTCCGACTTGCCTTTTGAGCTTACAGGGAAGAAGTTGTTGAGTTTGGATTTTTGAGGTCTCTCAGGCTTGTTTGAAAATGTCAAAGGAGATTTAGTCACCAAACTGTTCTTAGGGACGTTGACATTCCTGTTTGCCAAAACATTTGAGCTAATTACCTTGGTAGGGACTTCCACCTTTGTTGTACCTGATGAGGACTTCTTTTTAAAAGAAAAGGCCCTAAAAAAAAATCATGGGTATGAAATTAGGAAAACATGAAGAACAGTTGGCAACAGGGGCATAATGCCCACTTAGGTTTAAATGATAGTCAAATTCTACTTGTGTGACTCCATAACACTTTTTTAATTTGAAAAGCAAAATCCCTTTTGTTTTGTATTTGTATCTAACTGCCTGATAAACATAAAATTACGGTTGCTGATGGTGACAAGTGGTGACACGTAATTCAGTATATACATCTGTAAATTAGCCAAAGAGACGTGGCTAATTCTTTTCTTTAATATAAGCATCCAGGTGTAAGTAGCACAGCAGTAAAGACAGGTGATTAAAACCTGGCCAACAGTCCAAAATGCCTGCTAATCTGCTTTAAAAATGTAAGGGGTTATGTTAGGCTACCATATCTACATTATGTGTTTGTGGCTGCAGGGAACAGTGCAAACAGCTGAACAGAGAAACTTAATGGCTGCTTCAATCACCGGATTTGGACTTTGTAGTGCAGCCAGGTTATATTATAGGTTTTATACTGCGTGACGAATCGATTTCAGGATGAAGTGAAACTGTTCATATTGTAATGGGAAACTAGTTCTATTAAAAAAATACACACAACTATAGAAAATACACACAAACGATGATTCATCTCATCTAAAGCTAACGTATCCAACCTGTGTCAATAAGTCATTCATAGCTAAAGAGTGTTCATAAATTAGCATAGATGACAGCTCCTAGCTAACGGCTAGCTGATGTTTTCGTCCCGCTATGGATTGAGGTTATCGTGGACTTACCCCGGTTTGGCTTTGGCCAAAGACAACTTGCTCTGAGCAGCATTGCTGTGCCTCGCCAGCTGCTCCTTCAGGTTATTTTGTGGAAGACCGGACATTGTTGGTAAAACAAAGCTGGGCTAGCGACCGTTAGCCGGCTAGCTCCCCGAGCTCAGTCCACGGAGCACCTTCCGCACTCTTCAGCATTTCCCGTGACACGGGACGAGACGAGCAACCGGAGGTTTCGCGCAGTGTTTGTACCGCAAATAAGGTTCGGTTCATCAAACTTGGACAATTTTATCGACCTGTTAGACGGCGTTCACTCCCCCGTCCCCCCTTTAATGTGAGGTGCAAACAACGGATTGATTTTGCGCTCTTTCAAGAAACTGACCTCTTATTGGCTGAGGTTAAGCAGGAAAGAGGTTTCTGGGAAATGGAGTCCTGCGACACACGCTAGTTTTCGGGGCGAACAAAAATAACTTAAATATATAAATAAAACAACGACATTTATTGCCCCTTACTTGTCTGAGCTCTTTTATGCAGGGATTTCTGAAATTAACACTGATCTATTCTAGTTAATTGTCCAGCACATGTACATTACCTTTACACTTTCTGTATATTTGCAGTATAACATGTTAATACATGTTGTGTGTGTGTAGGGGGGCTACAAATTGCATTTCAGTGAAATCCTGTATCGTAAGACAACAATGCTGAACCTTGACCCTTGACTCCACTTTTGAAATGCGACAATTTTTTTTCACGACACACAATAGTTATTATTTAACCCTGTGATGGTGTATACATTATCAATATGGCTAATTTCAGCATTTTTATTCTTCATTTGCATGTAGTAGAAGATTGTACTGTAGATGAATCCCTCTCTAGACATGTTTTTGATCACCAGAACCTGCTCAGTAAAAGTAGTTTTCTGTAAAATGATTCTTTTATTTCACAAAGAGATAAAACATTTTTCATCAATTTATGAAGGTTATGTGTTCACTGTCTTTATAGAGTTGGTTTTTTTGTAGATTGCAACATGTTGGTGTGGACCACACCTTCCTCAATCATTATAACTATAGCCATCATACTCGGACATCTTGCACACAGCTATTATATTTTGTGATTAAAGACAAAAACTGATTTAATACATTTTATACCAAAAAAAATAGCAACAATTATTTGAATGATTGATACTTAAATGATGAGTAAGTATTGATTACATTTGGATATGTCTTGAACTATCCTGTCAGTGTTTTACCCGATGCTAAGGCTTACTTCATTGTGCAAAACCCACTTTACATGGAAGCACAGATTATATAAAAATCAACACATATAATAAAAGTAATAATTAAAAAACTGATTGGACTCTGATCCCTTTTCAGCCTTTTTGTAGTTTGTTTTCATGCAGAAGTCACACCTCTGGGAAAGAAGAGCAGGCGGCGAGTCCACACATGTTCTTTCCACGTTCAATGAGGAAATACCTGTATGAAGGCAACATCGTTATGGCCTTTCTCTAGTTTGTGTATATTTAATAATATGTTCTTGCATGTAGTAAAACAGAAAACTTACCCATCAATCCCCCAGCCAGATGACCATGAGTTCTTTACTATCCAGTAAGGGGTGCCATTGTCCTCTCCATACCCAACTGCAAGCACTGCATGGTTCACCTTGTCTGTGGTGTTGTGACATTTAGTGCTGAAAGCAGGGAGATAAGTGAGTTGCAGTATCCAACTTTGCACACTCGGCTGATCCAATTTCAAGTCTACCAGCTTTACTAACAAAAGTCACCTTTGTATGAGTGATGTAGATGCACAGAGTAGAGACAATACATTGATTTTATTTTATTTAATCACTTTAATATTAAATCAAATGAAAAAAATAAACCAAGATAACCCCAATCCTTATTTATCTGACAGTAGTGTTTGGTGGGAAATTTTGGCTCTGCCTCTCCAATTCTGTTTCAGTCCTATTTTTAATTTGCATGCTGGATTTTTGGCAAACTGTGCTCCTATTAATACTAAACAAATGTTGATAAATCTATTAGTAAGTGTGCACACACTTTATGTGTTTGGCACAAAATTAAAATAAAAATGAGCCTATTTTTCTCAGGGCTTTCTTCTGCTGCTAAGCAAGTTACTCTAAAAGATCAGATACTTCCTCAGTGGTGTCTGTTTGTCATTTAATGTTAAGTTTAATCATTCTTGAATTTTGCATTAGTACATTCACCTGTGAGTCCAGATATTTTCATGGGTTAGAAATTAATATTAGACTGATGAATTCCTTCCAGTCTTAATTGGAGGAAGTTGGAGTTATTATTTCAAAGACGCCAGGTTTTGGACTTTGGATCTTTAGAATACTGGGCCTCAGCATCTCTGTTAAGGAAATGTACCCTACACTTCCTGCTCACTGTTAAGCAATTTATAAATGTAAAACAAACAAACCCCACAAAAAAACCTTATAAATAGAAAGACAAATTGCTTTCCAAGATTTCACATCACATTATTTCTCTGACTTCCTCTCACCTGGTGTACACACCCTGGCGGTAATGCATGAAGTCCTCAATAACCTCAAAGGCAAAGCTGACAGGATTTCGTGTGGCAACAGCATCCACCATTTCCGCCTCATTGTACTGATGGACAACAGAAAAACTTCATCACTCATGGGCGTTGAATAAAGACATCTATCTTGAAGAAGATAGATGATAGAAGACATTGATGCTTACTCACCGCTGTTATGTTCAACACATCCTTCACAAAAGCAGCTGCCAGTTCTGGTTTATACTTGCAAGTACCTTCCTGATTTAACGAGAGTAAAAATCAAAAGCCATCAAACATGTAATTTGAAGACAGTTTGGCTTATTATTTTGTTTTGTTTATGCTGTAGGATAGCTGATTATTTAGTTACAAAAGCTTTGTATGGGTAGTCATTCTCTGTCATCAGTCCCTTGTTGTACATGATGTACTCAAATGCTTGACTGGGAAGACCACTAGAGGACAAATAAAGATCTTGTGTTAGAAATTTGACTGCGGTGGTGCACACAGCAGTAGTTATAGAGCTATTATTAAAAGAGGAAGAAACCACACAGTATGTTTAACTCACCCATCACACCCATGGTTTTTGAAGTCCTGGGCACAGTCCACCAGTTGTTGTTCTGACTAAGGTTACAAAGGGGAATCAAACGGTCATAAATCAAGACTAAAGTAAATATACTTTGTCTTTGTGTGGCAATGGAACAAATTTTTTATCAAAAGTTTTTATAGGGAAGTGAAAGAAAGTCACCAGCGGCACGAGCTTCCCTGTTGCGATAGCGGTGACGGACTCCAAACAGCCAGTTGTTGAAAAAGTCCAGCAGCTGCCACAACTTCCCTTTGGTAAAAAATAAAAGTAAAAAGATATTTTGTGAATACTTTGTGAGAGAAAACACAAAAAGGTTGTATCTGAAGGTGTATGCATGGAAATAAGTGTGCAAAAAACATTCAGGCTAATCCGAGGAGCTCATTATTCGATTAACCGTATAACTGATGACGGTTGAATCTCTTTTAGCTTTCAGTTTAAGGGTCTTAGTATTGTGCATGCTGACTCACTGTGACACTTGAACAGAAAGGAAGTTATTAGTTACATCTGTGCTTTTCCTACAATGACAAGTCAAAATGTCTGCTGTAGAAAAGGTCTGCATCAGGAAAGCTACATTAATAAAACATTATCATGAACATGACGTGAATAATTCTGCATGTTTCTCTTTAGTTTCTGGTGTGTAAATGGAAAAATGCAAGTTACACTCTATCCAAACTGTTACAATAAAAAGCTCTCCTGCTATACTGTGAGTAAACTGAAGAGCAAAAACTTCCTCATATTTTGTATTTGACTTAAATGTTTGCTTGACAAGCATTACCCCATTTTTTTCTTTTCACTCCTGTCAAAAATCGGTCAGCTCTGCACTTTAAGAGCCATTTTGCGCTCAAGAATAGGCCTGAATCGCGCCAGCCCAGGTCTTGATAGCACTGACAGCATCAGAATACTAACCAGACAGTTGACTATTCAATTTGTCTTTTTTTTTTTTTTTTACAGCAAGCACTTGACTTTTCAAATGGAGAAACACAGGTGGAACTAAAAACTTTAAAAATGGCAAATACTGCAAAGCAATGCAGTAGTTAACATTATTAGTTACACCTGTGTTCGACACATCCAAAATTGTCTCAATTCCATTCAGTATACTAACCGCATAGGGTATGTACTGTATGAGGCACTAGTTTTCATAGTATACTGTTTTGCAGTTAGGAAACAAGAAAAAAATACCTTACTATTACCTTTACTGCACCTATGGACATCAGTAAAACCTAAACCTTAAATTGCTGAACAATGGGACCAAAAGTTTATGGGGTTTTTTTTTTACCCTGAATTGCTCCTGAGGCTTTATCTACAAATATATCAAAAAACTTCCAGCTTCAAGCAGCTCTTCCATGTCCTTTGTGCAAGTCATTGTAGGAGTATTGTGTCCATAAACAGCACACTCATGAGACTTTTTAGTCTGCATTGGGTCAGGCTGTTATATTTTGGTATATCTTAATTTGTCACATTTCAAGGGTGAACACAATACACATTCAAAACCAGCGCAGAATTTGTATGACTGGGTGGGCACGCCTCATGGGAACCACTGGACTATAGTGATCAGACTATTGTGATCAGTCACTGTATAGTTAGAGTTATTAGTTATTAGTAGAAACTCTTTTAATCTCCTCTGTTACCCAGCACCAGTGTCCTGTGTTGCTATTTGTGTGTTGGAACATTTGTACAGTTGAACTTTACCTGAGTCTTCACATCAGTCACATAGTTCCCTTTCTTCCTCCAGTCAATGGAGTCAGGATGTGGCCCGTTGCTGCTGACATAGCTTCCTTTAGTAGCAGAGCAGTTCTGTAAAAGGCAGGATGAGAGATAACTACCTGTCCTGTCCTAAACAACAGAAAAACATAAACAAAACATGGGCGCCATTACCTGTGGCTCCGACCAGAGGAAAGACTTTTGAAACTCCTTGAACGTCATGTCGGAAAACTGGTTGAGCCCCACTGCAGGAGGAGATGAAACAAAGCTCAACTGGTTTAACCGGGGACCATATGAAAAAACCAACAAACAAAATGATAAGAGAAACAAACAAAAAAATAGAGAATGAGTCAACAAGTTTTTCCTACTTGTGAAGGAGTGATTTCCCTCATTGTGTTTCTCAATCCTCCTCCTGTTGTCAGTGAATATCTGGAGTCTCTCATAATACTCCCCCAGGCTGTACGCTTTGTTGTGCTGTACATAGGGGAGATTGATGTTAACTGATTTTCCTTTGGATTAATTATGGGTATAAATTGATAGCAATCATATATCATAATCGCACGGCTGTGATCATGTGGCTCACGTTAACGCATCACAATTAAACTTAACAGGTTATTCACGGCAGGCACCGCACAGTTTACAGTTCACTTGAGTTACGAGCAGCGTTTGACAAGACAAGGTGCTACCGTACCTGCGCCATCCATGACTTGAAGTGAAACTCGTCTGAAAACAACACACATTGTCAAGGTTAATACAATACACGGCTCACGTAACCGCGACGGGGAGAGAGCGGGCGCCATGGCGCAATGTGAAAGCGAAAACCCGGCTTGACACAGACAACAAAAAGCGAGAAAAGAAAAGGGAGAGAGGAGTCGCCCTTTCCCCCCCTCCGAGGAAGAGACGGACGCACCTTGGCCCGACAGGTGAAAGGCCGAGGCTGCGGACGCGAGGGCGGAGAGGAGCAGCGCGTCGAACATCGTCCCTGCGCTTCGGCCGGCGGAGGCGCAGACGCGAGGTGGAAGCGGGGGAGAAGTCACGAGGTGAACAGCTGCACACGCTTCAAACTCCCCCCGAAAGGAAAATCAAAACCGAGAGCGGGTCGACCGGTTCGCTTCTGCTTTTGTTTTCAGTATTACATTTTAAATCAGATAATGATAATGGTTTTTAAGTCTCCACGGGTTAAGGTCATTCGATGAAGTTTGATTAGTTTGATGCGCCCCCCTCCCCTCTCCCCTTTCTCTCCTCCTCCTTTATAACTCTTTAAGCATAAGGAAAAAAAAAAAATTATTAATGTCTACAGACTAGTGGCTAAATGAATCAAAACAAAAATCCCCCGGAAAAAACAACCTTCCTTTTTTTAAAGATCTGGAGTTTTTATACTCACTTTAAAAATGTTATTGGGGAAACGAGGGTAAAATATTTAGCATTGTTGTTTTAAACCGGCATTAAAATAAACACTAGATAAATACAAGCAGAAAACAAACCCTACAGCTTAGTGTGACACTCTGGAGACATGTAACAAATTGCAATCTTGAGTGTAGTTCGTCAGCCCAAACTGTGGGTCCAAGATAATGTGAAGAATGTATGTAAATGTATGGATTTGTCAGATTTCTAAGTATGTTTATATATTTTTAATATATAATACAAAGCCCAGATTTTACAATCATTTCCACTACTGTTGGCTGCTGTACGTTGTTGCTCTCTGGGACAGAGAAGTGTTGTCACAGACAGATTTTATTTTTATCATATTAGATGAGCACGATCTTTACTTATTGATGATCTACAAAAACACTTGAGACAAAATGCCCCTGAGATAAAATGGATTTATTAGCAAGAGGTAACTGGGAAACATATTATTGTTTATTTGTTGTTATTGTCATCATCAAATCTTTTATTCTGTTTTCTTTCCTTTTTTTTATTACAAAACTGGGAATATTTCTTAAGGTGTGGAAACATGAGGGTTGAAAGATAATTTTCATACCACTGGGTATTGCTAACAGCAAAATGTTTATTTGTTTATATACCTTATAAGAGTATGTGCATTTATAAGTGTATACAGTATAAGTATATAGTATTATTCTGTCTGTGAAGGTGTTGCATGCCTGCCACATGAGCTTCAAAAGTGTACTGTACATACATAGTAAAAATACATACAAATATTCACAGAATAAGCACTACGTTACTATATTCCTGCTAACAGAAATGGTTATAGACAGGATTACAGTATAAATGCAAAACACTTTGAAGTTGTCTCCTACCTCTAAATCATGGTTTTAAGACCACACTTTGCGCGTTTTGTGTTTAAGCTTGAGATACAACTTTTTTTTTTTTTTTTGAAAGGGATTACACTGTTCCACATTGAGAAATATGCAGGGTTGCATGTACAAAATGTACAGCACATCTCAGTGAGGTGAATTAACAACAAAGTACAAAATACTTTCCCATGTTCATATAAAGAGCAGGTCACTCTCTCTTATACTACTACAAAAATAGTGTTTGAATGCTGCAGGCAGAGGTCATTCACGTATGTTTTATCATAGTTTTTAACAGCAATGCATATAACAGAGTGATATACAGTCACGTTCCACAATCACTGGAACAGCAAAAAGGACAGATTGTCTTTTAATTACAGAAGAGCAACAACCGTTTACTCTACAGAAGTATCGCCGAACCCGAAGGTACAACACTTACCACCGCATGTGTGAGCTTTTATCGTGAGTTCGAGTTGAACAAAAGAAACGTAAGATTTGGACAAAGGGGAGAAACCACTCGACTGTTTTGGTGTGTTCCAAGTGTAACAGTGAATTCAGATGACTAGACTTTCACCTCAGATCACAGCAAACTACAAAGATGTAACCATTCTTCAGCACTGCATTTTGTTACACAGCTCATATCGGATTTGCAAAATGAACAGAGGTGTCTAAGATGAGACTGGACACCTCATGTGACAACAGGCTACAAAAGGAGCTGCTTAAAAACAAATAATATAAAAAAAACTGTTTCAAATTTTGTCAATTATAGGTTAATGAAGCCATGTATCATAGAGCAGAGGTTCCCAACCCCAGGCCTGTACACCATTACCGGGCCAAAGAACATTTGCTACTGGGCAACTGTGTGATTTAGCAAAAAAAAAAGATAAGATTATTATAAAAATAATAATATCTAGCCATGCTAGCTGCAAGGCTCTAGAGATGGCACTGGTCCAGATTGAAATATCTCAACAACTAATTGCTGGACTACTATGAAATGTGTTACATATATCCATAGAGCCTAGAGGATGAAGCCTTGTGACTTCGTTGATCCCTTGACTTCTCTGCCAGAGCTGGATCAAATTTGTAGTTTTGAATGAAATGTCCTGGCAACTGTTATTCAAATTGCTAGGAAATTTATTTTCGGATATTCCTGTCGCCCTCAGGATGAATGCAATAATTTTGGTGATTCCCTGACTTTTTGCCAGGTCAGCACTTCAATTTGTCAAATAATTTGCTTTCAGTACTTGCAGAACTAATGACACTCCCATCAGCCTTGGATGGACTTTTGATTATTGCTAATTAACGAACTCTAGCGTGCTAACACAAACACTATACCTGGTAAACATCAACATGTTAACATTGTCAGTGTGACCTTGTTGATGTTAGCATTTAGGTCAAACCACCACTGTGCCTAACTGCAGCCTCTCAGAGCTGCTAGCCTGGTTGTAGACTCTTAGTCTTGTTAAATAACGAAGTTTCTGGGTGTTTGATGTAACCAGTCATTAGTGCATGAGCACCTTGAGGATTCCTTTAGTTTTAATTTAATAACTAACTACAGCAAGACAGAGAGCTTTGATATCCGTTTAGTTTCATCCTCTATGGCTCCGAGTGGGCTGGTATACAATAACACTTGAGTATAAAAATGGCCTGTGGTTCAAAAATGGTTGGGAACCCCTGTCTTCAGGGTAGTGGGCAGAACAACGGAAACAAATCCCTCTAGTTTTGGTTTACGAAGCACAGAGACAGTTATGCTTCAGATACCTTGCTGTCATGTCCCCTGATCATTGCTTGCTGAATACAGTCATATTCTCTGTGCTCTTTTACCTGATTTGATGTAGTTACATTTTTACATTGCTACATTGGTTGCAGAGAAATTCAGTCATAAATAAAACTCAAGCAAAGAGAACAGTGGCCGGGCAGAACGAGTGCCTCAGAAAGTGCAAAGTCGACACAGTATGATATGATGCAAAATAATGTCATTGGTCACAAGGAAGGTGCAGTTATGTGCAACTACCCTGACCTCTGTTATTATGCTTATAAATTAACCCAAAGAAATTTTTAATTAATTCTTAAAGCAGGTGGTGTCATGGCAACCGTAACAAACAAAAAAATTTACACTGAAATGTTTTGTGTCATCAAACAACCTTAAACATCTACTGTACAGAAGAGCAAATATCTTAAACATGTACAGCTATACAAAAGTTGATGCGTATGTTAACTGATGGGTAATATAAGAAGAGAAAATAACGTGGAGGACCACCTTCCTCATCAGTTGGGCACTTTAGGCTCAATTCTGAGTGAGGCTTCGTACATGCTTTCTTCATCCAGAACAGAGCTCTTATCCAGTAGATACTGGGCTACCTGCAACATTAAAAAAGGAAGGTTTAAAAATATTTCTTTGATTGATATGAATCTTTATACTTTTTAAACAATACATTAAAGCAAAGGAAACAAATTTATTAATTGTTTACATCATTTTTTTCCCAGTCTTTTTTGTTTTTGTAGTATAAATTTTTAATTTTTTTTTTTTTTTCCGATTTCTGTTATTTGTCTCTCAACCCATCTTGTTTATGTTGCAGTATCTTGGATAGGACATCAGAACCACCCTCATGAAATCTGAGAGGCCGCTAGATGGTTTTCCTACATTAATTCATGTCGATAGATAATTCCACCTCTCATGCCCCTAATAAAATGTAAAGGAAGCTAAGAAGGTCACTGATCACTCTTTGGTTAAACTGGCTGCAACAGACATATAACACCTATGACTCCCCCCAGCGATGAAGACTTGTCAGTGTTATAAGTGTCTGAGACCACTGCATTTCTTTTAGACATAGCTTATTTTAAGTAGTTATAAGCCCCGAAGGAACCACTGGTATACAGTCTTGTTAGTAATTTACCTTTGGTTGCAGGTCAATCTTGTATGCTGTTTGCTGAAACTGCCTGATTTCTCTTATGATGTGAGAAATCTTAAAAGCAAGAGAAGCCGGATATTAAATTTTGACTGTAAAACACACATTTGCATAAAGTCACCCATGTGTAGGGGCACAGAAGGTCTCACCATCCTCATCTTCGAGAAGTTGACCAAGTTGTCTTCG
This sequence comes from Istiophorus platypterus, assembly GCA_016859345.1. Classification (NCBI taxonomy): domain Eukaryota; kingdom Metazoa; phylum Chordata; class Actinopteri; order Istiophoriformes; family Istiophoridae; genus Istiophorus; species Istiophorus platypterus. The sequence continues at coordinate 15,946,589 of CM029121.1, read as the reverse complement.
GTGTAGTTTGGTGTTCCCTCCTCAATGAAAGCCAGGTCAGTGAGGTACATCCCCAGATAGGGCACACAGGGGGGGTCGCAGCTGGTTTGAAAGAGACACACACAACATCCACTCGTACTGCATGTTTGCTGTATTGATCCCAATCCAAAACAATGTCCTTGAACATTACTCACTTCTTCAGAGCCTCTCTCAGGTTTTTGAACCTCCCCTCAGATGAGACCAGCTTCTGCAGCTTGTCAATCAATGCTTTTGTCTAGAGGAAAGGTTTATCAAGGAGACAGTTAATGATAACACTCAGTGAATCAGAAGGATAAAAAAAAACCCCAGAAACCTAATGAAACAACGTGTAGCGAGAGACGCACCTGCTTGGAAACTTTGAGCCATGTCTTCTTGAGGCGAAAGACGGAGCTGCGGTTGAGGGAGGAGGTGATCTCGAGCACGGCGTTGTAGTTATGGAGACAGCGGCAGATGTCAGCCACAGCCACCCACTTCTCTATGACTGCCACCCTTGTGACCACATCCTCACAGCGCAGGATCTCTGTGGCAATAAGGTTGCTTATCTTGGGGAGGAAAGAGAGAAATACGGGGTACAGACTCAATATTATGTTTGAAAATCAATTAAAGTTAGAGCAGAGGCTTTGCACGAGGGGCTTGTTTATTGGAATATACATCATTGAAGTGCTTCGTCGTTCTCATGATGTACGGCGTCTTCTCATTTTTGTCATTCTTCATCCAGCCTTGTCCGAAGAATTCCCTGTAAAGCGAACAGGTTAGCAGTGAAAAAAAAGCCCTGAATTTGTATTTGTGTTCTTCTTACAGGTGAGATGCAATGGAACTCACTCATATGGGATGTCCTTAAACACCAGGTGGTCCAACAGAGTGAGCTGTTCTGCGATCTCCAATGCAGAGTGACTCTCAAAGGGCTCAGCCTTCCCTCCTCCAACCTAGGAGAAACAAAACAGCCTGAGTATGACGAAAGATGCACAAGGTCGGTAAAAAACAGAATGAAAATACTAGAGACTCAGTTAATTTGATGTAAGGTATGGCACAAAAATGCTAATGCTTAGAAACTAAGTCCATCTGTGATCAAATTCTCCCAAAGAAAGGGTGAGAGGAGAGGAAATATCTAAGAATATGCATCCATCTTTTCTCAGGCAGTTGTTAGCTGATTTTCCACTTTCTTTTGGTACAGAAATGTGCTTGCAAGAAATTTACTTCAGTGGTGCAAATCGACTTTAAGGTTATGGTGGATTAGAGCTGAAACAATCTGTTGATTGATTGACAGAAAATTACTCAGCATCAGTTCTGATCTGATGTTAAATGTCCAGGTAACTTTTGGAGCAAAAACAGCACAGATTCACTTCATTGGCCAGAAAAACACAAGACCTTTGTAGATGTCACCTCAGGGAAATCAGTCATTCAATGGACCAAATATTCAATGAGAAAATAATCATCAGATTAATCAATAATGTTTTAAAAAAAAAAAAAAAAGTAGTAAGTGCAAAAGAGTGCATCTCTCCAGCTGTCTAGTAGTGTATATATATATATATACTTATTCTTCTCTTCTCTTCTTCTTTTCTTGCTGCAAAAAAAAAAATTAAATGTCCAAACTTACCAACTGTGTCACGTCTTCAAGGCTGATCTGACTGTCACCATGATCTTCCTGAGTTAGAGTTCTGACAGCCAGAAGGAGAGAAGGTCAAACTTCGAAGTATATGCAGTATAATAAGCTGATTTAAGCTGGGTTTATACAATACACTCAAGTCCTCTAATTAAACCGCACACAGCATTACCTGATGATGTTGGCTGCTGCTTTCCTCTCTTGGGTCAAAAGCTCAGGGTCATGCATCACTTCTTCCAGGAAGGCAATAACCTTTGTCTTCAGCTCATTGTTACTCTCAAAGTCCTGGAGAGGCATGTACAACACACACAGGAGCTTTATGTGTTTTATACATATAATAATTTTTAATTCATTTGCATTTTTGTGTATGTGTGTGTGTGTGTGTGTGCGCGTGTGTACATTTTATAGTAAACCATTTTCCTTGTCTATTTGATTACCCTTTTAATGACTAAATATTTCCAAAAGTGACTTTCAGCAACTCCCAAAGAAAGACCTCACAGTTTTGCATCTAACATAAACGATAAAATAGTGCTTTGCATTGTCACATGCTACCAAAAACAATTCAAATATCATCATTCGGTATAACACTATGACTAAATGCCTCTTCTTGGGGATGACTAAAGTCATTTTGGGAGGTGTAAGATCTAACTACACAAAAAGGAGTGGATACCCTAATTACAAAATAACTGGAAAGCACTGATTACCATCTAATGATCTAAGACTGAGGGTAAATGTTTCCTTTAATGCAGATAATTTGATGATATAAATGCTTCTGCATAAATATGAAGGAAATTTTTTTTTAATTGATGGACTTGTAGATGGATATCAAGCTTTTCAGAAATTCCTGAACCATTATTGCTGGATATACATTTTTTATTTTTCCTATACACATGAAAAAAAAAACTTTTTTTTAAAGTAAAATGTGGAAGATACTGTTTTGATACCATCAGTCTTTGCATCTGAAAGTAACTTAGTGAATGGGTATGAAGTAAAGGGGGAAGTCATGCTGAATTGGTGAACTGTGCCTATGCAGTAAGTGTTCCCTGATTTGTGTTGGGCCATTTTACCGGAGAGTGCTTTGACACCCAGTGTCTCAGGACATTCAGGACTCTGTTGGTCGCTGCTCGTCTGATCACAAACTCTTTGTCTCCATTTCTCTGATCAGTTGGGAAACCTGCGGAAAGGTTTTTTTTACATTGAGCTCTCACCACTATGACACATGCAGCTTTGGCACGTAAATACATACATTAGGTTTGGAGAGTATGAATCTGAAACAAGTGCTCGATGGGTCTTATGTGATGCAGTTTGCAATATTCGGCAGCCTAGTGATGTTAACCAGTAACCAGTAACTTTACAGACTTTGGTTCCTAATTGGACAGAGGATAGCTGTGTATACCAGTGCCGGCAAGGGACATCCGCCGATATTTTTCCTTGGTAGGGGTGCCCTCATTGGCTCCAGCTGTAGCAATAGCAAAGGCGGAAGCAGCCGACAGGGCACTGCGGTTGTTATCCAGCTCCCGACACGAGGACATCACCATGCCATTGTTGTAGGAAAACAGGGAGAACTCTACAAGGAAGCACAGATAAAGAGGAAATAACCCTGTGACTCCTCTGGGTGCCATGTAAATTCAATGTGTGGTCAGTTTGACAGGAGACATAACAAATTACTTGTTTCCTTGAAATACGATTTACATTAATGAGTATAACTGAATTTATAAACACCGCAGAATAAAATGACCTGCTTCTTTTCTTTGCTCAAGCTTCCACTAGGGGGAACTAGAGGCCAGCACAAACTGTGTCCCTCCAGACTTTCCTTTACAAGAGGCTTTGATAATCAAGATGGTTGCAGCTAAATATAGCCACCAAATATCAGCATAACAGAGGAATCAACAGATTCTCTGCAGTCTGCTATGTTTAAATCACAGGCGCATCATAAACAGCTAAGAATCCTGCACCATGGGAGCCACACACTGCTTCACAATTATTATTTTTTTTTTGCTTAATTCACATATTCCAGAGCAGGAATTGCCTTTTAAATCTATTGTGTGATATTGTCATAAGATTTAGAAGATAATCTGTGGCTCCAGTGAAACAGCCTCATTACTGGGGGCGGCAGGGAAAACACAGTCTTGATGTAGTTGCTATGACACAAGTTTCCCCAACACCCACTGAAGCCAAGCACTGGCTTTCCCAACATGTTCATAACCATGAACATATTTATATTTTATATGACTGATGCTTCGCAGTTTAATGTTTGTTTCTTTTTTCTTGTTCTGAATGAGAAATATTAATATGCTGACCACTGCAACCTATCACTGACTGAGAGTTTTGATTCCCAGTGAATCTACGACAGCAAAATATGCCCTATTTGTAATTTATAAAAATTGTCAGCTACAGGCTTTTTCAAAATAAAATGTATGTGTTCTGGTTCTGTGGTTAAAAAAAAATAGGGTAGGGGGCTCTGACGGGGGCCCTGGATATGTCCGGTGGTATGTCAGTGGCAGAGGCTTGGGTATCACACTTTTGAATTGTTGTTGTGTCAGCGAACATATTCTGGATACTATGTACCTGAGGCGTTTTTGCATTTAATGTTTTTTGGGGTGGTAGGTGACTTGGTGGGAGAGGCTTCTGGGTCCCCGTCATCACTCTGGTTTTGATCATTGTCACTTTCCTCTCGTACTGACAGATCTGTATCGTGAAAAAAGCACACAGATTACTCAAAACATAAACATAAATTTGAACCATTTGCTTGGAATGGCTGTTGCTGACCTACCTTGTTTGCACACTGAGGCATCTTCCACCTTGTCCTTCTTGTCCTCTCCTTCGTCAGGGATTTTGCTCGTGATAGGGCTTGACACATAGAGTTTATTGATGTCCAAGGTGGTCTTGCTGAACGGGGACATGGATGAGTACATGCTTGCATAGCCGTTTGAGGAGCAGCTGAGGGCAGCAAGGTCAAGAGCTTTGCCCCCGGTGATGATGGGGATGTTGAGGGAGAGTTTGCGCCGGCGGTTTGGGGATGAGTTCTTGGCGATAGCAAGAGGAGGAGGGGAGGAGAACTTTCTGCTGGCCCTGGGGGAGCTGGGAGGCTCTCCATACAGGAGTTTACTGTTCTGACTGCTGGCAAAGAATAACTCCAGGGACCTGCATCAAGGGAGGGTATATGAATTTGAATTTAGGACATAGGAATATGTTTCTTTGATATTTCGTAACCATATCCTATGTTTTAAGAGCTTAGCTAAATACATAACACCTTCTAAATAATTTATGCAAACCAAGTCAGTCAAGCAACCAACCAGTCCCTTTGCAGTCGCGTCTCATCGTTTTAGAGCAGGATACAGGCTGCAGTGTTGCAGAAAACCTCTCCCACTCCCTGCCACCCTCCTGGCGACCTCACGGGTTCCCATAAATAGCACAGCGAGTGATAGTGCGCATGGCCCCTGCTGACACAAGCAGCCAAGTGTAGGTGTCTCACAGTGACATGACAGGCGCCACGGGAGAGCATGCTGCAGGGCGTGGGCACGGGGAGGCTCTCCCTGATCTGAGCCCCATGGTGGGGCCCCTCACTGTGGGCCTGAAGAGTAGCGAGTCAGCCCCACACCGCAACACTCTGTCCAACAATTCACGCTATGGATCTTTTGCAGACAGGGAGAGAGGGAGAGAGGGGAGGGCGGGGTCCTGCAGCACCGAGGCTGGTTGCCATAGAGCGACAGAGCCCAGTTGAGACACTCCCAGGCAGGCAGGAGAAACTGGACGCAATTACTGCCTTCGACAAGTGAACGGACACATAAATACAAACACGCACACGCATGCGCGCGCGCGCACACACACACACACACACACACACACATACACACACATACATACACACACAAATTCGGAGGCATCGTAGAGCCTGTCTTCCTCCAAAGCTCCATCTGCTGCCTCTCCGTGCTCAAACATAAACCGACCAAAGAACCCCCCCAAAATTCGAACACAAAGCCTTGAAGATTACTGGACTTAATCGCTCCAGTGTCACATACAGTATCTAAACACTAATTCTACAAATATCCCTGAACACCAATTGGACTCATGTTTCACCCTCCTTTCACCCATTTTCTATCCAATTCAAATTTAAATTCACTTAATCGCAATGGCCATAACTACATACAGTAATGTCAAATTAGACTGAATTTGAAAAATGATGGTTCAGAATTTTTAAAGTGGCACCGCAGTGACTTTGTTTTTTGCTTCCTTAAAGTTGGGGGACCTCTATCTACATATCTATCTATCCATCCTTCACACCACAAACCACTCGTTTCATGTATATATATTTAATCACTGACAATTTGAAGTTGTATTTACATGAATGTTGTTGGTGTTTTCCTACTGTGCAGACATCTCGTGAGAGTTTCTGTAGATCATTCCCTGCCTTTACGTTTGACCCGAGCTTCTTTGAGTGAAACTACTTGCAATTTTGCACATTTCTTATGTGTAAAAAACAGAAAGAAAAATTCACATGGCCAGTTAAACACCAAATGTTCAAACTGCAGACTTCTTGGCTCCTGCACATACTTTGCATTGATTAGAGGATGACAGTGCTTCACATCAAGATAGATCAACCTCATCCTTATGTGGCATTGCATAAAGGTCTTATAGTCTTGAAGAATGCCAAACATATCAAATAAGGTGTGTTTATGTACTGTAAATGCTGTTAACAACCTAGCATCAAGCCAAGTCCGTCCAAATGTTTAATTTGTAATGTGACTCACCGAGCAGGGATGGCGCTGATGGGCTTCTTGTAGATGGTGATGAGTTTGTCCAGAACCACATCGGCGGTGGTGAAGACACGATAGGAGTGCAGGAAGGTGTTGAGAAAGTCGATGGAGAGGAAACGGAGGTCGGTCAGTCTCTCCAGCAGGCGCTCGACGCTGGCGTAGCGGATCTGCAGCACCTTGCAGGAGTTCATCATCTTACTGAAGCGGATGTCCACATCATCACAGTACAGACTTGAATCTGACCTGCTCAGGAAAAAAAAAACAAAAAGGATGAACAAACCTAGAAAGAAATGCAAGGCAAAAGGAAAAGATGCAAAGAGAAAAGCTAGAAAAAATAGCTTACTTGATCATCTGTGGTACTGTGACTTTGGAGTTGTCTTCAAAGGCGTTCATCATCAGCCCATTGCACCGGATGTTGTCTATGCACTGTAGGAAAGATGCAGTTGAAGCAAACAGAGAGGACAGTGGAAATGTTAGCCAGTTCTGTAACGAGGAGGCTTTCTGCCGACATCCTCGGTTCCTCGCCTGTCTGCCGGAGACTGTGATGTGTGTTGACGTGCCTGGCTGATGTCACTAGTCCATGCAGACTTCTCCTGCCTCGAGGAAGCCACCAGGATGACTGTGAATGACTGGCTGTCCTTTGGCTCCACAACAATTTTGAAGTCCAGGTGCTCCATGTCCTGGCCACTCTTGTCTGTTTTGGCTTTAAAAAAACATAACATAAGCTGTCGTTTTCGCTATAGATTTAAGCATACATGAAGTAATGACTTAAAAATTTGTTATCAAGTGTTTATACTGTATCTACACTGATAAAGACAAAGAAAAGAACAATATTTGGCTAAAATGGGAGAATACAACATTATTTGACGGTAATTATTTCATTTTTTTGAGACTGTATGACACACTGTCTACTGGATCACTATTTTTCTTTTGTTCCAAATATTTATTATGATGTATTAATAAAGCCTCATAAGCTCTAGTAATCAAACATTATATACAGCATCACACATAGTACATAATGAAGCATATTTCCGTAAGCTGCTGTATAAATAAAACACTTACACTCATCATCTGTCCCCTCAGGGTCCTCCATAAGAGTGCAGTCTATAAGAGAGACTACTCCATTCTGCAAACAACATGCATTATGCAATCAGCTTTTCCACACTAGCGTCATTTCACATAACACACTACCATACATTTACGCTACAAAGTGCTGATTAAACATTTTTAACTTTTGAAATACCCATCCATCCATCCATCCATTATTTATACGGCTTATTGTGAGGGTCATGGGGGGCTGGAACCAATCCCAGCTGGCACTGGGTAAGAGGCAGCATACACCCTGGGCAGGTCGCCAGTCCTTCACACAGCCGACATATAGAGACGAGCAGTGACGCTCACATTCAAACCTATGAGCATTTTAGAGTCGCCGATTCACCTAACCTGCACTTCTAAGGACTGTGGGGTGAAGCCAGAATACCAGGCGGAAACCGACGCAGGCACTGGGAGGACATGCAAACTTCACACAGAAGGCAACAGTGCTAACCACTGTGTCACTGTGCGGCCAAAAATGCAGATATGATTGTGAGTCAGGCTAAGTGGTGTATCCACTGCTGACATAAATTGATTGATCTAATTTGGTGCAGATCTGAGAATACTGACATAATTTCATGCCTATTTTCATTAAAAGTAATTCAAGATTTTCAGAGACAGGAATCAATTGCAAGGTCTTATCTACCTCAGTTGTAAAATTCTTGGCAAAACACACTGGACAAGTCCTTTAAAAGACACACAGGATTATCAGCGACCCCATGTGTGTCGTTCCTGACTATTGTAAGCCAGTGCCATTTATAATGTGTTTCAGATTGCCTGTATATAAAGCTAATACAGGAAGCCATAACACTAAAGACACATGACAGTTACATTACTTTCTTTACAAATAGATTAATGTATCGTTCATGGTTTGTGACAATAAACAATGAGGCTGATACAACTGAAAAACATTAATGCATGGATTACATGCATGTATCATTTTCTGTGAATCCCCTGTGCGTTTGAATCCATGGGTTGGAATCATGGACCCTGCCGCCACTAATAATGACAACTGATATGTAGGGAGGTAATACTGAATGCAAAAAATTACATGATTAGTGCTGAAAAAAAACTGTATCACAAACATGATTTGATTTAATGAAAATCTTAAGGATTATAACTAAAACATCCCACAATAGACTATAGTTTTTCTGTAACTGAAGATGGAGCCTTCAGTTTAGAGCTTCTTGGCCTTATTTCAGACCCACAAACATCAACTGCACTGTAATGCTGAGTAATGTGGAGTAATAATAAACCACCACTCCATTACACAGATCAAAGTGACATCAAGCAGCTGCTTCCAAACATGTACAATGAGCCTGTGTGAGTGCACGTGCAGTGTAGCTCCAGTGGTCATTGCCACTGATAAAAGCCAAGACATTGCTAACCCCTGTAGCTTTCATCCCGTCAGTTAATCCGTTCAATTCAGCTCAGAGATTCAGGGGTTGTGCGCTGCTGTAAGATTGTGATGTTGGAAATAAGGAGCGGCTCCACTACTTGCTCAGCAGTGCAGGCCCACCTTGGTGAGATGAAGCTTTCCCCCAGAACCCCTGGTGCAGATGATTAAATGCTTGGAGAAGAGAAAGCACTGCCTCTCCCCCTCCTTCTTCAGAGACAGAGAGCCCAGTCGCCCACGGGTGATCTTGCCCTTCTCGCTCATCGGCACCTGGATAAGAGACCCTGTATGTGGGAATAAAAGAGTGTGCAAATAGAAGGAAGAGGGAGAAAGGGAGAGGGAGAGATATAGAGAGATACATAAATAAATGGAAGAGAGGCAAGAACAGGGGGGGAAATAAAGGAGCAGGAGGAGGGAATAGTGGCGAAACTAAATAAAAGACCGAATCGATATGAATTTGCTCATCTTGCCTTCCTCTTCGATTGAATACATGTACAATCAAACGAAATACTAAGGATTAAATAATCTACCATTTCTGTTTTCCCTTTCCTCATCCATCAAGGCCTGTTGGGGACGTGTGACATTTACAGTCCTAGATTCATCATCAGTTTGCTTCAGGGCAGTATAATTACACTTGGAAATTAAAGACGCTTTTCATGAGGAGTGCATGTTGTTCCCCAGAGAGCGAGAGAGAGAGAGAGAGAGAGAGAGACATTGGTCTTTAAAAAAAAACAACAGTATTTCCCCTCAATATACAGCTGAAGATGTGAGAGTGGGCTTTCAGACAGGTGAGGAGGGAGAGGAAATCCTGTAATACTGCTTTTCTGAAGCACAAAGGAAGGAGTTACCTTGTCTTACAAACGTCTGGCTGGTATCAAGGAGAATCTCGCATCCCTCAACAATCATTCGCTCTATTGCCAGGTTCTTTCTGATGTTCTCGGTCTCGCTCACTTCATCGTGCATGATTCTAGCAAAAAGGACATTTAATCATAATTCTAACAAAAAATGGCAGTCAAACACAAGAGGTCCCACTGTAAATGTTAACTTCAGGATTGTGCAAAAGGACAGGATTCACACGGGCTGTCAGGGGAGACTTTCCAAAATGCGCTGATGTGCTCATCTTAGTTGCCTTCAGTGACTATTGTGCATTCAGCAAGAGGGCGTTTTTCAGAAGCTGAAAAAACTTCCACCTCTAATGCATGTTTTTCCAGTTAAAATTCCCTTAAAAACATGCATTTCTGATGTTTTTCGTATTGATTTTGGAACGTATAGTATAGTGCTGAGTTGACGCACCATGCAATTCTTGGTTCTGCGATATCAGACAAAAGTACCTGGAAAGCTCTTCCAGCTTAGATTTCGCGTAGTCCAGACTGTTTCTCTCTACATGTTCATGGGGTGTGTGTGCCAGAAGTTCGTGGAGCGTAAGAATGTAGCGGGGAATCTATGGAGACAGAACAGAAACGCAACAGGAGAGTCGCATTTAAATGTAACACCTCACAGGTAAGCATAAATGTAAGAACAACAATAACAACACATAACACACACAGGAATGTACCACTGCCAACGTGCACGTACACTAATGAGGTGTAGATCAGTGGAGAGCACAATCTACTCTCATCAGCAAAATTTATTATCAACACAGCAGAGCCTGCAGTAGGCCCCAGCAGGGTGGACTGTTGGGAAAGTGCGTGCCTTGCCAGAAAGGAGCCATTATTAAAGCATGAGCTCCAAAAACAACCCCTTTTTTTAGACATGAAAAAAACACTACAGGGATATTCTGAGCAAAAGCACAAAAGTGCCTGCTGTTACTGTTGTAGATTGGGTATGTTTCATTATGGGACATCGCTCAGAAAAGCCAACGAGTGTTCAAGAAGAAGGTGGGACTGCAAAGTCAAGTCCCGACTGAGCCACTCTGACCAGAAAACAGGTTACAAACGACCTCAGATAGGTGGAAATGTAACAAGAACAGCAACAGTAACTGAGTTAGCTAGGGGATTTTGCACAGGAGCTCATGGACCGATGGAGAAAGCTGGACCACCTTTCATCTTTGGCTTAGCCTTAGATAATACAATCACCAAAGATGCACTCACAAGGGGCTGATTGCAAATTAATATAACTCAGTCTATGATCTGCTTTAAAGATAATCAATAAAACCTGTAAATCAATCCCAATGTACATTAAGAGTAAAGGATATTCCTTTAAGAGGTGGATAATTTGCTGCCAGGTTTTTGGACAGACTCCGAGTAAGACACATTAGTCAAAGCATTTGAGATGTGACAAAATCAATGCACACATTAAAGAAGCAATCAGTCAGTCTTTTTTTTTTTGACAAATTCACCAGCTGCTCAGTTACATCTCTGCAAGTTTTATCTTCCCACATGAAGGTCTCAATTCTTTATTTCAATTTGACCTTGTCGTTTAGTAAAAATGGTCACATTTAAAGAAATTGAATCCAAACAATATCAGGCATCCTTTCACAAAAAAAAAAAAAAAAATCGTATGCAAATATCCTATAACTATAGATCATAAACTCCTTCTCAGGAGACAATGCTGAGAAAATGACCTCATATTCCCCAAGAGTAGCTGCGGACCTTATTGCTTGATTCACAGGTAGAAAATGCACTATTTAGACAGCTGCAATGGGCTATGACTGGCATGGCAATAGCCACCTTTTATTAAGTTGGTGAAATATATGGCCTAAGGGTAGCATTTATATACGGAGAGAAGAACTTGGCCCAGAATGGCTGCAAGAGCACACAGTTAACAACCAAACTTGGCTCCAAGCTGCAGCTCTCTAGCAATGGGCCTGGCTTTATTTCTTGTGTATATCAGTGAGACAAATGAAGCTAACCTGGAACATGGGGTAGGTGAGGAAGGTCTCCAGAGTCCTCTCCTCACAGTCGGGCTTAGCCTCGTACTGCTTCAGGAGCTTGTCGAAGTCTCGGTTCTGCTTGCAGTGAGCCAGGATCTGCAGGCTGTACTGGTGGTTCCTCACAAACTCCTGGTAGATGTTCAGCATGGGCAGCAGGATGTCGAACAGGTCGGCTGTGGAGAGATCAATGCAGAGGCAGCAATGACACAAACAACGCTGAGGGCTCCTTCTATGGGGGGATGTGTCATCATCTTTAATCACAGTTAACGCTCTCAACTAGCTCTGTAATAGTCACAGTATGAAAGAACTTAATTAAAGAAAGTAGAGATGTTTTCTTACCCAGCACTAGTGTTGGCCAGCTTGCTATTCTGGCTTTTAGACCCTGATAAAATATCTGATGTAGAAACATAATAGTTTCACTGGGGAAAAAAAGAGAAAAAATATTAGTGAAACTGATTTTTTTGTTTAAATCTTGTCAAACAAATACAGAATTTTCCAGTTAATATTTCAGACATCATCCAGTGAAGTTGTAATAAATGAAAGCCCAGACAGTGTGTGTAGGAGAGTATGGTTGTGCAGGTATTAACATGAACATGCTTGGATAAGTGTGTGGGTGGATTTTGAATAGGGCCAATGAAGGAACATGCAGATTACTGTCTACACTGCACTGTCTGTGTGCCCAGCAAAGATTTTTCTGATGGGATGGGAACCTTTGATATCAGACTTAATACGTCTACATGGTACAATAAATGGTGTGCAGCTTGCAAACAGTTTCAGTTCACATGCTTTCATTGATCAACTTTGTTATTAAAATTCTTTCTTTTTCTTGCTGTTAAACGACTTGTGTGGCAACAAAAGAGGTCTCTGGCGAAGCAATGCGTGAATGACTGCAACACATTATTGCAGTTTATTGCATTACTGCACATTTCAGATTTTTTTGGCATTTGGTGGACAAGTGGAAACTTGTGCAAGAGACGGGTCACAGACCAACCAAGATTCATCGGAATTCATTCCCCGCATGCCATAAATGTTCAAAGCAAATTTCACGGGCTACACACGTTAGTTTTAAAAGCCTATACTCATTGATTTAAATGTTTGAAAAACAGAAATGTCAAAAAGCCAACCGTATGATCAGGGGATTACATACACATCATTTTGCATCTAGGCATCATGAACATCTGAATCAAATTTCCTGACAATCCACCCAGTGGTTGCAAAGATAATGACACCCTAAATAATTAAGTTTTGTCCGATTTATCCACTGTTTTTAGGGAAAAATCGATAAACAACAAATATCATTAGGTCTCTAACCCTAGACAGAGTTTATTTCATGGCATATTCACGGTCTCCATTATATGTAAGTGACATTTTTTACACACTCTACATGTTAGATTTTTAATTCTATATTGTATCATAGGCCTACAATTGAATTTTTGTGTTTTCAAATCTAGAATGCCTTGGTAAAAGTGTAGATGTCTGTATACGAATGACACCCATATGGTAGAGAATCACTTTCTGCATCTTCAAGAGGGTTAGCTTTTAGACTCAATAATAGACAAAAGTACTTGTTAAGATAAATTGTGCAGTTATCTTCATGTTATATTCTGTCTTTTTTTAAAATCTAAACCCACTGTGTGTTCTTGAGGCCTAGCAAACATGCTAAATGAATTTCCTTCATTGTAATTTGCAGAGCCACTTTTTAAAGTATTGTATTTTAAAATCGGCAGTGTTAAGATCAATATTTGCTAGCTGGCTTGCTAACTTCCTCTTCCCTGCAATGTGATGTTTCTTGGTGCATCACATAAAGATCGAGTACCCACTGGCACTACTAGTGGTCAGAAGCTTTATAGGGCTACCTTTAAGAAGATTCTTTTTTGGGGGGGAATCTTGCCGGACAAGAGGATCATACCTGTTGAGGAATATGCTGCTGACATCATCGTGGGTGATGGGTGGTTTCTTGGAGCTGGCAGCCATGCGGAGCGGCCTCAGGAAGTTGTTCACCAGGATGTGAAGCTGCTGGACGTACTCAGCCTCCGAGTCCAGCATGCTGAACACCACCTGGTTCCTCTTCCTCATGCTCTCTGCATGTGGTGAGCGGATGTAATCCTGGATGATGGTCTTCCATTTCCTCCTGCAGATCCAGCCTCGCAGGAAGCTCTGGACCTGAGGAGGACCGGATGTTTTTATGGGCTGTGATCAGTTCCTCAAATTCTAAATATACTCTAAAATCTAAATAAAACAAGTGTAGGTTGCCTTCCTTACTTTTTTGATCTTCTTGATTTCTGAGTCGTCCTCCAGTGGGGCAGCTGCAGGGCTGGCATGGATCTTTTCATTGTCTTTGAGCAACCCGGCAATCTGCCACAAAAAAGACCAATCATTTCTCTTCTTCTCACTTACTGTACCAGCATGTAAACAGAGTGACTAAGTAAACAGGACACGACCTGTCAGCACTGTCAACACTGAGACATTAGCCTGACTAAACTTGCTCTGTTCATTTGACTGGCATCTCTGCATGGATATTTATTTACATTTGTCATTTAAATGCAACATGTACCAGACTGTGCTGCATGTTGGCAAGAGGTAAACAGACTGGTGAAAAAAACAAAACAAAACAAAACAAACAAACAAACAAACAAAAAAAAAAAAAAAAAACGCAGACTGGAGCAGCCTGAACTGTTTGAAGCTAAGTGTCTCCATTTACTTTGTAGACGGCAAGAGAGTTAATTGTCATTGCATTTCATAGAAGAGATGCAATATAAAGCTGTGTCCATGCATATTCAGCACATAATTTGATTTCAAGCATCACATTTGCACATTAAAGTAAAATGACTATTTGATCTGAAGAATACGGCCGGGAAAGCAGCCCCATTGGTGGCATTGTTTCTAAAGAGGAGATGTAAAGTGGAGAGGGGTCGGCCTGACCGTGGCTCTCTCCGTGACGGGGTAGAGCTTCCATGTCTGTCCTCTCACACTAGTTTCCGCATATCAGACAAACAGCAATAATCAGCATAATCCATTGTTTTCCCACTGGTTTCAGCTGTTCATTATTGTGTGGGCGGGTTGAGACAAGGACAAGACACATACAAATTTTGGAATGGACTGTGAGTGCAATGCAAAAAGCAGTGGTAATATCCTATCATTGTGGCAGTTCAGGAAGTCTATTTGTGGCAGGTCTGACTGATATTGTGCGCAGCTGCCACACATTTGTCTATAGATAGAAAATCCTGTAATCCTCAGCTATTGTGGTTCAGTAAGAGAGGATGAAATCCTGGATATTTTAACACGCTCACTTCAGTGTTGAGGACCCAAATACAGTGAAAGGACTGCTATCAGAGGACACAGCTCAGCCAAATTAGCCCAAAAATATACTCCTGAGTGGGGTGTAATGCAAAGCTACTATCTGTATTTGTTGTATCACAAAAAATATCTGTATTCAGATAGATACTGGAAACTTTAAGTCATTTGTACTCCTCTTACTTTATGTACTTTATGTACAAGTTTAGTGACTAAAAATATGCAAAATAATGCAATATTTTATCCATTGAATAATAAATTCAATCTTTTTAAAGTATAAATTAAAGCATTGTAAGTGTTAATGAGCTTGGTGAAAATGCAGAGGCCCGGTAGAGATACAACAGGAGGTTTTGAGGTTTCGGTTTTTGAAAATACAACTCAGAACTGCAATGAGCCATAATGCACGATTTTTCATAAAAAAAATAAAAAAAGATTGCTGATGTTTGCGTATATAGTGGTGGGAGGCCCAGATGAAAATTGATTCGGTCTGATGTGTCCGTGATAAAGAATGAGAAAGCTGCTGACAAAAATCTGAAAAGCTCTTGTGGCTGATTAGCTGGCACTTTTGAGATGATCCCTAACTTCAGTTCTTAGGCTCTCAAGTCACACCAGGTGTAGACTTCAATATTGGCTCACGAGGTAAAAATAGAACCTGCCGAAAACTGGTCAATCCTTACCCTGAACTGAATGACAAACCTGATGAAGACTGAGGAGGATTCGATGAGGATGAACTTTAAATGACTCTGTACGGACCTAATCATTTGGGTAACTTTGACACTGAAGGAAAAGTGTTAATGTAATGATTATGATTTAACATCTGAATTTATGAGGGGAACATTTTTTATCTATCATTTCTTAACAGATCACAGATCCTGGCACCACTGTAAAGGGTAAATTCAGATTAAACTGAGGTAGTGGTGTGACGTTTGTTGGGGGTGAATCTTACTGAAATATGCAGAGTTCATTATGTGTTCATATCTGAATAATGTATTCGTATTTGTTTACATTCCTACTCCTGTGTGTAAAGGAATCCCAGTGAATATTACCTCTGACTTAAGCCTTTCAATCTCAATTTCCCCATCCTCTATCTGTTGTCGAAGTTGCTTAGCAACTGTTTTCTCTGTCTCCACAATCTGAAGCAGATGAAGATACTTCTGCATGAGAGTCTCATGCTCGGTGGCCAAGTTTCTGTAACTGTAACACATGCATGTAAAACACACACACACACACACACACACACACACGTGGTTTTGTATTGTAGTGAATTTCAGTTCAGTGCATGTAGCTTCATTTCACATTAAAACAATCAGGTTTTTCTTGTGGACAAAACTTTACTTTTCCTCATATTTTAATCCCACATATGAATCCATGGCAACATCCCCTACAGACTGAGCACATCAGTCAAAGATAACTCACCCTCTACGACTAATTCAACCACTAATTGCCATGTCTGCACATTTCACTGATGTGTGCCTTTACCTGGCATGTGATATTGCAGCCACCCATTCATCGCAGTCCTTTACATCTTCTGTACGTAACTCGAGCGCCTTTTGGTTTTCGTGGGTGAAGCTGACAGTGAAATAGTACTGAAAAAAAAAAAACAGGAGAGGGAGAGGAAAAGGAATTCGAGTTAGAAACAACAGGACTACCAATAACCTGACATGTTTTATGTTCTACACAGGAGGCAGTATTCATTATCAGATACCTTCTGGATAAATCTAGTATATAGTGGTTTGACTGAAGCTTCTCCACTGCTTTTGTCTTTGTGTAATGTTTCATTGCCTCGCTGCTGCAGACATCAAGCGGGTAATTTAAAACCACACAGGGCCTGGGGAAGCCAGATCTCCCTTGCCCACCAGTACAATTGATGGAGCACGCTGAGGGAAGCCTCCCCCAGCTCGGTTCCTGGGATGTATCCTGGTTTCCCAGGAGGAAATGCCATAAGACTTGGATCCTGGATCCACGGTCAATTACATAACTGTGCGATACCTGTTTCCTAGCAACTCCAGTCACTGTGAATGGTTAGGCTGTTTTTACGTTTTCTTGTGTCACTCAATTAAAGATGAGCGTGCTTCCTTTTTTGCGCTGGACTCACACCAGCAGCAGCAGCTACATGTGAGTGGTATAGATGAGGAGGGCATAGATTTTTGTTTTAACATTTTTTTTCACTCGATTGGTTTATCTAATATGCCTTAAAAGTGCATCCTTTGATTGACGAGATGATTATTTGCAGGGTAACATCTTCCTCTGAGATCATTAAATGCAGTGGTGAAACCTAATCAACCAGGAGATGCACTTATATTTTAAAATTCGAGAGAGGGAAGAGCTTTTATGATTTCAAGCCTTTACTTTTTCTTTTACTTTATTAGGAGCAGGGAGAGGTGTCAGAAAACAGCAGATATTAGCAAGTTTCTGTTGTTTCCTGGCACCTCTACCTGCTCCTGATCTATAATACAGTTTTGGCAACCGTTATACTTCATTAATCTGTCAGCTATAATTACCAAGTATTTTGCTGATTAAGATTTTACATTAAAAAATTATAATGAGTTTAAAAAAATATGATGCAGTCCACACAGTACATAGAAAATAGTTGTGATTAGCTCCACCCTGACCAAACACAGAATGAAAAATGTTGCACGCCTGAGACGTCATTCTTTATAACAGGTTAACCAGTAGCAAGGATTGGGACATGTGTCATATCATTTTTTAAATCATCTATTAATTTTGGGTTTCCATATGGCTGGAGCTTCCTCCTTAGCAAGCAGCCATTCTGCAGAATGAATACGTTTACTTTTTTATTTTAAGATCTGAGTACTTCAGTAATAATGGCTAGATGACCATGTGCTGTAACTATTTGGACACATGTAAAAAGAGCAACATGGCTTTTACATGGCTGGCTGCTGATAATCTCAATAATCTTCTTACATCAAGGCAAGAATAATGCATCGCCTGTATTTATAATTGCAATTTTCCAAAAGAAATAAAAGCATTTTTATCTCTGTTTTAATCCTAATGTCATCGAATGGCATCCTTGGTTCTATATCCCGTTTATATATAGCATATACTGCTTGTTAAAATGTAGCCAAGATCCCCAAAGGTGAACTGTGATAGAAAGACGCCACAGCTCCGATAAGTGACATGTCATCTTCCCTTTGGACCGTTGGGCACGGCCATGCCGAGTGAGAGCAGACTCTCGTCTTTGGCCTGCAGATGTTCAACAGGCGCCTATCAACCTGCGGCTGATCATTATTTATAGCCGACTGCTCTTCCGTCTTCACATTCATTAGGTATTCATCCTACCGTCCAAGAAAATCTATTTCTGGCCGTGTGGCATGCATGTTGTTGTAGTTTTGCTTCATGATCCCTCTAAGTGTCTGGTTTGGGGCGACTGTCTGCTTCCTGCTTTATGTTTATGGCTGAGTCATGCACCTGTAAAACCCATTACTGATCTTAACGGAGATGTGAGATAAACACAGCATTGGTGAATCCTATGATATAGGCAGGGTCCGAAATTACCACCTGGTAGGCGCCGAATACGGGTAGATTTTCTGTTTGGCAAATAAACTCAGAAGACCATCTGCCACACTGTCAGGTTTGTTTGGGTTTTTTTTTTTTTTTTACCAAAATAGTCATAAAACACTATCCTGAGAGTCTCTACCGCATTTTGTTTTAGGGGCTCTCAGCTTCTGTCCTCACACACACACACATTCCTTGAAGACCCGCCCCTATTTCCCCTTCGTGGAATGCAGGTAACCTAGGTAACGTTTCTCAGGTAACTCACCTGCAGCCGGTCCGCTACTAGCTGATGGAGGGAGAGTGATACAGAGGGAGTCAGAGCGTTGTGACTACATATAATAATTGTATTGTGTAGTAGCCTATAATATAAGAAAAGTGTTTGGGAACCTTTCTGGTGCCAATCTGCCAAACATTACTGCTAATTCTGACTTTGAGCTGAGAGAATAGCTAAATAGGTAAATGACATTAACCTAGCTATATGTATATATATATATATATATATATATTAAAATAAATTTATGAGTGAATTTATTTACCGTTGAGCAATATATCAAAATAATTTTGCAAATTTTGCGCCGGCCTCTTTAAATTTGTATTCAACTTAATATTCAATACATATTCAACATTATTATCACAACAAAATACTGACACATACATACATATGACACAAAAAGTGAATTTATTGTTATGGTAGGTGAAAAAATGCTTGGCCGATGGATTTTTTTCATCTACCAGCCACTTTGGCCAGTGAGTACAAAAGTTCATTCCCTGGATATAGATACATGAGCATTATTTGTTCTTAAACCAAAGAAAAATGTGTCTTTTCTTATGGGACCAAACCTCTTGTCAGTCTTGCTGCTAGACCTGTTTCAATCAATTAAATTCTTAATTTTTTCTACATATGTCGAATAATTCATGTGCTTGTATAGCTTCTACTGACCAGTAGAAAGTTCAGGTTCATTGCAGCAACACTGTAAAAGGGTTTTCCTGAGCCATATCACAAGTTCTATACAGTAATATATTTCCTGGAGAGCCAAGTGTTTATAATCACTCCACTTGCATCCACTTTAATTTAAAAGAGGTGTATTAGTTTGGATGTTAGTCCTCTTCATACCAGCATCACTGACCCCAGCATGTCAAATGTTACTGGCACACTTCAGTCAGACCTTTTGATTTACGGTACAGTATGTGCAAATCAGCCATCACTTGCTCCTGTGGTCTCTTGTTTTATTGGTTGAAGTGCTGCTGTTTCCCAGGGTGAGTGAGCTGCGTTTTCTATAAATGGACTCTGACCCCTCCAAGGTACAGCAAGGAACAAATTTAGCCCAGATAGCACTCACATTAATAGGAGAGATGCGACACACTATTTCTCTCCTCTCTGTTACCCCGCCTCTCCCAACTGCATCATTCTTTAGGATGCAAATAAGGGTTGCCATAGAAACCTTGGGCTCAAACGCATTATCATCTTCACACTAACTGCATTTGAGGATAAATATAATGTAGGGATTATAGTGGATTGCTAAAACGCTGCCACACAACCATAACTCGAAGTGTGTAGAGGCAATAGAGGTGTTATTTTCTTACTCTTCAAGTTTTTGTCCTACTAAAGATTTTTGTTTGCTGTTGTTGTTGTTGTTGTTTGTTTTTTACATTAGGTGGTAACTCTTCAGCAGCCCATTGTATCAGTCACATTAGTCATTCAGGATTTTTGCACCTCTCAGTGCTTTCGATCTCTGCCAAGAGGATTCACGGAACAAAGTGAATCAATATTTTTTTTTTTTAGCATGAATTTGGTCCAAGATGGCAGTGTTCTATTGATCAGACTTTTCTCTCAGCATGTTCACATTCACATTACAATATATAAGAAAAACAGAATGCAGAGGAGAAACAGTTTTGCTGACAACAAAAATATGAAAAAAAGAATCCAAATTCTTCCGGGGAGGTTTTTTTTTTTGCCTTTCAAGCAACTGTGAGAGCACAACATTAGCCAGTGTGTTGCATTCTGCTTTGTCAGCACAAAGGCAGCTGTTCACAGGAAGAGCCTGGACTCACTTTGGATTGCAGCCCTACCTACAGAGTCAGGCACAGAGCCTGGAGAGAGGAAGGGGACCAGTGGCAGTGAAGCATTATGTTCCTCCGCTGTTTATTCACGAGAACAATGTTAACAAGCCTGTTAACCTTCCTACTCTCAACCTTTGTGTTTTGCTGATTAAAGAAGCTGCCAGTGGAGATCTTTCAGATTCTAGCAAATGCTTCATCTGCAGATATGATTTCGATGTGCAAATCCTGCTACATGTGGTCATTAAAACACTGTAACAGGGTCTGATAAAAAAACAATGTAGTTGTTAAAGATACCAATTTTTACAAGTAACACAAAAATTACATGGTGCAATGAAAATGAAACGGCAGTATTGGATTTAAACATTTCATCAGACCTGATTGATCACTGGCACCCTGCTGTTTCTTGAGTCCGAACTGTAATTTTATCATTTCACCACTAGATGGAAACCCTGAGGCCACAACTTTTATTTTTTAAAATCTATATATTTGTTTGCTTGTTATATCGGTTGTAAACATTTTGACCTAAAAAGTGGAGAAAAAAAGAAAAACAAAAGAAAAAAAAAGATGACTGAAAGTCAAAAGTAAAACATGTGACCAACCAGTATGTAAGTGCCTCTCCCTGACTGGAACAGAAATCCATTTGCATTTCATGCACCAATAAAACTCTCCCATCAGTAGGAAAAACAGAAAACAAAAAACAAAAACAAAGGATCGAGCTCGGGTTTGCTGCAGCCTAACAGCGGAACACTGCATAGCCCGGTGCCAGGGCTGCTGTAACACCCTTAGGTGTTAACATTGTTACCTCATCATTAATGCCATGCATGCATTACATAACGTGCAATACATCAATCTGGTACCTCGCGTTATTCTGCTGCGCTGGATTTGAGGTCATCGTGCGATCGGATACGAGAAGAACAAATGCGTAAAGAAAAAGCGCTCTGCTCTGCTCGGGACTGAAATAGAGTTCGGAGGGATCGGGAGCAGATTTTACATACAGTGTTGCACCTCGTCGATATTTTTAACGCGTAGCCTGAAAAACAATAGAGCGGGGAGAGAGGCTGTGTGTGCGTGCGTGCATGTGCATGTGTGTGTGCATGTGTGTGTGCATGTGTGTTTGTGTGCGTGCGTGCGCGCGCGCGCCTTTGTGCTCGCGCTCTCCATACCTGCTTCTCCAAACACTCCTTGGCTGACAGCGAAGGTTTCGGAGAAGGCGCCCTGTCGCATATGCATCCCTCCAACAGGTATAATCCCGAGGGTCTAGAGCTGGACTCGTTCTCAAAATAAAAGAGCATGTTCTGTAACAAAGCGAACCACTTCGTGTGCCATTTCGTGTTGTCCGAGCTCTTTTTGCTCAAGCACCCTCGTCTCGTACCATCCTTTTTCGCCAAAAGCCCCAGGTAGGTGACATGACCATCATTGAGTCGTATTCCCTTCTGCATTTTGATGAGGCGACGACTTCGAGCTGCACAAGGCGGATCGGTCGTTACATCCTCCTCAAGTCGCTCCAGAGAGGGTGGGAAACAAAAAAATAACCAAATCAAATCAAATCAAGAAAGACAAGATGTATACTTTTTGAATGCGGGGCTCCGGCAGCAGGCTCGTCCGCTCCGTCCGACGCAATTCACCGTATTGGCATTTAAGTAAAAAGAGAGGAACAAAACGAGCAGCGCAAGTCCAGCATCCTAAAATCTTTTGTCATACTGCGAGCCCTTTGGAGGCTCACATTATCCGACCCTGTTAAAAAAAAAACAAAAGAACAATAGAGAAAAAACCCCACAAAAGATGAAAAAAGGGATCGTGGAGCGAAGGTAATAAAGAAATAGTCTAAGATGAGAGGGAAAGGGGTTCGGGGGTCCGTCCTTTCTCACACCAAATCCTCAGAAAGCAGCAGGCTCGGCGCTGAGCTCGGCGCTGCTGGGGGAAGTCACATGACGCACGCTCGGGAAAGCAGATTTCAGGACCCTGGACAGGGACGTTCCGGCGAGATGCCGCATAAGTTGAGCCTGAAGTCGAGAAAGGCCGACGACGGCCGCGCAAAGGCGAGAAAAAGGGGGAATAAAACGGAGAGATGAGAGGATGGTCATCGCTCGGGTGGAGCATCCGATCCACGGGCCGCCGAGTCGGTGCGTTTTCACCCGGTTCGAGTGTTTCTGAGGTTTAAACTGTTCGCCAGGTTCCCGACGGCAAAGCAAGTTTAGATATCCGGGGATGGGTTTTTCTTTTATTGGATCACGTTAAGCATTAAAAGCACAGGGGAGCATTTTGTTGGCACAGCTCATTCTATGGAGAACAATATTTTTTTTTAGCTCTCGACTTAAACAAACCTGAAAAGAAGACTTGAAGGTTAAAGGTTACAAGAGTCTCTTTAAAAATAGAAAACAGAATTATACAGAACTACAAAAAAATGATTGACTGGGGCATTTAAATAAACTCGGCTCAGGCTCCACCTATTCTGCGATTTCAATGCTTTCACCATAACTTTGAGTTAATGGGATGACATTATTCTGCCCCCAGTAACTTAATACATTTACTCAAGTACTATACTTATTGTACAGAACTTGACTATGTGAAGTATGTTTACTCCACTTAAGTATTTCCATTTCATGACACTCTATTTCTGCCTGTCTACAATTCAGAGGAAAATATCAGACTGTTCATTACACTACTCTGACAGCTTTACTTATATCACAAATTAAAGTTTAGACACAAAACATTAAGGATTTTCAAAATGTGCCGTAAAAATTAACAGTATTTACAATTCGAGTTTAAATGATTAGGCAGATTATTTATTAGTTAATTAGTAAATCATAAAATTATCAATCGGCAACTGATTTGATAACTGATTAGTCTTTGAAGTCACTTTTTTCAAACAAAATTAGCAAAAATGTCATGGTTTCAGTTTCTCAAATCTCACACTTTCCTTCTTTTCCTTGTCTTAAATTACAGTAAACTGAAGCCTTTCAAGGTTTATACTGGTGGTCTAACACCCCCCCCCAAAAAAAAACATACATCTCTCTGTGTCAGCTTTGATCTCTGGGTAATTGCCATTTGTTATTGAGTAATATAAACCAAAAAGTAAACGGATTGATAAAGAAAATAATCAGCAGATTAAACCAAAATGCAGCTCTATATAAAATATTCCAAAAATGCTCCACCTCAATCAATAAGAAGTATAAAATGCTGCTTAAACACTATAATAATCTAAGGATATACTATTTTATATATGTACTGTATATTATAACATATACTGCTCTAATGGGGTAAACTCTGCTCCGCCTTTTTTCTGGTGATACTTAGAAACTTTTACTAAAGTACCTTTTTGAATGAAGGACCTTCCCTTGTAATGGAGTATTTTAACAGCTTGGTATTGGTACTTCTACCTCCGCAAAGGGCTTGAATCCCTCCTCCACCACAGTTGTTACACATCCTGTGGTCAAGAATGACCGTCAGTGTGAAAGAGATACCATTTTACAAAGATAGTTGAATATACCTGCAGCAGGACATATTTTGATACGCAACATAGAAAAGGCAAAATGTCTACTGAAATGGATCACCAATACGATGGAGTTTCTGCAAGATGACATGATGTACTGAATAAGAATTGTAGTAAAAAAGCTCAATCTTGCAAAAACACCAGCATGTTCCTTTAACCTGTGGTCTGACTGACCACCATATTAGCTGCTTGCTGCTGCATTCTCAACCTAAAGAGAGACAACTGCAGTAAATCAGAGTGCAGGAGTGGCAGGAAGCAGAGAGCAGGAGATAAACTGCTGTCCCATTCTGGCTCTGTGGTACCTCCGGATATAGACTCAATTCTCTGGTCGGATTCATCACAAAATGTTTTTGTTTTATTTTATTTGTTCAGTTTACTGACCAGTTTATTTGGTCAGTTAGTGGCTTTAGGATCTGGGGCCATTGAACTGCATTTATACAGGGAGGTGTTTTTGTTATTTAGCCTACTCTCATTGGTATAAATGAGGTGGACAAAATAAGACCTGTCAGTATTAGTAATTTTTTTCAGGCAATTTTTTTAGGCAACCATTTGTTGCACCATGTCAAATACCTTCCACAATGTTGAGTCTTTTATTAAAAACAAAACAAAACAAAAAAACAAACCTGTTTAGGGCCCACTTAAAGCCCAGTTTCTGACAAAATACCAGAAACACAAAGTGACTCAGGGAGATAAAGGGTTAAATAAGAGCATCCTGTGTCAGTCCTGATGGAACATTTACATTTGAAAGTTTGCATGTAAAAGTAAAATATATGTGTAGTCCCGACTGTGTTTTGTTTTTTTTAGGTTTCTTTTTGGCT
The DNA here is from genome assembly GCA_016859345.1 of Istiophorus platypterus. Classification (NCBI taxonomy): domain Eukaryota; kingdom Metazoa; phylum Chordata; class Actinopteri; order Istiophoriformes; family Istiophoridae; genus Istiophorus; species Istiophorus platypterus. The sequence continues at coordinate 15,921,669 of CM029121.1, read as the reverse complement.
GGTTTGTCACCTGCTTTTGCACTAAGGGTTTATTCCAGATGACATAATTCTCCAAACAAAGGCACAAACACAAAATTACAAACTCGCTTGGACCAATGCCCTTATTTTTCATCCTACCTCTCTCAAAACTTCCTAAATAAACTGTTAATGTTGGCTCTTAGCTCTGGGTATAGCTTTTGATGCTTAATAAAATACTAAAAGGTCTCTTATGTGTGAAAGCAGTTACTGTAGGTCAGTTAGTAAAAAAGGAATGATTGCAAAATAAATAAATATATAAACAAATAAATAAAAGGCTGAATTTGCTGTGTGAGCTTGTTCGAGCTGCACCATGATGTCCTGTGGGAACCGACAGACTTGTGTGTCTCAGTCGTTACGGAGCAGAACTATAAAACATGCTCCGGCACACAGCCAATATGCCTCTTTGAGCACCCAATTTGTTTAAAAGGCACAGGCTCTAATCTGCTGCTGTCAGTCCTCCGGCTACTTCTCAGAGAGGAGATTTATTTATTACTCCATCTCCATTGTTATCTGCGCTCTCTCTGATCTATTCTGCCACAAATCCCTCCAGGCTCTGCAGCATCTTCTTCAACTGCCCCCCCCCTCCTTTTTTTTCAATTAGTCACTCACTAGTTAAATATTAACCAACTGTAAAAAGACTCTAGGTAATCAGTGAAACCCTTGCTAAGATGTGGGGAAATAAGAGTGAACACCTGTTTTGTAATAAACTGATTCAACGTTAGCTATATGTTCTGTGCTGTAGCAATTAAAGCTGCCACGTTTTGAATAGATTTGCATGAACACACATGTCAGAGCCTGATAACACTGTGAGTGTTATTGGTGTGCACCATATGCAACACGAAAGGGCTGTTGTGCTCGATGTGGGGATTTCCAGACCATCCTGCTCCTGCTGTGTATCACTGAATCTTGAAAGAGCCACTAAGTGGCTTGCTAGATACTTAAATGAAGTAGTGTGTGTTTGAAGCAATCTGAATCAGCAGACCTGAGGTCTTTTCTGAAGAAAACATCTGACTGAGGATGGAGAGTCTGTAGTTCCTGAGTGTCTTTAATGTCTGATAGAAGTTGTATTCCTGTTGATCTGTGCTGCTCAATTCTCTAATGTTTTTTCCGAGGGATAACTGATTATTGCATAGAAAATGATTTATTAAACTAGAGGCGCAGCCATCAATTATTTCGTCATCAATTAATGTTGATCATTTTCTATTAACTGTCTATATGTTTAGTCTATAAAATGCCAGACAGTTAAGAAAAACAGCCATCAAAATTTCCCAGAATAGCTCAAACTTCAGACTCATACCCAAAGATTCTCAGTTTATACTCTAATTAAACTCATATCTAGTTGCATGAACCATCAAATATTTGTCATCTTTGCTGTTGACCTAAATGGTTAATCAATTCTGAAAAATGCTGCCACATAATTTTCTATCAATTATCTGATTAATTGTTGAAAAACACTTGAACTGAAAGCACAAACTCTATGGAAGAAATGTTAAAGTTATTAATTGTCCATACCACTTCTCCCTATTAATTGACTTTTATGTCTGGTTAATGGAAAAGACATGAAAAAAATGCAAAAATAAACAACACACATGGATTCTTGAATTGGCATTTGATTTAAAATGCATTCAAGTAAACGGAAACCAAAATCTCCAATAAAACCTCACACTGTATGTTTCAAATCCAGATGCTTATTTTCACATGTGACATTCATGACAACTGGTCAGATATGTGAAACAAGAGGGGAAAAAAATAAAACGGTCATGCATCACTGTCAACCTTGTTTGACATTGTGAGCCGTCCCCGCATGTGTGTACGTGTGCAGATATGTGTCTCTGTCAGTGCGCGAGCGTGCAAACTTAAACTGTGTGTGTCAAACAATGTTTTCTGTAACAGCACATAGCGCTGTCAGTGCTCAGCAGTGGATGCTGCTGTGGTGTCTTCGTCCTTTCCCTATGAGCCGCCGGTCCTAATTACATGATCCACCAGGCTTCTAATTCGCCATACTCTTCTCAAATGACATTTACTAATTACTCCTTCCTTTTTTAGAAACAGCTTTCTGGATTTGATCCAGGGCCCCCTCATGCTCATTGTCATGTAGGAACAAACAAGTTGGCTGTTGTGGCAGTCACAGCCTATTTGATTGAAAGTGAGTAAGCAAACATACAAACAGACATCTTAAATCCCTTTAAAGCATGATGTTGTAAAAACAGCAATCTGGATCAGCTGTAGTGAGGAAATAGCTGAAAAAAGAGAGAGATATGTGGGAAAGCTGCAGTTCAGTAATGTTGGGACAAAAAGCAGAGTTGTTGGAGCCCACAGAACCAGAAGAGTGCAACCAAAATGTTCTTCCTACTTTTTGAAGCTGTTTCCCCGATGCTGCAGCTTTAGCTGCACAGCTCCCTCAACTGTGGTAACTGTGAGGAGCTACGGTCACTCTGAATGCAAATGGCCATTATGTGCACCATTGTCCAACAGAAAAATTAATAGATCCATATGAATGATACAGCACGAGAAGAAATATTTCTCTCTTGCCAACACGAATACCGGACTCTGTGATAGATTTGAGATCCATCTGGGATGCTTCAATACCTTCTACCCAGTGCATGCTGGGATATTCTCTAGGCAGTGGTGTGCACAGACTATCTAAGCAGCAGGGGTGAGAATGAAAATAGGACATATCAGCATTACCACTTTCTAAGTCTTTTTTTTATTAAGGGTTTATAAACTGTAACTAATGGCTTTAATAATAGTTGATAAAAAAATAGTAATGTTTAATAGATCAGTTACAAGCCCTTAATAAGAACAACTTTTGTTCTCTGAAAAACTATTTTTGCTGTTGTTTCTCCTGCACATTAATTAATAAGTCATCAGCTCTGCAGTTATAAATGTTAAAACTTGACTTTAACTGGAATGGAGGCTGACATGTCTCGCTGACGGCTTCCAATGTGGTAGGCAGCCACTGCTCCCACGGCTGCTCCCTCTCAACTCAGGCTGATTCTCCCGTGTCAAGACCAGTTAGCTTGCCTGCCACTCACAGCTCATGAGTGGGGGAGTCGGGGAAACTGGACCCACCAGAAACTGGCTGCATTACGTCCGGACAGTACAGTGATCCTACTGGCCATGGCAAACAATATCTTGTCTTTACAGTGTGTGTGTTATTTGTTTAGCAAGTTATAGTTTTGTAAAGGAGTAAGAGATGACCACATAGATTCACCAGACTCTTTGGTTAGCCTGCATGGTGAAACTAAAGCACAAGTCGCTGTATACATTGCATCCTAAACACAATGAACCAGAGTCATTTCTAATGTGTTGATATAATCACCTTTCATCTGAAAATACGCAGCTTTTTACTCCACACGCGTGCCTCTATTTTTCCCAACAAGCGATGAAACAGTACGTAGTGTTCGAGTGCTCTATTTTAGGAAAAGGTCATGAATTATAGAGCAAAGTGGCCAACAATGTGTATTGCAATCCCTTTCTACTGACCTGAGTACCTGAGTGCGCTGAGAGAGCGACTCATGGAGAGAGTGTCTGTGATGAGTGACCATGAGCTGCTCTTGGAGTGTTGGTGGGCTGTGTGATGGCAGAATCCCTGCTCTTGGCAGCAGCCCAGGCCATTGTGATTTGTGCTCGCTGCTGCCTACAGGGTTGCCACCTGGCTGCTGCCTCCCTCCAGTCTCCCTGGGTTACACAGAATGCATCCACAGCAGGTCCATAATTGAATTTCACACATATCACAGTCAGCTTAACTGCGTTTTCTGCAAAAGTGTGTGCACCTTGAAAAAATTTGTCTAGATATGCTTGGGAATTATCGTGATGAGGGAGGATATACTTTGGCTCCTCTGCACACTCTGAATTGCTGTCAGTAATGTAAATAAACTGTTCATGGTAGCACAGCAGGAAAAACATGAATGTCGTGTAAACAACCAGGATTTTGTAGGGTCAAACCTGACCTACCAAAGGTAAAGTACGCCAATATCTGGATTTACTATCAATCTTCCAAACCTTCTCCTGCACAGCAACTGAGTTTTCTTCCTCGTCAACTTTTCATAGTTACTGAAGACTTAACCAACAGTTCATCCCACTATGCAAGGGACATTTTTGACCTTTACCGAGCCTTGCAAGTTGCACCTCCTCCTAGGCTGCGTGCTGTCCTCTAATTACCAATACAGTGGTCACAAGGTAAGCAATACAAAAAACTGATAAAGTGAGGTGTTGGGCCATGTTTGGGGTTTTGTGTTGGCCAACCCAGGTGAAGGACCTTAGGAAGATCTGCCTTGAAGGCTTAACTTTATGCGAAATGTCCAATGTGCTTGATCATTATGAGCTGCCTTCCCAAAATGTCACATGATCTTTATCAACATTTCAAGTCCTCCATTCACAGAAAAGAAAAACATTTTAAAGTGAGTGTCCTTACTGAGTAAGGAAAGTAATACAAGACACTGACATCTTTCACCTTTACCAGCTAGTGACAGCAGGAAGTTCTTTTCTCTTTTCCTTTAAACTAAACTTAAATGCCACATAGCCTACAATAAATATTATTAGATGAAAATACAATAGTGAAAATGTAAAAGTAATTACAAAATGATGCATATTTGTGGGGAAAACTAACAAAAATATCAGCGCAAATATAATTACCAGCCAAACAGGGGACATGCTGGCCTACATGTTCCTGGCAACCTGGACCTTCCTTTTAGGTCTTTTTTAGTCTCCATCAACCACTGAGGGAAAAATCTGACCTTTTTGTTGCTAAATGCTCCACTATGTTCACCCTCTGGTTGCTAATTTTGCCATGCCTCCAGTTGGTGCTGACTAAGCAATTTACAGAGGGTTTATCAGCTGCCTGATGTGTCTTGGGAGGATGCTGATGAGAGCGGGGTTTGTAGGACGCCTTAATGTGTCACGGAATTAAATAGAATACCCACAGGCACGTGGGCTGCACAGGTGCAACCTTCTCTACAATGTAATCCTGAAAACGGAATATTTCTCCAGCCATCGCAGCTCAAACTTCATCACAACTTGTCCTTTGACACTAAAAAATGCAAACAGTTGCTTGATTTGGTGATTGCAGATCAAGAATTTATCAGTATTAGCTGAAAGTCCCTTCCTACGGCAAGTGAAGAAACAAAAAAACCTCAAGCAGGTGGTTATGTACTGTAGTAGGAGCTGATGCTGCCGTGGTTCTCTACAGGTTTAAGACTTGTTTTTTTTTTCCTCACAGTTTTATTTCCTACATTTGTGTTTACATGTCCACTGAACTGGAATCAGCAGTTTCTATCGCTTTCCTTTACTATCCAGTTCCACATAAGAGACAAACACTCGCCTCAAAGTAGGCCAGTCACTATGAATAAAGACATTGATGCAAAGTGGCAGAGCCCAAGAAGAGCAGCGAAGGCAGGGTGTCTTCCTTCAGCTAACATGAACTCAGAAGGGACACGTAAACAAGTCCCTCCATTACATAATCAGCCCCTTCCCCCTTAAAGCATCTCTTATTTTACACATCCATTCCTCGTCATGTCTTCTCTCTGCTCGCTGGCTAAAGCAGAGACTGAGGATCGTTGATGTTGTCTAATTCCATATGTCCTCTGGCGTTCACAGTGTGTAGCTGCCTCATTACTTCATCCACTGCCCATCCACTGTTCGTGGCGAGCAAAGCTCTTCAAGAAAAGGTCCTTTTGGCCATGCCAACAGTCAGTCCACCGCTTTGTTCCTTGCTGAAATTTCTCAACAGCTGCTGGACGGATTGCCATGAAAATTCTTACTGACATTCATGATCTCCAGAGGATGAATCCTACCGACACTGGTGATGTTCTTACTTTTCATCTAGCGCAATCAGCAGATCACATTTTTCAGTTAGCCTGATGAAATAGCTTGACATCCTGTTGATGGACGGACATTCATGGTTCCCAGACAATGTACCCAGATAACTTGGGTGTTCACCTGACCTTTCAACTAGTGCCATCATTAGGTCACAAGTTTTTCAAATGATCTAAGCCTACACTATACTTTAAATACCTGGTCATCATTATACCCACTAAACATCAGCATCTTAGCATTATTACTGTGAGCATTCTAGCATGCTAACATTACCGCTTAGCTAAAAGTAACACTATCCTTAGTGTATTCAGAAATCTGACTTATAGTTAGATCTAGACAGCAAGGGAAATTATACTAACCTTTTTCAAACACTGCAAATGAGACTTTGGCCTGAGAGCAGAGTGTCGGCTGGATACCAAACATTATGGAGAGAAATTTTATGAGACATGAGAAACAAACAAGAAATTGCCACGGCAGGTACATGTCCCCAACACCAGTCTCAGTATTCACAGCCTAAATGAAACTGGCACAGATGACAGTGGTGCCATAAAAGATGGTAGGCACAGATTTCATCTGGAAGAACAGGAGCGATGGGATGGCCCACAGGGGTTATTGCCAATATGGTCTCTCCAGTACTCAATCACTGTTAAATTAAATTTAAGGATGACAGATGCTGCCAATCAGCGACGGGTTAGTGAGGTCAAATTAAGATCCATTCGCTGACCTTTTCCTTGGCTGCCTCCTTTCAGAGAGCCTATCATCAGGGCTATCAATAGGGACTAATGAGCCTTAGTGGTCAGATCCTGGCAGAGCGCCATCACTTACACTACAGCCCAGTGCCCACCAGGCCCAGGCAAGGTTATACCACTGTTGACAAGTGCTCTCAATAAAAACGTTATTATCTCAGCTCCAGTGCTCCAGTGAATCAACAGCCCCCTTCAACACCATTGCCCCAGCTGGTATGAACCCATCTTAAGGCTTTTTCAGTGTATTGGTCTCTTCTTGTCCGGATAATACTCGGTGTGCAGATTTAGAGGATAAGGCTGAAGGCATTCTGTATTTTTGTTATTGTCAACAAATCCTGTGAAAAGACCAAAACTAACAATGAATTGGACCTTAAAGTAAGTATTTCCAAATCAGATACAGGTTACTCCTCTGTGTCATAGACCCCCAACCTTTAAAAAAAACTATCACACACCATTGTACCACAACATGATCTCTCATTACAAGGTACATCGGAGCACCATAGTTCATTTTGAGTTAATCCTACCTAGGCTGCCCTGCTGCCTCTCTAAAGAACCAAATATGTATTAACCCGTATCTGAAAACAGTTCAGAATAGATGCAAAATTTTCTGTGGTTTAGCAATGGTTGCTAGAACCAGAATCCATTTTGCTGGAGCTCTCTTCCTGCACTGGTTTCAAACAGTTTGTGGTTGGTTGCGGTGATTTTACCTGTCTACCATTACAATGGTTCTGACTTGCTAACACTAAAGTTCACTGAATTGAATTAGTATCTGCCACAATCTTTGGCTTGCCATCTCTGATTTATATTTGTTTATCAAACCACTGCCCTTTCCAGTTTCCTGCTAATGCGATACAGATCATTAGGTGTTCAATTTGTCATTCCTTTGTCAGGGTTTTTTTTTAATGATCCATACACATGGAACGCTGTAGTAAAAAATAGGGTTTTATCATGATGATGTTGACGATGATCAAATATTGTAAATCAATTCCTCCTTCTTCTTCTCCCTTGATTCCTTCTCGTTGCTGTTGATTCTAGGAGCAGTAATTGTGAAATTATAATACCTCTCTGTGTCCTTTCACCGAAGACAGTTATCCTTAGCTTTTTATCTTTACTTACAAAGTGCGGTTATGAACAAATTCAGACACTTGCGTGAGCTTTAATGCATCGTAATACTAATGTGCAGGCTCAACAAGGCTTGCACAGAGTGACTGGGCCGTGAACTGTGAAAATGTCAGACCCTGTTAATAACAATGCTGGACCACGCATGCTGAACCTTAACGTCTGCACTTCATACTGTATATTTATATGATAGACCTCAGAAACCTATTTATGTTGCAGTGAGTGCATTTTTTCCCCCCTGATTGTGGCCTTCAGAGTGAAGCTGCGGCCCTGGGATTATTATGCCTCTCCCAGTCTGCCTTGGTTAGACTCAAAGCCACAAAGCCACAAGGAAGCCAAGCAGCAGCCGCCTGCAGTGCATGACAACGGCTCCAAATATGATAGAACTGGACAAGTCAATGTGAGGGTGTAATTCTTCTGGAAGAAAAAAAAAAATTACCACTGAAACAGAACTTTTTCATGCACTGCAACTGCAAAATTACTCAAAAGAGAGAAAGTATCTTGAATAACTTCTTGTGTGGCTGCAATGAATGATCATTTTCATTATCTTTATAAATTTTTTATAAATTGATTAATCATTTGGTCAATTGAATTTAAGGAAGTGGCAAAAAAAGGCCCACTATGAATTCCTAGAGCTCAAGGTGATATCTAAAAATTGCTTTCGTCCAAACTTAAAAAATATTCAGTTTGATATTAAATCCTCACAGCTAAGAGGCTGGAACTACACCAAAGTATGAAACAATTGTCAAGTTGTTCCTAATTAATTTTTTGCCAAGTGACTATTCAATTCATCAACCAATTGTTTCTTGGCAATTGCTGTTGAAAGTCTTTTGTAGTTCTGGATGTATGTGTTTAACATTCAAAGTTCTGATCACTGATCGGTTGAAAACAATAAGTGATAAACACTGTCATTGTACTCGTTACTGTAAACAAAAATATATGAGAATAGAAGTAGTTATAAGTTTATTATTTACTGATTTTTAATGCTTTTATTTGTGATGTTTTCAGTAGACACAAATCTTAAAAACAAGTGCTGCAACATTTTCTGAAGAAACTGACACACACTTTTAGAAAGAGTCATATCACATCTCGCCAGGTCAGATCTTTTTGGCTTTTCAGACTGGATTTCTTCCAGCAGCGCTGACGCAAAGCAATGCCTTCTCGGTTCACTGGAGATCTGCTGGCAGTATTTGGACGCATGAATCTATTTATTTCAGCCTACACTGTGCACGCCCTGCCTGAGGGTTAATTACATTTGCACAGTCCAGAGGTCCTCCATTGTCGCCTTTCAAGAGCCCCCCTCGACACAGTGGCAGAGAAGAAAATATTCTGAGATTTGAGGACAATGGAGCCTTTAATTGAGATCTGCTGGTGTCTGTGATGAACACAGGGATCATAGAAAGTTGAAAAAGTGGACAACATGCAAGAACATTGAGATGTAACTTAAGGTTAATCTTCAAGGCTGTTTATTAGCACATCCTAGGTGGAAACACACACACACACACACACACACACACACACACACACACACACACACACACACACACACACTAACAAACAGTGAGGACTGTGTCAGATATAGAGAAACAGAAAGAGACACAGAGAGGGAAGCACAGTTGACTTCCTCTGTCGTTACTCACACCTGCAGTAGGATGCAATCTCCATAGCAACAAGACTTGGCAACACTGTGCAGAGTTGATATTTGAGGTTGTGATCTTTAATACCCCTTTAATACCCCTTCCTTTTACTGCGGTATTTTTTGGAAAGGCATTTTCGTGCCCCCCCATCTCCCCACCCCACCCCCCTCCTCACCTTCAGCCCTAATGTGTTTGTGTGACAACTACCAAGACATTAGCCCTCTGCTGTCATCAGATGTCATCAGTTGTCTCTAATCTGGTCATGATCATCAAAATGGAACAGTGGTCCCAAACCAGCACACACCCAGGAACAAACTGGTGTGATTATTTATTTGGCATCAAGGTATGTGGCTCCAATTTGTTTGTTGTGCTGGTTATATGATGCTTCTTAGTTTAACCTAACTGTTTGCATAGTTATTTTCATACTTTGGTAGTCACAAGAATGTGCGTAATATAATCTACAATTATTTATCCAGCCAAGTCCGTTTCAGCAGGGCAACCTCTTGCTCTGGCCCTTGACTACTGACCTGACTAGTCAGTTAACAAGTCATAATTAACTGAAAATGTGATGATGCAAAAATCTTTTCTGTTTGGCCAATGAATCGGATTCCTATTTTCATACAATGTAAAGAATTTAAAAAAGGCAATTCTGAAACAGCATTTCAGAACAGATGTTGGATGTGTTTTATGCTTTATTTATTGAATAAGCTTTGGTGTGTCAGGTATTCTTACAGTAACTTGTCTTTTTCCTGACTGGCCTACAGTATGACTATTATGTATATCAAGAAAAATCATTTTAACAATCCCCAAGCAGGTTACTGGATAAGTGTGAAGTTGGTTAAATTTGCATAGCAGGAATGCCACTCTTCATCATGATTATTTAAAACTGTGTGTGTGTTATATATTAATACATCCACTGAAAATTACTCGCAGTACTACCCAGCAGGAGTTTATGTCCTCTGATGTAAGCATATCTAAAAAACCTGTGTGGCTTCAAGTGTAATAAACTGAAAAACCTCAGAGGTACAAGAGGGCACTACAAACTAGCAGTGACATGTCCTTTGATCATGGGATGTGAAGCTGTTGTAATGAACGAAACGCATTGTATATATGTATATATATATATATATATAAAAATATATTTATTATTATGTGTGTGTGTGTGTGTGTGTGTGTGTGTGTGTGTGTGTGTGTACATTATATACACATGTGCACCTTATAAACTATCTCTAATTTATCCAAGATAAAAGATGGTGTGTGCTCTGAGCATAGAGCCTAAAAGGTTGGTTTTCTCATCACACAATGACCTCGTGTGTCCACTTCCTTTCAATTTGTTGAGACTCAGTTTGTTTCCTTTATCCCTCGTAAATATTTGTCCAGCAGTCTGCGTTTGCTTCTCTCGAGAAGTGCAGCCTCATCATGTGCTAATGATGAGCCTGGTGGCCACACAGCGCCCTCCTGCTGATGGTCGACTTGACACTACCATCTAGTGGTCATTCAAAAGAAGCAGGTCCTGGCATTCCCGGCATCAATCAGTTAACACTGTAAACCATCAGTGTGGCTAACTCTTTACTTTAACCATCCCTGCATTCAAACGCATTATCTAAGCAATTAAAAGGTAGTCATGAGAAAATACATGGACATTTCTAGTGATATTCAGTGAAACTCATTTTATGAAGCATCCATTACTGCTGCAAACTAGTCAACGAATGCTTAATAACATATTTGTAGTCACATATACTTATATTTCTTAAAGAACGGTAAAACGAATTTGCAAACAATTTTAAATGCAGCTGTGACAAATTTGCACACTCATACACATTTGTACAATGTGTATTAGAGAGATTAAAAACTCTTGTGTTATCGTAACACACAGTAGGATTACAACTATGTTATACTGTGTTATTAAGTATCATCTACCTGTTTATACACCAATTATGGCTGCTTTATATACAGATTTATTTTTGTTGACTAATACATGAATAAAAACTTTTAAAGTGTCCTTAAATTTGTTTAGAGTTATAAAGTACTTATTAATTGTTGATATACATCTCATGAATGTTAAAAGGGAGGTGTATCAACACTTAGTGAATACTTGATATTGCAGCTTACCATACATCACATTTTATGATAAATGATTACACAAATGGGCAAAGCCTTACAGCGTGTTAGAAAGCATTTATTAACTGTTTATATATGTGCACAATTGATTCTTTTGCATGTGTGAAATAGTTTCTAGATGCATTAACAACTCATGAAGAAATTATACATGTATATATATATATTTATATATATATATATATATATAAAAATATATTTATATATATGTGTGTGTGTGTGTGTGTGTGTGTGTGTGTGTGTGTGTGTGTACATTATATACACATGTGCACCTTATAAACTATCTCTAATTTATCCAAGATAAAAGATGGTGTGTGCTCTGAGCATAGAGCCTAAAAGGTTGGTTTTCTCATCACACAATGACCTCGTGTGTCCACTTCCTTTCAATTTGTTGAGACTCAGTTTGTTTCCTTTATCCCTCGTAAATATTTGTCCAGCAGTCTGCGTTTGCTTCTCTCGAGAAGTGCAGCCTCATCATGTGCTAATGATGAGCCTGGTGGCCACACAGCGCCCTCCTGCTGATGGTCGACTTGACACTACCATCTAGTGGTCATTCAAAAGAAGCAGGTCCTGGCATTCCCGGCATCAATCAGTTAACACTGTAAACCATCAGTGTGGCTAACTCTTTACTTTAACCATCCCTGCATTCAAACGCATTATCTAAGCAATTAAAAGGTAGTCATGAGAAAATACATGGACATTTCTAGTGATATTCAGTGAAACTCATTTTATGAAGCATCCATTACTGCTGCAAACTAGTCAACGAATGCTTAATAACATATTTGTAGTCACATATACTTATATTTCTTAAAGAACGGTAAAACGAATTTGCAAACAATTTTAAATGCAGCTGTGACAAATTTGCACACTCATACACATTTGTACAATGTGTATTAGAGAGATTAAAAACTCTTGTGTTATCGTAACACACAGTAGGATTACAACTATGTTATACTGTGTTATTAAGTATCATCTACCTGTTTATACACCAATTATGGCTGCTTTATATACAGATTTATTTTTGTTGACTAATACATGAATAAAAACTTTTAAAGTGTCCTTAAATTTGTTTAGAGTTATAAAGTACTTATTAATTGTTGATATACATCTCATGAATGTTAAAAGGGAGGTGTATCAACACTTAGTGAATACTTGATATTGCAGCTTACCATACATCACATTTTATGATAAATGATTACACAAATGGGCAAAGCCTTACAGCGTGTTAGAAAGCATTTATTAACTGTTTATATATGTGCACAATTGATTCTTTTGCATGTGTGAAATAGTTTCTAGATGCATTAACAACTCATGAAGAAATTATACATGTATATATATATATATATAATGAAAAAGTCATGGATGCTTCATAGAAAAAATTGATACACAATAAAACAAAGTTGTACGATAAACGCAGTGTCCTTAAATGTGCTTACTTTATAATGCATTAACCATTGTGTTAAAAGTGTTGATACACTCCTTATAGCAAAAGACCATCACCAGGGATATCCCACCATATCCCTCCTACCTGTGTCCGCCTTCATCCTGCCTTTACATGCAGGAAAAATGCTATCCTTAAAGGAGGCTTACAATGAGGCCTTTGATGTAGTTAAAAAAGACTGCAAAACAATCATTTTTAAAAGTAAATAACAGAGTGATAACCAAAATACTTTATTCACCTGTGTTAACTTGCCATTAGTAATGAAGACATTACCAACTCCTTTCTCTCTGGAGTCTGTTAATGCACAGCGTTTCCTGTAACAGCCATTTTGTTGTCATGGACACAGTCAGAAAAAAAAGGTAGAAAAAAGAAAAAGAAAACATCATCTGTGACCATAGCAACTGAGTCAAGTTTAGTGCTTCCAAAAATGGTTTGGGCAAAAGTCTTCTCAGAGATGCGAGATATATGTATTAGCTGCCAGTGCCTTGCATTGTACATACTGATGAACAAACCATGTTCGGTAATGCAGCGTTTCCAGAATCATTTATATTTGACAGCTTCTCAGTGGCAGCTATGAAACGCATCAGACTAAACACAAAAAATGTTGCTACTGTTGGAACATAAATACCATTGCACAAAAGCAATGGTAAAATTAATACATTGCAGTTATTACTGTTGCTTAATACTGGTAACACTATATATGGCTGCTGTGCATTCTCTCGTTAGTGCTCAGCAAGAGAAAATAGACCCTTTTTTTCAGTGAAAACAGAGCAAGGCAACCTCAGGAAGCCTCTAATCCCCTTTAGAAATCTTAGTCAACTTCTATAAATAGAAAACATCTATAGTGCCCTCTGCTGGAGAATAATTTGAGCAACTGATGTGCTCTATACTGTATTTTGGAGCATCAAGCAGTACTGCAGGACTATGCCGCTTGTTTCTCGCAAAATTAATTGTAAGACTCGCTTCCAGTTTCACCGAAGCATCGATCAGCTGTTTCTGTGTTCTGGGATGTTAAAAGACAGCTTGTATCACCACTTTCCCACATGCATTCCTCCATCATTCTGCAGTCAGCCAATCACCATGCTCCCCCTGCTCGTTCTCTCTCTCTCAGAGTGTCATTAGTGGCAATTACCTGCTCTCCCCAGGAAAAGACTTAGCAAGCCTCTACTAAATTAAGAGTCTCTTTTGTTTGCAGACAACATGGCGAAGTGGAAATCCCCCTCTGTCTTAGGCTAATCATCTCTCGTTATTTAACAACTGGCTATCATAACCCAGGAGGACGCAGCGGGAGTACAATGTCAGCCCAAGGGCTGGCCCTCTGCTCATAAGTGAACCCTCATGAGGAATAAAAAATACCATAAAGCTGGTCAGAATAGGACTAAAAAAGGCCCGCTCTAACATTTCTACAGAGATTAATGATATTTTTTACAGCTCTCTCACTCTCTCTTATGGCTGCAAACACATGCAATCCTCTTCTTTCAAAATAGGACATCATAGTGTTAAATTCAGCAGTAGTTGTGTGTAGTTTGATTGCAGGAATGCTGCAGGCTTCCAGCGGTAAGCAATGATGCGTGTGCTGACCTCTTGTTCATACAATCTGATCAGTTGTCCCTGGGGTGGGTGAGACGAGGGCAGAGAGTCTCTGTCCTCTCAGCGCGGGGAAGACGCAACAGAACCACAACCTTTAAAACTGTTTTGTCAACCGACAGCATTGCTCTGTGTCGGGGAGGGAGCGCGTCTGCAGCTCAGTGAACAAACTAGAAACTGGATCTTCCTGTAGACTCATACTGTGCATGTGTGTGTGTGTGTGTGTGTGTGTGTGTGCGTGGGTGTGTGCGTGTGTGTGTGTCTGTGAAAGTGTTTGTGAAAGAGAGACAAAGCTTGAGAGTTAGAGAGGAAACAGAGGAGGTAAAACCAGACTGGTGTGAGGCTGTGGGAGACAGAAAGACAGAGAAGAGAAAGAAAAGGAATTTATGTGTGTGTTTGTTTGTATAGACGACCCCACCCCTGCCTACACTGAATTGTGTGTGTGTTTGTGTGTGTGTGTGTGTGTCTGTCTGTCTGTGTGTGTAATGGCCCCGGTGCTGCTGACGGTGGGAATGCAGTGCAGCTAATCCCAGAGGAGAGCAGAGCACTGCAGAGGAGATGCTTGGCAGATCTCCCCTCATCCGTGTGACCGCTGTTGGCGGCTGGTGTGGAGAAGAAATCCGGAACTGGATCAGAAAGCGAGCCAGCCGTGTTTAATTTGCGCGGGACTTTTCATGCCGAGGGGAGGAACTAGGCAGAGATAACCAGCACCAAAGCATACAGAGACGTCTGCCGTCCTTCCTCTGCCAACTGCCAGCCCAGGAGTGTCTATAGATAACAGGCAGAAGGGGTCAGAGCATGTCACATATTTGTTTGTTCATCCATACTGATCCTGATTTAAAATATTGTGTTGCAATGAAAGATGACAAGAAAACTTTAAAGAATCTATTGCTAAAATTGGGATAGTTGCCCGTGGTACATAAAAACAACTTTTTGTGCCTTTTTAAGGACAGAAAGAAACTGATACATTCCGATTTCTAAACAACTGTTTCACAGAGGAGCTGGTAAAGTTTCTGCTTTTGAGTTATTAAATGATGATTTATTATTCATTCCTTAGTTCCCAATCGATATTAATTAATTTTAATTTTTACTTATATTTCAAACTAATGTATGGAATTATTATTAATTGGTGGTGAACAATTACGATATCAGGACAGTGACTTATTATTGAGTTACTGATTTTTCCATATAGCATCCAGCAATTCACATCATAAAGTACTACTTGTACAATGAAATGTAGTTATAATGTAGGTGTAAATGTTATCAAATCCTCCTCTTTAGGATGAAAGCAAAGCTAAACGGTTATTGAGCTGAATTTTTTTTAAATTATCTTTTATAGCTATCGCTTAACAAATTATAATTTGCTGTGAACGTTAGAATTATCTCCTATTATCTTTTACAATTTTTACTAAAAAATCATTCGTCACTGTTACTGTTTCATCCTTGTCCATATTTTACTGCATTAAAAAAAAAAATAAAAGTGTAGCGAAGCTATAGCTATTCTCTCCCTTTCCTGGGACAAAGTCAGTCCAGTTGTACAACAATGAGACCGGGGAGTGAAAAGATAATCTGAGCATTCATTTTCAACCAGTAAGAGACAGGACAGCAGCAGGGATGAGGTGGGGCCAGGGTGACATAAAACTGCTCATGGGACGTGTCCTCAAACTTACTTTGCCTGTTGGATGCAGATGAATGCTAGGTGGACACTGAGCTGTGCTAACAGGAGCGGACCAAGACTGCAGCTGGACGGCATTTTGGTTCAGATGGGGAAGCGATGCAGCGATCAGCTTCCTCTGAGGACACGTGTTTATCAGCATTAAGTTGTGGACAAAAAGCTTTCATAAACCGTCCTGGATGAACATTTTGTGGTGATGATATGGAGACTAAGTGAGCCTTTTTAAAAAAATATCTTTTTATTTCCTATAACCTTTACTAAAGTCAGGTTATGTTCTTAGTTGCTTTTTCTCTGTTGGTTTCTTTAATGTCATTACGCATTTTTCACTATTGCTTTTATTACAAAATGCTGTTCAGGTTATAATGTTGTCAAGCACATCTCCTTATCACTTTTCCAGCCCAGCTATCTATCAAATGTTTGTTGGACGGAGAACTGATAAGGGTATGTGTCTGACACTTTCCATCACTGATAACTGGACACAATATGCTGCCACTTGGGAAAAAAAAAGTTCATTATATGAACCAGTGACTGGGTCATTAGGTCAACAAGGTTTAACCTTCCAAAAAATATGACTACTTTGCTTCAGTAATCCTAAATTTGTCTGGCCTCCTTTTACTCATTTATCAGTAGTATATCATTGCTGTTTGCTGAAAATCTCATAAATATTCGATATGTGGTGTGTTTTAGTTTCTGTTCCAATATTTCACTCTTACTGCAAATATGTTTTTAGAACAATTTTCCATCTTCATGGATATCTAACCATTTTAAAATAAGTTGGACTCAAGTCATATAAGTGTCAAGCTAAAAGCAAGACTGTTTTTTCTTTGATCTTACCATTTTCGTCTTTATAGATCAACTAAAATATTCATATATATGTAAAGTTATTATTCTTACTATTACTTTTTATTTGTTTTTGATCAACGGATTGTTTTCATCATTTTTAGAATGTATTTTTTAATGTCAGACCATTTTTCTTTGAGAGAAAATTTTGATAATTTGTACCATTTTCATCTCAGCATGAAAAGTATAAAACTATCAGGGCTCCTGTAAAGTGTGTTGTGGCATATTGTCAAACCACCCAGTTATTCAGACTTGACATGATCATCAGTGTTGTTCTCTCTCATGGAGCGCTTACCGAGATTTGATTCACATCTGTTATGAGTACATGTACAATTAACTTCTGTTTCAGTGCATACCTCTCACACACCAGTGGTGCTGGTATATTCAGTATTAAAGGATGAATTGACGAATCTCATGTGATAGCTGTAATTGTGATAGACTGGCAACTTGCCCAGGGTTTATCCTGCCTCTGTTATAGGACCCCGACAGCCCCCGGCGGAGGATACAGCGTGGATTTAAAAAGTGTAAACGAATAAGTAGCTTGTTTGAAAAAAAAAGTGGTGCTCTGCACCTTTAATCAAACAGTAGAGACTAGACCAAATCTACCTATAAACCCTATTTCACTTAATCGAAATCTCAATTAGTTCCTCATTTACCAGTGTACATTCCTCATATATTTAAAACGATTCTCTAAGCTTTTGTGAAAACTTCATGAGGGCATATTGTGGCTGATATATATATATATATATATATATATATATATATATATTTTTTTTTTTTTTCTTTGAGTTTTTTTTAATTTTATGTATTTTTGTAACCAAATATGAAGTGGACCCTATTTCCACTGCCCTAACTTTTCTCTCAACATCATTCATGTAACTCCATCTTCTGTGACAATAAAAATAAAACATTTTATTCATGTAATGAACTGCATGTACACTATTTATACATGATTTCCCATGTATAAATAGTCTTACATCAATACCAGCTAAGCAAAAGAATGATTCTATTTCATGATTTTAAATCATTTGCTCTGCATGCAAGACACAAATACTGTTGTTGTGCGGTTCCTGTAACCTAACGTTAAAAAAAAGTTATGTTTCGTTTTTATAATTCAAACTATTTCTTTTATGATGTGAAATGAATCAATGCACATATTAAAGGAATTATGGGAGTATTAATGCAGTTAACAGTAGCTATAAAATAAAAAAAATACCGTGCAGAAAACTCTACTGTATTAGGATGTAGATCTCAGCACAGGAGCGTGCAGCTGCATCACTTCACACGAGAGGGGGTTGTTTCCCCACTTTTAAAGATCAGCTCGCTGGTTGTCATTTACAAGTGAAGAGGCTGTTGTACATGCGGGACACACAACTGATGCACCCAAAGCTCCTATAATGACTTCCCTGAGAGGAGCAAACGCAATCAACTTGGATGAACCAAATCCAATCCAATGACCATCGACCATGTTGAATGTGCGAGGTCAGCCAATGTCACGTAAAGCTGATACCACAGAACAGGTTGGACTTTAGATGCAGAGGTTATTAACCTGTGCCTCAAGCAGCCTCACCTGTCAAGTTAAGGACCCTCCAGCTTCGTCCTGCCCTGATTTGTTTGCCAAATCTTTTAGGGAACACTCAGTTATGCCTTGATGGGCAGGAAACAGCTTGTTGAATTTTCTAAGAATAGTTCTTGTAATTACATTTACAATAAGGCTAGCCGGATAATATGCGCAGCTATGGGGAAAAAAACAAACCAAAACAAAACAAAAAAAACAACGGAGGGGTATTTAAAAAAATAGGGATATAAAAAAAGATTTAGTGCAATACTGTTTGTGAGTAATTGTAATGCAAATATGAACTGCAGTAGAGTAAAAGATTAAAGTGTAATATCCCTTCTAATAGGATAAACAAAGATGCCTCAATTTATTTAAAGATGATGTGGTGACACAAAATAATGGTACTGCTTTGAAGTCTTTCTTTTGGCTGCACTGCCATTATGAAGCCATTATTTATTGTAGTTTGGAGGCAATTATGACTGTATTTATAACGGTGTTTACATTTGCATAACAATGACTAAATTTCTCTCATCTTTGACCAAGAGCCATCTTTTGTTATTGCACCCTGGACTGTTCGGTTACCGCAAATTATATCTAAAATATTCCAGTAAAAAGATGTTCTGAGATCTACTGCTCTCTCTCTCTCTCTACATATACACATATATATATATATATATATAGATATATATATATATCATTATATATATGTATATATGTATATATACACACACACACACACACACACACACCACACACATATATATATATATAAGTTAAAGAAATGAGCTAATTTTGAAAACGTTTATACTGATTCCTAAATGTCTCTCGCTTGATAAACATTCAGACATTGGAGAACATGACGTGTTGAAACTAGAAAACTTTGGCTCAGTTTTATTTCTTCCCCTGGTAACTATGGAAACTATGGGTTGTAATTAATATCTAATGTAATTATTTATCTATTTATCGATTGCCGACGCCCTCTAGGATAAATCTGTGATTTTTTTCCCCCCTCTTCCAGAGTTGTTTATTTCTAGAAAACAAACTTGTTTACCGACACCAGCGTCCGTCAGCGAAAGGTCACAACGGAGTTTGTTTGCGAGGGAGCTGGTCACAGAGGGAAGGATCTTCATCAGTGAATCAAGGAACAACAACGGGTTAAAATCAATAACAACAACAACAACAACAACAACAGCTGACAACAGCCACCGCGTGCGCTGCGGCTCGTTCCCGTCCACGTGCAGATCAGCGCGCAGCGCGCGGCCGCACGCGCTTGTCTAATTAAAGACTGACCGTCTGATGACGACACGGGGGGGGCGGTACCGGAAGAGGTGCGTTCAGTGACCTCAGGTAGTCGATACGTCTAAGGCTCCTTCTTTAATCAGACCCAAAGACGGAAACCAATCTCCATGACGACACAATGAAAAGATGGAGGCGGAGGCAGGCGGAGAGGACTCTGCCTCCCGCCGTGCGGCTACAGCCCCGTGACACGGACTCTGTGCTGTTAATGCCTGCTGCTAATTTTTACGTATTCATTTATTTTACTTCAAATCAGCTGTGGCCACGTCGTGACACGTGAGCCTCCTCCCCCCAGCGTGAATGGACGGCAGCCACACGCCGGTGGAGATAGAGAACAGCTAATGAGACGCGATGATGTCCGGGGGCATTCAGGAGATGATGAATGGCCTGCTCGTAATTTATTTTCACTCCTGGACGAGAGGGGAGGGACGATGGGCGCCTCGTACCGGGAGGGTAACGCGTTCCCGGCAGGCCGACGCTCGGAGCCATCATGGCCGACGTTGAACGGACTCGGTTTACACAGCGACTTTCCAGCCTTGTCGACCACTCTAAGCACTTTCACACCGCTGCCACATTCACACATTCACCCATTCACGCTCACATTTAGCATTTTCTGCACACGTTCATACACCTAAAGTACATCGGGGTATTTGGGGGCTCGGTATCTTGCCCGGGGAGACGTCTGAGCGCGGGCGGGAATCGAACCGCCGACCTCCCGGGGGACGGACGACCCGCTTGGCCCTCTGCTGCCATGTGCCGGTGGGGGGGTGAGTCAGGAAAACTTTTCAGACCCTCACCTTCCCTGCATCCGCCGCCAGCCGCAGGGGGGACGGCTGAGACATGGATCCCGTCCCCCCCGGGGCACAGTCCCGGGGCGGGTTCGGGACACCCACAGACGGAGCCCGGTGATTAATTTGCAGAGAGGCACACTGTGCCCACCGGGGCTGCTTTGTATGCATACGCTTAGTGGGAAGCTCAGCGATTTCTACGGTCTGACGCGCAGCAAAGTGATTGCTGACACTAATTGCTGCAAGCTCCTACGTCAGAGTCTTACTCACAAGTGGCATCTATGACAAGCGGAGATAAGTCGGCGGGGTTGGACCCCTATGACAACAGTAAGAGGAAAAACCAAAAGGGGTCGATCCACGATGCCCTTCCTCTTTTGTGCAAATACCAAGGTAAATGCACACAAATCCAGAAATGAACCCAGAGATCCATTCAGTTGAATCGTCATTTAAAACTCATTTAATTGGGTACTAAATTCTATACCTCCTTAAAGCGATTTCCCTCTGACAAATTGCGTGTTGGAGGTTCTGAATGGTTCCCAGCTGCTCCGTGAGACTGGGTTTGCATTTTTTTTTTCCCCTGCCTTCCTGCCAAAGGATGCAGATGAGACCTGGGAAGGTGGTTCATAAGCAGTCTGCCAGTGACATTTTAATGCCCCTATGCATCAGCTTTTGACAGGAAGTCTGGCGAAGTGCTAATAAGAGATGTGATGCAAAAAATGAGCATATTTTTTTTTTCTTACCAAATGTTCTTATTTCATAAATCTGTTTGCCACCAACTAGGAAACTTAAGCTAATCCACACCCAAGACTTTCCTCCCATTACCTATCTGGATGTTTTTTTTCTTTTTTAAACAGTCAATACATTGTTTTTTTGACTGGAAACTCTCAGTGACAGTAAGGAACTAGAAAGCCTCCCCTCCAGGACACGCTGGCCTTTGCCATTCACCTTATTGACCTTTCGCAAACCAAAAGCATGAATCAATTGACCTTTTCAACTGCATGTGACATACACAGGACAGGCGAACAATTGTGTAACCCCATCATAATGTAAAGAAAGAGGAAAAATAGGTACAGTTCGCTGTAGCACACTGTTTCAAATCAGAAATAAGTGACACAAAGGAAACTTATGTCAGCTGTGTTACATAGGTATGTGATGAGCAAATTGCAACTAATAAACTTTACATGTAACTATGTAACTGTGGATAGAAGAGTAGTAATGACAGGATACTGTCGTCCTGCAACAACGAGCTGATTCGTCATCTGTGCAAGCGGATTATTACGATCCATAGTTACATTGTATTGTTAGGTGACTTCTATCGGCCACGGTAATTATGACAGGAGCAAAGGGGGAAGTCAGGTGACGTAGTATAAAAAGTGCCTTAGGAGGAGGAGGAAGTTGGCGTGGATAGCTGGGTCGACAAGACACAGGACTTTTAGACAAGAGACCCCCATTTCCTGGAAATGTGAAACAAATAGTCAACAATGTTTCTTTTACCCATGACTGTTCCTTAAATGCATTTAATATTGTTACCATGCTGTCGAAGGTGTGGCACACCTGCCACTGTTCTGCTCCTATTGGTTGTACTCAAAGGTAGGAACAAGCGACCTATATGGTTGTTTACACTGGAGGACTTGTCGGAAAAAATATAATTTCATTACATGAGAGGAAACATTAGAGTATTGCACAAAGCATTATATAAAAATATCAACTAGAAAAAAAATCCACTACTTAATTTTACCTAAAAAATGTACAGTGCTGTAAAACTTTATATTTACAGAAAGTTTTTTTCATGCTTGTGGAGGGTGATTCAACCTGAGTGAACGAAAATGTGTGATTAGCTTCTCAGATGCAACTCCAACAACAAGAATCTCATCACGTGATGCCATATTAAGGTGTGAAGTAGCTCTTTAGAAAGAGTGTCAGCAAAAAACTCCCTCACTTCTTCCCTCCCTTGAAACATTCAGCTTATAAACATAAACGGCGAGGATCTCAGGGTCTTCTGTCTATTCTAAAACAGCTCTTCAAGAAAGTGACATGTGAGGTGTGTTTTACTTCTAAATGGAGTGCTTTTATTGTTGCTTGACCCCACCTCCTTCCTCCACACAAACACAACAACGATGCAAACTCAGTGTCAGATTAGGACTAGGACAGCTCAGCAATGCGGAAGAGCCTAAAGTAGATCCTCATGCCCTCAATACTCCTGTTTCCTCTTTGTGTCTGATATCTGCAGCGGCACACAGTTTTTCTGGCTCTAATCAGCTCTGAAAAATGTATCAGCACTTGAAGACAGCTGCAAAATAACTGGGATTTGAAAGAAACTGCAGCCTAGCACAGCAAAGGAGTGAAAATATACAGAATTAAAGCCAGGTCCATAGTTTGTGTCTTGTGAGAGAAATTTCAACAATTTTAAGGCCATATGCCTCGCTGAGAAACATCAAAGAAATAGTTCAGCATTTTCAGAAACATGTGACCAGAGTTAAATGAGCAGATCAATCCCACTATCATATCTGTGAGCGGAATATGAAGCTAGAGCTTGCAGGCGATTAGCTTAGTTTAGTGTAAAGATTTGAACCACCTAGCAATCATGCTGCTTGGTATTTGGCTAGAGCCAGGCTCACTCCATCTGCTAAGCTAAGATAAGCTGTGGCTTCATTCCTATTGTTCATTTATCATATTTATAATGATTAAGAGTTACTCATAAAAAACTACTGTCTTTTAATTTAATCTTATTTTAGGAAACGACAATGTCAGACCACTGATGTGCAGCAATCTTGCTAATTGCCAACTGCCAGGTTTGAAAATTTAAAGAATATTCTTGTGTAAAGGGCTCTAGATCACTATTTGTGTTAGAGAGGTGTGACGACAGCTCTGGCAGGCTAACACATCATTATCCAACAAAAGATGCTTGATAAGATGAACATTTTTTTTTTCTATTTAGAGATTATCACTGTGACAATTGACTCTAACACCGAGTGTTAGAGTGTTATTTCTATTTTAGAGTCTACACTAGCTGCAGGGCTGCTGTTTGCAGGAACAGTCGGCACTGTGAGCTCGCTCGCTTTGTGCGTTTCTTGGTGGTCTCCGCTGGATGTGTGGCACAGTGCGGTGGTCATCTCCCCTCAGAGACATGATCAGAGCGCTGCTTCTCTCTAATGATGCTACTCTGGGCTGACTCACCTCCCAGCTGACAGGCAGTGCTTTATTAGTTTCTTCAGGATAAACGTCTGCCTTTCCACGCCTTCTGAAGCCACATCTCAAGGGTCACCAGTGGTATCGTTCTTTATTTGGTTTATTTATAAAAACCAGTCCCTGTGTCTCGCTGAGCTTCTCCACACACTTGGCTTTGCATTTTTGATCACATTGATTGAGCAAAACCTCTGCTGACAATAAGCACTTGACAACAGCAGAAACATGCCATAAACACCTCAAATCCAATGTCTTATCTTCTTTTTTAAATGTCCTCAGACCAAATGTCAATCATATCTCTCTTTTCAAATGTCAGTTGCAAAGTGCACCAATATTGAGATAAAGGTACAGTATAATACTCTTATACCTGAAGTCCTTTATACATTATCAGAGCAAAAAATCTTGATCGTAATCTCTTTTTAGTCAAAAACCATTCATACAACATACAAGATTACTGCATAACGTATTATTTAAACCCAAAAAAGAAATTTTATCTCAGATGTTAATGTATGAAAATTGTGCAGTATTTCTTTCACTGAAGGGAAAGTAGTCTAAATGTTTTTTGGTTGTTAATACATGGGAGGGTCAGGAGAGAGAGAGAGGCATTATCACCATTTGTTATGTTTTTCCTATAAAGTA
This sequence comes from Istiophorus platypterus, assembly GCA_016859345.1. Lineage (NCBI taxonomy): Eukaryota > Metazoa > Chordata > Actinopteri > Istiophoriformes > Istiophoridae > Istiophorus > Istiophorus platypterus. Next base: position 15,897,204 of record CM029121.1, on the reverse strand, counting down.
AGGCAAAGGTTCATAGTAAAATATTAATATCACAGGGAAGGTTCGAACATTTTTGATAACTGTTCTCCAAAGAAAAACATTAGGTTTGGTTTCTTATAACCATGACTGCTTTTGTCTTGCTGTTGTAACAAAGTCGTAGTCTTTGTAACAATGATGACAAAAGCCTGCTTATCCTCACAAGTTAGCACTTAACAAGTAGTTATTTTAACTCAACCATGTAATTTTTTTGTCTTATCTTATAAAACCTTAACCACAGTGCTCTCAGATCAGAAAATGGTTTTAGCTTTGAAAAACCGATGTCGCCTGCTTATATGTTTTGTTCCTGAGGGCATGGACCAATGATGTATTTAGCTGTTTAATTTCGAGGACCCGTTAGCCGTTTTTATGTTGTTTTGTTTTCAAATGAAAAATAAGAATCAACCCCCTTCCTGAGCCCAGGAATTTTAATTCAGTCCCTTAGTCAAAGATATTAATTGCTGTCCACTGCTTGAATGAAAGACATCAAGTCTATCCAAAATCATCACTAGAGAGTGCCATATAATCTCAGTATTTTGAGATTATATAATGTATTATATATTATATATATATATATATTATATATATTATATAATGTTACAAGGTGAAAGTTGTTTATAGCGATGAACCTTCAGAGAATTATCCCCTGGATCGGGGGCTCCTCTTGGCTTCACAGAGCATTGTAGCAAAGTCTCAGCTCGTTGTTAGCTGTCTGGGCTGCAACCACTCCCACAGCTCTCATAGTGTTGTTTTCAGCCACATTAGGCTGCTTCTTTGAGGAGGGAAGCTCTAAAAAAAACCCCACTGTGCACTACCTGCTCAGCCCCAAACAGCAGCCAGACACAGTTAGCAACTCGCTGGTGACTGTAGCAGAACATTTAGCAGCCGAAGAGCCAGATATTTCCCTCAAAAGTTGGTAGAGACCAAAACAGGGCAAAAACAGAGCGAATATTCGACTCCATCATTTATCGGGTGGCAAGAGACATGATGCTAAATAAAGGATATTGATATCAATTTAAAAAGGCTTGATATGCCAATGTTTTGTTCACAGCTTGATTCTGCTGACCCCAAGTGGCCAAAGAAATCAGTATTTGGAGGTAGAAAATGAAGAATGACACTATGCAGTATTACTTCCAGAAAATTATTACAAAGGTAGTTGGAATTAAACCTTCAAATTGAAATTATATAACCGGGAAAATATGATAACTAACCAAAAAAAGATGTTCCTCTAATTCTACTAAACACAGAAATTGCAAGAAAGAAGAAAATGCACTGTAATTTGCAGATACTATCTTATCTTCACATTCACCACGAGTTTATTTTTTCTTGTGGATGACGCCATTCAGTTCCATCCACAGTCCCTTAAGGACTGCACTCTCTAGTCATCTGTCCGGAATTGTGAATCACATTATCCGCCCCAAAAATGCACAGGAAAATTGTTCTTCTTGGAATTACTCCTGTTGATATGATATGTTTATTAATTGCTACTCTGTGTTCAGGTAATTGACTAAATTTATCTGTTGTATCTGAGTCAGTGGGAAAAGACACACACTGCCTTGTTGATACTGTGGATTAGATAAAACCATATTCAGAGAAAAAGGATTTCAATATTAAGTGTCTAATCCAGGAGCAAGGCTTACACAGTGGACTTGAATACAGCTTCTGGGACTGTAGTAATGATATAAACAATTCAAGATAGATAAATCAACAATATATTGGATGGTATAATGAACATGGCTGTGGATTTTCATCTATGTCTTTAACTGACAAGAGAGTCATTGTGTGCAGGACAGCGGAGTTGTGAAAATGAATAAGATGATGACATAGTGAGCAGCTAGCAGACAGGAACCATGAAGCCTGTGGTTTACACTGGGAAGGTTTCAGTTGGGGCATTTGGGCTTTAAAAGAGCAATTAGATTGATATCATCATCGAGAGCAGCAGGAGGACCAGAAACTCAGCACGTCTACTTACATATTTATTTAGGGCACATCCCCTCCATCTGTGCCTGTATCAACAGTGACACTGGAAAACAGAAACAGCCACGTCTCCTCATGACTGTTGAGATTCAACACTCGTGATACAACAAATTTTTTAGTTGGCACATAGAAAAACTCAATGCTACACGGTAAAACTTATGCTCGGTATTTGAGAAAGACCTGGTGTATGAAGTACAATAGTCAAGATCACATTATAGCAGAGAATAGTTGTGCAGTAACACTGATGTCAAAGTATTTGATAAAACACAGGTTTGGACTTGTGTGGTTGCAGTGCAACTGCAAAGTAACTGATTTACCAGCGATGACCCAAAATCTTCCTCCCCGATATCTAACTATCATATTTGGTGCAAAGGTAACAATAGTTTGCTGTGATAATAGGTTAATGAATATTTCTACACAACCTTTTTTTGTAGAGCTATACCCACATCAGTCAAAACCATGCAAAGACAATGTGTTCATGAAGTTCAGATACTTATTTGTTTGTTCTCCTGCAGATATTTTGAATCAATAGGAGTCAAAGTATATGCGATGTCTGAATAAATGGTTAAGCTCTGCATCATCTGTGTTCAGTAATGCCTTAACTTCTGCATCATTTCCTAGGAAACACAACTTATTGTCCTCTTCTGTGGATCAAATCTGCTGCTCTGATATCACAGCCACTGGGTTATGCTTTTTGACAGTTTTGTTAAGGCACATTTGGCCAGTAAAATGCATGGTGAACCCTTTGATCAGTGCTAATGAAATCAGGTTCCCTCCCTATTCAGAATTCAGTGTGTCCCAGTGCTGCAACACACAGCTAATGTTTGCCAGAGGAGACAAAATATATAACAGTCAACAGAAATATCATGAGACTTTTCTGAAGTTATGTATGTTTAGAAGACATAATTTGTTTGAAGATATATATTTTTTTGCAATGAATTGTTTGATGACACTTATTTTTTTTTTTAACATAAACATAGACACTAATTGTAGATACTCACACATACACACTATTTCTTCCACATCCTTCAAACCTCTAATTAGGAGGAGGCACAACAGGAGAGAGGATGATAAACATGAGTCACCACATTGTGATACTGACACAGTCGTGCCATGGAAAACATCCCAGCAAAACACAGGGCGTCTCTAACTCCGCAGGATTTGTGCGATGGTGTGGCTTAAAAGGAAAAAAGGAGTGGTAATCCTTAAGAAGAACCTGACAATTGTTATAAGGTTCAAAATTAGAATGCAGTGAATCATACCAAACATAGTGGTGTAAAAAAAAATCAAACAGAAACGGAAATAAAACCAGTAAAACCAGATGAGGAAAATCAGTCCAAAAAAAAAAATCTTGTTGAAGTGCAGGAACCTAATTTTAGGTTTCCCGTTGAAGCAAGTTCTGAGGTCAAAGCAAAGACAAGGTGGATCCAACACTTTCAATTTCTGACCCTTCAGAATGAAGCAGTGGCCTGATCTAGCCCTATACCGAGCAGATGGGAAGTCTTTATCTGGACAGAGCAGTATACCTTTGAAAGCCTTTTACACCAAGACACAATTCCATCATCCTACCCCACATGATATTGTTCTCAAAATGTGCCAGCTGGAGCTCTGTCACCCTGAGTTTAGAGCCAAACTAAACTGACTCCTATACACACAAAAGCTGGGAGAGCTCAGTGGGATGAAAAGGGCCTACACCAGTTCATCCTCCGTCTGCTCACAGACTGAATGATATGAAAAAATATTTTTATACTAACAATGGACCAAATGACTGTGTGGAATGTTAAAGAATTATCATATAGCGCCCCCCCCCGTACTCTATGAAGCTGTTTACTCCATAAACATTTAAAAAGAGACTGATTACTGGACGCAAATCCCTCAGGTGGCCAGACACACAACTCTTAAGTAAATGCTAATGTTGCTCAGTTTCTCTTAGTTGTGTGAATAAGCAACTGTTTGCTAACAATTTCATCAGCAACGTAATAAAGTGATAAAATGTCAGGCTTGTATTTTCATTCCCCAAGTGGCCAAAAAAATCAATTAATTTATCTTTAATGGCAAAGCACAGCTCAAACAGTAATGGGTTTCAGAGGTTTCATTGTGTTGCTTCACATACGATTAGTTTGGCATCAGACCGCTTGTGTCCACCTGTGTTTTGATTCTCCCTGGAGGTCATTTCATGTGTTCAGTGTGTTGTGACTTTAATATTTTACAAACTCGTATGAAAAGACTTTTATTTATCTATTTGAATTTTTATTTTTGAATTTTTTTTCCTCTCTGCGCAGCAGTCAGTTTAGTCAGAATGTTTAGTTGTAAAATGTGCATAATCAATTGATTGGCCATACTGTAAGTGTCCGTGCAAAAGCCAGTAGTTAACAACATTAACAAACTGGATTTCCGGCATCATACTATGTTGTTGATGTTGTCCGTCAATTCAGAAAGAGTCTTCTTTAAAAGGGATCTCAGGATGTCAGAAAAGAGCGACGAGATATGATTTTACACATCAAAGTTTGTTTTACAGTTTTTGGGTGGGGAGCACTGCTTTATATGTGAAAAAAATTTTATCAAGTCTTTTGTAGTAAGAAGTATGAAGTAAGTATGGGTTGTGTCTAAAGACCACAAGTTTGAAAAGAAAAAGGAAGAAAGAGATGAGCTTAGCTCCAATTCTGTAGCCAAGTCCTCGTCTCTGCTTGAGTCTTGCAGCCCAGGGCCACGTTAGCCACTGCTGGCATAGCACCCAAATCTAAGACTGAAGTGCTAGTGGTTTGGTGGCATTGTGGGCAATGAAGCGCCAGGTTTTTACAAGGAAGAAGAGTGCATGAAATAAAAAGACTAGAATACCTCTGGTTCTGCTGCATCCATTGTTTTGATGCAGTCCAACAAGCTGCATGCATTTTAATACTGCACATCTTACCTACGGATCATTTGGGCAGATATTGTAATTAAGGTCCCTAGGCTGGCACTCTTTCTCAAAACCCTTCTCTGTGATTACTAACGGTAAATGACTTTTAAGTGCACTGGTGCTTTTAAAGTGACTTGCGGATGGAAGTAAGAAAGACATAGAGTAAATGGAGCTATTCTGCTTTGATTGAATCCCAGGCTGCTGTGTCTACTTGGAGAGTTGATCTCCCTCTGGGATGTGGAGTGCTGCGAGGCAAAGATAACTGGTTCTTATCTCGATCTGCTCAGTCAGGTATGAGAGCCACTGGCCCAGGGGAACACTAGCAGGGATCTTAGTGCCGTGGGCCTCATGAGCACACTTGGAACCAGAATGTAGATTAATTTTCCTTCCCTTTAACTAAGCGCCATGTAATTTAATTATATCTATTATCTTCTTCCCCAAGTATTTTTCGCTACCAGGCAAGCAGCCAGATCACTGTGGTGGTGTATCATTGTCGTGCCTGTTTTGAATTGAAATCAGACAGGAAAAGGGATAAAAAAAAAAAAAAAAAGCGGGAGAGTTGTGATACAAACAGCACAAGCCCTCGCTGGCTCTGTTGCCTGTTGGTACCTCTGATACGAGGCCTGTCTGGGTTGTATGCGTTAACAGCAGGACACACACACAGACAGCTCAGCCAACTGTGTCATCTAAAGCTCTTAGATTTAGAGAGTAAGTGAGTATGTGAAGGAAATGTAGGCGATACTATGCTTTCAACACCAGGATGCTGATGTATTTCTTTTTTGAAAGTTCTTTTTTGACAGTACAGTACATTCAGTTATTTGACGTAAAGAAAAATCTTAAGGATGAGGTAACCTTCCTTTAGGTCAACTCAGATCATTGCCGGCCTATTGACATGACTGTGATTGAGTGAATGACGATGTTATGCCATCAGTCTTTTCAGTTTTTAACCAATGCTGGCATTGTGCTTCTAGGGATTGCCCTGTTGGTTGGGCTGCCACTTTGGTCCAGTGATAACAACAACTGGGTGAATTTCCATCTAATTTTTTGCAGCCATTCATAGCCCCCAGAAGATGAATCCTAATGACTTTGCTGATTCCCTGACTTTTCCATTTGTGCCGCCATAAGGTTGATATTTGGGATTTTGAGTGAATTGTCTTGACAAATACTGGATGGATTGCCATAAAGTTTGGTCCTGACCTGTAATAACTTAAATGATCCCCTGACTTTTCATAGAGCACCATTTTTTGGTCACGCACTGTGGTTTATGAATAAATACCTGCAAAACCACTGACATTCTTCATATTGTGTCTAATGCTAAATAGAAAATGTTTGCATGCTAATATGCTAAACTAAAACGCTGAATATAGAAAAATACCAACATGTTTTCTTTGTCACTGTGAACATTAGCGCATACAAACCTTAGCATACAGCAAAAAGCCTCTCAGAGCTGCTAGCATGGCTGTAAACAACTCAAACCAGAGAGTGCGTATTAGAGCAGCTCATCTCCGAGGGGTTGGAATGATGGCTTTCTTTGTCTCACAGCACCTTTCTTGCAGCACCCGGCAATAATTACTGACTTGCGTTTGTCCTCTGCTACCTGCCAGCTCTTCCCACCTTCCAACACAGCCGATCGGACCAAGCTGCAACAGCCTTCTGCTGTCTTCCACTTGCCACATTCTCTTATCGGGAACACGGAGAACAAATATCTCTCTGAACAAACGCTCTATTCGCCCGTCTTTTATTGTTGGAGCAGGATTCTGGCTGAATAAATGCTTATTTAAATCTATTAGAGGAGATATATAAAGGAATGTAAAATTCAGCCTACTATAGGCTCACACGGTTGATTCAGTTGCTTGGTGATTAATTATGGATGTACCCAGTGGAGCATGATTCAGTCTTAAATTAACAGGTGGCAGGTATCCTGCCTTGTAGCCATGTTTATGAGGCCTAAGATCTATTGTTAGTTCTGTCACCTACAGAGGACTCATTTTGCAGGGGCCAGGGTGATCCTGTTTGGTCCTATCATGTCTGATTCTGCAGATGAGCCCTGACATCCTCAAGGAGAGGCAGGAATGATTTGACGTCACCACCAACAACAGACACAGAAAAAGCTCCTTCCCTTCCTTGTGCTGCAGAGGAGGTGTATTTTGGTCAGAGTGCCTCATGGTGTCAAAGACGTCACAGTCTCAGCGGTGTGAAGTTCTCTAACTCGCCGTCAGAACTTCCACTCGAACTTCCACTCGTCCACACTGACATACTCACATACTCCGACAGACCCGAACTTCTAACAGATGCAGCTCTGAAAAAAGCCTGTAATGAATTCACAGCACAAAACGCTTTTTGCAACAGAATTTATCTAAAGCCACATTAACATTTTTCTACTGTATTATACCTATAAATCACACTGTTACTAGTATAGATATAAAACACTATAGATGTAGTTATTAAAAGGTTTATGAGAAAAAAATCTTAAACCAAATGGTGTTCAAGGCCCAGTAATCTTGATACACAAATAGGTATCCTTGTACATATATTGATGGCTGTGTATTTTCTCTGCACCATTTCATTGGATAACTTATTTGATAGAAGGGACCGTTTCTGCTCTCCGTTCGATGAGAGGGGGGGGGTTGGACAGTAACATTGATAAGCTTTTAATTTGGTGGTGCGGACGGAGGTGTGACAGATCCTACCAAAACATCAATTTTACCACTAATTACTCCTGCAGTTACTGTGGAGCACTTGTCGATTCAGAGGGCAGGAGGAAACGAGATCATGACACAGGAGAAGAGAGTGGGAGTGCGAGAGTGTTCGGTTGGATATCGATGGCAAAAATTCTTAATGATGTTAACAATACTTTCATCTAGAGATAGATCTCGGCCACTTGATTAGTGACAAACCATTAAGGTTCGTCCAGATATACAATTAGAGGCCGGACAACAGCTACTAATAAGTAGGGGGGGGGGGGTGTAGAGTTGATAAGCAACCGATCCTGCAGCTTCAAACCCCCTTTTTCATCAGGAGGGTGTTGAGGTAAAACAGAAAATTCAACACAGGGGACATCAAAGTGCCCACTCTGCAAAATGAGTGACAAAAAAAACCCCTCCTTATTAGATATGCACCAATCACCTAGGATACGACCAACATACACAATGATCCCCCAGCAAAACTGTTATGCTCTTGAATGATGCTCTGCTTCAATTACCGCTCAGCAGAAGGGCAGGTGCCGGCTTGCAACCGCAAGATTGAGACGAAGGGACGAATGAGACGAAGGAAGGAGGAGGAGGAGGAGAGAAGGTAGCGCTTCTCCATATGAAAAGACCCAAGTGTCGGAAAACGTGTCGTACTTCACGGGGCACAGATCGCGCTGCACATGCGAAGGGGGGGGGGTGTCCGCAGGAGGCGTCCTCCCAAATGTGCCGAGCCGGGAGGGCGGCGCGGCGCGGCGCGGCGCGGAGCGGTCCGGCGCGGAGACGCGGAGACGCGGCGGGGTTCGTGTTGGTTCATCGGGCCGCGTCGCAGCCCACACGGCCGCTTGATAGCAATCGCAGAGACACCAAATGCCACGAGAATGTCAAACTCGGGTCTTTGCAGAGACAAGCTGCGCAGAGGAAGAGACACAAAACGGCAACGGCAACGGAGGAGACGTGCAAAAAAAAAAAAAAGAAGACAAACAAAAATCAACTTCTGTGTCAAATATGCAAATCGAGATGGAGAAGAAGGGCAAAAAAAATGAGTCTCCCTCGTGAATTAATTGTATTAAAAAAAACAAACATGCTTGTGTGGATTTTTTTTTTCTTATATAGTCACAATATGAAGCCTGCTTCTGTGTGACAACAGCAGATTTCTTATATAAAACAAACAAAAGATTTAAATCAGCTCAGCGGTGGAGCAGTGGAAATGTGTCAGGGCTCGGTTTCAGATTTGTACACGCACAGTTTTGTTTTTGTTTCAGTCCGCATCTGTTTCATTCATTTTTGGGAAACATTTGTTCTTTTTTGTTGTTGCTTTCTCGCTAAGAGTCAGACGAGTGGACCGAAACTCCGAGTCCGAGTCTGTTTAGTAAACATGAAGCCGCCTCCAGCAGCTTGTTTGTTAGCTTAGCTCAGTGCAAAGACTGGAAATAGAGGAAACGACCGCAAAAACCGAAACAACAAAACAACAGCAGATTGACGTTTTTACGAAGGTCGCGTTTCCGACTGTGTCTCGGTTTCCTGGCAACCGGCGGACGCCGGGAAGTGACAACCCGCCGAGGAACAGTTGGGCCGCAGGAGGCCCCGGGAAAAGCTTAGCTTACGCTTAGGGCTCGTTTCTTCGTTCGTTTGTTCGTTAGATTAAACAAATGAGATGCAGTTTGTTAATTTGCGACCTTTAGAAGTGCTGATGGGCAGATTATGTTCGTGGATGGGCAGAGCCCAGCTAGCTGTTGCCCGCTTTTTCCAGCGTTCATGCTAGATCAGGCTAACAGGCTGCTAGCTGCAGCCTCGTACAGACATGAGTGGTATCTATCTTCTCATTTAACAATCGGCAAGAAAGCAAATTTAACCCAGTCAGCCACTGCTTGAGTGAGGCTTGCTCATGAGCCAGTGTATCTGCCCATCAGTCGACATCAAAATTAGCTATCGTGCTAGGCTGCAATGGCTTCTTGCATGTAGTAATGGCTGTGCAAGCAATGTCTGCGAATCAGAGTCTGGCTATGTCCCATTCTCCTCAACAGCCTGTGTTTTTATTTATTTGTTTATTTATTGTTATTACTTTTTAATGAAATATTCACATTATAGACTCAAAGTCTAAAAATACGATGGTCGTGGCATATCAGCACAACGTTTTGTCAACTTGGCGTACGGCATAGTTGGATTTCCCACTTTCCTTTGATAAGCTAGACATTTAATCTGCATAAGGCTTTAAAAATAGACACGGTTTCCAATTCAGGGTCTAGTAGCAGGGTAATCAATTCCAGATTTCATACATTCCTATTGAGCTTATTCCCGTTTATATTTATTCAAATCCATTTCCTTTGTTTTTTTTTTTTTTTTCTTGAATGTTGACATTGTTTGGGATTAAGGGGAGACATCTCAGTCTCAGATCCACTGTAGTCTGTTGAGTAAAAATCTCACAACGCAGATGGAAGAAATGGTTATATTTAGATGCGAGGGGAGGAAGAGCAGCAGCTGCGATGTAAGATATCTGAAAATGGAAACTGCTCCCAGGGGTGACAGCACTTATTCTCTCCACTTTAATTATTTATTTTCCCTTTAATATACTGCCGACGACAGCATCGTGGGGGCAAAGATCATGCTGAAGGAAGACTGCTGACATCCCACTGGAGTGCCATGCTAATGAATGTGAGCTTTGGCCTTGGTGTGGTCCCTGGTCCATCATGTCGTTCGGAACAGCAGGTCTGTCTATGACACAGGTTATTTAAAAAAAAAAAATTCAAAATTTTCCTTTATAAACTATTTAAATAATGGTTAAACGTTGGGCTTTCTATGTTCAAAAGCATTGGGACAATTCTCCTTAGAATAAAAACTGTGAATTTGGGGGCATATGTCACGTTTCTTCCGATATTTGACCAAATCATGAAAAGATATTTGCACAGACATTTCTGTCATAATGTCTCTTGACGGGAGGGGCATTCGATTGACTTAGTTACCCCAGCATGTGCTACTTTATAAAACCACCTTCTCCATGTGTCTTGTAAACAACATGTCCCTGGGGACTGAGAAGGCAATCACAGGTGTGAAATCACTGCCAGCATTGACGACTGGAGACGTCAAGTGCTTGGATAGGTAATAAAGTGATTAGTCCCGCTCTCAGAGGAAAAGAGCAGGGGTCAGAGGACTAATGATCGAACATGGTGGTGATGGTGGTGGTGGTGGCTAACTTGTGTAAGTGGAGAGGAGAAAAAAAAACACTATCATCAAAACAAGTATATGACCAAATGCCATAAAAGCCTCCCAGTCCTTGGTGGAATGCAATGTGTCTGATTTACCTGTTCCTTGCAGGGCTCAGAGCATCACTGTTCTCATTAGAAACTGCTTCTGTGCTGTCTCATAGCAACCTAAAAATAGAAATGTCCCTATTAGGCTGTATAGCTGTGATGGCTCCTACAAGTTTTGGCCTCCTTAATTGTGCAGTAAATAAATAAAGGTGTGAAATATTTTTCTCTGTCTCTTAATTTACCGAAAAGTTAAACATGCCAATCAGAGACAAGGTTGGAGTTTTGCATAAACGAGCTCAAATTATGAACTGAATTGGAAATAATCACTGTGCAAAAAACATGACTGCTGATTTTAATGTGCAAGAAAGCAAGTGAAAGTACCATATTGTCATTTCTTGCCTGGAGCAGTGTCACGGTGACCAAGAACAAATTTCTTTTTCACATTTTTCAAGCTGAATTGTCTTGGCTTTGCCCTTTAGTTCACTGCAGTTGGGAAACCTGCCTTTATTCTAACAACGGGCACTGATGTTCCACGTCGGTGAGAGATGAAATCCTTTCTACAACACAGACTTACTATCTGTGGCATGGATTCATAGGAAGAAGAAAAAAGCAAAAAGCAAAAAAAAGCAACATAAAGAAGTAACCACTGCAAAACTGTAATTCCTCATTTCACGTGTGGGCCCGACCGTGTCCGTCTCTTTCATTTACAAATTGCCCTTTTGAAATAATTCGAATAAAACACGCACACGCGGAGCATTTACATGTCTTTGGGAGGAAACGCTCGTTTTGTTTTGTGCTCCGCAGCAGCGGAGAGCAGAGCAGAGGTTTTTTGCATCAGACGCAGTTTATTTTCGGTGGACTATGACGTCAAGAGGATACACGTTTCATTCAACAAGCAAGAAAGTAAGTTATTTATAACCCGCAGCGTCTCCAGGTTGCGATCCATGAGTGCGCAGTGAAAGGACCACTCTCCCCGCCGGACTGATGTAGTGAGCATCCATAACAAAAGCCACGGAGCTCATGTGCTTATCGTGCCGGAGAGGCACGGCTCCCTGCAAGCTGAAACAGGACGCACCGACGCCAGCCGCCTCGGCTGGGTAAAGAGAAAAAGAAAGAAAAGAAAGGGGGGGGTTATTGCGAAGAGCTGCGACAAACTTTGTGTTCTGAATAATTAATTTCCCCCACCGATTTCTTCCCTCTTGCATGATAGAGAAGTGGGTAGCCTACTTTGAGCATGGAAAGCCTCTCCTCCGACCAGGTAAGAGAATCAACAGACGCCGAGTTTCTCGTTATTATTTTTAAGGTACCAAATTGTTGAAGACGAAGGTTGATTCATTCTACTTTATTTCGTTTTTCTTGCGCCGCTGCTTTCTTCGTTTTTTCCGTAATGGAGCGCGTCTCTGACGCTAAGTTATCCAAAATGAGAACTACGGACAGCGACTCTTATTTGCGGTGGCATGTCTGGACAGACGTTCGTGATGTCAGTATTTCACATTTATGTATATATTATATATACATATAATATTTATGTATATATTATATATACATAAATGTATATGTATATGTATATGTGTATACATTTATATATATATATATATTTATATAAATTGTGTTCCGCTAAAAAGATGGAGAAGGCTCTCGAAGGCTGGCGCTTTCTTTTCATCGTATATGATAGATAAGGACAAATGCAAGCTGCTGCTCTGACAGTGCTGCGTACATAAACTTTGATATCCAAATATCATTGGCAGATCATCCATCAGCAGTGTTTGTGAATCTAACAGGTGCTGTCGCATGTGCATGAACAAGATTTTTTGGGCCATGGACATGATCATTTATTCCCACTCTGGAAAACTGCGTTTTGCACAAATTACTTCCATCTGAACTATTATATAAAGAATGTCTTTCCCATATGAGAAATCTTTAATAGTAAGTTATATATATAACCTTTATTTTGTAACAGACTGCCACCTGCTGGGGGTGAGGATTTGTACACCACAGTATGAGTGGGATATTACAAAGATGTTTCAGTGCAAGCTGAACTATTTCAATGATTTGTTCAAAGGGCTGTGGGCTGTAAGTTCAACGCTGAGAAGATCTGTGATTGGCTGGGAGATGGCAGATATACTGGAGCTGCGGACAGATGGAAACTCGCTCCTGAAGGCAGTGTGGCTCAGACGCCTGAGACTCACCCGGCTCCTGCTGGAAGGAGGCGCATACATCAACGAGAGCAATGAACGTGGAGAGACACCACTCATGGTGGCCTGCATGTCCACACACACCGACCAGCAAAGTGTAAGCAAGTCAAAGCTGGTGAAATATTTGCTGGACAACCAGGCAGACCCCAACATACAGGACAAGGCAGGTAGGACGGCTCTGATGCATGCCTGCATCCAAAAGACGGGACACGAGGTGGTGGATCACCTGCTGAGCAACGGAGCTGATCCGAGTCTGGAGGACAGGAGCGGGGCCTCAGCCCTGGTCTATGCCATAAATGCAGATGATAAGGAGACGCTGAAACTGCTCCTGGATGCCTGCAAAGCTAAAGGCAAGGAGGTCATCATAATCACCACAGACAAGTCACCATCTGGTACTAAAACTACCAAACAGTACCTTAATGTGCCCCCATCACCAGAGCTGGATGAGAGGTCCTCCCCGGCATACTGCACCTCTCCCTCTGATATTGATATTACTGCATCTCCAACACCTGAGCAAGAGCAACAAAACAAGGTCTTCAGTTTCCAGACAAAGCTGAAAAGCTCTAGTTCAGCTGTGAAGCTTGCCAACGGGCCCACATCTCCAACACGGCGTCCTGCTAACCCCAAACGTGCACGTTTGCCTCAGCTGAAGAGGCTGCAGTCAGAGCCTTGGGGGCTGATTGCTCCGTCTGTCCTGGCCGTAGCCGCCACTCATGAGGAGAGTAAGAAAACGGGCTCTGATGAGGATGTTGTTGCAGGAGTAAATGGACTCTCTCTGGGTAAGAGATCGGCTTTATCTCGACAGAGCAGTGTGGATGGGAAGGACAGCTTATTCCCACTAGTAGGTGAACAACCCTGCAAAATGACAACCTCGCTATCACTTCCTCCAACGTCTAAAGCGTCATATGAGAGATCTCTAGGCCAGCACCAGCCGCTGGCACGGCGCAGCACTGTTCCCACAGAGCAGGAGAGCAGCAGCTGCAGCGGTGGACTAGCCAGTCTGAGAGACACAATGCATAAGAGACGTCTGGGTAATGATCACTATGACTCAGACTCACAGCTCTACTCAGATTCTGCGATGCTAGACTCTCCTAAGGTCCCAGTGGAGCGAAGAAAACTAAACACTTCTCCACTAGCGATGCTGACCAGCTCCAGAGAATCTCTAGACAGCAATGCCAGCACATCCTCTCCCAGCACAACACGCAAGCGTGCACCTGGCCTCCTTGAGAGGAGAGGCTCGGGCACGCTGCTGCTGGACCACATCTCCCACACCCGGCCTGGTCACCTGCCCCCTCTCAACGTCAACCCCAATCCTCCCATCCCTGATATAGGGGCTGGTAGCAAGCCCTCCTCACCTCTGGCCACAGGTATTAGATCCATAGCTCCAGTAGCACCAAACACACCAAAGAGAGGTGGCCTCAAGTCCAAGAAGAAACTTGTGAGGAGGCACTCTATGCAAGTGGAGCAGATGAAACAGCTTTCTGATTTTGAAGAGCTGGCTCATTAGCTAGTGATGGTGTTTATGCAGCACATTTTGTGGGAGTAGACATGTACCACCATAAATTGTCAGGACATACTATACATCTGTGTGGTCAGCTCACTTACAGTCATCTAGATGGTGAATAATGTACAATTTATAAATTATATATATATATATATATTTATATATAATGAAACAGAGCAATATAGATTTCCTCCATGTGTTACACCCAACCTTACAAGAGATGTTTTGACTTCACAAAATCTGCTGTATATGTATTACAGTTTTGAATGTATTTGCCAAGATGTGGCACTTTTCCTCTGAACTAGCTGTCTTACATGATAATGTAATGTGTAGGAAACACACAGGGTCCATTTGTAGCCAGCTGGCCACTTGAGTGCACTTTGTGCATATGTATTTAGCACCATTAATGGACTTTCTTTGGAAAGAAAAAAAGTGATGCACTTGTCTAAGATGTAGCTTTGAGTAAGATGAAATTTGATTTTTTGTAGCAAAATTTGTACAAAGTGCCTTCAAGATAAAGAGACCTAAAAAAAAGGGAGGACAGATACATTTAACGTATTAAGACCATTTTTAATTCATGACGATGTAACCAAAATGTGTTTTATTTCAATATTGTTGGTTTCACATGGAACAAGATGAAGACTCAGAATACACTTGATGTGAAGGAATGAACAATATGCCTTAAAAAACAGGTAAACCAATGGGCTATGTATTATAGCACTTTATTGCCCAGGAGGAAAAAAAATAAAAATCAAAGTTGCTGACAGTGTTAAAAAAAAAAAAATTCAAAGCACATTCAATTCTTATATGATGAATTCAAGAAAAACCGAATGACATTTGAGCCCTAAATCAACTGCGACATTGGTGAAACTTATCAATTAAAATGTCATTTCATGCTAAAGGCAATCAAAACGAAAGATCATACAGCTTCCATGTAACTTACCTGTGAAGCACTGCTTCTGTTTTAAAAAATAATAATAATTTAATTGATAGTATTTTTGCAAGTAGTTTGTTGTATATTCTGAATAAATGTCTATCACTTGTGAATTCCTGTTGTTTGTTTTTGTTTATTCATTTGTCACATTGAGGAGGAGCTCAGCTGCTTGCGGCCACGCAAATCCTCAGTAGAAAGAGCACAAGGAATTCCTCCTGCCACACGGGGGTCCATCGATAGTACAACGAGGACAATCATCAGCGTCATCAATGCAGTGATTATGTCAGGCCAACCATAGTGGCACTCAGATCCCACAGCTTCCTGGCAGCTTCATCATCCAGGCCCTGAGGGGCTGCCGTTTTGGGGGCACAGTCGCTGCAATCAGTGCAGAATAGAGTGTTATACATACGGTTAGACCTGTTTCCTACCGTGCTGATTTAGTCACAAGAATAAGTTATCATGATGAAAGAGGATAGGAATCACAGGGTATCTCATAATACACTACTGCTGCAAATCTGTTCAGGATTATGGTAATTCAGATAAATCTGTAATAAGGATCATATCGACATAATTACCTTTCTGTTAAGAGGAAAACATATAACACAGCTAGCAAAATATTTTTTCAACAAAGCAGGATTCGAAAAGTAATTTGAATCTTTTTACTCCATTATGAAGAACTTTAGGTTTCTTAGATTTAACTTAGCTTCCATCTGTAGCAGGCAGCTCTTCTCATTAAAAAGCTCTGATAAACCCACTACCCTCAACAGTACACTGACAGAATTAACGACTAGCTGGTTAACAGAGTGGAGCATATAGCAACTTTCCCTCTTTCCCTCTGGAGTCAGTTGAGAGCAAGAAAGAGCTAAAAGGAGACTTAATATTGAACCTGTGTTCATCAGGTGGTCAGAAACATAACTCTAAATGAATGCTAATGTTGCTCTTGTCTTTGGGGTGTGTAAATAGGCAACTATTTGCTAACATTTTCACCATAACATGCCAATATTGTGTTTTCAATTTATTTCGTTGCCCCCAAGTGGCCAAAAAGTAATAATAAATGCAGATTTCAGGAGATGCCATACTTGTATGGTATACAAAAATATTCTGGAATTTACTTGTGTTTAATTTAACTACCACAATGCAGACCTGGGGCTATATAATAATTTAGCATAGGAATACTGTACATAGTGCTCAGATACAGGAAGGAATTGGGGTTTAGAGGAGCCCAGCACCTTATTTTTGCCCTTTTGCCCCCATACAGCCATGGCTAACACCGTACACAATATTCTGATATTGATCCTTCCATGACTGACCTGTAGTAAAGACCACTGTCATTCTGCAGACTTTCCTCCACAGCGCAGTAGATGGTGGTCTGAGCCCCTTCCGTTGGAGACTTGATGAGGAAACTGAGCGGTGTATATACAACTCTCTTCCACAGGGGCAGTTTAGGCCAGAAGTGCCGGCCGAGCTCCGTCCGGATTATTCCAGGGTGAAGGCTATATGTTGTTACTCCAGTACCTGCAGAATTACAAGACAGTGGAGAAAATGAATTCATTTTTATCACAACAGTGCAGAATCAAATAGTCAAAAGAGGAGTAGACACACTTGTTTAAAGTCTAACTAACATCTAGTGTGAGATATAAAAGTTTCAGTACCTTTTAGTCTGTTGGACAGTTCCCTTGTAAAAAGGACATTAGCTAGTTTACTTTGTGCATAGCTTTTCGAAGGGCGGTATTCTTTCTCTTGATTTATGTCATCAAAATAGATATGACCTGTAAAGTAAAAGCAGTATGTGTTTATTCTCAGATTCTGAAAAAACACCCGTATCCATCTCTTGCAATGATACAACACAAGAGAAAAACTGCACCTCTCTCATGGGCTAAACTGGAGACATTGATGACACGGCTCGGAGCCGTCTTCTTCAGCAGATCCAACAGGCAGTTTGTCAACAAGAAGTGACCCAGGTGGTTCACACCAAACTGCATTTCGAAGCCATCCTCAGTCTGCCATTTTGGACAGCTCATAATACCTGAAGGTAAGAATATTGGTGGAGGTTTGTTAAACGCCCCAGTTTCTGTATACCACCTTAAAACTGTTGGAATATGATATACCACGCTGTAAGATGTCAGATTTGATTTGGAAAATTACCCGCATTATTGATAAGAACATCCAGTCGCTCTTCACTTGCAAGGATGTCTTCGGCTAGTTGTCGCACTGACTGCAGAGATGCCAAGTCCAACTTTTTGACAATCACACTGTCATTTCTGCTCCTCTTCCTCACCTCCTCTGCAGCTTTATTAGCTCTGTCCAGATCCCTACAAGCCAAAATGACCCTCGCACCTATGACGAGGCAACAAGATCTTTAAGTTATAAATGAAATTAGATTAATAAAAAAGCTGGAATACAAACCCCCCCTAAGTCTCTAACCCCTTCTAGCCAGGTCAACAGCTGTTTCTTTGCCAATTCCAGTGTTGCCTCCAGTGATCAAGACAGTCTTTCCATCCAGCCGGGCTTTGCTGTGACATACTCCACCCGCCATCCATTTCTTCACACCAAAAAGTCCCACACCTGTTGATGATGATAAAAAGTTTGCACACAATTACAATGAATAATCTCCACCAATCACAACCCTCCTCCAACATACAGAGTACTAAGACAACTGTTGGCAGCTTTCTATTCTGTACCAAAACACATTAATGCTTCACATCCCCAAATTTAGGAACACTATTAAATAAAAACACTATTTAGATAATCATTTAATCTTTTCATTTTTCATGAATGCAAAAAATGCCAAATATTTTCTATAAAAATGACTTAAAGTGAGAGTTAGAAAATGACTGAAGCTGAAACTTTATCCAGTCAAACATCATAATTAACTGCTAATATTGTTTCCGGTTTTTAATCACTGAAAACTTGGTTTAGGGGAACAGACGATTATAAAATGTCATCGTGGGCTCTGAGCACTATGGACACTAATAAACTGATGTCTGTCTGTTTTTTGTGCTCTTATGAGAGGTCAGTTTTTCTATCTGTTTAACAATCGCATGTGTTTGACTTAAGCTTTACTTTGTTTTCATCCTTGATAAATAAATTGTACGTGTGACTGTAGTCTTCTGTCTGTCCATCCATCTGTCCATCTATCTATCTATCTATCTATCCATCTGTCTATCTATCCATCTATCCATCTATAGATCTGCCCATTTGCCAGACTAAAAGAATACAGTACACACATTTGTCAAATTTGCGCCATATGACCATAAAAACAACAATTAAGGGATACACGTAAATACCATTAACTTAACGCTAGAGACTGTGCAGCATTTTATCAAGCAGCAGTGAACAGGTGAGAGTGAACACGGAGACTAGACAGTGAGAGCTAGTGGTTTTCTCCCCGTTTAACATAAAACACATTCCTGTTTACATAAATTACCTGTTACCGTGACCAGCGCAACAGTTTTAGGATACTGGAAAAAAACGGATCTCATGGCCGTGAACGTCTGCATTCTCCCACCAGTCCCTGCTCTGTTTATACTGCTGAATTAAAGCCTTCAGCGTTAAGGTCCGATCACAGCTTCCTCGCTGAATATGTTTTCAAACTCAGTCTTTCGCAGGAAACCAACATCTATCGAGTAGGAAAAACCTTCAATGACGGCTGCGTAACAAGGCGCTTCCACGGGAAGTCCCGCCCACAGTCAATCAGGAGAGGAATCCTATTGGTTCCTCTTGTTAATCAACTTCTAAATAATGTTTTAAAGCAAATATATTAAACCTGTGCCTCATGGAGAAAAGTGGTTTAGAAAAAACAGCCAAATAAACAACAACAAAAACAATATTAAACATCTGATTTTATGTACATTTT
This sequence comes from Istiophorus platypterus, assembly GCA_016859345.1. NCBI lineage: Eukaryota > Metazoa > Chordata > Actinopteri > Istiophoriformes > Istiophoridae > Istiophorus > Istiophorus platypterus. Next base: position 15,877,886 of record CM029121.1, on the reverse strand, counting down.
ATGAATGGAACAGAGTTTAAAGGTTTACGAAATGAAAATGAGAAAAAAAAGCCTTTAGGTTTATAGAGCAGTTAAAAATGCATTCGAAATAATAAATAGTAACAAATTAAAAGGGGAAATTAAAAAGAAATAAACATATAAAAGTATTAACAGCTGCTATCACTAACGCAACCACTGTGACCACCATCATTTCAAGAATTTTAATTAACCTGCGATGAGCAAAAGTGAGCACAGTCAAAAAAGAAAACTGAAACAGGTAATTACAGATTTTAAGTAAAAGGAAGATTTATTTTTTATAATGTTGTGTCTTATCATTATTCAACTACTGTGCGTAGCCAGGGGCAACACATTGATAGTCAAATACAGTAATCTTAAAACGTATCCTAAAATATACTCAGAGCCAGTAGTTATGATGATGTTTCAACCATTTGTTGGGTTGAATGATGATGGCCAATCCACAGGTTTTATGTTTTTCTGTCACTTGTTTTGCTGTACATTATTTTACTTCATGTGATCATGTGTACAAATTATTATGATATCTTATGTATTTTATTATGATGCACTTATCTTATGGATGAGTCTGTTTGTGTGTGTTATGTGTCTCAGCTGGCTGCAAGACAAATTTCCCTCTGGAGACAGTAAGTTTATAGATGAATCGCAATTATAAAACATTAATAGATAATGTTGCAAAAGCAATTCCAACCAATCCCCCGGCAGAGGTCACCAGAGGCTCGCTACCACAGTCTCAGTGCCTTCTACAGGACTCCAGTAGATGGAGCAAATTCATCATATTAGCCCCCGGATCATGTTTTATCTTTTTTACATCAAGAGTTACCAATCACGTCTAAGAACACTGGGAAAGTACTTAATATAGCATCAAATTATATCCTAAACTCCTACAAGCAAATTAAGCTGAGTCTCTGCTGTTGTATGAGCAGACAAAAGAAGAAATCCATCTGCAGCACCACGATGACAGTAATAATAGCATCACACCCACAGATGAAAATTAAAGCTTGATCAGTGCTTAAGCTGAGGAACTGGCTCTTGAAATTAAACACTCAGTTCCTTGCTTATTCATGAGAGTAAAGTTTTGATGTGTCAAACCTGTAGGTCATCCCCTTTCTCTGGACCTTAAAGCACAAAGGAGCAGCTCACTGTCTCTGTACGGAGACTAAAAATAGAGGGTTGGGTTTTCAGGTTGACATCTGAGAGTGACTGTTCTAACTGTGGAGAAATGTTGAGTGTCTGTGAAGGTGCACAGCATGTAGACATGTTTACATACCACAAGTTCAAAGGTTGCTGTAGAAAGTAGGCAGATTATGTAATTGCCACTGCCCCCATCTGACCGCATAACCGCATTCTGCATTACAGTCTCTCATTACACGTGCAGGACAAAACTGTGCATTTCAGGAATAAAAACTGTCGACCTTCAATGACCTTTTCTCCAAAGTAATCTATAATGTTGTAAACACATGTTGAAGAAAGTTGATTTTCATAAGGCTTAAGATATTGTAAGCCTGTTGATTGCTGCACTCTTATGAGGTCTTATTAGAAAGACCTCATCAGAGTATATTTCTGACATTTATTGTACAGGCCACTTATTCTAAAATGTAAGAGTGCTTCAGAGGTGACCTGGCTGTCTCGCTTGCTGGCTCACCAGCAAGGCAATCATGTGACTGAACTGCACACTTCCCAGTCTTTCTCCCAGTATGGTAACTTTCCCCTGCTAAAATTAGAGGGCCCTCTACCGAGACATTTTGGAATGCAACTGTCCTGTGCCCATCCGTCAAATGATTTGGGATCTCGGTCAATTTCACTATGTATGTCAATTTGTAATGTTTACTCAAGCTAACTCCTTCTCCATCTCAAGAAGTATTTAGGCTATTCTAGTGATAAAATGAACCCTGTGAGGTTGTGCTTTAAAAAAAAAATGCAGACAACAGCAGTTTCTGATGCTAATGTAGTTCTGCACAATATGCATCTAGCAGCTTACACTGATTTGTTTGCATGCCAGCAGTGGCAGTATTCTTTGAATGACCCTCTGTCTCACTACATATTTCACATAACCATATCTGCAAGACGGATATATTGGTTCTATCTGAATATGCTATATATTTGATCAGCTGAACAGAGAATAGCTGACTTAGACGGTTGTTCTTTGCAACTTTGACATAAGGTGCATTTAAATGGGCTCCTGTATCTCTAATATTGCAAGGTTTCCTAACAAGTGAGATGGATTCAGAAATAAAGTGGTAAATAATAAAAAAAAAAAAAAATCGGGACATGTCTTCAGGTCAGTAAACTGTCTAAAAGCAAATCCTCAAAAAATGGGTAGAATTATTTCACAAAAGCTGTATTTTGGTATTTTGTTGGCTTGTTTTTGATCTTGCAACTCACATCCTTGCATTCTAATTTTTTTTTCAAAAAAAGAATTGTAATATTTTTACAAAATAAAAAATAAGTTAAAAACATTCAACAGGCTAATAAAAAAGTGTGTTGGTTAACTTTTAAAGGGGCTTTTAAGGGTGCCCTTCACAAGAGGCTCAGATTATTGGTCATGCAGCCGATGAGAAGAGTTAAACGTCGGTTGTGCCTCCGGAGAAAGTTTCCCAAAGTTTGATAAAAATAACTCTGCCAATGTCACCGGGGTTGTCTGGGATTGGGCTCGCGTGAAGATCACAAATTTATAAGAGAAAAGCCTGCACGAAAGGACCTGAAGTCAAGAAATGATGCTGCTGGTTTGCATTATGAGGAATGTGGTGTCCATTGTTTTGGGGGCTCCACCCATACATGAGACTTAAAATCAGGGTGTCTTCGCTTCCGTTGCGTCGATTTTGATGATTCCCTTTTAAGAAATTTTACCACTCTCAGGTCCCCTGCTTTATGGAAGTGGAATACCAAATAACCGGAGCGCCCCTTTAAAGTGTCAACTATCCATTGCACATCTACAGTTTTTGTGTAGAAAACCTGCTGAGAGATCAGGTGCCAAATGTCTGCAGTCATTCTCACAGTGTGTGTGGAGGGGTTGGGGTCGTGATGGTGGAAATCCAGAACCTAGATGTAATGTGTAAACCCCGGCTGATTGGCAGACGGTGACTCTGGACTAGGACTTTGCTCCCTGGACTTGGGACTTGGGACCTGGGACCGGACATAAGGTGCCCGGCGCTCATCCAGCTGTGGCCTCTCTGGTCTGAGGCCCTAAAACTTTTTCCGCGCTGATTTTTGGTTCCTCCTCTGGATCTGTGTGACTCTGACGTAAAGACCAGCGCGTCCCGCCGGGGAGGGGGCGAGGGAGAGGGGCGGCGCTGCCGCCGCTCCTCTCTATATTGCCGGGACCCTCGCAGCGCTTTGCCCTCTCGTTCCTCTTTGAGTTTCGTCGAAGTGTTGACCGCAAAAGTGACTCGGGGCCGGGGAGAACAATGGCTGGATATCTCAAAGTCCTCAACTCTCTGTCAAGGTCTGCGGGCGCTGCCTTTGCCAGAAACCCCGCGGTGCTTGCGCCGGCTGCAAGCTGCCAGACTTTGCAACAAAGAAACTGTGAGTGAAAGAGAGCAGCCGTTGTCCTATAAAGAATCATGGTGTCGAAGATTAATTGTCAATCTTCTTGGTACTTTAGCCCAGGTTACGTTAGGATGAATGGTGTAATATCAGCCCGGTGAGAGAGCGTCAAAAGTCAGTGATCCGTTAGAGACCGGCGGCGCCGAGCTAACGCAGCCATGCTAGCCAACCCGCTTGTGCCGCTAGCCAAGCGGGATGCTGTTAAGAGCTTTATGCGTTTCCTGAGCTCGGAGGCAACGATGCTCTAAACGCTCCCCGGCTTCATTAATGGTGTTTGCATAGCTGGTCGAGTGCGGATTGTTTAAACAGCGGAGCGGCCGTAAACGTCGAGGGAGATAAGGGCCGAGGCGGCAGGAACCGACGGGATCGAGGCGTCTTTGTTTTCCGACCCGCCGCCGCCGCCGCCGTGCAAAAGTTACGAGGAGCGGATCGAGGCGCAGAAGTCAAAACGAAAACCTCCAAATGTAAAGGGAAAAAAAAAAAGCTCCGTCGACGGAAACCGGTGTCCCCCGAGAAAGTCCGCGTCCCGGTTCCGATCGGAGAGAAGAGAAGAACCGGGAGAAAGCGGCGGTGACAGGGGAAGGAGAAAGAAAAAGAAAAACAACCGGCGGCGTGTTAGTCAAACCCGAACTTCCCGTTGTGAGCCGTCTGCGCGGACGCCTCGTCGCTCGTCCCCGGGTCAGAAAGGGCAACAGCCGGGACTAAGAGGAAAAAAAAAACCCCGGGGTCCGGTCGGTGACCTGTACGAGCCGCACGGAGACGAGCCGGTCTCCCGCCGCGAGTCTACGAGACTCGGGAAAAGTTTAGCCAAGGTCAACCCACGCATACGAGACTCCGCTATAGAGAGCAATGGCCGCCGCCGCCGCCGCCGCAGCCGCTCCGCTCCGTCCTACTTCACATTTTCCATTCGAGTTAGGTGCAGACTTCATCTAACAGCTGCACATTTTTCTGCATTTGACCCGAGTGTCTTAACCTCAACTCTTAAACAACGATCGACTCGTCGATTCTAACTTTGGCTATTAAGGTTAAAACTTTTGACTTTTTCTTTCTTTCTTTCTTTCTTCCTTTCTTTCTTTCTTTCTTTCACACTAAGTGCAAGGTGATCGTGCAGAACGAGTTGCTTTTTCTTTCCCTTTTCCTTTTGTCTGTTTTGGTGCAACGAACCAGACTTATCACTAGTTTTTCTGCAGACGTTTGTGACTTTCCCCGCCAGCAGTGGGTCAGTTGAAGGGCACTTTTGCTCATTGTGTGACTGAATCAACGTGTCATTTGAGCTTTGAGGTTAACCAAGCTTGTCAATGGGGAATGATAGTTGCCCCGTTTTGCACCAACAGGTATGTGTCAGGAAGATAAAACGGCTCATGCTTTCAAAATGAGGTCTGCTGCTTTTTAACGAAAGCGGGGGAAGAAAATCCTGTAGATGTTTGTGGGAGGTATAAAAACAGTTCATAGATGTTAACCTATGGCAGCATTGTTACTGTATTTTGTGAAGCTTTTAACTCTGGGATATTATTATTAATTATCTGGGATATAAATCCCGCTCCAACCTTTGGGACGAAACGAAGATTTTTTTTTTTCCCAGACCCAAGAATAGAAGATTGACAGTCTTTTGCTTTCTTTTATTGCAGTCATAAGCCACAATGTCTTTGTTAGCCGCTCTTCGCTGCAATTACATGCCCTCTTAAATTTCATGCTGCTTGTAAAATTGGCCAACATGCTGTTTATTGGGTTAGTGAAGAGGAGACGGTGTACTGCTCCTGTCACTCTCCAGCAGTCTTGCTTTGCACCGGTTTCTCTTTGTGTCTATGGTTGAACAGTTCATTAACTAAACCTCTGACAAATGTCTGCAGTCCCGAAGCATAATGTTAGTTATTTTAGCTCTTGGTATTGGAATAAAACTGGACGGGTTTAAGGGTTTCTTGTCTATGCTTAAAGTTAACCACAGAGGACACATAGCCAAAGGTTATTCAGGTCATCTTGTCAAGGCACACATTGTTTTAGATTGCCTACGACTGCTTTCCTTTAACGTCTGGTCTATCGATGATAATATTGAGCACATAGTAAAGGCCATAATATCACACTTCACAGTTCTGTTTTTAAAATTAGTTGTAAATACTCTGCTACAGACAGAGTATCTAAGATCCCTAAATACTGAAAGGTGGGACTGAATGCTAGGGCCACTCCAGACTTGTTTACTTACTTTTTCATCAGATATTTCCTTGGTTAAAACCACAAACTGTTGATATTATCATGTTTATTTTTACAGCATATTGACTTATGACTAATGTTCAAGAGATGGTTTTGTATAGAAAAGTTTTTAACCTCAAAATAGGCCTAAAAAAAGTATTAGTTTGGTATGACCACTATATTTAGGCATCATTTTGTCACTGACATAAAAACATTTTGAATGTTACTCAGTTCTTGTCAAAATCAAGTCCAGGCTAAAGTAATTTTTTACTTGTTTTCTGTGTTTTTCATTTGCTCTTCTTGAGTATTGTTTTAAATGGAGACAGCTCTTGTTCAATAACCCTTGTTAAGCTAAGGATTGAAGTATGGCAGTGCTTCGGTTTTACCACATCATACGTGGCTGGTTGTTGTTTTCTCCTACTGCCCACGTTAGTCTCAATCTGCCGGTGTAATATGAAAATAAAATCTTGCAGACTAACCCCCAATGCTTGTGCGGGTGATGTGGCAGGCAGGCCCACATGTTTCAGCTCACCCTTCAGCGTCTAGTTTGTTGATACACTCTGAAGTTGCATAACCCACTCAGCTGCCTCCCCTCCCCCCCGCACTGTGACAGTAGGGTCTTGTTGTGTTTCTTTTTGGGTTTTTTTTTCTTTCAGATTTAGGTTGGACAAGTTAGAAGTGTGTCAAACAGTAGATGTTCATGATTTGCCCCATGATGCACTGCAGCAGTCAGCTGTCCCTGTAGTAGATGGTGGAGAACAAAAGCTGTTACTGAATTTTCAAAAATCCAATACATTAGATGTATCTCTGGAATATTTTACATTTTTGCTTGACAAATGACCTAAAGGATTAATTGACGAGGTTGGGGACAGTAGTTTTTGGCTTCCTTTCTCTGTTGTGGGTTAAATTCCATCATCTCAGAGGATGAAATTGAACTGAAACTGCAGAAAAAAGTCATAGTTTCCTCTGTCACATGATCTACCGATGAAAGATTGGAAAAATTTTCTTAAAGTCCCAAGTGGTGATTGTTCAGTCAATTTAGAAGCATGTTGTCCTAAAGAGATTTTGGCTGAACTTAAAGCATTCACTCTAAACCAGTGACACTGAGATGATACTTTTGCTTTTGGTAATTCTTTCTATCTGCTTTATGCTATTGTCTGACATAACTGTCACATAAAGGTCACAACTTAGACTTTAGTATGAGGTTATTTTCAGTGCTTCATGGTCACCGTATATCCGTAGGTTGAAGGGCTCATGTTTCATGTTTGGAGCATGGAAACCGAGCACAAGCTGTTTTGACAGGTTCTGTAAATGCCAACTAGGTCAAAGGTCTTCACAAGTGGATTTTTTGTTTTTTATTAAATTGATTTAAAAGTCTTGTCTTTAAGGAAAACCAGACACCTTGTGCTTACTTGCATAATTGTGGGAAGGCCTTGGCAGCAGTGGGGGAGCTTTAACTTGGCTGGGAAATCTGAGAGTCACCTAATCCTCTGCACCGCCCCCTGTACTTTTCTATTCACTGAAATGATCCTGCTGGCAGGACACTCAAACACTGAGCAGAATGAGAGCAGATATGATTAGAGCCACAAATCTATGTTGATGCAATTGGAAAGCAAAGAAGTTAAGTGGCTGCTTCCTTAAAAAGTCATTTTTGGCATTTTAATAAAGCACGTGCTAAGTTATTCAAGTTTAAATGTGTTTTAAAACACTATCTTAGAAAAGTGGTTATGTTTTGTTACACCATGAAGAGATGCATAAGGTTTGAGAGGTTTTTTCTTTTTTTCGTCCTCCTAGCAAAGATGTAACTATAGACCTTGGACTGGTATTTTGAATTTACCACCTGTAAATTATACTTAGGGTTGCAACAACAGATTAAGGGTGGAACTTCTGGCAACTAGTCCCACTGTAAAAGAGTATGCCAGTAAGCAGGTCCTGATTTGCTCCTATCACTTGCATGCACACAAGGCCTTAGTTAGGCCAGATTCAGACTGCTAGCTGGGAAGCAAAAAGAATTCCTCATCTCTCAGATGTAGCCATTAAATTTTTAACTTACTGAAACGATTTGTCTGTTGTTAAAATCTTGTTAGTATCACGTAAAATGGTCAAGAGATTGCATAATTGTGAGATATTAACATTACAAGTAATGGTGATAACCCTTGAGCGGAGCTGACAAGTTAATTACAAGTTGATAGGCAATTACTTGATAAGTCGATCTAAAGATTTATCAGCAGTCAACAGTTTTGATAATTATTATAGTCTTTGCTCAAGCAAAAATGTCAAACTTTCTCTGGTTCCAGCCCCTAAAATGTGAGGATTTATTGCTTTTATTTTGACACTTCATAGACTGATTGATTAATTAGGAAAATATAAGGTAAATTAATTGTTAATGGGTAAAATCATTTGTTGCAGGCCTAGATAGTATCTGGCAAAAGGAAACAGGAAAAGGAGAACACTGCCTGTCTTCTGTAGATAGTCAGAAAATAGGATCTCTTTTTTTAAATCAGTGTAGTTTCCTGTTTATCATTGTTGCTCAGCAGTCCTTAACTTAAATAAGCATTGTATTGTGAATGAAACGCCAGTTATACCTGAACCCTTCTGTATGAATGATTGACAGATGCTGACAAACGCATCAAAGTGGCCCAGCCGGTGGTGGAGATGGATGGAGACGAGATGACCAGGATCATCTGGGAGTTCATCAAAGAGAAGGTGATATAGAGGCATTTAGGGATGGAGGGGTAAACAAACACTGGTGTGACTCAGAGTATGGCAAACCCATGTTGTCCTACATGCCTGTTATCATATCACAGACTAGCACTTGGATGAGATGGGAGGCATTTGTGTTAGGTTATATGTGTATGAAGTGTGGGAGGGGCCTTTCTGCTGTTTCAAGCAATCATTGGCTGGTTGCCTACAGGAAATAGCAGATGGTGTGTTAGCTCAGCAAGAAAACCTGGAAAAGAGAGACATATAATGCCCATTTTTTAATTTTTTTTCTGAAATTTGCTGATGAGTTGTATTGTGCTGTTTAACGGTCCCAGTGATCCCAGCATGCATTGGATGGCAGTTTTAATTCTTTTTTTCTTTTCTTTTTCAAAAAAATTATTTATTCTCAGGGAAAAAGACAGTTTGTAGATGGAAAAACCTGTATTTAGATCAAGTCATAGAGGCTAACTCTTGTTTTGTGTTTGTTTTGTCTGTGACCTTTCAGCTCATCCTTTCCAATGTTGCTGTTGAGCTGAAGTATTATGACCTGGGTCTGCCATATCGTGACCAGACTAATGACCAGGTTACCATCGACTCTGCCCTGGCTACCAAGAAGTACCACGTGGCGGTTAAATGTGCCACCATCACACCCGACGAAGCCAGAGTGGAAGGTTGTTTTATAAATTTATACTTTCAGATTGGTTTAGACTTGATAGCAGAAAGATTTTAATAATCACCACCAGTCAAAAGTTTTGGAATAGAGTGTTGGGGACAACCCAAATTGGCATGGCAAGATAACTGATGGTTGTGTTGTTTGATGTTCCATAGCATGCTTTCCTAAAGTAATTTCTGTGTGTTTGTGTGTGTGTTTGTGTGTTTGTGTATAGAGTTTAGCCTTAAAAAGATGTGGAAGAGCCCTAATGGAACCATCAGGAACATCCTGGGTGGCACTGTCTTCCGTGAGCCAATCATCTGTAAGAACATTCCCAGGCTTGTACCAGGCTGGACGCAGCCCATCACCATTGGCAGACATGCCTTTGGTGATCAGGTGAGTCTCCCGTGAATGCTGAAGAAAATGTAGCAACTCAGTTTACAGTGATATACTTTTACATTTTGAGCCCAAGATTTCAAGATTGTTATCTAGTTTCTTAAAGTTAATTAAACCAGATGTGTTTCCTCTGCAGTACAGAGCAACGGACTTTGTTGTGAACCAGCCCGGCAAATTCAAGATTATCTTCTCACCTGCTGATGGCAGTGCAAACAAGGAATGGGAGGTCTATGACTTTCCTGCGGGTGGCTGTGGAATGGGCATGTACAACACAGATGAGGTGAGCATGTACTTAAAGGTTGAAGATACTCTAAATTTTTATGATTATCACCAAATCCCTTTCTGAATAGTTTTGACTACCCACTGTGGTCTATGGGTCCCAACCACAAGGTACATTTATTCCAACTAAAAAAAAAAAAAAGTATTTATTCCTGAACCATTTTTCAAGTAACAGGTTAAACAGCTGGTCACTTTAGTTTTTAGAAAATGGGGGACACGGGAGTAAGTAGTGTACTTGTTGAATGATTTGCTGCAATCGATTTGTGCACTGTTAGATATTTACGGCATAGTTTTTGTCAGCTATTGAGCTCTATGACCCAGAGAAGTGAGCTATATCAAAATTTGGATACAAAGAAGATATTTGTCATCGGGATTAATATATGGTTGGTTTTGGTATTTAAATGGGATCGTTGACAATAAGAAACGTCTTCGCTTTAAAGCTTTTTCAATTTTTTTTTTTTAAAGAAAAAAAGATTTCCCTGCACTATAAGCGTTGAAAGAAGGTTTTGTCTCGAAATAAAAAACTACAAGATGTCCTGCAGACTTGAGCGAGATGCTTTTCAGATTGAAAAGTCTATTTGCTAATGAACTGCTGTAGATGGTTGCTACAGAGATTGTGTTGTGCCTTTTCCTTGATTCAAATAAATGTAATATTATGCAGTTATCCCTTACTATGACACTACAAAACCATAACTTTTTGAATGAACTTTTTCATGCTGAAAGATAATCTGATAGTGCAGTTGAATTCTGCCCGAGGCTTTTTGTAAAAGCTGACACAGCGGTTGTTGCAGTAGTCTAACCTCTTTCAACCTGTTGCTACAGTTTTGTTTGCCTTTATCAGAGCGAGTCTGTTTGATTTAACAACATCATAGGTCATAGTAGGTGACTCTCAACTTGTCAAGGGGATGGTTGTTAACCTCTCTTATTACTGATAAAACCTACAGCAGTCATGCACTTTGTATTTTTCTTCCAACAGTCTATTACAGGCTTTGCACACAGCTGCTTCCAGTATGCTATTGGCAAGAAGTGGCCCCTGTACATGAGCACAAAGAACACCATTCTCAAAGCCTACGATGGCAGATTTAAAGACATCTTCCAGGATATCTTTGAAAAGTGAGTGTCCTCTTTCTTTGTGTTTGATTGGTCCCCTTTTTTTGCTGCACAAATAAACTTTGAGTTTCTGTAAAGCCATTTTTGGTGGCATTTAAGAACACAGTAGGAATATTAAACAAAAGAAATGTATTTTGTTTATTTTAATGTAATTTGCATCCAGATATTGATTATAATTGTTAGGTTTTGGTACAGGATTATAGAAAAATAAGATACATTTTCATATAAATGTTGTTTAGGACAGTCCTACAAAAGAGCTTGGTTTACTGTGGTGCTTGTCTTTTACAGGAACTACAAGCCTGAGTTTGACAAGCTGAAGATCTGGTATGAGCACAGGCTTATTGATGATATGGTTGCCCAAGTGCTTAAGTCTTCTGGAGCCTTTGTGTGGGCTTGCAAGAACTATGACGGAGATGTTCAGTCTGATATTCTGGCACAGGGTGAGATACTTGGAAAACACTGCTGCCTCTTCTCTTTAAATGACATTACAAAATACTGAAAGCGCTTGAGACACTGGCCAGTTTTCATGCAGTTGTCCGTTGCACTAAAGCAGGATCCCCCCCTTCATAGGTTTTGGCTCTCTGGGACTGATGACATCAGTTCTCGTGTGCCCTGATGGCAAGACCATCGAGGCCGAGGCTGCCCATGGCACTGTGACCAGGCACTATCGCGAGCACCAGAAGGTTAGTAACCATCAGTGTCGTCACTCCTGTGGCTCTGTATTGGAAAGCATTTCAGCTGAGCAATAAAACAGAAAATGTGGGTAGCCAAAATATGGCCCAGCAAACTTACGGTTTTAATGTGTGGAGTTATACTGCCATCAAGTGGTGAAAATTGAGAATGAGACATGCATGGATCCTAAACTTAGTATATAAACGATGATTTGCATTCATGATGATTTTGAAATTTTGAAATGAAATGATTTTCCCTTTTTGGAAGTAAAAAGCTTAGACTCTCAATTGTACTTTCAGGGAAGGCCAACCAGCACCAACCCCATTGCCAGCATTTTTGCCTGGACTAGAGGCCTGGAGCACCGTGGCAAACTTGACGGCAATCCCGACCTTATTAAGTAAAAAAAAAAAAAAAAAAGTGTAATTTTATAGCGAAACATACCAGCCGTTGGGTGGGACATGGCTTTTCAAAAATGTCTTTGTTCATCTGCAGGTTCTCCCAGACACTGGAGAGAGTGTGTGTTGAGACTGTTGAGAGCGGTACAATGACCAAGGACCTTGCAGGCTGCATCCACGGCCTGTCCAAGTAAGTTTATTTCAACAATGTACAGGAAATATCTGATGAGGATCTTTAACCAAACACTGTTGTACAGCATGTCCACAAAAGTGCACCTTATCATACTTGGCTTGAATGGAGTCATCAGTGCATCAAACAACAAACTTAAATACCTTGGGTGTAATGCATAGTTACATAAACGGCATGTTTTACCTGGAAGGCTTCTGAAGGTGTATGGAAGGGTCTGAGACCACGGACAATAATTATATTTATAGAACTATTTCCAAATGTTTATTATTATCATCGTCGTTGTTGTTATTTTTATTCAAAGATAATAAGAAATAAAATTTTATGAAGCAAACGATTCAAAAAGATAACCTGCAGATTTATCAGTAAGATAGATAATCATTAGTTGCAGTCCTTGTTTTAAGTATGTGTCCATTATGTACATGGAGCATCTTCTTGTTTTGGGACATTAAGCCTATAATGGCACCCATAAATGAATAATTTTTGGTGCCTACTAGAAGATTTTCTTCCTTTAACTTTAGATGAGAATATTCCCTTTGATTAAACCACCACCACCATCACCATCAGTCTGCAATTCATAAGACCAGGATGTTTCTTACACTGATTCTGATCTTCCAGCATGTAGTAGAGGTTCAGGAACTTGAAACCATGTCCCAAACATGCCCTCATCTCTGAGCGTGTTCCAGAAGTTTTATACCTTTTGTCATTCCTCAAATTCTCTCAAATGAATTTCTTAAAAACATGACCAATATCAATGACGTTTGGTGAAAAGTGAGGCCAAGGTCTGAGGAAAAAATTGATATGTAATCTTAACAGTGAATTTTTGCTGATTTTAATCGAGCTAATGCCCATGAATTAGGAATAAACTGCACATACACTTTGTAATTGTCTGTCGCAATGCAGGTACCGATGAAAGATTTATTTATTCTAACATTTTATTAAACCAATGCTAAACTCTTATATACTGTCTTGTGCACCATCTGTGCATAACTGGTATCTGTACCAGATTATCTGTTAGTTGCACTGGCCTGTTCTTTTTGTCTTAAGTATTTTCCATCCATTGGGCATTGCAACACACACATCTGCCAATGATTGTATGAGATTGGAGATCCTGTTCTCTGTAAACAAGAGTAAATACAGGACAGTCATTCTTTGAATAACACAACGGTTGTGTAGTACCAAGTCATAGTGTTTTAATAAAGTTGCTAATATGTGTCTTGCTCACCTGAATGTGTAAGTAATATTAATGCTTTAATATTAATATTAATACCAAACATATTAATATTTTTATTATAAGGGTGTCTCAAAAATACTGATTGTATTGCCATTGGATTTTGAGGGTCTTGTTTTCTAAAGTTAAATATTGAATTTTCTGGTCTGCTCTGCTTTTCTCGCTTTCTCAGTGTTAAACTGAACGAGCACTACGTCAATACTACAGACTTCCTCGATGCCATCAAGACAAATCTGGATAAAGCCCTTGGCAAGTGAAGAACTTGAAAGAATATTAGCCTGGAGATGGCAATGGCACTCCTCTGTTTTTGTACCTCATTTTTAACTTAAACAGGTCAATAAATCCACTTGCATTTTGCCCCAAGGAAAAATAATGTTTTGTCTATAGGATTAGGTAGTGTTCCATTAGGTTATTAAACAGTTGAGAGATGTCCTTCCACCTTAAAATCTGTGTCCCCATATTTGCAAGGTTTTATTTTTGTAATGTGAAGTACTGTATTCAATACTGTGTAATGCCTTGGACAGGACTGAAGCCTGTGTCAAACATTTGCCAATAAAACCCTTGTTTGACCCCAAATTAGTTGTTTGGTTTTAAACAAACCATAAAATCTCAACCTTTTTTTTTTTTTTTTTTTTTTTAAAGGTAAATAAATTTATTATTTTACAGTATTGTCAGGTACACAACATTGTACATACATTTCTATCCACATTATCTCCACACTAATGTCTAATACAGAAAGCCATTGAAGCTGAACATCTTCCCCTTTTGTATTGTCACTAAAACTGTGATGATGTGAACACAGAAGCTGGAAAATGCACAAAAATGAGTATTTTTATTTTTAAATGCGCTATATCAACATTGCAAATGGATACCTTGTTTGCAGGTTACAAGTTTGAAAAGCTAAGCACTGGGGAAACTGAATAAATTGAGCATTTCCCAAATCATTTTCCACAAGGTCCATGGCCCTGTCACATGTTGGGAGGTTGTCGTTCATCACTTGAGACCAGTGTACAGCATGATGGATGGCACGTTCTCGCAGACACACTGTGGCACTTAATATTTCTGTCCAAGTTTTTTGAGACAATTCTTGTTGAGATTCATCCGTTAAAAAAAAAAAAAAATAGCGCAGCAATGTGAATGCAGGGTTTGCATTGCTTCTGAAAAATGCTGCAGTCTTTGTCTCTTGAAGGCCTGTTTGGGGGGGGGTGGTGAGGTTTGTTGAAAGAGAAGCTGTACAATACTCTGTCCTCTGTGGTAATCTTTTGAAGAGATCTACGGATGGGTGGGAGGAGAACCTGAATGTAATTTCATGAGGTCTTCGACTGGACCCTAAGAAATCCAATGTTCTAGCTCTACGCAATATCAAGAAAACGAAACTGACGTCGCCCGTAGCTGCAAGATTTGATCCGATTCTTTGGTAAAGGGGTCTTACCATTTAAAAAAAAAAAAAAAAAGGGTATTGATATGAGTTTCTTTTCATTAGTATCTTAAAACATTCCACAGAAACAATTACATTCATAGACTAGAGATCAATACAGGGTGAAGCTTGTTAATGCAGAAACCTAAAAAGTAGACACAGTGGTCCTCGGTGCAAAGCACTGATTACAATACCAGCCAACATACAAGAGGACTGATACATTCTGTACAATAATATACAATAAAACATGGATTGCAGACCTTAAATTTAATCTATTAGAGGAGAGATCAAAGTGAATTGTTAATGCAGCTTTGGCAAGTGAAAAGAGGAGGAACACTTGTTTCCTCCGTTACCCCTTCACATTAGTTTACCCCAGCACACAGAGAGGCCGGGATTGTCTGAATGAGTAAGTGCAGTGTAGTATCACCACATGCTTTTAAGCTTGTAGCTAAAAAATGTGCTTTTCCAAATTAGGCTCAGATGATGTTCTTGTTTTTAAGCAAATGACAACATATAGGTATTTATATATATATTTATATTTGACCTCAATGATCCTATTTTAGACAATCCACTTTTTTCAATTATAATATAGTTATTCAGTAGATTTGCAGTGTTTTAGAGATGAAAAATATGTAATTAGGTAAAAAGTATACATTTCCAGATTTTGTAGCATTATGTGTGATTCCAGTGCATATGAATGTGCAGTTTGCCGAGTTTCTTCATGCCCTTGAAGAACAACCCAAGCATTATGCCTTTAAGATAAAAGAAAAATTAAAAAAATACAAAACAAAAAAAAAAAATCCCATTCTCATTAGTTCACACTTAGATTCAATTTATGGTCATTTTAATAATTCATGCAGTGCTGAAGCGCCCTGCACCCTTCCCATAGGTGCTGTAATACTCTATTTGAGATAGTTTAGCAATGTCTGGTGTGTTGTTGTTGTTGGCCCGGTTCTCTCTCTCGCTAAAGTCAAAACTCTCCTCTTCATAGTCCTCCTGGCCCTCCGTGTCTTGGGGGGGTTCTGAAGAAGGAATCGAAAGACACAAATATGATCCCACTCTGTCCTCAATAACACAGACATACAGAGTTCTTCCTAAAGACACATGACCCCATTGAGGACAGCCAGTAGATTGCCCCCCCCCCCCCGCCTCAGTATCAGTCTCCACTGATAGAGGCAGGCATGTCTAATCCAGGCACTGCTATATTTACTAAACACACAGGGAGGGAGTGACGGAGAAACATCAAAACACTTGGCCACTGGATTACAGTACATGCTGAGTCAAAGTGCATTAGGGACAGACTGAGTGACAATAATGCGACATAAAGCCCACTGGGAAATCCCAATAGGAAATTTGCCACACATAACTCATCTACAAATTCAAATATCATCAAGGACTTGCATCTAATTCAAAGTAGAGAGTGTAATTCGGGACAGCTGATGGAGCCACTTACCTTGTCCATCTATTGAGGCGTCCATTATGCCGTGTTTGACCTTCATGTGTCGGCTGAGGTTGCCCTTCAGGTTGAACTTGCTGGTGCAGTAAGGGCACTTGAAGGGCTTGCTGCCGGCGTGGAGATGCATGTGGCCGAGGAGGTTGTACATTCTGTTGAACGACTTTCCACACACCTGAGACACAAGAGCACAATAGTCAGTACACCCTCCCTGCCCCATCACCACCGGCACCCGGTTTGACTTGATGTTAAAGTCCAGTTGCATCACTCACCTTGCATTTGAAAGGCTTGACAGGCAGGTGGACAATCATGTGCGTTTTAAGGGTCTGCTTCTGGACAAAGGTCTTGAAGCAGACGTGGCATTGGAAGGGCCTGACACTGGCATGGATCAACATGTGTCTCTTCAGGTTGGCGGACAGGGTGAACTCTCTGGCACAGACGTCACACTTGAATTCTTTCATACCCTAAGGAAACAAAAAAAGCATTTAGGCCTTCTAATTAAATTGGCTAAATATATGGTTTTGAGGAAAATAATTAATGAGTCATGGGGAGGAAACACAAGGAGATTGTATTTCTGCATGTGTTTGAGCATTTGCATTCTGTTTTTTTCATCCAACTTATGTAGATTACATTCACCACTCCAAGTGTTGAAAGACAGATTGGAAAAAGTCTACCATTGCAAAAAATAAACTTTGTTTTAGTTTCAATATTCATTGAACTTTTATTTTAATGCTCAAGAAAAGCAAATGCCATGAAAAGAAATGTTTTTTTTTCCCTAAAGAAAAAAGCAGCGTATAATGAAACGCAGAGGAAGACCAGAAGGATTCATCAGACAAAGGGAAGTAGCTCTGCTAACGACACAAAACATGCAAGTGGGGGGTTGAGCCACACAAAAAAAAACTCAAGGCCTTTGATGGGTATGTTTACAAAGCAAATGGTTTTGGAAAAAAAAGGATAAAAAAAGGTTGTAATGCATGTGAACACTACACCCCCCCTCATTTTTTCTATAAGGATTCACACCGAAGAAGCTAAAATATTTCCCTCCTTTGCTAAATCCTGTATATGCTTAGGGCTTGATTTTTCTATTCTAAATAAAGGTTTAGTGATGTTGTACTGTTGCGTGAGGCCTGTCCATAAATTGGTTTTGCTTTGATCACGTAAATTGGTAGACAAAGGCACATCACTGGGTTTCAATACCTTAAGTGTGAGGGCGTGCGCTGCCAGTACCTTGTGAGTGAGAGCGTGTTGTCGGAGGTGGTGGATCTGGACAAACTCCATGCCACACTCGGGGCACACGTAGGGGCGCACGTTCTGGTGCTTCATCAGGTGGTTCTGAAGCTGGCTGCGGTATGCGAAGGACTTGTGGCACTCGGTGCACTGGTACGTGGTGGGGCCCTGATGGCTAGTCAGGTGTCGCTTCAGGTGCGCGTAGGTTGGGAACTCCAGGCCACACTGGGTGCAGACGTGGCACTGACCATTCTCGTGTTTGTTCTCGTGGGTCCTCAGCTCGCTGGGGTAGGCGAAGCCGCGGCCGCAGAAGCGACAGCTGTAGGGCTTGACGTCTGAGTGCTGCAGCATGTGCCTCTTCAGATGGCTAGTCTGCGTGAAGGCCTTCTCACAAACGGTGCACTTGTGAGGTCGGGTTCCCTGGTGGGTGAGCAGGTGAGTCTGGAGGTGGCTTGGCTGCTTGAAGAGCTTTCCGCAGTGTAGACATTCATGGGGCTTAATTCCATTATGGCCAAGGATATGAGTGACGAGGTTGTATTTGGACGTGTACGACTTCTCACACATGCGGCACTTCCAGCGTTTCAGACCCTCTCCCACATCTACGCAGTAGGACTCATCAATCTGTACGTTGATGTCTAGCCGGTCAATCTGCATTCGCCTGGCAAGGCCTTCTGGGTCTGACCACAGCATTGCCTGCCCGTTATCCTCGTACTCCCCTTGCAGGGACATGTCTGCAGACTCATAGGCCACCTCGTTGGACTCATAATAGCGGTTCTCCAGAGGACTGCCAGTCTCTCCACCGGTCTTGAGGTTGAGTGCTTCCTCCTCTTCCTCCTCTTCCACCACCAGCTCCTCTTCCTTCCTTTCTCTGTCTCTGCTGGTGCCTTCTTCTTGTTCCTGTTCTGGTGTTCCCTCTGTTTGTGGCCTATGTGTATCTTTCACACAGGAGGCACAGTTTCCACAGGCCTGCTCCTCTTTCAGAGATCCTTGTTGGGTGACTGGATCCTCTGACTTGCCAGGACTATGCCTGCTGTTCACGTGAATGCAGGATGGAGGGCTGTCAGACTCAAGTCTTTCCCCTTTAACCTGAGCCTGTGGACTCAGAGCTTTGTGTGGGTGACCCTCCAGTTCTCCATCGTTCCTGGGCCTTTTGGTTCTTCCACGGGGGCCGGGCCGTCTCCTTTCACTGCAGTGGGGCTGGGGCTCTGGCTCCCCAGCAGGCTCAGCCAGGTAGTCCCCGTTGGCCCCTATCAGCTGGTCAGCGTACTCGTACTCCATTGCCTCAGGTGGAGGAGGGGGGCATTCTCTGGGCTCCCCAGTGTAAAAGCCATTTGGAGCAATGGTGGCCCCAAAGATTTCATTCTGGGAGATGAGGCCAAGAACAGCTGCCTGGGCCAGAGATAGCACCACCACAGGCTCCGTCTGTGTGCCCACATCTACTTGGCCCTCAGTCATCTTGGGGTAGGTTCGCACCAAACGGCTACTTTCCTCCTCCTGGAAGAAATCATACGACATAAGTCAGAAAAAAAGAACTAGAGACAGTAATATGTTTCTGTTTTTTTTTTCTAGTATTCCGTTGTTACAAAACCTGCCTTACACAATGTTTCCTCATATAACCCCATTTCCCCATTGTAGCTTCATGATATTGTGAACATTTCTATTAAAACAAACAAAAGGCCCTGTGTGGCCATAACACTGACATTCTCATGTTATTTAGTTTTGAAGATTCAGTGTCCCAGATCGACACCAGAACCTATACAATCTTCCTTCCCAGGGGTTCAGGAGAGTCTTGAGATAATGTTTTTAAGCATTAATCTGTGAAAGCTGCATTCAGACTACGCCTTGCTTCTTTGCTGTGAATCCACAGAACATTAGATTGAGTAGATAAGGCAGATCTGTGTTAGCACCCCGCTTCCTTCCTTGACAGGCTTTAGAATAATAAAGAACACAACAAGGGATGCAGGTCCAGCCAGGAAGTTGACTTCCGTGGACTGTCCTCAGCACTTCCTGTAGGGTCCTGGGGCAGCCTGGCTGACCAAAGTCGGCTCATCACTGGAGCTATCTGTCCCATTCATGAGGAGAAAAGCTACTCAGCCCTACACTCTGAGACTCTCAACATAGCTGACTTCTTAACGCCTGCCACACCGGGCTTCCTTAACAAGATGATGTATGCCGGCAGGCAGTCTCATATCCATAACAGACATTCGATTGAACTGCGAGCTCATTCTGTATTCCAGACCAATGCATAAGACTAACATAATTGTATGGTTCGAAGTGTTTCAGACCCACATGAACATGTTTACCCTGGCGCCTGTGAAAGCAGAAGTAGTAAAGGAGAAGTAAGTATTGTGAGCCAATGGTTTTAGGTTATTTCTCAGCATAAATCTGACTGGTAGGGAAATGTATAGAGAGAATCTCTGACCCCTTGTTTCTTTTCAGACTGCACACTAGTCTTCACTCTGTGCTATACAAGTGAGAGCTGCTTCCTTTCCTGACAGAATACAAAGAGAAAAGAAAAGAGTGGATAGAGAAAAGGGAAAAAGGGAGAGGAGATAGTGATATTGCAGGAAAAAAGGTGTGTGTGTGTGTGTGTGTGTGTGTGTGTGTGTGTGTGTGTGTGTGTGTGTGTGTGTGTGTGTGTGAATCTGTGCACGTGCATGTGTGTGTGAATGTGTGTGTGTGTGTGTGTTGGGAGAGGGGAGTAGACCTGGATGCCCTGATAACCACGTCATTTATAATTACTGCTTTTAAAGTAGTCAGACAGAGACAGACTGTGTGTTTGTGAGAAAGAAAAGGAAAGAGACTGGGTGTGTATTTGAAAGTGTGTGTGTGTGTGTGTGTGTGTGTGTATTTGTCTGTGAGTGTGTGTGTCTGTGAGTGAGAGAAAAGAGAGGGAGGGAGGTATGGAGAGAAGGAGAAAGAGCTGTGGGCGGGGGAGGAGTGGAGGGAGGGAGACAGAGAGAGAAATGAGATGGAGGGGCTGAAAGATAAAGAAAGAGGGGAGGAGAGGGAGGGGAGGGAAGGGGAACGAGAGATTGAGTGAGCATGTGAGAGGAGGGAAGAGAGAAAGGAAAAGGAGTGGGAGGGGGTGTGCAGGGGGGGTGCAGGGAGAGACAGAAAGACAGAGTGAGTGAGTGAGTGAGAGAGAAAGAGGGGAAGGAGGGGGAGCCGGAGAGAAAAGAAAAAAAGCACAGCAAAATGAAAGGCTGACAAAATGAAAGAGAAAAAGACAAATGACAAGGAGACAGAGAAGGTAGGCTAGTAATTGCAAGAGTCCATACTTTCACATTTAAAGTTGCAACTGAAGACACCTAAGGACAAACAATTAGTGCAGTAGCAGGAAATGTGCGGCAGAGATAGAAACACAACTTGTATCTTTTTTTAAAAAGATGTTCCCACTGCGGTACTCATATGAATGTGAAAAGTAGTCTGGCTTCCCCTCGCACTCTCACACACACACACAAGAGTGTAAATAATCCCACTAACAAACTGCAAAACAGGTGACCTCCACCCCCTAACCCTTAGCGGTACCACATCTTTCTGCATCTTTAGATTACAAACTCACCACATTGTTCCTGGAGTGATGTTTGAGGTGTTTCAGGGATCTCATCCTTCAGGAGAAATGAGTGGAGTAAAAAAATCTACCTCCTATTTATATCTGTGGGAGAGTGGGGCGGTCCCACGGCTCATCCTCCTCCTACTGTTGCTGTTATCAGAACTGACTGTGCCTGCCCCCCCTCCACCAGCCCTCCACCCCACCACACACACACACACACACACACACACACACACACACACACACACAGCATCACCCCATTTCTTTCTCTTCCTCCCACCCTCTCCTTCCCATCTCACTTCTCTTTCTCTCCTCTTTTCTCTTACAAACACACACACACACACACACACACACACACACAAACACACACAACACACACACACACATCTTATCTCCCTTTCTCACTACATACAATTCAGCATGACCCTTCAACACACATTTCTCTTAGAGACACAAGCTCTATCTTTTCTTGATCACACTTTTTTACTTTGCATTTCCTTTTTTATGAGCGTATGCTCAAACAATTATAAAATCTAATCAGTAGTTCCTCTCTGTGCGTACAGACGGATATATGTGAATTTACACACACATAAACATGTTTATATATATATGTATGTGAGCAGGCACACACAGAGGCACGTACACACTCTCACAACACGCACAAACACTCAGAGAGACTATGGGTGGAGGTGCGTCTGTCAGTAGCAAAACAGTCAGACAGATAATGTCTGAGAAATGCTAAAATTTTAACTTTCCAGAGACCGTGTAGTTTGCTGCCATTATTTCTAGATTCAAACTAATTAACTATTGAGACAGCCTGAAGTATACTGTCTGAGAAATTCAGAAGAAAAAAAACTGAGTGACAAAAGAAAAGAGAAGGAGAAAGAAAGGAGAGAAAAGCAGTTAGGAGAGAGGGAGGGAGGGAGACAGACGTGGGGGAGAAAGAATAAGGAAGAAAGAAGCAGAAGGAGGGGGAGTGAAGCTGAGTGGAGGAAGAGGAGGAGGAGGGGTGGGGGGTGGTGGGGGGGTGAGAGAGACAGAAAGAAAAAGGGAGAGAGGAAAGAGAGCCGGGGTGGGGGAGGGAAGAAGAGAATGCAGCAAAAAGGAGGAAGAAGGGAAAGGAGAGACGGGAAGGGGGGGAGGGTGTGTGCGTGTGTGTGGGGGGGGACTCAGGCATAAGAAAGGATGTGGCAAAAGAAAGAGAAAGAAAGAATAAAAGAGAAAAAAGAAAGAGGGAGGGGGAGGGGGAGTGGTGGAGGGGGGTGGGGATGGGAAGAGAGATAGAGGGAGGGTTGAAAGAAAATGCAGTGAAAGAGAAGAGAGGAGGGGGGCTGGAGGAAAGAAGGAGAGAGAAAAAGAGAGAAGAAAAAAGGGGGATGGTGGAGTGTGAAAATAAAAAAGAAGAGTCCATCAGCAAGAGAAAAGAGAAAAGGGGGGGGTGCAGAATGAAGGAGAGGAGGAGGAGGTGAAGGGTGGAGGGGGGCAGCAAAGGGAATGGAGAGAGGAAAGGAGATAGAGAGACAGAGAGAGTGAGGAAAAGGAAAAACAGCAAGGGAAGACATTAACTATTGAACTTCCAGATTTCTTTCAGGCTGTGTTGAGAAACAGTGCGGCAGAGTACCTGCGGGCTAAGTACAGGTTGTGTGCTTAAGTAGTCGGCACTGAAGATGATCCTGATGATTAGACAGGTATTCTATTATACCAGAGCATACCTCACCTCTTAACTAGTAAACAGAGGGAGGCAGAGGAAAAAATAAAAGTATATTTTATATGTGTACGTATAGGTGCAGGGGAGCGTGACAAACACTGTGTGGACACATGCCAATTGTGACTGTAAGGCTGAGGACTGTGCATAAACATTTCCCACTAAATAACAGGAAAGGGCAAACCTTGAAAACCTTGATCAATCATCAGCGGCTGGGAGTGCTGCGAGAATGAGAAAGATAGAGAGAAAGGGGAGCGGAGGGGGAGGAGGGAGAGATAGGGAATGAGAGTGAGCGCGAGGGAGGGGGAGAGAGAGAAAGAGAAAGAGATTGAGTGAGGGTGTGAGTGAGGGGGAGAGATAGCAGGAAGTCGAGGGAGAGAATGGGGAGAGAAAATAGAAGGAGAGCAAGGGAAGAAACAAAGAGATAAGAGGCTGAAAGACAAAGAAACCACATGGAAGAAACAACAAGGGACACGTACATAAAACAACACAGAACTAGCCTATGGGGAAAATGAAAAAGACACAGACAACAAAAGTTTGGGGAAGAAATATACTGGCTCCTTTCCAGGCCTGAATCTTCACAACAGCAGAACCTTCTTGCTTGTCCATTTACTTTGGGTACGTTTGTGTGCATCAATATGTGTTTGTGGGGCTACTGGAAAACTAACTGTGGATAAAGGCTACGGCGGATAATGAGCGTAAAATTTCATTCAGTTCTTAGATTTCTACAGGTTCCTATGTGTATATGAGACAGGGAGAGAGTAAGGGAAGTAAGCCATTGCCCTGCTCTCAAGTGTACTAACCCTCAACTGGGATTTCAAATGTGTGTTTGTGCGTGGTTGCGTGTGCGCATTTGTCTGATGTCTGAGATCAGGGACAAGCGCCCGTGCACGCACGCACGCACACACGCACGCACGCACGCACGCACACACACACACACACAGACGCACACACACAGATGCACGCACAATCACACACACACACACACACACGCAGACAAACACACCACTGACACCAGCACGCTTTCAGTTCCCCACAGCCCTGAGACAACGCACTTCTGACACGGGTGTCCGTATGACTTATGCTGTTTTTTTTTTAACCAGTGACTACATGTCCATTCCCAAACCCCGGCCTGGTTCTGTGTTGTTTATCTATAGGAGGACAAACATGCAGCATAGTGTCAAATCGTTATTGTGATATAGGTCAAAGTTATAACTTTATTTATTTTTTTTCAGCAAGAGGAAGAGAGCAAGTCAGAGAGATAAAGACTGAAGGAGGGAGAAAGAAGGGTGTGTGTGTGTGTGTGGGGGGGGGGGGTGCAGATTCAGATATTAGCTTTCTATTTTACCCCTGAGAAAATGCAATGAATCATAAAACTGCAGAGGACTCATTGATGGCAACTCCCTGTTTTCTTTCTTTTTTCTTTCTTTCTTTTTCTTTCTTTCTTTCTTTCTTTCTTTCTTTCTTTCTTAAAACAAGTATGAGAACACACTGTGACAAATGCAAAGAACATTTGACTGGCTGAAACGTATCAGCCGCTGGTTAGTCCTCGATATATATACACCCCACTCCTCACGCTGTATGTTAGTGAGCTCACATCGTCAGTGTTGTTTCTTCATCCAGCCCAGTGACAGGCTGCATACAGCCTGAGTTTGCTCTGGCTGTGTGTGAGAGACACTGTGCTGGGTGATGGCTATAATTCAACATCTTTTCACTGTCAGGCAGACTGGAAGCTGTGTAGGTTTGTGTATGGGGTTGTTATAGCTACAGCGTTCAGGTGAGGGTTTTCTTATGATCGGAGAGCAGGAAAGGAGAAGAGAGGAATCAGTTTGCTCTGTGGTTTTGAACTTTGAGTTACTTGACTGATGTTGATGTTTTAGCTGGCCATTCCTGTCAGACCTGTGTCTCAGGCAGAAAGCCCACACACCTTCTGTTATTTCCAGTGCTGGATCAGTCTCACCTCTGCATGGCATGCTGATATAATAGTAAGTCTCAAGCATGATTAGCTGCCATAATTAAGCTTTCACTAAAAAAACAAAAACCAACAAAAAAAAAACAGCACAGCAGGCTTTTTTCATAAGCACAGAACAGACAATCACACAGCTTGAATCTAAGCAATGCAGATGGAATATAGCAAAAGTATAAAAAAGCAGCCACACCCTAGTTGTACGCCTCCAGCTTCTTCCATTAAGGTCAGTAAGAACAGACTGGACACACTGACAGAGAACACAAACTCAAAAAAAAAAAACAAAGCTTCAGTCTTTATCAGCACTACCTCACTCGCTGCTGCGAAGGAGAGGAACTTTAAATGTGAGGCATACATGATTAGACGAGGTAGACTATAGGTGAATCTCCTGCAACTTCAGGCAAATAAACAAACAATATCTGCAGCATTTTCGGTATTTCAGATTCAGGATTAATGCTTTCCATGTTTGCCCGTTCCCCTTTTTATGTTCTGAAATCCAAACAAATCAAGTCTTAAATTCACTCAACAAATCATTTTTATGGAAACCGAAAGACAAGATGCAGAGATGGCCAGAGCAAAAAACCCTAAATAAAAGATTACTCTCCCTGTTTTGTAGTGGGGGTACTAAATGGAAAGACAGAATATTAGCAATGAAGTAGCTCTGCTTAGATACAACATTGGAGAAAGGAGTGTGGGGAGAGCTTGAAAAAAAAAAGACTGAATATAAAGGAGAAAAGACAGAGTTGAGGGAGGAGAGGAGAAGAGCATTCAGCAAGGAGGATATAAAAGGAACAGAGAGGGGGGCGAGGGAGTGAGACAGAGAGCTATGGAAGGAAAGAGAGAAAGAGAAGGGAGAGAGAGAGCGCATAAGAGAGCGAGAAAAAGAGGGGGGCATGGGAGAGCAAGAGAGAGAGGAGGAGAGAGAGATCAAGAGAAAGAGGGAGGAGGGAGGGAGGGAGGGGGAGCGAGTGAGAGAAACAGAGACAGAGGACGAAAGAGAAAGACAGAGAGGAGAGAAAAACAGAGAGGGGGAAGGGAGAAAGAGGGATAGCCACAAGAGACTCAAAAACCACAGAATAAAAACCCTCTGTCTGTCTGTAACTCTATATAGATATACAAATATGAATCCTAATATATGGGCACATTGCATTTATTCAACGGGAAAGGATAGTCAACAGTGCAGAATTCAACATGCACCTCAAGTTCATTCAATAAGTCAGCAAACACAATGTAGGACCATGGAGAACTCATATCTTCTTATCAGGAATGCAGTTTTTCATTGCAGTAAGGTGAGAGAGGAATTTTACCAAGGCACTTTATCCTATTTTAGTCGCTCTGAAGTCTCTTCCTGCAATGTGATTCATGGAATAGTATGCTTATAAAATATACCGCACGGTCTCACCATATCCCCTCCGTCCGTGCTGAAATCATTGCGTGACAGACAGATTGTACATAAAGGAAACACGCGCGATTTTGACCATCTTGCCCGTGTCCTACATAGTGAAATGGCCCCAGATTTACTCAAGGTGAGGCCCACAATGAACCACAGAAGCCTATTAACACTAGAGGTCTCTGGAGTGCCTTATATACTGGTTAGAGGCAACCACATTCAGACTGGCTGTAGCAGATAGTGGGGACACAGCCACTGTCCCTCTATGGCCGTCACTCCTTTGTATTATTCCTCCACCTCCCGGTAACAAATTTCAGTCGGAATTACTTTTCTTTCGTCCAAGTTTCATTCTTTTAAATCAAACCCTTTGTCTATCTCTTCTTTTGTACCTTCCTCCTGTTTCCATGGTTACCTCTCTCTCTGCTCTGTACACTATCTATCTCTTCCTCCGTTTCCCTCTCTGTCTCTCTCACTCTGTTCTTATCTTTCTCATTTTGCTTTCATCTCTGCCTCCCTTCCTCCTGCTTTATCCCACACCCTCCTCACTCCGGCTTTTATCTCTCTTCACTTTCATCTGTCTTTCACCTTTCTCTCCCCTTCAAGCCTGCCATTCCATCATGCTGGTTTTTGGTTCTTACTTATAGAGAGAAAGTTTTATCGGTTTCCCTGTCAATTCTGCATTTTTAATCATTTCCAATTTATCCAACCCACTTTCAATGCCATTGAGTCATGCATTAAATTGTCTTGGGCAGAATGTGTGAGTGTGTGTTACTGTGAGATGGAAACCATAGGTGCAGGAGGCTGTAGTCTTTTACTATCATAAAGAAAGAGGAATGATTTCTGTCATGATATCTGGAGATTAACTGGCTGCTGTGGTTTTTGTCTTTCAGGAGTGCAGTACCGGATCCCCCCCCCCCCACACACACACACATGTTATTTTCCCCATCAACAACTACTGCACGTCGACAAATTTACAAACTGGCGCTTATGATTTTATTATTTTTGATTTGGTGGTGGACTGCACTCATGCTTATCTGAGTTCAGTCCCGCTGAGACCGAAGCCTTTGAGGAGGTAGTGCTCCTCGGCATGGGGCTGCCTCCTGTTAGGTAGCCTGTCATTTCTCTGCAGTGATGAAGATGTTCTTGTGAAGCACAAATGCCTCCCTCTACGCACCTCAGTTGGGAGATAATCGTATTCGCACACAGCTGTGGTTGGTTTAACGCACCACCACATCATGTGTCACCATGTGATACTGCACACTGAACTAACATCGCTTAACCACAAACAGAGAATGGGACACAGAGGCTCTTCACAACATGCCCCACTGATATTTAAGGGGACAATCATCACCATAGAACATGTGTATGTCTGCTGGCCTAATACCAGTTCACTGTAGGGTTGTCATCCATGGTGGTATACATGAGGGGGGGGGGTGTCCTCAAGTCAGTGACAAACTCATTCCAAGAGACACTGCATGTGGTGTGGGAGGAAGTTTTGTTCTGCAGCTTTGACTGAAACTAACCTCCCTCCCCTCTCCCTCGCCTTCCCCTTCTCCTTAAAGTACCACAACTATTCAGAAAAGAGAATAAAGAAAACCTGAATAGAGGAAGAGAAAAAAAATGGGGTCCCTAGGCGAGAAAGAAAAGAAAAACAATGAAAGAAAACAGAATGAAAAGCAGCCAAAGAAAAAAGGAAGGAGAGAAAGAAGGACAGAGAGAGGGAGGGGAGACAGAAAAAGATACAGAGCAAAAGGAGCATAAAGCAGGGAGAGAAAAGCATAGCAAAAAAAAAAGGAGGAAAAAAACCACTGGAAGCTCTGAAAGACAGGAACATTTCAGTGGAAAATAATTCTAAGAAGAAAATGCAGGGAGTAATATATTGGAAAGGCAAATGTTTATTTGGTATTGGCCAAAATGGTTTTGAAAAAAATCAATAATTATAGTAGAGATTCTGCAAATACTAAAGATTAAGCTATTTGATTTGTGTTAATTGAACAATCACACTAAATTAGATTGGCTACATCCCTCATTTTCAGTCATAACAAGAAAAGACAAAGAGCAGACAAACAATGGAAACACAAATGCTTTGACTATTACTATGAAACTGTTCGTATTATGTCAAACAGTGAATCAAAAAGATTTTGCCTTTTAAATTGATTTCTTGATTTGACCTCCCTGTCTTTCACTTCACATTACTCATCATCAGTGTGTCTGCCAGGGCACTGTCATTATTATCATTATTAATGCAAGGTGTATTCACATCAGAGAGGAGGAATACATGTGGTTTGTGCTATTTATGTTGCAAAAATAATTAAAAGGATATGGAATATGGAACAGTTTTAATAATAATACTTCATGATTCACATAATCTTTACATCTGTATTGCTTAGATCACCTATCACATTATTACATTACATTAAGTTATATTGTACATCATTATTAGTTTATCATGTATTTAACATATCATGTATTTTATATACATCATGTAATAATACTGGATTATCGAAATTGTATTTTTGTGACATCACATTGTTTTACGATGACAATTAACACACTGTTCAGCAAAATTGACTTGTTTTCATGACAAATAGGCAAGATCTGTTCCTTCTAGAGCTTTATATTTCTTGAAATGCCCAACTGGCCAGCGTTGACTTCAAACTGAAATAAATAGTAGGATATTTTGGGAAATATATGTATTTGCTTCCTTGCTGAGCGTTAAATGAGAAGGTTGATACCATTCTCATGTATATTAAATATGAAGCTAAAGCCAGCAGCTGCTTATATTAGCTTCACACGAAGACCAGGAACAGAGAGAAACAGTAAAGGTAGAAAATCCACCTACCAGCACCTCTAAAGCTCACTGATTTGAAATGTATATCTTGTTTATTTATTTAATTCATAGAAAAAAGTCATGTTGTAGTGTTTACAGGGTACAAGACAAGACAGTCTGGCACATATAAATAAGTGTAGTTCCCATATTGTCAAACTGTCTCTTTAATTCAACATTAAAAACCATCCCTTCAATAACACATATATTTCCATTTTAAAAAAATGGAATATACATTTTCAGTTTTCCATGAAATACTATTATTAAAATCTCAACTCCAAAGACATTCTAGAGGTTTTCTGGTTGGTTACATCAACAGCCATTTTTTATTTTATTTATTTATTTATTTTTTATAATGAATTATTCTTAAGCTAGATAGCAGGTGAGAAACACATGCAAAATGTGAAATATATCTATAAACACACACATAATTTGTCATAAATAAAAAATAAATTAATATTCACTGGGGTGCAAATGGAACAATTTCTTTTTTGGAAATGTAGCTAGAAGTCAATTATAAAGTCAACAAAAGTTAGGGAACTAACTAAAAATTACATTATCAGAATCAATACCATACTGAATGGGTCTTTCTGGGAAACTTTCAAAAAATTATAAGAAAATAGTGGACCTTTACCTTTCTTGAATATTTAGCCTGCAGAAACAAATAATGGGACTGTGAATATTATGTCTAGATGAGCTTTTGAGAAGCTAATATATATCTCACTTATTCCCCCCCTGACTTTTTTTTTTATGTGACTGTGACCGAGGCAGGGACAGTGGTTAG
This sequence comes from Istiophorus platypterus, assembly GCA_016859345.1. Taxonomy (NCBI): domain Eukaryota; kingdom Metazoa; phylum Chordata; class Actinopteri; order Istiophoriformes; family Istiophoridae; genus Istiophorus; species Istiophorus platypterus. Next base: position 15,848,191 of record CM029121.1, on the reverse strand, counting down.
CTTTCCGCTTGTGTGGCCTGCAGGAGGTTAACTCTGTCCACTGGCACTAGTGATGTCATGATCAAGGATCTGATACTGGGTATCAGCAATACAATCTGTAATTGAAAACACTGACCTTCCAGGTTTACTCTAGCCAAGACGCACGTGACAAACAATAATTGTTTTGGCCTATATGAGGGATCAAGTAATGAGTGGCTGCAGCTATGTGTATCCTCAACACAGTGCAGGTACAATTTATATTTTGTCAGATCATCCCACACAAGTAAGAATTTTAGAGTTTCTTTTGCCTTTGTTTACTTAGTGGCTTTATGAACATAGTCTGTAATGGAGTATAATATGTAACGGAAACATGGGACCACCTCCTCAAACCTAAATCCATTCAAATTTCAGTTACAGTCACAGCTTATTCATATTTGTAACCACATTTCAGAGCAACTAAATTAGGTTACACATTCTTTAAAAAAAACAAAACTGTTCTGGCCCTCAAAACTGTTTGAGGGCCAGAGCATAATATGTCGAATGTTTAAAGACAAGTCAAGTAGTTACAAACAGATTACACACAAAAGATATCACAAATTTAAGAGAAACAGGTCCCTATTATTACTGCACTACATTAGGATAGCCTGAGTATAGCAGTCGCACAGCAAGTATCAACACCTCCATTAAAGTAAAGGTATGGCTCATTGTATAAAGCACATTGACAATTGGGCAAACTCTGCATGGGTGCGATCATTACTCAACCTATTTAAATGAGTTCTGAAGGTAAAAACCTTTTTTTTTTAGATGTATACTTTTGTTTTGATCCGTGCATATTTAACACCATCTAGCAGATATTGAAGATTTTTGAAGGTTCCTTCAAAAATGAACCTCATTTTGAAAGGGTTGATGAACTATACAAGGCCTTGAATTAAACTCAGTTATTGTCATACTGTAGGAAATATTTTGAGATACATGGTGTTTTTTTCCCCCCTTATTCGAGTAGAAAAATCCATTTGAAAAAGGGATGAACTGTGACAGTAGGAGATAAACCTGTGAAATGACAGTCATTGAGCTTGCATGGACATGTGACTAAGTTGATACACAGGCTAAGGTAATAGTTTTTATTAAGGTGTTTACATGGTTCACAGAAAACTGACTTTCCTCGATAACAGTTATGGATGTGTGTTTGCCTACTGCCTAATAGGAATTAGGGACAGTATGGTAAAATAGAGAAACTTGATGATTTTTTTTTTTTATTTGGTATGCATTTGTTTATATGAATTTTGTATTTGTATTGACTTATATGTACCCCAATACAAGTGTGCTTACAGTGTTATTTCAAATATTAATGCCATTTGCCGCTGCCGCTGTGCATCATTAGGCAGTGTAAAAATCAGTTTCACCACCGTTGCTACCTACACCGCTCTTGTTTCAAACAGACTGCATTGCATATGCTTTATTCTGTTACCTTTGTGACACATGCACCTTATCAAGCCACAAAGAAGGAAACCAGATTGATGGATAAGTGACAAGAATAACTTGAAACACTGACAAGTAACCAAGCTCTGTTTCTTGATCTTAAATCATGGAAATAACCTAGTTAAAATGTTTGCATGTGAGTTTCATTAGGCAGTGTATGTAACTGTAACTACAAAGAAATGAAAAGATTGCATAAAAATGTACAGAATGTTTATGTTAATTCTCAAGTTCCTCTGATATCCAGTTTTGTCATTTTGAAGATCATGTGGTCACCGTTGCCTCACAGGAACGTTTCTCTGAAGTTCCTTGACCTCTGTGCATCATCTGCTCCCAAGTTACACCTACTATTGTAATGACTTGTTGTATGCAAAGAGGTAACTTGCCAACTATCTTAAATATGTATTTTAATTTTTGGCTATTGCAGGATTTCAAGCAACCTCTAAAAGCTGTGTGATAATCAAGAGGTGTTGGCTACATTTCAGATGCTTTCACATTGGTGCCTTGGTTCAAACCTGTTTCATAGAAATTATGTCTATATAATAATAACTTGCAGCAAGAAATAATTTTTTAAAGAAAGATGAAGCTACTTGAAAAAATGACAGGGAAATGTTTTAATTAACATATCTTGCAAGTTGAAAAATGTTCATAGAGAAAATATCTGCAAAATGTTCATTAGCAAAATATTCAATATGCTTTCCTTAAATTATCGACTCATAGCAACTAAAGCATAATTGCTTTAGGTACTCATAGCAATTGGTTAAGGTAAGTGAAAGATTTGTGGTCTCGGTTAAATATTGAAAAGTCAAAAGTGATTTAAAGCACAAGAAAGAATTTTTACAGTATTAGCATTTCAGTGATCCTAACTCAAGTGCTGTCGTTGGCTATACGTAACCACGCACTGGATATAAACCCACATCTTTGTCCACCCTCCACTCAACCAAACCTATTACTTGTGTGCATTACCAAAGCGCAGCACTTCTTACATTCAAAAAACCTTTGCCAGAGATCTAAGAAGCAATTATGTTTCCTTACAAACTTAATTTCTAGAGACATGGTTGTGTAATTACCACCAAATCCAACCCATGCAGAGTTTGCCCAGTTGTCAATGTGCTTTATAAAATGAGCCACACCTGTTTAATGCATCTGCCTCTGAAGAGTCAGCTATTTGTAAAAATATTTATGTAATAAATTGGCTTCAAGTAGAACTAAAGTGTAAGCTACCATAGGGTCATTCTGCAAGAAATCTCATCTATGTGAAGCTTAAAATGTTTTTGCTGAAACTATAGCAGAGTGTTTTCATCTAGAATTTAGTAAATTTTATTAGAATGATATTTAACTTTGTTTAATTCATTTTTACTTAGTCATGATTGTATTGAAAAGCAATATAGTGGACAGCTTTTACATTTTTTTTATAACAATTAGAGGATTATTTTATTGGATCGCAATTATATTTTACCAGTGTACCTAAATGATTGTCAGCGAGTGATTTTGAATTTGCTCAGTAAAAGATAAAAACCCACTCTTAAAATTCTATTTCAATTCAGTTATCAATCCTGCCCTTAAAGATCACCCTGTTATTGACCCAAACTTTTGTAAATGCTGACATTAGATTGCATTAAATAGATGGATTTGGTTGCCATGTTCTTCTGATCCATATGAATTAACATCGGGTGCTGCTATTCACTCACCAATGAAAGCACAGTTCAACACCTGGATGGCTTACAGCAGGCACGCACACAAGTTTGTGTCTATAGGCTATAGTTCAGCTTCACAGAAGGCACATTTTAGATTTAATAACTTAATAATTTGCTTTGCAAAATGAAGGTAAAGTTTTTTTTGAATACCTCTTATGTCATCACCATTAAAATAGTGCCTGTTTTCTATTAATTGAATCAAGTCCAACAGATAGAAATCACAGACATGAATTAAATCTGGTCTAAGTCTCTGGGACTATTCAATTCTGCTGATTAATGAGCGGTCACAGAAGTAACTAACTGCTCAGCCTACCTCATCTGCACTCAAGCTAAGTATAGGGTACATGCGACACCTTGTCTTTCACTATAAAATATGATACATTTCCCTTGACAACTGGAGTTTTGTTATATTGTATAAATGATTTTTCTGTATTTTCATGGTCAGGGCTTGTGTGGAGGCTGGGCAGACCTGAGGATAACGGAAGCAGGTATTTATATAATATCACAGCATAGTCTGTACATTTCAAGAGCTTTGGTTTGACCATTCAGACGCTATAAAACTATACTATAAAAAGTCTGGTGGTAAAACCTTAGTAGAGTTTGCACCAAAAAATGGATTTCTTTCTCACAAATTGTGTCCCACAAATGATGCCAAGGATAGTTTTGAGTCCCTTCGACAGATAATGCTATTGAAAGATTTTAAGAATGTTGCACCAGAGAAGATGGTGAAATTCTTTAATGAACAAAAGGTGACTCCACTGTCTGAAGAAACTTGGCCAGTGACTTTGTTCTAACTTATAAAAAATGCTTGGATGTGTCTTGCTTCCACCCTCACAGTTTCAGCATCACACGCAGTGAAACCTGATCCTGGTCACCTTCCTTTTGAAAAGGTGAAAAGATCCATAGATCATGATTAGCAATGTTAAGGGCACAGGGGGGGTCACAAAAACCTGTTACTTCAAATGTCTTCAAATATGTCTTTTGACCAGGACTCAAATCTGAATTTGTTCATCATTGTCGTACCCGCCTTGTGTTTGCTGGCAAGCCAAATTAAATGATTCCCCATGCTCTTCTCTGTCCCATTCCAGTAATGGATGAGCCACTGGAAATAGTGATTGTGTGGGCTTGTTGCCAAAGACTAAATTTGGGCATCAGTTTCTACTAACAGTTGTGTGTGGTTCCACTAGGTTCCCAGAAGCCAAAATGCTACTGAAAATCTCAGCTCCAGTCATCACCAAGGCTCTGGTAAAGTTCTACTCAGTGTTTGGTCTGCCAAAAGTGGTTCAAATTTATCAATGCACCAATTTCAAAGCCAGGGGTTGCTAGTAAGATTTAATTAGTCCATAAAGTCAGTGTTAGGCAAACACTGCGATGTCTCACTGAGGCATTGGGATGCCAGCATTCCTCTTGTTTTGTTTGCGACCTGCGAAACTTTTCAGGAATGTGCTAGGTTTCATTTCAGGTGAAATAGTGTTTGGACATTAAGTTAAGGTTGTTTGGAGGTCCTTAAAGAGCATCTAGTGATACCAGGTAAAGTTCAAAGATTCCAGAGTGTGTCAACAAGCTCAAAGATTGCCTCCAGCTAGCCTGCTTGGTTGGCTAGAAATGCCTGTACCTCTTCCCAAGTAAAGATGAAGCAACGTTATGACCAGAAAGCAGTTGGCCGCTTGATTCAGACAGAAGATGAAATATTGATTTTTTGCCTATATCTTATTCTACCCTTTATTAGTCCTTGTGAAAAAAAAAACTATGTGTTATCCAAACAACTGACCATAAGCATCAAAACAGGACATCAAAAGCCCAAAACTTGAAGACTGATCTCTCACCTATGGTGAGTTGGTGATGCAAAACCACATTGGGCAAGGTCAGATCCCCTTGTTTTCTAGATACAAAGTCTGATGGAAATCTCAGGCTTCTACTGACTTCAGGTGAATGCTGTAACTTTCCCTTCTGTAGGTCAGAAGCACAAGAATTTAGTGCTGGAGATCAAGTCCTGAAGATACTTCTATATACATGACTCTCAGTCCAGGTGGTCAGTATTTTCAGGTAAAGTTTTCAGATTTCACCAAACTGATAATTTCTTCAAACAAAACCAATTTTATCATCTGCACATTTGGTCTATGCAGATGTCTGTGGGCTGCACAGAAGTCGGGTACACAAATGTATGTACCCATTGACAGGCTGGGTGTCAACTTGTAACACCCAGACTTGTCATGTTCTTGGATGACAACCTCCAGAAGCCATGTCTCCAGAAGGTCAGTATGAAGCTGGTACACAGGTGAGGCTGGAGTCATAACTGTACTCAAGGGCCTTGGTTGCAGCTGTGGGCCTGACATTGAAATAAGAGAGTAATCACTTCCACAGAAGTGGCAAGTGATAAACTGTGAGCTGAGATAAATTGCAGTTTGAGGTCTTGGAAAGTTGGTATGGCCTTTGATGACCAGTTTTAAGGAGCAGAAAGAGAGGCAAATGCAATAATGGGACCAGCCAAGGTATTGTTTGAAATCCCTGCAGGCACTGACAAAAGCTAAGAACCTCTGAAACTTCCTGCATGAAGAGACTGCTGGCAAATTGGAGTCTACCTTAATCTATCTGCATACTGGCTGTGAAGACAACTACGTCCAGGTATGAGACCACTGAGAACCGAAAGCAGTAAGTACATAGTTTCCTGAGGAGGGGATGCGCTGGGAGGTAGTCAGTGACCAGTGTGTATTGGGAAGTGTTTAACACTTCTTTTGGTTCATTACTTTCTGGAGGATCCTCAATAAGAGGAACTCAAAGGAAACTGACAGAGACTCTTAGCAGAGACTTTAAATGTCTTAGCCGTCTGGAGTCCTACGATAACTACGTGAGAAAAGTTGAGAGGAAATATAGGTTTGGATAGGCAGTGCTTCTACTGATGAGTCCCTCCTTTTACTGGCCACTATACAGACACTGCTCTATTTTTACCAATAAAATAGCACATTGGCAATTTTACCAAACTTCAGACAATTTAGCTTTGCCTCCATGGGCCTTGTCACGTCTGGTGTAGCACTCACAGTCGGGGAGTGTGCTATATAACTCCAATGATGGGTTGATGAGGAAGTTATCAACTTCTCCCTCTTATACCCCTTCAGGTAGTTGCCAGTCCAGGTGGTTTGTTTGTTTGTTTGTTTATCTTTCTTTGATGAAGCCCACGCTCGTCTTAAGCAGGGAGATGAGGTACAGTATGCCACTATGAGACCTTCTGAAGAGGAAAAAGTAATATTGAAGATCAAAAATAACAAGGATTCATGAGGACTGGGTAGCACATGGGTGCCCTTGGTGGTGTAGGGGATAAAGGAGCACCCCACTGATTTAGCTTTGCTCATCTATACCATTATGACACTGTCAATCTCCTCACAATACACGGTTTAAAAAAATGAATCAAAATGGATCCAGCATACACAGAGACATCGTCTTTTATTGCATGTCTTCTTTCCTTGTCAAAATCTGGCACTTTTACTCATGATGTAGTTTGTCGGCTGACAGTTTGGTCAGAGATCTGGGTGTTTTATGCTAGTAGGTGCTAATACATTAGCCACAAGCCAATAGCCTTTTTTTCAAATGGGCTACAGAGGACTGGTAAGGTCGCATCTTTCTGCCCTCAACATGAACAACAACATTCCCAGTTCATGTCCAGCCGGGCACCTTTGCAGGAGCCCCCTCCCACAGGAACTGATAGCATTGATAACTCACTGCAGAGCTTGAATAGTCGGGTGGTGTTGGAGCTCTCCAATGGAGAATCCTATCGCACACTCATCGTAGACAGATATTTCTTTGGCAACACAGGAGAGTTTACTATGCAAAACACCAAAATTTAATTGGTGAACTGCAACCAGAAGAGGAAGATGGGCGAGCCTTTGATATGACAGCCCCTTGCTGGCAGAAGATTGAATCCTATTAGAACTGTCTTGTGCAGTGTATCCTCTTCTCTTTCTCCCTGTATGCTTCCCACCTGAACTTTCTGAATAAATAAAAATAATAATAATAAGTTCCCGGACTGGTTAAAAAACAAAAAAACAAAAAACAAAACACACGTTAAGCTCATATTTTATGAGGCAATTAAATTGTGAGGAAAGAACATGTTCTCATGTTTGATGTCTTAAACTGTTTTGAGTTTTTTTTATTCTAATCATACAGCAACCTCTGAAATTATTTAGATAGACCTATAAACCTTCCCCTGCACGGGATACAAAAAGTATTTGGATTATGCATGAACTGCCACTAGACTCTTATTTACCTTTGTAGCAATTTAGCATTTTTTGACTCTAATCTTAATTACTGTGTCATGTCATGTAATCATTATCACATCAATCAAATTTTAATCACTGGCTACTGGTACAGAGCACTTTTTTTTCAATCAAATCTATTCATTGGTAAAAAATTGCTTTCCTCATGTCCAGGTAGAATCCTGGACATGTTTCTTAAACTCCTACTACATGCAATATTAGGATGCAGGTTTGCACTGTATCATTAATTTCTGATTAATTTTGAATTATTTGTAATCCACCTCCATCTGTTAGGCATTTGTAATATTGGGCCAAGACGCAGAGGCCAAAGAAGGGATGCGGTTTATGATGATTTAATGTGAAATGAGAGAGGGGCAGGTAGTTATGGAAAACGTGGAGCTGGTCTTGGAGATGGAGGGTGGAAACAGGAGGCTGGGAGTGGATCTCTGTAGGTGTTGGAATGGAGAGAGAGAGAGAGAGAGAGAGAGGGAGAGAGAGAGAGAGCACAAAACCTTGGAGGGTTGTGGCTGGAACCCTGTCGCCATTCTCAAAAAACTGGTGTTCATCAGCATCAATAGTGTGTCTATTTGTTTTGTTCTCAATGATAATATTTGCTTAAACAAAATGGTGACTTTACACTTTACAGACATTTTTTCATTAGTCCATATGTAGCATGCTTCTGCAGAAATTCCCTGAACTTTAAAAAAAAATTAAGTAATAGAATTAAAAATAAGTCTCCAGTCTGCACAACATGATCTGGGCTCACCATGGAATTCATCTTTCAGATTAAGAAAATAATAATCAACCAGCCTTTTTTTTTTACTGCAGGATACTTATTAATTATCATTACTTAAAAAAATTACACATTTCACCAAACCTTATTTAGTTGATTATAAGAGGGTAAAAACTGCCATATATTCATGTTAAAATTACTTTAAGGCAAAAGCCTGCATAGATAGAAGTCATGCATGCATAATGATGCCATCAAACTTACAGTACAGTACAGCATAGCATCTTTTGTTGCTTTGATTGTTTGTTTTTAATTCATTGTTAACCTTCCTCAGGTTTTTGACCACAGTTGTGCTGTAGAGCAATTTTTAGATGATAATATTCCTATATTATTTGTATGTCATGTTCTCTCTGCAACACATGAGGATGTTTCTGTAAAAAATTAGTATATGATGTGAAACACATTTAGACTGCAGAGAGCAATGTCAGTTGATGGCAGTATTTCGCTGTAAAAAAATAGCATTCAGAGAGAAAACTCTAGAAGAAGAATATGACCCTTAAACCTGCCAAATGTGAATGGATATTTCAAAACATCAAGGCTCTGAAAATGTTTTATCAGTTAGTAAAGGCCCTCAACATTGTCTTCTGATGAGAAATGTTTGAAACTTTGACCTGCTGGACTCTATTCTTCAAATGTAATTCAACAATTCCAGGCTTACATGATGCTAGCCAGCTAAAATGATCTAACTATTATTTAATTATCGGACTTATTTCTTATAAGTTGGAGGACTGATTTGTTGGACAAGAAGTGCACTCTTATTTTGAAAAGAATCCCTGTAATTTGACCAAACATGATGAACACTCTATGTAGTGTACACATGGTTGGTTGCCACTATGGTTACAGAGAACACTTTTTAAAAATTATGTCTGCACAGTTAAGCTTTAGTTTCAAGCCAAGGGACCACCTAGAACATATTCAAGCTATGAAGTATGGGAAAACCCAGCCAAGATCTCACATAAAGCAGATTAACGGCACTCTGAAAGTACAAATTAAATTCTGTGGTATTTTCCAGCAAACTAAGTTCAGTAATCAATCTCGTTTGCATAATATACTTTTGGTCATATTCTGACTTCCTAAAACCTGAACATTTTTAATTTCTTTTAGCTATTTTGGATTTCAATGCCTGAACAAGAAAATAAAGTATTTTCAAGTACTACAAACGAGCCTTGTCGTTTTTGTCTGCAGGAACAGTCTGTCACACCTATTGGCCTGTGTGAAATGCTTCAAAACAGTTGTGTTCAGTTTGTAAGCATGGGAACTCATTACATGTCACACACTGTACACAAGATTTCACAGAGAAGCCTTTTTCTCTGCAGCGCATTGGGTCTGTCAGCTTGACCAATCTCTGGAAGATGTTTAGCAAAACCTGTGCACAGAGACATTTGGTTCTGAAGTGACCTAATTTTTTTCCTTTTTGTGCAAGGTGTGCATTCTCTTCCTGTACATGTGCAACATCAGTGTCACACTTGCTCTAGTATGCCTGAGCCAAAGTCGCGTAATAACTCAAGGAATTGCGTTGTGCCCTCTCTAGGTGTACCACATTCAATGCTGTCCTGGTAATAGCATAGCCAGCGTATGGCTAGAGCAAGATCAGTGAAGAACTTCTTGGTCTGGACACTCTCTCAATAGTAACTCTTCATCCTGTCTAGCAAATCCTCCCCGCCCATCTTGGAGTTGTACTTGTGCGCAACACTTTGTTGTGTGACAGTCATATCTTGTTTGTCTATCTTGGACCACCGATGGCAGGTGTCTTCTGGCTGTTAAGCACAAACCTAAATTGCTTTGTGATCATATCACTTCACAACACATACTTTCCCATCTCCTCTGGTAACTGATGCTAAGGCACTCCTTCTTTGCTGTTTCATGGTTTGATCATGGGTTTATTGAGACGTGCAATAACCAAGGCCACTGTCACTATCATCACTGCTATGCTGATCAGTTTCTGACGAATCTTGTGGAATATAATTTTCATTACTTAGTTGTGCTACGCCAGGATCAACAGCATCAAAATCAGACAAAACATCCATATCAGAGTTCTCTCCTATTAATGCATTCAGATATATTTTTGCTCTCGACAGAAAAATATGTACTGGAACTGTATAACATAAGAATAAAAAATAAAATCAATGAATACTACTTGGCAACACATGCAAAAACTATTTCTACTGTTGCATACTGTTGGATTCTTCCCAGAACTTCCCAAGCTATGTTTCCTTACTTTTACACCCTCAGTTTGCATTAGATGATTATAAATTCTCATTCAAATAAGTATTTCCTAACAATCAGCATCCTAGCTAGTTACTGTTGCTAATTTTTTTTTCAAATGTATATGCGTAAACTCAATGTGCTTCAAGACAAAAAGCACAAAATAGGCAAAGATCATACATGTGAAAAACATCTGAGATGGTATTACAATAAAAAGAGAATGGAATAGAGTTACTTTTATTAAACAGGAAAAATATGAATAAAGGTTTTGGCTTTTAACTACACACTTTAAACCTAACTAAAATCTTGTGAAAAAAGATATGAGAGAGGAGGACCATAATGACCAAAGGAACGGTAGACTGGTTTAGAAAATTATTCCAGATATAGTGAGGCTTAAGAGTGATCTATCATATGTGTACTCAGTGAGCATGTCAACAATGTAGAGACGACCTATGCCATTCATAGATTTAAAAACAATAAGAAGTATTTTAAAAATCAATTCCTTGCTTTACTGGGTGTGAGTGAGAGAGGAAGCATCGAACTTTAGATAAATTTCTCAGAAGATAAAAGGCAGTCTTGGAGATACTAGATATGTACCTCTGGGAGTTAAGATCAGTATCCAAAATTAACATTTTTTTTTAGCATGCTCACAAGGTTTTACCAACAGGGTAGTAAACAAAGACTGACTCTGCTGCCTCAAAGTTTTAGGAACTAGTAAAGGAATTATTGTTTTGTCCTTATTTAGCTGCAAATGAAAATGATGGCCATCCAATGTTTGATATCATCAATACGTTGGATGAGGTTATTCACTGGACTAAGGTTGTTGGCCAAAACAGAAATATATTGAATAACCGTGTGTCATCAGCATAGGAGTGATATGAAATATTGTATTGCTGTTTGATAGACCAAAGTGGGAGCATATACAAATAAAACAGCAGTGGACCAAAAATTTACCCTTATGGGACTCCATGCTGAATGCTGACTTCACTGAAAGATTTAAAGTTGCAAATAAAAAATATAATGATCTTCTGGTAAGCTAGGAAGAAAGCCAATTAAGAGCTGTTCCTCTAAAGCATAAACAGTTTCTACGAATGAGGAAAATGGGTCTAAGTTAAGCAAAAATGAAGTGCAAGGTGCAGTAAACCCATAATATAATGTCTGCATATCCAAACACTAGGTCTCAGGAGAATAAATCTGACTCAAAATTAAGTAAAATTAATTTAATCCAAACTTTAGTCCAAATATATAAAATTCTGATGCAACTGCAGTTCTTATTTTTTATTTTATATATGACAAATCACATCCAAAATGTTTTAATTAAATGCTGTATTTTCTGGTCATTGTGGTCTGATAACGGTCAGAAATCGTTAGTCGAACTCATCTGCTTTGCACATACTTTAGATTCCCTAAGGAATAGGTATTGATTAATTATTTTTTGTAGGTGTAGGCATCTCATTTAATCTTATTGTAAAGCCTATCTTAAGATGTATAGGTATTGATGTCCTAAATATGAAAAAATAGATTTTGATATTTACAGAAAATTATCTTGATGATTTTCCAGTGACAGGTTACAGGTTTCTATCGAACATCATAATTAGATAATTTTTCTGTCTCTGCCTCTAAGAATAGAAGTCAGTTATTTCTTAACAAACAAATGCAGTAAACTTTGAAAATCCCTAGTCACAATCCAACTATATGTAAATAAGCCTTTTGCTGGTTTTCTTAAGGACTTGATTTTACAGCTGCTCCAGATAAATTATAAGCCAGATAGCTCAGGTCATGTATGAAATTCCTTGTTCACAAGGTTTTGCAAGGTTTTCTATTATCATTTATAAAGATATTTATATTGTATAACACTGAATGTAGCTTGTACTATATTCATCTGAAAAGCACTGTATATGCTAGTCCCATTTAAGTAAGAATGTTTTCATAAACCTCCTGACCGCAGAAACTGATTCACCGGTACTTGCTTTTTATTGAATTATTTTCCATTGGTCATTTAGCAGTGACCATTCATCGTACGTTAAGATGCCCTCCAGCACTCTGCTTAGCCAATGCTTCCTCAGAGAGGTGCTCTGGCCCTAGGATTCACATAAAGAATAAGAAAAACTTATTCAAGGCTTCTAACTCTCATTCACTGAATGTAAGATACAGAAAAATGTCTTAGATCTGCCACTCTTGCTCTTTGCCTCATGTTTATGCAGGAAATTGCAAAATATAGGGGACTGCAGTATTGGATTTGGAAAAAAATGTACTTTATACACTTGTCCTCTTGCCATATGTGCCATCGTGCCATATAAATATTTAAAAGAACTGTTTACTTCTTACTCACTCTTTGATCTTTAATTGGTGATCAAAAATTTGTACATGGAAGTAATATTGATAATTTTGCATACAAATACATTAATTTTCTTGCTCTGTGACCAAAGGAATAGGATTGAAACACACATCTCTTCAAAGCTAGGCACAGCATGCATTATTTCTGTTTCCAGGCAGGTCATGTGCATCTTTAGCCATTTTCTTAGTAGGTGTTGTTATTCCCTGTAATATAACGATGAAGGGAGGTGGGAGATTAGTTCTTTGAAGGGCTAGAGACATGCTTCCTCCTCAAGATAAAACACACAGGCTCTAAAATGATTATTTGTTGTATCTGATTCTGTGGTTATATTTGGTGTGAAAGAGATTTTAAGAGCTGTAAAATGCTTTTATCTAGTGAGTTATATATGTTTTGATTTTACAATGATAAAGATGCTTATCCTGTGTATCTCAAATCATGTACATCTTGCCTGTTTTGGTGGAGTATCTTGTTGGAATTCAATACACCTCTCGGCTTATTCTGCTATTTTTAAATTAGTAATTCTGCCTTCACTGATCTTGTGCTCAGGCTACATTTTAAAGCAGGCAGAATTTAAGCATCAATCTCTATTATTTCGACCACAAGCCTTATTTTGATATCACCTGTACTTAATAATACGATAATACTTGACTAATTAATTTATTTCATAGATTTTAATCATAAACAGGTGTATGTAAATGTTCATTGTTACGTCTTCAGGTTTGCTGGATTTTCATCATGAGCATGAAAGTGACTTTATCTGTAAGTGAGACCTTGACACTAGCACTGAAATACAGTTCCTGGGATTCTGTTTAGTCTAACCACTAAAAAGATCATATAGGTTTATCTTGCAAAAGAGGCAGTAATTTAAAAACACCATCCCATCAGAGAGATTTATTTCCATTATCCCCAAAATACACGTTAGTACATTTGGATCTTTACTTCATCAGTGGTATAAGTTCAAACATTACTGAATTGTGAGCATTACAAAAAATGGTGAAAAAAAAAACATTTTTCTCCTCTGTTATGATGATTGTAGTGAAAGCAGCTGAGAGACGCTTGAATTCAGTTTTTAATCACTGTACAGGGGCCTATTTGAACATGTATCTTCAAAAATATTCCTGTAGATGGCACTGGTGTTCTGTTTTTCAGAAATCGCCTTGCCTCTTGATGGTTGGGCTGTTTTCATGGAAATTTAAAGAATGTCATTCCCACCAGCATGTCAAGTTTGATACAAGAGGAGAGAGGACACACTGGAATTTGTTTTACATCCCAGTTTTCGTGGCTAATGTGAGAGTACCCACTCTTACCCTTAAGACTTAGTGCTGCTTGTATGTCTGCGATACCCTGAGGTCCATGAGGAACGACACTTTGATTAACTGTATGTATGTCATGCAGATGTGAGGAAAAGACAATAAACCCTAACCTGAATCTGAACCTTAGGGCTGCAGCATATAACAGAATTAATAACTACTACTGCCTTGAAACTGAGAATTAAATAAAGATGAAGATATCCTCTAAGATACCCTCTAGATAGATAGATAGATAGATAGATAGATAGATAGATAGATAGATAGATAGATAGACAGATAGACAGATAGATAGACAGATAGATAGACAGATAGATAGATAGGCAGGCAGGCAGGCGGGCGGGCGGGCAGACAGACAGATAGATAGATAGATAGATAGATAGATAGATAGATAGATAGATAGATAGATAGATAGATAGATAGATAGATAGATAGATAGATAGATAGATAGATAGATAGATAGATAGGCGGGCGGGCAGGCAGGCAGATAGACAGATAGACAGACAGACAGCTAGACAGATAGAAATCCTATACTGTTTCCTTCCATATTGTCTTCCAGTGGAAGACAATATCTCCGTCTATTATAGGCAGAGAGAGAAAATATTAACGTTGCAATAATGAGATTTTAAAAAACATTTGATCTTTTTATAACTTTATTAACAGAATAGCATACGTGTAAACGCAGGCCACATTTTTAAAAGAATATAAATAAATAAAACAAAAATCCAGCATATTACATTATACTAAATTACTACAGGTAAAAGATAAAACTCATCGATACTGTAAACTGTCTTTGCTTTCTTGTTTTTAACGTACTTGACCACGAAGACTAAAAAGGCACAGGTGGCTTCCGGCTGCCATCTTCGTTTGGTTGAAAGAAACTTACAGGACGCGGGTTTGTTAATTTACTCGTATTTACTCGTATTTACTCGTATTTACTCGCATTTACTCATTTCAGTCGGACAGAAGAGACTGGGAGGATTCAGAAAATGCCTTCACAGCCGCAGTGAATGTCAAAGCACCTGCAAGGTTTGCAAAAATGTCGTCTCGTATCTATAAACAGACACTTGATGTTAGCTTAACTCACCTTGGAACCAGCTACTATTTCAAGAAAAAATACTTATAATTTACACTGAGTGTTGTGGTAACACCGTGTCTGAACTATAACTCCTATAACATTAACTTAAGTGCTAAGTGGCTTTTGTTGTGTTTACAATAAGTGAATATACACTGAAAGTGGTTGTTTGTCTCCCGATGGTTAGCTGATTGCCATATTATTAGCACGTTTTGAGACACTGTCATTTGTTTAAACTCAGACCAATTTTCTTTTAAAACTACTTGTCTGCACTCTTCGCTGTACTGGTATTAAATAGAATAAGACCTAAGAAGTCAGCAGTATTCTACAGTACATTTTTTAACTTGAATGCTAACTCGTGTACACTTTTGTTTGTCCCAGGTTCAGTCCAGGGAAACGTATCAAAAATTTGTAGCTTTCAATTGAATCTGGTGCTGAGGAATCTGAGTAGATCAAAAAAAAAAAACTGCAGAGTAGCAATGAAATGAATGGAAACTGGAAAGATAAATTCATCTCTAGTTATTCCCGAATATAATTTGCTCTGAATAAAATGCATTGCTGTTATGTTGAACCTAAACTGATCAACTAGTGATTTCCCAGTGAACTGACCTGATTCTCCTGCTGTTCCCTCGGTGCAGCCCCCTGCAACCTGCAAACGCTACGCCTCTTAAAATGGCTGATGTTTTCAAGATGTGAATCTTACGACTGCGAATAAATCTGCAATTTCTGCCCAAGTTGAAACCTTTTCAACTCAAGAGGATGGGTTTTGGCTCCAGTTCGTGCCTTGCATGCTGTCCTGCCGACTCTAAAAGTGGCTTCATGTTCGTTCAGAGCACATTTTAAACACTTGCCATATACCTCCTCCTTTACACCCTTCTCCTGTCAATGAGAAGGTCAGCAGGGGGACATGTAACACATGCATACATCCAGAGGTCTGTGGCATCCCTCCAGACCTAACCCCCTCCTCAAAAGTGCTATAATAAATTAGTCTTGTGTCAAAAACACTGGCCCCTCACCAGTTTCCCGCCAACAAACTAAGCCATAGCTGTAGGTATCACTGCTGGTGATTACACCTGCTGTCTGCAGTGGTGGGCAGGTGTTTTGCTCCTCTGTCACAGAGATTATTGTATCTCATCCTGGCTTTTCTTTATATGAATTGCACTAGGGCTGCAACTAATTCTTTTCTTTTTCAGTTGTTATGCTGAGTTCTTTCTCGATTAATCGCTTTTTGCTTCTTTATAAAAAAACAGAAAATGTCAAGCACAATTTTGAAGGCTCCAAGGTAACATCTTCAAATATTTTGCCAATTTTCTGTCAAACAATTAATTGACTAGTAGTTTCAACCAAAGTGCTAAGAACTGTCCACAATAATGTATCTAGATTTTGAGGAAGAATTAGTAATACGGCAGTACTTTTAATATGAAAGACAATGGTCATTCAGGATTTCATACAACCTTTACGCTTGAACGTGTGTGTGTGTGTGTGTGTGTGTGTGTGTGTGTGTGTGTGTGTGTGTGTGTGTGTGTGTGTGTGTGTGTGTGTGTGTGTGTAAGAAAGACATGCAGGGAATTCAGCTGCATGCCCTCTTTACTTTTATCTTAATAGGTTAATTAAATGATGGTAAGTGGTGCAGTCAGTTGGTCTTATTGCTACCAGCTAATACATCAGATTGGGTATGTAATTAACTTAGCAGCTTCATAGACCTTTTTAAATAGACAACAGCTGGGAATCTATATGTTGAGAGAAAATGAAAAAAATTACATTCATTAAGACTGTATTATGTTAATATTGATAATTTGATTATTTCCTGAGTCACTGATTGACCATTTTGTAACTGTAATGAAAAATGCCTGTTAACTGGTCTCAGACCCCCAACGAATATTCTCAGTTTGCTTTTCTGAGTAATGGTCCAGGGGCTCCAAAGCCTTTATTAGAGTTACAGTTACATGAAACAGAGGAAAGCAGCCATTTAAGAATCAATGTGTGGGACTGAGAGAAAACCTCCAGGCTGATGACAGAGGTGTATTTAGGAGGCCACTAGAGGGAACCCAATCCATCATCATATGGCATCATTCACTGCAGTCTACTTTGAGATTTGGATGCAGCATAAGATGACTGTATCTTGCAGGGGTGTGCACAGTAAAAACAGCCTCCGTTCGATATAACACCATCCAGTGCAATAGCTATGTAATGAATACTATCTTTCTGAAGCTTTATTTTTCAATTATTAATAAGATGACGTCAAATAGACATCAATTAAGCTCTGCGTTTGTTTTTTTCAATAGTCATACCCCTGTGGAGCAAAATATAAGACACACCTTACTTTAAAATAATACAATCCAGTCTAACACGAACATTTACTTAGAATTGCTGAAGGTCACAGTGATGTCACACGTTAGCAACAGTAGGAAAAAGCAGGATGAGAATGTTACAAATGAAAACGATGATCTCAAATATTTACATGAGTGTAAATCATTTTGCCTATTTAATTTTCAGTGTTTTTAAGTAGATCTAAAAATGCAAATTTTGTGATATTCAGGCTTGTTTTAGTGACCATACAAAGGGTCTTCCTTTTTTTAAATCTTCATTTTACTATTTATTGTTTGGCATTTAAGCATACAGTACTGTAATCATATTGCAGGTTATCTTTTATTCTGTCTATAAAAGCATGATATAGTCACGGTATGGCTTCAACCATGAAACGGCTTAATGGTTTTATCCAGAAACCAAGCGTGAAGAATCCAAATTTTCTTTAGCTGCATCTACAAATTCAGAGTCATAGATAACCTCTGTGTGCTTTTCATGATTGATGTGTTTAGGGAGGCTTTGGTATACATGAGACGCTGCTGAGACTGACACTGAACAGATGAGGCAGGATAGAAGTAGAAAATTCATTGGTCTGGCTGCTCTCAAGATTCAGCTCTGCATGAAAGTCTGACAATAACCTTGACAGAAAACACCGGACACAAGGAAATGCCTAGCATTTTGTGCTACTGCCTGAAAATATTACATCATTATGGAGAACAAGGAGATGAAAAGCTGAAAAGCTCCAGAGCTGTTATTGTAAGAAAATAGGACAATTGTATTCACTGTTCCTGGCTTGGACCGTGCCCCCTTTTGGCTGATTTTGCCGACAATATTGCTGTCTGGGGATTGTGTTACTTTGCATGATGTCACGGCCTGTGGCACCCAGCTGTACAGGTGCAGACCTGTCCTGCCCATGACTTTGTTGCTGATTTACTCCTTTTGTTCTCAGAATAGCCAGAGCCTAGACGCTTAATGCACTATTTATGATCACAGTGTCAGGGACTTTCTTGCAACTGCACATGGGGATAAGAGGGATAGAGGACCCACCTGCAGCAAAAAATGTTTTTGAGTCAGGCCATGTCCACACTAACCACTGAAACTTGATAATCAATACTAAATCATTTGTTTTGCAAGGGAAAATGTAGCTATACATTTGCTGGAACCAGCCTCTCAAATGTCAGATCATATACTGTATATAGTAAGCTGAATATCTATGGGTTTTGGACATATTTGTCAGATAAATCTGGCAATATTAGGACATCTCCTTCAGCTCTGAGAAAACCATAAAGGCAGTTTTTCCCTTTTTCAGACATTTTGTTGATTCTAGTAACATGTACTGCCTGTGAAGCCAAAAGCTGGTAAGGCTTATTCATTTGTGCCATAGCGCTCCAGTGTTTTCCAAAACATTAAAAAACACTTAACTGAGACACACTGTTGCACGGGTAGACATGTTCCTACATTATCATAAGCCTGGGCAGGCTCTGGAGATTTGTCTTGAAGCAGTCCCACATACATTATCCTTTTTCCTTTAATTCGTGCCAGTACCCAAAATATGCAATAATGAACTCCAGCTGAAATTAGTCCCTGAAAAATGAACTATTTACTCCCGTTTGACTAATATTTACAAAAATGTTTTTAAGGAAATGAGCCCCTGTAGAAAAACAATTAATATAATTCTGGCCTATTTTAAAAGAGTTGCATCTTCAGTCGGTGTGTATGGGCTTGGAGCTGTGTGCTGCAGTTATCGTACAAAGTTGGAAAGTATTGATTGATGGACTGAAACATGGTTGGTTTTAGTCTTTTCTTGATTTATTGTGCATTCTGTGTGTTGCTTGATAATTGGTTTACATTCCCTAATTACTTTGTGTTTGCCTGAACTAAAGGTGATATTAGTACACTTACAATGCATGGATCAAATGTTGGAAATCACCTCTGCTAAATACCCGAGTTTCTTGGCTTTTGTGCATTCAATAGACTTAATTTATTAGTCTTAGGCATTAACATGTGTCTTTGACTCTCCTCTCCGTTTTTAAACATGAGACTAGGTTTATCATGTTGGGCTTTTACTTGACTTCTGTGGTGACAAGCCAAGTAACAGACACTGAGCTTTTGTTTCTACCCTTCTGATTTAATCTACCACCTGTTTGGTATGCAAAGCCTCAAGAAGGGCTCTTTGATATAAGGATGTGTGTATGTGTGTGCACACGCCTGTGACTCTAACACTCTGATGCTATCACTTGTATGCACTCACTAATCTGTGCTCTAAGGGTGGCCATGAGTCTTTGATTTTGTGTGTTTATTTCCTATGAAAGCATAGAATAGCTACAATATATAAATAATTCCAAACTGGATCATACTAGTCTGTTCTGGCATAGCCTGTTTGTTAGTCAGACCATGACCTGAAAATAATAAATAATAAATTGTAGAGCTACTTTGGGCTTAAAATGAAGAGTTTATGTGAAGAGGTGATTATGGATGGAATTGATACAGAGGAAACTCATGTTGAGGAAAAACGTTAAACAGCATGGTTTGTTAATACTTTTTCTATCTTGTCAACACCTTCAAGTTATTCACAAGACTTTGAATCTTTCAAATAAGACTAAGCCCATAGAGATAAAGGCCTAAAAGACAATGAATTAAAGGCACTAAGTATCTCATATTTAAAAGCCACCAAGAGCAGTTCATTATCACAGCTTCATGCTACTCAATAGGCAGTTGACAAGCTCAGCCAGAGAGAGACACAAATGTGAATTGCAGAGGCCTGAGGAGTGTCTTTGGTTAATCTGCCTGGTGAGCAGTTTTTGTGTAAAAGAATGAGTGCCATCTTTGAACACTGTTATCAGTTTTCACAGTACTTTCATCATCTAATTAACAAGCTAGCTATCTTACTAGCCATGTTAAAATCCCCCAGAATAATGATAGGAGAGTTAAGTTTCAGTCACTCCATACTGAGTCTGTTGTCAGCCTAGTGTTGCAGCACCTGGCTCGCATGATCAATCAGTACATTGTATGTTTTTTTTTTTTTTTAAAATGCAATGTTTTCACGACATGTTTTGTGAAATATCATGTTTTTGGGGATGTAAAACATTGGCATGCTTTGTGCCTTAGTAGCTTCTTCTGCACATTATATCATCAAGCTTTTCAAACATACAGGAGGCATAGATAAGACTTATAATCTGAGACAGTGGAGATGTTTTTCTTCGGATGATGGTGCACATTTTAACAGGATTCTCATTTAAAACTTCTGTTGGGCCCATCTGTGAAACTTCTCAAAATAGTTGGTTGTATTTGGCAATGACAAGAGCCACAGTATAAGGGAATTAAAAGTTATTTAAAAATACAATTGCCTAGTCAATGGCTGCTTCTGGTACATAATGCCACTTCCTGAATTATTACTGAAAACAAGAATAAAGGAAGGTCTAGAAGCATAATAGGTGTGGTTGGAATTTTTTTGGCTGTAAAATTTGTTCAAGAGAAGTATTTAAACTGTTTCAGGACATAGTCCAACTCCCATTACTTTGGCCAGTTTGAGTGTGCTTTAAGTCTGGTCAAACAGAAACTATTTTGTTTGATCCGTCTACAGCTCTGTAAGTGGATATGTGCTGTTTCCAAAATCCACAGCAAGAGACTAAAGGCAAATATCTTCCAAGGTTTTGTACTTTGGTTGTACTTTGTACTCTGATTCTGACTGAAACTCCATCACAACACCCCTTCAGGCTGCTGATAGTCAATAGGCCTTGGTGCCATGTGTGATGTTGTGCTGCAGGCCTAATTCTTCGCTTTGGTAAGGTATTCAGTTACATTGGAATATATCAGTTTCGGCTTTTGTCACATGTAGCTCCTTAGTAAAATCCCCCTTTTCTCCTTATAGTCATTATTTTTCATCCACAGTATTTGTAAAGCTATCTGCGGTTGTTTGTCATGGTGGAAAAACTGTCAAAAAATTAAGATTAAATGGTGACATTTTAGTTATTTTAGCTTTACCTATGAAATATCAGTTAAATCTTTTGGCTTTTTGCATTAGCCTTAGGACACAAGAAAAGCTATTAAAAGGCCATTAGGTTGAATTCACATTACACAGCAACAAACACACTAATGAGTACTTTAATATTTGAGTTTTGATGCAGGTATGCTCTATTCCAGTTATGTTTGATCCATTCATATAATGCAAGTTAATCTCTTTTGACCCCTGTTTATAATGTATTGAGTCTGAATCTGTAGTTACATGCGCATTTCTGTTTTCTTTCTTTTTTCAGTTGAATTTTTTTTACAGGACTCAGGTTTACAGTTAAATGTATTTTAAATACCTGAAACATTAAATTAAAGCAAAGTGAGGTTGAACAATGGACGTTCACCTCATTTCCTGATTGGCTGCCAAAGGGAGTTTAAAGCAGCATTGCTGTGTGCAGAAAGGAATAATTAGCTCCTAATTAGACATAGATTAAAAAAAAAAAGCTTTTTGGACCTTTCTTTTAATTTTTATTTTTTGCAGGTTCCCCCCGGGAGGATTATAAGTAAGTGATAATTAATTTAATTTCATAACATCAGATTCATCACATTTGTGTCTGTTAGAAGTCTATGTTAAAATCAGGAGTAGGATTATTCTATGCTGTCCTGTAAATGTTATCATAGATGATCCTAACAGAGTGAAATAGGTTATGTAGCTACTTTGATTTTTATCAGAAATTTGTTATTGTTCCACTCTTTCACATAAGAACAAAGATGTTTGGACACCTGCTCTTTATTTCTGGTCTTAAAGAGAAGGGCCCATACCCAAAGTGGAATTGGTGTTATGGCTGTCTCAGCTTTTCTTTAAAGGAAACAGTGTTGTCATCTTAACCCCTATCACATTATGCAGCTGGATCTGTGTATGGCCTTTGTTGTACAGTTAAAGGCCAGGTAACCATAGTGGAAGTTTGTCAGCATGGCTGTCGCTGGGGTTACTGATGTGGTATTATCAAAGCTTTGCCAGTGACTCAAATTCCACCCTCTTCTCACATAACTACTTGTCAAGTTGAATCTGAGATGACAGAGAAAATTGGAAAGACCAGGGACATGAAAATTTTAGGGGAAGACAAGGTAGTGTTCCTATACCTGATTTAATATTTAGAATACTGGATATTGTGCTTTGTGTTCATTTTAGGGAAACAATATTAGCCTGACTGACCATGGACAGCATTTACACACAATGGGATATTTTTCCCCTACAGCTACTGTACGTAAGTCACACCCACAATGTGTTGCTCCTTAATTTAATTTATGTTTTTAGGTTTTTTTTTAATTTTTTCCCCAAACAGTCCTTAGATGTACCTGGATTTTTTGCATAACTCTTTCTGTTGTCTTTTATAAAAAAAAAAACAAAAACAAAAAAACAGTTTTGAAAAATAAAAAACAAATGTAATTAGCCCTAGACGTAAGGCATACAGTGTGTGGATTGCTGAAACAAATAGTACATTTGTGAAGCTTATAATTCGATTATAAGACTTTGTCAGAGAGACAGCAATTCAGTGCAGTGATTCTTTTTTACACTGTTTTTACACTGTGCCCACTACTTTTAGTTTTTAATGATTCTTAACCTTGTGAAAGGAGAAGTGGCTCATGGATCTGGGATAAATGTGTATGCCTGGATATGTAATTATGCTGTATTGCAGCATAATCACTGGACCTGTAGGGCAGAGGGAGTTTGTGGTACTAAAATTATACAAAGGAGCCCTCTGAAATAATCTCTGCAGGCTCCTCCTGACAGTCTTCAGAAGTAATCCTGGCAGGTTTAGTCCTGTGTTGTCAAAATATATCTTTTCAAATAATGCATCAGAGAGCAATTTTTGTCAACACTTGAGGTACACGGGAGGTGCTAACATCACAAGGGCGCTCGGTGACAGATGGTCAGAAACTAGACTGACCAGGCTAGATCACAGCAGGCACCAGCTCAGGGCTTCCTCTGTCTTCGTGTCAGATACTGTAGGATTCATCTGATGAGGCGTTTTCAGACTCCAAAGCCCTGAGCTATTTCTAGTCAGGCACGACACTGTTGTATTTTTACAGGCTTGCACCCAAGATCTCCAGCAGACTTTATAGAACTTATACCTGATGACATCACCGCAGATACTAAAAATGAGCACTTTGGAGTTTGGGCTTTTGGGTTTATTGGACTTTTGATCTGAAAAAACAAGCAATTTGGTGATGTCACCCTGGGCTTCGGGAAATTGGGCTGGGTTTTTTTTTTTTTCTTTTTAACTCTTTTCTGACACTCTTTATACGAAATGTTTAATAGAAGTATTGAAAAAAATATTTTGCAGATTAATAGATAATCATTATTTCTAAAGGAACACTGTCAGTAAGTACAGAATGGCTGGATTTGAATTTAAATTGTCCTATTAATTTTCTTCATAAATTATTTGTATGTATTACCCCTATGTATGTCAGATTAATATGAAAAAAATCCCTGCAGACTTGAATATAGGGCTAAACCATCAGTGCTCATCAGTTTGTTTCCTCATAGTGGAAAGGTTGTTAATGGTAATGTATCTGTATGTGGTTGTACTGGACACTAATGAGCTTGCTTTTCCTCTCTGTAAACTCTCAACCCTCTTCCAGGACTACGAACAACCCCATTTCTGTGAGTGAGTGCATCTATTTTAAATCTGATGAGAGGTCAGACTCGAGCCATACAGTGCTTTTTGCAGCTCCATCTTGGCATAATTGAGAAGGAAAAGCTACAGCAGCTTCCCAGTCTGTTTTCAGTTGTCACACTTAAGTGAATATAACTGTATGTTAGCATGGCTGAACAGATCCAACATTGCTTTTGTTTAATCCCCAATTCAGGTGTGTCTTATTTCTGCTAAGTCAGTATAGTTTAATGTATGATTCATGTTCACTGTCTGAAGTCATAATTGAAGCTTCCTGATTATCTTAGAGCTGAGCATACACATTGCTGGTCGTCATAGCAGCGTTTATGCCCTTGGCAAGATCATGCGGTGTTGAACTGATTCTAAAACTAAATTATTCTAAAACTAAGAGAGAGAGATCATGTTGACATTGAGATAGTAAAAAACTCAGAGGAGACCAGCTCTTTGGCGTCCTTGGTGGTGATCCTGTAAAGAGAATAAGCCCAAAACACTATGTTTACTATATTGAAATAGCCTGTTCAGTTGCTCTATAGATGCTCATCAGTAATGATCTCCCTTCACTAGTATTGCTTTGAAATGCACTTAAATTTTGAACATTTCCCTTTCCAAATTTTCATTTTCCTGTCTTCCAGGAAAGATTCCTGAAATCACATTTGTATTTGTCATTGCACACACATTGATTGAGGAGCTGGGCATAATCAGATTAACAACTACCAGGTTAACACTGTAAATATTCAAGCATGTTCATTATGCAGTGCACGTCTTCCCACTTTGTGTCATGTGCCAAAATATCTATCCACTCTACTACAGAGCCATCACTTCTCTTTCAGCACACACCAACCAGTTAAATTTCCTTCAGCTATATGCATAATTCTTTATTTTATAAAATGGCAGGATCAATGTCAAACATCCGTTAGTGTGCACACATATGCCTGTCTATCTGCTGGTTAGGGCTGTAACATGTCAAACTGACCTTGGAAAATTAGCACAGGAAAAAGGCTTTGAAACTGTTTCTTGGGCCCAGCAAGAGAGAGAAGTTAGTATGTTGTCAAGATTTTGGTAAATGAAAAGGGTGAGGACAATCCGTGCATGCTTTGATTTGTCCGCCACAGACAAACCTGTGTCATTGTAGCTTCTAAAGCTGGTGTTTCCACTGTGACCAGAGTTATCAGAGTTAGCCTGTGAAACACGCATAGTTATGTTTTTCTAATCACCAAGGTAAATCCCATTTAAAGTAAGCGAAAAAATACTAGAGGGACTTATGATCTGAGGCCTGGATGGTTTGACCATTTGGCCATGACCAGGTTTAATATGCGCAGGTTTAGAGAAATTAAGATATTCTCTCTCACTGTCTAATCTGAATTTAGGTCTTAGAGATTCCTGTGCCTTTGCAACTGTGCTATGGTTATGCTTTGTTTGATTATGTAATTCTTTACCCCTTCTAAGTCAGTGACTGAAGTCTTGGCTACTGCTCATACTTGTGGGGATTTAAGCTGTTGTTGTGGTTCAATGCTGTCCATGGTGTTGCCTGAGAATGTGAGCAGTTGTCACATATCTTTGCACCCTTTGAGGGATTGCCACGCGACCCAGCAGCAGGGAGACATCCTCTGATCTGGTCTGTTTCTGGGCTGAGCTAAGTTTAGAGGCCTGCAGAGATGAGTGACCTGACAGGATTTCTGGGTGAGGCACAGAACCAGAGGCCTCAACTGCTGTTGTATCGCCTGTGGCCTGTACACTCTGGTCAGCATATTATTAGGCCTGGCATGGGACTAAAGTTTGCATACACTGCATAATTCAACTTTGTGTCTGGCTTAACCTCTGGACTACTGAGGACTACTGTGGGTTTGTATATGCAAACCCACAGTAGTCCTCAGCAAGGCTGTCCAACTTTATGAAAGTTGTTGAACAGTTTAACAAGTTCACAAAATAATATATGTTTTTAATGTAAAAAAGTTTCTTATGTAGGAATGTCTGGTAGCAGAGTTTTCTAGCTTTATTTTATTTTACCTCTAAGCTCATGAATGCATGAGATACTGGTCCTAGTTTCAAATAGGTCCTAGATTCTAATGTTTCTAATGTTCCTCTCTGAAATGATTGTCATCTACTACATGGAGCTATTTTCACTCTTGCCCTTCTGTCCTTGTCATGTTGTAATAGGAGGTTGGAATACTTGCAGTAAAAGTCAGGATAATATCTCATTAGTTGTTGTTCTGATGCATCAGTATCACATCTTTCTAGTTCCATTGGTCTCCAGTATGGAGGATGCAGGCAGTAAAAGCTATTTTGTCTATGACTAAGTTTGAACTTTAGAAAATTAGATGTCAGGTTTGACCAGATAAACATTTTGTAATTGTTGGATGCAATGTTCCAAATATATCTCTGTGGTCAAGAAAGGACAGAACTGAGAAGCTCGGTGTTTGATCTTACATGGTCATTTTCCTTTAAGTGTCAACTAGAGAAACAATGGACATTAACCATCTACTAACTGTATCTTTATCAAGTTATTTTGATTCATGACATTAATATAAAGAAACAAAACATTTCAAGACATAATGCATAGATGACAATGAAATTTCTATTTTCTGTTTCTAAATGGTGTGGTGTTACTATAATCTTATAAACGCAGTTACATTACTATAATGCAATAGTGGCATAGGGTTATCAGCAGTGATCCCTCTGACACACAAAGTATGTCATATGCAAAGGCATATTGTGATTATTTCTTTCAAATCTTTTCAGTTGTTACTTTCATGTTCTCTGTTATCTGTTATTCTTGGTCATACTTATTAGTCAGTTACGTTTTTACCTTGTTGTCAAAAGAGGTTTTACCTTTAACTTCTTAAATTGTTGACTTGACATCAAAAATATACTACTCAGTATAATCTCATAATGGGAAACATAGCCTCATTTCTCCTTATATGCAGCTCCCACCTAAGCTACCTAATGTAACTGAAGTATGTACTTGTGCCTGCACCACTTTTAGCATGCATCATATCCTAAATATTTCACGAAATGACTCAGGGGTTGACCATTTATGAAGCCATTCTGAAATTTACGGAAGACCTCTGCACAGTCTGACAGTTCTTCGTTGCTTATATATGGTGTTATTAGAACATACTGTGAGTGTTTGCCTCAGTTCATTTCATTAAAATGGATCACTGAATTTACAATTATATATAGAAGTTAGAGAGAATGTATAGTTATTGACAATTTCAATACGGCCATTTATTTATTTATTTTTAAGTATTGTGAGAATCTATACTGTTATGTGGAAATAAGATATAAAATGGAAATAAATATTGTTAAACGGATTGAAATTCGTAATTTTACACAATACCATCATAAACCTACTAGACATCCTACTTTATTTGAAATGAAAAATAATGAACCTGTGCATGAGGTGAGATGCTACAGCACTTAGGGACAACAATTAAAGGTCAATCAGCAGATAATAGTACTGTCTGTAGAGGTTAGTACTAAAACCTACCCCACAGTTAAGGTACACAGAAGCTCACATTTCAGCATTATAATGCACATAGATTATAGGGAATATACTGAAGCTTTTCAAATGCACAGTAAATGGATGGGAGTCTCCCTAGGTGTTGATCAGAAGTGTGCCCCCAGTGATCTTGAACAATTGAAGCAACTGATTTGCTTTTTTATTGGATTCCCACCCTGTCATTAGAAGTGCGGCAGACAGGCGCTTGCAGCAAATAAACAGGCCTGCAATGTGCTTTCAGCTCACTGTGCTCCAGACATACCTGCTTTTTAAGTAGAGCCCTTAAATTACCATTGCTCAAATGTGTCATTTTAGACAGAGACAGGGAAACAGAAACCAAACAATGTTTGGTTTGTGAAGGAGGTGTCATTGGGAAGTTCAGGAGGTAAGCTCTATTTAGCAGGACTGTTATGTCATCTGGGGATTATTTTACCTGGAGATCAGCTTTACTGCTACTGGCTCCTAGTTTGGACAAAAATTTGAATTAGGCAACTGTAAAAGAGGCCACATTAGAGCCATAAGAACAACGAAATAATAATGCCAGGAAAGATGATTGATTGGTTAAATAGCCTTTACATAACCAGTTAGACTCACAGATTATATTCACAAGTGGCTATTCCAGCAGTTTCTGGCCATAATTAAAACCACTGAAACTGTTCAAATCAATCTTTTCCTGACATACTGAACCATAATTTTAAGACAGGAAATACAATAACTACATGCTAATTTCAAATCTGAATTGAAAATTGTCTTGCTGTGGAATTATAAGATAGAAGTTATCTAAGTGCTTAACAGCTTTTGCTCCTTTCAACCACCTTTTATAAGGGTTTTAAGGATAAAAGTTACTGACTTTTGTGATTTTGTATTTTGTAAATGAAACAAACAAAAAATATTTTAACTGAATAGAAGAATAGTATATAATACATCTACTAGGTGTATAGGAGTATAGACTAGCAGGGAGGTGTGTATATATGTGTGTACTGTGTGTGGAACTCAGTCAGGTGGCTTTAAAAATCATTTTAAAGTTCCGTATCGGTTTCAAATCCACAGACTTGGTTGATCCGTTTGATGTAGCCAGCTTCACTTTGTTGGGGGACTCTTGAGCTTTCTTTAGATCAGCCTAACAATGCATGTTGCAATATGTCGGCTTTGACAACTCAGTGTGGTGACAAGAAGAGTGTTTCTTGGGGGGACGAGAGTGGGACCTGAATAGAGAGGTGAACATGATATCTCTGTTGCCACGGTAACGTTGAACACGATACTGCATTGAGTGTCCGTAAACAAGGCGACCGGTACCAGAAGAGCCCAAAGTTGTTACCTGTGGCCTTGTAGTGAGAGGGGACAGATCTCATAATCACCACGCACGTCACTAGTATCAAGGGTTTCCAGAGCAGCATCATAGCTATTTTCAGTTCCACTGATCCATATATGGATGGAAATTCATCTATGAGGAGAAGGAAATGCTCCACGTTTTACTGCCATTGCAAATTATCATCACCCCCCCAAGGTCAACAGCCATATAAAAGTCTGTCATTCCCCCTCTTAGCCCAGAATCCTCAGAATGATACACCTGTTTCAACTTGGCTTGCCGAACAAAACCTACCGTAGCAGGAAATGAGGTATCTTTGGCAGGGAGAGCAAAATACTGATGTTTATATTTTCCTCCCTTTCATTAGCCCTACTCAAACACATGATCAAATACCATGCACTGGCATGATGGGACTGTGAATGTCCCACGTTGCACCAGAGCTCTGTCGGAGCAGCTGTAGCAGAGCCCCTGAGATCCTGGGGAAAGGTGCCAAGGGCTGGGCTCTGTTATCTCTCAACTGTAAGCACTTCATGCTGGGGATTAAGATCACTATTCCAAGACATAGTAATAAGATGCAACTGCTGCTCTTCATCTTTTTACTGATGGCAGCACCTGCACTGACTCACCAGCCATGTATAAGTTAGACGCCAAAAATAAAGTTCATTTTTATAATTAATGAGACCCCGTGGTGGGAAAAGGCTTTCTGATATCGTAAGTCCCATCAAGAATCAATACTCGACTGGATATCTCTTTGTAAAACTGATTGTTTTAGGTTGGGATATGCACATGGACTGGTCAAAGACAAAGAATTACAAGAGGGTTCACATAAGAAAAGGGTGTTTATTCAAGGAGGCGAATGGAATAATATGTTTTCAAACCAATTGTTTAAACTATTTGCTGATGGTCAATATGTTTGATGTGCAGTAAACAATGTGTTTAGGTTCAATGGTGACTGAAATCATGTGTTATTACAGCCAACATTAGTCACCAATGATTAGCAAAACAAATATTATTGCTGTTACTATTGTAATCTTTTAACTATTTTACCTTTAATGGCTTTTTTTTATCTTGTCTTATACATCTATGTGAGGTTGTATGTTGACAAACTTATGCTAATGTCACCTCTCAATCCTGTTCTGCATGTTACACAAAGGTAATATGAGAGCGTATGTGATGGTGGTTACAGAGGGGGACACCCATACACTTTTGACCTTTTAATTTCAGAAGGAGTCTCTCAGGCTTGGGTAGAGGGGAGGGGGTGTGGATGCTGCTGCTAAGTGTGATCAATCAACACCATGTAACCACATTTGACCACCTCTTCCTGCATGTGTGAAATTTGAATAATTCATTGACACTTAACCCTTCTGGCGATATTTTCTCAGATTGGATTTTGAAAAAAGATTTCTTTTGTGGCTTTTGAGAACATGTGCATGTCTGTCTATATACATTTCAATATTCATATGTTTTTAAACAAGAAGCATGAACTTGTTAATTATGACGTGATATGTGTGCGTGGGTTTGGGTTTTTTTTTACCCTTTAAAAATTGTCTCATAACAAACTCAATTCTTATTATGAATATGAGTGATAGTGTAAGGAATTGTAGCAGTGTTTGACCAATTTTCACATAGGGTTTTCATTGCTGGCAGTGGCTGCAAATTGATAAGAAAAATCATGAATATATCCTAATCCTAATGAGCTGCTGAGGAGACTTTATTTCCAATATTATGAACATGCTATAATTGGATTATTACTCAAAGTGTTACCACATCTGTGCTTGTTTATCTGATGCTGATAATTTGGTTGTCCAAATTTCACATATGTTTGTGTTATAATGGTTCTACAATTTTTATTTGAAAACCGCGGAAATAGCTTTTTGTATGGTGTCATGTCAGGATCACTCTCGCCTCTCAATACTGTCAGTGTTTTGTTTTTTTCCCTTTTGCAAAGAAGTACTTGAATCTATTTGCAACTGTGACACGGAACAGACAGAGCAGTGCCTTAGAAAAGAGGCTTTTCATTGGGAGTAAGTAGAGTGATAAGGGGATAGAGCGTAAGTAGAATGATAGCCTGTGTGCTTCAGCAATAATATTTCAAGCCTGTTTTCCCCTGCGGTCATAAGGGGTTCAGCCAATTTGTGTTAGCAAAGGTCAGGTCCGTCTGGAGTGCTGTTTACATTCTGGGGTACCCTCCTTCCTCAGGCGTCATCCACTGAATAGTGTCACACATGCACTGGAAATCACACGGCCTTGTTCGAGTACAGTCTGAATTCCAGCCAACCTACAACACTTGGCATGTGAGGAATGTTTTATGCCCCATTTTAAAATGAGAGAGTCAGACAAAAGAGCAGTTGGATTGATTTTTCTGCCGGCACTGTCACACTTATTAAGGTCTTTGCTGCACATACAGTGCTCCTTTATTTTCTCCATCTGTTTGGGTGTATTGTAACTGAGATGATATTGTTACTGTTTTTGTGAAGGTCACATCTGCAAGTTATAATGATGGATCTCTATTCTGAATTTGCTTGACTGTGACAGAGTAAAACAGCACTCTTTGTTGTATTTAGGCCTAATTTTTCCTTTTTATTATTAACATTGCTCTTAAACATTGCAGGATGTCACTCACAAAAAATTTTTCAGAGTTTTCTTTTGTATGGGGATCATGATGAAGTACGGCTTAAAGATGATGGATGTGAGATGCCCATGGACACTTTAAGGGCCGGGTTTCATTCTTTAGCTGGCCATCAGGCCTTAAATTAAAGGTCTCAGCGGTCTGTCATTTCTGGCCTCCAGGACAAGTTGTGTCCTCATCACTGCAATGGACTTGACTGCCAAAACAGGCTGTGACAACTGTCTTTCAAAGTCACACTAACCTGCCAGTTGGTTTTTTCATTATACTGATAGAAATAATAAAATAAAAAGATAAAGACGAAGATTTAAAAGATGCTGATTTAACTACTATATATGGCATAAAAGCTGTGCAGTATAGCAGGATATTTTGTTTTGAATCTGTTGTTGATCTCTTCTCCATTGGTCTTGAACAACACTAGATCCTGTCAGAAATCTGTCGCTGATTATTGCTATCCTGAATTGTAAAAGCATACATATAGCGCCCAGCTGAGAGGAGATGACACACTGTGTTTACCAATGTGAAAATTATTCAAACGCCTTTATTAGAATGGCTTCATTTTTTAAAACATGACCAAAACGTATGTGCCAGATTTGGTCCTCATGAGAGTCTGTTTGCCTCTTAAACTGGACTTAGACATAATAAGGTACCTTGGCAGAGCTACAGTACTGTGTCATTCACTCTAACTCATTGCTTTCATGCTATGAACAACAGATCTACATCTTTGTGTAACCCATTTATCAAAGTTATAGTTATTCTAAATTGATTGGGCTGTGACACATGTCACAGTGTATGAGAGAACACAGCTGCAGTCTGTTTTTACTATACATGATATGTTTAGTTTATTGGCTGCTGTGCAACAGAATACATTATACATTGCTTATGGGATTATTATTAGTTATAAATAATAATATTAACAACAACAAGTGGTTTGACAGTATTGACATTTAAAGTCGGCTATGAACCGTCAATCCATTACAAAAATACTTGGGTCTCTGGCTTATGTCAGCCCGGCCACATAGTGGGCCTGTCTTTCTTATGCTAGCGTACTGTTGTTTTATTAGAGATTGTGCTGCAAAACAGCCACCTACCGGGATTAATGAGAGGCTCAGAATCAAACGTACAGTAATTGCAGCATGTACAACCAAAACAATAAGTTAAAAATCTCAGCAACTCAGGGATAGGTGATAATTATCCGTTATTTTGGCACTCTGAGTGAACCTTTTCAAATTGGAGAGAGGAATAATAAAGCATTCAGTTGATTGACAAAAGGTTGATGGGTAAACAGTTTTGATGGTCAGTTAATGTTTAAATCATTTTTAATTTATTCAAACTAAATATTTTGGGGTTTCTAGACTGGACCATTTTTTAGGCCAAACATTTAATCAAATAATTTTGAAAATAATCTGACCAACAATCTTGTATAGAAAGTAATTGTAAATTGCAGCTATAATGTTGAAAAAAATAAACAAAATAAAGCACAAGTGCTTTTTCTTTACAAAAAAACAAAAAACACTTAGAAGAATTTGAGGAAGATTTCAATGGAACCAGAGGAATTTACGAGTGTCAGAGTTTCATCCATTCTCTGCATACAGAAAACATACCACTCCATTCTCAGTCCAGATTAGACCTGGGATCTTTGCACTCCGCTCACAACAACTAGCTGTCACTTTCTGCGGTTTGAATGTATTCTTTTACTCCTGGTCCAGTAATGTGTGTCCTTTTGACAGCCTGTGCATACTTGTGGGTGTGTGTTTGTATTTGTTTGGTGGGACTGAGATCATGTGGTTCCAACTAACCATTGTTATCAGTGGTGGTGTGCTGCGGTGCGCCAGCGTAAAACTGGGGGTTCACAGCTGACCATTGGAAAAAAGGTGACCATGCTTCAAGTTGTGCTTGAAGCATTTGCATATTCACACAACCGTTTCTGGCAAATTTGTTGTGACGGCGAAGTTTAAATATAATCATTGTAAGCGGATGTTAAATTCAAACAATTGTGCCAATCCACTCACAACCACCGCAAGGAATCTCAGATGACCTTTTCCAGAGGTTGAACAGCATCAGCATGCTTTGTGAGCACTGGCAGGCAACCGCTGGTCACGCAATCGAATTACTACACAGAATAGACATTGTATGGGCTCCCGTGCACTGGACACACACTCATAATAGTGCACAGAAACACACACACACTCAAACACAAACAAAAACACACAATCTCTGCCCCAAAGGGATAAGCTGCATTATAGTGTACATCATATTATATCCATTCTGACAACAAACCCCAGTGATGGCAAACAATTAAGTGCAGTTGATCTAATTATTTCAGAGGGCTGACTCCAACCACTAAGGGCATTTTACAATTACCTGATCATAAATATTAAATTTGGACTCGTGCAGGCACTGAAAAGAGCTCAGCAGTGACAGAGAGAGTACTGCTACAAGGAGCACCTCCCTTCCTCCGTCCACTCCTCTCCCACCCTTCCACAGAGGCAGCCTATGATGTAATGTTCCTGCTGCTGATAGAGCAACCCCCTCTCCTGCTTTTTTTATGTATTTTTTCCCCTCCCCTTCCCTTCCGATTTGCTGCTGCCGCGGCTGCTCCCCTTTGCCGGTGGTGGTAGTGGTGGTGGATGTGTGCGTGCGGTGCCGGTTCAGCTGCATCCCTGGGCATCTCTTGGGATCCCTGCAGAGCTCCTTTTCCTCTGTCACCACTCGACCGAGAGCCACTCCTACTGAGCACTGCAAGACCTTGTCCTCTGCTGATAAAAGGTAATTCTTCTGGCTCATGACAAAAGAAAACCTTAATAAAAAGAGAGGAAAAGGAGAGTAGAGGAGAGGAGGAGGAGAGAGAGTAAAATGGGGAGTGATAGACAGAAGGTTGACTGAATGTCCAGTTAGCTGCAGAGTAAATTGGTCTGGTTTCTGAAAGCTTCCTGTCGCCACAGCGTTGGATTCCATGGCAATTGCTCCCTCTGTGAGTGTGCATGTACTGTAGTATGGTGTTGGTTACCATGGTAAAGATGAGACGGATCCCCGCGCTGGCTCAGAGGTAATTCAGCATGTGTGGTGGAAAGCTGCAATTACCTTTGGTGTGAAGTAATTACTCATCACCTGTTCATGTTTTATTTAGAGATTCCAGTAAGTTTTTTTGACTTATATGAGATTTAAAAAAAAAAAAAATCTTAGCTCTGTTTTACTTTTTAGTTTCTTTTTGGAAATAGATTTGCAGCGGATAATTATTTATCTTATGTCCATGGATCATATCTCTTACTTTGATTTGTCTGCTCTACAATAACTGGGCGTGTACAGTGAAAGTCATGTAGCCACGATGAATGATGCGGTGGGTGTTATCTGCATGCAGATTTTTGACTTGCCTCAGAAATCAACAGTGATTTACGGTGCATTACGTAGATGCTGAGCCAAACACTTTTCCTTCTCCCTCACTGTCGGGATGTGTCGTTCTAGAACAGGACCACAGTGGGTTGGTTTTAAATGTACGGTAGGTGATTCATGAGGAGTTTCTTAACCTTAACTCTCGCACTATATCAGATGCTAAGTTAATATTTCATGTCTCGTCTGCCCCACATGTAGATGGCCTCATTACTAATTTATCCTCAGGATTTTCCCTGTGCTTGAGTCATCACTCACTTCAACTTCCTTTTGTCTAATACTATCTATTCATCTCATCAGGTCACTTCCCTCAGTACATTAGGAGTGTAACATTTCTCTTTTGTTGTAATCAGCTTGATGAACTAACACGTCTCCTGATCACAGTCTCATTAGCCTTTTGGGATCCGGATATACCCTTGAGAATGGTCCTTGCTTGGATCAATTCGAGAGAAACCTTGTGGTACTTGTAGGGTTATTTTACGATTTCCCCACGGGGAAGGGGTCATGTTTACAGTGAAGGTAATTGGTCTTTGAAACATGGCAGACACAGCATATATTATCCCTGAGGCCGTTATTCTTCTGCATTTGCTGAATAATAGGCTATCTAGCCACAGCATGTACGTAATTAAAAGACAGCTGAAACTGAAAGCCGCATATTCCATTTGTCATTTTCACCTTCGTCAGTATCACCTGACAAGTTGACGTAATTACAACCATGTGGTGTTATAGTTAATGAAAATGCCCATTTGGTATAAATTTTTTCTTTTCATTTCCGATCTTAAATGTGCTTTCGAAACCCAAAGTAATTACAGACTGGCTTATTTTAGGATTGTCTTTGTAAATATTGCTCATGTCTGTGTAATGTGAATATAACATGCAAAGTGGTGAATTTACTCTTTGATCAGCTTGTACCTTTCAGGTCCTAGCAGTACCAGTAATGATCAGCAAAAAGTTTAGATATATGAAATTCTATATCATAAATTATATATTATCTGGGGCTGCAACTAACAAATATTTTCTTGATTAACCTTTGGTATATGGAATGTTGGAAAACTGTGAAAAATGCCCATCACAATTCCTAGAGCCCAAGGTGTCCAAAACTCAGAGATATTCAAAATACTGCGATTTAGGACAAGAAAAACAAGAAAATTCTCTCATTTGAGAAGCTCAGACCAGAAAATATTTTTATTCAACTATTAAATCATCCGTCAAAATGCTTATTCACTGAATAAAAATTAGGAATTCCACGGATTCTTTCAGTTTTGATATCAAGATAAATTAAATTGAGAAACTGTATATGTATATGTCATATATGTATATGTCATTTGCCAATGAAAACCATGTATCTGCACTTTTGGGGATTTTGAATTTTTTCGATAAACTAGAGGATGAAGTGTTCCTCTACGGGTTTAAAAAGTTATGCTCCTTCTTATGTATGGGCCATCATAAAGAGAGCTGTGTTCTTACTTGAAAAAGTTGACATTTTCGAGATACATCTTTTTGATAGGCCCATGATGATTAAATAGATAAACAGATAAAATAACAAAAATAATCAGTGATATTTTGGTATTATTCTGTGAATCTAAAACTGTACAGATAAAGATACTTAATCACATTAATTCAACAATTTTTTTCAGTCTAACATGACCAGAGTCGTCCTACTCATCGATTTGCATCTTTGCTTACAATGAATTAATACAACTAGGGATATTAAAGAGACAATAATGGAAATTTTCCTATGGCCTCAAACATTTCTATAATTAAATGGTATATGAGGTACTGCCCACCACTTTACTCTATCATATAGATATTGTTGGACTACTGAATTTAAATTCCTTGCCTGAGAAGGGAAATAATTGCTTGAATAAATTCCGCCTGTGCTGAACAGAGCAGGACATGGTTGTTACTGGATATGTGGCTGTGGGGGAGTGTATGTGTGGGGGAGGGGGTCCTGAGGTAGCGAATACAAGTAAGTTAAGCTGCTGCCATGGACATGGACGGCCACCTGAGGAGCGTCCGAGCTGTTCCTCTTGCTCTGTTGGTTGAATTTTGAGTTGGCTATACCTGCTTTGGGGCTGTGCCATTGGCTCTGGGTTGTCAAAATGTTAATCCAATAAATAGTTTGGCAGTCAAAACTACTACATATTTTCTCTTTAGATAAAGCAAGATTTAAACAAAAAGGATTGTGGGAAAAACAGCCACATGCAGTGCAAGCACCTGGAAGACAGCATGACAGAGAGTCACACATCCAGTATGATGATTTCGTAAACATGTGACCGGTAATGCTGGGAACTCCAGTGGCCGTTTTTAGTGAGTAATAAATAGGATGGTGACATAAGGGAAATGAGCATGTTTGCAGTAGTCTAATGAAAGGACCAGGAGTGAGTCACATAGAAGGCTGAGCTCTCATGCACACAGCCCAGGAATTGTTCGTTGGCATCACCTCCCTGCCAGAGGGCACTCATACCACAAACCCTGTCTTCGGGAGAGCTACGTTGTCAGAGGTGGTGGAGTAATGCTTCGGTTGTGTCATACAGACAAAGCACAAGATGAAAAACCCTAAACACCCTTCATACACCAGACCATCTGGGAAGAGCGTGATTGATCATATGCTATGTATATTACACATCATCCGACAAGCTGAATCAGGTAGAATCAATGCCAGAGAAAAGTCGGTCATCTCGGTTGCCGGTCATACTGTGCCACCTCAGCTGGTGCTTGTCCGGACAGCTTATTTACCTTTACTCCAAATTGGAAAGATTGTAAATGTATCCCATCAAGTTCAAAATTAGGGTTTTGTCCAGAGGAATTGTAAGAGAAACCAGGATTTAATAAAGATTTAAATGTGGGCTGCAAGTAAAGATTCATTTCATTATTGACTAATCTGCCGACTCATTCATTAATCATTTTGTTATAAAATGTTAGAAAATCCATGAAGATGATGCCCTCCCATGTCTAGTTTTGGCCAATCATCTTTCCAAACCCTAAACAGTTTGTCTACTATCACATAACCAAAGTAAAGCAAGAAATCTTTACATTCAAGATGATGAATTGAAAGGATGTATGGTATATTTGTTTAAAAACTAACTGTAACAATGAGTAGATCATCAAAATAGTTGCAAATTAATTTTTGTGTTGATTGACTAATCACTCAGTTTCTGCTCTACTCTAAAAATGATCCAAGATGGTTGATGTTACCCAAAGTGTAAAATGCACTTAAATGTTAGATACATGTGAGGTTTTTCATTACATGATCCCATTATAACAAGCAGTGCCCCCCTCATTACAAATTTATGCTGTGCATCCAAACCTTGTTCAAACTCACAGAACTTTATTTTGAATTCTAGTGCAGACATTTCCAAAGTTACTAAATATGTCAGGGTGAATATCGGTGAAATTAGAACAGAACAGAATTTCTTAATTCAATAATAGACTTAGTCTTCGGTTTCAGTTGAAAACAGACAACAGTGTGTGTGTTCCCGGTAGAGAAAGTGGGTGTTCAAGTGCAAAAATCAGTTATTAAAGGAGAAAAAAAGGTGGCACTCTACTGAAGCTTGAGTATTTCTCTCAGTGTAAACATAATATAGATTTAATGAAGAGTTGTAATGACCTGATACTGCCAGACAGTGTGGAATAAGATGATTTCAAAAACCTCAAAGCTACTTAAGAGGAAAAATGTTCCTTCACTCCCATGTACAAATAATTCAAGTAATGCAATGATTCAGCATCAGTTTTTACAGTGACCTGGTTTTACAGGACAAGACTGAGGCTGAAAAATCAGGCCAAAGGGCAAATTTTAGTGGTGTGAGGACAAAGAAAGGCCCTGACTGAGGAGTTGTGATCCTGGTAGCTGCTTTGCTGTACAACTCAGAGTTAGTTTGTTTACTGGGATTTTTTTTCTTTAGCTGATAGCACTGAACAGATGCTTGAAGTAAGTGTTGACCATGGTCCTGCTGTTACTATGCAACTGCTGACAAACTATAAGATGCACAGCAGTGTTCCTGCCAAAAGGTGAAATATTCCTCACATCTTGTTGACGGTGATTTTAGAGCTGAATAAGTGTTGGTGGTGTTTTACTTCGCTCTAGGTGAAAAAATAAATGTGAGGTTGGTAACAAGAGGAAAGCACGTTTTTTTTCTCACAAAACAATAGGTAGCCTCGGCATGGAAAGGCAGAGCATGTTAGCTTCAAATGTGCAGTTTCTTGTACATTACTCTGATGATGTATAGCTGCAAGGCAGACAGGGAGGCGAAAGTGAATAAAGTTGGTTTTAATCTGTCAGAATTTTCTGGCACATGCATCACAAAATAACAGCATAGTGTCAACGAAGACATTACTACGGTAAAACTGAGATTCATCTTCATGACACAGTCAGACAGTGTAACCCTTGAATGTAGAAATGATAAAATGAGGTTGAGAGTCAGGTCCCAAGGTTGCTTGATTGTCTTCAGTGCTTCTGTCAGCCTCAGCGACTCTAAGTAGCCTAGTGCTGCTATCTGGTGTGTTCCCATTAGGCTAATACAGAAACATGAGGGCTTATCTCAGCGCTGTAATTCCCCCGATTGTTATTCATTTATACAGATTGACCTGTCAGCACTTCTGCCAGCTGTGTTTGAAACATGCTGAGAAGAAGGATCAAACTTGCATTTTCATGTAGGCCACTGGAATCACAAACGCTCAAAGTTTGTCACTATTTTAAATCTAATTGTTGTCATATTAAAAAAAAATTGCACCATGCTTTTTTTTGGCTATTTTACTAGTTTCCTTATACACGGTCCCTTCATCATCTTCTGACCGACAGATCTCCATGGATAATAAACAGACAGAACGACATTATCATAATCTTTTAAAAGTGTACAAAAGAAAAACAAATTGTCATTGTTATTATTATTATCATATTTTCAGAATAATCTCTAGTAACTAGCACCTTACAAATTAACCCATCAATGGGTAAAAAGGTTGAAATACATTTTCTACCTTAAAGCAACAAATTCTGTACATGTTCACCCTCATTTCTCAAAACACATCATACTTAAATCTCTTTCATCTCTTTATCTATGGATAAACTTCAGTAATTTCCAAAAGCCCTCGGTTGACTTCCACCCTTTTCCATTTCCCATTGTCCTCAAAAAAACCTACCACGCAGCAATTTTTAAACATTACCAACCACTGAGCATTTCTGCGTTCTCTAATTGTAACTGGTGGGGTGCACTTTGTGTAGAAGTCACACAGAGCAGAGGCAATGAAAAGAGACATTTTGAGAACAGCCACATTAACGGGGTCACAAGCAATGAAAAAGGCCAGTCTTGGCCTGTTTGACTGGTCTGAGTCACGTGTTTAGACGTCTGCCGGAGGGGTCCTTCATATTCTATGGATTGTTTACAAAAGGTCGCCTGCATGGCAGTGGCAGGTGGTCCGACTCAACAAGAGGTGCGTTACAAGTTCAGAGGGGGGCGATATCTGACTGACATAGGCTGTAAATAAGACATCCAGTGAGTATCTTTGCTGTGGCCTAAGTACGTCTCAGGTGACCATGTGGAATCTTGACTCTGCACAGAAACACCGAACCGACATTCAGAATCCCAACACCTCAAACTTGGCATCGTGTCTCCCTCCTTAGCAGTTGCCTGAAGTGTATAATTAGCATCTGCTATTTTAGAAACAGACGTCCCCGTCTCAACACCCCGCTATCTTACACTTCTCTCTATTTACCCTGAAAATATTTCTGGAGAAGGCATGTGAAGTTACTTGGTAACACTTCACTTAGATTTTAAGGACTTTTTAAACACATCTGTTTACATTCATTGGCGTATCATTAAAAAAATCTACGTGCATGATTCTTTCTCTTTCAAACATTAGAATGTATTCATATGACATTTATTAACAAACTTGACATAGTTTTATCACTAACATTATTCAGATTAAATAAATCCAAGCTCTGTTTTTAAAACATAAAGGGCAGTATGTGGTT
Source organism: Istiophorus platypterus (assembly GCA_016859345.1). Classification (NCBI taxonomy): domain Eukaryota; kingdom Metazoa; phylum Chordata; class Actinopteri; order Istiophoriformes; family Istiophoridae; genus Istiophorus; species Istiophorus platypterus. Next base: position 15,807,343 of record CM029121.1, on the reverse strand, counting down.
CATTGCAGCTGAGTGTCCCCTTCATGAAATGACCCCTTCTGAGACTTTGTTGCATCACTGCTGTGGTAGTTTCAGTATCATGGCCTGAAAACTTTGTCCTTGACAGTTTGTGTGAAATGTTTTAGAACTACTTTCTGCCTCAGTTCGATATAATAGCTCTAAGAATCTTTCTCGTACCTTTTATGAGTTCTGAATCCAGATTCACAATATAATATGGATAGCACAATCCATATTATATAATCAGTATCAAGTTTAATTTTTGCACTGGAGAAGTACGTGCTTTAAAGTTTTATGTGCATAGGAAATGTTTAAGCATACATTGTACTTTATTGCATCTGGTCGACAGTGTTCCAACGGTGGGGCGTTATGCTAAAATTCCAGTTTTAGATCTTTATGAGAGCATTATGTCTGTATTGTTACAAATTAACTTGGAAAATGAAAAGTAAAAAGAATATTTCCTCCAATGAAGTAAATCTTCATGTCAAAAAAATTAAAGTACACTATGTTTAAATATTTGTATTGAACAGTACATTCTTCAGTTGTAACGCAAAGGGCACAAAAATGGGTCCTCATGAGATTATACGTGTAACTTTAAATGCACTAAAAAGTACAACATAGTGTTTGTTAAATCTCATGTATATCTAAAGGTTAGAAGCATAATGGAACTTTACGGGTGTCTTTTGACTTAAAAAGATACTGGAAAATTGTTTTGAAAAAAATGTTCTGTTAAGTGTACAAATGGTACATGTGTCCAGATGAGAAAGGAAAGTATGGTATTGTACTTGTGTCAAGTACTGCCCTAGTGACAAGCTGTTGTGCTTTAATAGCTCTGTGTTTCTGATTGTTTTGATGATCATCACTAACTTACCAATTGCTTGTAATTTTGTGTCGAATTTCATGTAATATGTAGATAGATATATATTTTTTTTTAAATTTTAAAGCCTAAACCAAAGGGACCTTTATCTTTCCTTTGATACCAAAAACATAGAAAGCAGTTAATTGATGACTGTGACTGAGGAAAGATTGATTAGGTTTTATGTTCCAGTAGCTTGGAATTTACTGGTAATTACAATCATTAAAGGCAGTTGGCAGTCTTTATATGGTTGCAAGCAGCTGGCTGAGAGGCTAACATCTGCAGTCCATAACAAGGAAACCAAGTCCCAGGAGAGCTTAAAAAAAAAAAAAAAAAAAGCTCAAAGAATACATTTAATGCAATTAGCTCTTTGTCTGTTTTAGTGTTTGCTCACATAAATTCATAAATTCATGATAAATTGCATGAATGATTTTCTTGTGTAACATTGCTTTTGAATGAGGTGGTGGTGATTTCCCAAAAGCTGACCGTCAACAGTCTTGTTACCAGAAAATCACAGGACACATGGGAGTTTTTCTCTTTTTGTTTTGTTTTGTTTTACAGTTCTCTTATTTTCATGGGTTAAAATCAAGCATTTTACGTACAGATAACACTGAAAAATAAATGTGAAAGGAGAGAAAAGAAATCCAAAATGCTTATTGATTACCTCTATCTAAATAATCTAAAACAAATCCTCACTGTTACAAATATACTTCATGAAGTATATCTGTAACAAAATGAGGTTATTAAACAGAAGTTGAAGTCTTATTCTTCTTATGTTTTTCACATATAAAACACTTGGTCTTTACTGCTCTTCTGCCCTGAAATAGTTTTCTAATTACACCGTGTAACGTATTCTCTAAGATGTAATAATAGTTCTGATCCTCAAAAAAAAACACTAAAGTATTTTAAACTTGCACATAGGGACTTTACATAAAAAAGTCAAGATCATGCTGTGGAGTTATACTCCCTTTCTACTCCTTCTTTTCTCCCTTCCTTTTCTCCCTCTCCTCTCTCTCTCCCCCTGACAGTGAGTGTGGGATGGGAGGAGCTCCTGTGTGGTGAGTGGCCAGACGGAGGCTGTAGTACGACGCTGTGTCAAAGAGAAGGAGAGTGTGGACCTGCAGACTCAGAGCTGTCATTTTCTAGAGCTTTAAACTCTGTTCTTTGTGTGGATTTTCTTCGGACACTTCCTGGAGCAATCGATCTTACTGTGTCAACTAAAGGAAACCAATTTTAGGTCTGAAGGAAGTTTTTATGTCACGGCTGAGTGGGACAGAGCGTAAGTACTGCTGTTATAGAGATTATACCGTTCTGTTCATTAACTGCATGGTGCTTCATGAATCATTGATGTGAGCAAGCCACAGTTCTGGTTACCTATTTAAAATGATGCCAGGAAAACCTGTAATTTCCCTTGTTAGAGAATTATAAACTTTTAATGACGGAACTTGTGTGGGGATGGTTGTTGGTTTCTCTCTTTAAATGGAAAAGTGGGTGCGAGCTGACATGAAGCAGCCACAATGGGTCTTTATCGCAAGGTGATAGCAGGACAAGGGGGTCATTAAAGACCCAGTCTGTGTGCAAGCTATATGTATATGTGTCTTTATGTGTATGCTGAGCTTGTACTTGTGGGTGATTGTGTAGGCGTTGGAGCTACCCTTGCATTAAGAAATGTCGGACTTACTTTCTTTGGAAACACGACTTTTTACCTGGGTGTGTTGAATTTTTTTAGGCTTACTGGCTTGCGGGTGAGTGTCTCTTGCAATGCACGAAAAAAACAGGATGGCTCCCACTCTCAAAGCTGAGGCAAAACTCATCATCAGCAATGAGCCTGTGACTGGGAGTGGGGGGCCTCTGTTACACTGAAATGAGTTAGTGAATGTGGCAGCCAGTGCACACACGTCCTCACCCAGCCTACAAACTTGATATGAACCCGGAGGAGTCTGGAAAAGCTGATGGGCGAGAACCGGAACATAAATTTCACTACAAAGTCTTATTTGTCTTGGTCAAGCTGTTGAGGAGTTTTTGTGTTAAGACACTGGTTGTAGGTCTATGATCTGAATGCTGGCAGCTACAACTAAGAGGCATCAGGTGTTACTATGTGAAAGTCACCCACACGCTTCTGGCAGCACCATCAGATTTTTATGTGTGGGTGGTAGTTAATGAATAGGAACCATAAATGGAAAAGTTTTTAAAAGTCAATGAAGAGGTCATCCCTAAGATTTTTATTTACTCTTCATGCTTACTTTTAGTGTGCACTGCCAGGTACCTTTTACTTGAAAAGCTCAAAGTATCTCTCTCCGTGTTTTTTTGAGTTTAACCAAGCAAACAGTTTTTAGAAGCAGCAAGAAGATATGTGCATGGAGTGGGCTTTGGTTTTATAATTTGCTTATTTGATATTAAAAGATTGTCCAAGACATGTTTTGAGGCATAAATATACTTAAAAAACAATTCCCAGTCTGATATATTTTTATAAAATATATTTCCTTGCATCTACCCCTTCTCCCTCATTTAAAAAGCAGAATTTATGAATATTAAATATTTGCTCATTTCATGTCTCCAACTGTACTGTAAAAAGTCCATTTTCAATGTATTTGCACTCGAGGTTTCAAGTTTCCACAGCACACCAATAGAAATTGCACACTGAACTCCAACAGGCTGCCAGATTAGTTGTGACGTCACAAAAAAATGCTTGTGTGTACACGTCTTAAACTCGGATTTAATATAAGTACAGAGAAACTTTCTCCCTTCAGCTGAATGTGAAAAGCCCTCTTGTGTCAAAGTCTGTACATATTATTCTGCATATTGAAGTTCAAGCATCCAAGTAAAGTAACAATATGCAAAACACATTTTGGTTCTTGCTTCCCAAGGAAAAAAAAAAATCAGCATCACTGACATGTTATATGGACCTAGAACAGCTTTAGTTTCTCTAACAAGTCAGTTCATCTGAATCTTTTTAGCATGTACTAACATGGCAGCTGGACATGAGAGATAACCCTCTCCACCAAGCTTTCACACAGACACAGATTCTCCAATGATCAACAAACGCTCAGCGGAGCTGGAATAAATGGGAGCTTTCATGAATTTTAATTAATGGTTGAATATTCCACAAGAGGGTGGAATATACACTGAAGTATGTATTTATATTTATATATATATATATATATATATATATAAATGTGTATATATATATATTTATATATTTATATATATATATATATATATATATATATATATATATATATATATATATATATATATATATTTATATATTTATATACACATTTAAATGAACCATTCAGCCACAACATTAAAACTGGTAACTGGTTTAAATGTTGTGGCTGATCAGTGTAATCAACTGTGCTATCTCATTTTTGACAGAGAGTGTTTTTGTTTTATACGACCTCGTATATGGAGATTCATCTGCCTGCAGTAGGAGAAAAGCCTGTCTGTGCTGACCTTGGTCCGCTGTTTTCTTTTGGTTTGATCCACAAAGAAAACAGCTGGCAGTTGCATTCTGGATAGCGGCGGCCTTGACAATGAACTGCCTGTGTGATGCTGTCAGAAAAGCTTTGGCTCGTTGGTAAAGCACGGTGCCTGTTATATCAATACCTCAAATCTAGACTTCTCCACAGAAATATATTTCATGACATGGTGATAGTTACTTACAGTAAAGCCTGAATATCACGGTTGCAGAGTTTGACCGGGACGCTGGAACATTCCTTTGCGGATTGAAAATTTATTTGATGCAGAGCTGTTCTACATGAATTTTTCTGAAAGAAATATAAGCGAAAGGATAAAATTATGCATCTGTCTTGTGAAGCACCTCAAAGCAGGGAGCAACCTGTTGCAGATTACCAAATCTGTTCAGAGGAGAAAAGACAAAGAAGAAATATATCACACTGCATCACACTGTTTTTTCACAGCTCAATCCACTATGCTATCCTCATATGCACATGTTTCCATTTTGTCAGCATATCCCAAGGGCATTTTCTCAGCATTAGGCTACTCTGATCCTACTTCATCTGTTTATATAGTCAGGTTGACTCTCTCCCCCCGTCATTCTCTGTCTGTGAGTGAGCGGGAACGATTTTCCCCTTTGATTTTCTTTTTATGTAATTTTTCCCCTCTGCATGGTTTTGGCGTCACAAATGTTATTTTGGATTTCACACCAGTTTAAACAATGTGTGTGTGCAATTACAGGCTAAAATTTATGTGATTAATGCATTAATCTGCATTAGATCACAGTTTATATAATAGTGTACTTTTTTCCCAAAAAATTTCAAGATATGCATTTAAACTTTGGCCAATATGTTGTTTGCTGTACTCTAAGACAAGGGCTATACTCACAGAAGTAACACAACAAGGTCCAAATAAAAACAGCTGGTCCTAAAATACAGTGTTGTCTCCCTTAATTACTCTGCCCTAACCACTCTGCAGGATGGAAAAATGACATAGATAGAGTGGATTTTTGGTTTGGAGATTCCTAGTTTTGTTGAAACCTGCTCACCATTTTAAGTTGTTATCGATATAAAGAACAAACAACTCTTTTTGAAAATTCGCTTTTAAAAATGTCCAACTCTAAACCATTTCCTGTTAAAATTTTCAATGTCCTGTTTTTTCGATGGCCAGAGTTGTGTCACTTTAAATTTTAGGACGGTTCATTGTGATGCTGGTGAAAGCTTTTATGTTCCTCTGTCAAAATAATCTCACCAAAAGGTCTTGTCCTGGAGCTTTCAAACATAAAACCTGACCTTCCTTAGCATTTGGAGTTTTCCTTGTTGTCAATTAGTCATAGATTATCAAAGTTCTGATTTTTTTTTTATTCAGTATTCAGACCTCTCAATCATATCGCATGATCTTCTGGTCTTGTGATTTGATCTGACTTCTTTCATGAAGTCTGTTTGTGCTTACTAAAATGAGTGAGAAAAGGGTTAATAGCTGAGGCCCACGAGGGGTGGGCTGTGGAGTGGCCGGCCACTTGTAACCTAAAGGTTAAACACAGGCCTTCAGGGAGTCCTATTACTGTGTACTCACTGATGGGAACTCTGCAAACATGCATTCTGGGAGCACAGCGGGCTCCTCTGTTTATTCCCAGTCCAGCACTGTGCCATGATGTGGGAAATGACTGCGGACGTGGAACGTGGCCAGATCGCTGTGTTTGCTCCAGTGTCCCGGAGACCCTCGGACTTGCCTTTTAACCCGTATGAAACATGCACCAAAACACACCACATACGTACGAAGGACTCTGGGGCCCCAGTTCCTTCGTGCAGCGCCTTATTTTAACTGTACACAAGCCTGTGAAACAGCTTCAGGAACCCATGTGGAGTATGTTTACACATATGTCAGCATTTCTTATACGCTGGTGTGAGAATCGCAAAATTGTCTTCTCAGGGCGTGTTTCCATCACCCTTCACCACGCACCTGTTCCCCTCGTGTGTTTGATGCTTAATAATAAAGTTCTATTTTAAACCTTCAAAGCTATGTGTACATCCAAACTCCTCTGATACTGGAGCGAGGGAAGACTGTATGGTGTCAGATACTGCACACGTAAATCAGGTTGTTGTTAACGGTTGGCTATGTGTGCCTCCTGACATGAGTAGTAGGCCTGATTAATGGAATCAGCCTCCCACAGAGCCTTGTTTAGCAGCCTGTCCCTCCCTCACCACTGTGATTTGATATCTCTAAGCATAGCAGGTTGTACCCTTTAGTGTGATAATTGTGCCACTGACCCTTACAGACATTCCGGCCATAACTCTCTAATCACAGGCCTCTAATTGGTTCGCCTTAAACAAGCTTTACTCTCTTTTGATATTAATTTACAGTACCAGTCTTTACTAGGAAGCTCTTCTGACTGACAGAGTTATTATTCTCTAACCTTGGACACAAATAGTGCTGGGTGGATCAGTCATCCTTGCTGAAAGTTGTGAATGAGAAACTTGCAAGTGAGGATGACAGACAGGAGGAGTGTTGCTGGTACTTAGCCATTTCATGCCCTGCTAAGAGCCAAAAACAGTGCAGGGGGGGTGAGCGTGCACCGTTTATTTCCTTAAGAACACTACTCACTTTAATGGTCTGGAAGTGTGTATCGTGACCTGCTCTGTTTTCTGCTCGCTGTCCCCTCTTGTGTGTGATGTAGCCCAGAGCTGGAATGTTATACTCCTCCTTGCTCAAAAGGCAAAGGTTTTGTCAGGTCTGACTTTTTAATGGTGATACGGGCGAACTGTGTCTGAAACACCTTCGGTCCCGTGCCCTCCGATGTTCGAACAGGGGCCTGCGTCCAGCAGTTTGGCTAACTCTCTAAACCAACAATTTGACTATTTAAACTCAGCACAACCGGCCAGTCGCAGCCAGTTGTGAGAAAATAAGCAGGGTTTGAACTCTCTCAGGCTTTTTGGTTCTTCACACAACTGTCCCGATCACTTTTCATGTGCACAACCATTGCGTTTTCGTCATTTGAAAATCAGACCTATGCTCGCTGTAGTTACTGTTTTTGGCATTTGAACAATTGGCAGGCTTTTGTTGTAGCATTTTTAGTTTGGCCGTTCTGAACAACTTTCTTTCACCTTCAGATATGGTTGAACAACACAATGTATGAGCTAGTTTGTTTCAAGCTTACCACAGCCTTGATAACCCAGATTTTGTAAAGTAGTAGCAAAATGATACTATTTTCATTTCAAAATCCTGTGTAGATGGGCCGACCCTTTTCAATCCCCCTTTTTTTTGACACAGTAACTTAATCTCTTTCCCTCGATACTTTATTATTACTACTTTTACCTCCAGTCTGAGAGATGGGAATAGAGATAGAAAAAGGGGGTTAAATGGAACAGAGACCCCAGGACAGTAGCAGACTAAAAGCTTCCTGTGGCAGAGCGGAGTGAAGGCCAGACCTGGCAGACAGACTGGCAGGGCAGATGTTTTAGGTGAGAGGCACAGTGGATGGGGCCGTCTGAATAATTCATCAGACTGGATTGAAGATGTGATATATTAAGACACGGCACACAAGCCATCTTATGGCCTCTTTCAGCGCTTTTTGTGCAGCCTGAGTAGCCGCAGGGCTCATATCCCCCTGAATTTCTGCTTTCTTTCTGGCAGTTATCCACCAGCCTGGGCAGTTGAGGAGACAGTTATAGATGTGCTGGCTCTGAGTCTAGCGAGACCTCCAGACATCTGGAGGGGTGAAGCTGTTCAGCATGCAGGTGCAGTTTAAGCTCACAGGAACTAACACTGTTGATGGTTTGTTTTTTTTTTTCCCCTATATGACTATTTTTTTTCTGTTGTGGCTAGTGGGTCTTATTAGTTTAGATAAGAGAGAATCAATAAATGCTTCACGATAATAAGGAAATTGTTATCTTGTCTATTTCTACTTTGACATGGATATGTGCTATTTAAGACTTAAGTTTTTTCTGCTGTGTCTGTGAAGATTCACTGTCATCCAGGTCAACCTTATCCAAGAAGGGCTGAATCAAGGGTAACTGGGCATGATTGTTTTCTTTGCATAGTCACAGGGATAATACATAATAACAACTCTGAAGAAACACATAGAAGTTCCCATCCCAGTAGCTCTCTCCCGGTAATAGATTTCTTGGTGAGACACAACACTCAGTAATCTTACCATCTTTCATTTTCATAATTAACAATACTACACAAAGCTTACTGTGTGAAATAGCAATGTATTAAATTTGCTGTGGACACAGAAAAATGTAGCCTGCTCTGAATTCTGGCTGCTGTACTTGTCTGCTTCTCCTAATGTTTAGTTAGTGACACAAGCAAAACAAGCCTATTTATTCTGTTCCTGCTCATGGATTAAATCATTGACCTTACATCTTATAATTCATAAATAATGAGATGAATCACTTGCCATCCCCATGGGAAAGTCAGAGCACAGGGTAAGATACAGAGCAGCCTCTTGGGTTTTGCTTGAATGTAGTGACTTTGGCACATTTACGCAGAGCTGATGTTTGCTAACACAAGATTTGAAGGTTTTCTTTAACCACTTATTGTGTGTCTTGCTTTTTGTCTGCTGCATTGCAACATAGTTGAGCAGCCCAAACCTCTAAGCTGTGAAAGTAGGTGAAGATGTCTGAGGATACGTTACGTGCTCTAATATCTCAGTGAAGAGGCTCGGCTTTCTAGTAAGAGATCGTTTCACCTCCATCTTTCCATGACATCGGCTCAATCCTACCCAGCTGTGGGGGCTGGGTCGCTGTATGGACGTGTCAGGACTCTGATTTCATCTCAGACACAAGCGAGTGTGGGTTTTCACTGCAAACAAAGAGGTCCATGAACCTCAAGGGTCCCTTTTAAAGTTCAAAATGCCATTCTACCTTAACTAACTGGGGCCAGCAATCTGGCATTAAAAATGTCAACAACGGTGGTGCAAACTTACTAAACAAGCATTTTACTTAAAAAAACTTAATTTACCAGAATTAACTAATTTATTCCATCCTCACAGTGATTAACAAATCATGTGATATCGGATATCTGCCTGTATACCCGCAGCCAAGCACACTCAACTCCGTAATCTGATAGGTTGCTAATCCCCTTATTATGCTTGTCCGGGTAAATTGAACAGCCAGCCAGCTATTAAATCATCTAGCCCAGGTATCAGCGTGGGCCCCGTAATTTCGCTGTGTGCTAGGCCATGTACAGTGAGACTGAAAGGAGTAATGAAAACATGCACGGAGAGAAATGTGAAGTATAACCACGTAAAATTAGACCTTAACTGAGCAATGCTCTCCTGAATAAATTTGCCTGTGAGTGATTGCATTTGCATGGCCTATAAGGTGATACTCTTGAGTGACAGGCCCTCATCTCCCCCATATAGTTTACCAGATACACTGCCCTCATAGGTCAGATCTGGTCGTCTAGGATGTTGGGTGTCAATGCTTGGAATTTAGCCCAAATATCAGGGTGCTAAAGGATTCGCAAGATGGCTTGGATGACTGGGATACCAAGTCCTAAGTGACTCCTGAGGACTTGGAGTGAGGAATGTGCCTCACTCCAAGTCTACTATTGATCTTTACTAAGTGAGGTCACTGCATGTGGGGGGCAGCTGCCCCACTCTCTGACCCCACATTAAGGGGACAGCCTCCCCCCACAAAGATATTTTAATGTGGTCTATCTGCCAAATAAAGAGGATTTGACTTGTGAATAATAGTAACTTTTAATATATGTTTAGGATTGTTGCCAGAGATGAGAAGGAGATAAATCAGTACAACCACAGGTATAAGAACACTGAGTGGATCAGTTGATCAGCATTTGTATAGTTGTTCTCATGAACTTGATTTAGAGAATATCAGACGCCCAGTCTTTGCTTTGTTAACAGACTCTCAGATTCCCTCAATCTGTTCAGGGGGCACTACATACCATCTGCATCCCTCAAAAGATGTATTTCATCTCAGCTTAAAGGAAAAGAATTTGACATTTAATAGCAAAGTGAGAGTTGTGGATACTTCAGAGAAATTTGAAGTATTCAGAGAAAACATATCCTAACATTTAAGCAACACAAACAAGAAGTACAAATTTCACACTTAGTCTGGATTAGCCTTTAAACTAGTGTCATTTTAAATTGACTGGATAATAGGTTGGTGGAGAATGAACATGAACCTGATTGCACCTGCTTGTATGAGTGCACCACTGTCAGTGGGCTGTCACTGATCCTTAAGGTTAAAAAAAATAATAATAATAACATGACGGCTGATTTGGAAACATCACATTTCTTTCCTAATTGTCCGACAAATTTTGTTTCAGAATATACAGTGTTGTGTTTCATTGTGTTTGATTTGTACATTTAACAGCTTGTTTAAGTAGGTTCTCCTGAAAATAGTTTCAAGAGGCTTTGAAATGCATCTTGTGAACCTCCCCCCATAGTTCTCCCCATATTGTGGACATTTTCCAGCGTAATATCTCACGGTCAAAAATTGAGCTTGTGGGGCAAAGCAAGATCACCAATAGTGCAGAAACAATTTGTTTAATAATCAGCCATTCAACAGAAAGTTCGCTGCTTACTCTTTGCAAGTGCATAGTTAGCAAGGTAAGAGGTGCTTCAGTCTTGGTATGGAGAGCATAGACGTCCATGCATGAGACTTGTGTGAGCTTGAGCAACGTGTCATGTGCTCGTCCAATGTTGAGGGTTCAGATGGGCTTCGGAGACTCGAAGAACTCTTGAGTTGTGTCGAAGGCTGGTCTGCAGCGCGTGGTGTTGACGAGCATGTGGAGAAGCGGACGCGGACGCTCTGAGCTGTTTATCGGTCTCACACAGTGATGGATGTGTTCAGCTCTTTGCCCAATGGCCTATAGCCTGAGCTTCTGTCTAAGCCTCTAAGCTACTGGAATGCGTGCAGCTTCTTGTTGTGGACATCAAGGGAGAACAGCCAGGCCGCTTTGTTTACAGCCTTTCATGGATGCCACATCAGCCTAATCAATTTCAAAGAGAATAAACATTTTAATGTATTGTTGGTGATTGGATGCTTCATGAATTTACATGGGCAGCAAATATTAATGCAGCACGATATATCTTTTTTCAGTTAAATTTCCCAAAAGATGGAGCGAATTATTTCCATTCAGCTTCCAGAGCTTTTCTATCCCAGTAACCTCAGCAAAGTGTAGTATTGTTTTTTATTGTTATTAAATCAGTAAACATATTTTCAATCTATTTATCCAATAAATACAAAAAGTTTTCTCAAAATCCTCACATCCTGTTGGCCAGCTTCAGTATTATGTTTAATACTGTCCTCTTATCAATTAAAAGTTCAAGTTAAATCTAAGTTAGTGTTCATCTAAGTAAATTCTAATTATAAAGTCATTTTAGTGTTTATTATTTACAGTAATTAAACATTAACGTATTCATATTTGCGTTCAACCAGCGACCTCAGCCTACTGAGGTTGCTGTTGTTGTTGTGTATTATAGATTTATATCTTGTGTTAAATTAAGTTAGGGAAGGTAAACATGAACAGGCAAGATAGAGCACCTGAAGTCAATGCTGTGTTTATCTGTCCTTGCTCTATCAGGATCAATATTTCTCTCCACTATGGAAAACAAGTGTAGACATCTAGAATGGGAGTGAATGTTTCAACAGGCCTGACCTACTTACAGCAGCCAGGGCTGAATCTGCTCCTCACCTGTGTCTAACAGATGCCAGGATCCCTCATAAAAACACAGACATTCAGTATCTAAAACAGTGCAGAGAAAAATATCATACTGTATATTTTTTATGTCTCTCGTAAAATTTTCCTTGAAGATTTTTCGCTGCTTTTGCTGGACTGTGCTCCATATGGTTGCACTTTCTTTGGCTGGTCCAAACTGTTACACAAGTTACTGTCAAGTGACTACTGTATGTGACACTAAAGCCTCTGCAAAGTTTCCACTGATGGTACATACTTTCCGAAAACCAGAAACCTACTTTCCAAAAACCAGAAAGTATGTGTGCAGTAACTGAGTTGCGGTAGGATTATACCGAGACTCTAAATTAGGACCAGGTCTGGGATCAGGCGTTGGTACCATAGTTTAGAGATTTTCACTCTTAAAAAGCAGTGTTCTTTTACTTGAGTATTTAGCGTTCATTAACACTAGACTCTACAAACAAAATATTACCTTGTATTTATCAAAAGTATTTCTTCTTGAAGGACAGATTAAAAACAGTGATCCCATTTTCCGATCTTGAAGCATTTGCACCATTTTTGTAGTAGGAAAAGAGAAATGGAAAGACTGTTCCATACTGTAATTTTATTGTGAGGGCTCATCTGTGCACTTCATCACTGCCCATCGTAAATGTGATATTACTTTTCAGCATAAAACTTTGACATAGGAAAGCCCACAAAATATCACCCTCATCCTAATCCTGTCTTTTTGTATTGAGGGCAGAGAGACTCTTGAGTTCTGCTGAGGTAGGTGATTTGAATTTTCCAGCAGCAATGAGATAATGAGAGTGTGAAAGAATAAACTTGAGATTTATCAACACATGATGCCACAATCAGAATTTCTTTAACATGTGCTTGGAAGGGGATTGGCTGAATAAATACATTTATTAAAGCCCAAACTATGCTGTTTAACAAGTCTTTTGGTACCAACTGCAACTAGGAGATGGGGCCATAGCCTTTGAAAAACTCAGTTATCAGTGGAATATTATTTTATTTCACATTAAAAACAAATTTAAAAGCGTTTAAAGGATTCAAGCACTGGCATTGCTAATAGGGCACTTGTGTTCACACTTTTATAAGCAATATTTAATATTGTTTAAATATTGATTATAGTAGAAACAATAGCACAAACAATTGTGGTATAAGCAGCCGCAGTAGTGTCCTATTGCTTTGATTCTCCACCGCAAGTCAGGATTCACAGTGGTGTCTATCTCAGAAAAGACAGAAGTCTGTTCTCTGTTAAATGGCAACATAAGATCATTGAAACCAGATCATTTAAACTTTTGACAACTGAATTTGTAAATTTGACAGCTTATCATACTCAAGGAATCACATAATAGGTCAACAGACTAAGTTTTCAGAAAGCTTAAGGAGGGATTTAGATGGAGAAGAAGAGACAAATTATGGAGGGATCTACAGTGTGTGCAATGACGTATTAATGACGTGTAAAAATGGGGAGCCAACTTAGTGTCTGAAAGGTGTCTAAAATGATAAAACTGAATACTCACAAAGAAGTAGGTGTTTCTTTCCTCAGCGAAGGGTGTGACAACAGTAGAAAAGAAACAGGCCATTTCTGCAAGATCAACAGGGCAGCAGGCTTCCGAAAAGCAGATCGGCTTACACTGGATTGTTGAAAACTGAAAAGAGTGAAGGGAGACGGAAAAGTACAAACTTCTGCCAATTACACCTCAATCTGTCAGTATTTACCCTGCTTGAGGGTTATTAATCAAAACAGATGAATAGTTTTAATCCAAGTTTATTCCCTCTCTGATGTGTTTTGACAGGAAATTTGGTGCCGGGAAATAAAGGGCACAAAGCCAAGAGCGGGATATGGCTCTCACACTGATCTCATTGAATCTAGTATTTGTCTGGTGAGATTAGTCACTCTTAGTTGATCTCCCTTTTCTGACAAGTATTAATATAGAAATAAGAGTTTGCTGAGGAGACCAACAATAGGTAAATGTGTCCTTGCCCTGTCATTTTCTTCTCTATTTTCTTTTCCCCCTTTCAGTGTCTTGATTCACCTTTCCGTCTGTCCCAGGGCCCCTGCTGCTCTTCTTTCGCCCACTTCGGCCTTGTTAGTGATAGCAGGCCTAGCGACAGAGCTAGCTCTGCTACTTTACATTTCCTCAGCAAGCAGCTTCTGCAGGCTCCACATCTGTTATGGAAATTTGCACAGATGGGAAATGGAATGAAATAGAATATCATTTTCAGTATTTTTCACTTCTGAGACAGGGTTGATTAAGGCACTTGTGTAGGTTTCAAAGACAGAGGTGATGAAATATGCTCATCCTCTTTTACGGCTATATATTACCGTAATCTATCAATACATTCTTAATGCCTGATAGCTTCAAATTTAGGATGTTTTACAGAGTCAGTGCTTGTGATAAAATTCACGACCTCTGACCATGTGTCGCAGGCTCAAGAGGAGAAGCGAGCTTGATGAATTTAACTCCCCTGAACCTTAAGTTCAAAATGTCCCCTATCTCTGTTCGCTAGTTTAATAAGATTTTAATTAGGCAATTAAAAGTCTTTGGAATAGCATATGGTCATAATTACTGCTGTATGGTTCACTCAGGGATGAATGAGCCATTAATTACTCCTAGCTAGGTCTGGGGATTGGACTTAAAATGGGTTGAGCAGGAACCAGAGAGTATTTCTTCAGACTGCACAGTCACCTAATCAGACATACAGACTTCTGAAATTTCATTTACTGGGGAACAGTATTGGGTTGCTCCAGCTATTCCAAAATTCATTACTGAGTTCTTGGGTAAAGTCTCTTGAAAGTTAATTACTAAATCGTCTCAGATTGAGGTTTTACCAAAGAAGATTAAACAATTACAGCATAAAAGAATTGGGTAATGTTCAAATTGAGGTTAGGAAATATTTGTAAGGTCCTCCAATCATCATCACCTGTCATCATATAAGGAAAAATCTGCGTCTTTCAGAGTTAGTACGCAAACATCCGATTAAGCTTGTCTAGTTTTGGTTATTTTCTCTTAATGTTTTTGGAATCTAAACAAAATCTGGAAATAAAATGGAAATAAAACATCTTCGCAGTTTACATTACTCACCAGCATTCAAGTAAGATGTTTTCAAAATATTTCATATTTCCTCTTTTACTTTTCAGTCTAATAAGATCATATTATATAGTAGCAAGTTAATGTTAGTTATGACAGTTCATCTTGCAAGTTCAGTTAGTGAACCGACAGTTGTGCTTGGTACATATGAACGACTAATCTATAACATGAGAGCTAGTTTGGGTGCTGTAATCCATTTGAATATAATGTTGTATAATCTCGGTTCCACTTGCGTCATAAGGCTCCCGAAGAATCTGTTTTAACAAGACAAACAAGATTAGTCATTGCAATGACAGCAGTATGAGAATACTGTGAATTTACTGTTAGTATGATTTGTCACAAACCCTTTTGACCCGATATGTGAGCTCTGTGGCGGAAGCCCCACTCACATCCTACTCATCGACAGTTATTGCTAGATCTGGATGAGTGGTTGAAAAATAACCTGACAGTAGGCTGCAGGACAGGTACAGGACTGTGTCAACAATACGCTCCCACACACCATCCTGTGAATCAGCCACTCTGTCCATATGTGCAGGCATGCTCCTCCGTTATAGCCTCTCCTGACAGATGATATCCTCCACATTGCACATCTGCTCCTCCGCCACATGTGTCCTCCAGGGGTGTGGAGGTGTCAGGGGGGCATGAGGGGAGTTGCTGATCACAGGTTGAAGGCCACATCTGGGAACACATAACCTGGGTTGTGTACAGGGTGTGACATAGGTGGCCAGCACCAGCGCGTGCACGCAGGAGTGTGTGTTTGTGTGTGTGTCTGTGTGTGTGTCTGTGTGTGTGTACAGGTGGCCTCCTGAGATGACAGGGATGCCAAGAGGTCGTATTTATCAGTTGACACTTCTCCAGTCAACAGGTTGTGTGTGGAATCTGGGGAGCCTTGACCCCTCCTGCTCTACTCAGATGGCAAATGCTAATAGTAGTGCCACCTGTTTCAGCAGTATGCGCAGTGCTGCTATTTATAATACTCACATAGTCTCATAAGTAGTGCTGTCACTGCTCAGTCTTTGCCATTCAGTGGTATATAGTGATAGTTTGAGCTGTGTTACAGGAAATGAGTGGTAAAGAGTGCTGGGAAGGCCCTTGTTCGGTTAAATATAAACTTATATCCTCTTCAGGAGGCACTATTGTAAAGTATGCTGACAGTGTGGGAAAGATTATTGTAATATATAAAAAGCTTGTAACTTTTTATGAGAAAGATTTATATAGTCAATACTACTTTGCGTTACAGGTTTGGCGTATTGTGTAAGCTTTCAGTTTCACAGTGACAAAATTGCCTATTTATTATAGTTTAGTTTCACAATTAAAACCACATGTGTCTTGATTCTAATGTGATTCTAATCTTCTGTGGAATTCACTCCCCATTCCCAGCACAGCTTCTTACTGCTTCATTCATTGGGCTCTTCCCCTCCTAGTAATTATCTTCACTGCATGGACCACCGAAACAATTGTTGTTACCTATATGAATAATGGGATGATGGGCTCAAATACTGACAACTCTTTGTGCCAATTATCCAATTAACCCAAGATGCAGATAAAACATCATGTGAATCTCTAACATTATTATCTAACATAATTTTCAAACTGCAAGTGCATTTATCATAGAGAAATATCAACCACATTTTTAAGTTCTGTGCTAAATTTGTGGAGTGCTCAAAAATCAGTTTTATCACAATAATTTTTTTTTGCTAGCTTAATGTTAATGTGTGTAAATAAATAGCATTCACTTAGTCTGGTTGAGGTATCTCATTCTTAATTGTGTCATCCCAATAATACAACCAAGCACACGCCTTTGATTAGACCATCAGTGTTTTATAATCTGTGGTAAAGGTTTGACATATGCAATAATTATGTTATACTGATAAGGCTGATGTTTTTGCTAGAGGGGGTGTAGAAAAGGAACAGTGGAGATTTAAGAGGAGCTCATAGACAGAGAGATGGGAGAGTATCATCCACAGGCAGAGCACACTATCACGTCTGTTTAGGGAGTGAAAGGGATGATTCAGTTTATGCATCATGCAGAAGAGAGAAGGGAAGTGCAGAGTTGCATATAGATTTCAGTGCCGTCAGAGGGGCCATTGTTCTCTCACTCACGCTGAGTTGAGATCTCTTCCCAATCCTCAGTCAGATTCAGCTAGATGCATGCAGGTCTCTATTTCATATGTCACACAAACTGAGAATTAATGTTAGCTCTACCGCTTGGTGGTCAAGTGTCATCTCACTTTGAATTTTTCCCCACAAAGGAAACTAATGATGCTTATGGCTCCCTCCTTGTCTATTACATGTTACAGTCGACTGGCATCATGTAGGCGGCTGGCATTGCCTGAGGGCATTGTCCAAAAACCGAGGACAGTGACAGAGCCTAGATTTTTAAAAGCAGAGGCCTCATCTGCTTTTGTCATTATGATCATTAAGAGTCACAGACGAAATTCCTGTGTCCAGACACTTGATTATTTTTCCTTTTTATATTTTTGGTGGAAAAAGAAATGACAGATTTTGATCTTTTAGCACTGCTGCTACTGTCATTATTTAATTTTAAAAGACTTTTAATGAAACACTCTTATTCAAACAACCTAACTCAGAAGAAAGAGACTTAATTTGTCCTTTGCTTCACTAAGTATTACTGCTCAACAGTATTAAATTGACTAAATTGACAGAAAAGAGTATTTTTGCCCATATTCCTCCTGTTCAGGTCTGGTGTGTGTCTCTACTGCTGTAGAAATAAATCTCCTTGTCGTTTGTTCTCTGGCCTTTATCATGGTATTGCTGCTCCTTCAAATTTCACCCAACCGGCTAAGATTTGGAGATGTCTGTTTGCAGCAAACGTCAAACAGCTTATTGACTAAGAGTCAGGAGCCCCTTGACAGGAACCAGGAATAGCTTCACTCGCTACCTTTTGCTATCGATTGCCATACCTCACATGAAACTGAGCCTCCCATTGGTTGCATTTAATGAGGAACTCCCTGTGGCAACTGTAATGGAATGTTTTCACTTGGAACTGGGATGTCTGTATTGAGTTTCCCCTCGTGTCTCACCATGTTCAGTTAATGTGCATCACTGAATGCCTTCTAACTCCATTAGTGGTTTAATATTTGTCTTGTGGCTTGTTTTGATGTGTTCTTAAGAACTGTTGTAGAAGTTGTTGTTAGGTGATTTAGCCAGTGTCAACTCTTTAATGGCAAAAACAAGTAAAAGTTCAATTTTGGTGATGTACATTAAATTGATGAGAGCTGAACAGCATGCCCATTCAAATATACCAATATCCTTTGGGTTTGGAATCAAAACATTTTTACAATATCATCTGTTATAATGTATATACACCCTTTCTCACCACTCAGCAATAAAACAATAGCTCAACCAAGGAAAGCTATGCCCAGCAACTCTTGCAATTCCTCTAAAACGAGCTGATATCTGGGCATGACGCTTTGTCATTGTCTTCAAGCTTTAACAAAGCTCTCCAAGAAATCCTTGTTTTCTTTTCTTTCTTGTGAAGTGCAAAAGAGAACAAGTACAGGCAGTTCAGATGAGAGATTAAGGCTTTTGTAGTGTAAGGTTGTTTGTCAGTATCTGACACTATGAAATTAACCTGGTCTAGGCCTGTCACGCTAATCATTTTATCCACTTATCCTATAATATATGGACATGACCCTGATCATTTTTCGGACTTTGATATTGCCAAGTTGTGTTATGCATGTATGTTTGTTTACAAAAAAAGTCCCCAACATTTTAAACAGCAGGGTTTTCATTACCATCTTCAGACTTGGGTGCAGCACCTAAACCTTTTTTCACAGCACCTAAGCTGAACAGAAAACACAAAAAACAAAACAAAACAAAACAAAAAAAAATGCCAAGACTGTTTTGCTGTCATTTCTGGTCCCGCTACCTCTGTCCCCTTCTTTCCCCTCTCTGTGTTGGAGTTTCACCATGGGCAGGGCTTGGTAAGCTCCTGCATACGCACACACACACACACACACACACACACACACACACACACACACACCAACAGCAACAACAAACCAGGTGAAAAAAAGATAATGTGTTACTCGAGACTTATAGGTATTTTTCATGATGACAGCATAATTGTAGCCAGAAAGTTTGGAAAAATAAGTCCAAATGTAGGGGAGCCTTTTGGTTTTAAGCTGAATGAAAGAGAAGAGTTCACTAATGCGACTAAGCCATTACATTGACTTTGTTTAAAAACAGTGGCACTACAACAGTATATTGATTGTTAAAGAATGAATGACTCTTTATACCCCTATACTAAATGCTTAATATTTATTTGATTGCAGTTTTTGTGAATAAGGGACAAGAGTGCATTTGATTTTTTGTTTTGGTTGTGTCATGTTTTTTTTTTTAATGTTTAATTTATTAAAGATATTTCAATATTTCTTCAAATTTCCAATTCCAATGTCTGAATATTCTTGAGAATCAAAAGTTCACTGCTCTTGAAAGGTTGTACTTGCAATATTATGCCATTATTTTATCATTTCATTAGTGGCATAAAATGGTCTTAAAAATGAAAATAATATTGTTTATTGTAATTATTTCTCAGACAATATATCATACAACAAAAGCAGTTATTCTTACAGGCCCAACCTGACACTAACCTGATATAAGCAGACACATTCACAAAGTAGCTCAATGCTAACTAGTGTTAGTGAAAAGGAAACAGTATTTTAAACAGTTTGTTTTCGGTTGGTTGGTCCACCACTTTCAGTCCTGACTCAAGTTTCTTGAAAGCTATTGCATAGATTACCATGAAATTTCTTAGCTTTTTTGCAAACGTTGTGCAAACTTACCCACTAAACAGAAATAGTTAACGTGATAAACATTACACTTGCTAAACATCAGCATGTTAACATTTGCTTCGTGAGCATGTTAGCATGCTGACTTAAGCATTAACACAACAATGCATTCATTTGTAAGAATTTTGTTTCTTTCATCTTGACAGATCTGAGCTGAGGCGCTGCGTCATCGCGAACGCATGGAGGCTGATTGGTGGAGGCTGTCTGTCTCATTCTGAGGTCACAGGTCGTTGTTTCCAACCAGCATCGGCGTCTGCAGCCCTGAAGGAGTCCCCTGACTCCACAGTAGTGCGTAGGCCTTCCATTCGAGGAGCCCGCAGCACGAGAGAGAGGGGGAGAGAAAATAAACAAGGGTTAATAAAGACGCTCTTCATGAGTTCCTCAAAACCCTGAAAGGCAAATACTGCAAGCTGGCTCCTTGGTCCTTAGGAGGCATGTGGACAATGAGTATGGCTTGGCTCTGTCTCCTAGCCAGCATTTTCCTGCTCGTCGGTTGCTTTCATACAACTGTCACAGAAAACGATGTCACTCCACGTCTCACCTTCTCCTACAGTAAGTTTTATTAACTTCTTGACTATAGAATAACCGTGACCAAACAGTAACTTAATACTATCACATGCATACATCACTCAATCACTTACATGCAAGGGAGCAGGCTCCCTGGGTTGCCAACGGGACTAACTCTGTCCACTGAGAAAAATCAATACAATTCATATCTATCCATTGTAAGCACTAAAAGGATTTAGATGGGTGGAGCATAATGATTTAAAATCCATGTAAATCTGCAGTGTGAATGGCAACTCCATCAGTTTGGCTTTCAACTGACTACAGGTCAGACATCATTACAAAATGAACAGGCCTATTTTGCTGCACCATACTCAGGGCAGTCTGACTTAGTCCTACAAGAACTGAGAGTTAATGCAATTTTATAAACTGTATTTTGTTTTCCTGCTCAATGTTATACCATCCAGCCAGCTTGGAAACACAATAAACATGTTCATAATATTTAAACCTTCACATATTTTGGGGGTATTGTTAATTTAGCCTTTTGTGCTGGGATTCTGTGCAGCATGCTCTCTTCATACTGCCGCTGCCACTGGTGCCAAGGAGTTATTTTATCATCTCTAATGTAATTATTCAGAGGATGTACCAGAGCACTTGAGATGACATGTTGGATTTAAACATTTATTGTGTCCTAATATCCCTGTGGAAAATTAAACAAAATGATGGATTATGAGATCAATGCAGGCTCTCAATGATTGAACTGCGGTTAGTGACTCTTGTCCAGGCCTCATTACAATCTTAATGTCAGAGAGGATTGTGTTGATAGAGCTCTCTTGATATTCTATTATAGACATGGATAAAATTTCCAGTAAGGGGGGTAACTCTAACCAGGTCAGCCATTTTGCCTGTCTGAGCTTGTAGGACCTCTATACCAACAGGTTATATCTTTCACCTGCCAGCATCAACAAAGCTCGCAGCTCAGGCCTGCCAGAGCATTTCACAACAACACACATCATCAGTCTCACACTGAAAAGAGGCTTCACACTTCTCCATGTTCTGATGGAAAGATTTGCTTTTAGGGCATGCAGCCAATGGTAAACACCACCATAAAACATGCAAAACCCACATGTCAGAGGCCTGCTGTATGTGCGCTATGCATTGAGTATAGCTGAGGCAAAGCGACGAAGGTTGTCTTTTCTATCTTGTGTCTATTTCAGTAAAAACATCAGAGCTAACTGGACTATTCCTCGGTCATCAGCTTTTTTTTGTATTCGCATTTTTCTTCTGCTGTAACTTTAGCCAGGTTGATAAGCTCTGACCTTTCCTTGAGGGGTAATGGAGGAAATCACACAACATTAACAACAGAATAAGTTACGATCCCCCACAAAAATTTAACAAGAAGAGATTTTTTATCAGGTCCTTCTGCCCAACTTCAACATGGCTAACGTCTCACAGTGACTTGAAATTTACAAGCTGGGTTAAGCAGTTAGTCCACCAAAAGGAATCCAAAAACATTAAGATGATGGTGTTTAAAACACTAGTTTTCAGGTTTTGCATTGTGACGCAAGGCAAAAAACCTCAAGCTTTAACCAATGGAAGAATGCTAGCGGGGCCTGGTGATGGAAGTTGGTGTGGCAATGTCAGTTCTGCTACACTGACATTTTCCAGCTTCCTGCAGAAGAGCTTTGTCAAATTGTGTTTACAGTATCGAAACACAATGCAGAGCTGCAGGCCTCAGGGACCTCAACTTTATACTGCCGAAACTGCCTGGTCTCGTCATGGTTTCTGGCCCCCTCTGTCCTATCTGCATGTCACTTATCTTGATGTTTTTTGTGACCTCGTTTGTATCGGCAGACCAGAGCGCTGTTTGGCTTCTCATCCAGTAACATTTTCGTAGACCAACTTCCCGTCCTCTTCTCTCTTTCTCTGTCTCTGTCGCACGGTCCCCGCCTCTGCCTTAATGAAGAGGGTAATCTGCCATGAATAATGAATGGGGATTTGTATGTGTTATGGTGTGAACACTTGTCTGGTTCTCATTATGTGCCTATCAGGATGAATCATGGGTTCAGGGAGTAGGGTCTGCATCTGCTTTTCGCTCCTCCTTTGTTCCGGGCTTTAATGAAGACCATGCTGAACGGCTTAGTGTGTTGGAACATTATTTAAAGGCACACTGATAAGCCATTTATGCTGTTTGTCTACGCCTGTCGATCTATTCAGCCTTCTGTAAGACATTATGCATTTGGATAGTCATGTTTTAATTTTGTGTAGTGGCCATGCCTATAGCCACACTGAGAGTTAAGTATTTTTTAATTATTTAAAAGCCATCATGTCTAGACCATTTGAATCCGCTACCCTCAAGTAATTCAAAGTGACAGTGGTGTCAAGTGAGATAACAGCTTTTCAGTGCTGTGTTGGTGCCACATAGCTGAAGAGCAGTTTTTAATGGTATGAATGCTTAAACATGCTCCTCTATATTACTAGTTAAAGATTTCTTAAAACCCATAAGGATCACGGTATGTAAAGTTATGTTAAATGCAATGAGGATGCAACTAGTAAGTTAGTGTAAAGGTAGTGATAATCAGGGCCCAACAGATCAAAGTGAATATATAATGACAACAATTTTGATAATTGGTAAGTAAATACAGAAATAAATATGAAAAACTCATCTTCCATATCTTCAGTTTTTCTTTGTCTTGTATGATGATTATGTCTTATATGATTATTAATGATGAAGTTGATTAATTTGATTGAATTAATTTTTTTGATGATTAATTGATAATTAAAATGAGTTTCAGCACTAAAATGTGCTTACTCATAAAAACCAAAGTATTAAGTTACAATGTGAAACAGAAAAAACCTGCAACTCTTTACTTCTGTGAAGTTGTATTTAACACTTGTTTTTTCGCCCGATGAATAGATCAATCATAAATTTTCTGTTGAAATACTAAGTTAAGCATCCTATAATAATAATAATTAAAATAATAGTAATAATAATAATGATAATAATAATAATTTATTTATAGTAAGAATTGTTGTTATTATTATTATCATTATTATTATTATTATTAATCTAGATTTTATGTTACGTTGGTTGCTACAAAATGAAAAAGGACACAATATTTCCCCTGTATCAGGACGGTGTGGGATTTATTTTGAATTGAAACGTACCACAGTGAATACAACAGGTGGTGATTTTATGATGCTGCAAAATGTGTACTCAGCGATGCACTGTGTGTGGGACTGACCACTGTCTATCTTATTGATTGTTTTCAATCCAACACGAAAAGCCAGATCATTGATCCTGATATTGACGATGCTTGATGATGCCCACTCTGTCCTGTCCACCGGGGAGGGGGACATAGAACAAACTCAACGGATCCTTTTCAAACACTGTCAGTGCTTCGCCTGTTCATTTTCAAGATGTTTGTGAGGACAAAGTGACTGTGTCTCTGCTCCTACTGTAAAAACACAGCAAAGCATCTGGCTGGTCAGAGCAGAGAGATGCGGTACAGTTAGAAATGTGTCATGACCTCATGTGCAGTCTCTGTATTCTTGACACCTCAGCCCTGTTCACACTGGAGGAAGGGGTCATGTCGAGGTCCTGATGAACCAGCAGCTGGTTTACATTATTGCAGTTAATCCAGGGTCAGCTTTTGTTGCTCCCTGACAAACAGATTGGCCTATCAACATTCTTCATGGGAAAAGGATCTTTAAGAGTTAAGGTGCAGGCTCTTTTAAAAACTACAGGTGTAATAGATACAGGAGAATGTGTTTTATTCAAATGTTAACAGATTAGTGTCCATCCCCCATTAAATTGAAACACCAAAGCCTCCTTTACCTCTGCACTTTACAATTTCCTCAACATTTACAGCATTTGCAGAATTTACAAAATGACTTTCCAGTCTCTTTTTCCTGAAGCTGTGTTCAAAAATTGACAGCAATCTCAGCATCAGCATGGTGCAGTGGAGACAATATCCTGCTTAGAAGACGCAGCCCCACAAGTTACCAGTACAAATAGCAGGAGCGCAGCTTGCCTAATGAATCTCCCGGTGAATTGACCCTCTTGGCCCATTCTCTTGATACGTTCCAGATGCTTCACTCTCTGTCCTTCAGCTTCCCAGGTCTACTCTCCCACAAAGTTACCCGTTCAGCAGCATCTCTTCATAGCTAGTTTTAAATTACTAGGGATAATTTGGTTAGGGCTCCAGTGTGTGAGCTGTTTTCTGTCCTATATCACCAGACATTGCGACGGTAGTGGGAGTTCTGGCATTGCTCTGACTCTGATCCAGTGGGACTCCTGTTGGCACTGCAGCTTCCTGTCGCAGCAGTCATCGCTTCACTCTAAACACAGGGTTTTAATCACTTCTTCTCAAAGAAATTAGAGTCACAAGGGTTCATCTGTTCAATCCTGAGCAAAGTCCTTGAACAAGTACAGTAGGCAGATAAAGACAAGAGAGATTTGTGCCTAGTGTCTTTTTGCTCTGCCTGAGTAGACTTCCTTACTTCAATTAAATATCTTTTCCCCGGTCTTTATCTTCACAAGCTTATTCACATGGTATGGTTTCCCAGTTAAACTGTCAATTCCTGCTCTCTTTAACGAATAAATTAAATAAATTGAACCACAATTTTCCCCCTCTGACATCATGATGTCTTTCCTGCCCACCTGCTTCACTGAGTCTATAAGATCTATAAGATGTGTAAGGATTCCCTTCTGTATGCTGGTGCCAAGGAGAGGAATGAGCTGCCTCCTTTGATTTAGCAGGTGTCAAATCCTACTGCCTCTATTTCAAAGGCTAATCAATGGCTGCTGGGTAGTCTTCACTAATAGAAGGTAGATATCATAATATATTGTTCATATTTACAATGACATGCAGCCATTGTTGTTTATGTGTTTTTCAGAGTTTCTGCGATATATTTTAACTTGTCTGCTTCCTGAAAAAGTTTGTTGAATCTTCATTTCTTACATTTTCGATTTTTTAAAAAAAAACCAAATAGTTAAACATCAAATGCCTGTAAAAACACCAAGGATACCAGTGGAATCAAGTCCAGGAGTTTACCGTTATTTCTTGGACAAAGTCTGATGTTGTATTTCACAAATACTTTAGAATGGGGCTTATAATTGATATTAAAAATTCTATGGTAGACCCTATTTATCCTGTCCATTTCTCATGTTGTGTAATGATTAAAGGACAGTAGTAATCAAGTTACAGAGTTTTCCCAAACAATAGCAAAAGATGATTGTCTCTGCGAGCAAGATTCAGCAATCAGTAAAATCTAGATAAGGTGGTTAAAGTTAGATTCCTTACATAGCTTCATAGCTGCCTTCTTGCTTTTATAACTTTTTTTAAAATGCTCAGTCTTGTCAAGGTGCAGTTTATCCCGCCTCTTGTGCACATGAGGCGGCTGCAGGAGGTGGAGCGAGTCGTCCCCAAACCAGAATGTCGGCGGTTTGATCCCCAGCTCCTCCAGTTTTCATGTGGAAGTGTGCTTGGCCAAGATACCGAACCCCCTTGTTGTGTGTGTATGTAGAAAGCGCTGAGTGAATATGTGTTTGAATAAAAGAATGTGACAGTAGTGTAAAAGTGCCTTGATTAGTCAATAAGACTAGTAAAAGCACTATATCAGTGTAGTCCATTTACCATTTCCACTGCTTAAAATGTGAGCCTTGTTCTCGCAAAATTAGTGCTTGAAATCACCCTTCTTATGTCCGTTCAAAGAGAAGAAAATGTTTATGGTCACAAGACTGTAAATTGGTTTTCTGATGCCCCCAAAGATGACATATCAAGGGTCTACTGCTTGCTCTTGATTTCCATAAAGAGAGGCGACCCTTTTTTCCGGATCATCTGCTATTGGACTATGACCAGAACTTATGAAATTACTAACTGCTAAGACTCTTCATTAAAAATAAGGAATGGCCCACGACTTTAGTGCCAATAATCATTGTCTGTTAGTCCCCTCAGTCTACCTTGTTTGCAAGAACAAGTTTACTAATGGACAGTCGGATGCAGTCGTTGTTCATTGTCCAGATTGTTGCACAATTCACCAGTAATTTGCTGCTTGCACAGTGTATCTGTTTAGGACAATGTTTTTACTTGTAGTTCTGCAGAAAGTAAATAAGAACAGGTGCTTTAAATGAGGTATGCAATTGCCTGGTCCCCTGAACATACAGCTGTAAGAGCTGATAAAGGCAGCCCCCTCATAAGGGAGGACACTGATTGAATCAGCCGGTTATAGTTGCCCTACAAAAGAAGACACTTAGATCTCTGTCACCAAAGGAGAAATTACTCTACAGTCCCCCTCTTGAGGGGGTGTTCCACACTTTTAATTATCCTTCTACTTTTTTTGGACACAGACCCATCAGGAAATCAGCTGCAAAAATGTAGAAGGATTTCTTTAAGCCCAATATAATTAATTTCCCCTCTAAATAGATTAGTAAGCTGGTCTAGGCGAGTATTTCAGTCCATTTAGCAGTGTCATTTGCAGAAATTACTTTTAATTACATAATAATGGCAATGATCTCATATTGCTTACAGCTGTCAGAGGCTGAACCACTGAGTGTACCATTCATGCACTTATATGAAGGGTCACAAATGAAGTGCTCTGAACCAGAGAGAGCGTCTCCTTCAAACTCCAGGAAGGGTAATGGTTACACAGTGAGGTCTAAAATCCTCCCGCTCTGCCTGCTGGTTCCCTCTTTCTCTGGTGTATTCACTTTTTAGTTGTCTATCTGTGTGGCCTGTGACTAGTGTTCCCATCGTAGATCCATCAGAGCGGGGAGATGTTTGGTTTTGTTTAGTTTTTTGTTCCAATCTCTCTTATTAAGGAAGTTTAAACAAATCTGCTTCTAAAAGTTGTTTCACCTCCCATTCAATGGAGCAAAATTAGATTATGTTTGTGGTGAAAAGAATTAGGATTACAGTTCAACAGTAAATTGTCTTTCCAGAGACAATCACCCCATATACTCATGATATTCCAGAGAAATTAGTTTTCATACAGACAGTCACGTCTCCACATTGTCAAGTGTAACAAGGCCATTGTTCCTGGAAAGACGGGCTCCTGTTAAGTTTTTCTGTTGTAATTTCTAACTGCTGAAGGAAATCTTAGAACCTCAGCAGAAACAAAAAAAAAACTATATGAACTATATGCATAACGAGATACTAGTAAGGGTAAGTGTGCCTTCACATTGATATTCCAAGTCTCTGCAGCACTTTTTGGTGGACAAATGATAAATCACAGTGAAAATGCATGTGGCATCTCGATCATCACACCTTCAATATAAATACACCTTAAAAATACGTCCCTCCAGTACAGTGATTAACTTTAAAGTGGAAAACCATGTACTTTTTTTTAAAGTTCTCTTACAAAAGAAATACAAGATGGACAAGGCCAAGGATGTATGTTGTACCACTTGGCTCTGACGCTGGCAGCAGCAGATACATGCTGCTCTTCCCCTCTTTAGTGCTTCCTCGGAACCGTCCTGTATTTTTCCCTCTTCCTGATGTTCACCAAAGCATTTCTTGGGCTGCATTGTCCTGAAATGGCCCCTCAGGAGTCAACCCCAGACAGAGGCATGACAATAGAGGGGATTCTTTAAGAGACTGCGGTGGATGTGGAGGGGAGGGTAGCAGAAGTTCAAGGAGGATGCACTCGTTAGCTCATGATTTCATTGTGGGGGTAACAGTCTGCAGACTGTTTGACCTCCAGAAGCTATTCCATCCTGGTTTTGTGGTCTCAGGGCTGTGTCGGTGCTTATTACTTGGCTCTTTATTGGTTTAGCGGAAGTGGCAGACTGTAAATTCAAAACAATGAGTGGAAAGACGCTAAAAAGCTCATACATTGTAACTGTTATATTGATTAGAACAGCTTTAAACATAATGCTGTATTCTAGGGCTGAACTTTTATTTATAGAGAACAAGGGCAAAACATGTTTTTTTTTTAACCATTTAACAGTTATCTTCCCCACAGATACATAAAGAATTGTAAACCAATAGGTCTCTACTGAAAAATGATGAATGTTATCCTGAAATTATGGATGAAAAGCTTTGTACAGTTGCAGTACCTCCTGGATCTCTTTATTGATACCCAATTCGGGGCCATATTATTTGTCTCAGTCAGCTGTGGTCACTAAGTATGACGGTGGTGATCCGACTCCATAGAATAATTGTGTAGATATCATCCCTTGAAGCTTCTGTTTGGGTTTGGGCTTTGGCTTTTGTCTTTCTCTCTCTGTAAATCAAAGTTAAATTCACCAAAGGCTCTGTGGGGAGGAAAAAAGGGGGGGAACGGTGCCAACAAGGAGCAGCACTCCATTTATCCTGTAATGATAGTGAAAAGGAGAGAGAACGGGCCCAATGGGTTCACGTATAGTACATGGAGCGCAGCCTCTTGTGGTTTTACGGACAGATTTAACTACAATATGGCTCTCTGTTGCTGTGGTGATGGACTGCTATTAACATGTTATTTACTCGAGGGAGAGGAAAGTTTCTCAACCTCCTGTACCTACCCACTGAGGTGAGGTTATATAAGGTCACACGTACTGCAGGGTACGTACTACATAGTGTGCGTATTATCAGTAGAACATAATGACACCTTACTCTATCTGGACTGGATTAGTTTCAAGGAAGAGCAGGGAAATTCCATAATTGTAATTATTACCACCAGCATCTGTGGTAATAATCTAGTCTGAATCTTTCATCGCTGTGACTCTTATAAATCTGGAAAGTGAAAATACAGTGCGCTCAACTGACTTCGTCTTGAAATAACACATCACTTTTTTGTCATATGGCAGATTGGAAGTGAGACTGGGATTTTCTTATGTTTCCTTTTTATTTCTTACCCTGTATTTTAAAGTTCTATAATATCATTGAACTTCAGCATGACACATTGGGTCGAGGTCAGAGGTCAGTTTTGTGGTGGCATCAATAACCATCATAAAAATGGTATTTGACTGATAAAATCATTTTATTTCTTTGGTGGCTATGTGAAAAGGAGTGTGCCTTTACGATATTATAGTTTGATTTGGCATACGCTGCCATATATACTTAATTGACTGGCCTTTTTTAAAAAGGGAAACTTAATGTTAGTTCCCCAATCTGGTCATTTTCATACACTCTCCCAGAGGAGTCATTTTTATAAATCACAGAGAACATTCCAATGTGAAATCACATCATTGAGAAAAACAATATTAGAGGACCTTACTCAATAAAGTAAATGGAGTTCTCCGGCCTCTCTTTTTTTTCCCCCTCATTCGTCACATTACAGGCGCACAGGTTGTGTTTCTTTGCTTCAGTCACTTCAAGTTTCCATCAGTTCCCTGCTTCTATTTATGCTGGAATGCAATTAAGGCAACTTGTTCAAGCTGGGCCGCCAGCGAAGGCCTCCAGGCTGCTGCAAATCTGAGATACACAAGGGCCTTTAAAGCAGTGATTAGGAGATTGATGATATAACCCTCAGCTTCAGTCAGGAGGTGTTAATGTGCCTGAAACAAAGCCTTTCACTTATTTCCTAAATAGTGGGAGAAATAAGAGGAACTTTCTTTTTCTCTTTTCCTCCTTTGTCTAACTCCCTGATGAGGAACTAGATTTCACACACAGACACACCCAGACACAAACTTTGGACAAGTTTGTGTCTGGTATATTTTCAATTCCTGAGCCCTTTATCCTAACCCATACCTAAACCTAATCATAACCTGAAGCCTAAAACAACATCTTAACCCTCAAACAGCACTTTGAAGGTGTGTCAGAAAGTTAGGAAAAAACAAAATGTTCTCACTCTGCAAGTAATGTGACTCAAACTGATCCTCACAAAGATAAATGTAGGGTTAGGGGTTAGTGTGTAATATGTCAGTGAAGACAATTTATGCATGCAGTTTTTCCCTATGAAATCTAATCTAAACATATTTTCTCTTCTCTCTCTGTCTGTTTCTGTCCAGATGCAAAGGAGAGGATGACCAGAAGTTTCTCAGCCAGCGGAGTCTTCAACTACACTTCTCTCCTCCTCAGCAGAGAAGACAACATGCTGTATGTCGGCACTCGGGAGATTCTCTTCGCTCTCAACCTCTCAGATATCAGTGCAGTCAGGCTACAAAGAAATGTAAGAGCCAGTGTGCAGGCGTATGTAAACTGCAGTACCATATATGATATGCTGTATTAATATAAATGTAGTTATAATAGGATCCCAGAGGTTCGATACGAATATAGCTACAAATTTCAGAAGCCCAGTGTGAATGTAACACACCTGAATGTATTGAACCTGTAGTGTGAGTCTGACATACTGCTGACATACTGTGTTTCTCTCATGCAGCTCACATGGAAAACTCCAGAGAGGAAGAGGGATGAGTGCAGTTTCAAAGGCAAAGACCTGCAGGCGAGTGAACTGCTGGTGTAAATCTCAAGTAGTTGAACTCAGACAGTATTGGCATTACTGCAGGTTTGCTTTGTTGGTTGACCATTGTTACATGGCACTTTGGAAACATACCCAGGACAGAGCCATGGAAACTTCCTGTCAAGTTGTAACTTTCCATTCTACAACAATGGATTTTCCCCTCCTGTTCAAACAAACTTTTCCTCAAATACACTCTTTCTTTTTGTCCCCCTGCTCCCCTACCCCTACTAAACATACCGACCTAGAACATGGTGAAGTTATTGTTATTTGTTTTTTCATTCGGAGGGAACAGATGAGCAGAAGGAATCAGTGTTTTGGTTTTTTTGTGGGGTTTTTTTCTGAATATTGAAAATGATCTCAAAATTACCCTTGAAAAAAACGAGACAAAGATCTGGAAATTACATTTTAATAACCTTTAGTTTGACAGTGTGCTGTTTTTGTAAACCTCTTGACTGGACTGGGCTGAAGTCTACAGATCATTTGTGTTTTCTTTGAAATGTTTGTCTTCACTTTCTAATAAATTTCTTCAAACTAGGAAGGAATTTAATTAAAAAAATCTTGAAATCTTTTTGAAATAAATCTGTGTTTGGTAAAAATGTTTTAAATCCAAAGATTTTACAAATCTGCCTTATTTATCTCTATAAATACAGCCTGACTTACTACTGTGTATCCTGTTATTTAAGTATCTTGTAAAGAAAATCAAATCTAATTAAATTAATTTTCAACCTTTTGCATGAAATTCTTACAGACGGATTGCTTCAACTACATCAAGATTTTACTGCGTATGAACAGCACTCATCTGTATGTTTGTGGGACATACGCCTTCAGCCCCATCTGTGCTTACATAGTAAGTGTTTATATGGAACAGTCCCATCTGTTGCAGTAACCAGCTGTGTGTATGCTCGATCATACCTTTGCATCTCTTTTTTTGTGAGGACCTAAAAACTCATGTCATTTTTCCTTTTTAAAAAAACTGATTACCCTTGTATATGTGGTGTTTATTAGATTCTAGAGGAAGAGCATCTAAAATTTGATTCATACTGCTTCCTGCCTCTCAGCTCACTTAACAGTCTGGCTGAGCCCCTGCCCAACTAGATACAGTATTTGTGTATTATTTTATTATGTCCTGTGCCGAAGGGAAAGGGAGCAAAAATATTAGATGCTTGTAATATGATTATATCAGAATCGATCTACTTCTTGATCCTTTCCTTCAAATCTTTAAAAGCCTTTTAAAACAATTTATAACAAACATACAGGGATGTGCATCAACTTAAACCAAAGACCGACTGACCGTAGACCGTTTGGTCACTGTCAGAGCAGGTTACAGCTCTGCTTTTCGACTAACCTGGTACGTTCTCTTCAGAACACCACGGACTTCTCCCTCGTGAAGAGTGATACCGGTGAGATTGTAACAGAGGATGGACGAAGCCGCTGCCCGTTCAACCCTGAATACAAGTCCACTGCCATCATGGCTGGTAGGTCTGAGTGTAACTGTCAGCTGTCAATAAAATCAAGCTTTGTTTAAATGTTTTGATTTATAGAAGCCACTGTGGAAATGAGTAAAGTAACTAGATACAGTCGGTTGATATCAAGACAAACCGGGGCATAACTTCTGGATTCCATTACTGTGTGTGACGAAGAAGCCCATTCCCTTGTGATAAACACTGTGATTATACTGGTGGTCTTCATTGCTTTGCAGATGGAGAGCTATATACCGGCACAGTTAGTAACTTCCAAGGAAATGAACCCATCATTTACAAGAGTCTGAGCCAAGGAACCGCTCTAAAAACAGAAAACTCACTCAACTGGCTTCAAGGTATGGCGTTGTAGCTGGAAGGGATTTTATCTTCATATTGTAAAAAGCCTATAATGTATTATATATTCTACACATTATAATATCAAATCCTTTATTAGAAACTTTTTGTGCCAGATATGCTTTATGAGAGTATTAGAATTTGACGTGATTAGAGATTAAGTAGATGAAAAGTGTTTACCTGCAATCTAGTCCCCGGTGGAACTGGATTTTCCATTCAGTGTGCTGATGTCAGTGAACAGGGACGTCTGTCCCTTGATGCCAGAGTTGCATCTACTGTAGGTTTACAGTATTGTTCCTGTCGCTTTTCTTTCAGACCCAGCCTTTGTTGGTTCTGCCTACATACAGGAGAACCTGCCCAAGGGTAACCTAGTGGGCGATGACGATAAGATTTACTTCTTCTTCAGTGAAGCAGGGAAGGAGTTTGATTTCTTTGACAACACCATTGTGTCACGCATTGCTCGCGTGTGTAAGGTGGGTGATGCTTGAAAGCAGATGGTCCATCTTAAAGGGGCTGTTTTCCCCTTGAGCTACACCTCCTGACACCCCCTTATCACCATAAGAATCTATCAGACCAGGAAGAGGGGGGCTTGTTTGTGTGTTTGTGCATTTCATGTGCTCAGTAAATGCTCCTACACAGCCATAAATGTAGCTGTCTGAAAGCTTCTTATAGCTTAAATACGACTAGTATAGCCCACAGTTCTTTTGGGCAGTGATGCAGGATCTCTCGTTACAGAAAAACATTCCCCTTGCATGTTTCTTTCTGTTTGATTCTTTTTCTCCAGATTCCCTCCCCTATCTATTCTTATCATGTTTCGCCAAATATTTGTGTTCAGACAGGACTCATTGGCCAACTCAAGATGGCTTAGGATTACTGTAGCACAAGATCCATGTGCAGAAAATGGATTATCACCTGCTGAAATACTTTGGGCCTTTAAACTAAAGTACAGACCTCACACGGTATTTGTTTTTGTATCAGACCACTGCTGTGTCTGTTAAAATAATCATGTTTATCGCCGTAAAAGAAAATGAAAAACACGACAGTTTGACGCTCCCGTCAGAGAAAACATGACAAGTTAAAGGCGTGCTTCGTGGACAGCAAAAAGATTTTTTTTCTATTTCAAACTTGTCCTAAAATCCAATCTAAAACCTAATTTTTACACGGAGAGCTAGTATCGTTCTTATTTTGAGATGTAAACTGTCTCAAGGTGAGTGCCCTGACAGTCATCTTGCTTTCATATGACGGCAAGACACAACCTACAGCATGTGCGTCAGATATAAACCCAAAGGTGCTGCCATAGAAAGCACAGCTGTGAATCACAGGCCTGTTTCACAGTCAGATTCTTCCCCAAGGGTTATTTTTTCTATATCTTCATGCAGTAATCCACTAAGTGCTTCCATACATCCAAATTATAAATCTTTCCAGTTAACAGAATTATATAAAGACTGACTCATAGTTTGTCTCATATGGTTCAAAAATGTGCTGAATGTAAGTCTTGTCATGCAGATTACCCATAAGGAAGTTAATTATAACCTGTCAGGTTTGGGGATATGGCTTCCCAAATAAAAGCAAAACAAAAACTGATTTTAAAAACGTAAAATATAAAACAAGAAAAGCTTAAAAAAAAAAAAGAGAGATGAAATTCTTTGAAGATGATGTGACTTCCCTTAAATAATACTGTTTAGTGATTCCTGTTCTAATAAATTAGCAGTCCTATCCTGGTCTCTCTTAATCCCCTTTTCGACTTATTATGTTGGCTGCAGTCTCTATTTTTGTTTATTCAGGTGTTTAGTACACAGTTTCCACTTCATCGAGCCTAACTATGGAATGATAAACAACGTATTGTCTGAAACAAACAAAACAAAGCATGTTCTCATTTGCAGGATTGTTCGGTTTCCCAGAGAGAAACCATTACTGCCGACCGCGTTCGTAGCTTTTTGAACAGCCTTTTGAACAATGCATGCTTTTACAAGGGATTAATGAATGGGATGCATTTGCTTCAGTTATTCAGAAGTCAGTTTAAGCACAAAGTGGCATTAAATTACAAAACTAGGTTCAGCCAGGAGGACCAGGGAATACACTGTATGTTGCTCATTATCTGCCTGGGTTACTACCATAAGTAATTGCTTCAGAAGCTCAGGATTGGTCATGTGTCATTTCCCTTCCCATCTATCCCAGCCATTTCCTCTGATTAATGTAATACTGAAGCAGACTCACTTGAAGCTACATGTTAAAGGGTTTTATGTAGTTCAGATCTTTCAGTATTTCTCTTCTGTCCTCTGATCTGCACATTTTAAACTGCTTATTTCCACCAACAGCCAACTTTCATCTTGTTAAGATCTGTGCCTTTGAGAAAATTGGAATAATTGATACCATGAACTGAATGTAAACACACAGAGTGGTTGGTGCAGAGGATCATCCCTTCCTTTAAATCCCAGGTCTTTTTCCAAAACCAAAATGAGCTCTTCTGTGTGGTTGGTGTAGGTAAAACATTTAGTCACCTTTCTCAGGCCTGTAACTCCCCGTATATTATACAGTAGTTTGTTTTACATTCATACAATATACACTATAAATATCCTTCACCCTAAGGTTTGGAGACGGAGTTTCTTTCCGAATTAGTCTACATGTTAAGTAGGTCCCGTGCCACTCACATCACTTTTACGGTTAGTGCCGAAGGCGATGAATCACAGCAGTAGTGTCAGTGGAGAAGGTTTGTCGGGGAGCAATGTCTCTTTTTCTTTTTCATTTAAAAGCATTTGTCCTCCTCAAAGCCCTGAGTGTGTTTTTTTTTTATCTAAGCCAGTTGTGATGATGTACTGTATATTGTTTTCATGACCTAGAAATCTGGGGCCTCAGGGTATATATGTGTTTGTTGGGGGTACAATTGATTTTGATCATCATGGTTCTATTGTAGGAGGTGAAAGCTTTTTAATTATATCAGTTCAAACAGCTTCAGCCTTTATCTCAACATTGTCTTTTCTTTTTTTCATGAAGAATATAAATAAAGATTTATATAAAATATGTATTGTACGTTATGGCATGTAATGCACGCCATTGCAACGTACCATAAGGTGCACATTATTATTTCATTCTTTTTGTAAGCTTGTCAGATCCCATCAAATCATACTTGAGTAACAAATTGTTTGATAAGCAAACAATTTGAGACATTGTCTAAAGTCAACACTGCAGACAAGTGTGAGTCTTGTACTCTTGCACTCTCTACTGGCCACATGATAAAAGGTTTCAGACCAACCTCTTCTCATTGTTGCAGGGCGACATGGGAGGAGAAAGAGTTTTGCAGAAGAAATGGACGACTTTCCTGAAGGCTCAACTCTTGTGCTCATTGCCTGATGATGGTTTTCCCTTCAACATAATACAAGACATGTTTGTGCTGACACCCAGCCCCGAGGACTGGAAGAACACTGTGTTTTACGGAGTCTTCACATCTCAGTGGTGAGAACCAACTTTCACTGTTTTAATTATCACCAAAGACATAATAGCATACCCTCAGATATACGGGCAGATTTAGCACACACAAGGAAGAAGGTATGTCCTAAAAAATGGTATGAAAGAAAACACAGTGCAGGGAGAGTGATAGCTAACTTTTAGGAAACCAAGGTTCTCAATAGATTTTTGGGAATTGTGGGAGGTTCAGTAACAAAAGCTGAGTTTTCAGTGTACAATAACCAACACATTGTACATTGTAAGGTTGATTCTGATATTTATTTATATTAAATACCTTTAAAATCAACTGTTGGGCAGAAAACTAAAAAATTTATAAATGTACAAAAACACCAGTCTCCCACAAGAGAGAAGAAGCGATGCTTTGTATCAGATTTAGCTTATAATTACTTTCACTCTTCAGTCCTTGGCTCATTAAACTTGAATTCAGTCTTTATATAGAGACTTTTGATGGAAAACATTTCGTCTCTATGAGGTGATAGACAGCTTTCTTTAAGATTTATACATCTGAATTGAAACAATAAGTATTGTTGAGATGCCTGTCTGTGTCTTTTAAGGTACAAGGGTGCTTCAGGAAGCTCTGCAGTGTGTTCCTTCACTATGGACAAGGTGGAAAAAGCGTTCAATGGGCGATATCGAGAGGTGAACAGGGAGACTCAGCAGTGGTACACGTACAACCATCCCGTCCCAGAGCCTCGGCCGGGAGCGGTGAGTACCTGCCTTCTGCCCTCTGCTGGAGAAACGGTAGACACATACTTGTCGGCACTTGCCAAATGCATGAGGGATTTCATATGTCTGCTCATCAGTCACGTCCTCAATTTCGACTGGCGATCAAGGCTTGAGCAGATGTCTGCAGAGCTGGCATCACTCCCCTCCTCTCTTCCTTTTTGATTTTTATCAAACTACTGTACATTCATTTCCTGGCAGGCTTAAACCACAAAAAAAAAAAATCCCAGATAAAGGAAAAAAAAAAAGAAAGAAGAGAGACAAAGCACAGTCGCAGTTGGTGTCATTATCCAGTGAATTTGTAAAAATGTGAATTGTTATGTTGCCTCCACAGTGTATCACAAATGCTGCCAGAGAGCAGGGCATCACCTCCTCGCTGCACATGCCGGACAAGGTGCTGAATTTTGTCAAAGACCACTTCCTGATGGACAGCGTGATCCGCAGTCAGCCTCTCCTGCTGAAACGCAATGTCCGCTACACCCAGATCGCTGTCCATCGAGTCCTGGCGGCGCACAAGGCCTACAATGTCCTCTTCATCGGCACAGGTGAAAGCACACTCATCAGCCCATACCTATCATCCTATGATATCCAGTCACATATCATTCGCAAAGACTTCTCTCTATCTGATAGTCATACTGTGTCTTTCTAGATGATGGAAGACTTCACAAAGCCATTAATGTTAACAACAAGATGCACATAATCGAGGAGATGGTGCTCTTCCGTGATTCCCAACCGGTGCAGCACATTGAGCTTGACACTGAAAAGGTACAGTAGAAGTGCTGAGAGAGGAAACAAGCACGGTTTGTTTTACAGAGCTTTCCCATGGTGTGAACTAATCGCAAGCTCAGTAAATGCATTTATGGGCAGTTTAGAGATTCCATTAGCCACCAAGAGTCACAGCTTAAAGCGGAACTCGTGTTCTAGGAGCTAATTACATGCAACTTTCTCTCAGGGGATCTTCAAACAGTTGGGGTTTTCACAGCTTTTGACACTTCCCAAATCCTGGCATGTCTTGGCTTAGATAGGTACTTCTGGGCAGAGAAAAAAATCCTTTTAAAGGGGTATGAAGAAAAGCTAAGTCTATTGTATTTAGATCACGGACAGACAGGGAAGATGCTGGTTGAAAATAGTAACCCACTAACCGTATTTGGGGCACATCTTTCCCATCCCCTGCTTTGTCATCTTTCCTCCACAGGGTCAGCTTTATGTTTCCTCTTTCTCTGAACTGGTGGAAGTCCCAGTCGCTAACTGCACTAATTATCAGAGCTGTGGGGAGT
This sequence comes from Istiophorus platypterus, assembly GCA_016859345.1. Classification (NCBI taxonomy): domain Eukaryota; kingdom Metazoa; phylum Chordata; class Actinopteri; order Istiophoriformes; family Istiophoridae; genus Istiophorus; species Istiophorus platypterus. The sequence continues at coordinate 15,769,291 of CM029121.1, read as the reverse complement.
GCATCCTCTCCAGGGATCCCTACTGTGGCTGGAACGGGCGGCAGTGTGTGGATGTCAGACAGACTTCAACTAGAAAGTGTGTATCCCCCTGCATAATATTCTACAAACATTTCTGCAGCTAAAGCTTTCACAGAGTTTTAAGACATTTAATATAAGATGCCTACACACTCTGATTAAATGTATGTGTTTCAGTTCATGGCAGCAGGATGTAGATGAAGCAGACACATCAGCTATTTGCAACAAGACAGTGCCAATCCCACGGTTTGCTAAACCTCCACCTACACGTGAGTGAACTTCTCTTCTCTAGTCTGTCAGAGGCTTAGATTGCAGCAGTCTGCACCGGATTTTTCCATTTTATGTACTTCAAATTGAGTCTCGAATAAAAATGCATTCATTCTGTCAAACCAGACAATTCTTTGTGAATTCTGCACCAGTAGGTCAGTATAGCTTACTTGTAGCATGTAGAATCTGCTCGACCTATGTCCCTCCTTTGTGTTTCCACAGGAATGTCTTTATGCCAGGTGATCATTATCCCAGCCAACACGTTCAAAGTACTGCCCTGCAAACTGCGCTCGAATCTGGCTGAGAGGAGGTGGGAGTTCAGTGACAGCGCAGGTCACTCCCATTACCCCAGCCCAGAGGGAGGACTGGTAGTGGTGGCTCAAGCTGACAGGCAGGAAACCTATGAGTGCTGGTCAGTGGAGGAAGGCTTCAGACAGCTGCTGGCAAACTACTGCGTGAGGGGTGAGGCCAAGCAGGAGAGCACCACCCTTACAGGCCGTTCACATACGCCACAGATCTCCCAGGAGGAGTTTATCATCCTGCCGGGGAAGGCCCGCTCGCCGCACATCAACACTAAGACCTACTGGAATGAGCTGATCGTAGTCTGTTCCCTCCTGGTCTTCTCCCTGGTCGTCTTCTCTCTGTTCGTGGTTTACAGGAACCGTGACCACATGAAGTCTATGCTCAAGGAGGGAGAGTGCTCCAACATGCAGCAAAAGAAGCCCAGAATAGTGGTGAAACCGGCTGAGAACTTGCCGCTCAACGGCAACACTGTCGCGGCATCAGTGTCAGATCACAAGGGCTACCAGACCCTTAATGACAACTACATCTGCAGCACTCCACCGCACGAGTGCTCGTCACCCGACAATAGCAAGAGCTTCTCCGAGTCGGAGAAGAGGCCTTTGAATTTGAGAGAGAGCCGTGTAGAGATTTCTCCCACATGCCCACGGCCACGAGTCAGACTGGGCTCTGAGATTAAAGACTCTATAGTGTGAGGCTGGCTTCATTTTATGTGGAGTGACTCATTTTAAACTGAAAGGAAAGAGTGCACTTGCTGAGAAAGACAACACCCTTGGAAAGGGAATCTGAGGGACATCAGACTCTTCATTGAGAGACCTTTCACTACACAGATTTTGCACTTTTTTTTTTTGTTCTGTCCCTGTGGCCCTAAAACATTTAAATTTCACCTTATTGAAGTGCATTCAAAAGCTCACTGAAGAAGTTCCAGTTTGCCTTCAGACTTTTGATGCTTTCACATTTGGCTCACAGGAATGTAACAAGCGTAGAGGTGGTGTCGCAACCATGATTCAATGACTGGATTTCATAGCATTGCCGCTCAGTCCGTCCACATTATCTTAAGGTGATGCTTTGAGAGGCGGAGTGATATTTAGATATGTTTCCACTAACAGCGTAAGCAGTGTTTGCTGTTTTATTTTCATTTTGTCATCTGGTAAGAGCCTGCCGTTCGCAGAGGCTATGCACTATTTACTGTACTGTAGCAAAGTAAACACTCACACCAGATTATACACTAACAAGTCAGTGGCAGGCAAGAAAGAAAAAAAAGGTTAGATAGCCTGTGTGCGTTCACACAAATATTTTCATTGTTTAGGCTGAAATATAAATAGCAACGGAGAAAAAAATTCAAAGAAGAGTCGTGCTAAGAGATTGAGAAGGTTATCAGAATGAGGACATTATTCATACAGAGAAAGGAGACACAAACAAGAATCACCTCAGCTGAAAATCTCGTAGAAACCCTCGCCACCTCAAACATTTAACGCCAAAAAAAAAAAAGGAAGATTATATAGACATAAATGACACAGATATGCTTTTTTTTTTTTCAAAGTATTGGTATTATTAATGGATACAATTATTCCTCTGTTAAAGCCTGGCTGTTGACTGGGTTTTCTTTCACCAAATGTGATAAAGGGAAAACACTCATTCCAGGTATTATCATGCTGTTCTTCGTGAGACAGGCGGTCTATGCAAAGCAAATAATGTGAAGTGGGGTAAACACCAAGAAAACCTCACCTCGAGACTGAGTAAGCACAAAAGTGTTGCCATTGTTAATGACTTTAGGATCAGTGGCACTGCAAACACACCCCCACATGCACACTCACACACACTTGCTCTCATGACACTAACTGTAAGTATGCATGAGATTTTCAGCCATTTTTCTGTATTTTGGGGAGGAAGGTAATGATACTCTGACAGGCTGGCATCACAAAATAAATGATAATAGACAATGGTCCAGTATAGTGATATACATCTGTGGCTGTTGATTTATCTCAACATGTTACATGATTATAAATATTTATTATGACAATAGGGTTAAATGTTTCTTTTAATATAGAGACATTTAGTCATCAGTCGTTCTTCAATGTTTTAAAAATCACAGTTCTCAAAGGGAAAAAAATAATAACTAATTAAATATTTCACCTAATCATAACCTTAGTTAAATCAAACACATCTGTATAGCCTCAATGTTGATTTACATATTAACTGATGAGTGTTAATGAATGGAAGAAAATGCCCTCTGCTTGCTTAAGTGGTTTTAAAGGCAACCATAATCGCAATAACGTTCATTCACATCTAGTAAGAGACATAAGAAATGTGTATTTTAATTATCTTGATTAATCATCTCCATATTCAGAAATAAAGAATGATACACCATACAATCCACCAGATGTATTAATCAGAAGTTAAAATAACTTGAAAGCATTTTTTCATGCCATACAATATTTAGTCTTACTTGAGTTTGGCTCTGGAATTGTAATGCGGCCAACAAAATTAAGATTTAACAAAAATGCAGGAAGGCAAACTGCTTGACTCAGACTGCATAGGATTTGCACATGACGTTGAAAAGCCTTAGTACAATGCAGGTTATGGATTTGATAACAAATCTGCCTTTGGGAAAAACAGATGATGCCTTCTGAACCAATAATCGAGAGATGTGCCTCTTGGGATAATAATCTAACCAGGTAGTAGTGCTGTAGAGTCAAATTGCTACTGGCCATGCTGAGAAACAGGAGCGAAAAACATTGAACACAGGTAATTTAATACTGTCAACATTGCACAGTGTGTGCTCATGAGGTGTTTATTTTATTTTAAAATTTTTGTTACGGTGGCTTCAACCTCGGTCAGGGACTAAATTTTATTCTTGAACTGTAGCACATAAATAACCACTGGCTGATTTTGAGATATTGAATTATAGATAAGCATTAGTATTATGTTACATTTCTTGTAAATGGCACAGCAAATATGAATTTCAAACACTGGTTGTCTGTAATCAATCATACAGTATGAAAGATTCATGCTTTGACTGTTAGTGAAAAACAAACGGCAGCTTTTGGTGAAGTGGCTGTCATCAGAACAATATTAAACTTGCTAAGTGCAGAACAAATTAAACGTGGCAGTGATTTAGTCGAATATGTGCAGTCACTGAACATTGCTTTTATTTCTTTTTTCAAAAACAAGCCTATTAATGCCACAGTGAAAGTATTGTCTGCTCTCTCTTAATGAACCACTATAGTCAGGCCTTCTGCTTGTGGCGGTAAAAGTTGCCCCCACTCTTGTCGACATGTCTTGTATAAAGTATAAGTAAAAAAATCAAATAAATAAAATGAATAAAAAAAATTGTTTTGTAAATTCAGCTGCCAATGTAAAAATATTGTGAATTGTATTTCTTTTTTCTTTTTGTACAATACATCACTACTGTTTTTTGTGTTTTGTTTTTTTTTGTACTGTATATAAAAAGCACTTTATTTTAATTTTTCAAATAAAGATCAAATGGGTAATTTTTCTTATTTGAGTGGCACATGATTTTATTAACGTTTCCCTACAGCTTGGTGCATCTGTGTGAATGAACGTTGACCACAATGTTCAGATCCTCAGGGGGGGTGTTCGATTCCGTGTTTTGCACTTTTAATCTCTCGGGGTGGAGTCACGAACGCGCTGTGTAAACCCGCTGGAACAGAGAGGAGCGTCTGATAAAAGGTCTGGCGTGCACCACACGCCTAGAAGGCAAACAGGGGCGAGTGCTCGCGTTTCTGCCCCCGTTTCTGCCTCGTCCTGGCTCCGGTGCGCTCATGGATCACGGCTGCGTGAAGCCCCGTCATTGCAAACCGCAGCAGCAGCAGCTGCAGCAGCAGCAGCAGGTAGACCGGTAGCTGCAGGGGGAACATTGGGCCCATTGACTCGGGCGACACCCGCCTCTGAACCGACATCTGGACCGATGAGTGACTCCTCAGTGATCCTTGATTGAAACTTCAATAGAGGCTTTTATTTTGGCAGGCAAGCTGCCGAGGCTACTACCCGAAAGGAACCGCGTCGGTTTTTAACTCCGCATCCATTTATATATATATATATATATATATGTACATGTTCGGTGTATCGGTCTTAACTCGCGGCCATGGACCGACCCGACCTGCGGAGGCTGTTTTCGGCTTGCGACGTGAACAAGTCCGGGAGGATCGAGTACGAGGATTTCACCGTCGTCTGCCGGGAGCTCAACGTCCCCGCAACCGAGATAAAAACACTGTTCGACAAGTTCGACGCGGACGAGGACGGGTACATCGACTACGGCCACTTCTCGTCCAGGTTCCGGGAGGTCTCCGGGATCCTGGACCTGGCCTCCTTCGGCGCCGGCTCGTCCCCGCACCGCGGCCGTGCGTGGGAAGAGTTTGCGGGCAGGACGCACGCAGAGTCTCTCCTGTCTGGAAGGTAAAGCCACGTCCGGTCGTCGCGTTAGCGGCGTCGCCGGGATCCGTTCTCCTGCTCGTTTTCTCCGCATTTCATCGGCTGAGACGTAGTTTTATAACTTTAATCTCGAAGGTTTCGATCGGTCCCAGTGACTCATTGACCGGATCCACACGGAGGCTTTATTTAACGAGGCTTTGAGGGCTGCGCCCCAACGCACTGTTTAGTCAAGCAGGTGAAACCGAACATTAAATATACTTATTATAAGTCAGTTTATTATCCAGTTTATCGTCAACACGGGTTTTTCCACAGTGCTCGGTGATTATAGGCGAGAAACAAAATTCAGAAGTCAAAATTGCAGAAACATATATTTTTTAACTCATAATCAACGCGTAATCAACAGCTGGAGAAGTGGTAAAAGAGTGTGTGTGCTCTGGTCTTGTGTGTGTGTGTGTGTGTTTTGTGTGTGTTTTGTGTTTGTGTCTGTGCTGTCTCCAAGTCAACTGAGCAAACTCCATTACATAACGAAGGCCGTGAAACGCGAATGAAAGCAGAGTTGAGTTGTGTTGTTTTTTTGTTTTGCTTTGTTTTTTATGTGTTTTTGTTTTTGCTCAAACTACCGTTAAAACCTCTTTATGGAATTGCTGATTTAATTATATTATTTATAATAATATTATCTATAATAATGGAGTGGACAAAATAATATACACTATATACAAAAAAAACAATGCAGTATAATGTTTAATAATTCTACAGCAACACAAACTATCCCCTTTGAAATTAACATAAAGTTTAATTTTTTTTTTGTACCCTTCATATCATCAGAATTTATTGAAGACAGGTGTATTTGACCGTTAGGTTCACCATGGTGTAGCTAGTAAACTGGCAGATTAGGGTTTATTCAATCAGCGTCAAATGTCTACAGGTCACCATGTTTACTGACAGTCATTTTGTCACATGCATTATTTTTAGATGGGGGTTTATTGATGACAAAGGTAATTATTGATCAACTCACCACAGATTAAAGCTGATACACAAGTATAAATTTTGAGAGTGGCATGGGCGGATTAGTAAAAGATTTTTTTGTTTTTGATTCCATTGACATTTCTCAGTGTTTTTGCAGTTGTTTTGGCAGATCTGAAAACTACAGAAAGAGCATAGCCACTTCCATGTATTTATTTACAACTATAAAATGATTAGATATATCTAATGCACATCTACCTGTTGCTGAGCCAAACCTTGTGATGCCAATGATGATCCTATATGGGATTTAAACACAGTCATATTATTTGTTTAATAAAACATTGTTACTGTCCAAATATAAGTTTGGTGATTTTTATATAACGTTTAACTTCTGTACCTATGTCTAAATGTGCTGCTCCTGTTTGTTTCCTCTAAATTAACCTTTAAATGACAATAGGTTACTTTCACCACTGGTGTTAATTAGGTGTTTGTGGTGAAAATATGAGCATACAGACAGACAGTCGGTGGGTGAGTGAGCATGTGATATGTGAAACATAGATCCTGGGGGGAGTATGACCCTGAGAAAATGGCAGTGACCTGGTAGTAACCATTTTATTCCCCATTCAATAGTCTCAGGGAGCAGCTGGCCGATCTTTACCAGGCCATTCATTCCTCTGCAAACATGACTCTGCTGCAGCAGTATGAGGAAATCATCCACTCCCTGATCACTCAAAGCCTGGACAACAGACTGGAGTGTGAACAGCTTGAGACCAGTTTGAGGCGGTAAGACAAGATGCCACAGTTTTCCTTTGTGGGGCTTTCAAGGTTCAGTATTTGAAATAATGGGGCATTATTCTAACAATAAGTTACACCACATATGTGTTTAAATATGATGGAGACTTGGCTTATGTTGCTTTAATATATAAGTATGAACAATGACATTATGTAATGAAGTTTGAAAGTGAATGTTTAAAATTAAACTGAGTACTAACACTAAAATGAGTTTTTAGCTTTTCAGAATGTATGAAAGAATCCTGATTATCCTTAACGAAAGTTAACTGTCTATAGAATTGTTTTGACCACAGAGCAGAGGTGACCCGTAGCTGCTTGTGGCTGTAAACCACCACTGCAAAGTCTGAAAGCACTAACGCCACCTTGCCATCTGGGATAAACTGCGTGACTTAATCCATTTTTGGCCAGCATGGGGCAGCAAAACCGCAAAACAAGCTAACTAATAAACAACTTAAATGATATCCTTATAGTTTTTACCCTTTTTTTAGCTCTGTTTTAGTCTCCACATACATCCAAGGAAAACTGTCCTCAGGTGCTAGACATTCAGCCGTCTTTATAAGCTCGTCATCAAATTAATCGGTCTGCCATTTGGTGCTGGGTGGATCGTTCCAGTGGGTTTATCCAAACCTTTTTGGCTAAAACAGCTGTTCATTAAAACATACAGTGATAGTTTCCAAACACAATTGGTTAGCTGTTCTGTTTAATTTTGTCAGAATAATTCTTAGGATTGCTAAAAGTGCAAAAATCACCATGTGTTTTTTGATTCAGGAAATATTAGAAATATTGATTGGACTGAACATTTATTGGCACAGTTGATGTTGCTAAAGTTTAAAATGGCATCTTTCAGATGGTTCACTAGTCCTTATACTGACATAGATGTAGAAAGAAATTTAATCATCTTTGGGAAGTTGTTGGGAGGCCAGTGCAGAAGAGGAAATCCACAATCACGTTGCTCGTCTGTGCTACCAAATTGTGCTTTTCAGTCGGTGAAAATAATTTCCTGAATGTTACCCGTTAGTCAGAGTCTTGTATTACTCACCAATATATAGTATAAAAAGAATTTTACATTTATTTGCACCACTTTTTAATATTTGGGATACAATATTTTTAGGATTTGAAAAATTTCATGCAAATTTCAGATACACTGTTGTGCTTGTATTATTGTCAAGAGGTCACTTCTATGTAGTTAAAAGCAGAGAGAAGATATATATAAGTAGTTTCTGATATTTAGGCTGAACAACAAGGACAGTAAATACTCTGTGTTTATAGTGAAAAATTTTTGATCATTTCCTGTATATCCATGAAGTGATCCCTCACATAGTACCTTGAAAATAACTATTTAATTTCATTCTCACACATGGGAAGAGACTGTGTCCAAAATGTTTCTGTTGAGTGTCTAAGCTCTCTGTGGTTCAGTAACTGTTTGGCATGAGAAAGCTGACATTCCTTATTCAAGGAATTAGGAAGACTTAAATGTGCTGCCCTGCCTGTTCTTATAAAACCTTTACAAATGGGATATTGCCATCTATCAACCCATGCTTCCACTATCAGTTGAAATAAACACCCCTTGAAAATTTTAACATAAAACTAAAATTAAAAAAGTAAACCTCTTTAGAACTTATTGAGAAATCACACACGTTCAGTGGAGTGTACCTGTGGAACCGGCTTTTTAAAATCCATCCCTCACTCGTCTCTGGTCTCTTCATGTGTTGTCTGACAAGAGCAGAGCGGCCGCAACTGCATCTCCTCTGAAGTCAAATCAGTCAAGTGCAATTGACATACAAACAGCAATTTTTATATCGACTAAGTAAATCTCTTGGACTGCTGCTGGAGAATCTGCTTTCATTCGGCTGCGACGAGGCTGCCAGCACAAACTTGAATGTATATTTTCTGTCCAAACAGAGCTGAGGAGATGAACAACAGTCAGCTGGCGGAACTGGAGGACGATATACAGCAACAACTTGCCAGAACAGAGGAGAGGGTCAGAGACGAGGTGCGTGGGATACCTGCAGGATTTATATTGGACAATTGCTCCTGTGAAAAAACCAGAGTCAAATGTTTCAAACCAGAATAATTGGCTGCCTTTAATCAATAAACAGTGCAAAGAGAAATGGACTGATAAAATATATTTTTATTTCCTGGTGAAGTGAGAATTTCTACACATTCCTTTTTTGTTTTTGTGAGCTACCTGCATATTTGTGGTGCAGCACACAGCAGCAGGTTACATGTCTCCTCACAAAGAGCCTCTGTAAAGTCAGATGAAAGCCGCTCTTCAAGCCAGACTCTTAACAGCTTTGGTTTCATGTTATTAGGAACACAAGAAAATGGAAGGAATTACGGCTACCTTGCAAAGGAAGCATGAGAATGAGGTTGCAGACCTTCATGCAACTGTGGAGACTCTTTTAAAGGTAAGTTTCACCACACAGATGTGCATTTACTTTGTATTTCCGTGGTAAACAGATTACATGATGATGACGAAATATTTTCTAAAAAAATAAAGAGAGAAGAGAGTCACTGTACCTGAAAGACAACACAAAAGCTCCTGTATGTGCAGCTCTGCCTGAATTTCTAAGAGAACCCCCACTGAACCAGACAGACAGAGGAAGTGTTTTTCCGACGTTTTTTTTAGTCGAACTGTCAAAGAGCACCTTTAAAGAACTATTAAGACCTAATCTCTTGCATCCACATGCAGTATACAGTATCTGCAATGTGTCAAGATCCAGCTGAGAATCAAACGCATGTCAAATGTTACCCCTTTTGATCCAATTTGCTCCTGCACTCACATTAGATAGTGGAGAAAATTGGTTAACTGAAAAATACACAGTTGCGGTTACAGTAGGAGAATCATAACTATTTGCATATAGGATAAAAGAAGAAAAAAGGGAACATTGAAAACAAATATAATAGCGATTTTAATGCAGGAAGAAAGAAAGAAGAGAAAGACAGACAAACATGGAAACTTTCCCCAGACGTGTTTTCCTGGGGCTTGTTTTGCTTTGTGTATACCACTGTATAGTGGGGAGTAGGCTGTTGGAGACACATTTGCATTCACAGTACAACAATAGTTGAGAGCAATGTACAGTATGAGGGCAAACGTGTCTCTGGCTACCGCTGAATGTGGCCTGAGTGGCCAAATCTCTGCATTAAAATGAATTCAAGATGGTCTGATCGCAAATGGACAGCTCTACTGTAACTACAGGTGCTAGTCCACCCCAGGGTGGGGAAGTGCAGTCAGTCAGAAATTCATTCCACATTCGTTTAAATGAGGAGCAGGGTTTGACCTGCTTTCTTCCGGTCATAAATTTGCCTCAACTCGGTGGTTTTCTGACAGTTGGGTTTGTCCACCAGCCATGCTAGGTCCAGCACTTCATGCTCACGACCCTGTTACATGCTGTTTCCTGAAGTGCCTGCTTTTCTGTCACAGCACTCAAATATATTACACTTCTATATCTGCTGTTTCACTTTTATGTCTTTCGTTTGTGTGTCTGCATGTGGCACAAGCGAAAATGTAGAAGAAGTTGCTCAGCATGCCTGTAGATGGCATTGTTGACACAGTTGATATGATTCATTGTTCGGAACAATATATATCGGCCATTATTTGCTTATTGTTGATACATTTGTGTTCGTGTTTGAGCTTGCCGGTAAGTTACAAGAGACTGAGGTAAGACAGAAACTGTCATCGGAGAGCAATGACGATTAATTGAGCAATGACGTTTAATTTTTAACTGTAAAATGTCCAACTTCTCATTTCTCAGTTACATTTCTTTTAAAAAGCTAATTTAAGTGATCCTTATCTTAATGTGAATTATTGATGTTTAAATAAGATATTATCAGCCGATATGTTTTTCTCAGATTTTTTTTAAAACTGTCAAATATTGCCATCAGCACTGGCCTCAAACATCCATTATTAGTTGGGGTATAACTGACGTGCCCACATCTAAAACTGTTTAACAAAATATTTGGTAAATGTCTATTCTCAAGAGCCAAGCGGACTCTGCTTTCAAACATTCAAAGGAGGAGATGATCAGACTGGAAAGAAAAATCAGCCATCTCTCACAGGTAAGTCATGATGAAACCGATTGTTTGTTTCAGTTGTAACCGACTATTTCAGTTGATCAAATTCATTAAATGCCTTTTCAGGAAAACGAGCAGCTCCTGGCCTCTCTGCTGCAAGCCCAGACAAACATCTCTGTCCTGCACTCAGAGCTGGACAAGCTGAAGAACATATACGCAGATCAGAAAGCTCAGCACGAGCGGTGAGGCACTGTGTTAAAATCAAGCTCGGCTCATGTCTGATGAAAACACAGTGCGTTCCAGCATCCAATTCAATGCGCGTGTATGTTTTTACAGAGAAACCGATGAGTTGAAGATGAAGGTTATGGAATACCAGTCGCACTCCAGTCAGATTCAGACGCTCCAGTAAGTCTCCATTCGAGGTGACAAAGCTGTCCAGTTTGAACATTGAGTAAATCGTGTTTTTGCGTCTTAACCGAGAACAGAGAACACGTAGGCAGGTTTGATTTTTACAAAGTGTCAAATTTTTCAGAAACAAAATTATAATTACCAACCTTAAAAGCTAGATCAGCAACAGACGTCAACAGAAAGAATGTCCCCATTACTTGATACAAGCCTCCGACCTCCCTGTGAACTGTTCTCAGCAACACTTTACTTTAGCGCCCCCCCCTTTGGCATTTCTAAGCCCTATATAAACATGTGATTAATGATTTATAACACCCTGTAATGTAGTTGTAAAGAGATATGGTAAATGTACTTGTCAAAACCGTAAATACTCTGATGGGCACCAATAAGTGTAAAATATAATTACAGCTGTAATGGTAAAAATCTTCACAGGAGAATGATAATTGGTTAAAATGGCCTGATACTGTAATTATCTACCACTGCATTAAGATGTTAAAATGATTTGTTATGATTATAAAGGCCTTATAATTTCTATTTTTAAATTTTTTTATTTGTGTGAACCAAGCCTATTACTTAGGATTATTCTATATCCAGTACATAGTAAAGCAGTGAAGTTATGGAATTGACTTTTGAATACTTTTGTGTGTTCTTCTTGTATAAATTATCTTTCTCTGCTTTGTCCAAATTTAAAGAATTACATCCAGGTTGTGTTAAACTGCAAACAAGTCAGCCCTTGAATAGCCAGAACAACTTGTTTACCACACCAGTGTTGTATGAAGGAAAATTTTTATGCATGTATCCAACCCTCTTTTATTTCTTTCAACGCATCGTTAGGGAAATAAATCAAAAGCTATATGACAGTAATGATGGGCTTCGCTCTGTGTTGGCCAGTGAAGTGGCTGCAGCTAAAAGGAGGGTAAGTCCCTTGTTTGCTGATGACATATTTCCCAATGCCCTCTGGCTTTACATCAGATAGAAGCTGACAGTAAATTTTTTTACTAGTTTCAGTGTAAAAGTTTCCTGCCTGACATTCCTAATCTGCCCAACAGCTGTCTCCCCAGAATGAAATCCCAGCCCGAAGGATGAAACCGCTCCGCCAGAGCACACTCAACCACAGCAGGTATATGAAGTTTTTGTTTTTTTTTCTTACATGCCCCTGTGAATCTGTGGATTGATCTCAGTTAATTAAATTGTCACAGCTAAAGCCTGTGTGTCTGTGTGTATGTGTGCGCATGTGTCGGTGCAGTTTGGAGCCGGAACCCAGCAAAGCGACTTACTCCCACGTGGCCACCTGGGCCGATAAGTACCTGGACAGTGGAGTCTCCCTGCCCATGGACACGGCTGAGAGCTCAGGAAGCGACTATGACAGTGAAAACGATGGCGGCTCGGTGGAAACGGTGCATTACAGTTACTCTCATGTCCCATCTGATGTGGAGGTAAGAACAGTTCAAACAGTAGGTCACATACTGTCCATGTTCTACTGAGCTCTCAGGACTCTGAGTTAGTATTTTCCTTGTCTGTTACAGATATCAGAAGTCAAATCTGAAGCTGCAGAGTCAGTGGCTCCCAGCAGGGTGAGCTCCATAACATCATCCCTACGAAGACGTTTGTCTGCATTTTCCTCAAAGGTAAATTGACTTAGCCTTTAGATGCCTAATAACTTGCATGTAAGAATTGATTTAGTTATTTGTATGTCAAAACTTTGAGACATCCATTCATTTAAATAGTTTACTCTGTATGACTATGAAGCAGCTACTATCTACACGTTGAAATTACGCTAACCAATTCAGTTTTACGAAGACAATGGTAACTCATGGTCCACTTACTAGCTTTTAGCAGGGTTTTTCACTTGCATCTCATTGTCCTCATCTGTCATTACATGACCTACCTCTAGAAAAAGCTAGTAAGTGGACCTTGAGAGAGGTTTTCTGGTTTTTTTTGGGGGGGGTGTTGTTTTTTTATAGTTAAACTAAAGTTTTGGGGCAAGAAACTAACTAAATTAACACATTACATATATTTTCTACTGATATAAATGCTGGAAATAATATCAATGAAAATCATTAATTTAAAGAGTGCCCACATAAAACTGGGTATGTTTGTCAACTTTTGTTTATTTACGCAGCTGTCAGACACAGAAATGGAAAAAAACGAGGAGCCCCCTCCAATGTACCGTCTGGTTCTAGCTGGAGACGCCGGAGCCGGAAAGTCCAGCTTCATGCTGAGACTGACGCTCAACGAGTTCAGAGGAGACATTCAGACGACGCTGGGTGGGTGCCACAGCAACATGTCACACTCAGCAAACCACCGACGCGTTCTTGACTCCAGACGTTTAAATCGGCCTTTTCGTTCTCAGGAGTTGACTTCCAAATGAAAAGGATGCTGGTGGATGGAGAGAAGACAAACCTACAGATATGGGACACAGCTGGTCAGGAGAGGTACTGCACTGACTTTCATTGTGTTTCTCAAGGAAGTAGCATCACAAACATGGTGTTGTCATATTCAAACCGTGTCAACATGTAAAAAAAAATGTAAGTTACTCTAGACTAAAGCAGGCTTGTATTTCATTTTTAACTAAGGTTCCGTAGTATTGCCAGATCTTATTTCCGTAAAGCTCATGGCATCCTGCTGCTCTACGACGTTACCTCAGAAAGAAGCTTCCTCAACATCAGAGCATGGGTGGATCAGATTCAGGTAACTGTGAAAACGCTGACTGACACATGGTGAATGATTGACCCCGCCAAAAAGCAGCAATACATTTCACAATTTCCTTTGTTTTTGCACAGGATTCAACGAGCGAGAAAATCCCCATGTGTGTTATTGGAAACAAGGTGGACCTCCGAGAGCAGCTCGCAGAGGGAAGCTGTGTGAGCAGCTTTCATGGAGAGAAGTTGGCCAAGGTGTGTAACCTTTCATTCCCCCTAATGGGGGAAATTGTATATACAGACGCCCAGCCTCCCAGGTGACTAAATAAGCTGACTGCTCAGGTGTGTCAATGCTTTGTTCGCAGGCATACGGCGCCTTGTTCTGCGAAACGAGTGCCAAAGAGGGAACCAATGTGGTGGAGGCTGTGCTTCATTTAGCGAGGTATGAGGCCAGAGGGAGTGGTAGAGTTTAAAGTGTTTTTCCTTTGCAACACTAAGCCTTTTTTTTTTTTTTTTTTTTTTTTTTTTCGTTTTTCCACAGAGAGGTAAAGAAAAATGTCAAACTGAGGCGGCAGTCGGATTCTCAGGTCAGACTGAGCCACACCAACCCAAAGAAGACTCTTAACACCTGCTGCAGCCTGTAGATGTCTGACACCTACAGTCGTATCTAGATATGATAGAGCAAGGAAGGACAAGTGATTTTTATTTTTTGATGAAGAACCAATTTTCTTAAATATTTTAAAGGTTAAAACGTGTAAATCTCAAGACTTAAATATATTTAACAAATGTTAATTCTCCGATCAAAATAAAGGTTTTTATGACTGCAAAATTGCACATTTACAAATACAATCGCTTGTAATGTAATCATTCTTATATTTGTCCTAGGTTTTGTATTTGTTTGGTAGTAAAGTTATTTTATGATAAATAAATATTACTGCCTCAATTCTGAGTCAACTTACATATCTTTAATGAGACAGAAACAGCATATCTTTTAAATGAAGGCCCTGTTTTCCTTGGAGACCAAACTTCCGTGGTGTATGGTTTGTGAAAAAACTATGAGCACAAGACCAATTACTGTTTTGTAACATTTTTATTTCAAGCATCGGTCTAAGCGATATTACAGTGTAGTTTTAACACCTTATTGAAGCGGAATTTCAGATTTGTATCTGTTAAAATAGTTATTTGTTTACTAAAATGACTCTTTGTGGTTTGGTTACAGACTTAAAAAAAATTCCACTGTATTTTTTATTTTATTTTATTTTATTTTTACTTGAGTAACTGTGATACCGTAACATTTTCCAGGACCCATTTTTTTTTTATGACAGAAAGAAATGTAATACCATTTCCAAATAAAACAGATGTAACTGGAAAGATGACTGGTAGAAACTTATGTAGAATCGATCAGGGGAAATCTCTAATATTATTATCACCTGATGCTGAACTACTCTCGTTTTCATAAATACTGTGCACTTTTCTGTACTAATATTTTTCTAATATCTGAAGCTTGCATAAATACAAGTTCAGGCTCTGGTGCTGCTGCGGTCATGACTCCACTGTAGTAAACCCTCTTCAAATGAACTGACTAAAGAGAGCTGGAGATCGAACTCTACTCCTTCACACGATGATGACGACAACGGTGATGATGATGATGGTGTGGTGGTGGTGGTGGTGATGAGGATTTTCGAAAGTGCTACCAGTAAACGATTTCAGTGTCTCGCAGTCATAATTACTGACGTCACTAAACTTCCCAAGGCCACCACCAGAGCTCCGAGTATAAACTTCCAGGAAATTCCCTAAAACGCCACAATAAAGACACACAGAAGGCAGAGTCAAAACAGTCCGTTTTTTTTTTGTTGTTTTTTTTTTATCAGAATATTGGTGATATTTCTGTTTTGGCTTACAGATGGTTCCTTCTTAGGTGGAATCAGGAAAGGTGTGATATTCTCCCCAAGTATCTGTGCAGGTTTGGCTTTCCATTCCTGGGAATCTTTGCCTCCTGATTGCCTTTTGACGAGCTTAGATAACTCAACGTGGATCGCCTAAAGAAAAGGGAAAAGAAAAATCCTAATGCATCCTGTTGACAAAAATAATAAATGTAAATCTGTTGTTGGCAAGGAGACATGAAACCTATTATGTTAAGGAAAAGTTGCAGTTTTAAATATCTCCAGCAGGTGAGAGCAGAGGTCTGAGATTCAAAGCCTTTAATACCAAGGCCAAGAGAGACCAACAAATCATAGTAGACTTAATTCTTTAATTTTCCTTTTAAAATTCACATCTCAAACGTCCATGCAAAGGACTTTATATCATATTTTACAAACGCTTTCATTTGATTCACCACCAGAGATGGTCATAAAGAGCAATTTCAGCCCATAACTTTATGTGCCTTGTCTCCTCTGTGATCGTCAACAGAGCACAGTACATTAACTTTCTCACAGAGAGGCTAAATCAGGTTTCTCCGAAGTATTATATCCAGCATTGAGACAAGGGTGTAATTACCAAAGCAGCAGATATTTTCGTTGTGTCTAGACAAGACCAGACATTGTGGCAGTGTGCCCTATAGGTCAGGTCAATGTAATACTGGAAGCTACTAGAAACGTATTCCTCACACTTTCTTTTCAAATTCAGCCTGAAGTGTGTAAAAACAAGTGAATCAAAACAATGTCTGTCAACTGAGATTTTAGTTGTGACAAACGCTTCTCCTGAACTAGTTGTCTTAATTATACAGAGTGGAGAGTCGATATTGTAGGTGGACAGGACGACTCGGTCTCTTTCTTTCCTTCATTTTACTACTTTCAGAGTGCATGGCTTCAGAGTGATAATATTTAGCTCAAGTATGTGTTATTTTTACCGAGTTTGTCAGACAACTCTGAGCAGTGTGGTCACATCTGTGGACTTGCCAGATGTGCAGTTTGCCAGATCCTCTGTGGAGGATTTGGCAGATTATACAAGCCACACAAACAAGACACAGCAGGCCTTCAGGAGTACAGAAAGTAGTTCACTGGGATCTCTCTTCTCCAGCCTAATGTGTGAACAACTTTTTCTTAAAATTCTAAACTCTCATATTGAATACGAAGGCTATTTCCTCATGAGGAGGAGGTGGTGTGCACATTTCCCCACAGCTGTTTTCTGTTAACTGAAAAGATGCGATTAAAAACAAGCAGTTGTATGATTAAACGATGTGAATGAAGATGAGAGGAGCTGTGAATGTTGGGAAACCAAATGAGGTGGAACCTCAACTTCAATCACTTAAGCTCAATTTCCAGATTTCCAGAGATTTGATAAGATCTGAGGCTGGAACTTTAATCAAACACCTTTTCATCAGTGTTTTGTCATTTTCTTGATATGTTTCTGAAGTTTGGAATAAGAGGAGAAAAATAACCTTTTACCATAGATCCAAATATTTGAAAGCACAAATCTAATCAGGCATTGTTTATTTGAATTATTTGGTAGATTTGGAGGTTCTATTATAATGGTGACCTAATTTTAGAATGATCATTCCTTTGTGTATTTGACGGATGGATGGGATTCACAGGCAGACTTGGGAATAAACGTGGCAAGTGAACCGGCTCACCCACACAATCTCACCTTGGTGGCCGGCTCCAGTTTCAAGGCCTTTTTTAGCACCTCCATCGCCTCTTTGTATTCACCTTTGTCTGACAGGAGCTGAAAGAGATTAGAACACCCTACAGTGTGAGCGGTGCTGGAGGACCCATAAATTTAATCAGGCAGAGAATAGAAAGCAATAACGTCGCTGCTATTTTTTTTTTTTTTAAATAATTAAATATAATCCCATATTAAACAAACTCCTCTTCCTTCCAGGAATTCTCCCCTGCCATAATCGTTTATGGGTTGATAAAAATCGAATGAGATGCTCGACGTTGTCTCTTGGTAACGACACCACGGGATGGGCCCTCACCTTTCCCGTCCTGAAAAGGGCCTTGACGTTGTTCGGCTCGAGGGTCAGAACGTCCCGGCTGGTGAGCAGCGCCTCGTCGCACTGCTCCAGTTTGAGCTGAGCGGTGGCCAGGTTGTTCAAACACTTCACCCGGTAATCCTGCACCTCTTCCTCCTCTGCCTCCATGCCGCGGTCACTACCATCTGCACAGAGACAGAGCCGCACAGCTGATCATGTATGTTCTACTCTGGACATCTGAATACACACGACAGCTTGAAAGAAAGGCTCTATCTCATCTGGGAGAGGACTTTAAATAAATAGCTGGACTTTCACGGAGAAACTCCCTTCGGGTGTCATTATGAGGAGAGTTCAATGTTCTGTTTTTTTACTCAGCTGGGTATTCTATCACTGCCCCTGCTGTAAAAACTGAATGGTTTCATCATTAAACCCACACGTGTCCAGCTGAGTACAGTGCCGACCCAAGTATGGAGCACTTTTATTCTTGGCTCTGAGCATGATGGGTAATAAATGCTAGCAGCTCAGGGATGACATCTATGTGTGTTTTTTTTATCATTTTTTTTGAAAATAAGAATCCATCTCTCAGATTTACAGATGCATTCCAAAAACAGACTCCACTTTGGATGCTGGCCCGAGTTCATGTGTTTGGAAGTGGTATTAACGGTGGGGTTTTTTTTTTTTTTTTTGCTTTTTTGTGGGGGGGGTCATTTGGTGGCACCAGAACAACAGCTGGATGTAAGGTTGGAGAGACTGAAGCAAATCAGTGGCCAGAAAACAGCATCTTAAAAATGTGAAAACGCTAAGTAGAGCAGAAGGGGACTGCAAAGTTGTGTGTACATTACTACAAGCAGCCACTTTTAATATAAGAAAACAGTGACATCTGTTGCCTTCTCTTTTTCTTTTTATCAGTGAGGAACAAAACATTTAACTGTTGGTCATTTAGCTGTGTGGCACAATAGCAAAGATCTTCAGTTCTCTGAATGTCCCTCTGAATTTTTTATACATTATTATTCTTTTATTCTTTAATTATTCCTCAGTTATTTGAATGCATTTAGAACTTTTCTTACTTACCAAGTAAATCGAGTTTCAGTGTTATTTCCAAAACTTTCCACCTGGTGAAAAAGCTAGTGAGCAAGCACTGAGTTAACATTTTTTCTTTCTTTCTTTTTTTAAATTCCTACTCAATTTCATTTATTTGCTTCCATCAAGACAGTCACCTGTAAAAATCTTGTTAAAAACCTGCAGAAAATGTTTCTGCAAGTGCATGCTTTGTTGCATTCGGCTACTACTTAATCAGTTAGAGTGATTTATAATCTCAGCGTGTCATGAATTGTATTTGTAAATTACATCTGATAGGCCAAAAAGTGACACGACAAGAGTTAAAGCGTTGGTGTCTCTCCTTTTTTATTATTATTATTCTTCATTCGTTTTCTCACCCACTAATTACATGATCTCGATGCCCTGATAAACTCCTCTCTTCAGGGCCTCGGTGAGTTCACTCACTGGATCCACCATCATTGATACATTATGAAGCAGTTCATGTTTTTCTCTTCACTCACTTGTTCAGTCACATTCTCCTCTCGGGCTCACCCTGCCTAATCAATGATTAAAGCGATTAAGACGGTGGAAGTAATATGGAAGGTGATTAGCTTTGATTATGCAAAAGAATTAAGCAAAAAAACATTTATGGAGGCCCTCAGCTCAGATGGATGTGGCTGTGCATCGTGATGCTGTGATTAGTGTGATGGCAGCACTAAACTGTTATGTCATCCTGGCTGATAATGGTGCGGAAAAGTTGTGTCTAAGGTCTCTATAAAAAAGTTGTGTTTTGTGTTTCTTGTGCATGTGTGTGTTGATGCCCACACAGTTTTATCTGTGCTTTGTTTTCTTTTTTCACCTTTTCCTGGGAAGATAATAGATCAACTACTATGACACATTCCTGGTAGTGCCAACATCTTTTATGAATAAATTCAGGTTTTTGATGGTGGGTTACCTCGGCTGCGCGTGGTCAGCACATCCAGAGCCATACAATAGGCTCTTGCGGCCATGCTGTATTCCTCCCTCTGGAAATGAAAGTTGCCTCGCTCTCGCTTCTGGTTGCCGATGCGGATGCGGTCAGCGATTGGCAGCGTTAACGGGTCTGGTTTCTCTCTAATGTCCAGCAGCTGCAGCTGGTAGAGTAAAGGTGCCCAGGCTGGAATATCAGGCTCTCTGCATGTAAACAAACACAAAAACAAACACAGACATAATCAATATCATTACAGGGCAAGGAATAAAAGAGCTATGGAGTACTTTATCTGAGAGTTACTCCAGATGGCTTTTAAAATCTTCCAAAGAATGCGCTGATCTTTTCAAGGCTATTTAAATCGATCAAGAAATCAATCTCTTTCCAAGTGATAAGTGTCAGCTTCAAGAAAAGCAGGAACAAGCTGGTCAACATCCAGCGCACAACACCCAAGGCTCTTTAGTTCATACATGTCATTTGATAGTCATGTTCAAAATACAGTGCAGTGTTAAGGCTGACCATATACTGACTTAATACTGTAATGTAAAACAGTTCTAAAACAATAGTCCAAAATCACTATTTTTTCTATTTTAAATTTTATTTTCCCTTCTAAGACCAAAAAAAAAAAACTTTACAAAAAGTTTACAGTGTATATACAGTGATATATCAAAACCAAACATACCATTTAATCTTGACCGTTTGTCATTTATAAAATAAAACAATAAAAAAATTAATCAATTTTCACTACGAGTCTGATACTATCATTTGTGCTTTGTCTCCATGGTTCCACAATGGCAGAACAACAAACACAATAGATATATATCCATACTTCTCATTTCTTGGACCCAACATTAGACAGCAAACTCTGCTCTGGTAAACAAAACACTGCTGTTATCCATCACCATCAGCAAACACTTTCCACCACAAACTCAAGAGTGCTCTGCTGCTGCTCTACAAACATGTTTCACATTACATTTTTCACAATACGTTCATCCACACGCAGATACAGGCCTTTATGGTAAGTAGAAAATTGGTTGTTTTGGCAGTTGAGTTCCCTCTGACATTGCCGATTAAAAAACCACAGCCTGCTGATGCATGTGTGCTTACACATGCATTTCCCCTTATACAGCATATCGTATCCGAGGACTGTCCATAAGTCGCAAGATTTGGAATCGCTTCTCTGACAGGCTTTGTCTTTGTCTTTGTCTTAAAACTGGTCAAACACAAGAAATATCTAAGTGTGCAGCAACAACCTGTAAATGGACATAATTATTTAAATTTTGTGAGACAGGTTACTTTTCAATATTTGTAATGTTAAAAAGTTTGAGTCCTTAAAAACTAACTTGAACATGCTTGATGTGATCCTTTAATATCGTCTTCAACAAAACAATCCAATCTGAAATGCTACTGTTTACAGCACATGAGATGAACTGCATTGAATATTAACACTATCAAAAACAATTTGACTTTTTAAATGTTGAACTTATATTAACCATTATTTAACATTAACTAACGTATCTGCAATGTTGCAGTTAACCTCAAAGTTCACCGTTTTTTGTTTTTTTCCCTCAGGTGAAACACAAAGATTACTTCAATGGGAATTTTTCCAGTTTCTGAATTTGAAATTCAAACGGCAACATGTCTTTTTCTCATGCTCAGACATTAATGTGTGAATATAATTAAGAAATCCTCAAGGAGGTTAAGTTCCTCGAAGTGATGACTCAGCTGAGCAGAAGAGTTTCCATCCTGATCAGAAGTTGAAGCTCTCTCGTCAGGACAATTTCAGTGACTAACATTTTTATCCCACAGCTCCAGTGACTGCTTGAGGTTTTGTGTCACTGTCTCCTCAAAGGTATTTTTGCTAAACATACCAAACACACATTTTCCAGGAAAACAGCACTAACAAAAACACAAAAAAATTCCGACTTCACAATACAGCCTGAAGACACATAGTGTTTTTAATGACACACTTGTGCTTTTTCATGAGCTTCGACAGCTGTCTTCTGGATAGATTAAATTTCACTGCATCCAACCGCTCACACACCTTTAAAGACGTCTGACTGACTCTTGCCCATTAAAACAGAGAAGAATTTGAAACTGGTTTGAGCCCATGAGCCTTCGATGGCTTCATCTTACTCAAGAGTCACTCAGAAGGAAAGTTAATTTGAGTTTCCAATCATCCGGCTCCTGTGACCATGTGGCTCACAATGGCTTATTGTCAGTTACTCTGTGGAGGCTGATTTCAAAGGTGTGAGAGAGCGTAGGAATGCATGACAGTTGCATGACTACTTTCAGAAAAGCTCATTTTGAAATTGCCTACATTATAGTCGCAAACGAG
This sequence comes from Istiophorus platypterus, assembly GCA_016859345.1. Classification (NCBI taxonomy): domain Eukaryota; kingdom Metazoa; phylum Chordata; class Actinopteri; order Istiophoriformes; family Istiophoridae; genus Istiophorus; species Istiophorus platypterus. The sequence goes on along the minus strand of CM029121.1, from coordinate 15,747,242 downwards.
ACGACTGAAAAATACAGAAAGCTGCAGAAATGCTGTATGATTCATGTTAAAACATTCATAGAATATTAGTTGTTGTTTACTATATTTAAACATAAATGACTATACTACAGAATAAAGAGACTCTTTTCAACTTAAAACCTGATCCTGACCGTTGATGAGCTCAACAAAATAAAGACCTGAAATTAAGTCAGACAGATGGAGGTACAGCTTCCCCACAGACCTCACCCAGTGACTGCTTCAAAGTGATAGTACTGGGAGTTGTGTCGGGTCATGAATTATTCGAACTGGCTGTGTCAATGACACAATTTATGTCTGTCTAACAGAATCGGTTGTATCCCCAGTCACTTTGAGGCAGTGTCAGCAGGTGGGATCGGATTACCCTTTCACCTCTCATCTCTGGAGACCTCGTCAACTGTCACAGGAGTGTGAAACCGGCAGCTGAGCCAAGGCCTCAGAAACCTGAACCGGATCCCTGCACTCGGTAGCGTAGGAGGCAGTGTTCAGAGACGTGATTATTCGTGGGTGTGAACAAGTAAATGCAGGTCTTTTAGAAACCGCACTGAACTATTTTTGACAGCAGAGTTTAGTCCTGTCGGCTTGTTTTTGCATAACCACTGCATGTTTACCGGGATCAGAGACTTGTCAGCCAAGTTGTGTAACAGGCGTTCAAGACTAGCAGAGAAGAAGACACTTGATTCATTTATGAAGAACTTAAAGCACATGGCCTGGGCTGCACTGAGTAATGTTAGTCTCTCTAAAATGGGCCTAATACATCTAAGCATTAGAGACGGCTCCTTTTTTCTTGCTAATGTCATGCATTTTACCAGCGTACTAAGAATGTGACACCAGCTCTAAATGATTCACTGCACAGTTTTACAGTGCATGAACATAATGTAGCTGTGTGTTGTCCTTGCATACTTTTCTCTGCTCTTATCTGAAAATATTACACAATATTCGGAAGGCTGCGTATTATGTAACAGTCGGCAGCGAATAACAATAACGCACACAGTGTCCTAAATACTACACATGAGCAGTGGCCAGGTACAGATTAAACTTATTTCTGTGAATTCACCTCTGAATTGACTGCTAAGGATATTATATGAATAAATGCAAGTTCAAAAAGCCAAAATGTTCTTACATTTAAAAACACTTACTTTTAACAAGCTTGATTTCTGTATCAGTGCAGACACAGTGAAATAGGAAATGTGGATTATTTGTAAGTGACACGTCCTTGGTATCGTTCTAGAAATTTGTTATGTCACAGTTCATTGATAATATCCCGAACACTGATTCCCACTGTGTCTGCAAACACTCTCATTCACTATTCTCTACATGGTGATGGAAGAAATTTTCAGAGACTTTGCTAAAGTAAAAGCAGCAATACAACAGTGTAAAAGTGACAATTACTCTTACTGATCCATTATACTGTTTTAGTTGATAGAGCTGGAGCTAGTTAACCACATATCGTACGATGTTAGGTAGTTCAATCTACAGTTACTTAGTTAAATTTCTATTTCTGTATCATGCCAAACATCTGGGCAATGCCACATTATAAGAGACTGCTATTTACAAAACGTGCATCTTCCAGTAAAACAAAGAACCAAGGGGGGAAAAGAGCATTACAAGTAATTCTATATTATTTTATATCAAATGTATGTGGAAAAAAATCCCAATGAACTGTTCACGGAAAACAAAAAACTTCAACTTTGCTACATTTTGTCCTGATAAAGAGCTTTGGTTTCTATTTTTTTCCCAGGCTTTCTCCAGGTAACTGGCTAATTTAAATGTTTTATATGTGAAGAATCAACTCAGTCCTTCTGCATCATCCATATTTACAAAGTCAATTTATGTTTTTATCTTACAACACATAGTATTGTGAAGTTGCCATTAAAAAGTTATATTCAACAACTTACCATATTTTTTAACCTCAAACACTCACTAGTTTAGACTATAGTGAAAAAGTAGATTAATTAATTAAATAAATTTCAGACATTTAAGAATCATTATAATTTTTGCATCATCACTGAAAGGTGTAGAGGTGCCATACTGTAATTTGTGCAACTATCAAATTGAATCGTAGGATTGTTGGGAAAAAATAATCTACAGGCACTTTTTTCCATTATGGGAATTTTTGACGCAATATAAAGTAAATGAATTTCAAACTCAGGACTTAGACACTCAATATAGTATAGTAATATATAGTAAAGCAACTCTGTAGAAACTCTGGAAACTCTTCAAAGCATATAAAAGACTTAATTAAAGCAGTTGCATAGATATCTGTTCCTCATTACATGAGATCAAAAGAATTGTTTATTATATATATATATATATATGCATATATCGACAATAGTGAAACAAAAAAATCAGAGTATAAAGGCACATCAGCACCTGAGCTAAAAATAAATTTACCGTGCATCTCAGTAAAGTGGCAATATGTAGGTTTTTTAGTATAAAACATTTGAATATTAATCAAGAATATCAGCAGAATGTGAAAAAGTAAGTTTTTTCACTATGTCAGAGATGTCTATGTGTTGCAGAGATATCTACTGAAGTTTGCATTCTAACCAGCTAGCCCCCGCCCGTCCCTTCTTGTAATACCACTTTGTACCTCAGGAGACTGTAGTGAGTCACCGTAGCATCCAGTCCAACCTCAGTCCACCACGAGAGGATGAAGATGTATCAACCGCGGGTAGACTACGAACCTGTCTTCATCCTCTCTTGGCGACATTCCTCCAATCTCCTCAGCTACTGATGCTGCTGCTCCAGCTGCTCTCCCTCTCCCTCATGTCCTTTGACCTCTTGCGGCTCGTGCCTATACTTCTGCCACCACATCTTCCATTATTTTGTTGACCGGGCAGACTGGGCGAGAAATTGTCATTCTACCAGTTACATAATCAGATTGCAACGTAAATCTATGTGGAAAATATTATTCCCCAATACATATAGAGCTGGAAACATGTCAGCAACTGCCCTGTGCTGATGTTTGATCTACTCAAACTAATACTAGGTCAATCTGAGGGTGAGGGTTGATGCTTGGTCGTGAACTGAAATGTGTTTGTAAAAAAAACAAAACAAAACTCAGCAGCAAAACACCTTACTCATCATGCCATTAGATAAGGATTTTATTTTCATACAGAAGGAACATACCCGCTTTGCTGCTCATGAATCACAGAGATAAGACACAGTACATGAGTGATGGGTCTTTTCTTAGTAATTAATGCAGGTACAGCTAGTTTGGTGCTTACTATGCAAAGTAAATGTGTCACAGCACAACTTAATGAATCCCAAATGATGTGTTATCTTACAGAGGAAACAGACAGCACACACACACTAACACACACACATATACACAAGCACATACACACACGCACGCACACACACACACACACACACACACACAAACACACACACACACACACACACACACACACACACACACACACACACACACACACACACACACACACAGACTGCTAACTGCCTGATAAATAGTGATCCATATGCAGGATTAGGATCAGCAGCTAATATCAAGAAGCAGTTGGCATAAATGAAAAAAAGAAAAAAAAAACTAAAGGTATAACACCAAGTAAGGACTTATGTCCAAAAAGCTGAAGAGTAATGTGAATAGCTGCGTTCTGAACTTCCATTGTTTCCATCATAAGAAACAAAATCAGCATGACCGGTGAGCCGCCGAGGGTAATCTGAGAACACAGCGCGATGACAGATCTATAAGGTTTACAGTGTCATGTGGGTCACCGGTGATTAGCACCAAACCAGTGTGCTGCTGCGCTGAGCTCAGCCAATGAGCCCCCGGGGTCTTATTAGTGCAAACAGGAAGCAGAGGAAGGTCAGTGGGGTGAGATCCCTCCACAAGATCTCAGCGAAACCTGAACCTGCAACTGTAGCCCAGGTCTTCGTCCAAAAACTGAGCTGCGGTGCCGGCCTCCCTGACCGCTCCTCTCTGCCTCTTACTGCTGCCCTAGAAGAGACTCCTACACTCATTATACAAACGGAATATTTAGTTTTTAAGACTTCCTTTTATTTGATATGGTTGTTATAATATTGTAGTTTTTGAGCATTATTACAAAATGGGATTTAATGTTGTGAAATGGTATAAAAGTTCCTAGGCTTTTTATAGGACATATAATATGTTGGGTAGCAGAGTTTTTATATATGGCATATTGGTATATTGGTATGTATATACAGCTGGTATATTGCAGTTGTTGTCGTATTTTTTTTTATCTAAAAAAACTCATAGGCTTGTCTACACAGAAAGCACCAGTGTCACACATCTGACGGAACAGATAAATTTGTATTTTAATCACTGGGTGTGACAGCTCACACTAAATGCCCATAAATGTGACATGAAGCATATTTCCTGCTTATCTATTTTCCTATGTTTTACATTTTTATTGGGCTCTGAGCGCTGTCAAAACGCAGATGACCTATTACTCAGTACCATGCATGAAAATGTCGTGTGTAGTCGCACACACAATCCTGAATTTGCTGCTGCTGCTCTGCTAACGAGCTGCTCACGCTACGCTGTCTGTGTTGCGCACTTTGTCATGGGTTTCACATATTTTATTCACGTTCGTCTGTGGACTTGAAATATCAAACTGTCTGATGAGATTTAACAAGAGTCTACAGTCATGCTGAGAGCTCTGGGACACCGTACTTTATGCTGTATTCACCCAACACTGGCAAAGCAGGAAAAAGAGGAAAACCCCCATTAGTGCGGCTTGTATGAGCTTTATTCCAAGGTGGTTACTGCTAGCTTTGCACTCCTGCTATTAAATAGTCTAACTTGGCTGGTTTTTTTACATTATCTATTTGGAGGCATAGCTGTCAGTGATGGTTATGTCATTACTTTCACCAAATGGCAGATGTCGCAGCTCTCTAAAGTTCCCGATATCTCCGAATTACAACTAGGAAGCTGATGTAAATGATTTTTATGACTTGCAGTGTGACTCTCTTCGGTGTGACCCAAAGTGGTGAACAGAGCCAGCAACTTTAATCCACTTTGTTAAAATTAACCCGCGTGATAATAACGTATGTAGAGCTATCAAACGTTATGTTTATCACTCATGAGTTACATGAGTTGTTGTCGTTTTAGTTGAAAATGAAAGCGCCTCAATCTAGTCTCTGTTTCAAACTATTTTGTAGAGAAATTACCCTCCTAGTTGCCACCGGACTCTAACCAGAGTAAAGGTCAGTGGGAAGAGAGAGGCTTTCTTTGAGCTGCAGCAGGACAAAGCCTGAGGCCTGAAGAGATCAGCGGTGAGCTGAGGGCTAAAGATATAAGACATTTGCTGAGACAGCAGCTCGGACAGTGCTGAGAAACAGAGACAGGTTCAGGTGCCAGGCTGGACTCATGTACGGAGACTTTCTCTGCCCACATTTTTGGTAATGTTTACTAAAGGTCATTAAGGATGCCAGGTCTAACAATATACTGTCAAATAGGTTGGTAGTTTTTTTTCTAATATTTCAGCGAAAATAGCATCAGATCTAGTTGTATATTGTTACAAAAAAATGATTGGTGATAAATATACAAGTATATGTTTAAATGATCAGAGTATAGAGATTACGTTTTTTGAATGGAAATTCAAATTTGTTGGGGAAAGATCTGTCACTGCTGGTTTCATTCTCCTGTTTTATTTACTCATTTGATGATTTCTTGTCTATTTGCTCATCTGTACTTCAGCTACCTTTCTTTATTACTATGGCGATCAGTCATTTATTCACTCAGACTCCTTCATTCATACATTAATTCACTTCTACTCTGGCCTGATTAACTACATTGACATTTAATTAGGGTTCTAACCCAGAAGCGATTGGAGCCCTATTTGTCTTCTGTTATTTGTCTTCTGTCGTGGCTCAAATTCCCGTGAGCTGGAATGAGCTAGAAACATGAAACTTGGCCCAATAACGAGAAATGATACGCAAGTGCTTCCCAAGAAACATGACCCCGAACAGCCAGATGGTGGCACTGTAACTAAGGCCAAATTGCAATTTTGGAGAGGCCACGCCCTACAAATCAATCAAAGCCTGATTGACTTTAGTTTGATATGCAAGTCCAGCTCACTGTGCTCTACCTCTTGGAACATAAAAGCCTGCTATGATGGATTTTTTGCTGCTTTGCATAAACTTTAAATAGTAATATCAATAGACTTTCTGGATTTTGACTTTATCAACACCAGATTGGCTATATAGCATTGCAGGACTGAGAAGCACATTTCTATAATAAATGAGTGAGATCAGTCAACCAAAGTATCTTAACAAAGGGTTGGGATTAGCAAATATTGGATGTAACGGCATCATTAACCATTTGTCCAATTATCGTGAATCCTGGTACACAGTTTTTCAATGTGGGTGGTAATATACTGTATCTACCAAAGCATTTTGAGCCTGACCCACAGGGGGCATTTCAAATGTCACAAAACTCTGAAAACCCTGCAGACAGGATTTAACCAACATTGGTGTGTATGCTTTCAAGTATGCATCAAGTAAGTAAGTATCAACCAAGAACTGAAGTACCATATTGATTTTTGCAAGTGGGCGTGGCCCATCGCATCCAATGAAGGGGGACAAATGGCGGAACTTTGAGTCCGCAATTAGTGAAGTGCTGCAGGCTTTGTGATGGTGGAAGAAGCGTGTGATTGGTCTAAGTCCTTCTTTAAACAGAATTAAACAAGCTGAAATGACTTTGCTCACCTTTGTGAAGCCTGAAGCCCACTCATTGTTGCTTGTGGCTCTAATTTGTGGTGATGAAGCTGCTTCCTTCTGTTGAGCTCAAAAGGGTTAGAACTCACAAATTTGCACTTGCAGCTATATTCTTACTTCATTATTCAGTCTCATGTTTATGTTGGCTAGAGTTGTCACCCTAACTGATGTATCTGCAATTAAGTAAATTTCAGATGTCCCGCAATCATATAGCCTCAAGCTGCGGCCAAATAAAAAGAATAGTTTGACATTTTTTTGGAATACACTTTGAGAGTTTGATTACAAGATTAATAAGACTCTTATACAATAAATATGAAGCTAGAACCAGGAGCTGGGTTATCCTAGCATAGCTCAAAGGCTGGAAATGGGATGAAACCGCTGACTCTGACTCTGTCCGAATGTAAAAAAAAAATGTAAAAATGTAATGTAAAAAAATGTAAAAAAAAAAAAAAAAAATCTGCCAACCAGCATCTTGTTTATGTCTCATTTTGTTTAATCTGCACGAAAATCCAACCATAAATATATTAAGCTGTTATTTTACGGGTGGTTATGTGCTTGATGTTTTCTTCGCCGGCAGCATTGACTGCTTGGAGTCCTATTATTAACGTGAAATTGAAAAGACTTGAGACCAGTAGCAATAATGTCATCTAACTCTCGGCAGGAGGAAAAATTTCCCAAAATGTTGAGTTCTCCTTTAAGAGTCCTTATAGCATTAAGTCACCTTACAACAGCCTGTGCAGGTCTGTCCACTTCTTCAGTGTTTGTCAGCGTTTTTTTTGAGGCAATCTTTCCTCTGAATTTGGCTGGCTATTGCACAAGCAGATGATGTTTCTTCATTGATTGCATTGTTTTAACAGCCATGGGAAGCAGGCGCCCATGAGCGCAGCAGTAGGCCTAATTTATTTGCTGAAAAACTCGCACCAGCTTAGGTATAAAATGTAACTCTATCATAAAACAATACCAAATATGATACGGGATAGGAATTTCTTCAAACTAAATCACAACAGGAATTCCACGAATGACTAATCGACATTTAATGAGGACACACACCGTTTCTCAGCCAGCAGTGTTTTTGTTGTCCGACATCCGAGTGATGTTTTTGTACTTCTTGTATTGTGACTGTAAACAGATCAGATTAAAACAGGAATGTTTCAAATCTTCTTGCGATCATATAAATGATCGTGATAGGGAGGACTAGCTTTTCCGCTGTCTGTCATGGGAAGTCATGCATTCATTATAAAACTTCCTCATTAAGGTGTAGGATAGTGCGGCTGACTCACTCGGTTATCAGTCATGCAGACCCCACTCTGCCCTGAATGAAAGGAAAAACTCCCTCAGAGGGAAAACAGTGGTTGCTTTGACGTCATGTGCGCCATTTCAAATGATGGAAAGCCCAGCGATGTACCTCATACAGTTTCTATGGTTACAACCTCAGATAGTACACTAATACACCATAATAAATGTGGTGTGCAGCTTGTATGATAATACAAAATCCAAGAGGATTTACGAGGTTGTTTATTTTCTACAGTGGTGGAAACAGGTCTATTGCTGCTGTCGTTCTGTGTTGTGTCTGTTTTGACTCTTGGATGGACACACGGCACTGATACAGCCATGCAAAGGAGCTTAGCTTTAATCCTGGCATTGGTGAGACGTCACAGCTGTTTTTCCTCGCCTGCTGCCACACTAGTTAATTTGCAGGAAAACAGCCTCCTATTACAGTCAGAGATCTAGAAACTGGCAGTGTAAGACCTTTCAGCTGCTCCCTCACCATGTGCTTTCCTCTAGTATTTGTTTTTATTTCCTCCTGCAGCAATGAGCCAATGAGACTGTGCTTGCGGGGATCAAGGGCAGCTACTGCCTACATCCTGGCTGTTGAGCTCCTCAAAAGTCCCCATATAATCTACCACAGATTTCCTTAGCCTGTTAAAATGAATCCAATCTCAGCCCCAGGCTACCTGCAGGGCAAATAGTGGCTTTATAATAGCAGGGATCTGTAGTTGCCCGGCCATTTCAGAGCAACTTGAGAGGATCATTTGGTTACGCAACTTTATTAAACCAGCTCTAAATAGAGAAAGAACACTCTTCTATCTGCAGTAGAAGAGTGAATGTCAGTACCACTGCTTTGAGTAAATGGGACTGTTTGAGAGGTGTGAATATAGAAAATAAAACTAGTTATTTGTGTGTGTAGCCCTGAGGTCTAACAAGTGTGTTGAGTCCATCTCCTTGATCATAAACCATGGACAAATCTGAATTTTAAAAATGGTTTAAAACCCACATTGCTTACATCCATGCTTGCAGGTAGACATTACCACGCCCACCTGCTGGTCAGTAGAGCAGCATGAAGATGTCAGTCAGACTGTTTATTATGTCGCCCGTTTGTCCTACAACCAATACAAAGATCTGCTAATCAAAACAATTCCCCATATAGAATTACTAATGGTTAAAACCTATTCAGTTTCACAGCTGAGTCTTACTTTTGATTCCATCATCAACATGCACTGTGGCTTCAACATAAACACATGGACTAGCAGTATCCAAATACAGGAATGCATGGTAGCATTCCTGTATTTGAGCCCCCACACATTCAAATGAATGAGGAGGTTATGTTTTTTTTTCCATAAAGAATTAAAAATTGGCTTGAAAGTGGCCTCAGAATTGCCAGAAAACAAACAAATAACTAATGACTAATATTCAATCTAATTTTTGGCTCAGGCTTCTTCTCCACCAAATCCAGAGGAAACTATCTGGGTCTCTAGCATACTAAACAGCAGACTTTCTTCAGACTTTCTTAAAATGCTAAAGTCCTAACACCGCACTGCACACATTCAATAATAAATAGCACACAAAGTGCAATAAATAATAAAGGTGTTTATCTATGAAATCAAGCTTGTTGTATCTAATCATGTTGTCTCACATCAAATAAAATTAAAATCCAAAAGCAAATTTATCAGTTTAATTACAATATTATCAGCTGGGAGCTACCCTTCTCTGCAGTGAATGAGTGAATGAATCAACGAGGGAAGTTAAAAACGAAATAACACATTTAATCACTCACAGGTGAGCAAGATAAGTTTCAGTTTCTACCTTATGCAATGATCTGAAATCTCACACAGGTCTGTTGTGCGGCAGCATCGAAATGAATAATTCCTCACAAAAAAAGTTCAAAGCTTTTGGTCTGTGTTAGGGTGGATGAGAGCAATCTGTCTTACACAGAGATATATCACCAAGGGTCATTATCTAGTATATCAGTCTCGCAGTTATCTGTAGAAGATGTCTTATCTCATGACTGACTAAATATACAATCAATCAATATGAGCAAGCAGACATCTCTGAGGTGTGCATGGTGTGGTCAAGAGGCAATGTGTCATGCAGCCCCAGGGATTGAGGTTTAGTTTCAGTAGATTTTCTGAGAGGTAAATGTGAAGCTGTAGTTAACAGCGGCGACAGCTTGATTCTTTCTTTGCACAGACGTTATGTCTACTGATTACATAAACCGAATTTCTGCCAGTTTTGGATTTCACTTTTGAACTTCAAAGCTTTCTAAGTTACAACAAATTCTGAGCGAGGAGCCAGAAATCCTGCTCTTTGAAAGATGAAAGTCCTCCTCTTCCATCACTGTTAAACTTCACATAAATCTTTGCCTACTTCAGTGGACATATGAATCCCTCAATGCTGCGGGAGTATTTTATGTTTTCTGCTTAGATGAGCAATACATTTTTTTTTTCCCAAAGTGAGTGATTTGGGCATAAAATATGGGTGAGACAGTTATCATTCTACAGGGTTGCTGTTTGCCTCCCTCTGTGATAGTGAACATTTGTGACCACATGCTGCTCATTGCTTTATGTATGATATTCTGGTAGGGAAATAAATGTCATAAAGAGATATGGATCAGAAATTAATTTCCCTTCTAAGTCCAAGCTGTCACACATGCATTTGCCACAACCAGATAACTCCCACTGAGAAAATGTCACAGTTTCTGGAATATCATTTAGCAAATTGAGCACATAATAAACAGCCAACAGGTATCATGAGATGTAACTTTAAGCAGATGTTGCTGCTTATGTGTACCTGAATAGCTACCCTTGACCTTCAAGCATTTTATGTTGGACATACATGATATGTACATCAAACAAAAATTTCATCATTATCATTCATTGTCAGCCTCTTGTCATATCTCTGTCCAGGAGATAGGTGACTGCCTCAGCGAGTGTGGGTCTGTAATCTAACCAAATAAAGATCCAGCTTACTTTCACCAGCAGCCAGCTCTGCCTCCCTGTGCAGCCTGTAGATCAATAGCGGCACACTGAACTCCTGACTTATTAGTCAGGTTGTCACAGGGAAGCAGCTGGCTGAGTAAAGCAAATGTAACAGGGCCATTAGCACTGTCCTTTAGTCTCTCTCTCTCTGAGACCTGGAGCATCAATCATGAGTCAAACAGACACATTTCTTAAGAGGAGGGGCTTGACTTTACTTGACCGGTGTCAGTGGCAACGCCTTAGGTCACTCTCATCACAGACAGCCTGTTAACAAGGAATTTCAGGCTTTTTCGCCCATGTTATACTGGCGATCTGATTTATGTTCTTGCACTGTTAATGCAGGTTTTTTTTCTATACCTGAGCTCACTTGCATTGTCAATCACCATCTGGAATGACAATATGAAACATAACCATGGTGCAACTAATCCCATCAGCGCTATCAAACAACTGAGACCTACTTTGTTAATTCCTAAAGCTTAAACACTGCACATCTGATTTTGATTTTGTAATGAGGATGTCAGTGGGAGTCCGCCAGTCATTAACTCTGAGAGGAATATTTTCTAAGTCCATGGGGATCTGTGTGTGTGTGTGTGTGTGTGTGTGTGTGTGTGTGTGTGTGTGTGAGTGTGTGTGTGCCTCCAATAGACTGCCTGTGATGACGGAGCAATGACGTCTAAGTGAAATGAGTCATGCTCCACATCCTCATTGACGGTGCCTCTTTATCCCTCTAACACACATACATATACTCACACACAGAATCACACACCAGTGCCACTTGTCACGCTGCTGAACATCTCCTTCCTTTTGGGCTCACAAGGCAGCACCATTCACCTCACATCCCTCCAGAGCGACAGTATGACATTGCTCCACAGACGCATAAGCTTATTTATTCAGATACACTGTTTTCTTTACTTCTGCCAAGGTACATGATACAAGAAGCTCGTTAACCTGCAGATACAGACCTGCTCCATATTGTTAGAGCGTGTATGTGTGTGAACAGTGTGTCGGTGTCAGTGAGCAGCAGCCTGGCTTTCCACTATCCCATCTGCTTCCATTCTGCCGGAGTTCGAAATGAGCAAAATGTATGAAAGGCAACTCATGAAGCCATCGTGAGTTGCCCAGCAACTCTGTTTCTGTTATCACTGAACTGACTGTCTCAGCTTATGTTCTGGTAAAGTGGCATACTTACAAATATTGTATTAATTATAAAATGATAATAAAAAGTGACCTCTCTGAGCCACAAATGACGAGTGGAACTGGGTGGTCCTGGAAGTCAGTGAAACCCCAGGAACAGCGTCTGTGTCTGTGCAATGTCTAGGCAGGTTGAAAGCAGCTATGAATACAAAGCAATGGTTTCATAATGCAGGAGATTAAAAGCCAGCATATGCTCAAAACAAACAAGCAAGTTCAACATAAGCAACTGGGTTTTTAGCTGTTCTATATTTGATCTTTAAAATCAAACACACACAACCAGCTAATAACGCACAGGATAGTGCATGCTTTGCTGTAAACAAAAGTACATTGGGTTACATTTGAAACCAGTTCCTTGCAGCCAGCTATTCCTTTTCATGCCTCTCTAAGCTCTCTCTCTCTCTCTCTCTGGCTCTGTGTATTTTTCACAGTGGGCATGGGTGATTTTAAAGAGTAGCTGGCATGGGTACGAAAGGTGCTGGGGTGGGGCAAAAGGGCCATCTCACTTTGTTTTGTTTCTCCCCTGTGCCTCTCTTGCATGCCACGCTCTGATGCAACATGCTGGTTATACAACAGCACAGCTAGTGGCATAGTGGACGAGAGATGATGCCAGCGAAGCGTGACAGCGGTGTCAGTGTTCCAGTGCAGCATGTTTTGGCACCAACATGTGAGAGTTACATATCAAAGGTGACGGCAGGACAGTAAGTACAGTGGTCAACCTCTTTGATATGAAGCCTAACAAGATATTGGATTGTCTGTTTTTGCATTGTGATATTTATTCTTATGTTTTAAAACAGCCTGAGAGGTAATCTGGTTGGTCTACAGTTTTGGGAACAAACAATTATTCTAAGAACAGCACGCCCGATAAAAAAAGATAAGAATGAGCTGGAAAAAAGTTGTCATCTCATTCTCTATGGCGGTGATTTCCAGAGGGGCTGCCTGAAGGTCGGGCAATGTGGTCACTAAATTTGTTCAATTTCATTTATATTACATTTTAATTAACATTTCACCACATTAAAAAATGAAGCAGCATTTATATTAACTATGTCTCAAACAAATATAAATATAGGAAATAAGCAATAAATTTCCATACAAAATTCCTGTTAAAATTACAGTCATGCTGCAATTGCAGCTTATGATGATGCCATGAATCATCACTAAGGTGGAGTTCTGTGGTTTAAAGATGATCAGGAACCACGGCTCTAATGTACACTTACAGCACACATTAGCCAGCCACAATATGCTGTAAAACTTGTAGAAGAGAGTATAAACAAGAGCGCAAGGTGGCACAGAACCAAGTGTCGTGTGTATGTATAGGAAATATGAAGCCATAGTACAGCCAGCAGAACATTAGCTTTGCTTATCTTAGCATATTGACTGGAAACAGAATGAAGGAAAAAAGCTAGGCTGACTCGGTTGTGTGCGAGACAATCCGCTGGATGTCCGGCAGCTTTGTGGTGATGTCGAGTGTCGCTAACAAGAAAGTGAATAAACACATTCCCTGAAATGAAAACCTATTCCTCTGAGACAAGCATCAACATGGTGCTAATGGTGATGGTTGGCAGGTCCCTACGGCGACACAGCTATGCCCTTTTCCACAGATTGATAGAGAAGCGTACCTTTTTATATTGTATACATGCATAATCTAATTTGCATTATACCAGGACAAACATCTCAACAAAATACTGTGAAATAAATAAAAAGGCTGAATGAAAAAGAGATTATAGTGATAAGATGTTATGCCAATGTACAGCGATGACTTTCATTTAAATCAGGTTGGTTATTTCTGTGCTCCTGTAACTTTAACTGTGTGGCTTGCTGTAGCTGTAGTTAAAATTTGCTGTGCTGGGTATGTTTTGTTAGTGCGCCAGTAACACTGGATATTAGGAAATGTTTTGTATCATGTTGACCAATATCCTGTTTGCTCTTGCCTTTTATGTTTAGAAGCTGTGTGGGGTAAGAAAATATTGAGGGTATTAGTTGTTTTGTAATTTCACACCCTCCTTCCTGTGAAAACCTACTGTACCAACATCATCATCAACAGTGGAGTTAACTGCAGTGCAAAATGAAAATGGAATTCTAACCTTTGAGAAAACAGGGACCGTAAAAAGCAGAAAATATAAATAAAAAATTAAACCAAAGCAATACAAAACTATAACTATACAACACTACGCTCTAACCAATGTGATATTCATACAATACAAAGCCAATTTCAGTCCACCAAGCATTATCTGCTCTAAAAATACACTATCTCCCTAAAGTTCAATAAAAGCACATTTCAGTTGAGGAGATTTACTGTCCCACTAAATACCCACTGACCATGGAAAGCAGAAGTAGATTTAACTGAGGGCAGTGTTATATTACAACCAAGGCTGTGTCGATGAGAGAGATAAGCCTTCTAGCAGTAGGCGAAAAAGGTAAACATCCAGGGAGATTAGATGAGCGACGTGCACAGTTCAAATGCTGGTCTCAGTGGCAAAAGACTGCAGTGGCACCAAAACAACCAATCATCTTATTTTCCAGAGGAAAAACAAAGAGTCAATACTTGTTCAAATTGAATTCATAATATGTTTTTTTAACTGAAGGTTGACACAAGAAGGGTCAAACTAATGTGGCAGTGGTTGGGGCAAACAGAGGAGTGCAAGCTGATTGAGAGATAACTCTGATCTTATCTGGAGCGTGCTACAGCTGTCGGTGCTGGCTGGTTTGCTCCTGCCGTGTAAGGCCTGGGTGTGGTTTCTGGTGAGCCTGCTGTGTGGTTGCAGGGAAAGAGACACGCAGAACTTGTTTAGGTCACGTGGCTGCAAAGCCAAGAGTTCAGTTGTTGCTGCAATCCCTCATTGATGACAAACAGTAAGAGAAAGAGACATGTTATTCATACTGGTGTCAGTTACGCTAGACTGGCGATTGTTTGCTTAAGAAATTTTGCACTGAGAAGAAACACGAGTCCGGAAAAAAAATGGTTTGGTTTCATTGTTGTGTTTTTCTCAAAGGAGTGTCTCAAAGGTCACAGTATTCATTTGACCTAGGTGGTTCTGCAGAGTGAGTCACGCTACCTTCAGCCAGAAGAACCCAACAAAACATATTTTCTCAGTGGACAAAATGCTTATGAATCTGGAGACAAGGGGAGGTGGGCATGAAAGTGACAGTCGCCATCAGAATGCTGTGGTAAGGGAGTCACTATACCTGTCTACTGGCAAGTGCCCGATGTAATCAAAAGCAGAACTGCCAGTTCTTAGCTGTGTCATGTTACACTGGGTGATAAGAGAGAGTGCTTCGCAAGAAGAGAAAGGAATACACACACTCTCAATCACACACACACACACACACACACACACACACACACACACACACACACACACACACACACACACACACACACACACACACACACAAACACACACAATAATCTCCAGTGGATCTAAAAGCTTATATTTTATGACACAACAGAGAACACGGGCTGAGTAGTTTTTTTCCTCTATCCTTCTTGTAAACTAGAGGACAAAAAGTGACACAGAGGCCAAATATGTAAGTCACTGACATTTTCTCATGTCTGTCAACAGTGGCTACGCCTACAAGTCCTCATCATCAGCCTGGATTTCATTGATCACAGTTGAGGTTTGACACTTGGTGTTGACACTTTAAGTTGTAAATCTCTCTGCCTACGTGCATTTCTGCTCTGAAAAATGTCACTGTTACCTTTTCACAGCTGTTTTCTCCCCCGCTGGATAAGGGTGTGCCTCTGAGGCCACAGGGGGAGAGGCAACCGCACACGCCAACTTCTTCACGAGTGTCAACAAAGATTCCCCTCGAGCAAATTCCCATGAAGACGGCCAATGCATATAATCTATTGGTGCTGGGTAAATATTTGATATTGTTTGTCAAAGAGAGTTCCTGCACACGACTAGAAAGCCAAGCATTTCACCCACCTTGATGTATATGCACACTAAACATCAGACATCAGCGACTATTCACCTTTACACTGTGACAGCTTGGCACTCTGACAGAACAAGAAAAAAACGCAAGATCAAATCAAACTGCAGAGCTTACAACAGATGATGAACATTATGCAATAACCATCAATGATCACTGTAAATGTTACTTTAATTTTCCATCAACCGAAGCTTCACTGAGCTCGCTCGACCCTGCCACTTATGAAGACAGATCAGCAAGCCTGGTTTAATGT
Source organism: Istiophorus platypterus (assembly GCA_016859345.1). Lineage (NCBI taxonomy): Eukaryota > Metazoa > Chordata > Actinopteri > Istiophoriformes > Istiophoridae > Istiophorus > Istiophorus platypterus. The sequence goes on along the minus strand of CM029121.1, from coordinate 15,730,889 downwards.
AGGGCCATCAGGCCCACCTCCCCCCAGGGTCAAAGAGAGGGAGATTCCTCTCTCCTGCTACAGTAGGAATTGTTTGTTTTTCTCCCCTCAGAAACTGACAATGATAGCCATCTGGTGTGTCTCCACAGTGTCTCTACTATTCCATTAAAGGCTATTATCCACTATACTTGTATGTTGTGATTTAAAGTCACTGCTGGTAATTTATTTATCCATGTTATTCCATGTGGGATACCCAAGGGCTCAATTCTGTTTGAAACCTGATAACTTAACCTTGGGACTCGAAGCAACTTTCTTCTACCTAATGGTAAAATACAACTTGGATGAATCTTATGAGGCCCATTTCACCAAAGTTGCAACATGTGAGCTGCAACTTGCGCCATGAGGTAATTAATTTTGATGTGTTTCCCTAATATAAATAAACCCCACACTTGCATTAGCAAGTAAGAGCTCTGTAGGACAGACTAAGATCATTTTGAAAGACTAATAACTTCTGCTGTTAAAACCATTTTTCCCGGTTTAAAAGTTCATCGAAAATTAAGCACACCCTACCCACATCTGACCTGAAATAAAGTTTTTCCTTAGTTAACTAGTCTTGATGTTCCTATGAAACACTTTATATTTTTCGACTTTCCCTGACTGGTGTTTCCTTGTCCAAGTAGTTCAGAATAATGCTGCTTCACTGCTGGCCATATATTTAAAGGCGACTTTTGCATCTAGGACCCAGGCCCAGATCCAAGTGGAACACTTTGTTCCATATCCACTTATTTAAGTGGACCTGGGTACAGTTCATTGATACATTGTTGGAGGGGGGGCAATCATACTCAGGAAAGGTATGAAGGAATTGTACCAAATATAAAAATACCCTAAAAAAGTGTCTGTACGGACCTGGCCCAGACCAGGCCTTTTAATTTCTGCACCTACTGTAGACTGTAGAACGGTTTGCATAAAAATGTCGAAATCTCTTAATGCTTTTCAAATGGATCCACAACATATTTTTACTATCATGCATACAGTGGCACTTTTGATCCTGTTTTACCTTTTCATTTCGTTTCTGCAGATTTAAATTGACATAAGTCATATCTTGCATACCATAAATTGTTTATGGTTGGTTTACATTGAACCCAGCCAATGCTTTTCTCTCATGCTCTTGAAAATCCTCTATTTGTGTCATGTGTGCGTAGTATATATATATCTATATATATATCTATATATATATAGATATATATATAGATATATATATGTATGATTATGGTATATATGTGGATAGAATACATTTTTCTTCTATGTAATTAATTTTGTACAAATTTATTTGAACTGCAGTATCAATAATGAATCCCATACAATCCCCAAATGACACAATAATGCAACAGCGGAATGATTAACTGGCTGACACCGTCCATCTGGACTTGGATTAAAATCTCAATTTAACTAAGACACATCACAGTGGTCTAATTAACTCCACTTCAACACTTGCCACTGAGGTAGCTCTCGGTTGTGCCAAGAGTAAAAGCATGCCAACACCTTGGCTGCCAGCAACAGGGTTTTAGCTTCTGTTTATGTCTTGTGACAGATGGACAGTGTAACCTTACATTGAAACCATTTCACATTTTAAAATGTGTTGTGTGGGTATTTCCCGCACAGTTAGAAATGCATGCATGTCCTGTACATAATGGAAATAGTGAAGGCTCATTTGACTGTGGTTTCTTATTTTGCAACTTTAGTTTTGTTCAGACATAAATAAAGCAGCTGCCAGTGACATTTAATGTTGTTGACTTTGGGGTTGCGCAGGGCTGATGAGGCAGTCTCCCTCTGGCCCCTGGAGGGTTTATGAGTGTTAAAGTTGTGCATGTCCAGAGATCAACAGATGTTAGCTTCCACTCTTCTCTGATAATGACCTGCTGACTGAGTTGATGAAGTGTATGCCTCTGACTAAACAGTAAGTCTCAGTGGGGAATGACGCATGCTGCTGTTCCTTGAAAAGGCAAGCGCATTTTGTCACACCTCGCTTTCAAAGGCTCATGGCTTTGGTGTCTAATGGGAAAAATGTCACTGTTTCTTACTATTGATTACATCCTGACCAGCCTGTCTGCTGTAATCAATCAGGTAAATACTCCAGGCTTTTCCAATGGTTTCATTAACATCATCACATCACATCAGATGCTGCAGTCAGCCCATCACCCACACACCAAGCCACAGAACACTCCACTGTGCTCTGTTGAATCACTCCGTCTGACCAGCTTTGCACATTGTCCTGATAAATAACTGTGAAGTGCTCTTAGCGGCACTGTTTGCAGCAAGCAACTGACAGAGTTCAATCAATGCATCTGCCAGAAAACAGAGAGAGGCTAATGAGATTTTCCTTCATTGGGTCTCTGTCATTTTGCAGCACAGACATGCTGAGCCTGTCAAATCTACTCTGAAACATGATGTCAGTCGCCGCTTGCAATTCTTAATTTTGTCTGCTTATATGATCAAATATTTCTTTTTATTAAATATTTCTTTAATTGACCTTAACAGGTTGACCTTAATGATTCTATCCAGAGCAACAAGCCATTAATGATAAGGTAAATATCAGTCGTCAGTGTCCTTAAAGAAACAGTATGGCATTCTAAGAAAAATGTGTGTTCCCTTGCCAAGAGTTCAATGAGAAGATTAATGCCACTCGTGTTAAGGAAGCTACAGCCTGCAGACATTTAGCGTAGCTTAGCACAAAGACTGAAAACAGCTGGAAATAACTAGCCTGGTTTAGAGGTGCCTTGTGCTGGGATATTTTATTTGCCATGGTCAGTAATTTCCCGGAGTCTCTGCTCGTTATCTGGCAACTGCTCAGAACCAAGAAATAGTCTGTCACATAAAACAGAAAATTTTCATCTTTACACTTTTAAATAGACTGAACAAATTAACATGTTAATTAATGATTTTTAGATGTACTTGTAGTTGGATACCTTTTTGTTTTGATTCCTTTCTTTATGCTAAGCTAAGTTAGCAACATATTGATGGTAGCTTCGCATTAGGTTTAAAGATGTGAGTAGCATCCTCTTATCTGACTCTTAGAAAAAAAAAAAATAAACGCCAATTTGATGTCAAACTATTCCTTTAAACTAAACTATTCCCTCAGCTGATGCTTTTTCAGGGTTCAGAGTCTCAGGACTTTTCCATCATTGGATGGCCTTTTTACCAGTTAACTTTCCTGCTGCTGGAGAACCTTTAACCAACTTAACAACAGGGTGTTTCATTTTATAACTTCTTGATTTTAATACCAAATCATCATCAAATGTATTTAACTTCAGTGATGAGAGAAAATCATACTCAGAGAGACGAGAAACCTCAGTGAGTGAATCAAGTTTAAACAGCTGGCAAGAAGGGCTGATTGTCTGCCTTAAAATCTGACTCCACAGCACACAACCCTAATCAGCTGCATCAAAACAATCATTAACTAACCCCCCCCCCCCCCGCCGCCGTCTCCCCCCTTTTTCTCTGCCTCCTTCTCCATACACGACGCGATTCCAGACAACACTTCAGAGACTGCTTGCTCACACCTCTCAAACAGAACCTAACACACAGCACACAGAAGAGACTGAAAATTATGTCATTAGAAATGTTTTTATATATTTCTCTGCTCTACAGCTACTCGACTAAATGTCCAACATGTAGATGAATGGCCATTTTTTGGTATTACTGTGCCGCACATGTCCTAAAAAAAATGCTGAAAAGCTCTTTAATTTAGCATCTACTGAGGTTTTTACATTAACTGGAGAACTACCCTCCATTCCCAGAGTTAACATGACTCTAGATTGAGCATTCGAAACTATCTAATAATGTTTAATTTGCTCTAATGGGTGTAGGCTTACATAAACACTGTCAAAGAGTTGATAGTATCGCTTTCGGAATTACATTAATGGTCACAATTTAGCTATTTATGAAAAAGCTCAATATACAGTATGTAACTGCCTTTCTAAAATTCCCTATAGCAGCAGTGAGAACTACAGAAAGTGATTTGCTGTGATGATTAATCCAAAAACAAATTAAATCACATTGCACGCATTTTCTATTAACTCTGGCCCGTATTCTTGTCACAAAAGACGTTTATATAGTTTCAGTGGTTTATTTTTATATGCAATCTGCTCAAATCACCATGTTGCATTAATGTATCAGTCTCACGTGTTCAGGCTTTTAAAGTAAACATTGAAGTAAAACTAAAGTCAACTATAACCAACAATAGGTTTTTCGTCAGTGACACACAATCTCTGCTGTGTTTATACTGGCTCTTTAATGGTGTAAAGGTTATAAACCTAAGCAATTGGCTGTAATATGAGTGGTGTCCTCCCATAGGTTGGGAGGTTACAAACACACCATAGATAGGCGGCCTCTGAATGGTGTTAGGAGGAGGCCATCTGCTCCTGTTTATGGTTCATTAAACCTGCTACCCCTGGATAACCAGGCTGCCCCCACAGCAACAGGTATAGGAGGCCTGGCCCCATTTACTGAGATTATACTCAGACGGAAAGAATATGACTGGCCAAATCTCACTCCTGCTTCAAGATGGTCCTTAACTCAAAAGTTTACCATTACGCAACATTAACTTAAAGGTCCTTACCTTCCCAAAAGTCCATAAGCATACTGTGAATCTGCCAGCAGTAATGTGATCTCACCCTTCTGCATGGATATGACACACTCCTCCAGGGCCTACAGGTGTCAAAAAGGCACTGTGTTATTTAAACCACTATAAAAGCATCTGCAGCTTTTGACATTGTCACACAAAAGGCATTTAAGCACTTTGCGTTGTGCATTTCAATGTCATTTACTAATAAAAAAAAATCTGAAAATAAATCCCAAGTTCCAGGCATGTGACAGCTTTTTTAGAGACCAGTGGTGCGCGACTGGAGGTGGTAAGTAATGTCGTCAAAGTCAAATGGTGTTGTGTCCTCCCCTCCACTGTCTGGACTGATAAAATATCTACTTAACCTGCATGGACTGCCATGAAAAAAATTTAATGTTCCCCCCAGGGGGGATTTTACTTCTATTGACTGATGTGATTCCCTCTGACCTCTCTTTTTTTCTTGTACCTTTTGATTTTGAGTGAAATATCTCAACAACTATTGGACTGATGCTCATGAAACTTGCTACAAACATTCATGTTCCAATCCTAACACCATTCAATCAGCCATAGCTGGGCTGTATGTTTTGACCATCTTTGTGATGTTAGCCCATTGATGTTAGATCAGTGTGCTAACTTAGTCTTGTTTACCTATTTTCACTGTCTCTATCAGTCATGAAGAATGAGGTGATATAATTGCTCTACACTGGGGAAAACTACCCTGTCAGAGTAAAGTGGAAGGGCTCAAAGCTTTCACCTGGTTTACATCTCCCTCTCCAATAACAAAGACAAGCTTGCAGTCCTTCTCAACCACAGTGCGGTCCTCCAGGACACACTGCATCTTCACAGTAACCTCCTGGCCCCAGGCAGGGGACAGGGCATTCGGGGCCCCGGGCTCCAGCACCTTCTTCCTCAACAGCCGTTCCTCTGCGTGAGGAAAGAAGAAAAGGTTGTGCAGGAGGAAGTGGGGTTAATCTGCTAGTTGTTGGTAGGGACATGCTCAGAAACACCCACAACCATGCCAAGTTTAATCTCAGTCATGTGTTGGCCACTTTTGTTTTTCTGCAGTTCTCAATCAAAATCAAATGTAAAGGTCAAAGCTAAGTAAATAAAAATCACTAATCACTGATAAGTTAGTAATGTTTTTTTCTAGATTAGCAACCAAGTCTAATCCCATCAAATGTGTGTCTCCACATGTTGTTTTCTGTTTACTTATGTATCCTCACCTGTGATTTCCTGCCAGTCTTCTGCCATGAACAGCTCCTCAAAGGTCGAGGAAGTCCACTCCGCTATCGCATATTCTGGAAAGAGACTCTCTGCTGAGCTGTCCCTCTCCGACACAACATCGTCCTCTGATGGGTCTTGAAACCTTACCATCTTCCAGCTGTTTGTTTTTTTCAGCTTCCTTCGTTCTTGACACTCTGTCTCTCCACATTCTTGCTCGGGATCAGAGGGGCTTTTTATCTGAGTGCTTTGACACACTCCTGCACAGCTCTCTGTTTCAGCCTGCTCTTTCCTTTGCAATTCCTCGCCTGTCTCTGCAGACTCGGTGTGACTGTCCTTGTCAGCGAACTCAGAAATGGCCTCTCTTACCTCAGGCTCTGTGGGCTCCGCTGCAGTGTCTTTATGCTCTTCACAACATGGCTGTGTCTCCATTTCAGTACAGAGAGCAATGGACACCATCTGCACTAGTCTCCAAAGGAGATGATCCTCCTTTTCAAGCCAATGTTCCACTTACGTGTAAATTAGTAGTCGTGTTGTGAATCAGGTTCTGCCACTTATACTCTGTCAAAACAAAAAAGATATCTCCATGACGTATTATTTACAAAAATCCATGCTGTGTTTCATTGAATCCAACTCCGAGTGCATCCCTAAACCCAGGCTCCATCTACGTTTTTTTGTCCTGCCTGCAGCTACGTAGTTTCTGCAGTACTGTTGCACTTTCACCTTCTGTGTCCCCGGCTTGTGTCAGTCTTAGTCTACATAGTCCAGTGATGTCTCAGCAGCAAAAAATGATCAATTTAAAGAAACTGTGCAGCGCAACGTAGCACTCTCAGACAGCAGGCTTGTGTAGTGGTAATCTGCGGGATTAGAAGAGGAAAACCTAATCTGCCAGTACGTCTGTAAGCTTCTTAATGACTTCACCACCGTGCCCCATAACGCAGCTTCCATGAATGCAATCTACCAGTAAGATCTGGGGAGACACAAGATCTCACTTAATTTACTTTGAATTACATTGGAAGACTTTTATTTTCACTTTCTAAGAAGTGCTTCAACACTCACTGAAGAGCACAGGCTGTAAAACCGACCCTGGATTACAGATTACATACAATATTCTGTGTTTATGGTGTAAACCTCCTGGAGGATACACATTTTATGTGACTTGGTTTAACCGTATGTTTTGGGATTGATTTTGAGATTTTATTGTTTGCCTACAAATCAATAAATGGGCTGGCTCTAGCCTCTCTTTCTGACCTTTTACAACCACACGTCCCATCTAGGTCACGGAGATCCGCTGACCAGTTGCTTCTGATTGTCCCAAGACCAAGGATGAAACACAGGGGAGATGGTGCCTATGCATCTGTAGCCCCTAAACTCTAGGACAAGTTTCCTCTGCATATTAGGCTTGCCCCTGAACTACCCGTCTCTAAATCCCATGTTAAAACCCTTTTATATTCACTGATTTTTAACTCTACATGAGATTTGCTATTTTATTCCCAGGGTCTTATTGGTTTTATCATTTTATCGTGTTTTTGTCTGGTTGTTGTGTTTTTATTTTGTTGTTTTATGGATTTACCATTTTGACTGACAGAACTTAGGGCAACCGTTGTTTTAAAATGTGGTTTTCAAATAATTTTGACTTTGATTTTGGGCGATTAATTTAGGTGTATGCCAGGAATCATTAAAAAGTTTAACAAAACGACTTTTAGCTAAAGTGGTGTAGGTCTAACATTTTGGGGTCTAACAGGATTGACATCCTAATAAAGCACGCTGCCATTAATAAGGCTGAAGCCTAGTGGCCCTAAACTACATATGTTACCTAAAAACATCCACTTCATCAAAGAGGGTGTTTCAGTGATAAAAAGGTTGAGGTCATGTAGATTAAAATGTCACTAGACTTCTATTACAGCTTGAGTAGATGCTATGAGTTGCTTTCATTCTATCATATGAATAGAATACAACGTAATCCAGTTTTTAAAGTGATGCATCTGTGCAAGGTTAATACTCTCTTAACCTTTTAGACAAAACAAAGTACAAATATATATGTATTATATCAACTATTTGGCCATCATGTCAAGAACCATGTTTCCATTCCCAAAAGAAAACAGTTTGTGAGGGGAAAAAAAACAACTCAGCAGGAACAGAACTAGACCAATGTCAGAATTTTAATATTCAGACACCAACATCCTTCTGACCGTATTACAAATAAATACTGCTCTATTGACTGTGAGGCTGCTCTTTAATCCACAGCCGAAGCATGTTTTCCATCAGGGATTAAATCAATCCAAATTCCATATTTTGTCTTTTAATTTTTTCTGATTTGAGTTTGTTCTTTCAGGAGTAGTCTGCTTTAGTACAATTTGGAAATACTTTTACTTTAAGTACATTCATCTTCTCTTTGACTTCTGATCTACTTCATCTCAAAGGAAAAATATTATATGTTTTACTCCTCTTCTATTACTTGACAGCTAAATTTACATTTCAGGTACAGGAGGCCCTGATAATATTCTAAATATGTATGATAATCTTCTAAAATATGACATGTTATTATATAGATTAAACAACCCAACAATTTAGAAAGTAGTTCAAATCAACTCAGCCAGCTTAATCAAAATGCTGCTCACATTTAAATGTATAAGTAAAAATATTTCATTACTTTCTATTAGATAACACTAGTACTCGTCAATTGGCAGAAAATAACCAACTACTATTTTGATATATGATTCATTATTTTAGTTATTTTTCATTAAAATGCCAAATATTATCTCTTTAGCTTCTAAAATGTGAGAATATGCTGTGCTTATTTGTCTTATTTGATCTTAACCTCAATATCTTTGGGTTTTAGGCTGCTGGTCGGACTAAATATTTTAATACGTCGCTTATGGCTCTGCGGATTATGATGTTTTCTGTTAATCTATAGACAAAACAACTAATTGATTAACTGAGAAAATAATCAGCAGATTAGTTGATGAGGAAAATATGAGGAAAAATAATTAGTGCTTTTACTTTTCATACTTGAAGTTCCTTCTGCTTATAACACTTGTGTACATCAATGAAATGTTGAACACAGAGCATTTATGTGTAGTGCGTGGTTTTCATAGGCTGTAAATTTGATCACAATTTCAATACCGCAGTGCACAAATAAATACGAGTTTTGCAACCAAACTGTCGCCTGTTTCTCGCTCATATATTTGCCTGCAGGTGTATTTGTATTTAGTCTTCTCTCGTGTGTGTGTGTGTGTGTGTGTGTGCGTCAAAAATATATGGAGTGCAATTTACCAGAACCCAGTTGGAAGAGGGCAACTTGGACCAAACCCAGAGCGAAAATAGATCAAAGACAAAATAAATACAGGCTGGAAACTCTGGAGGCACAAATGGCCAAACGAGTGTGACCTGGAAAAGCTGAAGCAAAAGAGTTTCTTCGCTCGGCACTTTCTGCGTTCGCGTGTGCGGGAGCGTGTGTGAGTGGGTGAGTGCGGGTGGGTGTGTGAGTGTGTGATCGTGAGTGTGTGTGTGTGTGATCGTGTGTGTGAGTGTGTGTGTGTGAGCCCTAGCCCCGCCCAACGCGCTCTCTCCTCCGTGACGTCTCCGTCTGAATGTCACCAATGGTCTTCAGTTGTAGAAATGGCAGCGCTGAGACAGGAGCATCGGTATGGGCTCTCCTGTGGCAAGATCAACAAAAACACCCCGAATCAAACCCTGTACCACGTCAAACTCACTGACACCGCCATCCGGACCCTGGAGGCCTACCAGAACCTGAAGGTAGGAGAACCCGACTCCGGAGCGTGTGCGGGGTTTTGTTGTTTTTGTTGTTTTTTCTTTTCTTTTTCACCTATATTTTCTTTTTTCTTTTTTCTCCCCCCCCCCCCTCCGGGAACTCTACGATCCTCGCCGGAAAACGCATCTCGCCCCCCCCCCCCGGCTCTCGGGATAAAAGAGAGAGAAAAGTAAAGTTTCGGTACTTTTCGCGGACGGCTGCGGCTCGGTCGACGAAAAAGCGTCGGCGGCTGATAACGCGGAGGCTGCGCTGGTTTATTCTGGCGCTGGTACAGCCGAAGGCAGCCCGGGCCCGAGTTATTGGGATCGATCGTACCAGGAGATTCAATAGACCCTGATGCTCGAAGGCTTTTCATGAAATTTCTCCTGTGAACCTTGAGTTAAATATGTCCAGAGCAGGGAGGGAGAGGAGGAGGGAGGGAGGGTGGTCGGGCTATTCTAAATGGTGCACGTCCTCCGCTTGTTTACCAAAAAGCGCAATTTCCCGAAAAACCAAAAAAGGTATTAAATTTCCCACATGACAGAGGTTTGTGATCGTTGGGAGACCTGCTGTTTTTCTCCGTTTTCGCTGCATCTGAAATTCATTATTTTTAGATCATTGGCGAATACAGACGATTGTCAGTCATTAATAGTTCAATAAAAAAAAAAAGCTGGGTTTTTTTTTCCCCCCACTCGTTTTGCTCTCGGGAATAAATTAATGAACATTGCTATCAAGCAGATTATACGACTCCTCCGAATCTGGAGACTGTTTTATTGCTTTTATGCTCCGTTAGATTAGACGGGGACCATTTAGTCTATCCAAATGTCTTTCCCAGAGCAACGCTTGATAAGACACAGTTATGACGGCAGTGGGAGGCTCTCTTGGTTGACTTCTTTTCCTTTATTTCAGGGCCGTCAAAAATAAATAAGTGTATCAAACGTGTGAGTCCCGGGCCCTTAATAGAAGTAGACCCTGGATGTGGAGGTCGGTTCGGGCTGTAGTCGGCGTCGTGCTCGGTGGCGAGTAGTTGCTCCGATCTTGTGTATTATTGTTTTTTGCCCTTTACACGCCTGGAAGCCCGCCCAGCTCCGGAGCTCATTGGTCTGTGGAGCAGAGTAAACTCCAGAGCTCACACAGCCTGACAGCTTCCTCCAGGCCAGGCCATGCCAGGCCGGGCCGGGCCAGGCCAGAGCAGGCAGGCAGGCAGGCAGGCGGGCGGAGGTTACTGTGAAAGTTCTGCAAGTCAGAGACAACCCAAGAAAATACTGCTTCACACCACTGGACTCTTACTGTGCTGTGGATTTCGCCCTCAGGAAATTTCAACCTGAAAGATTTTCTGTTATTAGATGATGATTTTGGCATCTGTGTTGTCAGGAAAGAGGCTTGCGAAAACTATAATAAAGACTCTTGCTTGTGTAGCCTTTCATTGCTGATCATATTAAGGCTGCAACTATCAGTTTATCTTCTGGTTATTTTCTCGAGTGATCTGCTAACTGTTTGGTCCATAAAATGTCAGAAAATACGGAAATATTCTGCAATCCCAATTAGCCGGACCCCTAAAAGGTTCAGTGTATCCTACTCTTGTAAAAGACTCGAATGATTAAATCGTTATCAAAATAGCTTCCACATAACTCTCGGTCTGATTGACTGATGGTTTCAGCTCTAGAAAACAGCGAGTAAATAAATAGATTAATGAAAAGCCACAATGACATCTCCCCAAAGCCAGAGCTAATGTCTTCAAATGCCTCACTTTGTCCAAATAATAGTCAAAAACCCAAAGATTGTCAATTTTCTATCATAAATGTCTAAGAAGACCAACAAAAATTCACATTTGAGACACAGGAAACAGTGAATTCATTGCACTTTTGTGAAAAAATTACTTAAATGAATATAAAGCTGCATATAAATTTAGTATTTTGTGGAATAAAGTAACTAATGGCTTTCTTAATGGTTAAGAAATCATTTACTAAAGCTTCACAGATAGCAATTGATTATTAGCAATTGTTAACAACCTTTGGGCTGTCAGGTTGTAAAAACTCCCTTAAACTAGTGTTTACCGCCTCATATTTTTTCATAATGCAGTCAGAAAAACTTAGCAGTCCATTAATTAACACTCACAAGTTTTCTTTGTAATAAGTCAACAGGTCTACAGAAATTTTTATTAATGACTCATTACTAATCTACTAAGTAATATTAAATGATTTATTGACATTCATAAAGCTATTAGTTACAGTTTCTAAAGCTTCAGTAAAGGGTGCCTTATCAGAAATGGGTGCAAATTAATCAACTCATTGTTTCAGCTCTACTAAATGATCCAATATATTAAGGATTATTCTCATGCTTTAAAATATGCAAAAAATTAGGTGCTTTTTTGCACCCACTTGTGATAAACCCTATTAAAAATGATTGAGCCAGATTCAGACCTTTAAGAAGTTTGATTTAGCCCCACGGCTGTGTATATAATATGTAACAAACATTATGTGCTTTAAAATTTATTATTCCATTCAATATTAAAAGCTAACGGATGATGAAGAAAATCACAGCAATGTCCCTCGATAGGGAAGACATTTCCCAAAACCATTAATAATAAATTAAGAGCGCTGTCAGTCACAGGCACAGCTGTACTTCACAGATAATATTCTCTACCTATTAACCATGTATCATGTTGCCTCAAAGGCAGACATTTTTCATGATTTTGATATTTCTTCATCAGTAGTGGGGAAAGAAACAATATTGTGTTTGTGAGCTTAAAACAGGTAAAGAACAGCACCGTGGGCTTATAAAAAGGACCTTTTTAAAGAAATAACATTGGTTTCAGAAGGAGCTTTGTCTTTCCTCTGGAATCTTTTCTAGCCTTCATTCATTTAATTATTTAGTAATCGGCTGAAACACACATAATCCACAAACATGGTCAGCAAACTACCTGACATAAGTTTTCTTTGGGCTATAGATCGATTAATCACACACATTCCTCTGCAGACTATGGCCAGAAAACCCCTGAACTTTAGACATAATGATACAGAAATATGACAGTAATTCATGAGGGCAAAGCCTGATGGGAAGTGACAGTTATGGCGTTCTTTGCATTTAATGATGAAAGTTTACCAATCTTTGTTTAATCAAGCCAAACCTTTGTTGCCTAGAGAAATCCACTAAGCAGAGGTGGAACAATGGCAATATATTTTCACTCATAATGTATGAGCTGTCCATTAGATTAAACATGAACACGTTTCTGAGTCAGTGACCGGTTTCTTCTCTTTTTTCTCTCTCTCTCCTCAGGCATCACTATCAAATCAGCCAGTGATTTGCTTCAAGGGGAGCCAGGGGGTAAGATGTTTTGCATACTCTCCCTAATGCCTCAGAAATTGAATGCTCTAATTAGCTCTGATTTGCTGTGGAGCACACTTGTGACAGTTGCTGTGCACATCTTATTCAATTCTTAAGCATCCAATAAGCACTTGCATGGGTCCACAAAGAAGTCAGTCCTACACCGTTCCAAATGTCGGGGTGATTTTAGTGTCATTCAGGAACTTATTCCTTAGAACATCAAAACTGAAAGTCAGCGGTTACTGTGCCAGAGTCCAAAACCCTGAGGGAAAGGTGTCATTCATTTGCTTAATTAAACTATGTTACATCAAACACACAACATTAAAACCAGTCACCAGTTTCAATGCTGTGGCTGAAGGGTGTGTATATACTGTATATCTGTATATACAGAGATGAGTTACATGTTCCACAAAAAAACTTGGCGTTGAAAGCAAACAGGGCATTCCTGTGAAGCGTCTTTAAAGAAAGATGCCTGTGTCCAGCCAGATTAGCCTGGCCACTATTACACCCGCCCTGGCTCTGCCTGCTCGGCTACCAAACACATTTACCACACAATCAGCCCTGTCTAAAAGGAGCTGTTCTAATCCCTGCGAGAGCCGATTGCATTGACGAAAGTGACTGTACACAGATGCTGGCCCTGTGTGCTCACACGGGCACTGGAAGCCCTGAGACAGGGTACGCTATACCCCCAGGCTGCTAGCCAGGTTACTGGGTCAGGCTCGCAACTGGGGAGGCTTTGTTCAGGGAGGGGGAGGAGGGAGGGGGATTGGCGAACCCCAGGGAGCCCCTGTGTCTCCATGCCTGTTGTCTGTGTGCAGACATGAAAGATTTGAAATACAGGAATGAAACAGGAGCTGTGGAATTTTATCCAGGATAAGGTGCAAAATATGTCCAAAACACAAATAGTCTTTGTAAACATGTGATGAAACATCTGTGCAATGAACCACAGATTAACCTGCTTATGAGAGTCTTTCTGTGAAGCTATGTTAAGTGAGCACAATTTAAGTGTGCTTTAATCACTGAATAGGATTTGGTGATTATATCTCGGCTGGCATATTAGATATTCAAATTGCTTTGCTGAATTCGAGCATGCTCTCCCTCCCCCTCTGACAACAGTCCCCGAGCTGGACGATTGGGCATTAATGAGGTAGCTGCAACCATTGGTGGTGGGGGAGGCCAGATTAAGCCCTTGGTGGGCGGAGGGTGTTGGTGAATATGGCAATCTGGTATACAACAGACCAGGGGGATAACCAGTATCTGTGTCTCCAGGTTGGAGGGTTACAGCATCACAGATGCAGATATTCCTCTATTTTGAATAAGTGCTTGCTGGAGCTCATCCCTGCCCCGAAAGCAGCATGAAGTTCAAGAGGTCATATGTAGTGGGTGAGGAGGTTTGTGTCCACTGACAGTTGCCAGCTGTAGAGCCTGATCACAGAAGCCACGACTGCTTCTTTCTGATCTTTGTTCTCGCTGGCCCACGTGACATTTCCTGTAAAGGGGCACTTTCAGGGCCACGAAAACCAGAGGAATTCTTCAAATCACTGTCCTGGCATCACTCCAGGGCTCAGCGGTATCAGGGGCCAGGGCTCCTATCGAGAAATAGCCCGCTGAGGTTTTTTCGGCTGCCTTTCCCTCTGACCCTGCGGCATTTAGCCCTACTTTTGTAAATTGTCTGCCAAGCTTGTTATCATGCACTGAAAGACAAAGCTCTCAGATTCCTCTGAAAATTGTGTCCAAGGCAGCAGTAAAACTTATTTAAAATCTTGTGTAAATTTTTTGAAATTCCGCTTTTGAATCTAGCTAACCTCTAAATTATACTTATCTAAATAGAGTAAAAAGCTAATTTAGAGCAGGGTGAGAAAAGTGAAATGAAGGGGTTTGATTAGTAACTACCATCTGGAGCAGTGACAGAAATTTCTTATAAGTGGAGATGGTGATGTAACTGTTAAGAAATAGGAGAAGTAGAAGCATATTCTTTTTACATTTTGTAAAAGCTCTAAACTGAAAAGAAATTTGATTCTGGATTACTTTGAAATCGTCAGGAGGGATTAGGGAATATATTCAGATGGTCCAGGTTCCCATGGCCTGGAATTTCACATCCCACTGCTTATTTTCCTTTAACACTGGCGACGCCGCCCGCTTGTTGGCATGATCAAAATGCATGTAGTAAGAAATTAACCTTGTGTTAGTTTCCATTTATTCGATTCATACTGTAGGACATGCATCGATTGGATAATGTGTTTTAACCACTTCGCTAAAATACTGCTTGTTATTTAAAAGCAAATAGATCACATACATATATTTGTTGATTGTTTCACTTTCACTTCTTAGGTTAGTGAACAACATATCTCATCTATTGTATTGCAATATTGTGGCATACCATTGAATGGTGTAATTTTTTATTTGTACCAGTGAATGTAAATTTTATTGGTGTATTTTTGTCGTAGTAAACATGGACATTAAATTTGAATGCTGTCTGCTGTGCTGTATCAGGTGTGACATCGGTTTCATTTCCTCCTCAGTTCATAAATGTTGAATTGCAGTCACCAGTGTAATTGTTTTTGTTTATGGCTCTGTCTGTTTTATGTGCACAGCTGTCACATAAAGGCAGCGGTGTTGGGATGAGGGAGAGCGTAGAGGTTCTCTTAAAAGATTTTTTTCATGACGACTGCGTGTGAAGGCTGAGCTTCCCCTGGGCTCCCTCCCGACTGCCCTCTTGATTATTGTGCCATTTCACCCCATGCCTTGGCTGAATCCTTAGGAGACATCGGGGCCTCTATCTCACACACGGCTGCTCTGACCCCCGCTGACACTCCGCTTTGCTTCGCCTCCCGTTCACACTGCAAATAAGCTTTTGCACTGTGCAAGTGTGTATGCGTGCATGCACACATCATTTTTTTTTCCTCCTTTCTTTTTTTTTCTGGAAGCTAATTAGAATAACAATAACAGGAATGCGGTTTGAGAGCTGTCCTCTCCCAGTGGCATAGCAGTGAGAGGGAGAATTGTCCCACGTGTTTCTGAAAGGGCACACGCCGCTCTATTCATCCAGATGTGTTAAGCAAGGCAAAAGTCTGTGTGTTCTTTGGTCGTCTGAGGCTCACTGTGTTTATGCACAGGCTCTTGGCCTTACGAATTTTAGATCATGCAGCATATTTTAGGAGCAAGTCTCATGAGATCCTAGAGTTAAAGACTTTTCTTTAGTTAGCTCCTCTGTAATCATTGTGCTCTCTAGCTTCAAACAAGGGATCTTGAAGGATGCCATGGTGACTGTGGCAATGTTTTATGAGTATTTTATAGTTACGGTGTAGCTGTAAAAGATCAGAAATCAATGGTAATATCTGGGCAGGCTGTAAGACCAAAGGTGCCACTACTACGGTAGGCATATAAAAAACATGAATTCACCAAAATTAGAAACACAGTCAAACATATACAGTTGTGTGTTCTTGTTATGGTTATGTGTTGTTTATTTACATTCCACACTAATCTGGAACCATTAGGACTAAAGATGTAAAAGCCACGCTAAGAAACTGGAAAAAGGAGTGAGAAAAAAAAACTCACAATAAAAGCGCAGGCTGCTGTGAAAAGAGACTGCGGGAAAATGCAGATTTAAAAAGTGTTTGATTAGTCATTAAATTATAGGTTTAGTATCCCCAAAGACGGCATGCAACACCTTGAATAATTAATCTTAAAGAAGTATCTGAAATATTCAAGGTGTTGATAAATGAAAGGTAATGGATTGTAAAAAGGAAATTGTCAGTTTTCTGAGGGTTTTTTTGTTTGTTTTTAATGCCAGTTTTAAGTATGTCGCAATATGATAGTCACACATTCTTCAATCCCCTCACTTCCTTTTTTTAAGTGGTTTAATTTCAGCCAAATCTTTTAAATCGTTTAAGAGAATTAAGCCTCATTTAATATCCTAAAGATGTTCAAATCAGGCATCATTAAGATCTTGATAGATTTAGTTTATAGTAAGGATGTTGACATTTAAATGACCTCTGATAAATGTTATAATCATACTGTGCAAAACTGTGGATTATCAATTTATCCAGTAAGTCATTTGGTATTGCAAAAGTAGACCAAAGTTGATGATAAGACTATATTTGATATGGTGTCTCCACTGGCCTCTGAGGAGACTTATCACAGACTTTTCTCTTGGATTTAAAAATGCAGTACAACAGGATATGAGTAACACACTGCCAGTAAACACAGGCAGAGTTTCTGTGTACAGCAGAGAAGTCTATATAACCTCAAAAAGCTATTGTTTAACCCAAAGACACAGAGATTTCATGGGTTTATGTAATCCTTATTAGTTTGGTTGTGGAAGATACACACTGGATAAGATGAGTATGTTAACTAAATGTTGAAAACAGTTGTCTCAAGGGTTCCTATATAATAAAAGATCAAGTCCAAGGCATCAAGAACAATATGCCTAGATGTTGACACAGCAGGAAGATTTTTGAGGTTCTGACATTTTAAATTGAATTTACTCATCACGTTTCTTCATTAACAACAGGGATACTATTGCACATTCAAAACGCTGAATCAATGATCCCTGTCCTTTCTTACACCTGTATGCTGAATGTGTTTGACAGCTCAAACAGGTTCATTGTGTTATTTGGCTAACGTGTCCCCAGTTGGTGCAACCTGATTTTACCCATCACATCTCAGTGCATGTTTTGGATTTTCCCCTCTTTCTCCAAGTTCCACTGGAAGTTAATCAGGTTTGGACATACTTTCCAATGCACAATCTGTGAATTGTTAAAGGATTACAGACTGCTTGCTTTCGTGGAGAGAAAAGTCCAGGGCAAGCATGAGAGTGCAGAGCTCCAAGTGGTTTGTGGGGTTGCTGTGGTGCAACAGCTAGGTATCACCAACGGAAATATTACTTGTGTCAGTGCATCCCAGGGTCTAATAACCAGCATGTAAAGGGAATTTCCTAACCTCCAAATGCTATCACCATATAATGCAAATTAGGCATGGCTTAGAGGGGGGATACATTTAACACAGTCTGAGCATGTCTAACCGATTAAAAAAAAAATTAGTTTACATAAATGGGATGTGAGAAAACAGTGGTCTATCACTTAATTACTATATAACTGTAGGCTTTTTAGAGTTTTCTCCATCCCTGTGTATGAAGAGCAAGGCACCTACAGTTAGGAAGGGTGGGGGTGTCAGGAGTAGGAAGAAGGAGAGTGTTTGTTAAGGTTGACAGATTAGCCCCAGCTTCTTGGAAAAGAACTGATTCTGCTTGGCATAACAGGCAGTACCTTGGGGGATGCTCGACAGTTGCCCATCCCCATATCCCCACTCTAACTCCAGTCAGTCCCCACCCCCTTCTTTTGCTTTTCCTGTCTCTACCAACCCCCCTCAGTGAATAGATCCTCGAGCACAGGAACCACCACATCCATCCTGGCTTACTGAAAGCATGATTTAAACCCTAAGAGGAGATGTCATACACTTTGTTTTTAACAAATGAGTCACAGTGGGATCGTAGATCATACGGTACAAAGCTTGAGGACAGTGAGTGGGAAAAATTCATCTGACCTCTGCCTTTCCCTGAGACACAGTTTGTCAACTCCACTGCACTTGCTTGACTGCATTCTGACACTGAAACACCGCTGACAGTTGGACGTTTTGTACAGACCACAGCCTCAACTTTGCACTAACACATCAACCTAAATAAGGAGTGAATCAGGAACAAATACACTTGCTCCAGACAGGATCCTACCCCCTCTTCTCTACTGAGTTGCACATTCCTAGAGGAAGACTATTTAGGACCATCCCTCATGCGTTGGCTCTACCGGGAGCCACCGCCAACCCCCCGCCCCTCCATACACACACACCCAAACCCCCAGTCCCTCCCTTTACCCCCAACAACACACAGCCACACGTCCCTGCTGTTCATGAATAATCCAGGCGGGCCGACAGGCCATTGCACTCAGCTTTGTGGGGGAAGAAGCTAGAACAAAAGATGGGCAGCTCACAGAGCAGCTATGGCTGGATAGGCTCAGATGAGAAGACAATGGTAACTAGTGTCAGTACTGACAGGGGCAGGAGCCAAAGACTCTAGAATAAATCACATATCCAGGCGCCCATTCCCATCTCAGGGTTGCCATGACAAATACCAGAACTGGGAACCTTGCCTTCTCACTTTCGTCTGCAGTGCAAAGAAAGAAAGAAAGACAGAGAGAGAAACTATCGTCTCATCATTCCCAGCAGATGTTTGGCTTGCAAAAAGCACACAGGACTGGGGGAAAAGTAGATCTCTCTCTACTGAAGGTATTCTTCCCCATCAAAGAGCAGGGTTAAGAACTCTGTTCAGCCTCATCAAAGATGAGCAGTTTAAACATGCCCAGGGAGTTAAATATGAAGTTTCACAAGGACATCTCCAATAGTGCCTTTTGTCCTTGTTCAAATGCTGAGCCCCCTGCCAAGATTTTTCTGTTCCAGTCCAGTTCACACCTTACAACAGCTTGAAAGTATTTGACATCTCCAAACACACAGGGCCTGGAGTAGCAGATGTGGCTGGGCCAAGGCCACAGAGGCAGTTATTGTATCAGCTTGGATGCTCCTGGTGTGTGTGTGTGTGTGTGTGTGTGTGTGTGTGTGTGTGTGTGTGTGTGGGTGTGTGTTGGGGGGGGGGGCTCCACTGACAAGGTGCTAAGGATTGCTGCTCTGATGCCATGTGGTTGCTGATTGCAACGGCCTTACTCATATCATAATTCAAAGCTTTGTGTTTGTGAAGCAGCTAAACTTCATTTAACTGACAAATGTTAGAGTACACTTTGATAATAAAAGTGGAAACCGACAGCCCCCCCCCAAAAAAAAAGCGGTTCCAAGTGGTATTACTGTTTGAACTGCTATTACAAAGACTGAATCACTTTGTGTTTTCAGTGTTATGATGAAGGCAGAGTAAAACACTGGCTGAAAGCAAAGATATAGAGAACCAAACTAAATGCCAATGGTTTCATTATTCTATAGACATTTATATAGTACGATCAACACTTACTTCATAACGATAAAGAAACAAACCAATGCCCCCATTTTCTCTGATTAATTACTCATCAGATTAAAAGACTCCCACAATCGTAATTAGAATACAATGGAGCATAAGCAATGGAATTAATAATTCTCCTCATTCCGAGCTGGACAAATAATACCAACTTAATAGTTATTTCCATAATTATTAATTAACTCCTACAGCCAGAATACCAATTTCAAATCACACATCTTAAAAGATTTAAATATAACTGAATACATTAATATTTAAGTGTTTTTTTTAAATAATTACCCTGACGTATTTTTCCATATTAAATGAGCTGTCAATTTTGGGTGTTCATGTATCATAATAGTAGTCTCATTTTGTACCACACCATGATCACTATC
The DNA here is from genome assembly GCA_016859345.1 of Istiophorus platypterus. Classification (NCBI taxonomy): domain Eukaryota; kingdom Metazoa; phylum Chordata; class Actinopteri; order Istiophoriformes; family Istiophoridae; genus Istiophorus; species Istiophorus platypterus. The sequence goes on along the minus strand of CM029121.1, from coordinate 15,710,601 downwards.
TGCTATTTGTGTGTGCCACCTAATCAAATTATTGATTTGGATGTAAATATAATCTGCATAACAAGCATAACATCTAATAACATCTAATAGTTCAAAAACAAACTTAAAAACTAATCTGCTGTTACAATGCTTATAGAAATCCATGCAGTTTGGTGCAGTCCAAGGATTTTCCCTACAACTTTTTTCCACGTCGATTAAAAAGAAATTTAAATTTCGACAATTCAACATGTCTAAATGTATGAAAACGCAGTCAAAATTGAGCAAAATTTAATCGATTGTGTTAGCGTTAGCATAGGGAGAAAGGGGGCTGCTTTCTGCTAGGGCTGAAGACATTAATGTACAACACAGCATTTAACTTGTGTTGTACATTAATGAAATATTATTAAGTAGTTTAGCTGTTAATATTTATAATGCCGACCAGCAAGGTTAGCAACGTTTAATCATTTACTCGAACAGTTGTACCACTCCTTAGCGTAGTCATGTAGCCAGAGCTTCCACCATTACATGGATGTGTATAAGTGATTCACGCAGTCCTTGACCTGGGAATACTGGAGCCATGTTTTACTATGAGCTGTTACTAGCTTTAAAATGTCCCGTGTGTACTTTTTCTTTTTTTTACTAAATTACCATTTTACTCACATTTAAATTCGGGATTGCGTGTTCAGTTTCTTTAATTCTATTTGTGTTTGTTCATTGATGCTTCTACAAACATAAAAGCCTCTCGCTGGTGACACGAGGCCTAAATTGTCCGTAACAGTGTAATTCAGGAGGTATTTGACCTCCCTGCATGTGACCTTTGCGAGCGTGAGGCTTCGTCTGCCTAAAAAAGACGACGCCAACACACACACTCGCACACAACACTCAAGGGATCAGACCAAAGCTCCATATGGAGATGTATATGACTCAGCGTCTCTATGAAAATCTACACCTATTACTTGACCAACAGCAGCTTCAGGATCATGGACCTGTTGGCACAAGTTGTATCACTGACTAAGCACATCAAGAAGAGTTCATTTCATCAGCCTTGGCAGGATAATGATGACACAGGCCACTTTGTATGAATTGGCTGTGATTAGTGTATTCTGCAGACACTGTTAAGAGCCGTCATCTGTAACCTATTGGTTGCTCAGATTGCGACAGTTGTGAGCTGATTCTTGTTTGTTTAGTTGGCCAAGTAACATGATCATGGATATTTCCGCTAGTAATAGAGACGCGAAGTACTGGCACTGTTAAACGGAGACTCAATAGCAGGGCAAGAAGAGATTCTCATACTAAATTAAAAAACAGTGCTTCACCACAGTCGGGGCTAAATTATTATAATGATATATTATCGAAAACAATACAGATTTTACCTTGAAATCCTGACATTCCACTTGATTTACCTGCCTAATTTTTTTTTACCATTAAAGGCTGTAATTTTTGACATTAAATTCTCCCCCTCTTATAAATGAGGAGTTTACAGCTTTACTTGGTCTGGTGTGACCAGTACCTTATGGTAGCTAATACTAGCTAATGTTAGAAAACTTTAGATGGATATTCTCACATAAGCTACTCAGTTACTGACTCAATTTGTTGACTTAATCACTCTTAATACTTTTACACCATTTATCACCATTTATCTTATTAGTGTCCTTGTTTCCACAGTGGCCACTGTTCATCAGTTGTTACACAGCACAGCTTTTACTGAAAATAAGATTTCTTTGCAGGAATGTTCAAATAAATCCTTTACTAAAATACATGATCATTTTGGACATTTTGGTTTTGAATTAATTAAACAATGGAGATGTAAATAATGAGCTTTAGAGGACTGTGTTAGCTTCAGACAGAGCCCAGTTACCTTTTCCCCTTGTTTCCATTCTTTGTACTAAGCTAAGCTAACTGACTTTAGCTCTATATTTATCATACATACACACAAGTGGTATCAGTTTTAAAAAATTTGAGCTGTTTTTGTGCAGCACTTTGCAGACTAGGTTTATGATTCCACAGACAGATAGAGAGGCTCTCCTATAGGAGTCGGGGACCGGGAATTAATGGGTTAACTGACATATGGTTATGAAGCTTGAGAAGGAAGCTGTGAATAAAACGGGGGCGACCTCTGAACAGTCTGACCTGAGTGACATTGATTAGAATTTGAATGTGAAGTGTGCACGGTGGCATGGATAGGGGTGACAGGCAAAAATAATGCATGGCTTGAGGGGGCTCGTACTGCTGCCATCGACTAAAAGAGGAGACGTGGTGGCACTATTGCAATGCTAAATGTGGAAATGTGCACTCATTTTATTGCAAGCTAGCTTTTGTTGAGCAGGATTCTCGTTTAAAAAGAAAAAAATCAAATGCAGTTTCTCTGCATGCCTTTCTCTACATCGGAAGCCCATCTTAGTGACTTGTTGCATGTAATTTTGGCCAAGGCAACTACTACTTTACTCTCTTAAAGTAATAGGTACTGAGGACATGGCTCGCCTCTTGTCCCTGCTCACTCTGATGCTCTTTAGGTTGATTGTTCCTGATTAGCATAAAACCCAAAGCAGACGTATGCAGGAAAGCTTTACCACTTCATGTGAACGGTCAGGCATAAATAGGGCAGAATTAATGGTCAGCTGTGTGTCTCAAGTGCCCATGGCCTTCAGGGTTGCTTTGCGTTTAGTGTTGACATGGGCTGGCTTGTGCATATGAAGGAAAACCAGAGCCTGATGGGGGTAGGGTGAATGGCATGCGTTGGGTTTTTGAAGAGGAGGAGGGGTGTCAAGGAGAGGAGCTGTTCATTGGCTCCGTGCTGCAAAAAAAAAAAAAAAAAAAACTGCTTATGGTTTTGCTGCATGACTGGGCATTTGTGACAGCAATAGTCCTGCCTGCCACATCTGCCACAGGCACTGTGCTCGCAGCCAGTCAGCTTATAATCAATCACTTACAACTGATAACTAAAGAGGCAGCTTCAAGTCCATCTGACTGATGTTTTGTTTTTCCTCAGACCTGCAGTTAAAAATGCCTGTATGCGTTGGCCTAAGGTGATACCCCGAGGTCTGTTGCAAAAAGAAGACACAAAGAGGAAAATTTTGTGCTTATCAGTAAGCACATATTCATGCTTGTAAAGGATGGGGGATAATCATGGAGGTTCAGCTGAATCTAGGACACTCCATTAACAAAAGTAAACTGTCCATTTTCGGGCTTTTCAGCTGCAGGCAGTAAAGAAGGGAGTCACTGCAAAATGTGTTTTAAGGGACATATTACCTGTTGGGTAATGACTTTCTATGTTGAACTGCCCTTTTAGTGGAAGTAGGTTTTTGGGTCATTTTATGTAACAGGTTTCTGACAGAGATAGACTTCACCCTGTTGACCTGTGTGTTGTTATGGAGACGAGGACAGTCTGTGATAGGAGAGGTTATTATCCAGGTGAAATAGCCGAATGCTATACTATTGTTTTGTTTTGCCTGTCAAACAGGCTCCTCCCATGACTGGCTACAGGTCATCATCCCTGACCTGGGAGGTCCCGTATAGCCTCTGTGATTGACCAAAGTGGGGGATTATTTAGGTCACATTTATTGCATGAAAAAACAAAAACCAGCAAGCCAAGATTGCTCTCGTCAGACTCAATAGAAGATGTTGCTCTTGTTGATTTATTTTATCCTGTGTTTTTCCACTTTGAGATGACATAGAATCAGATCCGGCTACATCTTGGAAAGATAAATGTTGTTTATTACATAACACATCGCTCAAATTAGCGATGCTAACAGATACACTCAAGCATGCAACAACACTATAAAACTGTTAAAGGTTAAAATGATCATGACTTGCATTTTGTAAACACAAATGGAGAACCGGCTTGGTGTTTGATATACTTTTTATTCCAAAGATCTCATACATCTAAACAATGTTTCTTATAGTTTTATGCTTTCTGTTCCTCTATTTTTCTTGGATAGTACATAAAGATCCCAGCACCAACTCCTGAATCTCCTGATGGATTCAGAGTCTTCTCCTTCTACCTATCCAGTGACAGCAAAGACAAGCCTCAGTCCAGCTTTGACTGCATTCATCAGTATGTCTCAGGGTAAGCAGCACACATAAGTCTTTCCACAGTCAACCACAAATAGAATTTGTAGTATATTTGGTGTGAGACGGAGACCACAGGGACTTGCCAAACAGGGGTTTCTCTCATCAGTAGTACAACAACAGACAACCCCACTGTGAGGCTATATTCAAACGAGATTACAATAACATCCAAACACTGTAATGCTACGAGTGACCTCAGAGGTGTGACCGGTAATAATTGAGAACAGAGAGGTAGTGTTCATGGGCATGCAGTATCAAATGGGTGGTTAAAAGGTTACGTTAGAGCTGCTTTATTTCTACTGGAATTCTTCGGCCCTTATAACTGCAAACCTCATTCTTAATTCTTGATGGATAAAGAGTCTTCTGAATTAAGTTTAATGAAGAATTAAGTTTAATGAAACAGGACTACAATTTGCATGCAGGCACAAGTCACAGGAACAGTTTTGTGCATGTCAGACAACACAAGATATCACTGTATGACAGCAATAATCTCTAATGCTTGGGTTTGACAGAAGGCCAGTTATTTGAGCCAAGCCAGAGAATTTGAAAGCTTAAACTCTTAAATCTTCTCTCTACTCCTCTATCCTCCATACAGGGAGGGCAGGGATCACCTGGAGGGCCAGGGTAGCATTCAGGACAAGATCACAGTTTGTGCCACAGATGACTCCTACCAGACAACCAGGGAGCGCATGTCCCAAGTGGAGAAGGACATCTGGAGCCGCTCAGCAATCGAGATCAAGCCAGGGCCAAGTAAGCGTTGGCCTAATGGCTATAACTAGATTCTGATGTATCTTCAAGCCTTAGTTTTACATGGCAGACTTTAAGCACATAGGAATCAAGGACAGATAAACAGAGTTTTCCATGTATCCAGAAAGCTTCTAAACTATTGCCTCTCACCATGTCATCCTGCTGATAACTGCCATATGGCGTGGAAGTTATCACATAATTGATCAAAGTGCTGTGTTGCAATTATTCATGCAAGAAGGATGCCTCTCTTTCTTGTAATTTTCCTTTCATTTTGACCAGATTGTTGAGGCACTATGCCAGCCTGCCTGCCAGCACCATTATGTGCTAACAAGTCTCACGCTGATGAACTTTTGCTTAAAATGTAATTACAGTGGCTGGAATTTAATTCATTTTCATTTGCTAAAATATTTCTAAATGCCATCTAAAGTAGAGACCACACTTAACCTGGAGTAATCTGGACCTTACATGCAAGATCTCATTCTTGCAATTAATTTTCTCTATTCACTGCCTCCTCCTTGTGGGAGCCTTGGTTTTGGAGACACTGTTGATTAAATTGACCATGTTTCATCTTTATAAATGATCAATCCTTGAGGCTTCATGACATTTAGAGATCCCATGAGTTTAAATGCTTGTGTACAATATATTTTAAGAATGGAAACATGCTGTGTAAACCAATGCTACAATATAATGTTTAGGGTAATTGCTGTAGAAGCCAACTGCTGGAACCTGTTTCTAGACATTACATGCCATGCTTTGCTGCAGAAATTGTCTCTCTTTTCAAAATACATATAACCTATCTGGCAAGTGTATGCATCTAATAAATGTTGGAAAAGACATGAGAAAGGCTGGTTGGAAACACGTAGAAGTTGCCAGATATCCCATTTCAATTGAACATTGTTTTCAAGCTGTCAAGCTGTCCTTCCCATCTTCGGGGCACCAGAGAGTGAAATAAATGGGGTATGGATTGCAGTATGTGCCATATGCAGTAAAAAGCAAATAGCTGTTTTATTGTGACTTTCTGTATTTTTATGATAAAGTAATATAGTATAATAATATATTATATTCATCAGAAAATGTATAAGTTCAGTTGCTTGCTTTGGAAAATAATTTAAATAATTTATGAAGGAATTTTAGTGTTTATAATTATTTCCCTCCGTAATATTGATACATTATTGCAAACAGTCGCTATTTTTAGTGTTAGATCATTGCTCATAAATACGAGCAAATTACTGTGAAGCACCTCATTTATCCTAAGTGTGACATCACTGTCACCATGGGAAATGTCTTTCCAAAAGCGTCTCAAAAAGAGTCTTGAACTTCCCTCAAGCTGCTCTAATTTAGTACCATCAAATAATGACTCTAGTTGCTGCTTGTTTGAACTGTGGCAGTACAGGCTGTTTCAATGCAGGAAGGGTATTTGCCTAAAATCTTCAAGACCTTGTTCAAGGTAGATGTTGAAACAAGCTCCTGCAAGATTGTTGCATTTTGCATAGCACATTTAAAGAGACTCCTTTTGAATCTTACAAAGAATGCTGTTTATGTCTAAAGCTGAAGTCTAAAATTACTTCTAGAAAGTAGTAAACAGTATTACTGTACTGTAAAATGTCATTATATATATAATATATAATATATATATATATATATATATATATTATATATATATATATATATATATATTATATATATATATATACACACACATATACACACACACATACATATACATACACACACACAGTATATAAGTCTGCCATGTTGTCTCTGTGAAAGTCTTCGACCTATAGCAGCGTCCAAAGTGTGGCTTAAGGGTTGTAATGGGATTACAGTCTGCAGATATCTATAAGTACTGCCTGCCCGGGTCTGACTGAATTAGTGCTGCAACTGGAAGAAAGGGCCTCTCTGTGTTAGCTGCTTTAGTTTCCACGCTCCTCTGTTTACTCAGCAGTAGGCTAACCCTACTGTCAAACCCTTTCACTGTTTTCCACTTGCAGCAACACTGCTTCTGTGCATCTGCATAGTACCACGCTCAAGGTATTAACTATATGTGTGTAAATTGCTTTTTCAGATTGGGCTTAAAGTGCTGCACATACTGCATCTATTGCATTTGCATAAAGCTGACTGCATGACAAAAGAGATATAATGAAGATAAAATGTATAAGCTTGTCTCTCATGTGTAGGCCTGTCTTTCAAAATCAATGTGTGATTTGTATAACTGGCCTGAGGACTGGAAGATATGTCAGCAGTGCCATTACAGGATACTGTCAACATATGTGAATTCTGTTATCAGATCAGTTATAATCTTTTTGCTAGTATTAATTTTGTATAGGGTAGTGACTGTATGGCCATTTAAAAAGAGCTTTAAGTCACACTCACCGACCAAAAAAACTTGCCCTCATCTTCCGACAGAGTCATATTGAAACTCTGCTGTGTTTCCCCTTTGTTTTGATCTTAGGTAAGTGTGTTAAGGTCCAGAGGAAGCAGGGTCTGGTATCAAGCTCAGATAGCAGCAACAAGCACTCCCCCAGCAACAAGAGGAGCCTGGTTCCCAGCCCTGTGGCACACCGGCCCTTGAGGGATCGCATCATTCATCTCCTGGCCTTAAAGCCGTACAGGAAACCTGAGCTGCTACTGTGGTTGGAGAGGGAGCGAGCCAGTCCAAAGGACAAGAGTGACCTGACCTCAGTACTGGATGAGGTGAGACATCTGGCGCATTGCTATGTAAACACATGGTCGACAAACAATTAAATATCCTTAGATGCAACAAGTAATACAAAGTAATACCAGAATGTTAGTGTGATAAATACACATTTAGCTTCTTTTAGTGTCACTTGATATCCGGACAAGGATTCAAACAATGAACATAAATTAGTCTCTAACTTGCTATTTTCCTAATGATACTAATGCACACACTACTGCTGTATAGCTCCTAAACCCTTCTCTAAAAGGTGAACTAAGTAAATTTATTTCAGGCATATTTCCAGTATGCTACAATGTTTGACTGTCCCCCTGCAATCATCAAATAGGGACTGGTTCGCCACTGGTAGCTGTAATTAGGGCTATGCTTTAATTATCTTTGGAGGAGAAGATTGTGTTTTGACAGGAGAGGGGTGGGGTGTCTCCAGCTGGGATCTGGCTACGTTCAGAATTGAAAGTAGTTGGTTTGAGGAGATTTGTATCAGCAGGATATAAGTTATATAAGGGCAGGGTTAAATTGTTTACCACGGAAACAATATAGACCCACTGTGTCACAAACAGGTCTTGTTTAGATATAAAGTGGAATTGGGGCATTGCAGATTAACACAGTTTGGTGCTTTTACGACCTCAGCTGGCCTCTTTTCCTGTAGTATTCTGTCCTCTGTCTGTTGGTTTATTAACAGTGTTTGCTGTATGTGTTTCAGGTTGGTAAACTGAACCCTAAAGACCACAGCTACTCTCTGAAAGATGAGCACTACAGACACGTCCAGAAAGACTGGCCTGGTTATTTAGAAGAGGAAAGGCAACTCATCCATAGGCTCCTGATCAGGTGTGTATTAGGTTAGCCATAATACTATAAAAAAAAAAAAAAAAACCTCTGGTGGGTTGTTTTGGTTTTTTTTTTTTTTTTTTACCATTGTGAGACTTCTTGATTTCTTGGCTGGGAGCAGCAACTTCTCAAATACTTGTATCACCATTAGGTAATCATCAGAAACTTTGGGTGTTAATACTTGAGCCTCAGAGGCGCTGGTGCAAGATTTTGAGAGAGCCAAGCTAGATGTTTCTCCATGTTTTCAGTCTTTGCGCTAAGCTAAGCTAATCACCTGCAGGCTATAATCCTATATTTACAGTGCAGAAATGGAAGTGCTATCCATCTTTTCATCTAACTCTGGGCAAGAAAGCAAATAGTATATTTCCCAAACTGTCAACCTATTACTTCAAATTTCTTTTAGACTTTTAGAGTTCCGTCTAAGCAGATGATGTAGAAAAGACCAAGCGATAGATGTGTTGTGACAGTGCCGGCGTTAATACAGAAAGGCTACTGAATTGACGTAGAAGTCCTCTGTGATCATGCTGAAAGCAGAGTTTCTACATGACCACTTCCCTGCACTGATGAATCTCTTAATGGACACATCAAAGCAGAGGAAAAATATTCCCTGCACCGTGTTGCCAGAAAGCATTAGCATGGAAGCTTTAGAATAGAAAGGCTGAGCTTTTCGGGCTGAGCCTCCTCCCCTCATACGTTTGGACTGCCTGCTAGTAAACATGCAGGCCATGTGCTTCGCAAGTGTTTTGGAAAAAGTGAAGAGTGCAGAGACCTTCTGTTCACCATCCGTGCTAAGTTTAAAAATCGTACATTAAAAAATGAAATCATCAATCATAAAATTGTTTGCCAAATGTGATAAAACTGTGATCGCCTACAAATACTGTGAACGCCAGGTTTCCTTCCTGTATTTTATTAATTTGTGGGAATAGGGTCCTCTTATTCAGTCTTTTGATTGTCATTTACTGTTGATGTTAATGTTTAATGTTGCTGAATTCCTCTCACACTGACCAAATGATTAAGAGGGCTGCATGAATCCACTGGGGGGAGTGTCTTTTTGTAGTGGCTTCTGTTTGAGGAAGGAGCTGTAGGAAGTAGATTAACAGAGAAGAGGGTTTGGTCCTACAGAGGTTAAGTCTGCTGCTATTGTTCTGCTCCCTGGCCTGTGTTCAGGCTTTGTGGTTGCCTCCTGCAGATTGTATCACCAGAGACAAAAAACAAAACATACCAAACAAACATGCAAAAACATTTGATTACATCAAGAAGTTTTGTATCGTCAGTCATTATTTCCTCAGCAGAATAGCTGCCGTCTCCTCTTTTTTTCTACAAACTTGCGTCACAATTAATGATAATTGCACATCCACTTGTACAGAAACCTACCAAAGCAGGTTTTATGACCTACATAGTGCTTTTTCCTGTTTAGCTTAACAGGCCATTTACCTTGCAGTTCTTGTCCAACTGAAGGTACTGTGTTCTTAATCTTTCTTCAGGAAACTTCAGCCACTGCACAGTAGCCAGTTGAAGAGTCCCCAGTCCAACCATTCATTCCACAAAACTCCCGGGGACTCTCCTTCACAACTCAGTCCTGCCAAGAATCTCTCTGTGGTAATTATTCACCCTGAATGAATTCTATTTTCCTCTACTTCTTCTTTCTTATAAGACTGAGAATAGATAAGGTATTTTCTTTTATGCGGCTGGACTTTACAGGATGTATGTATTTGCTATATCCTTGTGTAATTAATTTGAGTTGCTTGAAACTAAACGCAGCTCTGGGATTAAAGTAATAGTCTGACACTCAGAGAAATTTACTCGTTTGCCTTTTTTTTTTTTGAGATTGAGATTGAGATGAGAAGATTTATGCCACTCTCGTGTCTTGTGTGATAAATATTTAGCTGGAACTGGTTAGCTTACTCTGTCATGCTACATTATTTCTCATCGGGGACTGGTTGACAAGAACCATCAGAGACTCCATGAAGTTACTGGTACCGGCCAAAATATCCTCTGGCACATAACCCCCCATATAACAGTGAATTGCCGTGACCCTTCGGTTTTTCTACAGAGTAAATAAATGATGTTGTCTATGTGTTAGCAGGTGGATTTTGTTAGCTAGCAGTTTCCTCTGTTTTCAGTAGTTCTGCTAGGATAAGCTAACCAGCTGCTGGCTCAGTACATTTTTTCCCTTACAGACATAGGAATGGTATAAATCTTCTCATCTAACCCTCAGCAGGAAAGTCAATAAGCATATTTCCCAAAACGAAGAATTATTGCTTTAAAGTAATAAACGCTTATGCATATGCTAAAAGCACTTTTGGCATATCGCATGTAAACCTGCTTGCCGAAACATGAAGGCCAATAAATCACTTGGGGTTTTTTTTTTTCCCTCTCTAGAAACGACCATTGCCCTCTGACCCATCCAGCTGTCAAACTCCCAAAAAACAAAGACTATTAGACCAGTGTTTGCCTCTGCAGTCACCCTCTCATGGAGACTACAGGACCAATGGGGCACGTAGCTCCTCTGGTCACGGAAATTCTAGTGTACAGATCAAAATGGAGTTCGACAAAACCAACAATCATCTCCAGGGGAGCCCAAATGGTCTGTACTCGCCGCACAAACTCAGCGGGTCATCTGCTATTCCAAAACTGGAGAGGACAGAGCCAGCTCTCACCGCTCCAAGCCCTAAGCCCCCACACACTGACGCCTCCATTTGCACTGACCAACAGTTCACCAATGGCCAACATAAAAAGAAGAGGTCCAAAAAGCACAAAGACAAGGAAAGAGAGCGCTTAAAACCAGACTGGATACAGACCAGTCCAGACCTGAAGCAGAACCAAGAAAATCTCAAAGGTAAATGGCATTAAAACTATCAAACTGTCCTCCCTTAAAAGTTGTTCAAAGTTTTGTCACACTTCATGTATCTTATTACATGAAAACGTATTATGTACATTTGTCGTCATGAAAATGTTTTATAGTGTTTGTTCAGGCTATTAAGACTATCAGCTTTTATTCAACAAAAAGGAAGGAATGAAATCCTCAGGGCTGAATTATGGTTGCTGCTGGAAATCATATATTTTCATCTGAGAGCGCAGCAAGTGTTGTTAAAACTACAACACTTTCTCCATCCTCCAGTCCTTACTCCCAGTTCTAGTCTGTTGATGATTGACTGTGGAACAGCTGGGTGACCTACGGTCGAGCGCGTCAGCAGGCAGCATTGCCTCCTGCTCTGGGCTGCTGACGTAACTGCTTGCCTTGGATCGGATCTCTTATCGGAGACAGTGATAAATGATTCCATCAGCCTTGATATGATGGGCACATTATCACATTTGCATTGGCTGATTGCTTTAACCTTTTCTTTAATGTGTGTGCATGTGTGTTTTTTCCTATCTACAGACCATGAGGCAGAGAAAACACCTGTCAGTCGGACTTCAGCAGAGGAACTGCCTGACTATTTAATGTAAGATTAAATATATATCATGTCCCCGATTGTCCAAATCTTATATCCCCTGATTCAGAATGGCTATATGATTAAGGAATGAAATCCAAATATCTGTCCCAACATCAGTGGGTCCACATAAGTTGTTGATGTTGATACCATCTGCCACTGAGGAGTTCAAGTTTCAGAGTCCAACCCACTGTTGTTGAGAAAAGAAAACCGACTTGTCCCTAAAGGGTTAAGTTCCGCTTCAAAACAGTCACATAAATAGAAAGGAAATAAGATATGTCTAAAATAGTTGTCACAAAGCATCACAAAGCATCAGAATTACTTTGAAAACAAATGATCTTATGTCTTTCAATTATACATCTGGTCGACACATCATGCTGTTAAATCAGTGACGTGTCAGACCTCTCGCACCACCAATCTGCAGTGCCATCTACTGGAAGGACCAGGGAGGCAACTTTGCTTCTAAAGATCACTTCTGTTTTTAAATAACAGCTTATGTTGTTGTTGTTTTTTTAAATGTTCAGAAAATACAGCACCATAACAGCATTGGAGCAGCGTCAACAGTACAAGGACGACTTCTGCGCTGAGTACGATGAATACCGAGCTCTTCATGACCGGATTGGGGCTATCACAGAGATGTTTGTTCAGTTGGGCTCAAAGATCAACACACTCTCCCCGGGAACACAAGAGTACAAGGTACTGTCTGGACCAGAAACCTGCTGCTCTGTTTCTAACAAAACACCAAACAAAAAACAAATCTGATGCATGGCACCCTAACGCCTTTTCTTTTGTACCCTTTTCAGCTTATGGAGGACCAAATACTACAGAAGTACAGAAAGTATAAGAAAGTAAGTGTTTCATGTAACACTTGCAGATCTATGTTCTGGGCCTCATGCAAAAACCAATCATATGAAAACAAAAAAAATGATGTGGCCTATATAAAGAATTTAAGGCAACGTATCACATTTGCCAGTTTTCTTGTGTATTTAAACTTTCTCTTGATTGTTCCAGGCCTGTCACATGAGTCATGTACAGATAATCTGCCCTTTTCTAAAAAATACTTATTTGAACTGACAAGTATGATGCTTTTCTCTGAATGAATGTGGAAATATGATTTTCCCAAAAAATAAAATGTCATGTAATATTAACATTCTATATCTTATCAGTGTGATGTGCATCACAGTTCACTGAATTCTGCCAGCTTTTCCTTTTAGATTTTATTGGTGTGTGTATCTCGGCAGAACAGTATACACATTTAAGTAGCTGCTTAGAGAATTCTGCCTTAGTCAAGGGTTTTTATGCAGGCTGCTGTCCATGGAAACCCCCTCTGTAAAGCACCTGACACTTTATCACCATTAATTCTACGATCATCTAATATGTCATGTCCCCTGGATCATCTCCTTCTTAGTCATGGACAAAACGTTTGGCATCTAACTTCATGTCAGTCCATTCCTGCCTCATTTCTGACAGATTTAATATCTTTAGTACTATTATGTAATCTCCTGATATCACTAGCCTACTGAGATAACTAGATTTGCCTCGTAAACTGTAGCATTGAGGGGCCTGGGATTATGCCAATGAGCAAATCTCACCAATGGGCAGCTACACCACCAACAGGTGGTATTCATTGGACTAAAAAAAAAAGCATTTCATAGTAAAGTAAAGAGGGTTTACTGAATCCAATATAAAACCCTCTAGAAAACCTCCTGGAAAAAAACAGACATTTATAATAACATTACCAAAAGGTTCTTTCACGAGGCCCATTGTGTTGGATTTTAATCTGTGTTACCGAAAGCTCACTGGTTCCCCTTTTCTTTTCTCTTTTTAGAAGTTTCCTGGGTATCGGGAAGAGAAGAAGCGATGTGAGTACCTCCATCAGAAACTGTCGCATATCAAAGGCCTGATCACAGATTATGATCAAGCACAGGAACCTTCCTAGTAACTGGCCTCTACCCTTAAGCAGGGTGGAATATGACTGGACCAAAAGACTCCTAAAGGACCCAAAGACTGCCCAGCTGGGTCCTGGCGTAGCCAAGACACTTTTCACTTTACTCTTCCTGTTATTGGAATCAAGGATTGAGGTTCTTTTTACAAAAGTGGACTGAGACCACCGACTCGTGAACAGACGTTGCCCTTTAACACTATGGTTTTCATCTATGATTATTGCTGTAGTGGCTGGATTTCGTTCTGCTGTAAAATGGTCAGATGACACAGTGAAAGCCAAATCTATTTTTCTGAAATACAAAACAGATGCAATCCATCCTGCCAAAATGCATTTTTATTCTATCCTTTATCTTGTCAGAACTAAAAAAGTGTTGACTTATAAAAAAGTATTAAATTGATGGTACAATCAATCTCAAGGGGAAACAAATACTACTAAAGTCTTTATATTTAACATAGAGGAATTTGTTTTTTTTGTTTGTGGTTGCTGATAGGAAGTCAAATTTTGACACATTCAGTGCGCATTAATTATTTGTTAGTTACAATGATAAGATTACATAATGACAGTAATGTGGTTTTGCTATAAAAGATGTATCTCTTTTCATACCAAATCCAAACTGGCAATCCATTTAATTCAAATTTCATCTCATGAAGACCAGAAAAAATAGCATCCATTCAAAACCTGTATTTCTGCTGGACTGGAACCATACAAAGGATTCTCTCAGTTTATCACTAAAATGATCACAAAATGAAGGTTAAAGCACAAGATGCTGGGTTGTCTCAAAACGTGCTACTGTGTTTTCACACCGAATCAGTGGTTAGGATCAGTTCCTCTCGGCTTTGATCATAAGGATTTTATCGCATAGCTTTCTGCGAACATCCTGTTTCATTTCGAAGAACTACTGGAAATCCACAAAACCACTCCTTAACCAGTAATGCTGGTTTCACGACAGTGTCAACTTCACCCACATGTAGCCTACAGTACCACAAACTGCCTTTTCACTATGTAATGAGAAAACATCATCAACTCACACATCTCTCAAGTCTTCTGGTTACAGTGGTTTACTCCCATACAGCGGGGGTCCATAAAACAAGTCTGAGACCACCTTCTGAGAAAGTGGTCTCAGGCTTGTAAAAGGTCACAGACTGTTTATCTTGGTAATCAACCTAGTCCACACATTTTGATTTACTATGATATTGCTTTGGTTGAGGTCTTGGTGATGTTTAATATGGGATTCGGTTGAATAACAATAATTAAATTCAGTGAGTGTTACATTTTGATGTTATTCTGCTGAATGTGACAGAGCTGCCTTTAAAAAAAAAATTTGACTGTGTAATTTTTTTAAGCCCCGTGTGTGAACTGTGCGGAGGATGGAACTGTGGGTTGTTCACTCAGTTCAGACCACTTCGGTTCATTTTAGACTTTATTTGTACCAGAGCAGGTACATTTGAATAAACACAACCTATAATTTTATTTCACCTTAATTAGCTGTGGCCTGAAGTAGGGAATAGTGATAAGATTTCAGTGTTCTCTGGACATTTGCATCAGTGTAGCTGTACTCACAACTGTTGTCTTAATAATGGCTTGAAATGGGAGAATGAAGCTAATATTTGCCTTAACATGTATGTCAGACATTTCCAAGATTCTGGTACCCCTGTTCTGAATGGCTCTTTGTGTTCTCTAAAAGGTTCAACACAACTCTGTAAATGTCTTTTAGTTTGAGGGGAAGTTCAGTTACTGTATAGTCGTGCAACAGTTGTTTAATCTGTGTCGTTCTTGTGTTTTTGATGTACGTCTTAATAATTTGTCATATATAGCTTCATTGTTGTCTCATAATCTGTCCAATAATCATGAACTGTAAAGAACTTTAATTCACCATCTAATGCTATCAAGCACCACTATCAAAAGTAAGAATCATTGCAGAAATGTAAACAAAATGTGCTTTGCTTCTTGATTTCTCAATACAAATACTCAGTGTCACATATTTAGCAGCTCTTTTGCAGTTAAATGTACATTTCCTGAATTTGGTATTCTGGGACGTTTGAAGGATCTGAGACTAGCAACAGTTGCTCTGTCTTGGCACATATTCCAAGAAAAGTTTTTTTTTTTTAGCACTGGCTATTGGAAAAATAATAATTATAAGCCCAAATGCTATTTACCAACTTGAAGCATTAAATATCAGAGCTATAAATTCTGGATTCTTAAAGCTGCAGCACACCTACAGAAATGTCATCATTATTCTGGCTGTGTGGATCTCTACTCAGGTCCAGACCTCAGACTTTTTGATTCTTTTGTTCATATTCATTTTGATGAGCAAATGTGGTCTGTCTATCAAATACAGCTACATAGCTCCACCCGGGAAAATGTCTGATCGGGTGTCTGAAAAAAACTGTGTTTTGTTCTGGTACTCAGGCTGGAAATCAGTGAGGCGCGGTTTGTGATTCAGATTTTTGTTTTAATTCAAAACAGAACGGTACTATTTTTTTTTTAAATACCGGCAGGATGAAAATGTCAACAAAATACCACTTGGACAATAACACGTTGAAAGTAATAATAATAATTTACAGAACCAATCCAAGTTAAGGGCTTCCCATTTACCACTAAAGTCATACTGATCAATTGATCAATTGTAATCGAACAAACTGCATCATGGGTGACACTCCATTGGCAAAATATCAGTCTAATCATAGTATGAATGAAATTAATCATTTTAACACCTTGGTTGGGGAATCAGACCCTTGATGAAAGGGGCTTCTTAAGTGCTAACTGTGATGTTTTTTTTTTACTGTTACAGGAGCTAACTACTGAAGGTGCCTTTTCAATTACAAAGCAGAGCCACTCTGCCTGAACTATCATTGGTATTCTGGAAAAAAAAGGAAAAAAAAAATCTGGGTCACCATTATTTACACATGTAGTTTCACACCGTTTCCACTTTTAAAAGTGCTTTGCTCATCATTTTTAAGTTGATATTGACTGTCTTGTAAAATGCATAAGGTCTATTGGTACTGTCATGATATCATATTGAATTAGAACATTAGAACTGTCAATTTAGCATTTTAAAAATGCAAGGTTTTCCAGGACACCAATTAAACTGCACCTAATGTTAGCTATTCATACATGCATATTTGAAAAAAATGGCCTAGATTTTATTCTAATTTGTACTTTCAGCCCAGGAAACTTTTCGCATATTTCCGACAGGTGTGCTTATAATTGGCATGGTGGCATTGGTACTGGAAAAAACAATGCTTCCATGGAAATGTGAAATGAAACATTATTTTTTTCAATTATAAATTGCTGCAATTGATCCACCTAGGAGAACAAATTTCTTTATTTATTGCTTTGTATGTGTTTGTTCTTTTATGGGATTCTTCTTCGCATAGTCTACCCATTCTTTTCACAACAAAACTGAAAGTATGGTGAAAGGGAAATGGAATATATTTTTGCAATTTTTGATGGTGGATGCTTTATCCTCTTGACAAAAGCTTTCAGAAAAAAAGTGTAATATTGTCTAAGTAAAAAAATAAATTTAAAAAATAAAGCTCTTCTCAATTCAGCGTGGTGTCATGTTACCCCAAGAGGGCAGTGTTACTCTATTTTTTACCTGAAGAACAAATGTTTTTTCAATGATATATACATAGATACTCTGTATATCACTGATGTGAATAATCACTAAAATGTAGGTTTTAAAGAGAACAAATTTAATAACATTGATGTTTATTACACAGTGTTTTATTAACCTTTCAATCAACATGACAGTGAAAACAGTTATCTGAAGTGGATGGCTCTACTACTTGGGATAGTAAATGTCATATGCTGGTATTTTCTAGTTTCTCCTCATATGCCTGGTTTTTCTGTGTCACAAAGATTAAAAAAAAAAAACCTACACACTTTACATACACATTCATACAACTCCTTGATAGTATAATTACAATGTATTTGTAAACACACTGTTTAAGGTGTATTTGCTCTTATAGTAAAATGATTTTCATTTTCATTGTCTTTGTACTCCAAAAAAATATTTACAATTTTCTTTAAGTTAACAAACAGTATGATCTGTTGACAGCCAAAGTCCAGGCCATTCCTTTAATGGCTGAGTGAAAAATAAATAGTTTGGATAATTCTCATGTCTCTCTCAGCTGCTTTCTACCGTCTAGAAGCACTTTTGTTTGAGAGGCAGTTTATTCATCACTTGAATGGCAGCATTTTATCTCAAAGCAGAAAGAGACAGTAGGCCAAGAACCGACAAGATTAACCTGTTCCTTTTTCTAAAAGATACTTGAAAAGCAAATGCAAAAGTTTGCATCAGTAAAGTAGCTCCAATTTTGCTTTTGCAGTGGTTACAAAACAGCTAGTTTTATATTTGGTGTTGGAGAAGACCGGAATGTATGAAGGCTTGGCTCTTTTAAATAAAAAAAAATAAAACAAACAGGGATTCTATATAAACTTGAATTGCCCCATTTTAAACTGAACACTTTTATTGCTATCTTAAGTTTGGTGTTGAACATAAATGCCTATTCTCTCTAATCTAATCTTGTTGGGCACCAGGTTCACCTCAGCCCACTAGTATAGCTCCAGCTAGATGACACTAAGTCCTTTTCGAAACCTGTGATGATTAACTTTTTAATCTGCAGTTAGTCTGCAAGGTTTAACTCCACCTTTGCTATCATGGTTTGATTCTTAACTTAGGCTGTGCGAGGGTTACAATCCCAATCAGAGAGGATATCAGACCACAAAATCCAACCACTCCTGCATTTGACTGGTAAATACCCAACTTGTCTAAGGGGATGAAGAGATCACAAATGTTTTTCAGTGTGTCCAAGGCAACAGCTGGATGTGATTTTATGCTGTCCAGTAGCAGAAAGACCAAAGCATCCAGCTGAGGAATGATAACTTCAGCCACCTCAGGACTCTCATTGAGATGCTGATCCATTTTCTGTCTGAAGTGCTTATCTCTTGCTCTCTGCATCATTAAGTGGAGGATTACATAAATGTCTCTGGTCAGATTCATAACTAGTGACAAGAAGTAGAAACGAGAGGCGTTTAGGCTCCAAAGTTCCTTGTCGATATTGCGGATAAGACCAATACTTCTGGCCCAAAGTACATTGTCACAGATAAAGTAGAGGGCACGGTTGATATTTGCCGCAGAAAGACACAGGCACAGCACTCGGTCAGAGAGTTGCATGGTTCGCTTAGCAGCCTCAATGGAATTTACTGTGTTTCCCAGCCTGAACACTGATAAGGGAGGAAGGGAAAAAAAAAAGAAAGGGCATTAGAGCAGTAATCAATTTGATATAAAATGTCAGGTCAGCATTTCATAGTAGTAGTCTGTTATGGACAGCAGAATAGGTGACATTTTTACCAAACTACGGTATCCTATTACATATATCCCACTGAGGAAAGGAGGTCCCCTTTTACTCAGTGTGTTTACATACTATAATCGCATCAGTTCTGGCTGAGGCTCTTCACTGCATACTTAACTCACTGAACATATCAGAAAGCATGTTATTAGTATTATCTACAAGAAATCCTCCTCTTAAAAGCTTTTTTGAACGATGAGCCCTGCATATCACTTTCCCCAACAGGCAGGCCGGACAGAGAGGCAGTGGAGCCCAATGGCTGCAGCTCTGATACAGAGACGAGATAATTACATGGTTCACCAACAGAGCCTGGCTGTGTTCTCTTTGGCCTGGCCCTGGCCCTGATACAGCTCTACTGGAACAGCATCAAGGGGGGCAAGGTCTTTATTGTCTGACCCTTCTCTAAGGCACAGTCTTATGCATAATTTCCATGTGGAACTCATCAAGTCAGTCTCTTAAAAATAAATAAATAAATAAATAAATAAAAATCAAATTCATGAGCAAAAACCACACCATGTCAAAGTTCAAAAACTTTCAGAATTCACTCCAGGTTGTGAAGTAAACGTATCTATGAGTTGCCTGGGCCTGTCTCAGTCTCATACGTGTTGCTGCAGGTCCATGTGTCAACAAACAGTGCAGTCATTCCCCAGTGTCTATCTGAGATCACAGTGGAGAAAGAGAAAAAGCTACGGATTTCATCAAAGCCACAACAAGCCATTAACCTGGTCTAAGCCCATGGGCTGAAGACACATGGTTGGCAAAAAGCTTTAAAAGAGCAACAAAGAAAACAGCTTCAATCTGGTGATGGCATAATGTATGCCGGGTTTTCCCTACTGTTTTGTAGCACAGGTGGGCCACCTCACCTGAAATAATCTTTACTAAAAGCATAAAAAACCCCACACTTTTATGAAATAAATGTTTACCTTTCTATTCTAAAAGCAAACACTAAATATTTAATGATTGTGACATGATGTGTGGAATCTGGATAGAGTGAATAGACCAGCTACACCAGCTCTGCTAATCAATTTCCTGGGGTAAACACCAGTATGGCAGTAATAGAATGTTATGGGTCATTCTGTGTCATATCAGATCAAGTTGTTGTGGCATCGTCTCATACTGGCCAAACTTTGTCTAAATCATAAAATAATTAATTTATATATTTCTGTTCAAATCCTATGTTTTCCATGTATTTTTTCAGCCCCATTATTTCATTACTTATAGCTTCAAAAACACCTTATGTGGGAAGCTAATTTTTGGCAGTAATATCTTGACGGTATGGTCCCTGGCCTCAACAAGCTTTGGAGGATGGAAGACAGACACATTTTCCGTATGCCAGAACCACTGAAAGTCTATTCTCCATGCCAATTTATTTTTATCACTAGAGGTGAAACTGCCTTTAACTATATGTATTTATCTATGCAGGGAATATGGAAGGACATTTACACTAAATGACCATACATTAAGCTATTTCTGCATTAATTTTCTTGTTCCTTCTAGCTACCCCGCATAGCATTTAAGTCCTATGAACATGACTGAAAAATACCACCACACCTTGTTTTATTCATAATATATTTATGTCCATTGGTAGTATAGACCTCAAATATTGTAACAAAATTAATAAATTGCATTTAAAGAAAAAAGTAATGTTTGATATCATAAAGGTGCAAAAAAAAGAAAAAAAAGATTTTCTAATACCTTCAATATTACTCCTGTTTAGGAATTGTGCACTCTTACCCAAATCTAGAGCCTTGTAGAAAATCCCCACTAATGTGGTAGAAACTTCTAATGATTACGTTGTAATGATAAAATGTTTGTCTTTCCTCCTACAAAGTCTGGTAAGGCTGGCAATAATCCTGTTCAAGATATTATTGCCTAAATAAGACTTCCCAGGTAAGGTGTTTAAGGTAGTGTAGAAAAATTTTACAGGCCTTAGTTTTAGGACCCAAACATTATTCAGAAAATCCTTGAAAAAAATCTGAGACTACAACTATTTTCCTGGATTCTGGCTGATTTGACACAGAATAACCCTTTACCACACTATTTATGATATTTAGTTTACAGTTGAAAATCAGCATCTTTCTTTAATGTCATTATCAAAAACTAATTTGTGATATTGATATTGTTCAACTGGTTGAACCTTTTGTTGATGTTCATGACCATGGGAATCAAATGAAATGTTCAATGGCCCTTAGAAAGAAATGTTTGGTTTCAGACAAAGTCTGGAAGAGGCTCTATTTTATCTTATCATTTTATAATCTATTAGAGAAATTACATTTCCTTGGTCAAAGGCAGCAGTTTCAAAAGTTTTCATAAAACAGAAGATTTCAGACCACTATACTACAGACAGACCACAGTGCTATTATACTGTATATTCAGCAATGGAGGGATGGCATAATAGGAAAGGGGACTCACTGGGACTCAATACTGTGACTTAGAATAATAGTCACAGTGCATACCTCTGCCAATGCCAACAACATACACCAGACTTCAAAGAAAATGGAAATTCATAGCAAATAATTCGGACCTGCCTGAAAAGTTAACGGGGTTTTTCCCCGGCCCGTACCCCATCCCCCCACTTGGTTGCAAATTGTTTCAGTGCCTTTTGGGTAATCCTGCAGACAATTAAAGAAACAAACTGATAAACAGACAAGTGTTAACATAACCTCCTTGGTGGATGTAACAAGGAAAACTATAAAAAATTAGTAGAGCAAACTTCAATTACATGTAGAAAGAATAAATAGCTGGTTGTGAAATGACAAGTTAATCGAAAATAAATAAAACAAAACAACTATGATTTATTAATCATTTAAGATATTAAGCAGAAATGGTTGGCTGGTTCTATATTCTCAAGTGTGAGGACTTGCTGCCTTTCTGTATTTCATGTGTGTGTAAATCAATTTCGGACTTTTGATCTATGTAAAGATGTTGCTTTTGGCTCCGAGAAATTTTAAGGGCCTTTATTTATTTATTTATTTATTTATTTATTTTTTACACCAAGTATGCTAAAAATCCATCAACCTAATAAACAGAGGGGATTCGTTTAATTAAACCGTGAGGATTGTGTTCGGACACGGAGGCTTGTTTGAACGGACGACAAAAGGGGCAGCGATGTGACCGGGTACAGAAAGTGCGCTGACCTGCGTGCTCGGCACATTCTCGTTAACTTTTTCTGGTATTTAATTCAGCAGCTTCGCACGTTGAACGCGGGGAAACGCTGAATCCCACAGCAGCCCGTCTGTTATTATGCATTTTAACGATTGTGCTATTTTCTTTACCCCTCATTTTGCCGGGGACCCGCTGGAACCACCTCGGGATCCCGTCGATCCCCGACCACCACTATTCATCGACCCCACCTTCGGCTCGTCGCTTCCACTTATACTCACATTTTCGTCCCGAGCTCATGTTCGCCTCCAGACTTTTAAGCTTCGCCACGAGTTCCTCTCTCGCCGGGTTTTTTCGGAGAAGATATCCCGACAGAGCACACGCATACTGGGTCGCTCTGAGGGGAGAAAACAACAACAACAACAACAACAACAACAAAAACGAGAAAAGTGGGTAAAGCGGAGAAAGTTGACTTTGAATGAAGAGGCCGACTCCGCGCTTTCTGCCGGTGCCGTCGACAGTTTGGCGCAAGTCTGGCGCGCAGGAAATTACCTGAATACACGGTCCCTTCCCTGACTCTGGTTTGCGAACTTGGCAAACGCGTCCATGGTTCTCCTCCCCCGAGGAACGAGAACAGACTGTTCCCGGCGGTTCTTCGGCCGAGGCGGGGGCCGAGGCGGGGGCAGAGCCGCGGCCGTCGTCGGAGCGGCGAGGCGGAGGCGCGGTTACCTGCGTCCGTCCGAGTGACGTCGGCGGCCGCGTCGCGTTCGACGCTCAGGTGCATAATCTGAATTTCGAAACTCCTCCCGCTTCGGACGCGAGGCTTTATTTCTCTCGGTCTGAAACGCGACGGCCGCGACGGACCGCGCTTGTTTCACCACGGAGAGTTTTTGCAAACGGACCAAAAAAGACGAAACGTTTTTTTTTTTATTTAATTCTTATTATTATTATTATTATTTTTATTTATTTATTTATTTTTTTACCAGTCCTTTACCGGTGCTTATTAATGATAACCGTCAAATTTTAAGTCCTAGTCATTTATTCACAAATGAAAAGTTAAAACACGAGTTCGCAAGCGCTGTAAGAAATAGAAAATACCATAAAAAAAATGACGAGGTAATACAATGTTGACAATGCGAGAAAAAAAATATCCCCGTTCATTTCCACAGAAACATAAAGTCCCAACAGATTTATAACTTTGATTATATAGTGAGTCTTGTCTGTAGATGAATAACGTTTAGTAAATTCTTCATGTACTGAGATTCCCACGTTTAAACGGCAGGGGGCAGTGTAGCTGTTAGACAGTTGGTTCAGGTATAAAAGTACAAGTTAAGTAAAAAGAAAAATACTGTTTCAAGTTCAACATTCAGGATTGTACTTTACTAAAATAATCAGAGAAAAGGTATTTGAAAGATTAAAGTAAAAGTACTTGTTGGCCAGAGTGGTCCCTTTCATAGAGTTATAGTATTAACTGCATGCAATGTAGGATGGTTTGATTTATAGTATGCATAATATTCCATGAATTATCATGATTTTTGGGGCTAAAATCTTAATCTTTGAGGTAAAGATTAGATCTATCAGATGAATGTAGTGAAGTGAAAAGTAAAATACTTCCATCTGAAATGTAGTGGAGTAGAAGTATGAATTAGGTTGATATTGAAATGCATAAGTAGTGTAAAAGTACCTCAAAAATGTACTCACCACTGAAGAACCCACACTGGCTTGGAAATGATATTTACATAGATGCTGCATGTTGTTTTTCCTGCTGTCACTAAAGTGCCGTCCTGGTATCCATTGACCTTGCCCTAGTTTGTATGTATGTATTATCATTACATTTTAGCCATAGAGCTAACAACCTGAAAAAAATAACACTTGCGTTTTTGAAAACACCTCCGCCTCCAGCCGCTTAAAAGATTGTAGTCAGTCGGGAACATTTTCATTGATCTACCATGCCATGGGCCTTGAATAAAGCGTTATCTCTGTAACCACTGTCATTATTTTTGCTTACCATTTTGCTTTACATTAAATTTGAACAGTGTGAACATCTGCTTCTGGTAGCTATTATATGTAATGACATTATGGTTGCTGACCATGGTGTTGGACTGTAGCTATTATCACAACTGTCTGTGTTTTTTTTGTGTTTTAGTAATGCAAGCTCTGATTTGGTCTTAGTGCCTGTATTGCTCGTGGTATAGTAATTCCTCCTTGTTCAGCGGCCTCTGTAAACACTGGTGCTCATTCGGTTGTGTAATGCACTGAATTATGAACCATATTTTTATACATTACATTTTTCCCTCAAGGTGTTGGCCTTCACAGACTGATTGATAGATATTTATATGCCTCCATTAATTTTTTTTCTAATACTTTTTACTCTTGCACTCCTGTTGTTTACTGCTCTAAAGACACCCCCCCCCGATCAGTCAATAAATCAATAACATTAAGGATCATAAACTTGTTACAGATACTTTTATTGGGTTGAGTTTATATACAATCATATTGAATCAGGGTTTGACCAGATTGGGTTTTTGAAGCTTCCTGACAGTGCATTTCATTGATTCTGACCATAGCTAACACACAGTATATTGTGTTGTATCTTACCCAAGAGCAAAATTCAATTTTACCACTATAATAAGAGGGACTTGCAGTCACAAAATGGTCATGGCCGGTCATGTAACTGGATTTATTTTTATATAGCTTTAACATTATGTAATTTTATCTTTTACTTTAGTTCTAATTCAGTTATTATAAAGCTTTACATTAGTGCCCAATTAAAATCCTACTTGTAAATCTTATCAAATAACCTATGACTGAAATGGCAAATAATCTCATTCTCAACAAATGCTAATGCTGCTCCTAACAATATACAAGTACGCACAGTAGAGGATAAAATTGTCATTTGTAAGTTTTTCATGAACTTGATCAATGGTAGCAACCTGGCCAGCCTCATCACACTACACCTCAGATCATGCAAAACTTGAATGATGATGCTTTATTTCAAGCCTGATCACTGGGCATGTGAATAGTGTGATTGTCTGAATGTCTTTGTGGGCTTGGTGAAGTGAATATGACTTAATGTAATACCTGAGAAATATTTTGGGGCTGCAAATATATTGTCTACACTGTCAGAAGTTTGTCCACATCCAGCGTGTGTGAAATCCTCTGGGCTCTTTGTAGATAAGGTCACTCTGTACTGCAGTATCAGCTGAACTAATTTCCACAGAAGCAGTGCCATGGCTGATAGGGATAAAATAAATGACCTTGAAAGTGTTTCTTAGGCATGAATCCTTTTGATGAACGTTTTCTCATATACAGGGAAAACGTTCATCCATTACCATTTCATTTTTACGGAATAAATGTATAACTTAACTGAAGCATACTTCAGAGAATGGCCATGGATGACATCTCAGTGCTGTCCACCAGTCATTTGATTTGCCAAACCCAGTTTCCACAGTTAGGACAAACGGAATAACAGATTACTTATACATTTACTGCAGGTATATAAGGTAATTCTGGCAGTATTCCAGTTAGTAAAATCATTCCCCATTATTGACACATCTAGTAGAAGCTGTATGGTGTTTTAAAAGGCGTGTTTTTGTAATAAATATAGTGGTCCCCGGACATGACAAAAAATGCTTTTTCCTGAAGGTCAACAAACTATAACTGGACTTATACAACAAAAACAAGACATTAACTGAACAAACTGAACTGAAACAATGATACATATTTAGTGGCTTGGCCAAACCAAATAAGACACAAGGAGTAAACAAGAAGGACACCAATTAAATCTTAACAGGAAGCAAAACTATTCAAACCCAAATTCCCCCCACAAATTGCACCACGCGGTTCAGCCTAATGAACCCGCTCCAGGTTGTAAGAATCCTCAGCCCTCAGGTAAAACTTTTGCCCAACCAGGAAGTGACCTCCACCAAAAACCAAGGTAACTCCGAGACAAAGGAAGAAATAATTAATACCACAAAAATGTGTGCACTCTATGTAAAAAATGTAAGGGATGAGATCAATAAACTAAGTCATGTCAGTTGTTTGGGTATCATGGTGTCGTTGATGTATATGAACCAGTGCACATAGCAAAATGAGTTAAAAGATTGTGAACTGGAATAATATTTCCCTGTGCGGCTGTGGCCATCACACTCAGTGACAAAAAAAATCAAAGAAGTACTTAATATCACACCAAAAAAAAATGAAACATTTATCACTAATGAACAACTATAGAAATAATAGGATTGTCCTTTTTTTCTAAAGACAAAAGGGAACTAAAATGCTTACCAAGGAAATGATCCGAAGTTTTTGAAGTTCGAAAAAAGATCTTTCTGAAAGATTCTTGATCTAAGAAAATCTCTGTTACACCCATTCCACATTCAAAACAGTCAAAAAAAGTAATGAATACTGTAGATGTTCAGTGGATTATTCTTTGTGTAACTGAAATCTAATTAATAGACCATGTTTGATGAAAGCTTGAGGGTTAACTCTCATTGTTTCAAAACCTTTGCAGTCAATTTCAGCGCAGTCTGTCTCATAGCTCTTGAATTCACTACATATACTGCTCACATTTGAAGCAATGCGATTAAAAATTGTAATTGGACTACGCTAATGACTGGATCACATCTGCTCTCAAAAGCTTCATGCATCCTCCACTTCAAAAGGCATTTTTTTCATTCAATGTTAGCAGGAGCCAACTCTGCTTTTAAAAAAATGAGAGGGTTTTTGGTTCTCAGTGGGGGATTTTTGTTAGCAGCTGATTCGTATAATCCATTGATGATACTCATTTGGTTGAAAGGTGGTAAACATCAGTCTTCATCAAAGTTTCACAAAACTGCCAATATTTACTAAGTAAACCCTGATGCATACACAGTTGCCCTGCCAAAACCTCTTCTTGTTGTCTTTTGATTCAGTAGTGTGTCCATGCACAACTCTTTGAGGCGATCTAATGTTTATCTCTTTTAAAATAGAATTACCGATTACTGATTACTTCAATACGGATCCAAGACTGTAAACTTAAAACACTTTGTATCGCAACTTGTCAGCATCGTTGGCTGAGTTCATCCAAACACAAGAAATTTCATGTTGTGTCTCATGTGTGTGACTTACCCATTAAAACACATACATTAAGCCCCACCCTGAGTTCCAGCTTTTACACATATTAATACAATGTAACGGTAAAGTCGAACTTGCTGATTTTAGAATGCACAAAAAAATTTCTAAGGTACTTTTTTAGACCAAAAAAACGAGTAGATGTAGACAGATATATATAAAAAGAATCCACACTTGTAGCACATAAAAAGGAACAGTGAATTTACAGGCATGTCATGCAGACAGAAAGACAGAAGGGGGAAAAGATGTAAGCATTTTTAAAAGCATCAGTGATGGGAGCAGATCTACTATAGTGTGGGAGGCTGATCCTTAATCTGGGGGTTACAACCTCAAATGACAGATCTCATTCCAGCTCCAACCTCAACTGTGGAGGAACCAAGAGGTCTTTTTCAAAAGACGTGAGTAGCCCTGGGGTTGGATACGAGCGTAGGAGTTCGGAAATATAAATAGGAGCCAGCCCATTCAAAGCTTTACACACAACAGAAAATTAAAGTCCATCCAGGACAACAAAAGAATTAAGTGAAGATGAGTCCATAATGACCTGATATGCCCTGCAAACCAAAAAAGTGGCTTTCTGTATGCATTTCTGGCCAAATTTGCAAATTTTTGGTCTTAGAATTACTGATATAAAGAGATTTGTGAGTTGCTCCCGTTATTTCCGAATAATCCCTATGAGAACCACCTGCATAGAAGATACTAAGGCTTTGCATTCACTTTGTGAGGGTTGTTGGAAACGCCAAAAATTCAAGAACTGTTTCTGCAAAAGCAAAGAGTCCTTTTATCATCTGAACATAACTTGACCATGATGAGGCACATGACACAAAGCAGTAAACTATATTACACAATTTATAATGTAAAAGAAGTTCCATACAGAAATCTTTGCTTTTATCACATGACGCATTAAAATATCTCAGTAAACATGTTGCATATGCTGAGGTCATCCATAATCATAATTGCAACATTATTACATCAGTATATCTCACATGCGTCATTTTTCAATGGGTGAAGCCAGAGATAAAGACGAAAGAATATTTTTATGAAAAATGACAATGGTCTTGACAAGGCTCGTTGTGACTCAGCTCACAGAAGCGACCCTGTGAGGCCACGTGTGGCGATAATTATGAATGCCAACACACCTGAGGTGCTGAGGTACAAGCCGGAGTGGCGTAGTCAACTATGTTCACTGAAAAACACGACCACACAATGTAGCTTCATTTATCAGTTATAGAAACTGTAGACCAATGTCGTAATCTGCCTTTATCAGGGTGAGCAATACCATTATTTAAATCAGAAAACCATAACCAATAGAGAAATAACATAAAATGATTACATGAGTCATAAAAAACATTAGATGATAAAGCTTTAAAATGCCACTTAAGCTTGAAATTATCTATAGATGCACAGACTTTGTAGTTTTGTAATGAGTATGCCTGGGGAAAATTGTCCTCAGTGGTCCCCTCTGAGATTTAAAAAAAAATGAATACATTTAATCAGGATTCATGATTAAATGTATTCATTAAATCATCATTTACATCATCTAATGAAGCAGCTGAGTGTTGCTCTGGATCCATCACCCTGCCCTCTTACAATTTCAATTCATTCTGACTGCACTCTATGTACTCCTCAAATATTTTGGTTTTAACATTGTAATTCCTACGGCACCAAGTAAAACTTTGGTATTATTTGGGAAATATCAATATTCTGAGATTTATCAATTGTAAAAAAAAAAAAAAATCAAAAAAAAATTTTTTATCTATATGCTGCACACTGAAGTCAAGAGCTGACTGCCAGTGGATTCAGTCTCCATCTTTATTTGACTCCATTACCACATATTGGTCAACTGTGTCTAATGTATCAGTAAAAAAAGCTCTTGTTAAGAGGAGCTCTTGATTGTAATGTCAGCATGTTTTTGACTTATTATAAGATACTCAGAATAAAATGAGTCTTTACAGACATGTGAGCACAGAAGCCAAAGGGCTGTCATTAATATTAGAAATATGCAGACAATCCACTCAAAGAAAAAATTACTCCGGGTTAGAAAGCCATTAAATTTGTGTGACTCCACTGACACTTAGCAGGATAATTTGCATATATATATGCAAATATCTGAAGAGATTTTGTATTGATTGCAAACTGGGAATGCAGAGTCTTTACTCATATGGGGATTTAATAGAAGTATCTGAGATGTGTTACTGCAATCATTATATCACAACATTAAAACATTGCTGCACAATACCATCAGCTTTCAGACTCCGGTGATGTGGTGGTGTGTTTCAGATGTGAAACTACATATAGAAATAGTTATAAATGTGATTATAAAAAAAGGAAAGAGAATAATTAAAGCATACACTTATTCTAGAATGATTGTTTTAATATGACTTGAGAATGTGGATTTACAATAACAGGGTTTAATTATTCTGTACAGTTTCTCTGTATATTTTTTTTAAATCATCATTTTCCACTGATTAGCACTGTGCTTAATGACATATTAATGACATATTAGCTAATCAAAATATAACTTATGCCTAAACTTTAATTGTCCCAAGGGGTTTGTCTCTCTTATTACTAAATTTGTGTCTGTGTCTTCCAAAATTATGAATTCATGTATACAAATTGTCATGAAAACACAGAAAAGGGAAGGATTAATGCATAAATTTACTCGAGTTCTTGTGTGTGTCATTGTCTGAATTCTAGATTCGTCTTTGTCCTACTTTAAAGTAGAAGACAATTTGTAATATTTTACAAGAATAAAAAGAATGGCACAGATTTGCGCTCAGTCACACAGCTAGAAGAGAATATCACAAATGTAATTTGCATACTGGATAGCACTACACATGAAATGAGAAAAATAATACTTGTAGAGATAAAGGCTGGGACAAGGCGGAGCCATGACAGAGAGAAAAGCCCCTTTTCAAATAGTTGCAGGAACTGAGGAACGTCAGGAGCTAAAATTAGGAGCTAAATCGGGGCTCAGGCACACTTTTGCACATTCACATGTTTCCAACATATCTAAAGAAGCTTGAATATTAGGCGAAGTAATGGACATGTTAGACCGGTTATAAATTTACTTTGCTTGATATGATTTTCACACATAACAAAACACCAAACAGTTTTGTTATTTGCAGTTTACTGACGGTGTAGTGTGACGGTGATATTTGAATGAATGTTGCAAAGCAGATATGCAAAGTTATGCAAAGGGAGACCAAAAAGCATCAGAGTACCTGTCTGTAAAGTAACGACAGTCTGCTGAGAGATTCATGCTTTCATGGGTATTGACTTTTTGATTAATTGCTTCACTCCTTTGAAGTCATTTTGCTAGTCTCTCTCTCTCTCTCTCTCTCTCCCTCTCCCTCTATCTCTCTCTCTCCACTACTACTACTACTCTTTGAAGGTCCCATTCACTGTCCAATTCTGGGCTGTCAGAGATGACAGCTGAATGGTGACAGACACATGGAGAGATGTTTCCTGTAAGACTACAACTACTTTCTACATTTTCAGACTGCATTTTAGCAACAACATGGTTGAGTAAGCAAAACTTATTGTTGCTCAACTAGGTTGAGCACGGTGAACTCACTCTTCCTAAACAGTTTGGACGTTATTAAGTTGGACAACACTGACAAAACATTTTGGCTAAAAGGATAGTCAATACTGAGCAGGCTATGATGGAAGTAGATGGAGAAAAGACAAAGCCAACACTATGTGACTGTGGGTGAGGCAGTAGAGCAGGCTGTCCACTGACTAGAAGGTTGGTGGTTTGATCCCCAGTTTCTCCAGTCTGCATGTCAAAGTGTCCTTGTATGTGTAGAAAGCGCTGTATGGATGTGTGTGTGTATGTGTGTATGTATGTGTGTGTTTGTGTGTGTGTGTGTGTAGTGTGAAGATTTGAGTGGTTGATAAAAATAGAAAAGTGCTAAATAAATGCACAATCCATTTACCAAATGGAGATAAATAAATTAGAATAAGGCAAGGAACAAAGTCAAGGGCATGATAATGTACAATAATATTGCTGACCCCTGAAAGTACAAAATTTTGGATATTTTCAGAAATAAATGCAAATGACCCAATTTTGTACAAACAAAATATTTATTTATTGAAGAACAACAACAAAAGATGCTTTCATATATTGAAGTAAGAAATACAGAGATAAAATGTATATTGGATACAATGCTTAGCCTTTGGAATAAAATTGAATGAATTACCCACATAATGAAGGTTTTTGTGACTAAAAAGAAGCTGATTGATTCAAGTCAAGGCACATAAACTTTCATTGATAAGCCACAGTCTTTCTGGGAAAACATTCTATGGAGAGATGAAACCAAAGATGAGATCTTTGGGGATGCAGTGCTTTGGTTTGTTTATAGGCAATGGAATGAGGCCCATAAGGAAAAGAAGACATTACTGACAGTAAAACATGGTAAACATATTAATAAAAGATGGACTGTTTTAAACTGGTGGACTGGTGAGTCCTGACCTAAATCCCATTAGAAACCTTTGGAGAGCTGAAATCTGCCATTGCAAAACGGACTGCTGCAAACTTAAAATAGCATGAGCACATAGAAATGTAAGAGTGGCAGAAACTACCAGTAGATGGCTACAAGAAGCATCTAGATGGATGCAAGAAACATTTAGAAGCTGCCATTGTTGCCAAAGGTTCTGCAAAGAAATATAAGTGACAGGTGCCAATGTTTGTGTCAGGAGTACAATTTGTGTTTGTATTATTTTGCTATTATGCAAGGTTTTTTTTCTTTTGTTCAGTAACATGGGTATTTTATTCAGATAATTTGATCATACACATTGTTTCATTTGTTTTTATTTCCAAAGATAGTTTCTGTTCTGTACTCCAAAATCAGGACTGTTTGCAAAGCTAAGTAGAAAGAATTCTTTCTATTCTTTATAAAGCCTCTGGCTATGTTGCTGATTGCTTCAAAAAACATAACAATGAAAACTGAACATATATATATATATATATATATATATATATATATATATATATATATATATATATATATATATATATATATATATATATATATATATATAAGAGAGAGAGAGAGAGAGACTATTTGTGTCACATGTGCATAAGCATGTGAGGCCTTGCAGAATGCCATGAGTTATACAGTGATGTATTACATCATGTACTTTGCACTCTTCTGTCTGTTTTGTTTGATGTTTATAGCAATTAAAACTAATCACAACCTGGAGCTCTACAAAGAATCAATATGCAATGGCTTGCTAAAGAATATATTACTGGTTCAATCCTGGAAACATTTTCCAGTCAATGGTGCTGTGCTCACTGCCGAATGAGAAATCCCTTCGATCATTAGAACTTGTGCTTAATGTGTAATAGCTGCACTGGATCAGTCTCCCTTATTGAGTCATTTGTGTTCCTGTCTGTCTCACTTAATGTTTCAGACATGGCTGATTTGATTTTGAGGTATAACAATGTCACAATGGTACAGTTTTTAATTAAACACTATAAACAAATTGTTTTCTCCACCTGTACTTTTGTGTCTATTTTTCCTTTCTGCAGCTGATACCACCCACAGCTTTACAATAAATTAACTTGTCTCCTGATGCTTTACTTTACATCCAGCCCTCCTTCAAGTCCTGGAACTTTGCTTTATTCTTTTGGATTGCCTGAAGCTCACATTAGAAACAGGACATGAATTGTAAAAAAAAAAAAAAAAAAAAGGACAAAGAAAAGATTAACCGTTTCTGATCAGGACCTGTTGCTGACCCCAAGTGTCCTTCTTTATTCTTTAGCGACACTGTAATCAGTGTTGCCATCGTTTATCAGTGGGCATATAATAATTGCATCGCCCTCACAAATTATCAAGCCACCCTGAAAACCAATCAGTATCATATAAAATGTGCAATATTGAGGTGTTACAGTCAATGTTTGTGTATTCAAGAAACGTCAGAGTGCAGAGCTAAGATCCACTGCTTCCCCAGTCTTCATAAAAATCTGATTTATTGGTGTCGACGACGATGTGGGCTGACCTGTCTTATTTAAAAAATGACAAGTAATAGTGAGACAAAGGAATCGCCAACATTTAGTAAAATTCAGGTTAAGCAGTGTCAGAGATGCTGCCGACAATTGGAGAAAAAGAAAATCAGTCGCATAAGTCTCAGTGTTATTTAAACTGGTGTATATAGTTTGCCATGTGGATAGATAAACAAACATCTGAAATACCATCTTTGGACCAATTATTGTAATTTAAAAGGACAGAATGTTAAATGAGGAGAAACAAAAATATTATCACAGTTTTGTGTTTGGTCATTTTTCAGTCAACTTTGTGATCTTTTTTCTCATGAAGGGCACAGTCGAGCTGCTTGATATGGATGACTCACATTATTTCATTATCTGGGAAGGTGGTTTGAGAAGGTGGTTTGAGAAATATCTCAACATATACTATAAGGACTGATACAATCATTTGTGTTCCCTACAGCATGTATCCTGATCACTTTGATGATCAACTTGCAACACTACCAGCATATCAACAACACTATCAAAAGGAAGAATATTTCCATCAGCCTCAGCTGTAGTGTTCCTTTTGTTCGGCGTGACAGCATCTGATGTTAGCATTAAGCTCAAAGAGCTGCACCTATAGCCTCACAGAGCTGCTAGCATGGCTAATGCCTCGTAGGCTACGTTCCAATCACCTTGATTGCATCCTCATCTTTGCATCTTTTTCCTGCATCTTAGTCCCTCCCATGTGGAGGGTTGCAAGGAAAAGATGTGAGGAGAGCAGAATCAATGAAACTTGTCTTTAGAGAGATTCAATGGCCTTCCCTATGAGCAGTCATCTATGACATCGGTGCCATCCATTTCTGCAGCTGGGTCAGCTGTCCTTTAGCTTTAAAAGCCATATTGAAACTGTAGTATCTGATAAGTGACATTGATTATCTTTTCCCTAGTTCTGGAATGTTTAGGTTAAAGAGATTCCAAGGTCTGATAAGTGAAGGAATTTACGACCCTTCGGCTTTAAGAGAGGGGTCATATAATTGACGAAACCAGACGTTAAGATAAGTCCTCATAAACATTGGCTTATACACAAACCTATATAAGGGAGTTTTGAGCTGTAATTCGGGGAGAGAGAGAGACTCATTCTGGCTCCGAGTCGTCTCCCAGGCAAATCATGGTGCCTGATCGACGCCGGTCTTCTTTGTAATAAACCTATTTTATGCAATCAAGCCAGTGTCAGCGAAGTTTCCTTCATCATCTGCACATCATCGATGTCTGAGAAACCACCACAAAACTCATAACGGTTTAGAATTGACCACACTGTCCATATAAAAAGAAGAGCACGCAGTTACCACCACCCGCAGAGTGGTGTTTTTTTCTTCCTCCTGTCTCTCTGCATGTTCCCCCACAAAAATCAGTCTGATAAACATCAGATGTTTGTGAAAAAGCACATTTATTAAAAAACTTGCATTCTGCATCTTTACCATGCTTAGATCAGTCAAACCACAGTGTGTGAAAGGATTTCACTGAATGCGCATGAATCATTTCTAGTAGAAGCAACATGTTGTTGTTATTTTTAATTTACTGATTGCTTGCATCAACATTTATTGATATTCGCTTGTAAATTCACTATTTAATATTTTTGGTAGCAATTCGAATGTCCTATAATTTGTAGAAATTACACATTTTTAGGTTTTAGGGAATGTTTAATGGTGAATCTGAAACACAAATCTAAATAGAAGACTTGGGAATGATGCACTTGAATCTGTTTGTGTCCCTCGTTCCTCACATAATAAAAACCCTGCCACTCTGTGGGGATTTAGAGGGTCTCTCTGTGGGTTAATGATTTTGGGTGGCACTGAACCCTGAGGGCCTCATGCTCTTCCTGTTGTGTCTGTCACTTTGATTACTGCACAATAAGAGCCACAACAAGTGATTAGTAATGCACAGGTTCAGCAAGATGAACATCTTGACGATATGAGTGAGGCAGAACATGACGTCAGCCTGGGATTTAAACGGGTGTATGGGTCAGTTAATTATGCTGCTAAGGATCTCTTCTTCTCTGCTATTTTATTATTGATTTTGGATATAGATTAACATTACTGCTTTTTGTTTTAGTGGTATTTAGTGGTTACATTTGTTCTGTTTTACCGGTTATCTAGCATCATGTCTCCATTTTCCGTTCACTTCGCTGCATTTCACTGAATATAAACTATGACATCTTATTAAAGATGGATAGATTAGTGAACCGATGGATAGACTGATATGCTGATGTAATGATGTACTGATTGATCAGTAGAGGAATTATCCAGCAGTTTGCTGAATGTTTTGCTTTCCTGATGTCACATTAAAAGTAGTTATTATCTATTTCGGTATTTCAGTAATAAAACTGTACACACTCTTCAGTAAATAGTTAAAACCACCTTAGAACTATGCATTATGAGGCCAGTGATTATTAATCAGTCTCTAATGACATTTTTGAAACACTAGAAGGGAATTTCTGAAACTTATTGGATAGATACCTTTAAAATGCATTCTAAAGTCCCTCCAAGCTCTTTATTTAATCTATATTTGCTTAGGTCAGATATCAATGCTTCCCTAATGAAAGAACAAATTATACAGCGAAGGTTGTGTCTAGATGATGTATTTGCAGTCTGCATTCCTTTCCAAAGAATTCGCTTGTATTTGGGTTTCATATTATCATATAGCACAGGCATCTTTTGATATTTTTTCATTTGTATATCACTGGTAAGTTATTCAAAATTGGAGCTCGAGTTTTTCTTTTGAGCCTAGGTCACTTTAACTTTTTAATGGAATTTTTGATCAAATCGAAAACCCAATGCTATTATCAGCAGCAGTGGTGGAATTAGAAAGCGCTCCATCCACAGAAAGTTGTACTCTCTGAAGACAGTCAACTCTCCTCAGCTCCTTTAACCTCAGAGGCACAGAGAAGGTCAAGGGAGTGTGAAATTGAAAACAGTAACCATTTGCTGAAATCTTGCATTGTGAACATGTGTAGTTTCCTAATGCAGCTTCAGTGACCAAACTTTATGGCTTACAAGTGCCCGATAACTTTTTTCCCAGAAAGGAAGGGACAAGTTTGTGGCCTCAATCATGTAAATAACCAAAGAAAAACAGCTATTTTGTTTTCTAAATTGAAATGTGTGTCTCCCATAAGGTAGCCAGGTATTAGTTCCTAATAATAAAGAGGTATAAAATAAAATAAAAAGATAAATAATGGCCCAATTATCAATCAAATTACTTTACCCACTCACCTCATTTTCGGTGTGTGCAAGCCAGTCCAGTGGTGCTGGATTTGACAACAAATACTTCAACTGGAGCACTGAACTATAAAATTATATTTTTTTGTTTATTTGTTTTTTGGGGGAGGTAAAGTTTCATTGAAATGTAGCCTAAAGCTATCCCTAATTCAACAAGTCCTCTGGCCTAAACAACCACGGAGGTCGTTTGTCCCGACCCTCGAACACGACCCATAGGAGCATGTCCTGTAGTCGAGCCCCTCCCAGCAGCAGGAGATGGGCCACAGATAAACTGTTAAAAGTCAGTGTATAGCTGACTCTGTCTAGCTGATGTGATGATATAGTAGAGGTTTGGTTAGGTTTGGACCTCTTCTCTATGCAGACTTTGTGACTCTATAATAAGGTCACCTGACTTCCCCCTTTGCTCCCCTCATAATGACTATGGCCACTAGGGGCCTTTTCACTGAATGCAAACATTTGCTATTTCAAAGGATTGCTAGATGTCACTCAGCAATTAAAGGTAACTATTGGCCATAATAAGCGGCTTGCACAAAAGGCCTATAGGGTTGTTTTGTTTTTTTTCCTTAATGGGAGGATAGTGTTACCCAATCAAATGAAAAGTAGCCCAACTGGGTAGAATTAGGCATTATCAATGGGTACGCTTATCGTCGTACTACACTCATAATGTACAAATGAAGTTACATTTTTGAGGGCACCATGGAAAGATAAAAGTTTCTCTGAAATGTTTAATTTTTATTTTTTCAGTTCTACTACTCAGTATCTGTTACCTCTGGGGGGCAGTGAACTGAAACAGTTTGTCTTGTAACTAAGCCACCTAGATAGCACGGCATGAAATCTGTGACTACGGTTCATCCATAAGCGTTATGTCATTCAGCAGGACCAGTCGAGCTAGATTGAATTCCTGAAGCAATGTCCCTGTGACAGACGAGAACTCTCCTGACAGGTTTTGGTTCACTAGTGTCACTCAGCAAAAGGTCGCCCTTGAGGTGGATCTGCCTTAGAATCGTGACCTTGTCATTCGCTGTAGCGTGGCACGTCTTCTCCAGGTCACAGACGAGCATTTCTCTGTGAATGCCCAAGCATGTATCTGTCATCCACATCCTGTCAGTTTTTACAGGTTCAGCTAACTTGTCCTGCTCACTGCTGAATGTGAAACCATCACTGGACTGAGACTTTTTAATTTGTCTCAGCAACAAGGGAAGAGATTAATTATATTGTCTCTTAATCAGACTCATTATGTATGATACACTTTTCCCTGTATGCAAGCACAGTTAATAAGAAAATCTAAAGTTGTATTCTAACAATTTTCAGTAGAGCAGTGGATCCACTTTTCTTTGTATCAATTAAAGTTAAAGAGTGTTTGATAAGTCTGGAGAGTGTTGAATGTGGGGCACAATAAAACACAAGTGGTTCACATCTGGTGTATTGAAATGTTCACTATCACACAAAATAACCCTTCATTTTCCAGATAAAAGATTCAATATCTATCTTTATGAAATGTAAAGCAACTTTTCTAGGTCAAGCCGCTTTGCATAATCATGTGCATGAATGGCATATAATTATGCAGGAGATTAACTGATGACAAACAATAAAAAAAGAAATATCTTGATATTATTCCATCTTTTAAGACATGTTCAACAATACCCCTTGACTGATGTAATTGTCATTACACTTCCATCTTACAAATTCCAAATAAGGACTTTTAGAAAAATTACTTTTTTTGGCATTGAACACAGAGGAAGAGATGGGCTCATAGTTACAAGGAATATTAAATCTGACTGAATTAAAACAGAATCAGAATTAGATTCAAAAAGTCTTTAATGATTCATTCCTGCTTTCTTACAATGGCTCAACACTCATATTGGAAAGAGGAAGCAAACAGGTAAGAAGCAAAAACTATTATACTACTACTAATACTACTACTACAATAAAATAGTATTAATAATAAAAACACAGTAAGTAAATGGAAAAATGTCCAAATGGTGATTTTCAAAAATCCAAAAGGTTCTGTGCCAGACAGAATGGACAAAGCATAAAAATGAAAAAGTGCAAAGCAATTTAACTGTAATTTAACAGTAAATAACCATAATGTGCATGGGTAAACTGAACGAAAAGTAAGATGTGGATCAACAGTAAGTCAGCAGTAGTTTAGCAGCAGAGGACTGGTGAAGATATGCAGAGAGGGGAGAAATTCTGTAACTGAACGCCACAGAAAGGAAGGACCTCCTGTGGCGTTGGGTGCAGCACTTAGTTATTCTGAGTCTCTGGCTGAACAGGAAGCTCTTGCTAAGAAAACCACTATGTAGAAGGTGGGAGACAAGAGAAAGAGGGTATATAGTCTCTCCTGTCACTGTTTGGCATTTCTTTTCCATGTAACAGCTTTTCAAAAATTCTTGAATAGTCTGAGAAAAAAACTGCATTATCAAAGGCAAATTATTCTTCACAAGGAGTGCAGCTAGTGTTGCACAATAGCCTGATCCAAATTATGATTGCTGGGGCTGCAGGACGGGATTCTCACATAAAAATGGCACATAGTTGACATTTAACCAGTGATTCTCAAATTGAAAAAGGCAGTTTTAAAAAATGGATGATAGCTTTTTTCACTGGTATCACCACATACTGGTGTGCACAGAGCCTGAAAGGAAACATACTGTAATCTTCAAAAAGGGCATGTTCTGTATGTTTGTGATGTCATCAGCTGTAACGCCTACTGTGTAACTTTCACATTTTAAGGGTTTAAATTGTGCCTGAAACCTTTTGGCAGTGACTCCGGTGAAATCAAAGTGGGGTTAGAGATAAGGTTACTATGAGGAAAATCATTTGGAAAAATTGTGTTTAAAAAGTCCTGTCTGGTGCTGAGGATCAGAGTTCACTCTTGATCTCGGAAACACAAGATCCATTTAGTAGTCAAGTAGTCAAGCTGTCAGTCACGTGATCACATGACTTAATTAGCAGGTAGCGGTTCCCAGTACTCATGGAATTGGATTTATTCAGGTCTTTTTATCACCGTCGTCTTAAAAGCAGAGGTTCAAAGTTCAGTCTTGACCTTAACCTAGCGCAGAAAACACTCTCACCACAAGGTTCATTTAGTTGCTGTTGCATGGAAAATCGGACAATTTAAGAGGGTTAGACGAATACAACATTTACTGTCTCTTCACCCATTGGTAAAAATCTATGCTTTTGTTAGCAGACTTTATGCACACTGTTGTCTTAAAAGTCATATCAGTGAAATATTAGCTGAAACTCTCATTCACTTATTTTAGTTCAGCAGTTCATATAGTCATAATATTCTTTAGCATTACTGTTTTTTTCAAAACAATAACACAACAACAAAAAAACGACAAATGGATATGCAGCAAAACAAAGGGTTACATTTCAATGGAAAAAAAGCAGGGGTACAAGCTGTATTGCAGTAAAAGCATCAGCATCCCAGAACCATAAAGATTTTCCCATTTTCATTGAGTGTGTCATTTCAGCTCCATGACAAACAGATACACATGAGCTTATTGAGCTGTTTGTGCATCACCTAATGCAGTGGAAAAGTATAGGCTAATTTTTTTTTTCTACGAATAAAGACATTGCCATTTTACATCACAACATCTTGCACAACTTAGCAGGAAGGAAATAACATCATTCAAACAACAAATGTTACTGATCTTTTTCAGTGGTGTTGCAACAACCTATCAGTTAAATAAATTAACTGTTTACTGTTAACGTTACAATATTACAGTCTCAGTCACAGAGAGCAACACAATTCACAACGTACTATACCAATAACACTATTACAATATAATATATAAATATAAAAAATATACCAAATGACATGATGATTTACAGTTACTATTTAAACCTTTGTGTACAGTGTGTCTTTTGTGCAACAGAGTAAACACATAATTGATCTCAGTC
This sequence comes from Istiophorus platypterus, assembly GCA_016859345.1. NCBI lineage: Eukaryota > Metazoa > Chordata > Actinopteri > Istiophoriformes > Istiophoridae > Istiophorus > Istiophorus platypterus. The sequence continues at coordinate 15,670,188 of CM029121.1, read as the reverse complement.
AAATTAAGCAGTCAATAACACATCAATAACATGCTGTGCAGTTACATTCAACACACACTACTGTATACAATAACATTTATCTAAAAGGCTTTCATGGTCAATAATGATCATGATATAACATTCATTCTTGTAATGAAAGAAAATCACAGTCTTTTATGTGCACACAAAGCACCATGAATGACATGTTAGAGCAGTTTCCAGTCAACAAGCAGTGATTACCAGCAGGAGCTATAGCCAAAAAAACTATGAAACCCCCATTTTAACAGTGTGGCAATTATTTTTAATAACAGATAGCTCATATCTGATTTATGCAATGCATATGTGTCTGTGGTGTGTATGTAAGTTGTGACTACCTTTCAACTTTTCAATCAAAGGCCATTTTTAAACCCACTGGCATCAAGAGCATTGCAAGAATATATGGGATATTTCTAGTCAGATGATGATGAACACCTTTAAGCAGATTTTTCATCACCTGAACCTGAATTTAAATATACCCCAATGGGTCTTTAAGCCTCCTGAAAATCTGATCAGCAGTGTGTGAGACATTTTGTGTGATGTGCACCGTTACCCTCAGCCAATCATAGTTATTTTGTAAATGCTACACAAGAGCAAAAACACGCATCGCTCTGCAGTTCTTAGGCAAAATCTGATCAGAGGCCTCGAATGATATCATGTGTGACAGATCAGATGATGTGGGGGACGAACATACCAGGGCTGAGGTATATAAATGCAGTGATTATATCAGTTGGACTTGAACAGATTTGTCTAACAAAAGACACTGATTTTTTTATGGTGCTTCAGTAATTCAAAGCAAAACCATTGAACTAGCTGTCATGTCTTGTAAAAGTCTAAGTTGGGCACTGATTAAGAGCAGAGATTCCTTTTTTTTTCTTTACACTATCATATTTTGCTTACTGGGAGGATTGGCGTTGAACCACCCTTTGTGCCGTTTTTGTCACTTTCCTCCTCTATGTCTGTGCTGGGGCCAGCTGAGGCATTCTGCCTATGAGACGAGAGGCGAGTCATGTGCATAAGGCAAGTGTTATTTTCTAATTCAGTCCGTGTGTTTGAACTCCGACAGCATCTCTTTAGACCCTGGTGTAGATGAATGGTGAACAGACCGTAAGTGATGGGGTCTAGACAGGCGTTGAAGAGACCAAAGATAAACAGCATGTGAGTCAGCGAATGGGAAACCATCTCCTCCATTTTTTCAGGAAACAGCCAATACCACAGGCCTAGCAGGTAGTACGGTGTCCAGCAGATGATGAACGATGTCACGATGACGATGCTCATCTTCAGAGTCCTCATCCGAGCTTTAGGGATGTTGTTGTGAGAGCGGCGAAGATGGACGTCTTTAGACACCACTGGAAGAGAAGAAAAAACTGTTTTTGTCAAAACATCAAAAACATAATTTTGACTGCAGATAGTTATAGAAAACAGGAGACTTACGGTTACCCCGAGCCATGCGGCTTGATATCTCAATGAGGATTCGTGTGTAACAGAAGATCATGATGACCAAGGGCAGGAGGAAGAGGCACACGAAGGTGAACATGTTGTAGAGGGTCTCCTGCCAGTGCTGGACAAAGCTGCCATGGGTGGTGCACTGGGTGAAGTTCTCCGGGACTGTGATGGTTACATTGTGAAATATAAAAATCTGTATGAAAAGACAATAGTTCTACTTAGCAATAAACCTGAATCAGTTGAGCAGACAGAGTGGGTGTCTCAAGTCAACACTCCTTCATGTTCCAGCCCATGACCCAATGAATAAAATCTGCCATCACGATGCATGGGCCAATTCCTCAAATGCATCTTGGGGGAGATGAGGAGAAAGAAAGGCTTTCAGAGGAGCTTTCAGTGACGATCTATGGATGCAGAAATATTCTTCTTTAATTGTAACCTAATTATTAATTTGTTAGCTAATCTAATGGGACAGGAAGAGGAACAGCTGGACTGCTGTGGAAACAGCTGGACTATAATACTATCAATATTGCATGATTGTACTACTGTACTTCTGGGAAACTACCCACAGAGACAGGAGTATTAGCACTAACAAGAGCTTATAGGTTTGTCATATTTATTCATAAAATAGAAATATTACATGTGTAGATATTGAAACATGAATCAATCAGGAAAACACTTCTCTACTTTTTCTTCCTCAGTATAAAAGTCTGTTCTTCTCCTTGTCATTTCCTGTTTACTGTTCCAAGTGCATCTTACAAGGTGTTCCGTTTTCTCCTATAAACCTGCACAGTCACCATTATCATTAGACCCATAATATCCCACCTGAGCCTGTAAAGAACTTATTGCACCTGCAGCCTTTCACAGACCAATTCTTAATTTTATCTTGAGCATTTATAGCTGATTTTGACTGCTGCCTCATATTGGATCTGATCTTTCTTTGTTTAACAAATTTTTAACTGTAAAAAAACAAAAGTCAGATGAGGAATAGAGCTCAAAATGATGGATGGTAATTTGACAGGAAGTTGGATTAGGACTGTCCAAAGTAAAACACATTACTTGAAATTCTGAACATCTTTCATGTTATTAACTGATAATGTGTCTAAATATAATAATAATAATAATAATAATAATAAGAAGAAGAAGAAGAAGAAGAAGAAGAAGAAGAAGAAGAAGAAGAGGAAGAAGAAGAAGAAGAATGACTGTGCTTATAATTATAGTTTAATAAATTTGAATCAAACTGTGCCACTGGTGAAAAACAGGCATGTTCTGTATGTCTGTGATGTCATCAGCTGTAACGCCTACTGTGTAAATTTCACATTTTAAGGGTTTAAATTGTGCCTGAAACCTTTTGGCAGTGACTCCGGTGAAATCAAAGTGGGGTTAGAGATAAGGTTACTATGAGGAAAAACATTTGGAAAAATTGTGTTTAAAAAGTCCTGTCTGGTGCTGAGGATCAGAGTTCACTCTTGATCTCGGAAACACAAGATCCAATTAGTAGTCAAGTAGTCAAGCTGTCAGTCACGTGATCACATGACTTAATTAGTAGGTAGCATTTCAGTACTCATGGAATTGGATTTATTCAGGTCTTCTTATCACTGTTGTCTTAAAAGCTGAGGTTCAAAGTTCAGTCTTGACCTTAACCTAGCGCAGAAAACACTCTCACCACAAGGTTCATTTAGTTGCTGTTGCATGGAAAATCGGACAATTTAAGAGGGTTAGACAAATACAACATTTACTGTCTCTTCACCCATCAAAAAAACAATAACACAACAACAAAAAAACAACAAATGGATATGCAGCAAAACAAGGGGTTACATTTCAATGGAAAAAAAAGCAGGGGTACAAGCTGTATTGCAGTAAAAGCATCAGCATCCCAGAACCATAAAGATTTTCCCATTTTCATTGAGTGTGTCATTTCAGCTCCATGACAAACAGATACACATGAGCTTATTGAGCTCTTTGTGCATCACCTAATGCAGTGGGAAAAAAATGGGCGAAATTTTTCACCACTGGTGAAAATCCGCAGAGCATTTAAATACATAGAAAAGTTAAATGTGTTGAACTGTTACAGTCTCACAGCTGAATTTGTACTTACCACTTTGAGATGGTGGAATGAATTATGTTTAATAGATTGGCATAGGTTCTAACATCAGTAAAAAGACTGGCACGTAATATTTTTCATTTTTCATTGGCTGTGTATGTTTAAGATAAAAACTATATTTATCTTGGAGGAAAGACAAATCCCATGAGGCATCTGGGCTCTTGAAACGCTGCATTCACTGTGGGTTATGTACACTTCCAATCCTCTGTTAAAATAATATCCAATAATTATAATTCTTGAAGACAAATGAAGCCAGCCCCAGAGGAAATACCACTCTCCTGGTTTTCCTCAAAAGTACTTCAATTAATTTCTTTCCTAATTATATTCTCATGAAAACCAGTTAAAAACATAACAGAACCCTGTTGTTTGGTCAACGATTGTACATTTCCTCTATAACAATGCTGTTGTTACCATACTGCTCTGCCAAGGAAAACATACATGGGAAAAATAAATTGAATCCCTGACTTATAAATAAAACATATCATATATGCACATCACAAGCATACACTACAACTTGTAAGTTTCTAATTCATGATGGTTATGGAAGGGTGTAAATCTCAGATCAGTTTTATAATGTTTTTTGTATGATGATCCATGCTATAATATAAATTAAAAATGATTCAAGTCTCAAGGAAGAGTCAAACCTGAAGGCTAAAACACAAGTTGAAGTTTGAGAGTACCTAGCAGCCTCTGAGCTGAGAATACAGACAGCAGCAGTATTGCTCCTGGCTATCTGTTTTTATCAAGACATATCAAGATGTATGTTTGAGTCCCTCAGATATCGCAGTGAGGATAAATGGATTGCAAAGGCTGAGCTTTCCAACAGCTGAGCCACTGCGATTCAAGAACAGTAAATCAGCCCAGGGAAAGCATGAATAAGTCACTATATGAGCAAGACACCTTTGTTTTTCCTCCAGCAAATATCAGTGTGGCCTATGTGGATCTTTGAATGACCACAGTATGCCTCACACAATAAACTTTGTTTTATGTTGACATTCAAAGAGCAACATTATGAAGCAGATTACCCATGGTTTCCACGATGCTCAAGACATCGAGAATAAATATTTCCATTTGTTAGAATGGTGCAGTCTTGTAAACATTGGATCTTGGGTTTAAATACTTAACCCAGTGTAAACTTCATATACTGTAGCATCAGTGCAATGTTGGAACAATGTCATACAGAATGTGTAGTATAGGATAGTATAGGACAGTAATATGTGAATTTTGGTGGGAGGATATTGGAGAAGCTGGTCAAATTTAAAACACTGTAAGTCACAATCACAGATTGTGACTTTAAGTCACAATCACAGTTGGACAGACGGATACATCTGGCAGTCATTACTTATCTGCTTTTTTCGAACCAGCATGAAGCGACCAAAGCTGCATCATGCATGTATGACACAAGTCCTATAACTTAGGGTTGACATAGCAACACACAACATGGAGCCCAGTCAAATGATTTGTATATTACTGCAGTTTGTACCCGGTGAATCACGGCTCAAGCAGGTCACACATTAAAAGAGCAGGGTCAGATGGGGTGAGTGAAGCACTGAATACACTTTGTTGAATAAAATGAATATCCAGCCCAAACATGAAGCGAGTTATCCTTCTGCTCACAACCTAATATATTACTTTAGCAATGTTTTAGCCTGCAATCATTTCTGGGTGGTGGCAAGTCATTAATCATAGACACAGACACACATAGGTGAATAGTATAGAAATTTGACTGGATAGAAACCAGTTAGCTCATCAAATATCTAGACCTAAAATTAATACTATGAATATGGAGGAATTCATCATTTTTGCACCTTTGTAGGTACTTATTTTCCTCAATGATATTAATAGAATTACATAATATGTATGAAAAAAATGCTAATATCAAGAATTGAAAGATTATAAGATCAACGCACATTAGCAGCTGTCAGCCAAGAATGCGGATCAGGCTCCAGGCAGGTTTAAACATTACTAAAAATTGTAATGACTCACATTTCCCAAAGTTTCCAAACACTGCTCTTTATATAAAAATGTTGATACTATCATATTTTTTATATACAGTACAGTTGCCTACAGTTATAAATACACAAATGGACAACAGGCTCTATCGAGTGAAACTGTTGCTCTATATTCACAACTAGGGTCCATGTCTCCCCCGAGAAAGTGAGACAAAACCTAAGAAATCAATAATAAACTCTCAATAAGTCACTGAGAAATACGACGTCAGCACTGAGAAAAACACTGATTATGCTCTAGTTGTAGCAAGAAGGCCAAGGGCTGAGCACAGTAGATCAGAACACATGAGCCAGTATGACCCATTATAGCTCAACCTTGGGTGTATTACTGCATTTCTGTTGAGACACTGGCTGTGACACACGCCGGCTGTGTCACACAGCTTAATTTCTTTCAAAAATTTCTTTCAAATTTCTTTCAAAAATAATTAGTGAAAATAATACATCTCATAAGTTAAATGTTGCTCTATCTCCTCTCCTGCTCTGAATCGACAGCTAAGCAGTAGCACAAAGACGCGACATTACAGTCAAATTCCATACGCCCATTACACAGTACAAGTGCAGCCCTGATTGAGGTTTCCACCTATGTACGATAAACTGAGGCAGATCATGCAGAGCTCAGTGGTTACACCTGCAAGAATCTCCATATATGTCAGATTAGGGTACAAGGGAGACATTTTACACGTAAACAAGTTTTGTCGGGAACAAGCCTCAAGGCTTATACACTCACAACCTCTCATCATTCACGAGTCCAACTCTGAAACCTCCTGGGAGGGCAGGCTGGAAACTTTGCAGAGGGTTCTTGCTTTGACCTTTTATGTTTTCCTTCCCTTTAATCTGTTCCTAGGGCATTAACTACTGTTTCAAATGTCAATATCAGTTAATAAATTGATAATGAATATTTTTTTTCTTTACATTTCTTTTCTCTTCCTCAGCTGCACTAGAAACCACACAATCAAATGATACCAATGCAAAGATGTATAGTTATTTGGAGTCACAATTAATGAATCAATTTGTGACGCATTTACCAGCTCTATCATTTTGTTGACAACTAATCCAAATTAAAAGACAAAATATACCGTCTACCAATGCCCTCTGCAACAACACAGTAGCATTTTTGATCTAACCCCCTCTAGCTGCAGGAAAACATCAATTTTCTTTGCCTTTCAGAACTGATACATATCACTATAAAGTAATTAATTTGGTCCATTATGTGACGGTGCTATGTCAAGGGTTTGGTTTGGTTTGGTTTGGGTACAATGCCTTGTTTAGGTTTGGGGGGAACCTCATGGTTTGCATTAAGATAAGTATCTTTAACAAAGTAGGGCAAATGTAATATTAACAGGGAAAATTCCAGTCTTTCTATAATACAAAGTGTATTTTCATTATTAGCAGTTATTTGCAATTTTGTCACCTTTGTTTGATGATTTTTTTTTGACTATTCATCTCGTTTGTTTTTAACAAAACAACACAAAGACCAATTAACTAATATTACTCTCTATAATAATTTGGTTGGATTATGAAAGCACAAGACTAAAAGTCACAATATCATGCAACAAAAAATAGATCCATGTATAACTGCTGAGCATATGGAAGGTATATTTTCACATATAATTCCAGTATAATGACAAGTTAGGACAATTAGACATTCTCTAAAACTGAAATAACTATCAAGGTGATCCACACACATTACTAGATAATTTGATAACGTGTTCATTTATTCTAAGATCATTAAATGCTGCTTGTTCCAGTTTAATGATGTCCCCTATAATGAGATGACAAACAGAGAAGGAAAAGGAAACTGGGCAAGTTGGTGGCTGCAAAAAATAAGCCACCAGCAGTATATATATATATATATATATATATATATATACAAATACATACATTCATGTTATTAGTTAATTAGCTTGCTCTCTACCTTATAGAGGCAGGAGTAGTACTGTCTTGTCTTTTAGTTTAACAAGCAGTTAATTGAACTCTATAGGAAATTTCTTACACACCACATCTGTGTAAGCTGCCCCATGTCCCATTGGGTAACTGATCTTGATGATTTAAAAAATTTTTCACTACATTTAACATTAAAGCGTGGAGAGAACCAGAGCACACTCAGTTTTCCCACTGTGGGCTTCAGGGTGTGATTTATGACTAAAACACACAGCTGGAAACATTTCAGCTCAATTGTTTGATGCCCCCGCTCCAGGAACAACAACAACAAAAAAAACATCTTGGAAAAACGCTCAATGCTGGAGGGTCTACAGCTGTGTGTACAACATCACATGTCACAGTGACACTTGTGATACAGGTGCAACACTTGGGGTAGAGATAGCTTAAGCACTATTGTTTTTGATCATTTCTTACCAATAAAGCACATTTGCATTTGATATCTTAAGTCCCATTTGGAGGGTGCTGCTTTTATATGTCAGGCAAACAGTGGTGTTATAAGTTAGTATAACAGTGTTATTTCTTTTCTGCATATAGCTGACGGCCTAATTAAATGTGTAAATGGAGACTTGATCCTGTGACCTTCCCTAGCAGAGACTATGACAGGTATGCAGTGAGAGTCTGTATTGCACCTGGTAGAAATACAAATGACTTAATGTCAGCTGTACATTTCTGAGGTCCATTCCAGGAGACTCGGTATTTTGCATGTGTATTAAAACTTAAATCTCTCTCCTCTTCTCCTATTCTTCATTTCAGACCTGTCTAACAAAGCTAAAGCCCTCAAAGCAAATGTCAGGAGCATGAATTAAACTGTGTTCAGGATAATAGGACAAATGAAAAAAAAAAAAATGAAAGGGACAATGACACTGTGGGCTGGTTTCTACAGGTTGCCAGTGGGACAATATACTATGAACAAGAAAGTCCAGTCTGAAGACCTTGCACATATTTTGTCCCATGAAGCAAGATCTGGCAACTCTTCGGTAGATATGTGAGCAATAATGTTATCTTCTGTCTCAAAACTTGCAAGGCAGTGCAGTAAGAGATTGTTCAGCTGTTTTGCCCGGATGGTGCGCAGTACCCCATAGCCAGAACTGAGGATAAACTTTTCTGCTGAGCTATATCCTGCTTTTTATATCTGGTGCTGGTGCTGTGTTTGCTGTCAGAGCTTTTCCGCTGCAAACAGCAACAAGACCGATGAGAGCGGTGAGACTGGATAAAAACAGTAAAGCTGCAGGCCACGGAGCCTAAGCAATGGCCTGGGAGCTGCTGAGAACCCTGTAGGGCTGAGGAGCACTGCAGAGTTGAATGATAAGTCTCTGTGGATTAATCACCACTTTCACATTGCATGTAATGTTAACTATACCATTATTTTATTTGCGAAAAAACATGATTTTTTTCCTAGTCTCAGTCATACTGCAGTTGCCATGTGCAGGGTTGTTACTGTTCTGAACACAGTCTTACAGAATATAATAATTAGTATGCTAACAAGTTGGCTTTCCTATGGTACACAGCACCTACTGTTCTGAAACTTAAGTTACTGGGGCTATGATGGCTGTTGCTTCTGTAGCTCAGCTGATAAAAATGCTATATCATATCAGCAAAGTATTCTTTAAATCCAGCTTAGCCACAAGCTAGAAAATAGTGGAGATATGCAGAAATTAACATAAAAGCCATATGTAGAAATCTTAAATCATATTCGTGCAACTCTCAAAAGGTCTGGGGTCATTTTGTTCTGATTATTATTTGATGATGATGGGACCCAGAACTGCAGTTTTATATCAATATGTAAGACAGAGTGCAGAGGTTTGTTTTTTTCCCCTTTTTTTCTTTCAAAGGCTCAAAATTAACAGAAAAAAGTTCTGTGAGATACTTGTTTGCCTTAAAAAAAAAAAAAAAAAATCTTTGCAGAAGCTTTAAAGCAGAAAGAAATTTCTCAGAGGTTGGCGGTTCTTGGTAGAGCCCTGCCATGAGAGTGTAGAGGTGCAGAAAGAGCACTATACCAAGAGCCAGTCAACTTCTGTGGTGTAAACTGTACTTCACATTATAAGTCAGTCATAAAAGAGAGACATGAATAATCACTAAGTCGGTAACAGTGCATAAAGCATATATAAGTTATGACTGCACTATTTGGGAGAAAAAAGAGGTTATAGAAAGAGACATGTGTTTCACACTTTTTGATATTTGCAGCCACCATCTCTGCTGCCTAGGAAAAGGCTTCAGATGAACAGAAGGAGGAGCCACTAATTTTTTTGTGCCAATGTCTTTCCTGTCACCTCTCCCAGGCGACTGAGTTTGTGTGCGCTCAGCAGCTAAATCTAGCCTGTGTCAGATGAAGGTTCGAAAAAAGCTGAAAATCAGGCCAAATCACGTGTTGGGTAGCTGTGGCACCTCGAAATCTGCAACATTACAACAGTACTCATTACTCCAAACACTGGGAATCAGCAAACAGTGGCCGTAGTCACAATTCTGACCTTGCTTATAATAGACAGCAGAATGCTCAACAAAACAAAAAAAAAGATAAAAAAATTAAATAGTGTTACAGTGTGTGTCAAAACGGTGATGTCTGGGCAAATTAAATGATTTTTGAGTTAATCTTTTTCAGTATGTTGTGATTTATTTTTGCAAAGAATTTGAGAAATGTTTTTTAATCACTCATCTCATAAAAAAAATGATAAAGGTTCCTATTTCTTTGATGGCTTAGCCTCACAATTGCATTTCACTAAAGTGATGCGGGAAGGCATTGAACAAGAACTGAAATAACCAAATGACCAAAAATAAATACATAAATGGCAGTGTTGCATCTTTCAAGGTCCTCTTGTTCCCTTTTATTTAGACAAAGTTTCTCCTTATTTCCAATTCATGATTGCAATGCCAATTCAATTGACTCGAATAGACAGACTGACAGCTGTGATCCTGCCACATTTCATATCAGTGGTTTGTGAGTCATCTCTCTTCATTTCTTATGTTACAAAATGGCCTCTGCATGGGGGACTGGACAGAGAAAGGACGAAAAGCCCTGGGGCTTTGACAATTTTGATAATTGTACACTCCAAGAATGGCACAAATTTGATGAAGCCTGTTGATAAAAAAAAATACTGGCTGAACGGCAGCTGCAGAAAACATAAAACGACTCACGAAATCAAAGCAGATAAAACACATATTCTTAATTAACACGTGATATGACATCAGGTATGTTCTGTAATGGTATCTCTGTATATATTTATATATATATGCTTGATGTTGAAAACAAATGTGTTTCCTGATCTGATGTCAGAATTGACAGGACAACATCAATTGTCGCTGCCTTTCAAAACTGTTAGAAATCACTATAGAAAAACATGTCTTTGCTACGATGTGATAATTATGTTGCGGAAGAGACTTGTAAAGGGCTAAGCACCTGGGACCTTTACAAGTCCCTCTATGCTTGTACTTGACTTTCACCCCAGTGTGGGCCAGTAACCTTGGATGAGGTTAAGAAAATTAAAAAGGTTGATCTTGAACCTGAATAGGTACTTGATAAACATTCCTGATATCTATAAACCTCCTGAAGACAATTGGGTTTGGGATCAGAAATTCAATTTAATAACCATGAGCAGGTGTCTCATTATTGTTGGGGGTGTTGGAGTGGTGGTGGTGGGGGTGTGGGGGGGGGGGTCTCCTGCTCTGCATCTGTAAAAGTCAAAGCAGGCAACTGGGCTCAGCCTATTAAGGTGCAAGCAGCGCTGAAGATTCAGGGGCAAGCTGCATTTTTCATCTTACAAAATGATTTATAGTTTTTTCTTATTATTACCTGGATGTTCTTTCATCATGTCTCCCTCTGCAGACTTAACAGCAAAAATAATTAACCTTCATCTCCCTTTTCATCAAAACCCAACAGGCAGATAAACACAAGCACAGTTGTCTTCTGCACGATCAAAGGCCAGTAAACAGCGATGTGAGTAGAATCCTCACATGCCAACAGAGTAGAGAGCGGAGCAGAGGCCCTTCTTGATGCCAAACCCCCAGAGTGGCAGAGCCTACAAAATGTTTTTCTTACCTGGGGGAGTGAGAGGATCACACTCATCGTCCAGGCCACAGTCAACATGATTTTGCTTTTCCTTTTGGCCTCGCTGATGCCCAGAGGATTGAGGATGGCAGACTGCCTGTCCAGGCTAATGACCACCGTCACAAAAGCGCAGGAGTACATCGCCACCAGTTTCATGAACATCAGCAGCCTGCAGGCGACGTCCCCCGCCTGCCACTGCACCGTGATGTTCCACGCCGCGTCCACGGGCATCACGATGAAAGTCACCAGCAGGTCCGCCACCGTCAGGTTCATTATGAGGATCCTGACGTGGGACTTGCGCTTGCCCCCGTTGCTGGCGGCCCACAGGACGGCCAGGTTGCACACGGCGGACACTGCGCACAGGGTGAAGGTGATGATGACTCTGACTTTGGCCGCGGTGGAGAAAGTGGGCAGCTGGAGCACGTCCCCGCCGGCGCTCTTGTTGCACGCTGCGGTGGATCCCTGACAGCTGCCATTCACCGTCTGATCCGTCAGCTGGTGGAACATGATGAACACCGGAGCCAGACTGACGGGAGACACAAACATAAGCGAGGCAATGACCCCGGCTGCTCCTAGACCGTGTCTTTATTCTCCGTCTGCATCTCACGCTGGAACTTCAGCTGTGAGAACGAAAATATGGGTTTTATTTTTTTTTTCAGTGCTCGACTGAAATTATGTGCGGTGCATGCCAGAGGGAGCAGATGCTGCGCGTAAGAGGCGCGCGTAACATGTATAAACATCTCGAAATCAGCCGGAATTCCTGGCATATGCAGATTTAACACGCACAGGCACACACACAAACACAAGAGAGACCAGACACCCCATTATAAAGCTTTTCTGATATTAAAAAAAACATGCAAAGTGATCTCACAAACCACGGTGGTCATCGACCCTAGCTTATTATTATTATTATTATTATTATTATTATCATTATTATTATTATTATTATTGTTGTTGTTGTTTTTGTTATTGTTATTATTATTGTTATTATTATTATTACCTTAAGGGAAATAAAGGATTTGGAAATAGCAGAAAATATATAATTCCACCGCACAGGTGAGGAAAAAAAACTGCCAATAATAATAATATTGTAAATGTCCCACTTTTTCTAATTAAAGGTACTTGCCTCTTTGTTGTCCTGAAGGAGAAAAGAGAAGAGGAAAGAATTCAGATTTTAAACTGTTTTTGATTTTTTTCTAAAAAAAAAAAATAGCTTACCTGCCGCTAGGAGCGAAGCCGAGAGTGGGCGCTGACGGAGACCTCATGGAGCGCGTCTCCACTGCAGTCGCCGCAGCTGTTGCTTCGCCGCTTTACTCCGCCGCTCTGACGCGCATAATGACGAGCGACAGTAGCCATCTGCCGGGAGGGTTTGATCCGTCCAAGGACCAGGGGAGGCTCCTGATCTTTGACAGGTGAGAAAGCTCCGGTAATCCCCAAAGAGAAATCCAGAGAGCCACAGATCGCTGCAGTGTAGGCATTTTCCAGAAAACCTAATCCAAACGTAAGAAAATCAGATGTGTTATTTATTTTTTTTATTTTATTTTATTTTTTTTTGGGGGGGGGGGGGCTCTGGAGAAAGAAACAGCAGCAAATTCCTTCCATCTGCTCTCCAAGAAAGTTCTCATAAACAGTAGGATGATAAAATGTAAGTATAGTGGGGGGGGGGGGTTCAAATAGCCATTTATAAATCCAGAGCCATTTATGAAATTTTTGTTGTTGTTGTTTTTAATCTCTAATTCAATCCCTTTCAGACAACACTAGGATGACAAAAAATACTTTCATCTGTGGTTATAAAGAATCTTAAGGCCCTTTTGTCCTTCTGTGCCCCTGTATAAGGAAAAGAAATCAGTTTGCTTTATGTAAAGAATGACGATAAATTACATTTAAACTCTGTGCCCTTTACACGAAAATGCATGTGCAAACACAAAACAAAACAGTGAGGAGCACATCTAAAACGTCCACAGATGCGTACTATGGACACAATAAGAAATCAAAAGCCGGAGAAGATAGAAAGGTTTTCAATTTTCCTTGGGAAATTGGCACAGAGATGACAGATCTTCACCATTTCATGTCAAGCGGTAAGTTCCAGAGAACCGGAGTTTTCAGAAATAAGGGAAAGTACAATGTGAACCAGTAGGTTTCTGTTACTGTCATGCAGAAACCAACTTAATACCCATTGTAAGCTTGAGCTTTCTTCATGGAAAATTCCAGGTAGAGTTAATCACTGCATCCTCATAAGCTCCAGCATCATGTTTTCTGATACATTATTTTATTGAATATAAGGTTATTTTCTAATATCGATATACACTGATATTAGTTTTCCAGTTACAGTTTGTCCCGTGTTTCCCACGTGTGCACCTAAATGCACCTAAATGCTGGTCCTGCAATTTTAGCTGTCTTGTAGAGAGGCCCTGTGTTAGAATTTACAGTTCTTTTGTTGAAAGTGACTCTAGGTGATATGGCAACAATGGCATTAAGGATTATGTAAAACAGTGTTGTTTCTGGGCTGCAGCAAGCAGCTGTGACGGTGCTGTAAAAACCAACTATATGCTGGAGCATTTAGCTGCTGATATATAAAGTAAATAAGCAAAGAAGCAGACAACTCTACAAAACAACAACAAAACAGGTATTTAAAGTGTTCAGGTGTATAAGTGTTAGATATTTAAGGCAGCCAATGTAGGTATATAGATTTAATCATCAAGTGTCCAGGTGTACATGGTGGGGCATTGGTTGTCTCAGGGTCTCAGGCGCTGTTGTTCAGCCAGTAATTGAATATCATATGCGGGCCGTGTTACAGACATCCTAATCTTCTATATCTTGAGGTCATGAGATGGAGTGGCCAGCAATGGAAGCAGGGGGCCAGCTCAGTGGCAGATCATTTGTTTTTATTGATCTCAGAGCTAAAAGTCAGACCAGCAGGTTGCTTATCTTTGTGCTCTGATCTGGGACACAAGTGACACAAGATTTATAAAAAAAAGGTCTTCAGGGTCTTTAAGTTTCAGATTCCAACTGATGTGTCTCTGTACTGTTGCAGCGTATCCATGACTGGCATATGCTGTCGTACTTTTTAGAAACTCCTCTAATTATTAATTTGGAGAATTCCTGAGTTTTCCTTAAAAAAGGTGACTGAGATGGGTCTACATGCAATGAGAAAGGCTGATGTTGAGTCTTTTCTGTATTTAAATGTTTTGATGTTAGATTATTTCAGTATTGTATGTGTAGTAATGGCAATGAAAATTTTTATCAGATGTTTCTTGAATCCATTAATTAATTTCTTACTCCAAGCAGAAGCTGTATTACATAATTTGATTGCATTATTAAAGAATTCAATGAATAAAACTCTAAACTGAAGAGAAGTGCATCTGTAAATCCATACATAAATTGAGACTATTTTTTTGGTTTCTGTCCACAATGTACTTTTTTTTAAAGATAGTTATCAGAGAGGGGATGTTATGTAATAGAAAGAAGGTTTTGTCGCTTTCTTTCTAATTGTCTATTACAAAAATGCTAACAGAAAAACACAACAATATTTAAAGGACACAACGCAGTGAGAATTGGTCTGATGGAGCCTCCGACAGCTTTGTCTTTAATTTTCACAGTTATGGTCAGAGTTCAAACTCATATTGTGCAAGCTGTCAGGAAACCATCACTGAACCATTATTGAAATGGGATAATGGTCAAATGTATTTTAGCCATGTTGTCATGGAGATACAGAAATTCTGTTTGCACATCTTGTGTTGTTTCTAATCTCTCAATGTCAATTAGTCAGCGCTCAACAAAAATCTCTGCTAACACCTCCTTTGTATAGAGGCTAATGTTCAATATTCTGTCGAATTTGTCTGAGGTAGAAAGGTAGAAATCACTCTATATGAAATTTTGAAAGCTTTGCCATGCTCTTCGCTTGTACAGGTAAGGGATTTCATGTTTTATTTTGTAGAAATGGTAGTGTATTCCCAATCCTCATTTCTTCTGGTGAGTGAAAGTCATGTATGAAATTGCCCAGTATCAACTCAAAACCCTCCCACCTCAAAACCTACTAAAAATAAAGGTTCTAAGCCTCCAAGCACTATTAGGATGGAGTGTTCTTTTAAATTTTGATCATACGCTTTTTGTCTAACACGCTGTTGAACAGATGTGTGCAGGTTTGCTGCCAGCCAGAGGTAGTTATATTATTGAAATAGAGGAGAAACGAGACTTATCAATCCTGCTGCTTTGTGTGTTGGCCAGCAGAGTAAACGTGAGAGATGGGAGACCAATATCGATCAGACTGAGCTTTAAGGGATTCACTAGGGAGCCTGACCCGCTTACATGTGTCAGAGACTCATCACTTAACTGCTGAAGTCTTCACATACAGTAAAAATCACGTGCATTATGCAATTATTAGATGTTATAGTTGTATAAAAAAAATAATAAAAACATTATGCCGAGAGACCAAAAGCTAAACGTATTAAAATTCATGAATGGCTTTCACAATTCTCATTCTTTAGCCTATATGTAAAGGAACACACAGTTTGGTAATATGCAAATGAATAGCGCTACCGGCTCTTTACCTTAATATCAGAAGTTTTTAATGATTTATGTATTTGGTGGTGGAATATCAAAGGGTAGTAAATGACTATACAAGTGTTACAGCAGTCTTTTTCTACAGTTCAGTTAAAATGTGTCTGAAAGAAAATAGGCCATGTTTATTTTTTCTTCAATATTAAAGCGACAGGGAAGTTCTATGAACTTCAGCACAAAACCTGTCATTAATTCGACAAAAAGAAATTGCCTGCATTTTTACCATCAATCTAGTTGTTGTTTTCAGAAAAGCAGTACCTAACAATACTTTCTCCAATGAATATTTGGTACCAATAACCACAAGTAAAGGCAAAAGGACAAGAAGAGAACAAAGGAATCTTCTTCAGATGTATCTAAGAAACAGTAGTCGTTCACTTTCAATTCTTGTTGCCAGGCTCATCGACACTGGTTCTTAGCTTCATTGTGATGCAGATGCGACCAGAGTGCTTGATTGAGTGGCTGATATTATGGCATTGATCTCGTGGGAATGCCGTTTATCCACACCATCTTGAAGCAGTGAAAGTGGTCATCAGGGATAACCATCTTTGTTGAGTCATTTATTTCAGCTATACACTCCTATTGACATGAGGAAACTTGTTCAGTCCCTACAAGAAATTCAAGGGTGCAGTGTTACAATGTCTGTACCAAATCATGTTGGTTCCTGGAACGCAGTGGCCTCGGACTGCAGCCATTTGGAACAGGATGACGGCTGTTTACAGCAGCAAAGTGTGTCAATCATGCACCCACACAGTGAGACAAGGTGAGAAAAAGAGAGAGAAGACGGAAAACCAATTTAGATTTTCATCTAAGCCGTTCTGGAGGTCTAGAGTCTGTGCCTAGAGCAACTCTGGCTTTGCCAGTTATATTTTAGGTAAATGTAATTGCTGCAAGGATTATCGCATTTCATTATCACAAAGATCACTGGTAAGTTTTTTTGTTTGTTTGTGTTTCCAGGGAACAAATTGTTATGCTATTGGGAAGTGGTCTGGGTCAGTGGTTTGTGTACAGAGTGCAAATGTTTGATACAGGGGACTGAGGTTCAAATTCTGACTGCAGTGAGAGAATCTACCACTGAAAGTGTATAACAATGAAAAGCATCAAATTCTCTACATTTGAGATGGTGGAAACAGCAAATGCCTTTTTTCTTAGAACTGACCAAAAGGATCTGTGGATTAATTGTTGCAGCACTGGTAACTTCACATTAACATGAGTCGTATCCATCACATCTAATTCTCTGAAGTGTTTCAGGAGGAACAGTGGCAGATATGTACATTGCAAATGTTTGTTCATTAGGTCGCTGAAAATTCATGTATGGTATCTTAGATGAGTAGTGTTCACTGTAAATGTAATTTATGGGAGGCAGAATTGACTGAGGACAACCAAGCCAGTCTAGATTCGGTTGGTTCACTTAATAGGTTGAGTTGACATCTTGTTTGCTGAAGAACTAAACACTGCACCAAGACTGAGAGAACTATAAGGAAATGACTATTGCAAATGCTTATACAGTCAGCGAAATGGACTCTGCTCTTTGAGGATGAGAGAATCTCAGCAGCAATAATGATTCTTCCAAGAGATCTAATCCCCCTCAACATAAATGAACATAAATCATAATTAAATCAACAACACTTAAAAGCTATAAGCACTATAAGAAGCTATGAGAAAGGGGTTGTGGTGAAGGAAGCTGTGGCAGCAAACCTTTGAAAAAAAGTATTATTTTAGAGAAGTGTAAACTTTCCACCCTTTTCACTCTTGCGCAAGTCTAGTTGGTAAACAGAACTTTAACAGCCGTGCATACAGACACACTGCACTTGCTGAATTTATTGTGTTTAATCCATTTTCATTTGCTTCATTTTTTGAAGATTCAAAGATGGCTCTGTATGAGCTGCAACAGAATAATGACTTTTGCAATCCTGACAGATTTTAAGCTGTATGGATTTTTTTCAGTTTTTATTCTATTCATTCTATTCTATTTAGTTCTCTGATCTCTTATTAAATCTTTTGTCATCATTATAGTGACGGTGTCCAAGTAATTTTGAAATGTGCCGACAAATTGCCTTTTAAATTGACATCTTACTTTGCACACAGTTTTTGCCTTGCAGCCATTTAAGTGGAAAACTACAATTGTGGCTGTAGAACAGAACGGTTCTCTCAGAAACCAATCAAATTAAATGTGCCACCTATTTATTTTATTTTTTATCTCTCTACTTATTTATTTATCTGTGTACAGATGTCGTGAAATTGTATAATAAGAGCATTCTAGAAATACTGGTGTTATGGATTTCAGGCTGTCTGACTGACAGACAAGCTTACAAATGAAAAAAAGAGACAGACACACAAATAGAGACGAATCAGAGACAAGGAAAGCAAACGGGCAGAGTAAAGTTCACTGAGCTGGATTTTCTGGACACAGCTGCCCTCCTGTGGTTATTTTTACAGATCAATGACTGCTGCCGAGAGAGAAGGCACTGAATTTCTATGCTTCATTAAAGCAGTTCATAAAACTCTGCATGTATTTTGTTGTACTTCAACGTTTATTTTAAGTGTGAGAGAGAATTGGAAAAACTTTAGGTTTTAGTTTGTTGCTGCATTTATTTGCATTTCATGTTCAGTTGTTGATGTTGTTCTGTTTGTCCTGGTATTTGCTTTAATCTAAAATCAAAGACCATACAATATAGCTTCTCTTTCTCTCTTGTTTCTTTATTTTTCTATGTCTTGAATGTTTTTGTTTATTCTTATAAGGAATTATATTTGTGTTGTGTCTGAAATCAAAGTGTCAGTAACTAAATAGATTTAGTTACTGACACTTTGCTAGTTAAAAATTATGTTCATTCTAGGTGCCAGAGGCTGCAGTAACACCTTATGTGTCAATAATTAGCTTTTCAAATTGGAATTTAAACTATTGAAATGATCCAAAGAGCTCCAGCACTTTAAACATATTTTGAAACCAACTCAATGTAATTGTTGAATAAATCCCTTATGTATCAGTCTAAAAAGGAAAAGTTCAATCTCTAAATGATTTGGTTGCCAAGTTCTGTTATTCTAAATTTGTATTTGTCATATTATGCCCCATCTTATCTGTCCATCATCAGAATTTTGGGCCAGTGATGGTAAATGATGATGGAAGCTAGAAAGCCCCACTTTTGATTTTCCCATCCAGCTGCTGGGTGCTTTCCCAGTTCCTTCCAAATATCTGATGTTTCCAGGGAGCAGGAGTCAGGGCTGCTGGCATGCTGCCCAGCTCCTGAAGACTTTGGACTCTGGACAGCACTCTGTGCAGCGAAGCCTATGATCAGATGGCAATCATTTTGTTCAGACACACAAACAAGAATTAAGGGACCTGGACACACACTTCTCTGTGTGTCATTATTAGAGAGAAAAAGTGGTCAGCTTGAGCTCTGCTCAAATTACTGGAAGTAATTAATAACGGGCAGTGAAACAATGTTTTGTCATTGTCCAGATTACCTTTTTAGTGCTTGAGACAGATTGTCAAAATGGACATCGGTAAACCTTTGTGAAGACCTGAAAATAATAAAGAAACTGGGGGCATTACGTTTTTGCCGTTTGTTCTATGACTAAACTCTGAGCATTTTATTCCTATGGAAGTGAGCAAGCTGCCATACATTGAATCAGCATTGTCCATCAAAGCCAGTCCCTTGTATCTATTAACTACCAACGCCAACGAGGTAGATTATCCGCGTCTGTTGGTTGGTTTGTTTATTTGTCAGCAGGTTGACCCAAAAACTACTCAATGGATTTGCACCAAACTTGGGGGAGGAATGGAGCGTGGGCCAGGGGAGAACTCAGAGTACTGGTGCATGTTTTTTTACAGTGGCGTTGGTGGAAGTCTGCATTCTACTGATCGCCAGTCTAGTTCAGAATTGAATTAAGGCCTTAATCTGATTTGTGGTTTGCCAAATGAAGAAATAGTTCATCACTTTGGGAAATAAGTTTTTGCTTTGTTGCAGAGAGTTAGGTGAGAAGATCAATAACAATAACATGTCTGTCCATTCAGTGTAGAGCTAGAGCCAGCAGCTGGTCAGCGTAGCTTAGTAACAAGACAGGAAACAGGGCAGAAGAACTGCCCTGGCTTTGGTCAAGTATATTTTTCATTTTTCAAACTTTCAAACAAACAAGATATCGCATGGCTGCTACTGAGGTTCTGGTAGGTGTTTGTTTTTTATTTGGACGGAGCCAGGTCAGCTGTTTCCCCCTGTTTCTGTCTTTATGCTAAACTAAGCTACAACAGTATAAAGTTGTTACAATCTTCTAATCTAACTCTTGGTGAGAAAGCAAATAAGAATAACCTTTAATTAATTCCCATTCCCACTATAAAGCAATAATCTAAATTAATTGTATATCATATTTCATTTACTTTCCGCCTATCATAGATCACAGTGATTTCACATCATCAGGCTGCGAGTGTTTAACTTAATAAAGCTTCTTTTTGTAGAAGATGAATAATTTATATAATAATATGTATGGCTATAATGAAGTGATATTTTCTAGGACTGGGCCAAGGTCATTATTTCATTACAGATTCTCTTCTGAATGAATTCCAATAACCCTCTTAAGCATATTCATTTAGGTCTTAACACAGTGCTGCACATGATGACTGATGAATTCCTCATCTCTCCCGACACAGACGCCACTGCTGATCCCCAAATATCCTTTAGACCCTTTCTGCATTTGACATTGTTGATTGCACTCAGCCCATTCGCTCAGAGAATTGCTTTCGGCACGCCGATACCCTCCTGAATTTGACTATATCAAATCTAGCTTTGAAATTTACCAGTGAATGAGAGAATTTTTTTTAACCCAAGCGTGAGCTTAAAGTGATGTACACCTGGGATCATGTTCGGTCAGTGGTTAGCTCAGTTTGTCTGGAGTACACACTGTACTTTCCTCTATCATGTTATCGTGTGCGCTTCCTCCAGGTGCTCTTATTTCTCTCCCACAGTCCAAAGGCATGCTGTATATCAACTTAAGTCTCTAAATTGTCCCAAGGTGTGCAAATGGTCTTATATATGGTCCTGATCATACTAGTACTCATATTACATCCAGAGGTTTTCAGGGCCACAAATGGCCACCTTCTTCAAGGAGTGTATACTGGGCCAAGCTAGAGGATAACCTGCTCAACTGACGTCCTCTGCATAAGTGGAGGTGCCTACTCATTTGTAAACAAATACAAGTCCCAGAACATTTTTTGGATGGCTTTGTCCGAGATGTCTGAACATAATAGATAGAGACATATTCCCAGTGCGTCAAACATCTTGGGCGATCTGGTTTGCCTAAAAACAGATCAAGGAACGGATCCAGTCTTTATTGTTTTCATTTCTTCTTTTTCTTTTACTTTCCACAAGTGCTTTGCTGCCTCCCGGCAGTTTAAAAACATCAATGCATTTGGTGTTTGCAAATGAAAATAACGTACGCGTATATTTGCATGCGGAGCAGGGAGGTGAGATGTCAAGTGGTCACTTGAGTCGCATATGGGGACACATTCTGATGCCAGGCGACATCTGCCATACTTAGAGCTGTCCACTTGTGATGGGAATCCCCTGAGATGCATGTTAATGCCAGGTTTGACAGGGCCTCAGTGATGGCATTGTAAAATCCGGTAATCAGTCCAAGGTATTTTTCCGCCTTTGGCACAAGATGAGAAAATTGCTATGCATTGCTCTGAAAATGTCATTGTTTTAGCGGAAATACCCTAAAGGAATGTAATGTACAAAACGTCCTTCAAATTAATTTATGAAAGCTTTATCAACTTAAATTATGACTTGTCCTTAACTCATTACTAATAAACGCAACTGCTTATCTGCCTTACTATTATTTTAATCCGTTGGCTCTATTCCTACATAATATTTGACCTGCCAATGGACGTCCTACTGTCTGACCCTGGATGTAGCTCTCCAAGAAATTCTTTGGAAACGTAGTCAATAGCATTCTTCACATTCAGTACACAGTACCTGCAACTCCCCTTTCCTCAGCATAATTCAGAAGATGAATATTAGACAAAGGGACTATTACACAACATCGGTCCCCTGCAGCAAGGTCAGCCTGGCCGTCAGCCAAGAGTGTTAAGATGTACGTTCCTACTGAAAGTACAGGTTGTGCACGTACTGTGGGAAGTAAGTTACATGTAAACTGGATTTTATGTAAAACAGGCTGAGCCAAGCCATCGTCAAGGGCTAAATTGGAAATTGATTTTTGATTCTTTCTATTCTATCAGTGTCTCTGCAAATTCAGATAGAATGTTTCATTTTTAACACGACATGCAGAGATTTCATTTTCCCAGAAAAGGATGAGTCACCTTCAATCGGAGAAATGTATTTGAGTGGTCAAACAAGATGAATTAAGATTCATTAAAAATTAGACTGGCCTAATCTACATCTGATCTGTAACTATTTTTAAAGGCATGCACTGTTGAGAGTTTAGCAACATTTGAATCAGCTATTTGTATATTTGTTAGCAGCTCACTGTCCAACCACACCCAAACCATCCTGATGAAGCAGATTAGCTGAATATGTAAGTCTTGGACTCTTGATGAATATAACTAAGGATTTTTAAGTTTTTCTTATTCAGTATTGAATGTTTAATGTTTTAGAGAAATACTTAAGATTTGGGAACAAGTTTTAAGCAGCTGTAAATTTTCAGCATTGTTTCTGTAAGTCATTTATGAATATTTGCCGGCATTCTCACGGTACCGTCAAGACTTGAGGAAGCTAAGCTAAACTTAGCATAAAATAATAAAATATAAGACCACACTTATCCAGTCACTGCAGGTCACGACGGCCTCAGGGAGGCACCCAGTAACCCTCCCATCACCACTTATGGAGTGATGAGTCACTCATCCCCACACCTGATTTAATTTAGCTGCACACGTGCAAAACTATGTCTCATCTCCCCTCCACGTGAACCCCTCATGTGAGAGGGAACATTTCCCCGACGCAATTACCCGTTTAATATTAGATCAAAACATTATCAGCTCTGCCCCCCAGACACAACTACCCTGCACTCAGTGGTGTATCAGGCTAGAAGGCTCAAACAAGGAAACTGTCTTTTAATCTACAGGATCAATTTTGTTACGAGGCATTTAGATATTATATCCAAAACACAAATGGTTTATTTTACCATTTAATTACCCTTGATGGGAGAAGCATTGCACCCTCTTCAATCACTGTCTAAGTTGAGAAACTCTGTATGAGTTGTATATACAATATACAGTAAAGCACCATATGTATGATACAAGCATGCAGAGCTGACTGTCCATAAACATGTAATGGAAATGTTGCTCCTCTGGTTTAGGAGTTGGAGGCTAAAGACAGAAGAAATATAAGACAGTGTAACAAGAGTCTGTAAGATGAATGTCAGAAATTCTCACTGGCATAGAGCCCTTTGGTGTTCATGTCAACATACAGACAGAAAAGGCTGCTTTGTCATGTACCCGTTAGTTGGACTTTAATTGCTGTTGTAAGACTATTATACACATCAAAGAGCCTTTGACATCTTGTCTAAAAAAAAAACCCACACCTTGTTGCCTCCAGTGACAGTTTGGAATAGGACAGATGGAAGAAATAGGTGTGCAATAAAAATGTCTGACGGGTCCTCAAAAGGTGTTCATGGTCAACAGATATTAGTTCGCATTATTCCTGTTAGGTCCCTGAGGTAGAAGCAAAATAAGCCATTATACTCTAACTGGAAAGCGTACCAAGTGCAACTGAACTCTGAACCTTCACTTCTTTCACTACTGCTGGTGGTTGAATTATGGTTACTGTGTGTACACACCGGGACCTTATTTGGAAAGCTGTTGAGCTGTACAGCGCTGCAGGGGGTCCTTAAGTCTTTGCAGGAGAGCTTAGCAGAGGCAAAAGGGCATAAGCCAAGGGATAGTTGGCATTTTTGAACAGTTAACACATTCTTGTTAAATCTTAACAAAAAGGCTCAGTGACCACTGTAGTTTGTTTTACAATCCACACATTCTAGACCCCCTGTGCAAATCCTTTATTAGGAAATTGAAAGTCATTGTCAGGTTGGAAAAGCCTGTAATGCCACAAGGTAAGAGACCAGATGTGAATCTGGCCCGGCCGACTAAGAGTGCATTAAGTTCTTGCTGTTTGTTAAATGACAAAATTCTGAGCATTTTTGTGCTATGGAAGTGAGCAAGCTGCCTTTGGAAACCACAGTCCTACAGAGCTGAGATGCAGTACCTACGTCTCTGCTCTAAATTAAGTTAAGTCCTCAATCTGACATGGTTTACCTATTAAAGGAATGGTTTAAACACAGTTCTACGCTGGAGTTCTTGCAGAGAGTTAGATGAGACTGATACCACCCTTGTAATTGTGCAGTACATTTGAAACTAAAGCCAGCAGCAGATTAGCTCATTTAGCATAGAGACCATAAACAAAGGAGAAACAGGTATCTTGGCTCTGTTCCAAGGTAACAAGACTCTACTACCATCACTTCTAACGCAATATATCAGAGTCCTTACATACAAGTCACACCACTCAGCAACCATAGTGGAAACAACCCCCAGCCTGTTATTTCGGGACCAGGTCCCTATCTTAATGAATCTGGAGAGAGCCATAACTTCACTTTCAATGCTCACTGGAACATAAGGCCTGGATGTATAGAATCACAAGTCAAATCTGATCAATACCACCTGACATATTTGGTGACTTTGCCTCAAAGTAACATCTAAAATGCCTTTTCCTTCCACTATGCATGTGTAAGGTTCCACTTATGTCAGTGCAAATTCGCAATTGGCTTGATATGTTTCCCATTCAGCTGTTATAAAGGAGACAACTGCTTTTTGTGGGGAATTGGTGGGATATGTGTCACACAATCGCCATCTTTGGCATTACAGGGATTTCTATTCAAAATGCATTAAGTGGTTAGTCTCCTCCTCATGACCAATGAGGTACTAGAAGGCAAAACTGAATTTACAAGATGAAAGTTAATATTCATTATATTTTGTATATTAATTTTTTTTTTAATGAAAAGGAAAGGTATATAAATTTAACCTAATTAGCTATTACTACTCAGGGCTAATACACTAGCTTGCTTTAGCCTGTCTGTTGTCTCTGTTGCTTTGGCTTCTCAGTCATTATCTTGTATAATGTATGATAATGTAAATGATAATGCATAATAATGGTGGATTTTAGAGTTTACCATGACACTCTATAAGCAACATCTGTTTTAGCTGTCTTTGTAGATACTGCAGATGTTACATGATGAGGCTATGAGGCTAGCTTACCAGACTATCATAACTGCCATATTAGTTCTGTCTCTAGTCCAACTGGTAGAAATTTGGTGTGGTCAACCTACTTTTAAACCACTACATTTATTAAATTGTTGACAAATTTCCTGCATCCATTTCAATGAGAATATTACTAGTTTAAAATCGAAAGGGAGAGATGGACTCGAGTGTCATTGCAACTGCTCAGTCTTTTTCTAGGTAATCATTACAAACACAATAATACACTCTATAAAAACAGAGACCTTTGCGTTGATGATTGGTAATTCTTATGTATGTATTTTTATGTATGTGCAATGCAGTAAATTCATACAGAATTGTTTATGTCCAGCAATTTATGTGATTTGACAAATATACTGTGAGTTTCACTTGTTTTATGTCTTTGTTTACTGAGTCTCTGAACTTGCTGACCTCCCAGCCCATATATCCTATTTAAGTTGCTTTCCCAGTAATCAAATAAGGCCTGCTTGTATTTGATAAGGCAAAAGAAAATTGCATTGTGTTACTGCACTGATCAGTTATATCTCTTGAAAACATGCTCCCAGCCAGGCAGGAAACAGCAGTAAGTGGAGGTCTAAAATGTGACCTGGAGCTATAAGATATTGATGGATGAGATAGATAATCTGTAAAGCATTTCTGTTGAGAGTGTCTTCTGTGACATGAGTGAATTTGGTCTATTTCAATTATGTTTCAGATGAAAGGTTTCTCTGAAGTCAAAGTTGGCTGCTCAGTCAGAGATTCCAGTAATCTCCCCCCTTCTGTATATTCCTATAAAATAAAATGACACATATGAAGATCGGTTGCATAGTTTAATTTCATGTAGATGTTGTTTCCCTGAAGCTACAGACTAATTACCTGCTGGCAGACCTGGCACATAAACCTCCACAACCAATAATCACTTGCCTTTTGATTATGCCACTTTACATGCTCAGCTCAGAAACTTTGGAAAAAAAATTAACAGACTGTGTCTTACATTCAAACCAACTAATAAATTAGGGTGTCCAGAGTGTTTAAGATGCCTACTGGTAACCTCACTGTCTGATATGGACTTTTTTAAGGCCCTAAGTATTTTCTGAGGAATCTCAAGACGTGATCTTATTACTTTTTCCAATTATACTGTAATACCTTGTTTAGTCACATTATTCTTTTCTCACAGTGAGTTGTGTGACTTTGACTAAAAGCATTCAGACAAGGTCCAGTGGTTTAGTTACTATTTGACTAAATCTGATGAGGTGACAGTCCTGATATGCCGTTTCAATGCATTACAGAGCCAGATGCACTAATACCATCATCTCAAGAGCTCACAACTAACAACTTGGGTTACCGTTTCATCTTGAATTAAAAACAACCCCTGTTTTGATCCATTTTGAGGTCCTTGTGCCTAGAGTTCCATATATTAATCCCCTGAACCAGCAATCCCATCTGTCTGGTTTTACAAGGGGAAGCATCGAAGCTTTCAGTAACGGAATTTCAAGCTTCCCTCAGTAAATGAACATTGCACAGATCAGAGTCCACAAATGCTTTTCTAATCATACAAACTGAAACTCAGGTTCAACACCTCAAAACAAGCCTCTATTTGGTGAACTGTGAGCTTTATGTATCAGACAGAAGTGAGTTTTACAGTTTTCCAGAGACACGCTCTTAAACATAAGTGTAGTATTAGAAAATGTAATTAGTAGAAGACATAATCCAAACTTTGCATGGTTAACTGTTTAAAATTGGCAAACAGCGAGATTGGTCAGCTGTCTTGCCAAAGTTTTAGTCACATCTTCTTAAGAGACTTGGTTATTGTGGGGAACTGCTTGAAACCATGAAGCTTCACGACAATTTAAAGTTAAAAAAAATCACGACTGCTTGATATTGCACTGGTAACCTGATGCTTACCTGCAACCTGAGTCCAGTGTCTGGTTGCTATTTTCTGCTGAAGGTTTTATAATGATTGGTGAACATGGACCTAGATCTCTTTGAAACATTTCTGACACCTTGAGGAAATCTTGCCTTGAAGTATTCAAGCTGATCTGGAGGCAGAGTGTGTCGTATACGATATCAGCAAGGTGTTGTGATGGCTCCGGCCATGACTCCAGTTTTCCCTTGTGTTCCCCTGTTTCCCTGTCTCCCTTGTGTCTCCACCTCCTGTCTCTGTAATAGTTTGGGGATTTTTGCTGAGGAAGCTTCCTAACTGGGTGATAAACATTGGTCTTCCCATCTTTCCCTGACCTCCTGATATTTTCCATTAAGGTCAGGGAAGTGGTTAAAGAAGGACATAGGATGTTTGGTTTTGTTTTTTTTTTGTATTCGTTCCTAGCCTCTGTGTGTGTGTGTGTGTGTGTGTGTGTGTGTGTGTGTGTGTGTGTGTGTGTGTGTGTGTGTGTGTGTGTGTGTGTTTGTTTGTGTGTGGCGTTCGCATCTCTCTTCCTCTCCTGGCTGCTGCTTCACCTCCACACCTGTCCTCAATCGGCTCATCAACCCAGCACTACAAGAACTGCAGCTCTTTACCCACTGGACGGCAGGTTGTTCTGCCAACCTCTCTGCTAGTCACGCCCGCTAGAGCTCCTGTAACTAGGATACTGGAGTTATTTTCCATGTTTCCTCATGTCTGTTACTAATTGTGTTCTCTGGTGTTCAGGATTCCCCGGTGCCGTTTTCCGCATTGCAGTCTGCGCCTCAGCCTGCCTCCCATCTCCTCTGTAACCATCCTGACTTATCCTACGTTAAACCCACTTTTCCCTACCACCTCCATGTCTGAATCTGTATTAGGGCCCAGGAACAAACGTGCCCCAACATGTGTACAAGAAAAAGTGGCCCTGGGGTGAATGTAATAGAAACTGTATCTGAGATGTGTTGTGAGGCTGTGTGAGGGCTTTGAAGATCAGTAGCAAAAAAAATCTTGGAGACTGGAGGAAACTGAACTACCAAGAATTATTTTTAGTCAAAGATCCACCTTTTATATGTAAGATGGTAGAGCTGATGCACATTTTAAATGGAGCAACAAGTGTCACACGCACGTTGGGTCATTAAATGTATGATACAAGCAGCATGTGTTATATATCACAGGATGAGCTGCAGTTGCCAAGAATATTATAATAAAAATGCATTCTTATGAGACTTGGCCAGCAATTTACAACATACATAGACCACAATTAAACATGTTAAGTCCGTGCCCTTTGATGGATTTTTACAAAGGTCCATCTGGAACATAGTACGCAAAAGTATCTTTTTTTGCACACAATGCTTCTCAAGTATCAAAAACCATGTTTCAATTCAAGGGTTGTGAATTAAGATGCTAATTACTATGCTAATGTATTGTTTTAATTACATTTTAATGATTCCAAATGTATTTTCCTGATTCAGGGGCATGAAAAGGGGAAACACAGCCCATCTCGTGCTTAATTTTAACCATACTCCTTGCATCTCAAACTGAATGATATGGTTTGCACATGTCTTAGGTACATTTCAACATTTTCCTGTAGGAGTCTTGTTCCTTCTTACTCAGTGTCAATGTAACAGCTCATCATCTGAGCTCCAGTGAAGCCAAAGGCAGCTCTTTCAGGTGAAGCATCTTTGTCAGGCTGCTGTTTAGCCGGGGTCCTGTTGTGAAGCGACCCAGCAGGGTCAGAGACTGTGACAAGGACCTGCAGGGGCCAGACTGGCCCAGTCTTAATTTGTTAACCCGTGCCTTGTTCCTGTAAGATTCCTCATACACAACAATAGAAAAGAAGGGGAGCTGGCACCAGCTTACCTGCCATTTGCCCTCCCATGTGGTTGCCTTGATAGCTACAAAGATGGACATCTTTCTGACACCTAACAACAGAGGTTGAAAGGAAGAGAAGAACAGACATTTCTGCTAATGTGGGGGTCAGACCAAGTTTACTGGAGCAAATTAGAGGAGTGTTTCAGGGAAAACGGTCTCCTAGTTGCAGAGTGGAATTTGCAGACGCACATAGAAGACAAGGATTGGTCTGAAGTCTTAGCATGATCTAAAATCCAGGGAGACTGGGAAAGAAGTGAGAGGATGTAATCAGGTGTCTAGATATTTTATATCAACATAATCTGTCTAGAAAAATTCTGTCCATTACAAATAGCCCAGTATTCAGAGGGCATTTTTCACTTCCTTAAACCTGCATTGTCAGTTTTACTATTTGCAAACTGTTATACAGTGAATATATATATATATATATATATATATATATATATATATATATATATATATATATATATATATATATATATATACACACACAGTATAAAAATTTCCTTTGAGGTCTTGTGCTGTTTTAATGCAGACACTGATATGCTGTAGAGTCATGGGGCACAGTTTTTGTGATAGTAGGGTGATATAATCAGTAAGGAGACTGTTCTTCATCCAGACCTTCGTTCGAGTCAATAAGTCGTCATTTCCTTTATCTTCCATCCTTCTTAAACGCCCTTGAGCAAAACTCTGAGTCTCTACCAGATTAAGCCTTGCTTTCTTGAAGCTGACTCTTTATCATCCCCCCTTATGGGGTATGAGTATTTCCTCATGGGGATCATAAAATATATCAAATCACTGGGAAACCAACATTGGAATTTCAAAATTAAAACTAATGAAAATCATATATTTGTGTTTATTGAAATCCTCAGGAGACGTAAAACAGGATTTACAATACATTTCAGCACATGACACATAATCGGTGAATTAAACATGGGAAAGCTAATAAATATAGAGAACGGTTTAATCTTTTGCTGTACAGTGTTGAGACTTGAATGTATACAAACAATTTCGTTTTACTTCAAATAATTAATGACAGGCTGGAGCAGGACATTTTTCAGTCACCGATTTTGTAGCGATACCAAGGTTTCACTTGTTTGAAGATCTTTTTCAGTCTTATGACATTATCTTTGGCGTATGCATCTTAAGTAAAGGCACACTTAGCCTGTGCATTCAGTTTTTATTCTGATCTGTAATCTGTAAAACATCAAATATAACTTAGACATATTACATACCTTGGTGCACACAATAATATGTTACATGTCAAATATCTATAAAAACTATTTGATATCTTTTCATCAGTTGTATGTAGTTTGAAGTGCAGCTAAGCTCATAACCTGTCACCAAATAACTTCTGTAACCTCTGACACGTTGCATTGTCTTCATGTCGGTTGTAATGTCTTTTTCTCCTCTCTGGAGTCTTGCCACATTTTTTGTGAAAGTGAAAAGCGGCTCCCATCCCTGTGATGTCTCTGGCTCTGCAGGCGTCACTGTTACCTTTGGCACAGTAACATGTGACACTCCCGGTAACGTTTCCCTGACAGACTGTAATATCAGTCCAGTCCAGTCCAACAAACATAATGCAGAGTCACACAGAAACTCCTTCCTCTTCTGTCAGGCTCTTACTAAATTGAGTCTGTCCGTCTCCTGGCAAACACTGCAGACATACTTTTCACTATGCCCTTGAAGCCCAGGGGCCTCTTGGCGGTCGGCTTTGCGTCCTTCATCCTGTCCACCAGCCCGTGAAACACCGTGAGCACGCTGTGGTAGTTCTCTGCCGCAGACACCTCGTAGAAGTGGCAGTCCGTGTTGAGAGCCAGCAGCCGGCCCTCCTCGCTCAGCACTGTCCGCCTGTGGTGCAGGTCCCGCTTGTTACCCACGATCACTATGGGCGCTTTATCTGCGTTCAGGAAGTCTTTCGCGGATTTGATGGTCTGGATGAGCCTGCTGACACTGTTGAAACTGGCCCTGTCGCAGATGCTGTAGACGAGGACGTAGCCATCCGCCCACTGGACCTTTTTCTCAAAGAGCGACGTCTCCACGGATGAATCCTGTGGAATCAAACATTTAGGGTCAAATACGGCACCAACCAAAAGTACATTTGCTCAAATACTTGGCTTAGGCACGAATACGAGATACATTGTTACTTCCACTACTTGTCAGAGGGAAATATTGTAATTTTTATCTATTTTTACAGCTATTTTTAGTTACAATACAGATTAAGATTTGCAAGGAAACCATTTTTTTTAACCTATGACAGAGTATATATATTGTTATAGATCAAGTAGTTCAATTTGACGACATCCTGACCAGCTGCAACATTTAGACAGTTTAACATTAACATTTAATTAATATGCAGAATAATGAAAAAAAGTATTATAATATATCCCATAATATAATACTATGAAAGGAGCATTTACTTTGGTATTATTCTGCATTAAGAAACTAAACTTTGAATGTAGTATATTTACAGTGTAGTATTTAAACTTTGATTTACTTTGAGGATTTGAAGATTACTTTTCTACCACTGTTAACAGCACAGCATGTCACCAGAATAAGACGGTATTATTAAAACCAAAGGCTCCCGACGGGAACCGCAGTGTTTGGTCTTTACCTCAGAATAAGGTGAATCCCAGATATTGAGCGTGATCTCCCTCCCATCGGCCACAAAACCGTGGCTATAGATTGTTTCTGCGGGGCGAAGAGAAAAGAAAGAGTTCACCTTCAGTCCATGATGAAGTTCTACTGACTGACCGACCCGATGGACGGATGGACACTCACCGATGTCCCCGTACTCTCCGATGAATCGGCGGGTTAAGAGGCGAACGGTCAGCGCTGAGGGAAGAACAGCGACATTTGGGTCACAAGGCGCAACAGAAGCGCACGTTTATCCGCGTCCTTCGCCTTTTGTCTCCCTCTTTCTTACCTGACTTTCCGACGCTGTCCGTCCCCATAACGACCACGTTGGCGTCCATCTTCAGCGAGGCACCTGCGTCCGGCCGCTCGGCTCCATGTGAGGCTGGAGGAGGCCGCCACTCCGCCGCTCTGTCCCCGGGGGGCGGGCGGCGGGGGCGGGCCGGGGGCGGTGCTTATAGCACCGGCGGGTGGGCGGGGTGAACAAATCGACGACAACAGCAGCAACAACAGCAACAACAACAACAGCAACAACAACAGCAACAGCAACAACAACAACAACAACAACAGCAACAACAACAACAGCAACAACAACAGCAACAACAACAGCAACAGCAACAACAACAACAACAACAACAACAGCAACAGCAACAACAACAACAACAGCAACAACAGCAACAACAACAACAACAGCAACAACAGCAACAACAACAGCAACAATAACAACAACAACAACAACAACCGGCGCAGACGGCGACGCGGATTCGGAGAAGTTGAATGAAAATGAAAAACGATGTAGACGACGAGGGGAAAAAAACCCACAGAAACCAAACTCGGTTTTATACTTTGCTCTAGTATCTGGATTGTTGTGACATCCCATCGCTTTATTACGGGCATGTGTTATTGTCAGCATTTTCCAGTCGGTGGTGGAATATAAATAAGTAGATTTGATCATGCACTGTTCTTCGGTACGACTTTGAAACAGGCTGTTTGTCCTTTACTCGGGTTTTTAACCACATAATGCAACTTTACGCTTCTATTCAACCACAGTTTAGAGGGAAATGTTTCTCCACTGCTTTTACCATAAAGCGTCTTCTCAAATTTAGATTTTTCATCAAAAACGAGCTTATTCGTTGTTAGATATTAAACCGCCCAGAATTATTTAGAAATAATTAGACAACCAGCTAAGACAGTAAGATGCTGCTTAGACATTAATGTATCGGTATTAACATCTGATGTAATATAATCGTATGTTACTCACATGGTTCATTTTTCTGCATTGAGTACTTTTAATTTGGATACTTAAAAACATTTTGCTTATAAAACTTTTGCTGAAGTGATATTTTTAAGTGCAGTTCTTTTACATTTATTGCTGTATTTACATATGACAGTGATGCTTTAAAGCTGAATCCAGAGCTCACGGCTTCATTACTGAGGTCAGTAAGCTTTTACAGCATACTACATACTAACAGCTATTGATTAGTCGGTCGTCTGTGCATTGATTATTGATTAGGTAGTGGCAGATTTTAATAATGAGAGGTTGTGAACATCGTTGTTGTGGTTGTAGTTTTCTGGGTTTTTTTTTTCATACAGACCATGTGTTTATATATATATATATATATATATATATATATATATATATATATATATATATATATATATATATATATATATATATATATATATATATATATATATAAATATGAATATATATGAAGGCTCCTTCTGTTTGTTCCTGCGATATTAAGAGCAACCACAAGGGGGAAGTAGATTCCAATGAATGTCTTCCACAACTGATGACACTATTTTGCTTCCTGTAGCCAGAAAAGGCATCGAGAGAGAGAGTAACTGATTGGCTGAACAGAAACAGACCCTTAGATTATTGGCTGCTTGTAAAACCGTGTGTGTGAGTGTGTGTGTGTGTGTGTGTGTGTGTGTGTGTGTACGTGTGTGTGTATGTGTGTGTGTGTGTGTTACAGAGAATGAGAGGAAGAGAGAGACACACTTAATTCCTCTGTATGCTGAAACTTCCTGTTTTAATGTGGCTTCTCCTGGTTCTCCTGGCGAATAGGCCGAGTATAAATCCCACATGATCATGTCAGGTTAGGTTTTCAGATACACCTGAACCAAAACGCGTTTTATTGCATGTACCTTTTCACAGTCTTGGGATAGCAGCAGCTCATTTAGGCCGCAGCAGTAAAACCTGCTCACAGACACCACTTACACGGTATAATCTCAGATATCATTTCCTCTCTCTTGTCTCGTGTAAATGAGATTATTCCAAGGTTGGAAAGTCCAAGAAGATGGGTATTTATATATCTGTCTGTTTCCATGGAATATATGATGGCTATGACGGATTTTTTTGGAAAATTTTTTCAAACATGATAATTGAAACGTTAGGAGAAACTCTTGATATTTTGTTGGAGAACACTAACTATATGACCATGCTTAGTGCTTCATAAGATACATGTGTTCATTACTTAGAGTATTTAGTGTGTGAAAATGTCTGTATTTGTAGTTATCGTCCTTTATCATCCTAATTGAATGCAGTTAGAAAAATGTGGATATAATTGGGAACCCACTGTAATGAAAGTAGTGCTTTTCCTTTGGTCTTTGAATATCTCTATTTATCATTATGAGAGGTGTTAGCATGGATGGCACTGACCCGTTAAAACTAAGAGCCATTTATGTATGCAACTGCATTCATGAAATATATGCACATGTAGGATATATTGTAGTCAAATGCATCATTATTAATATAATAAGTCATTTTATTTAAAAGATACAAACTGTGCATAACCCCAGAATCAAAAACACATTAATTCATGTGTGGAAATCTATTCACCAATGAGAGTCTAACTTTTTATCATCATGTCAACTTGCCTTTTTAAAAGAGTTGAAAAAACAAGATCTCACAATTGCCAGGCTTTCCGGACTCAGTGAATTTCATCATTACAACACTTACCACGTAGAGCTGTCTGGCCAGAGAACGTGCCATATTTGTGAAATTATATATGCAGAGATATTACAGTGGTGATAAATGTTTTCAGGCCCTAGGCGTAAAATTGAGAAAGGAAGTAATCCTAAAACATATTAATATGCGACCAAAACAGGGAAAATTAATTATATCCATAAATTGTTTATTTATTTACAGTGCTTCCAGTATGATGTGGGTTTTGTAAACATATTTCATTGGGGAAAATGCTTGCCTCATGACGGTATGTTAAACTTCAAATCCTCTGTGTCACAATAAAACATGAGTTTGTCTTAACAGATGCTGAACAGCAAAACAGAATTTTAGCTTTGAAAAAAATGACATTTATTTTTCTATTTTTATAGTGCTATTCTTTTTTCACTGTCCTCAACTTCAAGTTACAATTTACATCCCTGATTGTTTTAATACCTAACTGTACTTTGAAAAGAGATAAATTTGCGGTTTTAATCATTTCAAAAGAACCAGGTATTTCTGTGGGTATTTCAGTTAATGCCAAACATATTTGTTGATATGTTAAACTATTTCATAAGAAATTAGAGGAACAAAGACCTCAGCAACATTCAGTGGAGCATTTGTTATATTCACAAGGTCTTTTCATCAAAAGCTGTTTCACAGGAAGCTGCCTCAGCTGCGTGTGCTTAGGCAACTAAATCTTCTTACGGACTTAGACTATGCTCACTTTATGTTTTTGATAATTCCACTTTTCCCTATTTCCCTGTGCAATAAGGAAATGAACTGAAAACTATCCTCTCTATAAAAGACATCAGATGGCAGACCCTACTTAAATTTACGCTTGATTTGCAATTCCATCTGAAGTGTGCCACTTTAAATAGAGACGGATATAACTGAACCAAGTGAAGCAGTAGTACGACGCTCAGGCTCCCAGAGATGTGTACACACTAGATTCATGTATTATGCAATATAAGTATGTTATAGGAGGCAGGTGAAGAGGACACATCCACATACCGCAAAGTGCAGAGAGCCACAGTTTATGAGACAGTTCGTACCTTCTGAAAATATTTTTCACCTCTCTGAGATGGAGAGTGTACACCCCTTACAGACTGTCAAGCAGGGTTTCCTGCCTGCATTGATGTGTTGGAATATTCTTGCATGTATCTATTCTTTGCTGCAGACATGCATCTCTGCATTTTAATGTCTACACAAACTGATTCTTTTGCAAGCAGGACATGAGGTTTTCTCCTCATATGGTCACTGTTCATGTCATACACACTAGCACACAGACAAATACAGGCAAAGTGTAGAGAATGTTATTGTGATCACACTGTTCTCTTGCTAAATTATATTAAAACCATATTTTTTGATCTACCTTGAGCACTTGTGGGCAACAGAACAAACTGTTAACACAACACTGACCTATTCCTTTAAAAGTTTTTCAAATGTGTCATCAGTTTCCTGTTTACATATCCAGCAAAGAGCAGCATTAGCATTTATTTAGAGACATGTTTCCGGCTGCTTGAGGAATGTGAGTCCAGTATTTATCCTCCTTTTAGCTCTGATTTGGGCACTGACCATCTCAAAAGAGAAACATCTGGCTCTTTTGTTGTTTAATGATTCGCCAGCTAATCTCTGATTTTGTCTGCTTTTTGATGCTGGGTAGGTAATGTACAATGGGTTAGAGCTTATTTGTTGCTTAAACCAGCTGCCTTCTGCAGCTGAAAGCAGTTAATAAGAGATGTATCAAAGACAGTGAATCAAAATAGTAGGGGTGTGGGCCATAAAAATCAATAATGAGGAGAGATGTCAGGTGATGATCCTCTGAGAGTTTGTCACTATGACTGTCCCCTTTCACATTAAAAATAGATGATAAATGTAATGCTGATATAAAAAGACAAGCATCTACAGTCATACTTGTGCCTCAGCCATACTCAGACAATGCTTTGAACTGAATGTTAACATCATCACTCTAACACGGTCACAGTGACAATGCTATCATGCTTATGTGTAACAGATATAATATTTAACATGTTCACCGTCCTAGTTTAATGTGTTAACATTCAAACATTTGCCAGTTAGCACTTGCTTTTGCACG
This sequence comes from Istiophorus platypterus, assembly GCA_016859345.1. Lineage (NCBI taxonomy): Eukaryota > Metazoa > Chordata > Actinopteri > Istiophoriformes > Istiophoridae > Istiophorus > Istiophorus platypterus. Next base: position 15,633,394 of record CM029121.1, on the reverse strand, counting down.
TATTTCATTATGACAAGTTCTTTCAAATCATCCTAAGGGGAACATGAGTGTCTGTACAAAATAACGTGGCCATCCTTCCAATATTTGTTGAGACTTTTCACCCCAAAAAAATTCCTACCTGTATCAGTGGGCTACATCCTCTGGGGACCATCAATGTCTGCAGAGAATTTCATCTCAGTCCAGTTGTTGAGATGTTTCAGTCTGGACCATAGTGGCGGAGCGGTTGACTGACAGACAGACATCGCCATGCTTATATACCAACCATTAGCATGGCTAAATACATTGATTAGAGCAGTTTTTTTTATAACGGAATGTCCATAATCTGAACAGAAATATTTGGAGTGAAAGTGCATTTTTACTCATTTTCAAATGAGAATATTCGTATGAAAAAAGATGCAGAACAGAAAAATCTATATTTGCACATCTGCAGATGAAGACAGATGGAGCATTTCAGTCCAAAGCAAAAAGATTATATCTTCAAGACTAAAAGTATCAGTTGCTCGCAGCTGATTAAACTGAAGGCATCCATCATCAGCAGGCACTTATACACTGATGCTCTCATTAGACAGCTGTGATCCAGGACTTGAGTAGAGGGAAGAGCAGGCCATTAGCATGTCATTTCCCAGACAGGAAGGAAGCTTTCAGACTCACACCAACAGAATTACAGGATGAGGAAGAAAGACCAGGGCACCTTTTATAATATTCTTGCCAGCGCTGAAAGGGGAAAGACAAGGAAAGAGGCCTCTCTAAACAAAATATAGTAAATATGGGGAATGGTTATCATAAAACTGAAATCTTTACAATATCCTCAGCTAAATTCTGCTTTTTGATTAAAGTATAACAAGTTTCAGCTGTTGTCAGTGATATTGTATTTAATCTCCCTAAATCATATATAAAACATGCGATTTAAAGGCACGTACAGCAATGACTCCACTTTGAAAATGTCCTAAATGAAAACACATCTTTTCCAGGCTGCTGACCCTCTGTGAGTGAGTTTTTTCAAGCAACCTTATGTTCACATGTTGCTTTTAGTTTGTTTGTATTTGATTTCAAGAACGGTTGTGTGCTTACTGGGAAAAGTGCTGTGTGAATATTTCATGGTATAAATATGGTAAGTGGTTTGTAATGGTCCCCGAAGGTTCTTCAAAAATTCACATAATGTCCTCTCCATCACTTCCATGTTTCCTCTCAGTGTGCCACAGGGTAGGAGAGCCACTGAATGTTTCCAACCTAACCTGCTTTTTTAGAAGGTAATTATTGATATGACGCCATAATGTTTAGCAAAACATTCACAATTTTAACGTTGTTGTACATAAAAGCATAAAGAATTATTTAAATATACACTCAGTAAATATACTGAGTTACATTTGTTATTATTGGAAAAGCTGTTTTTTTTTCTATTTCTGGATTTTTTTTTCCATTTAAAACTAAATGCTAAAAAATTCACTGTAGACGAGAGGAGAATCAGATTATTCCCAGGTTTCTGCAGTTTGTGGAGAGATGGAAATTCACACACTGAGTAGCTTCCTGTTTATTGGCATACAATTACTGTGGCTTGAGACAGACTGGAAACAGTACTGCCCATGATTGACAAGACTTCATTGCTTGAGAGAGAGAGAGAGAGAGGGACAGAACGAAAGAGAGAGCAATGAAAACCTGTGTAACTCTTTTCACTGTAGGTCACTTTTTGTCCATGTTTTGAGCCAGGATGGCAGAAAAGAAAATTCAATCTAATCACACGAAAATACTTAAAATCTTTAAAAAATGTTTTAAATCTTTGAAAAAAAAAAAAAAAACTTAAAATCTTAAAATCAATGAAATTGATAGTTGTCATTAGAACAAATGCTGCAATAACAACGTAAAATGTAATTGTCAGACTGGTCTGCGTGGAGACTAAGAATACCATCAAGGCCAGAAAAGTCACATGCATATCTTGTGCTGTGCTAAGCAAAATGTGCAACTGAATTATCTCCTCAGTTGCATGAAAACATCTTGACTCTGGACAGCCTCCAGTGACAGAGAGCCTTCTGGATGTGGTGCCTAATTAGTCGGCTTTTCAACGCCAATTATCAGCCCACCACATGCCAAACAATGACACTTAAAATGTCAGAGACTAAAATATCCCCCTTCTCTCCGCTGAGTGATGGGATGAATCCTACGAAACTGCTTCGCTGTGCTACTACTTTTATGGCTGTTTTAGACCACACTGTGAAGGTAGGGCTGCTTTCCATTTCTCGTGCGGGTGGCTTTCAAATCCTATGTGGATAACCCCACCCATCCTAAACAAAGTTTTGCTTTAACTTCCCTTTTAAGTCCAGAATGGTGACATTTGATTTATGAGTCTGGTCCTCCATACTTGCCAGTTGTAGCTGAACTATAGCAAGAAGGCTTTAATTAACAGAATTACAGGCCTTTGGTAACTCACATTTCAAAAAAGGTCACATGACAAAACATATGCTTCTTGCACTAAAGCTTTCTATCCTTAACTGTCGACTCTTAAGCTGCTGTTGAGGGCAATGTTCTCTTCGGGTATTTAGTGACATTTCACTCTGATAACTTAAAAGAGAGATAGAGATGATTTCCTATAGTTAGTTATTAATCATGTGGCCATGAGATTAGGACCGCAGCTTATTCTGGGAATTTTAGCAATCTCTGCGTTCTAAAATTATTAAAAAAGGAACCTAATATAGATTGAGAAGAGTATTCTTAAAATGTATTTGAAAGTAGATATTTTCTGGCTAACAAAAAACATAAATCTTTACAGTAGCCGAGAGAAATACATTTTTTAAAATTTACTTTATGCCGTTATCTCAAGATCATGAGTTAATGATCTCTTTGATGCCCCCCCCCCCCCATGTGTCTGTCATTTGTGGTGTGCATGAGAGTGTGACTGGGCTCACTAGCCAATCACAACCAATATCAGTTCCTCAACACCCCTGCCCATAACAAAATAATTAATTTGTGATCTTATGATAAATAATTAGAAGTATGGCCATTCTCAGCCTCAATAGGTCCCACAAAAGTTAATATTAGCAAACTGCCCATTTCTAAACATCTGCATATAGGTAACTAAAAATTATAGCACAGAAATTAAAAAAATATTTCTGAAATAGTGTAGCTATTACATAGTTTATCCACCAGAGATCACTGACAACCTGTCAGGACATATCCTCCTCACAACTCTTTTAAAAACAAATGTAGGCATCCCTATCAAAAAAGCTTATCTTTTGTGCTTATGATAAAACACAAATAGGTTAGTGTACTGTACTGATTTTTTTAAAACTCTTATCTTTCATCAATATGTTGCCATAAAAATCCAGCATCTGTTTTGCACAGGGGAAAAGGTAACATTGGGCCCCGAGAGTTCATGACGGAGCAAATGAGCAAACAATGCCACTCAAAAGCCCTAGCAATCTCTGTGTTCATTAGATACAGATGAAATAATAAGAAATAGTATGATTATTGTTACACAAATATTGACTGTGCACAAAGGTCTCCTGATGGTAGAGGTGCTGTAGCACATTGTGGTGAAAAAGTGACCGAGAGGCATGTGGCTGCTGCTTAAGGCTTTTTCCTTAAACGTCTTAGCATAGGATTAACATTATACAATAATTCTTATAATAAACTGTTTATTTCAGTGTTCAGATTTGCCCATAGCCCCAGGACACTTTTTAGAACAAACTTAGGATTATCCTGTGACAAAATGCAAGAACTTCCATGGGTATAAATGCTCTTTGTATATTTCTGGTTCACATCATTAAAAAACTTTAGGATGAGGCTCACAAAGGTCATGAAAGCTCCAACACGAGTCAGGTTCCAGTGGAGTCGCTCTAGGTCGTACATTTTTATGACATCAAAGCCCCTCGAGTCTGTCGCTTCTCACTTTGGGAGCGAGTTGTTCATGTTTTCAAATATATATATATATATATCTATGTATGTGTGTGTGTGTGTGTGTGTGTGTGCGTGCGCGTGCGTGCATGTGTGTGTGTTGACGGACAAATTGAGGCTGATGTGGAAAAAAAAAATCCTGAGTGGTCTATGTCCGCCTGAAATGTCCTTTCGACAGTTCCCCAGGGCCCTGCCATTGTTTCCATCTTGCCCCACTTGTAATTCAAATCTTTTTATGTGTGTGTTTTTCCCATGCTCGCCTGGCCTACAGTGCTTTTCTTTTGCTGACGTTTTTCGTGGATGCCATCTGACTCGTCTGTCTGGTTTTAGCAGCTTTGCATCAATCTACTTGTGAATGTTCATGTTCCACTGCAAACTTTCTGTCTTTCCCATAAGGCGGGTTGGACTGGTGTTTAAAATATACTCACAGAGATGTCAACAAATATGTACTTGTGCTTTTGAGTGTGCCACCCCTGCTGGGTGGAGTACTTTTTTCTCTGAATCTCCTGTTTTTGTAATCGCATGTTCCAGGAAAGATCATTTGGATTAAAGCCGAGTGACCGGCAGGCTCTTCAGACTTATGAGGAGAGGTTGTATCTCGAAATAAACATGCATATCCCTTGGCTTTATTTACCCTTGAGAGAAAAATGGACCATGCTGCTTTATATGTCCCATGTTTGAAGCCCTCTCCCCAGCAGTGCAGATGATATTAGTCTATTTTAAAACTACATGCTGCCCTTTCTATTGATACCAGGGTAAAAATAGATGGCAAAGCTGCAGCATGAAATGGTTTAAAATGTAGAGCAGACAGCGGCACGCTATATTTAGACGAAACACAATCACAAAAAGTGCCTCACGACATTTTAGTAACTCCCAAGTGTAGCTGCAAATGCTATTTGACTGTCCTTACATTCGTGCAGTATTTATGTGCCCTGGAGATCTCTGCAGATGTCAGAGGATAGGTTTGGGTTCGAGTTGTTCCTTCACTTCTGGTCACTCTTTATGACTTCAAGCAAATGGACACTGGCAGTAAAAATTGGTGGGCAACTTCTGTGCTGTTTCAGACTGACCCCCACTTACTCTCCCTTCTTGTCACTGCTGTTAGAAATGAGGGATTAAAAACTCTTATCTCATATTGAGAGAACAGTCAGAGCTGGTTATAATGTGTGCCAAGCGGCACAATACGTATCAAGTTAAAAGTAAATCAAACACTTAACACAGATGGGTCCTAAATACGTGGCCCAGTTCCATCAGCTGAAGTTGTATCTTGAATGTGTGTCTTTGTTGTTTTGCCTGGCACATGATGAAAGTTGACGAGGCCAAAGCCACCTCACACACTGGGTTACGAAGGGGGACAAAGTATCTGGACGTGACCTGACACTTCAAGAAACAAGCTGGGGGTGTTCCACTGGAAATTCTCCTTTAGCATCTGTGAGCTGCATTGCTGGTCACTGTAGCAGCTGGGACCACAGGGGCTGGACATCAGTCTGAAGGAGATGGGTCTGAGCCCAGAACGAAGCAGGAGGCTGACACCGACCGAACATGTAGTGGGATTCATGGAGAGCCCGTTTCAGTTGTATAACACATGTGCTGTTTATTGTGTTTGTGTAAAAGTAAGAGGTGACTTCGGTCATTTCAGTTACAATTGTTGCCTTGAGATCACAAAACAATGGAGGCATTGATAGTGATAAATGGAAGTCATTCTATTTCCATTCTGAAATTCAATACAAGTTAAGTAATATACTGCAGACTTGATGTTAGAAACATGTAGTTTGGGGAGAAATAGACAAGCACATAACTCCCCGTAAAAACCTCAACTTTTCATTTTTACCTGATGGTTTTTCTTTTGGATTAAAACAACATGATATTTTATGTTAATTAATTAGCTTTAGAGAGGCTGGTACCTGGATGCTTGCTCTGCTTAGAGGGGAGTAAGGGAAGCTGTTTCCCCCTGCAAACTATCTTTATGCTCCGCCAACTGCCAAGTTAATTGTAATTTATTTAAAGGAAAATCTTTTTCTTTTTTTTTTTTGGGACTATGTTACTTCCTTTTGTCCAAACATTTTGCAAAGCAAAGATCTTGCCATCTTCAGTCACATTAAAGAGACATACTGCTTAATGGTTCCATTCATTTAAAAGTCATAAGTAGATTAAAATGAGAGGAAAAACACCATGTTGCAGCATCAGCATATACCCATAATGATTATGGTGCTTTTACAGTAAGTTGCACATCTCATTTCCAATTAAATTTTTTGATAAGTTCACAAGATGAGTACAAAGTCCCGCTACACTAAGTCTGCTACCCATATGCTCCCAGAACCGTTGCCATGGCAACTGTTGCTGCGTAAGAGCAGGGCTGAAGACTTTCAGATGGATGCTGAGATCTAATGACAGATGAGATAAGATGAGGACTGTGCAAATGAAGGCACAACTGCATGAGAGCGGTCTTTAATCAGCCCTGAGTCCAATAACAGCAGAGAGTTGCAGCTGTTTTTCATGCGCAGGTCTCATTTTGCACTCAAGTTTTCAGTTGTTTTCAATAGTAGTGCAAACACAAAAACTAAGCTTAACAGCTGCAGGTAACACATGGACAAGGAGAGACTTTCCTGAGCCTTTTTTACTAGAGTCAAAAACCTTGTGAGGGACCCAAAAGTGCAGCAAGCCATGAAAAGTCAAAGGTGGTGCTGGTACGTGAAGGTAACGGTTTATGTCTTTTTCCACACTGGAAATATGTGAGAAAAATACTGCTCAAAAAGGAAATAATTACACAGAAATGATTAGAATGAAACCCATTTCGTGTTCCAGTCGCAATACTGTGCTTCGTGCTGCAGACTTATTTGCATATTTGAAAAATAATAGACACATTAGGACTGTAACATGTAAACACACTCAACGTAGGACCAAATGCTGGTGTGCGAGGCATTCGAGGTGGCTAAAAATCCGAATTTTGAGGACTGATCATTTGCAGACTGATGAAAGTTTATCAGATCTTCAAAAGACAGTAGATTGTTTAGATTTCATCTAAAATATTGCTGTTTATCCGGACAATGGAAATAAGCTTTCTGCCCTGTCATGTTTTTATTAAGACCCACATAGAACATCTAACTAGCAAACTCATTCAAACCTGGCTCTGGCATAGAAACAGGTCCTCTCCCTGCAATCTGCTATAATGTCTCCGATTGTTTATGGGGATATTGTTGATAGGCCTCTCCCTCCATCTTAAAGCCCCTCAAGTCTGGTGGAAGTCTAAACTACAAAAACTGCCTCTACTCTCCAGTCTCATATAGAAACACACTATGTCAGGTTTCGGGATATGTGGAAGAGGTGGGTTCAGGGACTAGACTCCCTGTAGCAGCAGAAACTGAAACCTCTCATTCCACTTTAGGATTTTAAAAATGACTTTACACAAGTATTCACATGCGTTTCACATGTAGGTGCTTTTTCGTAATGTTAGACTGTTGTGACCTGTAGGTGTATATTCTTGTATACAGGTCTGTCTTGAAAATCCATCCGCACATTAACACATACTTAAAAAGAGGCAAGCTTGAAAATGTTACACAACAAGTGTCACTGAATACTCATTTACTGGCAGTGTAACTCTGCACTCTTTTAGTCTATAAGGATAGATATAGTTTCTTGCACAAACTCCGTGAGGTTGAGGAAGCTTTACTAAGTGAGTTGAGGCCTGAGTTCTAGCAGGATGGAGATACAAGTGTAATCAATACTAAACTATGCCAATATAAAAAAATACCTACTGATGATGGCCTTTAAGTTGGGTTCTCTACATTATGTAATGAGGCAAATGTGTACCTAAAAGCTGTAATTCTTGAGACACAAAGCAACTTTACGTCAGTAAACATTGGGAAATAACAGGTAGTGCAGGCATGTTTTCTGTAAAAAAATTAAACAGGAAAAGTTACCAAACAGCATTGTTTGCTCTCCCAGTTATTCCGCAGACTTCTCTCATTTCCCAGTGTCTCCCAGCAGACGGGTTTGGCTTCTCTTTCACAGTCCACCCTTTTCCAAATCCTATAAATAGCAGCTGTTTCAGAGGGCAGAACAATACTCCGCAGGCTTTTCCATTCATACATTCCTGGCACCAGTCCGAGCCGTCACCGCCCACTGCCTGTTAATACCTGACTCATGTCCCTGCACATCCACTGTATGTAAACAGTGCTCCACACACACACGCATACAAGGACACAGACTCCCCCACACACACACCACACACTAGTAGTGTGCGTGTGTTGGTGTGTATTTTCAACTGTTACTTGCAGTGATAACAAATCAGGTTTTAACTATGTTCTCTCTTCTCCTAACACCTCAAAATGTGTGTTTTGCAGAGAAAAGATAAAAAACACAGAAAAGTCTGAAAGTATGCAGCTACTCTAATATCGACTTTGCGGGACATTGCTCCCTGAAGTGCTCCGAAATATTCTAAGCATCCCAGCTTGCTTGTTGAAAAAACTTTTACGCTTTCACAGTGCCATCGCGCAGTTTCCAAAATGGCTCCACCCGACTTCAAAATGACGAGAGCATCACAGTTAAAGCAAGTATGTACCTTCAGGGGTCCCAAGCTAAAAAAGGGTTGGGAACTGGTAGGTTAGAGCTATGTTATCCAGGAAAGAACTCAGTGAAGTTATGGAGTCAGTGCTGCTGAATAATAAGTATGTTCAGTAAGAGTTCTAAACTATATGTTACTGCTGCACCTGTGTAGGTTTCAGGGTCTTTGAACTCTGCTTGGTTTCAAATAATCCTTTGGAGACTGACAAATGGTCGAAACCAACCTACCGAATGTTAGATTTACATTTCTTGTGCTGCTGTTCGTTTGACGTTCAAAATTTACATACTTGTCTCAGTTTTGGCACATCAGTGCTCAGTGGGATTTTAACACTGTAACACACAGTTTGCCTGATTTAAGCTTCTGACACCCAAACTGTCAGTTTGACGACCAATGTTTGGCTTCTCCCAGTTTGCTGAACGTAGGAAGCAGCATGCAGAGTTGTAGCGAGGATTATTTTGTGTGGGAGTGCACTGGTCGAGTCGTCTGAGAGGCAGATGATCATTGTGTATTGGATGCCTGCCTAAGGAGTGTGTGTGTGTGTGGGGGGGCCACCCAGAATCACAGCGGACTGTTAAATCAGGCTGTGATCAGGAACAGTTTTCATTGTGGATCAGTTCATCTTTTGCATTAGGAAGTGAGACAATTATTTTCAGGTCCTCTGAGTTTACTGTCAGAGTGGAACTGTGACTCAAACTAATATTGTGATAACTCTGAGAGCATAATCTGGTTTATTGTGTATTACTAGAGGAAGATCTTATAATTTTTTTAATAAGCTGTCATGTATTGAAGATCTCAAAACTGATCTTTCTATCGGTTGTTTATTCATAAGAACTAACATTATATCTTGAGTATGTTGTCATAAAGGATTGCATGGGGTTGCTATATCTTTAAGAAGTCTTGTAGTATTAAGTATTTCAATAAACAATTTTAATGAGACAAAGAGTGACTTTTTTTAACAGCTGTTAGGACTGTTTTTGTTGTCGTCTTTTTGTTCAGCTGATCAATTCAGCTCTATTGACAATGACATAGAATATCTTATCAATCTAATAATTACCCTATAAACCTCTTGCATGTCACTGTGGTGTTTTGAACAGTTTGCAAATGTTTGCTTTGGTAAAAAAAAACATATTTCACAATTCACCAACTACCAGCTCATCTCTCTGACCTTTACATGTCCTCATACTGCTGTGGCTGCTGCTGTATCCAAAACTGTGCAAACAGCTGTGCAGAAAACCCCTTGCAGCCTTGACCCAACATTTGTTCATCTTCCTGTTTGGTTCCACCCCATCATCATCACATCATGTGGTCTCATTTCATCATAGCCACAGCAATACCTCATCCCAGACATGCTGACAACATGATAATCCAATAATAAATGTTGGAAAAGTACTGTGAAAACATCAGTTCCTTCACCAGAGCAATGTTTAAGAGCAAAAGTTGCAGTGTTTGATTAATTAAAACCAAATTAATCAGCGACTATTTTGATAATCGATTAGTAGTTTAAAGTGTTAGATGAGAAAACTGATACCACACTCATGTCCGTATATTAATGATAAAGTCACAGCCAGCAGCCGGCTAGCTTATTTTAGTTAGCACAAAGACTGGAGACAGGGGGAGACAGCTTGACTGGCCCTGTCCAAAGGAAGCAAATCCACCTGCCTGCACCTCTAAAGCTCAATAAAGCTCAATATAACAAGACATCTGAAGATGTCACCTAAAACAATCTATAGTTGCAGCCCCAAATGTTCTCAGTGCCTGGTTGTTTTATTTTTATTCATTGTCATGTTAGGCCTGTTAATGAGGATAATAATGAGAATGGGGGTAATTCAAGGGTGTTTGTGTAATACAGGATACCATCAGAAAGATGTGGCTCGACAGATAAGTGTATTGCGTGTCACAAGAAAACTCTCATATCAAGATACAGTACTTAGCTCTTTTTTAATTTCTTACAAACAAATATTAGAAATTTGGTCTCATCTTATTTTTTTCACTTCGATCGATTAATCAATTCACTGACCAAGTAGTTTCAGCTCTAAAATAATCCTTGGACTGAGCAAAATTCCCAGAACGGTAGCGAAGACATGATACCTGCAGATTTACTGTGGGAAAATTATAGACCAGAAAAATGGCAAAAGGTCGCTTTGAACTAGCAGCAGGACGCACGCACACACGCACACACACACACATGCACACACACGCACACACACGCACACACACGCAGGGCCCCACAGGACAACTGTAGTGATGCTATAAGTCAGAGGTAAGTTGAAGAGTCTTGATGCTGCTGCACAGCGCCTCTAGGGCCCTGCATGAGTTTACACTGGAGGAGAGAGAGACATAGAGACAGAGTGCGAGAGAGAGAGAGAGAGAGAGAGAGAGAGAGAGAGAGAGAGGCGAGGAAGGAGCCTACAGACCGGGAACAGTCGTCGCCCGCGAAGGACCGTGGCAGTCCGGCGCGGCAGCGGGAGTTAGAGGAGACGAAGAGGAAGAACCCCGCCACCCGAACCGGCTCCACAAACACGCCAACAACCCGCAAAATAAAACCCCGCGACGGAAAAACATGCGACCTGACACCCGTTTTCGCGCCCGCGGTTCACTCGTGCCTCCGCCGACGGCTCCGGGGAGTTCGCACGTTCCAGCGCGCCGACGGGGAGGCGATGTTTAGGCGCAGACGAGCGGCAGAGCCCCGCCGAGTTTCGGACGCGCGTCCCGCAGCCTGCCCGATGAGAGAGGACGAGTCCCTGAGCCAGGAGACACCGCGACGGGCGGCACCGCGAACGTAGCGTCCGGGGCGGGAGAGAGGGAAAGCGAAACGCGGTACCTGGCAGTGCGCGCCTGCGGCCACCCCTCCTCCGTGTGCGTGTTCGCGTTCCTGTGCGTTTTTGTGCGTGTTTGCGTTCGGATCCTCGCGTTGGGGTCGGGGGGGGGGGGAGCTCCGTGGTTAGGGCGAGCGGGAGGATGCAGGTGAAGAAGCACCGGGACCCGGACCGGAGCGGCGGGGACATGCTGGAAGCGGACGGCCTCCGCAAAAACTCCTCATGCTTCTCGAATATCAAGATCTTCTTGATATCGGAGTGCGCCCTCATGTTGGCCCAGGGCACCGTCGGAGCGTACCTGGTGAGTGCAACGCGACCCGAGCCCGCACGCAGCGGGGTCACCCGCACGCAGCGGGGTCACCCCGCATCGACAGGGAAACCCACTGCTCCTGGGGAAACCCGCCGCTCCGGGAGGACCCGCCGCTCGGGGTCACGCATGGACCTGTCCCACCGGTCGGCCCAGCACCAGGTTTTGCTTTTCCTGGATCGAAGAACGTGCAGCTCTGAGCGGTATTAATGGAAGAAATCTCTTTCCTGGGATTTCATATGCGGCTACAACCGCGTCCTGCAGCTGGTTAGTTATTTCGAGAGTGCGCATCATCAGTTGCATGATCAATGTTATGTCCACTTATTTTCCTGGGTCACAACCTGAAACGGTTTCAGCTGTTAATCATGGTACGACGAGATATTTTAATCTGCTATGCACCAATAATAAGAGATCGTATTTATATTTGGAAAAGCAGCGATTATTGAGCACGAGGCCGGTGATTCATATTTGGCGAAGATCCTCCGCATTCGTTTGTTCTTCTGTTTGGTTTCCACTTTACTACTATTTACACCAAAAAGTTAAGACAATGTGTATCTCTATGATCCTCCTAGTGCGATGGGGGGGGAGAAAAAAAATCAAAACAAAAACCTGAAAGCGTTCAGAGACTCTAATATAGATTTTGTGGGACAAAGACCCCCCCCCCCCCCCCCAAGTGCTCCGAAATTTTCCTCAAAGTGTCCCAGAGGAGCCACACAGCCTCAGGCAGCCACTGTGAACATTTAGTTTTGACATTAGCAATGTTTGTACTCCTAGATTCATGCTGGTTCCCCGGCTCAGTTGCAATTAATAGACTAAAGCTTAAATGCTTTGGCCATATTTGGAGTGGAACGTCTTATCTTCTCTGCTAGTGGACCTGCTAAGCATCAAGCATCCTGCAGCTCAGAGCAGCCTGAGAGCACACGGGGCCGCTCGCAGTCCGTTAGGATGAACATCCTAAAGAGGATTTTCTTCCTCTTTATCATCCATTGCTGATCAAACAGGCGCCACACTTCTGCTTTTTTTTTTTTGTTATGGCACATTGGTTTTGCACACCTGTTCAAACAGTTTGACCAGTAGACCCTGAGCCTCAGGTACGGTCATTTACTTACACAAACACAACAAGGCTCCCTGGCCTGCTTGTGTTCACCAGCAGAAACAGAGCTCATTTACACGGAGCTTTATTTACGCGGACAGAACATTAGGTACCCGGTTCAATGACGATCTGATGAACTGGAGTCAACCTACATGAGACACTGTGTTATCTCTGATTGGATGATGGGACTTAAGAGTGTTTGCTGGCAGCGAAGAGACACAACTCGACTATCATGGCCCCTCTGCTTTCTGTGAGCAGCTTACAGTACAAGACACTTAGCGACACGTTGCGTGACCTGGTTTAGCCGCCTGACTTCAACCTGTCAACCTGCAAAGGCCACGGAAGTACAGATCTGAGTATGATATCGGCGTAAATCCCTGATTTATTTAGCCTTTTCTCACTTTTCAGAAATTCACTTCCACACCTTTACTGTTTTGGATCGGAGTGTTCCACTAAGAATACACATCTGATATAAATAATAAGTCATGATCGACTCCACTCAGTAGTTGATGACTTGGCTAAAGGACATTAGGGCTGCAACTATCGATCCAAAACCCAAAGGTGCTCAGTTGACTTTGACATATTAGCATTTGAGAAGCTGGAACCTGAGAAATTGTAGCGTTTTATCTCTACAGTTGCTGCATAAATGAGTGACGTGGGCATTCAATTATGCAAATAGTAGAAAATGTGTTTCCTGCCAATCAAGTAATTTTTCTGTAGATTTTTCATCTTGATCGATGATTGTTTATCTCAGTCATTTTTTAAGCCTGACGGGTAAACATTCCCTCTGGACAGGTTTTAGCCGCTGTTGGTTGCCAGATATGGTGGTAAACTGAATAATCTTTTTGTTTTGACCTGATTGTTGGCAACAACAAAGGGTATTTTGTAAATAAAATTTGTGTAGCAGCTTTTTGACATCTGGGGACACTAAAATGTAGCAGACGAGGCTGTGTATACAGGCAAGATTTCACATATGTTAAAGTTAATTTTAGATGACTTTTAATTGTATGAGTTGATATTATATCTACAGCCATGGGAACCTTCATTTATGACTTCTGTGTGTGCAGCACCCGAAGGTCTAAGAACTGTTGGTGGTAGTAACACCTCCGTGATATAAAAAAATCTGACACTTCAGGGCTTGAGGTGCAAAGCGCGACCAACACCTGAGCCTTAACTTTGTTCGTCTCAACGGAGCAAACCTGTCAAACTGTGGTCACACTGAATCAGCTGAGATATTTCGAACTGCTTGAAAGGAGCATTATTGTCTTTTTTTTTTTTTTAACTATACTGAATATCAGCATTGACGGCTGTGCCCAAATAAAGTGCATGTTTCTGTCCAGATGATAAATATTAGTCATTAGATAATACTTAGTCATTTTTATTTAGCCGTTAATAAAATGTATGCTGAGGTGTTAAATGATTCAGTTTTATGTCAGGTTAATATAAGCAGGCATAATTCAAAACATACAGCGCCTAGCTAATTTATTATTGGTGTCAGCCTTGGGCCTTTTTCATTAAATGGTGCACAGGTGTAGCCATTAATAGTCAGCAACCTGATGCCAGGTGCTTTTGACAAAAAGGCACTTCGTATCACTTGTGCTCAAAGAATTGGTATAAAAGACAAAGCTTCTTTTAGACACAAAATCAACAGCACTTAAAAATAGCTCCTTCAGAAGAGTTAAAGTACATGCAGCTAACCTTCAGTCAACCTTCAGTAAGCGACACCTCATAAAACAGAATGGAAATGATTCCAAATAGCTGAGACTTTGCTTATAAACAGATGCCATGCCTTCACAAATAGCACAGTTTCAGCACTTTAACATCAGTGCCAGACCTTAAGGTTGCTGAAGTGAATGAGCAGCTCTCTCTGCTTGCAGATGATACAGACCCCATCAGTACATCCTGAAATAAGTTGCTGGAAGTTGAGATTCCTTTCGCTCGGACAAGACTTGCTCTTCTGCTAGGTGATGGAATGTCATGTGGCACAAGGAGGTTTGTTTTGTTGCCATGCAACTGATTAAACATTTCCACAGTTTAAGTTGTTATCCAGACAAAATGTGGCTGTGGCCGCTGACCAGTCTGCAATCCACTCGGTTTTTTCCTACATCATTTATTCTGGTCTTAATCCTCCTGGAAGGCTGCCTCTTTAAGTCACAGTAGAAGTGCACAAACATGTTGAACCTGGCAACGAGAGCTTAGCTCATCCAGAGTGTTTTCACTGCAGAGGCTGTCGGACGGGATGGGATCTGATTAGATAATGGCTTCACTTTCTCTGCTATGCTTTATTGCAGCGTTACTGTCTGTGTAGAGCTGAAGCTACAGCACTAAAGGCTTGTTGGGCTCGGCGTCTTATTGAAGAACAGGCCGAGGCAACGTTGGGATCAGATCCCAGGCGGGGCGGAGCCAGCCAGGCGTAAACGCAGCACGTCCAGCGTGCTCTCGCATTTTTGAAAAAGAGCCGCCCGAGGGGCAGAAACTTCATACTAAAGTTTTCCATCCACATCACAGAAGGGCACCGGCACGAGCCGCTCCCAAAAATCATCCTCCCCGTGTTTTGATCTGTGGTGAAGGATTCGCTGCAGCGGTGTGCGGAGCAGCTACAAGAACAACCTGCTGCCTCCTAAAAGTCACAGAGGAAAACTTGAAAAAAACCCCAAAAGCCTCCAAAGACAAAGCAAACAGGCTCTACAACAGTAGTCTTTGCTGACAATGACATCCCCTTATCGACTTGCCTGTTGGGCATTAAATCTGGTCTAAATTGGGACAGGCATTTTTAGAGAGAGATCATAGTTTAATACCAGGCATCAGTAGGGATTGAAGGGTTCAGGGTTTCTCCTCTGCTTCGAGACAGATTGTGTTATCATAGAACAAAGTGTAATAAAAATGTCATTCGTACTTCTGCGACACATCTGGTGTATAGATTATGAAGTAGTTGTAGTGTAGTAAACTCTTACTGCAGACAAAAGTGGATTATATGTGCAAAATAGAGTAGAAAGTGAAGTAAAAAAACAAAAATATCTTTTTCAAGAATATTGTGGTGCTCAGTACGTGATAATTAAATAGTTTTAAAAGGCTGAGTGCACAGTTTCGTTAACAGAAGAAAATGTATCTTACTGTAAGACATTTCATATGCAGCAAAGTATGGTGCCTAATGTCAAGTTTAAGCAGAAACTTAAGTATAGCTGCATGAAAATAAAGAGCCACTTCCACAGATCTGAAAATAGCTTGATAACTCTTTTTTAAATTGACACTGGTTCACATGGTACAGACAGACCCCTCCCACATATCAAAAGCAAACACATCCTTGCTTTGCTTCACAAAGTGGTTTGATTGCACTTCATTTCATAGAGGCTTTGCTAGCTAGCAGTGTTTAATCACTGACCTCCGAATCGCATCTGACAAATTGTTTAGTGAACAAACCCATCCTGCTGCGTTTGCTTCAGCTGGAAGTTACTGGTAGGCTCCGACTCTTGTGTGGAGGACAGCTGCTGAAAGAGAGAGAAGCTTGCGATGAGCCGCTCCAACTAAAGCTGTGGAAGTAAATGTTGCTGTGCGTGGCTAATCAGAAACAGAGGCCTGTTGGCAGGGAGGAGACACAGTGTGGAACATCTGAGCAGCTTGTCATTCAGGATATTCCAATGGAAAGCGCAGTTTAAAGCCACGTGACTGATTATTTCTCTTAGACCATGTCCAAAAGAAT
This sequence comes from Istiophorus platypterus, assembly GCA_016859345.1. Classification (NCBI taxonomy): domain Eukaryota; kingdom Metazoa; phylum Chordata; class Actinopteri; order Istiophoriformes; family Istiophoridae; genus Istiophorus; species Istiophorus platypterus. The sequence continues at coordinate 15,617,026 of CM029121.1, read as the reverse complement.
CAAATGTACTGTAGACCCTGTTTACGCATTAATATGTGATCTGTAACTGGACATATCTGGACAATGACATCTGGTCCACAGGGCTATGCATCCACCCCTGGTATTATTAAGCGTTCCTGTGATCAGATCATAATATGCAAATTTCCTGGGTGTGTGTTTTTTCACCTGCTTTAACCGACCACACATTAATGCCAGGGACATTAGGATGAAATGCTTATGCGTATCCTGATAAATCATATGACTTTTCTCTTTCAGTTGGCGACATAAGATTCCCACATCCGTGTTTTGGGGGTTTTTTTTGTATTTTTTTGCCACTTTTTCACTTTGTTCATCTTAATTCCCACGAGCCCGGTCCAATTCTGCGCTCTGCTGTTGTTTTTCAGGTGAGTGTGCTGACCACCCTGGAGCGGCGGTTCAACCTGCAGAGCGCTGACGTCGGAGTGATAGCCAGCAGCTTTGAGATAGGCAACCTGGCACTGATCCTGTTCGTTAGCTACTTTGGAGCCAAAGCACATCGCCCTCGTCTGATAGGCTGCGGGGGCATTGTCATGGCGCTCGGCGCACTCCTCTCGGCTCTCCCAGAGTTTCTGACAAATCAGTACGAGATAAGGGAGACGTTGAGGACTGATGTGGGTCGGGACAATTGTTCCAACACCAGCAGCAGTGCAGCCCAGCTGGTGGAGGACGCTGTATGCGCCAACAAGGCCAACACCAACATGATGTATCTGCTGTTGATCGGTGCCCAGGTCCTGCTGGGGATCGGAGCCACGCCGGTGCAGCCTCTAGGGGTGTCCTATATTGACGATCATGTGAAGAAGAAAGACTCCTCACTCTATATAGGTAAGCCATATGCAGGAAACTGTACGTATAAACAAAATGTTCAAAATCCAGTTTGCACCTAATCTATTGGGGGGGGGGGGCAAAATGAAAGACAGATTCCAAAAGGCCATAGTAAGGGAAGGTTAAAGAATCACTGGCTGAATTAAATTACTGTTAAAGATAAGCAGTGCTCAAGGAAACAGATGATTATCAGACTTGGAAGTAAAAATTATTTGCCACAGCGCACTGATTTCCCAGGGCAACTGAACCGGTACAGTGGAAAGTCAGCCATGAACGTGTTTGCTCATCGTCATAAAGTGCGGTGTTTGCATAGTTTGTGTCAACGCAGTATGCACCTACACTGTATTTGTGCTCTTCCGCTGCGCGCCATCTCTCTTTGTTCAAGCACAGGCCTGTTCGTGTGAGCGCCAGGTGAGCAAATCTCTGAGCTTTTTAATCTCCACAACAGAGGTTTCAGTGGCGAAGAGGCCAGATGCAGGGTAAATGTCTCTGCTTTGCTTAGAACTCTCTCAAAGCCAGTGCGGTGCTGATGTGGCTCTTGGGGGTTTAAAGTTAAAGTGCTTTCCATGCAAAATTCTGACTGCACACTGGCTGTTTAGGGATACGTATTTGCTGTGATATGTATATTTTGCTGTTTTGCTACATAGGAGGTGGCTTTAATACTTTTCTCATTAAGCTGTGGAGGATTTCCACTACTGTAGCTTTTCCTGTGAATCTGTCAGATATTTTAAAGAACCACCAAGTGCTAATAAACATATATTCTGCATACTGTAGTTTGCTTTGAAGACCAACAGGTATTAGAGGGAAAGTCAGATATTTTGGAGTGTATGCTTATTTGCCTTCTTGCCTAGAGTTTGATGAGAAGGTTGATGCCCCTTTCTTAGGTGTATGGTTAGTATGCTGCTGGGGTCCACAGCACCTCCAAAGCTCCCTAATTAACATGTCATATCCCGTATGCTTAATTGGCAAAAATCGAGGGTAAGAAAAACAGCGATTTTACAGAGGCATGGAGCAGTCTTTATGCTTAGATAAATCAGCTGTCTGTTAGCTACATATACGCTTACAGACATGCGACTGCTATCAGTTTTCCCATCTAAGTCTGGGCAAGCGAGAAAAAACATATTCCCCAAAACTATTTGTTTAAAACTAAAAACAGTCGCTTTTGAGGGGGGTTATGCTCCTGCCTGGTAAACCTTTCCACATTTGCCTATGAACCACAGCCATAAATCCATATAATAGCATGTTTCTTTGTTTTGACTGAGGCCTGCCTTTAATGTGTTGTGCAGACTGCCACATCTGCCTTTGATGGAGTAGATGAGATGTGCTTGCATAGTATGTGTTTTTGTTATCAGCATGAAGCAGAGACAATGAGAGCCTGAATGGAGGGTGAGTTCAGACTGGCACACACCCTTTGTAATGCAATGACAGAGCAGCGTGCTGTGTGGGTGCCTTTTGTCACTCAAATACAGATGTGACCTGTGAACAAAGGCAGCAGTGTGCTGTCTTGTAATCTCAAGGCCAAAGCTGATTTTCTTAATTGCCATTCGCTGGTATTTACTTGTCCTGAACATTATCTTTTTTCACAAAAAATCACCTAGAGCTTTGTCTGAAACAACAAAGGACTTGAAAAAGTAGCACAAAAGACTTTGACATTTTGGCACCATCATAGTGGCTTCTTAGCAGCTACAGTGGGAAGTGGCCGGCGAGTGATTGAAGTTTGGCAGGCGTAGGGGGGCAGAGATTTAGTTCTGTCCTCCTCTGATAAGCTGCAAGGAGGGTTGGAGGAAAAACAAGCGGTGAGCAGCGAGGAACAATGTGGTATTGAGTCGCGCTCAGCTGATCGTCCTAATCCTTCTGCTGCAGGCATGTCATGTGCCCCCAGCTGCATGAATGGAGTAGATTGTCCAAAATTCTCTGAGATTTCTTTTCACAAACTGATATTATTATATAGGGATTATTCATCAGTTTACATCAACAAGTCCATATTGTTAAAGCATCAATGGAAAGTTGAGTTTCAGAACCTTTGGCTAAAATATGGGCTTATCAAGGCTTAGGCTTCAGTTTTATGTGTTATTTTTAAATGTATGTAAAACACCTGTGAACATGCCCAATGGTATTAGCATGTCAATATTACAAATAGCAAAGTCTTATTCTTGGATTTCTAAAACACGGAAGTGAATCCATCCATCACCTAAGTAAGTTTATTTTGTCTCTGCAGAGAGGTTCCAGGTGTCCTTAACGAAGCTACAAAGGAAAACACCTCTCAAATCTGTGAACAGAAACTTTTATCTTTTCACACGTAAGAGCTGCAGAGAGATGTGATGTATGAACGTGTACAGTAGAACTTCCTCTGCTCCCACGGCGTCCTCATTTTCACTCTACCAGATTACGAGTGTCGACATGCTGTTTTGCGTATGAAGTGTCTCACCACATTGACTGTTAGAGCTTTTTTTTACTCACACTGATCAGGAGACTGGGTTTAAAGCAAAGTGGTTGCTTCGCTGTATTTCCGTCAGTCATTTTACCTATTTGATGTCACATAATTCACACCTTGAGGTTAAAAGCATCACGGTTAACTCTGATTTAGGATAAATGACGCCAAGTGTGACTGAAGCTGCTTTTTTTTTTTATACACACACACACACACACTGCGACTTTTGTCCACCGATGCTGTCGAAGCACATTCTTGCTCCGCGACCTGTTTCTGTTTAAATTAGAGCCTGGGCTAAATGGCCAGGTGAAAAGCGTGCAGCTCCCTGCCCTGTTTAGAGTATGGCGGCGCAGGGAGAGTAGAGCTGAGAGGCCTGGAGAAGAGCCATAATTACAGAGTGAGGCAGGAATTTCAACCAGCCAGCCATGAGGTGGGTCTGAGTGGGCCAGGGCGCACATGAATACCACACAGGCCTGTGAAAAACAACTCCTCCAGAGGCTCCGACTGCCTCCTTTCACTGTGTATACAGCAGCAGACACGGCTTACTGCTGTTTAAACAAGTGTAAAACACTCAGCCAAAGTCTGCTCTGACTCTTTATAATGCTTTTTGTCTTTGCTCTCTGATTAAGATATGTTCACTGTCATTGTTAGCATTTTTAAAAAGCTCGTGCTGCTAAGTGTCGCAGTGTTCTTCTTAAAAGGCAACATCTCAGAGTTCCTAAGAAACCGGTTTGTATTCATCACCACCTCCGTCAGAAGGCAGCTTTAAAAGCAGGGTCAAACATAAACACATGTATTTTGTGGGACTGTTTTGTTTTGGTTTGTTTCCCGAGTCTAGACGTAGGCACTTGTCTCTGGCCAAAGGAAACAAATATGATTGGACAGATTGCGTCAACAGGATCTCCATTCCCACTGCGCCATGACCTTTCACTATCCACTGCTAATTCTGGCTCTTCCCACAGGACCCCTGACTGCACAAATATACTGTACAGGACACACAGAGGAGGGTTTAGAGCTGAGGTTGTGCGTTGTACAACACAGTCTCCGTTCAGCAGCCTCTGGAGGTTTCAGATGCTTTTAAGCGGCCTGGGACTTCCTCATTAAACCGTAATGTACACCATGCAGTGCCTGTGGTATCGGGAGTTTGAAAGTATAGCATTAAGTAATTCATCAGTGTCATGTCGTTCTATGTAAAACCCCAAAGAGTTGGACATGTGGACATCATTTGTTGGATCATACAAGAAATGTAATGATTAGATTCTGAAGTACTGATGGAGAAGTGCAATAATTCAAAGTTGATTAATTTTCTGACATTAGTGATGCAGTCCTCGTTTAAGTTGTTATAAGGAAGTTTAAAGTCTAAATAGCACGTTTTCGTCTGCTAATGCATATGTGCTGAATCTGCTTTGTAAGTTACATGTCCAGTGATCACTCTTTAGGACTGAGAGTACATAGTAGTGGTGGAAATCAATTTAATACATCTATTCATGTACTGTTTTTGAATGCAATTTTCAGTTACTTGTACTTTATTTAAATATTTTTAGATGGGAAATATCTACGACATTTATTTCACAGATTTAGTTAAATCCAAGGCTCTACCCACCCACACAGGATGTTTTTTTTGTGTCTTTTTGTGTCTTTCCGGCTGATTAGACCTCTTGTCTTGTGTAAGTTGGCAGGAATTGCGTTATGTCACAAAACTTTATATGCCGATAATTATGATAACTGGGCAGGTTGCCCCGCCCTAATAGGTACTAAAAAAAAACCAACAGAAAGGTGAGGAGGATGTTAGTCAGACAGTTTGTATAGAGCCGCACAAGCCTTAAGAGGCATGATCAGGCAACACTAATGAAAGCACCTGTCTGGGCAGACTATGGGGCTGCGGGAGCTTTGAAAGTCTGTTCCTGCACTGACAGGGTGCCCTCTGCATAGTGAACGCTTTTACTTTTGTACCGTGAGTGTATTTTGCCTGTTCATACTTCTGTACTTTTGCCGCAGTAAAATTTTGAGCGTAGTACCCTTAGTTGTAACAGAGTATTTTTACACCATACCACTGCTACGTCCGCTTAAGTAAAGCATCCAAACCCTTTTTCAACCACCGGTTTGAGCTAAATGCTAACAACAGCATGTTAACAGTAACATTGCTAACGCGCTGATGTTTGGCGGGTAAATTGTTAACCACGCTCACCATCTCAGTATAGTGTGTTAGCATACTAGCATTTATTAGTAATATTTTTGGTAGTATTGGCCATAAACCAAAGTATTGGACTGTGAAGTCACAGTTGGCTAACATTGCTGTCCATTGAACCATGCAACTAATGCACTTTAAAAATATATATTTTACATATACTGGCCTCATGACAGCAGCCCTTATGTTTGTATTTGGATTGTCGTCGGTTCTCTGTCTACATAATCGGAGAACATCACGTACATCAGTCAAATTAGCTGTTTTAAATTGTATTTGCATAAAGCGTTAATGTCAGCGTTCTGTCATCAACCAACTACTTGTCCAGATAGCAGCCATTTTACGAAACGAAAAAGAAGAGACACTCATTTTGAACAGCCCACTTTAGCTCTTTAACTAATGTCTCCTACAATATTACAAATAAACACATCTTGTGTTTTGCCTCGGCTTTGCTGGATGGGCTACCAAACAACCGTCCACGGGAGGATTGCTGACGTCAGTTTCGCCATCATTTATTATTTCTGACTGCAGGGAAGGATTGTGATTTTGATTTTGGCCGGACCTACAGCTTCATGCACCAGTGACAGACATCAGTCGCTGGGTACAGCGGCGCAGCAGCCGAGAGCATGAAGTGCCTCTCAGTTTTATTGCTGAACACAAGCCTGTCAGAGGCACTGAGGAAGACGTACTCGCTCTCTCACACGCTCTCTCTTTGTGCCAAACTACAGAATAAGAATGACAGACGAGCTGTGGGGAAACACAAAGGCCCTTTTTTTTTCCTCTGTTGTGGCCTGAGAAAAGAGAGCTGCCTCTATCTAGGGAGTAAAAATATAAAAATATTTGCCTTTCTTTGGTCTGTATTTTACTGTCAACCCCTGGTTTGTATTTCATTTTTAGGCCTTAGCACTTTATTTCACCAAAGCTTCCGCAGACTTACATTTTCCAGCAATTTTCTAATGATATATTTTGTCATATTAATCTCATTTCAGCTCTTCAGGGATAATTTAGCTTCAGGTTTGTAAGGAAAACCGGTGGCAGAACTCACAGTGAAAACGGTCTCAGAGGGATCCTCGAGAGACTTGTCAACATTCCTGCTAAAATGCTCTGACTCCAAAGAGTTGCTGCAGTAGGGCGTTTATATAAGCTACTTAAACTCAGCGCATGTTAATGTCATCTTGAAGGATTAGATTCTAAATGGGTTTTTCCGTCCCTGCCATAAGCCTCATGGCGGGTTTGCCTAGCAACACCAGTTTGTTTTATCACAAGATGATAAACGGCGTCGGTGTAAAACGTTTGTCCCCCAGCCGCTAACCCTCTGCATCGCCGTGATGAACCGTGTGGGCTTTTGTCTTTCCCCTGTGCGTGTGATGGGAGGCTGCGGTCTCTGTTAGCTGAGCGACCCGGAGACGTTAACACGGTGCTGCAGGCCTGAACGCGACTGCCGCCCCCCTGTTACTTTTAGTCTGGTCCTGGAGGGCGGAGAGTGCAGTGAACATGAGATTATCTCATATCGAACAGGTCGACGACATGCCGCTGCTTCAGCGCTCATCAGTAATTATCCCCGAGTGCTCTGAGTATCACGTCATGTAAAGGAGTCAGAAAAGGAAATGCAGCAACATGCCGTGCAGAGGTTGGCCACACGCTTCACAGTGCCCCTGCTTTGGTAAGCGGGAAGTCGTCGTGATTGATTAGGGACTTCCCCCGAGTGAAAGTTTCATTAAATCTAAGCAGAGGGAGTTATTTGATTTGAGTTTGCCATCCTTCCTTGAATCAAATAAGGTCATCTCTCAGTCCTGTGCAGTGATCAGTCAAAACATGCAGAGCCAATTTTTCCACTGTTAAGAATTTTAGATTTTTCCATAGCCGCTGTATGCCAGATCACAAGAGCTGATTGGGGAGTCATTTGTTTATATGTAGAACTGATATGAATCAGATGGGGGGGCGTGCAGAATTATCTGAGAATGTTAAATGACCCTCAGATGGGTGTGGGCGTGGCACCAAGTTGATTTTTACATTTAGAGATTTCTGCTCTGTGTCAGGCCATGTAGTAGCCTCAGATGGGCTCGTCATCTGGCGGCTCGTCCGAGGTGAAAAACCTCCCCCAGTCAATCTCCTGTTTTTGTGGGATAGTATGGGAGGAACTCTGTAATTATGTAAGTGCATGTTTCGCTACAGTCCATCCAGTCCTGTCTGTTGGATGCCTCGCTGGTCACATCAGATGTAAACGTACAATGGTAAATCCCCCGTTTGGTTTTTGGTGTGTGTGTGTGTGTGTGTGTATGTATATATCTCTATATATATAGATATATCTATATATATCTCTCTCTATATATATCTATATCTATATCTATCTATATCTATATCTATATATATCTATCTATATATATATATATAGATAGATATATATATATAGATAGATATATATATATCTCCTTCACAAAGATCTTGGCTAGTTGTTTGCAGTCTATGGGTTTCAAAGGAATCATGAGAAGAAAATAAAATGTCTCAAAAACAGCAAGTGAAAAAGACAGGGACAGTAAGAGGAGCTGAGAAACTGTGAGTCAGGAGGTAGAGCAGGACATCCAGTAGTTGCAGAGTGGGGTTCAGTCCCCAGGTGTTTTCATGACGAAGTTACCTGGAACAAGACACAACATGGGGGTAGGGCAGGTCACTTTATAGTCTTAAAATGGGTTATTTTGTGATACCGTCTAACTTGTATTAAACTAATCTAAGGGAAAAATGAAGACTGAACTAACACTGTAGACCGGCCTGGAACCGGCTCCAGCCCTGCACCGTCCAAGGAGGGTTCGACTGGTGATGGATCATTTTAAAGTCCCACTGATGACGGAGACCAACTTCTCCGGCCTGAACCTTTCATCCCTCCGCTGGACCATCAGGGGAATCTAAAAAAGTATGACTTTGGAAGTCGGCAAATGGGCCACGAGACCCTCAGGCTTTCTCGCCAGAGCCTGCAGAGCCGTATGTTGAGCCTTCTGGCTATTGCCACGAGCATGTCCCTCTCTTTCTTTTTCTTTTTTTCCCCAACTCGCCATCTGCAGCAGTGGACAGGCTCAGCGTAGCACCCTGCTGAATCATGGCCTTCATTTTGACCTACACAGGCTTGTGGCACCTTTTCATCTCCATCGTGAATCCCTGTGGCCTCAAACCTCACCAGGCCACCAGGCAGCCTTCTCGAGTAATCTGGGTCAGGCTCTGTCACTGCTGATTAAAAAGGGGATTTTTTTTTTTGTTTGTCATCTATTGGGGGAGGAGCGTGGTGATAAGAGGTGGGAGGAGACAGATCATAAACACAGTAGCATCGGTTTGCCGTTGCCACAGAAACGCTCAGTTGTTAGCCTCTTTCTTTGCTGCTCTTGTTTTTGGTTTTTTGTTACTATCGTATCAGGTTGCATAGGCCTTTATCAGCTCCTGCTGCGGAGGATCCAGCTGTCATTTTGCTCGGCCCGACCTTCGCGTGGATGGCGACTCAGGCCGCTAGTCAGCTCCCATCATGGGCTCGCCATACACTTAATTGCTTGTGTTTCATTCTGGGGGGAAAAAAAATAAAAAATGAGCAGGCCTGACCTTGGACAAGGACTTTACCCAGGAAATACAGATTCACGCTGCACCCATGGCTTTACCACAAATCCCAAGCCTCATTGATTGAGTGGTGTTTAAGTGGTTGCTCTGTGGGTTCCTGGGATTACTCAGACACATGTTCAGCACTTAATCCCCATATCACTGATGGCGGAGACTGAGGGATAACGGTGCCTAATTAAATGGACTCTGATCAATAGGTCGGCAGTAATTATAATTAACTGTTTGATTCAGTCAAATTTTATTTACTCAGTGGGCAAACAGAATCGAGTCCTAACTCTAATCCAACCATCTCATGCTCCATTTGATGATGGAGTTAATTGTTTTTCCTGCAGCCATGAAGTTTGATTTTCAGTGATAACAAAAAAAAAATAAAAATTTGATTCAAGCTGTTTTCAAACCAGCTTTAGCTGTTTAAGGCTAATTAGCAGACTAGCATGCTAACACACTAAACAAAGAGAGTAGACATTGTAAATATGGTAATACTCATGTATCATGTTAGTGTTGTCAATGTGAACATGTTAGCATGTAGCACAAAGCATCACTGAGTACAGCCTCACAGAGCCTCTAGCATGGCCGTCGTCTTTTTGTCTTGTAGTATCTAGATAGGGTTGCATTTTAATAGCTTGTTTTCACTGAGGGCCCAGTTGTCAACTTGGCAAAATACCTGGATTCACATGGTTCAGAGGCAAACAAATATCTTATTCAGTATTTTTCACAATCTTTGCTGTGTTTTATCTGCAAAGAGCACATTCAACATTCAAACATTCAAAAAGGGAACACTTGATCTAAACACTTGATACTGTATTGTCAAGAGTTTATTTGATTTCAGCTTGTAGCTGCATGTTGTGAAGATCATTTAACACTCAACACTGTGGTTTTGTGACAGTCAGACTGGTTGTAGACGCGAAATGAATCTTTGAGTTCTTGTTTTGTAGTTTTGTTGAAAAAACCTTGAAGCTAAACCTAAATGATCTCTGAAAGTTATTTTAAAGGAAATGGAACAAAGTTCTTGGCTTTGAACATAAATTTGATCGATTTTTTTTATGATTTTTTTTTCCTTAATTTGCTATATTGAGATATAAATGAATACTGGAAAAAATATCTTTATTCTGATTTTAGCCATATCCCCCAGACTGGTGACTGAGTCTTTACTTCTCATTCTTTTTTTCCTCCTCAAAACACCTCCCACATTTATCCTGCCCCAATCGTTTCTCCCCTTCCTCAGGATGCAGCACAATCCCTGCTCCATTATGATCGGTGGCAGACGTGGTGTTGTACAATCAGCTGTATATTGTGCGCCTGTTTCTCACATGTTCCTGGAGAAAGGGAAGCAGCCTGCTGGCATCTCTACCCTGATAATTAGGCCAGGCCACCCGCCGAAGAAGCTGTTACCAGCTGCCTTTCGAACAGTCCCAAACCTCTGCGAGCTGCTCCTCTTCAATAGAGCAGCTGCGTCTCTCCAGCGGAGAGACGTAAACGCTCGGGTCTTACACTCTCTCTCCTCCATGCCTTCATCCCACCACCCGACTGGCCAACAATGGAGACTCTGTGTAGCTCCGTCCCAGCTCCAAGCAAACTTCTGAAGCAAGACTACAAACAGATCAGTATAGCAGGGCAGAGTGGCATAGCTCTGCTCTGTTACATTAACTTCTACCCACCGTCTATCCGCCTCTCTCTCCCTCTGTCTCTCTCTGTGTGTCTCTTTCTATTTTGCTGACCCGGTGTTCAGAGTTGGCAGCCTGACGGAGTCCTCTGAGCCTCCAACATCGCATCGGTGCCCTGTTTGAAAACATGCCTGGTCTGTTTATGTAATCTTATGGCACAGAAAGACCATCATTATTATCGTAGCAGCATGCCGTTAAAGCTCGCATTACTGAAATCTCTGTAAATCGCTAGCTTTGCACAGAAAAGACCTGGCAGCACCGATTCATAGAAACAGAAAACTGAAATGTGTATTGTCACGTCACTATCAGTTCCGTGAGCAGCAAAGTGGTTTTTAATATATAGGATGTTAAACAAAAACAAATAAACTCCAGTTAGAGCAAACTAATACTGATGGCATTCAGGTTAATGAGGGCTTTTGCAGCTTCCTGGAATAGTTGGAATGTGATGACACAAGGTTAATTGGACTCAAAGATTAAGTTACTGCCAGGTTAAAGGAACCTAATGCCATTGACCTCCAAGGTGGAAGAAGGAACCTGATTACAGGCAGACACACTGTTTACACACAAGAAACATTTACTACTTCTGTGGAGTAAGAAAGTTTATTTGAGCAGAAATAGGGGAAGCAACACTACATCTCGACATTTGACATAAAAAAAAATGTAACAGAAATATCTACTATACTACAAAATAATACATATTTGTGCAAGCTTCTATAACTAGAAGATGGAAAAAGTAGGATATTTTCCCAATTTTTCTTAAAAACTTGAATTTATTGCGTGGGAACTCAATAACCGAACTCAATAACCGTAGTAACTACCACTCTCTCTATTTCCTTGGCTGTTAGTTTGAAATCGCGTGGGCCTTTCGTGGAAGTGTCTGAGTAACACGAGTAAAACCCAAGAGCTATAAATGAAACCTTATCGCAGTACTGAACTCCTCATGTAGCACAACAGACGGAAGAGACTGAGTTTACAGAGGCTCGGCAGGTCTTCCTTCGTACGGGGAGTTTAATGAACTGCGTGCAACAGACGCTTTCCCACTTTTAATTTCCCTCACATCCATTTGTTGACTTGAACTCTTCTATGCATTTGTTATCAGGACCTAGTATTTATCTGTAAGGGGACACACAGGATATGAAAACTCATACACTTTTCTTTTTCGCCAAGTTTAATATGATGGCATTACTCTGTCTTATATAATATAAGAGGGACAGATGTGGATATTTTTTTAGATTAAGAAAGCATTTATTTCCGTGACAGGGCTTCACTGTTTCAGAAAACCATTTTTCTTCTTCCCATCCTGGGGCACTGTGTTTTACTTAAGTGATTTTTCTCTGTATTGTCATCCAAAGAGTCATGAGATGTGGCAGCTCTGCTGTCGCAGCCCTTGAATTATGAAATAGGACAGAGATCTGTTGGGCACTGCAGATCTTCAGTCAGCGTTTACAGTTTTATTTTTTCTTCCTTTTTTTTTTACCTCCTATATATAACAGTTAGTTTATAGGATGTCAAAAAATAGTTTTCAGAGCACAATAGGCCGACTTTAAACATCTTGACCTGCAGTCTAAACCCAAAGATATTGAGTTTTCAATGATTAAAAAACAGGAAAAAACAGCATTTGAGAAGCCTGTTGGCGTTTTTAAAAAAATGTTTTAATCCACGAAAGGTTCAGATAATATACTAAATAATATACTACATTTTTAACATTGACATGCTCACACAATATAAAAACAATGAATCTTGAGAAATGTTTTAGGATTTTTATTGTGCTTGACAGTGTTCTGCTCTGCCTGAAAAGATAGGTAGTGAATGTGTAAATCATGTATTTGTGCTGTAGTTCTTCAAGCTGCATTTCCCAAATCTTACTTATGGTAACAACAAGCTTCATGTATCTGACATTAGGATGTGAAGCAGTGGTGATGCAGGTATCTGCATAACATACTGTGTGTTTAGTGTTGAATTACAGAAGCTGATGTAGTACTACGCAAAGTGCATCCACGGTTGGCTCGGTGAAAGTCGCTTGATTGTGCTGCTGCTTAAAGGAAACAGTTATCAGCAGTCTAGACTTATATCAGGAGTCGAGTAAAACAGGCAGCTGATATGAGGGAGCGAAACCTTCAGTGAGGCCTGACACTGACCTCCCATTTCAGGCCACGACCTCTCAGAAGCTTAGATTGAGCCAGAGCTCAGCTTAACGTGACAGGGTGTCGAGGCGGAAGAGAGCCGCTGAGAAGCTGGCACGTCGGCCAGCGGCGGCCCGGATGTGGCTCTGCAGTAACACCCCCCCCACACACACACTGCTCATCCTCAGGGTCAAAATGCTAATAGTTTTAAACATGTCCCTAAGCTGCACTTTTTATACAGCAACCATATGTCCCCAGTGAAACCGTTTCAACACTTGTCCCCTCCAATGAGAGTTTTGGTTACTCATCACAGCCGGACATGTGCCGAGGGCCAGTTTCAAATTTTTAAAAGTTTGGACGTAAGCGGAAGTTAAAGTAGGATGATCCTGATGTAATGGCATTTGAATGTGAGTTGAGAGCCTACTTTAAGCTTTTGCTTGTTATTGAGGTCATGGCGGTGTAGAATCAACAGGGTTACTATAGGCTACAGCTGACCAACACACCAACCAACCATGGTTTTTTTCACTCACTCAATTTAGAGCTCAGCGAATAAGTTGTGAAACGATTATTGGATCAATAGAGAAATGATCAATATTATTATTATTTGAGTAATTTTTCAAGCCAAAATGCTGAATGTTTGCTTTTTCCAGCATTATGAATTTGTAGCTTTTCTTTTTCTTAGTGTCTCAGAGACACTTTGTTATATGTACAGTGGTACAAACATTTGTTCTACAGGATTTTTAGGATATTTCTTCAAATACCCAGTAACACTTCCTGCCTTCAGTGTGAAAAATGTTTTCCTTGACAACTGATGTTTATCTTGATACTAAAAGCCACTCAGGTGGGCTAAGGCTTCACTTCCTGGGGTAAAAGCTGCTGTCTAATGCTGTTAGTACTTACTTATGGGTCACTGAAGATTTTGTTGCCATTAATCTTCTCTGTACCTCATCGAAATAGACTTGACCTTAGAGGTGACTTTTGCATGACTTTTATCTGTTTGTTATTAATCCAATGGCAATGAGAGGGGCTGGCTGGACATAAAAGCTAACTGCATAACCCGATATCATACTCAGATCATTTCATAAATTGGGATTTTTCTAAATGTTCATAGAATTTTTAACTCCTGATTTATTCAAAGTACAGGGCTTTATGAGGTCTAAATGAGGTCATTTCCTGTCTGCAAGGTGTCTTTTTGTTGTCGTCATTTACAGTTTCAGATCTTAGGTGTCAACCAAATGTCACAGAGCCTCTCAAGCCAGAGTTTGCAGGATCAGAGTGTCAGTGGTATCGTCCAAAGATAGAAGGAGGTGTGGGGCCTCAGATAGATGCTCTCTGAGAAATGCAAGATAAGAATTTTGTCAGTTCCCCACAGAGAGCTTGAAGACACATGGCTTGTGATGGAGATCAGATGTGACAGCGAAAAAAGAGACTGTCAGACACAAAATTTTGTAGAGCGGACACGTAGCTAAAACACACTTGAGTATCTCAAGTTTCATAGACGATAACAACCTGCAGGTACGGTATGTTTAGGGGAGACTGTCTTCGTTATTAGCAGATTTAACAGGCAGTCATTTGAGAATCCGAGAGATTATGTCATGGCTCACTTGAATAGCTTCTTACTTATGAATGACGTACCCAGACCTGATATCTACATGCACTTTCCAAATGAAATGCTAGTGCAAAAATTACAGCAGTTTGTGAATCATGGTAATTGGGACACATGCTCATGTGTGTCTTTTTAACAGCTTGTGTGCAGATGCCTCATAAATCTCTGGTTAGAGGGTAATGAGAGGAATATATAGACCTGTTCAAATAAAACCACAGATGAACAAGGTTTGAGATGGATCTGAAAAATATAAGGACAAAGCTACACCATAACACATGTGCACAGCCTATGCATTTCTTTAGGGGTGAACGACTGATATGGCCCCTTTGTTCTGTCATTTTTAAAGTTTTGTTGATCTGTCAGATGTTATACTCAAGTTATGTGAAAAAAGATGACAAGTGTGACGACGGTGTATGTAATAAATTTATTTAGATGTTATTACTGCCATTTTTACTCGAAAAAGGCTTCAGGCTGACAGTTTAAGCAGCCTCTTTATGTAACTTCAGTGCTCCCTTAGCAGCAGAACGTCAGTCAACGAGTTTGTTACCGTAAATTGTAAATCCAGAACATTTAGTGGCTCAGAAGATTTTTACCTACAGTAAACTGCCGTGGCACATACACAGGAAAACGATGGCTTCTTCCACACTGTGGCTTGTTTGGACCGAAGCAGGCGATGACATTAGAAGATTGTGTGAAGTATCCCGGCCGTCACACATTCCTCGGGCTTGTCGGCTTCACACTGGGAGCCTAAGAGGCAGGCTCTTTAGCCTCCTGCGATAATGATCTGTCAGGTTATATTACGGATTTTGTCAAACAGTCCTCCACACGTTTACTGTCTAGCTTATATCCAGCAGTGTGGCTCAAGTTTTACAAATACTGGGTAAAGCTTTCGTAGTATTAAAATTCAGGACTCGGAGCGTAATGATTGACCTTGTTTGCAAATTGTGGATTCAAAAGTTTTAACTGACGCTCTGTTATAATGTTGCTCTATGGGGAAAATGCTTTTTGTGCCACTGATGATTTTTACTACGCAATACTGTGAGAAGCATAACAAATTGACAGCAAGGTCGAGTGTCATAATAGCCTATGTGCGGACATTTTCACTGTTAGAAACAAAGCAGCTCACTAGAATCCAGTGAAATGACTGTTTAGAGGTGAATTTGTATGTGAGGCACATCCTTTCAGTGTATACATTTTTACTTTGTCAGGCTGTTTGCCAGCTGCTCATGCTAAGAGCACTGGCTCGATCCTTCTGGTTTTTGTCTTAGAAGTAAAGTCTTGCGTGACAATCTCTGCCAATTCCTCAATGTGTACCAGACACTGGATTTCTGCCTGATGTGCTACATTAATGCAAAAACTCATTTTAGAGGTGACTAGTGTAAACAGGCCAGAGCTTCACCCCCCAACAAACTGTGCCATTGCAGGATATAATCAGTACTATTGATCAACCACATCATGAAAAGAGATTCTGTGCGCCTGTTTAATCTTTTCCACCGGAAAACTATAAGCTTGACAACATGACACATTTTCCAATCAAACCCATACATAAGAAGCTGTGACGTGAGCTCTTCCTGAATAAAAAAAAAAAAAAAAAGAAAACGCCTGCAACCTTTTAAATCCCGTCAACTGCGTGATAGTAAATTCCTTCGATAAAACTAGAAAACTATTTGCAGTTATTGTAAACAGCTGCATAGTGTTTTCGGAGGTGGCATGTTGCCAGGCAGCAGATGGTTGGTTGTCTGGTGTGGTGTCTGACTTCTCTGAGTTCAGGTGTTGTAGTAAAAGTCTGAGTTATAGGTACAACTGCCAGTAAGTGACGCCAGCCCCACCACAGTCTACATGCAGGAAATAACCTGTGCTCAGTCTGACATCTCTGGCCAGTTTGACTGTTTCTCCTGAATCTCTTAAAAATGTCTTCACACTCCTACACAGAGGATGTTATGACCTGATGTACAGCAGGGGAGGAAGAGAGGCCTTTTGTTTGAAAGCTCTATAAATCTCCTAGTCTTAAAATGTTAAAGTTTCTTTTAAAATCTCGTGCCTGCTTTATGCAGTTCCCCTGTTCCAGAGCTCCTTTTGTCCCTGCTCTCGATTGACTTTCTGACATGTTTCTGACATGTTTAGGGGCCAGAGCTGGAAGGAAGAGACACTGGCCAGTGGCTTTATCTTTAGTAATCATTTAACTCACTCTCAGTTTCAGTCTGGCCCCACGTGAAAGTGGCACAAGCTGTTGTTTGGCCTCCCACATTGCAGTGTCCTTCTGCTCCTATTTAGCTCAGGGGATTACTGAGCCAACTTGAGCAGATTAATGGAGGAGGAGAAGGAATTCCCTGTGTACAATGAGAGCAGGAAACAAACTGAGGACGGTGCGGCTGTAATGCCTCTGACATTTCGATTGCCACAGGCTTTTCTGTTTAACCTCGTGCCTCGCTGGTTTATATTCTAAAACACTTGGCTTGGATCATCTAAAGAAACAAAACTTTGTGACCAGGGGCTTTTTGAAAGCCTGGTAGCTTTGCGGAGAACCTTGTATCCGTGTCGAGCGGCATTAAATCGGCCTCTCGCTTGGTTTCACCTAGCTCCACGTTAATCTCAGGAGTGATTTTATGAAGAGTGCAGCCCAGCCTCTCGCTCTTTTCATCTTTTCTGTTGTGGCTTAATCCTTGCATGGCATTTTGGTGCAACTTTTACAAGTCTATAAGATTCAGGTGCTTGTATTGTATGTTTAAATAAAATGAATGAATGTTGAGATCAAATGCATTATGTCTTAGAGATAACAAAACGGCCTTCTGATTGCTTTGAAGGGAACATGTAGGCATTCGTATGTTCAATATTTATATCAAGTCAAACTTTCCAAATGTGGCATGTAGGTTATGGGATGCGTCTGTGGGTTAATTAATATCCGGAAAGGGACAAGCCTCATGGACAGTAGCTCTCCCCAGTCTTTTCTCATGGTCTCTAAACAAATTAGAGGGAGACAAAAACACTAGAGCCGAGCTTTGTTATTGAATTACATCTGACATGCTCCCCTGAGAGTATAATTCACAGGATACTAAAAGGCTCAGGCAAAGTACAACATGAACAAATTAGTTTGTTTTGTACTTATCTCGTAACAGGACTGCTGGAAAGGAAAAGGGATTTAGAGGCAGTTTGGAAAAGTAGTGTATTACAAAGATTACCCACGGCTGTGGCCGTGTATTGTCCTTCATGGAGATTTAATGTGCTTAACTTAGGTTTTCTGTTTTTTCTCTGTTTTAATCCTGTCGCGAAAAACATGAAATATTTCCCGTTACAGCTTGTACAGGCACAGCTGTCATTTTTTTATTTTTGACCTGAGAGTGAGGATCTCCAGTCAGAGCTAGTTATTTGCAATGAGATTAGGAGGAAGCACTGATATTGATGTGAAAGAGAAGTTTGTTATAAAAGTAACCAGGCTTGTCAATAAGTGCCCGGGGGGAATCCTCGGCATGAAGCAGATTAAGTCAGCTCAGATTTATGGTCCGTCTGTCTACATATATCTCACACATATCGCAAATATAATCTCAAACATAATGGCATGATATCATAAAGAATGGACACAGGGAAACCAGGCTCTATCCAAAGGTAACAAAAATCTACCCGCCAGTGCCTCTAAAGCTCACTGCTTAACATGATGTAACTCATTTGTTAAACCTGTACAAAAACTGAGCTTTACACAGGTTATGTGCCGAGAAATAGTCCAACACATTATTCCCCCATGAAAAACT
The DNA here is from genome assembly GCA_016859345.1 of Istiophorus platypterus. Lineage (NCBI taxonomy): Eukaryota > Metazoa > Chordata > Actinopteri > Istiophoriformes > Istiophoridae > Istiophorus > Istiophorus platypterus. Next base: position 15,598,831 of record CM029121.1, on the reverse strand, counting down.
TCAACTCCAACTAATTATTGCGCTGTAGAGGTGCTGGTAGGTGGCGTTTGTTACCTTTGAACAAAGCCAGACTAGCTTTTTCCCTCTGTTTACAGTCTTTCTGTTAAACTAAGCTAATTTTAACCTGCTGTTTGCTTTAGCTTCATATTTACGGTACTGACATGAGATTCTTTCATCTAACACTCAGCAAAAAATTTTTAAAAATGAATAAGCATATTTCCCAAATGTTTTACCGTTCTTTTCCTTATGACCTTTGGAGGCAATTTGTTTAGTTTAGCATAAAGACTTCAAGCTGTTTGCCCGTGCTTCAAGTTTTTATACTAAACTAGGCTAAACATATCAATCTTGGCAACTATGTCTCTGAATTAGAGCAAAGAAGTTTTTTTTCCGCAAATGTTCAACTAAGTTATACTGGACAATTAATTCAATCATTTGGAAAAAAGGTGTGTGATACTTAAGATCTGGTATTTTCCGTCTTTTCATGTAGCAACTTAAAAGAAATAGTTTTTTATATTTAGGATCTCACATTAAGTAGATTAGGTTCTCATGGATGGAGGGAAAAAATGAGGGCAACCATACTGAACTGGTGCTGGACTGGATACTTTGCTTGTGTTTGACTACAAGATCCAGTTCGTGTTCGTGTCAGCTTAATCCCATTGTAAAAGACTTAGCTTGCTGCATGCTTTTCCTCCGCTGGCTTTGACCTTAAGGCGAAAAAAGAAAAAAATCTCTCAAAAATACTTTATTTAATCTTTCCCTAGTACATTATCACCAAGTTCAAAATCCCACGCCCCTCCTTTCTTGTTCAGTTGCTGCAGGTTGATTGGGAGAGCACGGTCTTTCTCAGATTGGCGATCTTTTCCACATGTGAGTCTGCTGCTGGGGCACAATGTTATCATCAAGGACACAGCGTTTCTCAAAGCAACTGGGGGGCTGGCACGGATCTCAGTGGAAACATTTATCCCCTCAGTGGTCATGAACTTCTGGGCTATAGCTGAGGCGTCATCTCCTGGGAGATGATTTCAGTAACCGATTTTCTTCTTTGAGGTTTCCTGTGGTGAAAGCAGTTGTGATGTTGTTGCTATGAAAGACAACACTCAGTTTCTAAGGAAACGTTCGAAACGGAGAGTGCACAAGCCTCATTTGCAACACCGCAGGCCAATTTGCTAGTCTCACAGTGACTGCAGCCAACATGTATGTGCTGTTAAATTGCACGTTTTCACTAGTGGCCAATAATCTGATGTGCCACAACAACTGCTTTCTGTGTTGCCTGTGTGCAATTGTGGGTGGGATCCCTCTGTCTCTGCATATGATGGATATTTCCATACACCATTGTTTCAGTTTAAGTGTTTTGAACCCTAAGCAGAGGAAATTAGTCTGCTACCTGCCTTCTTTACATATTAAAAAACACTAGCAGAAGCTAGCAGAAGGAACGTGTCATGCCCTCACAGACAAGTGTCTTTTGGTTCACTTCCGTGTCAGTCAGTCGACTGCAGAGATGTTTCAGTTGATTGAGGGGGAAAAAAAACATCATGTTCCTGTTCCACTATTTTCTCACTATTTTCTCCTCGCCTTTGTCTACATCTGCCTGTTAATGGCAATTTATAAGTACTGAGCCACACCTTACAAGCCTGTGAGCCATTTCCTTTATATGAAGAATTAACTATGATGTGAATGAGGCTACAATTATGTGAATGTGTTGACTCCCTTCCTGTGTGGGTGGTCAAGGCAGGAAGCAGACCATGCGTTCAATCGCGGCACTCGTGGAGACATACAGAGCTTAGTCACAGTTTCCATGCCTGTTCATTAAGTGGCTGTTCTTGGCATTCGAACAGTCACATTGGATGCGCCGTGCTGATAGCGGCGATGTTCAGACCAGCGCGCAGCCATTAAAGGGGACGTTACTAATTGCTGCAAAGTGGGAGAAGGAAGCAGCGTGAGCAGAGATAATTTCGTTTTATTTTGATGGTAATTTCAAGCTAGCATTCCCTGTTCTTGTGAGCTGTCAAACTCAACAAGATCTGAACATGCCAAGATATGGGTCCAACACTATATACTGCAGTCTGAATAACACCAAAGATCACAGGACACACAGACAGGGAGAAATTTGTCTCTCAATTTGAGCTTTGAGTCTTTATTATCAGCCTGCAGTCTGAGTCACAGGGCCAGACTCTCACAGCGCTGACAGCGCTCTAATGAGGATTTTGGATCAAGCTCCACATTTTTTTTTTTATCTCCAGCTGCCCACCAGAGTAGATCGGGATGCAAAACAACTGGTTTCTGTTGTCAGGTGTCTTCCTCACATGTGTGTTTGTATCTGTTTGTTTGGTTTGTTACCAGGCGGGGGTGAGAAGGCTTAGCCATGTGATCATAACAAGAACAGCCGCTGCGTGTGCTGCCACCACTGCAACACTCCCTTTGTGGTTTTACCCAGCTGATTTGATCTGACACGACAGCCAAATTTTACCCTGTTTGCTGTTTGCTGCACTTTCAAGGAAGAGCCACATGAAAGCAAGAAAGACTTGCAAGTTAGAAACTCACACTGAGGCTTAAACATCACTGGGCCTTCATCAGCACTAATGCATTTATTTAGTTGACTCCTTTTTTTTTTTTTTTTCATTTAGGCATCCATGAACTTTTCATATAGAATAAAATCTGTCCCACCAAAGCAGTAAAGTTGTCTTCGTCTCAGTAACTTAGACAATCAACATAATAAACACAACATAATACAAATAATTAAAAATAAAACAAATGATAAACACAACCTTTTTTTAGCCAAGATTGTCCTATTGCATCGTCAAGAAGGCATTAACCTCAGGCCAGTGATTTTTGTTGGTGGCCTAGAAAGTACAATATTCATGGCTTCTAATAAAACTATCCTACTTCTTTGTCACTTAAACATATTTCTGAAAGTGCCAGATGACTTAAACTAGACCAAATCAAACATTTAAAGTTGTTATTTGTTTTTCCTTTCTCTGCAGGGATCCTCTTTTCTACGCTGGTCTTTGGACCTGCCTGTGGCTTCATCCTCGGCTCCCTCTGCACTAAATTCTATGTGGATGCGATCTTCATTGACACCAGTCAGTTTAATATTTCCCCATTTTGGCATTATTTCCTGTGTTTATTTTTTTCTTTGCATGTGGTTTATTGACTTTTGCTGTGCCTCTCCCCAGGTAAGCTGAGCATCACTCCAGACGACCCACGTTGGATCGGGGCCTGGTGGGCAGGCTTCCTCCTGTGCGGTGCCTTACTCTTTTGCTCAGCTCTCTTAATGTTTGGCTTCCCTCAGTCGCTGCCAACTAGGGAGAAAGAGGAGGGGGCCGACAGCGAGCAGGTTATGCTACCTCCCTCTCTGAATCCAGACTATGAGGCTCCAAAGCCCAGCAATGGGGTTGTACGAAACCATGAGCCTGCCAACAGCCCCACCTGCTGTCAGCAACTCAGGGGTGAGCGTGCAAGATCCAGTGTAGTGCTGCAGTGTTTTTATTCAAGGAACTCACATTCAACTCTAGAATAAATGTCATATATTGATTAATTTAAGAGAAATTAGTATTCAGATTCTTTAATTATGTAAAAGTTGTGGTACAAAAATGTAAAAGATTTCCATCATAAAAAACAATTCTGAAGTAAGCTTGTAACTAAAACAGTAGAAAAAATCCTATCAGCAAAATCTACTCACAACTTATACATCAGTTCCCTGTCAGTTATATTATTATATATTATAATACGCTAGTAAGTAAGCTGCAACTTTATTTTGTAGCTAGTGCAGGTTGAGATCATTTTAACTATTATTTTTTTTATAATGTTGGGTAGTTTGATCTATGAAATACCATTATATTGAACTTACTTGTCTCATGTTTTCCGTGTAAATGTTTATCTGAAACGTAACTTTAGTCTGCTTTAGATTAAAAAAGTACGAATGTAGTATCAAAAGGAAGTACTTAAGTAAAGTACCTCAGAGGTACTTGAACTTGGGTAAATGTACTGAATTGCAGGTGGTTCAACCACTGCAACTGCTTAAATGTCTTAAAAGTAGAAGTGCTCAACATAATGAAAATTTTCTGTTACATAAGCTACTTCATGGACCTCAACTAGTTTTCAGTCATTGGAATTAGCTCAGATGTATCTGTTTTGCACAAATGTAGAAAGAAAAGAAAAAAAAGGTTTTAGAAGTTTGCATTTTATCCTTTGAGGTTTAACTGGGTTACTATTAATGTTAATTGATTGCTAAGCAAATTTAGTCATCTGAGATCAGAACCTATAGCGCAGGTAAGGGTAACGAGAGAATCCTGTCTATCCTGCCAAAGAGTATCCTAGGTTATTAACGGTCATCCTTCCTCATTTCCTTCTGAACAGTGATACCCAAGGTGACCAAGCACCTCCTTTCGAACCCAGTGTTCACCTGCATCATCCTGGCGGCCTGCATGGAGATCGCTGTCGTGGCTGGCTTCGCAGCCTTTCTGGGGAAATACCTCGAGCAGCAGTTCAACCTCACCACCACCTCCGCAAACCAGCTGTTAGGTCTGCATTCAGAGCAAACATGCACAAGCTCACACATGCATGATCATTCGCTCGAGTATATCCAGCATAATAAAACTGGTTCTGGGACATTTTCTTTTGAAGGTATGACAGCTATTCCTTGCGCATGTCTTGGGATTTTCATGGGCGGTCTGCTGGTGAAGAAGCTGAACCTGTCGGCGCTGGGAGCGATCCGCATGGCCATGTTGGTCAATCTGATATCCACCGCCTGCTATGTCTCCTTCCTCTTCCTGGGCTGTGACACGGGTCCCGTCGCAGGAGTGACAGTCAAATACAACAATGAGTAAGACATAACCTGAATGTATGGCAACCATGTGTGTTTAATATTGGGGAAATGTTAGGGTAGGAGTTGCCAAGCGAGATAAATTGTAGCTGTTTTTGAGATGATTAACAGAAGAGAAAAGCAGGAAAAAAAACTTTTCCCCTATAAAAGTTTTTTTTTCCTTTTTTTCCCTTTTTTCTAGTAATTTACTGAATTATTTAACTTCTTCAGGACTTTAAAATTGTTCAAATACAACAAGATGGGGGAAAAAAAAGCAAAAAAAACATGAAAACGGGTCACGAGTACACATTTCTCCATTTTAGGAGGTTTACAAGCCAAAAAGGATAGAAACCACAGGGTTGGAGCGCTATCAAAATGACTGTACGACTACATGTTGAGCTGCTCCCATGAAGTTAAACGTAACCACAGAGTTCTCCGGGTTCAGAATGAAGCTTAGAGTCGATTTTCATGAGAAAGCTGGCAATATAACAATTAACCAATCATAAGGAACTTCCACAGATCAGGAACAGGATATTATACGTGAGATAAGATAAAAAAAAAAAAAAAAAGTTTATCCCTGGGACGAAATTAGCCCAGATCGGTTTGCAAAACCAACAGGATGCAGCAGAGAAAGATAAACCTTAGATGATAAAACATAAACTTTAGATAATGTGTAACTGAGTGTTATTGAGTTATTGAGTACATGCAGCAATTTTTGATTTGCTGCCATAAGTTGTGAAATAAATGCCACGTTAATGATTGTGTCCTATCATAGGGACCCAGTAATCCTAATGAACAAATATGAGCATTTAACATAAATGAAAAGTAACATTGCTGTCAAGGTTATTGACATTGAAAATCTAGACGTGTGAATAAAAAGATCTTATCCCTGCTGGTCACTGGGGCACAGTGGGTGTCATGTCATTGAGATTTTTGATGCAGAACGTGGCTTTGTGTTCCTGAACACTGCACAGACTGAATATGAATGCAACAGACTGGAGACTTAATCGGTTCGATTAACTTTGCAACTGTCACTAGGTGCTCCTGTCTTTATATACAGAGACATTTATTATAAAACCCTCACTTGATCGCAATTCATCGTAGCTAATTGTAGTCTAGAGCTGGGAATCATTTAAAAGTATTAATATTAGGTGACTTTATTTGTACAGAATATTTCAAACACAGAGGCAAAGTGAATTACACCAGCAGAATAAAATGGATTAGAAAATTCTAAAAAACAAATAAAAAGGGGAAAATAAAATAACTTAGAACAGAGAATTTGATTTCAACAAAGTTCATAGAATTAAATAAAATAGAAATAGACAAAATTAATGACAGATCAGACACAATATAGCAGTGCTGGTACAATGCCTAAGTTTGACCAAAATAATACTTGATATAAGTATAGTATAAATAAACAATGAGCCATACAGTAACTAAAAAAAATGGGGATTTTTTGCTGATTTTAATCAGTACATTTCTTGTGAACAAAGAGCAAACAAGATTACAAACCCAATCCAATATAGTGCTTGAGAGTTTTAAAAAATATTATAATATGTATTTCATTAGAACAAATAACAGTATCCTAGTATTACACATCACAGACCTCGCTAAAAGAGGAAGGGGGGGGTCTTAAGATGGACATATTTTTCATATATTCATATACTATCCCTCAACTCATGTTTTGCACAAGCAAATACATTTGTGTTATGTGTGTTACATTGAAATCTCAGGGGCTGTTATTGATCCATAAAACAGTTGCTTTTATTTTGGTGCTGAGCTTCTTTACTGGAAAAAAACACAAAATTTCTCTGTATGTTGTTTTAGGAGGAGGTTGTCATGCATCCACTTAAATAGTGTTAGTTTATTTTCATTTGCACAGTGTCAAAGAAAAATAATCATTAGAATTTTTCAATATGTTGTGCCACAGATACATTTTGGTTTGTACCAAAGAAGTATAAATGTTTTACACCCATGTCTGTTTTTGTTGCCTTTATTTCTTTTTACTTCCATATGAAAGCAAGATTTTTTTGCCATATGCTGGTCATGTAGTGACTTGAGATTTTTGCTACTTTTGGATTTGACAGCCTAAACCCAACCTGCCTCAGAGCAGGGGCAATTGTGTAGTGCAGTTTCCATGGAGATCTTAAAGGTGAACCAGACCCACAGTGTCACTGATAAAGGGCTTAGAGTGGTTCTTCAATTTAGTTTGTGCCTTTTTACGGATAGAGTTGGTACTTACCATGGGAAAGGATGCTCAGGTTTTTCTGTGTCTCTGCTCAGGACGCTGCGAGTGGGCGAGAAACCAGAAGCTCAGTGCATCAGTCACTGCAACTGCTTCACCTCCTCTATCAGCCCTGTGTGCGGCTCCAATGGTGTCACCTACCTCTCGGCCTGCTTCGCCGGCTGCACCCGAACAGGAGGCACTCAGACCACGTCGACTATCTCTCAGGTCTTCGCCTACGATTGCTTTGTGATGTGTGACTAATTTCACATAAGAAAATGGAATCACAGTCTCTGCAAGGGATAGTAATCTACTCCAATGTACTGCAGGAAACTTCTATTTAAATTATAAATGATGCAAACTTTTCTTTGAACCCATTAAAAATGTTCTATATACTGTGTTTTTTTTAATGTTTCAAGTAAAAGGGAAAAAAAATCCCACTATTTCATAGTTCTGTCATCAGCTAGCACTTGCTGGGTAATAAAGTAGTACTGAGGCTGTTCTGAGACCAGATGCTGACCCCAGATTAATGCCTTCTATATTCAGATCATATGCAGAGAGAATCGCTGGCAGCTAAGCATCGCAAAATCTCACTGTTGCTGCTGTCTCACTGCAGCAGTTTTATTTGAAATGTTATTGTTTTAAAGCACAGATCATTTAATTCCACTGTGTTGATAACAGGCTTTCTTCTAAATGTGAAAATAGTTTGCTGCCAGCTATAACATGTGTTCCCTGTAATTTCAATCTACAGAACCTGACGGGATGCGCTTGCATTTCCCCTGAGAATGAATTCGCCACAGCGGTTCCGGGAAAATGTCCGACGCCGGGCTGCCAGGAGGCTTTCCTCATCTTCCTGTGTGTGATCTGTGCCTGCAGCCTGGTTGGAGCCATGGCACAGACTCCCTCCGTCATCATCCTGATCAGGTACATTCTGTCGGGTTTGTAAGTATGAGGGTGCAGCGTTTGGGAACAATACCTGAACAGGTTTGATAAGTCACAGAACCCATTTTGGAAGTAAAACTGTGTAATTTATTCTCACTTCTTCTCTTGTAGGACTGTGAGCCCTGAACTGAAATCATACGCACTTGGAGTATTGTTTCTATTGCTACGGCTCCTTGGTAAGAACCATTCCACAGCTTCTATCAGATAACACATTCATTTCAGATACTCTGGGTCTGTCTCTGTACTCACACTTGCAGCATTTGCACGGTGTGTGGAGGTTCACCAGCCCTGACTGGACAACGTCCTCATATAATCTCATCACTCACACACACACGTGGCTCAGTCAACCTCAGATGCTTTATTGGTTTTACTTATATCCAAACACAGAACAAATAAACTGGATCAACGACACAGTATTACAGCTGATGACAGGGCAAAAACAGATGGAGGTGGGAGGAGTGACGGTTCTAAGAAAGTGTAAATCTAGTTATCGAAGCACGTAGGCATGCTGTACATAAAAAAGACACATAGCGAAATATTATTTTAAGGCTATCTGTGTTTGGAAAAGAATGTTTTTTCACCAAACACTGAGAAAAAGAATATTTAATATTTATGTTGACAATCTCTAATATAAGATATCTTGAAGAATAGATTTATGGTATAGATTAATAACCAACTATGGAGATTCTGCCCTAATTGTGTAGCATTTAATATTCATGCTAAATCCAACATGTTATAAATTTCTTTGTGTTTGTTGGCATTAGGACTGTATGGTGAATAAGAATCTACTGCCAGCAGCCAGTTTTAGAGTTAGATATAGAGCTATAATGTTTATAATGAGCGTTTCAGAGGTGCTGATAGGTTTTTTTTTTTTCCTGTGTGCAATTGTAGAGCGGTTTTATAACCTTTATTTGATCAGGGAGTCTCACTGAGATCAAGCTCTTTTTTGGTGAGAGAGACACAAGTACAGCAGAGAGGAAATAAAAGAAACACAGCCAAACATAACAAAAGTACAGGCAGCATCAGTGACAATCACAGACATCAGTAAATAGATCCAGAGTTAAAGGTTTTAAGTTGGGCCAGTGAGATGAGACATCAATTCATCCTCTGTAACTGATTCCATGTATAAAGTGCAGTGTAATGGGAGACAGTCTTCCCAAGTTCAGCATTTACCCAAGAGGCTACTAGAGTTAAAGAGTCTTCAGATCCTGTCTGGTGATCAGTGGTTTTAAATTTGAACTTGAAGTCATTTTTATGGAAATAGAATGAGTCTTTGGGCTTGCTGTTTTACAGGATTCATCCCTCCTCCTCTGATCTTTGGTGCTGGGATCGACTCCACTTGCCTTTTCTGGAGTTCGGACTGCGGCAATAGGGGCGCCTGCCTGCTGTACGACAATGTCGCTTACAGGCACCTGTACGTGAGCCTCGCCATCATCCTGAAGGGCGTCGCGTTCCTCCTCTACACCACCACATGGTATTGCTTACGCAGAAACTACAAGAAGTACATCAAAAGTCACGAGGGCCACATGACTCCGACTGAGTTTTACCCCTCTCTCACAGACGGCCCCAAACTTGTGGACAGGACAAAGTTTATATATAACCTAGAGGACCATGAGTTTTGTGAAAATATGGAGTCAGTTTTATAGTTCATAAACTAAGAAAAGGACATTGTGGACATTCATGTCCGCTCAGAGGAATGTTTTATGATTTTATTCTTCTTTTCTTGAGAGGATGAAACAAACTGTTTTTGATAAAAGGGTTCTATTCAGCAGCCCGTTCAGGGCATAGGAGACACTGTGCTCCAACTGGCTCCATGTCCTCGGTAAACTTCCGAAAGGGTCCATTTTTAGCCTGCGGTATTCAGCGAGGTTTTGTCCAGTTTTGCCGGTGAATTCCTGTGTTGACTTGGTGGTGGAAGACCTCTACAGTACTGTCTGGCTCAGTCCTAATTGATTATTAGTGGGTGGGCATGATGATACTACAACTATAGTTGCCATATTGTTTCAGGTCTGTCGTGATCCCAGTGATCTGTGTGGTGAAGTGACAGTCTCCTTTCAGTCAGTGCACCATGTGTTCTGTCTGTCACTCTCACAAGTGAGATTTTAAAGTTTGGGTGGTTCTTCAGATATTCATATTTAAAAGTTGCCAAGTGTTTACAGATTAATAGTTCATCAGTTAATGCATTTTATTCCGATGCAGGAAGGTTTCTTATAAAAAAGAGAACAGAAACACTCTGACCGGGTTATTATAGTGGCCTATTAGATGTTTTAACTGTCAGAAAATGTTTCATCACTTTAAACAAGATGGTGTTTTCGTGTCATCATGCACTGTTCAGTTTCTTGTTCTCGTGCTGGATCATAGGCACTGTTTTTGATACTGCTTAGACTAGACTGTGAAGTCTTGTCTCATAGGTGCAAATGTGCAATTCATATCTGATACGTCCATGTTTATTACTAGTCTTCTGTCAGACTGCAGTTTTGTTTTTCATTTATAGCAGTTTGTTTCATTTCCAGGTTTGTTTTTTTATATCTGCAGAATTTATTCAGCCTAATATGTCTTAATGAGGGATTATTCAATTAAGAATGTTAATTATATGTTCTTTTGACTTTTGCACCTAGTGGAAGAGCAAAGACAAAAATCAAGAGTAATATTTTTATGTGTTTTGACATTCAAGTAAAAAAGATTAGGAGTAATATATTTATTTCATTAGGCCCAGAATGTTTCCTAGATTGTGTTTAAAAGGCAAAAATATAAATTATATAAAATCTACATGTTTGAGATGTGTGTGTCTGATGTCACAAAAGATTTGGGACAATTCATAGCAATGAGAGTAGTATGTTGCATTATTTGGGGGAAAAAAACACAATCTGTGTCTTCAAGCTAGGCCTGTAATACTTGGGATGAAAGGTTACAGGAACGCTACAGGGGGCTGTGTATGCAAGGTCAAACAAAATGAACAACACTGAATTTATTCCTGGACGTGTATTTGAAGAACTCTTTAACGCGGCTCGGCACATACGACCTGCTACTCTACTGATCTCTCTGCGGTAACAGTTTTGACATTGTCCCTTTTCTTACACTTTTTGTATGGCAACATATCTTTTATTTTACTCTGGAAATAAATAATTTTTCAGAAAATAAATTGAAAGGTGAATTTTCTTTGCTTTCCTTTTATAGACTTACTCATGTTAGAGGGCTGCTGTGTCCAGCGAACCACAGGACAACATAATAAAAATATACATTTTGTGATGAATGATCTGCATATTCTGTGTGTATACTTTAAAAGGGATACATCATCAAACACTGCATTCCCACCAGTTATATGAAAATTGATCCCAGTTCATCATACTAATAGACTTTGATATACAGAATGCATTACTTTCCATCAAATACTTTCTTTAACTTTTAAACATTCTCATTTAAGTATTGAAGCACCACTAGAGGAAGAGCATGACGTTTTCAACTGTCAGTTTCTATTTATGGCTCATACGTTCTCATGATATAATACATCTTATTGTACTAAGTGCTCAGTCAGATGTGAGGTATTGATTGGAGAAATTAATGGACTACACGGGCACAAACAAGTCTCATATTTTGATTTGCATGGCAGATTTAGAGCTTCAGGTTTGGCTTTTTGATTTCAAAGGTCACTTATTCACAAGTACAAAGAGGCAATTGAGAATTTGAGAAGCTTTAAAATGTGATGCTAGATATTAAATAATTCAATGAACACATTCTCAACTAAATCAAGAAGGTAAATATGGAATAAATTATGTGCAATGTGGATCCATGTATTGTTTTTGGTTTTTTTCCCAGCCTGCCACCTAAGGTTTTATTACATTTTTAAAATCTGCAGGACTTTCACCAGCTTGCAAAGTAGATCAGGCTAGTATTTCAAATTGATAGAGCATATATTCTCTAACAGCAAACATTGCTGAGGGAGAACAAAACTGTAAATTTGTCCTAAGTGTAAAGTGTTTATGACTGCATGCATAATGAAAACATACAAAGCAGCCAAGATGCAACCAAATGAAGTCTCATTTTCAAGAGAGATGGTCCTTTCTAGCTTCATACAAAAGCCATAAATAGTGGCCTTCTAAAATATTAGGTGGATTAAAAGATTTATTTTCAACCTCTACCCTGGCAGATACTTAAAGGGATTTTCCAGTTAATTAGTTTTGCACCACCATGAATTTGGAGGACTGACAAGAGACAGATTTAAAAAAGAATAGTCAAAATCAAAGCAGACAGGCTGGATCCTTCCTTTCAAATAATGAAAATACATCTTTTATCATGCCATCAGGGTTTTTTTTTGTTTTTTTTTTAAACTTTGAAAAGCTCCCTCGAGAAACACAGGAAACATCATACAGCTATTTACATACTGTATGTGAAGTGGCGCACCTCATGAGAAGAAAACTGAACGTCAGTGTTCCTTTTAAGCGCAAGTACTGACTTGAATGATTTTAGCCATATTAACAATAATTTTAATTAAAGTGAACAGTGATGAAATAATAGATGACATTTCATTGTAGCCAGCAATCACATTCCTGGAAATATTCAGCAGGTCACTCTCCAGGTCTCAAGGAGAGAACTGTGGCACCTGCACAAAGCCAACTAGTGGCCAACCTGAGCATGTAGCTATGGTGATGGGGCGGCTTTGCTCTGGTTTAAGGTATGTAAGCATTTCACTTTTATGCGGTGCACCACTTACATGCTGTAAATTTGAAGAATGAGCAGAGAAGATTGTACTTCTCTGCACAAGAGAAGCAGAGAAGAGAATTTCCACATGAATCAAAATAATGATCAAAATGCACCAAAGTTGAAGCCCCTCTGCAGTTCAGAACTACTGAACCAAAAATATGCTCTTTTTTAAAAGTACAAAACACTCATAGAAATACCAATGTTTATCAAGGCACCATTTTCATCTTCAAACATTATCGGATGCAAAAAAATACATTCTGCTGGACTGGAATGAATCTCATATTTTCATTTAATCATATATCTCACTGGGCTAAAATAAATAATTGATACCATGTAAACAATAAATAATAAATTACAACTTAATTCAAAATTTTAACCTTTGGCTCATGTACCGAAGCAGCCGCAAATAAAAGGCCTCTTATGAAAACAACAAGTCATGATTAGTATTAATTCTAAGCTCTTGTGAATGTAAATTCAACATTCTTTAGAAATTACACTCTACAACAAGACAAAAAAGGCTGATTGTGACAACAGCTACAGTGTCAGCAGCATCTGCCTCAGTTAACAATATACACCTCAATCCTGATGCTCATCACATCAAAGACCTACAAAAAAAAACTGTCTGAGTGTCCTTGTTGAAAGGCAAAACACACACACACACACACACACACACACACATAAAGCCACCAACCTTGAAACAGAAGCTGCTGCAGGCAAAGTGTTTTCTCTTTTAATCAAGAGGCTTCAATTAGCCTAATGTGTGCCTCAGTGAGATGAACTGTTATGCGACAACTCTAGCAGAAAAAAAGCACTAAATCCTCAGCAGGGAACTCTGACTTATATTCTGGGACTCACTGTATATGTTTAAGATAATATGCTGAAGTGACTGAGTTCAGCCGGCTGACATTTAGATTTTCATGCTTGGATGCAGATTTTTCAACATCCAAAAATATAGAAGAAGAATGAAAATATGAAATGCATTTGAGATTTCAGAAGATACATGAATTGTCAAATCCCATTAGTCTACATGAAATGCAGAACAAACTGTTTTAATAATGAATCAACATTAGACAATGTTACATATTATTACCAGGGTAAATATGATTATTGTCATCATTATGTGCACTCTCAAGGCTCCAGCTGTACTTGTGACTCTATGTAAATAAGCTCTTTATTGGTGCCTATGAAATGCAACTGTGCAGATTACGTATACATGAAATTGTAAAACAGACAGAGCCCATGCTTTAGATCTGCTTTGACCAATTAATACTTAATTTGCAATTAAAAATCAACTAACCACGGTTGCATACAATTAACTGTCAAGTATGTTTTAGTCATAGCCAGCAAATAGATGACAATACAAAAAGCAACTGCAATGTCCGACAAGTGAGAAGGACTGAAAGCCATGAAAGGTGATGATGGTGCTAATGATGAACAAATGTATGATCGGTTTAAAAATGAGATACTGTAAAAACAAATTTTATATGCATTAATGTGAAAACTGTCTTTGGTGTAACTCCAACAGTAACAAACATCTTAGTCGGAAAGATCTGCGAGAAAGAACAAACATGTCTGGTTAGCTTAGTCAGACAAATATTAGCTTTGAAAAATATGTATTCTCAAAGAAAAAACTGGATGAAGTCCAGTAACATTAATAAAAATGACATACTATGGACTGATGCTTTTCTTTTTTCCAAGATCAGCAGTCCTGCCGTTTTATACATGAAAAAAATGAAATTCCCTGAGCAATGCAAAAGAACTGAGAAATGTACACTTCAAAACCACTTTTTAAAAGGATAGCAGTGTCCATCATTTATTACTTTGTAGGAATATCTTGCCCCAAAATGGAAAAAAAGAAAGTTATATGCCTTGCAACTCAGACTTCCTCCTAATAATTGAAGATAACAGATCATATTTAAACAGCTATATGGTTCATTTGGTTCATAGCTACAGGACTACTCTGCATCTGTATTCAGATCCTTTATTTCAATAAAAGTACCAATAACAACCAAGTCCTGTATTCAAAATCCTACCCATATAAAAGTCCAATATCATCAACAAAATGTACTTAAAGTATTGCAAGGGGTGCAATAGTATTGCCCCCGCTACTGATATGTAATTACCTCCGCCAAGGAGGTAATGGTTGGTCGGTTTCTTTTGTCAGCAAGATTACGCAAATACTAGAGAGCTGATTTGCACTGAAATTGGTGGAGGGGCAGGTGATGCGAGAACACATTAAGCTTTGTGTCAGATCCAGATCATTTTCAAAGAAGTTGAAAATTTTTTGCACTGAAGTCTGGTGTATGATGTTTGACATTGGTCTTGGCGGAGGTCTGCACTCTACAGAGGGCCGTCCTAGTGGAACACGCCATCATTATATTGTTAAGTCTGATGCGTCCTTGCATAAGCAGCCTCTTAGAGCCAAGAGCTGCTCAAGGTTGAGCTGGTCTTTACTACCGTATATACAGTGTGGTAATATGGTGCAGTCGTTTCCAACCAAGGGGTCAGACCCTCTCAAAGGTCACATGATAAATCCGAGGGGTTTGAAAGAAAAAAACACATAGTTCCTCTGGGCATATTAATATTCATTTTTTTTGGTCCTTTCTCTGATCTTTGCTTTTTTGTGTGTGTGTGTGTGAAATAATGGATGATTTTACATCTTGGGGCCCATCAGAGAATTGGAGAGGGCAAATTGGTGGAATCGCTCACAACTCATGTAAAATGGAACAAGGGCCCCAACTGCACACAGTTTTTTTTTTTTATTAAGGAGCTGCAAGCTAAAGCGATGAAACCACTGGTTTAATCTTTAAGAACCTTATAACATACTTTGTTATGTAAAGTATAAAGTAATGTACTCCGTTACTTGGCACCACAGGTGACCAGAACCGTCGAGAGACGTCCCCTTTTACCCCGAGCAGGTGTCTGATCCGGGGCTCACTCGCAGGAGCTTCACTGAGGCTCTGACCATTTTTATTTTTATTTTTTATTTATTATTATTATTTATTTTTAATGTAGGCTGACGGAGCCGCACTACTCCGATCCCTCCGGGCTCGGACGGGGGGGGTGGGTGGTGGGGGTGGTCGGGGCGGGGGGAGGCGCTACCCGGGTGCGAACCTGCCCTCCCGCACCTTCCCGGTCGGTCCGCGCACTGCAGTCTCGCACCTCCTCCCGGGGAGAGCCGACCACACCTGCGCCTACCGGGGAGAAGCGGGGTCGGGTCCGGGCGGAGATCGGGGGGGGGCCCCTGCGCCTTTAAGACCGCATGAGGTCCGGTCCACATCCCGCCGTCCCCCCGTGGCAGGCTCCGGGAGCGCACGCTCGCAAAGTTTGACCGGGGAATAGAGGCGGCGACGGCGGCGGCGGCGGCGGCGGCGTCGCCCCCGTCGGGAAACAGGCAAACGGCGGCCACCATCCGAGGGAGGGTCGGTGGGTGGTGGGGGGGTGCGTGGAAGGACCGGGGCTCGCCTGGGAGTGTCCGATTCCGGCGATAAGAACAAAGGGAAAGATGACTGAGCGGATTTTCGATTTATAAACGGAAAACAAGAGAAGGTCAATGTAACACTGTGTTTGCTCTGAGGAACTGGTCCCCGGCTGCAGACCCAGACCCAGACCCAGACCCAGACCCCCGCCGCCCGCCCGGTCCCCCGGTCCCCCGGTCCCCCGGTCCCCCCGGGTCCCCCGCACCCACTCCCCAGCCATGCCGCTTGTATTTCGCACGCTGTTGTTCGGCTTCGTAACGCTGGTGGTTGTGGTTTTGATCATTGATGATATTGCAGAAGTGGAAGAAGAAACTGCGTAAGTAGCCCGGCGTCATTCATCTACGCGTCGTTCGTGTGAGAGAGTGTGTTTAGTGCAGACTATTTTATTTTATTTTCTTTCTGTCCTGCTGCAGGTTATTTCTTTGTCGGATAATTGAATGTATTAAGTGCAAGGGGGGAATAAAAGAGTTGAATAAATGAGTTTATTTGAGGTAAATTAAAGTTTGGCGTTGAATGTGGAATGTGTGTGTGTGTGTGTGTTTGTGTGTGTGTGTGTGTTTGTGTTTGGTTGTATATATGTGTGTGTCTCGTTTGTTTCTTCATTTGTAACACTTGGGTGCAGCGGGAGCAGCTGCTCCGGCAGCATCCTGCCTGGGTCTCCAAGGATTAGGCTATTTGTCTTGCAGCAGCCTGCATGCAGGATAGGATACGTTACACTATCAGAGACAGTGTGTGTGTGTGTGTGGGAGAGAGAGAGAAGAGGGAGAGAGAGAAAGGCAGGCAGGAGGAGATGGGACTGGGACAACGGGTTTTTGACTTTGAAATGTTGAGCAGTGGCAGTGCAGCAAAAAATCTTCAAAGTCACACACATGCCACACTTGCGTTTGACCTGCCAGAAAATTCATTCTTGATATAGCATCAAAATACTTCTTTCACATGTAAAACCAAATCCGACTCCGGCGGTGCGACATCCTCCTGTTGTTGTCCTCCTCCCACCTGAAAAACAAAAAGAGAGGTGTTTTTTTCTTTTTCTTTAAATCTTTCAGATTCTCACATTTCCCTTTCAGCGAGAACATTTTGTTTTGGATGCAATTACCCGGCTGTGGCTCACTTTGTAATGAGGTCATATTGGTTGGTGAATCACCATGGGGGAAGAACCAGAACCAATTGCACCTCTGCAGAAATCCAGCTTAGTGTATTTATAACAAAATATTTAAAGGCCACCAGGTTTGTAAAATAAATGAGAGCGGCCCACCTGTCAGTCAGAACAGCAATCTTCTGTTTTTCGGTTTCAGACAGCTGCTGGCAGCTGTGTGATTTCATCAGACCTGGCCAAGGTCGTGATTAATAAATAGACCGATGCTGAAAAATCTAATCGTACATACACTATGTTTACTGTGAATGCATCATGACTGGTGTATTCAACGCCCCTGTGGAAAGCTCGATCTCTTGCCTGTGAAAAGAAAACCCCTTTTCAGTATAATGGGGCTCCATTAAAGCCACATTTCTCCTCATTACATCAGCAAATGGGCCCACAGTGGACTGCTCTAAAAATACCTTGATGTCTCTGCCTTTCACCTTCATTCTATCTTAAAAGAAGGACGTATGGTAGTGAATACAGTCTGTGCATTATTGTTACAAGATTCAGATGGGTGATTCAATTTAAATCCTTTTCTTCTCCCTAGGAATACTGGACATTCAAACAAGATGAACTTCCAGAGGCTCATGCCCAAACCACACCGGTCTGAAATCCAATTATCTTCACACACTCTCTCACACACACACACACACACACACACACACACACACGCACATAGAGTGCATACACATACACTGTAGTTTTAGACCACCAGTGGGGAGCTAACTGGTCTCTCCACACAATTTTCGGTTGGTGCTGGCCATTCGATTCCTTTGCAGCCTCGATAACAGAATGAGTCATTCACAGTGAGTGTCTCGATACTTTTTTCAGAGAGAAGGCAGCTGCTATAAATACCCATCAATGTGGGGGTATCCATGTGATAAGGGAAACATCTGCCAAAAGAATAAAGCAGAAGTAAAGGTTTAAAAAAATGCTATATTTCATATATATAGCATAACTTTATAGCATATAAATTATTCTAAATGCCACTTAGGCTATGTCCAGGGACGTCAGTGTTGTTTATATAGAGTGAAGAGAGGATTCAGATACTTTACTTAAACAGAAGCAGTAATACCTCCCTGCAAAAATTCTCCATTACAAAGAAAAGTCCCACATGCATAATTGCACTTAATTAAAAGCACATAAGAACATTCATTATTATTACATATTCAAAGTACTCCTACCTCATACTGGTATTCTATAACAATTATTGATATTTAATATTTAAGTTGATATTTAGTAGATCTTAATGTGTAAAATCTTAACATAAAATGTAACCATAATTAAAGATTCAAAATAGGTGTCGTGCAGTAAAAAGTTAATGTTTCCCTCTGAAACACATTTGTGTAAAAGTGTAAAGTATAAAATGTTAATATTAAATTAAATTTGCACTTATCTAAGTACAGTACCGAGGTAAATGTATGTAATTACATTCCCAATTACATTTGTGATTGGTCAGAATTTTAAAGATCAGCATTGTGTGTCAATAACTAGCCTTTCTATCCTCATCTAGAACGGCTGCTGCGCACATGGATCCGACTGCTTCGTTAAGATTGAGTATAGATAGAAATCACCATCGTCCAAGCTACAACAACACTGCCAGGCTCTCGTCAAACAACTGGACCTTCAACAAGACCCTCTCGAAACTCATCAGGCATAATCACAATTCTCCACAATTATCTCCGCAAAGTTTTACACTCGACTCAGCAGAGTCTTTCATAATTAATCTTTGTTTTCTCTTTTTACAGGAAGAATATCCTGAGATTCCTTGACCCGGTGAGAGACATCTCAATTCTGAAGGGCACTCTGAAACCAGGGGATATCATCCACTATGTCTTTGATCGCCACAGCACCACAAACATCTCAGAGAATCTCTACCGTCTTTTGCCAACGGTATCCCCAATGAAGAACCAGCATCACAGGCGCTGCGCCATCGTTGGAAACTCTGGGATCCTGCTGAACAGCAGCTGTGGACTCGAGATTGACTCTCATGACTTCGTTATCAGGTATTTTCTTTCTCCCACAGAAACAGCATAAGTGATTTCAGGGCTGGAAGTCTTCCACTTGAAATAAATCATAAAACCTGCAAGTGAAAGTGGACTGTAATTGAAATGGATTAGCAAATTAGTCTCAGTTATAGATTTATCTCACTTTTACTAAGAGAATAATTCACATTGGAATGATAATCACTTGCCCGAGTTCTCGGTTTAATTCAGGTTTTGGAATTATTGCTCACACAGCTGGAAATATATTAATTGCACTTTTGAAAAAGCTGTCAAAGCTTTGTAATGACTGCTTTTTGGAAACAAACTGCCACAATGAGAGCAATTAAATGCATGATTATACATGAAATTGACATTTTGCAAAGCTTTGGCATCCAGCAGCAACACATTGTGCTTTTCAGAAAAACACCGGTACTCTCACGGGTCGTGCTCTCATTTACTGGAGAACTCTGTTTGTGAAGCTCTGCTTTGTGTTTGGGTGCAAGCAAAAGAGTCCGTAAGTGGTTATTTATCACTATTCATACTTGTGATTGGCAGAAAATAAATCGGTCTAGGGTTATATTATAATTGAACATGCAAAAAAAAAAAAATTCTGGTTGGGATTTTGTGTATAGCTAGTAACACTAACAAAACATGGACTAACTGTGGAGGTATCCACTGCAAGAAAAACTTCCTGTCATAAATCAGGTCTGTTGTATAAATAGAGCAGCAAGTAGCTTCTGTGATAGCACCTCACTTAGCTGATTGATCAGTAGCTGAATTGGCCTCAAACCACGTCTGTGTGTGTGGGTTGTTTTTTTTTTAAATTCTGAAACTGATTCTGTAGTTTTTCATATCTTGTCTTTTCTAATGTGCTGCGACGTTACACTAATGAGGGGTAGGTCATGATTTCAAGACTGCAGCGGCAAGATAATAATGCCAGGACATGGCAGTAATGGTTTGCTGAGGGCAGACAAAAGGGAATGTGGCATTTTGAGAACCTGAGGAATTTGCTCTGGCATTCACAAATCAGATATGGAGATAATGTCTCAGCTAAATATAGTTCTCTGCCCTGTGCTTGATTTCCACAAAGTAGGTCGATGGTCTTTGGGGTGTTGGTTATAGATGATTTTAGCTCAGTGTTCCAATAATGTTAAGGAATAACTTAGTACACTTCAACAATTGATTAAAACCTAACAAAAAATAAATTGCTCTGAGTCAGGCGATTGTGTACCTTTTTCACGTATTCAGTTGTAATCTCCGTTCCTAATTATCAGTACCGGCATTACAAAGTCTTGATTTGAGTATTGACACAAGCATCAGTCGACTGATGCAAAGAAACTGATCCAACACATGTTCTGGAAACATGAGCACATTAATGCATTTGCTCTTTTCTTTTCTGATGCTGTTGTGTACATGCGCGCAGCGATCACCTCCTCACCCGTCACAGGAGAAATATTTGTTATTTACTATTAGAATCTGTCTTGTGTTGATCACATATTTCAGAATTAATTGTTAAATGAAATGGCAATGCTCACAAAATATTTGGTGGTAATTAAAATCTATCATTTTAATGATATAGCCTATTAATGAAGCATTCCGTTCATTTATCATGAGGAATTTTTCTCCCCTACATAACAGTACATTATAACCTTTTAACAATACAAAGTAACAATAACAGTACTGATATTGGTGATTCTGGCCCTGATATTACTTGGTATCAGATCAAAACACCTACCGTCCAGTAAAAACCTTGCATGTCTAATTTTGGTGGTTTTGAATTTTTGAATGAACTGCTCTTTTATGGTTTGAGAAAATTATCCTACTTCTGAAACCAAACAAAAGGAAAAATGTATTGCCACAATGCTAAAAACCTGATGAGGATAAGTTGATACCAATTATTGTGTGAAAAGATATTTAACAAAAAGCACTCCTGGTGTGTTTTCCTGCCACATTTAGAGAATAGAGATGATGCACCATGAAGGTAATTGTGTTCTCTGGCATTTACTTAGACGCCGAGGTGAAGATCAATAAACAAAATGCTTCTCTGCTGAATTAGCCTTGTATTTCTGTATTTTTGTTAAACTCCTGATAGAAGTTTTCTCCGGGGCAAATGCTTTGACTAAGGTTGGGGAGAGATGCATGATAAATCGCAGGAATAAAATAAACAAAAATTGTCGCAATACGGTGTTGGCCCAGCATAATGCCTTTGAATAGCTTCAGTGCTCATGTAGTCATTTCCCAAAATTTCACTTTTTGGTACCTCTCAACATTTATTAATGTTTTACTATAGTATGATTGGTAACATTGTAAAGTGAACTGTATATGTTTCTCATCATTTTCATACTTATCACACCCCTCTCGTCCTGTAAGGAAGTATCTGCATTAATCTTTCACCACCCTTTTATTCCTTTTTTTTTTTTTTAAATTATAACCCATCTTTACTTGTCCTACTTTTAACAGAACATAGGAAAGAATGGGCTCTTTTAGCTGCCCTTGTATTAAGTCTCTTGAAATTCTTTAGTGTGCTACAGTACCAGCCGGGAGCAAAAGTCGATGAAACTACATTTAGGATAAGCACGCACAAATTTTCTCCTTGAATTTTTTAAAAAATTAATTCAATAATAAGACTCTATAACACAGACAGATGTTTGAGGCTCTGCCTTTCTCACAGTGTCTTCTAATAAAAAAGCAAAACGTTAAGAGAAAAGCTGTGAGTGCTCATTCTAAAGGGGATGTAATGGGTATTATCAGCCACTAAATGTAAATTAAAAAGGGAAACTTGTGGGAGAATTACTAGTGTAAGCAATATAATGGAGCTGTGCCCCCAATGAAATACTTAAAACAAGCTTGTTTGAAGCTGTGTTAGCTGCTCTTCATAGTCTCACTTTTCACTGATTAACTTAATGTTTGCTTTATTTCAGTCCACCTTTCAGTTAACTGCAAAACGGGCAGTTAACTGAAAGGGCTTGCAGGTGTCTGGGGGCTAGAGAGGTTCAGCTCAAAAGACAGGGAAATCTCATAGCTAATCCTATGAGATAGGTAATAATGTCATATTTTCTGGCACCGATACTGAGTGACCAACGCCTGCTTGTCCTAAGGTGTAACCTGGCGCCGGTGGAGGAATACTCCCAGGATGTGGGCTGGCGCACCAACTTGGTGACCATGAACCCCTCGGTGGTGCAGCGGGCCTTCCAGGACCTGGTCAACGAAGAATGGAGGGATCGCTTCTTGCAGCGGCTACAGAGCCTCAGTGGCAGTGTGCTGTGGATCCCAGCCTTCATGGCAAAGGGGGGAGAGGAGCGCGTGGAGTGGGCCCTCCGTCTCATCCTGCTGCACACCGTGGATGTACGCACCGCCTTCCCCTCACTGCGCCTTCTCCATGCTGTCAGAGGGTAAGATGCACTTCAGGCTTGCAGCCAGAGCTCATAACAACACCTGCGAGGAGCATAATCAAGGGGCTGACGAATTCTAATCCGCAGTCCGGGTGGCTATTTTTATCAGGAGCATTAGAGCCGTTAACCGGGGGCAGTCAGTGTGAGAAAGCCACTCTCGTCCCCTCACTTGAGTTGTCTCAACAAATCCGTCCTAATTAAGTGTGAAATTTGTTTGATTTTAAAATAAATGACATAATTTAGGTGTTATTTGCAGACCAAGATTGGTTTGTCTCCCTTAAAGGAATAGTTTGACATTTTGGAAAATACACTTATTGGATTTCTTGGAGAGAGTTCGATGAGAGGATCAATACCACTCCCATAGCTTAGCTTAAAGACTGGAAATAAGGAGAAGTTCACCTGGTTCTGTTCAGAGTTGAAAATTATACCTACCAGCGACTGTAAAGCTCTAATAATAATGTTGTGTCTTGTCTGTTTAATCTACACACAAGCAGAGATGTAACAGGACCAGTAGCAGTTCTTTGATTCTATGAATATAAATACTTAAATCAGTGACAATGCTAACATGCTGATGTTTAGCAAGTATAATGCTTATAATGTTCACCATTTTAGTTTAGTGGGTAAGGATGAAAGTACAGCTGAGGACAATGGGAATGGGAATGTCATGCTTTTTGCAGGTAGTTGGTCATAAACTGTCATATTGGATAAATTCAAATTTTGTCCTGAATTCATTCAGAGGATGACATGAATGGATACACCAAATTTCATAACGATCCATCCAGTAGTTGTTGAGACATTTCACTCAAACCTTGTGTCACCTTCATTGTGGTGCGACAGGAAATGTTAGGTCATAATCTTGACAGCCCGACAGACAGAACCATGCCAAGAGCAGGACTAAAAACAACAGTTTGTGGTTTCACAGGGAGCCCTGAGATTTAACTATTTCTTGGTGACACAAGCCGGGCGTCACCATGCAACCAGCGGACACTGTTAAGACTTTCTGAGCAGATGGATAAACTGTTGCTCATTCTATCAATCCGACTCTCATCAAGAAAACAAACGAGAGTATTTCCCAAAGAGTCAAACTATTCCTTTAATTGAGGCTTATTTCTCCACTCTTTGACTGGGTGTTCATCCTTAACCTTTTACACTGATGTTGACACTAATTTACAGTCATTGAAAATATCCTCTAATGAAAATATGAATCTATGAGGAGATTAAATTGTGTCAATTTGTATGCTCAGTTGTTAGCCCCAAATTGTTATTTAGATTCTGTTGTTGCCAAGGCCTCTCAGCAAAGCTGTTAAGCTGTGGTATAACAGGGGTTTAGGGTGTACATTTTGTTAATCCTTATTATTTGTGTTGATTTATTTAAGAGCTGATCAAGGATCTTTCTGGGGCAGTGCTTTTTGCATATCTGTCAAACACAGCTTCCACTGCCCTCAGCCTTTTATAAAATCTCTTCTCTGCATTTTTTTTTCTTTCTTTACCTCTATCTTGTCACAACCACTCTCTGCTCCGGATCTTTCCTTCCATGTCAAAAGCTGAACAACCACCACTGGTCATCGACCAAATTATGCCCTTTTGAACGCCCCAGCTAACACTTGATATTGCAGAGGGGTAGAACTGGGCCATGATTTTTGTAGTAAACAGTCTGCAAAATCAGTGAAAATAATTCGCCTGAATTTTTCATGCGGACGAAACGCATGCCTTTGTCCTCTTTATAGTGCTGTTTAATAAATTCTTTTCTCAGTAGGGCTGAATTTTAAATCCCCATCATATGCAGTAGAAGACACAGGGTCTACTTACATTCATTCCAACCAAATGCCATATCCGACCATTTCACTGATAATTGGACTGCCTCCTCTGGTTGTTGGGATGCTTATCACCTGCTGTCGCTTTTGGCTGGATTTTAAACCTGCCCACTGTTTGCCCTTCATGGCACATGATCTGCTTTAAATAGTACAACCTCTGCATCTCAATAGGACCCTCCAGACTAACCACAGAAAGTATTAGGAGAGCTGGAGAGGCCAGTGATAGCCTCAAGGCTGGAAAAACGGGCTAGTGGCTGAAAAAGGAAAATGAAGTTGGGGCAGTGAACGTTTCACCACCTGCCCCTGAATTTGCTCCTGAGGGCAGGAGGTGGTGGCTCACTGCCATAGGTGCTCATAGCTCACCTTAAGTAGAGGAAAGCAAGAGTGTATGTTGTGTGCAGTTTGACCAAAGCTCTGCTGCACGAAGAACATCAGCTAAGCAAACACTCAGCAAAGAAATATCCACCTGAACTAATTTCATACTTAGCCTTCAGGAGTTGTTTCACTTACAGTTACAGCTCTGCCAGTGTGGTGAGATAAATCAATTTTTTCATGGCACAATTTGCATTATTTCAGGTGTGTCTTTGTCTTGAAACTAGACACAAAGAAAATGATTTGTTTCTTGTGCAAATGACTGCACTGGCATCAAGGAAATTACACTAGATTCAGTGTTCTCGAGCCAGTGTGTTTTGAATTGTAAATGTGTGGAATAGCCTTGTTTTACTGTTTTGAGAATAGGGCTGCGAGTAACAAGTATCAATCTGTTGATTAATCATCAAGTTCAAAGGAATCATGTGGCTGAACCATTTGTAATCTGTTTGCTTCTCTCCTGCTCTCACATATACAGCACTTTAATACAGCCAAATTCCCAATAAAGCTGTTTTCATTTACACGGTTTTCATATTCTGTTGTCAGACAATGGAAAAACTATGAAACAGTGACTGAAACGCGGCCCATTAAGACTGTTAACCAGCAGTCACTTCGAAGCCAATTCCAAAGACATTTCTAAAGACAACTTTGCCTTGATATTAGCCATATTTACCTATGAATAATCACTCAGAGAGAAATTTAGAAGCTCATTCACACCTATGTTAGCTACCGTGCAGTCAATTGCATGAGACATATAGAGAGGGAAGCCTAAAGCCTAAAAGCGGGCCAATATGTGCGACTCTCCTCTGGCTAAGATTTGTCCAAAAAGTTGCTAGATATGGCGCTATGTTCTTTTGAAAACTCACTGAAGGGTTGTGAAAAGTTGGTAAATCTAGTGACAAATGTGGAAACACTGCCTGTAAACAGCCCCTTGACAGTGCAAGACTTTAGGGCTGATTCATTTTGCAAGAGCAATGACCAATGGCATTTGGCTGACCGATAATGTAACTTAACAGTCAGTTAGTCACGGACATTCTTGACCATCCAGCTTCCCTGCCTTTGCACTCCCACCAAAAATTCTAAGTAGCAAATCCTCCCCAGAAAATGTTTCTTCTTTTCGCTTGATGAATAACTTAACTCTCTTGTTTTTTTTTTCATCAGAATTGACTGTCAGTTAAACTACCAGCTGCTTTAGCATGAGTTATTAAATAAGATTTCTAGGATTAATGGACTAAATGAATCCACTGAGCAAAAAGAAGAAGAAAAGGAGAGGGCACTTATTATCTGTGAGCAATAGTTCTTGAAGGGGGCAGCTTGTTGGTGTACAACAGAGAAACATATCCAGAAAGCTCTGGCTTTTTACTAATAGTACTTTTTAGAATTCAGCTCATCTCAGTCTCCTTTACCATCTTGTAAATTTTTCTTAATATCAAAACCCAGAGAAAGATGTTACTGGAGGAGATAAGTGTTACTTCCTAGTGAATACTGAATATAGTGTGCTTACTAGAAAAGAGAACTCGAGACCTTAAACATATTTTTCCTCAAATACATTATGTATGTCTTTGTCTACAGGTATTGGCTGACCAACAATGTCCACATTAAGCGTCCGACCACTGGCCTGCTCATGTACACACTGGCGACTCGCTTCTGTGAGGAGATCCATCTTTACGGCTTCTGGCCCTTTCCACTCGACCCACAGGGTAAACCAGTTAAATACCACTACTACGATACTCTAAAATATGAGTATACCTCCAACTCCAGTCCTCACACCATGCCTTTGGAGTTCAGGACCCTGAGCACATTGCACAGACAGGGGGCGCTGCGGCTCCACACTGGGACCTGTGATGCTGGGAGGAGACCACAGAGGGAGCTCCAGAGCAAATAGCTGGATGCAAGACTGTCATGGGAACCATTGTCTTGACTGAGATGATTTTGTGCAAACAGTTTTCTTGTTACTGTATTTTTGAGAAACTTGAATTAACTTATTATCAGTAACTGGAATTAACTTTTTTTTTCCTATGTCAGGCTCTTTTAATGACCCATTTCACTGGTGTGTTTTACATATTAATGAGATTTTTATGGCGACCTTTAAAATAATGAGACTGTTTTTGTTTAGCTTCCTTTTGCTGTCTGTGGAGATGTTGTCATGCCCATCTGTTGACCCCTTATTTTCCTTAAACAGACAATTTTAATCTATGTTCCCAGTACAGCTATAAATTACGAATTACACTTTTTTTTTTTTTTAATTTGTCATGAGATGTGACATGTTAATATTCCAAGTTTATGATATGATAGGGGTTCATAAAGGGTGTATAGTCACAAAATGCCAGCAACATGAAGAGCTGTTCAATTAATGGTGTGTGTGAGTCACTGGTTGGGCCACAAGATGGAAGCACTGAATACTTAGGGAGGCTGATGGTAAAAGAGAAAAGATGTGGGTCAACTGTACAATTATTTATTTTTTGATAAAAAAATGAACCCTTTTGATTAGGCTCTTTTTTTAAAAGAGTTGCTATGATATTTAACTTGTGATAACTTTTCCTCCGATAGAGAACGTTTTACATGTGTGCTTTTGTAGCTTCTTATAATGTACCTTAAATGGTGCTCACATTAAAACAGGTATGTCATAAGCAAAAATTCAAAAAGTCCAGTCGACCAGAACTGCCATGGGATAATATTGGGTTGCCTTGAGACACAAATGAAGAAATGGAGGAATGTTGAATTGTACAAATAAGGCATGTACCAGCTGTTCACATAAGAATGTTTACACAGACTTTGTAAACTCTCTGTATCAACTTTTGTCAAAGAACACTAGCCCCGTTTCTGTAATGGAAGTGGTGTGAGAAATTAGGTTGGACTGTAGTTGTGTGGTGGAGGTAAGAGGGGCTTTGCTCTTTTTTAGTGAATGTATTGGTCATATTCTTAGAAACGCTGTTAGAAATTAGCCCCTTAATGCGCTTTAAACAAATTTCTAGTCACTCTTAGCAATGGCTTCAGTGCAGTAACACTGAAAGGACGAAGAGCTGATAAGTTGTATGCCTTAATTTCGCCGAAGTGGTGTATCAATTATACTTGTATAGTGTGTTTGGGTTAGTATTCAGCCAATATAGTTTGATGTAGATATTTATGAATTTGATGAAGCTTCAGTATATGTGCCTATAATAAAATTAATTTTACCATTCATATGCCCAGAAATGGAAAATGTCCGGGATTTATCCAAGTTATTCCTCACTGGAATGATTACATGATTATTTTATTAGTGTTACCTTCTTCTGAATATCCAATAGGAATAGACACTAATGTGAAAAAAAGAACATTGTATTGCAGGTCTGCACACTTGTTTTTATGTATTTGTGGCCATGGAAGAAGCTCCAATACAAGGCCAATACCAATACCATTTTTTTAAACCAATACATCAGTTTAATACCAGTGGAACATATTGTTGTACTCCCAGCTCCACCTCAGTAAAACTCTGAGTTCAGTTGTTGAGGTTTTAGGTTTTTTTGAGTTGTCTTAATCCTGGGCCTTTTGCAAAACTCTTTGGGTATTCCCTTTAAAAAAATTAACAGACATATTTAAAATATTTCAAGAGCACTGCAGCTAAATGAGTAGCCTCTCATTTGCTCCCAGCCATGTGATTTGTCCATATTAGCGTTGCTTTGACAGGATGTGCCTGTTAACTTGCATGTTGGCTTTATTATGTTGCCAGTTATGTTAAGAATAGACTTGAAAGTTGTACTAGTGACGTAAGCAGTTTGAAGTAATGAAAAGTTTACTTGTAAAAGCTTGTCTGAGCTCGGCAAAAATAGAAACATTCTGTGACCCACATTATCACGTTATTTAACCTGGAGTCTGGAATTTGCAAGTTTTGAAAACTTTATACCGACATGAAGTTTCTGCTGTGAAACTATGAGGAATGTGTTTGTATAGTTTTATCTTACCTTTTCTCATGTATACTGTATGTTAACATCTGTTTAATGTACAAATTCCAGCAAACAAATGACAGCTTTTGCATGTCTGTCTTGTCTTAATGCATACAAATGAAGTATGTTTAAAATTTTATTTTTAAAATATTCTGAAAGGACACTTAAATCGTGCAGTTATGACAAAGTGAATGTACTTTTCTGTTGCAGAAAATACACAAAAGAGCAGAATGATGTTCCTTGAAATGATTCAACACCCCTGCGGACGTAGATTTATTTCAGTAGTGTTCTAAGTAATGGAAACTGAGGAAACAGCAGTGGGTACACATAACATCGCTGTAATAGAAACCAAGCCGACACTTGTTTTCAATAAACTTCCAAAACAGTTTGAACATGTGACGTTTTTTGCCTTAAATGTGGGATTAGAGAAATTACGTACAGACTTCAAATAGCTACAACACTGACTTTGATTCATTTTACAAGAGACCTCTCTGTAGCAGATGATTCCGCTCTAGTAGAAGTCCAGAAGTAGCATTTTAAGATACACAGCTAAAGAAAAAATATGTTGCCAATATGGGAGAGGCCAACAGCACAAGGTAACATACTCGCCTGAGACATATATAGCAGAGCCAGAAAAATGGATCTGTAGTTTTCTGCACAGACAGGGAAAGATTTGAGTTGAAAATGACACAATACTGAAATGAACAGTGGTCATATAGTCTGATGAAAACAGTTTGCTAAAGGCGAACAGAAGAGCATTATATCAAATATATAATAGAGGGTGAGTCACGTATGACTCAATGAATGATTCAAGAACCTTATCAGACATCCACACCCACTCCTTCATTCCAACTGTATATTAACAGTGACAATAAATGTATCCAGTCTTATCTGTCAAAAACTTTTGTTTTAAGCAAAGGAGAAATACACAATGTTCTTTCTCCTGGAAAGAAATGGGATGGATGTGTTGTACAGGTCTGGCCAATGCAGTTTCTGTTTTATTTTATTTATCTATTTTTTTATTTGATCGGCGATGGAGGTCATTTGAAAAACAGCTGCACCTACAGGGCATGGTGCACTATCAAATAACAGTTTGGAATTAAACACAAGGTCACTGACAATACACCCACACTCACATTCTCAAACCTAATCTAGGTGCACTCCGCATTACTGTTAGTTACCTGTGATTACATTTAGGCTGCAGATGGACACAAGGAAGTTTTTGAAGTCCTCTGCTGTTGTTTTCATTTATCTCGAATCAGACTTTTGGTTAATTATTGTGTATTTGGCATTTGAAATCACGATACAACTAATAAGAAACCAGCTGTCTTTCATTATTCATAAGAGACTTCATACTTATTTGATTGTAAAATATTTGAATTTTCTTGTCAGCATTTGGCAAAAGCTCAGTTTTAATGCCAAATATCCAAATTAATAATCAAAGGTCAATGCCAGTGTTTTTAAACTGCATAAAATCTTATGAATGTTGCCTTTTAATTACTCATTTTAGTTTTACTTACTGTACTGAGATACATAATTTGTATTGGCAGATTCCACTGCATCTACACTACTACTTTTGATACATCCAGAGTCTGGGAAAATCACATTTGATGAGAATGGCTTACATGATGTGAGAGATTAAAGAAAAATATTCAAAATATTACACCCAACTGAAGAAACATAGACCTAGTTTACCAGAGTCTATATGGCAGAGAAAAGCAAAAAAACAACCCCCCCCCCAAAAAAAAACGGCCCTTTGCAAGTTAAATATTACAATACTCAGTGAGCCACTGATGGAAATTATTGTGGAGGATTTTACATAATAATGGACTAGCTGTTCATGTACTCTCTCAAACAAGAGATATGACATAATGTGAATTAATTTAATTTATCCTTTATTTAATTATACTTTATATAGTGATTATAATATTGTTTTGATTTAGAAAATAAGACACTGGGTGCAGGTTAGCTACTGCAACTACTTCACTACAGTCTCTAAACCGGTTCATACTGTTTAGTGGTTACTTGATAAAATAAAATAATCACGATTGAACACACGCGATCACAGCAGATTACAGCATTCAAATTCACAGCATATGGATTTATTCCGTAAATACCTTAAAAATACATACTAACAATAGTCTTTGAGCTTTTAATCAAATTTGAAAACTTAAAACTGCAGCTGAGATAGCAGCAAAAGAGGAATGTCTCAGACAACACTGTAAAAAAAATATACTTTTGCTCCAAACATAAGGACAGAAAGCCTTCAACAGTATATATGCACTATTAAGTGGTTAGTTGATAGAGACATATTTGGTATTAAAGTTTAGTTTAAAAAAATCTATTACTGTGTATATAACTAGATTCTTCATAGTGTGCAAATTTTAAATTTGAATAAAGAATTCTCTGCACTACATTTGTTGCATGTTAACATTTTGTGCATCAACTGATGGCCTTTGGTGGCCACTGAGTCTTTCCTTAAAAATTACAAATTAAATCATAAAAATGTGTGATTAACAATGCATTCTAATAAGGATGGATCATTGCCTCAAAGCGGGCAATGATTCACATAAACCCAGTCCAACATACTTTATACTGTAGCTCAAGTGTAAAAATAAATGCAAATTACAGTAACTGTCACACAATTAAAAAAAAATAAAATCTTATTTCCATGTAGTGAATTGTTAAGGAGACGTCTGAACTCAAAGCCTCAAACAGCCTGATTTCTAAATGACTTTTGAGGAGAAGGTACAACATGAAAGCGTCAGTGAAGCAGCAACTGATGATGTCCATGAGTCTCCAATCCTTCAAACACAAATAAAAGCCATGCACAAGCAGTATGTGAAGTTGCTAATTTGGTAAGACTTGACAACAACAAAAAAAATATAGGATATATATATATATAGAACACTTGAGTTGTCCCGGGCAAAACAGGAGGTATTAAATGGTGATATCCGTGCTGGAATTCACCTGCAAAAAGCGGAAACTCACAGTTACTTTACAGTGATTTATCTGGTAATGTCCACATGGTGAGGAGGAAATGTGTTCGCCTGTAGTGTCCTGTCTAACTTGGAAGTCAAGACAGTCAGGAAAACTGGACACCGTGTCTTCCTCTGAGGAAGTGGCTGTGTTTTAAAGAAAAACTGAAAGGACGGAAGGGTGAAACCTAATGTCAACAATGGATTTTAACTAAAGCAGTCTTTCTTTGAAACAGCGCGTTTCTTCAAGAAAAACATGCAGTTAAAATACATGTTTTGCACGTTTTAATGCCATTATCCCCGTTCAATCAGTGTGATTCTGTATTGCATCTCTGTATAGACTTTAACAGCAGTAAGAGTCACAGCTGCTTCAGTAACACGGGCAAATTAACTTTACAACAACTCTGGTGCCACAAAGTTTCCTCATCCAAACACAGCTACAAGTAGCTTTATGAAGGCAAATCAAGGATAAAACGTTTTATGACTTCAGTGGTTACAAGAGAGATGAGTAAATGCAGTAAGAAAAAGGCACAATTTCATGGCTAGTAATACCAGGCAAATTTAAAGTACAAAGGTATTGATCTTTCAAGTTAATATGGTGAAAGAAGCCAAACACTTACCAAGAAATAATACAACATTTTGTATATTCCTGTAGAAATAAAGAACTACACTAAGGTGTGCATTACAGAGTGCCCTCATCACACAGAGTGGTCATTATGTCCCTCGTAACAGTGTGTCCAATGAATCCATAGGGAATCAATGGTGTAACTTCTTTGATATGTTTAGCACATTCTCAAAGAGTATAGGCTGGCAATCATTCTTTCTTTTTAAGAAATAGAAGAAAGAAGAGGTTTTCTTTTGGCCTTAGAAAGACAAGAATATCTGTTATGGGGATGTTTTACTACTTGTGGCATTTAAAGAACAAACCTGTATTTGACATCAAAGAGAGTGGAGTCATCCTCGTCGTCGTTCTCCTCATTGAGCGGGGCCATCTCAACATGCTCCGCAGGTGTTGTTATAATATCATATTTTCGTGTTTTTCTGATTCGTCTCCCAGATCTGTTGGAAGGAAACCAGCGCCAAACATGAGAGGAGCACAAGAAAACAAAATCGTACCATTTAGTCTGGCTGAGCCTCCAACTTCAGCTGTAAACCTACTTTAGGTTTGCCAGCTGGAGTAGATTGCACTGGTAAATTTTGAGTTCTTACAACCATAGGAATGCTCAGACTGGCTGTTACTATAGGCTTAATAGTCTAATTTTGTCCTGGAATGAAACAGTACCACAAAAACTATTAAACTGACAAGATATTAATCGCCATCAATTGTAATCATTGATTTTTGATTTATCAACCAAAATACCAAACATTCTCTTGTTCTAACTTCTTATTTGTAAAGATTTGCAATTATCTCATGTCTTTTTTTTTTCATTTATATCAACACATGGGGCCCTGAGAACTTGTGATAGGCATTTTTCATGATTAACTGATGGAATCAGAAAATGAATAAACAAATTAGACAGTTTTTCAAACAGTTATTAACTGCAGCCCTTAAATACGATACAGCTGCTGTTCAGCTAAAATAAGTTTTATCTTATCAATGCGAAGACTAGGTTATTTATCATACATGTGAAAAATACACTTCACTGTACATATTCAGCGATCAGATTCACAAGTTACGGACATATGTGATGAAAAATAGCCCACATAAAGCACTATTAGGTTAGAGCTCTTACTTAATGGCATCCACATTAGAATTCCCCGTGGGAACATTAACAGGCCCAGACCTTTTTTCCTCTTGGCTTCCACTGTCACATGGAGCCTAATACAACCACATGCTTTTAATCGAATAATTTAACCAGAAACAATAGACGTTTATACCGCGATCATAATGTGACTTCATCACTGCGAGGCTGATTATTACAGGCCTCATAACAGTCTTGAGAGAAAACAGAGCCCAACCTGTGCGTCAACCTGCCTACCTGACCACTTTGACGACCAGGCATGTGATAAGAGCAGCTGTCAGCACGCAGATCAGAATAACAGTGTTTTTCAGAGTTGGGAGATGCGTCATTAGAGCTGAAATCCGGGATCCCACGGCAGCATCTGTCACATTATTCGTCAGTTCATCTTCGCTGATGATGGATGATGATGATGATGATGATGATGATGATGTTGAATTTATCGCGGGGGAAGAAATAGTTTGTGGTTCGCCACTGACCCGCCAAATAGCCGCAATGATTAAAGTTAAAGCCAGATTGTATGTCACCATGGTGCTGGAGAGAAAAAAAAATAATAAAATAAAAAATAAAACGCAAGCTGTTCAGTAAGTGGTTTCTCCCCTGACGAAATGCGACGGCAGCTGTCACATTATCAGTGTCAGATATTCCCATATACACAGTAAAGAAGATGTGCAACGCAAATATCCATGTTTCTACTCGGCCAGGTTTTTCCTACTGGTGGATGTCTAGGTCGTAACTTGCATTTGCTCCCAAAACCACTTTGCCTTGAGGTGAGTTGGAGCAGTTCCTTCCTGATTGCATTAGGACTTCGTGTAGAGATGGGGATTATCCGCCTCAGGAAGGGCTCTGCAGGCTGGCACACTGCTCCTGGTGCTCAAGACCAGCATTATGTGGGCTTGTGTTGCCTTCAGGACGGCCTGGTAATTCCTAGCTCTTATGGACCTACTGTCAGTAGGAAAATCAGGTTCACAGCTGGAGTTGAAAGGCACGTTTTTTTGTGATTTCTTCCCTTTTTTTAATTGTAGTTTTTTTCGTTTTAATCATCAGTGATACAGATGTTGCAAAAATGTAGTCGGAAGTACCACGGGTAGGTGTGTAAACACGTCGTGTCTCCCAAATTACCAGGAAAAATACAGAAGACATGACCTTGGTGTCCTGGCATGATAGATATGGCCCTGTTTGGAGTGAGCCCTTTATTTTTGATTTCTTGCACATCATTGCATTGTACCTTTTTCTGAAGAGCCACAGTCAATGGTTTTTCAGAACATTATTTTGGTATTCTTAGATATTAAACCCTATGTTGTTGTTTTTTTTAAACGAATCCCACAAAATACAGAGGAGAAAACATGCTGCAGACACAAAACAGAATATTTTTACTTTACTTTTTTAACACTGTGTGTACGTTGGACAGCACATTGTCACACCTCCAAGGCCCCGCTGTCACAGTTCATACTAAAATCTCTTACCACTCTGCTGCACGTTAGGGGTCAACTGCCAGTGGATAAATTTCCCGACAGTATTTGAAAGCACCATGGCTCTCTTTACCCATAGGCCAGAGCAGACGATTTTTCCAAGGGCAGCAGACTCCAGGGTCACGACCACAGATTCCAGGCAAATTCTCGATGAGACAAAACAGTGATAAGCAGTCAACTGATCAGTGACGGTGACATTCATTCAGCAAATCAAGGAAACACAAAATCAATCTATGTCCTTGTCTCTCTCTTAGGTAAAGGCAGAAACAATTTATGATTCATCTCCATTTCTATTTTCACTAGACTCTGGGTTTACAATCTGCATTGTTCTATTGGAAAAGTAGATCAACGCTTGGATTCGATACTATAAATTATGCCTCTGATGGCAAGAGTGTTGGAAAACTTGCAGGTAAAACTACCTCAGAACGACATCAGACTCATTCAGCCTTTCTGGCACTGGGCAAATCTGTAGGGGCTCTCTTTATCTGAAAACAAAGACAGAAGACGGTCAGTCTTTTGCTGGTTTTGATGTCTGGTCTCATTTCTGTTCACCTACTGGGAGGGCTGGCCTTCTAACTGCACTAATATAAGTGAGCGGTAATCGATTTGATCAAAGCCCACCAGATGGCAGCACAAAATTACAACCAAGCCTGCATTTTCCTTCTATAGCAAAAGGTCGAAATTCAGCTCAGACTGGTTTGAGCAGGCCTCTCGGATCTGTGACATTACTCAGTTTATAAAACGCCAAAAGTTGTTTTAGAACAGACGTGTTACAAGACAAAGATTTCGGATAACTCTCTACACGAGGAACCTGCTGTACCCTAACATGCAAACAAAACCACAGTCATGGTCTACTGTAAAGTACCTGTGCATTAGCGAGAACTTGATTTTGCATGGAGAGATATTGTTAGTGAAGGGGATTTTCTCTCTGTGAAGCATGATTTGGTTGCCACAAAGGATGATACAAATCTCTAGCCGAAAGGGGTTGTCCACATTGTGAGAGGGCGGCCTGAACTTTGCACAGAGAAACAGCTCAGACTGAGACAACAGGGATCATGTTACAATGTTTTTAACTGGCTTACACCGTTGTCTTTCTAAGTGAGGAGTAAACACGAGAACATAGCCCCATTTGTTCTTGTGTCAGCTGTCGGTGGTTCTTTCCTACTTAACTTGAAATTCAGTGTATGCTTTTATCTGAAATTCAACGCCCACGTGTGCGATCCTCCCTGTTGTCGGTGTTGTTTTTGCAAGGTGTGCTCTGCAAGTGTTTCATTCAGCAAACCTTTCCGCCCCTCTCGATCTGACAAACATTTCATGAGAAATCCTTGCTCTGTAGTGACTTTACAGTGTGCTTGTTGCAGGAAGTGATATTGTACTGCAAACATGAAGCCCATATACTGTAAAAGCTGTCCCCTGTTGACTATCTGCACTCTCACATAAAATGGCAACCTGTTAATCTACATCACAGATCACAGCGGCTAGTTGCATTTTAAGATAACGACACTGCATCAAAAGACAGAACATCTGAACTATCCAGAGCAGTTGAACAGACATTTATTTGCTCTTCCTGTGTTTCGTGCTCATGCAGCAAGCGACATTTAACAACCAGCCCTGACTGAACCCAACCAGACAATGAGCTTCCTGCTGCAACAACACTGGGTCCATTCCCAATTCTAAATCTCTAAATAACACTGTTTTATGTTGCAACATTCAGGTGACCGGGGCAAAGAAAAACAACATATAGAGGCAAAAGGACACTAACTTAGATTTTTTTTACAGGGGGAGGGGGGAGCTTAACAGGTTTTGTAAGGCGAGCACTTCCCTATTCAAACTCATCCAACCGGTCGGTCAATATAAGGCCGCGCTCGCTTCGCGGACGCGACCATGTGGGTCGGTGGTCCGCGGGGCGCCCCTGTTGCCAGGCGGAGGATCTTTTTAAAGAAATCTTCCACGGCAGAGAGCATGCGCGTTGGACGCCAGCCTCTGATTGGTCGGCGAGGGGGGTGGAGTAGGCGCCGCGGACCCCGGAGACCGTCCAATAGGGGCCGCGGGGAGCGGGCGGCCATGTTTTACCAAGTTTGGTTGACCGCGGTGAACTTCCCGTCCGATCTCTTTGCCAAACTTTTTGGTACCAGATAAGATAAATAAAAGAATAATTTCGTTGATTTGGTCGTTATCTCCACAAGAAATACGCGCATCTGTAAAACATCTGGCATCGCCTAAATGTTCTACTTCGCTTTTTTATTTTCCCCCCAAACTGGTCTTAATCCCCCTCCGATGCAGCTTTGAGGTTACACAACCACAAATCATTTCTGTAGAAATTAACTTAACACACACATTCATATAACACACAACAAAAATAAACTAAAACAAAACACAAACATAAACAAACACATGGCAAATGTTATTCCAAAATGGATCGATGCTCTTCCATCACCGTGATTAGTGGCAATCAGGTAGCCTGCACTGATATTAGGACCAAAGTCTAATGTCTCAATGTTGTTGTGCACAAACAACCGAATCAACATGTTTTTGATCGTTTATTAATAGCCCTGCGCATACACTATCTGGAAAGGTTCCCAGTTTGGGGGGGGGAAAGGTCCAAAGAAGGCCTGTGTTTATCTGGCAAGGGCGCAAGTTATTACACACATAACGCGGCTAATGCTAATTACGTTGCGAGTAACGTGCCCCTGTATGGCCGGTGACAGGGGGAGGCAGGAAGCAGAAATACTGCTGCAAAATGTGTGTTTTATCTGCCCCTCAGCAAACAACTGCTGCATATTTACAGTGGCATGGCAGGACTTACCGTGACCAATAGGTACCACTTTGTTTTTACAAAATTAGACTTCTTTTATGTAAAAAAAAAAACCTGTTAATTTCACGCATTAGCCGGCGACACGGGAGTCACTTGTTTACTGCAAGTTAAGGTTCACTAAAAATCTGGGATTAGCTCGATTTGGTTTTAACTGCCTGACACGCGTTTCGTCGTATCCCTTGATGGTAATGATTAAAAAAAAAAAAAACAACAGAATCAAGAAATAAATAATTTGTTAAACTTATTACGCTCAAAAAAAAAAAGGAAAAAGGTGTTTTTAAAACGTGCGCGGCGGGGTCCG
The DNA here is from genome assembly GCA_016859345.1 of Istiophorus platypterus. NCBI lineage: Eukaryota > Metazoa > Chordata > Actinopteri > Istiophoriformes > Istiophoridae > Istiophorus > Istiophorus platypterus. The sequence goes on along the minus strand of CM029121.1, from coordinate 15,560,758 downwards.
GTGCGCGCTGCTAACGCTAGCTAGATGGGGCTGGAGAGGAAGTCGCAGTTTGGCTTACGTTGAGAGGAAAGTGGGCAGAGCCGCTGAAGGATATCAGCTCAGGCAGAGACGGAGAGGAGGACACACGCAGCGAGAGGGAGCAGGGCGGCGATCGCGGAGAGGAGCGACGGCGCCGCGATGCGCCGCGGAAAAACGCCCCGAAAAAGAGCAACGCCGGCCGGGGCGGACGGCGGGCGACGGGCGACGGACACGGCCCCGGATAACGGGTAAGAAGTTGCGAGAGATCGCACATTAATGGCTGTAAAAATACGAATCGGGAGAGAGAGAGAAGGGGGGTGGCGGCGGCGGCGGCGGTGGTGGTGGCGGTGTATGGCAATATGGTGGAAAGAACGACAGGCAGACGCAGTGTTGTAAAAATGGCCATGGTGCGTTGTCAGCGAAGAATAAAGAAAAGGGTCCAGGGAGCGTATGGTGAATATAATCGTGACTTTAGTTGGTGGAATTTACACGTTTGCTAGCTGGGTTTCGACTTAAACTCAGGATGGATTTGGACGAGCTCGTTGGTTCCCGACCTGTTCGGAGTTATTTCAACCTACGCATTTAAAATTTGCTTTGTCCTTGAAAGGGCAAATGCCCTTGTGTTGAATTTGCTCGGTTAAAAAACCCCAAAAAAGAGCCAGGGTTTCGTTTTTTGAACGTTGTATCGGGGCTGGTTGACGCCGATGCGAAAAAGCTTGAGCACATTTTTGTTTATTTTCAGTATATTCGGTTTTAGAGGTTTTTCATCGAGTTATAAATCCAAAAAATATTTAAAAAGTCGATTTTTTTTTCACGGTATCTCACCACAGAGTTTACAATTGTGGTTAATGACAAGATCTTGGTAAGTGTTAGATGCTTAAAACTTTATTATTTTAAAATAGTTAAATAAATTGTGACAAGTTATTAAAATGCTCAGAATATGACTATTGGCATCTATTCTCACATTGTAGATACTACACTTACACTATACTTTATTTTTTTTGCCAAATAAAGGTTCTATATGTTATAAAAGCTTAGATATACTTCGAAATACAAAATAGGGTGTTGGCTTTTAACCCTTTGAGGTACTGAATGGAGAGGTTATTTAAATATGTAGACAAATTTTGTTCTTTCCATGTCACATTACACCTACAAGACATGTAAATAACAATTTTACGTTAGAAACCTTCCCTACAAGAACGAATTTGAGGAAACTCAAAATACTGCATTAAAATTAAATAAAGAAATAAAATCATCTTAATATCACAGTCTCTCGGACGAGGTTGTTGATTTATTCACATATGAAGGCAAATAATACACATAATAACAGTTGATGTACAATCTTTTGTAACAGATATTTGTATCTTACACTATATTGTTTAATCCAAAGGATTAGTATCACCCTGCACATAACAAAATGTCCTCTCTGAGCTATTCTCAATAGGATGTTACTGTTGAAGACACGTTTAGTTGTATTTTGAGCCAAGACATACAAAGATGAGGAATTTCTCTGACTGAATATAATACAACTTAATAATGATTTTCTTAATATGTTAATGAGCTCAGAAATCATTCTTAAAAACATATCTGAAAAAGATACATTAAAAAATATACTATTTTTGCCTTGTTTTTTTAAGCCAACATAAGTAACAATTTTATTGATCGTGACCAAAAAAATTTTGTTTTGTTTTTTTGCAGGGACTCGTCTCTATGTTGCCAAAATTTCGTCAAAGAAGCACAGAGATCGTCTTACCTGAGCTAAATGGTATGTTTTTTTTATTATCCAGTCCAGACTTTGTTTTTGCAGATGTTCTAGCGCCTTTTATCTGTACTGCATCATGCATGTGGCCAGTAGGGTATGCTGTTGTGCATTTCCTCTCTGAACCTTTATTTTTCTCTTTTCAAGGGTTAACATTTAGTCATCATGGAATCACGAATTGAAGGATTCGGGTGATACGCGCTGCAGTGGGGATATGTAAGTATCATTCTTAAGATAGATTAAATGTCTGCAGAAGATTCTTTGAATGTTATCTTTGCATTTAACTCTTCAAACATCTCAGATGAAATTGACTGTTTTTACTGACTACACAAACATAACCGAATAAAAACTGAGTAAACATGCATTTTTCACTCCTATGTCAATGTCATTACTAGGAAGTACTGCTAAACACAAATTCTTATGTAGTTTCTGAACATCGTAGCAGTTTGTCTTGACCAAACGCAATGACAGTTGTGTCTGAAGGTAGGATGGTAGTGCCCCCTAGTGTATGATGTGGCGAGGATATCCAAGTTAGTTAAAAACACATTTAGATGATCAAATACCTAATTGTGTGCAAGACACTCTCGTTACGCTAGAATATTTTTCCCTTTGACCCAATAAATATGCAAATTCAACTTAAAATTTTGAAGAGTATTTTAAGTCTTTTAACACATCGTTAAAATAGAGTTTGATAAGTAATGGAACTGCTGAAACAGGACTATAATCATAGTGGGTATCTTCAATGTTGACCCCTTACTGTGCAGTACTTCCTTCCATATTCTAAGTGTTGACATTACTCATAATTTTAGAGTTAACCTACCTATACATTCGAAGAGCAATTTCTCTTTATAATGTACTGTAATATACATTTAGTTTAATTTTAACATTCAGATTCATAATATGTCTACGTTCAACTAGCTAACTAGCATGTGACGCTCTTACGAACTTCAATTATTGCATTTTTGATAACAATGTAACAAAGTATAACAAACACCTGACATACATAACATTTCATTCCTATGAGTCATATTTAGAACTGGCATTTTACAACACTAACTGACAGGCAAGAACTGAATTTGGTGGGTTTGTGATCCGTAAAGATCCGTCAGATCATGTCTCAGTTTTTATAGTGTGAAGACATCAGCCACAAAATTTACAATGCAAATCTGAAAAATTAAAAAGAATTGTTGTAAGACCCATAGCTTAACAGAGATGGCCAAATAATGTTAAACATATAAATCTCACTCTGCCATGTGTGTCAGTAGATATAGATCCTGGGCAAACATTTCTGAATTCTGATTCATTCACGTTTACAGTTAGTAGACTGGTGACATTTTGTGAGGGTAATTGTAGAAGAACTATTAGCTAATGTAGTTTTACGTTTGAGTGCTACAAAGAGAATTTCTATCGTGTCCAGTAGGAGGCAGCAAGAAGAGTGACGTCAAAATGAATTTTTATCAATATCCATGCGTTGAGTGAAACTCTAGGATAAGTAAAATGTGTTTCCTTTGATTGGCAATGTTCATTATTTCCTCAGTCAACTGCTTTTGGTTTCTGACCCCTGGAAAAAGTTCTCAGAGAACCCCAAAATTTCAGCCACATTAAAGTGAGAACGTGTTAATTCTTGCCATTATAGGCAACTGTTGCTTTATTTGCTGTCAAAAGATGTCACTGCAAATACTTTTGTACCTAAGTATGAATTAAAACATAAGCTATGAAGTAAGATAAAAACAGCCTTATTAATCTCATGGGGGAAATTGAATTAGTAAAATATGAGAAATGCCTTCCCTAGCAACATAAGTTTCCTAAGATAAGTGATGCAACAAAGTGTAATTTCTGGAAGAATCCCAGTAAACATTAACCCTCTCCTTGTTTTGCTCAATACATATAGCTGTTAATGTTACCATTTAGCACCTTCAACACGCTAACACACGTATCTTCAACACATTAACAAGCCCATGGTTAATGAGTATGGAAAAATCCAAAACTATCTAAAGACTTATATTGGATAATTTCAATTGACATTACCCAACCAAAAAGAAAGGCAAGTTCTGAACAAAGAAAAGAAACGTATGGCCTGCCCTGGTAATTTATTATTTCTCCTCGATGTTTCTGTCAAGTGTAAGAGGTAGCTGTACAAAAAAACAAAAGTCCTTCCATTTAGAGTTACAAAAAGAAAAATGACAAAGGCAAATCACACAGTTAACAGTATTGTTCAATTTGATAGTATGAATTCAGTAGATTTAAAAAAAAAAAGAGAGTTTTTCAGTCAGTCGACAGTATTTAGATGCATAGATTTCTGTAGAGCAAGTCAATGCATAGTATAGCACAGGAGCTATCAACCTACACAGACTAACATATGTTTTGTTCACATCCGTGTATTCCTTATTTGGAAATGCAGGGGCAGAGTACTTCGCTGAAACTGCACCACTGGTGTTGTTTCTTATGCCCTGGGGAAAAAAAAGAATAGCATCTGTTGTAGTTGGTTAGTTGCAAAACCCTTCAAAAGACGTGAAGAGCAGGTGTAATTATCATGGTAGTTATGCATGTAGTCAGTTCTAGTTATTAGTCAGATTCCATTGTTGAAATTATAAGTTAAATTCTCCTTGATTGATTTGGCCTCCATAACATTATAAACTGCCAAGATTTTTTTTAGACTCTACGTTGCGTTAAGCATGATAACACTTGATTGACAGTAAATCTTACTACTTAGTTAACATCGATTGGGAGGATTGTATTATTAGAGGTTTTCATGAAGCAAAAAGTGAAAAGATCTATTGTAGGCAACAAACAAGCATAAAAAATGTATAAAGAGGCCTGAGAAGATTCATGTCATTCAGGCTTTAGGTTTATTTGAAAATTGGATTCTTGAAAAAACACACAAAACTTAAAAGAAAAAACTGTTGTCAGCATATTTTGTTTAAAAAAAAAAAATCATTTAAATTAAAGCTTTTATATTAGTTTGGTCTTAGATCAATTTCCGGCATTCGCTGTATAGAACATGAGCTACTAATCAATATGCTATCACTATCATGGTTGGAGAAATTTTGTATTCTCTCTCTCTCTCTCTCTCTCTCTATCTATCTCTCTATCTCTCTCTCTCTATCTATCTCTCTCTCTATCTCTATCTCTATCTCTCTATCTCTATCTGAGCTAAACCCATTCGCAACTTTTAAAGATGGTTTTCAGATTATTTTCAGTCATATCTTGTCCATTGCAGTTAAGAATTAAAATCAAAAGACACAAAAGCTTCAATTTGGTAAAAGCCAGGCAAAATGAGTAGCCAAGATATTTTTTTTGTATGGGTCTGATGTATGTTAATGAATGTATGTTCCTTATTCTTTTTATAGCGGGGACATGGACTGGTGTGAAGATTTTTTTCGAATTTGGAAGAAAACGAAGACAGCTCTGTAAGTTTTTCATGTTTGACCTGAATGCTTATTCATCTGCTTTCTGAGCACAAGAATATAAGGGATAGAAGATTTAATTTACAAGAGATTATATGTTCTCTGTATCCCATTTGGATTTCTAAATCACTTGAGGATACCTCCCTCCTATTTAAGGATTATCATAAAGATACATTAATCTGGAATATTTATTGCTACCATTCACTTTTAGTTGTAAAGGCTAGCAAAAGACGGGTATTAGCAGGGTAAGTGCATTAACACAGGGTACGTTTGTAAAAAATAAGTAGCTTTAAGTTAGCACATGCATAACAATTTTCATTATGTGGTTAATTCAATTGTTAAATAACATGAGCTATTTTGACAGTGGCTTTATTTTAACATTGGCTGTGTTGCCACCTGTTGGCACTTACTAGAAAAAGCCACATTTTCATTAAAGTTGCAATATTCTCCATTTTTTGGGGGGGCGGGGGGGGGGTTGGGCCCTTATTGAAAACCAGATAAAACTAGCAATACCGTGTTAGTTACTTTATTTTACTTTGGTATTGCAACGCTATGAGAGCTATGATTGCTATTTCTCGGATGTAAGTAAATAACCATTGCTTGAAGAGTTGCTTTAATAGTTATTGGATGCTATTATTTGTCCATCTATGGGTCAGTTTTGTCTTTGCTTTGGTGACTCTGGTTATCAATCTGTCAATTCAGGATGTGGGTTTTATTTTGTCTATAACATTGCTTGATCATGTGCTAGTGTTTGTTTGTTTTTTTAATATCTTAATTTGTTTGAACATCACGGCTGCTGCGTAACTAAGTCTTGCGCAAAACGCCCACTGTGAATTAGGCTAACACCAGACTCATCATACCCCTGGTGGTCAGCTGATGAATTTTTTAGCAAAATGTTCGAACGTTTACTTAAGTCAGACTTCATTTTAACAATTACTTTGAATTCGCCAAATCTATCAATTCAGAGCCCTGTGAAAATTTGATAGAAATTACACCATCTGTACAGCTTGTTGTGCTCCTTGCTGTATAATCATAACAATTCCAAATTTGGGGACCTTCAGCCTTATCTGTTTATTTACTTCCAAGTGATGCATGAAAAGTTGTATTGTGTGTGTCTTACTGGAATTTAGTATGTCAGTGTTTGGCTATAAGACAATATTTCAACACCATTGATCTAAAAAGGAATAAGTTCTGAAAGTGGATTACAAACCCACCCCAGTCTGTAGTTAGTGAGCGTTCTATACATTTTGTTGATATTGAACATTTTGATAAAAAAAAACTTGCGGGTATAGCAAACTTTGTTTTGAAAAATATTCAAACCTTTTTTTAAAAAAATGGATTTTGTTTTCTCACAAACGTTAGTATTTCAGAGTAACTCATGCACTTGCACAGTGCTAGCTAGCTAATGCAACTGAAAGCTAGCCACATTAGCTACTAAACTGTCTAAATATTGTCTAGTTTAGCATGCCGCCTTAAACTGCTGGACAGTGAATCATTACTCATTTCAGCTGCACTGTGGGCTTACAACTTTTCCTTCTTTTTTATCCTATCAAGACCCCATTCAACTGGATATTGCTGAAGTGGAGACAGCGTTGTTTAACGTGAAGATGGCAACTAATTTGGCGGTTAGCCAGATTTTGACAAGACGAAACCTTTTTTACTGACCGGACTTTGACGTTTGGATTTTTATTTTTTTTACAACAACATGGACACTGGAACACCGTTGCTGGCTGTATAGTGGACTCGTTGAAAAGTTGCACTGTTGTTTTTGGGAAACACAAAACCAGCCTTTGTACATTTGATATTCAAATGTTGTTTTTAAATAAAGTGTATGTCCTCGTATTTTTTTTCCTGGCTTTTTTTCATTAGCTAATTAACCAGAATATCAAAGAGGATATTTGGCAAATATTTTGGTGACATCCAAGTCCCTCAGCTCGGCATTTGGTCTAAATATCCCAGTTAATCCAGACAACAAATGTTTTTGGATTGCACTGACTTTGTTTCACCAATCTCTGGGTTTTGCCCAAGTAATCCTGAGCTAGCGTTAAGTGCTTTGTACCGGGTTGATGAATCTCCTAAAGTAATGCTTTTGTGCTTTTTTTTTTCTGGTATGGCTCTGCAGAGGAAATAATCACCTTCGATTGACAAGATAAAAGGAAAAACCGTTGGTTAAAATGCACCCTTGTGCTTTCGATCGCCTCACCGGCAAATCTTTACTGAGTCAAAAATTTTTAAACGGTGGGGGAATACGCTGATTTGTGTAAGATACAGGAAAGGGTTTTGGTCTGACCAGAAATGGTTTCCAAAGGCTCTCTAAAATGGCCCCTGGTTGTCCTCCTTCCTGTCTGAGCAGGAAGTGATGCAAATGCTGCAGAGGAAAAAAATTATATACTTTTACAGCCTCTCTCTGTTTTCTACCCTTTTTTTTTTTTAATGAAGGGTGAAGGAAGCTTTCGGTGTCTGGCTCTTGTCCTGGGGGCTGAGAAACTGTGCAAGTTTTATATTAAAAAGCAAATTTTAAACATAATAAAGTGGGTGGGACTTAAACATCACCTGAGTGTGGGGTAAATGGAAATAACGTCAATCAAAGGCAAAGCTTTCAGAGCTAGGAAGGAGCTCTAGATGGCGGCTGAGCCTTGGGAAGGGTGCCATGGGCTTTCGTCGGACCGTTCCTCTCGCCCGTTTTTCGACCGAGACCGCTCGATTTTGACGCGAACCTGAGGGCCGCCGTGCCGCGATCGTTGTCCCGGGGCGAGCCGGGGCGTTTCGTGCGGGGTTTTCGGGCTGTTTTGTCGAGCCGTAGGAGCCGTCTGTGCCGGGGGAGTGCTTGTCGTTGTTTTCCATACTGGGCTCTGGCAGCCATGGCGCGCCTCCATTTTTAGTGTGCCGCTGCCGCTGCTGCTCGCCTCTGTCGCTCTGAGTCTGACAGTAGCAGAAGACTGTAAAGGCCTGCGAGCTTTGTTTTTGAAACCGAGGCTCCTTTTTTGTGATTTATTGTTGTGTTGTGATCATTGCTGTTATTATTTTTTACGATTTGTTATTCTTGTTCCGAGTCGGATGAATATTTAAACCCTGTGAAAGAGCGAACTTGAATCTAATAGTTCATTTATAGGCTACCGCCGTTCTTCACATTGAATTGGTATGTTTACATTGTTTAGTTCGCGATTTACTGATTTTTCTCAACCTTAAATCTTATTTTTCTAATCCTTCATCTGATGACGCAGTTCGAATTAATTGCATGCGGCTTGATCGGTGGACTATATCGAAAGACATGCGTTGGACATTTGACTTATCGTAACAGCACCTGTCATTTTTCCTACATAGATTTAAACTAGCGATGTAAAGTAATGGTCCTCGGCTCTTTATATTTAATGTCTTTTTCTTCACCCGTGTCGCACCGCCTGGGTTTTAACTGCCATCTGAGCACAGACAATCTTGTGGGACTTGTTTGATAGTTCATGCTTCCTGTAACTTTTTGACAGTAAATACCAGGACAAAAAAAAAGATCATCCTATCAAGCGATTTTTTCAGGATACTACGATGATGAAGAATAAAAGTAAAAAACAAGAGGATGACGGATCGACTCAGAGCAATGCATCAAGGTATGATCCTTTTTATACGTTTTTTCCCTTTTCCCATATCTGGTTTGATTGTTTACCTTGTCAAGCATGGTTGATCACCTGTGTATACATTTAGCGACGTGGGTTTTGATGAAGTGCACCAGTGTCATGAATGACCTTGCTATTGTTTAATAGCCACACCCTGATTTTCCTACCATTTCTTAACTCAATACTGAGGTTTCAGGCCTGTGTTAAGAGATCATTGCCCACAAGATGTATGTGTTAGTCCGCAGGAAAGCTCATTTGTCCTGTATTTGTGTTGCAAATGATTTGTCACAAATGTTTGATGTCCTGTCGCTATAATGTAATATGACCTTGTCTTACTAGTTGGTACTGCATTGCACCATTTTATCAACGTTGATGTTACGTTTTTTAATTTATTTCAGATCCAATGTTTTGCTTTGGTGTTACTCATGGTCAGTAATATATCCAGTCTTTGGGATGTGTTACAGTAAACATACTTTAGTTCTTGGACCTGAAATCGGTTTGCATGTGGCTACAATTTTCATTTTTATATCCATCTATGCCTTTTATTTAAACCTGTACTTAAAGTTTTGACCAAGTTGAAGGAAATCCAAGTTTGCTCATGCCTACTTATTTCTTCATATTGAAATCCTCAACTAGGATTTTAAATTCCTTGTAAATAAATTTGTCTTTTTTTTATATGGCAAGTAAAAACCATCTGAAAACTAATTCACTCTTGTGTGTTATGAAGTTATGTCAGTGTTCACATGCTTATGTAATAACACAATGTTAACCTTTAGCTTTAAATTTGTTCTCTTATTTTTTACTTTGGTTTTAGGGATCTTTTTTTTGAATTGACAGTTTTTCATTTCAAATATTCCTTTGGCACAGAATGATTGTTTATGGTTAGAATTATGGAATGATTCCTTTTACCTGTCAAACAAGGTATTTTATCCACTGATGGCTCCTATCACACAAATTTACTGTCATTTAAGGTGTCAGATATAATCTTAAAAATCACTTTTGTATTAATCATCTGTTATCAGCTACATGGTAATGGGTGTGTTGATGTCTGATGCTTGTGAATGTTGCAGCTGAACAATGTTAATTTCTTTTTAGGTCTGGCTGTATTTGTATTACCTGTCAGGTAGATTATAAAGGCCCTGTTGCCAAGAGCCTGGACACTTAAATGTGGTGACAGTTTGCACAATATTGTCTGCTTTTCTTACCATAAAGTCTTAACATTTGTAAGTATGTATTCATCATCCTCAGGTAATTCTTCTTCATATATCAAGATCAGTGGAAACATTTCATTTGATCAATAAAGATGACTTTAAAAACTAATATCAGATCATTTGCATGGTGTCAGGACAATGTAAAAACTACAAGTGGCCAGCCACTGCAAAAAAGATGATGTTTATATTCGTTGCACAAATGCTGTATCCCATCTTAGGATCTTAGCATTAGTATTGCTGCCATGTTTTCACAACAAATAATGCAGCCTGATCTCAATAGACTGTTGTGTTTTTAGATAAAGAGACAGACGTTTGGATGCTAAAAGCAGGTAATCACCCTCATAGCATTTTACTGACAGTACACTGCAGCAGGTTACATCACACTTGTAGTTTTTGTGTCTGTGTGATCTTGTGGCAGCCATTTTAGTATTTTTGGCAGTGAGTGAAATGTGTCCTCTGCTGCCTGTGATAGCTTAACTTTTTCACACAGATGGATGAACACGGTGGGCATATGGAGCTGCAGGATGAGCAGCAGAAAATCTGGTGACTTTGAGACATTATTTCAGTGAAGTGTCTTGTACATGCTCTCCTGAGTCACAAAATGGCCCTTGCTTTGTGTGCCCAGCTTGCTCACTTATCTGTATTAAAACTCAGCTCAGAACTACATGGAGGAGGAACAGGAACAGTTCAGACCTTGGGAAAGCCTGCACGCTGCGCCGCTATAGGCTAGATTTCCACCTAGCAACACGTCGGCCAATAGTAATTCGAGATTTTGTCTCAAGCCCGCCCACTTTTGACCCCCTTTTAAAGCGGAAGGAGACGTGCACTTCCGAGTTCGGTCACAGAAGCTGTGAAAGGGAGAAATCTTACAACATCAATCATCTTTTTTATTACTCTTTTTATTGTAATTATTTAGTTCTGACCAATTCATTAATGTCTCCCTTCATTATTTTTGTCATAGCCGTATAACTGGCAGAACGCAGAGTTATTATTTACGCATTTGGTAAAGCAAATCTGAATCCTTTCAGATTTCGCAGCGAGATCGGTCATGCCGTTCATGAAAATACCCCAAAGAAATAAATAACGCAAAAAAAAAAAAAAAAATCACATGCCAGTTTTAACCTTTAGAGACGAACACGAGTCTGATTTACGTGGTTTGTTTTGCAGTGTTTCCTGCAGTTATTCTGAATGGGAGTAGCGCCCCCATGTGTCCAGACAATATACTGCACGCAGAGAAAGCCAGACAGATTTTATCATTTGATGCCCCCCCCCATCCCGAAAGGATCTAATTCTCTGTGGTATTGAGAGTATCAGTAAAAGTTTACAGTATATATTGTATGCTGAATTGATGAATGTGTGCCAAATTTGGACTGTGTCAGGACAATCCCCCTGACGTATACTATCTAGTTTTCAAAGGGTCCCAAAAACATTTGACGCTCCTTGTGTGCAATAAAACTGAGTCATGCACCCTTTTGTTTCAAATAAGTAACAGGGGGGGTTGGGCCTTCTAAAGGAGACACGGGATATAATCATTTAAGGCTCACAAGATGATTAAAACATTTATTTTAAAATAGTTTTTTTTTTTTTTTTAATTTTCCTGACATTTTCCAGATATTTCCTTTTTTCTTTTGGAACACAGAATACGTTGACTTTTAAAATATCAATCACTGAAACGAAAGATCATTTCAGCCAATAACCTGTGACAGAATTTTTTTTCAATTTCATCATGAGCTAAAAGGCTCAAAAAGCTTAAGATTCTTATCCCTTAAAAAAGGTATCAAGCCTAATGAGGATATGAGTTAGTCTTCTAAGTGTGAGAGAGATTACTGCAATTTCTCTGTGGTGTTCTTTTATTATCAGTCTTATTTCTACTCTGATCTTTTTTTTTTTTGGTATAATGGATTATGGTTAATGTGGTATTTACTTACTACTAAAGTTGTTTGAGGTTAGCAGAGCGGAAAGACTTTAAAATGGTTCAGTGGGTGCAACCATTTAGAGATGCCTTGTTAAATTACAGTTTCTACCAGTTTTAACTCATTGTTTTGGTGTTGAGAGCAGTTCTATGAACTCAGAGGCTTCTCAAAATGACTCTAAGAGGATTTGTGTGACTTAGAGAGAATGAGGTTATTATAAGACTGTTAACTGAAAAAGGAACAAGGGGGCATGATGTAATGGGGTTACTGTTTCCTCTTGGCCAGGAGTCACAATTTACTCGTTTACTTGTAGTTTCTGCACGTGTTAGTGAGAGTGTGTGCAATTCACATTTTTTTTCCATTTTGTAAAAGCTTATTATATAAAAATAATTTCAGAATAGGTATGCACTCAAAAAACAAAAAACAAAAGAATGAACATTTTCTTGTCCCTGTAGCAATTCAGCTTCAGAAGAATCCAACCACTCTGCGTCGGAGTCGGGGAGTCAGTCAGAGAGTGAGCATGGCAGTGAGAGGAGGAGATCGCACAACTCCGAGTCAAACAGCTCCTCAGAGTCAGAGAGTCACTCAGAGTCAGAGAGCGAATCTGCCGAGTCCAAATCACAGCAAACCACAGCAGAAGTCAAAGACAAGCCAGTTAGAAAGAAGGAGCGTCTGGCAGATGTGAAGAAGGTAAAGGTCACTGAACTTTAGAGAGGTACTTACTGTTTCTAGAGTGGATTATGGTTCCTGTCCGCTATTAATGGTTAACTTTGTATAGTCAGGCTCCTAATGTGATTATGAAGGTTTGTGTAGGACAGTTGTAGCTGTATCCTCAGTTATTCAAGTTTTGCTTTCACAAGTTTTGCTTTAGCCATATTATTTTATCTGTGTTCCAGCCCGAAACTAAAACATAATTCTTAACATGAAGGAGTATGTGGTGTGTTCACATTAGAAAACTGACAAAACTGAAGAGAGAGTTTATTTAAAAAATAGTATGAAGTATAAAAGACACATGTGCTGTCGCTGCTAAACATTATAATTAATAGGTGGAGGTAAGATAGCAACAGAAAAAAACAGGAAAAGAAAATGTAAGAATTACATCTTTCTGCCAAGGTATTCTGAGCGTGTCACATCAGAGTAAAATAGATAAGCAGAGTAACTAATTAGTCAACCAACATAAAAATAATTGAAAACTAGTATAATTGATTTAATAACTACAGTAATTTTTCAAGGAGAAATGCCAAAAACACCCAGTTATATCTTCTCAGGTCTGAATATTTGCTGCTTTTCTCTGTTTTACATAATAGTGAACTGAATATCTTTGGGTTTGGACTGTTGGTTGTACTAAATAAGACCTTTCAAGACATCGCTTTTACTTCTTGGATACTGGGACATTTGTCATTTTTGCTTGGTATTTTATAGACTGAACGATTAATCTGATGATTGAGACCATAAACAGCAGAATATAGATAATGAAATTAATTGTTACTTGTAGAACTAGAGCACATACTTGCCAATTAGAACTGAATTGGGACACGTTATGTGTGAATAGTGAAACCGTAAGTCTGTGGCTCTCTGATAGCAGGTTCTCTTTTGATCACAGATGTGGGAAGAACATCCAGATGTGTATGGGGTCAGGAGATCAAATCGCAGCAGACAGGAGCCAGCTCGTTTAAACATTGGTGCTGGGGTAAGCAGATGTGAATGAAAGCTTGAAGATGAACCATTTAACAGTGAAGACAGACAATATGCAGCCTGGTCTGACTATGTACAGTTATCTCTGGTTGCATCAGCTGTTTTAAAGTAGCCTCTCCTGCCATCTAGTGGATATTCTTTGGAAGTACTGCCACATTTCATATGGAAAAAGCAGGTCTTGAATTGAGCATCTGCTGTGCTGACTGTGTTTACAGGGTAGCAGTGACTCTGAGGGTGAAAGTCCCAAGAGAAAAACACCCCGGGCTAAGAAAAAGGAGTAAGTATGAAGGGTGTGAACATCTTTTTGGGATTTGTATTATTACTCTATTATTATTATTATTATTTCATTTCTTTATAATTTATTCGATAGTACAGCACCATATTCCCTCAGATCTTTTTGAATTCTGCCATGTTGAGACACTTGTACAGAACCTTTCTGTTAACAGGATTTTTGTTATTTAACACTCAATCCATACAGTAGTTTTTCACAGTTCATGTCTGTTTGCATCATTCTGTTGCCAGTGTGTGTTCATACTGTGATTCCTATCATTTAATGCTTATTTGTAAATGGGTATCTGTTTGGCTCAGATTGGGCTTAGTTAGTTTCAGCCAGCTAGGTGATATTTATACATTTGCATCAAATTTGATTGGTTAGATCAGTGGCTTATCCCTGATTAAATTAGGCTGTGCTGAACACCCTATGGCCAGTATTACATGAAATTATAATTGGTTATAGCAGTGATAGGCCTTGAGGGTGAACTTGTGGCATTTCTTTGTTGTAAGAAATATCTGGAAAGATGATGACTCAAATGATGATGAAGAGGAGGAGGAGGAGGATGAGGAGGAGGAGGAGGCTTCCGACAGTACAGACAGTGAGCAGGAAGAGAAAAAAGTTAGATCCAGACGACTTCCTGCTAGAAGGTAAGAGTGTAGCGAAGCCTGGCCATCAGACAGCTACCCACTGGTCATCTCCAAATCATTCCATATTGTGTGAGCAGTTTTTTGATTAAGATTATGTATTATCCCCTTACTTTGGTGAGATGTACATTCCTGAATCCTTCAGCCTGATGCTCTAAACATCTAGGTTAAAATATAATATAATATCTAAAATTTTAAAATTTAATCTAATCATAAAACACATTGCAAAATTTTTTCTAATTGTAAATTAAGTGGGCACAGTTTGGCATCTGGCCACCGGATGGCCAGAGAGCAAAAAAAAAAAAAACACTCTGACAATGATCTGGGAGATTGGTTCCTCCTCCCTAAGTAGTTTGCATGTTTGTGTGCTTAACTCTGTGTTTTACAGACCTCAGACCAAATCATCAACAGTCAAAAAGCAGCTGTCTCAGAAAGCAAGAAAGTCCAGGAAACCGGATTCGTCAGCTGAAGAGGAAGACGACGATGACGACATCGATGACGACGATGACGATGAGGAAGACACTCCAAAGAGACAGACTCGGAGAAGGGGCGCAACAAAAGTCAAAAGGTGCATTTTGGAAACAATGAATTTTTTTTCCCTCCCAGAGAATTTTTTATGTAAGTTTTCATTTCCATAGAAGTTTAAGATGGGCATTTAGTTTAGATTTAACAGACTTATGATGACCATCACAACAGATGATAAAAAGTTGCTTCATGGATACATTATCATCACTTGTGCATGGATGGTTATCCCCTGCCTTTCTATTGTCTCAAAGTTACAAAGAGGACCAACACGACTTCGAAACAGACTCTGATGACCTAATTGAAATGACAGGAGATGCGGGCGAGGAGCAGCAGGATGATGACAGTGAGACAATTGAAAAGGTTATGGACACCAGGATAGGCAAAAAAGGAGGTGATGCCTTTTCTCTTGTCTCTCACCATTAATAAAACCACGTGGCTTCACATCAGAACACATTTGGGCACAGTCTAGAAGGTTTTTTTCTTTTCTTTTTTGCACTTCTAGCCAATGGAGCTTCCACCACTGTGTATGCTATAGAGGAAAATGGGGACCCATGTGAAGGCTTTGACCCTGAGAACGATGAGGGGGAGACTCAGTATCTGATCAAGTGGAAGGGCTGGTCCTACATCCACAACACGTGGGAGAGCATGGACTCTCTGACACAGCAAAAGGTCAAGGGACTAAAGAAACTGGACAACTACAAAAAGAAAAGCGAAGAGCTCAATTCATGGTGAAAATCATTGTCTTGGCATTAAGATTTTATTTGCAAATGTGCATCTTTATAGGTAGTTTCACTTTTTACCTTATATGCAGGTTGAGGAAGGCGTCCCCCGAGGATGTGGAATTTCATAACTGCCAACAGGAGCTCACTGCTGACTTGAACAAGCAGTTTCAGATAGTGGAGCGTGTCATCGGTAAGAAGTCGTCATGTAATGTATTTGCTGTTGTCTCTCAGTGTTGCCGATAAATACATTTTTAAAAAATACACAACAGCATTGCACTCAGTTGTATTTTCTTATCATTAGCAACAAAAACGGGAAAGACGCCAGGATCCTCAGACTTTCCCTGTGAGTCTTTTTTTTTTTTTTTTTCCCCTCAATGGTCTCCTGTGTTTTACATTTCTGTCAAGTATTAAGTACCGTTACTTTTGGTCACAGCCATTTGCCTAATAATTTGTCTGTGTTTTAAACAGCTCATAGTCACAAGGCGCCATCCTCCAATGAGCCAGAGTATCTATGTAAGTGGATGGGGTTACCCTATTCAGAGTGCAGCTGGGAAGACGGAGCTTTGGTTAGAAAGAAGTTCCAGCACTGCATAGACAGCTTCACGAACCGGAACTCCAGCAAAACCGTCCCCTCTAAAGACTGCAAGGTAAGAGTCAAAACATTCTCATCCTTACTTTCAGAATTGATTAAAAGCCAAATCTATCATGGTGAAATTGTTTTGGTGACACGTGTTTCTAATTATTATTCCAGGTGTTAAAGCAAAGGCCAAGGTTTGTTGCTCTGAAGAAACAACCTTCATATATTGGAGATGAGAACTTAGAGCTGAGAGATTATCAGCTGGCTGGATTGAACTGGCTGGCTCACTCGTGGTGCAGGTACTCAAAATCGATAAAATAACACGTGTTGGTCATAGTTACCTTATTTGAGAGGGAGTAGGTGAAAATGAGAAAGGGAAATAAACTAAACCATCATTTTATCTTCTTCCACCCACCTCAGGTGCAATAGTGTTATCCTCGCTGATGAGATGGGACTGGGAAAGACCATCCAGACCATCTCCTTCTTGTCCTACCTGTTTCACCAGCATCAGCTCTATGGACCCTTCTTACTGGTGGTCCCTCTGTCCACGCTCACCTCCTGGCAGAGGGAGTTTGACACCTGGGCCCCAGACATGAATGTGGTGGTTTACCTCGGTGACGTCATGAGCAGGAAAACGGTAGGTTTGACTAGTCTTTTTTTGTTTGTTTGTTTGTTTTAAATTACTGTGGTATCTCCAGAATTGGTTACTTAAACCTGCCTCTGTTTTGTATAGATCCGTGACTACGAGTGGGTGAACCATCAAACGAAAAGAATCCGTTTCAATGCACTATTAACCACTTATGAGATCCTACTTAAAGACAAGGTAGGTGCATTGGTTATCAAATTTTTCTTCATGATCATGTTCACAATATATTTTTAATACACTGTCTTTGTTACTATGAAGAGCGTCAGTAAGTTCCAGTGTCTTAACATTTGTCTCCAGGGTGTGCTTGGGAACATTAACTGGGCATTCCTGGGTGTGGATGAAGCTCACAGGCTGAAGAACGATGACTCCCTGTTGTACAAAACATTAATGGAGTTCAGGTCGAACCACAGACTCCTCATTACTGGCACTCCGTTGCAGAACTCCCTCAAAGAGCTCTGGTCACTGTTGCACTTCCTCATGCCTGACAAGTACGCCCCAGTTTAGATGTTTGAATATGACACTGAACAAAAGCACCAGTCTGAATTCCAGCCAGAGATGAGCGACATTTGTTATGTCCGTTGTGCACTACAGGTTTGACTCCTGGGAGGATTTTGAGGACGAACATGGGAAAGGAAGGGAAAATGGTTATCAGAGTCTTCACAAAGTCCTCGAGCCCTTCCTTCTCCGACGCGTCAAAAAAGATGTGGAAAAATCTCTGCCTGCCAAGGTGGAACAGATCCTCCGTGTAGACATGACTGCACAGCAGAAACAGTTTTACAAGTATGATAATAATCCTGTCTTTATCTATAACCTTTTTATTGCTCGCCTTTCACGTAAACCACTTATGCAGTAGCTGGATTTCTTCTCTCCATTAACTTAATTTGTTCCTGAATATTTCCAGGTGGATTTTAACGAGAAATTACAAAGCTCTTGCCAAAGGCACCCGAGGCAGCTCCGCCGGCTTCCTTAACATTGTTATGGAGCTGAAAAAGTGCTGCAACCACAGTTTCCTCATTAAACAGCCTGAGGACGGAGAGACTGAAACACAACAGGAACACCTGCAGGTAAATTTCCTTATGAACCCTCTCTAGCTCCGAGCAGTACCTCAGGATAACTCCGCTCTGTAAAGAAAACTATTCATGACCTCACATAAAAGAAAACACAACAGTACCAACAAATAGCTCAGTGCAATGTAATTTTTCTTGATTTACAGAGTTAACACCACTTTTTGTTTTTTTTTTTTTGGTCACAGAGTCTAGTGAGGGGCAGTGGGAAACTGGTGCTGCTGGATAAGCTTCTGACCAGACTCCGAGAAAGAGGCAACCGAGTCCTGATCTTCTCCCAGATGGTCAGGATGTTGGACATTCTGGCTGAATACCTCGCCAAGAACCGCTACCCATTCCAGGTATGATTTGCACAGATTTGGGTCAGAATTAGATTTCACTCCAACAGTATGCCGTGTCAGGGCAACACCTGAAAAGCAGTACCACCTGATAGGATTTTTGTGGTTGCTCCCGGGTAAGCAGAGCAATGATGTGTCTCCATGTAATGCTTATTAAGCTATCACAGATCAAAAGGACAAAGGGCTGCTGTATAAATGTATGTGATGGAATTCAAAACAGAGCAGATCTATTTGGAATCTGAAAACTGTTAACCACAACCTTTTGTCACCTTGTTAATGTTGATGATATCATACTATATGATATGAGATCATATCATAAGCATACTTCATCTGGTTCCTCTAGCAATCAGACTTCTTGTCTTGTCTTTTTGGTATTCACAGTGAAGGGGGCAGTTTAGTTGGGCGGGTTTGACCTGAGTGAGGATCGGATGTCAGTGTTGTTGCACACATACTCTGCCAGGCTGGGAGTTCATGTGGTTATTTATATCAACAAGTTATTTTCTGCTGAAGACCAGCCAGACTTCCTGCAAGTCACTCGACTCGGGTTGTTTTTGCTGACTTAGTCTTTGCAGTATGTTGCTATGGTCGGTCTAAGCATATAGACAGGGTACAGTGGTATGTGAAGCATATCGATGCCAAGGCTATAGCTGCCTGTGAATTCTTTGAAGGTGAAATCTGAATGCCTCTTTCCCCTTCAGCGATTGGACGGTTCCATAAAGGGAGAAATCCGAAAGCAAGCACTTGACCACTTTAATGCAGAAGGCTCAGAGGTATGTATTCTAACGGAGATTGCAAGTCTGGAAATGCGATTTATCCCAAAATATTTGTTCAGTCTGCATTGAATAAAATATTTTCAGTATCATAAGTATTGATAATATTGTCAAATGCAATTCCCAAAATTATTTCAGTGTTTCAGTATTATATAAAGAACCCACAGCAAAAGTTGTTTTCGTTTTTTGGTGTTGGTTTTTTGGGGACTTGATATGAAAGCAGTAGCAGGTGCAGCGTGTATTTGATATATGATGCAAAAAGGGTCAAATAAAATGATTACTCTGAGGTAGTTTTATAGTAACAGTTTCATCTTTTTGTAGGACTTCTGCTTCCTGTTGTCCACCAGAGCTGGAGGTTTAGGGATTAACTTGGCCTCAGCTGACACAGTAGTTATCTTTGACTCTGACTGGAACCCTCAAAACGACCTTCAGGCACAAGCCAGAGCTCACAGGATCGGCCAGAAGAAACAGGTAATCCACGGTTCGAATCCATGGCCGTCATTATGCATAATTAGTAAGATCACTGTATAAGAATATATCTGTGTGCTCCCTGTATAGGTGAATATATACCGACTGGTCACCAAAGGAACAGTGGAGGAGGACATCATTGAAAGGGCAAAAAAGAAGATGGTTTTGGACCATCTTGTCATTCAGAGAATGGACACCACTGGTCGAACTGTACTGGACAGTAACTCAGGAAACACTAAGTAAGATGCCAAAAACAGTTCACGGGTTATTCCATACTGATTTTGTTCATTGTTGAGATGCTGAAGCTCGCCGTGTGTTCAACTTTGCCCCCTTTTTTCATAGTTCAAACCCATTCAATAAAGAGGAACTGACTGCTATTCTCAAGTTTGGTGCAGAGGATCTTTTCAAAGAGGCAGAAGGAGAGGAGTCTGAACCACAGGTAACACCATTCGTTTTTAGCTATGCTGTAAAGATACTTGTTACATATCTTAAAAAAAAAATTAAACCAGAATATCTATGTTTCTGTAGGAGATGGATATCGATGAGATCCTGAGGTTGGCTGAAACTAGAGAAAGTGATCAGGGCTCAAGTGCTACAGATGAACTTCTTTCTCAGTTCAAGGTATATGCAAGTTTGCTTTGGTAAATTAGAGTTCAGGATCTAAAGTCCTCATTTCTAACCCTCATCTAAAATCTAATGTAAGACATCCCTCCCTTTCAAAGTCTGAATATTTTCTTTCTCTCTCCTCTCTTTCTGCTTGTTCCTTAAGGTGGCCAATTTCTCCAGCATGGAGGAGACCACTCCAGAGTTTGAGGAGAGGCCTGTGAGGGATTGGGAGGATATCATCCCCGAGGAGCAGCGACGCAAAATTGAGGAGGAGGAGAAGCAACGGGAGATGGAGGACATCTTCATGCTGCCCAGAAGTAGGAGCTCTAATAAGAGGGTAAGAGGAGAATTGACAGATTTATTTGAAAAAGAAAAATCGTTGTTTGCCTATTTCCCAGCAGCAATGACACCATTATTTAAGCCATAAGCCATCTTTCGCCAGGTTCTCAGCTTTTGAATCGGGTCACTGTGATTTCATGAGTGCCACTTTGGTTCTTGTGTCTTTCAGGCTCAGGCCAATGATAGTGATAGCGATGTGGGCTCTAAGCTGAAGCACCGCTCCTCAGGCTCTGAGAGCGAAACTGATGATAGTGATGATGACAAGAAGCCAAAGAAGAGAGGCAGACCTCGAGCCCGCAAGAACAATGTGGAGGGTTTCACTGATGCCGAGATCCGCAGGTAAAGTATTGCGTGTCGCTCAGTGAAGCTCAGTCCAATTGTTAGTGTCCTTTCACAATCACAATTACTAATGCATTCATTATAATATCATTAACAGGTTCATTAAGGCATACAAGAAATTTGGGTCGCCGCTTGAAAGGTAAACATATTTTAAATATTAATCAATATATGCCTGGATCATTTGATTGTCCAAGTATAACTAATTAAGTTGTCTGAAACTCTCTGTACTCAGGTTAGAGGCGATCGCCCGGGACTCTGAGCTGGTGGACAAATCCATAGCAGACCTGAAGAGACTTGGCGAACTGATCCATACCAGCTGTGTGGCTGCAGTGCAGGAGCACGAGGAAAACCTCAAAGAGAACCCAGTTGAAGGTATGTTGGTTTTACTTGTTTAGATTTCTTTCAGATTATAATATTTTCCAGGCCCCAAAAATGGTGCATGTTATTATTCCAGCCAAAGGTCCTGGGAAACGGAGAGGAATTAATATCAAGATCTCAGGGGTGCAGGTCAATGCCAAGTCCATCATCCAGCACGAGGAGGAGTTTGAGCCGCTGCATAAGGCAGTGCCCTCCAATGCTGCTGAGAGAAATAAGTAAGATTCCACTGCAAATATAAAGGAGAGTGTTTGCTTTGTATTATGTTGGAGCAAGGATGTTCTGAAAAGTGCAGATAAAATTTGACAACACTGTTTCCCACAGGTTCAACCTGACATGCAGGGTCAAGGTAGCCCACTTTGATGTGGACTGGGATCTGCAGGAAGACATACAGCTCTTGCTTGGCATCTATGAGCACGGCTTCGGCAACTGGGATCTGATAAAGACAGATCCTGATCTTAAACTGGCTGATAAGGTAAATACCAAAAATCTATACCTTGGAGACAGGTTCGGATAGTTGGTCAATAATCTGGAATAATGAAGGAAAAGTGAAATATGAAAGCCCAGGCACAATTTCAGGTTAAACAAATGTATTGTATGTATTTATTGTAATTATTTGAACCAGACTTAGCTTGTTGAAGTATTGTTAAATCTTTGAAAAATACCTGATCTGATCAAAAGGTCGGCCCAAAACTGTGATTGCACATAGATTTCTCTATTTGTCTGTAGCAGATGAATGAAGCAACCTAACATTTAATTCCATCTGCACAGATTCTCCCAGACGACCCAAGCAAGAAGCCTCAGGCAAAGCAGCTGCAGGCGAGAGCTGAGTATCTTCTCAAGCTGCTGAAAAAAGAACAAGACAGTACAGACGTGTCAAAAACGGGGGAGGAGGTATGCTACCACTAATGACAGAATCACTCCTCCACACTGTTTTTACCACATGAAATTTGTCTCTGATGTACGCACGAAGCCGCCTGCCTACCACACCGCTCACGCTATCTTTTCCTCTAAAGGTCAAAGTGAAGAAGAGGAAGCCCCGGGTGAAAAAGGATAACAAGATTCTCAAGGACGAGCAGGGCAACGACATCTCCTCCCCCCGCCTGTCGGACAACCCTTCGGAGGAGGGCGAAGTCAAGGTCAGCCATAGGATGACCGCTGCAGTGTCACCTGTTGGGTATAGGCTGAGCAATACCTCTGGCCAGGTTATGTGGTGCCTAAAGTGCATGTGATGGCTCTGTACGCATGTGTAGGAACCCCGTCGTAATGTATATGCTCCTCTTAAAAATGTTACTGAAACACTGCTTTTTATTTCCAATGCCTACTTTAGGTATGGGATATAAATATAGGTATTACTTAAGGTATATTCAAACCACAAAATTGCCTTAAAGTGCACCACATTTCCATCTAGTGTTGCAGTAATGCTACAACAGTCAGCGGATGAATTACACACCAAACTACAAATCAGATCCTCTTATTAGGAAACTACAGAATAATCACTTCAAAATTAACAGAAGTATATCTCAGCCTTACTTGTAGAGTAGCAGAGGAGTAGTAGATTTATGAGATTGTTAAAGTTGCATTGTCTTTTCTCATGTAGGATGATGGAACGGAGAAGTCCCCGGCCAAGAAGAGACAAAAGAAAAAGGATAACAAAGAGAACAAAGAAAAACAGGGAACTCCTAAAAAGGAGAAGGACGGGGACAAAGAAAAGAAGGGCACCAAGGCCAGAAAAGAAAAGGTATGTCTGAAAAGTATTCATGACCTTAACATATGTGCTTTACTCAAAATTATTTCAATTTGACATGGATCTGAGGTTATTCATATATATGTTATTATGAATGTATGTTAATCTCTGCTATGTGCACATCATTATAGCATTAAAGTTCAACATGCAGCTGAAGAAAGCCAGGGCCCTCTTTCTCTATATATCCTCACCCTCTGAATGATTAAAGATGTGAATAGTGGACATAGATTCATTGTCTTGATGACTGGTATATTTCTCTTTCAGGCTAAAGGGGCGAAAGGGAAGAAGACTCAGGGTCCAGTTCACATTACAGCCGGGTCTGAGCCCATTCCCATTGAAGGAAAGGAGGATGATGAACTTGATCAGGAAACTTTCAGTATTGTGAGTTTCTCTCTCTCTACTCTTTGTAT
Source organism: Istiophorus platypterus (assembly GCA_016859345.1). Lineage (NCBI taxonomy): Eukaryota > Metazoa > Chordata > Actinopteri > Istiophoriformes > Istiophoridae > Istiophorus > Istiophorus platypterus. Next base: position 15,537,303 of record CM029121.1, on the reverse strand, counting down.
ATCGTGCAATGCTGGTGCCCCTTGATCAGAAATGTGTAAGAAGACCCTTGCTGCCGAGTTGCGCATAAGTTGTGGTTTTTTTTGGGGGGGGGTTGTTTTGTTTTCTAAATCATTGAGATCAAAAGGCAGTGCATTTAAATAAGCAATTTGTGTACGTGTCCAGTGTAAGGAGCGCATGAGGCCGGTGAAAAAGGCCCTTAAGCAGCTGGATAAACCGGACGAGGGTCTGTCTGACCAGGAGCAGCTGCAGCATACACGCACATGCCTATTAAAGATTGGAGACCGAATCACAGAGTGCCTTAAAGCCTACACCGACCCCGAGCATGTCAAAATATGGCGGAGGTAGGATGATTGGCTATGATATTCTTGAAATAAATCATGATGCCCACCCGTATAACGCGGCTAATGATTACTTTGTGCCTTTTTTGGCAGAAACCTCTGGATTTTTGTGTCTAAGTTTACAGAGTTTGGTGCGAGGAAGCTTCACAAGCTTTATAAAATGGCGCAGAAGAAGCGATTGCATGAGGAAGAGGCAAGTTGCTCCGGTCTCAAGTTGTTAACGCACTGGTTTCCTAAGACTCCTGAGGTGACCATGATCTCTCATATATAACCAACTTTTAAATTATCCTGTGACATTTCCAGAAGGAGCAGAAGAAGAAGGATGATCCTGCAGTGAGGGTAAAATCTTTCAGACCGGAACCATCTGGTTCTAGTCGAGACTCCGTGGGTACACAGCCATCCTCCAAATCTGCATCTCACCCGTCTCAGCAAGGCCCCCATGGGCACCACAGAGAATCGTACAATACCGCTAACAAGCGGCACTTTGGCAATGATGGTACATGTGAATTGATTTGTTTGGTTTAAGGCACAGGTATCATTTTCTGAACAGGGAAAAATAGACAATAACTTGCATGCCTCTTAGGATTATGCAAGTATTGGCAGCACTCTTAAACCTCTTCACTATGAAAAACCAGACGATTGGTCATTTAATATTAACTTTTTCCTATTTCATCACAGATCGAGGAGACTGGCAGAGGGACCGTAAATACAGTTACCCCGGAAACAGTAACCAGTCATGGCAGGGAGACCGACATCATCCCTATGACCAACATCGTTACAAGGATCACTATGGAGATCGACGTCCACATGGAGACACGTATCGCAGCTCAGGCAGTTACCGCACCAACAGCTCCCCTCGAAAAAGGCCATATGAGCAGTACAGCAATGACCGGGACCACAGGGGTCACAGACCCTATTACGACAGGTGAGGAGTCGGTCATATTTTTGGGTTAAGTTTTTTTTGTTTTTGTGGTTTTTGCTTATGGTTTTTTGGAAGAAAAAAAAAATCAACTTCCTGTGATTGATATTTCAGGCATCCGGACCCCAAAAGAAGACGTCCCGATGATTTCCGTCCCAACTATCACCAGGGACGAGAAGGCCCTCTTCAGGACTTCAGGAGGATGCCAGAGCACAGGCCGGCGGGTCCACCTGGGCCAGAGCACTACAGCAGGCCCTTCCACCCAGACAAACCTCCTCCACTGTTGGACCCTCGCTCCCCGCAGGCTCAGAAGTCTCCCCAGGACTCCCGCTCGCCACTCGAGCGACCAGTAGAGCAGAACATTGCCGCAGACCCAAACTGGAACAACAGGAAAACATAAAGTCTGCCAGTGCTGGCCAAGGAACCGATCTGGGTGTTTTGTCCAAGGTCAAAGCCACATATTGCTGCTGATGGACAAGTCTGGACTCGCCAGTCATAAGCTCACAGTTGGAAAGGGAATCAACATGTACCCTCTTTACCAGCAAAACCAAACTATTTTGCTCCCCCCAGCCCCCCAGTGACTGTGGCTGTGAATGATTTGTGCCCTGAAGGAAGAAGTTTGTTTCCTTCTGTCATCTTCACGATGGAAAAATACTGAAGCATCTTTATTTAAATGAAATAACCTGATCCGTCAGTCATGGTAAGACTGAGTGGAATGCGTATGGATGCTTAGTCCCATGGACTATTATTCTAAGGAGAATTTAGGACACATAAACTGATGACTGATCTCAATCCTAAAAGTGCCTGAAGGTTTTGGCCTTTTTGACGGTAAATGTATGGGATTATTCCCAAAAGGAACCATGACATGGACTTTATTTTTTTGTGTTTAGCTTTAAGTCTTGCAAATGATGTCATTAGAAGATTTCAGTACAAAGGAATGTGTAATGTGTTATCATCTGCACCTTTAAATGTTTATCTCGAACATGTAGCTGATCTGAATCATTGAGTGTCACCTTGTGGGTTAAAACAGTGGCATGATGGGGATGGCCTAGTTCTTTTCTGAAATTTCAACGATCAAGCCAGTATGTTTCCTTGAAACCCTCAGCAGATAGTTTGAAAAAGGTTTTAACAAAATTCACATTTCTCATGTGTAAAAATAATCATTATTTCTTTAACTGTGTATCTATATAAATCATTGCAGGCATCTTGCTTTGTTCACTTTAATCACTTCCCTCTCAGTAGGCCCAATGAAATGTAAGCTTTGTAAGCAGTATTTATTGCAACGACTCGTGGAAAGGTTCATAACACTAAAACTTAGAACGATCTTTTTTTTTTTTCCGCCTCTCAGTATTATGATGGTTAAGAACGGTACTTCAGCATAATTTAATTTGCTCACTCATCCTTTCACCCATGTAAGTACTCAATTATGTCTGAAAGTACTATGTGATGAAAATGCTTTCTTTCCCTATCTACGGTTTGGCAGTATTCTTGATTCACAGACACTGTTGCTGTTGCTGGTAGGTTGTGGAAGGGTTGTCAGGAAGATGCTGATGACATTTCATTCTGTCTATTACCTTTGGTTGCTCTTTCCCTGTGCCAAATGTGGTCCTGCTCTGCCCCCCCCCCTTTTTTTTAAAAGCTTCTCCATTTGTGCCTTATTTATGTGTTTATTATTATACTGTATATTGGTTCATGGACAGCACTGGGGTCTAACATAGGCAGGATGTATTATTAACAGTCACATTTTAAGGAAATTGCTCTGAAAGGCTCAATCATAATTCAGTGAGAACTAGTGAAGGGACCACATTTTCTGGTAATTTGTAATGTGGTTCTGAGCTTTCTAAAAGACTTGATGATCTGAGGGGGAAATTAAAAAAAAAATGGACATAAAGGAAATTGTGTGTTTTGTCCAGGGCACTTAGTCGACCTGTTGACGTGATCAGCCAGCACATCTTTTCTTCCACGTTGAGCAAGCTACAGTTCCTGTATCATACATTCTTTAAAGAAGTCTAAATAATTTATATTTGTGACAAAACCACTCTTCATGAGAAATGTGCTGTACATATGTTTGGACATATGTAATAAACTTTGTTACACAACGACCGTGTCTTTTTTCTTTTCCCCATTGCTGAAAATCTGCTAAAAATCTAGCTGATAAACTCCTTTGAACCTAAATGATTGCAACATTATAGATTTTGAGTACTGGTGTGTACATATATAAAGACTAAAATGTTAGTCTTTAGCATGTCACTGTTGCGTGATGTCATTTAAAGGGAACAGATTTGGTCTTAACTCTCAGGTTACTGAAGATAGCTCCAGAGGTCAGAGTAAATAAGGAGTGACCAGAAGAGTCAGCAGCAGCTACACATTTGCCATATTTTGGAAACAAATGATGTTAAGATGATGAAAGATAAAGGTGCATTCCAATCATCAAGCATTGTGTACAACTGGAAAAAAAATTGATGATATACTAAATTAAAATGTTAACATGTTCCTCCTGATGTTCACATCAACCACATCTATATTAATTATTCTTAAAAAGTTCAATGATTATATTAGCTAAGCTGTAAGATACAAGAATTCTGATGAGTCTGAGAGACTCAACAAAGCACACCCCACCCAGCCCTTCATGAGGAACCCATACACCTGCTTGTTTATGTAATTATCCAGACAGCCAATCATGGGGCTGCTGTGCAGTGCATAAAATCATGTAGATACAGATCAGGAGCTTCAGCTCATATTCACATCAAACATCAGAATGGGGGGAAAAAAATGTGATTTTGACTGGTCTTGGTATGACTGTTGGTGCCAGACAGGCTGCTTTGAGTATTTCTGAAACTGTTTATCTCCTGGGATTTTCGCACACAACAGTCTCTAGAGTTTACTCAGACAGAAATGTCTTGTTGATTAGAGAGGTCTGAAAATGGCCAGACTGGTTTGGGGCTGACAGAAAGGCTTCGGTAACTGTTTTTTGGCAAACTTTCGCCCCGTTAATACCGAGGTTTGAATGTCACAGCCTATCTGAGTGTTGTTGCTGACCACGGCTATGATTCACCATCTTCTAACGGCTACTTCCAGCATGATTACGTTCTGTTTGAATCTCAAAGGACTGTTTCCAACAACTTGGTGAATCAGTGCCATGAGGCCCTACCCAGTATTACTATGGTGTTCCTAATAAAGATCTCATTGAATGTAGAAACTTGCCAGTAAACTTTTTATGGAAATGTGTTGAAATTTGATTAACATACAAACACTTGTTTCTCACTTAAAATGGTTACACTATTCTTCTTTAACTCATTAAAATCTTTTTCATGAGTATCTTCTCAAGTAGCATATATTGATTATATAATTTAGGGTAAATGTCTTATAGACACTCCCTCTGAATTATACTATACATATATATATATATATATATATATATATATATATATATATATATATATATATATATATAAATATATATATATATAAATATATATATATATATATTTGTGTGTGTGTGTACACGCATACAAGGAATATTCAAAGTATATATAATATTGGATGTAATGTCTTAATCATGAAAAAATGTTGGTATTCATGACTGTAGTTCTGATTGTCCAACACTATAAAGAGTCACTAACACATGCACTTAATCATACTTATTGTATGTTTGCCACTGGTGCATTGCTGAGTAAATGGAGCACAGATGGAGGAGGATTTACTCAGAATTCTCCAGGGCAACTTCAAACCAGCAGCTAGAAAGTTTAATCTTGGACATGATTGGGCGTTCTAACAGGGCAATGACCCGAAACACACATCAGAAGTTTGTTTGGGATTTCTTAACCAAGCTAAAATTAAGGTTTTGAAATGGCCTTCCCAAAGTCCCGACCTCAGCCCCATGTGTATGCAGACTTAATTGAAAGGACAGGTCCATGCAAGAAAATCGTGATGTCAGAGCCAGAGGCTTACCGATATCAAGCAAAAGCAGCTGGTTAAGGTGAGAGGGGGACATGCAACCAAATTATAACTCTGCTGTGTGAATATTCGCGATCCATTATATTTTCAGAAGGTGCACAATCGTTTGTCAAAGACACCACACTGTGGATGTTTTCTTTGGGAAATAATGCATTTTTAAATCATTCTGACAGGAAAAAACAAAAAAACAAAACAGCTGCAGAAATCATTGTAATCCCATACGGCCATACAAGGTCATCTGAACTTTGATTCTTGAAATTAAAAGTTGCTCTAAACTTATTTATACAAAGCTCTCATGTCCTAATTTTTAATCTGAAATTTTTGTCTCTTAAGTCAAAGTCTAAGACCACTTGAGGCCATTTCTTAGACCTTTGTAACATCTGCTCACATCCAATCTCTACATTTCTACAGCAGGGGGCAGTAAAACACCACAACTTATGGCCAAATGACACATGGTGATTTTTCAAAAAATGCTCTCACACAAGAAGCGAATGAGACACGAGGGCACCTCATTAACAAGACGTTTTCTTTTATTCAATAAATAATTTACATTATAAACAGCTGGCATGTGGCACCACATTTGCTTTACATACAAACAGTTTGATCTTTCTGGCATTTCCCATTCAGCTATTTTTTTTTTTAATATTCTTTTTAACCATTACAAGTCTGACACATAATTTCAATCAAAATAAGAGGTAAATAAAAAAAGAAAACATAAAGTGCTTTAAACTCAAAAACATGAATGCCCCAGACCACCCTACATTCCCTTTTCCTGGAGAAGGTGGGCCGCATTCAGGGTGTTTTACTTCATCTACAACCAAGTACGCAAAAAGTGATGACAACCAACGTATCTACAAGGATTAGGTGTGTATGCCGTTGTTGGATATTCTGTTCTGTGGCATTCATGTTTTTGCAAAAAATCCCTTTTCAAATTAAAAAAAAAAGGTTCACATTCACCAAAGCATCTGATGTACAAAAAACCGGAGTGATAAATTCAAAAACACAACTGGTAATATACAAATTGTAACTCAACAACTCACAAAACATATGTACACTCTCACATTACACATGTAGAACCATATACTGTAAAACTCACAATACAAATTACATCTATTAACACAAGATTCAACATTACAATCATTTGTTTGTATGTTTTTTTTGTTTTTTTTTTATTTCTGTCAAACTGCACCAATACATATTCCAAATAGCAGTAGTAAGGCCTGCCAAATACTTCAGTGTAAAGGAAAAATGACTGCCAAACTGTTCCCGAGTAGTAACAGTATCTACAGGAATGACTTAAACTTTAGCAGATACTGAAACTTTGAGCCAAAGTTCAAAAGGAAACCTCATAGTGAGGAGTATAATTATGAAACACAAGAAAAGCAAAAAGGTGAGACTGCTTAGAGACAAACGCTGCTTTTACAGTGTGTTTTACTGTAATTTTTCTGCGTACTACAAATCCACCCACAACACACAACTTATATACAAGTAAGAATCCCCCTAATGTGGGTTGTTTAAGACTAGAAGATGGAAATTCTGTTGTTGAGGAAACGTTGGCACAAGGGCTTGTTCTTTGGCAATGATTTAAGCCATGAAATCCTCAGACATATGCTTATCATTTACTCAATAAGCCACAGTCAGGTCAGCACAGTGGTAGTCTATTAAATGCTAAACTGACGGGGGTGACGTCGCTACAGCTTGTACTAACACCATCTACATCACTTACTTGAAATGGAGAGTTAAAATATCAAAATGCTCTCAAAGAGGTGTCATGGTTGGGTTGGTTGATTTACTGTGTGTAAATGCTCTTAGTGCCCTTGACTAAGTTTGTTCTTTTGCTTTAAATTTAGCTACATTCACATTACAGTCTTAAAATACAAACACTGTCTGATCAACACGTCAGCTCAAACAATAGAGGGAAAAGCTGTTAGACACTATAAATGACGTACGGCTGAAAGGAGATTTTTTTTTATCGATTCCCTTTTGGGATTTGCTACTTGGCGGATAGAGTCCATCTGAACAGACTGTGTAGCGCCTCGTCTTGTCTATTTCTGGAATTTAGGGTGCAACAAACAGACATGGGACGGATTTCTCCCACTGGAGGTTTATCTCATTTCTGGGAACTCCTGCACCCACAAACACTCAAAATTAACCACAGACGCTGAATTCTGCACACATATTGTACTAATGTACTCACACACAAATGCGTACAAACACATATACACATGCACAAGCACACTCACACACACATATAACCAAACAATATGACCCATTAATCTCCACAGCAGACAACTGGAGACGCTGCTCTGACATCCTTTTGGCGGAGTGCTTCCTCCACAAGGCTCAGGCTTTTCCAAAGCTGGAAACTAATCAAACATAGAGCTGCTTGTGGCCTTAGGTTAACAAAAGCTCCTGTCAGGTCCTCTTGCTTTGCCACATGAGCCAAAGAGAGCTTCACTGGCTTGGCACCAATGAGGGGGATCAGGGGAGGGAGGGTCAGCAAACTCCTCTTTCTGCAAAAGATCATCTCGTCCGGCTTCTCATAGGCATGCAGCCCCGGTAAGAATGTGGGATTTAATCCCAGGTGGATATCCTGAGCTCTGGGTAGCTCGGCTCTCTCACCACTGCTCTCTTCAAAGAACCAGTCCTATGAACCAGCTAAATACACATGATGATAGGTGGACTCCCCATGTCATTAGACCGAAGTCAAGACATGACAATACAACTAAAATGAGACTTAGGGCTGGGATGACCCTACTGGCAAGATCGAGGTCACGTCACAGAACCAGAGCAGAAGAGAGGAGCCAATGCACGACACAGCGATGGTACTCTAACACTCACTGACAAATACACCATGAGGATATTGTTGTAAAGGGACTATAGATGGACTGTGCAACACTCAGTCCACAATAAGACAGTGAGGAGGTTGATGAGGAGGAGAGTGAGTAAATCTTTGCCCTTGTATGCTGCACTATTCATTAAAGTACCCTTTTCATAGATGTGGTAGCTTTTGCTGTTTGAGTGGAGCATTTTCACATCCTCAAAGGCGTAGTAGGCTGCCATGGTGAAGTTAATGTCCCCAGAGGAGAGGAGGTCAAACACGCAGGACTGAAAATACAGATCCTCCACGGGGAGTCGCTCTTTGCACTTGGCCTTTGCAGACTGGTAGGTAAAGCCATGTGCCCCGGTGCCGCTCCTGGACCTGGGTGTGCCGTGGGCCTCCACTGCTCGAGCCCTGAAGTTCCTGAAGTCGATTCGCTGGTTGGCAGGACAGCCGTGAAGACAAAGATACAAATCCTGATTATCCCCTTCCTCCACAGAGTTCACAACTTCTTCCGGCATCCGCACCGCAAAGGTCAGGTATCGGCCCACCTGCCGGACCACTATGGTCGTTCCAATGTACTTGGCCTGAATCTCCACATGCTGCCCAGGAACCTTCTCCACAATACGCAGGGTATTCGCTCCGTGCCGATCTCCTCCGTTCTTAGAGCCATCTGCGAATGCAGCCGGCAGTTCGTCTGTCTCTGCATGGTACATCTTCTGGTCCACACATTCCTGGAAATTCTTAAAGATGATTGTCAACTGCAGGATAAAATACACAACACACATGTCATTATAATTTTGCAAACATGATCATCTCTCTCTGAACAAAGCTTCTTAGAAAGGCAAATAGCAGCCCTTAGCTCTTTTGTAGCAGAGGGGATAACGCAATAACAAGAGCTCCAGTAAAATTAAACTAATGAAATAAGTGAAATAAATGAGTAAACACACACAATGGTTGAAGTCACATTATTGCACATTGGAAATATCAATATTTACAATACATTGATGCTGCACATTTATGGATTTGTCAGTTTTTGAGGGAGTGGTATCTTAGGAGCAGTGTTTTCTGCTCACACACAGAATCCTAGAAAACTGCAGTAAATGTAAACATCAGATTTAAAAGGAAAGTGCTTATACTTTTGCATTAAGAACAAGTTTGTGCAATATGTGCCACCTACCCCACCTAAGTGTCACATTTCAGCGTTGGCTCAACATGGGGGAGGCCAAGGTAAACGCCCTCAAAAAACACGAGTCTCGGCCATGTAAAAATCAGGCCTCAGTTTGCAGACACAAAGACGATCCATTCATAGCAGTGAAAAACCTGCCTGTGAACCCCAGAACTATGCTCCAGGGAGTGGCGTCGGGCCAGGACGGAGCGATATACTTTGTAGCTAATTAAGTGAGACTGGTCAGGACTCTGCAAGCTTGGTTTCATCGGGACACCAATGAGCCATTGTCAGAGCAGTGATACCAGGACAGGCTAGGGACTCTGATGTCTGCTCCCTTGGGACAGAGGTCGTGGGGGTGGGGGGTGTCTACAGAATATTCTCGTAGCTTGACAGTTCATCTGTTGCGCCAGATCTGTCTCAATTCCTTTCCCCTTCACCTAACATTTACCACCTACATCGACTTGTTTTTTTGTCCAGGTTAATGTCTTAAGCTCTTAATGAAAACAAACAAGGGAGAATGCGTCTATTATCCCTCCATCAGAATGAAGAAGGAAATAAGCAGACAGTTTTATTTGTTGTAGCGTGAGCAATGTACCAACACAGAGCTCAGCAAACGCAGATCTTTTACCAGAAGGGTCTTGTTTGCACAGGTGGCACTGGCTGCTGCCTTGTTTTCCCTTTGTCCAGTATCAAGATCTTAAAAAAAGCTGTCTCATTTGCTTCCAAGAACAGCAACATAAAAATGTCATTACTTTAAGAGCTAAAAAAACACAAATACTTAATAGAGTATCATTAAGGAACCTTGATTACAGAAAATTATACTTTCTACGAAAGTGATTAAGGACAAAGTCCTCTTATACCTCAGTCTAAATACTTTTGTTAGGATTCTCTGCAGAGTGACTGGGGTCCACAATCACTGCTGTCAAAACTTTGCCAAAAGTGAACCAACTCTAAGTGAATTTACTACAAATTCTCTCTTTGTTTTTCAACTCAAGTCCAACTGAAAGCCTTTTGAGGGAAAGCCACCCAGACTGACCAATATACCATTAAACAAAACAACAACAATGATGTATACACTGCTGATAAAGCTATGAAAGAAAATATTTCATGATGTAAAGAAAAACATCTACAGTGCTGTGCAGACATCGTTTAACTGTGTTCAGCATGGATATACTCTAAGGAGGCCGAACTTCGGCCTGAGATGTGCAGAGTGAAAAGTGAAAATGGAGCCTCGTGTTAACATTTAAACCCGCACTGCTGTTATAATACCAAGATATAATTTATAAAGCTTAACAAGATCTGAGCAATTGTGCTGGGCTGAGCTTCTTCATCTGTCATTATGGAACTCATCCAAACAATAACCAGAGTCCACAGTCCGACGGAAAACCAGCCCCACAGCAGCTCACACAGTCTGACCACATGAAAGAGTAGACTCACTCATACGAAAATATGAACAGCTTGATATTCTACTGTAGTGCTGACATTCAAGGAACTGAAACCAACAAAAAACACTGTGATATTTTAAATCACTGACAATTGTAGAGTAGTACAGCCTGGGCATGTTATAGATTATCTAGTCTATTATTTTCTAATCCTTTAGCCTTTTTTTCAAAAAACAAAAAACAAAACGCTGATTTTTCTCGGTTTCACCAAGCACAAGTCTTCCAATTGCTTTTTTGTCTGTTTATCAGTCCAAATACCATGCATATTTAATATGCAGTGATACAACACAATAAGGAACTTCACATTTGAGAATCTAGAACCAGCAAATGTATGGCATTTATGCTTCGTAAACAACTTGGAGAAAAGATCCCCACCTTGCTTGTGGCGGTGGCCAAAGACCCTAGCACCACAGGGGTGTTGGTCACCTGGACAGACAAGTATTTGTTGTGGATGAGGGGCCAGGCTCCTTCCACTTTACACGTCTGGAAGTCGTCTCCAAATGTCCGGAGATGCGGGTCTCCGAAGAAGCCACAGTGGGTGTAGTTAGGCGGTGATGTGTTGCGTGGAATACTGCGCTCATATTGGCATACTTCCGGGGCATCGGAGCGTTCCTGGCTGTCGGGCAGGAGCGGTGGGGGTGGAGGAGGGAGAGGGGTCCGGGCACGCGGTTGGGATGTCGGCCCCTCCTTGGAGCAGTTGTATTGGCTCATTAGATCCTCTATGCCATGCTGGGCGGAGTGGTACGCCAAGTCGCCCCTGCAGGTGCGTGCAGTCCGGCGTACGCAGCTGTTGTACGATCGCAGCGCTGTGCAAAACTCCTCCTCCGGTCCAGAATTTGAGGTGGAGGCCCAAAATTCCGAGTTACACTTGAGGATCTTGCACTGCAGACTCACTGTCAGGGAGGAACAGGATACCGTATGAACAAAAGAGGCAAACCAGAAGCTGCCATGATACAAGTCCACTGATAAAGCCATAAATGCACATTAATCAAGAGCTTTCCAAACTAATCAATGCCAACACAGCTAACGTTATGTCTCTCAAATGGCCGCAATGCCAAATGTCTTACTTTTCTTCCATACTATACATTAAATTATCCGCATTGTATAAATTAACCACAAGCAGTTAACTGTTATCTTTTGCCATGTACTTTGTTTCGTATATTATCTAGTTGACATTCGGTCAAAACTTTTTAAAAAACGCTCCAAAGCTCAAAGAGGGATTTGAAAGGGAAAGAACCTTGGATTATTGCTGCTTTGTGCCGATTAAGTTACCATGAACAATTTCAAATAACATCTATTTTTTATAACAAATCTTTACGTTTAACCCCGGCAGTGAGCATGCAGGTCTGAGCCTCCCCCCGGGGGTCAACCTGGAGAGAGGGATCTTTTCTGCTCACCGCCGGGAAGCCCACTCCCATTTCACACCTAATGGCTTTTGGTTTATGTGAAAAATACCATTTGGGATCCCAATCAACACCTTTGGTGATGGCAAACGCCGCCGGACTGCAGACTGTCGTCTCCGGCTTCTAGACCTCATCCGGGCCATGTCTTTGCACAAATGCTCTTCAAACATTGCTCAGGATGCCCCTGTTGCAACACCATGTTTGACTTAGTATTACCAGGGACTAATGGAGCATTTATCTGAATGGGTGGTAAGGAGTCTCTCCCAGGGCCCCTTGGGGGAGGTGGGGGCATATCAGCACTTTGAAGTCACACTTTAAACAATCTCCCTCCTCAATGCTTCACCGCTGCTCCCCCCGGGCCCCTCTCCGTTTCCTCCCCCGTCCGATAGACGGCAAAGCCCCGATCCGGATCCCCCGACTATCGGCGCATTATCGCGTCGTTGTCGGACGGTGACCCGGGGGGGGGGAGGCGGACGAGGGTCCGGGTGAGTGAACGGGGGGTGTCCGCACCGCAAAGCGACCCACTGCAGTCGTGTCATTAACTAATCGAGCCGGTTTAAAAACACCCACAATACGGCGTTGAAGTGCCCGCAGCAGTCGCTGCATTGTAATGGGAATATTCTCATGCCCGCCCACGACTGGGAATTAGCAGTTATTAGCAGTTGTGGTGGATTTTAAAACGTTTCAACGGGGAAAAAAAAACGTTTATCACTAGAAATGCACTAGAAATAAAACTTCGCTGCCAATAATTAAAAAGGGAAATTAATCGCTCGACCGAACTAATGGTCGGGACCCGACAGTTGCCTTCAGGGGGCCAACGTGACATCCCCCATCCCCCAAACAAAACAAGGCAGCTCCACCAAGACCTGCGTGTCCTCTCCTTCTCTAACGAAATAAAAATAAGGAGTAAAAACACCGACCAGAGCCGCCGGGAGCGGTCGCATCGCGCCACCGCGATGGCAAAGCTCGTTCCCTTTCAAAGCCTCTTGTCATAGTTTCCAAAACCTTCAACCTTTTTTCCCCCCACACGTAAGCACGTCGCCCCAATTCTAATGCATCTTAAACTTTTGTTTTTTTCCATGGGGTTTGGTGGGATTCCAAACCGTTTCTACGGCGCATTCTAAATATTTAGCTAAATTTGCAACAATTTAGGGGAAATCGGTTAAACACTTTATCGGTTTCTTTCAGATGTACTACTGTGTGACTCTTTTTCGATTAATACATATCGCTAAAACATTTCGGCTGATGAGTTGTGACCGGACAACTTCGCTGCCCGACGTGAAAACGCAGCTAACCAGTTGCTGGTCAAAGGCAATTAACTTCTGAGGAGACGGCGTTAAGATATACAGCGTTGAGCAGCGTGTAGCCTGTGCACCGATGCGGAGGATGCTGGTTTATCCGAAAGAGTAAAAAGGGTCGTTTCTTACCGGAGGGGAAGAGTGAGAGAAACACGGCGAGGACTCTGCACACTTCAAGCGCCGAGGGTCTTCCTCTTTCCCCCATAACCATCCATCCAGCTCGGGGTCGCACTTCACTCCTCTCCCTGGTCGGAGCGAATCAAAAGGGGGGACAGGGGAGAACAGTTAGAGCCGCCGAGTCCTGGTTGAGAAAGCTCAGAAAAGTCCATAAAAGGCGTCTGTCCCGTCCTCTCATCACTAACAGGTAAGCAACTGTTTTGTTTTTGTTTTTGTGTTTGTTTTGTTTTGTTTTGTTTTGGCCCCACCGCGATGCGAGAGTTGACCCAGACGCCCGTCGCAGAGTTAGCTAGCTTAGCGCTCAGTGCGGGACGGACGGCCGGAGGCAGCCTGGCAACCTCTCTTCCCTTTCGGGGAGTGTCGAGAAGGTGCAGCCTCCGAAGGGCCAAGCGGACGCACCGAGCCAATCACGGCTCCTCGCCCTGCCCTTAAACCCCCCTCTCCCGGGTTTCACATTACACCCCGGCGTGTAGACTTTACTCGACGACCGGGTCTCCGCGGACCACGAAGCGGCGGTCGGCGCTGCGCCATGTAGGAAAAGGTTTGTTTCGCCCACCCCCCACCACCACCACCAACCACCCACCACCCACCGGGGGACACACGGCCCGAGAGGGAAAACAGTGTCCTGCTTTCCACCGATCTGGTCAAGGGGGGTTAATACGGAGGCATAGGGAGAGGATCAAAAATAATCAATAATCACATTTATTCTCAGTTACCGACTTTTCTTACCCATACTACTTCCCGCCGCACGGCGCAGGGAGCCTAAAATGGTGGCTAAGGACCAGGTTGACCTCCTCGACCCGACGGACCCACCGCGCCGGGTCAGAAACCCGAGCCCTGCGGCCAAACCTCGCTCAAGTCCCCCGCAACTCGCCAAAATTTTACATCTGACGAAACTGTGCAGCCATAAAAAAAAACCAAAACAAAACATGGGGGTCCGGGGTTTGGATATTTCACCCAGCGTAAATAGTCTAAACGAAGAGTGGAGCAAGCTGACACGGTTTAGTGTTTACACGATGACAGCTAGCCAGCGATTCCTTTCCTTATCAGCTAATCTGCCACTATGTCTTCGCAAATAATCTTTTTTCCTTTGTAAGGATGTCGGTAAAATAGCGTCCAAGTTGTGTTAAGATGACTCGTATTATCTGACTTAACTGTCAAAGACTTGATCCAAGATTTGATAGTTTACTATCATACGTGACGAAGTGAAGAATCAACCCCCCCCCCCCACGTTTCACACGGTGGAGGTAGACAGACAGTTGCCATTTATGCTTGAAAAGCGATTGAAACGATTAATCAGTTATCGTGATAGTTCAGTTATTTTTCTGTTGATTGACAAAGTGAACATTGACTAATACTTTAATCTCTATGTATGATGCTATCAGCATACTGCAAACTAGGTGAAAAATAAAAGGAAGGAACTGGATTTTAAGGGGTTTTAAGGGAATTAACCTTAAAAAAAACCCCACAAGTTTCAAATCAAACTGAATATTACATGGGGAAAGTAAAGAAAAGCCTATTTATTCATACAGACTTTGTAAGTAGGCTAATCCAATCTCAGTTTCCCCTTTTTGGAGACAAACACTTTTGTGACCTATATTTTGGGGGAAACAGGGCCATAGCAATTTTAGCAGTACTGACAGTCATAAGTCTATATTCCCCTTGCTCACCCCCTCCTTCCCCTGATATGTTTGAATAGAAACCAAGCTAAAGAAAAAAACTCACATTTTAAAGTATTTATGTTTTCTGTAAATGTTTTTCTGCTACATCATGGGCTACATGCTGCTTAAGAAAAAAACCCCACCATATTCAAAGATAGTTAGTCTAAAGGATATCAGAACAAGTATTCAGGTACCATTATGAGCAGTATGTATGTAATTATATGCTGTAACCTAATCTTCAGGTTGTTAAATGAGGAAAATTCCCAGAAAAATAATAGAACATGACCCCCCGCTTTAGTTTAACCCACCCATTACTACATGAAATGACCAAATTAAAAACCAAAGTACATGTTTACAGGCTAACATCAACTAAGAGAAAATGACCAGAAGTGCTCTCACATTTGATGCATGAGTATGTTTTTGTGGTAATACTTGTTATTGAGAAAGTAACCATTTCACATATAGTAAGGGTATTTTTTTTGCATTTTGCTGATTTTTATACATTTCCACCACTACTCAGAAATCGGGCGGTGATCCCTCCCTCTAAAAGGCCTAATACGCTGTCTTTTGACTGCCTTTCAGTTGTGCAAATGGCACATTACTGGGGTCTTTTACTGCCATTTAAACCAAAATACTACTAGATAGATGGCTGAATACTCAGGTTGTGACTGGCTATACAGTAGTTTTCCACCGAGCAGTGAATGTCTTTGTTATTCCTGTCCATCTCATGGATGATTGATATGTTTGTGTACAATGAGGCCTGAGCCTATGCATGTTTCAAACAAAACATTCGTAGGGTGAACTGATTTCCTGCTCCAATATACCTGGCATCCATTTATGATATAAGCCACTGCAGCTGGAAGGTAGAAGCTGCTCGGTTGAACATTTTTTGGGTTTTAGCGGCAAGAGTATTACACTATAGAAGGTTTGGATGTAGATATTACCTAAGTGTGACTGATTCAAATGTTAATCAACTGCTGGTAGAAAAACCTCAGAATCAGTGTATCTGTATGTCAGATCTGAAAAACAGATGTTGCAGATAGCTTTTAGACGAAATGCATTCACCTGTTACCTGTTGGACTTGTAGCGAAAGGTACAATATGTTTTTGTACATATACTCTCAAGATGTTAAAATGTCCGTGTGTTTACATGCCCCCCCCCCCCAAACAATAGGTTGAATAATTGGGTGTTAAGTATTTGGTGAACTAAGAAGGTTTTAGTTTATTAGTAAATATGGTATGTTTATCAGGAACAAGCTAATATTTTTTTTTTTCAAATATTTAAGACTACTTATCCGATGATAACACCTCTAGTAATCATGGTAATCACAGCTACACTTTGTTTTTTTTAACAAGCACTAGATATTTAAATATACATATGCATTGCTGCACTTATCTGCAAAATGATAATCAAACTGGAGAAACTAATAATTATATCACTGGCTGATGAATTATTGAATTCAACCATCCATTTCTTTAGTCAGGACAGCCATGTTAAAACTTAGTCTAATAAGAAATGTCAGTGTTTAAATAAGTAGTCAATTAATAGTCAATCAACATAAAGTTATTTGGCAGCTATTTTGATAATTTAATTAATTTGGTCATTTATCAATCATTTATCCAAATTACCATTTTTAAGACAAAAAATGCCAAAATGTTGTCTTGTTTCAGCTTCTTCGCTGCAAGGATTCATTGTTTTGTCAGGGAAATTTTTTTACAAAATATTTTCTGACATTTTATATACTTAACTAATCATTGATGATTATAATAAAGGGGCCACAATACTCTGGATATACAGTACCTACGCCTCCGATCCAGATTAGGCAACAGGATCTCTTTTCTACAATAGTCCTTCTCATTAGGTCTTTGTCTTCTTCTTTATTTTGGCTTTTCGTTAATGTTATTAGTGTCTGATGTATCGACGAATTGTTTGATTGCTCTCATGAGCTTTAGCTATGGGATTTAACGTGGCCATGTACTGAAATGACATGTGCGAACCTTAGAAACAATAGATAGAGACAGAAGGTGGACCATGTGTTCATCAGGCTGTAACAGGTAAAGGTGACACAATACAAGCGTAAAACACGACCATAAATCCAGGAGCTATGGTCCAATCATGTTTGATGGTGAGCTGCATTAAATCTACGCTATCAACCCGTCCTTAATAAATCCTGACGTTTTGACGTGGTACAGACTTAGGACTAGACTGGTGACCTGCCACATCTCTAGCCCACATTTTCCCCGCACATCTGCCCTGATAGTCACGGCGGGCTGATCCTGTTTTCCAACAGATGGCGCTTGTTGCGAGCTCCGATATGAAACCTCAAATCATGACACAGACGCACATGGCATTATAAGGACCAGACCTGTCACTGCGCTAGAGCTTTATGGACAGCTCGGTTATTGCTCTAATTACAGCTGTCATGCAATTAGGATTTAGAAGGGGAAGTTCTCGCAGCCAGCAGGCGCATTAGTCCTCGCTGCCCTGCTCTGATGATCATCATCCTTTTTATTTCGTGTCAGATAAACGTAGCCTCAGCGGTATGTCTTTTTCGGTTGGGAGTAGAGGTGGAGAATGTGGAAAATGCGATAAATAAATGGTGCTGCACGACGTTAACTCCCTGTCCTATAACATTTCTCAGGAAGATTCGGGTGAATACAGTTTTTATAATGAGCTGCAAATACAAATTCAGTTTCCCTCTAGTTTATTGTGCGACACCAGCAAATAGATCAAGTTCTTCACAATGCAGAAATACAGCTCCCCTAACTGTACAGATGGTTGGAAAATGCACATTTTTTTTTTTAAAGGACATTTAAATACAGTTTGGCGGCCAAGCAGGCAAAGCATAAACTGACAGGACTTCTGTGTAACACAAAAGAGGATAAGGTTGGTTAAAATTCAAAGTAACGAATAAGACGAGGCAAACCTTGGCGACTGCATGGGCTCTCCGCGAATCTGGAGTCCTGCAGGAACCCGGAGGACAGCGAAGAGGAGCGAGAGGAAGCAGACTCCTAAATTAAAAAATAAATAAAAAAAAATCTCCCCCTCGAAAACACGTCCTGTGTGTCACAGTAATCCGGAATCAGAGGCACTCAGCGGCGTTCCCAGTGTGAAACCCGCCGATCTGTACATGATGTCCACCGATCGGCGTCTCCAGCTCTGAAATTACAGTCGGGTTCTTTTTCTTTTTCTTTTTCTTTTTAGTTGGGATTCATTTAAACAGCCGCTCCTCGCACCCCGGATGGACTCAGGTCTCCTCGGCCACTAACTTAACTCATTCGACTGCCAGTCGATCGGAGGGGAGACATCATGATAGATTAAGTCCGGTAATTGCCCTCGTCCGCGCGTTGAATCCAAATTGTTAGTTATGTTCGACGTCGGGGAGCGAGGAGGAGGCGGAGGAGGAGGAGGAGGAGGAGGCCCTGAGGGCAAAGCTGCTGCTGCTGCTGCTGCTGCTGCTCCTGCCGCTGCCGCCGCTGCGTACGGCTCGATCCGCTGTCTGGATGTTGTGAAAGGGCTGGTGAGAGAGTGTGAGAGAGACGATGATCGGCTTTTACCGCTTTTACTCTCAGACGCTCCGAGAGAATAGGAGCCAGACTGGGTCTCAGCTGCACCGCAAACACCAGCCGAGACTGACCATCACACACACATTTTTACAAAAGCAAACACGTGCATTTTCAGCAAAGCTTAAACTTGAACATGCGTCCTTGTCTCGGACGAAGAGTTATGTAGTTAATTTTCTGCTTTATTTCAGGGTACTGACTTCTGCCTCTGCATATTTGACAACAGATTTAAGATTTTAAAACCCAATTGAACTGCTCCATATACACATTACTTTATTAATACTTGACATTGATTGCCCACTAATAGCCCCATTGTCAGACCTACACCCCTCCCAAGAAAACCGTTGGCAGCCCCTCATCTTTGCAAATCACAGGTTGGGAAAAAAAAAGACAAATCCATAATAATCAGGATTTAATGGAGGATCAGATGGACAAACACTTTGCAGAAGGGAGGAGGGGAGCTGGGGGTGTGCTCAAAGGCAGAGTGGGCTGCATGTAGGCTGCACCTGTGTTTTAGGATCAGACTGCACACTGGAAAATACCACCACCCCCTTCCACTCCAGCTTTTCAAGCCTCCACTCCCTCCAACGTAACTGCTTCTCTCTGCTCCAGTTTCCCCTCTGATGAGGAAAATCCATCACACCGAAATGTGCATAGATTTACAGTATCTGACCAAAACAGCAGAATGAGTAGTTTAGTTTTCTTGCTGTCTGACGGGCCAATAGAAATACAGTGCCTTCTATAACGCTGGTGCAGTAGATGTTATTTTCGCGCAGCTACCGGACAGCGCTGTCACATTACCTCATCCCGCTGTGCGTCCAGCGAGAAACTGACCCCTGTAATCCACTCGTTTACTATCACAGTTCAGACCTGCCCTCTCCAGATGGCCACAGAGAGGCAGCATATTTTACACTGATGTAACAGAAGAACATGAAAGAGTGACACCCCAGTGTGAAAAGAATGGTTTTAGAGGTGCCGGATGCAGGCCCCATCTCATACACAGCTGGTGTAGACGCTGCCTTGCTGAGGTATTATGGCGAGTTAACACAACAGATCTGTTTTACATATCACTGGGTTCATAAAACGCTTTGATTTTTTTTTTCTGTGCTGCTTCATTTTATGGAACAAATCAGTGAAAGTCAGCCATGTAACTATTATGGCATAAATGAAAAAAGCATGCAGTAATGCCAGCCCTTGGGGACTTCTTTTAGTAGCCTGTGATTTAGTCCATTAAAAAAATTTGATAAGTTCAGGCTGCCTCAGCAAATGACGCCGAAATACTAGAGAGACAGAAAAAAAATATTGTGATAAAGAAAAAAATACATTTCCCAACCAGATTAATCACAAGCCACTCATTGTAAGTTCAACAGATGCAGAGCGGTCACTAAAATCTCGCTTCCCTTTTTTTCGTTGATTTCTTCAGATTATTACATGATGTACTTTCCCCGTATAGGATCAAAATGTCACTGTTGTGCCTTGTTGAAGGACAATCGTTGTTTCAGCTGCTAAGACTCATTTTCTATGCCTGTTTTATTCTAAGTAAAAGCTTTGCTTCTCAGCTGAGATAAATTCGGGTTTGTGTGCAAAGAAACTTGTGATAATGACTTGAGTTTTTTTTTCCCCCCAGGACACACATTCATAAAGACCCTTAGTCCTTAAATAGTTCTCACTAACTGACCACATGTGGGGAATGGATGATGATATGAAAAAGATGTGGGGACCTAGTCAGCATTTACAGTATTTCTGAGTCAGACACATATCAGTAAACACCATATGCTCGTGCTGACTTTCCAGTTGCCTTTTGAACTCTTGCAGCATAACAGTTAGCTCGTTACAGTGCGTCATGCCTCTTATGTCTGAGGTGTCACACTGCATTTTGTTTGGATGTCTCTGAAAGATTTGACACGGCAGTTTCCTCCTGTGATCTTGTATCACCTGAAGGAGTTATGTTAATTTTGCAGCTGACTGTGGAATCATTTTTCAAGCAAAAATATGAAATATTCCTCGGTTGATCCTCTCAGTTGTGAGGATTTGCTGCTTTTCTTTGCCTTACGTGATAGTAACCCTAGCATGTTTGGGTACTTTCTGACCGTAATAGATCAGACCTGTTGTGTGTGTTAAATTATAGAAATTGATATATTAAATACAGACTAACGAGGCTAATGGCAGTATGTGTCAGTATATAATGTTTTCTCTGCTTAATATTCACTTTCGCAATTGTTCAGTAACATACTGTAACTTAGGTACTTTGTGTACAATGATTGGCTACCATCTGTCACAAATGCTAATGTCTGGCTGCTTCTTTAAATGAGAAAGTGTTCTTATTGTACTCTCCATACAGAATAACGCCTGGCTTAAACAAGTAGTAATATCCATTTAAAAACACATATACTACATATTCATGTTCCTCAGTGTGGACTGTTGTATTGCTGATGTTGTGTTTTTACCTGAAACACATCTTGCAGATTTCACTGGCTGAATCAAATGTGTCTGAAGAACATTGTTTAATGTTAAAACTGAACTTCTGTTTCTGCCAAACGTTTCTCTTCCTTAAAAGGCCATAAAAATGAGAGACATGTTACACAGTTTAACCAGTAAGAGTCCCTTGATATTCAATGAAAATACAAATAGACTAAGATTTGTGTTTCATGTACGTGATTGGCATCTAAAAGGAGGGGGAGGTGCATTCAGCAACACTGTCTTTGCAAGGTGTGAGCATGAATTCAAGAATTTCCATTAAGAGTTGATATGTGGGGCTCAGACACTGTGTGGAATTACTGCAACAGTCAGTAATAATGTGAATGCAGAAAGCCTGTGAATTGGCCTTTTCTTGCACACAGAGGACTAGGCTTGAATATGTAAACCCTCATTACTGAATCTCCTTTCTCATTTTAAGCAGAGAAGGTGAGTTTCTTTCTGTTTTTTTTCCTTCAAAAGCCCGGCTGCAATCCAGTGAGAATTATGCACACTGTTTAATTCCAGGCATGGACTGAAGCAGACAGAGTTTGTAGAGACTGAAAGACAAATAATTAGCCTTGCTGCTAAACAGAACTGATCTCAATGAAAGACACAACACTTCAAGCCAAATTTCAGGGAGGAACATTAGTGAATGAATAACTGTTTCAGACCATGAATGACCATCACAATTTTGCACCTGACAGGGTTTAAGAAAACATGTTGGTGAGTAGCCATGACTCCATTATTATGCAAGATGCCATAAATGCATGAAAAAAAAAGAAAAGAAAACCAAGGCTTATCTCAATAAAACAGCTGCCTCTTTAATTTCCTGCTTCTGAGAAACTGTGTAAAAAGTAGAGGACTATCTCAATATTCAATTTATCAATATAAATTAGATAGGGTTTAACTCCACAATGTGTGAAAGGCCTTTTTGGCAGTTTAATTTTCTCCAAAATAATCAAAGTATTGGCATTTTGCCTCTGTTTGTTTTCATTGTCATAAAAATAATTACTGCATATTTTTTGTTTTGCATTTTACACAAACAATAGAACTCCAGTTTTGACAGTGAGGAAACTGAAATCAAAATTAAAAATCCTGAAAATCAAATTGATTCTTGGGACTTTTTGTATTGCTATAATAATGTTTATTCTAACATTTCTATACTAGGAAACCCAATATATTCTTCACTGTCACCTCTGTATTAGCAGCACTCAACTTATTATGCTATGGCTGACAAACTGTATCTCTGTGCTGTAGAGGTACATGACAAGACAAGTCTCTGTGTCTTGGAATAGCATCCCATCCTATCTGCACCAATATTTCCGTCCATCTAAACTCTGATTATCCATCCTTGACCTGCATAAATGCAGAGTGATGATAACACACAAGTACAGAAGGGAATCCAGACTTAAACGCAGTGAGCTGATTCACAGTCACAGTCTTTGTCCAATTATTTGCATACTGTGCATTTAAAGGCGAATACTGCCATTGCCTGGTTGCTGGAAAATAAACAGCCAGTCTGAATTCTGCACAGCACTTTAATGTCTTGACTTCTATCTGTTTGGTTGTTTAACTTCACTAGTGTCCTGCAGTGTTGGGCTGTATACACAGCTGCAGGGGCTATGTCCTGTCCTTCTTTTTCTCCCATTTGTCACACTTGCTGCAGCAAAAAGTTTACGCTTTTTGCATGTGCAAAGAAATTATCAGCAGCCCAAAATATCTGCACTGGCAGTAGTGGGAAACAGGAATCAGGGGTTTATTCTCAAGCTGCACAGAGATTTTGATGCATATAGTTTGTTGCTGTTCACTCATACAAACAAACATTTTAATGTTTATCATATGAGTCGGCTCACACTTTGCTTGTAGAAATCATTACAAGGCTTTTAAAATCCAATAAGACACAACTTAAAATTGATTCCTGGCAAGTCTAGCCAGTAACTCTTCATCATTATGGAACTGTTGGTTCACAAGTTTTTCTTGGGTCACCTTTTGTCCCAGTTACTTCTAGCTCTGTCTCTTTATTACTCTGACCACACACACATTGACTTTAAAGTTCCCCAGCCAAGTTAGCTGCTCCTACAAATCCCGCAATTCACTTAATTTCACATTTTAATACACAAATTACTTACTCTTATTATTTTCAAGCAAATTTGGCCATTATTGCTTGTAAAAGTTTGGAGTCATTCCTACCAATATCTTCGCAGTTGATTCTATTATGAATTGGCAGTCCTATCTAAATGTTTTTTCTTTTCTTTTTTTTTGATCAAGCAACTGGGTCAGTTGCTCAATAAAATTTCAGGAAAATCCATCCAGGAGCATAATTTTGTCCGCAGCCTGTGGAAGGGTATGAATTTGCACTTCTAGGGCCTTGAGAAGGCTCATTTCCATGTTGAAATATTTATAGTCTCCTTAAAACTGTTGAAGAGTGGAATTTAGTGGTGGCTGAAAGCACTCATTAATTTGAAACTCATTAAGATGTATGTTATCTCCTTGTCAGTCCAAAGAAGGAGCTATTTCCCATTAGATGCTCCTGACCATTTTGAAATGTTTCCTGTATTGTTAGTGAAGACAGCAGGGCTGTGTGTCATCCATGTTCATATCCTTGTGCAGCCTTGCCGTCCACTTCGTCTTTGTAAAATGTGCCTTGGTTCATTAATGAGCTGTGGAAATGTCAGCGCTTTAGGTTAAGAATAATTGAAGAGCCCACAGACGTCTAATTACAGGAAAAAGACTTACACATATCTCCAGCCCTCCGAGACAGTAGACCTTTCCCCCGGGCTAAATAATGCTGTTATTGATCATTGTTTATAAAATGTCAGTGTAATTTCTCCGTCTCAACTGTTGCGATAGAAGCAGGTTAATTGGTTTAGACCCTAAAAAGTAAAAAAAAAAGTAAAACTTTGGTGCTGAACAAGCTACAAAGGTTCAATTTTTTATGTAGATGCCTTAGCTCGAGGATTGTGCTTAGTATGCAATTAGGTTAATTAATTAACAGTTAGTCGAACGGCACATGGAGCTCCAAAGTCTGGCCCCCTTCCCTCATAGCTCATGGAGTCCCGTGAAAGAGAGGAGATGGCATTGGATGTTTGATCAGGTGCTTGCTGAACAGTGGAATGATGATTGAGGCTGTTGATGTTTTACTGACCGCTCTTTGCTGCAAACACCTTACAAAGCATGGCCCTCCTGAAAAGTTGTGAAACAGGAGGAGATTCAAGCCCCCCTCAGAAAAAAACCCCAATGCCAGAGCCAAAATAACATCAGTGAGTCATAGTTGCCTTCAGGCCACACTGACTTTTATCTCATCTGTCTCAACACGCAGGCTGGTCCTTTCACCAGTAACTTTAATTAAAGCGAGAGTAGGAGTGGCCACATATTTAACCTCATCGTCATATTGTGCAACTTAAAAAATTGAAAATGAACGTGCCATCTTCAACTCCCTTTGTGGTTCAAGGCTAGTTTGCGCAAGTTGTGTGGAGTGTGTGTATCAAGGTGAAATTGTATTCAGACAAAGTGCCGTTGTTGTGTGATATAAATGAAACTATATTTACAACCTCTCTTAGTCAAGTGGTAGTTAAGTTATATTTTGCAAGTAGAAGAAGTAAAGTGAACGATGCCTAAAATAGAAAAAGCCTGGTTCAATCTTTATGCCTCTACATGCCCATGCATTGTCTACATTTTCTCTAATTTGTGCCAGTTAATGTAGACTGGGGAAGAAGCCTCCCTTTGGCTGTTGAAAATTCATTGATATGACAAAAGACACATTAGGTAAAATAGGTTACCTTTTTTTTTTAAGTGGTATCACGTGTTCTGACAGGCACCAACTGTAACTGTCAGTACATGTAAATCACCTAAACCGTTGGTGCAAAAAGAGAGTATAAAGTAGCCTAATTTTAACAAAAAAAACCCATAATTTCCAAGTAATTCAATTGTTCAGAAGGGTATGATATACTGTTGTTCAACACCAGTGTGGATATTATTAGTCAAAATAAAATCCTGTGCTGCTTTTAAACAGCATGCACTGTTCTTGACCTGTGCAACCAGTGAGACATTGAGCTGCCAAATTAGCTCTGAGGGTAGAAAAAGTGTCCAAAAAGGCATGTAGGTACAGTAACCGAGGATATCCATGACAGGAAACTGTGATATCATGGGCCATGCACCATTGGTTGAAAGGAATATAGCACCATAACCACATTAAATGGTATTTTTGTCACTAGCTAGAAAACTGTTACCAGTTCAATAGTTTTTGTGCACAGATTCCAAAGTCCTGCATCATCAGAGAAATAAAAATTCCCCTTTAGGCAAAGTCGGCAGGTCTTTGCCAGTGGGAGAGCCCAAGGCTGTGATGGTGCCTCTTTGTTAGTCGACTGAAAGTACCCAGCCCTCCATTTAGCTCATGGCTATTACGTCTAGTACCCTCATGCTAGCTGGAGCTGCCACTTCAACTTTGCTGTAGCTGTAGGGAGACAGGGAGAGTCTGAAACCAAACTCTTTGTATTTTTGAGCAGTTGTTTTCTGAACACTAGCTGAACAAGAACGTGAAGTTGGTAAAAACTGGTCAAACTAGCAGCAGAGAGCTGAGGAGAGCTAAAGTCCCTCATTTTGTGACAGATTATAATACATTCCTGCATAGGAGGAAAAACATGGCCTTCCTCTATCAAACCACACCTGGATGAGCTCGAGGGCCAGCCCAAGTATAACTGGTTTCCACAGCTTGAGGGGCCTTTTCACTGTGACATTAACACTGCAATTTAGAACGATGGCTTCCTCATTCGTTTTAATGAGACCACTGCATTGGTACAATGGGGCTTCACGTCAGAGAGGCCTCAGGGAACAAACACAGGGTGGCACAGCTCATAAGGTTTTTTTGGAGCAATGTAGTGTTGTCACGTAAAACACTGAATTATAATCAAATAGCTGCAAGCCAAAATAGCAGGTAGAATACCCGGGAAGTGTGTTAAAGGATTAACATGTGATACCCATCTCTATAGCTAAGTTGCACTTTGCAGAAATTCCAGAATTTCCAGGAAATCTGGAAAAGAAAAACAAATATAATGTTTTATTTCCATCCATTAAAACTATGCAAATATTAGGAATTGAGTGCATTAAGATAAACAGGTGGTAGTACCAAATTCCAGTTGAGTGGCATAAAACCATAGTAGAGGAATAGGACACATGGAGATGACCTGATTAAAAAGCACCAATATTACGATAGTAAATGTAACTGAAACATGGTATTTATGTTTGTTTTGTGAACTAACTGAAAGTTGAGTCTCCTTATCACTCCACACAAAGCTTTAGGGGATGTTTGGGTCAAATGCCTCGTGACTGCCATGATTTATCCGCTGAGCCTGGTTCTCATTTGGTTTTGGTTCTATATACCAACTTTTCCATCTCATCCAACCATAGAAAACAATTTTCAATACATGTATTTTTATTCTAATTCTGGCATTGCCACACAGCTTTTTTGATGCACAGACTGCAATTGTGCATAAAAATAGGTGGATGGAAATTGCATTTTACAATGCGACCCAATCTTTGTGTGTGGCTATTTGGGGAAGCAATAAATACTTTTGCCTTCAGATGTATTGGACAACACATCATATGAACTTGTTCTTTTCAAGCTGCGCTTGAAAACAGTATTGAGCATAAACTTTCTCCTGAGTGAAACAAATGGTTACCATTTGGACTGACTGTGGGTTAGACGTTAAGATTTGCTGTTCCTGGTTGGACTCGGGGCTAAGCAACCAGTCTAGGGGAGAGTTTGAAGCCATTGTAATGAAGTTCTCATAACCTACCAAATTCAGGCTTTTAGCTACCGTCTTTTGACAGCAGCAGATACAGCTCACTTGAAGGATGTTTGCACCGGACTATCAAAATGCAGTAGAATGTGAGATGATTTGAAGGGGACCTCAGAGAGTGCTAAAGCACAAATTTGTTGCATTGATTACAGTATGTTGTCGCTGACTCAAAAAGGAACTGCAGTTTTTTGCTTCATCTGCAGTGGAGAAAGGGGAACAAGTCTTTTCATAAAGTAAAATGACTCCTTTGTCTCAGCACAGTGTTTTGGGTGACTTTTCCAGATGGCTGACACATGTTCATTTGCTTTCCAGCTGCTATCAGTCTCTTTTTCACAGTAAGGTGATCTGCACTCATGATCCCAGCTGTATCTTTGCAGCAAATTCCAGGGTATCAGCAGTCACACACTCACCATCACTTGTCTAAGACCCCATTTTACCCCATTTGGAAAACACTACCACACCCAACACACAAGCGAATGAAACAGAGTGCAGAGTAGATAGTGGATAACACTAGCACACTAGCATTACCATCCATATGTGGAAAAAATGGAAATAAACTGAGAATTCTCAGTCAGTCAGTGCAGCCCACACAAAGGAAATCTGAAATCACTCTGCCATTTTAGATAAGAGACTGTATTTATGTCAGATCCCAGAGCCAAGAACTCTGCTGTGCAAATCTTGGAGAATCTGCCCATGCTTGTCCTCTGATGCATTTTAACAGTATTGATTGACAGTATCAACTACTTTTCTGAGTAGATTCAAAGCAGTGAGAGAAGCTGTTCAAGAACTGAGGCTCCAGTTTATTTTTCAGCATTGTTTCTTTTTTTTTTGTATGAAATACTCTCATGTATTTTTTTAAAAAATATTCACCTATCCACTATCCACACCTAACTATCCATAAAGTACCCACTGGGCACATTTGTATTATAAAACGACCCGAGTTGCTGGGGAATATACGTCCTCCTGCTTTCTTTTTCTGTCTCTCTGAAACCGACTTTCTTTTGCATGTACACTCAGACACGTACCTTTCCCACAATATTTTTCTTTGCATTTCCGAAGTCTTTCTTTATGCACCTGCGAATCTGCTGTCACAATGCTGCAGCCAGACAAAGAACTGAAGCCATGGTTTCACAGAGGAAACTGACAGCCAGTATAGTTTTTTTCACAACAGAGGGTAGAAAAAAAATCTTCTAAGGCATCCAATTGGAACCACACAGGCAAACGGCTCAAATAAAACCAGGCAGGGAAGACTTAGACAGATACAGAAAGCGGGATGTATGAAAAGCAAACTGGAAGATCCAGAGATGAGCAGGGACAGGCCTCACAGAAAACTGTGAGGCTACAGTTGTACTGACATCCATGCAGCTGGATTCTTGCTTTTATCAACACAACTGAAAGCAAAGCAAATACATTGCAAAGAAAGGTTTATTTGGCATAGACATTAATAATCGTCCATTATATTGACAGCCATGCAGGCAGTGACAACATCTGTCTTTATTCTTGCTTAATCAGTGCCTTCATGCCCTGTTTTAACTTTTCTTTTAAAGTTCTTTTTCTCAAACATCTCTTGCAATCAGACATTAGAGACTGATATACATTCAAGCAGAGAATAATACATCTTCCATATAACTGTGAGAACAATTGCAAACAGTTTATTTAGTGAACAAATAAAAGCTCAGAAAGAAAAAGCCTGAGACCATTCAAGTCCAAAAGATGGATTAGATCCTGGATAAAGAAGGTTTAGTCTAACGGTTTAACCCATTTCTGCTGTATATTTCCGTCTGCAATCCCGCACTCTGAAACACTGGGTTGTGACATAAGCGTGAAATGCTGATTGGACTTGATGGTTCATGCTGTTTTCTGGTAGAAAACCAGTTAGAAACAACTGGATGCCCTTTGTGCTGTGCTGTGAGTTCCGTGATAAAGCCCTTAACTTGTCAGGCTAGTTAAATTACTTTCCGACAGTCTACTTTGTTTGCCAACAACACTAACCATTTTCCCTCACAGCGGCTCACTAATTACATCCACTGTAGTTGGATTTCACTTTTTAGATTCTTTGACATCATAGGCTGCTGCCAAGGCTTTCACTGCTCCGCGTGGGACAATCCTGTGTCATACTCTCAGGAACTTACCAGCCGTTTCAAATGTTGGGGTATGTGAGAAAACGGAAACGGCAATTTTGAATGTGTCTCTCTGTGGCTGCAGCATATCTGCTCTGCTAATCCTCGACACAAAGCCTGGATGAGCAGCGCTTTTGTGTGTGTCAGAATGGCAGTCTTAAGGAACAAGCCCCAGCATGCACGGCTCCTAGCACAGCAGCAACACTGTGGAAACTGAGAACATCTACAGTGATATGGAGGAATAATGCTGGCAGGGATGAGAACACATCTATACATACACATAAATACATGCCCACAGGACAATTTGTACTGCCATTATACCACTGGGAATGTTTTTGTGTATGTGCTTAGCAGTTTTCTCCTGCAGTGTCTTGTAGATATCTGTTGACTCTGTTAATTTGAACACTGATCCCAAACATCATCACAGACATTATGCTCTGAATGAATGTTTGGGTTGAGGAAAAAAAAAAACCAAAACAAAACAGAAAAAGGTGGATGTCTTCATTCATGAATGAAATAATGAGAGAAATGTGAGGGTAAAAAAATTGCATCAAGTTTGGAGAAAAGCATTTTTTTGGTCTTTCTAGCAGGTTAAGGAAATAGGATATGCGGAGTGCAGCAGCGGGGGAATTCTTATTATCGTTATTATTTTAATTTTCACAATTTTGAGTGCATGTACTTGAGTATTTAACAGCTCACTACATCTGCTTAACAACTCTCATATAGAATTGGTATACTTTTTACTCATTACATTTATCTGACAGCTATAGTCAACATTTTACATTATAAAATGCATAATTTAAGATGAAGCCACTGGCCCCCAGTATTTCTGACCACTTACAAAAAAGCAGTGTGTAGTTGAATTCCCAATGACTTTTCATCAAAATATGTCATTTTAAAAACAGTTTTAGTCCAAAATGTTCCAGTTATTTCACAGAAAAAAGCAAAGTTTCAATCATTAATCATATCAGGACTTCTCAGCTTAATCTTGTGAAAATACCTAGGGGACCGACCCTAGATTGGAAACCACTGGCCTAAACCACCCAAATGGACTTTAATAGTTGAAGCTCCACTCTGACAAACTATGAAAGTAAAATGATGCTTACACATTGCTCCATCAGTATTAATATCTCATAATATAACACATAAATGTATCAGTCACAGGACCTTTCTTCTGCATAATTGGCATGTTTTTTTCTATAAATTCTCCTGTTGGATTAAAGACTTTTACTTGTAATGTAATATTTTTACATTGTTGTACTTATGGTTGTGCCATTTTTATTTTTAAGACCTGACCAAAAATGTAAAACTTCCAGTGAAGTTCACAAGAGTTCATGTTGGGAAAAAAAATACCATCCATTCATGGTATTCATGAATTTCTTTTTCAGTTAATTTAAAACCCTTTTTTTTTTACTACCCAAACCTTCGGATATGCTGTTGTGGAGCGTAACACATTTAAATGCTGCCATTTTCATTAACACTGTCATGTTTCTCTGGAGCTCCCAAAGGCAAACTCATTTTGGCAGCCTGGTGTTGGATCAGGCCAACCACCTGTCATCTTATTTCTGCACATGGCCTGTCCTGTCAAACAGTCCCTCACAT
The DNA here is from genome assembly GCA_016859345.1 of Istiophorus platypterus. Taxonomy (NCBI): domain Eukaryota; kingdom Metazoa; phylum Chordata; class Actinopteri; order Istiophoriformes; family Istiophoridae; genus Istiophorus; species Istiophorus platypterus. Next base: position 15,506,575 of record CM029121.1, on the reverse strand, counting down.
ACCTCCCTGTGGCCCACACGACACCTGTGATTGGCTCACCCATTGCCATCGCAGCTGTCAGGCTCACCCTCACTGTTAATTAAAGTGATAGACCTCCCAAAAAGCTGTGCATTCCAACAGCTTGGTGGTTTTTAGCCGCACATATTACAGCAAGAATGTAAAGTGTAAAGTAACCAAATATTATGGAATATTAGCATTTAAATGAACTGGATATGGGACAGTTAATGACATAACATTATACAGTGTGTGTCAACAGCAGTAGCTGAAGTAAACTTAAACAATTGTACGAGAAACTGATGATAATTTAGTCATAGTTTCACCTCTAAAAATGCAGGATTTCCAGCTTTTCTGCAGTAAACTGGAAATCTTGGGATTTTGGACTGTTATGCAGACAAATACAAGACGTTTGAAGGCGTCACCTTGGGCTCTAACAAACTTATAATGAGCATTTTTCACTATTCTCTGACATATAAGTAGATGATTATTAAAGAAAATAATTAGTAGATTGATTGGTGATGAAAATAATTGTTAGTTGCAGCCCTATATTATAGTTCATTGTATGAGCCTATAGAATTTGTTTTTTTTGTTGTTTTTGATGTTTGCACATTTGAATAGGACTCTTTGGACCCTGGGTAATTATAGTGAGCATTTTTTAAATCATTATTTTCAGACCATTTTTAAGCTTTTTTTTAAATCACAAAACATCTAACATGACTTAATGGGGAAAATGATATTAGTTGTAGCTCCAGCAGAATTTTATTATTTTTGGATGAAGAAGAGCTTTTAGTCATTTTACACGCTTTCCTTTCTGAGCTTAGATGACGTTCTACTATATCGCAGCTGCAGGCGTACAGACACAAATCAGCCACAACAGACTGAATGAAACACAAATGTGCAATGTCTCCTGCACAATTGGATTTGTGTCAACTTCATCTCCAGGGACTTTTGTTCCCAGAAAGTCATAACATTCAGCATAATGAGACAACATCAGCTACAACACATTGATCCAATCCGACCATGCACTACAAAGACTCATTTGGAAGTAAACACAAGGGCTGTGTTTGTAGATTATTTTCAAAATCATTTTCAATTCAACATAATCTCACAAAGAGAAGCCTGGGCAGGCAGCGAAATAAAGGCTTGTGAGGTAAATTTGTCTAAATATTTCTCAATTAAAGAGAATTACTCTACAAAACTAGTTGCATTACTCGTTTTCAGCATCAGCACCATTTGATATGTCAAGTCTGTGGGTAATTATGCAACAGGCTTACTGAAAGCCTCCATGCCATCACTGAATAAGTTTTCATTAGAAGTCTCTAAATTTGGGTGCAGAACAAAACTTGAGTAAAAGCCATGAGAAGGGGAAACTCCAAGGTATCTAGCAGTAGCCAAGGCAAGTCAGAGTTTGCATACAAAGCCAGCCTCCTACTACAATCCATATCTGTGCAATATTCCACATTATGAATGGTTTTTAGAACAATGTTATTGGATTCACCTCATCATGCTGCACTGCCAGTGCCTTTGAAAATATTGTCCTTCAATCTATTTTGTAGTGTTAATTCCTTACTACAAATACTATCAGTGTTGTCAGCAGAAAATACTTCTTTCTTATGAGGTGGAATGTGTCCAGTTTTTTAGAAAGAGAAACAAGGACACCACCAAACAGTGCAGAAAGGAAACCTGCAAATAAGGTTGCAAACATCATTATATGATTAAAATATGTTCTGTACCACGGGAATAGAAAGTCTCATAAATGATTAAAATTAAAATAACAAATTCACCCCCAAATGAAATGCATTATTCATGTCTGTGACACATAAACTGGTCCTCATGAAACCGACTTTAGCATTTGTTTCAGAAAGTGTAAATTGCAGCAGAGTGGAATTAAGTGGCTCGGTATCAGTGTGCGACTGACTTTTCTTTTCATGAAGGAACACCAGTAGCTAAGCAGAGCCTCAGCTATGGATAAAGCATCTGGTCTCTGCCTTTTCACATTGTTGGGCCTCTACCATCTTTATTAGATAGGACTGTTATAATTATTATCCTGATATGACTACACAGAAACAACAGAGGAGGAAAGGCTGTGAATGAGGCATTTTTTTTATATCACAATGACACTCAATCAAATTAACCAGTAATGAAGCTTTATTTTTCCTGAATGGGAGTAGTGTTTTGTTCAGCTGACAGAGGACGAGGCCTGTGGCTGAAGGAGTTCCTGGAAAAACGTCCGGTTTTTGAAATGGCCCCATTCAGGCCAAAGGAAAGGATTTTTCCCAAGCCCAGTGTTCTCACACTTGTGCCTGCATCTCAAATAAACCTCCTATGGATTCCTAACCTCACAGAATGGCAGTGGGAGGAGGGAGGTTGAGTGTGTGTGTGTGGGGGGGGGCAAAAAGAGTGTTTTATAGAGATGCTGATTTCTTATTCACTGGTCCTCTGTAAGAAGGGAAACTCACTGGAATGCACATTGAAAGCTACGATGCTCATTCAGAGCCCATAATGCATCCATCGCATATGAACTGAACAAGAGTTTCCCCGGTGGGAAAATAGTGACCCCCCGAACCCGGTGAAAAGATAGCTGCTGTGTGGGGGGCTCCTGCTCCAGAGGTGCATTGTGGAGCAAGGGCTGCCGCTGCTTCTCACCTGCATAAAAAGAGAGTGAAAGCCCTCTTTAGGTGTTTACACCAAGCCCTCCTCTGCCTTCCCAGTGGAGCGAAGGAATAACAACAAAAGTCCTGGCTGGAAGTGCAGAAATGCGCTGTTGCTAGATCTTAATCAGGCCATTCATGAGAGGCAAGGATGGCATATCATTCTCTGTCCCCACTTATTTTGCTGATATTTTCCCTTTCATCCTTTTTTGGAGTCTGTGGTAGATTATGTTGAAGACATTATGAAGCATGACGATTGTCATGACAAAGACCTGTCATACCTGATAAGCATCATAAAAACCCCAACTAAAGCTAGATGGTGTATACAGGCTGAGCAAACACAATGAGCAGATAGAAAAGAAAGTTTCTAACAGCCATTTCTGCAACATCTAAAGTAACTGACAGCCCGATGGTTCAAAAAAACTAAATATGGTCTCACCTAAAAATAACATTGCAACCAATAAATTAAATATGTACTTCAGGGTTTGTATTTTGGACTACTCAAGGCACACTGATACTGTAAAATTCAGATAGGACCAACCAAATGCATAAATAAGAGCCAGCTGCAGTTAATCTATATATCCTGGCAGAGCTGCTTGGATGTGCATTTATTTTCTTATATTCCCTGAGTTGAAGCCAGCGTTATGCACGACTCGTGCCACATTTGGAAGAATTAGAGATTATCCACTGTTCCAGCTGACAGGACTGTTAAACAGATGTTGAATTGGAGACAGATATCCTCAGCAGAGTGAAGCCAAGAATACCAACTGGATTTACAAACTGTGCTGATGGACGCATGACATTTGGCTTTTGTGTGTTTGTGTGTGTGTGTGTGTGTGTGTGTGTGTGTGTGTGTGTGTGTGTGTGTGTGTGTGTGTGTGTGTGTGAGAGAGACAAAGAGAGAAAACAGAGAGTACATGTTTTACATATGAACAAAGCACCTAAACAACAAGGCCGTGAATGCAGCAGACTCATCCTGAAGTCTAGTTAGAGAGTAATGAAAGCTCTCTGGCAGTTGCACAGTGAATTAGTTTCCTGGGTGATATTAGTATTTGCGGTGAGCTGTGCATGGCAGTCACATTAGAGATGCTCTTTATATAAAACCTCTGAAGAACCTCAGTTCAATGGGTCCATAGTCTGGGGAATGCTTTGTACACAGCCAAAGGTCAGGCTTTTCTTCCGCCCCCCTCCTCTCAGACTGTGTGGTTTTGTTGCTGAGCCCATATGGTGCATTTGCACTTAGAGGACCCCCACACTGTCAGTGTGGTAAATGCTGTTAATATTCACAAATGTATTTCTATGATGCAATTCTACAATAATTTGAATATCCTCATATATTGATCCATAATATTTAGAGGTAAATATCATTACAGACAGCGAAAACATTTTTCACTACCACAAACAAATGTATGTAGAGCCATGGATGCGATGGATATTCCCTTTCTAATACACATCATCATCTTCATCATCACAAACACCATTGTCTCCATCACCAACATCATGACTTCATGAGTACCCGCACTAACATTTTACGGCTGCATGAGAATAAACTCTGACCAATGACAAAAGTTTGCACAAAATGTAATCAACAGAAGGATGGTAACTATGCCTTAGGTGACTGGTAGTTCATGTTAATGCCTAATGATCCATATGATGATTGGGTGGAGTATCGATTAACTACAGGTAACTGCACCCCATTATTTATGGTTTCAAGACAAGATCTAAATTAACACCACTTCTTCTGCATTTTTCAGGTAATGACTGTTGAACCTCCACAGGGAATACTGGGAGTCAGACCGGATCAATCCCACAAATGGACGGGGGATGGGTAAGATTGTTTTACCCTAGTGTACCCCCCAAACCCCCACCATCCCTTAACATTACAAGTGGCTGTGATATTGTTGTTGCGAGATAAGATCTTTAGTTATCGTTTTAATTGTCTATATTCATAATAAATACTGAACAAAAACAAAAGACAACAAAAAACTAAGAAATCAATAAGCAATTCAGGTTGACTTTGGTTTGAAATGCCAAGGCATGTTATAAACTTTCATATATCTTTAAGCATCAGATGCTTCTAGGGATAGAGGGGAAGTTTTACATATTTCAGGCTAGAGCTATAAAAACAAATTGTGATTTTGTCAGAGCGTGTTGACTATGCGGGTGGTCTGGCACTATGAACACTTGTTGCAGGAGACCACAGGTGTTTATGGTCTGTTTTGAACAGTCCAGTTGTCTCCTGCTAGTCACTGATATATGGATATAACAATCACTAGCTGACTTCAGTCATTGAACCTTTATTTTTGGTAGTTTCTATTGCTGTTATTTTTTTTTTTTATGTGCTCAATTTATTATACCATCCGAGTTAGGTTTTAGAATGCTATTTGTGCCAGATGATGTGAAAATGTGTAGAATATATTTGCCTAAGGAAACATTTTCCCTCTGAAATGTCTCCTCCCTTTTCAATTACAAGCAGGCTTGACAAAGGTGATGTAACAGCTGAGCCTGGCATGGATTTAACAGTAAAATTGAATACATGACATGAAAATGCAAACATTTCAAGCTGTAACCGCATGTAGATTAGTTTCTGTATTCAGTTCAAACAAATGAAGTATAACACGTGAAGCCGTTCAAAGGCAGATTTAGTGGTAACTTATAAAAAGTCTGATTAAAATTAAAGGTCTGATAAACTTAATGGATCTGCCAACTAGACCATAGTGGTTAACATATTCATGTGACAGCAGAATAAACATTAAAACAGAGCCTGGTATCAGCACACTGGATGCTTGTTCGGCTAGAAAAGCTAACATCATTTGTAGATAACCAGCTAGTCAATTCAGAGACAACCATAGAGAATTAAAGTATTTAGAGTCCCACAGTGATGTGCCAGGGTGTTGCTAATGATTTCAGTGCTCATGGCAATGCCTGGCAACCGGTTTCCCAAAACACAGAGCACAAAATAAGCCCTCGGGGCGGTCTCAGACCTCTAATTGGGCTCTCACCAGTGATGGCCTTGGCAAATACGGAGCACCAGTCAGATACAAATAAAGAGAAGAGAGAATAAAGTTTATTATTCTTAGAGACTGAGGAGAATGAAAGGTGGCCTCCTTCTGGAGGTACCTCAATGGGATTCGTGCCAAACTGAAATGATACATCCGTTCCCAGCAGAGACGCATGGCTGACATTCAAACCGACAACAGCACTCATTGTTAAGACATTCCAGTGCTATTGGCGTCTTTGTTTTCTCAGGCACACTGCTTTATTCTCTAATAAACTTAGATCAGACAATAATCGAACCAATATGCCCTTTTTGGAAAATGAAAGAATAAATCAAAACAGATATTGGCAATGTACCTTCAGTTCTTGGATCCATTTTGTTACTTGGAAGAGTTTTTTCCTTTATCACATGATGAGCAACAAACAAAGTTGATGTAAAGTCATGTCAAGATATTTTCTAAGCAGCTATAATTCAGCTATAATAGCGTTGAAGACTAGTAATACTATACATTACACGTCTGTAATAATGTATGAGCCAATTATATACAAATCAGAAAATAATTATGTGCTCTTATTCTGTATATTATTCAGCCAATTATGTTATTATTTTTAACTTTATCAAACCTCATTGCTATATGGCATCCAGACTTTTTACATGTTCCAAACTTTATATATTTCAGAGTTTCATAGAATACATACCAGAGGTTGACCATCTCCCTGGAAACATAAACACCCTTCACTCACGTCATGAAAAATGGACTGTTTGAAATTTTTAGTTATTTAACAATTCTGTTATATTCAGTGAAACTATTGTTAAAGCTGTTCCCTACAGACTGAATTTATCACAATTTAAGATGAATCAGGATCTGAGTGGTTTATCAAACTGAACAGTGCTCAGGGAATATTATTATATTATTGTTACCATTGTTAGCATTAAACAATACCAACTCATAATTGGTCATACATGACACATGATAGCAGATCCGTGTAGTAATTTATCTCTCTCCATAGATAACTATAAGATATTCTATATAATTTACTGGCATAAAATCCTATATGTTTTCTAAAAGCATTAATTACTTGTAGTTGTGTTTTGGGTTGACAAGGGAAAGTGGACTCATTCCATACAAATGAGAGTGCAAAAATTTACTATTTTTTGGGACATTCCTTAGTTAATTACTCCAGGTTATGTCCCTGTCAGGCAATATATTTCAAAGCCAAAAACTTTACATGGAAACCAGGGCAAAGAGAGATATGAGATAGTTATTTTTCCAATATCAGCAACTCATATTTAATGTTAAACCCCACTGATGAAAAATCTTATGGTTATCAATCAGCAAAAGGGGAAAAATATACAACCATGAGATGCATTCTATGAGAAAATGTTCAAAAATGATTTAAGATCCATATTCCAGCTAATGTGTCAAATATAAACCACACATTTACCAGAGAAGCTCGTGTTCCTTTATTTGGACATGTTGAAATTAATTCTGGGACATGTAGGAAACCGACTGATATAGAAGCTGACGAGGCAGGTTGAAAGAAACAAAGCGTTGAACATTACAGGTTGATGCAGTTAGGGGTATCCGCAGTTGTGTTTTCCCTCTAGTCCACTGTTTTCTCTTTGCTGGTGATCATCCCTAACAGAGGCAGATGATTCCCCTTTAAAATCCATCTAGCTTGCTTAGGTAGAACACAAGTGAGAGAATACAACAGATGGTCCGATACATTACCTGTCAGCAGGCATGAGAGTGGGTAGGAAGCCCCGCTGTGGAGCAACTGAGCATGCTCAGAACTCCCAGATTTGTTTGGAGTGGTCAGGTCATTAGCAAATGGTATTGGTGCTGTTTTTGCAAAGTGACACGGCCCCTCACAGGTGGTCAAAAGGATTTTATAGCAAACAGAAACAGAACTCTTAACCATCATGACCAATTCTAAGAGTTAACTTTCATACATTTTTTAAAAAATTTAACAGATTGTTTATTCTATACAAGTATTCTTTAGGAATGCTGTCAATGATTCACATTAATGTACTAACTTGTTTCACATGAGGCAGGTCTGTTTTTCTGTTAAGGTGATGCCAGGTATTTTTACGCAATTAGAATTGAACAATATAAGAGTCTAACTCACAGTCTGATGACAGCTGTTGAGCAGTTTGTTTTTCTTGGCAAGCAGAGCCACTGTCAATCACATTTAATCAAATCATACTAACACAGTCCTGATGAAGCAGATTAGCTGCATTTCTAATTTCTTGAGTATTATTGATTAATGACCAAAATGTTTTATGCTCCTTTCGAACTTTGATCATTGCTGAGATGTGAGCTTTGAAACACACTTTTCAAGTTTGTGGTAATAATTCTATTGTCATGGACCATATAATAACAGCTGGGGAAGCCTTTGGAATATCATTAATATCTCAGTGAAAAACCAAACAAGCGAAAGTCGGCTTTAGAATATTCCATCAGATACGTTTCCCAAAATTAAGAAGTGCCTGAACTTTTCAGGCACTTTTACAGCTAACTATAACTCCTCAAATTCAGTCCAACCTTTCTCAGCCAAAAGCCATCACAGCACCCAGGGCTTTGAACCCAGCTCCTCCTCATCAAACTTCTGTTGAAGCTGGCCTTTAATAAAATAACCAACAGCACACACACACATACACACACATAAATACACATCAGTTATGTGATAAAAGAACACACATCTGCAAAACATCACAGAGCACCTGTTGCTCTAACTGTGAAAGGTATTTGCTGAAAATGATGTGGCCCTTTTCTGCCCTGAAGTCCTCTTCAAGTAGGCAAAAGTGCCATCTACTTACCTGGAATTCTTGCTGCCAACATGTTGTGTTAGGTGTTGGTTTAACTGGCTGGGTGAGATGTGAAAACCAGACATCGACAGCTTCATGTAGTGTTTGGTTCATGGAGCTCTTACTGTTACATACCTGACATTACTCTGATGAGACATGGTCATGACACCTTTTTCTTTTTTCTCTCCTTTTTTGTATTGCCGGATCTGTCAGCTTGTGACAGTTCCATGAGCTGATGGATGAAACAAAGGCAGATGAGGAGGTGGTGGTCCAGAGGCGCAGGCCTCAGGTGTGAACAGGTGTGTGGGTTCACTGACATGCTGGAATGGGAGCAGTTCCAGGTGCACAGCTGCGGGGTGTGGCTCTCGCTCATATATACACCCAGCCTCCCAGGCTCTGTTGAAAAACTAAGTCGCTTGGAAGGAGGAAGAAGTGGGTTGGGTGGGGTTTTTTAGTGAATTTAATCTTGCTTTGCCATAATGGTGAACAAGGAACTTTGAGGAAAAAAAGCGACTGTGCTTTTGGTGCTGAGGGTTAGAGGGTGATAGGGTGGAAAATCTCGAAAAAAGAAGGGGAACTTGAAGTTTTTGGAATTTTCCGCTCACTCTGTTTGTTTGTGTGTGTGTTTCCATGTGTGTAGGCGTGAGTTATGTGTGTATATTTAAGAAACAGTAGGGCCATAAGCAAACAGAATGACATAGAATGATGTTTGGGAGGTTGCATGTCTGGGAGCTAAGTGCATGGTAGTCTGGTCTCCTTGGAACCTATTGTTCTTATCAATCCGTGATTAAACAACTTTTGTAATTTGCAGTCCTGCCGTGACACATCCCGTTGAATTTCTGCTGAAAAGAACGTGTCTGTACTGAACTTCTCTAAGGCATGGACGGAATCAATCTCTGCCTCAGGACAGATTAGGTTGGAGACAAGCTCTGTCTGCAAGGTACATAATCTTCAAGTCTTTCTCTACCAAAGGTCAGAGCAACCCAGTGGAGAGGAGCATTGGGGTGTTGCATGGCTGGTAATTTTGAAAGGAGGAATGGGTCAGTGGCTACTGTGGATGAGCTTGCTCGTGCCACAGATATAAAAGCCCACGCATGCTGTCAGGGGACAGATTTACGTATATATGTTGACAGTGATGCAGTGAAGCCATCACAGATTTTGTGTATGGATTTGGAGCTTGCTATTCTGCAGCTTTAATCCCTGACTTTTTTTTGTACAATGTGGTCCCACCCGTCCCATTGACTGCTATACAGTGTGCCAGACAATTAGTCTGACCTTTCCTGTCCTTGGATCAGTCGATGCCGTGTAATGTATTCTGCAGTTGATTCCTTTTTTTTGTCATGAATTTTAACAACTTTTTTTCCCCTCTCTGCAGAAGCGCTGAGTCTTTCACTCTGTGTCTCTGCACTGCTGGATAGTATTCTTCCTATTACCCTTCAGAACTCCAATCACCACATGTCCTGTGGAGAAACAAAGCTCGCAAGACACAGTCAAAGATGGAACCAGCGGAGGGAATGTCAATTTCCTCCAATCGGCTCTGGGGACATTTTTTTTCATGCAGGGTAGGATTAGGTTGATGTTAAATCTGAGTTCCATTGAGCTAAAAATGTGCTGAACACAGCCGATGCTGAGCGACAATGGCGGAGGTAGGAGTGAATGTGACAATGTGATGAATTCACTGCGAGGCAGCTGTTTTAAAATCCATGTCAACCTATTTTAATTCACTCACAATCCCATGTTATGAATACATTTATCAGTTTCAGCTGCCATTGATATTCCTCCATATAAAATCAGCTGACAGTGTGACAGAGGATGCCAAGAGTGTCCGTCAGAATCCATTAGTCGTCTGTTACTAATTACAAGTGACTCCAGGGTTGATTAAAAGAAATCACCAAGCAGCAGCACACACCATTATGCTAATGAAAACTCATTTGGAGAGGCAGAGTGGGGCCCCAGCAAGAATTTGGACGACTTCACTATGCATTCGGGTTGGCTTGAGTAAATGGCTTCTTGGACAGCATATCATTACAGGAATGGAGGAGATGGAAGGCTTGTGATGATGATGATGATGATGATGATGATGATGATGATGATGATGATGGCAGAATTTTAATCACATTTATCTTGTCTAAAGTACACTGATGGATTTATTCCCACACTGACTTTTTTTTCCTCACTTTTCATTAGCATATATATATTTTTTTCCCAGCACTTGCCCGTTGGCACGAACTACCAAATATCTCCCTGGCAAGTGAAGATAAAACATGTTTGGTATATTTTAGTCAAAATTGATTTTCTCATCTAATTAGAAAGCCTTCAGGGGAGGGAACGGGGCACCGAAACAAGCTCCTAATCATCAAGCAGGGATTGCTTAAATGCCGAAGTTTCGATACATAGATGTCAGAAGAAGCCTTGCTACACTGATGACATGTCACAGGCTCTCTTTCAGTGAGAGACATTGATCATTCATTACACAAGCAATGGAAAGGTCAATACTCCATGAGCGAGTTCTATAACAACAATGATTTCCACCATCAGCTCTCTGTGAGCCACATGGAGCATAAAATTTGGTTAAACAAACCAAAATACTGGTCCTACCTTTACAATGAAAATAATTGGATCTCAATAACTCACAATGTTTCATTATGTTCAATAAATTCTTTATCAGTTAGCTCTGTATTATGATGACGGAGTCCTTGTATAACGCAGTTATGTGACAGTTAGTTTTAGAGCACCTAACTTAAATACAGTATTTGAGTAAATGTACTTAGTTACTTTCTGCCAGTTTATTTAATCACATTGCTTGTAGAAATGGAGTTAGCTTTTCATTCCTTCATCTAAAAACATAGCATTCTTTTTATTACTTTGACATCCAGGAAGAAATCCAGTGTATTTTACAGTAACTAAACTAATCCCCTGCTTCCGTTGTTAAATGAAAAATAGCCTTCGGGGCTTTCCAGAGGTTCATCCTCACGCAGTCCAGCTCTAGATCCTAAATGCAGTCCCTGAGCACCTGTTAAAGGCCGCTCCTCCTCGGGATCTAATAAACAGCTCTAACTCTTGATCCCCTCGCATGGTGTCGAGGCCACTTTTCATCCCTCACATCTGTGCATTTCCTAAAAATCCCCTTGGCAGTTCAGTGATCTCTCTCAGCTGTTTGCGTGCCCTCAGGCCAGGGCAGCCTTGCTATGTGCTCCAGCTGCAGGCTTTGCTATGGTCATGGGGCCCCACTGAAGGGCACTATTGTCCATTCATGGGGTTCACTGTGTGAGAGGTCAGATGAGGGGGAGCCCGCACTGGGGCCTGGCAGGAAATGAAGGTGGAGTGGCAGTTTGGGCGATAGTGTGGGGCTTGAGCCTGAATAAATAAAATATTCCAAGTAAGCACAGGATGAGTCACTATTTTATACTGAAAGTCTAAAAGCCATGAGAAATGGAACAGAAAATCTTATATATATTTAACTGTGCTTGAACAAAAACTTTAGATGTGTGTCATTTTTTTTTCCTTCTGTTGGTGCACTCTTGACAGCACAAAGGGGTTGAGATACTGTGTGACTGAGAAACCCAGAGTGTCTCACAGATGTGCAGATAAATCTTCATTTCTCACCCAGTTAAGCAATTCAGTCAGCTTCAGAGGCATCGCTGCTTCGGGCCAAAGGCATCTCTCAGGATCCAGAGAAACTGCAGAACAAATTGGAGGACAAACAGTCACACAGGGTCATTCACATTATCTGAAAAGCCTCAGGACCTCAGGAGGTGGGCTGGCTGCACCCAACAATGAACAATAACACACATGTTGTGATTCTTCACTGATGCCTTTTAAAGTGGCATTTCTCACATAGATCTTTCATAAGCCCCACTCAGAGTCCAGAGGCAGCTAACAGGACTTTTTACACGGGAAAGTAATCATCAAAGATGAGTCAAAAGGATTTGTTATGTGACGGCAGATATTAAACTTTGCCTCAGTGAAAGTAGAAGATGCTTTTCTTATTGTCCGCTCTGCAAAAAAAAAAACGAGTTTAGGAGCAAAGTATAGTGTTTGTTAATCCAGGGGCTCAACATCGGATGTCATTGCAGAGGAAAAACAGATGCAATGGTGGCTGCACACCTGAATCCATATCAGACATAGTGACTGTGTGGAAGTTTAGTGTCAGAAGGCTTTTCTCAAGTTAGCATTTGTACTTCTGCCACTTGGGGCAGGCATTTTAACCATTCGCTATTTTTGTTTGTCCATGTCAACTTCTCTGTTAACTTTCACATCTATTTTCCAAGCTCTGGAAAATAGTTGTGAGTAAATCCTCACAACTGAGAAGCAGTTGATTTTCTTTCATTTTCTTTAATTAATAAATTCAATTTAAAAAATGAATAACAGCCTAATTTCCTATCAAAGGTTTTTTTTTTCAATTATTTAACCGAACAAGTAATAACATTATTATTTCTGCTCTTAGCAATATGTAATATACTGAAGAGCATCACACCATTATCTAATCCAATTTGTGCATTTATTTATCTTCTAAAAATAAATACATAGGCATTCAAATAATTTGTATAAAATTAAATTCTTTTTTATTTTGTAAGCTCATCCTCAATTGTGTTAGGCATACCGATGTTGGCGATTCACCAGATGAATTAGCAGGTTTTAAGAGTGCAGTCCTCTGCCACATTTCAGGTTTTTGATGGAGTGTGAAATAAACGAATACATCTAGTTAATATAAAACAGGCAGAGGGAAAGTAAATTCCCTCTCAAGTATCTGCTATATAGGACCACAACAATACTTCAGTGATATTCAGCTGAATATGCAGATACTACGTATGCAAAATGTCTTGAACAAAGCCAGAGAAATTCAAAAAATATCTCTCTTCACCCACATTATTCTGAATTCCCTGTCTGTGGAGTAAAAAGAAATCCTTATGTGCCGACAAGCTTAAGTCTGAAGATACATTGGACATCAATGAAATAAGATGAATAGAAGTATTTTCACCTCAGAATGGAGATGACTGTATCTCTACACATAATACAGCTAATTATCTCTGTACAAATGACTGCTTTTCAGTGCCAAACAAAAGCTGGAATTAAAAAAAGGGGAGGAATCCCTAAGTTAGTGGAAAAAACACTGAGGGGGCTTGAGGGAATTTTTCAAAGCCCTTACAAAGCTTAACAAGAGGCGAAAATGAGAAAGAGGAGAGAAGCAATTGCTCTCAGACAATGCACCATTGCTGCGACTATTTTCTTGTGGTAGCAAACAAGGTCACATATTTTCAGCCAAGCATAATGAGCGACCAATTGCTCTGCTCTCTGAGAGGAAAAACATAGACCACATACATGGAGGTGCTGCCTCAACATCACTTGCAGTAATGCTTTGTTTTCTGTTTTCTATCCACTGAACATTGAGGGGAAAAGAGTAACAATTACGATTCAGGCAATAAGAGACAACAGTAATGATCTAAATTGCTGTGCGGGCTCAGAGGTGCAAAGGGGGAGGGGATGACACAGACATCGGGTGCTGAGGGATTATGGGCCAAAAGGGTGTCTGAACGGCAGACCAACTGACCTTTCTCTACACTGCACTGGCAACTGGTAATCAGGGGCAATTATGAAGGCCTCTTGGCTACAGATCATCTAATCCTGTTGTGGGAGTGGGAGCCAAATATAATCATGGCACTCTGGTACATTGACCCTACGCCTAGCAGAACTAAGCCCAGAAAGCACAGCCAGTCCAGACTTAGCTCAGTCTAGGGCAGATAACCAAAATATCCTCATTTGGTAAAAAAGAGAGAACCACCTGTTTCCTACGCTACAGCTTCTTTATTCCCCTGACACTGAGCTAATCAGTGTTGTTGCACAATGTCTATACATGAGCGTGTCACTTCATGTTGATCAAAATCAAAATCAGAAAACATATATTGGAAAAAAAATGCATTTATTTGCTTTGTCTGTATATATTTCATATTGTGCGCATTGTCTGCTACTTCAGTGTCACATCCTTAAGACCTGATCACACCAGCATGTACAGTAAAATTTCGAGAAGAACAACAACAAAGAAACTAAACTCTTAATTTCAATGGTGTTTGGTGGATTTTTTTCAGAGAGGTGACAAAGGTTTCAAGTCGAGCTCGACGTTGTTGAACTTTAACATGCTAATCTCTGGTGCTGACCAATTGAAAACCGCCCTGACCTTTGTGCGAATGCAGAATTAGAGAGTCCAAGGTTGAGGGTTTTAAAGGAATATAAATGACTCCACAAAAGAGACATAAGTCAGTCAGTTTCAGTCAGTTTTGAGACAGGAATAATACACGCATGTAAGGGATTAAGCTGGTGAAATTTTTCATATATATTTAAACATATTTTTTACATTTTTCTTATTCCAGACAAATTCTACAAAAACACCAAGATCAAAAATGAATTATTATTAATTCATTCTATCAATATGTATTTCATGATATAGATTATCTGCCTCTGCTCTAGAACTCCATCCTTAAAAAAAGTATTAAAATTATATCAGTGAGCCACATTGTTGCACGGATGTTCCTTCATTACCATCAACAAGGCCAATGTATATCTCGAATCCTGAACACTGATACTGAACAAAATCTGGGGTTGAAAATAGTCTCAAAACAAAAGTCTTTGAGGTACACTCACTAGAAAAACAGTCAGGCTTGGGACTGAGTGTAGTATTTGGAGATGCACTAAAACATTTTTGGTTTTAATGTTTTTTATGAGATTTGGTTTTAATCTTTTTTATGAGATTTGTTGTCATTAATAAAAATATAGAATATTGCCTGCTCAGTTGACATAGTAGCTAGTTAGCAAGCCAACTAGCTGGTTAGTGCTAGCATATTATTGTTTGTCTCACAAGCAGCTATACAGACAGTATAAATTCTTAGATTTCTCCCCCCTTATTCCCTAACTTCACATTTTGTATTCATGTGCCTACGTCTATGTATTTGTAGGTAATGTACATTTAAACTGTTAGCACAAAAACATACACCTTAAATTACTAAGAACGTTGCGGGTCATGATTTAAGGCAGTACTTTGAATAGTACATTAGAAATCCGAGAAAAAAAACTTCTAGAAGAATGATCCTTAAAGCTGCAGTTAGGATAATAACTCTGCAGCTGTAGCAGATCAATATGTTCGTCAGGCTTCAGAGAGTCAAGTCAGACGGCCAACTCCATTACCAACCTCCTGTTCAGCTTCAACAACAGACTGATCACTCAGCACAATGAACTTTGACAATAAGTAATGGTGCAGTTCATTTTTCTTCATTGATTTCCTCCCAACGACTGCAAATTTCTTTTTCACACACAAGAGAGTGACAACAAACTGTAGCTTCACAGAGGATTTTTACAATTAGTCTTGAGTTTATTACACTCACAACATTAGGTGGGTTGATAATCAGTATTCATTTGCATGTTCAAGCACTTCATTTGGTATCTAATTAAAAAAAAAAAACACATCATGACTGGTGGAATGTTTTGTAAGAAAATATGCATTTTCCTGTTGTTTCTCTCAAGTGAAATTAAAAGGCTCAGCTAGGATCAGGATTAGTTTAGAGCACCGCTGAGGCACCTTGTCAGATTAAATTAGAGGTAAGTCAGGCATCACAATTATAACATTTATTTAATGCAACTTTAAGTTAGCTACATCATTTATTTAACACATCATTGATTTTACCTCTCAACATCATTTGATGGATTTCTTTGGAATTCCACCTGGATTCACCTGGATTAACCTGAAATCCTGCAACACCGTAGCCAAAGCCTACAGTGCTAAATCACTCTTTGGTTTCACTCGTTTATTATTCACATTGACTGTCACACTGCAATTAAACATTGTTTTCAGTGTTTTTAATATGTTGTAACTGGACATTTTCCTTCTGTGTCACTGAAGGGATTGATGCCACAATTCTGGGCTTTTTTTTTACTGGAAAAGCATATCTGATATAGAAAAGTAAAAGTTAAATTAATATTTGTCCTAAAATAATTTAGTCAGATGGAAATTTCTATTTTCTTGTTTATCGGGGCATTTAGTTGTCAACTCTGACGGAATCAAACTGCACCGAGCTGTTCGGGAGCAATGCACCAATAATTCTGTCAGTCAGTTAAAATAATATCAGGGTATTAAATGTCAGTCAAACTGATAATTTATATGCCACATTCAACACCCGTCTTATAGACCAGAAGCACACACCCACAATTCATTTACCTGTTCTATAGCTCCACTCCTAAATGAAATAGAAATGGCAATCAATCATTATCTAGCAGGGTGAAAACCTCTGGGGACAGACAGCCTGAGTCTTTGAAAATTGGAACAGATTGGGCAGGAAGGTACTGAGAGAAACCATAAGCTAGGCAATTGAGTTTTGGCTGTTAGTGGTGCAGGCAGACAGTTTTATTTATGCAGATGTAAAAGAAAAAAAGGCAAATTGTACAGCATCTGCAATCAGTTTGTTAAGCTTTAAAAAATTTTTTTAACCCTTCAACTGTCTATGGTCAGATACTGTATGTAGGATAGCAATAAATGAAAGACAATGTTCACAGCAAGAACGATAAATCTGTAAACTATTTAAACACAAAAAGTGGTTGGGACTTGACACAGAAATTTACTCTCTTTTAGGCTACAAGAGGCGCTACAATAAGTATTCATTGAGTGGATGTGGGTGGGTCCTAACAACCTGAAACGTCTGACTTTATTTTGGTATGACGAACATTCTTGCCTCTAGATGCACCATATTTGTTCTAAAATCTTTCTTTCAGTATTAAACCTACAATAACGGATTTTTTGGCCACTTGAGGGCAGTGGAATCAAGCTGTGAGTTATATAGTGAACATCTTACTAACTAATTCTACCAAATCTGCTTATTCCTGAGGCAAATATCTGCCTTTTTTCCAGCTAGTCGCTGACCTTGTCTGTCTGCTTTTGGTCCTGGGAAGGTCCTGCACAGTGGGTCTGTAGAACTTTTTTTGCTAAAAACATCTGCTGCGGCACCTGGAAATGATGCTGATAAGAGCAGTTAGAGCTGTTGAAACCAAAATAATGAGCTGAAAGATACTAAAACGCTAAAAGAGTTGAGATGAGTGTGTGATCCATTGTTTTATATCAAAGTATCATTTTTTTGTGCTCTGAGCATCTTAGTGTCACCTCTACAGAGAGGTGTGTATGTCAATTACATTTCCCTCAGCAACAACAAAATTTGGTTTGCCTATTTAAAAATGTTGAGTCCTTTGTTGAACATCAGGTGAGTTTATCAAACACCACACATACAACGCAGCTCAGAGTGTGACACAACAAAGAGTTAAACCTCCCTTTCAGATTGCAGCATCTCTTGTTTCCAGCAAAGGTCTTTGAGAGGTAAAATAATGAGGGATGAAGATGCAATGGCTGCATCTAGTGTTACAGAGAAGTGCTCCCCTGAGCGGGCAGAGCGAGAGGAGAGGGACCGGGATACATACAAGTGCAGGCAGAGGGCAAACTGCCTCTGAGCTCAGACTGATTACTAGAGAAAAAAAAAACTGAAGAGGCGTCCAGGCACAGCTTCACGCTCATCAGAGACGGAGAAAGATATAGTCAGATTTTTACTCAGTTCTAATAACTGACACTGTCTTAACTTAATTACCTACATGATTTATCTGAATAAATGGTAAAAGTATCAGTCATTGTTTGCCCTTCAGATTTACTACCATCGGTGTGTTTAGAGGAAAGTCACCTAGGTGTCACCGAACATACAACACTGCCATAAAGCCTAATATACGGTAAACAGATTGTATTTTGTATGTGACTTCCTACCGTATTATCAGGTGTACTAATATCATTACACCTCTGGGAAATCAGAGGCTTTTTGTTCTTGCTGTCTCTGTAAGAGGATTTCAAATAAAGCCCTCGGAAAGGGAACGTGGAGGTTATCAGGTGACTGCAGCGGTTCTCCTGTGAGGATTTCCAGTCAACTGACTCCTAATGAGTTTTATACAGAAACAATTACATATCAGCCATGCAAGACATAAGAAACCGGGCATCCTGCCACACTAAGTCAGTGTAACAATCCGTCCTTCCTCATTACGTCTCTGATAAGCATCGTTCTTTTGTATTACGCTGACAACCAGCGGGACGCTTTATCGGACATTATATTCAATTTTTAGCATCTGTGATGCAAAGCCCATTAAGGTGTTCAAACAATGTCTGTTATTTATAAAGTCGCAGCTCTGCGTCCAAAAAAAGTTTTGTGTTGAAATATGTCACAAACCTTGAGGAGGTGAAAGCTGGAACTACGTGTTCTTTTTCAATTGCTAACACTCGCTTGTTGTCTTCTCATGTACTTAGTTCCTCCTCTGTTTTGTTTTGTCCGTGGCGTTCCTTTGATGCTCTTTTGAAGTCAGTAATCTAGCTGATGTCCTCTGCCATGCTCGAAACCTAAAAGGCTCACAGGAACATTCATGCTGCTTCAGAAGCTTGTTTCTAAAAGAGAGGAAGTGTTCATCAGAGGCGCAGCATTTATGTGGCTTTCTCACAACCTGGCAGCATTTTACTTACAATTATTGTACCACTGTGGCGTTTTTCGACTGGCAGTTGGATATACTTCCAGAAATCATTCCTAAAACAGAAATTCAGCGGGGAATTTTCAGTTTGAGATGAAATATTGATAGTGTCTAGTTGCAGCATGTATGAAGGTCAGGTCTTTTTCTTTATTACAGTAGTACAAAGGCAGCAATCTCAGTGAAGACTTTGTCACTCTGAGCAAATCAATATTCTTTGACATTTGTAGTAAGGTGCAAGGCAGCGGGGGTAAGACTGGAGCACTGCGTGCACAAAGGTTGGGCTTTGGAGAAGGCTGACAGGCCCTGGTGTGACCATTAGCTTTGTGAGAGACCCTGTGGTGCTTGAAGAGTGGGAAGTTGGTGAGGCGCTGTGGTCTTTTTATTTAGGAGGCACGACAGGAGACCCAGATGAATAACCCAGCCAGGGAACAGACTATAATGGTTGGGTTTCCATCTTCAATGCAGACTTCAGCAGGCATTTACAAATAAGGGCTTAGTGATGTATTTCAATTGAGGGCAAATAACCATATTTTCCACGCCACATTCCCTTTAGCTACCCAAGAAGATCCACTGTAGTCTATCAAATATACATGTTGTTTGTGCTTTAATATATGCACTGGGGATAATAAATTCATGCTTCATTTGACTTGAAATTCATTAGTCATGGAAACAATGATTCTGAGTGACATATTCAATGGTGCCTACCCAGTAAATGTCACACTGATAGTAAAACAAAGCCTATTAAATGAATACGGCAAAGAAAAAGGCACCATGCTGTCTTCTTCATATTGTATATAATGTTCATTGTCATAACTTTGAATTGATTTAATTTTTTTTCTTTTTTCCTTGGTTTGTAGTACAGTGGTGACAGAGCTTCTGTATTTATCAGTTTCTCCCAGAAGATTCACAGAATATTGATGGGTTCACATTTAAAATTAATTAGAAACAGTGAATCAGTGCTGGGTGTAGCTACAACAGATAAACTGCTGTTTGCTGCAATAATAGCTGCATAATTCGATGGCATGAGGTAGCAAGATGAATTGCAGTATTCAAACTGATTGCACTTTAGAAAATGACATTTGCTCTCTGTACCGTCTGTGTCTAATTCAAAAGAGGGAACAGCAAAAGTGACTCATGGATCAGAATATTGATTTTAGCTGAACAGGGGCTTCATCATTGTTATCATGCACGATGTGTCTCTGTGAACTCAGAGCCAGTCTACTGTGAGGACCCCGCCTCAGCATCCAGAGGGACTTCCCGCTAACAGGTACTATGAAATAATGAGGGATTTGAGCCAGAGGATCAATAATTGAAAAGGTTTTTATTTCTCACTGTGTTAACATGTTGCAGTGATGCTGCTGTCAGTTTGGTCCTCCCACTGTAAATCTGACCACGGGGCAGCAACGAATGGGAGAGCTCCATTGCCATTCAATGTAGCCTATATCCACCTCACCTTTAAACCTGGTATTACGTGCTGCTTCTTGTTCTGCCAGTTATATGCACTATTTATTCACCAGCATAGCACAAATGAAAAAGATCAAATGTAAAGAGGTATTTTGTACCACTTTTCACAAGTTATTTGTTTTCAAATGGATCCAGTTGTTTGTGTGCAAGACTGTTGAGGCTACAATATTTCACTCTTGCCAGTGAAACCCAGGAGATAATCAATATTACATGCCAAACAATAGAACACAATGATTTGAGTTTAATACCCTTGGCTCGAGAATCACTAATGTTCCTGTTGAGGAAAATCGATCTCCTCCACATTGGAGTGGTTCTAACTGAAATGCACAGAGTGATGAGGAGTGAAAGTACATCAAACACAGGGGGCTAACAGCTCTGCATGTGCAGTATGCACATACTTGTGCAGGCAACCACTACACACATACAGACACACATACTGAAAACAATAGATTAAATAAAGAATCACATGTATGGCAGAATCAACATTTTAAAGGTTTTCACATGAAACTATGGTTGTAATGTTAGCAATCTGGTCAAATATACTTAAACACACTTGCTTCTGCTTTTGTCTTGAAGAACTGAACAAAAAAAACACAGCCTAAAATATCTCAAAAACTTTTGGATCAACTGTATAGACAGTCATGGTTCCCAGAGGATGAATCTCACTGACTGTGGTGATCCTCTGACTTTTCATCCAGCGCTATCAACGAGTCAAAAACGTCACTCCAGACATTTTCACAGGTGTCAGTATTTTGCTTTGAGTTCTCCTTCGGCTGACTGACTTATTTACAGTAATGATGCTAGAGAGACTGCTCCTCTGCTTGTGTGACAGTCAGAGGCATGTTCAGGCTGCTCTGCGTCTTATCCAGATTCGGACTGCGTTTAGTATCCTCTCAGATGAATACGTATAGTATCGTACTGTACCTCAGTGCCAGAGAGGAGTTGGGATAAACTAGTGAAATAATGTGGAGACGTTTAGCTCGGAGAGTTAAAGTTTAGAGGCCAACATGTAATTAATTAACCATGTCCCAGAGGCAAAAAAATGACAACCACATTTTAGGGCTTCTATTACAGGGTGTTGAGTTCCAGGCCTCAGGGGGGGAGGCTGCCACATCTCAGGAATCTCACCCCCTCAAATCAGATACATGATAAATATTCAATGACACATGGGCTTATGGGTTACAGCAGGCTCTGTTTCCCTGAACTCAAAGGGGGCGGGGGTGGGGGTGGGGGGGTATACGGAGCAACGTAATACAGATCCTCAAACCAAAGCACAAGTCTGCATCAACACCCCCTCGGGATTCACCCTCTGATCTCCAAAACCGTAGACGCCAGTGTCAGTAAATGATCCCCACAGCACACTCCTCTCCTTACAGGTAAAAGCACGTTGCAGGACCAAGCCAAATTCACACGAGAGAGGGAAGTGTGATGTTGGGAAAGCAAATTGTTGGATGTATTCAAAATGTACAACCCTTTAGTGTTTTGGTGTCATCCTCGTAACTGTGTTGCTTTTTTGTCCGTCCCCTCTCCCTCTTAGTAAAGGGTTAATGTTCGCTGTGTTTGCCTTTGCAGTTACTGAAGTCACTCTCTGTGACAGCATGATCAATAGAGCAGATTACCTCACACTGTCAGCTATCACCTTTCTCTCAGTGCTGGGTGAATGAGCTCAACACAGCGGCATTGGCGAGTGCAATCTGCCTAAAATGTTACAGAGATGACATTTAATAAGTCACACTGTAAACATTTTTGGCATCGCAAAACAAAAATATCCACTTAAATTAAATCCCATAAGAGCCTTCTCCATACACGTTGCCGTGATCCGAGGTTTAACGCTGTGAAGCCGATTAACTGCTAGTCTAGTCATTGCTTCACATCAACATATTGAACAAAGAGGTATGTTAATGTGGCACAGGATGGGCAAACTGTGCTCTCAGCCTGTGACCTTAATTAAGTCATCAGACGGAGCTACTTGACCGGCGGTCAGGATGCTCAGTCCCACAATTCTACAGCTCAAGCAGGACACAAAGCCAACTTTTACTGGGGAGGATCACAGGGCTCTGTGATACAATACAGTACAATATATGAATATCCTGTGAAATTTACACATAGCAATTGTATAAATGCATAAAAAGCTTATTAACCCTACTGTCAGACGAGAACATTACAGCCATTGTTTCCCACTGTATACTGTAGAAATTTTGAGGTTATATTTACTAAAAAGGCAAACATTAAATCCAGGTCTATAGCAGGACTCAAAATCTGGTCTCCTGCATGAGGTCATCCTCGCTATATGCCCATCTACTAACCCAAACACTAAACCTTTACACAGGCAGAGAATTTTGGCATTCGTGGATGTACATGTTGAGGTGGAGATTTGTGCAGTGGGGATGTGATTCCCATGGACACTGAGCTGGATATTATTATACCGGGGTCACCTGAAAAGTATATCAAGATAGAATTGGTTCTCTCTGTGCCATTTAAATGATATTCATACCAGTGGTGGTGACTTTTTTCACTCTGTGCTGTTTCCTTCACTGACAGCAACATTAGCATTCGCTGACAGCTGAGGTGCATTACACACAAACTCAATTTGGTTTTTCAATCTTCCAGAGACTGATTGCTGAAACACGGCATGAGAGATATGATGAAAGGAAACAGCATTTGTAATGAAATGACTCTGTATAGTCTTGAAATTTAATTAGTGCGATATAATTCGATTGGCTGTCTGGCGCTGTTATGCACTTTTTTTTTCGAGGCATGGGAAATCACGAGTAGATGGCATTAGTTTGTGAGCCAAAGGTTCAGACATTAAAACTTAGTGGACACACTGCTGCTCACAGCAGTGTCCTGGGACCAGAGTCCTGGTACTCATACAACATGTCTTAATCCTATTAAAATAGATCGCTTACATACTGTATAACACCAAGTCAATAGAGATACATGTAATCTCATTGCCTCTGAAAAAGAAAGATTGCCCTAAAGATACTTAAAGTGGTATTAATTTCACTCTATTGATGGGGCACAGAGAAGGCATGGAGGCTGATACTGTGTCTCTGGTGAGACATTTGACAGAGGGAAACGGGTTACATGAATACTTCATGGGCTTTGGTTGCATATTACCACACATCCACAACCTGTTTGTCCTGCTGGAAATGGTGCGTTCTATATCAGCAATTTAAAGAAATGTGATATCCAAAATGTTAAAAAGAAACTAGTGTGACTTACTCTGCGGTTCAGTGAGTCTTTTTTAAAATGAAAATTAATATTACCAGTGACATGTTGACACAAATCTGGATTCCTGCTGCTCGCACCTGCAGTGACATTGACAAATCTCTGACCATCTCCATGGCAACCATTGACTGTCTATGGCAACCTGGTTGCAGATGATCATGATTATCAGTAACTGAACTGTAGAAATTAACCAACAAGAAGAAGGGAGTTAAATTTGCTATACACTGATAGATTACTCTTGTATTCAAATTTAATTCAATTTTTTTTTCAATTGTATTTGTATTCATATATGTAAGTATTTAGGTGGGAATGTGCAACTAATAAGAAAAATTTTGAGTTTTGCTGAGAGTGGTGAAATGTGAAATTGCTTAAAGTAGCTATTGCCCAGGTGACAGCTAATGGGAATCCATGTAAGTGAACTATTTAACAGTCAATACACCTGTTGTTCTCTCAACTGTATCACATGTTCTTCATCAGCCGATGAAGTTTGCACATCCCTCACGAATTACTCAGAATTTTGTTTTACCTTCTTGTAAAAAACTACTATTTTACAGTTATAATGGAAGACGTACAATATATACGTTGGTATATGAGTGTGTATATTTAAGGGATGCACCAATAGCAATAGATATATAATGACTAAAAAAAACAAAACTAACAGACTGTGAAATGGTTGAAGATGGCTCCAGAACAAGCCACTGGACTTTGTATTTTAGATGACATGCTGTATGATTCATTTTACAACCAAGAAAATGAAACGAACCAAGTGAAATAATTGTCATATTTGCATGGGAGATAGTGAAAATTCTAAAACTGCCTCAGTGAGAATAAGTTATCATTTCTCAGGAAGTATGAACAGTATGATGAAGTGAGGATGTGCTGAATGTAGCACAGGTGCCCTCGGAGGCTGGAGGACCTTCTTTTCTCATTACATTCAGTGAAGCATCAAATGGATATCAGTGTGCAATAAAATGATCCCTCAGTGGGTGTGAATGTAGCTGAAGTTGAACATCAGTAGTGGTTTTTATCAGCACTAATTTCTATGCCTGCATAAACAACATGGCAGCTCTTCTAATCTATCTGAAGTGCCCTCCAAACCGTGCTTGACTTTCAAGAGCCCGTCCAGCAGTCAGAGCAGCCCAGAGCCAACCATCATTGGCAGTTTTGCTCCAGCAGGCAGGGAGAGGTGCAGTCGCTCACAAGGGTAAAACATCCAGATGTATGTCTGAATCTATACCAGGCAGGGAAAAGTAAGAGGAGGAGTTGCTGTCATCAGGGACAAAAATAGATTGAGTAATCTAAAGTAGAGTAATCTAAACTTTCTAATGACACACAAGTCCCAGAAACATTACATAATTAATTGGCCATGCTAAAGAAAGGAGGGGTTCTTAATAGTGTATTTCAACCATGTCAGGGAGAGACCTGTTGGTCTGAATGAGGCTTATTACAAATGACCGGCTTTTAAATGTAAAATATCACTTCA